>CM057452.1:1132500000-1135335000 GCA_016271365.2 Neoceratodus forsteri | reverse complement strand
CAGTTTTTAATTGTAATTTTTTTGCCCTATGAATAACAAGGTTCAATACCTATAACTTCCCAGTTTCTTTATTATAGTCACATTGATTTCTGAAGACCCTTATAGCGTGGTGCAAACAAAACTTGTTTTTTTCTTTTGTATGTGTGTTTTATTAAGCTTATAACCATAGAAACAAAGGTACAAGCACATATCTTACAAGTAATGCCATATAAAAACACATCATCTACACAGTAAAACCAATGAAAATATATACTGATTCCTCCCAGTTTCTGGAAAATGAATTGCTTTCACAAACAAGTTACAACTACTGAAAAATACAAAAACTATAAATAACTGTGCAGTCTGACATCTTCATTTAAACCTCTTGACTGCAAACTGTGACATTCATAAATCCAGTAAGGTTCTCACTGAAGCTATCTTCTTCATATGTCTCATCTCAAACTGTCAAAATAATTTCTTCAACGTGGACTGTCAGACATTCAAGTTGTTCTCAGATTAAATGTTACTTTTATAAATATAGATTTAAGAAGAGTATCTTGTAAAGTACTGGTTCGTTTAAATGTTAGTTGTGGTCATGCTGATATCACATTATTCAGACTTGGTTCAATATCTAGGAATTCCCATTTTTGTTTTATATGAACAAAGTTATTTTATGATGCATGTATTTTATGAAAATCCTAGGGCTTATCTTACTGTTTTGCACAGCTACTAAGCACTCCAACTGTGATTAAAAAATGACAAGTGTATAAATAAATAAATTAAAATAAAAATGTATGTAGTCTACTAAGTATAGTAGACTGGTACAGGACCTGTAAAACAAACACTCAGTCATATAATGGTATGAGAGAAACACAAAGAAGTGAAATCCTGGAACCCCACAAATCAATAGGGAATGCACATTTCATGAAGCATAGTGAAAAAATGATGCAACACAAAAATCATAGAAACATAGGCTTTGATACAGATAAGGACTGCTTGACCCACTTAGTCTGCCCATATCCCTACCTACTGGATATTCTGCAGATCCTAGTTAACCAACAGTCTATTTCTTCCTACCCCCCCCAACAAGAATTACCTTATGTCTGTCCTATACATTCTTGAATTCCCACTATTTTTGACTCCCACCTCTCATGAAGGCTGTTCCATAAATCTACCACCTCTGTGAAAAATACTTCTCACATTACACCTGAGCCATCCACCCTATTTTCAAATTGTGTCCCCTTGTTCTTGCACATCTCTTTTTCTGAAAGATGCTACCCTCTTGGACTTTGTTGATTCCCTTGAGATATTTAAAGTTTCTATCATGTCTCCCCTCTCCCTCCTTTCCTCAAGGGTATACAAATTAAGCTCCTTTAGTCTCTTCTCCTATGGCTTCTGTTGCAGTCCCTGCACCATTTTAGTTGCCCTTCTCTGGACTGTCTCCATCCTGTCTATGTCCTTGTGGGGATGGGGTCTACAGAACTGGATGCAGTACTCCAGATGGGGTCTCACAAACTATCTGTACAGAGGGATAACAACTTCTTGTTTTCTACTGCTGGTGCCTCTCACTATGCATCCCAGTATCCCCTAGCCATCCCTACTGCCTTCTCACATTGCTTGCTTACCTTTAGGTCATCTGATATGACACCCCAGGTCCCTTTCCATTTTGTTGTTGTTACTACCCCCACTGTGTACTCTTCCCTCGGTTTTGTTTCCCAGGTGAATTACTTTGCACTTCTTAGCATTGAATCCAAGCTGCCATACTTTTGACCATTCCTCCAACCTTCCCAAGTCCTTCTCATTCTTTCCACCTTCCCTGTATATCAACCCTGTTGCAGATTTTTGTGTCTGTAAGAGGCATACTTTTCCTTCAGTCCCTCGGCAACCATCATGACGACAAGTTGGGGTATCTTTGCAAGGTAGGTCATCCCCCACTTCACAGATGCAGTCCCTATTCTCTACAGTAAGATGGAACATCTTGGTGTAATGAGTAAGGAATACTAATTTTTATCATCGATATCATGAGTGTTCACTGTTTGTTCTATACAAAATCTGCCCCCAAAAAAATGTTAACATAGAAATATTCCCAAGGTGACATATGCATTGTCATATATTAAATAACTGTAGCATAATATCTGAAATTGGACTGATCTAAACTCTGTAATTCCTAGGTACAAGTCTGTGCATAACAATAACTGGAATAAGTGTTGCTATGTAAAATAGAGCACCCATGTGTTATCTGTGAAAAATGTATTTATTATCCTAAATATTTTTTTTTGTTCCAATTGCGCATAGCGGAAAGTGTCATAGTCCTGATGTCAATCACAAAAGTAGCAATCAGTAGTCCATACATAAAATGTTGCATCTTAATGTAGAGAACAGGGACTGCATCTGCAGAATAGCGGTTAGCCATGCCATGCAAGTATAAGCCAACTGAGTCATGATGTTTGGTTTGCTTGACCTCAATGTGAATAATGAAATGTGCATTCCTAATTGATACTGATGGTGGGGTTCCAGAGTTTGGAATCAGTCTGTTTCTATCACTATGAGTATATGATTGTTATACAAAACCTTTATTGCTTACCATTCCTTCCATTAAAATAAACACCATTATATATTTTCCTAATAATATGCCTGCCTTCCTTAGAATAGAAAATAAAACAAATCTTGCTGGTTAAAAAGCATTGTGTTGTTTCTCCATGTATCCTTCACAATTCAACACAATCTCACTAACTTTATAATGCAGCCATGGTGGATCTGATTAGAATTTGTTGACTTTGCAATGTGGTTTATGGCACCGCCCCTCCACGTCTTCTCACCAGGCGGACACCCTCTGCAATGCCTTCTGCTGCTTTTACAGTTCTACCTTCTATACTCACCACTGGGCCCTTTATTCCTCCCTATGCATCCTCTCTCTCTCTCTCTCTCCCCTCAAGTTGGCAGTTCCACTGTGCTTCCCTTATCTCTAAATACCAGTTTGGGTCACTCCCCTCATACCTATCCCATCTCCTCTCCCCCACCTCTCATCCTCCTACTTCCTGCATTCAAGGGACCTGTGCACCTTCTCCCTTCCCCACCCATACTCCTCAACCAGGAAATTTGCTTGCTTATACTGCCTCCCCTCCCTCTGGAACCAGTTACCATCCTCTGTCCTCTCTCCCCTCTGGTCCCTCCATTACAAGCCAGCTAAAACTCCTCCTGCTCCCTCTGCTGCTGCCAATGCTCTTCCTGAACCTTTCCTTACTCCCTGCCTCACTTTTGACTACACCATACCTCTCCCTCTTCCACAACCTCATAGTTCCATCAACCTCATTTCAATTTATCAACCTGTTTTGGCTCCATTCAGCACCAGCTCAGCCTCCCTTCACTCTGGCACTATACACTTTGTGAGTTTGCCCCACCTGTACAGGTGATTTTTATGCTAATTTATTTTTTCTCCATATACATTGTTTTGCCATTTTGTCCATACTGCACTCAACGTATGCTGTTTATGTCATCATCATTGTAACCACATCACCAGACTAGCATATTTTGTTTGCTGTTGTGCTTCTCCCTTTTCCCTTTCCCCCTGGTCACACCTGGAATGAGCCTTGTCTCAGTATGCCTCTCCTAGTTTCAGTTTTTACATAAATAAATAAACCTAATTAAAATGCACTGTCTTCCCTGTTACTCCTTGTTTTTGCTGTATGTAAATGTTGGGCCCTATGCACTAAGCCTATGCACGCAGAAACCGGGCACATAGGCATAGATACATGTGAATGCAGCACAGCGGAAGTCCCGTGGACCCCATGCAGCATTCACAAACAGGGCACAAAGTGGTAATATGCTGGATCCCCTGGCTGTGCTGACAGCAATGCACCAGGGGCATTCCAGGGGCATGCCTGCACTATGCGGCATGCACAAATCCGAGTAGTGCAGCACACTGGGGCATGTAGGAGGGTGACCATTACACCAAGGTGCACTCTGCCATTAGTCCCCTACATGACCTGCCCCCATGCACACCAGCCAAGGAAACATCCCCGTGGCAGGTGGGCATCCCCCACAAAGCAGGCCAGCCCCATCCCCATACCCTGGAGGCAGACCCTCCACACACACGATGCAGCCCCAGCCTCCCAGTGCACCACCCCAGGACAGTACCATGGTGCCCATGCTGCCCACAGCTCAACACAGTGCTGGCAAGGTGCCTGGAGGGGCACAGCACCCCCCACATGACTGCACCCATCTCTGGCCAGTGATACCCCCTCACACACACAACCTGTGGCACTGACACTCCCTCCCACATGATCCGTCACTGCCATGTCTTGGGATGGCCAGCAGAACTGCCCACACACACCTCCATGGCCACCTACTGTTCATCAACTGCATGGACGTGCAGCCAACAGTGTGCCCAACCGTGTAAGGGATCCATTGTAGGACCCAGGCCGGCATCCAATTGGATGCCTGCCTAGTCTTGGCTCCACCCTGGCCACCCATGTAACCTTTCACACCAGGGGACATGGCCATGGATGGGCACCCCGTGGGTGCATGTGGTCATGCACACTGCACACCCTGCACCTGTCCAGGGCCACGTAGGTACATGGGTGGGGTACACGCCTCAGATGCGTAATTCCCGCCCGTTAGTGCATAGCCCCCATCATCCTCTGAAATACAAGTAACTGCCACTTATTTACATTGGCCTCCATCAATATCTGTTTTTGGTTTCTATTTCTTGTTTGACTTTTTTCTCTAGTATGACTGATTTCTCATTCCAAAATTATTATCCTTATATTTAGTTCCTTAAATAATATAACAATTTCCTTCACTTTTTTTCAGCTATATCACTATTGGTTTCTGAAACTGTAATTCTGTATTCAGGGTGCTGACAAGGAGAGCTAGGAGGGGTTAGTTTACGATCATTTCATGCATTCTCAACAAAAGCATATTGAACATTTTTTCTTCTTCACTTGCAGCACCTCTTAACAATACCACCATATCTCAATGAAAATAGCTTTCTATTTGAATTTATTTTTTTATTTTGTCAAGACTAACACGGGCATTCCCTAAGTTTACTTCTCCCCACTCTAATGTTGTTTGCTTGTCCTCTAGTTCAGAAGGGTGCTGCATACCTGTCACCATGTGCTCCTCAGCCTGAGTACAAAGATGGGGAATATCTGGAGGATGTTTTTAAGAAGGTCTCGGCTCAGAGTCTCTTTTTGTGTAGATATATATAACATGAGCTAGGAAAACACACCCAGGTGTGCATTAATCCCCAATAACAGCACACCCTGTCATGATTTATTGCTTACTTAATGCGCAGTTTGGATGAAGAGGTTCTCCAGATCCTGAATCCATGAGCAGACCTGAACTTGTTCTGTGCTGTCAAATGATTTTGGCAAAGCAGCCATTGTAATGTTCATTAAGCGAGTCCCAGTAGTGCAGCAGAAGCTACTGTGGCAGTAGGTAGTCCTTGTTCCACGACTTGCTGACAGATAAGTGTCACACTATCACTGTCTCAGTTCTGTAACTGTGCAAGAAAGGGACACCTACTGTATGGCCACGCATGCACCCCACGAATCGCTGCTGTCAGTACTTAGCTTGCTCCCCCCCATGGATCTGCAGTCCAGTACTGAGTTAGACTATGTCATCCCATCCACCTACCCCATGGATCTCTTTGCACCCATGTCTACATTTCAGCCACCGCACATGTTTCTCCTCCCCACCCACCTGCCCCCAGATCTCTGAGCACCCTGCACTGAATTGCACCCTGCTCCACAGAGTAAGGGAGCCCACTAGCCCCAAGAATCTCCAGCCACCTCTCTCTTGTCTTCATTTGTGCCGTAAGTTCTGTTCTCTCTCTCTGTAAAAGCAGCCTAGTGTCTCTTGTCAGTGTCCGAGAAACAGAGGTGGACAGCCCTGAATTTCTCTCTTGTCTTCAGCTGTGCTGTGTCTGGTGCAGTTTGTGTTATAGAGAGAGACACACCCTGCACCACAGAGTTAGGGAGCTCACCCACCCCACAAATCTCTGGACACCTCTCTCTGTCTTGTCTTTAGTTGTGCTACAGTATGAGTTCCATTCTCTCTCTCTCTGTAATAACACATCCTATGTCATAGAGAGAGATAGCAAGAGAAGAGAGACAAGAGAAGAGAGCCTATGTACACAGCCCTAAATTCCTGGATAGACATTTTTCTGTGAGTCTGTGGTCAGGTTCAGTGTGGTTTGTTTTACAGAGAGTCAGACAGCCAGCCTCGATTATGTTGTACAGTCACCCAGGAGAAGACCGTTTCTGGCCACAGCAATCATCACCCCAGCAGCAGTACCAGTGATATTTTCGGTATGTCACTCCAAGTAGTGTGTGTGTGATTGGGGGTGAGGGATTCAGGAGCTGAGGGAGTGACATAATAACAGAAGCAGCTTACCGTGGGCAGAGAGAGGGAGAAAGGCATGATCTGTGTGCCCCCCCCAAGCAGACTGTGTGGTGAACTCCCAACTTACTGTCGTCCCTCCCATTCTGTCCCACAGGAGTTGCAGTCACCATACTTGCACCATCCTCAGTGGCACATATAGCTTCAGCAAGGGAGCCGGTATGAGCAGACAGAGGCAAAGGACCTGCAGGCAAAGTTATGAAACATTGCAGGACCATGAGCTGGTACAGGGACACAGAGACAAAAGAGCTACAGACAAAGCTATGAACGGGTGCAGGAGTGAAACGGAAAGCAACAAGGCACCCAAGCAGCAAGGTCTGCATGTCATCATGCTGTGCAGTTCTGTCGGGGCAGTCCTCTGTCTCTGACTGTGTTTCCATCATTGGGGCCTGGTATGCATGGAGCGGTAGAGAGACAGGGAGCGACACACACACACAGAGTGCAAGTGACACTGGTGACATTGGGACAGTGTCTGTGTCTCTGTATGTGTGCATCAACACATTACTTTGTATTTGTATGTTTCATGCATCACAGTGACTATTCCATTGTGCTGCTTTTCTTACAGCCCTGGCAGCAGCATAGATGTTCTGCTGGTGACAGAACACATAATAAAGTTCCACTGTTTTGATGACAAAATCATGTATTACCTGTGTCACTCTGTGTCTTTTCTCATACTGTTGAGGTAGCCCATGTTATAAGCATGATAACCCACTCCAGGGTGTGCTTGTTATTGGGGATTAACACACCGGATGTGCATTAATCCCAATAACAGCACACCCTGTGAATTATATCATATATATATATATATATATATATATATATATATATATATATATATACATATACATATATATATATATATATATATATATACACATATATATATATATATATATATATATATATATATATATATATATATATATATATATATATATATATATACATATACATATATACATACATATATATACATACATACATATACATATATATATATATATATATATATATATATATATATATACACACATTAATGTTTGGCAGAAATTAATTTTGTAAAATATTTAGCTGATCATTCACAGGACCCCTATCTTTTACCTTTTCATCTGTAGATTTCTTTGGGGGAACTTGGAGCTTTCATTATGTTTCTTTGTAAAACTATTACTTGAACTTGGTCTGGAAAGTTGCTAAGCAAAATCTTTCAGTTTTTTGTTTTGTTTGTTTACTGAAACTTTCCACTGGGCCTAATAGCTCTGAACATTGCATACTGGGACCAATCTTAACTGAACTATTACTGACAAATTGCAGGCAATTTTACTTTGTTCTTGTTCAATTATTAGCTATTATCTTTTTTAGATTCTTCCAAAACCTTAATCTGTTCCACTAATGGATTCAGAGACTTCTGGCTTCTAGGTTTAGGAGAAGAAATTAATCTAGGATAAGTAACTTCATTTGTTTTCCAAGTTCCTCTCAGCTCCAAATGGCTTCAGGGAGATGGGGGGGGGGGTGAGAGTAGTTAGTGATTTTCTTAGCTCCGTGTACTTTTAATATATTTTCTTAGACATTACATGTTCCTTAATCTTAACTTTTCAAGAATTAAAAAAAAGGGCTGTGCTACTTCCATGGATGATTATAGGCAATATCAATACTGAATCCACTTAGCAAACTACTTAAGCGTTTAGTGGCTAAGCAAATTGATGCCTATTTGGCTACCCATGATTTGTTGTCAAGGCAACAACATGGGTTCCGTAAGCACTTTGGTACAGGCATGGCCTTGGTTGGGTTCACAAACACCATCCTACATGGGTTTGAGAAGGGTTTGATGACCGGGGCGGTGTTCGTAAGCATAACCAAGGCTTTTGATTTGATTGATCACAGTTTGGCTTGTACAAAATTGAAAGATCTTGGGTTTTCTGATGTCGCTGTTTCTTGGTTCTATCATTATCTGAGTAACAGGTGTCAGTTTGTTCAAGTAGGTTCTGTGGTTTCTGATGTCTTGCCAGTTAGTTGTGGTGTGCCTCAGGGGTCCATTTTGGGACCCCTGTTATTTTCTATTTTTGTTAATCTGCTTCCTGGAGTTTGTAAGTTTAGTGAATCACTGCTTTACGCAGATGATCTTGCAAGTAGTGTTCAGTCAAATTGTGTCTGAACTTTTTTGTTCCCTAGAAAAAGATTTTGGTGCCATCTGTTCTTGTCTTACTTTAAATGCTATGGTTTTGAACTCCGCTAAAACAAAAGTTATGTTATTTGCCACACAATTTATGTTGGTGGACATCCCGGGAACTGAGGATATCTGATTTTCGGGGTGGTCTGCTTGAATAAGTGTCTCAATTTAAGTATTTGTGCACACTGTTGGATCCCAGTTTGACCTTTTCACCTCAGATTCAGTCAATGGTTAAGAAAGTAAATCAAAGAATAGGGATGTTATACAAATTCAAGTCACTCATCTCACAAGCAACTAGATTAGCAATTGCTATTGGTTCTCTTCCATATTTGATTATAGTTCTTGTTTATATTATAACATAGGTACAAAAGAATTGTAAGCACTTACTGTGACATATAATAATATTTGTAGATTTATTTTAGGAGCCCCTAATAGGACACATCGGTGTAATCTTTATTCTCGGTTGGGGTGGTTTTCTCTAGTTGCAGAATAGAATATTTTGTTGGCTGTCTGATGTATAAATGTTTTTACTTTGGCTCCCTTTTTCCACTTTCTGATCTTGTTGTAATGAGAGAATTGCTTCCCAGCCTGAGGTCGGCTGATGGCCCCCTATATTTTGTCCCCAGGTCTCAGCTTAGATTAAGCTCTAGAGCTTTTTCAATAGCAGCACCATTGTATTGGAATTCACTCCCACTTGATATTAGGATTGCTCCCTCTGTTTTAACTTTTAAACGAAGGTTAAAAAGTTATTTATTACATAAATCTGTTTTTAACTGCAATTTGTAATTTGTATTTTTTGGTTTTGTATTGCTGTTGATTGTATTTGTGTATTTTTGTATGTTTTTTTGTCAGTGTCGGCCTGAAAAGGGATCTTTGGTCCAGTGCCTTTACCTGGTTACCAAAGAATAAATGAAGGAAAAAAAAATAACATAGAGGTTAGATTAACAAGCTGTGAATGAGATTGGTACACCCAGCAGACCTGGGTTTGATTCCTACAACCTCTTCTTGCATACTGTGTGACTCTGAGCAAGTCACTTAACCACCCCAGTGCTCCTGGGTTGCCCCTGAAAACAGGCACTTGTGCTTAGTGGGCCTTACCTGGTTACCAAAGAATACACTTTTTGTGGAATATTTGTTAAACCTATTTTTTAGGCTGTCCTCTGTATTTAAAATACAGTATAAAGGACTCATTGGTCCAGAGGTGGTTTTGGGCTCCCTTGTTTTTAATGTATCTATGAGCCTTTTCATGCCTCACAAACCATAAAATGGTTTGTTAAACCCAACCCTGAAACTCCTTTATGGGTAGCTATGGATGCATTCTTGACCCCAGGCAAGATCCCTGCTAATTTCATATTCAACACCTTGTCCCAAAAATTAAAAACATCCTACTATTGTCACTTCAGTTCAATACTGGATTTAAATTACATGAATGGCTAAAAACCAGTCCTGTACCTACTCTATACACCCCATCTGGAGCAACCATGATGTTGCCTTGATGGTCAGACTTTGTTTTGTAATTCATCGAAATATAAAGGTGTAATCTACTTGGTAGATATCTTAGTTACTGGTTCACATATATTGAATTCCTCTTCCTATCTACAAGCTAAATGGAATATACCTAAACAGGACTTCTGGAAATGTTTACAAGTACAGACTGCAGCCTCATCTCTGCTACAACAAATGAATGAACAGTCCTCTTCTGCTATCTATATTACTTCATGGATGGAAAATTTATCTGACCTACTTAGCAGAATATTTAAACTTATTAGAGATACCCTGCCGGACCAATCTCTTTCGACTAGGGCCAAATGGAATCTGGCTTAACAAGCTAATGTAACTGATTCACAATGGAAAGGATGCTGGACCCTTTGCCACAACACTTTTAAAGATGCTTGTAGCATGCTTATTCAATATAAAATTCTTCTCCTTTGGTACAGAACTCCATCAATTCTATATCATTTTGGATTAGTACCAGTAGACCATTGCTGGCATTGCAATTCTCCTGGTGGAGATCTACTGCATATTTTATGGTCTTGCAGATCAGATTTCGCCTTGTAGCTGAGGGGTCACCAGTTTGCCTCCAGCATCACTGGTTTGGCATCACCCTTTTGATCTTAAATATATTCTATTGGGTATTTTGGATCAGGATACAAAACTTTCAAACTATCAACACAGATGGTTAAATATATTATTTATGCAGGCAAAACGTTTAATTTTAACACATTGGAAATCTTCCAAAATACCCACTTTTGTAGACCTTCTCAACAACCTAACACAAATTGCATCATTCAAACATCTTTCCTATTTGGCCTTAGACCGAATGAATTAATTTAGGTTATGCTGACAGGACTACTTTGATTTTTTGCATCCTACTTAACTAGTAGGTGTTGTGTGGGCTCTTTAATATTACTGAACCTTTTCAACAATGCTTCATTGTCAGCTATAACAGTTGTATCTCTCAACCATATGTAGTCTGTTTAAATTGTTATTATATTATATTAGTTAGTACTCTGTATAGTACAGAGAATTGTCAATCTCTACCATATGGACTACTGTTTATCACTCACAGCACTTTGTACATATAAGTTATTTTCCTCTTTATCATTTTCTACTAGTGCTGATAAGTATTACATAACATAATTTATTATGTATTCATCAGTGCTCTCTGTACTGTATTTATGTATTATGAACATGTTCTCAATAACAAGATTAACTATAAAAAATTAAATACAGTATAAAGTCATAGCTTAAATAGACCAATAGAAAGTGCACAGTTCAGAGTATAACTGATATATAGTGTATGGTGGAACGCTGTTGAGCATGGAAATCCACGCTCAGAACAGCGTTGTTGTGCTATCTTGACTACGTCACAATGTTGTGATGCTGCACTGGGTACATCACCAGTGAAGCATAACAACATCAAACGTAGTCATGCGTGCAAGATAAAGGGGCCGTGGCAGTGAGAGACCAAATGAAAGTTACTGGCACCAGAGCAACGTGCTACAGTAAGGAATTTTAAAATGATTTGGGGGACATTGTTTGCCAGGAATGAGTGCCCATTCATTGTAAAAGATTGTGTATGAGCACTCATACAAAGACAAGGTTATTTTCTAATTTCATGTTTTCCGTGGTAATGAGATCTCTCGAGCTGCATTCTCGAGGTTTCTTGTCACCACTGAAACCACTCGATCAGAAAATAGCCTTGTTGCTTATGAGTGCTCATACACAATCCTCTATATCATATGCTAAAAAGCATCTCGTATTAAAAAAGAAATTCAGCAGTCCTCTCTAGAAGACTTAATATAGCCTTGAGATCTCAGAAGATTTATTTAACAAAACCTTCAGGCAGATAATTACCTTAATAGAGATGCATCAAAGCAAAATTCTGCCCTTGAAGTGGCCACTTTGCACTATCATTCTGCTATGCAAAGTGCCCATTTTAAACCCTCACTTTGCCACTTGGCATTGTAATTATGACTTCACGTTGTGCACTCCACCTTACTTCGCTTTAAGGCAGAGTGAGAATTCGCAGGCAGCCCACAAACATCACATGGCTTACACAGTGTAGGTCACATGCTTCAGGCAGGCAGACAGGAAATGACTCATGCTTGAAAGAAAGTTTCACTTTCACCTTATAGTAGGAGAAAGAGGTTGTGTGCTGTTTAGGCAGAGAGTAAAATCTGTTGGAAAAATACTTTAAACCTTTATTATTTTTGCTATAGGTGCTTACTTTTGAATATTTGTTGTCTGGCTTTGTGTTTGTGCAGTATTTCAGTTTAGTATTTGTTTATTGTTTATTGTTAATTGTTTTTGTGTGTCTGTGTGTGTGTCATTGTGAGAGAGAGCCCAGAATGCAGAGGGAGAGATTCAGAGGTTTTCGTCAATGTGGCGGAGATCGAGTGGGTGTGTGCACACGTGGTGGCCGGCTGCATCTGGACCTGAGCACCATGCTGAGTGCCCCCCCAAAGCAAGAGATAGTGGAGTTGGTGCCATGGAAGCACCATCTCCTGTGGCACCAACCAGTGCCCCCCCAGTGCCAGCAGCACCTGCTATAGTCCCCTGTGCCAGCAGCTCAGCAGCAGCTGGAAGTTATGGAGGAGAAGGAGCCACTGCAGTAGTTGCAGCAGCAGGTTTCTGTGCCCCTGACCCCAACTGTACAGCAGCAGCACTTGACTCCAACAACACCTGGGCCCTCCCACCTCTGCCTAGTCCTCCCGCACCTCATTAGTGTGGGAGCTTTTTACTACACTGTCTGGGGATAGGCTTTGTGAGTGCTAGATCCACCACAGATAATACACGTAGAGCCTTGCATCTGGTTCAGGAAATGCAGTCTAGTGGAGTGCAGAGCCCACTTCTCAGCCTGGACGCTGAGAAAGCATTTGATCGAAGTGTCTTGGCCCTTTCTCTTCTCCACCATGACCAAGATGGGCTTCCCCCAGGCTTCACAGGTATCATTCATGCTCTCTATTCCTCCACGCAGGCATGTGTTAGAGTGTCCGGGCATCACTCTGATTACTTCCCCCTGAGAAGAGGCATGAGGCAGGGCTGTCCCCTGGCCTTTTTGCCATCTTTAATGAACCATTGGCTCAGGCAATATGAATGGCCCTGGGGATCACGGGCGTGAAGATAATGGACACAGAGCACCGTATTGCTTTATATACGGACAATGTTCTTCTCTTCCTGTCTAACCCCATAGAATCCATTCCGGCAGTGTTCTGTCTGCTGGAGGAATTTGGATCCTGCTCAGGATATCAGCTTAATATAGAACAAGACTGATGCCCTGGTTTATCATTTTGATCCCCCAGGGTGGTTCAAGAAAAGATACCCATTCAGATGGAAGCTAGACACATTAAAATACCTGGGCATATACCTGGCTCACAAGGCTGAAGATACAGTTAGTCAGATTATGACCCATTTCTGAAGCAGATGAAGCAGGACCTGAAGAGATGGGACCTTCTTCCATTAAACTTGATACAAAGGGTTGAAGTGATAAGGATGGTCATGCTCCCAAGGGCCCTATATCTTTTTTAAAATGTCCCTGTTAGTGTCCCAGTAAAGTTGTTTCAAAAGTGGAATTCGGTGATTTCCAAATTTATATGGGCCAGAAAGCGCCCTAGAATCAAGCTCAAAACCCTTGCTCTACCCAGAACATAAGGTGGCCTGGCACTCCCCAACTTTAGATTGTACTACTGGGCCTCTCATATAACCTTCCTGATTCAACGCAGCGCAACCACCACTAAAGCCAAGTGGAGAGAGATAGAGGAGGACATCCTCCCTAACACCAAATTGGAACAAGCATTATTCTACTGAACACTCACACCCCAAACGTAGCATCATAAACCCATGAGTCCGCCACCAAATCCAAGCCTGGCATACTATATGTAAAACCCTGCAACTCACCCCATACCTAGCTTTATTAACCCTGATAAGCCTTTTAGAAAACTTTCATCCCAGCCTGATTGATCATACCTTTAGGGATTGGAGACACCAACATCTAAACAGCCTGACAGAGTTTCTCAGGGGCTCACAATTTAAGACCTTCACTGAGATCCAGCAGGAGTTCAAACTGCGACACTCAGATTTCTTTCAATATATATAAAAATACGGCATTATTTCAACTCTCTTCCACTGGGAGTACATAATCCGGAGGGGTATCCACAACTAATAAAACTACTACAGCAGGTGCTCCAAACTAATGGCCTAGCACATGCCATCTCTGTCATTTATAAGTCACTGGTGATTACCTTAGGAAAAAATACATACCTAATAATGGAAAGTTGGAACTCAGAGATGGGACTCCACCTGACCAAGGAAACATGGGATGCCATTTGCTGTACTACCTCCAAATTGACTTGGTCCCATGCATGGTGGCTTTTTTCCTGGCAGCTCCTCATTAGGTATGTTCGCACCCCCTCCATTGCTTCACGTTTCAGTGGAGCCTCAATAGCTACCTGCTGGCGTCTCTGCAGAGAGACAAACGCACATCATTCACATGTGTTTTGGCTGTGCCCTAAACTGCAACCATTTAAGGAGTCCCTTCATGGGGAGCTGGGGAAAATATGGGTCCTGGGATCCCTGGACAGGAGAGTTATTTCTGCTACCGTCTTCCCCAAAATTAAGAGGCCCTATAGCATCTTCATTTCTGGGCATATTACCATGATAAAAAATCAATAACTAAATGCTGGCTTACCAACATGATTCCCTCAATAGAATCCTGGAGGGGCATAGTAAATGGCATCTACAAATCAGAGAAGATCACTTACTCCCTGAATGATAAAGCAGTAATATGCTCAATAAAGTGGAACAGATGGCTCATGTATATCATGGCTAAGGACCTGGCATTTGTCCCTTAGAGTGAAGAACTTTAACCCAGGAGCCCTCTAGGATATCCCCAACTACTGTTACAATGACCACAACATCAAGGGAAGCACACATAAAAATGTGCCGCAACTATATAGAACAGGGAATGGAGGAGCAGTGTGTACCTTTGGGGAAGAGACAATGAGGAAACAAAAGATCCTAGGGTGGGAACAGTATCAGGATAATAATACACCCTAAAGAATGAAATGTATTTTATCTACTTTCTTTTGACTGTTTAACAGTAGAAACTTGCTATCTCCATTGATGAAATGCTATGTAATATATAACCCTTTCAACATAATCAAAGCTTGTTATTTTATGATCAAAGGAACTGTGACTGTGAAAAGATGAGAAAAAGCTCAATAAAAACTATATTATAAAAAAAAGCAAAAAAACAAACAAACATAATTTCAACATGTGCACCCTGGAATAGAGGAGAGAGAGGCGATATTATTGAGACCTACAAGTACCTCACTGGGTGAACTGGTGGGGAGTCTCTTCCAAATGAGAAAAATAACCAGGACCAAAGGGCTTGTGATAAAGCTAAAGGGGGGGGGAGTTCAAAAGGGATGTGAGGCCCCATGGCCGACTTGCAGAACATAGTAAACAACTGTAGATGACTCTTGAAACACAGGCCGATCGATGGTGTACTCATGGTTACCAGGCACTGATGGCACATCCTGTCTCAGCATGCCTCTTGACTTCTGCTCTCCTAGAGTGATGATGATGCAGGCAAGCCCCATCTCTCTGCTCTGTGCTAAAATGGCTGCTTATGGCACTGGCTTCTGGCTTCTCTGATCTCATCCCATTCTGCTCCCACCACTGAGGCCCCGGACTGAATCACACATGTCCCAGTTTCTAAACCCTTGGGTCAGTAGAAGCCTGGCACTTACCTCTACTGCCTGCTATGGGACATGGTTCAGCAGCTGTCAGTCTCTTGATCTGCATTGGATCTTCTGTGAAGAAACAGAATTTGTCAGCAGAAAATGCTCGCTTGACACACACAGTTTGCCCAGATATTCCCTGCCATTCAGTCTCTGCAGACCCTACCTGATGTCCAGCATCCCTCACCCCTCCCTACCTATCTATGAATACGGTATCCTCCTGAGTTTGTCCCATGCATGCTTGAAGCAACCCCCTTCACTGTTTTTACTCCCACTGCCTCTGCAGGTAGAGTTTCACCAGGTGTCCACCACTCTTTCTGTGAAGTAGTACTTCATCACATCCCTCCTAAACTGCACCCCCAGCTTCATTGCATGCCCTCTTGTCCTGGTACAATTCCTCATGTGAAATATGTGCATGCTGGCTTGAAAGCAGGTGTCACTCTTTTCCTTTCTGGAACCATCAGTTCTTCTTGCAGCTCACTTTCCCTTATGTTACATGATTTGTGTTTGACTGAGTTCCAGGACTGGATGTAATCTAGCTAAGAAGTAACCCTAACAAGATGGAGGTATTGATGATTGAGCCAAGTCAGAGGTGGAGTGCGGAGGCAACTGAAGAGGTGTTTAGGCTTATGCTCAGCCCTGTAGGTTGGTGGCCTCCGCTAAAGTGAAAAATCTGGGGGTCATGCTGGACAAGAGACTGTATCCAATAAAAATACAACCAACTTTTTTTTTACTCATGAAAATTCCTAGTAGATTAGCAATTTTATTCCTCCTCTCACCCCGTCCCACATTGAGGCTGCATATTTAGTACTGTCTAGTCAACCTTTTCTGTAAACCCAAAACATAAACATATTAATATGTGTAAGATGTTTGCCTCTAGTGGCAATAATATTGACTAAGTACACTGCTTAATTGTTCAATGCTTGGAGTGCAAGACCTGATCAATGACATCAATTGGTTCCAATATATAGAAATATTCATTACGATGGCAAAATCAAAGAAACGTGCAGTACAGCAACAATCGATTTATACATTTTTCTGGAAAAAAAATGAAAACAAATGTGTCCATAAATGAATCTTGCACCATAGGTAAGTGTACAGTCTTAAGAAAACATGTACATCATGCAAGAAAAATTAGTTTAAAAATGTTCATAAGCTATTTACACAATAAAACACATGAGTGTCGTGGTGAGATAACAGCACACCTAGGGCAGAGCGAAGCATGAAGCCTAAGGCAGAGTGCTTCAGCCACCCTTAGTGTGCTATTATCTCATACCCTGGAGTGCTATATTATGATTATGAAATGGCCCACTTGTATAGAAAATAATGAGAAGGGGCATGGCTAGGACCCGATGAAGACAGCTGCATAATCTGCTCGCTCTGCCCCAGCCTGACGGTTAACCGACTACAAAATGCCATGATATTGGGCTGAAATGTTTGTTTTTGTTATGGACTTACCCTACCCACCTCTGTTATCATTTTAGATCTGTTTTTCTGGGGAAACCACGCTCCTATTATCACCCATGCATTGTGCGTATATCGGAGTCACACTTACTACTAGGCCATAACTACCCTAGCGCAGATTTCTAATCATGGTGCCCATTGTGACTGGATGCCATGCCCTGCCTTCTTCTTCCCGACTCACCTATGGGACCGTGAATGATGGTTTTGCTGGTACGGCAGAGATCCCCTTTATGCAGTCGAGCAAACGGAGCCTGACACAGCTGCCAATTTCTTAGAGCGCAGTGCAGCAGGATGGAACCCACGACCGCCACTACTACAGATCCCCCCGGCCAGCTTGATCTACCAACCACCGGTTAGGCACAAGTAGGAGAGGCCCTAGCAAATATAACAAAAATGCTGGAGGCATTGTTAATGAGGGTAGACACTACTGGCGCCTCTCTAGCGGGCAATGTAGCTGATGTCCACCGCCTCGAGGATAAACATAACGTTCTAGAGCAGTGGACAGAAGACTTGTAACAACAACACATCAAGGTATTACAAAAACTGCAAGACCATGAGGCTAAACTGACCCACTTGTGGCATAGAGCGGAGGATCAAGAAAACTGCAGCAAGAGGAACAATGTATGCATTTTAGGGGCACTGGAGGGTACAGAAGGCCCAAATATCGAGACATTTTTAAATGAATGGATCCCCCAACTATTGGGTGAGTGCTGGAGGGAGCCAGTGGGGGTAGAACGCCCACATCACATCCCCAGTAACCCCAACAATACTAGGGGGCCTCGGACTATTATTGTCTATCTGCTCCAATTTTCAGTTAAGGAGCATCTGCTTAGAGCAACTAGGGACCTTGGAGAACTGATTTGGGGAGGCAACACTATTTCTTTTTATCGGGATTTTACCCAGGAAGTGGCAGCCAAACATAGGGTGTTTACCCCTCTAGAAAAACTGCTTATTGCTAACTCAATTCAATATCATTATTAGGGTCTTACATCATTGCATAAATCTAAAAATGGGCAGTCATTTGTGGCTAACTCGTCCAAAGAGGCTGAGGCCTGGATACAGACTCGTTGGCCGAATGTGTTGCAGAGAACTACCTCTCCCAGATGCCTTTGGGAACCTGGGAACCACATGGATCAAGGAACTAACAAACCAGGAGCTGGCTCCTCTGGGGACAACATTCGTAATCGGGCTGCTCCAGTTAATAAGGTTCCCCACGAGTAAACACCAAAGGGCCCTGCCAGACATGGGAGAGCAACAAAACCAGATCGTCTGTACACCCTGCACAATGCCAGAGACACCCAATACTAATTTATCTGCTGAAACCAAAGATACTTCAGCACACCCTTTGCCAGCTAGGCAGCGGCAATGTTCAAGAAGACCCCGTTCATCAGCACCAGGCGCTACGGTGGCTTCCCCACCTGCTAAGCTTTCTAGGGCCAACCCATTTCTTAGGCATAAGGATGAAAAGTAGAACCCCTCAAAAGACGAAACCACTGACCCGATGGATGGCTGGGCCCTCCTGGACTGGGTGACTGTGATGGAGCAATGCGAAGAAGCAACTGCCGCAGCTGCCGGTCTGCAGAAACCAGGACTTAGAACTTTTGCAGAGGCACTGACGTCACGCTCTGATCTTGCAGGAGTGAATTCATCTACTGGATCTGGGGATGCCTTGCAGTAAACTGTGTTTTTTGATCTGAGCTGCTTTACATTTTGCTTACTTTACAACCTCTGTATATCATATAGTGCATAGGGAAAGGCATTCAGACTTCCCTGGCTTTGCAGGCCAAGACCTGAGAGGTGCTATCCATGTACTACAGGAGTTTAAACATTCAGAGGATTTCTCTTCTTTAACTCCTCTCGCAGTGCATGCCCTCTTTTCTCTGAGCGATTTGCCAGATCGTTGGTCTACATATGGCTCCCCCTACCCCGGTTCCTCTCTTGTCTGCTATAGGAGCGCTGTGAAGTAGAACCACTCCCCCCCCCCTTTTTTTCAGGGCACTAAAATGGTCCAGTAACTATGCGCATGGTAGATAGGCCCCCCCACCGTGGGCTCTATAGGCTGGGCACAGCAGCAGACAGAGACTGGGCACCATGCCGTCCACTTGGCAGGGTGGACAATAAGTGTTTCTACGTAATTACCAAGTTTAGTAACCCCCAGAAAGCTACAATCCTTGACCAATGAAGTGCTATTAGTTGAACTGAATGGCTAGCAGAGGCTCTCCCCTTTCCTTTCCCCTTCTCCTTGACCCTCCCTTTTATCCCTTGCAGGTGACCCCTGTGTACTATCTTAGAGCACCCTTAGGTGTACCCTTTGATGGGGCAGGGGACGGCCGATGGACCTCAGACTATGGATCTGGCTTTAGCACTGGACGTATGGAGTTGGGCTGGGACGGATTACTCATGATAAGTGTGACCTCTCCCTTGCCTCTTTTTGGTGTCTGAAGTAGTGTGGCTGTAAGGGCCTTTTTTGCCCCTTCTCACACCATCACCTCAGCATCAACAACTGAGTTACTGTTAACTGATTAACGAGTTATATATAGTTGTAGTATTAAGCTATTGTTTGCTTAACACGTTATAGCCAGTATATACTGACAAGGTAAATTGTTATTATCTGTCTTTTTATTTTAATTAGGCTTTCTAAAAACAGGGTAAACTAACACAGCAAGAGCGACTACTATCCTTAATCTCTTCTCAGCACGCCCTCTCTGTGACTACCAGCCTCGTGCGGGTTACCATTGAAGTAGGGACGAGCTATTTCTCTCTCCTCTATCACTTCTCTCTACTGCTGCCTTCTGGGTGAGTAAATATTTTTCTTACTAGTTACCTGGTGGCAAACAAGGATGACTGCAATTCCCGCTGCACCGAAGAGATGGTGTTGTGTCTCCTGGAATGCGAGAGGGTTGAATCACCCTGCAAAGCGCACTAAGGTCCTGCAATTTCTAAATTCCATGGAGGCTGATATAGCTTTTTTACAAGAGATGCACCTTACTAATCAAACAGTACAATGGTTAAAAAAGTTATGGGTGGGGACCATACTGGCCAGCTGTGCCACCACTAAGTCCAGGGGGGTAGCCATCCTCCTTCGGAAAACAGGTCCCTGGGTGGTTGAAGCTCAGCGCTCAGACTCCCAAGGAAGATGGCTTGCAGTAAAATTCTTATTCGGGTGGTAAAGTCATGGTGGCCAATGTGAATGGACCCAATACCGACTCAGGTGACCTCTATACGGCCCTGAGTCAAGCCTTTAATGATATGACAGAGGGTGAAGCAGATGTTCCAATTCTTTTGGGAGGGGATCACAATTTAGTGCTAGACATATTCTTACACAAGTCCCTACCCACACCACAGTCGCATCCCAAAGCACTGGCAACTCTCAACACTTTGATCTCAGCATGGGCTTTAGGGGACCCCTGGAGAATTAATCAGCCACAGGGGAGAGACTATACCTTCTATTCCAATGTGCACAGCACCCACAGTAGATTGGACTTTTGGCTGGTTAACCATGTAGCCATGCCAAGTACGGGAGACGCAACTATTGGGAGTATGGTACTCTCAGATCATGCCCCAGTATCGATTATTTTCTCTCCACTGGGTCAAAGTCCCCCCTCCATGAGGTGCAGATGCAATCCGCTACTCTTGCAGGATGCATCTTTTCGAGATTATATAAAGAAAGAGGCACAGTCTTACTTTGCTGTTAATACCCTTGGGGAAGTTCGGGTGACCACCATCTGGGAGGCATTCAAGGCCATTATAATGGAAGAATCATCTCCTTCTCAGCAGCCAAAAATAAGGAGTGACTAAAACAAATATAGGAGATGCAGAATGAGCTCGCAGATCTGGAGAAAAGGTTCAAAGCCTCCCCTAAAACCCGCTTGCCTCTCTGCTCCTGGCCAGTATCACAGGTTTAAAGTACAAGATCAATATGCTACTGAACAGAAAGGCTGAATGGCAACTGATTCGTGCTAAACACAGATCATGAGAGGGTGGTGACAAAGGGGGGAACTGTTAGCCTATTGGCTATGGAAGCAACAGAACTCTTGAGGATTATGGCCCTTAAGAACAGACAGGGTAAGATCATAATGGTTCCCAAGTCCATCACGAAGAGATGTGTTGTTTCTATCAGAACCTTTACCAATCTCAGAATGTACTCTCTGACGATGAACTTGCCCATAGACTGATGGCTTTCTGTCAGGGTTTCTCACTCCCACAACTCTTGGCAGATTGGTGCAGTGACTTGAAGGCCCCAATTACCAAAAGTGAGCTATGCACTGCTCTATCCCAAATGGCGAAGGGCAAAGCCCCTGGACCGGATGGGATGACTGGTAGAGCTCTACCAAACCTTGCAGGAGGAAATTGTCACCTCATTATTAGGGGCATTACAGGACGCTCATAAAGATACTTTGCTGCCTCCTACAATGCGCAAAGCCCTGATAACATTAATTCCTAAAAAGGCCTCAGATGTCCTTCTTTGTGAGAATTTTTGGCCCATTTCATTGTTATTAGTGACACTAAAATACTGGCTAAAGTCCTGTCTAACAGGCTATCTGCATTTCTGCCTAACCTGATCCACCCTTCCCAGACTGGTTTCTCAAGAGGAAAATCAAGAGCTGATAATCTGCGACTGATTCTGGACCTTAAATGGCTAGCACTCCAATCTAACACTCCCATGGTCACCCTGGTGATTGATTTTGCTAAGGCATTTGACTCTCTGGAATAGGAGTATCTTCACAAAGTCCTCAGGCTATACAGTTTGGGCCCCACTTTTGCGCCTGGGTGTCCACCTTATACCACCTACCTACGGCTAAAGTAGTCACCAATAGGGACATTTCTCTCCCCTTTGTACTACAAAGAGGAACCAGACAAGGTTGCCCTCTCTCCCTCTACTTTTCCTCTTAGCCCTCGACCCTTTGATTAGAAAATTGGTAAACACCCCTAGCATTGCCTGCATCCCCATAAAGGACTCATCCTATTTAGTTAATGCATATGCGGATGATATGCTCCTTACACTTTCTGATCCCCAGTCCTCCATCTCCCTGATCCTCACAACTCTGCAAGAGTTTGCTTCCCTATCAGGGCTTACTATGAACCAAAAGAAAACCACTATCTCTCCCTTGAATGGGAAGTGCACTAGGCACTGCCTTGCAGGCACCGATATCACCTGAGCCCCACAGGGTTTCCCCTATCTAGGAGTGACCATTACTACATCTTGGAAAGATTTAGAATCAGCTAATTTCTCTCCCTCTTGACTTCCCTAACGGCAAAATACAGCGTTGGGGAAAACTGCGCTTAACCTTGAAGGGCAAGGTAGAAGCTATTTGTATGTTCATTTTTTCTAGGATATCCTATCTACTAAATAATCTCTGAATACCACTGTCCCAAAAACCATTCAAAGCTCTAGACAAACTTATATCAATGTTCCTGTGGGAAGGTAAAACCCCAAGATGGGTACAGGCACAATTACGGTCGCACTGGACTAAGGGTGGACTAGGGCTACCCTGGTTGTTGGGCTATCATCTTGCCTTCAGAATGGCCCAAGCTACGAGCTGGTTTATTCCCCATTCTGCCCCTCTTCCTCAGTGGGTCAATTTGGAGACCGTGTTGTCCATAGATTACCCCCTTTATTCCATTACTATCTAGGAAAAAGCCGGTAGACTGCCACCTTACACCCCCTATGGTGGAAACATGCAGAGCATGGCGTAGAGCAATGGCACTCACTGGAGTCCCCACTTCAGGCTATCTCCCCCCTTTCCAGTATGCCCCATTTTGGAATAACCAGCTTGTGGCAATAGACTGAAAGCCGCTCAAATGGGCCTGATGGGCTACTAGAGGCATTCGGGTGGTAGACGACCTTCTCCTTCCGAATGCCCAAACCCTTATGTCTTTTTAACAGATTTGGGGGTAAATATGGGCTACCTTCATCAGATTTTTGGAAATGTTTGCAGCTGAGGCATGCTCTAACCCCCCAAAGACCCATCAACTCAGACTATGTGGCACTGCCTGAGCACTCTCCATCTACCTAGGGAGGGTCAAGGTCTTATTAGTATCCTGTACAAAACCCTCAGAGATGCACAACCTGATACTATGCGGTCTAGCAGGATCGCTTGGGAGCGTGAGCTCTCTTGTCCTATATCCCCACAACAATGGTCACACTATCTCAAAGCTGAGCATACCACCTATGAAGATTCAAAGAGCCAGTTAATACATCTTAAAATTCTCCTCAGGTGGTATAGGACCACTTCCATCTTACATAATCTTAAGATTATGCCACATGACCACTGCTGGAGATGTCAACCTTCCCCTGCTCATCTACTTCACATATTGTGGACCTGCCCAAATCTGCAGAACTTTTGGATGCAGGTTTTAGATGACTGCTCTGGGATAATAGGCAAAACACTTTCCCTCCAACATCATCGTCTTTTACTGGGAGATACTTCAACATTACATCCTCTTCCCTCTTCCAGTAAAGACAGGCTCTTGGTGGCCCTGATGGAAGCCAAAAGGTCCATCTTGATGAAGTGGAGGCAACCTATACCCCCAACACTGTCACAGTGGCGAGCAGCTATGGCCAGACTGGCCGTCTTTGAAAGGCTTACAGCGGTAGCTAAGGGAAGCTTAGTAGATACTATAAGAAGTGGAATGCATACTTGAATTCTCGTATCTGCTCACTGGCACCTCCACCCCTGCGGAACCCCACCAATAGCATGAGTGTTGATGCAATTGGCCACAATGATCTTGAATGAGTGCTGTTAATTGGTACCACCTTTTTCTATATTATAATATACTCACCTTTTTCTCTTATCTTTAGGATGATATTTTATACTAACTGATAAGCTTATATATTGAGGGGCTAGAGAGATAGCACTTATGAATATTGTAATATAATGTTGATGTGCATAAGTCTTAATAAATATGTGGTGGACTGTTCTGTGATGTTATACCCTAGGAAATTTTTGATACTTGAAGATTAGGTAGGATAACCTGATTATAATTTGAATCTCTTTTACTTATATAGTATAGAGTATTTACCTGCTGCTTATATAGTGCTAATGTGCCTGGACTGATTGTGCTTCTTTAATGTGTTGGTCAGTCTGATGTAGCTTTATGTTTTTGATCCTTCTAGGATTCAGGATGGTATCTGAACCCTGTGTATCTTTGCTTTCTTTATACTGGATGTTATGGGAAAAAATGCAATAAAGTGTTAAATGATAAAAAAAAAAGAAAGAAAATAATGAGAAGATTTTTTTTTTACACTCTGGGATGCAAGTATAATTAAACTTTAGGAAAAAAGTTCATATAACTGAACTGGAATTCACTGGAATGCCAGCAATACCAGTATATTACTGTTTTTAAACTGGAAAATAATGTGGTATACCATGAATACTAGATTATTGCTTGCGTGTGGCTACTTTGTAATCATGCATAATACTTTGTGTTAGTTAACATTTACTTTTGTGAGACTACAAGGGGGGAGACAGACAATGGGAGACATTGTTTCAAATATTATGCCCTGCAAAGTACATATTTTTTAAAATACAGCCCTTAAGTTCTCTATTTTCAGCAACCCACCCAACTTACCAATTTTCTCACCTTTGCTCCTCATGCTTGACTTTGTTTCCTCTCCTTTCCCAGCCTGTTTGTATCCCATGCCTGCTTGAATCCTGTCACCATTTTGGCACCCACCACCTCACCTGGAGGACTGTTCCAGACGTCCGCTACCTTCTACGTGAAGATGTATTTCCTCACATTCCCCCTAAGCCTTCCTGTCCTACAACTTAATAACATGACTCCCTTGTCCTCTTTCTTCTGTTTCTATGCTAAATGCTACCATCTTGTGCCTTATTACTACCTCTTTGGTATTTTAATGTTTCTATCACATCCTCCCTTTCTTGCCTTTCTTCTACATAGTACATATTTAGGTAATTGATTCTCTCCTCATAGGGTTTCTGATGAAGGCCCTGCACCATTTTGAAGGCCCTCTTTTGCATTGCTTTCACCTTATCAGTGTCCTTCCAGAGATGGGGACATAAGAACTGGATACAGTACTTGAGGTGATCTGTACAGGGTTAATATTGTCACAAATGCATTCAGCAGGTCAGGCCCTCTGCTCCCACAGTGCCAACCTCAGAGCGCAATAATGTGAACAGGTAACAGACAGGGTAACCCTACTGTCTGCTTTTGGGTCTGAATCACCTTTAGTCTCAAGTTCTGGGGGGATTCAAACTGTGAACCTTATGCTGGCATACCCAAATGTACAGGCTCAGACAATGTTCTCTTCCAGGGGATGCAATATATCTTCCGCCTAAAGGCACCTAACCAGGTATCCAAAATGAACCCTTAAGACTCTGTAACATACCTTAGGTTTATTCTTACCTTTTACCAAGCTTAGTAATGCCATCAAGCTGTTGAACAGTTGTCAGACTTAATCAACTATGAATCACATGCAAAAAGAACTGACAGACACCCAGGCACTCTTTCAAAGAAAAGGTTCTTTACTAAAATATGATAAAATATGAAAAATGTAAACACAGAACAATATATCAAAGAACTCACAATCATATAAAAGAATAAGGGAAAATTACAAAGCAAAACTCCTACCACAATACATTTAGATTTTTGCTATCTAAGGTATTACCTCTGGAAGTGCCTTAAGTTAGATCAGAGAACTGTTTCTCTCGGAGTCCCAAGATGATATGACATACATTTCAGACACAAGTATCAGTTTAAACTCTGTGTCTCCACACCCCTTCTGTGAGTCATCTAGCTCTTCCTTTTAGAATTAAAAATGACAAACATGATTTCCTACCAGGAGGTATTTTAAATAATGTGACATCAGAAGAAAAAAAAACATTTCTAAAACTATGACAGTCTTTAAACAAGCATTTCCTTTGAACTGGTGGCTGCTTCCTGTTTTCCCAAGGAACACTGAAGGGTTTACAACTTTTAAAACCATGTTGGTATTAAATTGCCTGTTCCTCTTAAGACGTCATAAAAGTTTATTAGGCCCATCCTCTGGCAGACTCATAAAGTCACATTTGGTTTTCAACTTCAAAAAGCCTAAGCATGTCATAAAAAGGTAATGAAATGCCATGATAACCAGCTGGCCAAGCATCACAAATATTATTTCCTTCTTCCTACTGGTAATGCCCCTCCCTATGGACCCAAACATTCTGCTAGCCTTCCCCACTGCCTTATCATACTGCTTGGTTACCTTTGGGTAATCAGAAACTATTATCCCCACAGGTCCCTTTTCTGTTTGGTTAGTGTCAGAACGTCCCTCCCATGCGGTGTGCAGCCTCTGGTATTCTGTGCCCCAAGTATATTATTTGCACTTTTTGCAATTAAAACCTAACTGCCAAACCCTTGGCCATTCTTCCAACTTTTTCAGATCATCCCTCATTTAACCCCCCACCCCTGTGCATCTACGCTGTTGCAAATCTTTTGTGTCATCTATGAACAGGCATACACTCCCTTCTATCCCTTCCACAATGTTGTTAATAAAGACACTGAAGAGGACTGGGCACATTACTGAGCACTGAGGTACCACACTAGTCACCTTGCCTCCTCCAAGGAGGACACCATTTACCACCACCCTCTGACTCCTGTTGCTTAACCAACTTCTTACCCAACTTGTATTTTTTTTTTTTGCATCACTAACAGACAGGCCAACATGTTCACCAGTAATCTATGTGGAGTGGTGTCAAAAGCCTTATTGAAATCCAGGTAGGCCACATCAGTGGCTCATCCCTGATCAACTGCCCTGGTCACCCTGTCAAAGAACTTGATCAGGTTTGCCTGGCAAAACCTCCCCCAGTTAAACCATGTTAAACCAAGTTGCCTCAGTTCTTGTAATCCACTAGTTACAATAATAATAATAAATTTATTTATAAAGTGCAATATCAAGAAACTATCAAAGTGCTATACAGTTTATAAAACAAACATCCACAAATAAATAAGACAGTTAAAATGAATAAAATATACAAATAACTACTAAAAATCAGGAAAAGCACATTAAAATAAAACATTTTTTAATGGAATTTTGAAGCTTTCCACTGTCTAGCACTCTCGTACCTGATGAGATAGAGAATTCCACAGGGAGGAGCAGGAAATGCAAAGACCTGAGCCCACGAGGTCTTCAAGTGCACCCTGGGAATCTCTAGCAATCCTTTATCGGTTCAGCAGAGCAGTCTGAGGGGACAGTAGGGACTCAGAAGCACTTGTAGATAACTCAGGCCCAAACCGTGTAGGGCTCTGAAAGTCAGCAAGCCAACTTTAATGGTGATCCGCCACTGAACAGGCAGCCAGTGCAGAGCAAGCAGCACAGGTGAAATATGACTGGATCGACTTGACCCAGACAATAACCTGGCTGCCATATTCTGCACTAGCTGCAGGTGGTGGATATCAACCCTTGGAAGCCCTAGGTATAGGGAGTTACAGTAGTCAAGGTGCGAGGTCACGAAAGCATGGACCAAAGTTGGAAGATCATCAGACAGAACAAGTTGCTTCATCCGGGGTGATGTTCCTCAGATGATAGAAAGAGGATTTGACCATGGCAGTCACCTGAGAATGAAGTGTCAGCCCATTGTCAAATATCAACCCCAGATTCTGCACCCTTTCAGAGGTCAGCAGCTGGGAGCCCCCAAGCCAAACTCCAGATGGCCGCCCAGCAACCGAACCCCCCCATCCAGTGACCCAGGTCCATGACTAACACCTCTGTCTTGTCAGGATTCAACTTCAACCAACTAAAATTCATCCCGTCTTGAATTTCAGCAAGACAGAAACAACTGAGAGTGCACTATCCTGGTCAGGCACAAAAGATAGGTACAGCTGTGTAGCATCTGCATAGCAGTGAAAACTCAGTCCGTACCATCTTACAATGTCTCCCAATGGAAGCATATATACCGCAAACAACATGGAGGACAACACAGACCCCTGTGGGACCTCACAAGGCACGGAGTAGGCATCAGAATAAAAAAGCCCTGATACTATCCTCTGCAACCTGCCAGTGAAGAAGGAGGGTAACCATCTGAGGACTGTACCTGACAGGCCAAAAATGAACTGCAGGTGATCAAGAAGTAACCCGTGGTCCATGGTGTTGAAAGCTGAAGAGAGATTCAGAAGAACCAATACAGAACGATACTTCTGGTCTCTACCCATCAGGAGATGTACCCGAACCAGAGCAGTCTCAGTACTGTGTCTCTTATTGAAACCAGACTGTAGAGGATCGTATATAGCATGGATGGTAAGATGGTTGTCCAGCTGTTGTGCAACAACTTTCTCAATAACCTTCCCTGTAAAGGGAAGGTTAGAGATAGGTCTGTAGTTTGCAGGAGAATCTGGGTCAAGAAATGGTTTCTTGAGAAGAGGGGTAACCACAGCCTCCTTCAGAGAGCTGGGAAACTCCCCCGACTCCAATGAACACCAGATTAAGTCTGCTAAGACCGGGCCAATCACATCTAAGCACCCTATTAAAAGGTGAGTAGGGTCGGGGTCTAAACTGCAGTAAGTTGGGGGCATACTCTGGAGAAGTCACATGATATCCTCGATCGCCAGTCGGTCAAAATCGGCCTAACAAAACAGTGAAACTGTGGCCTCGACCCAACCTCCAATAGCCTTCATAGAGCCTGATGAGTGGATCACTGACCTAATGTCGGCAACCTTATCAGCAAAGAAGCGCACAAACTCATCGCACTCCACTTGCGACAAGGCTTTCTGAACACATAGACAGGCTGGATTGCACAGTCTGTCCATGGTTTGGAATAGCTGAACTGGTTGGTTCTATGCAGAAGCAATCTCCCTGGACAGGAATTCTGCCTTCTTATGGGAGATTGATGACTGATAGACTCTATTGTGTTCCATCAGTCTAAGTTTATCAGCATCTAAGCCAGATCTGCACCAAGCACACACTAGCCTTTGTCCTACCTGCCTCACCCTCCTCAAGGTCCCATCAAACCATGGGGATTGAGGGTGGAGAGTAAGGGGATGAACACAGAAAGGAGCAAGGACATCCAGAGCCCCCCCTACTGCTTGATTAAAAGCCTGGAGTAGGTTCTCCGGACCCTCACTTGTCTCCGGAACTCCTGATAGGTCCAACGCCACCATAAGACCATCAGGGGTAAAATACCATAAAGGGCAGTATCGGACTGTCTCCACAAGGGCCAGCCTACAAGGGGGAGCTGAACTTGATAATGTGATGGTCAGATCATCCGACAGGTTGCACCACCAAATCGGAGGCCTCCAACCCCAGGAGGAAGACCAGGTGCAATGAATGACCATAATTATGAGTCACAGAGGAAGCTACCTGTGTGAAGCCCAAAGAACTTATAAGTCAAAGGAAGTAATCCACTATCATTTCTTCATGAGGGCTCCCATTACTTTGCCAACTACCAAAGCTTGTCAGACATGTCTGTAATTTCCTGCATCCTCTCTGTTTCCATTTTTTTGAAGAGGGACTTCATCTGCCCTCCTCCAGTCTCTTGAAACCTCCCCTGTTTATAATGATAAGTTGAATAAAGCTGTCAGGGATACAGACAGCACATCTTTTGAGGTCCCTCAGTATAATGATGTGTACCCCATCAGGTCCCATTGCCTCATCTACATTTAATTGTGCTAGTACCTTGAGGACTTTCTACTAAGTAAAAGGCTGGTGTCCCCATTGCCAACAGGGAGAGGGGAATCTACTACACATATTTTGTAAATGTCCCAAAATAGTTCCCCTCTGGCAGGCGATTCGACGGAGGGCTGACCTGTTACTAGGACTAGATGATCTTTTCACCCCCGAAATTTGCATTTTGGGAGATCTTTCTTCTGTCACAATTAGTAACAGGAAATTCCACATAACTCTTATTGCCATGTCAGTTAAAAATCTGGTTCTCCGTCATTGGAAGGATACGACCGACATTGCCTATAGTGAATGGTTACAAGAGTTGTTGGCAAACCTCCGCCTGGAAAACATGATTGCTAACTTACACGATCAATCCCAGAAATTCCAGCAGGTCTGGAGCCCCTTGCTGACATTGTACTCCCTACAATCTTCATAGTGGCTTATTCTCCCTATGCTTCTCTTGATGACTTTTCCCTTGTGTGAGGAAGTGGGAAAAGGAAAGGGGGGGGGGAGAGTTGATCTAGCTTGTGTTTTTTGATCCTGTATCATGTGTGCATATGATAACTAGATCCTCTCTCTGTAAATGAAAAATGAATAAAGTTTGAATGGAAAAAAAAAGGCTGGTGTCCACCTCCCTGTCATTAATGCCCTTGTCCCTTATCTTTGACCCATCACCTTCCCTTTCCCCTGTAAATACTGATGAAAAGAATTTGTTCAATATGTCTTACTTCTTTTGGTCCTCCTTCTTCTCACAAACTCCTTCTTCTACTGTTATCTTTACTATTTTCCCATTGGACTTTCTTTTATAGTTTAAATATTGAAAGAAAGTTTTTCCCCTTCTTTTATTGGTTGATACTCCCAATTTTGATGCATAAATGGCAAAACCATGCAAATATGCAGGGTTTTCTTACATAGGCAATATTTTCAACTGTGTTATCAATTACGACTGCCTCTGTGATTTATAATAGACTGCAGCTGTATTTATTTTCATCACCAGAAAGTCTGAAAATCACTCCGAGGGTGTTTACAACACCCATATCTGTACCCCAAAATTGTACTCTCTATCCCCTGCTTCCCCCAAACAGCTAACTCATGTTTTGTTTCAGGCAGAGTGTCACTGGGATACAGAGGGCATCTTGACATAGCCTTGTAGACACATCCACAGTTGCAAAGCTGCCATTGTGGGAATTTTTTTCCCCACTGGCAATCACAAAGTGGGACTTATTCCACAACACTGTTAGATACATAGCCCCTGACAGTTTCATATATCGTGCATTAAACATTGTTAAATTCTTCATTTTAATTTGAATCTTTTTAATTAAATTTAATTTCAAGATAACACACCAGCAGAGGAATTTGAATGTGTTGAAGAGTGTTTAATCAATGACAGCACATCTGACAATGCTTCAACCTTAATGAATAAAGACATCGGCCTAAACACAAGCTCTGGAGCAACTTCACAAATATACATATGTGACTATGTCTCAAAACCAAATATAACAGAAAATGAAAAATGTGTATTACTCAGACATTGAATACCTGACATTAGTTTTAAGTTTCCAACCACATGTTTTATTGATAAAAGAAGAAAGTCAGGTAATTCTCTGATGCAGTGCCAGAGAGCATGGTTGGACTACTTTGACTACATTGCTTATTCAGTAAAGGAAGATAGATTGTATTGCCTGGCATGCATACTGTTTCCAACAGCTGGGCAGACGAGTCACGACAAGCTTATTATTGAGCAGCCTTATTGTAATTGGAGACATGCAAAGGATGATATTCATCATCACTCTGAGTTAGAATATCACAAGAATTCTGAGGCCAAATTACATGTATTTCTCACAACTGAAAAAAAGTTCTCCAAGAGTGGATTTATCATTGTCAAACTCCACAGCACAAAAAGTTGCAAAAAATCACACATTTCTGGCATCAATCATAAAATGCTTAGAGTTTTTGTGGAAGACAAGGAATTACACTTCATGGACATAGGGATGATTCTTCATCAGTATCCATGAACATCAATCAAAGTAACTTCAAATACTATTAAATTTCCATATTGATGCTGGTAATCAAGAATTAAAAAATCGAGAAACGTGGGGCAGAAGATCTACCTACATCTACAAAACTGACCAAAATGAACTTCTACAATGTATAAAAGAGTATATTCAGCAACACATTGTTAAAGAAATCAAACAGCAACAACAAGGAGAATTCTGTTCCATCCAAGCAGATGAGATTATTGATGTGAGTAATTGGGAACAACTGGGAATAGTGCTTAGATAAATGAAAGATGGCAAACCAGTGGAGAAATTTGTAGAATTTATAGAATGTGAATCTGTAACAGGTAATGAAATCCAGTTATTTCTTAAACAGGTGGCATTAGATTCCACACATTGCATGGGCCAAGGGTATGATGGTGCATGAAACATGGCTGGTGCACAAAAGGAATATGCTACCATATTTCGAAAAATGGCTCCACAAGTGATATATTCTCACTGTGCTAGTCATCAATTAAACCTTGTTCTTTCCAAAGCATATTAACTTCCTGAAATATCCTGCATAAGTGCAATGAAACAAGTTGGCATCTTCTTCAGGTATTCACTAAAATGCCAACACCATCTGGAGAATGCCATCCAACAAATGAAGGATGAAATAATTGGAAATGGTGAAAAACCTGCAGATAAACAAAAATTAAAATTGCTATTTGAGACACAATGGGTGGAGAGATGTACATCCATGGAAAATTTTAATGACCTATACAAAGCATTAATTAACTGTCTGGATGACATAGCAAACAATGGTGAAACAAGATGGGATACAAATAGTGTTGCTGAAGCAAATAGCCTGTACAACTCCATCACCAAACCAAGCTTTCTAGTTGCATTTCAGTCAATGAGACACTTTCTCAGTTATACTAGAGTGCTAAGCAAACTACTTCGAGGGTCATCACAAGACATAGTTTATGCTTATGAAAAAGTTCAACTTGTTCTTGCTGAGTTCCGTAGTATTCAAGAAAATCATGAGGAGTTCCAAGTCCTGTTTAAAGGCATATTTGAAATGGGTAACATGTGTAACATAGAGGAGCTAGCCATTCCTCATCTCTGCAAACAGCAAACTAAGAGGAACAACCTAGAGGCTGAAACACCAGAGGTATACTAGAGAAGGACAGTCTTTGTCTCCTTTTTGGACCACATAATTTCAGAACTCTCCAGTAGGTTTATGACAATGTCTTCTACGGCTGTGAAAGATCTCTCTCTCTCTCTCGCTCTCTCTCTGATCCCATCAAATCTTGTCAGTCTATCAGAGGAAAAAGAAAATGAACTAAAACTGTTCTTTAGTGATGGATTACCCTCACCATCATCCTTCCACCAAGAGATTAGTTTATGGAAAAGAAAATGGCAATCTGTTCCAGCCAGCTGTCCAGGAGTGTTGCCATGTGATCTAAAAGAAACCTTTGCACATACAAATATGCATACGTCTCCAAATATAGCATCTATGTTGTATATTCTTTTGATAACTCCAGTAACATCTGCCGGTGTTGAAAGAGCCAATTCTTCCCTAAAATTGATTAAATCACACTTGCGGAGCACAATGTGACAAGATCATTTGAATACCTTGCTATTACCCTTCATACACAGAGATATTTCATTGGACTACTGCACTATTATTGATAAATTTGCCAACAGGCATCCAAGGCTTACACTATTATTAAATCCTCTAAATTAAGATAAATTATGATTATTACACAAAGAAATTGAATCTTTGTATTGGTGTTAATATGTTACATTTAATATTGACTTTCTATTCACCAACAACGTATTGCTGTCAGTCAAAACATTACATGATTAAATGACATGGTGATCATAGTTAAGATGCAAAAATATAAAGAAGATCATTTTGAGAAAGTTGTTTTTCAATTTGAGTGTAAAACACATTTTCAAATGAAAATTTTTATTTATTGAAATGTTTCACCAGGAGGGCACCTTGAACAACAAGTTGCTCATCCCACGGTGCGACCTGGGAGGAGGGAGTTACATAAGGTTGTGAAAGATGATCAGTTACAATAGTATGTAGGTAGGGCAAACAATACAACATTATAAGATTATGCAAGAGTTGGAACACAAGGTATTGTACAATAAACAGTAGTGGAACATTGAGTAAATTAAAATACATGTCTGAAATTGTACAAAAGAACATATAAACATACAAAACAATAATAATGCGCAGAACCATTATAGTGCATAAGTGTACCAGGAGCAGGCTCGAGGTAGTAGGCAAGTGCTGTTGGAGTAAAAAGGATGGGGTAGGTTGTGCACACTGGTGACCCAGAAGGGCAGGTGGAGAAGAGAAGGGGTGAGGCAAGAACTGAATATGAAGAGAAGGGTAGCCATTTCCTGATTCCCCTTCAGGATGTTGAGAACCCTGCTGGGGGCAGGGTGGGAAGGCAGAAACTGAGGATAGGTATTATGGAGGGTTAAAGCAGAAATAGCTGAGGAGAGGTAATTGTGTAGGGCAGATGTAAGGAAGTAGTTGGAGGAGGAGTGTCATATTTCAGGGGGGAGGGAATTCCAGATTTTAGGGAAGTGATGGGCAAAACCAGTCTGATCGATGAGGGTGGAGTGGCGAGGGACCATCAAGGTGCAGATGTCATTAGATCTGAGAGAGTGGGTGGGGGGAAGTGGAGTGGAGAGAGAGAGGATGAAAGATAGGAGGGGAGCACTCTGAACCAGAATTTGGAGCTTAGTTTGGCACAGTGTGAGATACATATGCGAGATAGTGGAAGGAAGGTTAGAGAGCGATAGAGTTCACAGTGGTGGAAACGGGAAGGGGAGTTGAGAGCAAAGTGGCAGAAGTAGTTAAAGATAGTGTCCAACTTGGCCAGGGAAGATTTGGGAGCAGCACCATAGACTACGTCACCATAGTCAAAGATGGGGAGTATCATCTTCTGGACAATTTCACACCTCACAGTCATCTGGATGCAACTACAATTCCTGTACAGAGCACCAAGCTTGGGGTGCAGTTTCTTCAGGATAGTATCAATATGTACAGAGAAGTTGAGGTGCTGGTCCAGCCAAACCCCCAGATATCTAAATGAGGAGGTGTCCTCCAGGATGGTCCTGTCAAGGGTGTAGAAGGTGGGTAGGGCCAGGAGCCTAGAGAGTCTCTGTCTGGTGCCAAAGTTCACTGAGACTATCTTCTTGGTGTTTAGAAAAAGCTGGTGAGATGCAAACCAGAGCTAAACTTGGTTGAAGTCATGCTGTAAGCTGGTTTCCACAGCAGCAAGGTTTTTACCTGAACTGTATAAAATAGTATCATCAGCGTACAAGTGGATAGATTAGGATAAGCAGGCTGTGGGAAGATCATTAAGGAAAATGAAGAAGAGTAGGGGACCAGGCACTGAGCCCTGAGGGACACCAGTGTTGATGGGAAGTGCAGAGCAGATGGAATCAAGGATTCTCAACGACTGGGTGCTGCCAATGAGGTGAGATTTAAACCAGTTGGTGGTTGATGGAGCAAGGCCATCTGAGGAGAGGGAATCAAGAAGCAGGGGATGGGAAACAGTGCTGAAAGCTTTGGCTAGGTTCACAAAGATGGCCACGGTGATCAGGCCATCGTCCATCCCTGAAAGGATGGAGTCAGTAAGCCTGAGGAGGGAGGTGGTTGTTGAGTGGTTCTTCCAAAAACCAGATTGGAAGGGGGTGAAGAAGGAGGAATCAGACAGGAAGGGTGATAGTTGAGAGAGAGAACTAAAAGTTCTTGAAGTTTGGCAAGGGTAGGGTATACTGTGGTGCACTGCCCCAGGGAGGAACGTAAGGGAGGTGGGGTAGCCATCTGTTTTAGATCTGACTTGGGCTTCACTGTGCACCCAGTGAGAACCCTGGGTTCTTTTGAATGTGTGGCTGTCCATGGGGGTCCAGGCACAGGCTGCAGGATTCTCCTGATTTACCGCCCCCTGGGTGGTGGGGGATTTCCTGCAGGAGGTTGCCAGATTCATCATCAGTGAAACATTGGAAACCTCCAGATGTATTGTCATGGGGGATTTCAATGTTTGGGCCAACAACAAATTTTCTTGACTTGGTCATAACCTCCTCCAGACCATGTCATTGCTGGGCCTGTTGCAAGCTGTTTCTGTCATGACACACCAGGGCAGACACATGTTGCACCTGGTGTTCTCACTGGGGCTTGAGATAAGTGATCTCAAGATTGATCAGGTGGCATGGTCTGATCACTGCACGGTGCGGTTCATGTTTGGGGCACCCACTGGATGCCTTCCCCCAACAGATATGATGAGCTGCTGTCCTTTGCGGGGTTTGACCCTGGAGGGCTTTTTGACGGTAGCTGATCTATCTAGCGTGGGTAATGCATGCATCGGAGGCATTCGTGCTGTGGTGGGCTCCTATAATGGGGTGCTATCCAATACCATTGACTCCTCACTCCTCGCTACCGCCCACGGTTTGATGGGGACCTCAGGGAGCTGAAGAGAAAGAGTCAGAAGTTAGAGCACTGCTGGATGAGGTCCAGCCTGAAGGCGGACAAACTGGCCCTGTGCATTCATTATAATGCATACCAGGGGCAATCAACTATAAGAAGGCAGAGTTCCTGTCCAGGGAGATTGCTGCCAGTAAGAACTGACCAGCTGTACTTTTTCAGACTGTCAACAGGCTGCTTCATCTGGCCTGTCTACATCCGAAGAAGCTTTTTCCTAATGCTGAATGTGAAGAGTTTGCTCAGTTCTTCTCGGACAAGGTGTCTGGCATCCAGCACAGAGTTCCTCCAGTGAGTCAATTCAGAGCCGGCAGTGGTCGCTCAAAGTGTTCTGAGTGCTCTCCGCCTGGTTGGGGGGAGTTTAGACCAGTGGAGATAAGTGAGGTCATTAGGGTGGTGACCAATCTGAATCACACTTTTTGTGAATTGGACCTCGTGCCGACGCATTTCTTGATGAGATGCATTGACGCCATTGGCCCAATGTTTGCCCTGATTGTTTGGTGCTCCTTGGCTGAGGGTTGTTTTTTCCAATGCCTTGAAGGAGGCATTGGTGAGATGACTCTTTAAGAAACCATCTTTGGACTCAGAAGTTAGGGCAAATTACCTTCCTATCTCCAACCTTCCTTTTTTGGTGAAGATTGTGGAGAAGGTAGTGGTGCTTCAGTTGGAGGAGTACCTTGTGACCCACAAGTTATACGAACCCTTCCAGTTGGAGTTTCGGGTGAGATATAACACAGAAACCATGCTTGTTCAGGTGCAGAATGATGTCCTCAGGGCTAGAGATCGAGGGAAAAGGACAATTCTTGTTCTCCTCCATCTCTCCTCAGCATTTGACACTGTGGACCATCGTGTGTTGCTTGACCACCTTAGGGAATGCTGTGGACTCACCGGCATTGTCATCTGCTGGTTTGAGTCATTTCTAACCAATAGGAGGCAACAGGTTGTGACGGGGAATTTCTCCTCCACGCCTAGTTCCCTATTTTGTGGAGTATCTCAGGGTTTGGTCCTAGCCCCAATGTTATTCATAGTGTACATGTTGCCCCTGGGAGGGATCGTTAGGAAGTATGGTCTGGGTTTTCATTGCTATGCTGATGATACCTAACTATACTTATCCTTTGCCCCAGGAACATCCAACATGGCAGACGTGCTTAACAGCTGTCTTGCCAAGATCAACACCTGGATGGCCTCTAGCTGGTTGCGACTGAACCCCGATAAGACGGAGGTATTGGTGGTGGAGTCAAATGGAGTGTGGGACAGGATGGTCTCTGGATCAGAGACCGGACTTGTTCTGAGATCTGTTCCATTGAAGGCCTCCTCTAAGGTGAGAAATCTTAGTATCATTCTGGACAGGGGTTTGACAATGGAGGCGCAGGTGTCTTCCACCATCCAATCCTCTTTTTTCCATCTCAGAAATTTTGCCAGGATAAAGCCCCTTGTGCCGCCTCTGGACCTCCCCACTTTTATATATGCCTTAGTTACATTAAGACTTGGCTACTGTTATGTGCTCTACCTCAGGGTTGGGGGAGGATCTCTCTGCAAGCTGCAGCTGGTGCAGAACACAACTGCCTGGTTACTTACCGGGAAGCCAAAATTTTGCCATACTACACCGGTACTGTGTGATCTGCACTGGCTGCTGGCCAGGTAGAGAATCCTCTTTTTAAGGTGGGTCTTCTCACCTATAAGGCCCTAAGTGGCCAGGGCCCTGGGTACCTGTCAGACCTTCTTGTACCAGCTTTCTCGGTCCATCCCTCTACTACTCCTGTGGGGGCCCCCTGGCAGTTCTCAGGATGAGGCTAAAATCAGCTGGTAATGAGGCTTTTAGTGTCACCACCTCCATCCTGTAGAATTTGCTACCCTTTGGGATTAGGGGGACCCCAACTGTAGACTTATTCAACGCCCACCTTAAGGCCTTCCTGTTCACCCAGGCCTTTCCCCTATTCAACTTTTAGTCTATTGGTATAGACATAGTTCTTGGCACCCCTGTTTTTAGATAATTGTTTCTCGTGATACATTTTATCTTCTGGATTTGACTGTTTAAATGTTTTTTATTTTGTTTTTATGGATTTATTTATGTTTATTTGTCTTTTATGATTTGTAAGGCACCCAGACCCTCTGGGATTGGGTATCTTTTAAATAAATATTGCCTTGTCTTGCCTTGCCTAGGAAGGAGGGAAATGGGCGTTAGTTGCCAGGAGTGGATGTGTCACCATCCTTGGGGACAGGAAGGCCTACAGCATGTTTTCAGTCTGAGGGTATTTGGGCAGAAATAAAGAAGAGGTTAAGGATTAGGGAGATAGGATAAGCAATTGCAGGAGCAGAAATGTAGAGAAGTCTAGGATCGAGCTCATCTGGTGAGGAGCCTTTAAAGGGGTTGAGTGATAGAAGGGTACTAAGAGCTTCATCGGGGAGAAAGTAGAAAAGGAAAGAGGGGGAAGGGTAGGCACTGACTGAGGAGAAGGGCTGAAGTTAGTAGGTGGCAAGGGGGAGAAGGAATTTAGAAGAGACGTGGTGCACAGGGTGTAGTAGGCCTTAAATTAATTGGCCATGGAGCCAGGGTCAGAAACTAGGGACTTATTTATTTTGAGAACTGGAGAGGGAGGGGGAGAGAATAGGGCATGAACTACCCTCCAGAATTTAGATGAAGGGTTAATGTTAGTCAGGAATGAGGAGTTGAAATAATTGGACTTAGCCAGTCTAGTAGCTTTAGTACATGCATTGCATAGCATTCTGTACTTGGCGTAGTCATTTGGAGGTTTAGTAGATTTGTGTTTTCTCCAGGTCTAGTCATGCTCCCTGAAGCAGGTCAGTAGTTTAGGGGTGATCCAGGGGAGGTGAAGACCAAGGATTCTGGTCCTTCTGAAAGGAGCAAAGGCCTTCCAGGTGGCAATGAATTTATCCTTAAAATAGTCAAGGGCTTGGTTGACAGAAATGGCAGTGGAGAGGTGGGCCCAGTCAGTGGAAGCAAGTGCAGAGCCAAGTGGTGTAAGGTCTAAGGATTTAAAGGACTGGAGCTGTATGATTTTAGGAGGAGGTTTGGGGTGATGGACCATATGTAAAATGAAAATGGGGTTGTGATCACTAAGGGCATCAGGGAGGAGACCAGATATAACTCATTTGTTCCCATTTGCTATATGGTGTCAGAACCATCCATTGCTAGATCTGACCCAAAATGGGCCCACCAGAAGCAAATGAGTTAATGATGCAGTGCGGGTGGGTTGTGAGTGCCCAGTTAAGCAGGGTGTGGTTTGTGTTTTGGGATTAGGCTGTGTGGGCTCAAGTATAAGCTGAGTGAGGTTTAGAGCAATGACATCATTGAGTAGCTTGTTTAACTTGGGAGACAACCAATTTAGATTCACATCACCTTTATGAACAGTTCACCAGATTGCGAGAGGGAGGCGATGTTGGCTAAGAGTTCAGTCGTGACCGAGGGTTGAATGCTTTGGTGGCAATAGATGCCAGCCACAAAGATTGGGATTGAAAAAGGAAGGGTAATGCCAGGACAAGAGCTTCATAGGTAGCTGGGATGGAGGTAGATAGGGTGGCAGTAAACTGCAGTGAGGACAGGATAAACATTGCCACTCCCCCTTTGCAACCCAATTGATCTTGTCTGGAGAGGGAATACCCAAGGACAGCAATGGCATTGTCGGGGATGCTTTTTTTGATCCATGTCTCGGTAATAATTAGGATGTCAGGAGTGTGTGAAATCATAAGAGTTTGTAAGAGGTCGATTTTAGGTAGCAGGCTACAGATCTTCAGGTGTAGGAGCTTCAACCCATTAGGAAGGGTTGTAGTAGAAGTGGGGTTTGGAGACATGTTGTTGGGTAAGGAGCCAGGATAGGAGAAGAAATAGGGCCTGGGTTGGGGTGGATGTTCCCTGATGAAATAAGAAGGAGGACAAGGATAAAATAGTGAAGTTTAGAACTTTTGTAATTAGAGTAGGAAGTACGGTAGGGAGGGGAAGAGGGAGGGAGGGGTGGAGAAAAGGAGATAAGGAAACAAATAAAAGCAAAGTGACTAGGAAGGGAAAACAGAGAGGCTGGAGGGTAGTAGGGAAAGTGGAGTCTGTTTACAAGAGGAGCTCTGGGGGTGATTGACAGGATGAAGGAAGTATCTGGAAGGGAAGTGGAGAGAGAAGTGGCAACAGGTGTAGAGGGGGAGACTGGGATAAGGGTAAGAACCAGGAAGGCTGTGAGTAGGAGGGAGATGGAAACCATTCTGGGTAGGGTAGTAGAGGCTTTGCACAGACTTGCAGATTCAGATCACACCACCGAATGTTAGGACATGGATAATTTGCTTTAGGTATGAATGATGCAGGATTAGAAGTGTTAGGGGAGAGCAGTGGGAAGAGGATTGTAACCTAAATGTCTTGTTGCCCTCTAGTGGCTTTAATGTATAATATGCAAATGGAAAAGTAGACACAAAAAAATACAACACCCATGATGTTATTTTCATAAAAGATGTTAAAAAAAAATAATCTTAAATAAAGAAACAGGTGTAATTTAAACTCTCAAAGATAAATGTTTGCAATATTTTACTGTAAATGCATATTTTCATTTTTATCAATGGAATAACTGCAATTTCCTGACATAATATTTATGGAGTTTCATGTCTAGTGTTCCAGATTTATGTATTTTTTACAACATCTTAAATATAAAAAATATATTATTTAACAGTAATGATATACAGTAACTTTATTACAATTGCTGCTTTATATTTTATAGACAAGAGACATTTAGCAGAATTTGATATTAGAAAATCTGTGGGAGAGTATGATATATAGTGAAAGTTTATCTATCTATCTATCTATCTATCTATCTATCTATCTATCCGTCTGTCTGTCTGTTTTTACTGTCAGTCTTTTGCTTTTATCATAATTATATTTTACTTCTATGTACTACTCTGTTTTATAGTATTAATTGCCTTGAGACCAGGGATAGAACAATATAAAACTTCCCAGACTTAGTCTCTCTCTCTCTCTCTCTCTCTCTCTCTCTCTCTCTCTCTGATGTTGTGCAGTGTGTATTTATATCTTAAATATTACCATAAACACTGATGCATACACACTGTGGTTGTTGAGCAATGTAGTAGTAGAAGATTTAGGCTGTCATATGTTGCATGTCCAAATTCATATAGATTTATAAATATGTTTCTATTTGCAAAATGAGTTCTTACATTGTTGATAAATACACTGTAACTTAGTTTCCACATTTCTGTTCCTATTATTGGTACAAACAAAACTGGCTCATGCAACCAGTATTCTATCCATTAATTGTGGCCTTTCTACCTATGTGCTGGTTTCCATTTACATAAAGGGTCCAGTGGAAACAATATGTGTGAGAATATTGACAGTCAATAACAGTGAGGTATTGTATGTGAAAGGAATATCTGTACTTGCTGTATCAGGTACAAACTTCTCTTTAAAATAAATTGCCTTTTAATTAATTATATGACAATACTAAAATGCACCATTTAACACCTACATTTTTTATTTTTTTCCAGGGGGCATGCCCCCGGACCTCCCCAGAATGTTTCTGAATTTGAGTTAATGAATGCCCTCCCTTCACTACTTGCTGACTCCACCACTGCTGTCAGTATCTGTCAGGTACAAATCAACCCCCAGCACCACTTCCCCCTTCTTCACTCCCCTTCCCAGCTCCTCCCCAGGCTCTCTATCTCTCTTTGCTTTGTCCTGGTTGTCTCTAGATCTATCACCTCATCTGTATTTTCTTGTCTGTGTGTGCCATGAGGTGACCCCACAGTGACAGTTTCCTCTTTACTTCCCCTGATGTGTCCATACTCCACAGCCTCTCTGCCCTCCTTGACATAAAGGACTATGACCCCTCCCCTTTGCACCTTCTCCCTATCCTATCTAAACATTGTGTAACCTGTTCCAAATTTCTGTGGTGGCTACAAGGTCCACTTCAGTGTCTGCCACCAATACATAGAACTCACTGATTTTATTACCCAGACTCCTGGCATTAAGGTAGACCCCTTTTCAGCTAGCTCCAGATCCCTTTTATGTTTGCTTGTGCACATGCATAAGAAACATTATGGCAGCTTAGGGAGAAGCGGGTTTTGAAGGTGCGGCACTGGCGGCCAGTGCTGCCACTGCATTTTTAGACTTGGCCATCTTTACTCAATGTGGTGGCATGCTGCTGCTGACATTAGTTCAGCAAGCATGCCACCAACTTGAAACGAATTAGCCACTACAATGAGGGAGCAACCCATCACTGCAGGGCGGTGCCTTGCCTGGTGTAACATTTCAATAAACATGGCTGCGGCTGTCACCTTCTACCTCTCACAGTCCCCATGAATGCTGCTAGGGTGCCCAATCCTCATGTTGGCATGCTCCTCCCCCAGTTCATTTGTCAATGCAGGAGCCCAATCCTCATTGGCATAATGCTCCCCATTCATAGTGTGCTGAGGGGGCTGCCCAATCCCCCTCGGCTCATGCGCCCCCCCCCAAACACAGACACATTGTATGTGCCGATGGGGTGCACAATCTCAGTCGGCTCCAGACCCTCCCAACAAACACCCAGGTGGCATGCTGGGAGCCCACCCCAGTGTGCCCATTGTTCATGTAAATGGAAAACCATCCCAATGTCTTTTTTTTAATCTGTAAAAACAGAAAACTGTCCCTCTTTGGCTCGGTGCCCCTCTCCCAAACCCACACCCACCCTCTGTGCACCCACATCCCCCCCTCCACCCCATACTTACCTCTGGAGCCTGGCGCAATGATCTTCGGTGGAGTGGGAACACATCTGCATTTTCAAAGCCGACTGCGAACTGAAGAAATGCCCATAAGCTGTATAATGGCATAAATGTTTTTTCTCCACTTAGGTGGATATCTCACCAATTTTTAAGAATTTTGGCACCACATTTTCAACATGGGGTTCTTGGGACCCCTCCTCATGAATTCAGTCACTGTCATCTGGTTATTCAGTCTGAAAGGTGATTTCATGGTCACTGTGTGGAATCACCTTTTGGAACTGAGTAGTGAAATGACAGTGTCACTCTTCGTGAGGTGGGCTTCCAAAGACCCTATGTTGCAAATTTGGTGCAAAAATTCCAAAAAATGACCGTGTTACAAGCGTGAAATGCGCAGTTTCCATGCACACTCGTAACTTTGAGAATTTTTAATATTTTTACTCCAGATTTTCAACACTGGCATTTTTTCACACCTCCTTATGAACAGTACAGCTGTCATTTTTCACATCCTGGACAAAATGTGTTTTTGCACATCCGGCACAGAATGGCACAGTCGCTGTCGGAAATCAATATTCGGGACAGATTAACAAAATCACAGTAACACTGTTCATGGGCGGAAGTCCCAAAATGCCTATGTTGAAAATTTGGTAACAAAAGTCCACAAAATGACTATGTTACGAGCATGCATTGAGCAGTTTCCACGCACACTCGTAACTTCAAGAATTTGTAATATGTTTACTCCAGATTTTCAACATTGCCATTTTTGCACACCTTCCTATGAACAGTACAGCTGTCATTTTTCACATCCTGCCCAAAATGTGTTTTCACATATCTCACTCACAATGGCGCAGTTGCTGTGGGAAATCAATGTGAAGGACAGATTAAGAAAATCATAGTGACACTGTTCAAGAGCAGAGGTCACAAAATGCCTATGTTGAATATTTGGTGACATAATTCCACGAAATGATTGTGCTATGAGTGTGCATTGCATAGTTTCCACGTATGCTCATAAGTTTGAGAATTTTTAATATTTTCACTCCAGATTTTCAACATTGCCATCCCTTCACAAGTCCCTATGAATGCTACAGCTGTCATTTTTCACATCCTCCCTGAACTGTGTTTTTGCACATCCAGTGAAGAATGGCATGGTCACTGTGGGAAATCAACATTCAGAACAGATTAACAAAATCACAGTGCCACTGTTCATGAGCAGAGGTCCCAAATGCTTTCATAAGGTGGGGGTCACAAAAAGGCCATGTTGAAAATTTGTAGTGCAAATGTCAACAAACGCCCAGGGTGTTAGGGTTTCTAACCATAACGTCCCACCCTGTACAGACTGACAGGCATCGGGGGGTGTCTTTGGATTGCCAGCTGTAATACTCATGCCATTCCACCCCCACCCTGCAGTCAGTGACAGACATCGAGGTGTGTCTTGGACGCTTTGGCCCCAGAGTTCACCCCTTTCTCCCATACTGCACCCATTTCAGCATATGTCTTTATGGAATGAGGTGACTGTAAAGCCGAACACCCCAAGGCACACCTCAACACTTGGTGTCTGCAGGATAGGGTGAGGTGAAATGGTATGAGTGTTATGGGCAACAATACAAAGGCACACCCCAATGCCTGTTCACCTCTGCAGGGTGGAGGTGGGGTTGGCATGAAGTTCAATACTTCACTGCCATTCCTATTCTGCATCTGTCTAACTCCTGCACTTCCAATGCTAATACCAGCAGGCAAACATTTGGCATTGACAAATGCTTGTTCTGTTTTGTAATACGACTCCTGCATTCTTTTCAGTTCTCGCTAACATCTTGTTTTTCTTGTTGCTTACAGACCTTGAGAGCATTACCCCTTAATCTACTCCAGTCTGAACCTCAGCCTTATTGGTACCCACCTTATTGCTAAAAGTCACCTGTAAATGGGAGCATCAGCTAGGCTCCCTCTCTCGCTCCCTTTACTGTGGTTCCCCCAGCCTCAGTGTCCCCTGCAGTCAGTTTAACTGTCCACTGCAGATATCCAGTTTCTGCCCCAGTGCACTGGTCCCCTCTCTTGTCAGGTAAAACCATCATCTTTGAACAGCCTTCTGTCCCAGAAGTCTGCAGTTGAACCCTTTCTCCAAACACCACCCTTTTAACCAGCCAATCAACTTCATGCCCACTTCCATCCTTACTCTATCATTTCCTCCCCCACACCACACAGGGAGGACTTTGAAAAAGGCCAGGAGAGCTGATTCTGCATGCAAAATGTCCCCCAGCCTCTGAATGTTCTGCTTCACTTGCCCCACAGGCTGTTTCACCAGATCATTGATACTCAAGAGTACCAGCATCCCCAGCTGCCCCATCCTTCCCCACTATTCTCTCTGTTCTAATTACATCACAAGTGGTTGATGCCCCAGGAAGGCACCTGACCACCTCCACCCCCACCATCCTCTCTTCTCCCCTGATCATAGACTCCTCAACCACTAAGAATCTCCAAGCTGGCTTCTTCCTACTCTCACCCTTGTGCCACCAGGTAATCACTCCCATTTCTCTGACTGACTCAGAGTCCCCCCCCACACCAGTAGAGACAGGTACCTGAGTCTCCTCCAGGGGTGCAAAGCAATTTGTCATTGGGATGGTGTGGGGCTGGTTGACCTCCATGTGGCTGCCTCTTTCACTTCTCCTCCTTCCAACCATTTTCCACCATGCTGGTCCAATGGGCCTCTGGGGGGGAGTGAGAGTGTGGGGTGGGGGGCTTCAGCTGAGCTGGTGACCGTGAGATCACCTTTCGGGACCGAATAACCAGATCACACTGACTGAATTCATGAGGTGCCACAGGAGAGAGCTCTTCCTTCAGTGCTACCAGTTGAGCATGGAGCTCTGCAAAGATCATGCAGAAGAGGAGTGGCCCCTCATCCAGAGTGTTACCCTGGAGAAGAGCACCCAACAGGCCCTGCAACAGACTTGCTCCAACTGAAACTCATCCCTATAATGATGTTTATGATAACCCCTAGATGTATGATACTAATCAATTCTCACCTCCTCTCTAGTACCCTTATGCTAGAACAAGACTGACCTTATCATATGTATTGCTACCCAGATAGGGAAGCAATTCTTACTAGTACACTTAACACACTTACTAAACATGTGAGATTAACTTTATAATGGTCACCTAGATAGGGTAAGGCTATGATACAAAATAAGCAAACCTAGCAAGCACACTTAACAACACAGGTTAGTTATATAGGGTTCACTCCAATAGGGTGAGTCAGTGGTACAGGACAAGTTGTCTCAACAAGCATACTTAACAACACAGGTAGCTACAGTACATAAAGAGCCACCTAGATAGGGTAAGACTATAGTACAATACAAGCAAATTCAACACAGTTACACCAAGTCAGCAATCCAGGCCAGCTATGAATTAGTGTTACCCTCTCCTCACAGCATATACTGTATATGGGTGTGACTTACAGAAGTACAGTAGTTGGGATAATTGAATGATTAGTGACTTACTCTTGCTAGATAGGCAATCTGATCAGAAGGAATACCTTGGCTTGGTGTCCCCCCTGCGGAGTATCCTGTGGATCACAGACCATCCGTAGAAATCTTGCAGATGCCTTCAAGGTAAAAGCTCCACTCCTACTCTGTGCCACACACATGCTGGGACATGAATGAATTTTTATTTAGAATGTTTAGTCTTCCAATGCCTTTGCAGATGAAGCCTGCAAATATCATAGGGAGATTACAGGATGAGTTGAGGAGAAAAGTTATTTTCTATAATGTGATTACACAGCTTTAGACGGGTACAAAATGCAAACCTCTAGAAAATTATGTAATTGTATTCTTATTTTTTTATGGGTAATGTGACGTTTGAAATTTAGCCATTTTCCTGTTAAAGGGCAACTTTGTACTATAACAAAAAACATTAATAGCTACACTTTCACCAATTGTGTTTTAACTTTGTTTTCTAGGGATTGTTTACTTCTTTTTACTTTCCCCTGATGTTTGTCCACTAAATATTATAAATAATGCAGCACTTATTTCATTGAGTCTTTCAAAGATTATCTGACTCTCCCCTCCTAACAGCACAGTTGCTGTTTGTGACATCACTGTCTGTTATCATGGTGAACACTTTGATATCATAAACAAATGTACTGTGAGACTGACAGGGGAGAGACAATTGTTTTATATATCGACCTTTTAGATAGATTACTGAGGCATGCTGTGAAGCTTGGAAAGGAACATTGAAAAGAAAGAAATGTATTCTCTAGTATATTATAATAGCCAAAACATTTTATTTATGAAAGTACATCTTCTGTCATTTGTCAAAGTGACACCCATTGGAACTAGCTCCTGTAAATTGCTTTATGGACATGCAGCACAAAGGTGGATTGAAACTGGTATTAAGAGCTATTAATGTCCTGCATCTCACCAACACATCCCATAATTTCCATTCCAGACTCTAACAAAGTTCACTTTGGGACTGCCTATCACCAAGACCCTAAATGGCGGTGCCATCAACATCAACATTTAAAAAATATCATTTCTGGAGACATTCCATCAGAGCAGGGGTAGTACTCCCATTCACAATGCCAGTGGCCCAGGATCAAGAGTGATCTTAGTTGTCTGAATGCAACTAGAGGGGGAGGAGGAGGCTAGATTTCTCCTCCTCTGAGGAGGGAGGGTTGTTTCCTTCACCACAGCAGTGCTGCCTGAGTGACTGCAGGTGGTAGGGCAGCTGGAGGAACATAAATAGGGGGGTGGCAGATGAGGGCAGTGATCTACAGGCATGCTTACATCCATGCGTCATGATACTATTTAGCATGCCATCTTAGGTGGAAGGGAAAAACAAGAAGCTGGCCCTGGGGCAAGGAAAACTCAGTACATCAAGCACTTATCTCTGACTGACAAGGCTCTGGGACTGGACCTAATATGGATTTAGGGAGAGCCTCCCCTCCCAACCCCATCTTGGGGGAGACCAACACTACTTGGTGGCTGAGACAGTGTCCCTGATAAGTGACAATGTGGGTATGGGTGCCCATGTGGATGGGAGTATATAAACAGTATAGAAAAAAAGATAATTAGTTGCCCTTTCTAACAGTGTATTATATTTGAGGAATATATGTTCCTTGGTGAGTGAGGTGATTCCCATCACACTGCCCAAAACAGCGATTACAACAATAATGCCAATGGCAGTGGTCCACAAACACATTTACCGCTACCATGGCTAAAAATAAAAAACAGTAATTTGATTTTTTGTGAGGGGCTCCACTCCCACATCCCCCCATTACAAGGGGCTTTGCCCACAAACTCCCTAACCTAAAATAACTGCCTCCATGAGGGGGAGGCAGCTCAGGGATGTGGAGAAAACTTTGGGGGAGATTGTTGAAGAGGGGAAGTTAGAACCAAAGTCGGGCGGGGGTAGACAAAAACAAAAAAGCAAATGCCTCGGGACTCGAACCCTGGTCCACTGATGCTCCACTGTCCTCCCTGCCTGTGGCCCTACCCCCTGTGCCACAGCTAGGGTTACCACCTTTTAAGAAGCCCAAAGTGAGAAATTTCTTACTAACATGATTTTTTGCAGGACAACATGTAACCTTGACCAGTGCAACAGCTTTGTTTTCTTCAAGTAATTGGAATTAAGACTAAGTATTGTAGTTTTTTAGTTATTTCTAGTGTTTCTTGTCATTTTAAGTTATTTTAGTTAAGGTGTTATGTTTTTTTGCAACATTTAGAGGAAAGTCAGAAAATATTCTATTATGATGTCAGGACATGTAGTATTTTTCATGTTTTTTTGCAGGACAGAGCTGCCCAAATCAGGACTGTCCTGCGAAAAGTGGGACAAGTGGTAACCCTAGCCACGGCAGCTGTCTCGGTGGCACACCTCCCAGCACAGGATTCAAAGCTTTCTCCCTTTCTTCCCGAAAGCAGTACAACTACAGGGATAGTGCTAACCTTACCTGAGATACACAGTACTATCACTGTAGCTATATTAGATTTTGCTATTTTGACTGCGCAGTGTTGACCATGCTATTCTGATTTCTCTGTTTTTACCCAGCACGTATCATAACAGAGAAAGATTTTCCTCCCTGTGCTCCCAGGTCACCCCTGTTTTTTTTTTTTGTTTTTTTTTTATTTATTAAGTCTAGGTTTACAAATACCTTTGAGCCATGGCTCTTTTACAAAGGTTCCACGTCAGAGAAATACAAATTATGGGGAACATCAAGACAGGCATTACAACAATGTGGACATTGCAAACAGAGTACAGATTAACACAGTTCAAGGGTAGCATTGTAACAAGGCAGCCAGCGGCATTTGTCAGAGAAGATAGACAACAGATAAGAAGTGCAGAGTCATAGGGAGAGGGAAGAGGTGGGGGAGAAAGAATGTAGGAAGGGTGGCAGAGGTGAAAATTGCAGCATTGGGTATACCAAGATGTGAGGTAGAATCCAGTGGGGAGACAACTAGAGCAGAAAGGGAAGTGGAGAACAAGGTTAAGTTGGGCAGTCACAGGAGCTGTTGGTAGTGAGATAGTCCTGGAGCCTAGTTTTAAACATACCAATAGTTGGGGCAGAGGAGATGGTTGGGCTGAGGCCATTGAACCAGAGTGGCGCTCGATAAGCAAAAGAGCATTGTCCCTGTGAAGTGTGACAGTGGGGACTTTCAGTAGCCATAGCGTGGATCTCCTAAGGTGCCATTTGTTAATTTGGTGTTGTAACAGAGTTGAGACCCCAGAAGGTGCAAGGCCAAGGTAGATTTTTTTCACCATGGAGCAGGTGAGAAACTTTATGCGGTTTAATAGTTGGAGCCAGCCGGTCTGAGTGTAAAGGTCACATGTGTGGTGAGACAGTGAGCACCAGTGATGAGCCGAGCATGCTTTGTTTAAGGTAGTTGAGAGACATCTAAGGGTTGTGGTTGTGGCGAGCCATAAATGATGAGACAATAGTCTATTACAGAGCTCACAGAGCTCAGGACTGCAACCTTCAAAGCTTCTGGCGTGAGGTGTGGTCTATGTTTGTAGAGGAGACCAAGCCGTGTATTAGCAGCTCTAGCTACATTATCTGCATGCATAGCCGGTTTTAGGCACCAGCAAACCCTGCAGTTGCTGGGGGCCCCCTGCTAATGAAGGGCCCCAGCCAGATCCAGAGTACCACTTTAATTTCTTTTTAATGATTATTATTCATGTTGAATGTAAAACAGCACCAAAAGACATCACTAGGCTCTGTGGAGCCTGTTCTTGTGGTGTTATAACATCATCAAATGATTCTCTAGGTATGCCCTGTCCACTCAAGAGGCTAATGAACAGACATTGATTGAATGGACAGTGGGGCCCCAAAAACTAACATTGCTACCACTCCCTAAAAACACAAATATTACTGGTTGTATTGAACATAAAATGTGCATTTTGGACAAAGTAAAATATGAAGTATGTTTGGATTGAGGAAGGGCCCCATGACTTGTCTTGCTGGGGGCCCCCAAAACTCTAAAGTCAGCCCTGTCTGCATGAAGTCCATAGGAGAGATTAGGGTCAAGCTGTATTCCTAAGTATTTGAAGGACCCCACCTGATCTAGAGTGTTCCCCTGGGTGGTGGAGATAGCCAAGTGGTCTAGCTTGTGTGGGTTATGAGAGCTGCAGAAGAGCATAGATTTGGTTTTCTTGTCATTGAGGACCAGTTTATGATTAAGAAACCATGTCTCTACAGAACTGAAACCAAGTTGAAGGTTGTGTTGAAGAGTTGCAGGATCTTTGTGAGTGGAGAATACAACAGCATCATCGGCATATAGTATGATCTGCTCAGAGCAGTGGTAAGGGACGGAGTTTAAGAAAAGGCTAAAAAGGAAGGGTCCCAGTATGGATCCCTGTGGGACACCCGAGCGAACAGGCAGGGTGTTAGAAAAAGCGTCCACAATTTTTACTCTCTGTGACCGGTTTTCTAGGTAGCTTTTAAACCAGAGAGAAAAGTCAGGTGATAGCCTGGTATTCAGTAGTTGGTGTATTAATAATCCATGGTGTACTGTATCAAGGCCTTGAGAAACACCAAAACGGCCCCTGTGAGAAGGCTGCTGTCAAGGGATTTGTGCAAAGCTCCAGTGAACTCAAGAAGGGCTGTGGTGGTGCTGTGACCTTCCGGAAGCCGTTTGTTGTGGACAAGGTATATTGTATTTATCCAAGTGGTCGGTAAGTTGATCAGCCACGATGTGCTCAGGTGCCTTAGAGACTGGGGGCAGTATGGAGATAGGGTGATAATTTGAGTGAAACGTCTTGTCCCCACTTTTATGGATGGGTGTCACGGTGGCTGTTTTTCATAGGTCCGGGAATTTTCCACAGCTGAGAGAGGTTTAGATTTTGTTAATGGATGAATTACCTCATCGAGGGTAAGCAAAAGAAGCTTAAGGTCCAGGGTGTCACTACTAGATCTAGATTTAGAGATAGCTGCAGTAATATAGCGGCGAGCTTCATTCAGCCTTACCTTCCTGAAATAGAAGAGGGGATGGTTAGACTGAGGGGCTGAGGTATTTAGGCAGTAGGCCCTGTTTTCGAAAAAGTCATGGGGTAGAACAGCACTAAGGTCTGAAAAAGCCGTGTTAAAGATGTTTGCGATCACCTTGGGGTCAAGGGTTGAGGATCCATCAACCATTAACATGGCCAGAGAGTTTTTGGCTGCTTCCCTGTGACATCCTTGATATTGTCCCAGAAAGCACGACCATTTCCCCATGTATTGGTGAGAGCATCTTTGTAATAGGTGGATTTCATTAGCTGTATGGCTTTTGTACAGGCATTTCATACTTGTTTGTAATTTGGATGTCAGTTGTTTGCCAGTGGCCTGGCAACTGCTCGAAGGTGATCCCTTAGTTTCAGCTGTGAGAGAAGAGCTGCAGTGACCCATGGGTTAGAGAGATTTTGTTTTGCACCTTTAGCTTGAGGGGCAAAGAGGTCATGAGCTTTGTTGAAAGGTGAGATGAAGTGATCAAGAGCCAAGTTAACATCTGTTGCTTCATAGATGGGTAGCCAGTCTTGTAGAAGCAGGTGTTGTTTGAGATGTGGAAGTTTTCCACGAGGAAGGACTCTGCTAGCAATAATTTTGGGAGGGCTTAAGGAATTTGTTAGACCATGCACACATGACTGGGGAGATGGTCACTGGGTGAGTCTGGGAGAATGGTCGTACTAGAAATCCTTGTGGAGTGAGTGGTGAGGACCCAGTCCAGAGGGTACTGGTGCCAGTCTTGTAGTTAATCCTAGTAGGGGAGTTTACACCATTTGCTTGAGGTTTGCAGCTGAGATGGAGTCTTTATAGGCACTGGCACTCGATGCTAACCAGTTTATGTTAGAAATCCCTAGTAGGAATAAGTTCAGTTTCAGGAGGATGTGAGTTGATAAAGTTTAGAACATCGTTGAATCCATGTTTAGGGTCCTGGGTGGAATGTATAAGGAGACAATAGTCAGAGCTTTATGGTTGGGACCTAGGATGATTTTATTGGCAGAATCTGGGCTGAGGCAGAAAGTGATGGAGTTGCTACAGGGTGCCAAGACAGGAGTCTTTGATATAGATTTGCAACCACCGCCTTTTTGGATATCCGGTCCAGCCTGTGAACATTGTAGCCTTGTATTGTTACTGCTGAGTCAGGAACTTTAGGTGTCAGCCAAGTTTCCACCACTGCAAGAATGTCAGGGTTGTGTTGGCATATGAAGGCTTGGAGTGCATCCAGCTTTGGTAGTAGGCTGCAGATATTAATGGTTGCAAGGATGTAAATTTACCCCTGTAAATGGACTTTGTGCCCAGTGGGACTTACCCATTTACCAAAGAATAAAATAAAACATATAAATACATCAGATACTTTTTACCATATTGATTTATTGAAACTTCTGTAATTTCCTTTTTTTTTTTTAATTTCCCAACTTTTGGTTCACATTCAGCATAAACCAATACAAATAGCATAGTTATCCAGGGAGTTGCATATTTCTTAATTTCTTCATGGAGGGAGGCAACATGTGACATAATGTTGGATGCTGCACTGAAATATATTTGTGGTATTCTATAAAGAAGACCACATCCTTCTTCTAGTTTAAAATTTTAGGGTACATTTTATGGGCATTCTATTAAAATGCAATATAATGGTGCAATAGCACCCCTATAGTTAGGGATGAGTAGGGTGCTCAATGTTAAGCCTCTAACATTGCAGTTTTATACACACCTGAGCCATGTCACACTGTGACATGTGTTGTGCCAGATCACAACAGCATATCAGGTGGTGAGGAACTGGTGTGAAGGGATAACAACCCTGTCACAAGCATATTGGTAGGTGATATGTGGATGCAACAATATAGCATACTCATGTGGCACAGTTCTCTGGGCAGTGCCCCACAGCCCAGCATCATGGCCCAGTGTCTGCTCCCCCTCCTAGGTACAAATTTGTTTTATTGTTTGGCAACTTAGCCATTACAAGTAAAAAACCATTAGAAGTAAAAAAAAAAAAATTTAAATTAAATAAACACATTCTGCAAAATCATACATTTGTACAATCACAAAAGTGTCTTGTGCATATTATAAATAAGAAGTGTAATGGTACGTCAACAAACATCAAAGGTAGTACTGAGTCAATTTCATATTTCCATCAGTACTGTCCAGTTACAGTGCAATAAAGTTAATATAGCAATTATTGTACAAATAAAATTTAAGTGCAAAGTTGCTAAGTAGCTTGCAAGTGTGTGCAAAAGTTGAATATCCTGAGAAGTATATAATACTTTAATCAATTTGGAAGGAGGGAGACTAAGGAAACTCAGTGTTTCACACAACCAATATTTCCATTGTTTGGCATAAATGAAGCATATTAATGTTATGTGTTTTAGATCATTGTCCAGATTTAAGCCATATTTGTAGAACTGAGTTTCTGTTGCGGGTCTTTTTTGCTGGAAGTAGATATAATTTGCTTTATAAAGTTCAAGTCTGTATCTAGTAATAAGCCTTCTCTTCCTAGGGTTAGGCATGTACCTCAAATATGGTTCAAGACTGTGTGTCTACTTAAATAGTTTGTATCAATGACAGAATTTTAAATTGTTTCATTTTTCTAAGTCACTAGCCATTGAGACATCTCTCACTCTATTTTTAATTATTTTTTTTAACTAAAGTCATGGGATATAAGATGGACTCCCCCATAAGATGGGCCAGTCCATAAGGAAGCAAATACTTTTTAATCTTAAGTATATAGGAAAAAGTAAACCATTTCGTGGAACAGGCTACTTCCTTCTTGATACAACGTCTTGAGAGGGATATTTCAGGCAATCATAGTAGCCCCATAATAAAGATAAGTTGCTTTTCAATGGCCAGAGTCTGTAAGGAAAATTGGCCCAGTTCCATCCTTAGTACCTCTGCTGACACAGACTGAGAAACCATTAAAATGTGTCTGTAGAGTTTGTTCATAAGTTTGTCTAATGTATTTATTTATTTATTTAGTTTTTGTTGACTGGGTAAGTGCACTAGATGAATCCTGCCTATTTTCAGGCACTACCCGGGGGAGGGGGATACAGATGAATGCCAACTGACCTTGAACCAGATTAAGCTGTTAGTGGTATTTTTAGTGAATGAGAGAAATTTGTCCAGGACACCCGGGAAATTCCCTTACTCTGTAGTCAGTAGGTAGAGTTGCTGGCCATCATTATGATCACTCTGCAGAAATCAGTGGAGGGTGAGGATGTATGTGAGCCAGGGGAGTGAGCCTCCTCCTCCTCTGGGCTCGATATTGGAGAGGCTTTCCTTCCTTTGCAAACAGAAAACTTGGTTTCTACTCAAGAAAGATCTACTCTTCAAACTACCACAGTTACAGCAGATTGTTCTTTTCAAAGGATTACTCCTGAATTTTGAATAAGTTCTACTACCTTACCAAATGGATTTTCAGAAAACTTGTTACCTCCTGTTATTATTCATGACGATACTGGTAAAAGTTTCTCCTCGGATGGACTTGCATTGCATTCGACTGACAGTCTTGTCAAAATGGATGACGCAGTTGCATCAAACAGCGGTGCCGCCCTTGTACCTGGAACCTCTTCATGTCAGCAATCTTTACAGAGCAAGTACGTCACTGGGGAATGTTCGGCTGGCAGTAGAGTCACTAGTTGTATGGAAGTGCCAAGAGCTGTCAAGAACTTATTTTTGCTGAAACTACTACAGAAACCTTACAAGGTCAGTCTTTGCAATCTAATGTTTTGTTTACTCAAACTATTCCTTTTCCCAGTGGGTTGCCTACCAACAAGCAAACAAAGCTCTTTACAATTGGCTCAAGTTACTCTATGATGGAGGAACCAAGAGCGCAAAGCACAGTATGTAGTATTGTTCAAGAAGAGCTGGTATACCAGACTGATGCCTCTAGTCAAGCTCACGCTACATCTTTCTCCTTTTCATCCAGAAACAAGTCATCCCTGGATACGATAAAAAATAAAAGAGCTGCGTTAACAGCAGCTAATCGAATTGCCCTTTAAACAAATACAGCATTCTGAAGTTAAAACTAAACTGTCTCAGAAGGTCTCTACTTCATGATTTATCCAACAAGCATCTTCTCTTCCCACTAAAGATACAAACGGTAATAAGGACTGGGCTCCAGAGAAAGCCCTATTAGAATCTGGTTGGAAATTGGACCCCTCAGGAACATGGATCCCTGACCCTGACTGGCCTTCAGTTTCTCCCTTGTCTTCACTCCCTTCAGAATGGTCTCCTGCACTTAAGAAAATCTCCGATTCTCAGCCATTAAGACCTAGAACTGACACTTTGACAGTATCTTTTCCTTCCACATCTGAAAAAGTAGAGTCTGATAATGTAGTGGATGAGACAGTCCCTAAAGATTCTTCTGAGGACCCCCCCATTAGACCTCTTTTGTCAGACCTTTTCTCACAATCTCATAAAGAATCGGCCCCTCAAAGGAACGCAGTTCGTATATGCTATAAAAGGGGACTGGCTGAACGGCCTGACTGAGTGTATGTGGGGAAGTTCCTTTTAAAAGAATCCCTACAGTTTTCACCTAAAGATGTATTTGCCTTCATCAATATTTCGGGGGAAGACAATTATGATGTCAGCTTCAGATCTGTATTCTTGTTAGATTTATTTTGGCAACGATATAATCAGCTGAAATTTTCCCCATTATGGTCTCCCTTCGTTGTCACCCCCCTCACTCCATCATTGATTAAATTTGTGACTGTGATGTTTAGAAATGAAGGGGTCCACATAGAAGACATCTCCTTTTGGCTTTCCCAGAAGTGTGAAGTTTTAAGCAGCCCCGAGGCAGTATTAGATTCTGAATTATTTTGGAATGATCTGCCACAAAGATCTGCAACAGGGTTGATACATAAGGAGGCATGGAAAGGATGAAAAGGGACTTGGCAAGGTTGGAGGAATGGTCAGACATATGGCAGCTAGGATTCAATGCAAAAAAGTGCAAAATAATGCACCTGGGAAACAAGGACCCAGGGGAAGAATACACAATGGGTGGGAGGTAGTAACAACAACAAAACAGGAAAGGAACCTGGGGGTAATCATATCAGATGACCTTAAGGTTAGCTAGCAATGTGAGAAGGCAGTAGGGAGGGCCAGGGTTATACTGGGATGTATAGGGAGAGGCATCAGCAGCAGAAAACAGGAAGTTGTTATCCCTCTGTACAGACAGTTGGTGAGACCCCATCTGGAATACTGTGTCCAGTTCTGAGACCCCATCTCCGCAAGGACATAGACAGGATAGAGGCAGTCAGAGGAGGGCAACTAAAATGGTGCAGGGTCTGCAAGAGAAGCCATATGAGGAGAGACTAAAGGAGCTTAATATGTATACCCTTGAGGAAAAGAAGGAGAGGGGGACATGATGAAACTTTCAAGTACCTCAAGGAATCAACAAAGTCCAAGAGGTAGCATCTTTCAGAAAAGAGACGTGCAAGAACAAGGGGACACAATTTAAAAGATAGAAGGAGGGCGGTTCAGGGCAATGTGAGGAAGTATTATTTCACAGAGAGGTAGTGGATGCATGGAACAGCCTTCCTGAGGAAGTTGTGGGGTCTAAATCTGTTGGAGAATTCAAGAATGCATGGGACAGACATAAGGCAATTCTTGTGGGGGGCAGGAAGATATAGGCTGTTGGTTAACTAGGATCTGTGGCCTATCCTGTAGGTAGGGAAATGGGCAGACTAGATGGGCCTAGCGGTCCTTATCTGCCGTCAAAGTCTATGTTTCTATGTTTCTATGGTAGTTGGAGGTATAAGTTGAAACTGCAGCAGATTAATAACGAAATTAAACATATTCCTAACTCCTTTTTCTTTAGGAAGAGACAGGGGTGTGTGCTTCTCACGCTAGGCAGTCTCATGCTTATTGAAATATAGGAATAGGACACATCTCTCTGGTTCTTGTGACACTACTAGGTGTGAAATTTGTGGGGAAGTGGACATGGTAACTTTCAGTGTGCTAACCTAGTGAAATGTGATTTGTCGCAGAGGAATCAGGAGCACGGGTATAGGGACTCCCCTTGGCTGCTTCTAACAAAGCCTTGGTAGGTAGCCCTGAGTTAGTAATACAAAGGCTCAGGATGAAGCTCTTTCTAAAATTCAGAAGAAAGGTTCTCACACCTGTAAGAAAAGGCGGTGGTTGTTGAAGACAGAGGGTTTTAGTTCCGACCCTTCCTTTAGATCCAAAATAGGTCCTGCCCCTCCGGACCCTTTTAACATTCAGGAATTTCCTCCAGTTTGTTACCAAGATCTGATGCAAATCAATTCTCTTAGCTCTAATTCCACTGAGAAAAGAATTACTAGAAGCTCTAAACCTTCCCCTGCTACCCCTTCCCCCAAAACCTCCTCCCCCCCAACTTCATTAGAAATTCCTACTTTTGAAATGGAAAATTCTTATGCTATTCTTGACACTGTAACAGGGGATTCTGACATGGATACTGGTACCCCTGCCCTCTCTCAATCTTCTGGGAGTAAACCATCTTCTACAGATTATAAAGGGAAAAAAAAGAAAAAAAGGAAAAAAACCTAAATGTCTATGACTTCTCTTGGTATTGGATCCTTAAATTGTAGTAGTCTTTTGAATAATTGCAAAAGAACTGCTCTTTTTCACTTCCTCCACCAGTCTGGTCTTGATATTTGTTTTTTACAGGAAACATGGGTTTACACTCTGGATCAATGCCATTTTTTAAACTCCGAATGGATCTGGGGACCATCCTATTGGTCCTTTGGCTTGGACAGAGCTGATGGTATAGGGATTCTTTTTGGCTCCTTTAATTTTACACTTAAAAAATTAATTGACCTTATACCTGGGAGACTACTTATAATTGACGGGTTTTGGAAACATGCTGACTTTTGTTTTATAGTAGTTTATGGGCCACAGACAAAAGCAGGAAGGGTGGCTATGTGTAATGCTCTTTCTCCTTTTTGTCCACCTCTTGTTATATTATTTTGGGGGGGGACTTTAGCTGTGAGATTTCTGGGTTTAGTAGAGGTAAGGCAGGAAAAAAAAAGCATTGTGATACTGTAGCATTAGAGAGAATTGTTAACCTGGCAGGATTAAGAAATGGGAGGAGTTATCAGAACAAGGGGTTAAATTATACCTTTAGAAGAGGCCCTTTGACATCCACTATTGATTACCTTTTTTTTCCAAAAATCTTTCCTTTCTCGTCCATAAAACTCTTATCACTGAATTTTCTGATCATTTACTCATCGCTATTTCCTTTAGTGATTCCCCTCATAAACCTATAAATAAACCAAGATGGAAACTTAATATTTCAGTTTTACAGGACCCAGGTGTTATAAAAGGTATATCCTCCTTATTGTGTGCCTGAGTAACTGCTTTGGACTTATATGAGGACTTATGGGAATGGTGGGTGAATACAAAAAATGATATTAGGAAATTTTTCCAAAAATATGGGAAACAAAGAGTTAGTGCTAAATTTTTACGATATTTAACCCTAAGGAAGAAACTTCAGGGGTTGTTTTCTGATGCTAATACCTCTAGATGTGATCTTTCTGCCCAAATATCCCTTATCAAGTCTGCTATGAGAGATTGCCAGTATGATAGAGCACAGATGTTATGCTCAGAACTCTCTTTTGGAACCCAAAAAAGACCATCAGGGGATCCCTTTGAGGCCTTTAGAGAAAAAATTAGCTCTTCGGGACTGGAGGTTTTACAAAATAGGGAAGGGAAATTTAAAACCTACCAGGGAGATTTATTTTCTATTATTCAGGATCACATAAAGGAACAGGAGGGGTTTAATGTCCCACATAGTGTTATTCAACAGTTTATTCAGGATTTTACTATCACTCCCCCCTCTGGTCAGGAATTGTATAATTTAGCTGATTATATATCCCAGCAAGAGATCCTTAAAGTTTTGACCTCCTTAAAGGGAAGGGTTTCTGCAGGGTTAGATGGTTTTTCCTATGAATTTTTTAAATATTTTGGTGATATTTTGGCTCCTTGTCTTGAAAAGGTTTTTTCTTTTCTTCACAGTGTCCACTGTTTACCGTTGCAGTTCATGGCAGGATTATTGGTATTTATTTTTAAGGGTGGGGATAGAACACAATTAAGTAACTGGAGACCTATAACTATTTTAAATTCAGATTTCAAGATATTATCCCAAATATTAAATAATAGATTGAGATCTGTGTCTGCTAAATTATTATATCCTCTTCAGTTTTGTGGTATTCCAAATAGGAGAATTTTGTCTGCACTTATTATTATTAGAAATAATTGAATTCTCAAATAGGTTCCCTAATTGGCATTGTATCCTATCTTTAGACCAAAATAAGGCCTTTGATAGGGTATCTCGCCCATATTTATTTGCAGTATTAGAAAAATATGGTTTACCCTATTATTTTATTTACTGGATTAAGTTACTGTATAATAAAGTTTTAGTTTATCCTGTTATTAAGGGACAGTCTTCTTCCCCAGTTTCAGTTAACTTTGGGGTGCGGCAAGGCTGCCCCTTAAGCCCTTTGTTATATGCATTTTCCCTTGACCCCTTACTTAGGACATTAGACCAAATGGATGGACTACCAGGCATTTCTGGGAATTTGCAAACAGATATGGTGGTTGTTCAAGCCTATGCAGATGATATTTGTATTTTTTTGACTGAAATGGTTCAAATTCCTATTGTTTTAAATTGTATTAATACTTATGAGAGGGTTTCTAATTCAAAAATTAATACGAGGAAATCCAGAGGCCTGCTTTAGGGCCTGTAACCAAGATCAGTTTATGGTGTCAGATATTGTTTTTCCTCTACACCATGTAAGATATTGGGAATAATTTTTGGAACTCAGAATCTCCCAGTGGATAATTGGGAAATTGTTTTGAAAAAGGCAGAAGCAAAGGTCCAGAGGTAGAAGGAATGGAGATTGTCCAAAATAAAAAGGATTTTTGTTATTAAGAAATTTATTATCCCTGGGCTGTTATATATAGCCTTGGTATATCCCCCTCCATTAGCCATTGAAACTCACTTATATTCTTGTTTTTTTTCAATGCTTTGGGGTAGTAGGCTTAACCCTATTAAACGGTGCTATACCTATCTCCCTATTTCTAAAGGTGGGTTAGGCATGGTCGATCCTCTCAGTTTTTTTTATGGTCTTTTTCTTACCCATAATTTTATTTTTGATCCCTCCTTTCCTGTGCTGACACATCAGTTGTGGGAAGTGAATAATTTCAAATCCTTTTTTGATGTTTGGATGGAACCTCTTACCCCACGGATCCCTAAAAGTACACATATCCCAGTTTTTTTTAAACCCTGTGCTCAGAGGTTGTTTAAGTGGTCCTTTTCTTTTCAGTGTATTAAAAATAATATAAGGGCCGGATTATATTTTTTTTTCCTTGGGAAACTGTATCCAAGTAAACCTGAGTTTGTTAATTGTCACCCTCTTTATACTGAATTTGCTATTAAGCAATTGAATTACCATAGGATCCCTTCTCAGATGTGGGAGGTGTTATGGCTTTCAGTTTATGGAAGACTAAATGTTAAAGAGAATGCTAAGCATAAGATGATAGGTAAAATATATTGCCCTTATTTACGGTGTCAGGCAATGGAAAAAAAACATGGATCACTTTCTTTTTAAATGTTCTTATGCTTCAGGGTTATAGTATTCTTTAAGTACCAAACTACAGTTTCCATTGCTGCATAGGCTTGACTATCAGACCTTGATTTTAGGGTTTTTCCCCCACCTTCTTGACTCTTATGACTGGGGTACGTTAGTTGTGTTTTTTTGCTGTTTGAAATGTTACCTATGGCAGGCCAGATGCCAGTGGGTGCTGCAGAAAAAAATTATGTCATATGAAACATTTCTTGTACTTACAATGGAAGCTATGAAATCCATTTATATCAAAGATAAATGTTTTGGGACTTCTAGAAAGTATTTAAATGGTGGAAAGGATTACAGGTTTTATTAAATATAAATAAGGGATTTGGGTGTTAAGTTATATTAATAGAGATTGATTGTATGGTTGAGTTTCTTTTTGTATCATGGTTGTATAAACATATGTTGATCTTATGTTTCTTTGATATATTTTCAATAAAACTCCTCTACTCTTTTCAATTAGTGCCATGGGATCTTTAACATCCACCTGAACTACCACCAATCCAAGCAGATGGGACCTCAGTTTAACGTCTCATCTGAAAGACGGCACCTCAGAAGTGCAGCACCCTCTCATGCTGCACTACAGTGTCAGTACCGGGATATTAACCCAAGTGCCAGTTGTGGAAACTGAACCCACAGCCCTCTGATCTTCCAGCCTCAGAGGCAAGTGTGCTACCTACTGAGCCATTGATACTGACATTTAAATTGTCTGTAGCCCAGACTTCTGCTGCATATAATACGCTAGCATTAGCTTTTGCATTCATTACTTTTAGATAACCTTGACAGAACATTTTCCTAATTTGGAATTAAAGATCCTTAATGTATTGGCTTAGTTATCATTTTGGCCTATAACAGGTCAATGTGGACTTTTCATTTCAAATTGTGAGTAGCTTTAAACCCAGATAGTCATAGAATGTTGTAGCTTCTATTTTGTTGTTGTTAAAAGATATTCTGGGCAGTGATTTAGAACTATTTTCAAATACTACTAGTTTATTTTTAATTTTATTGATTACTAGACAATTTACCCTACAGAGTTCTGAAAAATGTTCTAATTTTCTTTGGAGTCCAAGTCTAGAAGCTGAAATAAGGACAATGTCATCCGCATATGTAAGGCAAGGAATCTTACAATCTAATATAGCAGGAGAGTGAAAATTTAAATCCCTATTGCTTGTATAATTGAGTTAATATAAATATTAAATAGGGTAGGTGCTAATATACAGCCATGCCTAACTCCAATGTTAGTGCTGATTTTATTCTTAGTATCCTCCTGATGGTTGTACTGGGCCATTGTCTAGGTATTCTGATGGAGCCTAATTAGAATATTAAATATGATGGGGTCTATGTTGAGTTCCTCTAATTTCTGTCATAATAAAGCTCTACTGATGCTATGAAAAGCAGAAGTGAGGTCTACAAAACAACAGCTGAGCTTACTTTCCTTAATTCTGACATATTTCCAAATTAGGTGATAAAGCACATAAGAGTGTTGTATGATAGAATGACCTATTCTAAATCCATTCTAAAAATTACTCAAAATTTGCTCTTTCTCCAGCCACTCTGGGAGTCTATTTAATATTATTTTAGAGAATTTTTTGAGGAATATCAATTAGGCTTATTGGCCTGTACATACTGGAGGTACAAGAGGTTCCCTTTATCATAAATTGGGAAAATGATGATACCTCTCTAATTATTAGGGAATGGAGTACCTTGGAGGAATGAGTTGAAAATAATTTTGCTTCCTGGAAAATTGAAAGAATGATAAAATAATTTAATGTAAGATAAGTAGTTTAAATAATTTATCAGATTCTACTTACTGGAAACAGTAATGAATTATATTACTGATTTTTTATAAACAACGTTTTATAATGATGGAATTTTTGTATTATGTGTATGTATGTTGTCTTGTCTACATTGTAATGCATTTTATCAACAATAAACTTACTTACTACTACAGTTATTAGGGAATGGAGTATCTTGGAGGAACAAGTTGAAAATAATTTTAAAAATAGGTATCTGCCATTCAAAAAAAGTTTTATATATGTCCCCCAATATCTGGTTCGAGGCTAAAGATATTATTGCAGATTAAACCTCTTCCTCCTGTATACAAATGGGTTGTGGAAAAATAGATTGTGGAGAATTAAGGAGTTGCTTGTTCAGAAAAATAAAGTGATTTGTAGTAGTTTTCCCAAACGTTTGGTGGTATGTGTGTTTCTAGTCTGTTTACTATTTATATCATGTAGAAACCAAGGTCCAGAATGTTTTAATGTCTTTCCTAATAATTGTCCTTCTTAATTTTCTCACATTGCCTTATTAAATGTATTGAGTTCTTGTTCTCATATCTTTTTATATTTTTTTCCTGGCTAAGTTTAATATTTTAAGATTAGTCTTAGTTATATTTTTCTTGACCTTTCTTACTAATTTTGTTGCTTGAAGTTTTTCTCTTCTACAAATATTATCAAACCATGTTTGAGGGACACTGTTGCTTTTGCAAGAGATTCTACAATGTGACCCAATCTGATCATTGATTTTTCCCCCCAAGCTATCCATTACTAGTTCAGGTCCTTGTGGTGATAAAATTTTGGATTTAAACTTGTTAAGAGGTTCTGAGGAAAATATTTCAGGAAAATTGTTAATTGTGTCAGATTTCCAACGTATTCTTTTTTTTTAATTTATGATCTCTATTGTACCTTCATTGTTAATAATTGGGTTGTTACTTTTTTCTGAAGTAATTTTAAGAACATATAAATAGATGTGGACTGGAAAATGAGAAGAGTCTGCTCTATCCTGAACTTTTATATCCAACATGTTTTCAATGCTTCTGTGTTTAACCAGACAAGGTCTATTATTGAGGAACTGAGATTCCCCACATAAGTGAAACCCCCCTCTAGGTCACCAAGAAATCTTCCATTTGCTAAATACGTATTTATGGTCCATCATAAACTTATAAAGTTCTTTGCCCCTGGAATTCAGTTTTTTATCAGCTGAGTTTCTTTTATATTCATCTTTGGAATTCATGGTTGTAATACTTGCTAATAATTCAGCATAATGATCTGTAAAAATTTCTCATCTGCTACCCTGGCATTAAAATCACCTAAAATCAGGACAGGATTCAAATTATCTCAGTCAATAACTTCTTCAAAATATGAAAGAGTTGTTTTTAAAATCTCAGATTTATTTTACTCTAAGGAGGTATGTATGTATTTACCAGGACCATTTTTTGTTGACCTTTCACTAACTCCAGGGGTAATACTGTTTCCAAATTAGCTTCTAGTTTTTTAATGCTAATGTTTAGAGACATTTTGACATAAGTAAGTAAGCCAGCCTTTAGGCATCCATATTTATGTTGCCTAGAAGCAGAGGATTCATATGCAGAGTATCCTGGGAGCTGGGGGGAAAAGAGGTGTGACACCAGGTTTCCTGGAGACAAATTATCTCAAATTTAGAGAGAAATTTTTTGGTTTCAACATCTGCCAGCATGTTAGCAGCCCCTTCTACAGTATGTTCAAAGACAGAATACTGACTTCACATTCTAATTCCTTATAAGTTGGGACAGAATTTAAAATATTTGTCTGTAGTCACATTGAATTTGTCAAATGAGATTGAGTTTGGTAAAAATCACTATTTGTGGTTGAAATTTCAGTATAACTTTAGTTCCCCTTGTTTTATTTTTAGGATAGGCTTCCCTGTCCATTCTGGTATCCAACCAAGGTGGGGGTTTCCAAGACCTCCAGTGGAACTATGTGAATGCTGAAAATGTCTAGCATTGAGGCTTTTTTTAGGAATTCCTGTTGGAAGCATGACATTCTTTAAATGTAAGGTCAATTTGTGAAGTAGTGATGTCCAAGTTATATATTTTCAGTCTGGCAATAGAACTGCTAGTGATTGGTACTCTCAAACTATGTGAGAGAAAAATGTCTATTTCTGCTTTAAGTTTGCTAACTGGAACATTTTGTTATCTTCCATCCAAAGACTGTGATGGTTTTGCATTTCCATTTATTGTGTTGTTGACCCTCAACATTTTCTATCAGATTTACTATATCTTTTAGATTTGTTTTTGTTTTTTTCAATTGTTTACTCATCTGGTATAGTGCTGGGGCCTAATTCCTGAACTGGAGCTGGAGCTTTTATGGTAGGGCATAGATAGATACCTATGATGCTCAAATTTTGTTTTGGGACCTATATTTATTTTTGTTAAAAGATGTTTCTTGCAATATAGCAAAACACAGTCTTAGATCAAAAGATTTAGTGGCCTCATTGTGAAGATTGTACCATCTGTGTCTTCTAAATGAAATAAATACTGGATCCAAGTTCTTAATTTTTCAGGGGTCTCATGTTTTAGATGTTTAATCCCATATATTTCAAGTAAATTTTCAAATTCCAGTTCTTCATGTACAGTTTCTGAATTATGTTTGTTTTTTCATTTGCATCCCTGCTGGGGAGCTGTTTAGATATTCCTTTTCCAGTGTCTGATGTATCTATGTAATTGGGGCTCTTGGGTTGGTTGTCATTTGGTCCCTTAATCTCTATCCCACCCTCTTACATTTTCTGATTCTACAATAATTTTGGTTCCCTGAGACTTTCCACGTGTACCTTCAGAGAGATGTTGTTCTGTGTGTTTATTTTGTTATAATCTACAACTATGTTGGACTGATTTTCTGTACTGTTTGAATTTTTAGGCTTCGAGTTTGTTTTTTTTTCCTTAATCTTTTTATCTTTTTTTTGAAACAACATTTTTATTTCATTTCTGGGATGGTGGGGGGCTCAAAGTTTGATTATTTTCTTTATTAAAGGCAGCTGGCAAATTAGTTTGAATGGATTTATTACTTTTAAGTATTTCTACAGTTTTCATTTCTGACTGCCTATTTGGTAGTCTCTGGAGACCCTTCCTTCCTGTGTTGGTTTGACTTAGCTTTTTAATGATGGTTTGATTATAGAACACATCAGTTCTCTGATTAGTTATTTTGTTCTTCAATATTGCTATATTTTCCAGTATTTTCCAGTATTGCCATGCTTGCAAAGTATGGGTTTTTGACTAATTCTAACATGCAATCAGAAAGTATGGAGTCCAAGAGGAAGTTTCCTTGGTATATGAAATTTGACTGTCAAGTCTGGCTTGGTTAAATGCAACTTTCTCTTTGGTAGATGAGAACGCGGTCTCTTCCATTTCTCTAGGCTCAAGCATTCCTGTTAAATGAATGCTAGTTTTGTTAATGTTTTTTTTTTCCTGGAAATTTGGTACTAGATCTTTCAGTCCTTTGATAGCTATGCTCACGTTTGGATAACAGATTTATTTCATCTGAATGCTTTGGTTTCTGTCCCAGATCTCTGTTACTTCCTTGGTGGCAGTTATTTGACTTATAAATACCGTTCTCCTCATCAAAAGTGTAACTTTCAGGAGAAAATATACCTTCTGTACCCTGTGTGGTTGAACTATGCTCAAAAATGGAGGGACCATTTCATTTCCTAGCTGTATGAGGGTATCGAAATACACTCTTGAGAAAGATCATTGGTATCATCAGGAGCAAATTTTTTATGATTTCTGTATTTATATAATTTTTTCTACAATTTTCTTCTTTTTCCTAACTTCCCTGATTTTGAAAGTAGGTGTAGATCAATTTATTGGAGTTGGATTATATCCTTGCAAAAAAATTATTTTTAATTGTTTATTACTATCCAAGCCATCTTTGGCCTTGATGTTCTTAGTATTAGAATTTGTTTTTTCTGTGTGTACTTCTAGGGACTTATTCTTATTTCTGACCTTTTTCCTTTTCTTAGGAGTGGATAAAAGCAGAGACTGTGGCTAATATAAGAGAACATATTTTTCCTACTGCTAGTAGATACCATGGTTAGTTACAGTCCTTTGCTTATATACTTAGTTTTGTTACTCAGCTCCTTGCTGAAAGTCCTTGTAGAGTATCTAACAGATATCTTAGGTACCCAGTAGATGGCCAATAGATGACCAATGATACTAATGGAAATATCAATCAATTTAACAGATGATTAGATGAATTAATATAACAACTGAAGTTAGCACATTATAGTTATTCAGTACAATGGGTCTGTAATAGTAAGTACAAGCCAGTGTTTTGGTTCTCTGTTTTTGGGGAAGTCTTTACGTAGTGTAACTTTAATTTGCCAGGGAGGTAATCTAGCTGAGAGAATATTGTTGCAGTTTCATAGATTCTATGTCAGAGATAAATTTCAAGCTAGTACCGCTTATTGCCAGAAACTAATTCAAAGAAGCAGTTAGAAATCAAGATCTATGATGTCACCCAAATCCAGTAACATAAATATTATATCAATGAGTTTAAATGTCTGTAGTTAAAATAGACAGTGGGTGAAACTGCTAACTACAGAGAGAATTAGGTAACAATATATAAAATATTTTGTACACACACAGGAACTTTACATAGCTTTTAACAAGAACTACAAGGGCAGTGCAGAATTGAGTCTTTCTTTGAATAAGATGCAGTGATGTTTAAAGTAGCACAGATAGGAGTTTAGAACTCATAAAGAGTAAAAATGAAAATTATGATAATAGGACAAACACTAATCTTCTAAAGTGGCCTTAAAATTTGAGACATAGAACAAAATATGCTTTAAGTGATTTTTAAAAGCAGCAAAAACTGCTACAAAGAAAACTTCTATAAAAGCTGCTGTAAATTATATAAAGTTGTGGTGATACACACTTGTGGATTTTTGCGATTTGCCAAAAAACGTGGGCTGCACACAAAAAGCAGCTCACAATGTTTGCACAAGGCTAGCTTAATATAAAATATTATAAGTTAGCAAGCCAAACTTTATATTATACTTAGCCAACAAAGTATACAGGTATCTTGTAACTTTTCAGTTATTGTATGGTTACGGGACCATAAGGCATAAAAAACTTAATAAAGGCCTGGTATTAACCAGTGAGATTTAAATGCTGATGTGCAGCAAAATACCTATGAGGCTATTAAGCTAGAGATAGTATACAAGATCACAATACTTAAAAATGCAGGCGGCAGGGCGCAAACTGAAGCCATTGTTCAGCAGGTGCACAAAGGGAAACAATGCCCGAAGGATATTCAAATAGCCAAAAGCATGAATGCACAAATGCAGAAAAAAAGCTGCTCTAGAGAAAAACAAGGTGCAGCAACACAGTATAAGTGCCAAGTGCCAAAATACAGAAGCACTGGAGAAATGGAGCAGACTAGGCTTCAAGCATTAAGCTGTGTTATGCACTATGCGCTGTAAAGTTCTGAACAAAAATGGAGTGAGGCTCCTGAGGGATTAGTCACAGCAAACAAACATCCAAAGCACAGGAAAGAGAGAGACAAAACAGTAGATTTTTAGTTTTAACCAATCAATGCAGTAACACTCTTAGCAAACTTTGATTACTTTAGTTGCAATGATTAAAGGATAGGTTAAAGTTTTACACAGTCTCACTCCTCATGCATATCTCTTTCATGTTACCATGTAAGACAACTTCCCCAAGATGTAGCAGAAGCTTTCAAGTTTTACATTTTTTTTTTGTGCTCACTCAGTTCACTTGCAGTTCATTTGCAGTTCTTTACAGCAAGCTCTCTGGGCTATCTCTGAAAGTCGATGTCCTGATGTCCTTGATGCTGTCAGCGTCTTCTCCATCGATGAGCTAACACCCAGCAATTTGATCTCCTTCCAGTCCCTTCTCCTCCTTCTCCATGGAGCACAGTGTCCCATCTTTTGGCATCTATGGGTGTTAGGCATTGGGCATTGGGCAACACTGTGCCTGCTCTGAGCAGTGTCATTCCTAAAGGGTCCATTCATTTCCTTGCGCTAGTAGTAGACCTATAAAATTAAAACAAAAGGACTGGACAATTGTGTGGTCCTACACAGTGTTTTAAATTTTTCAGCTCCTAGGCAAATAAAGCAATGGTGTTATACCTTTTAGAAAAGTTTGGAAGCTGGCCGGTGGCACTGAAGGTTGAGGCACTGGATGCCAAACCTCGCACCACGGCGATCCGGTTGAGTGGACTAGGTCACCGGGTTCGCCGGGATGAGAAAGGCTGAGCATCCGATGACAGCTTGCCTTCTCCGGGGGGAGAGTGGGGATCCATCCCAGCGAGCGGTGACCTCTGGCGGAGACTGGGGGCATGACAGCTCGTCAGCACCTCGGGGGTTTGATTGGTCATGGGTAGAGGCCTGTAGACCAATCACCTCTAGGGGTGCAACATCAAGGGGGAGGATGTTGCGGACATTGGTGCTCACGCCTTGACATCAAGGGCTAGCAATGTCCTCACAGAACAGGGAAAAATCACCCTCCAGAGCCACGTAGATGGAGCGCTGAACCCAGTCCTGATGTGCCACCGACTGCCGCTGTCTCAGGGACCAGAGAAGACATTAAGGTACAGGAGTTTGCCCCACCCCGAACCCTGCCTGGGGGGTAATCCACAGCAGGATGAAGGACCCTAAGCAGCAGGTAAGTCAGTGGCAGGGATGAGTTTCATTGGTGACTCCTGAAGGGGCAGCTCTGGCAGGGATGTAGGAGGGGAGAAAAAAAGTAAAAAAGATAAGTTTAAAGCACCTGTAGAAGCTTTGCAGACCGGCTCCTCTGAGTTCCTCCTCAGCACTAGATCTGCAGCAGTGATGTCAGCACTCTATCCAGAAACCTCTCATAGCCATTGATTGTTGCTGTCCTCCTCCTCCTCTGCTCCCCTTCCTGCTGTTTCCATTGGCTGGAAGCCCCTTATGTTCCTCTGGCTGATTGATCTGTAAAGTGTAGGAAAAAACATTGGCAGTACCATCATGGACAACAGTGACTCCGGTGGCTGTGGCCATGGCCCATATAACAGTGGCAGCATACAAAAGAAGAAAGTCACAAGGCACAGTCTATACTGGTGTTGTAGTCCTACAACAAAGTACAACGTGAAGACCTGCCAACATAGCTGTGGAAGCACACAAAATCACATAGCACAGGCTACTACAGGCACCTAACTTGTGACAGCAGTGCCTGGAACCATAACCCCAGGACACATCAGATGCATACCAGGCAACTTCCCCTGATGCATAGGGACATACTGCAGTGTACACCTCATAAGCTGCCTGGCCCTCAGCTGTCCCACACTGAGATGCCGTCATCCACAAAGAGACAGTACTAGTCAGTCTGCGGATACAGCAGACAGTCATGGTAGTACAATATTCCAACCAATTACCAAACTGTTACTTGTGCACACAATAAGCTCCCATGTGTTTTTGCAGCCTGTATGCCTATGTGTGAGGATGTGTCCCACATTATGAGTGTCCCTGTCATGCAATAGCCTCCATGCCCAGAGTGCAAGAATGTACAAGGCCAACATGTCAGAAACACATGTGGCAGAGGTATGAACACATACACTCATGACTAGCCCATGGACATGCTATACCTAATGCCCCAGCCCAGACCCTGTCAAACCCATGCCCATAAAGAAAAAACATGCCATGCACATAATTACCTACCTGGTCTGGGTATGGTGCCATCAGCAACATCTAGCAGTGGCATGCCAGCCAATCCCACTCCCTCCTAAGTCCATGTGTCTGTGGTAACACTGCTCACTGGACCAGGTACTCCTGTCCAGTTGGTCAGGTGGAGACCCACAGAGGGCACAGAATGGGGGCAAGCCCTCCTTAACCTCCCTGAAGAGTTGCTTCTCCTGTGCTACCACCATTTCAATGAGGTTGTCGAGCTCCACCTCTCTCCACCTCTGGTCCCACTGCTGGATGGACCTGGTTCTTCGTCTGGAGTACATCTCTATTCCAGCTTTGAAGATTGTCTTACACTGCCCTCAACAACTCTGCAAGAGGGGAAGGTCTTTTGGGCAGTGCTACACAAGGCTGCACTGCACAAACAATGTAAGTGCAATGAAAGCTGACATTGCATATGTGGACTTCATGCATGACCTGTGCAACATCATGCATATGCCTAGCACTGTGCACAGCTCTGCACACACAGCCATACTGCGGTCATCATTGGATAAGTGTTTCTTGTACCGCTCAAATGCACAAATTTCAGAGCGCAGTGCATTGCGAGATGTGCAAGCACAGAACCACTTTGGGTGGTGCGCAAAGTTGATATATTCTGCCAGGCTATGCAAATAGCCTCATTGCACAGTTAGCGGGCAAAACAACTCATTAGCATATCATTACAGACATTTTCACATACATAAGCTTGTGCAGTTGCAGCTGGCTACTTTGCTAAGGCTTGAGTCAGGAAGCATAAACAGGCCTGAATAACTTGTAAAATCCAGAAGTAGTATTTTATTATTATCAGTAACAGAAAATAACAACAAGAAAGGAATGTACAGACTGGTTATCAACATAGGCAGTCCAAAAGACAAAGTCCACTCTCTGAGTTCAGAACTGAAAGCTACAATCAGCTAGCTCTCTATTGAATCTGGTCTCCCAAGTCCCAAATCCCCCTGAATGAGGAACTTTCATGATGGTCCAAAACGTTACAGCTTGTAGTCATTATATGCAATACTAGACCTGAAAAGGAGTGTACATTTGTTATTTTTGGTCAAGGTTTACTCTGCCTTCCATAATTTGGATTTCTTTTTGAGCCCTGCTGCACTTGCCATTGCTATTCAGCTGCTGGGCTGCTAGCTCCTGATAACATCACTGTAGGGTAGAGGAGTGACTCACAATGTGCAGTACCATGCAGTTGCAAGAAAGATGCAAGGGAAACCTACCAGTACGCAATGTACATACTGTGTTCCCCCTTCCCCAAGACACCCTGTTAGGAATGCATTATGCCAAAATCCAAATGCCTTGTCACTATGTTTTTTTTTTTGTGAAATTGACTCTGCCCTACAGTGATGTCGGCAGTACAACCCTGTGTCCACAGCAACACCAGACTTGCTATAGAAGCCCTGGTACACCCTGCAGTTTTAGCAACTCAGAATGCAAAAACTAACTGCAGCAGACAGTAATGAAATACAATTCCAGAATCAATACAAGAAGGGGTCATTTATGCATGAAAGTCAAAAGAACTGGTGAAGGTCCTCTTGAAGACACTTGCTCTTCTCTTTTCACACAAAAATTCAGAACCTTGTCATCTTCTAGCTTCCACCAGAGCATTGTGACCTGGAACTTCAGAACCTTTTCAGTTTCTAGCCTCCAGAGCATTGTGATCTAGCTACTAGCTGCCCAGAGCATTGTGACAGATTCCACCAGCCTGAAGTCAAAAGGTCACACTCTGATAAACCTTGCTAATAAACTCATAGAGCTGTTTCTGCAATCATTTAAACAGTAATAACTACATCTAGTTTACAAATCCAGGATCCCAGTTTCATACATATGTTTTATAATTATATATAAGCAAGATAGAGGCAGTAAAAAGGGAAGGGGAAAGAACAGTAAGTAAAGGCAAGAGCTGACTGCACAGTTCAATAGAAAAGACAGAAATAGTAGGCAGAATCCTTGCTTCAAACTCTCTTTACACAACACAAATGGGACAGGGCCTAACCAACCCTGTCACAGGCTGTTTAAAGGGGACAAGAGCACCCTTTACATAGCACAGTGGAAGTGCAACCACAGCACTGAAGACTTCCAAACAAAGCAGGCCAGACAGAAAGACACACAGAAATGTCATCATAGGACAACAATTCCACAGGCACAGGAAGGTGTTCTGCAAGCCATAGACATACCAAAACTTGTCACTATGGGAGATACATCCTGTTGCCGGGACGTGGGTTGACAGTAGTGCAGCAGTGTATGTGAGACATAATGTAGGATGCTGCAGTCAGAGTATATCCCTGCCTCACCCATCAGGTGTGACCCAACAGCGTCCAACTGCGCCACACTGTCTTGTCTCATCCAAACTATGTGCCTGGGACACAGGTTTAACCTGACAACAAACACATGGCCAGCAGTGGACAACAAGATCCCTGTTCATGTCTGCTGCATGTGGACATGTTGGGGGAGCACACATGGTACTGCCGCATGCCATTGCATGGCACAACCATCAATCATATGCAATCCTTGTGTCAGGGAATGTCCCTGTGTTGGCCTAGTTTTCTGGCTTATCCCTACATTGAAAGTCACCATCCAAAGCAGTGGACTACAACAGAACATTAACACAAAAGACCTGTATGACACACATGTTGCTCCCCACATCTGTGACAGTAGCTTCTGTGCTCCTGGACTATGGGCTTTGGTTGGGTTGTATGTGTTGTGTACACATCTACAGTTGTGTGAGGCCCCATGTTGGCCATGCACTGAACAAGGGTGGCCTATGACAGGCTGGCATTGGTCATTGGCTGACCCCATCAACACAGGGGCACAATAAACATCAATGGTGCAACGGTGGGTCAAACTGAGGATGTGCACACACACACACACACACACACACACACACACACACACACACACACACACATCCTACTCACAAACCAAACACTAACCACTGTCTTACAACCTCCTCCAGCAGGTGCCAGTAGAACTGGGGAGTGACTGAGGGCACACCGCTTCTCCAAAGAAGAGCTGCACACCCTGGCTAAAGCGTACAAAGCCAAGGAGGACCTCCAGTCCTGCAGCTGCACCAAAGATGCTGCTGTCAGGCAGGAGTGGGAGGAAATAACTGCAGTGGTGAATACCGTTGGTGGCCAGGGTCGACCATTGAATGCAGTGCAGAAATGTTTCCATGATGTCTGGCACTATGCCAAGGAAACCATGGCAGTCCAGTGCCATGAGCAATGCATCACTTGTGGTGGACCTTGGTGATTGGCCATTGCCAGGAACCTTGACCCTACACAGGAGGTGGTGGCATCCATGCTGCAGCCTGTGGAGGTTGCAGTGGTTCCTGGGGATGCTTTGAGTACCAGGTTTCATCCTTCCGGACATGTAAGTAAACAACTAGGTCACATCCTTGTGTGCATGGGTACATGTGCAGATCCTGTAAATGTTTGGGCACACTGCAGCCATGGCAGTAGCACACATTGTGTGCAGTCTGCAACCTAGTGCACTCTGTGACATGGTGCACTGCTGTATTTATCATGTTGTTGAACTCACACTTGCATCTCTCTTGCTTTAGTCCCAGCTGTATTTCTATCTCACTGGTAATTGTATTTGTACCTGTACCCTCTGTATTACCAATTGTTGTACTACTTCAAACTGTTTGTAATTTGTACCCTCCCAGATTGTGCCTGAAAATAGGCATTGCTATGCCTAGTGCACTTACCCGGTTACCAAAAGCAAATAAATAAATAAATGTTTTCCTGACTGCAGCGTCTAGCACAGACACCCAAATGGGTACTTTCCACATCCAGATACACTGGAGTTTGCCCATGCACATAGGGTGAGTGTGTAACAAATGCCACTGTGATTGCCATGTGTGCTGGTGCATGCTGCAACATGTGCTGTGCATATCACTGTGTGTGGGGTTGTGACCTTCACTTTGGGGTACCAGTGTGCACATGTGTGGGGTGTGTGGGATACATGGTTAGTGGGCACTGTCATGCATGCATGAGACAACACCACAGGTAGCTGTGTGGCCACTATTGGTGTGATGCAGTTTGCCCTTTTGTCACTGGTCACATGATGACTCAGGGCAACAGAGACAAAAATGCAGGGGCATGTATGTGCCATCATGTGGAATTGTCTACTGTGTGTTGTGTGCAACACTGACAGTGCACTCCTCTCTCTACAGCACCAGATAGAGTAACGAGGCGGAGGTTGATGCTGGACCATCAAGTGGAATGCACCACCTGCTAATGAGCCAGATGGATGACCCACTGGACTTCCTGTTTGAGTGCTTGGAAGATAATGATTAAGAAACATATGTTCCATCCCAGGGGTACCTGGCAGCATTTGCTGAACTGGGGGGAATGTCACCAACACCAAGTTCTCCCCACTGTCCAGTCAGTGGTGCACTGCAGTCAGGAGGATTCTGATGACAACCACACCACTGACTGCAGCACTGTGGTTCACAGGATAGCACTGTCTGGTACTGTCACCACCACCACTACTGGGGAGGCCTCCACATCACCCACAACACATGCCATCTGCCTTGCGTACCAGGAGGACATTTGCAGCCTTCCAGAGCCTCTGCCCTATGCACGCCACCACATCTGGTGAAGCCCTGCCACCTCTGCCACCCACCCCAGTCATGGTGCATGCACCCCACCCTGTGCCATGCCCAACATCACATCTTGTCCCCCAGGAAAGTGTACCCACATGACATGCAGACTGCTGAGCAGTGTGCAGAGGCCTGTGTGGAGAGATTCCAGGACACACTCCGTCAAATATATGGGAAACTCACTGGTTTGGTGAGAGAGCTCACAGATGTGGTGTGTGACAGTGTGCAGCCCCAGCAGCAACACAGCTGTTCCAGTATGTGCAGGCCTGGTACTGGGGCCACCCCACAGTGTACAACTACCCCAAGGAGTGGCTGGTCAGGCTCGGGCAGCACACCTGTGACCCCAAAGTCCATAGACATTCCCCAAACCTCTGGGTGCAACCTGGCAATACCATCCCCAGCCAGGGCCTTGGGTGTGCATGGTCTAGGGTGACCCCATCACCACAGACATCACCTTACCCCTCCACACAGCCCATGTCCCCCGCACAAAGGGGTTTACTTATGTGAGTCAGTCTACACACACGGTGGATACAGAACTTTGTAATTTGGAGGCCACCATGCAAATTCCACACATTCCCTGAACCCTTCCTGTGTCACAGTTGTGTTTTCCCAAGCATCCCCAGCACCCCTATCCCATTCCTACCTGCTGTGCACACTGTTATGTTTCAGTACTATTTCGCAATGTTTGCACACTGGCACTTTGATTTTTGTGTTTGCATTAGTTTTGACAACTACAACAGTGTCCTTTTCTTTTGGCACCCACCTGCTCCTCAGTGTGAGGCTTCTCATGATGTTTGATCTGTATTCCTGGGCCCACCATGCCATGTAGGGGTCATGCCTGTTAAGCTGCTCCAGTATCCCCTGCAGCTCCGGCTCTATGTCACTGTCACTTTGTTCCTTTTGTACTGGCAGGCCTATTTCAGGGGTGAATACCTTGCTGTGTAACATGCAACAAGCTAGGAATATGCCATATGCCTTGTAAGGGGTATACTGTAGGGCACCTCCTGAACAGTCAAGATACCACAACTGATTTCAGCATGATGAAGATGCATTCAATGATGTTGCATGTGGTGGTGTGTGCTGCATTGTATCTATCCTGTACCACAGTCGAGGGCTGGAGGACAGGTGTGAGGAGCAAGTGGTGCAAGGGATTGCCACTGTCCACTATAAGGCAGAAAACATATGTTAGCACCTGTTTACAGTGTAGCTGCCCACATCCACAAAACAGGTCATGGTCTGTGGCACATCTTGAGCACCTGTCCACCCTTCCTTACCCACCCTTCACTCTGTGAGTCATGACTGTGCTGTATTACAGCAGTGTACCTCCAGTGGGGGGCTATGGGGGTGTACAGCATGTACTCACCAACAAGGTGTCCACTGGGTATTTGGCTACCTTCAAGTATTTTACATAGTCTTGAATTGTGCCATATGAAGGTGTCATTGGCACTGCCAGGATATTGTGCCAGGACATTGGTGATGTGTCCAGTTGCATTGCACATCACCTGGCAATTGATGGAGTAGTAGCCCTTCCTATTGAGTTACTGTATGCATCCACCCCATCACCAGTGGGTGCCCGGATGGCAACATGGCTGCAGTCAATGGCTCTGAGTACTGCAGGTAGGTATGCAGTCCGATAGAACTGCTGCATGGTTTCTGTGTGCTCTGCTGCAGTGCTGGGTAATATAAAGAACTTGCCAGCATGTTGCAGCAGGGTAGCTAGGAACTGGGCCAGCAGGCATGAGGTGGTGGATTGCAACACATGGATGGTATCCCCCACTGGTGTCTGAAATGACCCAGTGGCTAGGAAGCAAAACTGTAACCATCATCTTCTGTTCAGCTGTCATGGCATGGCTGCGCTGGGTATCAGTGCACAGCTGTTCATTCAGGAGCTCACACAGCGGCTATAGTATGGCCATACTGAGATGGTAATGGCCCACCATCTTGTCTTCAGTGAGATTCTTGAAATCTCCTCCTCCTCCTGAATGGCCTGTTCCATGAAGAACAGCATATTTGCTGTAAATTCAGCCAAACTGTGTTCTGGCTGCAGTCGGTCGGTCTTTTTATAGGCAGTATTTGCACTGCACAATAGTTCTGTGTAAACTCACTTTGCACAGTGTTAATGCGCTGAATATAGCATTGCACCTGTATTAATATCCATGACCCTCTCTTTGCCCATTGCATGCATTATGTGTCTTCATGTGCGTTATTTGTTTTTGCCCATGCTAACCGGCCTTTTGAATATTGCACAAATGTGCAAACAGCATGCAAACTACATGCAGTCTGTTTGCCCACTGAGCAAAGTTTTGCATATCGAGCCCTATATGTTTACATAGTCATAACAAAGTTTCAAGTGCAAAATAAGGCCCAGGGGTGTAGGGATGGAGTCTTGCAGTCGCTGCTACCTATGTGATATCCCCTGGAATAATGGCAGCAATGTTTATGCCCAGAGAAGACTAAAAAGAATAATTCCATGGCTTTCATACTGATGGGCAAAGGGTGGTTTAACAGGCATAGTCTTGCTGGCAGGGTGTTCCACACAGTTGGGCATCTGTGACTGAAGGCAATGGGGCACACGAGTATATAAATATGTGGGATCATCAGCTCGAGTGATCCAGCTGAGTGCAGGGGTCTAGAGCAGGACTTGTGGGTCAGTCATCAGTGCAGTAAGAGGGGTCAATGTCCTTCATGCACTTCAGGGAGAAAAGGAGTGAATGCAGTTCCCTCCTGTTATTCAGGGATAGCCAATTTAAAGCACTGTATGGCTTACAATGTTGAGTATCATAAGGGCAGTTCAGTATGAGCCTGGCTAGCCTGTTCTAAAGAACATCTAATTTGAACAATCTGGACGTGGAAGCATGACAAAGGAAGATGCATTTCTGTACCGAGACCACTCACCCTATACACAATAAGAGGATTTTATATCACTGAGGAATCATATCCAATAACAGCAGTAAAACCTTATACATTTTATTACAGTATTACTGGCAATAAAAAGAAAAAACTGCAAAGATGCTGTAAAGGCCCACCAATATCAAACCTTGTAATTATACCAAGGGGCAGCATGTGTATTTACTGTTGTGAGTTGTTTAAATTTGACTAATTTCTATGTCCACAAACCCTTATAATATTTTTCTTTTATATCAGAATACCCTCATATACTTAAGCACATAATTCCAATGTTTTTAACCACCTATATTTCCGTTATAAAATGGGTTGGAAATTTCCTGTTTCCTGATAGGCTAGACAGGTTCTCAGACCCCAATCTTAAATTCTCCACAACTGCATAGGTCTGAGAAAGTTCAGGTAGTGGGATTTAGAATTTGAACAACTCTGATCCATGGCATTACTATCCAAGGATTCGAAGTTAAAGTATCAGCTTATGCCGATGACTTATTATTACAGTTATCTCGACCGGAGAAGTCTATACCAGTTATGTTATCTATTATACAAGAATTTGCCAATCTCTCCAACTACAAACTAAATATTGACAAATCTCTTGTTTTTCCGCTTAATCATAAAACGCTTAAATCCAGCATTACTGAGACAGGTATGTCTTGGGCACCGAATTCTTTAAAGTATTTAGGCATCCAAGTGGTTAGAAACCCCGCCTTGACTCAAAAGCTGAACTTGGATAATTTAGTAAATACTGTAAGTGCAGATTTAGATAGATGGACCAAGCTATCGATCTTGCTTTGGGGCCAAGTGAATTTAATAAAAATGAACGTATTTCCTAGGATTTTTTACCCATTATATTTGCTCAACAACTGGATACCTGTTACCTGGTTTCATAAAATTAATGGTTTGATAACAAAATTTATTTGGGTCAATAAACAACCTAGGATTGCATTTCATAAACTGGTGGCTCCCAAAGATAAAGGGGGTCTCTGTCTACCACATTTAATTTATTACCATTGGGCGAGTCAGGTGGCAAAATACATGAGATGGATAGAACAGACAGGAGAAGCAAACTCTGACAGTTTTTCACCTATCTGGCTTAAAATTGAGCTTTCATTAATTAAACAGAGCGGCTTATCGCCTGAATCCCTACTTCATATTAGGCCGGGTGCACTCCCAGTATTACTGAAATCAACACCCATTGCGATATCGGTTAGAGTGCACTGTCAGATAAGCTTATTTATGGATTATAACAATACTCAAGATTTAGTGCAACCTATTGGGGGCAATCCAATTTTAAAAATAGGTAACAAGCCAATCTCCCCTAAATGGCTTCCTCAGTTAGAAAATGTGAAGCTATCCCAGCTCGTTGCACAGGATAACTCCTGGCTTTCAGTTACTGAAATGCTAGATAAGTTTAATATTCCCAGTAAATGTATCTTCAAAGTTTTTCAATTAAAACACTCAATAGTGAAAGCGATCGGGCTGTCTCCGCCCCAAAGAAACACGAGAAGTCTTCTGGAAGATCTCGTCCTTACCATCAGTAGATCTCACTCGGTATCTAGTACTTATAAAAGTCTATACAACTACAAATACCCGGTTGTGTTTGCACTGGAGAAATACTGGGCCTCTTGTTTTCCTAGTCTGGAGATAGATTGGGTGGCACTGTGGTTGAACTGTCATAAGTACATCACACAGGATAGATTGCGGCTTACACAGTTTCATATATTACATAATATATTTTATACCCCCCAAAAATTATACAAGTATGGCTTATTGATTCGCCCACTTGCTCTCATTGTAAACAAGCAGAGGGCTCGCTTTTCCACATATTCTGGGCTTGTCCTAAGGCTTCCTCCCTCTGGAAGGATATCCAACAGAGGCTGGATCCCCTGCTGGGCCTTTCCCAGTTTTTTACTCCTGAAGTATGCATTTTAGGTCATTACACTTCTATACCAGTGACCTCCAGACTTTATTATATGGCATTGATTTCCCTATCGGTAAAGAAGATCATTCTCCATCATTGGAAGGATGAGGGAGATATCTCACATACGGAATGGCTCAAAGAACTATTGGCCAATCTCAGGATTGAAAGAATGGTGGCTAGTCTACGTAACAACATGACTACATATATGAAAATTTGGGAACCTCTTCACACGCTGCTCACTATTTAGTTGCTCCTTAGTTCTACCATCTCACTTTGTTACTGAACTCAAACTGTAATTACATGACTGTTAACTGAATAACGCGCTGATTGGGGAGGGGTTTTTTATTATGGGGGCTTCCGGGTTTGGGGGGAGAACAGTACCAATCTAAGCAGTGTTATACTATTTCGTGTTGTATTTCCAGTTCAAGTCATTAATATTGGTTCTGTTCTATTTCTTTGTAAAATAATAAACTTTGATTTGAAAAAAAAAGAATTTGAACAACTCACATGCAGAATTCATCAGCCATTTCACGGATATTGGTTTTAGGGGGATTGTAGAGTCAGGCCCATGGTAGTCTTTAGGACACCAAGGACTATAAGAGACAAAGTTATCTCCAGCTGTGCACCAACATTAAAGGGGGAGGCTATTCCATGGCTACCACCACTGCCTATGGGATCATGCAGGTGTGGGAGATGTAAGTACTGCAAATATATAAAAGTAACAGATACTTTTTTGAATCTCACCAGTGGGGAACAGCACAAGACTGAGGACTTTGTGAATTGAGACATGTGGCGTAGTGTATCTCCTTAGTTGTAATTATGGAGCATTCTGTATAGGCCGCACAATAAAGGCCTTTAAAATCTGGCTGAGATAACATATATGCACCATACAGAATAGAAATACACCATATGCTATAAGCCAACATATGAATGTAGCAAGAGAGGGAGTCATGAAGTCCAACTTACAGTGATAGAAAAGGTGATACTCAGTCTAAGAGGGGAGTCTGAGAAGAGGTGGTTTGTCATGGGGAAGTTGCTGAATTTTCAAGCTGGAAACGTGGGAGGGAAATGGTCTAAATGAAAGTATAGATTCTGTGGTATTTCTCAAAAAATAGTCTCCTAGAACAGTTTCTGAATGTTTGTATAGGATGCAATGTCGCCTTACTAAAGAAACTCATGTATAAACTGTTTTGGCTGTTCTGCTCCACAGTGCAACAACTTCTGCCAGGTGGCTAAGAAAGTACACCACAAATTTACCTGAAACACTAAAGCAGAGAATAACACTACTTGTACTGAGCAGCATTATGATATCAAACTTTACATTTAGTGTACAGTACCACTCTATAAATTATGATTATGCTTATTTATAGTCACTGATATTGTACAGTATGTCTGATTCTGAAGTTTCAGCTTTGCACATTAAGTTTGTACCTGGTAAAATTCTCATGATTAATCATTATAGTGACATATATTGCACTGTTTTGTACTGTCTTAAAAAAATAGATAGAATACCTTTAAGGGCTACTTTTTATGTTTGCTTGCACTTGTGTGCAAGAAACATGTTGTGTACTAGGAGAGAACTGGGTTGTGGAGGTGCCACACTGTTGCAGCCAGAGCGAGCACACTGCTTTGTAGGCTTGGCTGTGTGTCACCAATGCAAGCGCACTGGTGGTGACACTAGTTTACAAGCGTGCCACCAACTTAAAACAATTTGGCCACCGCAGTCAGGGAGCGTCTCGTCATTGCAGTGTGAGCCTCTCGCTCCGTTCTGAATAGGTTACATGCAGATGAGCAGCTGATGCTGCAATGCCGGGGCTGTCCTTATTTTTTGTGGCAAATGGTTATTGCCGCTATTAAAATGGGTGGGCTACGATGCTTTGAAATGAGCGTGAAAACAACATAATTAAAGTAAAGTGAGTGGCAAGAGTTGTACTGCTGTTTCTTTGTTGTTCCATACAGAGTGCTGACACCGCAGTAGACAATTAATTGCTGTCATGTACAGTAAGCACACCATTTGACACCACGTCAGGTCAACTAAGGTTGGAATGTGCCAGTGAAGACGTGGAGAGTACACACGTTAACACCTTTAGCGGCACTGTCTGGCAGTAGCCCATTGCCCCATCATGCCCTCGCTCAGTGACTCTGTTCACTGAAGACACTCAAGAGAGATATCTTGTCCCTAGGTCTTGACTGTGGCTTGCTTGGTTGGTTGCTGTTTTGTTTGTTCTTTTGTTCCTCATTCGTTCCATTCGGGAGCTTCACAGATGCCCGCCCGCCAGTACTCTGTTGATCCCTGGGGTTGATCCTGTCCTCCTGCTGTCCAACCCAATGACTGTGAACATGCAATGGGAAGGTAGAAGATGAAGGAGCTGATCACCACTCAGCTCACCCATAGGGCCATATATTTTCCCAATCCAACCCGGCGACCTGAGAGAGAGACAGAGAGAGAGAGAGAGAGAGAGAGAGGTCATGCAGCTGCTACAGTAAGTGCCATTGGCCCCTGGCCCCTGCTGCAGAGTGTGGATGGTCGGTCTGTCTCAGCGACTCTAGCGGCCATTTGGGCTTGGTGTGAGCATGCACAAGGGACAGTCATGGTTGATTATGTCATCCTCAGAGAGAGTGGGACACTCCTGCTGCATGCAGTACATTTGCTGTGCTTGTGCACTGCTGCAACTCCAAGTTTCATCCATCCACCAGTCTGCTCTGCAATTGAAAGAATAGTGAGCTACTGCAACAGGATCAGAGTGACCATGATTAGAATTCGCAAGTACCAGTGTAACGGCCGAAAGTCATCACTCCGATGTCAGGCAGGCTGCAGGTGGGTTGCTATTTTGTTTGATGTGGGGTGGGTATGGTACAGATGTGGGCCTTGGGGGGGTCACTTTTTTTGCCTGCTGCTGCCGTGAGGATGAGTCAGTCTGTCAGTGAGTTGGTCAGAGGCCTGCTGCGCTGCCACAGAGCCTTCAGGAGGAGAGACTACTCGAGCAAGTGAGGACTGGATGGACTGAGCAAAAAGTATGGGCAAAACAAGTGTTAGTGCACTCAGTTGAGATCATGGCTGCCTGAGCTGGGTGTCTTGGGTGTCCTGGGTGGGGAGGCTTTTGGGGGAGTGCTCCTTTTTCATTTCTCTGTCAACTCTCCAAGGCTCCAAAGCAGTCTTCCTGCACTAGCAGGCACTGCTGGTTAGCAGAAATCGGGATGAAAGGCAACAGCTCTAGCCAGGAGTGGGGTTGGACTGGGAGCTGGAATACTGTTCCACACACTGCATTAAATGGTCAGTGCAGTTAGTTCCACAGACAGCCTTTTTAACCCCCCAGCCATGCAAACATTTTTGCATGGTCTCAGACTCAAAACAACAGGTGCTGTGACTGTTTAGAAAAGACCCCAGGGCAGCTAAGTGACCCAAAAGGCCACTTGCAAAGGCATTGTGGCCATCACATCACATGCCATATCATAGTCAGTTTCTTGTGCTACACAGACTGTAATAGCAGAGAGCACGGTGCAGAGACCAGATGCAGCAGGTGGAAGGATGAACCACTGTCCCAAGAGACCCAGCATTCGTCTGCCCACAACTCAAGTGAAAAAACTTAGGGGCTTCATATGGCCTTATAGCATCTATTATTCGGTTTCATCCAAGAGAAAATCACAATACAAACACCACTCCAACAGTGGCTATATAACCATATGAAGCCTCTGTGGACTGACTAGTGCTGGGTCTCTTTAAAACCATTTTATATGTAGCAGGGGCAAGCAACCCCTTCCCAGCTCCAGGCTTCTACTGCTGTGCACATGTCTGTTGGAGTGGTTTTGGAAGGATGAATCTGATGTGAGGCTGAGGGACATGGTGATGATGGCAAGTATGCAGCACAGTAGGGCTAGGAAGGGCTTCAACTGGACAACAGGATTTAGGGAACCAGATGTGGGGTGTTTGCCCACAGGACCTTCAGAAACAGGCAGTTAGGACACCAAGGTGTGTGTGTGTGTGCGGATGTGTGCGCGTGTCTGCGTCAGGGGTGGGGCAAGGGACTGGGGGGTTTGTCTCTTATTTTTGAAATCCAATGTTGGCAACCCTACCGGGGACTCTGGAGTTAATTTAACCCCTGAGTCCCTGGGTCCCCTACTCCCCTGAAGACAGGAACCTGTCCTGGTGATGTATGTAATGTATCTATATTTTTAATTTGCATTAAATCCTCCTTACCCTTATCTGAAGAGTGAGGACTGAGGGCAGGTCAGCCACATTTCAGTAAAATTAGCTACTCAAGCTCAAGCAGCCCTGTCCGTGTTCTCAATGTGGCAGCTAATAAAAAATACCTTGTTGTTGACTTGTCACTCTCACTTGTAACAACAGACTCAGTGACAGTGTCAGTATGTAAATTATATGGGAGAGGGGAGATGGAGTCAGGACTAAACTGTACAAAAGTATCACACACTGACCATCTTCTCAGTCTCACAATTAAAATGCGTCTTTTTGCTGTTGTACACAATACAGAAAACAATCCTGATCTCCACTCCCCCATCTGTAACAACCATAACTCATTCACAGTTTCAGTATATGATACAGGAGGCATCCTGAAACTGAATGGTTCGGTTGCAGAGGGTGGAGCGGATAATCAGATTTTTTTCTTTATTGTACAATGTACAAGCAAAAATGTGCATTTTAACTGTGAGACTGACATGGTCAGTGTGATGTGTGAGACTTTTGCACAGTTGTTTAATCCTGACTCCTATCTCCCTTCTGGTATCATTCATTTTTCATTTACTGGAGTTTTAACTACATGCTACAGAATAAGGATCTTGTATGCTTGTGGTGGTAATAATGAATGTATGTGAGGTATGGCAGATATAGACTTATACCATGGAGTGCTGAATAAAAAGTGTTACTCAGCCCAGTTATTTTTCTTTTACTTGTCAATCATGTTGGGTCTCCTGCTATATCATTTTAAGAAGTGGCACACAGTATCAACAGATCATTCCATACAACATCCAGAAATAAACATTTTATTCACTCAGTCATGTTGTCATCCCTGCTGCCCTACCACTCATTGCTCTGTTTCACTCCACCACTTGTTGCTATGCAGCACTGTTGGCAAAACTCCAAAGTGAATACAAAGTTTATTCCTGGAAATCCTATGAAATAGCCATCATAGCTCTGAACTCCTGGTAGCTAATGTCACAAATTCACTCAGCAGATCAGGTCCTCTACTACCAAAATGCCAACCTCTGAGCGCAGTCTTGTGAACAGTATAACAGACAAGGTAACCCTCTTGTCTGTTTTTGTGAGTTCGGATCAACCTTTGGTCTCAGTTCTGGAGGGATTCAAACTGTTAACCTCTTCCTAGCATACCCAATGTACAGGCTCAGATATATCTGTCTTCTCGGGGCCAGATATCTTTGCCTACTGGCACCTGACCAGGCCTGCAGACATGAACCCTTTAAAACTTTAATAAAGACCTCAGATTTAAAACGCTTGTCTTTCCAGTTTGGTACCACCTTACAAGCTATGTCTGCTGTCTGATATAACCATAAATATTTCTCAGCAAAAGAAATCAATTTAAAGACAGACCAGGTTTTCTCTAAAATTAGAGTTTTTACTAAAATATATAATAATACATCAAACATAAAATACAGAACTCTTATATCACAAGACATACATATCTTTAAACAAAACAAGGTTTAAAACAGTGCAATTCCTACAACAATATTTAGATTTTGTCTAGCTTTCTAAATACCTGTTTTTAGTGCTCAGATGTTATCTTGGTCAGAGGCAGATAAAAGTGTTTCTGTAGTGAAAAAGAATAATCTTTACAAACTGTATTAGTCCACCCCTTTTGGATGAGGTCATCGAGCTCCTCCTCTGTCAAAATATCTAAAAAATATATATTTCTATACAACCACAGGATGTAATTTCAAGTATTAATTCTGCAACCTTAGCATAACTCAATTTCAATGACACCTCCTTTGATCTCATGCTGTACCCTCCTCACACAGGCTTCATATGAGCATTTATGACCTATCACCTCTGTGTAATAACCTGTGTTTTCTCTTCAATGTCATAAACCTTTTTTATGATTTTCCCTCTTAAAAAAGCTAACCCAAAACAACTCTGTAATTAACTCAGAGAAACAGGATCCTTGATTAAAGTCTTCCAGGTAACACATTGTCTCTAAAAACTGAGTGTGTGAAACATGCTGTCAGCAGTTCTCTTGGCCTGCAGCTGTGAGCTGAAATCTGGGGGGGGGTGAGTGAGGTCATTCCTAGAGCATTTGATTTTTCAGCAGAGACAGTCATTAATACATTTTATATAAAAAAAAATATTATACAGCACTCAGAACGGGCTGTCTACATCACACTCCTCCCCACCTAGACTGAATTTGGGGGATCAATCCCCTACATGGGATGAGCTTCCCAAATCAGCTCACTCCTCATCGACCCTAGACAGCCCATCAGAGTTTTCATTCTTCGCTCTAGCCCTATGTATGATTTTTAGATCATACCCTTGTAAAGTAAGACTCCATCTTAGTAGTCTGCCATTGCTCTTTCCATCTGCATCAACACAAACCAGGGCGGTTGTGGTCAGTCTGCACCACAAAATGTTGCCCATACAAGTATGGCTCTAATTTCTTCAGGGCCCACACTATGGCAAGACACTCCTTTTCCACTGTGGAGTACACTTGCTCCCTGAGAAGCAGCTTCCGACTCAGGAATGCTACTGGGTGATCTGTTCCTTGGCTAGACATCTGGCTAAGTACTGCCCCAATACCCACGTCTGAGGTGTCCATCTGAATTATGAAGGTTTTGTTATAGTCTGGACTTGTCAAAACAGGAGCACTGCACAGTGCCTCCTTCAGTCTGGTAAAGGCTTCCTCACAGGCTGGGCCCCAGGTAATTTTATTTGGCATTTTTTTCTTTGTCAGGTCAGATGGGGAGCAGCCAGGGCACTGTAATTAGGTACAAATTTCCTGTAGTACCCTGCTGTCCGTACAAAGCTCCTGATCTGCTTCTGGGTTTCTGATCTGGACCATGCCTGAATCACCTCTATCTTTATTTGGTTAGGACGGAGCTGCCTGAGGTATGCCACTTCCCCCATGGCCACCTGACACTTCTCGGCTTTGACAGTGAGCCCGGCCCTCTGTATCCTGCCCAGCACTTCCCTAAGGTGGGAAAGGTGTTCCTCCCAGCTGGTACTGAAGATGGCAATGTCATCCAGGTATGCTACGGCATACTCCTCAGCACCATTTAACACCTGGTTCACCAACCTTTAGAAAGTGGCCAGGGAGTTCTTCATTCCGAAAGGCATTACTTTAAACTCAAATAAGCCTATTGGAGTGATGATGGCAAGCCTCTCCCTAGCTGTGTCTGTCAGTTCTACCTGCCAATACCCCTTGGTCAGGTCCATAGTCCTAAGGTAGGTCGCCCCTTCCAACTTGTCCAGGAGTTTGTCTGTCATGGGCATCAGGTGGGCATCGGACTTTGTAACTGCATTCAGTCCACGATAGTCCACGCAGAAATGAGTTGATCCATCTGGCTTGGGCACAAGGACTACGGGTGAGGCCCAGGGGCTGTGGGATCTCTGGATTATCCCTAAATACAGCATCTCCTCCACTTCCCTCCTAATGTCCTTTTGGACAGCCTCTGACACCTGATATGCTGTCCACTGTATGGGTGTCTGTGTCCCTGTCTCCACATTGTGTGTTGCTAAGGGGGTTAGTCCAGGCTTGGTGCTAAACAAGGGGGCAAAGTCTGCTAAAACCTCCCTCACTTTCTGGATCTGGTCCTGGTTCAGCTGGGGAGATAATTTTACTGCCTCCACAGAGACCTCCCACTTACTCTCTTCCAGCAAGTCCAGAAGGGGGTCTCCTTCGTCCGTCCCCTCCCCATGACTACACACTGTGAACACCGTGCCAGTCTTAGTTGCATATGGCTTCATCATGTTGACATGGTACATCCTTGCTGTCTGTCTACAGTCAGGTAACTACAATGTAGTTTACGTCATTTACCTTCCTAACCACTTTTATGCGGTCCTGCCCACTCAGCTTGCAGCTTGTCTTTCCGGACCAGAATAAGGACCATGACTTCCTGACCCACCATGTAAGCGAGCTCTGGCTCTGTGGTTGTACCATACCTTTTGTTTCTGTTGGGCAGCTGCCAGGTTGCTCTGGGCTGTCCCCATAAGCTCCTTCAGCCTTTCCCTAAACCTTAGGACGTAATCCACAATGGGAGTTCCCTGGGTGGCATGCTTGCCTTCCCAGTCCTCCTGAATCAAGTCTAGGGGCCCACGTACCCAGCGTCTATATAAGAGTTCAAAGGGGGAAAATCCTGTCGACTCTTGGGGCACCTCCCTGTATGCGAACAACAGGTGGTGAAGGTGTTTCTCCCAGTCCCTCCCATGCTGTTCAGCAAACACCCAGAGCATTGACTTTAGAGTACCATTGAAACATTCCACAAGTCTATTGGCTTGTGGGTGATACGGTGTCTTGCATCTCTGTACCACCCCACACTTCTTCCATAGACATTTCATTAGGTCTGACATGAAGGAACACCCTCGATCAGTGATTACCTCCTGTGGAAACCCAACATGGGAGAAAATCCCAAGCAAGGCATCTGCCACTTTGTCTGTCCTCTGTGAGGAAAGGGCGGCTGCCTCTGGGTACTGGGTGGCATAATCCACCACAGTCAAAATAATTATCTTCCCTGAGCAGCTGGGGGTATTTAAAGGCCCCACAATATCCATTCCCACCCTCTGGAATGGCTCCTCCACTATAGGCAAGGGGATCAGGGCAGCTTGGGTTTTCTTGCACACCTTTCCTATTTCTTGGCACCGGTGACAAGACCTGCAATACTCCTTCACCTGCTGGGTGAAGTTAGGCCAGTAGAAATTCTGGGCCAAATGCTGCATTGTGCATGCAATTCCCAGATGACCAGACAAGAGAATATCATGGGCAACCTTGAGCAACTGCTCACGATATCCCTGGGGAATGACAAGCTGCCTGCCTAGCATCCCTCCCTCTGTCTGTAATGCCTGTGTGTATATATAAGTCCATTTTCCCAATAAACCCTATGTCTGCCGTCACCTCCCGGTGCACCGTCCGAGTCTGCCCAAGCCCTCAGCTTCTTTAAACTAGAGTCACTTCTCTGACCGGCTGCGAACCCCTCACACCTTCCCAAGGCATGGGACAGGTCCCCTTCAGTCGCTAAACTAGAGTCCCTAGCACTAGTGTCAGGGTTCTCAGGATCACTGTCAATCCCTACCCTCTGACAAGGGGTCACCCCTCCCTCTTTGGGGCAACCCTCTGTAGCTGGGTGATTACTTGCTACTGGGTAAATTTCTACCCCCTTTTTATCAGTCTCCCCCCTCGGGAGACACAGGCTGGGGAACCAGCCTCTCAGTATCTTCCCCAATGGCTTCTGGGGGGCTCAGAGAACTACAACTTTCCCTGGCCACTTGGCTATGGGTAACTGCACATACCACCCCCTGCTGGAGATTGTTACCCAGGATCACATCCACTGCTAATGTGTTAGCTACAGCCACCTATTGCACAGTTCCCCCATTTCACCCCAGTCCAGGAGAACACTGGCAAGTGGCAATGTTTTCTCTTCACCTGCAAAGTCCTTTACAGTCACGTATTTATTGGGTATATGCTGACCAGGCTGTACCAGATCCCCTTTTACCAATATCAGGGATGCCCCTGTGTCCCTTAACCCCTGCATCTGTACACCATTTACTATTACTAGGTGTATGTGTTCCCTCATGTTCACTGGCATGCTTCCAGAGACACACAAACAACCCACTTCCTTTCTGGTACTACTTTGCATATTATTGCTTGCCTTTCTTGGACACTATCTGGCAATGTGCCCAGTTTCTTTACCTAGCCAACAAACATTTCTTACTTCAGAGAAATCTTTTCTTGGAAACCTGGGGCTAACTGGTTTCGGTGGTGGCAGTGAGGGTTTTAGCTTCCCTGAACATGCACTTTTCCCTTTCTGCACTGCCACGCCCACCCCATTCATTCTCAGAGCAGGTCTGCTCTTGGCATATCGGTCCGAGAGTTCAGCAGCCTCTTGCACTGTTTTTGGATCTCAGGCCTCTAGCCAGGTTTTTAGCTCTGCTGGGCATGCCCAATAAAACTGTTCTAATAAAATCACATTTTCAATTTTATCAACAGTGTTTGCCTCAGTTCCCTCCCACCAACGTTTTAAAAACTGACATTGTTTCATGGCAAGCTCCTCATAGTTCATATTATGGCTTCTCCTGAGCTTACGGAATTTAGCTCTGTATGATTCAGCAGTTAATTCAAACTTTTTTAGTAGTGCAGCTTTTAACTTGCTGTAATCATCACTGTCTTCATTGTTCATTTAACCCAATGCATCCCAAGCTTTTATGGTAAGTAGCGGGGATAGCTGGAAGCTCCAGGACTCTCTAAAAATTTTAGCCTGAATACAAACTTTTTTGAAAGAATTAAAAAAAATGTCTATATCTTCCCCGTCCTTAAACTCAGCTATTAATTTAGAGTTCAATTTATAACCCAGTCCTGCAGTCCCAGTTAAACCCAAACCACTTACCTGCCTGGTGCCACTGATTGGAGTCGTAGCTTCTCCAGTTCATGTTGCCACTGGTGCTCCTCTCTCCTCTGCAGCTTTGCATTTTTGCTCTCTCTTCTCCTCTGCCTCTTGCTGGTGCTCACGTTCCTCACAGTCTGCCTTCCTCTGTTATTACTCTGCCTCATGGTCCGCTTCCCTCTGTTGTCACTCTGACTCCAGTTCTATCCTCCACAACTCAATTTGCAGCTTGAGTACCTCTGGATTCAGGATACTGGTGACCTTCCCCTGCTGCTGTGGCCCTTCACTGACAGCCACCCTGCTGTCCTTCTCATCGGCTCAGGACCCCTCACTGGCTGCTAGTTCTGCCACACTCAAGGTCTTGTCCCTTTCAGTCACAGTCTGTGACTCCCTGTTCTGGGTATCTGCTACCGTCAGGGCCTCTATGAGGTTCTGCTTACTGGCTTTCACCTCAAACAGGACTCATATGTCCTCGCACAACTGTTTTAACTGTTCTACAGTGTGCCTGTTGTAGTAGGACGCCATCTTTCCTAACTACTGCTACTCTGATTTTGCACTTTAGAAAAAAATTAAATGGGTAGGAACTTGACTATAAGCCAAGTGATATATAGTTCTATTTCTTTTTTAAAATAAAACTCTGCCTTTTTCTTTCTTTGTAAGAGAGCCTACGGTCTTAGCTGACACAGAACAATTAGCTTGTGATACCAAAATTAATGCCACCGCTGCCAACCAATCTGTCACAAATTCACTCAGCAGATCAGGCCCTCTACTCCCAAAGTGCCAACCTCTGAGTGCAGTCTTGTGAACAGTGTAACAGACAAGGTAACCCTCTTGTCTGTTTTTGTGAGTTCTGATCAACCGTTGGTCTCAGTTCTGGAGGGATTCAAACTGTTAACCTCCTGCTAGCATACCCAATGTACAGGCTCAGATATATCTGTCTTCAGGGGGCCAGATATCTTTGCCTATGGGCACCTAACCAGGCATGCAGAAATGGACCCTTTAAAACTTTAATAAAGACCTCAGATTTAAAACGCTTCTCCTTCCAGTTTGGTACCACCTTACAAGTTATGTCTGCTGTCTGCTATAACCATAAATATTTCTCAGCAAAAGAAAGCAATTCAAAGACAGACCAGGTTTTCCCTAAAATTAGAGTTTTTACTCAAATATATAATAATGTGTCAAACTTGCAATACAAAACTCTTATATCACAAGACATACATATCTTTAAACAAAACAAGGTTTAAAACAGTGCAATTCCTACAACAATATTTAGATTTTGTCTAGCTTTCTAAATACCTGTTTTTAGTGCTCAGATGTTATCTTCATCAGAGTCAGATAAAAGTGTCTCTGTAGTGAAAAAGAATAATCTTTACAAGCTGTATTAGTCCACCCCTTTTGGATGAGATCATCCAGCTCCTCCTCTGTCAAAATATCTAAAAAATATATATTTCTATACAACCACAGGATGTAATTTCAAGTATTAATTCTGCAACCTTAGCATAACTCAATTTCAATGACACCTCTTTTGATCTCATGCTGTACCCTCCTCACACAGGCTTCATAAGAGCATTTATGACCTCTCACCTCTGTGTAATAACCTGTGTTTTCTTTTCAATGTCATAAACCTTTTTTATGATTTTCCCTCTTAATAAAGTTAACCCAAAACAACTCTGTAATTAACTCAGAGAAACAGGATCCTTAATTAAAGTCTTCCAGGTAACATATTGTCTCTAAAAACTGAGTGTGTGACACATGCTGTCAGCAGTTCTCTTGGCCTGCAGCTGTGAGCTGAAATCTGGGGGAGGGTGAGATGAGTGAGGTCATTCCTAGAGCATTTGATTTTTCAGCAGAGACAGTCATTAATACATTTTATATAAAAAAAACATTATACAGCACTCAGAACGGGCTGTCTACGTCACAGCTATTAGTTCAGTACCTCATTTGAAAGTGCTTTTTGGGAGTTTTCAAACTTTGAGGGACCTGCATACCTACCTTGCCCTTTAAGTAAATGACATCTCATACAGTATAACAGATATGATATAATTATGTACAAGCAAGGATAATAGAATTACATAATTATATCATATCTGTTATACTGTATGAGATGTCATTTATGTAAAGTTTATGAAAATGAGTTGGCATACTATTTACACTCCTTGTGTGTGCTGATATTTTAATTTAACCTTAGGAAAATATTCCAGTGTGCAAGTCTACTCTGCATGCCTAGTTGCTGTGTATGATGAAATCTAATATAGCAATATCAAACTCACAAGCTGCCCACATTAAAATGCATAGCACCAGCCTTCAAAATGTGGAATAAATTGTCAGAATGTGTAGCACTTTCTTATTTTAAAAGAATAGCAAGTCTAAGAGTAGTGGGTCCCATATAATCAGTGTTAAGGAATGTTTCTACCAAATTAGTTAAACTTTTTAATTATTTCTGTGTCCAAACATAACTCTAACATTATAAGGAATGAGTTTCATGGAGCAAGGGTAGATTTTAGCATAAAATGCATAGAGATATGCGAAATGTATAGCAGTTGAGATGTATGAAAATAGAGTAGCTGGTGGTGAATGGAAAAATATGCCAAGATTAAATTAAAAAACATGATTTATTGTTATAGTATTGTATAAGTTATTTAATTTGAATACATTTCACACTGCACTACACCAAGTAATCATTCTGCTATAACATACACTTTCCTGGGATATGCACCATACTGGGATAAGGCACTGGACAACACTCTGCACTATAAAGCACACATTGCATTGACATGTAAAATGCAAACCACCTAAGAAAAGGGAAGACAATGGTCTTTCAATGGCTGGGCATATAACTGTGAAACAGGAGATCAATCACATGTTCAGATCCCACCAGCGCCACTTACCATGTTGTGTAATCCACTCTGGACCTGCTGTGCTTTCTTCTTCCCACCCTGTTGTACTAACATACTAAGAAGCCAGCAGAATAGGACCTCTGGTCTATTGAGTCTGCTCAGTGATCAGTACCCACACAAGGCAGTGCCACAGCCCTCCCCTCCCATCACACAGGGCCCCTCACTCAGTTCCCCTGGGGGGTACTAAGATGCAGCCTCCCCTTATACTTATCCTACCCTTTCTTGAACCCCTCCACAGTTTCTACCACCACCAGTTCCATGGGCAGTGCATTCCAGGGATCCACCACCCTCTAAGTGAAATGACGTCTCCTTATCCCCTTAGTCTTCCCCAACCAGCCTTATAATGTAGAATGGAACAGAAGCAGAACACCATTGAAAATGAGATTAAAGAGCTGGTGTGCACTGTAATTTTTGCCCCAAAAAAAACATATGTTGTCAGTGGCTCAGGAGGTAGCACACTTGTCTCTGAGGTCTGGAGATCTGAAGGCTGTGGGTTCTACCCCCACACCAGGCACTTGGGTTAATATCCCAGTACTGACGCTGTAGTGCAGCATGAGGGGGGTGCTACACTCCTGAGATGCCGTCTTTTGGATGAGACATTAAATCGAGGTCCCGTCTGCTTGCTCTGGTGGTTGTTCAGGTGGACGTTAAAGATCACATGGCACATCTCGAAAAGAGTAAAGGAATTTTCCTGGTGTCCTGGCCAAATTTCCTCCATTCACTAGAAATACCACCAACAGCTTAATCTGGTTCAATTTCAGTTGGTTACCATCTGTATGCCTACTCCCCCCCCCCCCGGGTTGCCCCTGAAAAAGGAACTTCCAGTCTCAGTGGGCTTACCCAGCCAACAAAATTCAATAAATAAATAAATATATGACAGCTGACCTGCTCCAGTGTTGAGGGGTATTAAAAATTCCATGTGGTTCAGTCCAGTAAAAAAATTACAGAACCCCTAATGTGTACCCCAGGAAAAACAGAGCTGCTTCCTGAACCTGCTGACATGTCCCCAGGCAGGCACCTGCAAACCCCTTTTGTGATATCAGAAAATGAAGACTGTGTGTGTGCTCCATTGACTTGTATGAGCGAGACTTTTCTATAGCTTTTAGTAATATTTAGAGTTGTAATATAAACAAATCAAAGTGAGCACTGGAGTAGCAGTTCCTGTAACTCAAGCAGTCATTTTGATTTTTCTAAATCACACCTCTAAATATTACTAGAGGCTGTAGCAAAATCGTGCTCATACAGGTCAAGGGAGCACACAAACAGCACTCATTTTCTGACATCACAAAAGGGGCTGCAGGTGCTTGCCTGTGGGTGTGTCAGCAGGTTCAGGATGGAAGCAGACGATTAAGTGTCATGGCTTGCAATTGGTAGCTCAGTGTACCGGCTTGCCACACACACTGCCGCAGATGGCAACACCTGGCCACATGATGAGTTAAAGAGTGTGGAGGAGACAGGTCACGGACAGTGAGGAATCATCAGATTATTTTAGTGGTCTGGAGTATAGACTTCACTAGACCCGGCCATCCGACCGCGTTCTTGAGCTGTGCAGCCGTGAGTTGCTTGTTGTGGGTGAGCCCAGATTGGAGGAGCCATGAGAGAGAGAGAGAGAGAGAGAGTAGTCAGTACCAGTAGTGGCCGTCGGCGGGTTGCATGAGTGTGATAGAAGAGTGAGTCAGAGGAGGGTGGAGTAAAACTTTTCCACACCAGCCTGTCAACCCCTTGGGTCTCGGATGTTTGTTGATCTTCTGGGGCCCGTGCATTTATGGTTGCAGCCCTACTCTCTGGAATTCTCTACCCTGTCAGCTTTGGGAGTGTGTGACTGTGGTGGGTTTTAAACAGGTGTTTAAAACTTTTTATACAACAGACTTATCAGTGACTCATTGTTGTTTGGATCTGTTGTGCTATTTATTATTGTGTTTGTTGTTTATGGAATTATGTTTAATTATTGTAAAGCACCTTGATATCTTGAAAGGCACTTAAAAATAAAGTTTATTGTTATTATTATTGATGGTCATCTCCTGCCTCAGCCAGGCATTCTGTCTTGATTGCCAGCAGGCAGCAGCCAGCCTCCCTCAGGTCAGTCACTTCATTTTGGGAATCTGGACAACACATAGCTTAAAGTGAAGTAAGCAATATGACACTTGACTTGTTCTTGGGTAGACTGGGTGATCTAAGAGCATCGTGTCCTTTTTCAGTGTAGTGATATAAAGCATTTTAATTCTGAGTTATGACATTCAACAAATTCTGTGTTTCTTTCATTATGTGATGCAATGCATTTACCCAATATGAATGGGAGGTTAAGCTGCAGATCGATGCCATTGCCCGCTTAGGCCTCAGCAAATGCTTAGTGTCCCTCTTCACCCTGGTCCCATTACAACCAGTTATAATAAAAGATTGTCACTTGGAACCAGTGGTACTTTACATCCTCCTCACCCAAACCAGTCCCAGGTTTGGCATTAAAACTTATCTGGTAGTCTAGTTGCCCCCCTCCTGGCTTCTTCCTCAGTTGCCCATCTGTACTCGATATGGCAGCCACTACTCACCCTTTGTTCTCCTCCACTGCTGGGCACCATCTCACACAAGTGACAACTAATATGGGTAATGTGACTTGTATAGATTGTACTTAAATGAATGAGATGGTAGCCAGCTCCAAAGATGAGCAGAGGGTGAGTTCGGGCTGCATGCTCAAGTCTGGCAGTGGGGCAGCAGAGGATGGTGCCAGGAGAGAATGGTCCACTAGACTACCAATGAGGGGTTTTATGCCAAAATCGGAATCTGGTGCAGGAGAAGGTGCACACTGGTACCAGGACATTTTTTAACTTGTGCTAGGACCAGGAGTGGTGATGGGGTACCACGGGAACTATGGAAATAATCTTTTATTTTAAGTTGTGCTGGGACTGGGGGTGAGGGAGGGGGAGCACTGCTACCTGTTTATTTTCCTGTATTGTCGCTGCTGTTTTCAGTGATCTAAAGCACAACAAACCTGGGCACTCTGACTACAAGGTGCAACTGCAAGTGGCCCCCTCACTCCTGTTCCCAGTACAACAAGTTACAATAAAAGATTATCCCCTGGTACCAGTGGTACTTTATCCTTTGCACTCACCCATACCAGTTCCAGGTTTGGCCTTAAAAAACTATCTGGTAGTTTAGTTGCCCACCCCCTCCTGGTGCCATCCTCAATTGCCCACCTGGACTAGAGATTAGCGGCCACTACTCACAGCCTCTGTTCACCTCCACTGCTGGCCACCATCTTGTACAACCGATGTCTAACACTAAAACACAAACCACAGAGAATATACAAACTCCAGATCTTCTATAGAGCTAGCAGCCCACAGACCCCTCGCTTTTCTTGAAGAAATCTTTCACGACATATTACAAAAACTGCATATAGGGTGGGTGGTTGATGGCAGTATTCCAGCCAGTGGTCCACAACCACTGGACATGCAGACTCCAATGCCAGTCAGTCTCCCACAGCCTTGATTCAATGGAAAAGGAATCCCCTGAAATTAGGGGTAGGAAAATGTAACAAGTGTGTTTTCTTCAAGAAAACCCTAAAACTGACCACAGAGCATGTTCAAACCCCAGAGCTTCTAAGGACCTATTGGCCCCCAAACTTTCAACTTTTCTATAGAAATTGTTCACAACATATTACAAAAACTGCATATAGGGTAGTTGGTTGATGGCAATGTTCGATAACCAGTTGCCACAACCACTAGACCTGCAGACTCCAATGCCAGTCAGTCCCCCACACCCCTGATTCCATGGAAAAAAATTTCCCCAACAAAATTTCAATTTATTTCCCCCATAATTATCTAAGAGCAAAATCTTTCCTGAGTATAGATTTTATTATTATTAATCAAGATGCTCATGATAAAACTAGGTGGGGGAGGGGTTGATTTTCTTATTTTATTTTTTCAAAAGAGGCTTTATTTCAATCCTCTCATTCAGGCCAGGTCTCTCAGATGCCCCTAAATTGTAGATCCAGTATTGGAGGGGTAAGTGAAACACCAGAACTACACAATGCACAGCATGGTGGGGTGTTTGAACCAAAATTCACTTTTTTTCCACCCCTGACTTCTGCCTTACAAACTTTCTTTAAAAGCTGTGAGAGAGATATTGGGGAACTAGATAAGGAAGTGCGTCAGAATATGGTGTATCATAGAGACTTGAACAAGGCAGAAATGATTGCTTTAAATAATCTAAGTAAAAATACAGAGATTACCATAAAGCCCACAGATAAAGGGGGGATCTATAGTCATAATGGATACAGAAATGTATAACCAGGAGGTCTATAAACAATTGAATAACACTGATTTCTACACTGTAATGAACAGGGACATGACTGCTGATTTTAAAAGGGAAATTGACAAGTACCTAAATATTGTTGTAGAAAAAGAATGGATGTCAGAAGACACCATAAGGTTTCTAACAGTAACAGATCTGGTCAGATCTTGTTTTTATTGATTACCTAAAATCCACACGTCTATGGTGAATCCCCTGGGATACCCCATTGTGTCTGGAAATGAGTCACTTACTGAACCGTTATCTAAATTGTTGGACTTTCACATCAGGGATATTGCACAACAGATTCCCTCATATATAAAATATGCTGGGGATTTCCTAAATGTGTTAGAAGGCCATGAAATACAGGAAGGGGATATACTAGTTACACTAGATGTAGAATCATTATATTCCAACATACCCCATGATGAGGGACTAGAAGTCCTGGAATATTTCCTTAGGAAGAGAACTGCAGGACCACCAACAGAGTTCTTGATAACCCTCACTGAAATGGCTTTAAAATACAACACCTTTTTCCTTTTGGACAAACAGTATGTTCAAAAGAAAGGGACAGCCATGAGTGCAAGCTTAGCACCCAATTATGCGAACATCTACCTGGGCAAGTGGAAGGAGGAGACAACACAATCACCCCACCAAAATCCTTTCCTACAATACTTTGAAAACTATAGGAGAAGTATAGATGATATATTGATTGTATGGAAAGGAACAGAGGAGATTTTGTTCCAGTTTGCTAAGTATCTGGAAAGCAGCAACAAAAACCTAAGATTTTAATGTCTTTTAGCAAAACACAGATCAACTTTTTGGACCTGATTATAGCAAAAGATGGTAAGGGTGGGATTAAATCTGTACCATAAACCCACAGACAGAAATACTTTGCTACAAGCCAAAATCAGTCACCCTTACCCTACTATTGCAGGAATACCCAAAGGTCAGTTTATTAGAATCAGTCGTAATTGCAGCGAACCCACAACCTATACAGAAAGAGCTACTGAGCTAAAAAAAAAAAACAGGTTAAAGACTAGAGGCTACCCAAAACCCATGGTCAAACAGGCACACACACGAGGTTGATAACATACAGAGGTCAGAGGTCATGACCACACAAAAATAAAACAAAGGAAAAGGTGATCTCAGGATCAATTTTGTATTCCCACACAGTGCCCAATCGAAAGAAATTGGAGAGACTATTAAAAGACACTGGCACGTAGTTAATTTAGACCCAGGCCTTAAAGAACTTAAAGACACCATTCCTAGAATGGTGCATAGGAGAGGCAAAAGCCTGAAGGACAGCCTGGTGCATTCGGTACAACCCAGAAGAGAAATACCAACAATGTGGCTTCTGAAAAAAACAGATGTGTGCCACAGATGTGGAAACTGCAAATTCTGTGGACATGTAATGAACACCAAAACATTTAAGCATCCTAAAACTGAACAAACTATTAAGATACAAAGGTTCATCACATGTACTCTAGAAGGTGTTGTATACATGGCAAATTGTACATGTAGTTGCCTTTACACAGATAAAACAAACAGGCAGTTCAAAATCGAATAGGAGAACACCTCTGAGCTATAGAAAATAAGGACCTAAAAATGCCCTCTGGCAGTACATATCAAGAATTCAGACAGTACAAGTGAACATAAACTGACCTTTGGGGCATAGAAAAGCTTATCAGAGCCCACGGGGATAATTATGATAACATCCTACTCAAACAGGAACAATACTGGATCTACAACTTAGAGGGATCGGAGAGACTCGACCTGAATGAGTCGATTGAAATAAAGCCCTTTCTGAAAAAATGAAAAAATAAGAAAACCAGCCCCTCCCCCCCACCTAGTTTTATCATGAGCATCTTGATTAATAATAATAAAATATATACTCAGGAAAGATTTCGTTAAAGACAGTGAGCAGTGAGCAGCTTTAAGAGAGGCTGGGCTAGGCATGGGGGAAGATAAGAATCATGGGTAGGGAGGAGGGGAGGAGTGGGGAGGGAGGGCAGGGACATTAGCTCAAGCTGTGGACCTCGCAATATGAGTAAACTTGATAGACCAAATGGCCTTCTGCTGGCTTGTTCATATCTTCATATGTTTGTATAATTATGAGGGAAACAAACTGAAAGTTTTGTTGCTGCAAAAATATTTTGTTGGTGTATTAACTCTGTATAATGTTTTTCTCAGTGTTTTGGATTGCATTCTAACAAATTGTTTTTCTTATTTTTTACAGCTTAAATCTAATAATGCCCTTGCACACAGTAGTGCTATCCTGTGGGAAACCTTGTGGACACAAAGGACACTACCGGTTGTTGCAATAAGTAGACAAGATTTTAACTCAAAATCTCAAGAAATGTTTAAATGAATAATAAATGATTGTTACAGCATAGATTATGAAATTTGATACTAATGTTTTGTGAGGCAGGAATAAGCAAAACAATTTCTATATCTGCTCTTTACTGAACACAAGGTATTTAGGACTTTCTAGCAAATGAGATGGGATAAAATGTTTTGCTTATTGGACATTTCCTGAGGAATTAGTGACATTTGTGTATAATGCTTGATAAGATAAATTATCTTTTTAAATATGGGATTGCCGAAAAGCTATGTATTGAGAATATGTATTTTAACCTTGCACCTAGTACTTTGGTTGTAACTTGCACTGTTACTTTAAATCTGCCTTTTCATTTAAAGGCAAGTAGTGTCTGTATATGTTATCCTATGATTAAGCACCAGGAGGCATGAAACGCATCAGGACACTGTTGTGGATTGCAAGGGAGGGAGTCATGGTGTGGAGTCACTGTCGTGCACTTTTAATTATAGAAGAAGCACTTTAAATGGACTTTAAACTCCTGGCATTTGCTTTCTACACAATAAGTCTGTAATTTAAATGGAAGACCACAGTGAGTAGCTAGTGCTGCAACACGCTTTACTTTATCCACTTGTTTACATAGCCTTGCACAGCAGGCCTAGGTGTGGCCAGAGACTGTTCCCTAAAAGGTCAGGAAGTGCTATTCTAAGCTTATTGGGTCCTGCTAAGCCTGCTATGACTATCTTGTGTGATATGAAGGTTCTGCTGTTCTGCTGAGGGAATCTGGGGTGTTGCTGTAATTAAAAGCCAGTCTTAGTCTGACAACTAATAGTATGGCTAGTGGTGTGTGAATGGACCTCTGGGACTGGCTGCATTGATGTGGTACAGAGGCTTGTCACAATGCAATATTGTAATTAAAAGCTGGAAGAGGGATGCCTGGATATTGTGGCAGCCACAGAAACATGGTACACAGAGAACAATGACTGGGATGTCAGCATACCAGGGTACACAATCTACAGGAGGGACAGGGAGAGAAGAAGAGGAGGAGGAGTAGCTCTCTCTGTATGGGAAGGGATAAAAGCAACAGAACTAAAGGGTAAACAGGGAGGAGAGGAGGCACTGTGGTTCACCCTGGAGACTGGAAATGGCTTCACAATCCGCACGGGGTATACAGACCCCCGTCTCGGGGAGGAAATGGACAAGGAAATGATAGAAGGCATCCTTGGGATGGCAGAGAAAGGGGAGATATTGCTGATGGGGGACCTGAATATGCCAGGTGTTGACTGGAGCACCTTTGCTGCAGCCACATACAAGAGCAGGGCCATTCTCGATACCCTACAGGGGGCATGCCTCAGACTGCTAGTTTTGGAACCCACTCGGGGGAGAGCAATTTTAGATCTGGTACTCTCAAATGGGGATGGAGAGAGGCTCTCTGATCTTGAAGTGGGTAGCCATCTGGGAACAAAGGCCACCAAACAGAGTGGTTCAAGATAAACATAGCTGTAGAGTCAAGAGCCACACAAAAGTGAAGGTACTGGACTTCAGGAGGGCTGATTTTGTCAAAATGGGAGAGTGTCTCAGAAAAGCACTAGCAAACAGGCAAGAAGGTGGGGTGGAGCAACAATGAGGAAACATCAAAACCACCATCACAGAGGCAACAAGTCTAGATAGGGGGGTTCACAGAAGAAAGAGTTCTGAAAGAACTCTTAAAACTGAAGGTGGATAAAGCAATGGGGCCTGATGGGATTCACCCCAGAACTTTAAAAGTACTAAGGGAAGAACTAGTAACACCTTTTTAATAAATCATGGGAGGATGGGGTGGTATCTGAGGACTGGAGGAGGGTGGATGTGATTCCCCTTCACAAAAGTGAGAGCAAGACAGAGGCAGAAAACTACAGACCTGTCAGTTTGAGCTCAGTGGTAGGGAAAATGATGGACTCACTTCTGAAGGAAAGAATTGTTGAGTACCTAGAGGCCAATGGGGTGCAGGACCCAAGGCAGCATGGATTCACAGCGGGAAGGTCATGTCAGACAAATCTAATTGATTTATTTGACTGGGTGACCAAAGCAGTAGACCAGGGAGGGGCTGTGGACATGGCCTACCTAGACTTTAGCAAGGCATTTGACACAGTCCCGTACAAAGATTAATAAACAAATTAGCCAGCCTAGGAGTGGGTCCTAGGGTGGTAACCTGGAATAAAACACTGGTTGGACAACAGGACACAGTGGATAATAGTAAATGGAGTCCACAGTGAAGAAAGGAGGGTTACTAGTGATGTACCACAGGGTTCAGTACTGGGGCCAGACCTTTTTAATGTCTTTATAAGTGACATTGCAGAGGGACTGGAAGTAAAAGTATGTCTCTTTGCAGATGACACAAAGATCTGCAACAGGGTTGATTCACAAGGTGGGGTGGAAAGGATGAGAAGGGACTTGGCAAGGTTGGAGGAATGGTCAAATGTATGGCAGCTCAGATTCAATGCAAAGAAGTTCAAGGTAATGCACCTGGGGAAAAAAACGGGGGAAGAGTACACAATTGGGGTGAGATACTGACAACAACAAAAATGGAAAGGGACCTAGGGGTAGTCATATCAGATGACCTAAAGGTGGGCCAGTAATGTGAGAAGGCAGTAATGAGGGCTGGGGGGATACTAGGATGCACAGGGAGAGGCATCACCAGTAGAAAACGGGAAGTCATTGGCCCTCTGTACAAACAGCTGGTAAGACCACATCTGGAGTACTATACACAGTTCTGGAGACCCCATCTCTGCAAAGACATAGACAGGGTGGAGGCTGTCCAGAGGAGGGCAACCAAAATTGTGCAGGGTCTGCATCAGAAGACATATGAAGAAAGACTAAAGGAACTAAAGATGTATAGCCTCGAGGAAAGGGGGGGACATGATAGAAACTTTCAAATACCTCAAGGGAATCAACAAAGTCCAAGAGGGTAGCATCTTTCAGAAAAGAGATGTGCAAGAACAAGGGACATAATTTGAAGATAGAGGGAGGCGGCTCAAAGGTAATGTGGAGGAAGTATTTCTTCACAAAGAGGGTTGTGGATATCTGAAACAGCCTTCCTGAGGAGGTCGGAGTCAAAATCAGTGGGGGAATTCAAGAATGCATGGGACAGACATAAGGCAATTCTAGTGGGAGGTAGGAGGAAGTAGGCTGTTGGTTAACTAGGATCTGCAGCTTATCCGTTAGGTAGGGAAATGGGCAGACTAGGTGGGCCAAGCGGTCCTTATCTGCCATCAAATTCTATGTTTCTATGTCTGTTAGTCTGACAACTGTTGATGATAGTGTGGCTAGCGGTGTGGTGGTATGGCTAGTGGTGTGTGAATGGACCTCTGTGGGAGTGGCTACCTTGATGTGGTACAGAGGCTTGTCACAATGTAATATTGTAACTAAAAGCCCGTCTGTTAGTCTAACAACTGTTGGTCATAGTGTGGCTAGTCATGTGATGGTATACACCATAGAGAAAATGACACCTGTGTCAGGTGAAAGGGCATGAACAGAGCATGGACAGCTAAGAGAAGGGGTAGCTGGCCCAAATAATCGGGGGGGTAGCAGTGAGTCCAATTGGTGTGCAGATCTGAAATTCCTAGTTACACCCCGATAGACAAGTATCGGGATTTGTTTGTTCAGTGTCATCTCACTGGTTCAACCCACCCACCTTCTCCATGGAACTCAATTCACCTGCACACACTGTCACTCAACTGGCATGCATTTAAATATGTCTCGGTACAGCCTCATGCTGCCGTTGCTATTAATTACCAGTGTGGTACTGTCAGCACAATATACGAGCCCCCCATCATGACCTGCAGGAATGGTGCCTGTAGTTCATGAGAGCGAGTGGCTAAATGTGCCTGTGCATGCAGCTGTCTCCATGATGGTCCTGGACTCGGAGTTCTGGGATGTTGGCATTAGGCAGCCCCAAAAGGCTGGTCACCACCTCGCCCGGTGCTCATTGCTTAGGACCCAGAACAGTATAGTCACGGAGCCACACTGTCAGAACAGCAGGACAAATACATATGTCTCTTGACTGTTCCCTCATCAGTTTCTTAACACAGCACGGCAGTCTCAGAATTTCTGTCATCCCATGGCTGAATGCCAAATGCTCAGCATGCTTATGTGTGTGTGTTCCACTGTATTTGTTGCTGCTTTAGTGATTGTGTTAAAGTATATGCCTCTGTTCCACTTTTGTTGCTGCTCTTGTTTTTGATGTGCACTTAGAAACAGATAGATGACATGAGATGCAGTATGTCATCAGCAATGGAGTCCCTCAGTAGACATCCCTCCCTTCCAGGCCCCCCATAGACACCTCACACCCTGGTCTAGTGGACACTTCACTTCCCAGCCACCTGGATGCCCCTTCCTCCTGTGCCCCAAGACATCTCACTCCCTAGCCTCTTGACACTCTCTTCCTTCCTGCATGCCACAGACACGAGCCTCATTCCTTGAGACTCTCTTGGCCCACTGGACACCCACCATAGAGCACTTTATGTCCCCACTCAGAGTTGCTGCAAGTTCACTTCATGAGTTCACCACTATCACTGACCTCTAGCTATTGAGCCCCACCCCCAGCACTGTCTGCAGGTTCCTGAGGCCTACACTGTCTTGGCAGCATGCTAACTAATCCCCCATCACCATGGTGGCAGGCTTCATAGTGTTCCTTCTTCCAGCAGTGGCAGGCTCCATAGTGTCCCTTCTCCCAGCAGTGGCAGGCTCCACAGTTTCCTTCTCCTGGCAGTGGCAGGCTCCATAGTGTCCCTTCTCCCGGCAGTGGCAGGCTCCATAGTGTCCCTTCTCCCAGCAGTGGCAGGCTCCATAGTGTCCCTTCTCCCGGCAGTGGCAGGCTCCATAGTGTCCCTTCTCCCAGCAGTGGCAGGATCCATGGTGTCCCTTCTCCCGGCAGTGGCAGGCTCCATAGTGTCCCTTCTCCCAGCAGTGGCAGGATCCATGGTGTCCCTTCTCCCGGCAGTGGCAGGCTCCATAGTGTCCCTTCTCCCGGCAGTGGCAGGCTCCATAGTGTCCCTTCTCCCAGCAGTGGCAGGCTCCATGGTGTCCCTTCTCCCAGCAGTGGCAGGCTCCATAGTGTCCCTTCTCCCAGCAGTGGCAGGCTCCATGGTGTCCCTTCTCCCAGCAGTGGCAGGCTCCATGGTGTCCCTTCTCCCAGCAGTGGCAGGCTCCATGGTGTCCCTTCTCCCAGCAGTGGCAGGCTCCATGGTGTCCCTTCTCCCAGCAGTGGCAGGCTCCATGGTGTCCCTTCTGCCAACAGTGGCAGGCTCCATGGTGTCCCTTCTCCCAGCAGTGGCAGGCTCCATGGTGTCCCTTCTGCCAGCAGTGGCAGGCTCCACTGTGTCCCTTCTCCCAGCAGTGGCAGGCTCCATGGTGTCCCTTCTGCCAGCAGTTACAGGCTCCACAGTGTCCCTTCTTCCAGCAGTGGCAGGCTCCACGGTGTCCCTTCTCCCAGCAGTGGCAGGCTCCATAGTGTTCCTTCTCCCAGCAGTAGCAGGCTCCACGGTGTCCCTTCTCCCAGCAGTGGCAGGCTCCATAGTGTTCCTTCTCCCAGCAGTAGCAGGCTCCATGGTGTTCCTTCTCCCAGCAGTGGCAGGCTCCATAGTGTTCCTTCTCCCAGCAGTGGCAGGCTCTATAGTGTCCCTTCTCCCAGCAGTGGCAGGCTTCATAGCATCCCCTTCTCCCAGCACTTTTAGCTGGATTCCAAATCCCCTCATAATTGGTTGTTAGAACTCAGAGTTCCCCCACCCAGCTTTGGCATCTGGCTTCCCCCCAGCCTCTTAGTGTATGTGAGGCACACATTGCACTGTTGGTATTACATGTGGCACAGCAGTGTTGGCAGTACACATGACACAGTGCAGTGTAGGGAGTGCACATGGCATTGTGCAGTTAGTGCTGTTAGTACATGTGATTCACTGCAGTGTTGGAGTGAGGGACATCAGTGCATTGAACATGGCACAGTGCAGTGCTGGCACTTCATGTGGCACTGTGCAGTCTCAGCAGTGCACGTGGCTTACTGTTGTGTTAGCATTGCATATAGCACAGTGCAATGTCAGTACCGCACATGGCATTTGTTGTTGGAAGTGCATGTGGCACAGCGACATGTTTGTGATAGTGGGTCCTTTCGAGTAAAAGCACAGACACAGGAGTATGGTGCAATAATCACACAGACATGAGGATTTATTAAAAAAAAGAAGACAATAAAATAACTTTTAAGTAATCAAAATAAATCAAAACAACATAACACAGTCAAGACCTAGCTTTAGTCTATCATCTGTGCCTCCTCAGCCCTCTCCAAGGCTGAACTGATCTGTTTAGATTGAGGAATAGCTCTATTCTGTTCAATGAGATCACATGCTTAAAGAGTCCCTGCCTCCTAGTCTAACAAAATAATGCTAAACTACTTCAGAAATTCATGTTATACATTTTATTACAAAGGTATTTCTCATATTCCTGTATTGGGATCCATGGGTACACATAACAAATTGCTTTTAGTCTGTTTTGCACATTTGTCTCGTAAACTCCCCACCACCTCCTTTGATTGGCAGCAACACTTGTATTTAAACAGAAGTGTAATGGGGCACTGGCCCTAAAGATGCAACCAGTACAGCTTAGTAAGTGTGTGTACATTTGTTTAAATTCCTTGTGCACCAGGAATAAAACAAAGATACAGCATGCTTGAAACTGCAAATAGGCTAAAATATGAAGGTACAGGGGTTTGTACTAATACAGGATCATATATTCAGGTGTTTATACACAGGACTTAAACCGTTGGCACACTTCTTTAAAATGATAACCCTAGCAGTAGCAGCCCTACTATCTACTGTATAACAAATTTAATACACTGCAGAGCAGCTGTAGCTAGCTGACACCATATAGGAATGTACAAGAAATACTTTAAAACGTTCATTGATATTTATGTTCGTAAGGTGGCTCTGCATTGCTGCGAGTGTTTTTGGCGCCTTCTGAACCCTCGCAGGGCAGACAACTCCTTTAACATTTTAAACAAATAATATGAGCAGACCAAAACATAGTACAGTCCTTTGCAGCTAGCAACTATCCTGCAATACATGCTTTTGAATTTTATTCGGGGTTTAAGGGCTAAGGGGCAACCACTTCCTTTTGGCTACACCCGGCTGCAGAGCACGATGTCATGGACAACAATTAGGACACTGCTAACCCCGCTGTCTTGCTGCTCCTCTCCAGTTCCTAGAGCTGAGCTGCATACAAAACAGGAGAAAGAGCAAAAACATTTCCAAGCGCTGGCTCTAGAGCACTAGGAGTGGAAAACATCAGCTCCCAGCCCAACTCGCTCTACTAACCAGGCTCCATGATGAAGCATTCTCACTACACTGGAACTCAGAATAGAAGGAAATCAATGCTACAAAGCACTGACAGACTCTAGCCATTTTTATCATTTATTTGTTAGAGCACTCAGAAGCTGTGTGATGCTATGCATCTGTGCACATTCGTGCAAGATCGAAAGCGAGCACCGCTGTACCGCAAAGCTGCTCATAAAGACAGACAGTTCATCTTTCTTCTTATTTTCACCATATACTTCTTGTTCTACTGGCATGTTCTGCTACACTGGCAAGCATGGTAGCAAGGACTCCCACAATGCACGGGAGTTAATGAGAGAGAGAGAAAGAAGAAAAGACAAGATAGTTAAAAGAAACTATAGGTTGCCATCCTACATGTAAAATAAAATATTAGAATATATGTTTTTGCACAACAGACTAAAAAGATAGCTATAAAGCAAAAGAAAGTACTCTCCTGTTACTCCTAAACTGGGGGCAGTCCAGTGCTACCACAGTGTCAGCAGTGCATATCATAATACATAGTGGTGCATTTTGTGTGAAGCATTTGTGTGTCACAGCACACTGTTGGCATTGCACGTGGCACAGTGCAGTGTCAGCATCCCATGTGGTGCTGCAGTCTTGCAGTGCAGTGTTGGGACTGGACATGACACAACACAGTGATTGCAGTGCACATGGCATTGTGTCATGCTGGCAGTGCACGTGGCACAATACAATGTCGGCATTGCATGTGATGCAGTGTTAGCATTGCACAGCACAGTCAGCATCACATGCAGTACAGCGCAGTGTTGATACCGAATGTGGTACAGCAGTTTTGGGACTGCAAGTGACACAGTACAGTGTTGGACTGCATGTGGCACAGTGCAGTGTCAGCAGTGCAGGTGGAATGATACTGTGCCAGTATCATGCATAGCACAGCACAATGTCAGCTAGCACAAGGCACAGTGTGGTGTCTGCAGTGCACATGGCATAGTGTAGTGTCTGTAGTACATGTGGAACAGCTCAGTGACATCAGTTTTGGCACTGCAGATGACTGGTGCAAGCCGACGCTGTTATGCCATGCATGATGCTGGCACTGTGCCATTCCTCCTGCATTGCCAACACTGCACTGTGCTATGTGCCTTGCTGACATTTTATTGTACTATGTGCAGTCCCAACACCAAACTGTGTCAACTGCAATCCTGACACTGCTGTGCCACATGTAATGTCAACACAGTGGTATACCACAAACAATGCTGACAGTGTGCTATGCCAGACCAACACTGTGTCACATGCATTACCAACACAATACTGTGCCATATCCACTGCTGATATGGTGTTGTACCATGTGCACTGCCATCACTGTGGACCTCCACTCCTGGTACAATATAGTTTTTTTTTTTTGTTTGTTTTTTAACAGTTCCCTTACAGTTTGCAACAAAACACTAAGCAAGCTGGCCAGATGGCACTGAGGTTTGAGGTGCTGGACACCATGCCAGTGACCCTGGTTTGGGAACGAGCCCGGGCCATCTGAGGTTGACAGGGGAGACAGAGGATCGAGCATCCGATGAATGCTCTCCTCTCTAAGGGAAGGGATCCAGGGTATGCCCAGCACATCAGTGGCCCCTTGTGGAAGCTGGAGGTATCTGCACAGCTTAAGGGCTAAAGTAGTGGGACAGAGCATCAACAGACATCAGGGGACATCGTTGCACATCCAAGCTCAGGGGAGAGAGAGGGGCAGGGCAACCACACTAGAAAACCCCCAGAGGACTGAGGAGGTGACAAGGGCTTTAGGAGCCATCTCCGCACACCTCCAGCACTGGACTGCCACAACAGGATGATCCTCAGGCACCACTCCTGGAAGACAGACCCTCTAATCACAGAACGACACCGCCAAGGTAGGAGTGGCAGGCCTCCCCTTGGGGTGATCCAAGGAGCAGGGCAGTCTCCATGGGAGGGGATCACCGGTGGGGGTCTCGGTGGGGAGTAGCAGGGGGATGAGCTGAGAAGGCACCTCTGAGAAATGCCTAAGGACGACGGAGAATAAAAAGAGTTTTGGGGAAAAAAAACACTAAGCAAAACAGGCAGTAATGCTAACCATTTTCAGAAATGCTCTGCAGAAGACTGCTAACCATTTTGAGTGTGTCCAAGACACAGTAAGCAATACTGTATTAATAAAACTATATTATTTTTAAAAATGTTGCTAATCAGTCTGTGCCAAGCGCTATGCATTTTCAAAACTAATTAGCACTTTCACATATCAAACTGCTAATCAGCTTTTTTTTCAGCATATTTAAAATGCTGCAATTCTATCCCTGTGATATGCTGAACGAATGCTCATTTAATGAACATCAATCTTGTGGCCCAATTGGTGACAACACGAGCCCTGTGAGGGAACAGTGTTTGGGTGAAAAATATGCTTATTTTGGGCACTCTGGTTACTTCAGAAGTCCCCTGCAGCATGGTCAACAGTAAATCTCTGTAGTTTAGATACCTATGTAGTCAGTTCCCCATAATAGCAGCCCTGCACCAGTCTCCACTTGCCAGCATGTCCCCAGCATACCCCACGATCTCTACCTACTGCCACAACCTCCACTGCAGCAGAACCCCACACCAGGGAACTTTTGAAACATTATTTTCCTTAGTGGAACTGCCTGCTGTACTCCCAACATCCTACCCCTGGCAGGTAGCAACGAAGCAGCTGACAGTGATAGCAGTGCATGCTGCACAGTAACGAGATTCCACGTGGCACAATCCAATGACTGCAGAACATGTGGCACACTGCAATGACAGGGGTACATGTGGTACAGTGCAATGAAGGCAGCACATGTGTTACAGTGGGAGCAGTAGACGTTGAACAGTAATGGAAGTACAGTGCAATAACAGCAGTACCTGCGGTGCCAATGCACTGACAGCTATACACTGACAGCTAAGTAGCATGGTCCTTTTGTTAGTCATCCTTCCTGAATCTGCCAGTCTCCCAACCACCCATCTCACCCACAGACTAGCTGCTCACTCCACCCACACTGGTCCAGCTTTATTGCTTACTTAAGTACTATATGACAGTACTGCAAAGCATATGACTCAACAACTAACTGAAGTTTATTGCTAAATGTCATCGTCTAGAAACTGAGGACCAAATTGCACATCAAACAACACAGATTATGGTGATCTAGCAATCATTTAGGGGATGGAGCATGGGGGGGTGCTGGTGGGTCAGTTGCAGGGGGATGCTGGTCTGTGGGAAAGGGGAGTTCAGCTGTGGGATGCTGCTTTGTCTGTGAAATGAGGGTTTCCAGCTGTGACATTACATCCTCCCTCCATGACCCAACACTAACTCCTACTCACCACCTCCTTCATCCATGCCCCCTCACCACACAATCCCCCAAGATCCTTGCTCTCTTCACAGTCCCCCACCAGCTCTGCTCTGGCTCCATCCATTGCCCCTCAGACCCCTACCTTCCTTGACTTCCCTCCTGGCCCTCTGTACAACACTCATCCCCGGGCCACCAGACACCTCTCTCCCCAGCCCACCAGATATCCCTCCCTCCCACACACCCCAACACTTCCTGCCCCAGCTTACCGGATACCTTCCTCCCTCCCCAGCCTACTGGATGTCCCTTCCTCCCAGAAACCCCTCATTCCTGGGCCCCAGACATTTCACATTCTGGCCCCTGGACACCCCTTCCTCCTTGGGCCCCCAACATCCACCTCCCCTTGATACCACTTTCTTCCTGAGTCCCTGTGCACCTACCATACAATATTCTGTGCCCCCACTTCAGTGCTGCAGTTCCACTGCCTGTGTCCACCACCCTTCACCGACCTCTAGCTACTGAGGCCCCATCCTGGCATATATACTATTTGTTTCCTCTGCCAGTAATGTTGTTATTTGCTTAGGACTAGGAAGCAGGAAGAGGAGCAGTAGTTCTCATCTGACCCTACTAGAACTACAACTCCCTAAACTGCCCTAAATAACAACTGGGATACATGTGCCTGTTACTAAGGCATCAAACATCGGGGTATTGATGATCGAAGCTATAAAATTCTTTTAATTTTACTTTTTGCAGACTTAAAAATGAGGGTCACCTTGGATTGAACTTCTGGGTCACGACAGCTATATTAGGATAGCCCTGTAGTGAGCAGGGCGAGTGCACTTGTGCGTGCAAAGATGTGTGCAAAGACACATGCATCCTGTGTGTGTTTGGCATGTTCAGCATTTTTAGGCATTTAGTTGACTAGATGTCTAGCCCTACCTGAGGTTTACTAACTTGCAAGGTAAGGCCTATATTGTCAAAAGAAAAAAAGAAAAAAAAATATGGGGGGGGTGCTATTGTTTCCTCGAGGGAAAAGTTAACTTATTAATGCCTACAGCATTACAGCCCTATTAGTCTACTAGCCATGGAAACTCAACAAGCTAACACTATAGATTGTGACTTATCTAATTATGTACAAACAAATACCAACATCATGACTCTGGATGCTGTAATAGGCATTAAATGCATTGACTGCAATATGTACAAACTTGACCAAGTTTTACCCAGCACCTCTTGTTTATTCACTTGCCATAAGTGTATAGCTAATAGACTTATGAAAGAAGAGATAGCCACCAGTGGGGAAAGACTGATTTATCTGGAAAACAGTCAGACTGACATGCTTAAGTGATACAATGAGTTTAGTAAGCATGAGACTCAAAGCACCGATACCAGACCCATTTCAACCCAAAATGACTCCCCCATCTGATCAAATACTGAATAAAGGCAATACTACCAATTATGATATCAGCTTAGGCATTCCAAGGAAACGGGGAAGAGAGGTTGATTTTGATGATTCTGAACTACCCTCTGATTGGGCCCAAATTTCAACTTCCAGGGCACCAAAAAATGGATGGAAAGCTGAGCAATTTACTATCCCTTTGTATAATTCCTTTCAAGTCCTCTCAATGGAACCCAATACTGATACAAATCCTGTTTCTGAAACTTTGGATATAGATAGTCAGCACCTGTCTACTTCACCCTCATTACTTGTAGATTTAGAATCATCTCCCAGTCCAGTTACCACACAAACTGTAACCCATAAGAAAAAGAAAATACCCTTAATTACAACAATACCAAACCAAAACATAACTCAGACAGGATCTCAGACATATTCTACCCAGAATTCTAATATAATGGATATAACTGACTTCACTACTCCCAGGGAACCTCCTAGACAAGTGTTCATACTGGGGAACTCAATAATTAAACATATTGATAGAGCGGTCTGTAATCCTGACAAAGAAAATTGAACATGCTCTAGTTTTAGGGGAGCCAAGGTATCAAATATAACTAAAATGCTAAACACCATACTTTCCAATGCAGGACATAATCCCCTGGTTATAATCCATGCTGGAACCAATAATATTTCCAACACAGACAGTATATAACTAATGGAAGACTATGTAGCACCACACACTTTACTAGCTGAAAAAGGCTGCACCGTATGTTTTTCTGAGATTCTGCCTGTACCTAGATGTACACCTATAATCTTGGAAAAATAAAACAAATAAACAACTGGTTGAGAAGGTGGTGTTTTAAACAAGATATTGTCTGTATACTCACTGGGAAAAATTTGAAGACAGGGACTCTCTCGTCTGCTGGGATGGTCTGCATTTCAGCAGAAGGGGAAGTACCCTGTTGGGAAAAACTATATCCGCAGTTATTGATTCACATTTAAACTAGTTTATATGAGGGAGAATGGGAAGGTTCCCAAGTCTCTTAAACATATTAATAATTTGAGCAATAAACAAAAACATAATAAACCTTGTAATATTTTATCATTTAATGCTAGGTCATTAAATAAACTGAATATGTCAGAACTACAAGTTAAATGTAGTTTATTAGACTTAGGAATTATAGCCATAACAGAAACATGGTGGGATCCCACCATGAAGTGGTCCAGAGATATCCCTAACTACAAATTATATTACAAAGACAGATTAAATAGAAGTGGAGGAGGAGTGTGTTTATTTGTACGTAATGATATTTCATCGTATGAAATTAATACGATAACTAACTCAGAATCTCTCTGGGTTTCAATTCAGTTAAAGGCCAACCGAAACTAACTGTAGAAGTCTGTTACAAACCGCCATCAGCAGATCTTTCTTATACAAAAGATTTAATAAATGTTATTACTCTTATGGCTAATACAAGAGATACCATTATCCTGGGAGACTTCACTATGCCAGGCATTAATTGGGATTCATTTACTGCTAAAACAGAACAAGAATGATTATTAACTTCAGTATGTATAGATCTGGGCTTCGAGCAATTGGTATCACAGCCAACCAGAGGTAATAATCTGCTTGACCTTATTATTACTAATGTGGAAACAAAATTCTGTAACATAAACATTTCTGCCCCACTAGGTAGTAGTGATCACACAATTCCATTCAATTCAGTATAAGACTACTAAAATTCCAAAAGTTATTGTTGGTACCATACATAGAAATTACAATAAAACAAATTTTACATCAATAAAAAATAAATTGAATCAAGTGAAGTGAGAACATTAGTTTAAGAACAAATCTTTTGACAGTGTTTGCATGGAATTTTAACATACTATTTCTGATCTAGAAAACAAATATGTACCTAGTAAAACTAAGTATAATAAAAAAGGCAAAATACCCATACGGTTTACAAAATCAGTTCAAAAGCAAAGAAAAAGAAAATAGCTTTTATTGAAAAAACTAAAAATCAACAATAGTGATTGCAATAAATATAAATATAGAGCAGCAGTGTCTTTCTTAAAAAAATGATTAAACAAGCTAAATTCAAATTGGAATTCAATTTTGCTCACGCTTAAATCCAATAATAAATCCCTCTATTCCTATATAAATAGTAAAAAGAGTAGTTATAGAGCCATTGATCCTTTAATCATGGAAGGTACAGTCATCAGCAATGATCTAAATGTTGATAATCTCTTCAATAAATACTTTTGTTCTGTTTTCAACAAATCTGTTCATATTCCTCAAATGCATACAAATGGTTCAATTCTACCTAAAATTTAATTTACAGAGTTAGAAAAGCTTTATCATTTATTAAAAAATCTTCCAGTTCTGGACTAGACAATATTCAATCTAGGTTCCTGATTGAAACTTTTGATTCCTTGGTTCTATTTCTTACCATACTCTTTAACAAATCCATAATTGAAAATAATATCCCAGAAGACTGGCGTAAAGCCATTGTCATTCCAATCCATAAAAAGGGTGAGAAGTCCAATGTTCAAAATTATAGACCAATAAGTCTTACATCTGTTGTAGGGAAGGTCATGGTACAAGTTATAAAATTACATATTGAAAAGGAAATAGAACTTTTAGGCATCCAAGACATAACACAGCACGGTTTCAAACCTAGATCCTCTTGTACAAGCGATTTCGTTTCATTTTATAATAATATAAGTAGACATCTTGATAACCATATTCCTTCAGATGTTATCCTATTGGACTCTAGCAAGGCATTTGATAAAGTATCTCTTACCTTAATAATGAATAAAATGCATAAATTGGGATTTTCGGCTTGCTTAATTAACTGGGTTTCAGGTTGGCTGCATAAAAGAACACAGGTGGTGAGAGTAAACTGGTTACTCTCTGATATAGGTGAGGTCTCCAGTGGTATACCCCAGGGTTCAGTTTTGGGACCCACCCTGTTTAACATCTTTATAAGTGATTTGTCAATTGCCTCCAATAACTTTATTTCCAAATTTGCTGATGATACCAAACTGGGTGGGAGAGTGGTTTCAAATTCTAACATTGATATATTTAAACAAGATCTAAAAAATATTGAAACCTGGGCTAACACTAATCTTATGTCTTTCAACATTGAAAAATGTCATGTTCTTCATTTTGGAACAAGGAACCCCCTAATTAGTTATTATCTAAACAATGTCCTACTGAAACAATCTAACTGTGAAAAAGATTTGGGCATATTAGTTAATAACAAACTAACATCCTTTTCACACTGTAACAAAATGGCCAAAACATCAAATATTATTCTGAAGCAAATTAATAAAACCTTTATTAGTAAATCTGAACAGTGCCTGATTCGATCATACAAAGCATATGTGAGACCTTATCTGGACTATGGATCTCCATTCTGGAATCCTTATCTTTAAGGAGATATAAACCGTTTGGAACAAGTCCAGAGACAACTAACTAAAATGATATCTAGATTAAAAGACAAATCCTATGATGTACGGCTTAAAGAAACAGGACTCTACGTTCTACATTTTAGAAGATTAAAAGAAGGCATCTTATTCATGTTTAAATTGCTAAGTTCACTATTACAAATGAAAAACTGTGGATTAATGCTAACAAGCAAATGTATAGTAGGCAGACTTTACAACAAGCAGTTACTAGCTAAATGGGCTAACACTAACAAACGAGATAAATATTTTAGTATAAGGGCATCCAAACTATGGAACTCCCTACCACAAGATTTAATAAATTTAACTAACTTCGACACATTTAAAACAAGATTAGATATTTGGTCAAATCAACGTAAATAAGCATTGATCCTCTATTGAGGGGGACAATCCCAATGGGCTTGCCTTCTTCTGTCCCATAACAATCCAGTAAATCCAGTAAATGAGAAACTGGTAGTAAAGTAACAGTAAACATGTATCTGCTGTCATTTTGCATATCAATAACAAAACACAGCCACGGGCAATTGTCTGAACCCATTTTATGGGAAGGGGAATGCTGGTCAGGACGCTGGTGAAAAATCCCCTACTCCTGTGAAAAGGACACCGTGCTAGCCGGCTTGCTGGTGCAGCGGTAGTGCTACCACTTGCGGCACCAGTGACCTGGGTTCTGTAGCGAGCCTGGGTCATTGGATGGCCGGCTTTGAGAGAAGGATTGAGCACCTGATGGGCTGCTCTTCTTCTCCAGGAAGGGCGAGCAGCTCTCTTTGCCACAATACCACCACCACCTGGGTGACTACGGGTGGTGCCAGTACAGCAGAAGAGGCTGAAATCAAGGGAAGGGAAGACACTGGCTGAGGACTAGAATGGAGGTACGCCTATGCTTGCCTCCAGTTCCTTAATCCTCCTTGTGTGTGCTGACATCTGCAGGAAGGTGGGGAGAACAAGGAAAAAAGCCCCACGGTCACGCTGGTAGACAGGCCCCTGCACAGCAGCTCCAAGTGCATGCTCCCCTCCTGAGACAGGTAACTCCTCCACCCCAAAACCAGGGGTAAACTGGTGGCTCATGATTTAAAAGGTGGAGCGGGGCACTGATGGGAGCCAGCCTGGGTGCATTGGAACCCCAAAGATTGGGGTGGCCATGATGAGAGAGGGGCAAAAAAATAAGTTTAAAAAAAAGGGGGGCACTGTGCTCTTTTACTTCCACTTGGAGGCTCACCAGACAGCAGCAGAGATGTGGAGAGGGTGCTTTGGTTTAACATTTCATCCAAAGGACTGCATAACCCAAACACAACACCCCCACCCCCACCAGAAGTAATGTAATGCCATCATTGCAAGGTCTCAATAGCATCATGCAACCCCTCCATAAAAAACATATTTATCAAAATCCTGTTGACAGCTGTACAAATGGCACAGTGGAATGATAGCAGAGTTACTGCACTAGAGTGCCAGCATTTATGGTATGAGCCCAGACCCAGCTGAGGGACCAGTATCCACAACCTTCTGGCCCAGTGGCAGAAACGCTACCAAGTGAGCAGTGCAAAGGTGTTAACCTTTGAATGCAGGATCCAGAGCCCCTAGCCCTGGCAATAGATTCCCAAGGCCCCACCCCCTGCTACAAATATGGCAGTGCCATATGCAATGCTGACACAATGCAGTGTCATGGATATTGCTAGCACTGTGCTGTGCCATGAGTGCTGCCAACTGCATTGAAAAACACACTGTTCACTGCTGACTGCGCAGTGCCACATGCATTGCTGGTAGTGCAATGAGACAGCAACAGTGGAGCCACCACCCCACAGCTGGAGCCACCCTTCCCACAGACTAGTCACCCCCCCAAACATACTAGCTGTGTATCCCCCTCACAGCAGAAAGCACCATACCACACTCTCCCTTCCCTCTACCACACCAGAACAGAGTGACAGTTGGCCTCCCACACATAGTTGGAAACCCTTGTTTGAAAGACTGACCACCACCACACAGATGGACCTCCCCTTCCCCACAGACCAAACCCCCCTGCAGCTGACACCTCAAGTCCCCATCACCTATCTGGAACCCCACTTCCCACAGACCAACAATCCCTTCAGCAGAACCCCTCCCAACATACTAGCATGTGTCCCCCTTACACAGCAGAAAGCCCCATTCCACACTCCCCCTGGCAGCTGACTCCCCAGACAGACTGGCACAGCAAGAATCCCTTGATTTACAGACCAACAACTGCCTGTAGCTGACCCACCCCACCCCCACGTTCAGGAGAGGGCCAGGGAGCAGAAGATATAGAGAAACAGAGAACCGTTGTTGCAGTGATGCTTAGAGTTTGCTGACTGGACACTCTCCCCAAAAGCAACATAAGGGAACCAAATCACTCATTTACACAGGGCTGCTCTGATTTCAGTTAACTGCCCCATCACTCAGTGCTCTCCAACATATCACCTCCACAAATCATATAAGAACTACAAACAGGTACCTACCTCTGTCTCTGAAATCAAACAAAGGGGCAGAGGACACTGCAGAGCAGGACACTGCAGCACAGGAGCTAGCACAGCAAAACTGGCCCAAAACAGGAACCAGAACAAAAAAAGCAAAAAGGAAATCCAAAACACTTCTGATCATAGGAGACTCCATGATTAGGGGAGCTGATACCTATCTTCAGCCAGGGGCAATGGTCAGATGTCTCCCAGGTACATTAGCGTAGAGAGACACTGACTGCATTGCTAAAATTGTACAGGAAGCAGGAGAAAACATTGATGTCCTAGTACACATAGGGACTAACGATCTTGCCAGCTGATCAGTTGTTTAGACCAAGGAACACCTGACCAGGCTGGGTGATAAACTCATCCATTTCATCCAGCATCTCCTTTGAGATCCTGCCAGTCTGGGAGAGGGGGGTAGATGGACGGAAGGTCAGAGAAGGGGAGATAGGGGAGCTAAACATGTGGCTCAAGGGCTAATGCCAGGAAAAAGGACACAAATTTGTAGGGAACTGGCAACAGTTTTGGGAGTGAAAGTTCTTTAAATTTGATAGACTGCATCTGACTAAGGAGGGAGTCAGTGCATTGGGGCAGACGTTTGGCATCTTTGCAGAATATTTAAACTAGCAAATGGTGAGAGGGGTGCAGCATCCGATATGTTGAATGGGAAGAACATCTCTTCCCCCTCAGCTAGTGGTCAAACAAGAGTGCATCACCAGGTAAGGAAAAAGTTCCGGCTCCCCATATGACACACAGGGGAAACGCCAGACCTTGCCCAACAACTAACACTCCGAAATCTGGCCAATGGAAAATCACGTACACAAATGCTCGCAGTCTGGGAAACAAGATCCCAGACCTGTAGACAATAATGACAGAGGCTAAATTGGACATTGTAGCCATTAGTGAGACATGGTTTACAAGTAACCACACTTGGGAGACTTCAGTACCTGGCTATGTACTGATCAGAAGTGACCGAGGTGCAAAAAGGGGAGCAGGGAGTGGCCCTTTGTGTCAATGAAAATATCAAAGCTACAGAAATTCCGAATACACATAAGGAGCCAGAAGAACTGTGGGTCACCCTTGAAACAGGAACTAGGACAGCCATATGAACTGGGGTTGTCTACAGGCCTCCAGACCAAGGAGAGGAAATAGACACATTACTGTTAAAAGATATGCAAAACATGACAGCTAAAGGCAATTGATTAGCAGATGAGGGGAATATGCTGCAAGTGTTTGGTGGGGAAGTAAAAGTGATTTTTTTGCATGTGTGTGTGACACCATGGAAGGGGAGGATTTACGACAATCCTAAGCGGGCAAGGGAGCACCGATTATGAGCAGATTGGGGACTGCTGAAGCTGCTCATAGGGATGGCTGTGGAATTATCTTTTATGTACTGTTCAGAAGAGACCAAGGTGCAAAAAGGGGGGTGAAGTGGCCCTTTATATCAGTGAAAATAACAAAGCTACAGAAATTCAGAATACACATAAGGAACCAGAAGAACTGTGGGTCACTCTGGAAACAGGAAATGGGACAGCCATACAACCAGGGGGAAGGCATAGACACATTACTGTTAGAAGATATACAAAACATGACAGCTAAGGGGGAGGTTCTGATAATGGGAGACTTCAACATGCCAGATACAGGTTGGTCAATACCAGCAGGAACATCTGCCAGAACTAGACACGTAGTGGATTCCCTGCAGGGGGAGTGCCTCAAACAACTGGTACAACAACCCACAAGAGACAGGGCTATCCTAGATCTAGTACTGACTAACAGGGAAAGGATCACAGATCTCCAGGTAGAAGGTCACCTGGGGGCCAGTGACCATCACATGATATGGTTCACTTTGGCCACTAGAACTTAATCATCCCATTACAAAAGCAAAAATGTGGGACTTCAGAGGAGCTGACTTTGATATGATGACCAACAGAGTTAAGCTAGCCCTGGCAAAAAGAAATACAGGTGAGGGGGTACAGGCAAAGTGGGCAAGTAGACAAGGAAGTGCAAAAGAAGAAGGAAACCACTTTGGTTCTCAAAAACAGTAGCAGAAAAGTTCAGAGCCAAAAGGCTGGCCTTCAGGAAATATAAGGGAATGCAGCGGGATAAAGACAGGGAGCCATACCAAACTTCTTTAAGAGAGGCAGGGAAGGAAGTAAGGCAGGCAAAGGTGCAAACCGAGGAAACACTAGCACAAACAGTAAAAGAAGGTGACAAGACTTTCTATAGATACATTAGTGAAAGAAGAAAGTCCAGAAGGTGTTTTGCTAATATCAAAGGAGATAAGGGTGTGTGTGAGGCAGAGGACCATGTAAAAGCATCTATCCTAAATAGACACAAAAAACATGGATAACCCCTCACCTCCTTGCCTTGATGAGCTCCAGGGACCACCTATGGTATAAGTACAAAAATACTATTTATGACCAGGATATGCAAAACTACAAGGCTGCACAGAATAAATGTACCATCGCAATCTGTCAGGCCAAAGCTAACTTCCACAGACTCGAGCTTAACTCCTCCTGGGAGGACAACTGCCACTTTTGGGATTGCATTAATGCAATCGTTCGGGAAATGAGATACCTCAGCACCCATAATGCTGAGCCACAATGGATCCCTTACACAAGACCCCAGATCCATCCCAGACATCTTCAACAAAGCCTTTACTGACCTCAGTACAGTGCTCCCCTCCCAGTTTCCAAGAACAAGCTGGTACCAACCAGCCCAGCCTCCAAAGATCCTCTCCAACATTCCAAGCCCCCACTTCTACCTCAGAATACTATTTAAAGGTGAGGGAAGTCCAGGCACAGCTCCAAGGGCCTCGATCTAAAACTAATCTCTCTTACCCTTGACGAACTGCTAACCCCACTGACCTGTATCATAAATTTCTCCCTCACCACAGGTACCTTCCCAAAACTCTGGAAAGCTGCAGTCATAACCCCAGTTCACAAAGCAGGCAGTAAGTCTGACTATGCCAACTACCGCCTAATTTCAATCCTCCCACCTATCTTAAAAGCCCTCAAGCGTATAGTCTACAATCAGCTGGTGGAACACCTTGACAAATACCAACTACAATGCCAGCAGCAGCAGCATGGCTTCCATCAACACCACAGCACTACCATTGCACTTCTCGAATTCATGGGTTACATTCACAGTGCCTTCAACCAGTGGCATTTGGTGGAGGCATCCCTTATCGACCTCACCAAGGCCTTTGACAGTCAAACATGACCTACTCCTGGCCCAATTAGAGGTTACTGGGCTGTCCTCTGACTCACTGTGCTGGTTCTGGAGCTACCTCTCTGGATGTGTTCAGCAGGTAAAAATATGCAATGTACTCTCTGACCCCCTTCAAGTGTCCATCGGAGTCCCACGAGGATCCATCCTGGGCCCCCTCCTGTTTAGCCTCTTTCTAAACAACCTACCACTAGCCTGTCAACAAAAAATCCTTCACTACACTGATGATGCAGTGAGCTACTCCAGTCATTCTGACCCTATCACACTGGAGCAGTGTCTTCAACAGGACTTTTACAATGTGGAAGACTGGTTTAACAAAGCTAAACTCCTAGTCAGCCACAAAAAGACAAAGTCCATGCTCTTTACCCCTGTGCACAGCCACCACAGGGCTGCAATCCTGAACATTAAGAATTTACAAAAGATTGACATTGAAATGGTCCCCAAATTCAAATACCTGGGCCTCACCCTTGAAAGCTCCCTCTCATAAGCCACACATATCGATCATGTGGCCACTACAGCTAACAGGAAGCTCGGCCTGCCATATAAGCACCAAGGCTGTCTCTCTGATAAAGCCCTCCAGCTTGCCATAACCAGCTCAGTCTTCTCAACTATTGATTATGACCTTGCTATCTACAGTGCAGTCTCTGACAGCACTCTCAGGTGACTCACCACCATGCTCAACAAAGCCTGCAGACTTGCACTTGGGACCCACACCTGACCCATACCTGCCATCTCTACCAGCACACCGGTTGGCTAAATCTGAATGACAGGGCCTGCTATCAAACCTGTCTCCTTGCCAGAAAAGCAACTCTGGGCCTACTGCCTCCTGGGCCCAGCTCCCTCATACACCAGGTCACACCAACAAGGACCACAAGGACATCCAATAAGATCTCCATCAAGATCCCCTACCGTCGCACCACCCAAGGTCAGCAATCCTTTGAATACTGGGCCCGCTATGGCTTACCTCACTCCCACCAGAACTAGTCACTATTAGCAAAATCGGCTTGTTTAAATCTGCACTTAGATCCCACCTGTCCAGCCAAAGGAAATGCACCTGCCCTACCTGACCAACCCACCTGGTTAAAAATTCTGACTACCCCACCAATGCGCACTTAAGCAATCACCCAATCTGCTACTTCCCACTCCTACCCTCCTTCACCAACTCCTTCCTTCCACTGACCTGAGCCCCAGTTCCACACCCCTCTCTCTTTTCCCAGGGTCCATGCCCCTACCTATTTCCTAACCCCTCCTTCCACTCCCCACCCTTCTTGACAAGGTGACCCCTAGCCAGTGGTTCCCACAAGCTGAACACCTCCCCTATTCCCCCCTTCACTCTTGAACCTCCCTCCCTCCTACTCCCTTCACTCTTGTGTGCTAATTACTGCTGCAGCTCTGACTTTGCCTGCTTGTTAAGGCACAATCCCTATCCCGTGTACTCCGACAGTCATATTACCATTGACAGTTGTTTAATGTTCATTGTAACCCTGTGTTTTACTATTGTACATTCACATTTTCTTCCTGACATGGAACCTTTGTAACTGAGCTTGTAGCTCAAAGGTTGTACTCCGAGAAGTCAATAAAAAAAATTAATAAATAAATACTTCTGCTCAGTATTTACTGAAGAGAAGGTAGGGCTGGGCCCACAGCTCAGCATCATGGACACAGGGGGAAGGAAGATTTGCACTAGTCCCGACACAAAAGAAAGGGTCCTACAAGAACTCAATAAGCTCAGGGTGGACAAGGCAATGGGATCTGATAGTATACATCCCAGGGTACTAAAGAAGCTTAGGGTGGAACTAGCAGAGCCATTATCAGAACTGTTTAGTGAGTCTCTGAGTACAGGAGAGGTCCCAGAAGACTGGAGAAGGGCTCATGTGATCCCACTCCACTAGAGTGGTAGCAGGGAGGAGGCAGGGAACTACAGACCAGACAGTCTTACCTCAGTAGTGGGCAAGATTATGGAAGCACTCCTTAAGGAAAGGATAGTGCGACACCTGGAATCCATAGGAGCACAGGATCCAAGACAGCATGGGTTTACAACAGGAAGGTCCTGTCAAACTAATATCATAGATTTCTTTGACTGGGTAACCAGAGTGGTGGACCAATAGAGAGGTTGATGTCACCTACCTTGACTTCAGCAAAGCTTTTGATACTGTTTCACATAGAAGATTGATTAATAAGCTGGATAGGCTCAGGGTAGGTCAGAGTTGGTCAACTGAGTGGCAAACTGGTTGATAGGCAGAAAACAGAGAGTGGTGGTAAATGATATAATCAGAAGAGATGCAAGTCACATGTGGGGTACCTCAGGGATCAGTCCTGGGGCCAGTCTTCTTCAATATCTTCATCAGTGACATTGCAGATGGACTGGAGGGTAAGGTCTGTCTGTTTGCAGATGACACCAAGATCTGCAGCAGAGTAGATGATCCAGATGGGGTCAGCAGAATGAGAAGAGATCTGGATAAACTGGCAAAATGGTCAGAAGAGTGGCAACTGGGGTTTAACGCAAAGAAGTGCAAGATCATGCACATAGGGAAGAGAAACCCTGAAGCCACCTATAGACTGGAAGAGGAAGTGCTGGCAGTCACAAGAGAAGAAAGAGACTTGGGCATCATCATCACAGACGAAATTAAATCATCCAAGCAGACCACTAAAGCAGTAGGTAAGGCTAGGGGTTGTTGGGGTGTATTAGTAGGGGTACCACAAGTCGGAAGAGGGAGGTAATAATCCCTCTTTACAAGACACTGGTTAGGCTCCATCTGGAGTACTTGGTGCAGTACTGGAGGCCACACCTTCAAAAGACATTAACCAAATTGAGGCAGTCCAGAGAAGAGCAACTGAAATGGTGCAGGGACTGCATCAGAAAAAGTATGAGGACAGATTAATGGAGCTCAATATGTATACCCTAACGCAAAGGAGGGAGAAAGGTGATATGATCAAAACATTCAAACACCTTAAGGGCATTAACAAGGTAAAAGAGTCTAACATGTTTCAATATATAGGAAAATAGCAGGACAAGAAGACACAGCATGAGATTAGAGGGAGTCCGATTAAGGGGTAATGTGAGAAAGTTCTTTTTCACAGAAAGGGTGGTGAATGCATGGAACCGCCTACTTCAGGAAGTGGTGGACATGAATACAATGCAGGGTTTCAAACAGGCATGGGATAGGCATAAGAGAGCAATACAGTTGAGTATGAATAGATAGGCTATTGACAGAGCAAAGGCCAATGGCACATTCATATGTTAGAAAAAGAAATGGTCAGACTGGATGGGCCCTTTAAGGTCCTTATCTGCTGTCAACGTCTATGTTTCTATTATTTGCCAGACTTAAGAATTCTCTGCTGATAGTCATAAACATGGCTGTTCAGATGTTCTTCATATTGATTTACTTTCAAACATCTCTCTCTTATGAATTTCGTATAGCACTATGATTTTAGCACTCACTTTTCTTGATCACAGACCAGCCTCTCATGCCAGATGATCACCCTCCTTGGAGCAGGACCCACCCAAAACTCCATTTCTCCAACAAATCTCCCTGTAGCTTGACTACATTTGCAGCACAAGGACTAGCTTTCCCCAAGCTGAGCACCCTCCCCTGATCACTCAGCCCCCAGTCTCTCTGCAGTTGGACCCTCCACTACCATTCCCAGCAACAGAATAGCTCCCTTCCCTCCTCAACCTTTCCTGGAGCTGGTCATCGGTCCAGACCCTCCCCCCAAGTAGCTTTACATTTCTGCTTTATGCCTGAGTTCACAGCACCTTCTTATGTCCTTGAGCCCAGTGAAAGGTGAGACACTGTAGAGGTATGATCCCACTCAACTGTAGCTGGATGCCCCCAACCCTCAAAAGCTGAAGCACTGTACAAGAGTCTACCAGTGTGCTCCCCAGCCCCTTATCCCTAGCTTGGGACAGCTGGATAGGACAGAGGACTGAATTTACTTGTGGTTTTCAGCAGCACAGAACTGATGCTGCTGTGGTACAAATGCTCCCTAGCCCAGATTCTCATTTCAAGAGGAGCCAAGACAGCTTAGAAAATGGGCTGCATGCAATTTCAGGGCAAAACAGCATTACAAATGCTAAGCCGAAACTGCATGCAACCCAGTGGTAACCCCCGAAGGCAGCTGGTTTTGCCCTCCAAAAGATGGTGGTGTGCTTTATGTGCCTCAGAAGGGGGCATTGCAATTCTAGTATTTTTTTTTTTAGTTCTGTGTCCTTGCCCTTCCACTGTTCTAGTCCTGACAGTGAGCATTGTTCTACATGTTTTGTTGCCCTACTTCTTGTTCTTCAGATCTGCTGGTGGCAGGATACGTAATAAAAAGTTCCAATGTTGCCATCAAATTGTTATATATTTTGTCTTATTTACAAACTGTAGAATTACCTCACTTTACACCATGTTATAAGTGCAATAACCCATGACAGAGTGTGCGGTTATTGGGGATTAAGGCACACCCGGATGCTGTGAGGACACTCAGCCTGCAGCCTCGTGCCTCACCACACACTCGGATGTGCATTAATCCCCACTAACCACACACCCTGTCATGGGTTATTGCTTGCTTATAACATGGGTTTCTGAAAATGTGGAACCCCATTGCTCCACTCGTTATGCATAGCCATGCATTAATCCACAATATCAGCACAGTTGATGTGAGTAGTCCTAGTGGCATGATCCCTGCTCACATCCCACACTTGTTCATGGGCCAGCCAGAGCACCAGTCAGTGGCAGTCATTTAATTTCTCCACTAAGTGTGACAAGCGAGAAGTGTGTGGTACTGTGAATGTTACCGCATATGTTCAGCAACCCATGTTATAAGTTAAAAGTGAGTGTCCCCAACCGCTACATGATGTCGCACCCACCCACCCAGCAGATCTCCTACTTTTGCCCATACTGTCACCTGTTCCCTGCAAAGTGAGTGAGAGAGAGAGAGAGAGAGAGAGTGATATCGCAGCCACCCGCCCCACGGATGTTGTACTTTTCCCCTTAGGTTTGTCTCTACCCACCCACTCACCCGCTCCATGGACCTCCATGGCCCGAGTCCAAAGTGAAACCAGAGTACACAGGAGCAAAGTGAATGGCAGACACTATGCCACACATCAAATGTTTCTCTCCCCCTTCCCCACCACACATACACACACACACACCCCGACACGGTATCCAGTGTTGGAGAAGTTTGTCTATCACTGTGCCCACAGTGTTCTGCTGTGGAGCCAGCAAGCAAACATTCAGCATTGACAAATGCTTGTTTTAACTATGTCAGTAATGTTGGCAATGCCTTTGATGAAATCCAGAAGACTCTAGACAAAACATCAGACACAATGACATGACTTGCCTGTCACTGAGTCTAGCTGCTTACCTGTTTGGCTTGTAAGCATATGCACTGCTTTGCATCTATTTGCACTCTTTATTAAAATGCATACTACTAAGCTATACATGGTAGTAGATTGAATCATTCGTGCCTACCTTAGCTTTGGGTGTGGTTTCCTGTTTTTGAAGCTAATGGGCCATTTCACTCATTCCTGATTTCCATTATAAGCATGGCAGCCACCGTTACTCATATATAAAAGCCTTTAACTAGGTTTAGGGAGTCAGTTGCATGAATAAATATTTTAACAAACTGGAGAGATGAGCAACGTTTAAGTCAACAGGTATCAGAAATTCACCTTAAGTAGAGAAAATAGCAAGGGAGGAAAAAATATCTGAGAGGGAATCAGAATTGGGTTTAGGAGAAAAATAGATGCTATCTATAGGGATGGTAAGGAATGCAGGGAAAGTTACCCTGCATAAGATAAACTCATGAAAAGGAAGAACAGAGTCACAAAATACTACATCAAAGTTGAGAGTGTGACATGCATAAATAAGTACTCCACCTCCTTGCTTCCCACAGTTCTGCCTGTGGACAACATATCTTGAAATACCAGAATTAGAATCAACAATGCAGGCAGAGTACCAAGTTTCTGTAATGACGGGATATTGGGATGGTTAAGCAAGACCCACAGTCTAAGCTGATCAAGCTTAGGGAGTAGACTCCTGATGGAAGATGAATGACACTCAACCCTTTGGGATGAGGAGTAGGGGAAGTGGGGGGGAGAGAGAGACAAGACTAGGGTTGATTTCCCTATCTCCTGCCAGAAAAAGCAGAAAGACAGTGAGAATCAGAAAGGAATGGACTTTACAATGGAGTGAAGCTAAGAGAATTGATTGAATGGGTTAGGAGGTGTAAAAGAGGTGGAACAATAAATGGCTTTAAGATTTTGAGAGGTGAAGGGGAGGAGGCTAGGATATACATGAAGGTAAGAGGCGTAGAAAAGGGAGAGGAGGAATAGGGAGGAAAGGGAGGGGAGAAATAAAAATGTAAAGATGGCAGATGACAAGTGGGAGAAACTGAAACAGTAGCATGAGAGGGAGAGGCATAACTTAAATGTCAGTGTGTCATTAGCATAAATAAAATGAGTTCCACAAAAGGAGGAGCCACACTGGGGTTGGGTGCCTGGATACACTTGAAACATGTAGGAAGAAATCTGGCACTCACCATTCACTCTCAAGGACTGCTCAGAGATGGAATATGTCCAGAAAAGTGCAAATAATTTATTCAGCTGCTCTGTGCCAGAAAAAAACAGCATCCCCTGACGTGTTTTGGAGATGAATCCTTTTGAAAAAGGATTAATTTCTAAAACCTGTCCTGATTTCTTCCTACATGTGCATCAATCAAATTACCAGCAGGGCAGACAGGGCTGTAAGCAGCAAAATCATAAAACAAAAACTGAAATGAGTTGCAACAAAATGACACAAACTAGAAAAAAATTAAAAGAAATGTAAACTAAGGCCCATATGCATGAAGGGCAGAGTGGCTATGCGCCTCATATCTGCGGTCTGTAGCCACTCTGCACCCATGGTGCCTCCTGCCCCAGATTCACAAATGGGGTGCACAACCCCTAGGCACTCCATTCCCCAGCTGTGCAGACAGCAATGCACCGGGGATGGGAGGAGAGCATGTTGAACTGCACACCATGCACTAAAACACGCAGTGCAACATGCAGGGGAGCACAGTGGAGGAGAAGATATGCCATTGGGGACTCTGCCATAATGGCCATATGCAGCCACCCACGACTCTGCCCCTGTCAGCCAGGTGCATACCTGTGCACTTGGGGGTGTGACCATGGACAGGTGGCCGGTGGTCATACATGCCACAGCGCATCTGCAGGTGGATACCACCTCTGGCATGTAATTCCCACCCAATCACATAGGCACCATTAGGCATGGCAAAACAACACAATACACCAAAAGAGATTAAAGTGCAAAATTGGTTAGTAAGGCAACTTACAAACAAATCTTAGGTTGAGTGATTAACAGCAAACCAGTGACAGTTACACCTGTGTGAAGAGAAAATATCTAGACATAATGGTGACTAATGAAAGGAATGCAGTAGGATAACACTTTGGGATAGAATCTTGTACTGACTCTCAAAGCTGACACAGCAAAGTATAAAGCCCCTATGCCAGTACCCTAATGTTGGGGACCACTACACTGCGGACTGCTTGAAGAACTGAAGTTTAAAAAGAATGCATGTCATTCCTTGCCAACTATTCCTCCAGATTAAAGATGTGGCTGCTGCAGGCAGATGGGGAAAGTCCAAAGTAGGTGCTGCTAATCTAAGTTCAGGGAGCTGGATGGCTCTCCCACCCAGCTGCTGAACATGAATGGAGCTCATAAAGTTCGGAGAATCAGAAACTGAAATAAAAGAGTTAAGGAAATTGATCACTTAGAAGATGAACGAAAAGTCTGGTTTAAAATCAATAAAATCCATCATTTATTTATTTATTTAGTTTTTTGTTGACCGGGTAAGTGCACTACACAAATTCTGCCTATTTTTGGGCACGACCCAGGGGAGGGGGATATAGATGAATGCCAACTGACTTTGAACCAAATTAAGCTGTCATATTTTAGTGAATGGGGGAAATTTGGCCAGGGCACCGGGGAAATTCCCCTACTCGCTGGTAGGGGCCACTGTTGGACATGTGGATGGAGGAGGAGGTCAGCAGTCTGTTGCTGGAGATGGATGTGGAAGGAGCTGAGGGGTTGGCTTCCCCCCAGCCTCTTTTATCTCAGGAACTACTCAAATGGAGCAGTTTAATGGCTTACAAAAATCTGCGGTTTCACCAAATGATTCGAAGATGCCGCAGGATGCTGCAGATGATTTATATTTGGATCTGGAGTTTAAGAAGTGCTAGCTTCTTGACATCATTGCAGAGCAGGAATCCCTAATAGCTTTATGTTGCGATGCTGTTTTGGCCAGCTTGGCTACAGAAACAATTAAATCTATTCTTGTCTGGGAAAGTAGCAGCAATCAAAATGATGTTGGCACTGAGGGTCTGTTATTTACTTTCCCACCTTCCAATTGACATTCCTAAAAAGTGGTTCCAAAAATTGGAGGCAATAATGAGTTTGTTCATATGGGAAAAAGACCCCCCGATACAGAAGAGCCAGGCTCCAGGCTCTTTGGAACAAAGGAGGGTGGTGCCTTCCTCATTTTCAACATTACACCTATGTATTCTCAGTAGCCAACACCTGTAAGTTGTTTCAGGATAAGGCGGAGGCTGCACCAGCCTGGGAAGCAATTGAAAGGGCTGCCCTTCTCAGTAACCACCTTAAAGGGTATCTTGGCAATGGCTGACCATTATGGCCACCCACAGGGCTTGGCACCAGGTAGGGGTCATCAGCAAATCATGTTTGGACCCAGGACCACTTTTGCACCTTTGGAATAACTCCAGCTGAACAATTAACCAAAGGCCTATTATGTGGGTGGAGTGGAAGGACAAACAGATTATTAGGCTAAGGGATATTCTAATGGAATATGGATACACCCTGGATAGTTTTACTTCCCTACAAATAAGATATAAACTGGAGAAAAAGGAATTCTGGAGGTATCCACAGCTTCGACACCTATACTCAGAGTGCCTTAAGCGAGGGTGCTGCTGTACTATGTGCCTATCCAAGGATATAGCCACCCCTAGGAAGCTGCCATTAGGTAAATGGACACTACTTGAGAGAGGCCTGGCAGGTCCAATTTATAAATTCATGAAGAAGGACTTATCTGACTCCTCCCTGCCAGCAAAAGTGAAATGGCAAAGAATGCTGGGCAAGGACATTTCAGGGTTTGAATGGAGAAGTAGCTGGGTTACTGCAAAAACAGCCTGTGTGGACCCCAGAAGTTTCCTTATTCAAAATAAAGTGAGGAACCTTTGGTACCGCACCCCAGCACTACTACTGAAAATGGGTTTGACACAGGAGGAGACCTGCTGGAGGTGTGATGCCACAGGAGCAGACCTCCTATATGTGATTTGGCATTGTTCTTCATTAAGTCATTTTGGCTGAGAATAATTCAGTGTTGCTCCAGTATTCTTGGCCATCATGTCCCCACTGATCCAGTGTTTTGGTTTCTGGGCATTCCTCCTGCTGAGTGTAAGCTAACAGCCTAAAGCTTGATGTGGCTCTTACAGGCTTCGGTCGAAGCCAAACGGCTCATAGTATGTAGATGGAGAACTAAGGAGGTCTCGTCCCTGACGGCCTGGCTTATGGCCTTGGCTAAGTTGACTAGGTATTCCAGGCATACACACTTAAGCAATGACACCCTGTCACTTTTCATAGACAGGTGGACTCCCTTCCTAAAGCATATGCAGATCCACTCCACCACCTCCATAACTCTTATCGATGGGACAAGTCATGATCTCCCTGAGGGTTACCCCCTTCCCCCAACCCCTAGACCTCTCCTGTCCCCCTTCACCATCCATTGTCTAATGAGGGTGGACAGGGCACTTTCACAAGTCCAAGACCCCCCACTCATCTTTAAACCTAATGTTATGCCATCTGTCTCACTTGAGTTCATTACATAGGACTTGGATACATATGGTAAAGTTTAGTATATTTGTGGTTAATGGCGCATAATGTTTGTAATGCTCCATATGAACTGTTGTTTGTAATGTCATTACCAGTGTGATATTGTATGTCTCCTTAATTCAATAAAAAGTTAAACTGCAAAAAAAAAAGTTTGAGATGTATTAGAAAACATTTAACAAACAAAACAATTGGTGATTTTAAAAGCTATTCTGATCAGAGCTGACATAAAAAAAAATCTTAACTATTTTTTCTTTTCTCATGGACAATAGAAATGGGATGTCAGCACTCACTCCATTAAACCTGTTTTTCAGGTTTTTTATAGCATCTTGAAAAAGGCAATCTTCCCAGAATGCAATCTGTCATGGGGGGAAGGGTTGACATTGTTTTAATCATGAAGCACTGGTGTTACTAATGCATTTAGAAATACAATTATTAATTGTCTTTACAGTTAAACATGTAGTTTCATGTCAGGGCACATTTTGTTGGGGGGTTCAAATTATTTTAAACATGGGCACAGTACTTGGTAAATTCAGACTTTGATGATAGAGTGGATTTTTCTTTCAAGTTTGAGAAGTATGTATTATATATAAGTGTAACCATGTTGTAAATGGTTACGTAGGCAGTGGTTTAAGGCTCTGAGCTACAAACCTGGAGACCTGGGTTTGACTCCCACAGTCCCCACTTGCATACTGTGTGACTTCGCACAAATCACTTAACTTCCTTGTGCTCCCAGGTCACACCTGTAAATGAGCCTTCAGCTTAGTGAGTTTCTCTTGGTAAAAAAAAAATGCCTAGAATTATTTTTTTAATATAGTTGAGTTTATATGTGGTAAGTATGTAGGGTATGATGTTTTGAATGTGGCAGTAGGATTTAGCATGTGCACTGCTTTAAAATCATTTCACAGTATTTTATACTTTCTTAAAAAGATACTCCACATTTGTGTGGGGCTGTGGGATTCAAACCTAGATCTCCAGATTTCCAAAGAAGAGCCTTAAACCACTGTACTATACTGCCTCCCTAGGTATGGCAGTCATCTGTTTTATGGTTCATGGTGTTGGTGTACAGTAAGCATACTAACATACAACAAGCATTTGTCAATGCCAAATGTTTGCTTGCTGGCATTGGCATTGGTAGTGTAGGAGTTAGAGAGCTGCATAATAGGAATGGCAGTGAAGTATTGAACCGAAGTCAGCCCCACCACCACCCTGCATAGACTGACAGGCATTGGGTTGTGCATTTGGGTCATCAGGCATAACGGGCATGCCATTTCACCACACCCTACCCTGCAGACACCAACAAATGTCACAGTGTGCCTTGGGGTCTTTGGCCCTTATGCTCACCCCATTCCATCAGGAAATACAGTGAGATGGGTGCTGTATAGGAGAATGGGGTGAACTTTGGGGCCGAAGAGTCCAAAGCACACCTTGATGCCTCTCACTGGCTGCAGGGTGTGGAATGGTATAAGCATTACAGGTGAGAATCCCAAGTCACACCTCCGATGCCTGTCAATCTCTACAGGGTGGGGCGTTATGGTCGGAAACCCTAATGCCTCAGGTGTTCGTTGGCATTTTTACTCCAAATTTTCAACATGGGTTTTTTGTGACCCCCACCTTATGAACAGTGGCAATATCAGTTTGTTAGTCGAAAGCTGATTTTGCACAGCGACTACGCCATTGGCACCACAGGTGCAAAAGCACATTTAAAACAGGATGTTAAAAGTGACAGCTGTACTGTTCATGGGGAGGTGCAAAAAATGGCAATGTTGAAAATCTGTAGTGAAAATATTAAAAAAACTGGTGAAGTCATGAGCTTGTGTAGAAACTGTGCAACGCACACCCATAATGCAATTAGTTTGGGATTTTTTTACAGCATATTGTCAACACAAGCATTTTGGAACCTCTGCTCATGAACAGTGTCACTGTAATTTTCTTAATCTGTCCCGAACAGTGATTTCCCACAGCAACCATCATTTCTATGCTGGTAGTGCGAAAACATATTCTGGCCATGGTGTGAAAAATGACAGCTGTACTGTTCATAAGGAAGTGTGGAAAAATGACAGTGGTGAAAATCTGGACTGCAAATATTGGAAATCCATGAACTTACAAGGGTGCGTGGAAACTGCGCAATGGTCACGCGTAACACAGTCATTTTAAGGACTTTTTTCACCAAATTTTTAACATAGCCATTTTAACACCTCTGTTCATGAACAGTGTCACTGTGATTTTCTTAATCTGTCCCGAGCATTGATTTCACACACCGACTGCGCCATTGTGCGCTACATTTGCAGAAACATATTTTGGGCAAATGTGAAAGATGACAGCTATACTGCTCATAAGGAGGTGTGGTAAAATGGAAATGTTGAAAATCTGGAGTAAAAACATTGAAAATTCGAACTTATGAGCGTGCAGTAGGAACAGCGCAACGCATGCTCATAAAACAGTCATTTTTGGGAATCTTTTCACCAAATTTTCAACATAGGATTTTTGGGGGCCTACCTCATGAACTGTGACACTGTCATTTCATAAATCTGTCCTGAAAGGTGGTTCCACGCAGTGACTGCAAAATCACCTTTCGGGGCTGATTAACAAATTGACAGTGACAGAATTCATGAGGTGGGGTCCCAAAAACCCCATGTTGAAAATTTGGTAAAAACATTCCTAAAAATGCCTGAGATATACGGCCAAATTTGAAAACCCTATTTATTACATTATACAGCTTATCAGCATTTCCTCAGTTCGCGGTCGGCTTTGAAGAGTGCAGAGCGTGTTCCCGTTCACTGAAGAGTATTGCGCGAGTCTGAGGTAAGTATGGGGGGGGAGGGGGTTGGGGAGGCAGGGTGCACAGTGGGTGGCGCGGTGGGGGTGGAAGTAAAGACAGTCAGCAGGGAACAGTTTTTCTTCTAGGTTTATTTTACTTTTAGGAAGATGACACGGGATGTTTGCCACGCTGGGGTGGGCTCCCAGCATGGCAGCTGGAAGGCTGTTTGGGGCAGTGGAGCTGATGGGATTGGCAACCCTGTTGGTCATATGGACTGTTGCCATGCTGGGGTGGGCTCCTAGTGTGGCACCCGGTTGTCTGTTGGGGGAAACATTGGAGCCAACGGAGGATTGGGCACCCCACTCGGACATACAGGTTGTTGCCACTCTGGGGTAGGCTCCCAGTGTGGCACCTGGAACTCTGTTGGGGGGGAGCACAGCAGAGCAGATGGGAGATTGGGCACCCCTGTCAGCCATACAGTGTGTTGCGGGGGGGCGCATTAGCACACGATATGCATGCCTGTGTGTGGGGGGAGCACACGTAGTATCTTCGTGCTGCTCACTGAAGCGGAGCTCTCTCTTTGAACTGTACAGCACTGCATTTTCAGTTGCTGTCATAGACAGCTGCAGCATTCATTGGTGAACTGTGGCCGTGCCTGCAAACACACTGACTGCGTTGGAAGACAGGGTGCCACACCTATGAAAACTTGGGTAATGGCACTATGTTTCTTGCACATGCATGCAAGCAAACATAAAAATGCCAGCAGGATAGGCCTAGTGGGCTTTCGTGTCTGCTACTTTGGTCAGTCCCCACTCTGGGAGCTGACCTTGCTGCCCCCTTCCCACCCTCTCAGGGGAGAGCTAGCTAACAGGGGTTTCTGTAAGAAAACAGCTACTGTACTAAATAGCTCTAATTCACTATTTTTATTCTCTGTGCAAATTCATTTTTCCTGACCATGGATATACTAAAACAAAAATTTATCAACAAAATGTTTTTAAATAAAGACTTTAACTCACAGCAGCAGAAGAAGTATGTTGGCATTATAAGCTTAGTGGCGGATGTAGAGGCACCAGTATTTATGCATGACTTTGGTAGAGGATTAATTGTCACTGAAACTTCAACCTTCAATGGGTTAGACTCTGTAGCCACCTGTACTGTATATCACTAAGCCATGTGCAGTGTGGTATGAGTAAAACTCAGATCACCAGACCAGTGCTGTAAAATCTGCACTGGGCACAGCTTGTGCAAATATTACTGATTTAGTGGATCAAATAAATAAGTGCAAATAAATAAATACTCAGCTTTGCCTCATGCTTCAACCCACCCCAGGAGTGATGTTATTACATGATAACACATACCCTGTCATGCCTTATTGCTTAAATATGCCCTTTCTCAATGTACTATACTTTGATTCAGTTAGTGCATGCAACAGCCTTCATGTGAACACTCTGGGCTTCTATTTGCTTTAGCTATTGTATTTTGTTTGAACTGCTTTGGTCTTCTTGATGTGGTGCCTGTGTGCCTAAACTATGTAACCTGTTTATCTACTGCTACCCATGTATCTCTGGTGAATGATTTTTATAACTGTCTGCTCTCCGAGCCATTGTTTTTGGACTTGTTAACTGTGCTGTCTTTGTAATAGTTTCAACGAGGTGCCTTTGTAAATGAGTCTCTGACTCAAAGGCTTGTAAATCTGGTATTTTTTTAAATAAATAAATGTTTATGTTTAAGCCCATAAAACACCGTTATCTAGTTAATGCATTCACAGTCATAGTGGCTCTGCCTGAGCTTGTTTCTAAATAGAAGCAAAAACATGCAATTTTTGGCCTATCTGCCAGATTGGGACCACGTGACCTAGATCAGTGAATCAGGGCCAGTCAGGAAGAAGAAGGTATGAGGAGTCAAGTAAAAGGAGCAAGAAAGTTAAAATGAGTGTGTTTTTAACCAGGGAGAGGCAAGGCCCAGCCCCACACAGAGCTCCAGCAAAATCAGGGATTGTACCTTACAAATTAACTGTACTCATGGTCTTCTTTTTATTTTGTGTTGCTGTTTCAGAGGAACCAGGGTGTGTAATGGTAGACAGGGACAAGTACCAGCACCAAACAGTGCTCCAACTAAACATAGGGTTAGCTTTTATGGTAAATATAAATGGAGTTTTCACTCACTAGGCATTTTTTATTTCTATATTGAAGTACTACCACACCATTTTCAGCCTCTCAACTGAACAGGGACTAACTTGAGCAGCAAATCAGGGCCAACCAGGAAGTGACTTCAGGAGAATAATAAAAGACAGCACCCCTAACATGTCCCATTCACTTTTGTGTCCCAGAACGTGAGTGGAACAAAACAGGATTGGAACATTGTAGAGATTTACATCTTAGGCATCTGCAGGGATCCACAGGTGGTAGGAGGCATGCAGGGAACTCTGCCAGTCCACTAAGGTAAGGTAGACAACCTGTATAGTTGTTGCCACCCATGTTAAGGAGTACATGAACTGTAAGCACCTGTTAAAGGGGGTATTGTTATAACACCCTAGCTAGGGAAAGGGTAAACAGGGACAGAAAAAGAAGTAAAAGGGGAAAAATGTAAAAGCCTTATATATCTGGGGTAAGGGCACAAGTTATTTGCCAGGTCACAGGGAGTGTAGTATTAGGAATGTTGTGAGTGGTGTAGTGCAGTGGCTGTGGAGTGGCAGTCGGCAGGGAGACCTTTGGGATACTGAGGTGTTGTTTCATCTGTGTGCACCTCTTTGGGCTGAGGGAGGAGGTCACTAGAATCTGAGCCGAGTTGCCTAAGATTCAGAGACCTCTTCCCTCACCCAGGGGCCACCAAGTCCATCATCGCTGACTCAGATGGTGCAAAGGCAGAGGGCCAGCTGGACTGTGGTGGGCCCTGGGAGGGTGGAGGTGATGGGTTGGGAAGGCATTCCTCAACTGGCGCTATTACACAACTCTTTCACTGCTGTGGTGGGATGGAATTGCCAAGAGGAGGCACCCATGGTAGTGTTCAGCAAGGATGTGGCTGTCAATAAAGGATGCCCAAAGGTGGGAGGCAGAGGACCTAGCAGAAGAGGAAGCATTTTCTGGTGGGGGACTCAGTCATTAGGGGGGTATATTTGGGAGTAGGATGAGAGGGGGTGAGGGAGGTGAGATGCCTACCTGGTACCTTGGCATGAAGGAATGGAGAAAGGATCCTTAGAATCACTACAATTATGGGGTAGGAGGGGTAGCTGGATGTCATTGGTCATCTGGTATCTAATGATCTGGCAAGGGACACAGCAGGGGAGTGCAGAAAAGGTTTAGGAGGCTGGACAGAGGCCTGAAGCAGGTAGCTCTCATGGTGGCCTTCACTGAGGTACTGCCTGTATATGGCTGGGGGAGGCTAAGGAACACATTACCAGGGCTTTTAATGACTGTCTGAATGCACAGTGTAGAGATGAGGGTTTTGGCTATATTGGGGCTGGGGTCCTACCTGGCGGGATAGATGCCTGTACAAAAGGGATGGATTCCATCCATCTGGGAGGAGAATGGCAGTCCTGGGTTAAAGATTTAAATACTTTGTTGATGGGCATTTAAATTAGCCAAGGAGAAAGGCAGAAAAAAATCAGGACGCAGTGACTGCCCACCCACAGAAAATGGAGCAGCAGAAAAGAGAGTCCCAGAGGAAAGAAATTCCCCAGGAGTAGCAGTGCATAGGGATGGGGGAAGGATGGGAGGGTTGGGAGGTGGATCTAAGGGTGAGGGAAGAGTTAAGGAGGGTGGGCAGAGGGAGGATGAAAAAAGGGAGGACAGTACCAAGGACAAGGAAAGAAGATGTATGGAACTGGGAAGGGTAGGCAAAGTAGGGGAAGGTAGGCACAAAAGGTGTGGAGAGTCATGTGTGCCAACACAAGGAGTCCGGGAAAAATATTTCTCACCTTGAGGCAACCAGTGTGGAGGCAGACCTGGATCTGTTGGGCATAATAGAACCATAGTCACTGTCAACTACAGCTGGGATGTGGCCATTCCAGGATAATCTTATTCTGGAAGGACAGAATTGGGGGGGGGTTGTTTATATATGTGAGAGACGCGTAGAAAGGCCATGGAATTACAGGTTGTTTGGACAATAAGAAAGTGAGCACTCCAAGAAACGGTAGTAAATGCAAGTAATATTTATTTTCACATCAGGAAATGTCCAGGACCCCTGCACTTCAGCACTAAGCCTTCAAAGGGGGTATGGTAAGTTAAGCAGACATCTATGTACAGGTATATATACTCAGTCACAGTAATGTCATAACAAAGGGACACTTAAAACGTAGTTCACACACATTTTACTTTATACAAAAATAAAGAGTAATATATACAAATACTCTCAACGATTTAGTTACAGTTCTTTAACTTAATACTAAGGTGGATTTTTCAGAAAATAGATATACAAAAAAATACAAAAATCACTTATTAACATGTTCATATGAACTACAAGGCCAACTAAATAGTGTGGCCACCAATGCCATACATCACAATAATTATTACTCTGAAACCATACTTATTTTGTTCCTAGCAAAGTCAATATAAGCTAATTTAGCACTATTATGTTGATACATGGCACTGCACTGAAGACAGCAAGGCAAATAAAGAAATAGATGTGGTTAAGAGCAAAGCACTAGCATTTAAAGACACAGTTGCCTTTAAGGAGTTAGATACTTGCATGAAGGAAAAACTGAAAAAATATGAAACTGAATTGGTAGCCAAGAAGCAGAAGAAATTATTGAGAGACCAAGAAGAGTTTGACAATGACAGAATCCTCGTGTAGAAAAGAAGAGGAGGCAATCAGAGTAGAAGTAGGAGCAGATCCAGAGCTTGTTTTGAGGGGAGAAACGGAGGGAACAATAGAAGCAGAGACAGGAGCCCTTCTTTAGACAAAGGAAAAGAAACAGAAGAAGACAAAGGAGAACCAGAAGGGGGACAAGAGGAGGTAAATGCATCACAAGAAAAATGCAAGACCATAGGACGAGGGAGAGGCAGAGGAAGGGCAGGGGCAAGAACTCCAAGTAATCAACATTTCAAAAAGAGTACTTCCTGAAACAGATATCAGATTATTAAAACTTGGACTCTCCTTTGTACCTACACCCCCACTGAATCATTTTCAGGTGCAGGTGGACCTGTATAAGCTATTTCAGAAAATCAAAGTTAAGTAATTTTTCTGCAAGAAAGTGGAAGGAGATCAATCTCAGGACACAAGTGGTTTCACAGGAAACAGAGAAGAACTACAAAACTGGGGAGGTGTGAATAATTCTCCAGAACTGAATATTGGAACATTGGGACTTGATGAGGACATTGATTATATTTTACATGAAATTGAGCATGGCAGCATGGGGTCCCCAGGTTCTAGTCCCCCCGATGTAAGCAACTCCTTTGATATCAAACAACAGAGAAAAATTATTTTCTCTCCTGTCACTGAATTCTCACCTAATGTATTCAATCTTGCCATCATAACTTTTGAAAATGTGGTGTTAAAAGAAGTGAATGAATTATTACAAAGGGCAGGTCAACCAAGGAACAGGGATCTCACAAGGGATGAGACAGCAGCTTTGAAAGATGTAGAATCCGATCCTACTATTGTAATTAAACCTGCAGACAAGGGAGGGAACACTGTGATTATGGAAAGAGATCATTATATATCTATTATTACAGAGCTGCTTAATGACTCTTCAAATTACAAAAAATTACAACAGAATCCCATGAACTAGTTTAGATTAGAACTTAATCAGTTACTGCAGGGAGCAGTCTCCACAGGGGAAATTAGTGAGAAAGAATTAAAATATATGTGGTGTGAAAATCCAACAGTTCCAAGTTATTCTATTCTGCCCAAAGTACATTAAAATATAAGGGACGCTCCTGGAAGACCTATTATCTCCTCAGTTAGGTCAGTGACTGAAAAGTTAGGACAATTTGTGGACTTTTTCTTACAACAGGAAGTTAAGAAATTAAAATCATACACCAAAGACACCACACATGTTATCACTAAATTGGAGAGTCTTAAATGGAAAGAAACAATGTTATAGGTGACAATTGATGCAGAGTCATTATATACTCGCATTAAACATACACAGAGGATTAGTGCTTGTCAATTCTATATAGAGAAAGAGATTAATAATGATGATATACTAGTTGACTTTCTTTTAGCAGCTATCCGCTTTATTCTCACCCATAATTATTTTGAATTTCTGGGTGAGAATTACCTTCATATCTGTGGTACTGCGATGGGAGCCTCTATGGACCCATCTTATGCAAATTTATTTCTAGGGAAATGGGAGGAACTAACAGTATTTCAGAACCAGAACCCCTTTTTAGACAAAATTATTTTCTGGACCAGTTTTATTGATGATATTTTGTGTGTATGGGATGGTGATGCCATAGAAGTAGAACAGTTCATGGAATGGCTTACTACTAATGAGATCAATATGCATTTTGTCCACCGATCTGACTCCATTAGTATAGAATTTCTGGATTTGGAAGGGCAGAGACCATCTGAATTAGATGTTGGTATAATTGCTAACTGTCATAGAAAACCTACTGCTACTAACAGCTACTTCAAGCTAACAGTGCTCATCCTAAAAATCTGAAGGAGTCTATTCCATATGGACAGTTCCTACGCTTGAGAAGAAACTACTCAGAGGAGGCAGATTTCCTCATGCAAGCAGAGGAACTAAGACAAATATTTCTTGACAGGGGATATCAAGAGGATCAACTGACACTGGCCATGGGAAAGGCCCTCATTAGGAAGAGAGAGGAATTATTGAGACAGAGAGAGAACTCCCCCCAATCATAATTTTCCTGTAACCTTTGTCACTGAATTTAACAACTGATCAGGACAAATAGGTAACATCATATACAGGAATTGGCATATATTGCATACAGGTACACAATTGGGGAAGGCTGTGGGTGTTAAACCAAGAATAACTTTTTCAAAAGGGAAGAACCTGAAAGACAAATTGGTACACAGCAGATTATCACAGCCAGTGAGAAGTACTGTAGGTGTCTGGGTACAAAACCCAAAGGGAATTTCAAGTGCCAAAGGTACAATATTTGTAGCTATTACAAGGCAGAATCCAAATGTACACATCCACATACAGGTTATGAGCATGATATTAAGGATTTTATAAATTGTGACACCACATTTGTGATCTATGCATTATGGTGCGAATGTAAATGTATGTACATAGGATGCACCACAAGGGCCTTGAAAGTGAGGATACAGGAACATGTGAGGAACATAGTGAACGTTAGAACAGACACTCCAGTTGGAGAACATTTCTCACTGGAACACAACTCAGACCCAAAAGGTCTTAGGTTTATGGGGCTGGAGTGGCAGGCCCCACTTAGATTTGGAGGTGACAGAGTAAATGAACTACTCAAAAAGGAAAGTAAATGGATTTATAAACTTAAGACATTGAAACCAGATGGTCTCAATGATCAGTGGGACCTTAAACCATTTCTGAAAAATTGAAAAAATGAATAATAATTTTTTGTCATAAGACTGCATTGACTCATTGTCTTTTCTCATCTTTCTATTTTAGAAGATGTTATACTAGCAGATCCCCACCTGAAAGGAATTCTCTTCTCCCATTTTTGAGGAAGAAAGTGGATACAGGATTATCACCGTAATGACGCCTCTACTCTTTTTCATCATGTTCATTTCAGTCATGTCACTCTTCACAAATCATCGCATTGTCCTGTTTTCATCACATTATATCCCTTCTCAGGTATCATCATGTATTTTACAGTGTTATCCATTACTGGTACTAAATATAGTGTCTTAGATATTTATGAACACATAGGGCATTTATTTTAACTCTAGTGACTGGCTGTGTCTTTTGCAATGTCTTGCTGTCTTCAGTGCCATGTATCAACATAATAGTGCTAAATTAGCTTATATTGACTTTGCTAGGAACAAAATAAGTATGGTTTCACAGTAATAAATATTGTGATATATTGCACTGGAGGCCACACTATTTAGTTGGCCTTGTAGTTCTTATGAACATGTTAATTTATTTATTTAAAATATCGGATTTATAACCTTTGAGCCTGGTGGCTCATTTACAAAGGTACCTCGTCACATGGAGGACAAAATAAAAACAGACAGGGTACAATTTACAAAGGAAATAGCTGTCATATATGGGTTACAGACATTGTTTACAGACATTATATACAGTTTTAGATACAAATATTTACATAAGCATAGCAGAAAAACATTGTTAACATAAGCGAGCATGCGTTACAGTGTAGTCCATCATATTTATGGGCCAGACATTGTTGTAAGAGGTTGAAGTCCATAATGGACTTTGTCAGAGGTTTGGGTCATTGTGGGCATGAGAGCACAGGCTAGTTGCAGTTACAGGAGTGGACATTGAGGAGGTGGCTTTGGAGAGCAACTTTGAAATGGACAATCTTGGGTGTGCTAGATGATGGTGGCTGGGAGTGCATTAAACTAAACAGGGGCCCTGTAGTGGAAGTATCTCTGGGCAAGGGAGGATTTTACCCTGGGTACTGCCAATATAGCTTTGTCCGAGCTGCAGGTGGAGATAGAGGGGGTTGCAAGTTGGAGAGAGGTGGTAACTGCAGGAGGGAGTGAAAAGCAGGATTTTCCTGGTGAGTAGGCATGTCTGGTAGTGGAGTCTTTCATTGAGGTTGAGAAGATTGGCAGAGGAATACAGGGAGCAGGTGTAGGTGAGCCATGGGGCACCAGTTAGGAGCCTGCATGCCTTGTTAAGGGAGACCTGAATTTTTTGGAGTGCAGAATTATCTGCTGCCCCATACACAGGGAGCCCATAGTCCACTAGGGACAGTATTGAGGAGGTAATGGCAAGCCTAAGGGCATCAGGAGGGAGGCAGTCTCTGTGCTAGTAAAGGAGTCCAATTCGAGTGTTAGTAGCAGCCGCTAGGGTGTTTATGTGGTCATGGAAGGTAAGGGCAGAGTCAAAGGTAAGTCCAAGATATTTGTAGATGGATACCTGTTCAAGGGGGTTCTGGTTGCTGGGAGGATGAGGAGAGGTGAATTTTTCACTTTGTTTTGGTGGGAGAAAATCATCGATTTTGTTTTTTTTCAGGTTTATGACCAGTCTGCAGTCCTTGAACCATGTTTCAGCCCGGAAGAGAGGCATGTTGATTTTGTATATATGTATATATATGTATATATATATATATATTTTTTATATCTATTTACTTAAAAATCCACCTTAGTATTAAGTTAAAGAATTGTGACTAAATCATTGAGAGTATTTATATATATTACTCTTTGTTTTGTATAAAGTAAAATCTGTGTGAATTACATTTTAAGTGTCTCTTAGTTATGATATCACTGTGACCGAGTATATATACAGAGATGTCTGCTTAACTTGCCATACCCCCTTTGAAGGCTTAGTGCCAAAGCCCAGGTTTCCTGGATATTTCCTGATGTGAAAATAAATCTTACTTGCATTTACTACCATTTCTTGGAGTGCTCACTTCCTTATTGTTTGAATCCTTCTGAGGTTTGCACCTTCTGCTTGAGCACCGCTCATCAGTTTTGCGCTGTCCCTTGTTTTGTTTCTTGGAGGTTCTTTGGGCCTGCTTAGAAATAGGTTCAGGGCCTTTATCCATGTTGGAGGTTACATACTGACCACTGACACAGGGGAGGAGTTAGTGAAGGTTCTAGGGAGATCACTGGCAGAATGACAAACAATGGGAATTTTTGATTATGGGAACTTTAATCTGCCAAATGTAGATTAGAGCATTTGGCCACAACTACAACAAGAAGCAAGGCCACCCTTGACTCCCTACAGGGGGCATTTCTTAGGTAGCTAGTAACAGAACCCACTAGAGATAGGACAGTGCTGGACCTGGTACTTACAAATAGGAACAGCATTGTAGCTGTCACAGTGGGTAGCCCCCTGGGTACAAGCAATTACTGCATGGTTTGGTTTGGCATATGAATTGTGCAAGAGAAAAAAAACACACTAGGATGAGGGTCCTGGATCTCAGGAGTGCAGACTTTAAAGAAATGGGAGACTACCTCAGTGAACACCTTGAAGGAAAGGAAGGCTGGGTGGGGGGAATGAAGTCACAATGGAAAAAGATCAAAGAGGGTATAAATAAGGCAATGGCAAGCCATTTGAATGAAGTAGGCATTGGTAAGAGGAAGAAGAAGATGCTACCATGGTTCTGAAAGAAGGTGGTGAAGGTGGTAAGGGAGAGAAAAAACAGCTATTAAGAAGTACAAGAAGTCTCAGACAGAGGGGGACAGGGAGGCATATCTAAATAAACAAAGAGAGACAGGAAGGAGGGTGAGGGCAGCTAAGACAGAGAAGAGGATCACCAAAGAGGTAAAAAAAGGGGATAAGACTTTCCTCAGGGACGTAAGTGGCAGGAGGAAGAGGACACAAGTCCATTTTCAGAGGACAGAGTCCAAAGAGAATTGGAAGCCATAAAGGAAAACAAGGTGATGGGGCCAGATGGGATTCAGTCAAGGGTACAAAAAGAACTGAGCACCACCCCTTTGGTGACACTATTCAGCACCTCATTTGAGATAGGGATGGCTCAGTAGGACTGAGGGAGGGCAAATGTGGTCCCTCTGTGCAAGAGCAGTAGCAGAGTGAAGGCTAGCAATTACAGGTCAGTCAGTCTCACAGCAGTGGTGGGGAAATTAATGGAGACTACTCTGCTGAAGGAGAGGCTGACAGAGTACCTGGAGGCAAATGGGCTGTAGGACCACCAGCAGCATGATTTCACAGGGGAGAGGTCATGTAAAACAAATCTCAGATTTCTTTATGGGGTGACTAGGGAGGTGGATCAGGGGAGGCCAATAGATGTTGCATATCTGGACTTCGGTAAGTAAGGCCTTTGACACTGTGCCACACAGGAAGCTAATAAAGAAACTTAACCTGTGGATTGGGTAGAAGGTGGTATGCTAGGTATTAAACTGGTAGCAGGATAGGAGGCAGTGGGTGGTGGTAAATGGCAGTCACTCGGGATGGGAGAGTGATCAGTAGAATGCCATAGGGATCAGTACTGTGTCCTATCCTCTTCAATGTCTTCATAAGTGACATTGCTCAGGAAGTGGAGAAGAAGGTGTTTCTGTTTGCAGACGACACAAAAATGAGCAACAGAGTGAACTCCCAGGAAGGGATGGAGAGAACAGCACAGTAGTTTGAGGCTCTGAACTGCAAATCTGGAGACCTGGGTTTGAATCCCACAGCCCCCACTTGCATACTGTGTGACTCTGAGCAAGTCACTTAACTTCTCTGAGCTCTCAGGCTGCACCTGTAAACAAGCTTTCAGCTTAGTGTGTCTCACCTGGTTAAACAATTGGGGAAAAAAATGCAATGGGCTACGGGAAAGCTAGAAGAGTGGTCTAGGGTGTGGCAGCTGGGTTTTGATGCCAAAAAGTGCAAAGTTATGCACCTGGGGTTGGGAAAGCCAGGAACTGTGTATAAGGTGGGGGGTGATGCTTACAGTCACTGAGCAAGAGAGGGACTTGGGGTAATCATATCTGATGAACTCAAGGTGGTAGGGCAGTGCAAAAAGACAGTAGACTAGGTTAGTGGGATGCTGGGGTACATAGGGAGGGAATTATCAGCAGCAGAAGGGAGGTGGTAGTGCCACTGTATGACTAATTAGTGAGACCCCATCTGTACCGTGTCCAGTTCTGGAGGCCACACACCTCCACAAGGACACTTACAGGGTGGAAGCAGTCCAGAAATGGCTACCAAAATGGTGAGGAGGTGGCATGAAGAACCATATGAAGAGAGGCTGCAGGAGCACAATTAGTACTCCCTGGAGGAGAGGAAAGTGAGAGTACATATCTAAACCCTGTAAGTACCTCATGGGGTGAACAAGATGCAGGAGGGGAGTCTGCTTCACAGGAGGAGGAGCATCGGAACATGAGTGGCATGTAGTGAAGCTTGAGGGGTGAATTTTAGAGGGATGTGAGGAAACACTACTTCACAGAGGGGGTGATGGAAACCTGGAACAGCCTGTCAGAACAGGTGGTGGGGGTGAAGACAGTGAGAAGCTTCAAGCATGCATAGAATAGGCACTTGGTCATTATTCATAGAGAAAAGGGAGGAGGGAGAGACATCAATGGCCAAAAAGAGTCCAGGGTGTAGTAATAGGCAGGGAAAAAACTGGAAGACTTGATGGGCCTGCCAGTCTATTTCTGTCAACAAATTCTGTGTTTCTATGTTTCTTGTGCCAGCTCAGTGAGATGTGTTCCATTTTTTAATCATGTTCTCTATGGAATACCTAGCTTAAACACATCTATAATGGTCCCTTGTTTGTATCTGATATCTGTATTACAAGTCCATCAATGTTGTGCAATTCATCCCCTCTAGGAAGTGAAAAATGTAATGCAGACTCCATGTTCTACAGGTACTGAAGTTGTGATCCAGTCTATTTGAGATGAATGCCATATAATTTATATGCAGACAACTGCAAAAAAAGACGTACTCTTTTAAGCCTGTGTGCTGGAATTCCTGATGTCATTGTGCTAACATTGTTGCATGTGTTCATTTCACTCTACATTCATCAGTGCTTGTGGTGTGTGTAAAAATAGAATTTTTTATAGACTGTGTCGAATTTGTTGTGCCAGTACAATTTCCTTCAAGTGGGCATGGCATGTGGGGGACAGCCAGTAGACTATCATGCATAAGTTCGCTACCATATTTATTTTGTTTTTATTTACTAGGTAGGGTGTGATAGACAAACATTTGCCTATTTTCAGGCAGACCTGGGAGAGTACAAGCCAATAGGCAATATAGCGCATAAATAATCACTTTAGCAATACAGATCATGCTGATCAATGTAGGACAATATAATACAGAAAATTCACTGAGACAATGCAGAGCATGATAACCAAAGGAAGGGATATAACAGTACATTCATTAGTAGGGAAATTTATGAGTCATAAGCTAAAGTACAATCAACATATCGAGGTTTCAAAGTGACAAGTGCATGGAACAATTTTTGTACATGGATACATAGATACATAGACAGTGTCGGCAGATAAGGGCCTACGGCCCACCCAGTTTGCCCATTTGAGCTTGTAAGTTTACTTTATGTTTTCCTAGAAGTCTGTTGCCCCTTAACCCTCACCTCCAGAATTCCTTTATGTCTATCCCATCCATTCTTAAATCCTGTGATTGTTTCAACCCCCACCACTGCTTCTGGCAGGGTGTTCAACTTGTCCACCACCCATTCTGCGAAGAAATTTTCCTCACGCTTTCTCTGAATTGTCCTCCTCCAACTTCATCCCATGCCTCTAGTCCTGGAACATCTTTTTCGCTTAAAATAGTGTATTCCTGCACCCTGTTCCTCCCTGTAAAATACTTGTATGTCTCTATCATATGCCCTCTCTCCCTCTTCTCCTCCAGGGAGTACATGTTCAATTCCTTCAACCTGTCCTCATAGGACTTGTGATGCAATCCATGTACAATCTTTGTTGCCCTCCTCTGAACCTTCTCTACCCTGTCTATGTCCTTACATAAGTAAAGTCTCTAGAACTGTACGCTGTACTCCAGGTGGGGCCTCACTAGTGTCTTGTATAGTGGAATTATGACCTCCCTTTTCCTGCTGGTGATGCCTCTGCCTATGCATCCCAGCATTCTATTTGTTTTACCTGCTGCTTTGTCGCACTGTTTCCCTACCTTTAAATCATCAGAGATGATAGCCCCAAGATCCCTTTCCTGCTTGGTGCATGCTATATCCTCACCCCCAACTGATATATTGTGCCAGGGTTTTTGTGCCTTATATGCATTATCTTGCACTTCTTTGCATTGAATTTCAACTGCCAAACCCCTGACCAATCTTCAAGTTTCTGAAGGTCCCTTTTGATTCTGTCTACACCCTCTGGTGTGTCTACTCTGTTACAGAGCTTTGTGTCATCAGCAAACAGGGAAATTTTGCCTTCTAGGTCCTGCGCAATGTCACTAATGAAGATGTTGAATAGGACCAGTCCCAGCACTGATCCTTGTGGTACCCCACTGGTAACTCTTCCCTCTGTGTAGTGACAGTCATTTACCACCACCCTCTGTGTCCTGCTGCCCAGCCAGTTACCTATCCACTGCACTACTGTCCTGCCCAAACCCATATTCCCCAGTTTGTGTAATAGTCCTCTATGTAGCACCATGTCAAAGGCCTTCCTGAAGTCCAGATAGGCCATGTCCACTGCCCTCCCCGATCCACCTCCCTAGTCACTGAGTCAAAAAATGCAATGAGGTTGTTCTGACATGACCTCCCCCTGGTGAAACCATGCTGCTTTGGGTCCTGTAGTCCATTGACAACCAGATGTTCCACCAATCTCTCCTTCAGTAGTGCTTCCATGATCTTCCCCACTACCAGGTGAGGCTGACTGGTCTGAAGTTCCCTGCCTCTTTGTTCCCACTTTTGTATAAGGGGACTAAATCTGCTGTCCTCCAGTCTTTGGGTACCTCCCTGTTTCCAGTGATCGGCTAAACAGGATGCCAGAGGTTCCAGCCACCACTCTCTTAGTTCTTTAAGGACCCTGGGTGCACCCATCTGGCCCCATTGCTTTATCAACTCTTATTACTTCCATTTCCTTCAGGACCATTTCTCATGTAAAGGGACTTGTGTCCATTTCTGCACCATTCCCACCCCTTGTACTCCCTTCAGACCCATTACCCTCCTCTTCCTCAGTAAAGACTGAGCAGAAATACCTGTTCAACTATGTCAGCTTTACTGTTGTCATCCTCCATGCCGCCCCATCCTCCCTCTTCAGTCTCACAATCCCTCACTTTGCCTTGCTTTTTTCACTTATGTACCTGTAAAAGGTTTTGTCCACTCTACCCACTGATTTTGCAATGTGCTCTTCTGTCTGAGCTTTGGCTTCCCTTACTGACCTCCCTGCCTTCCTTTGCTTCTCCTGGTACTTCTCCCTATCCCCTTCTGCCTGTGTCTTTATGTAGTGCCTGAATGCAATCTTTTTGCCTTTCACTTTCTCTGATACCTCCTTGGAAAACCATAATGGCCTCCTCTTCCTTTTACCCTTGCTAACCTGCTTAAGGCATAGTTCTGTGGTTCTTGTAATCCCCATTTTAAATACTGCCCACTGTTCTTCAACCCCTGATTCCTGCCCCATTCCCTGTAATGCCTCTTTCAAGCATCTCCCCGTTTTCCCAAAGTCTGTCTCCCTAAAATCCAGGATACATGTTTTTGTGTGGTTTGGTTCCACTCCTTCTGTGATTTCAAACCACAATGACTGGTGGTCACTGTTCCCCAGGTGCTCCCCCACTGTTACCCCCATCACACTGTTCCTGTTTGTGAACACAAGGTCCAGTATTGCCTTCTGCTGAGTTGGTTCCATGACCAGTTGCTTAAGGAAGGCACCCTGAAGGGAGTCCAGGATTAATCTGCTCCTAGATGATGCTGCTGCTGGGTATGCTCCAGTCCATGTCTGGAATATTGAGGTCTCCAACCAGTACTACCTCCCCCTTGTCTGCCATCCTTTGGATGGCTAGCATCAACTGCCTATCTGTTTCTTCCTCCTGAGCTGGTGGCCTATAGACCACACCTGTGCAGATGGCTGGCCTCATTTTCCTTTCCAGCTTAACCCACAGTATCTCTTCCCCATTTTGTTCCTCCTCCTCCCTTCCTATCTGCTCTGTCTCTTCTGAGTATGTTGTAGCCAGGTATGGCCATCTCCCAGTCATGGTTATCATTACACCAAGTTTCTGTGATGGGCACAATGTCCAGATCTGACTGCACCATGACAGCCTCCAGATCCTCCTGCTTGTTGCTAAGGCTCCTGGCATTGTCACACATGGCTTTTCATGATTTGACTGCCCTAGACTGCTTAGCTGTTCTACTCCAGCCCCTTCCCTGGTTGTTCTTTATCCCTGGTTCTCCTTGCTGTCTGCCCTTCTGTTGAGTTTTCCCCTTTTCTGCCTATCCACCTCTTGGGCACTTATCTCCATCTTTTGCACACTGCTTTGTACATAGGCAAAGGTTTAAAACAATTAGGAACTAGAAATAGGAGCAAACAGACAGTCATTGTAGATGTGTGCAGAACTGATTCTGAAAAGTAGATTTGGGAGAAACAGTCCTCTTTTCTCTTTTGGGAACTGTAGTGTGTTATACAGGATTTTCAGTATCTTTCCTCCTCAAATAAATGGTGAGATATGCTTATCCCTTTGATAAACATTTAATTGGTTGATGTAGTTGGCAATGCTTGAAAGAAATATAGAAGGCATGGCATGGTAGGATATTCATTCTTATGGTGTCTATTCTATTAAAAAATAAGGGGCAAAACTATTTCTTTAGGTCCGCTAAGATGGCTTTAGTTATGGGTTCCAGAGTTATCTTGCTCAACGTTTTGTATGATCTTTTGGCATATTAACTTTTAGATAGTTGATATACTCTAGGTTCCAGTGAATGTACTATTTTTTTAATGCTAGGGTTTGAGACACATTTGTATGATAGGAGGAGTTCTGTTTTCTCTTTATTAATCCTGTATCCTAATAATCTGTTATATTGGTCAATATCATGCCATAGATATTTTAAGGAAGTATCTGGGTTGACTAGATTAGTAAATCCTCAGTGTAAAATGCTAACTTGTTGATCCGGTATCTTTATTACCTCAATGGCCACTTCCAGCCTAATGGCCTGAACATAAGGTTCTATGGATAGGGTGAATAACAGCGGGGACAAAGGGCAGCCTTGCTTTGTCCCATATTACAGTCTGAATGGATGGGATAGAACTCCATTAATTCTTATGTAAGCTTTGGGATATGAGTATATGACCTGTGTATTCTCCATGAATTCCTTGGGAAACCCAGATTTGTCTAACACATGAAACAGAAATTGCTATGATTGTTATTATTTTTATGTGGGTAACTGGTAAGGCCCACTAAACACAACTGCCTGTTTTCAGGGATGACCTGAGAGCACTGGGGAGGTTAAGACACTTGCTCAGAGTTACACAGCATGCACATGGAGGTTGTAGGAATTAAACCCAGGTCTGTTGGATGTCCCAAGCTCATTCACAGCTCATTACTGTAACCTCTATGCTATACTGCCAGCTCCAAAACATGATACCTCACTGATTGCCTTTTCTGTGTCGAGGCTCATTCATAGGAGTCTTGTGATGTTGTGATTTGACAGTTTATTTGTAGGTTTTCTCGATATTATTTTGTGTTTGTCTTGTAGTGATAAATCCTGTCTGGTCTTTGATTATAATTTCTAGTAAGATTTGTTTAGATGTTAAGATAATATAGCTGTATTGATTTTATAGTCTATATTTAGTATGGATATTGATCAATAAATTGTGTATTTGGTGCTTTCCATACCTGGATTAAAAATTGTGTAGATAGTGGCATATTCCCACATTTCTGGTGTGTCATGAGTAGATTGTACATGTTTAAAAGCAGCATGCAGTAAGGGGGCCAGTAGTGTTTTGTGTTTTCATAGAATTCTGGTGCATACCCATACTTTTCTGGGCATTTCCTGTTGTGGAGTCCCTTAATAGCTTCTTTTATTTCCTGTGTCTGAACTGGTCCCTTATGTTCTGCTACCAGTCTCTCCTTAAGCACCGGAAGGTTTAACTGTTGGAGATAGTTGGTGAATTCCTCTCTTGGAGGTTCATCTGGTTTTGAGTATAATTGAGCATAATTGTGTTGAAAGGTTTGCCTGATTAGTTTAGATGTAGTCTGATGATTTTTTGGTCTACGTCATATATTTCTGTAATGGTAGCCTGTAACTTCTGTGTCTTGGGCACCTAGCCAGGATTTTGGTAACTCATGATCTACCTTTATAGAATCTCAGTCTTAAGTATCTTAATGCTACAGTCATTATTTTTTTTACTGTCAGTATGCCCTGGATTTATCTTTATCTCTATGTTAGTCTTCCATAGAGCTGTCTCCGTGCTCGTGCTGCATCTGGAGCTAGTCTCCTTTATGTTAAGTGCCTTAAGTCTGTCTTCTGTCTACCTCTTTATCCCGCTTTATCCTAGGTGCATATGCTATTATTTGTCCCCTCTGGACTGTCTTACATGTGTCCCATAATAAGGACAACAAAATGTCTAGAGTCTCAGTGTTCTTTTTTTTTAAATTCAAGTTTATTGCATACTCAGACACAGGCACAAAATTTGCATTACAGTTCAGTTTTTAAATTAATTCCAACTTGAAGTAACATAGTTCAGCTTCTATCAGATGTCCATCAGAACAATTACAGTAGGTGGGTTCTAGAGTTGTGATTACAATTTCTAAAAGTGTTATTATCCCCCTAACTTTGACATAGGTTATAGTTCCTTTGCCTCAAGTTTTGCCTTTCCTCCCTTTTCTCAACCAGTATTAGTCCTAGATCTAGCCAGACCCTCTGACGTATTTCCCTCCCCTCCACCCATTCCAGGTATCTCATTTCCTTGTGACATCATCCAGGGTGTCCATCTGCTCACAAAGCTGTGTGTTCTGAGATTAATTTTGTGAGTGAGTTCTTCCATGTCCTGGATTCTCCTGGATAATAGATAACTAATTTTGGTGGGTGGGGGGGGGCGGACTAAGCCATCTCCTCGTTATGGCTCTATGTGCCGATGTCACTAGGGCATTCCACAGGTAAATCTTGTCTCTCCCTCTGACTTCTCTGGGCAAAACTCCCAGAATTAGTTGTTTTGGACCTATGGTTTCCGGGGTTGAGAATATCTCTTTTAATCTTTGAATGATATCTCTCCAATATTGTGCCAGTTTTGGTCATAACCAAAGTACATGGAGATGATCTGCCTTTCATTCTTGGCAACCTCTGCAGCACGTCGGTGGGGATTTCTTATCCCATTTACACTTAATTGCTGGGGTGATGAAAAACATCACTCTAATTTTCCATTCAAATTCCCGTCACTTTGGGGAGTATGTTGTTTTACATATTTGTGTGTGACTAGCTTGCCACTCCTTATCAGTTAACTGTTCTCCTAGTTCAAGTTCCACTTCTTTTGGAGGGATGTAGCTCGCTCCCCAGCCCCATAGATGGCTGAAATGTGACCTCTTCACCTGTGCAGGCTCCTTATTTCTTCTAAGAGTCCCACCAACCCTTTTTGGGCCAAGTCCTGGCCTTGTTGGTGCTGCAGTGTTTGTATATATGTTCTTACCTGCAGGAATCTGAAGTGGTCTGATTGCTGGAGTGAGAACCTTTCCCTAATCTGTCTAAAATCCAGGACATTGTCCCCCTCCATAAACTGCTGTAATGTGTATAGTCCCAACCTCCCCCATCTTCTAAAGGTGAGATCATGTTTTGAGGGATTAAACTCCCGGTCCCAAGACAAACCATCTCGTGGGCCAAAGTTCCTTATATAATTTATGTGTAGAACAGAGACATTTCATTGCCCTTAATGTATTCCTAAGCGCCAATAACAGGGCATTATCATCCTGGCTCAGTGTCTCTGGCATTGCCATTGAGGGCCCCCAGAGTTGTCCCCTCTGTACAGACCACCTCAATTGCCTTCCAGTGGGCCCCATAGTCCTTTGTGGACCATAACAGAGCCCACCTTAACTGGGTAGTGAGATAGTAGTCCTCTAAGTTAGGAACATTTCTTCCTCCAAATTTTTTGTTGGATTGCATAACAGTATGTTTGACTCTGGGCCTCTTGTTGCTCCAGAGAAATTTTGTGATTATTCTTTGCCAAATTTGAAATTGGTTATGGTGGATTTTCAAAGACAAACACTGAGACAGATAAAGATATCTAGGTAAGATATTCATTGTAACTGACTGAATTCTCAAGTAAAGAGGTAAATTCAATAACTCACACTTCAGCTTGATATCCTGCCTGATTTGGGCTATCAGGGGTTCGAAGTTAAGGGTGTATAGCACCATAAGGTTTTTAGGAATCTGGGTGGCCAGATATTTTATTTTATTAGCACTCCACTTGAGAGGAATTAGCTCTTTATATTTGAGGCAGGGTTATAGTAAAATTTCAAAAGTTCTGTCTTATGTTTATTAAGAGAGTATCCAGAGTATTGGCCAAATCTATCCAGGATGGATCGATCTGTCTAGGTTAGCAATATACAACAGGACATCGTTCGACATAAAGAGATATTTTATCCTCTTCCCCCTCAATTACCACTCCCTCTGCCTCCTGGTCCTTCCTCATGGCCTGAGTCAAGGGCTCTATGTATACAGCAAAAAGCAGGGGGGACAGGGGGCAACCCTGTCTGGTACCCCTGCCCAGGTCAAATCTCTATGAAACCCCACCATTCGCCCTCACACATGCCTGTGGAGAAGCATAAAGGACTTTCATGGCTCCCAGAAAGGCTGTAGGGAATCCAGTCACATGAAAGATTGCAAACAGGAAACTCCAGGTGACCCTATCAAATGCCTTTTCGGCATCAAGGCTCATAATACATGTGGGGGCATGCCGTTTATTGATTATATCTATTATGTTAATAGTTCGTCTCACCCCTTCTGGGGCTTATCTGGCTTCTGTGAACCCCATTTGATCCAGGTGTATTATGTTTGCTAGTAGGGGATTAAGCCTGGTGGCTAGTATTGCTGTAAAGATTTTATAATCAACATTTAATAGAGTTATCGGTCTGTATGAGCTACAGTCTTTTAGCTCTTTCCCCTCCTTAGGGATCACAGAGATGGTGCTATAGTTCCATGAAGGGGGAACTCCCCTACACTCCCACCACACCTGGTTGTAGATGTTCCCAAGCAGTAGGGTAGTTTCGACCATAAAGGTTTTATACAGTTCACTGCCAAACTGTCAGGCCCTGGACATTTGCCTATTTTAAGGTTCTTAATAGTACTGATTATTTCAGTTTGGGAAATCGGTGTTACCAATGCCTGTTTCTGGGGATCCTTGAAATTGGGGAGTTTTAATCCATTTAGAAATTCTCAGGCCTCCCAGGAGCAGGTATCTTTTGGCACTTGATAATGCTTTTTATAAGTTACCAAAGAATCTGCAATCTGTTCCCATTTGTGTGAGATTTGTCCTGAGTCTGGATGATGGAGGCCTGTAATATTAGCCCGGGCCACCTGTTGTCGCAGGCGGTAGGCCAAGAGCTGGTGGCCCTCAGGCCCCCTTCATGATAAGATTGCTTTATGTATTGCAGGGTCTTTTCTGTTTCAACTCTCTATAGCTTCTGAAGCTTGTTTTTAATGCCTTTTATCTCCATTTCTCTTTGCCTGCAGATCTTTAGTTTTTGTTGCCCTTCTAGGGTTTTAAGCTGCTGTTTTAGCCTCTCTCATTGTTTACCCTTTCCCTTTTTCTATAAGTCACAATGGCTATCAGTTTGCCTCTGGTTATCATTTTAACTGTGCCCCACAAAATTTGTGGAGTTATATCTGGGTTTTTATTTATTTGTACTGTTTGCTTAATTATTCTCCTGATCTCCTCCTTCACCTCTTTGTCTCTTAAGAGACTTGTATTCAATCTCCACTGGGTGGGTTTTTTGGGAAGCTGCAATTCTAGGTCCACCATGATGGGTTGATGGTCTGACAGCATCTCAGTTCCCACCCTCATGGAGTTAAATATATGAAGATCGTTAGCGAACATCAGGAATATAGCCAACCTCGAGTACATTTTATGTCTCGAAGAGTAGACACTGAAGTCCTTTGCCACTAGATACATCTCCCTCCAAATGTCCGCCAAACCTGTGTCCACCATTAACCTGCTAAATGATCTGGCTACCTTACTATTAGGGGCTGGTATACGTGAGGTGGAGTCAAGCAATCTGTTTAAGATCACATTCCAGTCACTCCCCTGCTATAAGGACACCTTTTGCCTTTTTGCTTATTAATTTAAAAAGTTCTGAAAAGAAGGAGATGTGTAAGCCTGGAAGGGCATAGACATTTAGGAGGGTGACCGCCATGTCCTGTATTTTCCCTACCACCATAACATTTCTGGCACCCTCATCCACTACTATCTCCTCCTCCTCAAAGGGAAGAGGAGCCGATAGAAGTATAGCCACTCCCCTCTTTCTGCCCCTCTCTAGGGATGCATGAAACAACTTCGGATGCCCCTTAGTCTTCAGTTTCTGGGTCTCTTTCTGTGTTAGGTGTGTCTCCGGAATAAAATTAATCTCACATTTCTTACCTCTCAAAGATTTTTGTAACTGTGTTCTCTTTATAGGATGATTTATCCCATTCACATTGTAGTATAACACTCTGGAACTAATTTTAGCCATGACAAGATCTTGGATTTACACTTACTAGGATAATCCTTTTTCCTTTATTGTAAGCCCCTTCATTCCCCATTTAAACTCAGTGTTTTTCATCACTCCAGACCCACCCCTCTGATTAAGCCTACTCAACTTTGTTCTAAAACTGTAGTCTGTTTGTGAAGATATAATCCTGTGTCTCCTGTCTTACATCCTTAATAACAAGAACCTTTTGACCTTTAACTGCAGGCCTACTGGTATAGTCATTATCGACAGTTATTCTGGCTTTTCCAAAAGTGATCGCTGTCATCCTCCAAGCTCTGAAGAGGATTTTCTCTTTAACGCTGTAGGAGGTCATTTTCACAATGGAGGACCACGGGTGAGCCTCTGGGTTGGAAGGCCTCTGGGCCAGGGAAAGATGAGCCCTGTCCATCGAGAGATCAAAGTCCTCCGGTAGTTTTAAGGACTCTCTCAGGACTTTTTGCAGATAGGTGACCATGTTTGTTGCATCTTTCTCTGCACCTTCAGGGATGCCATACACCCAGAGATTCTGACACCAGCTTTTCCCCTCAAGATAATCCAGCTTGCTCATTAGTTCCCTTTCTCTAGCCATTAGTAACAGGAGGAGACGGTAGTGTCTGTCAGTCTGCTCAATTACTTGGGTAAGGCCCATCTCAAGTTTATCTGTTCTGTGTTCGATTCTCCCAATATCCACTCTTAATTCTGACTAGGAGGTATCTATTTTGGCTACAGTTTTAGACATTTGCAATATTGATTAGACTAATTGAGAGCAGTCTTCATCCAAGCCAGTCACAGATGCCATGCTTGCTTCTGCCTCGGAGGGGGTCCCGATGTTCAAGCCAATTTTTCTCCCTGCAGCATCAACTGAAGCTTTTGTGCTGGAGTCTGGGAGACCCTAGCTAGGACTGCCTTTGAATTTGTTGCTTTAGCCGGTGATTGCATTTATAAAAACTGATGGATGCCTTTAGATTCTGAGTCGGGCCGGAGAGAGCCGTAAGCTAAGCTGCCATAGAGCCGCTGACGTCACCGGAAGTCCCTGAGTCACAATGTTCTTGATTATTTCTTGTGTTTTCTTTAATTTATTCATTGGTCTATGGATCATTAAGTAGTGAAGCATTCAGTCTCCATAAGGAGTGTTTATTTGTTCATGTCTAGTGTCATCCTAAGTGATGAATGGTTGGTCAGGGAAATTCATCCTATTGAACAGTGTAGGAGTTTGTCTGTATGTTCCCTGGAAATAAAGATGCTCTATTCTTATATATACATCATGTGGGTGTGTGCAATGTATAGTCATTTTTCCCTGTGTGTAAGTGTCTCCATGCATAGGTCCACCCCAGAGATTGCATATCACATTTACATTTAAAACACCCCTCCTGAAGAAAGCTTCTTTGGACCCTGAGAATCTAGCGAACTACAGACATATCTCCAACCTTCCTTTTGTGGGAAAATTTATTGAGAAAATTGTGGCAGCTCAACTGGAGAACCATTTAACCTTCCATAATTTATATGAACCTCTCCAATCGGGTTTTCGTAAGAGGCATAGTACCGAGACTGCTCTGGTTCGGGTGCTCAATGACCTCCTGATGGTGAGAGATCAGAGAAACTGTTCCATCTTGGTACTCCTTGATTTGTCATCAGCTTTTGACACTGTGGATCATGGGGTTCTGCTTGAGCACTGAGGCTCATCTGTGGGCTGTCAGGGATAGTACTCAGATGGTTTTCATCTTTCCTTGCCGGTAGAACTCAGAGAGTTGTCTCGGGAATATTTTCTTCCGAGTCTTTCTCTCTGCCTTGAGGGGTACCTCAGGGCTCAGTGCTGTCTCCCATGTTATTTTCAGAGTATATGCTGTCCCATGGAGACATTGTAAGATGGTATGGTTGAGGTTTCACTGCTATGCTGATGATAGCCAGCTCTACCTGTCTTTTGCCTCCGACCAGGTTAGTGCTATCTCAGTATTGAACTGCTGCCTCGTGGAAATCCAAGATTGGATGAGTCCTAGTGGTTTAAAGTTGAATGCTGGAAAGACTGAGGTTTTGGTGGTGGACCCAGGTTGCAGGAAAGAGGGGTTGAGGACTGATCTCCCCTCTGGTTTAGTCCTGGTGGGGGCTCAGATCCTTACCTCTGAGCAGGTGCGTGACCTGGGAGTGATGCTTGATGATGGGCTGACCCTTCATCATCAGGTGTTGGCAGTCATCAAGCTGGCCTTTTACCATCATAGGAACATTGCTAGGATCAAGCATCTCTTCCATCTAGCGATCTGCCTGTTTTGGTCCAAGCCTTTGTGACCTCACGCCTTGACTACTGTAACTCCCTTTACTTAGGGCTTCCTGGGGTTGACATCCACTGCCTGCAGCTAGTGCAGAATGCCACTGCACGTTTGTTGACTGGGGTATCTAGGAGATCTCACATTACCCCAGTGCTGCACGATCTGCACTGGCTGCCTGTTCAGTGGTGGATCACCTTTAAGGTAGGTTTATTAACTTACAAAGCCTTACACTGACAGGGTCCCAACTACTTGAAAGAGCGCCTGGTTCTTTACACCCCTTTGCAACAGCTCTGCTCGGCTTACGAGGGGTTGCTGGAGATTCTGGGGGTTAGCCTAAAGTCATCTGTGGCCTGTGCCTTTGGGTTTGTTGCCCCTACCCTCTGGAATCCTCTTCCCCATCAGCTACAGGAGTGCAGGACAGTGGGGTGCTTTACGTAGGCATTGAAGACCTTTTTATGGGGTAAAGCCTATTCTAATTTTCTGATTTTCTTGGTATTTATTGTATTTGTTGAACTTTACTTATTTGTGTAGCGCCTTGGTATTTGAAAGGCGCTATATTAAATAAAAGTTATTATTATTAAATTGTTTTTCTGCTTGTGTTTGCCTGGGAGGTCTGGAATTTCTGGGGTCCATGTGTTACTGTAAGACTAGATATGTGTCCCCACCTATAAGCAGAATGCCTTTCTGATAAATAATGTGCTAAATAATAATAATAATAATAATAATAATAATAATGGGATGAAGTTGGAGAGAGGACAATTCAGAGGGAACGTGAGGAAGAATTTCTTCACAGAACGGGTGGTGGACAATTGGAACACTCTGCCAGAGGAAGTGGTGGGGGCTGAAACAATCACGGGATTTAAGAATGCATGGGATAGACATAAAAGAATTCTGGAGGTCAGGAGTAAGGGGGAACAGACTTCTTGGAAAACATAAACTGAACTTACAAGCTCAAATGGGCAGACTGGGTGGGCCATAGGACCTTATCTGCCGACACTGTCTATGTATCTTATTGATGATGGGTTTCACTGCCTCCTTAGTTATCCAGGGGGGGGGATAGGCTGACTATAGTTATCTGGCTGTGGTAGTACAGTATATTCCTGTCATAAATGCAGATCATCCCTCTTTGTCCATTATCTGTTTTTGTATTTCTATAAGTGTGTGCCGAGGGATCAGCATGATGACTTTTCTTCTTTATCCTTTCCTGTAAGAGGCCAAAATTATTTCTGAGTTAATAAATTTAGTTAGTTTCTTGAGCTCCTCTTCTGAGAGGTGTGTTTCCTGTAATAGGGTGATGTCTGCCCCTTCTTTTTAATAGCCACCATAATTTTAGGCCTTTTGACTGGGTATTTTAACCACTAGTATTGTGGGAATCAATCTTAAATGGTGTCTGTATCATATGTGTACATGTGTATGTAAGTTCTTAGTATATGTGGCCTATACTTCCTCTCCCAGTCCAGGTCTTCCCCAGTTTGACTCAGGATTCTGTGCTCAGACTTCATGAACTGGGGTGTAAATGAATATATTATCAGATAGGTTAACACCCATACAAAACAGAGAACATTTATAATCCCAAGGTTAGGCTCATGTATAACACAATCCTGGGCATCCAAGGGCTGTGGTGTGTTCCTTCCAAGTTCAAGGAGATGATCAAACAACAAAAATTGAAGGAATTCTTAAGATACAACAGATTATAGAGAAAACTGAGTTTATTCCTATAAAAAATATACCTCCAGAACATACCAGCAAAGAGAGACAAGTGATTTGGATAGTAGGGACAGTTACAGTTGTCAAACCTATAGGTCAGTACCACTATGGAAGCAATAGCCTTTTTTAAACAGTGCACTGGGCTGAAGGAAAGGACCTTAAGATTCACAGGAGAGAGAGCCTAGTCAAACAGAGGTACAATATAGGGGCAAGGGGCTAGATGCAACCAGAGGGGAGGAGGCAGAACCAGAGAGGGGTAGTAGGAAGAGGAAGAGGGGGCAGTTCCATGTCCAAAGTCAAGACAGTACAACAATATTGTAATCCCTAAGTAAAGACAGTACAACAATGCTGTAATCCCTTTTTCAATTTAAGGAAAAGACCACTAACACAAATCTAAATGACTTGTCGAGGTAAGGGATCATTATTCTCTTCCTCAAGACCTGTTGATGCATTGAAAATTGAATGCGATGTACAAACATTTTTTAGGAATCTAAGGTCACAGATCATATATGATGATGACCCACCTCACAAAGAGTACAATGACTGAAAATGGCTCTTAAGATCAAATCCTCATTCAGCTCATCCATGGATAGAAATCTAGCCATTGAAACATAAACAGAGCTAGTGGAGAAGGAAATTATGGACTTTTCAAAACACATCAAGAAAAAAAACACAGCTGAAAACTCTTACTAAGGCAGAGAGGCAAGCCTTAAAGAGCCATTGACATCTCCATGAGAAATCTAAAAAACGTAATATTTAGAAGTAAAGCCGCTTATATTTCTCATGAGCTCTGTATTTCTTCTCACCATTAATTATTGTTGTAGGCATATGCATGAAAACAGGATCTCTGTTCCTTGAGGATTCACCAGCTCCTATTCCTTATTCCCAACCCGATGTTATAATACTCTGCTTGTGACATCACAGTTATTCCCATGGCAACAGACTGTGATATCAGAAAAGAGTATTATGATTTCAAGTTGGGAATAAGCTGTAGGCAAGATGAACTCCAAGGTATTAAAATCCTGTTGGTCTGGCATGATCTACCCTTGATGAAGCCTTGCTGCTTCATGTCCTGTACCCAATTTACATCCAGCAGTGCCTCCAGCCTCTCCTTTAGGATGCTCTCCATTATCTTACCCACTATGGACGTCAGGCTCACTGGCCTGTAGTTTGCTGGTTCATCCCTGGGACCACTCTTATGGAGGGGAACCACATGAGCCAGTCTCCAATCCTGCTGCACACACTCTGTGCACAGAGATGCATTAAACAAGTGTACCAAGGGGCCTGCCAGTACTTCTGCCAACTCCTTCAGCACCCTTGGATACACCCCATCTGGCCCTGGTGCCTTGACCACCCTCAGTGCCCTTAACCCTTCTAGCACTCTCTCACTCACTTGATTTCCCATCCGTCATCCCCCGTCTGTCTCTATCCTCCCTCCCTCCCTCCTCCCTCCCACTGTGGGTAACTCTCCACCCTTCTCCTTAGAAAGACTGAACAGAAGAAGCTGCTCAGCTTCTCTGCCTTATCATTCCCCTCCTCTACCCATCCCCCTTCCCTGTTTATCCTCACAATTTGATCCTTGCAGGTTCTTTTCTCCCTGGTGTACCTAAAGAAGTCTTTATCCCTGTTTTTTATGCCTTGCACCAGCCTGAGTTCCCTTGATGCCATGGCTGCTCTTACCTCTCTAGTCACCTCCTTCACTTCTTCCAGATACACTTCCTAGTCTTCCTCCCTCCCTATTCTTCTAAATCACCTATATGTACCCCTTTTCCCTCTCACCTTGTCTAAAACCTTACTACTTATCCAGTTTGTTTGTTTTTTCACCCTAGCCTTTTTACTCTGGGCCTTGCTGCAGGTGTTGGTTGCCTCCAGCAACCCCTGTTTCATCAGTTCCCACCTTTGGTCTGTATCCATAGTTGGTTGGATTTTGTCCAGGTACCCCTGTGCCACTTCCCCCATCTAGTTAAAGTTGACTTTCCTAAAGTTCAGCACCCTTGTGTCTGTTACCTGCCCTCTTCTGGCTATCAGTAGTTGGAACCATACCATCTGGTTGTCACTCCCCGCCAGTGGTTCCTCGATCCTAATGTCCTTCACCCATTCACTGTTCATCAGTACGAGGTCTAGGGTGTTTCCTTCCCTAGTTGGTTTCCTGACCAACTGCTCCAGAAAGTTTTCTTGGAAGGTGTCCAGTAACACCTGTTCCCTTCTACAACCAGTGGAATGTGTTTCCCATTCCATCCCTGGCAGATTGAAATCCCTATTATCACTACTCCCCCTTTCTTGGCAGCTTGGCAGAAGACACCAGGAGAAAGGACTGCTGTGTGACTGGACTTCTCTGCTGGGACTAAAGTAGAAGAACTTTTGTATTTGACCTTTAATTAAGGGTAAAAAACTAACATACAAAAAAAGTGTGTGTTTGGGTTAACTGAACTGAATGGGTATCTGAAGAGTTATCTAGGTGTAAATCTCAGGTGACTGAAAGGATTTAACTGTTGTGAGGTTTAAATTACTTGTAGAAAGATCTGGTAAGTGGGGGTGAGCTTATGAAGGCACTATTTAAAGACTGCTTAGAAAGATTTTGCTAGTAGCTTGCAGAAGACACCAGGAGAAAGGACTGCTGTGTGACTGGACTTCTCTGCTGGGACTAAAGTAGAAGAACTTTTGTATTTGACCTTTAATTAAGGGTAAAAAAACTAACATACAAAAAAAAAAATGTGTGTTTGGGTTAACTGAACTGAATGGGTATCTGAAGAGTTATCTAGGTGTAAATCTCAGGTGACTGAAAGGATTCAACTGCTGTGAGGTTTAAATTACTTGTAGAAAGATCTGGTAAGTAGGGGGAATGGTTTAGCTAGAAGGAAGCTACATTTAAAGACTGCCTTAGAAAGATTTTGCTAGTAGCTTGGCAGAAGACACCAGGAGAAAGAACTGCTGTGTGACTGGACTTCTCTGCTGGGACTATATTGCCCTCCTTCCCCACCCAAAGCTAGTTCTATTTTTATAGGCACAGGATTTGACTGACAACAGGAACTGTCTGTTTAGGGGCAGGAAGTGAGTGATAACAGAACCACCAAGGACCCACCATCCTAGAAGGGCAAGAGTAGCTCTCCGGCCCCCTCTAGCTGCTGGAGGTCTGCCTCTGAGCAAGTAAGTGGTCTACTGCGAAATATAGGATATTCTTGTCTCAGAACAGGACAATCAGGAGCTTAAAGGCACACAGGCAGAAAGAAGGAGAGAGAGAAAAAAACAGAGGAAAGAGTAAGGATTGCAAACAGTTAAGGGCCAGAAATAAGACATGATTGGGTGGTGCAGTGCAGTGGCTGTGGAGCAGCAGTCTTCGGGAGATGTTCTGGAGGATGCGGTGTTGTCCCATCTGCAGACACCTCTCTGGGCTGAGGAGGAGGTTGCTCATCTCCAGGCTGAGTTGGCCAGGATTTGTGGGACCTCCTCTTCCATCCAGGGACCACCAGTGCCACTGCCGTTGCCTCAGAGGTTGCCAAGAAGAGGAGCAGTTGGACCACAGTGGGCTCAGGGAGGGTGAGGGTGGTGGAACAGAGGTGCATCCCTCCATTGTACCTCTCCAAATTCCTATGCCATTCTGGGCAAGTGTGGTTCCTCTATGGAGGCACTCACAGTGGAGACCAAGGAGGATGCTGGGAACCTCCACAAAGGAGACCCACAGGAGGGCGGCAGGGGAGACCGCAGGGGAAGAAACAACTCCTGGTGGGGACTCATTGTTAGGAAGGTATAACTGGGGAGGAAGGGAGAGGGAGGTGGCATGTCTGGTCTGTGTAGCTTGGAGGGACAGGAGGCGAATCCTCAGGATTGCCGGAGCAGCTGCACAGGGGAGGAGCTGGATGTCATTGTCCACGTGGGACAAATGACCTGGCTAGAAAGGGATTAGAGAAGTGCAGGAAGAGTTTGTGGAGATTAGGGGAGGGGCCTTAGTCAAGTAGCACGCCACGGTAACCTTCTCGGAGGTGCTACCATCTATGGCATAGGAGAGGGCTAGGTGTTCCCGCACCCATGGGATTCAATCAGTGGTTGAAAAACTGGTGTGGAGCTCAGGATTGGCTTCATTGGGGTCTGGGGGTCCACCTGAGTGATGCAAGCTATACTGGCATGATGGGCTGCATCTGTCCGGGAGGGGAACCAGGATCCTAGGTGGTAGGTTTAAATGCTTCATTGGCAAGCTTTTTAACCAGCTAAGGGGAGGCACTGGAAAGGAGCAGGAAAATCCTAGCCCCCCAAATAATCATGGTAGTAAGCGGCAAACACCAACATAGAGGTGTCGATAAGGGAGAAGAGCATGGGTAAATGGAGAAAGTGACAAAGGCAAGAAGGACAGGGATGGGCGCTAAAGGGAGTAAGGCCATCAGGAAATGGAGGGTAATGAGTACCAATGCCCATAGTCTGGGCAACAAAGCTCCCTGAGCTGATGGCCTTAATGGAAGAGGGATGCCTGGATATCGTAGCAATCACAGAAACATGGTACACAGAGAACCATGACTGGGATGTTAACATACCAGGGTACATAACCTACAGGAGAGACAGGCAGGGGAGAAGAGGGGGAGGAGTAGCTCTCTATGTAAAGGAAGGGATAAAAGCAACTGAACAAAAGAAGTAAACAGGAGGAGAGGAGGCACTGTGGGTCACCTTGGAGACTGGAAAGGGCACCACAATCTGCACAGGGGGTTGTACAGACCCCCATATCAGGGGGAAGGAATGGACAAGGATATGATAGAAGGCATTCTTAGAATGGCAGAGAAAGGGGAGATACTGTTGATGGGAGACCTGAACATGCCAGATGTTAACTGGAGCACATTTGCTGCAGCCACATCCAAGAGCAGGGCCATTCTTGATGCCCTACAGGTGGCAGGCATTAGACAGCTAGTTTTGGAACCCACTCATGAGGGAGCAATCTTAGACCTCGTGACTCTCAAGCGGGGCAGTGAGAGGATCTCATATCTAGAAGTGGGTTGCCATCTAGGGACAAGTGACCATCAAACAGTGTGGTTCACGTTAAACTCAGCTACAGAGTCAAGCCATACAAAAGTGAGGGTACTGGACTTTAGGGAGGCTGACTTTGTGCAAGAGTGGGAGAGTGTCTCAGAAAAGCACTAGCAGACAGGCTAGAAGGAGGTGTAGAGCAACAATGGGGAATTATCAAAACTGCCATCACAGAGGCAACAAGCCTTTGTGTGAATCAAATAAACAAATCAAAATGAAAGAAAAAGCCACTATGGTTCTCAAACGAGGTGGCTGTGAAAGTCAGGAAGAAAAAGATAGCATTCCGGAAGTATAAGGAAGCACAGAAGGAGCAGGACAGAGAACTGTACCAGTTAAGGCAGAAGGAAGCAGGGAAGGAAGTCAGAATAGCAAAGGCCCAAACTGAGGAAAAGATAGCCAACTCAGTTGAAGGATAAAACCTTTTATAGGTACACATCAGCGTGCAGAAAGACAAAGGGAGGATAGTGAGGCTGAATAGAATGAACGGTGGGTGGGCAGAGGGGACAGTGAAAAGCAGGATACTGAATGAATATTTCTGCTCAGTATTCACAAAGGAGGAGAAGTGCCTAATCCAATTAACAGAAGCACTCTTGATAGGGGGTTGATCCAGTCCTTTCACAGAAGAAAGGGTTCTGCAAGAACTCCTAAAACTGAAGGTGGACATAGCAATGGGTCCTGATGAATTCACCCCAGAATTCTAAAAGAATTAAGGGAGGAACTAGTGAAACCACTGGCTACTCTTTTTAATAAATCATGGGAGGATGGTGTGGTACCCGAGGACTGGAGGAAGGCGGATGTGATTCCCCTTCACAAAAGTAGGTCCAAGACAGAGGCAGAAAACTACAGACCTGTCAGTCTGACCTCTGTGGTAGGGAAAGTGATGGAGTCACTTCTGAAGGAAAGAATAGTCTAGTACCTAGAGGCCAGTGGAGCACAGGACCCAAGGAAGCATGGGTTCACAGCGGGAAGGTCATGTTAGATGAATCTAATAGATTTCTTTGACTGGGTGACCAAAGTAGTAGACCAGGGAGGGGCTGTGGACATGGCCTACCTAGACTTTAGCAAGGCATTTGACACAGTCCCACACAAAAGATTAATAGTCAAATTAACCAGCCTGGGAATGGGACCCAGGGTGGTAGCCTGGATAAAACATTGGCTGGACAACAGGACACAGAAGGTAATTGTAAATGGAGTCCACTCTGAAGAAAGGGGCTTACTAGTGGGGTACTGCAGGGTTCAGTATTGGGTCCAGTCTTTTTAATGTCTTCATCAGTGACATTGCGAGAGGACTGAAGGAAAAGTATGCCTTTGCAGATGACACAAAGATCTGCAACAGGGTTGATCACAAGGAGGCATGGAAAGGATGAAAAGGGACTTGGCAAGGTTGGAGGAATGGTCAAGTATAGCAGCTAGGATTCAATGCAAAGAAGTGCAAGTAATGCACCTGGGAAACAAAACCCAGGGAAGAGTCACAATGGGTGGGGAGGTGTAACAACAACAAAAAGGAAAGAGACCTGGGGTAATCATATATCAGATGACCTTAAGGTTAGCAAGCAATGTGAGAAGGCAGTAGGGAGGGCTGGGGTATACTGGGATGTATAGGAGAGGCATCATCAGCAGAAAACAGGAAGTTGTTATCCCTCTGTACAGACAGTTGGTGAGACCCCATCTGAGTACTGTGTCCAGTTCTGGAGACCCCATCTCTGCAAGGACATAGACAGGAGAGAGGCAGTCCAAGGAGGGCAACTAAAATGGTGCAGGGTCTGCAAGAGAAGCCATATGAGGAGAGGCTAAGGAGCTTAATATGTATACCTTGAGGAAAGAGGAGAGGGGACATGATAGAAACTTTTAAGTACCTCAGTGGAATCAACAAAGTCCAAGAGGGTAGCATCTTTCAGAAAGAGACTTGCAGAACAAGGGACACAATTTAAAGATAGAAGGAGGGTGGTTCAGGGCAATGTGAGGAAGTATTATTTCACAGAGAGGTAGTGGATGCATGGAACAGCCTTACTGAGGGAGGTTGTGGGGTCTAAAACTGTGGAAGAATTCAAGAATGCATGGGACAGACATAAGGCAATTCTTGTGGGGGGTAGGAAGAAATAGGCTGTTGGTTAACTAGGATCTGTGGCCTATCCTGTAGGTAGGGAAATGGGCAGACTAGATGGGCCTAGCGGTCCTTATCTGCCGTCAAAGTCTATGTTTCTCATAGTTCTTCCTGATGTGCTCTGCCAGCATTCTATCTTTTTTTCTCAGATTGGGAGAATGGTCAGTACACCACCCCTAACTTTAGTGACCCATTTTTAGGATCTTGGATTTGCATCCAAAAAGCCTCAGCACCAGTCCCCTCCTGTCCTTCTTCCCTTACACATTTAAGACCCTCTCTGACATATACCGCCACCCCATCTCCCCTTCCCTTCTCCCTATCCTTACGATAGTCTATAACCTGGTACTGCCAGATCCCACTCATGGTTATCGGTGGCCCATGTCTCAGTTATCGTGGCCAAATCCACTTCCCCCTCAACCATTAGAGCCTGTAGTTCTGCTCCCTTGTTCCCCAGGCTCCTGGCATTTAATGTGACCACCCTCCAAGCCTCAACCCTGCCCTCCCCCTCAGCCCCTATTCCCTTTTGTGTCCCTTCCCCTAGTATTAGCCTCTACTCTAGTCCTGCTGTTATGAGGGGTAAGCCCAATTTTTATCTCCTCTCTGGTCCCCTGAGCATCTCCAGCCAACTAGCTACCCCTACTTCCTAGTTTAAATTTGACTCAGTGTGCTCCACAGTCTTACTCTTCAGTACCCTTTTTTCCTTCCTCATTGAGGTGCAGTCTGTCTCTTGCATAGAGACTGTTGTTTTCCTAGGTCCTCCTCCCCTCCCTCCTATCAGCCCATACCTCTTCTCCTGACACCATACTCCCAGCCATTCATTGAACTCCTGGGTTCTCTTTTTTTCTTGCCATACTTTCCATGGGAATGAGAAGTACTTCCGAGAAGGTGACTAATCTTCCCGCCCCCTCACAAAGAGGTCCCAGTTCCTCAAAACTCCTCCTCACCTTCTACACTGTATCATCCACCAGATCATTTGTTCCCAGGTGTATTATTGGTGGGGACCTCCCTCCTTCTACCAGCACATCTTAGCACCGACTGACTGCACCCTTTCAGCTTTATTCCGCATTGCTTCACCCAAACCCTGCTGTGCATCTCCCCTTTGCTACCCCACTAACCCCCCTTAGCATAGAGTCCCAGTACCAACACCTACAATTTTCCCTTCCACTTTTCTCTTCTAATTCTCTTCTTTTTTTTCTTGTTTTACACTGTTCCCTTCACCCAGTCCTATTTCTTGAACCTCCCGTATGTACCCCTCCACCCTAGTTTGGGTTCTACTCTTGTTTCACCCCCACTTCCAGCCATCTCCTTTGTTGCTGCAGTGGATTGTGTCTGCCCTTTCATCCTCCCTTCCTATTGACATAATTACCAGTGGCTTTTCCTCCCTTTCTCCTGCTCTTGCTTCATCCCCCACCACCCAGCCCCTTTCCATCCCCTCTTCCCCATTAGATATCCTTCCACATTTTGATTTGTTTTTCCCTTCCCTCCTTCATACCAAGTCATTTCTATCTTCATCCTAGACACTTCCCCTTTTAGCCACTGTACCTCCTTTTCCAGCATTATTAACCTTTGACAGACTGGGCATTCCCCATCCTCCATATGGTGCCCATGAATACTGCTGCCTCATGATTATTACATCCCACACCTCCTCCCCATGTCCCCTGTTCCACTCCCTTCTTAGGACCCCTTCCTCCCTGCATTCCCATCTGTCTCCCCCAGCTTGCCCTCATGTCCTGTCCTTTCCTCTGTCCATCCTAGTCAGTCTTCCCAGAGCATTTCCCCTCCTCTCTTTTTGGCTCCCATACTCCATTTACCCACTTCTGGATCCTCTTTTCCACTGGGCTCTCCCTTGACACATCTAGCCCCTCAGGGAGCCCTTAGTGCCATGCCCCTATTGAATTACTAAGTTACACAAACTACAGCACTTATGGCTTTTAAACAGTTTCCACACATTTCCCTTTGAACCTAAAGATAGATCATGTGTTTTTTTCACACATGCTGTTCCTACTCAACTTGTCTCCTTTATGGTACCTTTGTCTGTTCCCTTCAACCAGTGTTCTTGCTTCTCCTCCACCTCTCCAATTTCACCCCTCCTCTGCTCCAGACCCTGATTGACTAATCACTGCTGGGAGTGGTTTGCCTGGAGCATTTAACAAAGGAAGGGGTGTGGGTGGGTGGGGGAAGGAAAATTTCCACTTACTGGTGCTGGGTCCTCATCTCCAATTAGCTCCACAGGAACCCAGCTCCCAAAGCTAGAAAAAATGTTCCCAAACTTCGTTCCTCTACAGATTCTCTACCACTATGATCCTCCCAGGCCATGCTACAGAACAGCATTTACAGCTCTTCCCCGAGAAATATTTGGCCAGCAACGGTCCTGAGTGGTACTTCCAGCTCTTCCTTCAAACTTCGGTCAGGCTGCCCCTGAGGTAGGTTCCTCTGATCATGGCTGCTCTTCCCTCTTTGCCTTCTCCTCCTTTGATCCTGCTGCTCTTTCCCTTCTCTTGCCAGCTTGATGCAGCAAGCCTCCTCCTTTCTCCTGCTTCTCCTTTCTTCTGCTTGTTTGCGGCATCCGGCCTGTCTTTTAAAGGCCTGGCCGCTCACTCAGAGTAGGTGCTCTGCTCCTGGATTGGTTCTCCTGGGAGCCACGTCAATGAAAAATATGCACTTATTGGTATCAGGTCCACATTTCTGATTGGCTGCGCAGGGACCCAGCTCCCAAAGTAAGAAAAAATTTCCCCAAAGTTAGTTCCTCTACAAATCCTCTGCCCCTCTGATCCTCTCAGGCCATGCTAGAAGGCAGAGATTACAGTTCTTCTCTGAGGAATTTTTGTCCAGCAGCGGTCCTGAGCAGTGCTCCCAGCTCCTCCTTCAAACTTTGGGCAGACTGCCCCTGAGGTAGGTCCTTCTGATTATGGCTGCTCTTCTCTCTTTGCCATCTCCTTCAAGGCTGCTGCCCAGTCCTTTCTCTTGCTGGCATGTGGCGGCAAGCCTCCCCCTTCTTATATATATATATTTTTTATTGTAAAAAAAAGGTTAATGCATCAGTTAGGGTTGATAGCACAGTGATAAAAGTTTGGAAATGTGATGTTAGGTTATGCCCTTACAACTCCCCACCCCCACCTACCCTCCATACACCAACAGGCATCGGGGTGTGTGTGTTGGGGTCATCAACCTAACTATCACCCCATTCCATGAGTAAAACAAGCTGAGATGGTGCAGTATAGGAGAACGGGGTGAGAGTTAGGCCTGACTATCCCAATGCACACACCGATGCCTGTTGGTGTGTGGAGGTTGGGGGTGGGGGTGGGATGATAGGGGTGTAACCCTAACATCACATTTCCAAACTTTTGTTGCTGTGCTATCAACTCTAACTGATGCATTAATGAAGTTTTCTGCAATAAATTTCCCTTCTTTTCGAAAAAGTGTAATGTAACTGGTAACTGGTATGTATTAGTGGGAGCGCGGGCCCTCTGGGCCCTGCGTTTCTTTCACATTGTCCATTTTTTGCATAATGATATGTGCATGTGGGAACACGGGCCCTCCAGGCCCTGTGCACCCACTTATACAGTAGTACGGGGCCATACATCAGCACCATAGTGCTCCCCTACCCCAGTCACCTCCCTCCCTCCCTAGACCCCTCCCTGTACCCCCATCTCAGTGCACAATATTCCTGTCTCTCTGAACCTACCACCCTCCTCTGCGATGTCATCTACAACCCCATGTTATCACTTTTTCTTTTTTTCCTTTTCCTTCTGCCCCAGTGAAGCCTTGTCTGACTCTGTGTGTATCATCTATGCACACATTAGTGCAGTTAGTTTTTTTAGTAACGTATCAGTTATTTACAACAATCCAAGTTGTACCTTATGCCATTGCTGTTTACTTGTGCTATTCAAATGCATGTTGTATAAGATCGTGTACATCCTTGTATTGTTTGAAAACTCCAGGACCTCCTTGTGAATGAGCTTGCTCAATGGAGTAATTCCTGTAATAATAAACTTGAACTTGAACCAAAGGAACCCTTGTAACATGTTTTTGCCAATATCTCTGTAACCGTAGCAAGTAGGAAATAAATTCCACTGCAGGTGTAGTGTATGATTTCCAAACTTGTTTTTGTGGCTTAGTTCACCAAAAGGCATTCTAAGTAGGGCTGTGTGAATACCTTTGCCTGAATATTTGGCCGAATAGTCAGTATGTGGGTCCCAAGTATTCGTTAATCGGTATTCGGCCAGAAAAGGTGTTTATTTAAGGAAACTTTAAAAAAGCACTTCAGCAACATCATTAATCACTCATTGAACCTGGTATACCATATACACCTCAATGACACTTCAACCTACTGTATAACATAGAGCTCTCACTAATGCAACACAAGCTGCATGTGGCACACTTGATCCACCACACCACATACATAGCACTCTGAAAACAATATCAAGCATTGCATTGGGTCAGCACTAGAGGGTGCTCATGGTCACAGACACAGGGTAGAAGGTGCTTTGGCCATGGGCATAGGAATAATGATAGCAGTGGCTGCAGTAGTGGTGACAACTGAAAGGGTGGCTGCTGCAAGAATGGCATCAGTGGTGGTGGGAAGCACACTGGCTGTGGATGTAGCAGCCATAGTGGTAGCAGTAGAAACACTGGTGATGGTGTCTGCTACTTCCTGCACAAAGCATGCATGCTGTAATGCCCCCCCACTACTGCATAACAGGATGTGACAGTGAACATACAGATGGAACAGGTGGTGATACTTGTAGTAGTAGTACTGCTAATGGGATTAGTAGCAGTAGTACTATTACCAATGCTGCAAGAACTAAAAGGCTTGCTTGGGGAGGACAATATTTGAGCCCACCAAATAAAGAGAGACACCTGTATGTCATTGTCTATGTAGTCTACCTCACCACCTCCTCTGGAATTGTATTATGTATCAGTAATATACAGCGGAGCAAGACAAGATGCAATTCAGTACTTTGCAGTAAATGACATGCAACAAAATATTGGATGACTAGAGGGCTTAATTGCCATTACATTTCACTGCTCCTTGCAGCATTCTGTAGCATTTTGCAGTAATTTTGCAAAATACTGCATTGCATACTGTCTGGCACCATTGTATGAACTGTTTTATAATCTTGATGCAGTGTTTCATCCTTGGATATGTTAGTTGTGGATTGTTGTGTTACAAGGGCATCTCAGTAGCATTCATTTTAACTTCACTTATTCATGGTGTGTGTTTCTTTAAGGGTTGTATATTCATAGTGTGTTTGTACGTTCCTGCCATGCAACCTGACAAAGACCAGGTTCTGGTCAAAGCACCAGGACTCTATTGGCATCCTCCAGCCTGAGCACAAACAAATGTATTGGCAACCCCCCCCCCCGAGTGCGTCCTTTATTCTACACAGATTGTTTGGGGGGTTGGCAGCCCAGGGACAACACTAGCAGTAATTGTGTGGATGTGCTGTATGTTTGTGGTCTATCATCCTGTCCATCACTACTTGGGGCCAGCGGTGCAGATGCTTTGCTGGGGCTGGAACAAGCTTGTTTGCAAGATTGCTAAAGACATGATGGATCAGGTCACTACTGGTTACTGGGTAAAACACAAACTATTACTACGTAGTACCTGTGTGTGTGATGTATTACTTAGTGCTTGTGGAACTACAGTAATACACCAACCTTTCCAGTTATACTGCACCACAAAAAGGTAGCAGTAAAGAAAAACACTGCTACTAAGAAGGAAGAAGAAAAGGACAACCTGTTTAGTCAAACATGAAACCGAGCAAGGAACAGATGACATACAGTCAACTCAGTGAAACAGGCCTGCCCCACTAAATGCAATGGTTTAATTAACAAAACAACAACAAACAAACCAAACAAGCATTTGTCAATGCCGAATGTTTGCTTGTTGGCATTGGCAGTGGTAGTGTAGAAGTTACAGAGCTGCATAACAGAAATGGCAGTGAAGTATTGAACCGAAACCAACCCCACCACCACCCTGCAGAGAATGACAGGCATCGGGGTGTGCCTTTGTGTCGTCAGACATAACGGCCACGCCATTTCACCACACCCTACCCTGCAGACACTGACAAGTGTCACGGTGTGCCTTGGGGTCTTTGGCCCTTATGAGCACCCCATTCCATCAGAAAATACAGTGAGATGGGTGCAGTATAGGAGAATGGGGTGAACTTTGGGGCCGAAGAGTCCAAGGCATACCTCGATGCCTCTCACTGGCTGCAGGGCGTGGAATGGTATGAACATTACAGGCAAGAATCCCAAGTCACACCCCTGATGCCTGTCATTCTCTACAGGGTGGGGTGTTATGGTTGGAAACCCTAACACCTCAGGCATTCGTTGGTATTTTCACTCCAAATTTTGAACATGGTTTTTTTGTGACCCCCACCTCATGAACAGTGGCAATATCAGTTTGATAGCTGAAAGCTGCTTATGCACAGTGACTACGGCATTTAGCGCCACAGGTGCAAAAACACATTCTGAACAGGATGTGAAAAATGACAGCTATACTGTTCATGGGGAGGTGTAAAAATGGCAATGTTGCAAATCTGCAGTAAAAATATAAAAAAAAACTGGTGAAGTCACGAGCGTGCATAGAAACTATGCAACGTACACCCGTAATGTAATTAGTTTGGGGATTGTTTACAGCAGATTGTCGACAAAGGCATTTTTGGACCTCCGATCATGAACAGTGTCACTGTGATTTTCTTTATCTGTCCCGTACAATGATTTCCCCCAGCGACCATGCATCTCTGCTCTGAAAGTGTGAAAACACATTTCGGCCGTGTTGTGAAAAATGACAGCTGTACTGTTCATAAGGAAGTGTGGAAAATGCCACTTGGAAAATCTGGACTGAAAATATTACAAAGTCATGAACTTATGATGGTGCGTGGAAACTGCGCAATGCTCACTCATAACACAGTCATTTTATGGACTTTTGTCACCAAATTTTCAACATAGCCATTTTAAGACCTCTGCTCATGAACAGTGTAACTGTGATTTTCTTAATCTGTCCCAAACATTGCTTTCACACACCGACTGCACCATTGTGCACTACATGTGCGGAAACACATTTTTGGTGACATGTGAAAAATGGCAGCTATACTGTTCATAAGGAATAAAATGGCAGTGTGGAAATCTGGAGTGAAAATATAGAAAATTCGCAAACTTACGAGCGTGTGTAGGAACTGCACAACACACGCTCGTAAAACAGTAATTTCTAGGAATTTTTTTCACCAAAGTTTTAACATAGCCATTTTAAGACCTCTGCTCATGAACAGTGCCACTGTGGTTTTCTTAATATGTCCCATACATTGATTTCGCACACCGACTGTGCCATTGTGCACTACATGGGCGGAAACACGTTTTGGGCAAGATGTGAAAAATGAAAGCTGCACTGCTCATAAGGAAGTGTAATAAAATGGTAATGTTGAAAATCTGGAGTGAAAATATTGAAAATTCACAAACTTACGAGCGTGCCTAGGAACTGCACAACGCACGCTCGTAAAACAGTCATTTTTAGGAATTTTTTCACTAAATTTTCAACATAACCATTTTAAGACCTCTGTTCATGAACAGTGTCACTGTGATTTATTTAATGTGTCCCATACATTGATTTTGCACACCGACTGCGCCATTGTGTGCTACATGGGTAGAAACACATTTTGGGCAAGATGTGAAAAATGACAGCTGCACTGCTCATAAGGAAGTGTAATAAAATGGCAATGTTGGAAACCTGGAGTGAAAATATTGAAAATTTGCGAACTTACGAGCGTGCGTAGGAACTGTGCAACGCGTGCTCGTAAAACAGTCAATTTTAGGAATTTTTTCACCAAATTTTCAGCATAGCCATTTTAAGACCTCTGCTCATTAACAGTGTCACTGTGATTTTCTTAATGTGTCCCATACATTGATTTCACACACCGACTGCGCCATTGTGTGCTACCTGGGTGGAAACACGTTTTGGGCAAGATGTGAAAAATGACAGCTGTACTGCTCATAAGGAGGTGTGGTAAAATGGGAATGTGGAAAATCTGGAGTGAAAATATTGAAAATTTGTAAACTTACGAGCATGCGTAGGAACTGCACAACGCACGCTCATAAAACAGTCATTTTTAGGAATTTTTCCACCAAATTTTCAACATAGGCTTTTTGAGAGCCCACCTTATGAACAGTGGCAGTTTTGTTTCGTTACTCAGTCCTGAAAGGTGATTTCACACAGTGACTGTGAAATCACCCTTTGGGGCCAATTAACACCACGACAGTGAGATCATTCATGAGAAGGGGTCCCAAAAACCCCATGTTGAAAATTTGGTGCAAAAATTCCAAAAAATGCCTGAGATATGCAGCAAAGTAGAAAAACCCCTATCTATCCCATTGTACAGCTTACCGGCATTTCCTCAGTTCGTGGTCAGCTTTGAAGAGTGAAGACGTGTTCCCAGCCCACCAAAGATCATCGCGCCGGGGTCTGGAGGTAAGTATGGGGTGAGGGGGGCTGTGGGGAGGCAAGGTGTGCTGTGGGTGGGTGCAGGTGGGGACAGAGACACCGAGGGACCGTTTTTGAGTTTCAGGTGTTTTTTTTTAAATGACAACAACGTGGGACATTTTCCATGCTGGGGTGGGCTCCCAGCATGGCACAAGGACAGCTGGTGGGGGGGCGTGGAGCCAACGAGGGATTGGCACCCCCGTCAGTGGTAGCATGTGTTGCCACACTGGGGTGGGCTCCCAGCGTGGCACCCTGTACTCTAGGGGGGCGGGAACCAGTGGACCCCTGTTAGCTATACTGATGTGTAGCCACACTGGGGTGGGCACCTAGCATGGCATATAGAACTCTGTTTTTGGGGTGTAGCACAGCTGGCCAGATTGGGCACCCTCGTCAGCTACACAGTGTGTGTAGGCGACCACGCCAGTATGAGTGTGGTGTGTGTGTGGGAGCGCTCATGAGCAGGCGATATCTTATCGCTGCTCACTGAAGCGTAGCTCCCCCTTTCAACTGTATGCCACTACATTTTGGACTGGTCATGGACAGCTTAAGCAGGCATTGGAGAACTGCGGGCATGCCTGCAAACACACTTCCTGAATTGGAAGAGGGCTGCCACACCTCTGAAAACTCGGATGATGGCACTATGTTTCTTGTTCATGTGTGCAAGCAAACATAAAAATGCATGTGCATAGCTGTGCACACACAAGGTACAGACTCGTGGAGGGGTATTTTTCACAAGCACAGGTCAATTGTGGGCAGTGGGCTGTAGAAGTGGGGGGGAGTCCGCCAACACACTCCTCATGTGTACAGGGATCTATACCCAGAACCAGAGGACTAACAATAATAATTCAGTGAGTCAAGCCTGACTTTCTTAGAACTGAAGAAGTTTATTTCAAAATCTGTGTGCACATAGCTGTGCACACATGTGGCCCTGCCTCATGAAAAAATATATTAAGCATGCACATGTAGGGTGAAGTCTCACAAAATTAAACATTATGCACATATACAGCAAATCATAAGCAGTGACCTACAGGAGGAGGAGTTAGCAGACACCTCATCAGTCATGCAGGGAACCAAGCCTGGAACCAGACAACAGCAAAAAAACTAAATACAAAAACAAAATGTGCTTTACCCCAAAAAAATCACACTGGAGCTATGTCAGACAGCAGCAGAGAAGGGGTGTTAGCAGACAGCCCTCCTAGTCCTTGTAACTGAGTACAGCAATAAGGACAAAATACCTGTCAGAAAGCCAAACATAGCCTTTCTGACACTGATCAAAAAAACTATACTGACCCAAAAAAGCCTGTGAAGCAAAAATCTATTTCTTTTTTAGCAAGTTTAAGGTCTGAAAAGTACCGTAGTGCAGCTCTCAGAAACCACTGTCTCCTGTCTTCTACCAGCTCAGAGTGAGGAAGTCACATGGTGTGCTTGCCTTTGAGCTCAAGAAACAGTTTTTGATTGGCCAACAAAGCTCTGAGAGACTTGGAAATCTCACCAAACAGTAGTTCCCGAATAGTGGCCAAATAGTAAACTAGTTGAAAAATTCATCCAAATATTCAGGAAGCTATTATTCGTGGTATTCAGAAAATACTATTCAGCCCATGCACAGCCCTAGTTCTAAGCTGCGGGTAGCGAAAAATCCGTATCTCGCTTTATTTTCGAGATATAGGTACCGAAAGATGTCACTGGTGCCGCAACATAATCCTATGGGAAATTTCTCAGCTTCAGAATGCTGTAACTTTGGGCCTGTTGAATATTTTGGTACCAAACCATGAAAAGGCTCATCTATGGGACCAGGGCTTGCCGTCCTGCAAATTTCACCCCAAAAGCCCTAATCGTTTTGTTGCAGGGGGGTGTCAAAGATTTGCAGATTTTTGGGCAAACTACTGTAGCAAATTGCAACAGTTTTGCAAAAATGGCACAACACTTTCATGATTTGCTAAAGTGTTGTGGCCATTTCTGTCACAATTTGCAACAGTACTGGGGCTCCGATTTTTAAAGCTACATTTCAGGGGGGGTTTACCCCAAAATAAAGAAAGGGCTGACATCCTCAGGACCTGACTAGGTAAACACAACATTCAGTGTTTACCTAGGGGGTCCCAAATTTAAACACCAGGAATTTTTCTCTCTAGCTAACTGAAAACAAGATGGCCACTGCATGAAAGTATAAGGGCCATATGCGAAAGTAAAATGTACTGGTGGCAGCTTTCAAGAGATACATATATTTTTTCCCCATTGACTATAATGGGAAACTTGTTTTTTGAATAACTTTTGAATGGTTTAATATTTTTCCACCAAATCTTTGAAAGGTACATCAGTGATCCAGACTGCATCTTCCCTGAAGATTTCAGACCAAATGGACAAATTGTGCGGGCTCTAGGCACAAGCAAAGAAACTCACAAAAAGTCAGGTTTTTGGTGTTTTTTGGTGTTCTGCAGCTCCACAACTGCTCATCCAACCACAACACAACTTGCGAGATCCAGAGATCTATGGTACCAAACCTTTTGCTGTTACCCTTACATAACAATCAACAAATTATGCTGTCTGCTGTTTTGCAGGATAGTAGTTAAAAAAAAAACTCTGCCTCTTCCCTCTCTCCCCACCCTCCTCCTACATCATTGGCTGGTATCCAAGAACAGGTGTTATGAGCAATGGCCCGGCTCACATATTGATGACTAACATTATAAAGAAAAAGCAAGGGCAGTGGGACAGTGGTATTGCCTATATTAAGGACAGCAGAAAATGAAATGATTAAACTGTGAGCAGTTAAAATAGCTTGTAGCATGGAGGAGAATAGACACGCTGCTTTAAAAGTTCAGGGTTTACTGGGGAGATCAGTATGCAACCTAACTTTCTCTCCTAGTAAGTGGACTGATGACTTTCACGAAGATTTAAAATGCTCAGTTTGTCAGAAAATCTTTAGTCAGTCAGTGATGGTGGAGAGTGGGCAGAGCTTCTGCCAGGTCTGTATTGATATTTTTGAGACAGTCATAGGAACCTCTGTTGTCCCATGTGTGGACAGGAGCTCCCAGACAGAAAGTGCGCTGTTAACCTATCACTAGCTCAACTGGCAAAGAAAGAAAAAAGATGGAACCTAAGAAATGTATGGAATATAAACTAGGAAATACTGTATGTGCTTCCTGCTGCCCAGGTCACATGCCTTGTTTTAAAGGTTATTACAGCTACAGTTATTGTGGACTTAGGCAGAATTAGGAGGCCATCCCCATATAAAACTCTTATGTGCCTGGAGCTGACCAAGGGTCTGTATTTATAATCATTCTGGCTACCTTATTTTATTCTATAATAAACTCTAGTTTTTGTGATTTCCAGATGTAAGATCATATACGTCATAGAGCCCTGACCCTTTACTTGACTATACAGACCTAGAGAAGGCATGAGTAATAAAAAGATGGATTTCATATGTGTATGTGTGTGTTGTGTGTGTGTGTGTGTGTGTTTTCTTCTATTTTTTTCTGCACAAAGAAAGCTGCTGGGATTATACAATTTTTTGCTGTTTTGCTGGGGTGGAAAGCAATGTGCATCTACCGTACAGGATAATATTGAACCTGACAGAAGCAGAACTTCATGCCTAAATAAAACAACCAAAATCTGGCTTAACAATTCTGGGTGTCTTGGGGTCAGTCTATTGTTTGTTGCCAAGAAACAAAAATCCAGGAAAATGCATGTACTGCATCTTGCTGATGCTGTAGTAGATGAAATCCACCCCTTTACTGTAGCTTCAACAAGGAATAGTGTATCAATCTGATGCAGTCCATTTCCAGGGAGAAATTTTCCCTTAGGAAGCATCCAATGGCTGCTAATTAGAACAGTAAAAAAAAAAAGATCCAGCAAAATACAATCAAATATAGTATATACAAACAATTTGACTCAATCTGATAAGGGAAGACATTGGTATGGCCAAGGATTTTACCATTATGTGGGTGCCTATATCGGCAACATACAGAGGTAGGTGTTGGTATGAGAAGAAGTTATAGAGCAATTCAATCAGTCTGTACCAGGAGCCCTGAACAGCTCATTTCAAATCTGAGTTGCTTGTCGTTTGCATTACCTTTTGAAATTCACCTAAATTACTGTTGATTTGACAGCATATATGCTGCATGGAGGATCTGAAAGCAACTGGCGTTAAACTGTATTTATTTAATCAAGAAGTCTATCAAAACAATTTTTTTTTTGTTGTTCTTCTTTTGTTTTTCATTACTGGAACCAGTCTTGGGGAACCTCGCCCACTCAGGGATGTAAAACTGTGCTTACTGATGCATTTTGCATACAAAATGCTTATGTGATCATCTCTCTCCCTTCACCATTTTGGCTCAGCAACCAAGGGAAATAGTAAATAACAAAGTAACATAAATTGCAAACAGGCAGAGCAATGTTTTTGCCTTTTTCCCAAGTGCTCCTCCAAGAAATATTTGAAAAGATATACACAGCTGGGGAATTAATAAATGCTCAATGCTGAGTAAGTGCTTGTCTACTAGGCTCTAGTAGTAAGCAAATGTAAGGAAGAAACATTCATTTGACACATTTGTTTATGGTATCTTTGGCTCTTTTCAGTTTTTCACATGCCACGATTTATTATTCAAGCAATTACAGAGTACAATGCTCAGGAAAGAATGTAATCAGTTTACAGCTTGTGTGTGTGTTTGGGGGTGGTATTCTCCCATAGCTAGATGAAAACCAGAAGATCTTTCTTCTGGACACATCTTGGCATAGCCATGGTACCATATGTCAGACAGCGGGGAGGAAACAAATACCATGGAGACTAGCTTCTCCTTATTCTTTCCCATTTTCTCCATTATTGAATCAGTGTCCATGAAGTAGCAGCCATGTGTAAGTGATGGACAGCAACAATCTTGGCCACTAAGAAATAGTGTAGTGCGACTTCCACCAGAGATAATGAGCAGAGGGTTTCATGGACGCAGCGGCAACTGTGTTGCAACTCCAACATGTTGTTCGGTCCAAAGGAGTGTGCTGAGTCCTTTTCTGATAGCAAGAGGTCTGCAGAGATATGTCCACTGCAGCTCTTAAAAAGGCTTTCTTTTTCACAGCCATGCCAGTAGCCTTGTTGTGTCCTATCCATATGTGCTCCCTTCCTCCCACTGCAATGTGCATTCCTATCATTGTAGTGGGAGTTGGTACACTGGATTGGCGGAACAAGGGCAGGTGAGTGGGACTGTTCCCATCATCACTGAAGCAGGAAGTAGCAATTATGTGGTACATAGGGCAGTAAGACAAGGAAGACTTTTTCCATATGGAATTTGAAGGTAGAGGTAAGGGTAGTAAACATCAAAAATGCATGTGGTGGCATGTGGCACCATTACTGAGAAAGGGGGGTTCTCCATTGTGCTGAAAAAAATTGAAGAAGGTACATAAGTGGATGACCAAAAGTTGGCAGGCAATTAGTAAAAGCTGTTCCCTTAAGCATTCAGCCACTCCATTAAGTGTTACTTAAGGAGAAACATGATGAATGAGTGCAAGAAATGGAACCGACTTAGGGTATTTATCTCGGAAAGAAGCTTTATCCATGTAAATATGGTGTTGGGTGCTTTTTGAGTGGTTAATGGGTAACCACTTTGTAATACACTGTACTCAGAATCAGACTCTCTGATCAATGAGAGTTTCTACAGAAAAAAGGACTGAGTCAAATCTTTGTCAGGAATGAGAGGATGCCTGCTTTAGCCACTCTTATTTTGTTTCATTAGCAAATGTGAAAGAAAATGTCTGTGTTGCCAGTCACTGGCAGTGTTGCTTTGTCTGAGAATCCATTGGTCTTTCTAGAGAATATATTTGCGTTAAAGTCAAGATTAGTGTGTCTCAACTCATAACACATGAAACTCAATCCAAATGAATTTAGAGATTCCTTTAATGCAATACTAAGACACATCTCACATACAGCATGTGATTGTGTGTGTGTGTGTGTGTGTGTGTGTGTGTGTGTGTGTGTGTGTGTGTGTGTGTGTGTGTGATTAAGGCAGACCCACAAATAATTTGTTATATTTTTGTTTCAATACCAAAAATACACTGCTAACAAAAAGTACTCATCAGTCTAAGAATGTTGTCATTTGGAGGCATAGATTTCTTTTCTATAAGTAGGAACATTACTAACTGCTGCCAATGGAAAAAAAATCCTGTTCCTTCTACACATATTTGTGCCAGGGAAAAGAATTACAAAGGGAACAGAGAATCACCAGTGACAGATTTCTTAACCAAGGATTGTGACAGGGGGCTACCCTGCCACTGTTTTGTACCATCCTTTATCTGCATTCAACTGTTGCAATAGCTCTCCTATCTTTTTCTGTATATTTTATCCCTGTGTTTCTAGTCTGGAAGGTTGGCCACCTTATCTACCAACAATTTCTATGTTTCTATACTAGTGGATAAATAGAGGGCTTATTTCACCATCTCAGTGAGTCATAACCCAACTGCAAGAGAGCATTCTGCCCTGTCTTCCAGGATTTAGGTAATGTATGTACTTTGTCCTGTTTATTGCTATGGCTGATAATAAATATGTAATAAGCTGATTGTGTTTTCTTTTGCAGTGTTATTACCCACCAAAACTCTAGGGAAGCACCAAATTACTAAGAGTTTCTCATAATAACAAACTGGCACTACCCAGATGGGACATCAACGAAAGAGCACAAACACCTGAATTAAATGGAAGTAAATGTAATGTGACTCATAGGTGCGAGTTGTTTAAGGGAAAAAGGTAGTTCCTGACAAAAACAATGAGGATAGTCCAGTCACTGAATGCATTGCTAGTCCCTCCCCCCCCCCAACACACACACACACACTAGTGTTTTCAAACATTTGGGCAAGCAAATATATTATGTTAGATTGGATAAAAAAAATGATGGCAGGATTTTGTCTGGATGTGGAAAAAGGGTTTATGTATGTGAAGTGAGGGTTTGTGTACATGAATAAAGTGGTGAGGATGGTTTGGAGTCTAACAAAGCAGAAAATAGTGGAGACCCTAGAGTAACAGAATTAGTAATTGCATGATGAGTACATACGATGATGTGATGGAATCAGTTTACACAGTTTATGCATGTGTCTTGTGAAAGTACAAAGAGGTGTTTTAATGCAAAAGTATGATGTGGTATGAACAAATGTGATTTAACCCCTACTCTATGTACCTACAGTATTGAACTTACCCCTTACGTGGGATGGATTCCAGGCAGCTACCAGCCTGCCACAGCTTTCACTGGTTTAAACCTAGTCGAGGGAGGCACAATGCTTAAGTGGTAAATAACAGAAGGTTCTCATTTCACTGTTAATGTATGCTTATTTGAAGTTATTTGCAGCGATTTGGTTTAATTGGCACATTTGTGTCATCTCAGTTGCAAGAGGGACCCAACTTGGTATATCCTATTGTGTAAGCAACATGTTTTCTTGTGCCATGCTGCTTGTTAAGCATAAGAGGTTCAGAATTTATTTTACTCTCCTTCTCCAAAGGGGCATGAATTTCTAAGATGCACTTTTACACTAAACTGACTCATTATGGCTTAGTCTGCCAACCTTGAGTTCTCAGCAGCTGCTCGAACAAAGCCTGTAGCTCAAATCCAATCCATAGGCAGAAAGATTTGTTGTGTTAAGTGCTCATTAAACAGAACAAAGTTTATATTCTGAAACTAACCTTTTTAATTTCAGTGTTTTAAGGTTTGAACATTTTGTCATGAATGGATTTCCGTGTTATTATGCATACGTGGTCCATATGTGGTCCATAATATTGTGTTTTGGGGTGGGGCTGTCAACAACGCCAACCCTTTGATCATCTACTCCATACCAGGTTTCTTGTTTTTCAGCATATGGCAGTATGACAATTTAACTGCCTCAGATGGCACTGTGTAGGGGGCCTGACTTTTGGGAAAGATTGCAGTCAGTATCTCGCTACAGTACATACAGTAGGTTTTCTCACAATTTCGGCAGTCTATCAATTTTATTACATGATGGGACTACATGGTTAAAGCCAACTCTGAAAAACAACTCCCTTTAGCAATGGCAATGCCAAGACAATCAGTTGAGGGAGTGGACCTTCTGTACACCCCCATAAGATGTGGCAAGATTCCTGGAAAAACAAATCAAGCCCATTTAACTACAGTAACTGCTTTACAGCAGTAGCTGATTCTTACATTTTAGCTGTTTAAAAAGCATAAATGAAATTGCAATTATCATCCAGAGATTGAATTTCTGTTGTATGCAGGTCCAAGAATATATTTCTTCAGTGACCTGATGTGCCAATAGGAGATCCTCAGGGGCATGCAAAACCATTCTGAAAATGCACCCAGTTGAGTGGCAGCCAGATGTGCTCCAAGTAGCCACTGACAAGTGATTTCATGTAAATCAGTTAAAACTGTTTAAAGATCAGATCTAACCTACCACCCTTCTCTTTTGCTCTTTCAGAGATTAAGCAATACGTGGCTGGCAGCTACAGGACTCTTGGACTTTGTGTGACAGTGTACCAGTGAGTGGTATCAGCGTATGAAGTAGATTGTTCTGCTACTTGTCATTTACATTCCATCCTTCATAGCAAATTTGATATGGTGGCAGTAGATGTCGGACAGTCTGAACTTTTTCTAAAAGTGCCTTGCTGGCTCATATTCAGGAGATACCAGCTCTATTGGACAACACTACCAAAAGCACATACATATTATGAAAATAATTCAGCATTGTTTTAAAGGTCAGCACTAACATACTAATGAGGCAGGATGCTGAAGCCCTCCTCTATATTCCTTTTGTTTTTCAGAAGCTGACAGCAAGAGAACAATGTTACCAAGCATGCTGATCCAAATTTCCCTGTTGCTTGAGGCCACAGGACTCCAGGCAACCATGTACAAATGAGTGGTGACAGTATATGAGGGAGAATCTGCCATGCTGCCTGTCACCTATGATTCACCCAATTTCTCTCATGTGCAGTGGTGGCATAGACTGCCTAATAATTGTGATGTCATGATGTTGTTCACAGACTGTCCTACTGGACTTTGCAGAGACTCTCAAAAATACATTTCAGACTTTCCTTTAAGGGAATGCAATCCAAGGGAAGAAGGCACGTGCTTGGACAACATTGTTTCTGAATACACAGAACCTTTGTATAAGGGTCGAGTACATTTTTTTTGGGACAATGCCTCCTTGGTGGTTGACCCAGTGCAATGCTCAGACACAGGCATTTATAACCCGACAATTAAAGAAAGAGGCAGCCCAGGCCCTGAGGCGGTGACAAGTATCAGTTTAAAGGTTTTACAATGAACTTTTACATATTCCAATGATACATCATCACATGTGCCACAAATGTCTGAGGACACTGAACATTGTCCCATGGTATCCCAAGGACTTTTTTGAATAATGTACTATTTATGCATAAACAAGTTATAATTACTGGTGACCACCTTTAACCCTTGGGCTGCTGACAGAATTAGAACGTATAGGAATTTTTGACTGATAAATCAGTCCGAAGCACAGCAAGGGTTAGTACACAGCCTAGAGCCATGTTTCAAATGCTGTAATAACTCATAGAGTGGGTTGTTATGGCATTTGGTGTCACTCATTTAAAGCATGCCACCTCATTGGCCCTACGTCTTTTTGTGGGCATGTTGAATACCTGAAAAAATGCGGCTCTGTTTTTTACTCTCAGGGTTTATGGATTATCATGCTCCTCGGGTGTGTGAAAAATCCTCACAACACACACCTGCACAGGCATTATTCTCTTTATTTTAATCTGTGAATTTGTTGTTACATTGGGATATGATGTAATATGTGCCTTGTTTGGTAACAAATGTATCACTGTTTTTGTTTTGTTTTTTTACTTTTAGATGTGATTGCCACTCATCAGGCAAACTCTGCTGATGTTCTGTACTGGTAAAGTTCATGTATTGTCCTGTGATTTTGAAATTTTCACATTGTAAAATCATACACATCCTAAGAGGAAGGACTCAAGGAATTAAATATGTACTTTGTAGAGGAAAGGAAAGAAAGGGAGGACATGATAGAAACATTCAAATACCTAACAGATATTAATAAGGTACATGAGGGTAGTATGTTACATAGAAAAATATGCTCAAGGACAAGGGTCACCTATGAAGCTGGAGGAGGGAAGACTCAGAGGAGATGTGAGGAAATACTTCTTCATGGAAAGGGTGGTGGCTGCCTGCAACAGCTTTCCAGAGGAAGTGGTGGGTGCTAAAATGGTAAAAAGATTCAAGCATGCATGGGATAGTCACAAGGGGACCTTAGAAATAAGGCAAGGGGGAGACTGGAGGTTGATCAGGGTCTGTAGTGGCACAGTAGGTAGGTAGGGAAAATTGGTCAGACTAGGTGGGCCAAGAGGTCCTTCTGCCAACAACTTCTATGTTTTTATGTTTCTATTGGACATGACTGAACATGGTCATTCTTGTCCTTCTACTAATGTATTTTTATCACACAATGATTTTCTTTTGTATATGTTCCTTAATTTCATGCTAGCATCCAAGATCCCATAGCTATGCAAGAAAAAAGACCCCTAGAGGGAATCTTCCTAACCAGACAAGTTCAAGACCTGGAAGAACTTACTGGTACTATCGCAGGCTTATCTGCATCTAGCATGTCCATATGGAATATGACTGAGATGGAGACCATAAAGAGGCATATGCATTACTTTGAGCCTCAAAATGCTGATAAGGTTACCAAACCTATGATAAATGGGATTCACGGCCTAGCACAAAAGAAAGACAGTATAACATATGTATATTGCATGTTTAGAAATACAAACTAAGATCAATGCATTAAAGGCCCGACACAAACACATGGGAAAGGAGATTCTAAGCAAGGCCCCTGGAATTCTGTGATTCTGCGGTTGCAGAATTTTCCACAGAATTTGCATCATGCCGCAGAATATATATAGTGCTACAGAATTCATTGGTTTTGGTGAATTTTCATTCAAATATACTGTTTTTCCATAGTGTCAGACTTTCTTTCCCATCAGGTTTATCCTGAAGCCCCTCCTCTATGCTCAGCATATGATGGCATCGATGACATCACAACATAGTTAGCCAATGGTAGGACTGTGTTCTGCCAGAGAAATGAATAAATCATGCTGCAGAAATCAGAAAATGCTGCTACAGAAGCCAAGGGAGCCCTGCTGCAGAAATTAGAAAATTTTGACGCAGAGCACTAGGGGCCCTGATTAAAAGCATAGTCTATGGGAATAGTGTTCTCACAATGATTTATAATTTGCTCAGAGATGTGGAAACAAGGGCACTTCCCTGGCCTCATCTCAGATAACTACTTGATCAAATGGTATTGCCCAATATGCGTTGTGGGGTCCTAAGACATCCATTCAGGATGCTTGAGGCTTGTCAAATGTTTTCTTTTATGACAGCTAGAAACTTTGGGTATGTTACCTTGCACCCCAACCAGAAAACATGCCACACCAGTGAGTTCTATACTAGACAGGATACCTTGTACATATCTTTCACTGTTTCTTAACCTGTATTTGACCTTGCTAAGGCTATTTTTGACAAACTGACCACAGCCCATTCTGTGGGTTACTTGGAAAGGGATATTAATAAAGAGAGGGTGGACATACTTTCCTAATAGTGTATGACCCCATTACAGTCCAGTTGCAGGTTCCCCATACTGTTTGCTGTTCAATAAGCAGGTATTGCTATGTATGTCACTGAGATGTCTTTGATGTGGTGACACCTGTGTGCAGCCTTGGTGGTGGTATCCAGCAGAACATAAGCATCCAATCTGTCCATAATGGCATATGCCCAGTGTGGCTCACCAAATGGTGCCTTGCTATAGTTAAAGTTACCTACAACATGGCAGGTCAGTATTGCATAATTACTAACCATAAATCCTTTACTTATGGGACATTAGCATGTTTGGTGACTACTCTAAACTTTTTCTTCACACCTTCTGCTCACACTGTCATTGGTCAAACAGTTATCCTACCAATACTATTTCATGAGAAATAATTTATTCTCAAGTGAACCTAGTCATCAAACTAATGTCATAAATTACATTCCAACCTTCCATGTGCGTGTCTCTCTCCCCTTTCCATAGGCTTGAAATTCTTGCTTAATTGTAAGGATTAACATCTGATTAGAATTAGTAATAATATGCAACTAGCACAACAATCTTTGAATACTTTATTACATGATGGTGATGGTGATTTTGATCTTTTAATTTTGAATACTTGGATAGAAATTAGCTTGAAAGTGTTAATTAAGTTACAAGTTATTTTAGTACTGATGGAATTTACAGCACTGTGCTACCTTAGATGGCTTTTAAGCAACCACTATAGGGAATTGAGAATGTTAAAATGTGCTCATGTTTTACATAGAAACATAGAAATTGTCAGCAGATAAGGACCACCTGGCCCATCTAGTCTGCCCATAAGCCCTTGTAATGGATTACTGCTTCTGACCTAACATGACAGCTCCTTATTTGTTGTGATACAACTATGCAACAGCACTTTGTACTTTGCCAGGGTATCAACCTGAGGACTGTTCAATACATATCATTGGATCTGTTGTTCTTTTATACAAGACTGCATTGCTATTTTCTAATAAGAAATGCATAATATACTATGGCTTATCTTGCTACATGATGAGACTCTGGATGCTATGTCATCAGAGCTGCACACTGTGATGTAGAGAGCTATTCTGTAAATTGCTAGCCTATGCATTTTTCAGACTCCATGTGCAGCTAAATTATCAGTTTTCTAACCTTGAACATGTGCACACACACAAACACACACTCACACAATAGTAGTAATAAAAATTATTACTAGGCCTGCTGAAACTATGCTGCTGACTATGAGAATTTTTTTTTGTTTTATCAAATGTAACATATGTCTAGAAGGAACAGATGAGACAGCCTGCTGTTTGCTGACCAAAAAGAAGATAAGGCCAAGGTCGGCAACAGAAGAACATCTGAGCTGCAAACACAATAGAAAGTCTTGTAGTAAGTTTTGCTCAGGCAGCAATGTATCTCATATGCACGTGCCTGCGCGCGCACACACAAACATACACACACACACACGCACACCATATATGGATAGTTTCCTGTTTGCAAGGAAGTGATAAGGAAATAGTATTCTAGCAGATATATAGAGGGCTTATTTTGTAGTCTCAAAGCCAGAACCCAACTACAGGAGAACATGCTGCCCAGTCTCCCAGGATTTAGGTAATGTATGTACTGTGTCCTGTATATTGCAATGGCTGATAATAAATATACAATACACTAATTGTGTTTTCTTTTGTGATGCCATTACCCACCAAAACTCTAGGGAAGCACCAAATTACTAAATGTTTTTCATGATAACATGCAGTATACTGCAGTTTTATGTTGCAATCTGCTGGCACTGCTGTACAAGACCCCTGGAAGGCTCTGCTAATGCATCACTCATCTTTCAACAAAAGAAAGAGAGTCATAATTCAAAATACACATCACAATAAACAGTGGAAAGAACATAACTGCCCTTGAATGATGCAAAGGGACTATATACATGGACCCAAAGAGGCAGAATGACAACAACAATACACCACATTTATTACCCTAAATAGAGCAAGTTACAGCATACTACAATATCATAGGTGGTATTAATGCTTGAGTAGGAGGCCATCTCTGAAAACTGGTCAGATCAGGATTACACCGAAGACATGACTAACACTCTAGGAGACCCCTAATAAAGAATTATGAAACATGCTACTCAGATAACATCAAAATGGAGTACACTTAGTTAAATCACCAGAATGGATCAGTGAATGAGCTCTAGAAACATATTATTGTACTAGAATCAATGTATGTAGTGAGAAACTGAGTGTTACATATTTTTTAAATATCAGCATCCCTATTGAGATGCCACAGAGCATGTTAGTAGAGATAACAATAAGATGAACTACCTCCCATCCACAAAGATGCAGCACAACCTGTCTGGATATCCTGCAAGGGTCAACATTGTTTTGGTGAGTCTCTGTTGTGGGTTGCCATAGCAACCAAGCATGCCAAAGGTATGCAATTCAGCTGACATCATTTCATCAGTGATGTCCAGGCATCTGGGTAGGTTGAAGAGGAAAAACACTCCAGTGCTATCCTCGCTGCAGCAGACCACAATAATGATGAAAACAGAAGGCAGAAGCATTCAGTAATTTAACTTAAATAATTGTTTTGAATTAAAAGAATACTATTGTATTTCTTGAAACACCACAAGAATGAATAATCAGGAATCATTTTCAAACAACAAAGGTAGCTACATATTGTATGAGATGTAAAAAGGAAGATCACTAGCATGTGGTGCCTATTTTGAAAGCAAGCATGCAGCCAGGCTCACCATGAGTGGGAGTTAATGTCTGAGGTACATTGTGCCTATGAAATACAGCACTTTGAAGGTAATGGGTCACATCATAAGGCTGAGCACAGAAAGTGTATTATACTGTATATAATAATAGAGTATACAAAAGCAACTAACAATGTGTTATAGGTGTTTAGAAAATAGGTTTGCAAAATCCTTGAACTGATAGGTTCAGACAGCCAGCCACACAGTCTGGTATTCAGGCAACAGAGACCTGGAAATAATGAGTCCCAGTCTTTGTTTGCCTTTTTATTCAAGATATTGCTGTACCATAGCATTTTCACAAAGTAATTAGGCACCATTTTTTTGTCTTGCTTAGTGAAGGCAACCTACTGTCTAATATCCCTTCACTTTCCACCTTTACATCACCCCTCCTTTGCATTTTTAGATAACAAAGATGGTGCTGTTACATGGTGCTGTCAATCCCACTCCCACTTCAGCCGCTAATTGGCACCCCACCCTCCAGCTGCCAGCCTGCTTCCTTTGTTGTGGCAAGCTGGCAGTTCATCTCCATCTGTGGGAGACCAATCCACAAAAGTACCAGTGGTATCATTAACAGTAATGGTACTCATGCTCATGCTTCCCCATTTGGCCATTGCTCTGCCACCCATGGCAACACCTGACTAATGTCCTAGCTAATACTAATAAAACAAAATTTAAAACCACAGAAGTAGTCCAGTATGCCATAGAAAGGAAGAATGTTGTAATGCTTCTCCCAACAGTGGTAAATAGTGCCACTCTTCTGATAGTGCTATTGCTGTCCCAGTCTCACCCAGACATGACCCTCTCAAAAAATAAGAGAGAGAGAGAGAGAGACACCTACTGGACAAGACAGGAATCCATTAAAAGCTCTGCTAGCAGAACTCATGGTGGTGGTGGGGAAGGAAGAGAGTCACAGGGAAACAAGTGATGAAGTACACATGAAAAGCACACAAAAAAATCTATATTCAAGCAGAAGTGCCCTCTACTGGCAGCTGTACTAATAGAGGGACTGCTTTACAAGAAAATACATTTCTATTAATTTTCACCAGTTTTTAAGTAAGTTTGTGACATTTTAAAATTATTTTATTACAGTGTCACAAATAATCCATTTTATAAGCACAAAAATACCCTCCAGGGTGGAAGGTATGTGATATACCAGACCTTCTCAGCAGTGGCAGATCCTGTATTTTACAACTGGGGGTGCTATGGTCATGTGCATATTTGATATGCAATTTTAATTTTTTTTTTTAATTTGCTTGCACTTGCACAAGAAATGTTTTGTTGCAATGAAGGAAATTTCAGAGGTGTGTCACTGTGAGACCATTGCACCTCAAGCAGCAAGGGGTTCAGCAGTGCAGACCAATCACCAGACACTGTGCTCATGACACTACTTGCTGGGTGGAAACTTTGCATACTTGAAAGGAGTCAACTGCTCCTATCAGACAGCAGCTGACTCATTTCATTCATATGATGCCGCTCAGCAACCAACTAACTGGAGTCATTATCACTGACAGCTGACCTTCAGGTAAAACACTACTTCTAAATGATAACATAATTGAATAGTTGGCTCATAGCTTTTTTTTACCTTGCCCTGATAATCAAAATGGATACCACATGGTTAGATGGGCATTTAGTGAATTCTCAAACCCATTGTTTAGGCTTAATCTGTTGCTTCCAGAGTAGCTGTGTGACAGAAGACCCATAGCACATCTTGTTCATGTGCATTCTGGTAGCAGAGAGCTCAATTTCACATCCTATTCATTTGCACTGGCTAGAACCAAATCAGATGTTTGGATTGTATGTTAATCATCAGGTCTGTTGCTGCAAGATAAAGAATGCAGCATTCCAGCATGAGAATTTTAAATCCAGAAAGACGGATGACCTGATTGTATTCCTGGCTACTTGTACTTTGTGATTGCCACTGATATCCACCTCCCTTCGACGGAACTCCTGCCTTCCTCCCTTGGAACTCCTGCTTTCCTCTCAGCGCAGCAGAAAAGAGCACTTTAATACTTCAAAAGGGACAACCAATTGCCCATACTGAGGTAATTTAAATATACAAAAATTAAACTGAGTTTTTGGAGGCGAGGGAAAGAATGATGCACAAACTTAGTTTATACTTGCAGAGTCAGAAAAGAAATGACCCCACATGTATGTATGTGGTGTATACCCAAAACCAATACATTTAGATTGTATTGATTTCAGGTATACAACACATCATTATTCAATACTGAACACAATCTTTTACAAGGTTCCATTTATGGGCTGCAGTTTCTTCTATGTTCAGCCTTTGCTTTACATTTAAAGGTAATAAAGTAACAAACTTAAACATATGAGAGTTTTTTGTTTTTAAAGGAGCAAAGGGGTTTTAAAGTCAGTTCAGACTGCTTTTTTGTCATCACAGCGGGACCTACTTTTTCCTCTGTGATTAAAAAATACAGTACAATCAATTTAAATATTCATAGCAGTAACAATTGCAAGCAGGACTGTCTGGAGCAAGCAGGGAAGAATGAAAGGAGTAGGGAAGCCACTGGTGGCACTATACAGATAACCTAAGGAAACAGACATATTAACTCAGAACCATCACTTTGCTATTGGAGAGTTGTGTTGTATTTTGATAATACCTCCCAGCTGGATTGTGATAATACATCACAGGAGTTGATAATAAGCTATGTAGCCAGAGTTGGCAAGCACATATCTGTATAGTTAAACTGTCCAAAACATTTCAGAATCCCTTCGTTACTCAGTAGACCTTGCTGCAATGTGCTTCAGGGTATATATGTTTTTTAAAGCCAAATGCCATTTTGCACAATTTTGTTATGAAAAAAAGAGAAAGCACTGTCCACACAGCAATGGCCTCTGCTTCCCTCCCAGCTCTGCTGAGAGTACACATTGCCTGAGACCTGGGTCTGTTTGTACATGAGGGGCCCTTTCCTCCTTTTCAGCACAACTGAAGATGTGTTTATTTATTTATTGAAAACTTCAAAGATTATATTTGAGCAAAAGTGCTCATTTACAAAGGGTCCAGGTCAAATATATAGTCACAAAACCATTAGAAGCACATTGTTAATTATCGCCTCTGCACTTTCAGTATCAAACACCTGCACAGCAAATACATACAAGCAAATGTTCAGCTTTGATAAATGCTTGTTTAAAGAGCAGCTGATGTCTTCAGGAGAACTTTAAAAAAACATATTTAGTTACAGTTCAACTTGTATTTCACATTAGTTCTGTATTCCTCCTCCCCATTATTATGTTGTCTTGCACACACGTAAGCAACATTTTGTGGCAGTGGAAGATTAGTAGGAAAAATGCAGACGTGTGTCAGTTTTGGCGAATGCAGGGCATGCTTTAGAAGGTGCATCCCTCATTCACCAATTAGCAAGCATGCTAGCGGTGACACAAGTGTTTTGCAGTGCCACCAACTTGAAATGATTTTGCCACTGCAATCAGAGCCAAGCTCGTCATGCAGCAGTACTGACGACATGCCTCCACTACATGCCTTGCCTGGTGTAACATTTCAATAAACATGGCGGCATTGGCGACTCTGCCATCTGCCTCTTGCAATCCCTAGAAAGCCAACTTTGGGGTGCCCAATCCTGCTGTCAGCATGTGTAACCCCCAAGATTGTGTGGCACACTGGGAGCCCACCTCCAGTGTGTCTCCCTGTAGCCTGGAAGCTGGCCGGGCTGGCATTTTCCTGCCCCCACCCACCCCCCATTGTGAGTCACACTGGCTTCCACCCTCATTGTGATCAAACATCATGTCCCCAAAGTCATGGGGCACACTGGGAGCCCACCCCTGTGTCCCCAACATTGTTTCATACATCTGTAAAGAAAGAAAACAGTCCATGCTGTTCATTTTGTTTTGTTTTCGGAACCTGAAACAAAGAAAACAGTCCCTTGCTGTCGGCGGCCCCCTCCCTCAACCCACACCCACCCTCTGTGCACCCCAGCCTCCCCACACCCCCATCTCCCCATACTTACCTCTAGAGGTCCGGCGCTGTGAGTTCCGGTGGAACGGGAACACGTCTGCACTCTTCAAAGCCAAATGCAAACTGAAGAAATGCCGGTAAGCTGCGTAATGGCATCAGTAGGGGAGGTTTCAACTTAGGTGGATAGCTGGGCCATTTTTTTTACTTTTGACTCCAAATTTTCAACATGGAATTCTTGGGACCCCACCTCAAGAAATCAGTCACTATCATTTTGTTATTCAGCTCTGAAAGGAACCATCTCTTTAATGTCTGCTGCTGTAGGTGCAACTAACCCTGCCCCCCTATCCTACTGCAGGACCTTTCCCTGACTGGCCCCCCTAATCTCGACAAGGTCCCCTGGACTGCTGATCCATCTTCCCGCTACCCCTTTTTACCTACCTCCTTAGGTTTATACAAGCATGTATTCCACTGCAACTCCAGAGAAATTGTACATCTTCAATTGTAAATCTGTATTTTATATCAACATGTAACTAAGTGTATTCTGTGTTCAATGTCTGCACCTGTAATGTTGTCCAATGTTGTATCTGCACAATGTTCTATTGTCTTGCCCTCCCTGCGATGAGGTGCTTTTGTAAATGATTCCCTGACTCAAAGGTAGGAAATCTGACTTGTTCAAATAAATAAATAAAGGTGATTTCTTGGTCTGTGGAATCACCTTTCAGGATGGATTAATGAAACAACAGTGTCACTGTTCATGAGGTGAGCTCCCAAAAAAGCCTATGTTGCAAATTTGGTGAAAAAATTCCCAAAATGATCTGTGTCACGAGCCCATTTTGCAGTTTCAATGCACGTCAGAATCTCGAAAGAATTTTTAATATGATCACCCAGATTTTCAACGCTGCCATTTTTTCACACCTCCTTTTGAACAGTACAGCTGTCATTTTTCACATCCTGCCCAAAATGTGGTTTTGCACATCTGGCACAGAATGGCATGGTTGCTGTATGAAATCAATGTTTGGGACAGATTAAGAAAATCACAGTGTCACGGTTCATGAGTAGAGGTCCCAAAATGTCTTTGTTTAAAATTTGGTGAAAATATTACAAAAATTGATTGTGTTACAAGCATGCATTGTGCAGTTTCCATACACACGCCTAACTCTGAGAATGTTTACATATTTTTGCTCCAGATTTTCAACATTGCCTTTTTTTCACACCTTCTTATGAACAGTACAGCAGTCATTTTTCACATCCTGCCCAAAATGTATTTTCGCACATCTGATGCAGAATGGCATGGTTGCTGGGGAATCAATGTTGGGACACAGTAACAAAATCTCAGTGCCACTGTTCATTAACGGAGGTCCTAAAATGCCTATATTGAAAATGTGGTTAAAAAAATCCCCCAAATAATTGCATTATGGGTGTCTGTTGCCGAATTTCTACGTACGCTTGTGACTTTACCAGTTTTCCAGATTTTCACTCCAGATTTTCAACATTACCATTTTTTACACCTTCTTATGAACAGTACAGCTGTAACTTTTCACATCCTGCCTGAAATGTGTTTTCACACCTGTGGTGCCAAATGTTGCAGTCGCTGTGTAAAATCACCTTTCAGCTAATGAACTGACAGTGCCACTGTTCATGAGGTGGGGTCACAAAAAGGCCATGTTGAAAATTTAGAGTGAAAATAACCAACAAATGCCTGGGGTATTAGGGTTTCCAGCTGCAATGCCCCACCCTGTAGAGACTGACAAGTGTCAGGGGTATGACTTGGGATTTTCAGCTGTAATGCTCACGCCATTCCATCCCCAGCCTGCAGCCACTGACAGGTATCGAGGTGTGTCTTGGACTGTTCAGCCCCAAAGTTCACACCATTCTCCTATAGTGCACCCATCTCAGCATATTTCCTTATGGAATGGCATGAGTGTAAGGCCCAAAGACCCCAAGGCACACCGTGACACTTGTTGGTGTCTGCAGGGTAGGTTGAGGTGAAATGGCATGAGCATTATGGCTGACTACCCAAAGGCACACCCCACTGAGTGTCAGTCTCTGCTGGGTGGGGATGGGGTTGGCTTCAGTTCAATACTTCACTGCCATTCCTATTATGCATCTCTCTAACTTCTGCACTGCCAATGCCAATGCCAGCAAGACAACATTCAGCATTGACAAATGCTTGTTTATTACTGGCGTAATTTGTAGGAAAATGGATCTTTGCTTCTGAAGAGTTTAGCTATTCCTGTTGCTTTCTCCCTGCCTGAAGCCATAATGCACTGCTTGTGACATTACAGTTACTCCCATGGCAGCAGATTGTGATGTCACAACAGAGGATTATGACTTAGAGTAGGGAGTTAGCTATAGAGGCAGATAAACTCTAAGGTATAAAGATCATGTTTTCATACAAATTTCTTCAGTAATAAATAATGTTAAGGAGAAATCTACAGATTATATATGGAATGCAAGCTGAATTCTACCAAATTATTATGTTTTTCAGAGTTTTCTTTGAGGTGTAAGCAGCTCTTTAATCCTTCATATTGCCAACTACTATCTTTTTCATTACAATTTTTGACAGAAAATACAAATGTAATCTATAGTTTTGAATATATATTTTCTTACAATCAATAAATTAGACTTCTCCAGCAAAGTGAAATGCTGCAGCAGCAAGCAAGTTACAGTAGGGAATTCAGCCATCCCCTTCAATCCTCCCTAGATCCACTGCTGCTTCCAGGGGCTATAAGGCCCTCCATGTGCAGTGTCAGGCTTTGTTACACCCATGGACTGTCGTGTATAGACAAATACCACCCACCTTGTTGGGTATTATTGCTAGGATAAAGAACCAAGCAAAATCAGTTAAAGAACAACTTACAGTAACACAGAGGTAATGAGCAATGCTATCAAAAATACCAAATAAGGTGGGTGGTATGTAAACAATAAGACACAATGAGGTGTGCATTATGATGTGATAACTGCATTCCTAGGGGTATAGTTAGGTACAAGTCCGAAGGCCGAGTGCTGGTCATCCCTAGGAGTGCGGTTATCACACCATAATGCACAACCCTGGAGTATCTTATTGCACTTATAAAATGGTCCTTTATTTTTAGAAGCAGTTTTTTTTTTTATTTAGAAACATATTTTTAAATAAGTAAAATGTAAGTGAATCTGTGCTTTTAACATAAAATAGTCCTTCCGCCTATTGGTGCTAGATTAAAGTAGTGCTATATAGTGTGTGCCTCCCTGCCCACTTAAGCTTCATATTACCCTGCCAGCCACAAAAATTCACAAATGCTATTTTCCCAGTCTAAGTATGACACATAGCCCTCTTACTTTATTTCATTCTCTGCACTAACTAAAAGGAAGCCATAACAGAGGCTTCTCAGTTCCCCGATGCTGCAAGAATGAGCGTGGTTCAAAACTGCCACACTCACTGACAGCTTCATGAACTTCTCGCTCTGTCCTAAAAGATAAACAGCAGGGTGAGTCATTTACCACCTTTTCTCTTTGTTTATATAGTATTATTGCCTACTTTCTTCATTCTGTTTTTTTTCTCTTTGTTTCCCCACATTCAAGAAATGGAATGTTTACCATGGAATATAGGGATTCAAAATTCTGCTCAGTTCTACTAGCAGAAGTGTTCCTCTACTAATATACTGTACACACACACACCACAAAGGCACGTTTTAGACCCGGAGACTCAATTTTCTAACTGTCAGGGCAAGCAGAAGAGATTTCACTGATGAGCAGGTAAAGACAGAAGGAGGATTTTTCACTGTTAGAAACAGTTGTAATGAAAACTATAAAAAATACTTAATGTTTCTAATGTGTTTATGTGTGTAAGGGGAGTGTGATGATCTGGTAAACAACAATTAATTAATTTGTTTTATTTTATATTTAAGGTAGTTTTATTTTTAGGGCCCAATTGAAGGTTTGTACAGTGTAAAGGTAGCAGCCATATTTGTGGAGGAAGATCAGTTCTGGTTGTAGGGAGATTGACAGAAGATAGTTCTGGTTGTAGGAGGACTGATTTGCTCATTGTGTGATGTGGTTTAGGACCAGGATGACTGTGCATATACAGAGATTTAATGTATGGTCAACTGATTTCTCTTGGCCAATGATATTTCTAGATTTGTTCTTGCATTTTATAATGGGCTATACCAGACTTCCCAGGAGCATAATGAGGCCTGATAATGCAGGTGGAGGGCCTTGTAACCACTGGAAGGCCCAGTGCAGCCCATACTGCCCACCCAGGAGGGAATATTGCACTTAGAAAATTATTATTGTTACATTTAGAAAAATATTTGTTACATTTTATTAAAATAATTTAAAAGTGGAGGGCGCTTCTGTTGAATACAGATTTTGTGTTTTGTGTGCTTCACTGCTTGTTTCCTTGTGCCCTGCCTTCACCAACCACCACCATGAGTTTTGCTAGAAGAGCTTTTAAATGATTCCTGTCTAGTTCAATAGGTCTCTCTCTCTCTCTCTCTTTTCTCTTCCTTTCTTTCCCTAATTATGTTGGCTCGTGCTTGCATGCCAGCCAACATATTGCAGTAATAGCAGATTTAGAGATGTGGTCACTGTGGGCGAATGCAGGGCATGCATCAGTAGGTGCGTCCCTCATTCCACAATAAGCCAGCATGCAGGTGATACATAAAGTGACCACCACATCTAAGAAAAGTGCTGCTGCAATGAGAGGCAAGCTCTTCATGCAGCGGCACAAACACATGCCTTCCTGGTGAACCATTCCAAGAAATATGGCAGCAGCCACCTGCCACAATGCCAACTTCAGGGGTGCCCAATCCCCCTGCTGGCATGCCCCATCCAGTTCATGTGCCAACAGGGGAGCTCACTCATCGTCAGCATAATGTCCCTTCCTCCCATTTCAACTGTGTCCCAAGGGTGTGCCCAATCCCCCTTGGCATCATGCGCCTCCCCAAACAGTCTTTCTTTGCCAATGACAGGGGTCCAATCCCTGTCAGCTTCAGTCCAGCTATTCCCAGTTCAATCTGCTGATGGGGGAGCCCACTCCCCATTGGCATAATTTCCCCCATTTGTTGTGTGCCAAGGGGGTGCCCAATCCCCCTCGGCTCTCCTGCCCTCACTGGTATTTGCCAACAGGGGTGCCCAATCCCCCAGTTGGCTACAGCCCCCCAAAACACTTAGGTGGCAGGCTGGGAGCCCACCCCAGCATGCCAAATGTCCCTAAAATAAAAAAAACAGTCCTGCGAATGTTTTTTTTTCACCCTGTAAGCAGAAAACAGCCCTCATTGAGTCTGGTGGCCCCTCCCCAACCTGCACCCACCCTCTACACACCCCACCTCCCCACACGCCCTGTACCCCATACTTGCCTCCGAAGCATGAGACCTTACGGTGACTCTTCAAAGCGGACCGCCAAACTGAGGAAATGCCGATAAGCTGTATAATGGCATAAATAGGTTTTCAACTTTGGTGCATATCTGAGGCATTTTTGGGAATTTTGGCACCCTATTTTCAACATGGGGTTATTTGGACGCCTCCTAATGAATTCAGTCACTGTCATGACATTATTCCCTCCAGAAAGGTGATTTTGCGATCACTGCATGGAATTACCTTTCGGGACTGATTAACGAAATTACAGTGCCACTGTTCATGAGGTAGGCTTTCAAAAGGCCTATGTTGCAAATTTGGTGGAAAAAATCCAAAAAGTGACTGTTTTACGAGCATGCGTTGTGCAGTTTCCATGCACACTTGTGACTATGTGAATTTGTAAAATTTTCACTCCAGATTTCCTACATTGGCATTTTTCCACAACTCCTTATGAACAGTACAACTGTCATTTTACGTACCCTGGCTGAAATGTGTTTTCGCACTTCTGGCGCAGAATAGCGTGGTCGCTGTGGGAAATCAGTTTTAGGGACATATAGAGGAAATGACAGTGACACTGTTCATGAGCAGAGGTCCTAAAATGCCTATGTTGAAAATTTGGTGATGAAAGTCCATAAAATGACTGTGTTACAAGTGTGCATTGTGCAGTTTCCACACACCCTTGTAACTTTGCAAATCTGCAATATTTTCATGCCAGATTTTCAACACTGGCATTTTTTCACACCTCCTTATGAACAGTGCAGATGTAATTTTTCACATCCTGCCCAAAATGTGTTTTCACACCTGTGGTGCACAATGGCATGGTCACCTATGGGAAATCAACTTTTGGGACACATTAACAAAATCACAGTGCCACTGTTCATGAGGGGAGGTCCCAAAATGCCTATGTTGAAAATGCATCTCTGCAGGGTGGGGGTGAGGTTGACATCAGTTCAATACTTCACTGCCATTCCTATTATGCATCTCTAACTCCTGCACTACCAATGCCAATGCCAGCGAGACAACATCGGCATTGACAAATGTTTGTTTTAAAGAGCACTGTGGCTGGGTGAGACTGGGACAGTGACAGCATGGTTTGAAGAGTAGCACTGTTTAGCGCTGTTGGGAGAAACTTTACATCATTCTCCCTCTTTATGGCATACTAGACTAATTCTGTGGTTTTCATTTTTTCAGTTTCGCATGCCTGCAAACTCCTTGGAATAGTGACTTGTGAGGGGTGTGACACTGTCTGTCCAATGCAGAGTGCTCTGCAAAGGGCTCAATAGAGTCACACCAATCATCAGCCAGGCTGGTCCTGATGCTGTTTTGCCTGAAGTGGTCTGCACTTTAAAAGAAAAAGCCACACCAGTCATATAGTGGCTTTTTCCCTTCATCTGCAGGTCACTGCAGAGAAAACAGCTGTTTGCATCATGGCATCTCAACCTCCCTTATCACCCCAACGGTCACTTCCTGAAAGGTGGAAGGAGGTGCTTTTCTCACCTGCCTCCTCCATGTCCTGCTGTCTCTGTTTCCTAATTTTCTCCAACCTGTGTGGAGCAGACCACAGCCTAAGCTCTGTATGGGTTGGGAGTATTCAGTGCCTCGATCAATTGATCACGCTAGTGGATCCCCTCCACCTGCCAACATCATGGTGCTCAATCCCTGTATCAGCATGTATTCCCCCTCCCCCTTTAATGTGGCACATTGGGAGCCCATCCCAGTGAGCCAAAAACTACCTGTGGTGTTTCCAATACCAGGATGTCCACTCTCAGGGTCAGATGCACCCCCACCATGCCCCTATATTCTCCAACCTTGGGGTGCCCAATCCCCAGGTCAGCACTGATCCTCCCAGTACTCTGGTACACTGGGAACCCACCCCACTGTGCCAAAATCCATAAATAGTGTACCTGTAAAAAAGAAAACAGACCCACAACATCTTTTTTTAAACCTGAAAAAAAAGAAAATGGTCCCTCATCATTCCCGCCGGCTCCCCTCCCCAAAGTGCACCCTCCCTCTGCACACCCCTCCTCCCCCTCATCCATACATACCTCCGTAGGTCAGGAGCAGCAATATTCTGTGGATCAGGAACACATCTGCACTCTTTAAAAGCTGACTGCAATCTGAAGAAAATCATGGTATGCCCTATAATGCCAATCAATGGGAGGTTTCAACTTAGGTTCATATCTCAGTCACTTTTTGGAGTTTTGGTCCCAAATTTTCAACATGGGGTTCTTGGGACCCCACCTCATGAACACAGTCACTGGAATTTTGTTTCTTGGTCCTAAAAGGTGATTTCATGGTCACTGCATGGAATTGCCTTTCTGCACCAATTAATAGTGTCACCAGAAGGTTCGGGGTAAACAAAAAAAGATGGCTACACAAGGACCTGCTGGCAAACCTGCGCACATGGGAAAAACTCTGGAAGAAGTATAAAGTGTCCAGACTACCGGAGGATTACAATACCTACAGGTCCTCTCGGAGCACCTGTAAAAAACAAATCAGAACAGCAAAGATCATCTACTGCAAGGAACAGTTCACAAACTCAGCTGGTGACCCTAGAAAATTTTGGGCACACATCAAGACCTTTCTTGGGGCTGCCCAGTCATTGACCCTAGGGGATATGATCCTAAATGGTGTGCACTGCAATGACTTGAATGCTACAGTGAGTGCCTTTAACAGATTATTCATGGACCTGTCTCAGTATACCTCGTCCTTCGCTCACCTCCCACAGCATCTCAGCTTTACTGCACACCCCAGAGATCTGCATCTGGTGTTGACCACTGCCAAGTAACTACTACCCTCTTTCCACTTTAAAGCATATCTAGATCTGAGGTCCAAAATATTGCAAAACATATCCGACAACACTAGCTGACTCAGATTCACTCGAGCCACAACTCCTGAAGCTAGTGGCACCATTGATTGCCTTGCCACTGGCCAAGATTTTCACTCTGTCTCTCTCTTTTGGAATTGTCCCAGATCTCTGGAAGATTGCCCAAGTTATGCCTATCCTTAAAAAAGGATACCGGAAAGATATCAACAACTACATGCCCATAGCCATCCTCTCTGTGCTAAGCAAGCTACTGGAGAAGCTTGTTGCAACCCAAACCATTAACTATCTTACAAAGAACAACCTTCTCTCAGACACTCAGCATAGTTTCAGAAAATGACACAGTACCTCAACCGCTCTTCTCAAATTCTCCACCGATGTACTCTGCAACATGGACAAAGGCCTGCTCACTGGAGCAGTATTTATCGATCTTACCAAAGCTTTCGATCTTGTTGATCATCCCCTGCTTCTCTCAACCCTGCATAGACTTAACTTCTCATCCTCAGTAGTTGACTGGTTTAACAACTACCTATCAAACAGACTACAACTTGTTAAATTCAGCTCCACTCTCTCGGATGTGACCAGCACTGACATTGGAGTACCCCAGGGCTCCATCCTGGGACCCCTTCTTTTCTCGCTATATATCAACAACACAGATTATGTCATACTCTCCTGCTCAGCTATCTTATATGCTGATGATCTTATCCTCTACTCAAGCGCTGACAAAGTTAACATCATTAACAAAAACCTCCCTCGGATTTCAGGAATGTGCAAACATGGCTAAATGCGAATAAGCTCATCTTCAACACAAAAAAGACCCAAGCCATGCTATTTGGCACTGCCCCCTAATTCTGGGCCTGTAAGGAACCCCTCTTAGTCAATGACTCTGGGTGGTCTCTCATCGACTGTGTCACATCCTTCAAATACCTGGGAGTCCTCCTTGATAAATCCCTTGATTTCAGTCTGCATAACCAGTCAACCTGCAAAGCAACAAATGCCAAACTTGGAATCGCCTATAAGACTTGTCACCTGCTAACAACATCTGCCAAATTGGCAATTGCCAAGGGTATTCTGCTTCCAGCGCTGACATATGGTGTCTCCACTTTTGCTAATGCCCATAAGACTGCTCTCCATAAATGGGATGTCGCGTATAACAACATATGTCGGTATGCCACCTCTTCCCATTGCCTCAAGCACCATTGCACACTGTATAGTGACCTAGGCTGACTCTCCCCAACTGCCTACCAACTATACTCCCTAGGGATGATCACAGACTCTGTAACCCATAACTAAACCCCCTCCTCCCTTGCAGCTCTACTTGTACCATGGAGACCTGCCCATGGACTACGCTTGGCAAACAAATTTCTACTTACCGTACCCAGGTGTCTTACTTCAAAAGCCTCTGGAGCATTTCACTGCACTACACCAGCCACCTGGAACTCCCTTCCTCCTGCCCTGAGGCAGGCTAACTCCCAACCAATCTACAAAAAAAAACTATATCGCCACCTATCCCAGGACCCCTGCACATGCTTTGATCCCACTTAATGTCTCACAGCTAACCACCCTATTTTGCCCAAGACACTGCTGCACTTCTAAATAAGTTTTGCTATAAAATGTCTTTATAGCTGCCACTTAGCCCAGTTTCAGTTGTTATTTGCATGTACTAATGTCACTTTTGTCATCTCTGCATAGCTATATGTATTATCTCGAGTACTGTCTGGCTTGATTTGTATTCTAACCTACCTGTACTATATACTATGTACCTGTACTATCTACTATGTATTGTATAATCTCATTTCATTTTATGTATGTATTCTCCCGGGTTGTGCCTGAAAATAGTCAACTTTGGCTAGCGCACCTAACCTGGTTAACAAAAACTAAATAAATAAAATAAAATAAATAAAACAACGGTGCTACTGTTGATGAGGTGGAGTCTCAAAAAGCCCTTGTTGAAAATTTGATGAAAAAATGCCCCCAAAAACTGTGCTATGAGTGTCCATTGTGTGGTTTCTACACACGCTCGTAACAATATAAATTTTTAAGATTTCACTCCAAATGTCCAAAACTGCCATTTTTTCACACCCCCTTATGACCAGTACAGCTGTCATTTTTTGCATCCTTCCCAAAACGTGTTTTTGCACCTGTGGTGCAGAATGGAGCAGTCACTGTGCAAAATCAACTTTCTGGTCAGATTAATGAAATTCCAGTGCCACTGTTCATGAGAAAAGATCCCAAAAAGGCCATGTTGAAAATTTGGTGAAGACCTTCCAAAAAAATGACTGCATTATGAGAATGCATTGCACAGTTTCTACGCACACTTGTAACTTCACCACTTTTTCATATTTTCACTCCAGATTTTCAACATTGCCATTTCTTCACATCTCCACATGAACAGTATAGCTGTCATTTTTCACATCCTGCCTGAAATGTGTTTTCTCACCTGTAGCACCCAACAAATCTCTGAACCCACTTGCCTAAATCACAAATCTCAGAACCATTCCCTCTTGGATTGGGCACTTACCTCACACCCCCATCAGATCATCGAAGCTGGTCTCCTCCAAGACTCCCTAAGTGATCACCACATGATCTATGCAGTAAGAAAAATATTCAGACCCAAAGCACCACCACCACGGACGTTGCTCACTAGGTCATACAAAGCCCTCAGCCTAGATGCACTGCTAAGCAACCTGTCATGAGCTGTTTGGTCTTTCATCCCCCAGGCATCTTCCCTCAACTCAGCCCTAGAATTCTTTAAGGATACTTTCCTCACAGTTTGGGACATCCACGCCCCCATCAGAAGGATGCGGGTAAGGGGTGCCCACCTGCCCTGGGTCTCTGCCAATCTCATTGACCAATTCCATGCTAGGAATCAGGCCTGGAAAACATACAAGGTAACAGGCACCCAGATAGCACTCCAATTATACCGGACACTTCGTAATTGCGGCACTAGGTAATCCATCAGGCCAAAGCCAATTATTTCAAGGCATCCTTCCATACAAACCTAAACCACCCTACGAAATTCTGGAAAACAATCATGTCACTTCTCTCTCCCCCTGCTCAACCTCCCACCCCCACCCTAAATGTGGAAGGCTCCAGTGTCTCTGAACCAGGTGAAGTGGCCTCTGTTTTCAATACCTTCTTCACTAGCTGTGCATCCTCTCTTCTAGCCTCCCTACTGCAACCCCCCAAGGAGGCTCCCCTTCTGCTGCCAACATCTTCCCATGCTACCGGCTTCTCTTTTTCGCCGGGTTACTCTGCTGAGTGCTAAAGCCTTCTGTCACTCAATTCTTCAAAATGCAAATGACCCTCAGAACTTGATTTCAAAATGCTACACCTATCTGCCCCAGCCATTGCCACTCTGCTTACTGCTCTATTTCAATCTCTCATTTCTCACTTGCGATACATCTGACTGGAAAGCATGCCATAGTCATCGCCCTTCTGAAAGGGGTGACCCCTCAGTACCAGAACTACCACCCTATCTCGCTCTCCCTATCCTAGCTAAAGTACAGAAGCACCTTGTCCTAGTCCAACTCTCCTCCTTCCTTGACTCCTCCTCCTTCTTCTCACCCTACCAATCAGGATTCAGAAATCACACTCCACCAGTACCTCCCTGCTAAGGCTCACCAACACCATCCTCACTGGCATGGATAAAGGACACCACCTCAGCCATTTTCATCGACCTCTAAAAGCCTTGACACAGCCTCCCATTCCCTATTGCTCTACAAACTCTCTAGTGCTGGACTGTCAGGTGCTACCACCAGCTGGTTTCATAGATACCTGATTGGTAGATCACAAACAGTAAGAATTGGACCTCACACCTCCACCCCCCTCCCCATCACTACAGGAGTTCCACAAGGCTCGGTCCTTGGTCCGATACTCTTCTCTAATTTTCTAAATAAATTACCCTCAGTCTGCCCACACACATCCATTCACCTGTATGCTGATGGCACTGTACTGTATGCATCAGGCCCCTCCCCCACGGAAGTGGCCTCTATACTCCAGCAGGATTTCAATACAGTACAGCAATGGTTTGCTCAAACCAGCTTTTTCTTAACCCAAAGAAAACAGTCTCCCTAACTTTTGGGATGAGGCAAAGGCTCTCCCAGCTCCAATCTACCCCAACTTTGCTCACCTCTAAGGGGACTCCATTAGAGACTTGCACTTCCTTCAAATACCTCGGGGTCTGGCTTGACTAGCACCTTGACTTTTCCACTCACATCGACTCAATCCACAAGAAACTGTGCCCAAAACTCTGAGCCTTACACGAACAAGGGTAGCATCTCTTTGGCAACCCGTAAAGACATTGTCCAGAAGATGATCCTCCCAATACTTGACTATGGGATATAGACTACAGCGCTCGCTCCCAAGTCTGCTCTAGCCAGCCTTGATCCTTTTTTCCACTCCTTCTGTCGCTTTGCCATTGAATGACCCCCTTTCGACTCATCACTGCAACCTCTACAGATCCCTTAATCTAACATTGCTCCACGATTGTAGACACATCCACTGCATCAGGTTCATAGCAAAATTCTGGGTACAGTCCCTTCCTCCTACCTCAAATTTGCCCTCTCAGCCCTATCACAGCCTGCCTACTCCCTCAGGAGTGGAAACTCCTGGTTTCTCCATGTTCCACATATGTCCACATCCAAGGGCCAAGTGGCATTCAAATACCTCATGCCAAAACTCTGGAATGCACTACCAGCAGGCATCCATGACTTTACCAACACCTCGTATCTAAATAATCTCCTTAAGGCTCACCTCTCCTCAACATGCGCCTGCACATAGGGCCCAAGGAGCAGGTGTCCTAAGGCCCCTTCTAATATTTAGGGTCTCTAGCTGTGCTGCACCCCGTTCTCCTTGTCTAGTGCTCATAGCACCCCGCCCCAGCCATTCAAATGCCCATACAGTTGCCCATTTATTGTGCACCTTTTTGCTCCCAGACTGTTTTCTGCATTTTGTGTGTGTGTGTGTGTGTGTGTGTGTGTATATATATATATATATATATATATATATATATATATATATATATAAATAACTCCTCATTTGCCTTACATATCTACATATGAATATTTTATTCTTTGTACTATCTGTGTCTATCTATTATCTGTATATGATCTACACTTCCTTGTGTCTATTAATTGTATGCTATCTGTATATGAGCCACAATCTCCGTGTGTCTATTAATTGTATGCTCCACTGTCCCCTTCCCTGAGGAGGCATCTGGAATCGAGTGGTACCCTGCTCAGTATGTCTTCCTGGTAAAACTCTTAAATAAATAAATCAATGGCATACTCGCTGTGCGAAATCACCTTTTGGGATTAAGTAACACAATGATACTGCCACTGTTCATGAGGTGTGGTCCAAAAAAGCCCATGTTGAAAATTTGGAGCAAAAATACCAATAAGCACCCAGGGTGTTAGGGTTTCTAACCATAATGCCCACCCTGTACAGACACAGGCATCAGGGTGGGGTCATCAGCCATTATCTCACCTCATTCTGCCCCCACCCCGCAGCCACTGACAAGCATTGAGGTGTGCCATGGGGTCTTTGGCCCTAACATTCACCCTGTTCTCCTATACTGTACCCATCTCAGCTTGTTTTCTTATGGAATGGGGTGAGCATCAGGGCTGAAAACCTCAAGGCACACTGTGACACCAGTCAGTGTCTGCAGGGTAGGGTGAGGTGGAATGGCATGAGTGTTATGGCCAACTACCCAAAGGCACACCCCCAATGCTTGTCAGTCTCTGCAGGTGAGGCGGGGTTCGTGCTACTTCAATACTTCACTGCCATTCCTATTATACATCTCTTTAACTCCTGCACTACCAACGTCAATACCAGCAAGCAAACATTTGGCGTTGGAAAATACTTGTTTTTCTAATGAAGTAAACCAGTGCTGGAAGAACATAAGAAATTTGTGTTGCAAATGATGCCTTCAGATGCAAGGTGGAGGAAGATACACAGAAAAATATGAGAGGCATGTACAAAAGTAATACCAACAGTGAACTTTCAGCATTGACAAATGCTTGTTTTATTAGTAGTTTTATTGGTATTAGCCAGAACATTAGTTGGGAGTTGCCCTGAGTGATAGAGCAATGGCCAAATGGGGATGCACAGTGTGAGTACCACTAACTGTTAATGACACCAGCAGTACGTTTATGAATTGATCTTCTACAGATGGAGATGCGCTGCCAGCTTGTGGCAGCAAGGGAAGGGGGCTGGTGGCTGATGATAGGGGACTGTTGAGAGGCTGAGGTGGGAGTGGATTGATGGTGCTATGTGACAGTGCTAAGTTCATAAGAGATCTTTTAGTTATTTAAACATGCAAAGAGAGCAGAGTAAATGGGAAAGTGGAGGATATTAGTCAATAGGTTGCTCTCACCAACTGACACAAAACATGGTGTGCTATGTACTTGTAGAAAATTCTATGGCACAAAATATCTCAAGTAAAAAGCAGACAGGGACTAGGATTCATTATTTCCCAGACTCAATTGTCTAATACCAGAAGGGGTGGTTGGCTCTCTGCGCCAATCAGATTGCAGGATTTTTCATACCCATTTTCTAAGTTCTGAGTGTTTTTAAATGGCATTGTTAAGACTGTGTGACTATGGAATCAGTTATATGAAAATAAGTCATCAAATTTGTGTTGACTATTGTTTTAGAATTTAAAATAATCCTCCAGGAAAAAGCCATATGTAGTGAAACTTTGGGGTACTGCATAAATAAAATAAAAAGATTGCAAGATCTGTTTTTGTTTGGGGCAATTTACCGGATTTGAGAGAGTGCCCACACCACCACCATTTTGTTCAAGAACTGGTATACTGCATCCTGGAGTAACTCCCCTTAACACAATCAAGTACTTTAAAGATCATTTCATTCAGTCGTATAGACTTGATCTTTGCAGATGAAGCCTGCAAATATCACAGGAAGACCATAGAATGAGTTAAAGGGAAAATATATTTTTCTTATATGATTACACAACTAGATACAGTAGGTACAAAATCCCAACCTCTGGAAAACTATGCTGTTCTTATTTGCATAGGGGTAATATGACCTTCGGGATGTAGTCATTTTCCTGTCAAAAGTGTCAATCAACCTAAGCACTTTTAGAAATTGCATTGTGATTCCATATTCCAGCATCAACCACACCATGTTATCATAATTATGAACACATACAGTATGTCACATACAGTTTAGTTAGCAGAGCCTGAACTTTTTATTGGTGGCACTCATTAAATAAAAATATTCAAATTATGTCTTTTAGGGGAGGCCATGATAGTGAAATGAAAACTGCACTGTGAGTGAGGACACATTTGGAAAATCAGTTTGCCCCACCACCCTAGACTTTATTTTTTTTTAGAAAGTGATTTCCACTGAAATAGCACAAGTGAATTCTTTATATACATGTATCACCTTAGTGGATTGTAACTGGCATTAAGAAGCCATTAATGTCCAGTATGTCATCACCACATCTCATAATTATCCATTCTGGCTCTGACAAGTCCACTTTGACACTGTTTAACTCTCAGACCCCAAATGATGGACCCATCAACCCTACATTTTAAAGAGGTAATTACTGTAGTTGCCCTTTCCAACAGTGTATTATATTTGAGGAAATATGTAAATGGATCTTGTGTCCAGTCAGCCTTACCTGTTTACCAAAGAATAAAAATAAAGGATATACAAATACATTGGATACTTTTTATTATACTGTTCTATTTTAACTTCTGTAAACACATTTTTTTTTTAATTTCCAACTTGTGTTTCCCATTCAGCATAAACCAATACAAATGGTACAGTTACCCAGGGTTTTATGTATTTCTAAATTTTTTCATGGAGGAAGACAATGCTTGATATAATATTGACTGTTGCATTGAAATATATTCATTGTATTCCATAAAGGAAGACCACACCTTTTTCTAGTTTAAATTTGTAGGATACATTTCATTGCCATTTAATTAAAACACACAAATCATAAAGACTCATAAAAAAACTACATCACTATATAAAACATATTTGGTACTTACGAGGTACTTAGAGCACTCCAAAGAACTTTCCTGCAACAGTTGGTTAGGGAGCCCACTGAGGGGACAACATACTGGATGTGGTCCTCCCAACAGAGGTAGTGTAGTTGAGGTGCAGGTGAGAGACTGCCTTGGTACAAATGACCACAATGCAGTGAGTTTCAGGATAAAAACAGGTAAGGAAACAAATCGATCCAACACAAGGTTCTGGACTTTCAGCGAGAAGACTTTGCAAGAATGAGGATCTTCAAGGAGGGAAATGGAAGGTAAAGGAGCTAATAGGAGACATAGAAGAAATGCATTAAGGATACCGAGAGCCACTGAGTTCTGCATTAAGAGGTAAGAAAAAATAAATGAAAAGGAAGTCACTCTGGTTTACCAGGCAGGTGGTGGAGGCAATTAGGGAAGAAGGATGGCTTTCATAACATACAAAGACCCAGAGAGTGAGAACAGGAGATTTATAGAGAGAAGCTGAGGGTGGCAGGGCAAAAGATTAGGAGGGCAAAGTGGATATGGAAGAGAGAATTGCTAGGCAGGCCAAAGGGGAGATAAAACTTTTTAGGTATGTGGGGGGAGGCAAGGCAGGGGATAGTGAGGGTGGGGAAGGGGAGCACTGGTGGAGGGGGACTTTTAGAAGGCAGAGGTGCTGAATAGCTACTTTTGCTCAGTCTTTACTGTGGAAGGGAAGAAGGAGGGACCTGAGTTAAAAAAGAGAGGAGGGGATGACAAAAGGATGGAGCCCATTCATTGAGGACAGGGTAAGAGAAGAACTAGGAAGATAGAAGGTAGATAAGGCAATGGGGCTGGATGGCTTGCATCCTAGGGTACTCTGGAAACTGAGGGAGGAGCTGGCAGCACCTCTGGTGAGGCTGCTTAACTTGTCCCTGGATACTGGATGGGTGCCTAGTGACTGGAAGATGGCCGATGTGGTGCCACTGTATAAGGGGGGGCAGCAGGGAGGAGACGGGAAACTATCTCCTGATCAGCCTCACCTCGATCATAGGGAAGATGATGGAGGTGCTATTAAAGGAAAGAGTGGTAAAACTACCTGATAGACAGCAGACTACTGGAAGACAGGCAGCATGGCTGAACAACCGGGTGGTCATGTCAGACAAACCTAATAGAGTTCTTTGATTGGGTGATGAAGGTGGTTGATCAGGGAGGGGTGATGGATGTGGCCTATCTGGACTTCAGGAAGGCCTTCAACTCTGTTACTCACAGAAGGCTGGTAAATAAGCTGGGAAGCTTAGGGGTGGGATAAAAAATAACTAGGTGGGTGAAAAGATGGTTGGCAGACAGAAGCAAAAGGGCAGTGGTTAATGGGGTACATTCCAGGGAGATGGGTGTGATGAGTAGGGTGGCCCAGGGGTTGGTACTGGGACCCCTCCTTTTTAATATCTATATCAGTGATATAGGGGATGGACTGGAGGGGAGGGTGCGCCTATTTGCAGATGATATGAAGATCTGGAACAGGGTGGACACCCCAGAGGGGTGGAGGCCATGAGGGAAGACCTGAAGATTCTGAAAGGATGGTCAGAAACTTGGCAGCTGAAACTCGGTGCCAAAAAGTGTGCAGTGATGCAAATGGGGCTTAAAAATCCATAAGCAATTACACTGCTTACACTCTTGGGGAGGGGAGAGGTAATTAAGCCAACTGAGCAGGACAGGGAGCTGGAAATTATAGTATCAAGCAACCTTAAGGTAGGTAATCAATGCAGTAAAGCAGTAAGAAAGTCAAACAGAATGTTGATGCAAATGCTGATGTAACAATGAAATCTTTATAACGAAGTCCATTACAGCTACAGATTCAATGTTGTTGCTGTAATGGACTTCAAAGGCGTAATTTTGCCGTTTACTTTAATCCCCATGAACAAACTTCGACTCAGAGTTTGTATCTAAAAGTGTGTGGGGGAGGGTGAAACCACCTGCAGATAAAGACTCAATGTTGAAAGGCAAAATTTCACCTTTTGATATTGAGTGTGTCACTGTGCCACATTTCGACAACACAGTTGTCGCTGCAGCATGGTAGAACCATGTTAGCATGCACTGGAAAGGGCATAACAAGCAGAAGGAGGGAGGTACTGATGCCTCTTTATAAAACCATGGTGAGGCTGCAACTGGATTATGGGGTCCATTTCTGGAGACTGCACCTATGCAAGGACATTGAGGGGATTGAGAGGGTTGAAGGGCAACAAAGGTGGTGCATGGTATGCAGTGGAAGCCATATGAGGAAAGGTGGAGGGAACTGGATCTGTAGTCACTGGAGACTAGAAGGGAGAGGGGGGCATGATAGAGACATTTAAGTATGTGAAGGGAATCAATAAGGTGAGGGAAGGGAGCTTGTTTAAAAGGAAGGTGGGGTTAAAACTAGAGGGCAAAGTCTAAGAGTAGGAGCAAGATTTAGAAGCAATGTGAGAGGGCGTTACTTCACAGAGAGGGTGGTGGAGGCCTGGAATAAACTACAGGAGGAAGTGGTGGGGCCTGAAATGGTGGAGGGATTTAAGAGGGCATGGGACACACATATAAGGTTGACAAGTTGAGGGAAAAGGAGGACCTGTGACCTAGGTGATGAGTAAGAGGGGAGAAGCAAAATCGATGGGCCAGAGGCTCCTTTTCTGTTGTCAGGTTTCTGTGATTCTATGATATTTTATCAGTGCCATTAAAATCTTTACTGACTCAAAATCTCTTCAATTATTATAAAGATGAAGCAGAAGGGGCTGATCACACTTTTGTGAGGAGTGTGTTCTGTGATACTAAAGCACAAACTGAAGAAAACCTCATCTCTGAATCCCACCTTCATCCAGAATCTCAGACTTATTTTTATTAAAGAGAAAATTTGCATAGACAATGCACTTTGCATAAACAGCCCTTATATTCTTAGGTGAGGATTTTTAAAGCATTCAGCGGTAACAGTCTATGTTTACTCATCCAGTTACAGAGGCAGAGAGAAGAGACACAATGACCTACTTGATTTGCTTTGCCTGGGCAGTACTGGTTTATATTCAAGGTAAAATTGACAAAAATCATTGTTTCATGTCAAACTGAAAGTCTTGCCTTACGCAGTTTATCTCTAATATCCATTAGCTGTAATCTTAAGAATGCAATATATTCACTGTGCCATTCAGACTTGAAGTGAAAATTCATGTCTATGTTCCCAGCTGTTTATTTCTTAACTGTAGCATTTTATCTTTTTTTTCTTTTCAGACTCCAAAGGGGACATTGTGATGACTCAGACTCCTCCCTCTAAATCTGTGTTACCAGGTGAAACTGTCACTATTACCTGTAAGGCCAGCTCTTCCATTAGCAAATGGCTAGCCTGGTACCAACAAAAACCGGGTCAAGCCCCGAAGCTTATGATATATGATGCAAGTAGTCGCCACTCTGGAGTCCCGGATCGGTTCAGCGGCAGTGGTTCTGAAACTGACTTCACATTTACAATTAGTAATGTTCAAACAGAAGATGCTGGAGATTATTACTGTCAGCAGTATAATAGCTACCCTCTCACAGTGATAGAGACCACAACAAAAACCTCCTCTAATGACAGTGACACAGACGATGTGCAGTTATAGAGCATGCAGCTGGTGCATACCCTTGGGGGGTTATACTATGGGATACCCATCCTTCCATTGAAAGCAACAACTGATCTCTGTATCTAACACAGTCTCTTATGGGTTGGCTTAGAGGATAGAATCTATTCCAGTTAACTTCTAACATCACATGACTAAGCACTCATGTGTCTCAGTAAGCTAGTTCTGAGTGTTACATATGTGAAACTATTGCATATTAGTAACAATCCAGCATAACATTTAACCCTTAGGCTGTTGACAGAATTAGAACACATAGGAATTCTGGATTGATATATCAGTCTGTGGCACAGCAGGGGTTAAACAAAGAGAATACTGGATGGGCAACTATGCACAATCAGTGTGTTCTGCCACAGAGGGGTTCTGATTCCTTGTGACCTCGAGAGCGAAGCTCGAGAGGTCCATGGGAATCAGAATCCAGATGTGGCAGATTACACTGGTTGGACATAGAGCTGCCCATCCTGTATTTTTTGTATGGTGCCCCTAAATCATTTAAAAACAGTTTAAAGCACTTTTTTTATTTTTACATACTAAAAGAAATTGTCCCCTGTCCCGTCTTATTCCAGGAGTTTGGGATGGCTGCCTGGCTGTGTTGTGTGGTTGCTATGGAACAGACATCCCAAGGTTAGTAGCGCAGACTTCTACTGGTTGTTGTGTGTGTGCAGGCAGGATTTAAAAAAAATATATATGGTGGCTACATTTCTGTGTAGCAAGAGGACCCAACTTTTATTTCGTAAACTATTTTAAATACCTGGTTGATCCTGCATTTACTTTTTAATGTAAAAGAACATATCTGGTTGATCCTGCATTTGTCCCTGTATCTGGTTAATCCTGCATATGCAAGTGTCTGATTGTGTCATTGCTGCCTTCTGCTATCTGGTTGATCCTGCGGTTTCTGTTGTCACAGCAGTTTTCAAATGCATGTGGCTCATGCAATTTCCAAATCTATTGGAATGCTGTCCTACCACAGAAGGGTTGAACAACATTCCAATGACCTTTGCACTGTGGTACAACAGCAATTCAGTAGAGAAGAAAATCGCATTACAACAATGTTCCACCATACACTATAACTGTGTCATTAATATGCCTAACAAACATAGCTAGTATATTTCCTTATACTGTTCATTTCCAAATGGAGGTTTTCACACTCATGCATGATGATTTAGAAATGAATGGCATAAAATTGTTTGAACTGGTAACATACAACAGAATCTTCTTTAATATTTATTTATTTTTTATATTCATTCTCGGATTACAAGTACCTTGGAGCACAGGAACAACTCATTTACAAAGGTTTAACATCAATGTGGGGGGGTAACAAAGACAGAATGAGGGGAGAAGAAAAAAACTTCACAGTTTACAGTAAAACATTATAATACAATATTGATTGACAGTCTCTGATTCATCTGCAATACTAAACAAGATCTGGCAGAGCCACTACGACTGTGAATGCATTAACTAGATAAGGGTGTTTCATGGGCTTAAACATAAATAGTTATTTATTTAAAAAATATCAGATTTACAAACCTTTGTGTCAGAGACTCATTTACAAAGGCACCTTGTTGAAACTAATACAAAGACAGCACAGTTAACAAGTCAAAAAACAATGACTCAGAGAGCAGACAGTTATAACAATCATTCACTGGAGATACATGGGTAGCAATAGATAAATAGATTACATAGTTTAGGCACACAGGCACCACATCAAGAAGACCAAAGCAGTTCAAACAATATATAATAGCTAAAGCAAATAGACATCAGGAGTCAAAGAGAAGCCCAGTATGTTCATATGAAGGCTGTTGCATGTACACTAACTGAATCGAAATACAGTACATTGAGAAAGGGCATATTTAAGCAATAAGGTGTGACAGGATGTGTGTTATCATGTAATAATATCACTCCTGGGGTTGGTTGAAGCATGAGGTGAAGCCGGCTTCCACCAATCCCAGAGTAACATTATTACAAGATAACACACACCCTGGAGTGCCTTATTGCAATTATACAATGGCTTGTTGTTATATACAGAATGAAAAATACATTTTAAAGGATGTTTTTGTTAGTGTGGAAAAATATTTCTTAAGAGAAAATGCAAGGAATGATCAAAATCCAAAGCTACGGTGATGTTGTTGTGTAATAACATCGCTGTTTCAATGGGTCAGCAGCCAATCAGCTTCTTACATTTTTCCTTGTCATTGTATAATTAAAAATAATGCCACCTTCTGTATTACAGTTACCTATATGTTTTGCATTTTATTCTATGCACTGTTATAGCAATCAACTCAACAGAACCAGGTCATCATATACATGAAGGTACTGTACCCTAACTAAAAACACTGCTGAGACAGGTGTATGTTGTGACAAGGTGGAAGATAAACACAATGCTGAGACAAGTTTTTGAAGACATTTGATGTGTTTGCTTTTTTTTTAGAGACTGATATACAGTTCACACACAAAATTCATATAATATAAAAGTCCATATGTCCAAATGCCAATGCAAATTTGACACATGTCATTACAAGCTGTTATCGTGAAGGAAGATATTACTATATAAGGCCTAAAATTGGCATCAGATAAAGGGTTTTATTTAACTCTAAAAATTGTTTAGCGTTTTGCTCATAAAAGTGCTAAAACTTTGTGAAAATTAATAGCTCTTGCCTCACTGTGTGTATCAAACACAGCACTTCTAGAAAATCTACATAAATGCTTTCTGTGCAGTTAGTATCATCCCAAGAAAAAAACTGCTAATCAATTATTTAAAACCCTGCAACATGCTTCTTTTTCTGCTGCTGTAAGTTCCCTCATCTGTGAAATCCCATTCTGCTTGTGGCAGCCCCCCTCCCCAAACCAGATAATTTATTTAAAAACCTTTTGTTGAGAAATTTTTGTTTTAGTATATCCATGGTCAGGAAAAAAGAATTTGTAAAAGAAACCAAAATCCCCATGTATCAGTTCATTGAGTCACAATACAGCATGTTATGAATTTTTCAGATTCTATGTGTAACCTACAGTAAGTCAAACATAAATTAGACACACAAATGCCTGGTTATTTGCAAGAGAAGCAAATGTGGTAATTATCATTCAGTTATAAACACCTATAGTCACAAACTGCAAGTTAAAAAATTCAGTAGAATATTAACACTAGCCCAGTACTGCTTGCCCAGAATGAGATTGGTATATTATTTGGAAAAAGGCAAAAAATTGGATCTCTTGCTACAGTATAGGCTGTCCTGCAAAGACAGTAGTGCTATACATTAATGAGGTGCTGTGAGGTGCCTAAGGGAACTTGTCATGCAGAGTTCCAGGAGCTGATCATAAAAACTGGAATAATAGGTCCAAGTAAATTAGCCCAAAAGGAATGTTAAAAAACTACCCCATCAATTCAGAGGTGTCAATGAATGTACTTGTTAACCATGCTGGTTTATCTTAGGCCCCACATGAAAAAATGTAAAACCACATTTATGTTATTTTAAATGCAAAATGAGAGATAAATAATACTTGTCCAGTTGGATGGCAGCTCTTCTCTGATATAAACTGAGCCAGGAAAAAAAGTAAATAGGGAAAAAAATTATTTCTACAGCTACAGTAGTTGCTAATTGCAGCTGGTATTTTTGACATATGCAAGTCAACTCCACTTCTCAAACTTAAAAAAGAAAAATACTCTTCATCACAGACTGTGTTTACCAAGTACTGTGCCCATTTTAGTATATAAATGTTTAAGAAATACCTGAAAGTTGTCAATGTTCCTTGAAGTTGAATCCTTAAGCTGTAGTTTCAGACATTTCTTAGTGTTTCCTTTTGAGACACCAGGTGACTCTGATAATCATTTGTTCCAAGGGTTTCCTTGAAGTTGAATCCTTAAGCTGTAGTTTCAGACATTTCGTAGTGTTTCCTTTTGAGACACCAGGTGATTCTGATAATCATTTGTTCCAAGGGATTTTAAGTCAGTTTGAAGGCAGTTTAAGTATCTTCTGCTCTCTTAGTCCTTAACAAAATGCAGGGACTCCACAGATATATTGTTCCTTGGTCCACACCGCAAACTCTAGTGAGTCTTCTTTCAGTATGATAGATCCACCTCCTGCCTCTCCCACATGAATAAAAAAAAAGTGGGATGGACCTTTTGGAGCTTCTTGGGTGGAGGTGGGGTGGACCTTACTTCCCCCAAAAAATACAATGCTGCCTCCCACTACCAATGTTCCAGTTCTTGTACCACCTATTTAAGAAAGAAAGTAGTACCCTGCACCCATTGAATAACATGAAAGTGTATTTATTTGTGGGTGGAAAACATTTCTTGGAGGAGGGTCAGGTGGAGCAGACTATTTACACCTTCAGTCAGTTCCACAGAAAGAAAACATGACATCACTCCCTTTGTACATGCAATACTCCTGTAGGCTCTGCCCAAAGTCATAAAATTGGGGATACTATTACACTACAAGAACTAGGAAGGAGGTAGATACTGAGGTTAGTCAAGAGAGGAGGAAAGTTGGCACCAGGAGGCATTGTCAAGGGGTACTAAGGTAGAAAGAAATAGGGAAACAGGGAGAGTAGAGGGCTAGGGCATGAAAAGAGACAAAGGGAGGGAGTTAGGGAAAGAAAAGGAATGGAAAGAAAAAATAGAACATAAGGGTCCGAGGTGGCCAGAGGCTAAAAGGCTACTAGAGTATGATTGGGCAGTAGTGGAGTGAATAGAGAGGTGAGCATGGACGGTGAAAGAGGGGCGAGCAATGCAGGTGGTGGTCCTGACTAGCTGAAAAGGTCAGGCCAGGTGCGTATGGGCACATGCTGCAATTAGTTGGGGCAATTACAGGGGCTTTCATTCATTATGTGCTGGTGAAGGAGACATTTAAACTGGGCAGTATGAAGTAAGCTGGTGAGTTCACAGCCCAGGGAATTTAGCCAGCTAGGGGCTCTATAGAGGAAAGTTTGCTGGCACTGGGTGGTCCGGAACCTTGGTACGAGTAAGTGTTCAGTGACAGGGGCCCGAGTGTGATGAGACTTGAGAGATCTGGACAGAAGGCAAGTAATGCCAGTTGGCAGGGCTCCAAGCAGTGCCTTTTTTACAAGCATGCATGAATTGGTACTTGATCCATCCTAGGAGATTAAGCCAGCAAGTTTGTGCATAGAGATCACATGTATGGGTAAGGTGGTCAGCATCTGTGATGAGCCTACAGGCTTTATTTAGGGTTATAGTTAGCCTTTTAAGGGATGTAGCAGAGGCAGCTCCATAGATTACCAAGCCATAATCAATGGTGGATAGTACTGAACTGTAGATAGCAAGTTTAAGTGCATCCGGGGTCAGATTCCTTCTATGCCTATATAACAAACCTAATTTTGTATTCACCATCCTGGCAATGATCTTAATGTGAGTCATGTAGGTGAGGTGGCTGTCCAAGGTTACGCCAAGATATTTGAATTGTTGAACTTGTTCGAGAGGGGCTCCAAGATTATTTCTTACTGTCAAGGCATGCAACCTGTACTTATGGAGAGAAGATGAGAACAACAGGAGTTTAGTTTTTTGTAGTTTAGGACAAGTTTGTCTGATTGGAACCATTTTTTGACTTCAAGGAAACCAAGTTTGAAGGTGTCTTCATGCACAGAGAGATCAGAGTTGATTGAGAAGATGACAGCATCGTCAGTGTATAGGAGCGTTCTTAATTGACAGCCATCAGGCAAGCTATTTAGGAAGATACTAAACAGGAGAGGACCAAGAATGGATCCTTGTGGGACACCTGATTAGACATTTTGTAGCTCAGAGACGACGTTGGATATTTTCACCCGCTGTGTCCTATCCGCAAGGTAGCTTCCGAACCACTTCAGTGTTTTTAGTGAGAGACCGATTGTTGCAAGTTGATCAAGAAGGAGCTTGTGATTAACAGTGTCAAAAGTTTTTGTAAGGTTGATGAATGCTGCTCCAACAAGATTGGTTTTGTCGAAGGACTGATGGATGAAGCTGGTAAATTCTAACAGAGCAGTAGTCGTGCTGTGCTTTTTCCTAAAGACATGTTGTTGAGGGCATTGTAAAGAGTACTTCTCAAGGTAGTCAACAAGTTGGTTGGTTACTATATCTCCAAGGACATTTGATACTGGAGGGAGGATTGATATTGGTCTGTAGATGCAATGTTGAGTATGATCACCAGATTTATGAACAGAAGTGATCAGTGTGGTTTTCCATACTTCGGGGAACTGTGATAGAGTAAGATGAAATTTAGTATCTTGGTTATAGGCAGGAGAACTTCTTCTAGGGTAAGTGCAATGAGTTTGAGGTCAAGGGAGTCTCCACTATGTCTGGATTTCCCCAGGACTTCAGTTAGAAGTTTTCTGACCTAGGTAGAAGACACCCGTTTGAAGTAGTACAGTGGGTGCTCCAGTCTATTGGTTTCCATGTACCCAGCTAGTATTATCAGGAGCATCATCAAAGAAATCTTTTGGAAGGACACTCGACAGATTAGTGAAAGCTGTGTTAAAAATATCTGCAATTGAGAGTGGGTCAGTGATAGAATTGCCGTCCCACTTTAGTAGTATTGGAGAGGTCTTCTGCTCTTTGCCTGTAATGTCTTTTATGTTCAGCCAAAATTTTCTGCTGTCACCCCACGTGTTTGACAGCAGCGCTCTATGGTGCTTACTTTTTGCCTGTCGAGTTGCTGTAGTACAGGCATTTCTAGCTGCTTTATATGCTTGAACATCATCCTGCTTCTCTGATGATTTAGCCAGTTGCCAAAGATGGTCCTGTTGCTTTATACTGTTTACTAGTTCCAGTGTGATCAAAGAGTTAATCATACCACGAACCTTAATTTTTCTAGGAGGGGTACGGATATCACAGACTGTGTTGAAAACCCTGATGAAGTATTCCAGAGTGATACTGTGATCATCAGCAGTGTCCAGAAAGGACTAGTCCTGGGACTGGAGTTGTCTTTTTAGGAGATCCAGGTGCCCACACTTTAGCATGCAGTTGTAGATTGTTTGAGGTGGGGGTGCAGAATTTGTTGGACCAGCAGCAAGTGATAGGGGAGTGGTCATTGACAGAGTCAGGGTGAACTGTTACATTTGTGATACGACACGGGTGATTTGATATAATCCAGTCAATGGTGGTACTAGTCCCAGTTTTATTATTTATTCTGGTAGCCGAGTCGACAAGTTGAGTGAAGTGCAGGAATGCTAATGAGTCCTTTATAGCCCCGCTTGCTCCAGATTGCTAGTTTATGTTGAAGTCACCCATTAAAATTGTTTGATGAGGTTTTTTGTGCCTGAACATAGTACAGAATACTTAGAAGGCTGGTTGATGGGTCCTTAGGAGGTATGTAGATCTTGATACCAGTTTGACATTTTTGGCAACCAGTAGGTGTGATCACTTAGTTGCACCGAGCATTTCATACACCACATTTGGCCACTTGTGACTTTATTAAACTGGCAGTTTTGTAGACATATTTTTGCCTATTTCAGCTGCAAACATTTACATCTACTTTTTGCCAGTGTTTGCCTTTTCATCTCTGTATGTTCAGTGATTAAACTGGGCAGAAACCTGCAGGAACTCAGTTCCACCACCTTTTGAAAAACAGTATAGCCTGTCATCTTTCTCCATTGACTATCAAAGGAGAGTTCCACCACCTAGAAATCTAGATGTGAGAGTTCCCCACCTAAATATCTCCAGTTTAACGACTGAGTTATACTGCTGTGTGGATGTGGTCCTGGTTTTACTCACTGATTTAAAACTGGTTGGACTAAAAACATTAAACTGGCACTATGGGATACTGTTAGAGACATAATTCAAAATTTCTGGCTATATACACTATTTGTAAAATACATATACTATATAGTGAGATGTGTACAGCTTATACTGTATACATCATACAGTGAAACTCATACACTATGTAGTGAACCACACAGAAACATAGGAACATAGAAGTTGACGGCAGATAAGGACTACAAGGCCCATCCAGTCTGCTCATTTTTTTCTATCTTATGAATGTGCCATAGACCTTTACCCTGTCAATGGCCCATCTATTCATACTCATCTGTATTGCTCTGTATTTCACATGTACTATATAGTGAAATACATACATCATATAATGAAATGAATACACTATACACTGAAATGCACAGTATGTGATATAGTGAAACACATACATTATATACTGAAGTGCATACATTATATAGTGAAATACATACACTACCTACTGAAATCCACATACTGAGTATTGGAAATCCATATACGCTATGTACTGAAATACATACAGTATCTATTGAGATACATGTAGTATAGATTGGAAAATCCACATACACTGCAAACCGAAACAAATACACTATAAATTCTAATGCATGCAGTATATATTGAAAAACTCCATATGCACTATATACTGAAACAAATATGTTACATACTGAAATATATACACTATCTATAAAAATATATCCACTGCACATTAAAAATCCACATACACCATATACTGAAACAAATACGATACGTACTGAAATATGTACACTGTCTATTAAGACACTATACGTACACTACACATTGAAAAATCCACATACACTATAAACTGAAACAAAATACACCATATAGTGAAACACACACTATATATTGTAATATATAGACTGTGGTTTGAAAAATCCACATACACTGTATACTGGAATAAATACATTATATAGTAAAACATGTACACTATATAGTGAAACATTCTACATACACTATATGGTACAACAACAGACTACATAGTGAAATAAATACACTATATAATGAAATGACGTCCATCCCTGGAATGGCCTGTCCTTGCACTCATTTCCTGCTGCATGCAGGGAATGGCTGGCCTGGTGAGAGGATGGCTGCAGAGCAGAAGGTAAACCAAATGAGGCTGTTGCTCTTTTTACTTCTTTATATGGTTTCTCCATCTTGTTTTGCTCACACAACTTTAATCAAATTTCAGAACATTGTGATATGACAAAAAAAAGTTTAGAAATAATTTTAATATACAGTCATTTATTCTTTTAACTTAGTGCTTCCTTAATTTATTGTTAAAAACACATTTATAGCATATGGTTAGCCCCTACTACGTATAGATTTCCATACATACAATTTTTTTGTTGTGGTACGGTTCAAAAGTAATAAAAAGTTGTTGTGAAATCGCTCTGACGTCACAATGTTACCACAACAACTTTTAACCTTGGCCTTCCATCCAACTGGTTAAAAATGTGACATTAAAAAAAAAATTTGCAGGAAAATGGCAGTGCCATTTAGCGAGCAGGTGTTCATGTCAGTTAACACATGAGTTCACACAGGGACAGATCTAGGTTCTAAACTTTACCTATTCATCACCTTTTTGTCTTTCACCAAAAATAAAAAAAAAGTCTGACTGCTATTTAGGGTCCAGGGCGATGGAGACTCAGGACTAACAGCTTCAGAGAGCAGAGTAATCAGAGCGAGTGGAGCAAGTGGGACCACCAAGTACGGATTGTAACAGCATGATAATAATGTCTCCTTACCTGAAGAACACTAAAACAATTGGCTGTTTTATTTTTTTAATCATATATTTTATAAAATAGTGTATGGGTGACCATACACAACTATGACTTGTTTCCATCTCAGCTCTTGAGGTCTATATGATGTCATCATATCCCCTCAATGGAAACAACCCTTGTTCTGTATGGTCAATCATACACTATTCTATACCGTATGTCTGTGAAGATAACACTTAGGATATTCATAGCATATCACTGTCATGCCATATAAAAATAAAGAACAACATACATTTTTTTCTGTTGTAAGTGATTCATGAATAATTAATTAGTGTGATAGTCCAGCAACTTTTATCTGAGCTGAATACTTTGAAACATTGCAGGAACTGTGATAGTGTAAGCAAATACAGTAGCATTCCTAGTTTGTAGTCTACAGAGTTTGTTCTGATTTCATTTTTTTATTATTATTTTAGTGTTTTGTTTAATAAAGGTTCTTGGCTAAGAAACAAAAATATTTGCTTCTTGCAGTAAGCACTTAGGTAAGGCATAGAAACAGAAATTGCCAGCTGATACGGACCGCTTGGTCCCTCTAGTCTGCCCATTTTTCCCTGCCTATAGTGTCCTCACAGATCCTACTTATCTCCGGCCCATTTACCCCCCCATTCCCTTTCCCCAAGATTATTTAATGCCTATCCCATACATTCTTGAACCCATCACTGTTTTTGTCCCCACCACTTCCACTGGAAGACTGTTCTAGGAACCCATTACTCTTTTTGTGAAGATGCACTTCCTTACATCTCTCCTGAATCTAACTCCCTCCAGTTTCTTATCATGTTCCCTTGTCCTTGAGCACTTTTATCCTCAGAAATATGTCCTCCCTGTTCCTTGCTAACCCAAAAATATTTAAAGATCTCTATCATATCCCCCTCTCTCTCTCCTGTCTTTCAGAGTGTACATATTTGGGTCAGTTAATCTCTCCTTGAAGGGCCTCTGATGCAGACCATGCACCATTTTAGTTGCCCTCTTCTGAACTACTTCCACGCTGTCTATATCCTTTCTGAGATGTGGTCTTCAGAAACGGGCACTGTACTCTATGTGGTGATCATACTAGTAATCTATACAGAGGTAACACTACCTTACTTCTTCTGCTAGTGATACTCCTCCCTGTATTCCCCAGCATCCCACTTGTCCACCCACCTCCCTTGTCACACTGCCTGGTCATCTTTACGTCATCTGATATGATCACCCCCACCTCTCTTTCCTGCTTGGTAGTCATCAGCACCACCACCCCATCCCATCCTATTGTGTACTCTGCCCCTGGGTTTCTGTGCCCTAAGTGCATTATTTTGCACTTTTTCGCATTGAAACCCATTTGCTATATCCTTGATCAGTCCTCAAGTTTTCTCAGGTCACTGCTCACCCTTACCACCCCACCAGAATGTCCACCATATTGCAGAGTTTGGTGTCATTCACAAAGAGGCAAACCTTTCCTTTCAGCTCTCTGCAATGTCACTTACTGTATAAAGACATTAAAGAGGACTGGTACCAGCACTGACCCCTGAAGAACCGCTGGACACCCACTCTTCCTCTGAGTGAACTCTCTTTACCACTACCCTCTGCCACCTATCCCTTAACAAATTTCATACCCAGTTTACCACCTTTGAATCCACTCCTAAGCTACCCAGCCTGCTGACCAGTCTTCAGCATGGAATGGTGTTGAATGCATTACTGAAATCTAGTTAGGTTATCTCCACCACTCCATCTGCACTAGTTCCTTGGTCAACCAGTCAAAGAACTCTATCAGACTCATTTGACATAACCTTACCCCCCCCCCCATGAATCCATGCTGTCTTGGGTTTTGTAACCCACTGGATTCAAGATATTCCACAATCCTTTCTTTCTATAGTGATTCTATTAACTTTCCCACCACTCAAGTCAGACTGACTGGCCTATAATTTCAAGTCTTCTGTGCTACCACTTTTGTAAAGTGTGACTACATCTGCACTCCTCCATTCTTCTGGGACCATTCCTGTTTCCAATGAAGTGTTAAATAGGGTCATCAGAGGTGCAGCCAGTACCTCCCTACACTGCCTCAATGCCCTTGGGTGGACCCACTCTGGTTCCACTGCTTTGTCCACTAATAGATTTGCAAGTCCCTTCAGGACTCTCTCCTCCAAGAATTGGATTAATGTCCCTAGTCTCCTTCCAATGCTCCTTTTACATTTTTGTGGCCCCTCCTCTTCTCTTTCCTCTGTGTACAGTGTCAGTGAACAAAAGCATTTGTTCAGGATGTATCCTTTTTCTGTTCCCCCTCTGCATTGCCCCCTCCTTCTCTTCTTAACCTACAGTCCCACCCCTGGACTTCCTCTTTTCACTTACATACCTAAAACATGTCTTGTCCCTCTTTGTTACTGCCTTGGCTAGTCTCTCTTCAGTTGTGCCTTCATACTGCTTACTGCTCTCCCTGCTTCTCTATGTTTCCCCTGCTATGCCTCCCTAGCCACCTCTCTCTACACCTGCTTGTATGTTCTGAATGCTACCCTCTTAGCTAAGCTTTTAACTATTCCGCCACCTCTTTTGAGAACTAAAGTTGTCTTTTTTTTCCCTCTTTCTTTGCTCCCTTGCTTGACACAGAGGTTTGTTACAATCACCATGGCCCTTTTTGGTTTCCCCCACTGCTCCTCCACCCTACCCAGTTCACCTCTCACTAGGTCTTCCCTGTGGCATTCACCCATCTTTATATAATCTGCCATTCTGAAGTCCTTGGCCTTCACTTTTGTGTGGTTTGATTCTGCAGCCCTCCTTATACTGAACCACACTGCACAGTGATCGCTGGTCCCCAGTTGGCCTCCCACCTTGACTTCTACAACACTGTCACTTTTGGTTAATACTTATTTATTTATTTATTTATTTATTTATTTATTTATTTATTTATACATCAGTTTACAACCTTTGAGCCAGAGGCTCGTTTCCAAAGGTACCTCGTCACAAAGAGGACAAACAAAACAACATTTCATTACAACATTGTAGATAACAGCATTTTTTTTTTTTTTTTTTACATCATAGCAGGCAACAGTTTAGGCAGACATATGCTATAGTTACTTTGTTTACAATAACAGTGTAACAGGTTAGGGTATTTACAGGTTTATACAGTTATTCAGCTAGGACTGAGAGGTAAGCATACATTGGTTAGGCAGACAAAGTCATGAGCAGGGGCTGCTCGGATAGTAAAAACAGGTGGCTAAGGGACGAGGTAGAAAATGAGAGGGAGGGGGCAAGCCACTTTGTGAGTTTTGTCAAGTTGTTGCTTGTGAAGCTACTCAGAGAGTTTTGTCTGGTACAAGGCCTCAACACCGATGACCGACGCTACACAGCTACGATGTTAAACAGTTGACTTGATGCAGGTTTTGAAGCTGGAGATTGAGCGGGTATCTGTGATGGAGCTGGGGAGAGTATTGTACCAGGTGGGGCTCTGTAATAGAAGGACCGTTGACCATGGGTGGTCCTGGTTCTTGGATAGACAGGGTGGCCCTGGAGGAGCTACGAGTTTGGACTAAGGGTCGAGCTAGGTGGATAGAGGCTGTCAGACTGGGGAGATAGACCAAGGAGTGTTTTTTTAGTTAGGAGGCAGATTTGGTATCTGAGCCATTCGTCCAGGTTGAGCAGCTTAGCAAAGTCATATAGCTGGCAGGTATGGGTTAATCTGGTGGCTCCCGTGATTAATCTACAGGCCTTGTTCTAGGTGTGTCGAATTTTATTGAGGGCGGTCATATCCGCAGCACCATAGACAGGCAGGCCATAGTCCACAAGGGACAAGATTGAGGAGGTGACAGCTAGTCAGAGGGCCTCAGGGGGGAGGCAGTGTTTATGGTGATAAAGGATACCTAGCTGAGTATTTGTAACTGAGGCTAGAGTATCAATGTGGTCGTGGAAAGTGAGGGCAGAGTCAAAGGAGACCCCAAGGTACTTGTACAGGCGGACTTGCTCGAGAGGAAGTTTAGAGCCAGGGAGGATACGGAGTGGGAAATTACTGAGTTTGTTTTGAGGGTGGGCAAAGATCATGGATTTGGTTTTCTTTAGATTGACCACAAGTCTGTGCTCTTTGAACCAGGCTTCAAGCATCATTGAAGGCTAGTTGCAAGGATGCCTGAAGGCGATGGGGTTTCGTGGGAGGCAAGAGGGCGGGCATCATCTGCATACAGCAGGATTTTACCTACGCATGCACTGGGCAAGGTATTGAGGTATAGAGAGAAGAGAAGAGGGCCTAGGATGGAACCCTGGGGCACTGCTGATCAGATGGGGCATGTATTGGAGAGGGTCTCATGAATTCTAACACGCTGAGAGCGGTCCGACAAGTAGCTGGAGCACCAAGCGACCGGGCTGGTGGCAAAGCCGATGCGGTTGAGGGCATCCAACAATAGGGGGTGGGAGACAGTGTCGAAAGCCTTTGAGAGGTCAATAAACACTACCCCTGCTAGTGAGCCTGAGTCAAGTGAGGAATGAAGAAAATTTGAGAACTCTATAAGGGCAGTGCTGGTACTGTAACCTGCACGGAATCCATGCTGTTCATGACAGAGGATGTTGTATTTGGTCAGATAATCTGTGATTTGGGTTGCCACTAGTATTTCAAGGGCTTTGGAGAGGGTGGAAGGATGGAGAATGGGCGGTGGTTCCCGGCTGGACCTATCACCACCTTTGTGTATGGGCAAGACTGAGGCAGTTTTCCAGCCTGAAGGAATTGGCCAGAGCGAGGACTTGTTGAGCAGGGTAGTGAGGGGGCAGGACCTGATCCAGGACCCTGCAGAGGATACTGGGGTCCAGGGAGTGCTGCCAATGTTATTACTCTTAAGAGCTTGAAGCAGGTGGGGCCTAGCTACATGGGAGTCACCTACGTAAGTGGAAGCTAGGATATTGAAAGTCAGGGGTGGGTAGGGTTGAAGAAGGGTCAAAGAAGTCACTGGGGAGGACAGAACTAAGGTCGGTGAATGATGTGTTGAGGAAGTTGGCTATATGGGCAGGGTCAGTGGAGACAGAGCCTTCAATGGTGATCTGGGAAGGGGGAGGAGAACGTGTGCTCCCATTTAGTTGCTTAATGTTGTCCCAAAACGTTCTGCCCCTTCCCCAAGAGGAGGTAAGCGCCGCCTGATAGTGATCAGCATTTGCTTTCCTAATAGCCCATGTGCATTTGTTTCTAGCAGCATTGTAGGCCTGTCTGTCCGCAGCACAGCCTGTTTCAGTGGCCAGGTGCCACAGGTTATCCCTGAGTTTGAGTAGTTGCAGCAGGGACGGGGTAATCTAGGGGGCATTACGAACTTTGGTCCGGACTGCTGTCATGGGGGTAAAGATGTCGCAGGCATTGTTGAAGGTTTGGGAGAAGAAGGTAAGGGCAGAGTCAACATCTGGGGCATGGTGTATGGGAGCCCAGTTAATTTGAGCAAGATGTAGTTTAAGGCCTTTTAGCCCGCCAGGTCTGAGGCGCCGACTAGGTCCAGTATTGCCCCATCATACATAGATACATAGATACATAGACAGTGTCGGCAGATAAGGGCCTATGGCCCACCTAGTCTGCCCATTTGAGCTTGTAAGTTCAGTTTGTTTTCCTAGAAGTCTGTTTCCCCTTACCCCTGCCCTCTACAATTCCTTTATGTCTATCCCATGCATTCTTAAATCCCGTGATTGTTTCAGCCCCCACCACTTCCTCTGGCAGGGTGTTCCACTTGTCCACCACCCGTTCTGTGAAGAAATTCTTTCTCATGTTTCCTCTGAATTGTCCTCCTCCAACTTCATCCCATGCCCTCTAGTCCTGAAACATCTTTTCGCTTAAAAATAGTGTTTTCCTGCACCCTTTCCTCCCTGTAGATACTTGTGTCTCTATCATATCCCTCTCTCCTCCCTCTCCTCCAGGGAGTACATGTTCAGTTCCTTCAACCTGTCTTCATAGGACTTGTGATGCAACCCATGCACCATCTTTGTTGCCCTAGTCTGAACCTTCTCTACCCTGTCTAGTGTCCTTACGTAGGTATGGTCTCCAGAACTGTACACTGTACTCAGGTGGGGCCTCACTAGTGTCTTGTATAGCGGAATTATGACCTCCTTTCCTGCTGGTGATGCCCCTGCCTATACATCCCAGCATCCTATTTGCTTTACCTGATGCCTTGTCACACTGTTTCCCTACCTTGAGGTCATCAGAGATGACAACCCCAAGATCCCTTTCCTGCTTGGTGCATGCTATATCCTCACCCCCCAACTGATATATTGTGCCAGGATTTTTGTACCCCATATGCATTATCTTGCACTTCTTTGCATTGAATTTCAACTGCCAAACCCTTGACCATTCTTCAAGTTTCTGCAGGTCCCTTCTCATTCTGTCTACACCCTCTGGTATGTCTACTCTGTTACAGAGCTTTGTGTCATCAGCGAACAGTGAAATTCTGCCTTCTAGATCCTGTGCAATGTCACTGATGAAGATGTTGAATAGGACCGGTCCCAGCACTGATCCCTGTGGTACCCCACAGGTTAGTCTTCCCTCTGTGGAGTGACAGCCATTTACCACCACCCTCTGTCCTGCCACCCAGCCAGTTAGCCTACCACCACACTACTGTCCTGCCCACCCATATTCCCCAGTTTGTAATAGTCTTCTATGTGGCACAGTGTCAAAGGCCTTGCTGAAGTCCAGATGGGCCATCCACTGCCCTCCCTGATCCACCTCCCTAGTCACCCAGTTAAAAAATTCAATGAGGTTGGTCTGGACATGACCTCCCCTGGTGAAACCATGCTGCCTTGGGTCCTGTGGTCCATTGACAACAGATGTTCACCAATCTCTCCTTCAGTAGTGCTTCCATGATCTTTCCCACTACCGAGTGAGGCTGACTGGTCTGTAGTTCCCTGCTTCCTCTTTGTTCCCACTTTTGTATAAGGGGACTACATCTGCTGTCCTCCAGTCTTTGGGTACCTCCCCTGTTTCCAGTGATTGGCTGAACAGGATAGCCAGAGGTTCAGCCACCACCTCTCTTAGTTCTTTAAGGACCCTGGGGTGCACCCCATCTGGCCCATTGCTTTATCAGCTTTTATTACTTCCAGTTCCTTCAGGACCCTTTCTCGTGTAAAGGGACTTGTGTCCATTTCTGCACCATTCTCACCCCTTGTACCTCCTTCAGACCCATTAACCCCTTCCTTAGTAAAGACTGAGCAGAAATACCTGTTTCAATATGTCAGCTTTATTGTTGTCATCCTCCACGTGACTCCCATCCTCCCCTTCAGTCTCACTATCCCTCCCTTTGTTTTCTTTTTCCTTGTGTACCTGTAAAGGTTTTGTCCCCTTTACCCACTGATTTTGCAATGTGTTCTTCTGTCTGAGCTTTGGCTTCCCTTACTGACTTCCCTGCCTCCTTTGTTTCTCCTGGTACTTCTCCCTATCCCCTTCTGCCTGTGTATTTTGTATTGCCTGAATGCAATCTTTTTGGCTTTCACTTTCTTTGCTACTCTTTGGAAAACCATAATGGTCTCCTCTTCCTTTTCCTCTTGCTAACCTGCTTAATGCATAATTCTGTTGTTCTTATAATCCCATTTAAATACTGCCATTCCTCAACCCTGATTCCTGTCCCATTCCCTTAATGCCTCTTTCAAGTATCTCCCATTTCCCAAAGTCTGCCCCCTAAATCCAGGATCGTGTTTTGTGTGGTTTGGTTCTGCCCTTTCTGTGATTTCAAACCACAATGACTGGTGGTCACTATTCCCAGGTGCTCCCCCACTGTTACCCCCATCACACTGTCCCTGTTTGTGAGCACAAGGTCCAGTATTGCCTTCTGCCGAGTTGGTTCCATGACCAGTTGCTTGAGGAAGGCACCCTGAAGGAGTCTAGGATAAATCTGCTCCTAGTTGATGCTGCTGCTGGGATGCTCCAGTCCCGTCTGGTATATTGAGTCTCCAACCAGTACTACCTCACCCTTGTCTGCCATCCTTTGGATGGCTAGCATCAACTCCTATCTGTTTCTTCCTCCTGGGCTGGTGGTCTATAGACCACACCTGTACGGATGGCTGGCCCCTTTTTCCTTTCCAGCTTAACCCACAGTATCTCTCCCCATTTTGTTCCTCCTGGATCTGTGGCGCCTTATGTCATTTTTCATACAGTGCCACTCCTCCTCCTCCTGCCTGCTCTGTCTCTTCTGATATGTTGTAGCCAGGTATGGCCCATCTCCCAGTCATGGTTATCATTACACCAGGTTTCAGTGATGACCACAATGTCCCAAGATCTGACTGTACCATGACAGCCTCCAGAACTTCCATCTTGTTGCTAAGGCCCTGGCATTTGCACATGGCTTTCCATGATTTGACCTCCTAGACTGCTTCACTGTTCTACTCCAGCCCTTCCTTGGTTGTCATTTATCCCTGGTTCTCCTTGCTGTTTTGCCCTTCTGCTGAATTTTGCCCTTTTCTGCTTATCCACCTTTTGGACACTAATCTCCATCTTTTGCACACTGCTTTGCAGAGATAGCCACTCCTCTGGTTCACTGGTTCCACTACTAGCTGTGGGGGGTGAGCAAGTAGGTACCGTCCTTGCTGGCCTGCCACCCCCCTTTGCTAGTTTAAATGCTTGTCAATGTAGCATTTAAACTTCTCATTGAGTGCTTGGATTCCCCTCCAGGATGGATGCAGGCCGTCAGACTTGAACAAACCTCCATCCCTCCAGATGGGTCCCCAGTCACCAATGAATCCAAACCCTTCCTCATGGCACCAGTTCTTCAACCATGAGTTAAAGTTCCTGGTGCATGCACTCCTATGCTCTCCCTTGCCTCTCACAGGTAGTGCTACTGAGAAAGTGACAGAGTGGCTACTTGCCTTGAGACCCTTCCCCAGTTTCCTAAACTCTTTCCTGAACTTCCTTTGGCTCCCCATTTGCCAAGTCATTAGAACCTAGGTGGATAATGACATCCAGCTCACCCTCCGCCTTGCCTTCCCAGTGATCCCCAGTATCTTCCTTCCATCCCTCCATGCCGTGGCACCTGGTAGAGCACCTCACCCCCTGTCCTCCCCTCCTGTGTTCCTAGCTGGATCCCTCTACGATGGAGTCCCCCACCAGGATTCGCTTCCTCCTCCCTCTGGGGTCCACTGCTTTCCCCACTGAGGTCACCTCCCTGCCTAACCTCCACATCCTTTCCTTCCACTTCCCTGGTACCTCTATTTGGTTGTCCTCATTTGCCAGTGTGGCATATGAGTTCTTGAGAGGAATAGGATCTGGGATGTGCCTCTGCCTGACTGCTCTAACCTCCCTGAGCCCACTGTCATCCAAGTGCTCTCGTTCTCGGCTTCCTTTGAGGCAGCTGCATTGGACTGGGTGGTCCCTGGATAGGGGGTGATGGTACTCCTGACCCAGTTTACTTCTGCTCTGAGTCTGGCTACCTCATCCATGCAGTCCAGAGAGATGCATGCAGATAGGGCAGCACCTCAGTGTCCAGAAGGTCTGCCTGAATATGGCTGCCCCACAGCCACTGCATTGCACCACTCCCCACATTATACTGCAATTCCACTGCTTCTCTGCTACTGAAGCTCTCTTAGTTCTCTTTTTATTTATTTACAGTACTAAAAATCCTGTAACTGATCGTCAGATATATATTTTTTAAGAAAAAAGAAACCAATAAATAAATAAATGAGTCAAAACACTTGTCGTGCTGAGGGTGGTCTTCTTCCCCTTATGCCCCTCCTACTTCACACCTCTTACTATACCCTGTGTGTTGAGCTCCTGTCAATCAGATTTATCAGGGCATATAATTAGAGTTGGGGAAGGGGTGGGTGGGGCGAAAATTTGCAGCAATTAAAGACAGCACAGAATTACACCACCACTATGTTTTAAATTTTCAACAGCCAAAAACAATTATAAGTAAAGACAACACAGAACGAAAGTATAGTGTCACTACAAGCCTACAATCTAAGTTTAAAAGAAAAATACCAATTACCAGTTACTCTAAAGCACTGAATTGAATATGTTTCCTTCCTTCACCTTCTGGCTTCTTCTGAGAAGATGAACCTCTGTTTGCTGCATTAACTGTGACTAAGCCCCACCTCCAGTTATCACGTAGCTGAGGTCAGAGGCCAGACAATTAACACCCTTCACCCAGCTACAGGACAGTCAGACAAGCCAAGATAAAATTTGCAGCAATTAAAGACAGCACAGAATTACACCACCACTATGTTTTTAAATTTCAACAGCCCAAAACAATTATAAGTAAAGGCAACATAGAAAGAAAGAAAGTATAGTGTCACTACAAGCCTACAATCTAAGTTTAAAAGAAAATACCAATTACCAGTTACTCTAAAGCACTGAATTGAATATGTTTCCTTCCTTCACCTTCTGGCTTCTTCTGAGAAGATGAACTCTGTTTGCCACTTTAACTGTGACTAAGCCCCACCTCCAGTTATCATGTAGCTGAGGTCAGAGGCCAGACAATTAACACCCTTCACCCAGCTACAGGACAGTCAGACAAGCCAAGATAAAATTTGCAGCAATTAAAGACAGCACAGAATTACACCACCACTATGTTTTAAATTTTCAACAGCCCAAAAACAATTATAAGTAAAGGCAACATAGAAAGAAAGAAAGTATAGTGTCACTACAAGCCTACAATCTAAGTTTAAAAGAAAAATACCAATTACCAGTTACTCTAAAGCACTGAATTGAATATGTTTCCTTCCTTCACCTTCTGGCTTCTTCTGAGAAGATGAACCTCTGTTTGCCGCTTTAACTGTGACTAAGCCCCACCTCCAGTTATCACGTAGCTGAGGTCAGAGGCCAGACAATTAACACCCTTCACCCAGCTACAGGACAGTCAGACAAGCCAAGATAACATTTGCAGCAATTAAAGACAGCACAGAATTACACCACCACTATGTTTTAAATTTTCAGCGCCCAAAAACAATTATAAGTAAAGACAACACAGAACAAAGTATAGTGTCACTACAAGCCTACAATCTAAGTTTAAAAGAAAAATACCAATTACCAGTTACTCTAAAGCACTGAATTGAATATGTTTCCTTCCTTCACCTTCTGGCTTCTTCTGAGAAGATGAACCTCTGTTTGCTGCTTTAACTGTGACTAAGCCCCACCTCCAGTTATCACGTAGCTGAGGTCAGAGGCCAGACAATTAACACCCTTCACCCAGCTACAGGACAGTCAGACAAGCCAAGATAAAATTTGCAGCAATTAAAGACAGCACAGAATTACACCACCACTATGTTTTAAATTTTCAACAGCCAAAAACAATTATAAGTAAAGACAACACAGAACGAAAGTATAGTGTCACTACAAGCCTACAATCTAAGTTTAAAAGAAAAATACCAATTACCAGTTACTCTAAAGCACTGAATTGAATATGTTTCCTTCCTTCACCTTCTGGCTTCTTCTGAGAAGATGAACCTCTGTTTGCTGCTTTAACTGTGACTAAGCCCCACCTCCAGTTATCACGTAGCTGAGGTCAGAGGCCAGACAATTAACACCCTTCACCCAGCTACAGGACAGTCAGACAAGCCAAGATAAAATTTGCAGCAATTAAAGACAGCACAGAATTACACCACCACTATGTTTTAAATTTTCAACAGCCCAAAAACAATTATAAGTAAAGACAACACAGAAAGAAAGTATAGTGTCACTACAAGCCTACAATCTAAGTTTAAAAGAAAAATACGAATTACCAGTTACTCTAAAGCACTGAATTGAATATGTTTCCTTCCTTCACCTTCTGGCTTCTTCTGAGAAGACTAGGTACACTAACTAGTTGCCTGAGGAGTTCTCCCTGTAGGGAGTCCAAGTTTTCCCTGCTTCTAACTGAAGCCACAACTTTAAGGCTCCAATATACATTCAGCAGATTGAAGTTACCCCCCCCCCAAGAGCACTTCCCCTTTCTGTCATCTTGCCAGTGGCTTCCATCAGTACCTTATCTAACTCCACTCCCTGGGGGTCAATGACTTGACACTCTGAGGAAAGTGTACATAGTAGTCAAGTCAAGTCAGACTTTATTTTAGAAAGTGCTTTTCAAATGCCAAAGCACTTATACAAAGTAAAAACAGAAAAAAACTCATTGTTAAAAACACGTAAATGAAAACAGGCAGCATGGCTATTAGACAGCATCCGTGAACGCTAAATTAAACAAATAATTTTTTAACGTGGACTTAAAAGTCTCAGTGGGCAGGAACTCTCTTATCCGATGAAGTAGAGAATTCCACAGGGTCAGGGCCATGAAGGAAAAAGCTCTGGCCCCTGAAGTCTTTAAATGGACCCATGGAATCTCTGCAATCCCTCATCGGAGGAATGGAGTGGGCAGAGGAGGCAATAGGGATGAAGGAGGTCTTGCAAATAACAAGGTCCCTATCCATGTAGAGGCCTTATAGGTCAGCAAAGTGACCTTAAAGGTGATCCTCCACTGCACAAGCAGCAAGTGCAGTTCCGGAGCACAGGTGAGACATGGCTAGATCTTACAAATCAATCAACAACCTGGCTGCCATGTTCTGCACCAGCTGAAGATGGCGGATTTCCACCCTCAGTAGCCCCAGGTATAAAGCATTGCAGTAGTCAAGGCATGAAGTCACAAAGGCATGGGCCACCATTGGAAGGTCATCAGGTGGTAAAAGGTTCTTTATCTGATCCCGTATTGTCCCATCATGACTGGGTACACTGACTATTTGCCTGAGGAATTCCCCCTGCAGGGAGTCCAAGATTTCCCTGGTTATAACTGAAGCCACAACTCTGAGGCTCCAGTCTACATTCAGCAGATTGAAGTTACCGCCCAAGAGCTTGTCCCCCTTTTCTGTCATCTTGCCAGTGGCTTCCATCAGTACCTTATCTAACTCTACTCCCTTGGGGTCAATGACTTGACACTCTGAGGAACATGTACATAGCAAGTCAAGTCAAGTCAAGTCAGACCTTATTTTTAAAAGCACTTTTCAAATGCCAAGCACTTGTACAAAGTAAAAACGGAAAAACTCATAGTTAAAAACACAAAATTAAAACAGGCAGCACAACTAACTTATAAATTAGACAACATCCGCAAAGGCTAAATCAAACAAATACATTTTTAATGCAGACTTAAAAGTCTCAGTGGAAAGGCCTCTCTAATCTGACGAGGTACAGAATTCCACAGGGTGGGGCCACAAAAGAAAAAGCTCTGGTCCCCGAGGTCCTTAAATGGACCCTGGGAATCTCTAGCAATCCCTCATTGGAGAAATGGAGTGGGTGGAGGGGGCAAAAGGGATGAAGGAGGTCTTGTAAATAATGCGTCACTATCCATGTAAGGTCTTATAGGCCAGCAAAGTGACCTTGAAGGTGATCCTCCACTAAACAAGCAGCCAATGCAGTTCGCAGAGCACAGGTGAGACATGGCTAGATCTTGACAAACCCATCAACAACCTGGCTGCTGTGTTCTGCACCAGCTGCAGCTGGCAGATGTCCACCCCGGTAGCCCTAGGTATAGAGCATTGCAGCAGTCAAGGTGGGAGTTCACAAAGGCATGGACCAACATTAGAAGTTCATCAGGCAGAACGAGGTGCTTTATCCAGATGATGTTCCTCAGATGTTAAAAGAGGACATGATGACTGCTGACACCTCAGACATAAGTGTCAGCTCACCATCAAGAACAATGCCCAGATTCCGCACCTTTTCAAAGGACCTCAACTGGTTGCCCCTCAGCATAAGCCTGGATGGTTGACCAGGAAATAACCCCTCTACCTGATGACCTGGGTCCACCACCAACACCTCAGTCTTACCCAGGTTCAACCTTAACTAGCTGGCACTCATCCGACCTTGACTCTCACCTAGGCAGTTGTTAAAGACCAAGACAGCATCATCCCATTCAGGTACAAAGGACATGTACAGCTGAGTATCATAGCAGTGAAAACTCAGCCCATACCACCTTATAATGTCTCCCAATGGCAGTATGTACACCGCAAACAACATGGAAGAGACAATGGAGCCATGCAGCACCTCACATTCTAGGGGCAAAGGGTCAGAGGAAAAAATCCCAAACACCAGTCTCTGAGTCCTGCCTGAAAGAATAGAACCATCTGAGGACTGTCCCAGACAGTCCACAGAACAGCCACAGGTGCTCCAGTAATACCCCATGGTCCACAGTGTAAACGCTGCAGAGAGATCAAGAAGAACCAAGATCGAATGGCTCCTCTGATCTCTCGCTATCAGTAGATCATCAAGTAACTGAACAAGGGCTGTCTCAGTACTATGCCTCTTCCTGAAACTAGACTGGAGAGAATCATAGCCTCATGGGTGGTAAGATAGTCTTCAAGCTGCAACTTGACCACCTTCTTAATAACCTTGTCCACAAAGCACAGGTTAGAGACTGGTCTGTAGTTCACGAGGCAGTCTGGGTCAAGGGAAGATTTCTTCAAAAGGGGTGTCCTCACTGCCTCCTTCAAGGGGCTTGGAAATATACCCTTCTCCAATGAACACCAGACGATCTCCACCAGGACCGGCCCAGTGGTCTTCATGCATTCCAAAAGGAGGCTGGTTGGACCAGGGTCCAAACCACAGCAAGTCGGTCAAGCTCTGGACAATCTTCACAATAGCCACGATTGCCAGCTGGTCAAAGTTCACCCAGACAGACTGGGTGCTTGTGATCTCCCACTGACCTCTACAGCACTCATTTGAATGAGTAAGATGGATCTCCAGCCTAATGGTGGCAACCTTATCAGCAAAGAACAGTGCGAACTCCTCACACTTAAATTGTGAAAACGCTCTCCAATTCTGAAGACAGGTTGGATTGTACAACCTATCGACAGTCTGGGAGAGCTGAGCTGGTTGATTCCTTGCTGCAGCAATCTCCCTGGACAGGAACTCTGCCTTCTTATGTGGAGAGTGCTGACTAATATTTGAAATAATGGGCCATCAGTCTAAGCCTGTCATTCTCCTAGCCAGATTTCTGTCAGCATCATTCTAACCATTGCCACACTCGCCTACACTCCTTCAAGGTCCCATCAAACCACAGGGACTGAAGATGAAGAATGACTGGGTGAATGCAGACAGGAGCTGTGGAATCCAGATCAGAGCATTCCAACAGCCTACTCAATAAGTCCAGCACCACCATAAGACCCTCGGGGGTCACACCCTTTAAAGGGCAGTACCAGATCATCTCCAAAGGGGCAGGTCTATTGGGGGAGCCTCAAAACTGAACACTATAGTGTGATGGTCAGACTAACTAACCAGTTCCACCACCAGGTCAGAGACCTCCATCCCCAGGAGGAACACCAGATTCAGAGCGTGACCCTGTTTATGGGTCACAGTTGTAACTTCCATGTGAAGCCCAAAGAAATCATCAGTTGGAGGAAGTTCTGGCCAAAATGCGAGAGTTCATCATCTATCCAGGTGTTGAAATCCCCCAGGACCAACCACCTGGAGGATTCCAATGCCATATTGATAACAAGGTCTGCGACTTCCTGTAGGAAAGCTTTCTTATCTCTGGGTGAATGGTAGATGAGGAGTATCCTGCAACCCACACCTGTGCCCATGATGCACTCAAAGGATCTGGTGGCCCCCACTGGCACATCTACAAAGTCCAGTTCCATCTTAAAACAGATGGCTACAACACTGCCCTTACGATCCAATCTTGGGCAGTGTATCACTGAGTACCCGATTGGAACTGCTGCTTCCAACACTGGACCAGCATTTTGGTCCAGCCAGGTCTCAGTGATGCAAGCCAGGTTCAATGTTCCAACAAGATCAGCAATTATTGCCCTCTTGTTCTTTATCGACCTGGCATTGCATAACACCACCCGAGTCAGATGAATGGTATGTTTAAATGTTAGTTGTACATCAAGTGACATGGTGCAGGCAGGTGGAGTACTCAGAAGCAGCACAGTCCTAAAGCTTTGTGAGATCAATGAATTAATGGTTCTAGTCGTGGCTTCAGTTCAAACAGAACTCCTGCACTAAACTGGAAATTAAGGCTCTACTATTCTGTAAAGCACTAAAAGAACAGAGCCTTACCAGGGATTTTAAAATAATTTGATGCACCACCTGACTCTCATACTCCTTCCCGCAAACTGCCAAATATCACATCCTAAACACTAAAGCAACAGACTACATGTACCAGGGATAGCAATCGGAGGGGGGTGCCACTACAGATATATAAAAGAACTGCAATGGGTGGAGTGCCACTAGATACCAGGGAAATTGTAGCTCACTGCTCTCACTGCAGCCCACAGCACAAGTTCCAGCTGCAGCTTTAGAAGTAAAAAAATCACGATGTTCTCATACAGAGAACACAGGTTAATGACTCCTCACACTCAGTTGGACAGCCAGGATGGTCAGTGTCCAGAAATTGTATTTCTGTCATTTTTAATAAAAACACAACCACCAGAATCTAGCGAAACAGGTTCCAGGTACAGTAGCTGTGGTCGGGTTTTTGTTTTTCTTAAAAGTTGTAATTTGAATGTATTTTAAATCCGTGTAAGCTTAAAATGGCAAAACAGAAAACAGCAGCCATCTTGACTATTTTTTTCCAACACAACAAGTAAATCATACAAAAAACACTTGTGACCTGTTTTTTTATCTTTCACGATTGTTTTTTTGTCTTTTTGTGATAGGCTTTTCACCTTTTGCGATAGTTTTCTTTTTTTATCAGCTGCACCAGAACATTAACTCATAAAATCATTATAACTTTAGAATGGTTGAATATTTTTTCATCAAACCTTCCAAAAGTACACCCTTGGGAGTAGCCCTTTCTATCCTGCAAATTTCATGAAAACAATCCACACAGTCTAGGCTGTAGGTGAGAGGAAAAGAATCCCAATGTTAAGTATGGGAAACCACGTGTGGCTTTTTTTCAGTTTTTTTGACACTTCATATCCTGAAATCTAAACAAGATGTCATCACCAATCTTTCCTTGCCTTAAGATTCTGGCAGCCTGACCATGCATGCCAAATTTGGGGCTATTTCATCCAAGAACACAAAAGTTATTAAGGTGGAAAAAAACAGATATATAGATACAGTACATACAGTAGATACCTAGACACTGTCGGCAGATAAGGGCCTATAGCCCACCCTGTCTACCCATTTGAGCTTGTATGCTCCCGTTACAGAACTTTGTGAACAGGATTTAACATTAAACAGGCTACTCAACCTAACTATAGTGGTACGACAGTGCCTCTATAATATATATTATAGTGGCGCAGTCATGCCGCTATATCTAGGGTTGAGTAAGCACTTTAATGTTAAACCCAAAATTTTGTATTTTAATAACTTTGCAATCTTTCACTAGATGTGCACAACATTTTGCATGTGTAGTCTCATGAGGTGGATCTCTAAACATACCAACTTTTTTGGGTGAGTCAGATGTGTGGATTCTGTGTTGTAGATAGCAAATAAAGTGCATTTTTTAAGGAGGGGGGTTGCTGTTTTTTTTTTTGCCAGGCCCTAGAGCCCAGATGATTTGTTTTCTGATCTGAAATGTTCAGGGTAGAGAGGGCCTGCCACCACATTACTGCCTTTTTGCAGGTTTGGTGAAAAGATATTATTCCAGTCCACAGTTACTGATTTTTAAAATGTTGGTCCTGAGCATGCTTAAAAAGTACTTCAAGATTGCTGTATAAATCAAAAAAAGAATCCTTTTTCATATGGGGCCAATTGTTTTTCACTTTCTGCCATCTTCTTTTTCTTTTTTAAAAAAATGTTCAAACCCATAAAAATGGCATCATAGAGGAAGACCAATGCATGTATCTTGGTCATATGGACCGTGTTAGGCGGATTCTGCACTCAACTGTTGGAAAACTGACCCCCAAATGTGTTTTTTTTTATTTGTATATCCTTCTTTATGACTCACTTCTACTTTTTTTGTGTGACCATATGAGAAAAGAATTTGGCTATACAAAAAAAATCTCTTCATATGCAAAAAAATATACAGTAAATGTTTCCCTGGTGTCTAGTGGCACCCCCCTCCCACCCTTTGATCACAGTCCCTGTATTACAGAAACCATTCCCTGGTGTCTAGTGGCACCCCCGTCCCCATGTTTGTTAAGGTTTCCCTGATGTCTAGTGGCACCCCCCCTCTAATTGCCATCCTCATATTTAACTAACCACGATCGCCATCCCCATATTTGTTTAGGTCTCCCTGATGTGTAGAGGTATTCCACACCCCTTCATTCAATGTTCCTTTATTTGTTCATGCTTCCCTGGTGTCTAGTGGCACCTCCCCCACCCTCTAAACATCCTCCCCAAATTGCAGTAACCATTCCCTGGTGTATAGTGGCACCCCCATTCCTCCAAACACTTTCCCTATATTTGTTAAGGTTTCCCTGATGCCTAGTGTCACATTTGATAAAAATGGCTTGCAGACTCACCCTTGGTACTTCAAAGAGACTCCAAAAGTGCAAATGTGCAGGAAACCAATAATTTGTTTAATATATCCACACATAGAAAAAGATAGATACACAAGCCAGTGAAGTGAACATTATACAGAATGATATAGGAAATCAGAATAAATAATCTGTGGAACAAACTTCACTATGCATTAGTAATTGAATGTATAGTTTACCTTGACGTCCCCTTTTAGAATTACCCATTATGTGATAGGGGTGTTTAATTATTGTATATGAAGCTCACAGGTTAGGTTTCAATGCATTTTTATTCCACTTCCAATCCCCCCTCAGGTTCTGACTTAACTCCCTATATATCCTCCTCTTCTGTTCTTTCTGTACCCTGATAGGAGCTATTAAATGTGCTATATTGAAAAGAGGTGTGCAAAACCAGGGAGATACATAGATATTACTTATTTATTGAAGAGTTTCACCAGAAAAAAACACGCTGAGCAACAAGTTGCTCATCTCATGGTGCGTCCTGGGGGAAGGGGAAGAGGGGAACATAGGCAGTACAGTATAGATAAATTGAATGTACATTTTCAATTGCAGTTTGGTATGGCATACATAGCTAACCAGTGCAGATAAAGCCAATGCACATATGCAAAAGTGGGTGGATAAGACAAATAGAAAGGTAGAATCGAATTAAATAAATTTACAAGGTTATACATACTGTACAACAAAGCAAAATAAATTTGAAGTGCTATAAACATTGGGAAATATAGAAGAATCTTCATTGGCAAGTGCAGTTTGAGGAGTAAAAGTTGTGTAGGGCCTGGGCGATGGAGGAGGAGGATGAAGAGTGTCAGATGGGCATAGTTAGTGAGTTCCAGAGTATAGGGAAGCCATAAGAGAAAACTTCTTGGCCACCTGTAGTAGTACATCATGGAATAGCCAGTGTGTGAGAGTCAGTGGATCTGAGAGAATCATGTGAAGGAGGTGGAATGGAAAGGGAAGAGGAGGATAGGTAAGATGGGAGAGAAGCAAACCAGAACTTAGAGGTAAATTTCATACAGTGCAAGAGTCATCTGCGCTCCAGGGAGGGGAAAGCAAGGAAGTGGTACAGAGAACAGTGGTGGGTATGGGGGGGGGTCAAGAGCACAGCGACAAAAAGTATTGAAAAGGGATTCCAATTTGGATAGGGAAGACTTAGGAGCAGCACAATAGACTATGTTGCAATAGTCGAAAATAGGGAGAATCATTTTCTGAACAAGGTCACTCATAGCTGACAGAAGTAAGCAACTGTGGTTCCTGTAGGGGGCACAAACTTGGGGCACAGTTTCTTCAGGATGGCATTGACATGTTCAGAAAAGTTTAGGTGTCGGTCAAGCCTAACACCTAAATATTTAAAAGAGGTGGTATCCTCAAGTGTGGTCCCGTCCAGGGAGTGGAAGGTGGGTAGGGAGGGAAGCCTAGAGAGTCTCTGCCTCATGCCAAAGGTCATGGAGACTCTTTTCTTGGTGTTCAGGAAAGTTGAAGTGACTTAAACCAGCACTGAACATTATTGAAGGCGAGCTGGAGGCTGGCAGCTACAAGAGACGAAGACTGACCAGAGGTGAACAAGACTGTGTTGTCAGCATACATATGGATAGAGGAGGAACATACTGATGGCAGGTCATTAAGGAAAATAGAGAATAAAAGTGGGCCAAGGACAGAGCCTTGAGGCACACCGGTTGAGATGGGCAGTCGCAGGGACATAGAATCAGCTATTTTAACTGATTGAGTTCTTCTACCAGGTAGGCTTTAAACCAGTTACAAGCTGACTGGGATAGGCCAGCTGAGGAGAGGGTCTCAAGAAGGAGGGTGTGGAAACAGTGTCAAATGCCTTGGCAAGGTCGACAAAGATGGAAGATTGATATGACCACTACCCATGGCAGAATGGATAGAGTCAGTAAGCCTAAGTAGGGACATGGATACATGATACATAGTTGCTGTTGGCAGATAAGGACCGTCAGGCAGTTTGCCAAATCACCCATGGTTTTGTTCTGGTGCTGGTTCTGGTTTTGGTTTTGGATTCAGACTAATACTCATTCAACATAAAACATGGCCTGTACCTTCATTTTAAAGTATGCTGTAAAGAAAAACAGGTTAAATTCTGTAGAAAAACAATAACAAGGCAGTAGCAAGGCCCAGCTGTTAGCAAGTTGACAGCAAGAAATTATGTATTATTTTGAGCCAGTGCTGAAGTTGAATAAGTACATAGTTTCATGTTCTTGCAGTCTAAATTCCTAGCAATAATGACTGGAGACAAGGCATTACTGAATACAGGGACACAGGCTGAGACAATGGAATAGGTCAGTATAGCAGTATAGCCTAGCGGTTAGAGTAGCAAGATGTGACTGAGCTTGGTCGGCAGACCTGAGTTTGATTTCCCACAATGCCACAACCTCCACTTGCATACTGTGTGACTGAGCAAGTCAGTACTTAACCACCCAAGTGCTCCCAGGTCACCCCTGAAAACAGGCACTGAGCCTAGTGGGCCTTATGAATCACACATGCACACACACACACACACGTAACTCCTGGCTTCCTTGTTTTAGTCTGCTAAGCAAGGTGTGCACTGCAAGGAAAAGTGACTTGGTAACTGAAGGAGGGTAACTGGACCGGAGGACACAGTAAATGACACAAAATACAAGATAGTGTGGCACTAAGGTGCGGTGAAAGTCCAAAGAATTAAAATGGCAATTAAATGAGTTAAAGGCATTTATTTGCTTAGCAATCAAACAGACCAGCAGTGTCAGTGGCTCAGCAGGTAGCACACTCACCTCTGAGGCCAGAAGATCAGAGGATTGTCAGAGAGCTGTGGGTCCAGTTCCCACACATGACACTTGAGTTGTCAGAGGGATGTGGGTTCAATTCTCATGCCTCGCACTTGGGTTAATATCCCAATACTGACATTGTAGTGCAGTATGAGGGAGGCGCTGCACTTCTGAGGTGCCGTCTTTTGGATGGGACGTTAAACCGAGGTCCCATCTGCCTGTTCAGGTGGATGTTAAAGATCCCAGGGCACTTCTCTAAAAGAGTAGGGGAGTTTTTATTCAAAACCACAACAAATCATCAGAATACATACAAAATATAAATCAAAAATATTACACCACCAAACACATATATATACACCTTAACATCAAAAAAATAAAATACAACATACTCATCTCTGCTAATCCCCCCATCTCAGTCATGCCAAAACCCCCACCCAACTGCTCAAATCTAGGGGGTGCTTCTTCATTAAACCCACCACCTCATTACAGAACAAACTCTTTATTGTCACCAAAAACCTTTCCCACACCCACATTAAACAAAACCACATATTGTACATTCCCCAGTATTTCTTCCCCCGATTATTCACCTCTTTCCTTATATTCTTAAACACTACCTTGGTATACATCTTTTGTCCTGTACACCATACTCTTCCTGTTTCTTTACCAAGCCCCCATTAACTCGTAAAGTAAAATACACTTCCCTTCCTCTTCTACTAATCTTTTCCTCTTTCCTTTCCTATATTTATGTCTCAAGACATGTTCTGTTCTCTCGATACCTTGTCTACCATAATCCCATTTTATGCATATTCAATAAAGAAAGTAAACCCCCTCCACCTCAATGTAACCTTACTCTTGAGGTGAATTTTACTCTCCATTTTATATACTTCTAACAGTGCTTGTTCACATATTTTACTAAAGCCTTCATACGACATTTCTTGTTGCAATAATAGCTGGCATCCAAAAAACAATAGCAAAGTGGAGTTGTGAAAGTGACTCAGTAATTTTGGGAAAATTCCCAATATTAGGTTTCTATAGCTCATTGTTCTCATCCAAGGCATCTTCCACTTATTTGACAAAAACTCCCAAAAACATTCAGTGTATTTACACCGGAAAAAAAATGCTCTTGTGTTTCCACACTTGCTCCACATCCAGGGTACAAGCAAATCCTTTCTTCCAGAGTTTTGTGCTTATGGTTACCTCTCACCTCTATTTTCCCATGTGCCAGTAATCGCTGCACATCCCACATTCTAGCCAGATGTCTAATTTTAACAGTTTATACACATATTTATTTTCCATTGGTATAACTCCTTTAAACACTGGTTCTCTTAGTCCAGTTTCTCCTAATATTTTATAATACATCTGCTTTCTTTTCCCGTGTTCCACTTGAGGCTTTGTGATCTTCCACTTCCGCAGTTTTCCCAATGTCTCCCTATTAATACTGTGGCAGAGTTGCCCCTCCCTATAAATAGGAAGCTTTTACCAGGACTACTCCTCTTATCTTAACCCCTTCTTTAAGGCTACTGCAGTAGCTCCTCTTACTTTGCTATGGGTCTCCCTTGCCTTTTTTTCACTTTCTTCCATTAAGAGGGGCTGGCCTCCCAGTGTAATTTCTAAAAGCTATTCTTTCCCCACTATGTATATCCTTTTCACTGTCTTTGGCAAGGCATTTGGTAATGGGTATAAATAAAACTATGTTGAGGGACTTAGATTCCATTTTTATATACCTCTGAATAGAGATAGTAAGAATATAAATGTCCTAGTGTACAGGGATGCCTCTATAGATCGGACTGTCTGGTAATTACAATGCCTATTATTTTTAAGTAAGGAGCAGGATGGTTCAACTCCTAAAAGATGAGGGGTAAAACAAATCCTAGGTTAAGAGCCCCTTGTTCTTGGAGGCACCTCGTGGCTGTTGGTTTGTATGAATACCAGCAAGTGTGCAGGATTTAATGTAGAAGCTGCACAGGCAGCATATGTGTTTTAAAAGAGGACTAATTATGTTAGAAAATGTCCAGATAATAAATGGTAAATAAAGAAGTGCTCACTTCTTCATGCTCTGTACAGCCGTTCACTTTGCAAGCCCTACAAGTGTGTGAGCAGACACAGCTCTCTTGGGGAAACAAAGGAGTTAGGCTCCACAAAAAGAGTTTTTACAATGAGCTTCTAAGGCATTCATAGCATGGCTGAATTTGGGGGAAACAAATGAGTGTGTTCTGGTTAGGCCCAAATGAAATAAACTTGCTGTTAGCAAGTACATTTATACAAGGTCCTCTCACACTGTGTTCTCAAGAGATAAAAAAAAAAGTTTACAAGCATGAAAAAGCTGCAGGTTTCTTAAAACAGTGTCCTTTGAATTAAAACAACTGAAAACATTCTTGTACTGTTTGTTGCTGCTTACCTGCAGATGATTGAAATGGGACTGCACCTTAGGGGAAATCGGGACCAGATGGAGGCTAATTTCAGTCCTAGAAAGAGGTCATGGACAATCCATAATACTGTCTAGGGGACGTAGTCATGGTTCCCAGAGACCCAATTAAGGTTATTTTGGCTATAAATCCCAATCTATAGCACTGTGGGGAATATAAAAGAATTGATGATATTCATATAATGTTTTTATATGTTTTGATCTGTCTGATCCCCCAACTTAATGTATTAGAAAGACGATTTTGATGTTATTAGAATAGGGGGTGGATCAGCGAACTGTGTGACATCACAAGTAACCTGTATATAATCCCTCTGAATGTTTTGCTAAGCAGATGAGTCTTAGGTAGCATCAGGGAAAGTACTGCATACCTGTAGCACAGAAGAGAGTGGAGACACTGATGTTTGGAAAGTGTTATCCTCCACTCTGTGGCAACACAATCAAGGTTGGTTTTTGTGTTGAAGCTGAATAGATTTCTTTGAATTTATTTTGAGTGCATTATTTTATTTTATTATTTTCTTATTTTGCTGGAAAATTGCTATATGCAAAGCTTTAGAGAACATCTTTTTGAAAATAAAATTCACACTACCCTGCTACTGTGTTCTAAAGCTGAAACTCTCTGTGTCTGCGTTGTTGCCTCCCACACGAAACTTCCACATTTGGTGTTAGAAGTGGGATTGGCTGGTTGTCCGTGGTAGCAGGGGGAGACCAGTCTGGGTATCTGACCAGATATCCTGGCAACAACTAAAGCAGAGATGGCAGAAGGAGAACTGGAGAAACAACAAGAAACAGTCACCCGCACCAGAACAACCAAGATGGGTGAACCACTAAATGCTGACTTGCCAATGGAAACCTGGAGAAGAACCAAGGATGAGAGTTCTGAGGAGGAGGAGAAACCAGAGAAGATAAAGTGATCCCAAGAACCATGAGAGGAACCCCCAGAGAGTATGGTGGTTCTATTACATTGGCTGGCACTGCATCAGATGGAGATGGAGTGATAGAGGGATCTCGACCTGCAGAAATGAGAGAGGGAACGGAGAAGACATGACCTCAGGTAGGCTGATACCATTGAAATGTTCAAACAAATGAGGATAGGTCAGAGAAATGGTACTGAAGGGGTATCCACCAACCCTAAAGACATTAAAATCAGTAAATTGACTGGGTCAGAAGACATTGAGGCATGTTTGACCACGTTTGAAAGAGTGGCAAAGGCTTGTGAGTGGCCACCTAGTCAGTGGATGATTCGCCTAGCACCATATTTATCTGGAAAAGCACAATTAGCATGTGGAAATATGGACTTGCATTTAAGTAATGATTATGAACTGGTTAAGCTAGAAATATTTAAATGCTACAATATCACAAATGAGACATATAGACAGGGATTTTGTGCCTTTAAATATAATACTGCAGATCCCCCCCCCCCCAAAAGATTTACACCAGATTAAAGGAGCTTTGTAATAAATGGGTACAACCTGATGGGAAGTCTGATATTATAGAGACATTTATCATAGAATAATTTTTACATATCTGCTTCTGGAGGTGCAGCTCTGGATCAAAGAGCACAACTCAGAATCTGCAGAGGTGGCAATCACGTTGGCAGAAGACCACTTGGCAGCACATCAGTTGGTTAATAAGAGAGGACAGTGAGCACCTGAACCATCTGTCAACAAGAATTCATCCCTACTGGTAAGACCTACTTATGATATTCCTAATAAAAACTATGTAAAAAAAAATCCAGTGGTAGAAACTTTCCTCCGAATACAATATGCCAAAACTGTCAATTTTGGGGGCATATAGCCAGATTCTGCCCTACAAAGAAATCTGAGATGACACAGCTGATATTAGTTAATGATGGGCACTTCATTACCAAAGTGACTATTGCAAATAAAACTGTAATGGGATTGATTGACTCGGGGAGTAAAATCACCCTATTAAGACAGGACTTGGTGAAGCCTTTAAAGAAAGGAATTCAGATACAGGTGGTGTGTGTGTATGGGAACAGACATCAGTACCCCACCACTAATGTAGACATTACCATAGAAGGAAAGACAACACAAGTTTGGGCTGGGGTTGTTCCACATTTGCCTGTGCCCATTGTCATAGGGCTTGACTTCCCTGACTTTTCCACATTACTTATGGACAAAAGTATGCTGACAGCTGTAACCACTCATGCCCAGAAGAACAAGAAACTTACATTGGGTGAATTGTTTCCTTTTGAAGGGATATGATAGATGCACCTGGTAAGACCAGACATACATTAAATGCTAAAAAGAAGTAGCAAGAGCAACTGCGGAAGAAACAACATGGTATACCAGAAGACATGAAAAGTGTGTTTGTTAATGAGAATATCGATACAAAACAAAAACAGGATGAAACTTTAACCCCTTTTTTCAACAGGTGGGACAAAAAGGAGTGCCTGGATCTACAGAAATAAAACTGAAAAATTATGTTTTATATAGAGTTTGTAAGAAACCTGGAACAGATGAGACCACTGAACAATTGTTGGATCCCAAATATTTTAGAAAAGACATCATGTTTTTGGAGCATAATTTGCCTTGGGCAGGACATGCAAGGGGAGACAAAACCCTGAGCAGAATTGTGTAAAGATTCTATTGGCCAGGCATCCATGAAGATATTAGCCAGTATCGTCAGGAATGCCAGGAGTGCCAACTCACTGCCCAGGTAGGGAGAAAAGAAGTAGTACCCCTGGTGCCCATTCCTTTAGTCACAACATCTTTTGAGAGGATAGGCATGGATATTGTCAGGCCCCTGAACAAGAGTAGTAAAGGCAACCACTTTCTCTTAGTTGTGTATGATTACACCACTAAATATCCCAAAGCCATCCCGATGCACACTCTTACCACCCCCAAGATTGCAGAGGAGTTAGTACAATTATTTAGTAGGATTGGCATCCCAAAAGAGATACTCACGGACAGAGGGAGCAATTTCAACGCAGCACTACTAAAAGAACTATATCGTCTTTTTGGGATAGTGGCTGTGAGCACCTCTCCATACGATCCTCAAACAGATGGACTTGTAGGGCAATTCAATCAAATGCTCAAGAGGATTCTAATGAAGTTTATTCATGATGAAGGGAAAGACTGGGACACATATCTACCTTTTCTATTGTTTGCATATCCTCAGGTTCCCCAGGCTTCAACAGGTTACCCCTCTTTCACCTTACTCTAGGGTAGGAACCCTCAGGGTCAACTAGATATAGTAAAAGAGTGTTGGGAAGAAGGGAAGGACATGAAACATCCAGGGATAGCTTCCTACATGAAGGAACTTAGGAAACGACTTATGGTATGTATACAAAGAGCCTATGAAGCAGGTGTACAGGCTCAACAAACACAGAAAAAAGGGTATGACCAGGCAGTCTCTAAAACCAAAAGATTTGTGGAAGGTGATCAAGTTTTGTTATTATTGCCTACATCTATGAATAAATTACTAATGAAGTGGCAAGGACCCTATAAAGTGATACAACAGACAGGTCCTATGACATACCTGATTGAAACACCAGATAGGAGACTTACCAAAAAGATTTATCATGCGAATCTTTTGAAAAAAATGGCATGATAAACGTGAGCTAACTACAAGTTTGCTAGTTATTTTAGAGTGAAAAGAAACTGAATTAGACATGGCCTATGATACGTTAGAGAAGAAGAACAAAGGTTTCAGGATGTTAGTGTGAGCCCAGAACCAACACCAGAGCAAAAACAAGAACTGACACACTTATTGGAATAATTTCAGACCACATTTACAAGTGTGCCTGGACATCTATAGGTGTGGAACATCAGATACACACAGATGCCCCACCTATTAAAAAGAAACCCTATAGATTACCAGAACGGGTTAGAGAAAAGGTTCAAGAAGAGATCAAGAAGTTACAAATGCTAGGCATCACTGAACTCTCAAAAAGTGCCTAGGGGTCACCTATTATAGGAGTGCCCAAAAAAGAGGGAGAGATCAGGTTATGCCTGGACTTTAGGGAGTTGAACCAGGTATCCAAGTTTGATGTGTACCCTATGCCCCGAGTGGATGATATAATAGATAGGATTGGAAATGTCAAAAATATCTCCACTCTGGACTTGACCAAAGGTTACTGGCAGATTCCGTTGGAAGCTACTGCCAAAGAGAAGACAGCATTTGCTACCCCTATGGGTTTGTTTCAGTTCTGAACACTGCCATTTGGTCTTCATGGTGCACTGGCAACATTTCACCAATTCATGGATAGGTTGTTGGCACACCACCATAACTTTTGTGCTGCATACCTTGATGACATTGTCGTGTTTAGTGCATCATGGCAGACCCATCTGGTTCATTGAAGAGAGGTTTTTGCAGCTGTAAGACAGGCAGGTTTGACAGTAAATCCCTCAAAATGTGCTTTGGCCCAGAAAGAAAACAGATACTTAGGATTTTTACTGGGAAACTGACTTATTAAACCTGAAATCAGTAAAGTGAAAGCAGTGGCTAATTGCCCAATACCTGTGACCAAGAAACATGTCCGTTCATTTTTGGGACTATAGGGATATTACCGCAGATTTATCCCTAACTTTGCCACCATTGCTACCCCTCTAACAGATCTAACCAAAATGAAATCTGGGAATAAGGTGATTTGGTCTCTAGCATATGAGCAGGCTTTCCAGCAAATCAAAGCTTCTCTGTGTTCTTCCCCAGTGTTAAAAAGTCCCAACTTTGAGTACTCCTTTGAGGTACATACTGATGCCTCCGGAACAGGGATTGGTGCAGTGCTGAGTCAGACCACTGAAGGAGAAGAGCACCCCATAGTGTACTAATCATGAAAATTGCATGATCATGAACAAAAGTGTTCTACAGTGGAGCAGGAATGCTTAGCGGCCAAATGGGCAATAGAAGCTTTATGGCTCTATCTATGGGGAGCCTCTTTCACATTAATCACAGACCATAATCCCTTATGTTTTACTTCACAAATGAAGGATAAAAACAATTGCATAATGCAATGGTATCTGGCCCTACAGCCATACCTGTTCACGGTGAAACATAGGGCAGGTACTGCCCATGTAAACGCAGACTTTTTGTCCAGATATGGTGCCCCATAAAGTATGATTGTATAGTTTTGGATGTACAGTATAGTCTAAAAATGGTAGACTGTTGATAGACACCCCAGGGAAAAAACATTGAGTAAGAGAACAAGTGTACATATGTAATTAGGTTTATTGTATACTGTTCTTGTGGCAGTATTAGGGACCTTGAGGTGGAGCTTCCAAGTATGGGTGGGTGGAAGCTCCATCCTACCCAACTAATTTTTGGGTAGGTTGTCTTGAAAATCAGTTCAGACTGGTTTTCACTTATCCATGTGGGCATGTGGAAGAGTTGCCCCTTCCTATAAATAGGAAGCTTTTGCCAGGACTACGCCTCTTGTCTTAACCCCATCTTTAAGTCTACTGCAGTAGCTCCTCTTACTTTTTTGCTATGGGTCTCCCTTGTCCTTTTTCACTTTCTTCCATTACAAGGAGGTGGCCTCCCAGCATAATTTCTTAGAGCTATTCTTTCTCTGCTATGTATATCCTTTTCACTGTCCTTGGCAAGGTGTTTAGTAATGGGTATAAATAAAGCTATGTTGAGGGACTTAGATTCCATTTTTATATACCTCTGAACAGAGGTAGTAAGAATATAAATGTCCCAGTGTGCAGGGACACCTGTATAGATAGGACTACCTGGTAATTAAAATGCCTATTATTTTTAAGTAAGGAGCAGGATGGTTCAACTCCTAAAAGACAAGGGGTAAAATAAATCCTAGGTTAAGAGCCCCTTGTTCTTGTATGCACCTCACGGCTGTTGGTTTGTATATATACCAGCAAGTGTGCAGGATTTAATGTAGAAACTGAACAGGCAGCATATGTGTTTTAAAAGAGGACTAAATATGTTAGAAAATGTCCAGATAATAAATGGTAAATAAAGAAGTGGTCACTTCTTCATGCTCTGCACAGCCGTTTACTTTGCAAGCTCCTGCAAATGTGTGAGCAGACACAGCTGTCTTGAGGGAACAAAGGAGTTAGGCTCCACAAAAAGAGCTCTTAAAATGAGCTCCTAAGACATACATAGCATGGCTGAATTTGGGGGAAACAAATCAGTGTGTTCTGGTTAGGCCCAAATGAAATAACTTGCTGTTAGCAAGTACATTTATACAAGGTCCTCTCACACTGTGTTCCCAAGAGATAAAAAAAAAAGTTTACAAGCATGAAAATAGCTGCAGGTTTTCTTAAAACAGTGTCCTTTGAATTAAAACAACTGAAAACATTCTTGTACTGTTTGTTGCTGCTTACCTGCAGATGTTTGAAATAGGATTGCACCTTAGGGGAAATCGGGACCAGATGGAGGCTAATTTCAGTCCTAGAAAGAGGTCATGGACAATCCATAATACTGTCTAGGGGACATATTCATGGTTCCCAGAGACCCAATTAAGGTTATGTTGGCTATAAATCCCAATCTATAGCACTGTGGGGAATATAAAAGAATTGATGATATTCATATAATGTTTTTGTATGTCTTGGTCTGTCTGATCCCCCAACTTAATGTATTATAAAGACAATTTTGATGTTATTAGAATAGGGGGTGGATCAGCTGATTGTGTGACATCACAAGTAACCTGTATATAATCCCTCTGAATGTTTTGCTAAGCAGATGAGTCTTAGGTAGCAGCAGGAAAGTACTGCATACCTATAGCACAGAAGAGAGTGGAGACACTGATGTTTGGAAAGTGTTAACTTCCTTCCAAAGTAACACAACCAAGGTTGGGGTTGTGTTGAAGCTGAATAGATTTCTTTGAATTTATTTTGAGTGCATTATTTTGTTTATTTTGTTTTTTCTTATTTTGCTGGAAAATTGCTATATGCAAAGCTTTAGAGAACATCTTTTTGAAAATAAAATTCACATTACCCTGCTAGTGTGTTCTAAAGCTGAAACTCTCTGTGTCTGCATTGTTGCCTCCCACACGAAACTTCCACAAATATTGTGGAATGTTTTGTCTTCTTCCACCTTTTGGAACATCCTCTACCCATGTATCTATATTCACCCCTAGCACATTTGTACCCCATTTTCCCACCATACCCCATTCCTGATCCAATACCGTAATCAAATTTTTTTACCAGAACAGGTGTGAAAAAATATTATGGGGTTAATCATCCCCAGCCCACCTCTTTTCTTATCTAGGTATGCCACCTCCCTTTTAATAGGGTTCAACTACTTCCCCACACCATTGAAAAAACAAGCTCATTACCTTTGACTCCAGCCCCACAGGAGGGGAAATACTACAGCTACATATAGAAAACATGGAGTCAGAAATTGCTTAACCATGAATACTCTTTTTAGTTTAGACATTTTCCATGACTTCCACCTTGTTACTTTTCTTTCCCCTCTATCAACACTCTTTCCCAGTGGAAGTGCTTATTGTAAAACATTTCATTAAACACTCTGGCCAAACTTGGTATGACTAGCCCTGAGAATACTTTGTAAAACTCATTAGGAATTCCATCAATTACTGGAACTATCCCATCTTTTAAATCTTTAATTATTCCTTCTATTTCTAGTACCAAAATCTCATCCTCTAATTCTTTACTAGTATTGCCCTCTAACCTAGGGATACTGGCATTATCAAGGAACACCATTATCTCCTGTTCCCTAATCTCCTTCCCCCCATAATAGGTCCCATTTGAGCCTCCGCAATTTCCGTAATCCCTACCATAGTACAAATGATCTCCCCATTATTATTTCTCAGTCCCATGATCCTAGACCTGTTCTTTTTATCTTTGCATGCCTCACATGGGTCTGCAAAAGTAATGTTTTGTGTCCCTATGTTCAATTCTAACATTAGTGTGGTTGCTCTATTATATTGTACTTTTTTTTCGTTTCTTCCTTAATTCTCTCTATTTGGTCCAACAGCCCTTCCTTCCCTGCATATAAGCCTTCCAACAGCCAAAATAACTGATTTCGTAGCTCAAGATATTGTTTAAAATCATTATTTGCTCTCCTTTTCCCATATTCCTGCATCCATTTCCTAACACAGCTTTTAATATCTATCCCCCAATCATACTGCATCTCATGCAGACTAACAACTGAAACTCTGTCCACAATTGTGGATGCTAGCCCTATTTTCACCTTATTCTCCTGCAAACTTTTTGTATTCAGTTTCCACCTTGTGTGTGGCTGCTCAATACCAGTGTCTGTACATACTGTAGCCTTGATAGTCAGATGGTTAGTTAACACTGTTGGTGACACCAATATTCTAATAATCGCTATCCTTTTGGAAATAAACACATAATCTAGCTTTGAAAATAGTTTCTCTTTAGTAAATGTAAATTTCACTGGGGGTATAGCCCTATCAAATACATTAGCCAATTCAGCTGCCTCAATACACTTCTTTAGTGCATATGAATCACGATATATCTTTTTCCCAGCATCTTTTTTACCTTGTATATCCAATGTACAGTTAAAATCCCCACCTAAATACACATTTCTTGCCATACATAAATATGGTTGTATTAATTCACACAACTGCACTCTCTCAGCTTTACTTTGTGGCCTGTTAATAGCAACAAACCTGCTTGACTGCCTGTACCATAACTCATCCACCATAAGCACCCTTCCTGGCATAATATCCACCAACCTTTGTATCCTGAACCCTAAACCAGAGAATAAGATCCCTACTCCATCTGCTCTAGCTGGTCCATAAGACCAATACGATGGTCCCTATACCCACTCTCACTATCTGGTTGGTTATTCTTTGGCCTTCTCCTAATCCAAGTAAGTAGCTCCTAACCTGCAGGATCCTATAGACGTCAGTTCTGTCTAAGTGGTCTTTATTTTTAATAGTTTGGTAAGCCACACAATGACCCCTTCCACCAGTTATTCATATCTTGTGAGGGCCTTTCTGTTCCAACTTCTAAACCCACTATCCTGCTGTCCTGGTACAAATTCCAACAATTAAGGTCAGTGTTCCTATTTAATTTGGTGTCTTTGTTAATATTCTTCTTCTTTGAATTATTGCCAGGGAATGCTTTATCCAGGGGTTGGAAAAGTGCTTTTTCAAGTTTGCATTGATTTTGGCTGTCAGCATACCATATATGGGGATGAATAGTTCTTTTGTGTTCTCCATGTCATACCACCTTGACTCTTCCTCCTGTTTAGCCTACATGATCAAAAAAGCGTTCTGTGCTGCAATGTAATAGAGCCTGAAATCTGGAAAGCCTAGTCCCTTTCTTCTCTGGGATGTACCAATCTCACCAGTTCCACCCTAGGTCCCCCCTCCCACACACACACACACACACACACTCACACGCACACATTCACAAATCATTTAAGGTCTTTCTCGAGTTGCTTCCAAAATGTTCCCGGAATATTGATGGGTAATGTGTGAAATAAAAAAAAATATTGTGGTAAGATGTCCATCTTTATAATGCCAATTCTGCCTAAAAATGAAAGGGAAGTAAGTGCCATCTTTCTAAGTCTGCTTTACATTCCTTGGCCAGTTTTTCATAGTTTAATTTAAATAAATCCTTAATCGGCTGGCCTGGTGGCACTGAGGATTGAGGCGCTGGACGCTACACCTCTCTCCACACTGGCGACCTGGGTTCGGAATGAGCCCATGCTGTCGGGGATCGGCAGGGGAGGGAAAGGATTGAGCATCCGAGGGACAGCTCTCCTTTCCCGGGAAGGAGGGGGGGACAAACACTCGGTGCCTGTCTGGCCTCTGGTGGAAGCTGGAGGCATACCAAGTGCAAGAGCGTATAGAGAGGATTGGGAGTGGGTGATGGCGGTGACACCTTGACATTGGAGCATGCACCACGCCCACAGAAAAATGGAAAATATCCTGCAGCACTCCCAGTAGATGGATCACCAGGTCCAAATCTTTAATGCCCCTGCCTGACCCAGTACCAGCATCCTGATGAAAAGCAAGAAGGACTTCGGGAGTGGCCCAGCCCCATGCCCACCTGGGGGATATAGCCACGGCTGCATGGGGGATGGACTGCACCAGGGCTCCAGGTAAGAGAGTGGAGACTAGAAGGCCATAGGTGTCTTCCAAAGAGTGGGAGCACTGCGGGTAGAGGGAGAATAAAGAACAAGTAAAAAAATAAATAAATCCTTAATATGCATGGTGATTATTATTCCTAAGTATTGAATCCTATTATGTCTTGCACAAACAAATGGGAACCCTGTCCTTTCCTCTTGCGTTTGTGTCCCACTAATATGGATTGCTTCTGTTTTGGTATCATTAATTTTGTACCCAGATACTTTCCCATATCCCTCGAGGACTTTCTGTAGTGCAGGAATGGACTCCTCTGAGTCCCATATGAATATAAGGGTGTCATCAGTGAATAGGGAAATTTTTTGTTGCATTTCAACCACCTCTATTTCTTTTATAGTTGGGTCATCCCTAATCCTTATCACCAAAGGCTCTATACATAGTGCGAACAGAAGTGGTGAAAGAGGACAGCCTTGCCTTGTCCCATGGGCCAGAGGGAACCTTTGTGAATTTACCCCATTTACCTTGACCACCACTTCTGGTTTTCTATATAATGCCTCGATACATCCTCAAAAGCCTGGGCCAAAGTTCTTTTTTGTAAGTACCCCCTTCAGGTAACCCCATCTAACCCTGTTGACCGCCTTCTCTGCATCTAGGGACAGGACCAGCTGTACATGTTTTGAACCTTTCTGGGTTGTGAAGATATTTAAGAACCTGTTTATGTTGTCCTGTAGTATTCTCCCTTTTATGAAGCCTGTTTGGTCAGGGTTTACCAGCTTTTGGACCAGCTGTTGCAATCTATTTGCCATAACAGGTGTGACAATTTTCATATTTTCAGGTAGTAATGATATTGGCCTACAAGAGCTGCATTGTCATGTATCTTTTCCTTGTTTTGGAATCAAGGTTATTTGTGCCTGTCTCCATGACTCAGGTACTGGTTCCCCCTCTAGAATCTTATTAAATATGTTTTGTAGTAGGGGGTTAATTTGTACACTGAATTTTTTATAGAATTCAGTGGGGAGCCTGTCTGTTCCTAGAGCCTTACTACATTTTAGATTTTTAATTGCTGTGGCAATTTCTGTGTGTGAAATGAGGGTCTCTAAACTATTTCTCTTTTCCTCCTGTAGGAGGGGTAGGGTCACTGATTGCATAAATTAATCTTTTATGGCATCCCCTTCCCTAAGTGACTGAGTACAGCTGTTTATAATAGTCTGCAAACACTGCTAGCATTTTTGCTGGCTTGGTGTGAATGATTGTAGCGTTCACACCTCCTTTAATTTTAACTACTGTTCTGCTAATCATCTGCCTTCTAAATTGCCAAGCCAGTAATTTGCCTGCTCTGTTCCCAGCCTCATAATATCGCTGTTGTGTATGGTATAGACTCAGCTCTATCTTTTTAAGCTGCTTGCACACATATGCAAGAAACATAGTGCCATCATCCGAGTTTTCGGAGGTGTAGCACCCCGTCTTCCAATTCAGTCACTGAGTTTGCAGGCGTGGCCCCAGTTCCTCCAATGACTGCTGCAGCTGTCTGTGACAACAGTCGAAAATGCAGTGGCATACAGTTGAAAGGTAGAGCTCCACTTCAGTGAGCAGAGCTCTCCCCCCCACACACACACACACACACACACACACAGGCACACAAGCACGCATATTGCATGCTGATGCGTCCCTTCCCCCACACTCTGTATGGCCGGCGGGGTGCCCAATCCCCCATCAGCTCTACACCCCCCAACAAAAGCTGCCCAGGTGCCATGCTGGGCACCCCAGCTGTGACAAAAATGTTATAGCCAATGGTGGTGCCCAATCCCCGTTGGCTCCACGGCTACGCCCCCAAAACCTTTCCAGGTGCCAGCTGAGGCCACCCCAGCATGGCAAATCTTATTATGGCGATCAGGTTGCCCAATCCCCGTGCTCCAGCCCCCAAAACAGCCTTTTCAGCTGCCACGCTGGGAGCCCACCCCAGTGTGGCAAACATCCCGCTCGTCTTAATTAAAAAAAAAAATACTGTAAATAAAAAACGGTCCCTCGCAGTCTCACTGCCCCCACCTGCACCCACCCTGCGCACCCTGCCTCCCTCACCTCCCTCACCCCATACTTACCTCTGGAGCTCAGCGTGGCGATCATCGGTGGACCGGAACCGCGTCTGCACTATTCAAAGCCAACGCGAACTGAGGAAATGCCAGTAAGCTGTATAATGGAATAAATAGGGTTTTTCAACTTTGTTGCATATCTCAGGCATTTTCGAATTTTGGGCCCAAATTTTAACATGGGTTTTGGGACCCCTCCTCATGAATTCTTGCACTGTCATGGCGTTAATCACATATGGGTGATTTCACCATCACTGTGCAAAATCACCTTCAGGGCTGATTAATGAAATGACACTGCCAGTGTTCATAAGGTGGGCTCTTAAAAAGCCTATGTTGAAAATTTGGTGAAAAAATTCCTAAAACTTATGGTTTTAGGAGTGCGCATTGTGCAGTTCCTACACACGCTCATAAATTCGTGAATTTTCAATATTTTCACTCCAGATTTTCAACATTGCCATTTTACCACACCTCCTTATGAGCAGTACAGCTGTCATTTTTTCACATCCTGCCCAAAACGTGTTTCCACCCATGTAGCACACAATGGTGCAGTTGGTGTGCAAAATCAATGTATGGGACACATTAGGAAAATAACAGTGACACTGTTCATGAGAAGAGGTCTTAAACTGGCTATGTTGAAAATTTGGTGAAAAAATTCCTAAAAATGACTGTTTTACAAGCGTGTGTTGTGCAGTTCCTACGCACACTCGTAGGTTTGTGAATTTTCAATATTTTCACTCCAGATTTCCAACATTGCCATTTTACCACACTTCCTTATGAGCAGTACCTGTAATTTTTCACATCTTGCCCAAAACGTGTTTCCGCCCATGTAGCGCACAATGGCGCAGTTGGTGTGCTAAATCCATGTAAGGGACATATTAAGAAAATCACAGTGACACTGTTCATGAGCAGAGGTCTTAAATGGCTATGTTGAAATTGGTGAAAATTCTAAAAATGACTGTTTTACAAGCGGGCGTTGCGCGGTTCATCATACGCTCATAAGTTCGAAAATTTTCAATATTTGCACTCCAATGACTTCCAAATACCTAAACAGCACATACAAGCAAGCAACATTCGGCATTGACAAATGATTGTTTCTAGCAGTTTTGTTAGTTTATCTCTGTAGTCTTGGAGTTGTCTCTTCATGGCTGGTTTTAGGGTTATTTTGTGTTCTGCTTCAAATCAAACAGCTATTCTTCCAATTTTAGTCTTTTTTTTGTCATTTTCTCTTTTTTTACCTGAAGCATATTGAATGCACACTCCCCTTAGTGAGGCCTTCAACCCCTCCCATCAATTGGCATCTGCGGTGTCACCCTCTTTGTTTTTCTGGAGATATGCTTTTGTTTCCCCTTGTATCAGTTTGGCTAAAATATGGATTATCTAAATGTGAGACATTAAGACTCCAAAATTTGTTTTTATTTCTAGGTGTCACTGTCAGTTCTATTATTACTGATGCATGACTGACACTGTTATCTAATTTCACTCCTATCCACTACATGTAACAGGAGAGGATGCAAGGCAATGTGTGTCAATGCTCGTAGTCTGCCAAACAAAATCCCTGATCTCACAGCCATTATGGCAGACACACAATTAGACTGGGTCACTGTTACAGAAACATGGTTTACTGAAAACCACTCCTGGGATGTGACCATCCCAGGGTATGCGTTATTCCGGAAAGATTGCGAGGGAAAGAAAGGAGAGGGTGGCATTGTATGTCAGAGATGACATATGCACAACAGAAATCCAGGGAAAACACAGTAAAGCAGAGGCTCTTTGGGTTATACTAGGAGCCAGGGACAAAGCCCCTATCCGGGTAGGAGTCCTATGCAGACCCCCATCCCAGGAGGCCGATGTAGACAAGGAGCAGTTGGAAACCATATTGATGATGGCGGACAGGGGTGAGTTGCTGCTTGTGGGGGACTTCAATCTACTGGATGTGGATTGGTCCTCATACACAGCATCCTCAGACCACAGCAAAGAGTTCCTTTTTGCACTAAGGGGAGCAGGTTTGCATCAACTGGTGAACTCACCTACCAGAAACAAAGCAATATTGGATCTAGTGCTGACAAACAGAACAAGGATCCCAGAAGCAGAGGTGGGAGCCAGTCTAGGAACCAGTGATCACAGTTCAATCTGGTTTACTGTGAACAACACGGAGGAAAACAGTCACGCCAAAATCAAGGTACTAGATTTCAGAAAAGCCAGCTTCCCCAAAATGAGAACTATGATTGCATCCATGCTAGAAGGAGAACTCACAGGAGATGTAGAGGACTGCTGGAATACTCTGAAGGCTGCTCTGCTTACAGTAATAACTGTATGCACTAAGCAGATCAGCAAGTCCAAAAGAAGGAAAAGACCTCTCTGGTTCTGTCTCACAAAGTAGCATCCAAAATCAAAGAGACAAAAAAGGCTTTTACACAATTCAAGCAAACAAAACATGAAGCAAACATGGAAGAATACAAGAATAAATTAAACCAGGCAGGGAAAGCTGTTAGAAGGGCAAAAGCACAGACAGAAGGGAAAATAGCACAGGGTGTTAAGGAGGGAGACAAAACCTTCTATAGATACATAAGAGAAAAAAGAAAAGCTGAGGGAAGAATAGTCCGACTAGCAACCAAGGAAGGTAAGATGGTAGAGAGTGATAAGGACAAGGCAGAAGTGCTAAATGAGTTCTTTTGCCCTGTCTTCACCATAGAAGACAGTGGTAAAGGTCCCACACTGAGCAGGACAAAGGATGATACCCAGGGAGCAGATACTGGTCTCTTCACAAGGGAGAGGGTCCTAAAACAGCTTAATAAACTGAAAGTGGAAAAAGCCATGGGACCAGACGGCATACACCCTAGGATACTGAAGGAGCTCCAAGAGGAACTGGCCACACTGCTGGCTGAGCTCTTCAACAAGTCACTAGACAGTGGGAAAAGACCTCAGGACTGGAAACAGGCAACCGTTGTGTCCTTAGAGCAGAAACAAGGAAGAGGCAGGAAATTACCGCCTTGTCAGTTTGACTTCAGTTGTGGGGAAAATAATGGAATCACTACTAATAGAGAGGACAGTGGTATACCTAACAGATGCTGGAAAAATTGACACAAAGCAACATAGCTTCACAGCAGGACGTTCTTGTCAAACCAACTTGATTGACTTCTTCGACTGGGTCACCAGAACATTGGATCAGGGAGGGGTGGTGGACATTGTATACATAAGCAATAAGGTACAAAGAGGTGTGTATAAACCATATTTTACAGCACGGCCAGGGGCGTAGTAAGGCACGAGGCTGAATGCCAAGTGACTTCAGCTGCTGGCTGTGCTGTAAATATAAGTTACCCTAGTGCTATATACACTATAAAATTAGCTCCTTTTTTTTTTACTTTTGACTATTGGGAAAGTATGTTTATATGTAGAAAAATAGATTTACTTAGGTGCATTTGTGATAAAATAGTCCTTTCGCCCACTGCAAGTGATGTCATTGATGATGTCATTGTATTATTGCCCACTTTCTTCTTCCTGTTTTTTTTTTCCTTTGTTGTTCTCTACATTCAAGATATGGAATGTTTACCATGGAATATATGGATTCAAAATTCTGCTCAATTCCATTGGCAGAATGTTTCTCTCCCAACACACTGTACACACAGACAACAAAGGCCTTTGTTACAGCCAGACTCAGTTGTCTCACTGTCAGGGCAAGAAAATGAGAGTTCCCTAATAAGCAGGTAAAGATAGTAGGAGGATTTTTCACCGTCCGCAAAGAAACAGTTGTAGTGAAAACTATAGTCAATACTCACTGTTTCTAATTTATTTATGTATGTAAAGAGAGAGTGATAATCAGGGAAACAGCATTTAATTCACTTGTTTTATCTTTTTATTTAAGGTAGTTTTACTTTTAGGGCCCAGCTGAAGATTTTTTACAGTGTAAAGGTAGCAGCCATGTTTATGGTGGAAGATCAGTTCTGGCAGTAGGCGGCTAACTGAAATACTTGTGTTCCAAATGCCCATTGATCTGTATTGCAGACTGTTAACTGCTGAGCAGTCCTTTTTTTAACCATGTGTAAACCATATTTTACACATAAATTAGAGCCAATTAGATTATTGGATTTTACCCTGCCATTTTATGACTAGATTTCAGCAAGGCCTTTGACACTGTCCCTCGCAGAAGGCTAACCAACAAGCTGGAACATACAGGAGTTGGTCAGAAGATGGTCAGGTGGATCAGTAACTGGTTGAATTATAGAACCCAGACAGCACTAATCAATGGATCACTGTCAAGGGAGGGTAGGGTGACCAGTGGTGTCCCACAGGGATTGGTACTGGTACCGATCCTATTTAACATATGTATAGCAGACATAGCAAATGGACTAACAGGGAAGGTTTGCTTGTTCACAGATGATACAAATCTCTGCAACAGAGTAGACACAAGGAAGGAGCAGACAACATGGAAGCTGACCCTAGAAGGCTAGAGGATTGGTCCAGGGACTGGCAGTTACAATTTAATGCCAACGAGTGTAAGGCAATGCATTTGGGAAAGAGGAACCCTGGAAATAAGTATACACTGGGAGGACATCAACTTGAGGAGACACAAATGGAGTGAGATATCAGCATATTCATCACTGATGTATTAAAGGTAGGAAAACAATGTGAGAAAGCAGCACAGAAAGCAGGTTGCATCCTCGGATGTATACGTTGAGTTATTTCCAGTAGAAAGAGGAAGGTTATCATGTCCTTCTACAGGTCCTTTGTGAGGCCACACTTGGACTACTGCGTTCAGTTCTGGAGACCTCACATCAAGAAGGACATTGACCATTTGAAAATGGTGCAGAGAATGGCTACTAAGATGGTGCATGGACTGCATCACAGGTCATATGAAGCAAGACTCGGGGAACTGAACCTATACTCTCTTGAGCAGAGAAGAAACAGAGGGGACATGATTGAAACATTTAAGTACGTGAGAGGATTTAACACAGCTCAGACAAGCAAAGTATTTCAACAGAACACAGCAGCACACACAAGAGGGCATGATATGAGACTGGAAGGAGCAAGGTTCAAAAGCAACCTCAGGAAGTACTTCTCCACAGAGAGTGATAGACCCGTGGAACAGCCTGCCCCAGGAGGTGGTAGCATCAAAGACAATCAGGGAGTTCAAACTCGCATGGGACAGACATAAAGGACAAGTTAGGAAGAAGGCTGCATAGGGAGGGGAGTGGTTTCTAGGGCAGACTAGTTGGATCTCATGGTCCCCATATGCCAACGCTTCTCTTATGTTCTTATTCAGCTGACAACAGGAGGTAGTCTATCCTGGAATATTGGCTGTGTGGATGAGAAAAGAAGGTGTAATTTCTGTCCCTACATGCAGGTGCCTCCAGATCTCTGTTAGCCCTGATTCTTCCAACAGTACCCTGAGCTTCCTACTTCCCCTTGGGGATCCCTACAGGCCTTCCCACTTCTATCAATTTGGGGTTGTATGATGCAATTAAAATTTCCCCACTCTATGAACAGGGATTTCTCCCCTGATGGTTGCCTGAGTAGGTGGCGCTTAAAAAAGGTATCCTGTCTTTACTTTCATTTGGGGCATATAGATTAAGGAGTACACAGGAAACCCCTCTATAGGAACCTGTAAGCTTTACAAATTGCCCTTCTTTGTCTTCCTCTATTTTTTCCACCTCTAGGGGGGGTATTTTTCCTCACCAACTCTGCCATTCCCCTTCTATGTGCATTATCCTCATATGCTGAGGAGTACACTGCCCCCACCCAACTTCTCCTTAATTTTTGATGCTCAAGTTGAGAGATGTGGGTCTCTTGAAGGAATGCTTCACATTATAAGTTACTACTACTAGGTCTGCCATTGTTCTGAAATTGTTCTCCCCTCTTCTGCTTATAATCTAGATACACTTTTTCTCTAGACCAACAGGTAACTTTCATAACATTGCATATAACAAATCCATGTACAAAACACATTGTTTTCAATGAGAACACTTGTTTCTGCATATGAAAAAACATCCATGCTGGGGAGACCTGGAGCTCCCAACATGAGGATCCTGGTCTTCTCCTTTCCCTCCTTGGATTTCAGTTTATGTAAGTACCAGACACTCTAGGGTATAATCTTTCCATCAGTTCCAGAGCGCTGTGGTTTGATAGATATAGCCTCCACTTTGTGGATGTTAAAGTGCAGAAGCCTTGGCAAGCTGCTGCCTTAGCTTAATCTGTCCTGTGTTCAGAAGTCATCCTTGTCTGAGCACCTGCTGTCCACCCCCCAAACCCCAATCACAGTCAACATTCCTTTTGTAGTCCCCAACAAGACTGGTGCTGTTCATTAATTTTTACTGCTCACCTGTGATTGTTTTATTCTCCTTCTCCTATGTTTTACCCCCCACACTGAATTATATTAGAGGTGTTTACAACAATCACATCCATGGTATTGCTACAGTTTGCCCCATTAAAAACCCCTACTCCTGTTAAACACTCTTTCGCTTATCCTTCATTTTTTGTTTAACCCCTCTGATAGTTAAGTAGCTGTTAGCCACAGTTATTTCTGTTGCTTTATGCTTATTTTTGCCAATTCACCTTCTTGTGATCCCTCATAAAGCTACTTACCCTGATGAAATCTGGTCCCACCAGCCCAATGATGCACAATTACTCCCCCTTCCCCCATGGATCTGCATTGGGGCACATTTGGGAAACATGAATGCAGCAAAAACTTTGCCTGGAGTACCTTCGACTGGCTGGAGTCCAGGGATGTTGTGCAGATTGTCCAGGGTATGCGTCCTACATGATGTAGTTTGAATCCGGGCCCAACTTCACTGATTATGGGTTGTTGTGTCATCATTGGCCCGATCCTTGCAGGGATAGTCTGGTGCTCCCTTGAGTCAGGTGAGTTCCCTAGCTCCCTTAAGGTGGTGGCAGTGACACCTCTCCTGAAGAAAGCTTCTCTGGACCCGGCCTGCCTTGCAAACTATAGACTGATCTCTAACTTTCCCTTTGTGGGGAAGGTGATTGAGAAGGTTGTGGCACTACAACTGGAGAACCATTTGTCCATCCATGACATCTACAAACCTCTCCAATCTGGTTTTCATAAGAGGTATAGTACCGAGACAACGCTGGTTCGGGTGCTCAGTGATCTCCTGATGGCAAGGGATCAGAAGCGCCACTCCATCTTGATACTTCTTGATCTCTCCTCAGCTTTTGACACCATGGACCATGGGGTGCTACTTGAGCACCTGAGGTTCATCTGTGGCCTGTCTGGTACAGTTCTGAGGTGGTTTAAGTCCTTCCTCACTGGCAGAATACAGAGGGTGGTGTCAGGGATGTTTTCCTCCGACCCATGCTCTCTGCAATGTGGGGGTCCCTCAGGGCTCAGTGTTGTCCCCCATGTTGTTCACGGTGTACATGCTGCCCCTCAGAGACACCGTAAGATGGTATGAGCTGAGGTTTTACTTCTATACTGATGAAACCAGCTCTACCTGTCTTTCGCACCTGAACAGGATAGTGCACTTTCGGTATTTAACAACTGCCTTGCTGAAATCCAGGACTGGATGAATACCAGCAGGTCGAAGTTAAACTCAGAAAAGACAGAGGTGATGGTTGTGGATCCGAGTCACCAGATAGAGGGATTGGGGGCTGGTCAGCATTCTGTGCTTTACTTGGGAGGCTCCTAGCTTCTTACCTCTGAATGGATGCGGGACCTAGGGGTGATTCTTGATGACAAGCTGACACTGTGATCTCAGGTGTCAGCAGTCATCAAGTCTTCCTTTTATCACCTGAGGAACATAACCAGGACCAAGCACCTAGTTCCTTCCCGTGATCTTCCTATACTGATCCATGCCTTTGTGACCTCATGCCTTGATTACTGCAACTCCCTTTACCTAGGGTTGCCGGGGTGTAAGCATGTGGGTTCAATAACAGACACCAGCCCTTAAATCAAGTGCAAAAAAAATGCTGGTGTAGCATTTATCATTTTATTTTCCAAAAATGATAACAAAAATTAACTGTTCAAAAAATATTTACAGAAAAGAAATGGGTGTTTAAACTTTCACACCAAAATAACAACAAACAAAAAAAATAATCAGGCTAGTCTTTCCTCAGACTCCTTGCTCTTCTCTGTATATTCAATATTTTTCTCCACTCCGGTGTGTAGGCACTCATACCTCCTCTCCCTTGCTTGGTCAGAAGAAACTGACCAGCACACCCGAATTAGCCTCCTGGTGGGGAGGTTAATATAGTACAGTAATCATGACATCATTGACATGTGACTATCAATTATACCAAAAAACCTTATTCCTCTACTCTGGAACTTAAGATAAGGCTTCAAATTCTCTAAATCTAAAGCTTATTATGTCTTTTTTCAGCATAATATTAGTAATACTCTATAAGAACTCATTTTAACTTAGAGGAACCTTAACTGGTGGTGAAAGCATCATCAAGGACCTTTTCAGCCCCTCCCCTTTCAATGACATCACCACACCACTTCTATATCAGCAGCCATTTTCAGGGCTGCCAGCTCTATAGAAGCCATCTCTTGCCACCTGCCACCATTTCAGGTAAAGAAACCAAGAAAATCAAACTTCTTTATAGAGGACTCTAACCTTCCCAGATAAAAACAGAGTAGGGGCACGCTCCCCCTCTATTTATTCTGTGAAGCCAGAGTTGCTCTATCACTATTCAGCCTGTGTTTATCCCTTAAATTTGTTACTTGGCTTAGTTTTTCTACTTATACCTTTACTTCATTTGAACACATTTTTATTCTCTGCATACATTCCAAAAGAGCCTAGTATTATTATTATCCTTAATTTACTGTGCTAGAACTGTATTTAAACATATTTTTATGTTTTACATTTCCCCACCCCCACGACAGCTATGCCATTTCAGCAGTCAGTAAAAACATTGCACTATTTCACCCCATACTGTACTTCACTTCTTGGTAGCTTTAAACAACACAATAAAAGTCAAACACCCCAAATCATGATTTTATACACAGGAACAGTCAGCACTAATGCTGCAGTACTTAGTTTAACTTTTATTTAATCTCTTTGTTTTCAGGCAGCAGAGTGAGATCTACCAAGCCGCGCTGCAGGAGGTTTACTTTCTCCCTTGCAACAGCCTGCTTGCTCATCTTCCAGTCTTGCAGAGACTCGCTTTAAAATGGGGCTATATGGCAATCTGCTCTGGTGTTGGAAACACTCTTGTTTCTTGGGGGATTCAAAATCTTCCACAGAATTTACATAGCAGGAGGCTTTAAAAGGGATCTGCTTTTAATTTCATGTGGCAGTTTTGATGGCTAGAATGACAACAGATTAAAGGTGTAGCACACATAGAAGAACATAATTGTCAGGTTGGCCACCCTGACAAGAAATTAAGGGTAGACAGAAAAGTTTAAGAGAATAGAACAGAGGGAAAGAATAAATGTTTTTTTTAATTTTATGTTGACATTCTCATCCTGCCACATGGGGGTTGATATTCATTGCTTGCAGCTAGTGCAGAATGCTGCAGCCCGGTTGTTGATGGGGACCCCTCGGGTGTGTCACATCACACCAGTGCTGCGCGAATGGCACTGGATGCATATTCAGTGGAGAATCACCTTTAAAGTCAGGCTTCTGACTTATAAAGCCCTACACAGACAGGGTCCAGACTACCTGAAAGAGCTCCTGTCCCCTTACTGCCCCAGGCAACCACTGTGCTCGGCTGACAAGGGGTTGCTCGAGATTCCAAGGGTATCTCTACAGTCATTGGGGGCTCATGCATTTATGTATGCGGCTCCAGCCCCGTGGAATTCTCTACCCCATCAGCTACAGGAGCATGCAACCTTGGGGGGGGTTCAAGAAGGCCCTAAAAACCCATTTGTGGTGCCAAGCCTACCTGAATGGAGAGATTGGTGGAATATCTAGTTGTCAATGGACTACAGGACCCAAGGCAGCATGGTTTCACCAGGGGGAGGTCATGTCAGACCAACCTCGTTGAATTTTTTGACTGGGTGACTAGGGAGGTGGATCAGGGGAGGGCAGTGGACATGGCCTATCTGGACCTCAGCAAGGCCTTTGACACTGTGCCACATAGAAGACTATTACACAAACTGGGAATATGGGTGTGGGCAGGACAGTAGTGTGGGTGGTAGGTAACTGGCTGGGCTGCAGGACACAGAGGGTGGTGGTAATGGCTGTCACTCCACAGAGGGAAGAGTGACCAGGGGTACCACAGGGATCAGTGCTGGGACCAGTCCTATTCAACATCTTCATCAGTGACATTGCACAGGACCTAGAAGGCAGAATTTCACTGTTTGCTGATGACACAAAGCTCTGTAACAGAGTAGACACACCAGAGGGTGTAGACAGAATGAGAAAGGACCTTCAGAAACTTGAAGAATGGTCAGGGATTTGGCAGCTGTGATTCAATGCAAAGAAGTGCAAGATAATGCATATGGGGCACAAAAACCCTGGCACAATATATCAGTTGGGGGATGAGGATATAGCATGCACCAAGCAGGAAAGGGATCTTGGGGTTATCATCTCTGATGACCTCAAGGTAGGGAAACAGTGTGACAAGGTAGCAGGTAAAGCAAACAGGATGCTGGGATGCATAGGCAGGGCATCACCAGCAGGAAAAGGGAGGTCATAATTCCACTATACAAGACACTAGTGAGGCCCAACCTGGAGTACAGTGTACAGTTCTGGAGACACCTTACCTCGTGGGACATAGACAGGGTAGAGAAGGTTCAGAGGAGGGCAACAAAGATGGTGCATGGATTGCATCACAAGTCCTATGAGGACAGATTGAAGGAACTGAACATGTACTCCTGGAGGAGAGGAGGGAGAGAGGGGATATGAGAGACACATACAAGTATCTTACAGAGAGGAACATGGTGCAGGAATACACTATTTTTAAGCAAAAAAGATGTTCCAGGACTATAGGGCATGGGATGAAGTTGGAGGGAGGACGATTCAGAGGAAACATGAGGAAGAATTTCTTCACAGAATGGGTGGTGGACAAGTGGAACACCCTGCCAGAGGAAGTGGTGGGGCTGAAACAATCACGGGAATTAAGAATGCATGGGATAGACATAAAGGAATTCTGGAGGTCAGGGGTAAGGGGCAACAGACTTCTAGGAAAACATAAACTGAACTTACAAGCTCAAATGGGCAGACTGGGTGGGCCATAGGCCCTTATCTGCCGACACTGTCTATGTATCTATGTATCTTTGAATTGATCTTAGTGGTACGTATTTGTATCATGCTTTTATTGTTTTATCCTGCTTTTACTGTTTTATCTGTTTTGTATGTTAAAGTGCCTTGGCAATTTGAAAGGTGCTCTACAAATAAAGATGATTAATAGTATTATTATTAACAATCTCTGAGTACCCAGAGGTGGACTGGAGCATCCCAGCAGCAGCATCAACTAGGAGCAGATTTATCCTGGACTCCCTTCAGGGTGCCTTCCTCAAGCAACTGGTCATGGAACCAACTCGGCAGAAGGCAATACTGGACCTTGTGCTCACAAACAGGGACAGTGTGATGGGGTAACAGTGGGGAGCACCTGGGAAACAGTGACCACCAGTCATTGTGGTTTGAAATCACAGAAAAGCAGAACCAAACCACACAAAAACACGATCCTGGATTTTAGGGGGCAGACTTTGGGAAGATGGGGAGATACTTGAAAGAGGCATTAAGGGAATGGGACAGAAATCAGGGGTTGAGGAACAGTGGCAGTATTTAAAATGGGGATTACAAGAACAACAGAATTATGCATTAAGCAGGTTAGCAAGAGGAAAAGGAAGAGGAGACCATTATGGTTTTCCAAAGAGGTAGCAAAGAAAGTGAAAGCCAAAAAGATTGCATTCAGGCAATACAAAAGACACAGGCAGAAGGGGATAGGAGAAGTACCAGGAGAAGCAAAGGAGGCAGGGAAGTCAGTAGAGAAGCCAAAGCTCAGACAGAAGAACACATTGCAAAATCAGTGGGTAGAGGGACAAACCTTTACAGGTACATAAGTGAAAAAAGAAAGACAAAGGGAGGGATAGTGAGACTGAAGGGGAGGATGGGGTCGGTGGAGGATGACAACAGTAAAGCTGACATATTGAACAGGTATTTCTGCTCAGTCTTTACTGAGGAAGAGGAGGGTAATGGGTCTGAAGGAGTACAAGGGTGAGAATGATGCAGAATGGACACAAGTCCCTTTACACGAGAAAGGGTCCTAAAGGAACTGGAAGTAATAAGAGCTGATAAAGCAATGGGGCCAGGTGGGTGCACCCCAGGGTCCTTAAAGTACTAGAGAGGTGGTGGCTGAACCTCTGGCTATCCTGTTTAGCCGATCACTGGAAACAGGAGGTACCCAAAGACTGAGGACAGCTGATGTAGTCCCCTTATACAAAAGTGGGAACAAGAGGAAGCAGGGAACTACAGACCAGTCAGCCTCACCCCGTAGTGGGAAGATCATGAAGCACTACTGAAGGAGAGATTGGTGGAACATCTGGTTGTCAATGGACTACAGGACCCAAGGCAGCATGGTTTCACGGGGGTCATGTCAGACCAACCTGGGTTGAATTTTGGACTGGGTGACAGGGAGGTGGATCAGGGGAGGGCAGTGGACATGGCCTATCTGGACTTCAGCAAGGCCTTGACACTGTGCCACATGAAGACTATTACACAAACTGGGGAATATGGGTGTGGGCAGGACAGTAGTGTGGTGGGTAGGTAACTGGCTGGGTGGCAGGACACAGAGGGTGGTGGTAAATGGCTGTCACTCCACAGAGGGAAGAGTGACCAGTGGGGTACCACAGGGATCAGTGTGCTGGGACCGGTCCTATTCAACATCTTCATCAGTGACATTGCGCAGGACCTAGAAGGCAGAATTTCACTGTTTGCTGATGACACAAAGCTCTGTAACAGAGTAGACACACCAGAGGGTGTAGACAGAATGAGAAGCGACCTGCAGAAACTTGAAGAATGGTCAGGGGTTTGGCAGTTGAAATTCAATGCAAAGAAGTGCAAGATAATGCATATGAGGCACAAAAACCCTGGCACAATATATCAGTTGGGGGGTGAGGATATAGCATGCACCAAGCAGGAAAGGGATCTTGGGGTTGTCATCTCTGATGACCTCAAGGTAGGGAAACAGTGTGACAAGGTAGCAGGTAAAGCAAATAGGATGCTGGGATGTATAGGCAGGGGCATCACCAGCAGGAAAAGGGAGGTCCATAATTCCTCTATACAAGACACTAGTGAGGCCCCACCTGAGTACAGTGTACAGTTCTGGAGACCATACCTACGTAAGGACATAGACAGGGTAGAGAAGGTTCAGAGGAGGGCAACAAAGATGGTGCATGGATTGCATCACAAGTCCTATGAAGACAGGTTTAAGGAATTGAACATGTACTCCCTGGAGGACAGGAGGGAGAGAGGGGATATGATAGAGACATACAAGTATCTTACAGGGAGGAACAGGGTGCAGGAAAACACTATTTTTAAGCAAAAAAGATGTTCTAGGACTAGAGGGCATGGGGCGAAGTTGGAGGGAGGACGATTCAGAGGAAACATGAGAAAGAATTTCTTCACAGAACAGGTGGTGGACAAGTGGAACACCCTGCCAGAGGAAGTGATGGAGGCTGAAACAATCACGGGATTTAAGAATGCATGGGATAGACATAAAGGAATTCTGGAGGTCAGGGGTAAGGGCCAACAGACTTCTAGGAAAACAAACTGAACTTACAAGCTCAAATGGGCAGACTGGGTGCGCCATAGGCCCTTATCTGCCGACACTGTCTATGTATCTATGTACCCCCCTTCCTTAAGCAAGTCTACATTTTGCCTATACCAATTATGGTACATTAGTACTGACACCGCAAAGCTTCTGAAGAAGGACCTGGTTGGTTCGAAAGCTAAACCACTTTTTTCTTTTCTGTAACATCCATGTTGGTCCAATAAAAGGTATCAAATCATTTGTTTCTGGATCAGAGTTATTTTAAGGCAGTCTTTGATAGTTTTGGACAGCTTAAAACAGTACTCACAGGTTGGATCTATCAACCAGCATGTTTAGAAGTGCTTGGTTCTTCTTCTCGGTGATGCAACACTTGGTTGGAGGCTATGGCTTCGTTGTGCCTCGTGTTCGATCGCTCCTCTTCGGTTGTTCCAGGGCTCTTGTATGCTCCATTGGTACAATTTTAGTGCTTCTTGTATGGCAGAGTTCCCCATATTCATCAGACCTCCTTCAATTCCCAGTGATCTTAATGTTGGAGAGACTTCTTCCACACTGCAATAAAACTTAGGGCCCCCTTCCAGAAAGATTTTTAGTTGAGTTGGTGCCCTTATATTCTTATTTTTAAGTTCTTTAATTACCCTCAGGATCTCTCATCATTGGTCTATTACCAAAGGGGAGATGCCATGATAAAAATACAGGTGTGCATCACCGAACAGCACCTGCCATTTAGCCTACCCTGCTCTCAGTACTTTCATTTAGATGGAGTAATCCAAAAATTGGGCAATTATTGATCTCAGCCTGGCTTTAGGACACATGGGCCTGGGAGCACCCTCTCTATTTGCAGTGGCATTGACACATCCCAGTCCAACAGTTCTTTCAGAAAGGAGGTAAGGAATCCTTCCATCTCTCCGGTTTCCATCCCCTCTAGTACCTCGTGTATTCTAATATTGTTTTGACAGGATCTTTGCTCTAAGTCATTCAGCTTCTAATATGTCTCTTTTTCCTTTTGGTACAAATACATCAAAGCTTTGTTGTGGTGGTCTCCTTGTTGGCTAACCTCCGTTAGGCCATCCTCCAACTTGGTTGTTCTATGCATCACTTCTCTTGACTTCTGTCCTGTTCCAGCCATGTCCAATTGCATATTCTTTAATGTGGCTGCTGATTTTCTGCCATTCCACAATCAGTTTCTTGGACATGATAGTATAATTGGATTCATCCACTTCAGGCTCACCAGCCTACCTATTAACTCTGAGTCCATGGATGAAAGGCCCAGTGCTCTGTCCTTCTGATTATGGAGAGTCTGTGTTGTCTGTGGACTATTGACACCGAACTATTTTAGCCATTGCTTAGCTGCCATCCTGACTAGCAATAATTTATCAATTTTCTTAATAAAAGTTGCTTGCTTGATGAGGATTTAGCTTGATTTTTCAAGGTCGAGGTGCGAAGCCATCTCTCTAAGTGCTCATCACTTGGTGAAGTCACCAGAAGTGAGGTCAGAGCAACTTTATCAATGTGCAATTCCTTGTAATGATTGAGGTCTACGCTACCAGATTGGAGAAGACCAAACAAACTGGTTTTGAAACATGAATCCAACATTGTTGCTATCATATAATGTTCAGATTTCAATAGCATGGCAATCCTGCGGTCCATTTCCAAAGGCAAAGACAGCTTTTCAGCAAGAGTGGCACCTGTGCTTGCACCTTGCTCTTCAAATGTTTCTTGGAATCTTTCCTGTCTCTGCATGAGAAGACATATCAATGGAATGTCCTGACTTATAGCTGTGCTGTCAGCACTCACTTCACATGTGGCTTCCTCAAATGGCTGTAGCAACTAACATAAATATATGATTCCATTGCCCAGAAGTGAGTGCAACATCCCCTTTCCATACTGCATGGTCCATGGTGTACTGATACACTGCATTGCATTGTTCTAAGAGCCTCTGTAACGTAAAAAGTGGCCTTTCACCTAGTGGCAACTTCTTGCTTTAGCTGGTGAATTGGTAAGTTATTCTGTTTTTGTAGTTCCCGTAAAATTTTACAAGCTTTTGGGAGTGCCTGAAGTGACTGCATATCTTCCGTGCAGCATCCAGTATGTTCTGCAAATCCCTGTCATTATTGAGGAAGTCCTGTACCACTAGACTGACTGTAATGTGCAAAACATGGTAAATGTAGAAATCCACCATCTATTGATGCTTTAATAATGTTAACTCCATTGTCTGCAACCACAAATCCTGGTGTAGGCCATTAGGGGAAAGCCGTTCTGAGAATCATTTCTTTATCTCCTGTAAAATGTTTGCACTAGTGTGATTTTCTTTCAAAGCTTGCAATACAGAGGGCAGCCTGTTTCTGAGGATTTTGTTGGTTGCTGGTTGAGCCAGAGGATGCAGCAGAGGAAAATGAAACCCAGTGGGCAGTGACAGTCATATACAGTAGTCTACTGTTTGACCACTCTTCCACATATCTGTTGTTTTACGTACTATTTCAACAGCTGATAACTGCAAGCACTGTTTACCTTCTGGCACAGTTCCCTATAAAGAGCTGGCACAGCCTTTCTGGAGAAATATGTCAGTGATGGCAGCTGATATTGAGCAGCAGCAAGTTTCATTACCTCCTGGAACCCAGCAGAGTCAGCAGTTGAAAATGGGTGCATGTCCAGTGCAGTCGCTGCATAGAAACATAGACTTTGATGGCAGATAAGGACCGCATGACCCATCTAGTCTGCCCATTTCCCTGCCTACAGGATAGGCCACAGATCCTAGTTAACCAACAGCCTATTTCTTCCTACCCCCCACAAAAATTGCCTTATGTCTGTCCCATGCATTCTTGAATTCTCCCACAGTTTTAGACCCCACAAACTCTTCAGGAAGGCTGTTCCATGCATCCACTACCCTCTCTGTGAAATAATACTTCCTCACATTGCCCTGGAACCGCCCCCCATCTTTAAATTGTGTCCCCTTGTTCTTGCACGTCTCTTTTTCTGAAAGATGCTACCCTCTTGGACTTTGTTGATTCCACTGAGGTACTTAAAAGTTTCTATCATGTCCCCCCTTTCCCTTCTTTCCTCAAGGGTATACATATTAAGCTCCTTTAGTCTCTCCTCATAGAGCTTGTCTTGCAGACCCTGCACCATTTTAGTTGCCCTCCTCTGGACTGCCTCTATCCTGTCTATGTCCTTGTGGAGACGGGGTCTCCAGAACTGGACACAGTACTCAGGCGGGGTCTCGCCAACTGTCTGTACAGAGGGATAACAACTTCCAGTTTTCTGCTGCTGATGCCTCCTATGCATCTCAGTATACCCCAGCCTCCCTACTACCTTTTCTCACATTGCTTGCTAACCTTACAGTCATTCTGATATGATTATGCCCAGGTCCCTTTCCATTTTTACTGTTACTACTCCTCCCCCATTGTGTATTCTTCCCTGGGTTCTTGTTTCCCAGGTGCATTATTTGCATGTCTTTGCATTGAATCCTAGCTGCCATACTTCTGACCATTCCTCCAACCTTGCCAAGTCCTTCTCATCCTTTCCACGCCTCCTTGTGTATCAACCCTGTTGCAGATCTTTGTGTCATCTGCAAAGAGGCATACTTTTCCTTCCAGTCCCTCTGCAATGTCACTTATAAAGACATTAAAAAGGACTGGACCTAGTACTGAACCCCGCGGTACCCCACTAGTAACCCCTCTTTCTTCAGAGTGGACTCCATTTACAATTACCTTCTGTGTCCTGTTGTCCAGCCAATGTTTTACCCAGGCTACCACCCTGGGACCCACTCCCAGGCTGGTTAATTTGACTATTAATCTTTTGTGTGGGACTGTGTCAAATGCCTTGCTAAAGTCTAGGTAAGCCATGTCCACAGCCCCTCCCTGGTCTACTACTTTGGTCACCCAGTCAAAGAAATCTATTAGATTCATCTGACATGGCCTTCCTGCTGTGAAACCATGCTGCCATGGGTCCTGTGCCCTACTGGCCTCTAGGTACTCAACTATTCTTTCCTTCAGAAGTGACTCCATCACTTTCCCTACCACAGAGGTCAGACTGACAGGTCTGTAGTTTCCTGCCTGTGTCTTGGTCCCACTTTTGTGAAGGGGAATCACTATAAAGAAGCAATATATTACTTTATTTAACTGCTGAGCAGCTGGATGCCTCTGGTCATATTTAGTTCTCTGTTCAAAAGCTTGCTGCATTTTTAACTGTTTCTGAGGTGGACTAGCACAGAAAAACAGGCTGGAGGAGACAGAGAAGAAGTCATTCTGTTGTCAGTGGGGAGCTTTCTGATTCTGATAAAGACCTAGCAGATAAAGGGGGTGATGCAGTCACAGACCTGCTTGGTGTCTGAGGGGTTAAAAAATGTAGCTATACCAGTGCTACCAACAGTGTTAACCTGTGCAGCATCATCTGCCATTATGTCACCTTGCGACTTATTACTGGCCCACTGAAGTGGATGTATCCGCTGTTAAGTGTCTTATTAAGGTTGACGTGTCAAGGTTGCTTGCCTGTCTTCCTCTGCTGAAAGAGGTCTTACATAAGCAGCATACTGCATACATATCGTTCTTTGGGTCAAGGTGGAAAAAACTCCAAATGGAAGAGGATGTCTTTTTAATTTTTGGCAATGGCATTGCAACTTCAGAATCATTATCTGGCATGTCTGTTCATGTCTATATTTTGATTATGTTCTGCAATGTCCTCACTGAACGATTGGGTGTGAGGCCTGCCTTCAGAAAAGCAGACAGGCAATGGCATTACTTCTGTTTCAGTTTCACTGGCCCCCTAATGACCTTTCCTCTGATGGCGTTTCCCCGGGTTTTTTGGGCTGGCATCTCACAGGTTCCTCTGGTTCAGAGCCCTCATCATCAGAGTCCCCATCATACAATGCCTCTCTTTCAGGAATGTACTCGCTGCCACTACTATCCACATGGTCTGACTCTGAGGAATAAGAATAATCTTGAGAAAGTGGCACAACATATGCATGTGTGCTTATTCTTTCCTTTCACTATGTGTAGTGCCTGCAACTGTCTTCATTATGTTGCTTGCACGCATGTGCAGAAACATAGTGCCATCTCGAGGAGATTCGGTGTGTCACCTCCCTCCAATTCAGTCAGTGAGCTGGCAGGAGTGGCCCCTGTAAGCCAGTATTTTGGAGCTGTCTATGACACGCGCTCCAAAATGCGGTAACGCCTGATTAAAGGGGCCTACGCTCAGTGAGCAGAGATAAGGCGTAGCCCCCACACGCAGGCGATGCCGCCCCACACCTACTGTGTAGCCGATGGGTGCCCAATCCCCGTTGGCTGAGCTGCATCTCTCTCCCCAGTTAGGTGCCACGCTGGGAGCCCACCCCAGCATGGCAATCAGTCCTTGGCCGACAGGTGCCCAATCCCCGTCGGCTGAACGCCTAATCAGCTTGTGCCATGCTGGGAGCCCACCCCAGCGTGGCAAGCGGTCCACGACGTCTTTTTAATTTTACCTGAAAACGAAAACGGTCCCGCGGGCGCATCTCCCACCCCCCCACAACCCGCACCCACCCACTGCACACCCAGCCTCCCACGCCCTCACCCCATACTTACCTCCAGACTCCAGCACGATCATCTTCGTGGACCGGGAACACGTCTGCACTCTTCAAAGCCAACCGCGAACGGAGGAAATGCCGGTAAGCTGTATAATGGGCTAGATGTGGGGGTTCAACTTTGTTGCATAACTCAGGCATTTTGGGGAATCTTTGCACCAAATTTTCAACATGGGGTTTTGGGACCCTTCTCATGAATGATGTCACTGTCATGGCGTTATTTGGACCCGAAGGGTGATTTCGCGCAGTGACTGCAAAAATCACCTTTCAGGCCTGAATACCACCATGACAGTGACATCATTCATGAGAAGCGGTCCCAAAAACCCCATGTTGAAAATTTGGTGCCAAAATTCCAAAAAATGACTGTTTTACGAGCATGCGTTGCGCAGTTCCTACGCAGGCTCGTAAGTTCACGAAATTTCAATATTTTCACTCCAGATCTTCAACATTGCCATTTTACCACACCTTCTTATGAGTAGTACAGCTGTCATTTTCACATCTCACCCAAAATGTGTTTTCCGTCATATGGCGCAGATAGGCGCAGTCGATTATCTTGAAATCAGTGTAGGACAAATTAAGAAAATCACAGTGACACTGTTCATGAGCAGAGGTCTTAAAATGGCTATGTTGAAAATTTGGTGAAAAATTCCTAAAATGACTGTTTCTGACGTCGTTACGCAGTTCCACATGAAGGCTTGTAAGTTCGCGAATTTTCAATATTTTCACTCCAGATTTTCAACATTGCCATTTTACCACACTTCCTTATGAGCAGTATGGCTGTCATTTTCACATCCTGCCCAAAATGTGTTTACGCCCTATGGCGCACTAGTAGGCAGTCGGTGTGCAAACTCAATGTATGGGACACATTAACAAATCACAGTGACACTGTTCATGAACAGAGGTCTTAAAATGGCTATGTTGAAAATTTGGTGAAACAATTCCTAAAAATGACTGTTTTATGAGCGTGCGATGCGCAGTTCCTACGCACGCTCGTAAGTTCGCAAATTTTCAATATTTGCACTCCAATGACTTCCAAATACCTAAACAGCACATAGAAGCAAGCAACATTCGGCACTGATAAATGCTTGTTTTTTAGTAACTGTACCTTTGGCTTTAGCAAGTCTATTTTTGTTAGTTGCTGGTTCAGCACCTGAACTTTTCTTGCTGCCTATTACTTGATCTTTATTTTTTAACTGGGTATCACACTCACAGATGCAGCAGACTAACATGATGGGATCTCAGAAGACAAGGAGTCGGAGCATGAGGAAACCTCCTGTAAAGAAGAGGATGCACCCCCCAACCCTGCAGTAGAAGAAGCACTTGCTGGTTTTGTGACTTTTTTTTCTTCAGAACTGCTGCCTTTCTCTTGGAAACTTGTTTCACAGGCCTACTCCGTTCCATATTTAGTAACAGATGCAGTAACAGTAGCTGATCACTGATGAAGCCAGCTCCCTTCCAAGAAAACAAAACAGTACCTTATGGTATCTTCCTCAGTCACCTTGGGAAAATAGGTGGCAAACTGGCAAGGATGATTAGTTACTAGCTAGTGCAAGTCTCAAGATAAGGAATATGAATGAACTAGATAACTAGCAAGACTACAAGTTGGTGCTACTACGCAACTGCCAAGAGGTGCCCCATCCCTCCAAAATGTTTCTCACATGATACAAGCATGTATTTGACAGGACTACCCAAAAAATATGGTCCTCCTGTCCCGACTCCTACTTTTATGGGAAATGGCTGGTGACACTATGCAGACAGAGGCTATTCACACGTGTAGGGCTGCCCCCACCCCAAAGTGTTTCACTTGTGATACAAGCCTTTACTTGGCAGGACTACCCAAAAAAATATTGTCCTCTAGTCCCGAATCCTACTTTTGTAGGAAATGGCTGGTGACATTATGCAGACAGTAGCTACTCAACTGCTGGACTGCTCCCCCTCTCCAAAGCATTTCACACATGCAAACCTTTATTTGACAGGACTACAGTGGGAACTGACTGGTGACACTATGCCAGCAGTGGCTATTCAGTTGCTGGGCTGCTCTCCCTACCAAAAGTGTTTCACACGTGATGCAACCCTTTGTTTGATAGGACTACAGTGGGAACTGGCTCATTACACTACGCAGACGATGACCACTCAACTGTTGGGCTGCTCCCCCTTCCCAAAGCATTTCACATGGGCAAGCCTTTATTTGACAGGACTACATTGGGAACTGGCTGATGATGCAGACAGTGGCTACTCAACTGCTGGGCTGCCTCCCTCTCCCCAAAGTGTTTCACACGTGATGCAAGCCTTTATTTAACAGAACTCAGTGGGAACTGGCGGGTGATACTGTGCAGACAGTGGCTACTCAACTGCTGGGCTGCCTCCCCTCCCCAAACTGTTTCACATGTGATGCAAGCCTTTATGTAACAGAACTCAGTGGGAACTGGCTGGTGACACTACGCAGAGTGTGGCTACTCAACTGCTGGGCTGCCTCCCCTCCCCAAAGCGTTTCAGATAAGCAAGCCTTAATTTGACAGGACTATAGTGGGAAATGGCTCGTGACACTATGCAGACAGTGACTACTCAACTGCTGGTCTGCTTCCCCACCCAAAGCATTTCACATGGGTAAGTCTTTATTGGACAGGACTACAGTGGGAACTGGCTGATGACATTATGCAGACAGTGGCTACTCAACTGTTGGGCTGCTCCCACTCTCCAAAGTGATTCACATGGGCAAACTTTTAAAGTTTATTTGACAGAAGAGCTACAGTGGGAACTGGCTAGTGACACTATGCACACAGTGGCTACTCAACTGCTGGGCTGCTCCCCTTCCCAAAGTGTTTCACATGGGAAATCCTTTATTTGATAGGACTACAGTGGGAACTGGCTCAAGACACTTTGCAGACAGTGGCTACTCAATTGCTGGGCTGCTTCCCCTTCCCAAAGTGATTCACATGCGATGCAAGCCTTTATTTCACAGGACTCAGTGGGATCTGGCTCATGACCCTATGCAGACAGTGGCTACTCAACTGCTGGGCTGCTCCCCCTCCCAAAGTGTTTGACACAGGCAAATCTTTATTGGACAAGACTACAGTAGGAACTGGCTGATGACACTATGCAATCAGTGGCTACTCAACTGTTGGGCTGCTCCTCCTCCCCAAAGTGATTCACATGTGATGCAAGCATTTATTTTACAGGACTCAGTGAGAACTGGCTGGTGACACTGTGCAGACAGTGCCTACTCATCTGCTAGGCTGCTACCCCTCCTCAAGGTGTTTCACAGGGACAAGCCTTTATTTAACAGGAATACAATGGGAACTGGCTGGTGACACTATGCAGATTGTGGCCACTCAACTGCTGGGCTGCCTCCCCTCCTCAAAGTGATTCACACATTGTGCAAGCCTGTATTTCACATGACTCAGTGGTAACTGGCTTGTGACACTTTACAGACATTGGCTACTCAATTGCTGGGCTGCTTCCCCTTCCCAAAGCGATTCATATGTGATGCAAGCCTTTATTTCATAGAACTCAGTGGGAACTGGCTTGTGACACTATGCAGACAGTGGCTACTCAACTGCTGGTGCGCTCCCATCCCCAAAGTGTTTGACACAGGCAAGCCTTTATTTGACAGGACTACAGCGGAACTGGCAAATAACACTAAACAGATAGTGGCTAGTGACTACTCAACTGCTGGGCTTCCCCCTCAGACCCTTCCCCAAATCAGCAAGCCTTAATTTGACAGGACTACAGGAACTGGCTGGTGACACTATGCAGACAGAGGTTACTCAACTGCTGGGCTGCACCCTGCCCCTCACACATGAAGCAAGCTATCCCTACCCGCATCCTCTTGCTTTTGTGGGAAATGGCTGACTAATCTGCAGTAAGCACAGGTGAATGTTGCGGTGACTCAGAGGCACTGGGGACTGCATGAGAACAGGGAGGTTAACTGACTTCCTCAGAGTCACACAGCAAGTGTAGGCAAAATGTTGCTGCTGGATGTCCATCCCTCTAGCACTCCCCTTCCCCCCCAACACACAAAGTACCCAGTCCCTTCCCTGGATCCTGCAGTGACCCCTCAGGTTTTTTTGTTTTTCCTTTATTCTTTTTGTCTTCTTGTTCTTTCTTGTTTCTTCTGTTTTCTTGTGGGTGGATTTATGGGAGTCCTTGACCTGTCTTCCTCACCTCCCCCCCCCCACACACACACATATCCCAGTCAGTCCCTGGGCTGAGTCCCGACCCTCTCAGTTTTTTCAATAACTTTTAGTTGTACTTCTTTCTTTTCTTCTTTTATATTCTGAATTTTGTTGTTGGTGACTTCTGGAGTTGGCTGCACCTCCCCAAACACACACACACACACACACACACACGCACACACACACACACACACACACACACACACACACACACACAGAGTCAGTCCCTACCCTGAGTCCCGGTCCCGACTCTCTCACTCTGGGTGTCTTATTTTTATTTTTGTCTGTGTTCATTTCTTTTATTCTGCTTTTTTGACCCTTCGCCTTCCCTTTTGGCCATTTTTCCAAGGCCACTTCAGAGCCTCGCTCCCCTTCCTGCTCCCCAGCCAGACCCAAATCCCACTCCACACCTCCCACCCAATCTCCTGTTTTTTTATATTATTTTTTTTTAATTTTGGCTTCTTTTTTCCTTTTTTTCTTTTCTGTTCCATCCATGTGTGTGCTGGTGCTGTTCTCATCTCTGACCCTCCCTTCTGTTGTGCCACTTTCCCAACACTGGCTCCCATGGAAAGTGAAGAGCATCTCTGTCCTCAGTGGCTGCTGTGAAATGGCACCGAGGAGGCAAGCTCTCCCTGTGCTTCTCCAGTGTGCGCATACACAAACCAGAGTATGCAAGAAAAAAGCAGCAGATCAGAGCCAGTCAGGTATGTTCGGGTTGGGGAGTCATGGAAACTGAGTCGAGTTGATCGGGATTTGCTCAGTTTTCCCAAACAGGTTCAGCACACCTCTAATATCAAAACTGTAAATATTATAAAATATTAATTGATTCCCTATTGTTCTCTTGCTTGTAAATCCTCCTTATATAGAAACAATATTAAATAATTGTTTTATGTTTCTATAGAGTTTGACTGTGTTGCACCTCCATGGGAGTTTTAAATTATAATTCCATCTGATGCATTAGACCTTATTGCTACATCTAGATGGACCCCAAAGAAACTGGGAACTAATTACATTATTGATGGATGCAGTCTGCCTGAAGCTATGATTGACACTGAGGAGGTCATGAAACACATCTGGATAGTGCTAAACTACACCAGAATAAAAATGGACATTAATTATTTGTTATTATTTATCTTGAGCTCACTAATAAGTATAAAACAGTATAACATGCTGGAATTTATATTCCAGTGAGAAGAATAATACTGTGGATGTTTGTTTAGATAGATAACAATAATACTGGGGGACCCTAGTGCAATTAAGTACACATTGGTCTTAGCAGTTTGGTGGGGCATTTTAAATAGTGTTTTTAGTATAGGTGAGGTTGTTGTTAGATAGTATTGTACTGTATGTTAGTTAGAATACACATTGGACATGACTTCACAACACCAGTGTCATTTAAATCAAGTCTGTATCTGTGGTCATTAGCCCTTGAAAAAGCTCCTGAGGCAGGAGCGAAATGCTGTCGGGCTTTTTTGTGGTGGTCTGTAGGGGGGGGACGATTCATTGACTTGTGTATCTATCTTTTTGTATGCGTGGATATATTAATAAATTATTGATTTCCCACACATTTGCACTTCTTGAGCCTCTCTTTGAAGTACCAGGGTGAGTCTGTGAGGCTTTTCTTCTCAAACCTGTTTATTTATTTAGCCTTACACCGCCTCTGGCCAGTGGGTGATTTCTTTCTTTGGATTTGCCTAGTTGCTTCCCTCCCATTGATTTCCATCCCCTATTGTTTTAAGATACCCTGTATCTAGTGGCACCTCCCTCCGATCACTGTCCCCATATTTCTTTAAATTTCCCTGGTATCTAGTGGCACCCCACCCTAATCTCCATCCCTGTATTATTTAATTTCCCTGGTGTCTAGTGGTACCCCCTTCTGATCGCCATAGCTGTATTGTTTTAAGTTTTTCTCATGTCTAGTAACACCCCCTTGATCAGCATCCATGTATTACATACTAACATACTAAAATGCCAGCAGAATAGGCCTTCGGTCTTTCGCGTCTGCTCGTTTGGTCAGCCCCTCCGGGCTGACCTTGCTGCACCTCTCTCCTTCTCTGGCTTCTCCCTTCCCAGTTCCAGATATTCTCGCTGCATTGGATTTTGCTTCCAGAACCCTTCCCTGTACCCACCCTCTCTTGAACCCCTCCATCATCTCTGCCTCCTCCAGACCCCTAGGCAGCGCATTCCATGGCTCCACCATCCTCTCAGTGTAGTAGCACCTCCTCCTTTCTCCCCTGAATCTTCCCCCCCTCCAGCTTCCACCCATGCCCTCTAGTGGCCCCTTCCTCCTTCCTTCGAAGTACCCTGACTGCTCCTCCCCTATTTACCCCCTTCATGTACCTGAGACCTCTATCATGTCCCCCGGTCCCTCCTCTCTTCCAATGTGTACATATTAGCTCTTGAGCTCTCTTCATAGGTCCTACACCCCAAGCCCCAAATCTTTTTGTTGCCTCCTCTGGACCATCTCCAGGGTTTAATGTCCCTCTTTAATGTGGCTCCCAAACTGCACGCAGTACTTGAGGTGCGGCCTCACCAAGCAGTTATACAAAGGAGTATCACTCCCTCCTTCTGGAGGTGATCCCCTAGCGATGCATCCCAGCATCCTGTTGGCCTTGGCTGCTGCCCTCCTACAAGTCTCCGAGTTGTTCATCTTGACATCCACCACCACCACCCCCAGGTCCCTCTCAGCCATCGAGACTTGTAGCATTTCACCCCCCCAGGGTGTGCACTTGGCCCGGGTTTCTAGCCCCCAGGTGCAGTACCTTGCATATTGTTTTACGTTTTCCTGTTGACTACTGGCACCCCCCCAATTGCCGTCCATGTATTGTTTTAAGTTTTGCTGGTGTCTAGCAGCACCCCTTCCTTGATTGTTGTCCCTTTATTGTTTTAAGTTTCCCTGTTGTCTAGTGGTCCCCCCAATCACAATCCCCTTATTGTTTTAAGTTTCTCTGGTGTCTAGTGGCACCCCCCTCTGATTGCTTCCCTGTATTTTTTTTTAAGATTCCCTGATGTCTAGTGCCCCCCCACCTAATGATTGCCAACCCCATACTGTTTTAACTTTCCCTGGTGTCTAGTGGCACCTCCCCTTCAATCGTCATCCCCATATTTTTTCAAGTTTCCTTGGTGCCTAGTGGCACCCCCCTCTGATCACCATCCCCATATTGTTTTAAGTTTCCCTTGGGTCTAGTAGCACCCCCCACCTCTGCTCACTGCCATTGTATTGTTTTAAGTTTCCCTGGTGTCTAGTGGCACCCTCCAATCATCATCATCTCAGTTTCCCTGGTGTCTAGTTTTTCCCCCCTCTGATCACTGTCCCTGTATTTTTTAAGATTCCCTGATGTCTAGTGGCACCTGCCCTTCTGATTGCCATCCCCATACTGTTTTAACTTTCCCTGGTGTCTAGTGGCACCTCCCCTCCAATCGTCATCCCCATATTTTTTCAAGTTTCCTTGGTGTCTAGTGGCACCCTCCCTGTGATCACCATCCCCATATCATTTTAAGTTTCCCTTGTGTCTAGTGGCACCTCCCCCTCCAATCGCCGTCCCCATATTGTTTTAAGTTTCCCTAGTATCTTGTGGCACCCCATACCTCTGCTCACTGCTACCATATTGTTTTAAGTTTCCCTGGTGTCTAGTGGCCCCCCTTTAATTGTCATTCACATTTTGTTTAAAGTCTCCCTGGTGTCCAGAGGCACCCCGGCCCTCTGATCACCATTCCTGTGCAGTTTCAAGTTTCCCTGGTGTCTTGGCACCCTCCCCCAAATCATCGACCCTGGATTAAGTTTCCCTGATGTCTACTGACACCCCCCTCCCCAATCACAGCCCCTGTATTGTTTTAAGTTTTCCTGGTGTCTAGTGGCAGACCCCCGATCACCATCTCCATATTGTTTCAAGTTTCCCTATCATCTAGTGGTACCCCCCAATCGCTGACCCCATATTAAGTTTTCCTGGTGTCTAGTGGCACCCCCCTCTGATCGACATCCTAGTATTGTTTTAAGTTTCCCTGGGTCTTGCCCAGTACCCCTGATTGCCATCCCCATATTGTTTCCAGCTTCCCTAGTGTCTAGTGACACCCCCCCAATCACCAACCCCATATTAAATTTCCCCTGGTGCCTACCTGCACCCCCTTCCAATCGCCATGCCCGTATTGTTTTAAGTTCTTCTGGCGTCTAGTGGCACCCCGCCCCCAGATTGCCATCCCCATATCATTTTAAATTTCCTTGGTGTCTAGTGGCACCCCATCCCAGTTGCCATCACCATATTGTTTTATGTTTCCCTGGTGTCTAGTGGCACCACCCTCTGATTGCCATCTCTGTATTTTGTCAGCTTTCTGTGGTATCTAGTGCCCCTCAGTTCACTGACCACCTATTAAGTTTCCTTGGTGTCTACTGGCTTCCCCCTTCAATCACCATCCCCATATTGTTTTAAGATTCCCTGATGTCTAGTGGCATCCCCCCCCCCCGATCACCACTACCCTGTATTAAAAAAAATATCCCTCAATGTCTTTTTTAAACTTGTAAAAAAGGTCTCTTCCTGATTTGACCCTCCACCCTGAACTCCTCAGAGGGCCCTTTGCTCCCACAGGCAAATTAGGATGTGATTATACTATCTCAAAAGTAAGGAAATTATTTGCAAAAAACTGCATTAATGCACCATTTAGGGTTACAACTAAAGTGACAAAAGTAGGGAAATGAGGTTTTAGAGTTTCCAACCATAAACACCCCTCTTACCTGAAGCAAATTAGGGGTGGAGTCTGCATTCAGGTTGTCATCCCTATAGCTCACTCCATTACAGTAGCAAGAAAGCTCAGATGTGATGGACAAAGGTGTGTAAGTTTCACAAGTATATACAATGCGGTGAGCTTTAGGGTTGACAACTCCAAGGAGGACTCTACCACTGATTTGCTTCAGGTGTGGGGGTTTAGGGTTGGAAACCCTAAAACCTCATTTCCTTATTTTTGCCACTTTAGTCTTAATCCTAAATGGTGCACTAATGCAGTTTTTTGCAAAGAATATATGTGTATTACAGGAGTGCGGTAGTGTCCCTATAGTGAGGGTGGCTTGTGAGTTCTATGTTAAACTCGATTTTTGTTTGCTGCTTTCAGAAAGATGGTTTGACAGATTTACATGAAACTTTCAGGATTTGTTGTCCATATCAGAATCTACAATGCCCTGAAAGTTTAATGTAAGTCAGTTCAATATTTTTAGAGATACTAAAGTGTGAAAAAATACAGTGTTTCCATTGACTTCAATGGTGGTTGTTTTTCTGAATTTTTGCTCTTGTCTAGATAAAAAACTATACATCTTTAAATTGTGAAATTTTGCGTGGTTGTAGAGGTTGGTATGAAAGGATTTTCTCAGGGGAGTTGTGTTTGTGAGTCTGTCAATCTCCCCATGGTGTGCTCTTGTAGTGGGGCCAGGAGGGGGAGGGCCCTCCTCCCCACCCCAAGTGAGCACATCCAGATTGGGAAGCAATGGCCCACTCTGGGGTGTAGGGGCCATAAAGGGCAGGAGCTTCATCCTGCTGGCAGGTGCATTTTCTCATTTTCTTCCTTGATACATCTCCTTCCCCAATGTCAGGCCATGCTCCATCAGACTTCATTCACTCTGGCTTGCCCCTGCAGGAGAGGCAAGCTCCCTGGCATACTTCAGGGGGTCCTAAAGTGGTTGAAGCTGACATCATCCTTCCTCAGCTGGGAGTGCTGCCACATGACAGTCCCTCCCCAGCCTTTTCAGTCTCCTTAGCAGCTTCCAAGACTCCCTTCCAAACTCAGGTCACCAGCATGGAAACACACAGCGCTACCCACTGGGCCATTGGGTGGCCCCTGCGACTGTGTTTCTAAAGGTATAGATAACTGGTGAAATTGGAAAGTCCATAGCCCATTCCAAAGAGACAGGATACTAAACTATGCAAAACACACCTGTGTCTAGCATAGGGTAAGTGAAAGCAGAGTGTCCCAGCTTTGACTATTGGGGTAGATCATTTGCACTTTGAGAAAAGCAGCTGCACTGTGTAAGCAGAGGGTGATGGTGGGATTCTGACCTAAAGACATCCCAAGTGAGAGTCAGGGCCAGCATCAGCACCCGGGCCACCCGGGCAAATGCCCAGGGCCCTAACATGAGAGAGGGGCCCACCAACGGCTCATTTTATTTTCTGAGGCTAAGCTGCTCAGGCTCTACTCCATGCTCCCCTGCTCTAGTGCTCTGCCTCTGCCTGTTGTCGCTCGCCTGGTGACACACAGACATAACAACTTATTTTTATTTTAAGTCAGTGCTGATTCTGAATGTGCCAGCTCTGAGCATGCCGACTGAGTTCAAACTACATCCAATCCATGATTCAGCCTCCCCAGTCCTGAAAAAAATGAAGGCTGCCACCTGCCATCCCTGCTTGACTGGCAGGGCCCCAATCCATCTGTGGCACTAAGGAGCATTTCGTGGGGCAGGGTGTGGATGTGGAGGTGGCCATTGGCTGTAGAGTGTGGTTGAGGGGTGGGCCTGAGCTGTTGGGACAGTTAGCTGGTGTTGGGTGGGAGCTGAGGCAGCAGCACAGCATGCTTGAGAGTGGGGTTGAGTACACTAGTTGTCTGATCTGCAGGTCTGGGGCTGAGTAGAGCAAGTGAGTCAGGTGAGAGAGGAGGATGGAAAGTCACTGAATCCAAACCCATTTTTTTTGTTTGGGGGAGAGTCAGGAGAGCTAAAATGGCACAGGTTGTGGGGTCGGGTCGCAGGGTGGGTCGACACCAAGAACAACAGCTCTGGAATTGGATGATGAAGCTCCATCCTGGCCAGGTGTGTGCATTGATCCTGGTGGTGGAACTTCATCACTCAGAGGCAGCAGCAGCAGTGTGATGAGGATGAAGGACTGGAGCATCTGTAGTTGTGGATAGCACAGCAGGTCAGATTCTGCAATTAAATTCATATACCAACAACTTGTCACTTGTGTTAACTTTTAATGGATAAGGCCGGGGGGGGGAGCAGCCTTGTGGGCCAAACATGAGAGTGCTCACCAATGGCTTGGGATTGTGGGGTGGGCTGCCTCCATCTTTCTACCAAGCACTGGGGCTGGGACTGGGCCTGGTCTTGATTGTATTTTTTTTTTCATGAATGGTCGGAAGGGTCTGAGGGGGGGCCCACTGGAGGTGCATTGCCCGGGGTCAACAAAAATCTGGCGCAGGCCCTGGTAAGAGTCAAGCTGGCGGATGGCAGCATATCATTGTGACCATTCAGGTGTCTGAAGGGTTGTGAAAAATGGTAGCGTGGTTCGGACTCATTTCTGGGAGGACTAGTCTGTGACAGCCACAAAAAAAAAACAAAGTTCACCAGACCTTAGCAGTGCTTAGTAGTGCTATTTTTAGGGACTGTAATATAATACAATTTAACAGAATCAACAGGGATACATAGGCCTGTATGGAGGCCATCTGCTGTGTAGAAAACAATAGCTTGTATTCAGTACTACCTTGGGGACACAAAAATCCTACTAGTTCTAACACAGGAGTACCCATTCCAGGATCCTGCATTCTTCTTAGAAAACAATGGCTAAGTATTGTTATTTTTACATGATTCCAGTGAAATCAAAAGATAAACAGCCATGAATTATTAATGGTGTGGAAGGGACCTCATATATGAGTCTTGGTCTGCCATCACTGTCCAAGATAGTTGGTGTTGTCCTATGGGTGGGTTAGGATAGAGTATGTGCATAATCATGCATACATGTCCACCTAGCATGTGATATTATCATACTGTATGTTAGCGTGTGGACACAGGTACATTAGGTGCAGTCTCAAAATGCCTATAAAAGCCTACAGTATCATGCTGACATGCCTCTAGAGATTCAGGGAAGATTTGTGCTGGAGCAGTGCTGCTTCGTGTGAACTGGCAGGTGACATTACAATTTTTAGCAATCTTGGATCTCAGGATGTAAGAGAAAATGAACTGCTGGTCTGAATTTGTCATTTACGTCCTATGTGTTTCACAATGAGGCAGAATTTGACCTTTGTGGTAGGGAAAGTGATGGAATCACTTCTGAAGGAAAGAATTGTTGAGTACCTAGAGGCCAATGGGGCACAGGACCCAAGGCAGCATGGGTTCACAGTGGAAAGGTCATGTCAGATGAATCTAATTGATTTCTTTGACTGGGTGACCAAGTAGTAGAGACCAGGAGGGGCTATGAACATGGCCAACCTAGACTTTAGCAAGGCATTTGACACAGTCCACACAAAAGATTAATAATCAAATTAACCAGCCTGGGAGTGGGTCCCAGGGTGGTAGTCTAGAGTAAAACATTGGCTGGACAACAGGACACAGAAGGTAATTGTAAATGGAGTCCACTCTGAAGAAAGAGGGGTTACTAATGGGGTACCGCAGGGTTCAGTACTGGGTCCAGTCCTTTTTAATGTCTTTATAAGTGACATTGCAGAGCGACTGGAAGGAAAAGTATGCCTCTTTGCAGAAGGCACAAAGATCTGCAACAGGGCTGATACACAAGGCGGTGTGGAAAAGATTAGAAGGAACTTGGCAAGGTTGGAGGAATGGTCAGAAGTATGGCAGCTTGGATTCAATGCAAAGAAGTGCAAAACAATGCACCTGGGAAACAAAAACTCAGGGGATGATTACTCAATGGGGGGGGGTTAGTAACAACAATAAAAATGGAAAGGGACCTGGGGATAATCATATCAGATGACCTTAAGGTTAGTAAGCAATGTGAGAAGGCACTAGGGAGGGCTGGGGGGATACTGGGATGTATAGGAAGAGGCATCACCACCAGCAGAAAACAAGAAGTTGTCATCCCTCTGTACAGACAGTTGGTGAGACCCCATCTGGAGTACTGCGTCCAGTTCAGGATACCCCATCTCTGCAAGGACATAGACAGGATGGAAGCAGTCCAGAGGAGAGCAACTAAAAATGGTGCAGGGTCTGCAAGAGAAGCCATATGAGGAGAGATTAAAGGAGCTTAATATGTATAACCTTAAGGAAAGAAGGGAGAGGGGGGACATGATAGAAACTTTTAAGTACCTCAGTGGAATCAACAAAGTCCAAGAGGTAGCATCTTTCAGAAAAAGAGATATTACAAGAACAAGGGACACAATTTGAAGATAGAGGGGGCTGCTCCAGGGGCAATGTTAGGAGTTTTTTCACAGAGAGGTGGTGGACGCATGGAACAGCCTTCCTGAGGAGTTGTGAGGTCTAAACTGTGGGAGAATTCAAGAATGCATGGGACAGACATAAGGCAATTCTTGTGGGGGTAGGAAGAAATAGGCTGTTGGTTAACTAGGATCTGCAGCTTATCCTGCAGATGAGGAAATGAGCAGACTAGGTGAGCCAAGCGGTCCTTATCTGCTGTTAAAGTCTATTTTCTATGATTTAGCAATGGAGACGTGTATTTGTGAGTAAGTGGAGCTGTGAACTTTCTATACTACTTCAACCACAGACATGGAGGATTTCTATTTTTGAAGTTTGTATTCTTTGATTGTTGGTATTATTCCAAGGAAAGCAGTTCACTGCTTACTGGGAAAATCCATAACCAGTAATTCTAGCAGAGAAAGGAACTATTTAATTAACATAAATAATTACAAGAACTTATGAGCCATCAAGAAAACATATGTAATCGCTTATAAATGAAATGGATACATTTCCTCTGCACAGTTGGGGGTTATATATAATTATGCAGCAAAATATGTTCACAGTATGGTACTATACACTATGCACTTTTTGCACGATAAGAACATTAAGGATCATATATTCTGAAGTACAAATCAGAGATATGAATTGGAATTTATTACCACTTTGCCACTTTTTATACAATGGGCCCAATTCTCAATGCTGCCGGCATGGTTCAAGGGGCTTGCACCACAAAAATAGCACAAAGTGCCCCTTTCGCCAAATGATGCACTGGGAGCGATTCTCAAAGGCAGCCTGTGTCAACCGCATGCTCCTCGCCCCAAACCGACTTGCACTGCTCCATAATTCACAAAAAGTGGCTGTAGCTTATGCAGGGGGGCATGGAGACACAAGCCGCTACATCCCTAAAATGGAATTCACTAACTCACCCAGAGGACTAATTCCTAAGTACACCTTAGACCAGCTGGTCCAGGGTACATTAAACAATGTCCTCTGGAGAAGCTTAACAGCGTGCAGCCATGAGCCATGTCCTCCTCCATACATACACACACACACACACACACACACACACACACACACACACACACACATATACAGTATATACACACACCACTAATATGCTCGTACAGGAGGAATCTGTTACTAATAACATTACCTGGTGGTCTAGCGTCCCCCTCCCCAATCCCAATATTGCCCCTAATAATAAATGATTTATTTTATTTTTTATTTAGTTTTTGTTGACCGGGTAAGTGCACTAGACAAATCCTGCCTATTTTCAGGCACGACCGGGGAGAGGAATACAGATGAATGCCAACTGACCTGGAACCAGATTAAGCTGTTGGTGATATTTTTAGTGAATGAGGAAATTCTGGCCAGGACACCAGGAAATTCCACTCTTTCAATAAGTGCTATGGGATCTACAGCATCCACCTGAACTACCACCAATCCAGGCAGATGGACCTCGGTTTAACGCCCCATCCGAAGACGCACCCAAAGTACAGCACCCTCCCATGCTGCACTACAGGTGTCAGTACTGGACATTAACCAAGTGCCAGATGTGGGAACTGAACCCACAGCCCTCTGATCTCCCGGCTTCAGAGGCGAGTGTGCTACCTACTGAGCCACTGACACTGCCCTGTGGACTAGCGGTCCCCCCTCCCCAATCCTGATGTTGCCAGTAGTAATTAATAATATTCTGCCCCCTGCCCAGGAGGTATAATGTCCCCCCCACCCTAGCTGGTAATGCCACCACCCCACTACCCTCATCCTGAATCAGAGCCTGTGACCAGCATAGCCCACCTCCACAGCAGGCCATGGACTGCACTGTCTATGAGCACGTACTGCAAAATGTACACCCTTATTGATTGATCAAAGAGTGCATACACATGTACAGTAGTCGCTCATTGACAGTTCAATCTGTGGACAGCCGCAGAGGTGAGAGGTGGGCTGTGCCAGTCAGTGGGTTCTGATTCAGGATGAGAGAGCAGGGTGGTGGGTACTACCTGCTGGGTGGGGGTTAGTGGCCACTACACCACCAGGGCAGGGGACGATTATTATTTTATCACAGTGAGTAACATCGGGATTTGGGTGGGGTAACTGTTAGACCACCAGGGTCTACAGCAGTGCACTGCCTGCCCTGTGGCTTACAGCACACCCTAACGGTGTGCCCTCTGTTCGGCCCCAGCCACGGTTGCCACAAGCTGTGGGACTTTGCCACTGGGACCCTGCCTGATAGAGAATCAGGCACAGGGTCCATGGCACATGGGGCTTTGGTGCAAGCTGCTGTCTGCCTCAGCTTGCGCTGATCTAAGCCCCCTTTGAGAATTGAGCCGAAAGTGTAAGTATATGTTATATTCGCCATTTTTAGGTGGATTTGTCCTTCAATAAATTAGTATTGGGTGATGATGAATATAATTAAATGTGGGAATATTAATAATTTTTATTGTAGATTCACAGGTCCACTCAGAGGAAGGGGTCATTGCCCTAAAACATATGTAACTGGGTTGCTGTGCAGTTGTTACAGGTGTTACTTTCAGCTACTACTCTTGCTTTGCACCCATGGGTGCCAAGCAAAATTGAAGAGCCTGGGCTTATTAAACTCCTCATGTAGGGAGTTTGGTTTGAAAGGGAATAAGGAACATAGCGTGGTGCCTCCACCCAGAGAAGGAAATAGTGGGCCTGATCATAATTAGTATACTGCCCCAAGGATGCAGTACCAACCCACCTCCCAGTAGCTGTGGACACCACCCTGAGACTACTCTAGCACCAATACCCACACTTCAATTGCAATTTCAAACACTTTTGTACCAATTAGGTAGATTGTTAATAATATACTCACAAACCAAAGTTTAGAAAGTAACAACATGACTTTATTATTCAGCAGTTCTGATTCTGTGATGGAAATAAGAGTTACACCAAACAGTTTAAACAATGATTTTAAACAATAATAACACAATTGCTCTTTTGGTATTTCAAGGGCATCATTCCAAGCAATACACTTTCGGATGTCTGGCTTCTCAAAGAACTTGTGCACTATGCCTCCCAAAACCAGCACACGAGATGGCAACCAGTCCTACTATACTGTAAGGCATCCCATTGCAGTGAGTAGTAAAGTTCCATAACTTTAAAATAACTTTCAAATCAATCACTTTTTTTTTTTACAGCAATGCAGTCCTACTACTGGGTACCCAGATAAATTAAATATTGTTGCAGTCCTGGTGTCACGGAGCCTGGAATCTTGCATTGGTCCACTTACAGATTTGCAAACTTACTTTAACCCACACCCGACTGACTTTTTCACCAGCACTTTTGTATGCGCAAGCACATTGTTATCCAACAGAGATTCTAAAACAAATTGTAATGCAACAGGGAATTTCAGTCAACAGCAGCAGTTTTTAGGCTGGCAAGACAGAACTTATGTGTCCTGCACCAAGGAAAGCAGTCGGTGTTGCTTCGTGATGGACGTTGACACAGGAGAAAGTAGATGGTGGTTGTAGACTAAGGTCAGGCTGAGTCTCTGCATTGCACCTCCTTTTCCTCTTGATCAACACCTGGCAGTGTGACAAGTTCTGAAGGGCTAAGACCAATGAGCTTCTTTGCCTCACCCCAGTTTGCACTCATTTGACTAAGGGCACAAGTACCCTGGAGACAAGCTCCTAACCACTTCTTCCCTCAAACATACTAGACAAGGAAGAATAGCTTGTAATCACCTCTTACATCAGCAGTCTGCAGATGGCTTTAGCAGTTTCAGTCTCTCACAGCAATGCAGGCGTCACAGCACCGTGTCTCAGCTCGGACTGAACATTCAGCAACTGGACTCACTCACATTAGGATCTCTGGTTCTGATTCTGGATTCTGGATTCTGATTCTGGATTGCATCACAAGTCCTATGAAGACAGGTTGAAGGAACTGAACATGTATTGCCTGGAGGAGAGGAGGGAGAGAGGGGATATGATAGAGACATACAAGTATCTCACAGGGAGGAACAGGGTGCAGGAATACACTATTTTTAAGTGAAAAAGATGTTCCAGGACTAGAAAGCATGGGATGAAGTTGGAGGGAAGACGATTCAGAGGAAACATGAGGAAGAATTTCTTCACAGAACGGGTGGTGGACAAGTGGAACACCCTGCCAGAGGAAGGTAGGGGCTGGAAAACAATCACGGATTTAAGAATGCATGGATAGACATAAAGGAATTCTGAGGCTAGGGGTAAGGCAAATAGACTTCTAGGAAAACATAAACTGAACTTACAAGCTCAAATAGGTGACTGGTGGGGCTTATAGGCCTTATATCAAGTTGGACACTGTCTATGTATCTATGTATCTGTGTATCTGTGTATCTATGAAGCCTGGCTAGGCCCTCAGGTCTTCTTCTCAGCAACTCCCTCCTCTCCAACCACTCAGGAAGGACTGCTCTGAACTCCTCCTAGGCTGTGGAAGGAATCAGCTCAGCACCTTCCTCTCTTGGATTCTAACTGGCTGTTCAGACTTGTCAGTCTCACTCTGGCCCCCTCAGTGTCAACAAAGGGTGCCAATCATTTTGTTGCTGTTCTTCTCAAGAGTCTGTGTTCTGTCCAGGAAGGACCCTTGCATTCCTGTTGCTGTTGCTAATGACAGACCCACAATTCTGTACCTGCCCACCACAATGTGCTTGATCCCTAATTGGCCTTAGTGAGGGTTCTGGGGCCTGCACACAAGCCCCAGTCTCTGAGATGCAGTATAATATGCTGCCTCCTGCTGCCATACTAACCATACAATTAAATGTTTCAAACATTTAAATATTTGCTGATGGGTTTACATTAAAATATGTCAAAAACAAAGTAATTTGTTAAACAAGCAATGGATCCATGACTTTCGTGACTTTTGCTGTGATTTCCATTTCTGTCATTTTACCTTGACAATACCATGATTTTCTTCAACATTTTCTATCCCTTAGCATGTCCTACTATTAGAAAATGGGTTGGGAAGTCCCAGAAGCTGATTGACTTCAGTCACCACCCAGTCAGTCCAGTATCAGGCAACAGAGACTGAGAAATAATGAGTCTCAGCCTCTGCTGCCTGATTTTGTTCCAGATCCTTGTGACAACAGAATGTTCACGTTTAAATTGCTGCCATGTTGTACTCTCAGTTTGGGAGATATTTCCCCCCCACCCCGTGCTCTGGGCATTTGGCACACAAATGGCTCCTTCAGTTGCTGTTTTTTTTTAACTGAAGCTTGTCTGTACAGCTTGCTCAAAAGGGGAAAAATTAAACATTAGCGCCACCATGGTCTAACATGATCACTGAGCCTTCTGGTTTGCTGCCACTCTGTCATGATCCCAATCCCTGTTGCTACCAGGCCTGCCAAGCAAAAAATAAAGTCATACTACACTTAATTCGAAACATACCATCTGAAAGAAGCTGTACAAGTTAAAGGAAAAGTACAGTTGTTGAGCTACTCTGCTCACTATTTCGTGATGTCCTGCATTTACATCCGGGGTTTTGTTGCCTTGCCGACCATGCAACATGTATGACAGCAGTTTAGAACATATGACAAGTGTAAACAAGATAAAAAATTTTTTATCTTCTTACAATGTTTATTAAAATTAAATCCCATGTCCGACTGCACACATGATCGCTCTCCTTATCTTCTGTCCCGACTTCAACCTCACACTGCTCTCCAGCTGCGCTAATCCCTCTTGAAGATCTGTCAGTGCTGGCCACGACGTAACTCTTGAAAAGCCTCTTGATTTATGGACTGCTGCTGGAGGGAAAACTCTGCACTGTTAAGGAAGGGGGGGGCAAAACAGCAAGCAATAGATACTGTATAAATGGACAGGCAATTTAAAAAGTTGGAAAGTCTGTGAAACACCGAGATCCTCTACTGGCAAGTATACCAGTAGAGGAACTACTTTACAAGAAAATAGACTTTATATTAATTTTTGCTTATTTGCAAGATTTTTTGTTTGTTTTGTTTTTATTTTGAAACATTTTATTAATATGTTATCAGTAACCCATTTTCTAAAGTACAATAATACCCTCCAGGGTGGGTGGTATTAGGGAATACCGAACCTTCCAGGGGCTATAATAGCTTGGCAGAAGACACCAGGAGAAAGGACTGCTGTGTGACTGGACTTCTGTGCTGGGACTAAAGTAGAAGAACTTTTGTACTTGGACCTTTAATTTAGGGTATAAAAAAACTAACATACAAAACAAAAAAAAAGTGTGTGTTTGTCTGGGTTAACTGAACTGAATGGGTATCTGAACAGTTATCTAGGGTGTAAATCTCAGGTGATTTAAAGGACTTAACTGCTGTGGAGGTTTAAATTACTTGTAGAAAGATCTAGTAAGTAGGGGTGAATTAGCAGAAGGAAGCTACATTTAAAGACTGCCTTAGAAAGATTCTGCTAATAACCTGCATAGAAGACACCAGGAGAAAGGACTGCTGTGACTGACCTCTTTGCTGGGACTATATTCCCTCCTTCTCCCCTCCACCCCCACCCAAAGCTAGTTTTATTTTTATAGGCACAGGATTTGACTGATAACAGGAACTTCCTGTTTGGGAGCAGGAAGTAGTGATCACAGAACCACCTAAAGACCCACCATCCTAGAAGGGCAAGAGTAGCTCTCTGGCCCCTCTAGCTGCTGGAGGTCTGTCTCTGAGCAAGTAAGGGTCTACTGAGAAATATAGGATATTCTTTGTCTCAGAACAGGACAAACTAGGAGCTTAAAGGGCATATAGGTAGAAAGTAAGGAGAGAGAAAAAACAGAGGAAAGAGTAAGATGGCAAACAGTTAAAGGACTAGAAATAAGACATGATTGGAGTGGTGCAGTGCAGTGGCTGTGGGCAGCAGTCTTCTGAGACGTTCTGGAGGATGCGGTGTTGTCCCATCTGCAGCATCTCTGGGCTGATGGAGGAGTTGCTCATCTCAGGCTGAGTTGGCCCAGATTTATGGGACCTCTTCTTCCATCCAGGGACTACCAGTGCCACTGCCATTGCCTCATGAGGCTGCCAAGAAGAGGGCGGTTGGACCACAGTGGGCTCAGGGAGGTTGGGTGGTGGAACAGAGGTGCATCCTCAGTTGTACCTCTCATTCCATGCCATTCTGGCAAAGTGTGTGTTCCTCTATGGAGGCACCCGGAGTGGAGACCAAGGAGGATGCTGGAACCTCCACAAAGAAGACCCACAGGAGGGTGGCAGGGGACCCTGCAGGGAAAACAACTCCTGGTGAGGGGACTCCTATTTTAGGAAGGTAGAAACTGGGGAAGGAAGGGTGAGGGAGGCAGGTGCCTGCCTGGCACCATGGCTTGAGGGACAGGGAGCGAATCCTCAGGGATTGCCAGAGCAGCTGCACAGAGAGGATCTGGATGTCATTGTCCACCCAGGGACAAATACCTGGCTAAAGAGGGATTAGAGAAGTGCAGGAAGAGTTTGTGGGAATTGGGGAGGGCCTTAGTCAAATGCACCTTGATAACCTTCTGGAGGTGCTGCCCATCTATGGGTATAGGAGAGGCTAGGGTGTTCCACACCATGGGATTCAATCAGTGGTTGAGAAAAACGGTGGAACTCAGGGATGGCTTCATTGGGGACTGGGGGTCCACCTGGAGTGAGGCAAGCCTATACTGGCATGATGGGCTGCATCTGTCAGGAGGAACAGGGTCCTAGGTGATAGGTTTAAATGCTTCATTGGCAAGCTGTTAAACTAGCCGGGAGGAGGAGGCACTGGAAAGGAGCAGGAAATCCTAGCCCCCAAATAATCACGGTAGTAAGTGTGGCAAACACCAACATAGAGGTGATGATGGAGAAGGGCAAATTAAATGGAGAAAGTGACAAGGCAAGAAGGACAGAGATGGGGCAGAAGGGAGTAAGGCCATCAGGAAATGGAGGTAATGAGTACCAATGCCCGTAGTCTGGAGCAACAAGCTCCTGAGCTGGTGGCCTTGATGGAAGAGGGATACCTGGATATCATAGTAGTCCACAGAAACATGGTAAACAGAGAACCATGACTGGGATGTTAACATACAGGGTACATAACCTACAGGAGAGACAGTCAGGGGAGAAGAGGGAGGAGTAGCTCTCTATGTAAAGGAAGTGATAAAAGCAACTGAACAAAAGAGGAAACAGGAGAGAGAGGTAGTGCACTGTGGGTCACCTGGAGACTGGAAAGGGCACGCAATCCACACAGGGGTTGTGTACAGACCTCCATGTCAGAGGAGGGAATGGACAGGATATGATAGAGAGGCATTCTTAGAATGGCAGAGAAGGAAAGATACTGTTGATGGGAAACCTGAATATGCCAGATGTTAACTGGAGCACATTGCTGCAGCCACATCTAAGAGCAGGGCCATTCTTGATGCCCTTCAGGTGGCAGGCATTGGGCAATGGATTCTGGAACCCCTCCTTGAGGAGTGATCTTAGACCTCGTACTCTCAAACAGGAGCAGTGAGAGGATCTCAGATCTAGAGTGAGTTGCCATCTAGGGACAAGTGACCCATCAAACAGTGTGGTTCACGTTAAATTCAGTTACAGAGACAAGCCATACAAAGGTGAGGTACTGGACTTTGGGAGGGCTGACTCTGGCAAGATGGGAGGTGCCTCAGAAAGCACTATAAAACAGGCTAGAAGGAGGTGTGGAGCAACAATGGGAATCATCAAAACTGCTATCACAGAAGGCAACAAGCCTTTGTGGAAACAAATAAACAAATCAAAATGAAAGAAAAAGCCACTATGGTTCTCAAAAGAGGTGGCTGTGAAAGTCAGGAAGAAAAAGATAGCATTCGGAGTATAAGGAAACACAGAAGGAGACAGGACAGAGACCTGTACCAGTTGGAGGCAGAAGGAAGCAGGGAGGGAAGTCAGAATAGCAAAGGGGCCAAACTGAGAAAAGAGTAGCCAACTCAGTTAAGAAGGGATAAAACCTTTTATAGGTACATCAACGACCGTGAAAAGACAAAGGAGAGGGACAGTGAGGCTGAATAGAATGAACGGTGGGTGAGCAGAGGGGACAGTGAAAAGCAGGGATACTGAATGAATATTTCTGCTCAGTATTCACAAAAGAGGAGAGAGTGCCTAATCAATTAACAGAAGCACTCTTGATAGGGTCGATCCCAGTCCTTTCACAGAAGAAAAGGGTTCTGCAGAACTCGTAAAACTGAAGGTGGACAAAGCAATGGGTCCTGATGGAATTCACCCCAGGAATTCTAAAAAAGAATAAAGGGAGGAACTAGTGAAACCACTGGCTACTCTTTTTAATAAATCATAGGGAGGATGGTGTGGTACCTGAGGACTGGAGGAAGGCGGATGTGATTCCCCTTCACAAAAGTGGGACCAAGACACAGGCAGGAAACTACAAACCTGTCAAGTCAAGCCTCTGTGGTAGGGAGAAGTGATGGAGTCACTTCTGAAGGAAAAGAATAAGTTGAGCACCCTAGAATGACCCAGTGGAGCACAGGACCCAAAAGGCAGCATGGGTTCACAAGCCCAGGGGAAGGTCATGTCAGATGAATCTAATAGAATTTCTTTGACTGGGTGACCAAGTAATGAGACCAGGGAGGGCTGTGGACTTGACCTACCTAGACTTTAGCAAGGGCATTTGACACAGTCCCACACAAAGATTAATAGTCAAATTAACCAGCCTGGGAGTGGGTCCCAGGGTGGTAACAAGATAAAACAGTGGCTACTGTAGGACACAGAAGGTAATTGCAAATGGAGTCACTCCTGAAGAAAGAGGGGTTACTAGTGGGGTACCGCAGGGTTCAGTATTGGGTCCAGTCCTTTTTAATGTCTTCATCAGTGACATTGCAGAGGGACTGGAAGGAAAAGTATGCCTTTTTTGCAGATGACACAAAGATCTGCAACAGGGTTGATACACAAGGAGGTGTGGAAAGGATGAAAAGGGACTTGGCAAGGTTGGAGGAATGGTCAGAAGTATGGCAGCTAGGATTCAATGCAAAGAAGTGCAAAATAATGCACCTGGAAACAAAGAACCAGGGAAGAATACACAATGGGTGAGAGGTAATAACAACAACAAAAAGAGAAAGGGACCTGAGAATGTCCTTGTCAGACGGCCCAAGGTTGGCAAGCAATGTGTGAGAAGGCAGTAAGGAGGGCTGGGGTATGACTGGGATGTATGGGGAGGCATCAGCAGCAGAAAAACAGGAACTTGTTATCCTCTGCTACAGACAGTTGGTGAGACCCCATCTGGAGTAACCATGTCCAGTTCTGGAGACCCCATCTCCGCAAGGACATAGACAGGATAGAGGTAGTCGGAGGAGGGCAACTAAAATGGTGCAGGGTCTGCAAGAGAAGCTGTGAGAGGAGAGACTAAAGGAGCTTAATATGTATACCCTTGAGGAAAGAAGGGAGAGGGGACATGATAGAAACTTTAAGTACCTCAGTGGAATCAACAAGTCCAGGAGGGTGCATCTTTCAGAAAAGAGACTTGCAGAACAAGGGACACAATTTAAAGATAGAAGGAGGGTGGTTCAGGGGCAATGTGAGGAAGTATTATTTCATAGAGAGGGTAGTGGATGCATGGAACATCCTTCCTGAGGAGGTTGTGGGGTCCTAAAACTGTAGGAGAATTCAAGAATGCATGGGACAGACATAGGCAATTCTTGTGGGGGTAGGAAGAAATAGGCTGTTGGTTAACTAGGATCTGCAGCCCCTGTATCCTGTAGGTAGGGAAATGGGCAGACTAGATGGCCTAGCGGTCCTTATCTGCCGTCAAAGTCTATGTTTCTATGTTTCTATATAAGGCCCTCCGCCTGCAGCTTTGGGCCTCATTACACCCCTGGGCGGTCCAGTATTCCCCAATACCACCCACTTTATTGGGTATTATTGCTTACCTGTATAAGCTAAAGGCTGCAGACATAAGTAATTCCACTCTGCTAGACTGAATCCCATCTGTCTGACCATGACCAACTGGTGAGGACATCGAGTTCATCCTCAAATGTTCTTCTTATCACCAGGGGTGTCCCACGGGGGTTCTGTACTGAGGCAACTCCTGTACACCATGTTCATTTTGACATTGCTTTGTGTACCTCTGTCTGTGGAATATATAGATTTAGATATAGACAAATATATAGATATAGATATTATAGATATAGATATATGCTGATGATATGTTCATGTTCTCCTTCAGCCAAGATACTTCTACAGTTGTGTCCTATCTCCAGTCAGCCTTCCTAAATCCTAATATTGCAATAGACTGCAACAGTGGTTACTGGCTAACAGGCTAATTTTAAAGCAGAAAAATAAAATAGCATGCTGTTCAGATCCAGACATTCCCTACATTTATGTATTTATTGAAAAGTTTAACTAGGAAGTACATATTGAGCTGACAACAACTCATTTCCAGATGAGTCCTGGGGGAAGGGAGAGAAAGAGATCGCTAACAATATGATGAGGTAAAATGAAAAAATATAATAAAACAAGTGGAATATTAAATACTAAAAGGCAAAACAGTAAAATGAAAGCATCTAAAAAATGAAAAACATTCTCAAATATATACTATACAGGTAAAAAACAATAGCAGAAACAGAAAGAGGAGAACAAGACTGGAGAATAGAGAAAGAGAGGAAGCATTAAAGGCAGTTGCAGGTAGGATGACAAATGTCAGAAGAAAGAGACTTTAGGGAGAAAGTATAGGAGGCAGAATGAATAGGAAGTGGAAGGGAGAACCAAAGTTTAGGAAAACGGTAAGAAAAAGCAGATTGTCCAGCAACAGATCTTCTAGGAGGAATATTAAAATAATGGAAAGTATTGTTATGGACAGAGTAGGAGAAAGAAGGAGGAGATACATAACAGCCTCTCTAGCATACCCTGATGGTACCTCCCTTGAGAGTGTCCCTCACTACAAATATTGGCTGTCTGTATCAAATCTTACTACTCAGCCGACATTGGCCTCTATGCTGTACCCCAAACTGGACACTCTATACTGTATCAAAGATTGCCTCTCCTTGGCTCATAGCAAATGAATAGTTAAGCAGATACTGCTGCCCTCCACTGTCTACAGGAGTGGTGTGTATGGGTCTACAGCCACAACCAGTTGGCCAACCTAGACATGCTTTACAACTCTCTGTGTTGCTTTGTACTGAGCTTTCCATTTCATACTCACCACTGCTCTATGTATATACAACTGGGTTGGCACTCCCTCAGCAGCAGACATGTCATGTACACTGCACTTTTAGGTGCACAGTTCTGGTACCACAAGCTTCCACACTATCTGAGTAATCTATTGCCCTCTGCCAATCATTCTGCATACCGCTCAGAGCTTCACAAAGCTGTAGAAAAAAGTCAGGCTGCATTCAGTTTTGGGTGCTTCTGACTTGGAACAGCTTCCCAAGTTCATATTAGGTGTACAACTATAATCAAAACATTAAACTGAAAATGTGCTTTTACTTCACTCCAGTCTGCTGGTGTAGTCCATGGAACTCACCTACACCTATGTGCCCTGTGCCTTGCTAGCCTTGTGATTTCAGTTGTAGGTGACTGCCATATATGTCTATACCTACATGGCTGGTTGTCGCTACTGTTTTTCTCAGTATTTTTCTACTTGGCATTTGTGCCATGTTTGTATTATGTTGTAGTTACATATGTTCCCTGGTATTTCAACACCTAGCTTGCATTTATAATTTTTTGCCCAGTGCATTATGATTTTTCAAACATTTAAAATCTAAAAAAAATGAACACAGGTTCCCATGCTTATTTTTGAGTTACACAGTCTCACACAATGCCCCATGCAGGGAAAATTCAGTAACAAATCAAATTACTTTTATTAGTGACATGTGGTACCAACATGGGTGCCAAAGAAAATAAGAACAGTGACACAGCATTTGCCGTGAGGTTTAATTTTTTCACCATTGTTACAATACAGTGCAAATTATGAATTCTATGATGACCCACTTGTACTTACATTTAGAGAATGTGAGAAATGTATGAACTGTATGTTTCTGTGCGGTTGTGTTTCCTTCTGAGCGTTCTCCTAATCCGTCAGAACATATAGAATAGTGGATGGATGACCACCCACAACAAGGCTTGTTCCATTGAGGGAGTTGATGATATTATACATACCTCTAGAGTGACTTTTGAGAGGTCTGTATGATGTCATCAACTGCTGAGAGGAAACACAGCCTTCACTGTGGATGATCACCCATCTATTATTTTGTATAGTATATGGTTACCTATCCGGAGATAGAGGAGAGCGATTCTTTTTTTTTTCGGTTACCTTCAGCATTTTCTGGTGATGCTGTTGCTCATGCTCACTCCAGCTACTTTAATCTATCCTGCTCGGTATGGCTTGCAGAGACTTCAACCATGTCAGAAAGAAGAACTGTTGTCTTGGCAGTTACAAATGCCTGTGGCCACTCTGTTTAGTTTTTTAAATGAAAAAAAAAAAGATTAACGTTATTTTTGTAAGAGAGAGGTTCCCACATCTGAACTACAGTGGTGCACTGCTCGCACTCACTATGTCGCATCACCATGTTTTTTCAATTGTTCCCCTAAGAGCATGGATTAAACCAATCAAATGGCAGGACATATCTTAAAAGTTGTTGTACTATCGATGTGATGTCAGAACAATAGTACAACAACTTTTTTGACCTTTGAATGGTCCTACAACAAGCTTCAGAAAGTCACTGTTTTTCAATTACAATAAGCCCTAACCATATACTATACTACAGTGCCACTGGGTCCCTACAGATGTCGTAGTGGCTCCTGGATTTTTGTATTTCCTTTTTGTCATGAGGGGGGTTGTATCCAGTTAAAGTTAAAAATAGCATGGTGTCTCCACCCAAAGAAAGATTAAAGCGTGGTACAACCCCCCTCCCAGATGCAATATCTACACACCTCCCCACTATGTTCACCCAACCCATGGACTCATGCACTGGCAAGATATTCCCCACAAAGCACACACTTAAAACTTTAAACAGAATGGAAGCAAACATGGATCAAAACAGAATGAACACATATTTATTTACAGCAGCAACCCCAAAAGGATAAAATGGAGGTTAGCAGCAATCAAGGCAGTTAAATATAGCAGGTGGTTAGTCTTCCTTGCCCTTCTAAGCCCAGATCTATTCAATACCAGCTGTCCTCCGTGCCAGTCATGGCACAGCTAAATGAAATGCTTTCCAAGGCTGGTGTTAAGTGCCTTACTAGGCAGAGCCACATTTAATGCATTCACTAGGATACAGGTTAAATGCATGTCCAGGTGCACCCTTTAAAGAGCTAGTGTGCTGCTTGAAATTAATATTATCTTTCAGAAGTGTGTTGGCCCAGTGGCACCGAGGGCTGAGGCACTGAGCACCTCACTTGCCTTAGATCCAGCAACACCAGGGGTTGGCCAGAGAGGAAGAAGATGGAGTGTCTATAGGATTGCATTCCTCTCCCAGAGGAGAGGGGACATAGTGCCAGTGCAAGCCTGGCCCCTAGTGATAGCTGGGAGAATGACTGGACTAGGATTTCATCACTACACTGTTAAATGGATTGAAGCTTGGCTTCAAGACCATTCTCAAAGGGTTAGAATAACTGATACCATCTCAGGTGACATAGATGTGACAAGTGGGGTCCCACAGGGGTCGGTTTTAGGACCAACTCTCTTTGACATTTATATAAGCGATCTACAGGATGGTGTACTCAAAAGAATTAGCAAATTCGCTGACGATACCAAAATTTTATCAGAGGTAGACTGAGGTGAAAAAATAAAAATGCTAAAACAAGACCTATCTCATATTGAATTATGGGCTGTCAATAACAAGATGACATTTAACATAAATAAATGCTCAGTAATACACTTGGGATCAAATAATCTACTCACAAGTTATTTATTATATGGGAAAGAGATAAAACAAATTAAAACTGAAAACAAGCTACGGATGTCAGTTACTAACCAGCTTACACGAGGAGAACAGTGCAGAAAAGGGGCACAATTAAGTAACCACATAATAACATCCATCAAGAGGTCATTTATCACTAGGAATGAAAACTGTATTATCCCCCTTTATAATCTTATGTCCATCCATATACATACTATGCTGTTTCCTTCTGGGACCCCTATCTCTGTAAAGATAAAAAAAAAAACTAATAGAAAGCATGCAAAGGAGAACAACTAAGCTGATCCCAAGAGTTAAAACCTATCATATGTAGAAAGGCTAACAACACGGCCTCTATGACCTACAATTAAGAAGAGATAGAGGGGGCTTGTTACTTGTATTCAATATAATGAATGACTCTGATCTTATGAAGAACTGTAATATTGTATTGGTGGACAAACCTAAGAATTTAAGATGCCATAATAGGCAAATTCATATTCCAAAAGTTATAACAAATAAACAAAAATATTACTTTACAATAAGAGCTTCCTCCCTTTGGAATTCACTCCATTAGCATATTGTGCATACTAACAGTTTTATTACATTAAAAAATGAAGTAGGTAAAGACTGAAAATTTGCCCCACAAGTGTGGGGAAGGTGGTCATGATGGATCTTGTGCCTACTTCCACCTTAATAACACCAAGTAATACTGAGTAATGGCAACCAGCAACATTGTGCCAGGGAAAGGGAGGCGTGGCGGCCGCTGATGTCCTGAACACAGGGATGGGTACAGGACGATCTTGAGTGGCACTGTATGAGCACTCCTCCCAGGGGAGGAAAAATGGAGCTCTGACAGCTAGATGACTTCAGGGCACCCACAGGCCTTGCACATGATGAGCACCCAGGCCTTGTGGTGGATGAGTGAAGGTGAGACCTGGAGCAAAGTTGGGTGATGGGATCTGGGTGGCTGGCATGACAGAAGGCCATTTAGATCTGGCTGACAAAGACAATAACTGCACAAAAAACTTTTAAAAGTGGTAAACTATAAGCCGGCCTGGGAGTGTGGATGCATGCAGAGCTAAGGCGTTCAGTGCCTTATCCACACCGGTGACGCATGTTCTGGTATGAGCATGGGTTGCCGGGGGCCAGCAGGGTGGAAGAGGATTCAGCATCCCAGGGATTGCTCTACTCTCCATGGGAGGTGTGGCCAGCAGGAGGCCCGGTGGTGGTGCAGGCTCAAGCGACTCAAAAGGAGGGGCTGCGGTGATGCAAGATATATGTGCTCCGTAAGTACATCCTGTCACTGCAGTGCAGAGGTGGGACTAAGGAAAAGAGGAAAAATGGATGCTGGGCTTTGTGAAGCCTTGTCATGTGTCTCTGACCCACACTGCTGCTCAGGTTCATGGGGAAATTCTGGATGTGCTGCTCTGGGGGGGGGGAACCCCTGGCCCCAATACAGTAATAAACTCCTGATCAGAGAGAAGCATGAGATGGTCACAGTGCATGGGGACAAGGCTGATGAGTCGTTGGGTCTGCCACAGAAGCATAAAAGCCTTTATGGGGGGTAACTGTTAAACTATTACTTTTTACGTCCAAAGTATTTTTTTATTTTTTCCTTTTGCTAATTAAAAGACTTTCTAACTGACAATGCTTGCTGTAAGGTGTGGAATAGTTCTCTACCTGGAGGGTAACATAGCTACTTCTATTCCTTCTCTTATTCAATACGCCATAAAACCTCACTGTGTGTGACATTACAACTGACGAAGAGCCAATCACCTGCTGCAAAATCAGTCACTTGTAATGAGATAATAGGAAAGGTCACAATGCTGATGAGGTGTGAAAAGGAATAGAACTAGTTTTAAAAGGGATTGGAAATATCCTGCTTCCCGATTAGCTGTATAAGTTTCAAGATCCAAATGTTTATTCCCCCAAAATGCACTGACTATAACAAGTTCAGCCAGTGAGATTTTGAATTTGGCCAAGTTACACACAGAATTCATGAGCCACTTCACAAATCCCTGAAAGCCATAGCAAAAATGGCTACCAACTTTACTTACTGAAGACATTCACCAAGGCCGTAAAAAGTAAAGCACTCTTAAATTAAAATACATTTTTTTAACATTGTTTTTTCCTCATGATACCCACCTTGCACACGTAAACAAACTTAAAAAATGAAGTACAATTCGCGGCACTAGGTTTGAACAGCGCCAACAAGAATGGCGCTGTCAATAACAGCGAAGTATAAACAGCACTGTCAAGAACAACGCGAAGTACAAATGCTGCAACACAAAACAGAACCAATGGTAGCAGTCGGAAACCACACCGATGACTGCTACCATTAAACAATAACAGGCTGTACACTTTATTTTTGTGGGGGTCTCTGCACCACAATTTTTATAACTAACTCTGAGGGGGGCCGATCACAGGGAAAATTAGAACATTGGTAAGGGAGTTACATTTTGTTTCCAGCATGTCAAAAATAAAACAGCACACTTGGAGTGGGGAGGGATTAAAAGAATAATTTGGGAGACCAGGAACAGAACCCTGGTCTCCCAATCTGTGCTAGCTGAGCTGCTTCTGATTTAGCCCTTTCCATCACAGAAGAAGCTCAGCCAGCTTCTGCATTTTTGTTACTTAGCTACTATCACCAATGCCTGGATAGCTACAGGGTTAGTGGTAGTTGACATTCACTCTTCTACCTCTGTTGCTATTCAGGCATTTTGTGGTTCCTAGAGCGTGGTTCAGATGGCACTGTTCAGGAATCACTATTCTAACTGTATGCCATGATTTAGTTTTAATCCTGATGTTTATTTGATGACCATGACAAATCCCACTTCTATCTTGACTAGCTTGTCAGGCCAATCTCTGCTGCTTACACTGTTTCAGATACAACTGAGAGCTTACCTCCATATAAGGCCGTCTGTTGGGTCTTGGGGTGAACACCCTGTCGAAGGAATCATGCAGCAGTTTGAATTTCTGTGTTTCATAATAAACAAGCATTCCATGGATTGAATACATGGAAAGGCAAATGACTGTCATGTGGGGAAGGACTGCTTTTTACTAGTTACCTTTAACAAAAGAAAATATCTGTTTTTAATGTAACAAATTGCACTTTTTATTTTTTTAATGGTTTCTTTGGTTACCCATTTTATAAGTTACAGAGTCACAGAAATCTGATTGTAGAAAAGGACCTCTTCAGCCCATCGAGTCTGCACCTTCCTCTCCCCTACTCATCTCCACTCTTACGGATCCTCCCTTTCCCCTCACTTCCCAATCCCATAAGTCTGTCCCATGCCCTCTTAAATCCCTCCACTGTTTCGGTCTCCACCACCTCTTCTTGTAGTTTATTTCAGGCCTCTAACACTGTCTCTGTGAAGAAAAGCCCCCTCACATTGCCTCTGTATCTTCCCCCTTTCAATCTTAGGTTATGTCCTCTAGTTTTAGCCCCCCTCCTTCCTTCTGAACACGCTCCACTCCTTCACCTTATTAATCCCCTTCACATAATTAAAAGTTTCAGTCATGCTCCCCCTCCCTTCTAGTCTCCAGTGAGTACAGATCCAGTTCCCTACACCTCTGTTTATAGGGTTTCCCCTGCATACATGCACCATCTTGGTTACTCTTCCCTGAACCCTTTCCATCCCATCAGTGTCCTTGCGCAGGTGCAGTCTCAAGAACTGGACCCTGTACTCCAGGTGTGGTCTCACCATTGCTTTGTAAAGAGGCATAAGCACCTCCTCCTTCTGCTAGTTATGCCCCACCCAATGCATGCCAACATTCCATTTGCCTTCCCCACCACCTTGCTGCACTGGCTACCCACTTTAAGGTTGCTTGATATTATAATCCCTAGATCCTCTCCTGCTCTGTTTTTATTTCTTCCCTCCTAGAGTGTAAGCTGTTTGTGGATTTTGAGCCCTAGATGCACCACAGCACTTTTTGGCACTGAATTTCAGTTTCCAAGTTTCTGACCACCCTCCAGAGTCCTCAAGCCGTGCTTACTGGCCTCTACCCCTCCTGGGTGTCCACCCTAGTGCAGATTTTGTATTATCCACAAATAGGCCACTCTTCCCTCCAGACCCTCTGCTATATCACTGATGTATATATTAAAAGGAGAGGTCCCAACACTGACCCCTCTGTCACCTCACTCATTACCCCCTCACCATGGAATGCACCCCATTTACTACCACTCTGACTTCTGCCGCCAACCAGTTTTCCACCCACCTAGTTATTTCTGTCCCACCCTTAAGCTGTCATAGAATATAGAAACATAGAAGTTGATGGCAGATAAGGACCCAAGGCCCAGCTTATTTATTAGCCTTCTGTGAGAGATGGTGTTAAAGGCCACAAGTGCAATAAGACACTCCAGGTCTTTGGTTGTCTGGGGTTAATGTGCTTTCAGGTGCTAAAGGCACTCAGTACAAGTGTCTTGTGCCTCATTACACACCTGGGCATGCATTAACCTTTGACAAACAATGTCCTGCCCTGTCCTGTCATGTCTTAGTGCTTACATATGCCAGTCCCCAGGCAAAGTACTGGGGCTCAATTCTCAAAGAGGGCTTAGACTGGTGCAAGCTGCAGCAAACAGCAGCTTGCACTAAGCTCAGTGCATCAGGAATCCTGTACCAGATTTTGGTGCAGGAGGGATCTGATGCCTAAGTCCCCACACTTGCCACTACCCTGTCATGTGGCAGGCATAAGATACACAGGAGAGGGCTCCCGCATGCTAGTGCGGCAAAGGTTAGCAGTCTCCCATCCCCAATACCCTGATAAAATGTATTAATTACTGTACCTGGTGATCTGGTGCCTCCTCCCCATCCCTGATGCCACGGTGATAAAAGTAATAATTCCTCCTTCCTGGTGGTTTAAGGGACCCCACCTCAGCAGGTAGTGCCCACCACCCTGATCCCACCTCCTGAAACAGAGACCATGGCTGGTCTAGCAGTGCTTAGAAATGTGCCCTCTGAGAGGGTTTGAGAATCACGCATTAGGGATATGGTATCCTGTGTCTGCCACAAGCCCCCAGTGCCATGCTGCAGCCCATTTGTGGCACACAGGTGTCACAAGTCCTGTGTGGCCAGGCAGCCTGCAGCGACACTGGCTGCCATTAGGACTCATTCTTGGTACATCTTTTTGGCACAAGGGCAGTTTGCGCCATTCTTCATGGTGCAAGCCCATGCGCCATGCGAAGCTCTGAGAATAGAGCCCTGGTCTTTATTTTACACCTAATTCTATCAGGAAAAACTCTTTTAATGAGCAAATGGAAAAAAATACTTGGAAATAAAGCGTACAACTAACTAATCTTAAAAATTAATAAACTAGTTGTGCCAGCTTTATTTGGCACAACTAGCTCTTTAAAACACAGCTCACCTCTTCACCACCATGTAATATGGTAACACTTCAGCCCCATAGAAACATAGATTTTGATGGCAGATAAGGACCGCTGGCCCATCTAGTCTGCCTATTTTCCTACCTAACAGATAAGCTGCAGATCCTAGTTAACCAACAGCTTACTTCCTCCCTACCCCACTAGGACTGCCTTATGTCTGTCCCATGCATTCTTGAATTCCCCACTGTTCTTGACTCCACAACCTCCTCAGGAAGGCTGTTCCATGCATCCACAACCCTCTCCATGAAAAAAAGCTTCCTCACATTACCTCTGAGCCGTCCCCCTCTATATTCAAATTGTGCCCCCTTGTTCTTGCACATCTCTTTTTCTGAAAGATGCTACCCTCATGGACTTTGTTGATTCCCTTGAGGTGCTTGAATATTTCTATCATGTCCCTCTCTCCTTTCTTTTCTCAAGGGTATACATATTAAGCTCCTTTAGTCTTTCTTCGTATGTCTTCTGGTGCAGACCCCACCATTTTTGTTCCCTCCTCTGGACAGCCTCCACTCTGTCTATGTCTTTGCGGAGATGGGGTCTCCAGAACTGCACACAGTACTCAGATGGGGTCTCACCAACTGTCTGTACAGAGATAACAACTTCCTGTTTTCACTATTGATGCCTCTCCTATGCATCCCAGTATCCCCAGCCTTCCTTACTGCCTTCTCACATTGCTTGCCCACCTTTAGGTCATCTGATATAATTAACCCCAGGTCCCTTTCCATTTTTACTGTTGTCAGTATCTCACCCCCCATTGTGTACTCTTCCCCTGGGTTTTTGTTTCCCAGGTGCATTACCTTGCACTTCTTTGCATTGAATCTGAGCTGCCATACATTTGACCATTCCTCCAACCTTGCCAAGTCCCTTCTCATCCTTTCCACTCCATCTTGTGTATCAACCCTGTTGCAGATCTTTGTGTCATCTGCAAAGAGACATACTTTTCCTTCCAGTTCCTCTGCAATGTCACTTATAAAGACATTAAAAAGGACTGGTCCCAGTACTGAACCCTGCGGTACCCCGCTAGTAACCCTCCTTTCTTCACTGTGGACTCCGTTTACTACTACCCTTTGCGTCCTGTTATCTAGCCAATTTTTTATCCAGGCTAGCACCTTGGGACCCACTCCAAGGCTGGCTAACTTGTGTATTAATGTTTTGTGTGGGACTGTATCAAATGCCTTGCTAAAATCTAGGTAGGCCATGTCCACAGGCCCTCCCTGGTCTACTACTTTGGTCACCCAGTCAAAGAAATCTATTAGATTTGTCTGACATGACCTTTCCATCATGAATCCATGCTGCCTTGGGTCCTGTGCCCCACTGGCCTCTAGATACTCAACAATTCTTTCCTTCAGAAGTGATTCCATCATTTTCTCTACCACTGAGGTCAAACTAACTGGTCTGTAGTTTCCTGCCTCTGTCCTGCTCCCACTTTTGTGAAGAGGAATCACATCCATCCTCCTCCAGTCCTCAGGTACCATCCCATCCTCCCATGATTTGTTAAAGACAGTAGTCAGCAGTGTCACTAGTTCTACCCTTAGTTCTTTTAGAATTCTTGGGTGAATACCATCAGGCCCCATTGCTTTGTCCACCTTCAATTTTATTAGTTCTTTCAGAACCCTTTCTTCTGTAAATGGACTGGTATTGACCCCCATCTTCAGAGTGTTTCTCTTGTTTGGTTTAGGCACCTCCCCCTCCTTTTCCTTTGTGAATACTGAGCAGAAATATTCATTCAGTATCCCTGCTTTTTCACTGTCACCCTCTGCCCACATTCCCTCCGCTTTATTAAGCCTCAGTATCCCTCCTTTGGTCTTTCTTCGCTCCCTAATGTACCTATAAAAGGTCTTATCCCCCTTCTTAACAGAGTTGGCTATCCTTTCCTCAGTTTGGGCCTTTGCTATTCTGACTGCCTTCCCTACCTCTTTCTGCTTTAACTGATAAAGTTCTCTGTCCTGCTCCTTCTGTGTTTCCTTATATTTCCTGAATGCTATCCTTTTCTCCTTAACCTTCCCTGCCACCTCTTTTGAGAACCATAGCATTTTTCCATCATTGTGTTTTGTTGATTTGCTTTATACAAAGGCTTGTTGCCTCTGTGATGGCTGTTTTGATTACTCCCATTGTTCCTCCACCTTTCCTCTTGCCTGTTTGCTAGTGCTTTTCTGAGGCACTCTCTCATTTTCCCAAAGTCAGCCCTCCTAAAGTCCAATACTCTTGCTTTTGTATGGCTTGATTGTATGGCTGTGTTTATTGAGAACCACACTGTTTGGCGGTCGCTTGTTCCCAGATGGTATCCGGTCAATATAGTGCAACCGAAATAGCGCGGCATAATACAGCGCATAGAAATCAGTGCCGAAATATATTAGCGTGAACACACTAAAGTGCATGTCCTAAAGAGCGCATGTCAGCACTAATCCATAAAAAACCTGTGATATCACTCCATACCTAGATTGACGTTTTTGGAGAATGGAAGTTCAGTTTGTCACCAGTCAGAAGGGTGGCAGTCTTGCATCCCTTTATGGGTTTCTTTTCAGAAAGGAACGTACTGCTGCTAGCAAAACCTACTGGAAGTGCTTGCAGTATGATAAAAGACATTGTACTGCTCGGATGCACCTCGAAGGGAACATTGTCTTAAAACACATTGGGGAACATAATCATGTCCCTGACCCTGCAACTGTTGCAACTAAGGTGGCTAATGCTGGCATGAAAGACCGCACTAGGATTGGGATTGGTGTGGGTCTGGGCAAGGATAGACTAGGCAGGGTTCACATGACGACTGAAGGTAGGAACTAAATGTTCCATTCCCAGGGACAACTATAGATGAGACACTAAAACGGTATGACTTTGCAATCACTCCCTCAGTTCGTGACTTTGTTAGCACTCCACTCCGAATAAGGTATGTAACATTTTAGCATTTTAATTTTCATAGAACTGATCAATTCAGCCACCGCAGCATGCGATACACCATGCGACATTGTGCAACATTATGTAGCTACGTTATTAATGCGTAGTGCTGTTTTGTATGCGCTTACATTTACCACGCTAAGAGTACTATGCTATTTTGACTTTGAACCTTCCCAGATGGCTACCCACTTCTAAGTCTGAGATTCTTTCTCCGTCCCCATTTGAAAGTACCAGGTCTAAGATTGCTCCCTCCCGAGTGGGTTGCAGTACTAGCTGTCTGAGGCATGCCCCTTGTAGGGCATCAAGAATGACCCTGCTCTTGGATGTGCCTGCAGCAAAGGTGCTCCAGTTAACATCTGGCATATTCAGGTCCCCCATCAACAATATCTCCCCTTTTTCTGCCATCCCCATCAGCTGGGGGTCTATCCTATCCCCACTGATGCCAGTGCTTTACACTGTAAATAATATAGGGAGTTTCCAGAGGGTTAAATGTAATTCCAAAGGGGGCCAACACTCAATATACTGTACAAAGGTTTCACTTTCTCAGGTTCCAAACAAGCACATAGCTACTGTACAAACAAATGAAGTGAAAAAAGGAACACAACTATTGCTTGAACATTAAATCAGCTGGCACATTTAACAAAACAAACCTCAAAATTATGTAACAGAGAAAACAGACCTTAAAACTGCATGCTGAACTATATTATAATGAGAGTCTCCTACACATCGGCAAATGCTATTCCTTCATCACTCCCTAATGAAGTAGCATACCCGAATACAAAGGGTACTCTCATTATCACAAAGTTCAGCACAAGGTTATAGGATCTGTTTCCTCTGTAATATAATTTTGCTTTTTTTATTATTAAATGTGGAAACTTTTATAGTTCAAGCAAATTATTGTATGCCTTCTTCTTCATTTGTTTGCACCTCCCCGAGTGTTGATGAGTACCCAGGCATGATAGGGGTGCAGACCTGATGATATTGCACATGGTTGACTGGCAGTGGTGCCTTTTAAAACATACAGTTAGCAATACATAGTGAAACAGTAGAACCACAACCTCAAAGGTCATGCAATTGCAAAAAAAATAACCCCCCTTCTGAGGTATATGTAGAGTCTTGACTGGCTGACTGGTGGCTTGTTGGTTAGCTGGCCAAATTCAGAAATGGTTTCTCAACTATTTTACAGCGCCTCTGTTGCAAGGGCACGTCTTGGATTTACTCAATTTATTCAGTTCTGGTACAATAGAATTTCCCTTGCTATGCTGGGGATTGTTGTTGTGGCTTCTTTGCTAGTGGTGTGATTGTTTTGGTATCTCTCCTCCTCACTCTCTCACTTTGCATCAGGGAAGATGACTGCAATTTAGAGGTTCAGTTACCCTTCAGTTGATCAGGACACTGGAGATCCACACCAACCACAATGTTGGGGCATCCAGTCCTGCAGGGCAGTGATATCCCAGTACCAGAATACATTACCTGCTGGGTGGATCCTGCATCAGTATCTGGCAGAAGATTATCTCAGTCTCTCACTCTGTCGCTAGTGGTGTTGGCTTTGCAGTCAAGTTTGGCTCAGCATGAGAATGTCTCTTTTTGCAAGCTGGGGGCCTGCTTCTGATTTTCAGTTTGTCCTTACAGATAGATGTGCAGTCTGTCACAGCACAGCTGTCTGCAGCACCCTGTAGCCCTGCTTTGATCATAATCTCACACAGATCTGTCATGAGAATGGCTCAATCACTTCTTTTCATGAGGGAACCAGCAGTGCTGATTGCTTGAAAGGCTTAGAGTCAAGACACATAGTCTTGGAGGTCTATCACTATACATGCGGTTTGTGGTTGAAAAGGCACCCAACTTAATAAGGTCCACCAGTAGCCCATAAGCCCTTATGGTTCCTTTGCAGACAATTGTCCCCAGCTGGTAGTCATTTCACCTTCTGACCACATCACCATGGCAGGGCAGGTCAAAGGTGACAAACATGGCTGCTTACTTGTAGTCCAAAAGTCAGTTTCTACAGAAGTCCTTATTTTTACAAAATCTCAAGTTTAAACACATGATCACATCCATCCAGTCCTTAATGGATGCAAACTCACATCCAGTTTGGCTGGCATACAGATCAGGCAATTCCTGGTCCAGTCACTATCACACAGTGTCAGCTCCATCGAAGGTGGCGAACACCTTTAATACCTAAGCAGCCAAGGAGTCTTAAAGGTGCAGTAACCCAAAGGAAATTTCCCTTGCTAAAGTAATTGCCATCCTTACAATTGTAATGAAATGTCCAAAGTCAATGGATCCATTTTCAAAATTTTTACATACTTTATTTACATATACTGTACATATATACAACAGTCAACTGTCTGTACAGATGATTTCTAGCTAGGCTTTCATCAGTGACATATATCCATCAGTTATATCTAAACATCTGGTTCCTGTCTAAGAACATTTCAACTCAGTTCCAGTTCCACAAAACATGACATTACCCTTCCATGTTTTCAGCATTACTTCATTTGCACCGGCAAATGATATGTAAAGCAGTAATCCTAGAATTGAAATAAATAAATAAAAATAAATAAATAAAATCTGGGCTTTCATATATTCCATGTGTACAGCATGTTTTGGTGAGGCCAGTGGAGGAACCAGGAGCATCATATTTAAGTCTAAGCACAGGTTTGACAGGTCTCTAGAAATGTATCAGTGGGCAACATCTTCAGAATTCGGGTCATGACTATTTTCTCCTCAGCCAGCAAAGGAGTATCCATGATTAACAGGGGCTCCACTTTGTTCTTGGTGTCTGGATGCTCCTTATCTTCCTCCTTGATGTCCTCGTCCTTATACAATCACTGCACATTCAACAGCACAAAGGATTCTGTACTTGGATCCAGAAGGATTCCAACTTGGTTGACTTGCTTCCCAGGTATGGTGTTAGGAAATGATCTTGGAATGTTCACTGTAGAATGGTGACACACCAGTTCCATACACTCATCAAATGAATCATCACCTGTGCCTCCTGGAGTGATATAACATGGATCTGCAGTTTTCTGCCTGTGTATAGCAGATCTATCTGCAGGCCACATAGGCACTTCAGATTCAGCAATCTCAGAATGAATGTTCATCTGCCAGTTCAAAATAAGTGATTTATCTGAATTGTATAAGTCTCACTTGACTCTTCTTCTGGCTGAATTTTGTAGACAGGTAAAGTCCTGAATCTGTTCCACCATGACATGGTGTGTGTTGCCCCATTTGCCAGTGAGCTTGTGTTTCCCTGACAATGCTACTGTTTGTTTCTCATGAGTAACTGTTCATGAGGCAAACGTCCATGTGCCTTCACTTTCTTGTCATACCTTACTTAATTAGTTCAATTTCGCTTCCCAGTCATCTCCATGGCCAAATGATATGCAGTGTTAAACTGATCTTTTAAATAATGTACGTAGCTGGGAATATAGGCACTGAGGACATTTCCAGGAAATCAAAAATGTTATGTTTAGAGAAGTCCTCCTCCTCTGCTTCAAACCCTATTGCATTTTGCACTTGTCTGAGGAGTGCCAGGAAGGATGCATCCTCATGCAGGGACCTGGGGTTGCAAACCACAGTATCCTCCCTACATGAGGATAAAGTGGAGTTGGAACCCATGACTTCATGAAGGTCAAAATCACCTTCTTCTTCTTCCTCCTCAATATCCTCCTCCATGTTCAGGAAGTCAGAATTGTACTCTTCCTCATCCACTGAATGAGGTGAGGAGATTTTATCAGGTACAACCCACGCTGACAGTTGTTGAGATGGAGAAGTGATAGTATGGCCAGCTGAAGTACTGTTTGTCGTCAATGGAATCAAAGGACCAGGGACTGGCAGTGACAATGTAAAAATCATCAACAGTAACATAAGGAGCAAATAGCAAAATAATTTTGACAGCATTGCCAGAACTACTTGTAAATCTATGACGTCCAGTATACGGCTCAGAGAAACTGTCTTCAATGGACAGAATTTCATCGATGGAGGCCGCATGCCACTGGTAGTGAAAGTGCCAGAGCCAGACACCTACCTTGGTGTCAGTGGAACAGCAAGGGTGCTACAGTAGTCAAGGTCACTGTTGCAGCCTTTGACTGTGATGTGGCTTACTGTCCACAAATCCTAAATGACACAGAGACCTGGACCAGACAGGAAAACCTGCTGATGTATCCTTATGCTTGGAGTGGATTCGCTCAAACAAAGAGGACTTAATTATTTTATCCTTAGAGTGTGATGAATGCATTTGGAAAACTCTCACTGACCATCACAGAGATTACTGATTCATGTTGACATTTGGTCCAGCAGGAGAAACTGGAGTAGAGCTTGGGGTTTTCTGTGAGGCATCCATTTTCTTATGTTGCAGGAAATGTTCTAGAACTTTTATCACTGTCTCTTGGTGGTATAATTAATTCCATGCAGATTGTACAGGCCTTCATATTGTGGGCTAGGCTCAGATAACAGACACAGATGGAATGGATGTCATCCTTCTATATATTTAGGCCACAGCAACAGAACAAAACAGCAGAATTTTCAATGGCGGTATACAATAAATGCAGATAATAACAGCAACAGGTTTTGAAATAGGTTGAGTAAAACAATGGCATTGTTTCATTAGCAGTGTGCCAAGCTTGATAATGGTGGGATAAAGAAATGAGTATAGTAGGAGCCGCCCACATTATATAGGTGGCATCAATGTACATCAATGTAGGTAGTGCCAGCTAGGCAAAAGCTACCGAGTGATACTGATGCTGATGGCTTACCATCCTAAAGGTGTGGTTTAATGGTAACCCATGATGTGGGCGCATGAGGGAAGGGCACTGTCCATTATGGAAAATCCTTCCGGTGCAATCCACTCCGCAGATGGAAAGGTAGGGTGACCAGATGAGGGTGGGCGAGCTGGGCGACAGGATGTTGCTATATGTATGCGCCGGGGTGGGAGTGAGCACGTGAGCATGGGCTGGGACGGGGTGGAGAGGCTGTAGGGGTGGCGACTGTGGTTGCTGGGTTGAGCTGCGTCATGGCATTCGGGATTGCTGTGACGGGGTGGCTGAGGTACTGGGTTCGGGTCCAGGCACTGATATGATTTTTATTGTGCCCTGGCCTTGACTTTTTTTTACTGCTTTCACCCCCAACATGCACCTCCCTTGAAGTTGAGAATCCTTAAGAAGGGGGGTGCAGGGATGAAGCCCTTGGGGGGCGCAGCCCCCCCTACAGAAAGCAGTAAAATGTGTCCTGGTGCCCATTGCTCTGGTGCAGGCCAGAGTGATGAAAATGTGTTCGCACTTGACTGGAGCAATAACGGTGATTGCCTTTTAGGCATTTGGTGCTATCACATAGACCCTAGTTTAATGGAAAAGATATCTTGGAAGACCCTTGCAAATAATGTCATGTTGTTAGAGTTGATACTCGACAGAAACATCTGTGGCGGTATATGTTGATTGCACCTGGAAATGAATTAGGATTCAGAGATGCGGAACCTGCACTGGAAGCAAGACTCAAGGGCTGCAGCAGCTCTAATGATAGTGATGCACTGTCAGCCTGAATCTCCATATTTCAATAGCTGAGCCAGTTTTCTTCCAGTTGTTTGACCTCCTGCCTGCTTTGCAGGAACAATGACCATGCTGTGACATAGAAACACAGAAATTGTCAGCAGATATGACTCAGTGGCCCATCCAGTCAGTCCATAGGGGCCTCTATGCATTGTATGTGGCCACTGACCCTATGTGATCAATGGCTTTTCATCTTCTTCCTCAAGGTTCCCTTTGTGCCTGTCCCACGAGGCATGCTTAAAACCCTTCCACTGTGCTTGCCCTCACTACCTCCTATGGCAGACTATTCTAAACGTCAACTACCCTTTCTGGACTTCCGGTGATGCAGCCTAGCTGAGTGGCAGCAGCTTGATGGAGATCTGCACTTCCCTACTTGTAAAATTAATTAAACTACATTCTGCCCAGAAAATGGACAATTTAAAGACATAACGTCATTTCCACCAGTTGACATCTATTTATATATGAAGTTTTGAGGCTCAGAATGGACAATTACAACAGAGGGGACAGCAGCAACTCCTGAAATCAGGAATGCCCACTCCAAAGAGACACAAAGCCAACCAATGCTCTGGAACAGACTTGGTATAGGTGTGGGAAGCTAATTGTGGAGCAACTCACCCGCATATTAAATGAATTAGGGGCTCTACATTCCACGGTATAGGATGCACGTGCAGAAATCAAAAATCTGAAGAGCACCACAGAGCAGTACTCCATGAAAATAAGGGACTCAGAGGTGAGGATATCGAGCCTGGAAAAGACTCTGGATAAAGAGAGGGAAGAGACTCAAAACTCCTCAGAAAATTATAAGAAAAAATAGAATACCAGGAAAACCAGTTCAGACAAAATGATTTCCTCATACAGGGGCTACCACAGAACAAAGAAGGCAATAACATAAAAAGCCTTCATACAAAAAAATATACTACAGTCAATGAATTGGAACTTGCAGAGAGGCAAGTAGCTTTCGAATACTGCTTTGATAGAGACACAGACAGTGCAGCCCTAAAACTGAACTTGGCTTAACGCCTATGGCTCCTGATCAGACGCTTCAAATAACTTCCAAGAAAAAATATTCATCCAGCAGAAAGCCAGGAGAATCTCTGGCTATTCACATATATGGAGCCTATATAAACTATTTTTTTATGTCCCCCCACACCCTGGCTGATCCTCTCAGGGCCCTCTCATGGACCTGTTTCTCCCAGCTGCTCCCGACCCCACCTCACCACATTGTAGCCAGCCCAGGTAACCCTGATGTATCCCTTCATTGGGAGGTCCCTTTACCTTCATATGGGATAAACCTTCCAGCCATGCCAATGATCCTGGGTGCTGCTGAGGCCGCAGATGGAGGTCTGGGAGCTCAGTGATGAGGGTCCAGGGAGGCCATCACCTGATCAGCCAAGGCACCATTTCCACTTTTCTCCTGTGGGAGTGGCATGCCACAGATGTCTAGGCATACACCGATGTCTGCCAGTCCCCAGTCATCTGCAACCTGATGTCCTGCTGCATTCCTGGCCTCCACCAGGGGCCAGCAGGCACTGGGCCGCATCCCCACCCTCCCCCCGGAGAAGGTGAGCTGTCGCTGGACGCTCCCTCCTTCTCCCCCAGCTGGCCCTCCAGCGACCTGGGTCTGTTCCCGAACCCATAAAACTATTTAACAATTACAGTCCTGGAGTCAGAGAAAAGAGGGACAAATTGCCAACATAAAAGCAGGACTTCACAAAGTCAACCAATGATTTCATCTAATGTACTCTGCAAAGCTAAAAGTTTGGCTACCAAAAGGGATCCAAGTTTTTAACACTCCAGACGTGGCAGAACAGGAACTGCAAAAACAATTCCCCAAAATGTTCCCAGATAGGAGACCGTCCCATACAACCAGAGGGAAAACAACCAAGAAGGGACAACATGTTTACCTCTTCCTCCCCTATCTCTGTCCACCTCCTTATCCCTTGTTTATGCCCATCTGTCTGCTTTCCCCCTATTTGATGCCTTGCATACCGGTTATTTTGACTGCTTGCACTTTCTATTATGAATACAAAGAAACTTATATGGCTCTACTGTCTTGTGTATTACAAATGCCCTAGTCACTTTACTTTTCTTGACCTTGTGTATGACAATTGCCATTTACCTTACTGTGTTATGTGTCCTACAAATGCCTCTAGTCACCTTATTGTTATAGCCTTTTTGTATAACAAATGCCAATTACCTCACTATTGTGGTAATTTGTTTTCTCAACCTACTGTTTTGCACTAATCTTTGATGTACTTTGAAAAACTGGTACTGGTCTCCCAAATCCTCTGACCCTCATCTTCCTCCCGCACACATCGACCAGCCCTGGTAGTTTAGCCGGCTTTCTGTTCCATAGCACTGGGTCACTACCGTGACTTTTCCTCGCTAGTCAGCCTTTTGTCAGAATCCCCTCAGTGACCGAGTCCCCTATTTTCCCTGCCGGGCTTACGGTTCCATGAGCCCGGACGCCCGCTGCAGTAACTACCACTATTGCCATCTCTTCCCGCCTCTACTTGTTTCCTGTTTCCTCGATGCTGGTTTTCTGCATCCCCCCCCCCATGTCTACCTCCTCGCGGGATGCCTCGCCCGTGAATAAACCTGTTTAGACTGGTACTCCTCACTTGTCCAGGTTGGCAACCCCTGCCCAGCTTGGGCACCCACCAGTCGGGCCACAGCCCCCTGCCTTCACAAGCCGTACTCACGCCTGCTGTTGCCGAACTCAGCACAGCCCCCTTAGTAACCCTGGCCTGTCTCCAGAACCTCAGGATCTATACGCTTCACATTTCCTACCCATTGTCGGCCACTCCTACCTTTTCTACTCCTGTCCACCCCTGCATCACCATGCTTTCATCGAGAATCGGTTCCATGAGCCCGGTTATAGACTTCTGCCTCCCGCCGCTAAAGCCACAACCTTTCGCCTCGTCCAACCCTACCTTTTCCCTCCTGCCTGCCCCTGACACTCTCCTCTAATTATCTAAGATACTTGGCCAACCATTTGGCAGGGTTCTCTCACCTTGGTCTCCAGCCCGCTCACCTCCCAACTCTTTGAGCTGTGCACTTACCCTTCCCTGCCCACATCCCCCCTGTCAGTTTCTACAAAGTTAATCCATTATCTGTCCTCCCACCAGTACCCTTTGCTTACTCTACCTACTTATAAAAATGGTATACTTGTATCAATGTACCTGTACATGTACTGTATAACCTGCACTGTTCTACTTGCATTGTAATTGTACCTCCCGGGTCGTGCCTGAAAATAGTCACTTGCTGGCTAGTGCACCTACCCGGTTAACAAAAACTAAATAAAATAAAATTAGACTCATACATTCCTAAATTCAAATAAAGAATATACAGGTATCTAAAATTCATGTACTGCTCTCCTTTCTTTACATGTAGACAATATTGGGGTACAGTATCAAACATGCTTGAACATACCCAAGACCCGGCTGAAAGATGATAAAAGACTGCACCCTAAAGATGGCCACTGAATCCCCTGGGTATCCAACCTGAACTTACCAGTTGGCGGGATTCGTAGCCCTACCTCAACAAAGGCTATCTGCACCGGAGGCAACATCTCTGACCACAAGTGCCATCAACTCCATAGTACAGTACTTCCTGACACCTGCATCTCCTATACTACTGTATATGTAACCGTAAACTGCCACTCCCAGAACACTTGGACACTAATGAAAGGGACCAACAAGTGACAACCAGAGGAACTCACAGCTGCCCAACAGATTTAAATGAAAAGATTGGGAACTAGTGTCAAGGTAAGAGGGGTCACATTTCATCATAACTAAAGACCCATACTGTAGAATAGTTCAGAGGTACATGTCAGAAGCCTCCTCATCTCGGCCTATGGCACCCCATGAAAGTACCGGCAGCATGATCTGGCACCACCAATAAAGGAAAGCAGGGGCATGAAGGTTTCACAGTACCAGACAACCATAGGCACTAATCAATGCAAAACAGCCATGGACATAGACAGTACGAGACAATAGTCCCTGGACATTGTGCCACAAAGCTGCCCTCCTCAACAACCATGCCAGGAAAGATCCCATACCCCACCACAGAGAAGAGTGAACATGGACAATCAACACAGACACAACACACTCCCATGCATATACAGTGGATCAGAACAGAACCACCCTCCCATAGGAACCTGGTCCGAAGTAACAAACTTTCACTCATACAAGCAGCATAAGCCAAGCGGTGAACAGGGGCACACTCCAGTCCTGGGGGCCAGCAGATTCCCTACAGCAAGGACCCCAGTGCAGGTAAGATGACTTTTGGGTTTATCCTTTCCTCCTGGGATCTCACCCAGGGGATAAAAATAGGGCCAGATCCTCTCTGTTATATTGCGGGTAGTCTGTGGAGAGTGCTATACTGGTTAAACCAGGAGACCCACTCCGTACCAGAGATTGTTCAATGGGAGAGATGCTTAAGGGTCAGTTCCCACCACCACCACCAGCAACTAGACTCCACTCTAGATGGGAGAAGGGGATGGACCATGGTAGTGCCCCTTGTGCAGAGAGGTTGCTCAGTAGATGCAACGCAGCAGCAAGGGCAGACCCCCGCAGGGACCCTCGCCCCCCCACCTCCATATAAACTAACAGACTTGCCACACAGCATTCAGTTAAACAAGTCAGCAATACGCATTATCTGAGTAATGGACACAACGTACTTTCACGCACATTCTTCAGGTGGAGAAAACACTAACTCACCCCCCACCACCACCACTCACATGCAGACACTTCATAAATTATCTCAAAGAAAGCAACATACCGGAACAACAGAGGTGTGTGGCTGAGGAGACAGGGTAGGGAACCAAGGCTGCCATCAACATGTCTTCCAGGTCTACACCCCCAAGGTTAGCTCCTGGACATTCATGCAGGAGTATGGGTGTGGTCATAGTGGGGAGAAGGGGAGGTCATGTATCACTAGGGGCAGTGCGGTGAAGTTGGAAAATATGGCTCTGATCATGGAAAATATGGTCAGCCTTCACGATTGACAGAAAGGTCGTTTAGATGAGTTTATACTGACTGTACAAGATAAAGGCCGAGCGAGTGATGTTCAGTGTAGCAAACAGCAACAGGGCCCAATCTAGTGTTCAAAGTGAGTGCTTAACACAAAACAAAATGTGCAATATAGATGAGGCGCAGCTCAAAGAAAGGGGAAGAAAAAGAAAGCATACCAAATCAGGCTATGTTGCAGCAGCAAAAACCCCTGTAAAAAAAACTGAGATCTTAACTGCCCAGAATCAGGATGGCCATTAGAGGAGGTACCACTCATGTAGTGCTTTGATGTTTTGCAACCAGGCTTTATAGATCTCCGCTGGCAGTGGAGGAGGGGTTGGGCAGGCATCTCACTACTATGCAAGCCTTTCCCTGTGATTTGGTAAAGTGTGCAGCATCATACAGATCAATCATGAACGTAGCCTAGGTACAATGACCTAATAACTAAAACAAAGAAATGAACCAGATACGGTGGCACACATCCAAGGGCTACACTGCAACAAATAGACAATCTGGGTGTTAAGGTCAATCTTAATCTTAATGTTAAGGTGAGGAGGCAGTATAGTGCAGTGGTCTAAGGCTCTGAGCTGCAAATCTGGTGACATCCAGCAGACCAGACCTGGGTTTGAATCCCACAGCTTCCACTTGCATACTGTGAGACCCTGAGCAAGTCACTTAACCTCCTTGTGCTCCCAAGTTGCTCCTGTAAAAAAGCTTTCAGCTTAGTGTGCTATACCTGGTTAAACAACTAAATAAAAAAAAAAATCTCCCACGCGGAAGCGATAGGGTCTAGTTCTTAGCTAACATGGGCAAGGCACAATGTCCCTTAGTATACGCTAGCACAGAGCCCCCATAGGTGGGGTGAAATGATTATCCGTTACCAGAGTCTGGTCTCTACAGTCCCCACTTGCCCTCCCCCCCCCCACAAGAGTCAGAGTTAGAGACCTCCAGCAATATACCCAAGGACAACTCACCCATGTTGCTGAATACTCGAAGGGCACAGTCATCACAGAGGCAGATCTAAGTCGCGACCCCACATAGAAGAAACCCTCACCACAGGAACGTATGGCCCATCCTCACCAGCTGTAATAGGTGGCCAACCACCCCTGCAGTGGTATGGTATATAAATGCCCTATATGACACAATACTACATCATAGTATATGCAACAAAACCTGGGGGATAAAATTAAAATTGAAGTTAAAATTTAAATAAAAATAAAAAAATTCCAGGGAATAAGCACCTCAGTATTCCCAGGTGGATAATGAATATGGAGCAAGGTGTGCAGAGCTGAGGGGATTGGCGCTCTACACGGACTCCCCTGTTGGATGGAAACACTATGGGCGGGGCGCAGGGAGAAAGGAAACAAAGGTCCCCAGTAATCACTGGGCACATGGAGCTAATAGCCTCACACCCATAGACTAAAGCTGCTCACAATGGAGCCAAGTCTGTTTGGGGGGGGAGAAGTGGACAGCTTATTGTAAAGATGACATTCTCTCTGGTGTAATTTGTATCCCCGTCTCTTGTGATGCCCGTTCCCTCAACAGATATATCATCTCCCACTGCCCCTGCCCGGATGGACAGCTGGATGCACAGTTCCTTAGAGGGAATAGGCAAAACAGAAGGTATCACTTCCCTTCTATTTATCACCTCTACACCTATGGCCTCACACAGGGCCAGCTGATGGCTAAAGGGGCACACCAGAAAGTTACTGCCAGCATGCAACCCCTTGTGTTTCTACTTGAGGTTAGCTAAGCAACTATTGTACAAAGATACGAGGTAGAAGATGCAGGGTAAAGTAGGGGTCAGGGACACCAGGCAGCAAACCCGGAGGCATAGACAATGGCTGCATCAGTCACTGAGTGCATACTGGGGGATCAGGAACAAATCACCTGGCTTCCAGTATTGCACCAGGGAGCTGGGCTGGACATATGATACTCTTCCTGGTTCGAAATTCCCACCCCATCCCACTGTCTTTAATGACCCCCCAAACCCACAACTGTAAAGGGGAGCTTCAAAGAAGTATGCAAAGGTGGTAAGAGCCGTCTCACACAGTATCAAAAGAGGGCTCTGCTGACTGATCATGGCCACCATAGCAACAAGGGCAAACACAGGCCAAGTGTTGATAACTTAAAACCCTGGCTTCCTTCATTGGGCTCATGATACAAGCAGCCACAGGTTCATCACCTCAGTGATCACCCCATCCCACTTCCTCCTTATGATGCAAATTGGTTTGGGGGAAAGCATTGACTTTTACCTACTCATATGGTTGTATAAGAGTATATGACTGATTACCTAAAACCTGCCAACTGTGATAGTTCTATGTTGAAAATACATGTTAGGCACCTGATGTCTAGTAAGAAATGTATCGGATGACTGCCTGGCAAGGTATGCTAGACTAAAAGAGGTATAGTGGGCCTTCTAGAAATGGTACTAGATGTCAAGAGATGTGGATCTGTAGTGACAACAGAAGTCAACAGGGTCATTAGAAGTGAGCTCCTGGGCAGCCCCATTAGAGGACACACCTTGTTGCAGCCCTAGACCTTTCATTATGAGCCCTGCCCTAGCCTGTACCCTTACCCTAATAGACACTCATCCCACAGCTGGAGAGAGCTTCATAAGAGCTCCCAGCTACCACCAATTTATAGGACAGATCAATTAACTCACAACATATACCAAAGAGAGTGTGAAGGACTTCTCAAATGGGTAGACTAAGGTAGCATCACCACAGCCCCACCATGCCCCATTTCCCTCAACAACACATACACAAATGCAGCAGCACTGCAGAATAACCTGCAGAACATCGGACACATCCAGACATGGCTGTGTCTTACTCCAAAAGCCTTGCAAGGGAGCAGGCGATGGTATATTGGGGCAGAATAGTAGCAATAACACATGGACACAAGGGAGGGCAGAGACCACTTGGCTGCTGATTTTATCATGAGCCAGGCAATCACAGATGGTATGATGGAATACCTGGCCAGGGAGGGGCCTAGTAGTGGCATGAGAAAGTTCACACAAGGAGACACTTGGAGGCTGACTGAAGGGAGGGATGATCATATGGGCAATTAAAATGTGTCAAACGAGGTGCACAAAACATAGACTATGGATAACAACTATATCAAATATCTAGTATGGAACATCAAAGGGATGCAAACAGGAAAAAAGAGGCAATCAGTTCTATAGCACCTCAAGAGAAATGGAACCCAAATAGTATTTCTCCAAGAAACACACATGAAAGAATCAGAGCTCCACATGATGAGAAGATCTTGGGTCAGTAAGGTTTTCGGAACCAGTGACAGCAAAAGGAAAGGGGCGTACACAAATTATTACACAAGAAGCTACTCTTCATGGAAGAAAAATCTGGAAACACCCTGATGGGAGGGCTCTATTAGTAGCAGGATCCCTTGGGAAGATAAAAGTAGCCCTAATTAATATCTATGGTCCTAACAAAGATGACCAATTGTTCTTCACAAATATCTGTCACAACTCGCAAACCTAAGTGAATACATATGGCTGATAGGTGGGGACATGAACACAGTCATGGACTAGTTATGGACAGCACAAACCCAGTGAGAGTTCTGACCCAAAGTGCTCAACTCTATCGGCCAGCTTGGAAGAATACAACATGATAGATGCCTGGAGAACCATCACTGAATGAGAAACAGTTTACCTTTAGATCCCATGCCCACTGAACAGCCTCTAGAATAGACTACTGGTTCATACCAAACAAAGAACCCCTGAACTTAGAGATCAGGGTCCTACCAATAACCATCTTGACCATGCACCAATAAGCATAACACTAGAGCTAGACATACAGGGCCCAAGACACCCAGCTGGAAATTCAACAGCTCTTTCTCCAATGCAAGGAGTACATGCAAGATCTAAAGAGTGCCATCACAGACTTCCTGCACCACAATCAGCTATCAGACACATCATGGGCAATGACCTGGGAAGCACCAAAGTGCACTATACAAGGGAAGTGCATAGCGATTTGTCTTGAACAGGAAGAGAAAAAAGAGAAATAAAGGAAGCTCTGCTGGAGGAAATCTGGAGAGCAGAAGACCTAAGACCAACAATTCAGATAGGACTTGGGACACCTGGACAAGAGCTAAAAAGGAATACAATGAAAACCTATGGCAAGAAACTGAATACACATACAGAAAAACAAATAACGTATCCCACAGCCCTAGAGCCACCAGGATAGTTGCCTTATGTCTCAGACAAGAAGCTACAAAAAAATCTCATCACCACCATTGGGGGGACTAATGATGAGGACCTCACCATAGATCCATATGAAATAAATGAAAGGTTCAAGCTATATTACAAACATCTGTACACATCGAATGAGGCCACTGCTAATGAAAAACTTAGCAACTTCCTAGAGGGCATCAACCTGCTGGGACTGACAGAAGAGCAAGCGGAGTCACTTGCTGCAGAATTAACAACAGAAAAAATTGTTGCAGCAATCAAAGGACTCACAAAAGGGAAGCCTCTGGGTGAAGATGGCTTCTCACCAGATTTTTATCAGGCATTTGTAAATGAACTGGCCCCAATACTCAAAGAAGTATTAAAAAAGTCACTGAAAAGAGGAATACTCCCGAAGACAATGCTGAAAGGTGTCATTACCATTCTTCTGAAACCAAACAAGGACAAGACCAAGTGTTCTAGTTACAGACCTGTCAGTCTACTAAACCTGATGCCAAAATATGGGCAAAAGTACTAGCCACAAGGATCCAACACACACTGATTGGCCCAACACAAACAGGCTTCATGACAGGCAGACATATATCAGATAATACTAGGAAACTAGCATACTTGATGGAACTGGTGGCGACCTCAAAATTCCAGCGCCGTAATGACTTTGATGCAGAAAAAGCATTTGATCACATAGAGTGGCCTTACTCTGTTCACAATTATGGACAGATATGATTTTACACAAAGCTTCATACGGATGGTCAGATTACTATATACTTCCCTACAAGCATTGATCACAACTAATGGACTTGGATGAGAAGCCTTCCCCCTGGAACGAGGAACAAGACAAGACTGTCCCCTTTCCACAGCCCTCTTCAACCTAGCCCTAGAACCACTTATATGGAAAATACAACATAACGAGAAGACAAAAGCAATAATACATGAAGGAGAAAATCACAAAGTAACCACATATGCGGACGATGTGCTCATCACCGTCACCTACCCTGACAAATCAATATCACAGCTTCTGAAGCTCATAAAGAAATTTGACAGTTTCTCAGGGTACAACCCGAACATAGATAAATCGGAAGTCCTACCACTAAACCACTGTTGCAGGAGGAATCCAGTAACTGAGCTGGGCCTACAATGGAAAACTAAACAGGTGGCGTGCCTAAGCTTACAATTCTGAACAAATAAAGAAACTGTAGTACTCAACACCAAAATACTGCTACAAACAGTTAAGACAGACACTGACAGATGGAACAACCTACCAATCTCTAGATACAGAAGTTGATACCAGCCCATTTACAGAAGAAAGGGTTATGAAAGAACTCTTAAAACTGAAGGTGGACAAAGCAATGGGACCTGATGGGATTCATCCCAGAATTCTAAAAGAACTAAGGGTAGAACTAGTGACACCACTGACTACCCTCTTTAACAAATCATGGGAGGATGAGGTGGTACCCGAGGACTGGAGGAGGGCAGATGTGGTTTCCCTTCACAAAAGTGAGCAAGGCAGAAGCAGGAAACTACAGACCTGTTAGTTTAACCTCAGTGATAGGAAAATAATGGAATCACTTCTGAAGGAAATAACTGTCGGTATCCCTAGAGGTCCAGGGCACAGGACCCAAGGCAGCATGGATTCACAGTGGAAGGTCATGCCAGACGAATTTGATAGATTTATTTCTTTGATTGGGTGATCAGTAGTAGATCAGGGAGGGCTGTGGACATGGCCTACCTAGACTTTAGCAAGGCATTTGACACAGTCCCACACAAAGATTAATATACAAGTTAGCCAACCTGGGAGTGGGTCCCAAGATGACAGCCTGGGTAAATATTGGCTGGAGAATAGGACACAGAGAATAATAGTAAATGGAATCCAATCTGAAGAAAGGGAGGTTACTAGTGGGGTACCCCAGGAGGGTTCAGTATTAGACCTGGTCCTCTTCAATGTCTTTATAAGTGACATTGCAGAGGACTGGAAGGAAAGTATGTCTCTTTGCAGATGACACAAAGATCTGCAACAGAGTTGATGCACAAGGTGGGGTGGAAAAGGATGAGAAAGGACTTGTCAAGGTTAGAGGAATGGTCAATGTATGTCAGCTTAGATTCAGTGCTAAGAAGTGCAGGTAATGCACCTGGGAACAAAAAACCCAGGGTGAAGAGACACAATGGGGGTGAGATACTAACAACAACAAAATGGAAAGGGACCGGGTAGTCATATCAGATGACCTAAAGGTGGGCAAGCAATGTGAGAGGGCAAGGAGGGTTGGTGGGATACTGGGATGCATAGGAGAGGCATCACCAGTAGAAAACAGGAAGTTGTTATCCCTCTGTACAGACAGCTGGTGAGACCCCATCTGGAGTACTGCATGCAGTTCTGGAGACCCAATCTCCGCAAAGACATAGACAGGATGGAAGCTGTCCAGAGAGAGGGCAACTAAAATGGTGCAGGGTCTGCACCGGAAGACATATGAAGAGAGACTTAAGGAGCTTAATATGTATAGCCTCGAGGAAAGGAGGGAGAGGGGACATGATAAAAACTTTCAAGTACCTCAAGGGAATCAACAAAGTCCAAGAGGGTAGCATCTTTCAAAAAAAGTGTGCAAGAACAAGGGGCACAATTTGAAGATGGAAATTGGCTCAGAGGTAATTTAAGTAGTTTTTTTCACAGAGGTTTGTGGATGCATGGAACAGCCTTCCAGAGGAGGTTGTGGAGTCAAAAACAGTGGTGGAATTCAAATTCATGGGACAGGCATGAGGCAATTCTAGGGGGTGGGGGTAGGAAGAAGTAGGCTGCTGGTTAACTAGGATCTGCAGCTTATCCATTAGGTAAGGAAATGGGCAGACTGGGTGGGCCAAGCGGTCTTTATCTGCCATCAAAGTCTATGTTTCTATCTCGATGAGACAGAGAATCCAAGCCATCAGAATGAACATACTACCTTGAGTAATATACACCATGAGCATACTCCATGGAAAACTTCCACCAGTCTGGCTCAAGCAACTACAAACCTAATAAGCACATTTCTCTGGGCAGGGAAAATAACTCATTGTAACCTCAGGACTCTTGCTAGAACCAATGGAAATGGAGGCCTAAAGGTACCAGACTTAAAACTCTACTACTGGGCTAATCAACTATGGAATGCTATCGAGTGGTCCACTGGAGATAACACTCCACAGCACCAGGCCTACACTCCAACATGGCATGGGATTGAACAGAAGATATGTCAATCTACTGGACTCAACATTACCTCACTCCCATACAGCAAAGTTCCCAAATCACTTAAGAAATGGCCATTGTACTGGACACACAACATACTACATAGAGTGTTTAAAGAACCAAGCCTCCACATCAAGTTCAGCCCAACACAACCACTATGGGGTAACAACAACCTCAAATCAACAATGCACCTATCCACAACACCAACTGGGAAAACAAAGGCAAACACAAGGTAGCTGATGTAATAGAAGGACAAACCATATTACCATTTAATACACTACAGCACAAACACAGGTTAAAATCACATGGTGTATTTTTTTATGCTCCAACTGTAACACACCATCCAACAGCACTGGAAAAAGAAACCTCTTCAACATATGACACAGCCCAAACTGATGGAATTCATCGACAACATGGAAGCAGATACCTCCACATCACAATGGTACACTTAGTTAATCAACAATCTCTATGGGAAGGCCCAGGAAAGTATACAATGATGAAACAGGAGAATAGGCCAAGATATCTCACAGTGGAGGTGGGATACCATATGGTCATTCTCTCGTCAATCAACTTCTAAAACAGACCTCAAAATTCAGCAATTTAAAATACAGCATAACCTCTACCTCATGCCACACAAACGGTTTTCTAATGAAGTAAACTCCCATACCTCAGTGCTACAAATGCCAGAAGGATGTGGGCACCCTCTTGCATGTACTATGGGGCTACCCTGTGGTATAAACATTCTGGAATGAGATAAAGAGCAAACACTAACTAGATGCTGGGCCTACAGAAATTATTCACACCAGAAATCTGCATCCTGGGTAATGTATTAGCTCTGGGCGTAGCCAACAGAGAAGACATGGAATATCCCTTGGATCAAGCATGGCCAAAAGGTAGCTGTTAAAACTGTGGCCTGACAGAAGAGCACCTTCCAATAGGGAATGGTTAGTGGACACACTGGAAACTCCAAAGATTGAAACGATAACACACAGCCTGAGAAATGCCAGCGAGGTCTACTCATGCAAATTTCACTAACTGGAAGCCTCAAATAAAGATCCCGCCTCACCAGTTCACCATGCACTGGTAATAGAAATGATTCTCCTATTTTTAACTACGGCGACATAGTCTACAGTGCGCCTCCCAAGTCCATATTAGCCAGACTGGACTCTCTTTCCACTCTTTCTGCCGCTTCACACTGGATAGCCCACCCTCTACTCACCACTGCATGCTCTACAGGTCCCTCTCCTTTTCCTCACTCCATAACCACCGCTTGTCCCACTGCACCAAGCTCACTGCCAAATACTGGTCCCTGACCTTGCCCATCTATCTGTCTGATGTGTTGGCTATTCCCACCACTCCTGTCCACTCCCTTAGGTACTATGACACATGCACCTTGGTCGTTCCATGGGTGTCCACCTCTAGTGGTCAAGCATCCTTCAGATACTGGATGCCCAAACTATGGAACTCCCTCCCGTCTGCCATCAGGCATATGCCCCAGACTAAGCACTTCAGTTCTCTCATCAATTCCCATTTCATGTCATCTTGTGCCTGTGGGTAATATGTGTCAATTTTGACTTACAAGCAGCAGGCAGTCAGTATAGGGCTTACAGTCTCCCATGCAGATAAGTTTGTACCCTCCGCATGTTTGCATTACCTGCTGCTTTTTGTATTTATTTTGTATTAACTTTTGTACTATTTGTATGTTTTATTTTTTTTCCCACTGCTCCTGTTATTTTGTTGCTTGTAATTGGTACTAAACTGCTCTGCTTATATTATGTCTGTATACTAGCTTCCTGTTAAGTATGTACTTTGTTACCCTGTGTCTATATGCAAATTTATTGGTTGTTCACTGCCTATGTATGTACCTTTCCCTCTGCTCCTTCCCCCAGGACACACCTGGAATCGAGCACTACTACTCAATGTGCCTTCCTGGTAAAACTTTTTAATAAATAAATTAATAAATAATTGACATCCCAGAAGATAACCAAAACACCTAACTTCACCTTGTCACATGACCTCCCGCACTAGTCCTGAAGTCAGCCTCCATACGCCCGTGACCACCTGATGCTCAGCCGCCACCCCCCATGCCAGGAACCCACAACCTAAGCTGCACCCACTTTATTATTCCTATACCCTAGAATACCACATGTAGATCCAGGTAGGATCTACAGAGTGGGATGACCGAACTGAATTTATATTATACCAGTTGCAACACTTTATGTAGGAGTAGTATAGCTAGTTTGTACATAATAATAGAGTGGTAAAATCGGGGTAAAAACTAATTTTGTGATCAGGGCAGGAGGCATAACATCAGTCTAAATGACTTCACATCTCTACAGGGCACAAACCATTACCTGACTAGCTGAACCAAACATACAGTGGTATTAGAGGGGGTCATAACATTTTTCTGCCCAGCCTGCCTATTGAACCTATGACTCTAAATGTAACTATGTATGGCGTTGTAACTCCAATGGGCTTGTCCCAGCCAGATGTGTATCATGTATATGCTTTGTAACACCTCCATATACCTGACTCTTGTTGGTTCTTAACAAAAACTGTTTATTAAAAAAAAATACCCTTTCTATGTAGAAAATCTTCCTCACATTACCTCTTAATCTACCCCCCCCTCCAATTGCATATCCTGACCCCTTGTTCTAGTACTTTTTCTACATTGGAAAAGGTCCCCACCAGCACCTTGATAATGCCCTTGAGGTATTTGAAACTTCAATCATGTCCCCTCCAGCTCTGTCCTCTCCTCCAGTGAGCACATATTGAGGTCCCTTAGTCTCTCCTCATATGAATTGTGGTGCAAGCCCTGCACCATCTTTTTTGCTCTTCTCTGGAAAGTCTCCACCTTGTTTATGTCCTTATACAGGTGTAGCCTCCAGAACTACATGCAGTTCTCCAGGTGAGGCCTTACCAATGTTTTATACAATGGCATCACCACCTCCTGCCTCCTGCTAGTGATACCCCTGCCTATGCACCCCAGCATGCCACTGGCATTCCCCTCCACCTTTGCTCACTACTTGGATACCTTAAGGTCATCAGAGATGATAACCCCTAGGTCCCTTTCCTCCTTGGTAATAGTCAGCTCCTCCCCCATGACAGGGTTGAATAGGACCCTGTCCCAGTTATTATGAAGTGTTTGAATGCAGGGATCTGTTCTGTTCTTTCCTTTCCTGTCTGTTGTCTGTCTGGCTGGGCAACCAAATTTTCTTGTGAGACCTGGGACTTGATCACCCCTACAGTCTCACAGTTCTCTGCCACTCACTGTCTTTCAACCTTCTCTTGCTGTTTCTGTTTTTTCCTCTCTTGCATATCTGCTGGTATAAAAATATTTGCAAATCATTATGTGGAAATGTAACTGATATTGGGATCCCTTTGTTTAGAAATTATGTAGTGTTACTGTTGAAATGTATAGAATTATAGTTTGAGATTATTGCAAAAAGCTATTGGAAGCTCAAGGGGTTAATCTGAGAGCAGTTTTTAAGCCAGTTTTTCAAAAGCTGTAGAGAAGGGGCCTCAGTTCTGGGACATTGTGTTCTTGCTGCACCTGCCTGAAATATACAAAAACATTTTAGAAAAAAACAGGATGCTTGTTAAGGAGTTGGGTTGCAAAGACTTATAAAAACAGTGCTGCAATTTCTTGCGAGAGACACAGAGATTAAAGGAAAACTCAGAAGGATCTTCTCTGTTTATTCTGCCTTTGTAAATAGTTATCCTGAACAATTTTAATTTTTTTATTTTATTGTTATCATTTTATTGTTAACAGGTTTCATCTTGCCCCATTAGGGAAGGAAGTCCTTAAACAGGGGATGGCTGACTACATACAAGAAAGGTGGGGTTTAAACTTGTAAAGGGGGGAAGGGATGAGGGAGGGCTGACCAGAAGCCCTCCTCCAGATGAGGGGAGAGCCACAGCCCAAGAGGGGGAGGAGGAAACAGACTGGAGGTGGAGGTTTCAGGAGGAGCAGGGGAGGATGGAAGTATAAGGAATCTGGGTGGTCTCGAGAAAGATGATCCGGGAAAGGGGTGGGGTTGGTGTTAGTAAATGCCAGGAGCTTGGGAAACAAGTTGTCGGAGTTCCAGGCCATGCTGTTCTGGGTGGGATGGAATGCGCGGTCACGAGACGTGGCCAACAAAACCATGACTGGGACCTAAATGTACAGGGGTACACTATGCTTAGAAGGATAGAAAGGAGGTCAGAGGGGTGGAGTGGCTATGTTCATTAGAGATGATATAGAAATTACTGTAGAAGACAGAGGAAATGGAGGCCTTTATGGGTCACTCTTACGATCCCCAGCAGGAGAAAAGGTCAAGCTGGGAGTAGTATATAGGCCCTCCGGGATGAGTGATGTTCTAGAGGATGGTTTGCTGGACAACATCATTGCCCAGTGTGGTCCAAAAGGGAAGGAGTGGTGTTGATGGGGACCTAATATGCCAGGGTACAAACTGGGGAACCATGTCCTCTAGGGTGGCCAAGGAGCAGAGGCTGCTAGATGGCTTCCAGGATGTGTTCTCAACACAGCATGTGATGGAGCCCACAAGGGAGGGGCATGTCCTGGATGTGGTTCTGGCAGATGGGGATCTGTAAGGGACATAGTTGTACAGGACCCCTGACTGGGAGTGACCACAATACTGTCTGGTTTCAAATAAGCATGGGGGAGTGGGGGTGGGATCTAGGACACGGCAGTGACTTTGGGGGGGGAGACTTTATGGGCATGGGAAATATTCTCAAGGATCACTTGAAGGGATTACCTCAACGACAAGTGTGGAAAGGAGATGGGAGGTCATAAACGGGACTTCATGAGGCAGTCAGGATCTGGCGCTAAGTTGAAACGTAGTTGAGCAAGGTCACGTAAACCATGCTGGTGGTCCAGTGAGGTACAGGTAGCAGTCAGAGAAAGAAGGCGCCACAAAAATATAAAACAACAAGAGGATAGGATAAGGAAATGCACAGCATTGCATCTAGAAAGTCACCTAGGCTGGTGAGGGGAGAAGTCCAGTAAAGAGCAGCGGCTGGCACAGGGATGACATGGAGTGGGAGGCTGCTCCGCACATTGGGGAGCGGAGAAAACTAAGGGCCATCTCAGCAGATTGAGATCAGAAGGAGGGTGGGTGGAAAGCGAGGACCAGGCAGAGGTATTTAATGCAGTACTTTGCCTCTGTGTTCGCTAAAGGGAGGATAGGACATCTAAAGCAAGGCATGAAGTGGATAGAAGTGGCAGGGAGGGACTAGGGGAGCAACAGAAATGTGAGCAAGAGGGAGGGAAAGGTACCCCAGGGGTCAGCACATCTGGATAAGGGATAAAAGACCAGTAAGGGGGAGGGGACTGGATGATATCTCCACCAAAGGGTGTGTGGTTAGCTCTCAAGGCCCTAAAGAAAAACAAATCTCCAGGGCCGGATGGCATTCATCCCAGAGTACTATGGGAATTGGCGGACATATTGGCTGCACCCCTGGCGGAGCTTTTCAGCAGGTCACTTGAGACAGGGAGGGTACCTAGGGATTGGCGAGAGGCACATGTGGTACCAATCCATAAAGGGGGGTCAAGAGAAGTACCAGGTAACTATAGACCCATCAGTTTGACCTCGGTGGTGGGAAAATTAATGGAGAGTATACTAAAGGAATGATTGGGGGTGTACTTGAGGAGGTGGGAGGTCTGGATAGTCGGCAACATGGGTTTGTGCCAGGTAGATCATGTCAAACCAACCTTGGAGTTCTATGAATGGGTAACATCAGAACTGGACAGGGGTAAGCCTGTGGATGTATTATTCTTGGACTTCAGCAAGGCGTTTGACCTGTCCCACAATGGTCTGGTGAGAAACTGATGGGGTTAGGAGTAGGCCTTGATGGTCAGATGGATTGAAAACTGGCTAGCTGGACGACCCAGAGAGTAGTGGTCTGTGGGGGCCTCAAACCCTAGAGAGGTTGGTAGTGGGCAACTACAGGGTTGTCCTGGGTCCGATCCTGTTTAATGCTACATATCGGACATCAGGGAGGGTAGGGTGTGAAATGAGTCTCTCGTGGGTGACCCCAAGATGGGAGCAGAAGTTGAGGGAGAAGAGGGAGGGTGGCCCCTGCAAGGACCTGACACCCTTGGAAAGCTGGGTCACAAATGGAAATTAAATTTCAATATCACCAAGTGCAAGGTGTTGCATCTTGGTGGGGAACCCTAAACACAGGTACACCCTGGGAGGGAGGCGCTGGAGGCCTCGATAGGGGAAAAAGACCTAGGGTCATGGTGGATACATGTATGAATAACTCTGAGCAGTGCAGGAGAGCAGCTAGCAAGGCAAACAGGATGTTGGGATGCATTGTAAGGGGATCACCTAGTAGCAAGGAGTTGATTCTGCCTCTGTACAATGGATCTCAGAGCACACCTTGAGTACTGTGCCAGTACTGAGACCATATTTGAAGAGGGGACATACAGCTCCTGGAGAGGGTACAGAGGGAGGGCCAACAAAGATGATAATAGGGCTAGGGATTTGACTCTATGAGGACAGATTCTGAGGAGCTCTGCCTGTCTTTCATTGAGGAGAGGAGAGACAGGGGAGATGATTGAGGTCTTCAAGTACCTCAAGGAAATAAATAGGGTAAACATGGAGGGGATCTTTAGGCTAAAGCAGGAGGTATCACCAGAGGGCATGGTTTGAAGTTGGAAGGTGGAAGGGTGAGGGGAAAAGAGGAGGAGGTTTTCACCGAGAGGGTGGTGGACCCTTGGAATGCACTGCCTGGTGAGCTGGTTCAGAGATCCACAGTGGAGGGCTTCAAGAGAGGGTGGGACAGACACAGAAAGTGGATGTATCAGATGATGGCCTGTCCCGAGGGGGTGGGGATGGATGATAGGGGTTTCTAGAGAACAAGGGATGGGAGGGTCTCTGCACCCAATTAACGATCTAGGTTCAAGCAGACTCGACAGACCGTAAGGCCTAATCTGCTGGCAAATAGTATGTTAGTATGTTAGTATGTTATTCATAATAAAACTCTTGTTGCAAATTTTACAACTGCTATTGGTTTTCCTATGCTTCCTGACCCCTGCCTCGATGACAGATGGTTTTAGAAGTGGGATTTACGCCATGCATACTCTAAGCCAGGAGTTTTGTGCATGGGTACTGGACCGAGTACCAGGGAAACATAGAGAAAGGTATGGAGTTTACAACAGCAAGTCCAGGAGTGGTTACCAGGAGAATGGCAGCCAAACTAACAGACACAGAAGTCCAGTCTGAGATTGTACAGCCAGCACAAGTTATAGAAAAGAACAGTGTGATGGTGCGGATACAAAGACACAGCAACCAAGGTGAAGTGCTTAAAAATGCAAAGTGCGTTTATAAATTTATTTTCGAAATAAAAATAACAGTTCAACACAATGATTCAGCCCCTGTTTCATCAACAGAGGCTGCAGCTTTACTTCAGCCAAGATAGCCTAAGTGTAATACCTTTTACACTTCTCAGTTCTGTGTGAAAACAGCACACTCCACAAGTAGATCTTTCCTCCTCAATATCAGCACTAGACTGACTTGACTATCTATGGCCCCCAGTGGTGAGCCCTATTTATACCCTAGGGATTAAATCAAATAACTGGGAGTTTCTGAGCCGTGACATTACATAATTGGGGAGTTTTGATATTATCCCTGCTTTAACATGCAGGTGCTTTTTATTTGGCCCTTTTTGCCCAAATATGCTTTATTTCTACAGGTAGCCCCAGTTACAACATCTCTGGGGCAGTAGAAACTCATTTTCATATTTCATTTAATTATGGGACACTACGGGCTTTTTATACATCTGCCCATAGTGTCCCGCTAAACGGCAAGAGGTATTTCTTTAACCGCACTTGCAGTTTCTCCTGATGCTTTGGAGCATGCTTTTCCTCCAAAGCAATTCTCCTATTTCCAGCTCTGAATAAGGAGTTTATCTTCAGCCGCTTGGTGCGGCAACTGTAACTGGAGCATTCTGTCTGCTTTAACACGCTCCTGGGTCACACAGACCGAGCATTTCTAGACACCAGAGCTGCTTGAAATAAGAGCGCAACATGCAGCCATGGATCCGTGCTCAATCGCACTCAGCAGCGGGACCATTTAGTAATAAATAGCACCAGTGTTTTTTAAACCTAAAGCATGATATGCACTTATGCTTAGGTATTTTACAAACAGCATGACTTGCATTAATAATTATCTCCAATTTGGGAGATCAAGGAGAAGTGCTTTCAGTGCTTAATGTGCAAGCAGGAGTTGACAAGAAAACAGGGACAAAAAAGCAATGAGAATGTCAGGTTGGCCACCTGACATGAAAAAAAAGAAAACAAGAAGAAAGAAAAGAGTGAGAGAAGGAGGGTACTGGCACATTGTTTTATGGTTGACAGGGTAAATAACAGGAGATCCCTGTTACAAACAGACAGTGACAGAACCAGAAAGCCTAATGGACTTTTTCAAATGCTGGGCTATACAACAGAAAGAGACAGAGATGCAGACAGAAAAAGAGATTCAACATTTAGAAGCACAGAGGAGAGAAGAGATGCAGTGACAGGAGCAGCAGAGGAGAGAAGAAATGCAGCAGAGGAGAGAAGAGATGCAGTGACAGGAGCAGCAGAAGAGAGAAGAGATGCAGTGACAGAAGTGATGCAGTGACAGGAGCAACGATGGCTGGATGCCTTGCAAGCTGTCAAAGGCAAAGGATCCGGCACAGATCCAGATGAGCAACAGAACACAAGCAACTTAAAAGCCATTAAACTTACAAAGCTGTGTCCCTCAGATGATATTGAGGCATACCTGACAACTTTTGAAAGAGTTACCACAGCCTGCCAATGGCCAAAGCAGCAATGTACAATCAGAATGGTACCCTACCTGACAGGGAAAGCCCAACTTGCCTACAGCAATATGGACACTGCACAGTCAGAAAACTATGACCTGGTGAAAAGTGAAATCCTGTAAAGATATGACATCTCAGAAGAGACCTACAGGCAGAGATTTTGATCTCTGAAGTACAGCTCAGTCGACAATCCTTGAGAATCCTTCACCCGACTCAGAGAACTCCTGATAAAATGCCTCCAACCAGAGGGCAAAATAGTCCTACAGATCATTGACACATTTGCAATGGAGCAATTTATCAACATCCTGCCTACAGATGTGCAGCTTTGGGTAAAGGAACACTGACCAGAAAGTGAGGAAAAGGCTGTTTCTTTGGCCAGGGACTAACAAATGGCCAGACTGATGCCACAGCAGTGAGGTAACAATCAAACACCAGTAAGACACTCTTTTTTCCCATTTAAGCACCAAGCCTGTTAAGAACTCTGGTGGGGATAATGAATCTGTGCCCAAAGACGTTATTTGCTATAACTGTAATAAGCCAGGTCATATTGCAAGAAATTGCCATAAGAAGAGTGACGCTTGAATACGTTTGTCCTCAACAAATTGGGGCAAGTACTTAACAGATGTGAAGGTGGGGGATAAGACTGTAAAGGGACTCATTGATTCGGGAAGCAGGCAGACCCTAGAGCATGTTGAGGTGTTGGGAAAACATTGTGCAAAAGGACCAGGTACTGGTGTCATCTACATCAACAAGGATACTCGATACTATCCCACCACCCAAATGACTCTGACCATTAAGGGTGTGGTGCACCACATGAAAGTGGGGTAGTACCTGAGTTACCTGTATCCATGATTTTTGGAAATTAATTTCCAGGACTTAATGAGTTAATCAAAGAGGGAGTAAATCCTGTTGTTTCAGCAGCTGTGTTGACAAGAGCTCAGGCAAAGAAAATTTCAGATGGTGGGGACTCTTTTCCTTTCACCGATTTTGAGTTGGACTTGTTTGAGTACAGCTCCAAGATCTGGAAATCCAGGAAAGAAAGATGATGCCGGAAGAAACTGTGACAACAAATGACTGACGGACATAAGGGGTTAACATATAAAAATGCTGAAACTAGACTGATAACTGATTGTATTCTTATTTCAGAGCAAGCTAATGATGTTTCTCTCTGGGGTTATTTTAAGCAGCTGATGTTGAAACCAAAACAGGGTGGACCAATGTTTAAAAAATGTAATGGGTTACTGTACAGAGTTTGGGTTAAACCTCAGACACATGAACAGACAGAACAATTGGTTATACCACAGAAGTATAGAACAGAGTTATTACAGAAAGCACATGATAGTCCTATGGCTGGTCACTCGGGGAGGGATCGCACCCTTGCCAGATTGCTGCATGATTTTACTGGCCTGGAATTCATGAAGATGTTGCTACTCATTGTAATTCCTGTGTTGAGCGCTGGGAAAGTAGCCCCAGTCACTAGAAAAGACAAGGTGCCCCTGGTGTCCCTACCCTTGATAAATGTGCCTTCTGAGAGAATTGCAAAGGATGTGGTTGGTCCTTTAGACAAATGTAAAAAGGGTAATAGATTTAGTCTGGTAGTATGCGACTATGCTACTCGATACCCAGAAGCAGTTCCAATGCATACTGTCACAGCTTCAAAAGTAGCAGCAGAGCTCACAAAAATTTTCAGCAGAGTGGGAATACCTAAAGAAATTATTACTGATCAGGGTAGTAATTTTGGTGCTGCATTACTTAAGGAACTGTACAGACTACTAGGTATCACTGCCATAAGAACATCCCCCTATCACCCTTAGACAGATGGTCTTGTTGATCGTTTCAACCAAACCCTAAAACGCATGTTTAAAAGGTTTGTTAAAGGGGAAGAGAAAGATTGGGACCAATACTTGCCTTACCTACCTTTTTGCTTACAGAGAAGTGCCACAGGCATCAACATGGTTTTCACCATTTGAAATGCTGTACGGTAGGCAGCCAAGAGGGCCACTGGATGTGATAAAAGAAACGTGGGAAGATAACCCCACTCAGAAACAATCTACATCTTATATGTGTGCCCTAAGAAAGAAGCTGGCAAAATATGCTGAAATTACCCATAGTAATCAGGAAGCGCTCAGCCAAGTACTACCTTCAAACTTCTTAAACACCTCTACCAGTGCAGAAACTAATGCCATACTTCATACAAAGTGTGCACATCCACCTTTCAACTTTAAATTTGTGACCGAAAGAGAAGCCAAAAAATACTTACTTAAAGTACTTGGTAGATCCAGAACTAAGATCTGAAGCTCATCACCCTTACACTTGATGAAGTCCTGACCCCACTCATCAAGATTATCAATAGGTCCCTCTCACTCTCCCAATTCCCCCATTTATGGAAGCTAGCTTTGGTGACCCCCATCCATAAAATTGGTGACAGGAACCACCATGGGAATTACAGGCCCATCTCCATTCTCCCCCCTCTATCTAAAGCACTTGAAGAAATTGTTGCAGACCTGCTGGGAGAGTATTTGGAGAAATACAACCTATAATCACCACACCAACATGGTTTTCAAAAGGGGCACAATACCACTACCACGCTACTTCAATTCACAAGCTATATTCATCAAGCCTTGGACTAAGGCCAACTCATCGGCGCCACCTACATTGACCTATCCAATGCATTTGATATGGTCAATCACCCATTACTGCATAACCAGCTAGCTATGCTCGGTCTATCAGCAGACATACCAACATGGTTTAACAGTTACCTCACAGGCCAGTCACAGCAGGTTAAGATAGGAGACGCTTTTTCATCCAAACTTCCTGTTCGCTCTGGGGTGCCCCAGGTCAATTCTGGGATGTTTACTTTTCAGCATCTTCCTCAATAATCTCCCCACGTACTGCCCCATGCAAATCCTCCTGTATGCTGATGATGCAATTATAAACACTAAGAACTTAGACCCTGCCCAATTGGTTAACCAGCTTCAGGAAAGCTTCACTGCAGTGGAGGTTTGGTTCATCACACAGAAGCGTGTGCTCAGCTACAAAAAACGAAGACCATGCTCTTCCATGGCTCACACAACAAACACAAAACCAACAGATCAGGAGTTACTCTGGAGCAGACAAATACTTTTAAATACCTTGGTGTAATGTTGGACATCACACTATCCTATATTGCTCACGTTAGCCACATCACCAAATCCATGAACATCCGTATTGGCCTTCTCTATAGACATAAGCACTGCCTTACTGCCGAAGCCCTGAAGCTTACAATCCAACACTCAATTTTCTCCATAATAGACTATGGGCTGGTGATATATGGTGCTGCTTCTAACACTGCCCTAAAGTGAATATCAATTGCCCCAACAAGGCCTGCCGACTTCTAACTGGGGCTACCCCAAGGACTCACACTTGTGACCTCTATGAGCAGGCAAATTGGCTGTAACTTGAGGGTAGGATATCCTGTCACACCTGCCTTGTAATAAAGAAGGCTACCCTTGGTTTTCTACCCCCTTGGGTTAATATTCTCCTCAGCTCTTCCTGCAATACTCGCCCCACCAGCAGTGCTGATCACTCAACCCTTCAAGTCCCCCAATCTTGGACTTCAAAAGGGCAACGGTCATTTGCATTCAGAGCTCCAAAACTGTTTCAACTCCCTGCACAATGAAATCACTAATGAAACCTCACTTGCTTATTTAAATGCAAACTTTGTCAGTCTCTTGTGGCCCGTGCCTCCTGTGGCTGTTTCACATAACCTGGGAACATCACTGATATTGGTTCGCCTAAACCATGGGCTCTCTCTGTAAGTTCTTTAAACCACTTTCCTAACACCCCCACCCTTCCTACATATCTGACAAGGCCTGCTGGCTGCTCCTCCAGGTACACCAGTAGCCCTACCTCTCCCAGTAAGTTCTCCATATCTTTTCCTAATCACCTCACCACCCCTCCCTTCAATTCAACATGGCCAGCTGGCTGCTCCTCTCTCTGGACTGGTAGACACTGTGTTATAGTTATCTACAGTACCTTCTCTCTGTCCACCTCAATCTGTACCCACCCCTTGCTTTCTCTACTCTCACCCTTGTGTATTACGATTGTCAGTTTAATCCACTCAGTTTGATAATGTTTTATGATTTATTATGACGTATTATAGCATTATGATGTATTATATTATACATCTCCCATACATTGTGTTTTTTATGTACCTTGATGTGGAACCTGTGTAAAAGAGCCTTTGGTTTAAAGGTGTTAATCTGAGAAGTTTCAAATAAACAAATAAATAAAAGAGGCCTAAAACCAGCAGAAGGTATATTATGACCATGGGGTAAAAGAAAGTTTTTGAGCCGGGCGAAAAGGTTTTCCTACTGTTACTCACAACAGAAAATAAACTGCTAATGAAGTGGCAAGGGCCTTATAGAGTGGTAAGATGCACGGGCACTGTTAACTATGAGACTGAGAGCCCTGACAGGAAAAATCCTATTAAGATATACCATGCTAACCTCCTCAAGAAATGGTTTGAAAATATGTCAAAAGCTGCATTGCTAGTTTTACCAGAAACTGATAAAAAAGATATTAATGTAGCTTATGATAGACTGGAACAAACTATAACTGCTGATGCTGTAAAGGTGAATATTTCCTTAACCTCAGAACAAACTGCAGACATTCGTAATGTGCTGAAGACATTTAACAGTACTTTTACCATGGTACCAGGCTGAGCAAAAGAGGTTGAGCATGTAATAGTGCCAAGGAATGCTCACCCTATTAGGCAAAAGACATACAGATTTACCAGATGGTTAACAGCTGACTTGGTTAAGGAAATACAAAAAATGAAAGAACTGGGTATCATAGAAGAGTCGAGGAGTGCTTGGTCATCTCCAATGGTAATTGTAAACAAAAAAGAAGGGGGTGTTAAAATCTGCCTTGATTTTAGGAAACTTAATCAAGTATCAGCATTTGACAGTTATCCTGTCCCCAGAACAGATGATTTGGTGGACAGACTGAGGAGTGCAAAGTATTTCAGTACCCTCAATCTCACCAAGGGTTACTGGCAAATCCCTTTAGCTAAAGAATCCAGAGACAAAACTGCATTTGCAACTCTATTGGATTCTATCAGTTCACCACCATGACATTTGGTTTACATGGTGCTCCAGTGGTATAGCGGAGGTAGTATAGCACAGTGGTTTAAGGCTCTGAGCTGCAAATCTGGTGACATCCAGCAGACCAGACCTGGGTTTGAATTCCACAGCTTCCACCTGCAGACTGTCTGACCCTGAGCAAGTCACTTAACTTCCCTATGCACCTAGGTCGCACTTGTAAAAAGCTTTCAGCTTAGTGTGCTAGTCCTGTTAAACAACTAACTAATAAAAAACATGGATGTAATTATCACCTCACACTGGTTATTGTGCTATGTACCTGGATGATGTCATGGTGTACAGTCAAAACTGGAAAAGTCACCTGGAACACCTATGAGCAGTTATCCAAGCTATCAAAAATGCAGGTCTGACTATTAATCCTACCAAATGTACATTGGGCATGCAGGAAACCAGATATTTGGGCTATGTATTGGGAAAGAGAAGTTAAGCCAGAAATGTCTAAAATAGAAACTGTAGCTAACAGCACTGTCCCTAAAACAAAGAAACATGTCAGGTCATTTTTAGGCTGGCTGGTTATTATCAGAGATTTGTTCCTAACTTTGCTGAGTCAGCTACTCCCCTCACTGAACTAAAAAAAAGAGTACCCAAATAATGTGAAATGGACCCCAGAGTGTGATGAAGCTTTTCAAGCCATTAAGGCTGCATTATGTCCAGCCTCTGTTTTAATAAACCCAAACTTTGAGAATCCATTTTTATTACAAACAGATGCATCAGAGGTAGGCCAAGGTGCAGTCCCGAGTCAAAATATAGATGGAATGGAACATCCTATTCTGTACATAAGTAGGAAGTTGCATGACAGAGAGAAAAGGTACTCCACCATTGAAAAGGAAGGTTTAGCAGCAAAGTGGGCCATGGAATCCCTTAGGTTTTATTTGCTAGGAACTAACTTTGTACTTATAACAGATCACAGTCCTCTTTGTTGGCTTAACCAAATGAAAGAGAAAAATTCCAGAATCACAAGGTGGTACCTGGCACTACAGCCATTTAACCCTTAGGCTGCCTGAAGATTTAGAATGTATAGGATTTTAAGATATGTATACATGCTGGTGGCACAGCAAGGGTTAAATTCAAGGTGATACACAAATCTGGTAAAGAGAATAGCAATGCTGATTTTCTGTCAAGCTATGGATCAGGAATTGAGGGCTCCGAAGGTTGAAAAAGAAATGTATGAGTTTAAACTTTACTATTTGCTGTACTGTTATAGAAAAAGGATACTGCACATGTGCTGAATTTCTGAAAGTTAGAAGCTAATGTTAGTAGAGAATTAATAGAAAGTTTTGGAAACCTGTTTGATAAAAAATGGTTCCCTCTTAAGGAGGGGGTGTATGTAATAGGGTTGAATAGGACCCTATGGAGAGTTTGAATGCAGGGATCTGTTCTGTTCTTTCCTTTTCTGTCTGTCTGTCTGGTTGCGCAACCAAATTTTCTCATGAGACCTGGGACGTAATTACCTGGACAGTCTCGCAATTATCTGCTTCTCGCTGTCTCTCAACCTTACCTTATTGTTTCTGTCTTTTCCTCCCTTGCATATCTGCTGGTATAAAAATATATGCAAATCATTACATGGAAATGTAACTGATATTGGGATCCCTTTGTTTAGAAATTATATAGTATTACTGTTGAAATGTATATAATTATAATTCGAGATGACTGCAAAAAGCTATTGAGAACTCAAGAGGTTAACCTGAGAGCAGTTTTTAAGCCAGTTTTCAGAAGCTGTGGAGAAGGTGCCTCAGTTCTGGGACATTGTGTTCTTGCTTTGCCTGTCTGAAATATACAAGAACATTTTAGAAAAAACATGATGTGTGTTAAGGAGGGGGCTGCAAAGATTTATAAAAACAGAGCTGCAATTTCTGGCCAGAGACACAGAGATCGAACGAAAACAGTTGGATCTTCTCTGTTTATTCTGCCTTTGTAAATAGTTATTCTGAACAATTTTTTTATTTTATCTTATTGTTATTCATAATAAAACTCTTGTTGTGAATTTTACAACTGCTCCTGGTTTTCCCATGCTTCCTGAACTGTGCCTCGATGACACCCCTCAACCTGTAACTTTCTATGGTTCCCTCTAACCAGGTGCATTATTTTGCACTTTTTTGCATTGAACCTCAGTTGCCACATCTCCGACCATCTTTCAAGTTTCTCCAGGTCCCTCTTCAGTTTCTGCACCCCTTCTGGGGTATCCATCCTGTTGCAGAACTTGGTGTCATCTGCAAACAAGCATACCTTTCCTTCCAGCCCCTCTGCAGTGTCACTAATGAAGGCATTGAACAGGACTGGTCCCAGTACTGATCCCTGTGGTACCCCGCTGGTCACCCACTCTCCCCAGATTGTACCCCATTTACTACCACCCTCTGTCTCCTGTCTGTTAACCAGTTCTTTTCCCAGTTCACCATCTTGTCTCCCATGCCCAAACTACCAATCTTGTTAACCAGCCTTCTATGTGTGACGGTGTCAAAGGCTTTGCTGAAATCTAGGTAGGTGACGTCTACTGCCACTCTATGATTTACTTCCCTAGTCACCCAAACAAAAAAATCTATCTGATTCATTTGACATGGCCTTCCTGCTGTGAATCTATGTTGCCTAAGATCCAGGGTGTGCCACTGTCCTTTCTTTCAGCAGTGTCTCCTTGATCTTTCCTACCACTGAGATGAGGCTGACTGGCCTGTAGTTCCCCGTCTCCTCCCTACTGCCACTTTTGTGCAGTGGAACCACACGTGCCCTCTTCCAGTCCTCTGGCACCAAACCAATGTTGAGAACAGGGCTGCCAGAGGTGCTGTCAGTTCTCTTCACAGCTCCCTTAATATCCTCAGGTGGACGCCGTCTGGCCACAAGGCCTTATCCACCTTCAGCTTGCTGAGTTCTTCCAGAACTCGCTCCACTATGAATGGACTGGTGTCCACTTCTCCCCTCCCCATTGCTTCTGCTACCCATCTGTGGTCCTTGACCCTCTCCCCAGTGAATACTGAGCAAAAGTATTTGTTCACTATTTCTGCCTCATTCAGATCCCCCTCCTTACACTCTCCCTCCTCCCATTTGAGCTTCACAATGCCCCACCCCAGGTTTTCTTCTGTCACTGATGTACCTGTAAAATGCCTTGTCCCCTTTTTTCACAGACCATGCTAAACCTTCCTCTGTCTGCACCTTAGCACTCCTAACAGCCTTCTCTGGATCCCTTAGACATTCAAGGTATACATTTCTGTCCTCCTCCCTTTGGGTCCCCTTATATTTCCTGAAACTCAGTCTTCTACCCCTGACTTTATCCCCCACATCCTTAGAGAACCATAGTAGTTTCCTTCTTCTTTTCCCTTTGGCCACTATCCTAATGCATTGGTTTGTTATCCCCACTATGGCTCCTTTCAGTTTCTCCCATTGTTCCTCCACCCTATTTATTACCTCTCCCTTCCCCAGGACAGCTTGTATTCATCTACCTATTTCAGTGAAATCCACCCTCCTAAAATCTATGACTGGGACGTAAACATACCAGGATACACTATCTACAGGAGGGGCAGGGAGGGTAAAAGAGGAGGAGGAGTAGCTCTTTACATAAGGGAAGGAATCAAAGCAACAGAACAAAAGGGAAAAAAGGGAGGAGAAGAAGCACTGTAAATTTGAGACTGCAATGGTACCACAATCCGCATAGGGTTAGATGGCAGACTTTTCCTTAGGGGAGGAAATGGACAAGGAAATGATAGAAAGAATACTTAGAATGGCAGAAAAAGGGGAGATATTGCTGATGGGTGATCTGAATATGCCAGATGTTAACTGGAGTGCAGTTGCAGAAGCCACTTTGAAGAGTGGGGTTATTCTAGATGCCGTACAGGGGGCATGCCTTAGACAACTAGTATTGGAGCCCACTCGAGAGGGAGCAATCTTAGACCTGGTTCTCTCAAATGGAGATGAAGAGAGGATCACAGATGTAGAAGTGGGTAGCCATCTGGGAACTAGCGACCATCGAACAGTATGGTTCACAATAAACACAGCAATAGAGTCAAGCCATACGAAGGCATAAGTACTGGACTTTAGGAGGGCTGACTTTCTGAAAATGGGTGAGTGCCAAGGAATGCACTAGCAAATGGGCAGGAAGTAGGGTGGAAGAACAATGGGAATAACAAAACTGCCATCACAGAGGCAACAAGCCTTGTGTGAAGCAAATAAACAAACAAATGATGTAAGAAACCACTATGGTTCTCAAAGGAAGTGGCAGTGAAGGTTCAAGAGAAAAAGAAATCATTCAGGAAGTACAAGGAATCACAGAAGGAGCAGGACAGAGAACTGTATCAGTTAAAGCAAAAGGATGCTGGGAAGACAGTCAGAACAGCAAAGGCCCAAACCGAGGAAAAGATAGCCAACTCAGTTAAGAAGGGGGATAAAACCTTTTATAAGTACATCAGGGAGTGAAGAAAGACCAAGGGAGGGTTAGTGAGGCTTAATAAAGGAGAGGGAGGGTGGGCAGAGGGTGACTGTGAAAAGGCAGAGATACTAAACAAATATTTTTGCTCAGTATTTACAAAGGAAGAGGGGGAGGTACCTAAAACAAATAGCAGAAACACTCTGGATACAGAAGTTGATACCAGCCCATTTACAGAAGAAAGGGTTATGAAAGAACCTTAAAACTGAAGGTGGACAAAGCAATGGGGCCTGATGGGATTCATCCCAGAATTCTAAAAAGAACTAAAGGTAGAACTAGTGACACCACTGACTACCCTCTTAACAAATCATGGGAGGATGTGGTGGTACCCGAGGACTGGAGGAGGGCAGATGTGATTCCCTCAATGAAAGTGGGAGTAAGGCAGAGCAGGAAACTATAGACCTGTTAGTTTAACCTCAGTGGTAGGAAAAATGATGGAATCACTTCTGAAGGAAAGAATTGTTGAGTATCTAGAGGCCAGAGGGGCACAGGACCCAAGACAGCATGGATTCACAGTGGAAGGTCATGCCAGACAAATCTGATAGATTTCTTGACTGGGTGACCAAAGTAGTAGATCAGGGAGGGGCTGTGACATGGCCTACCTAGACTTTAGCAAGGCATTTGACACAGTCCCACACAAAAGATTAATATACAAGTTAGCCAGCCTAGGAGTGGGTCCCAAGATGACAGCCTGGGAAGAATTGGCTGGAGAATATGACACAGAGAGTAATAGTAAATGGAGTCCACTCTGAAGAAAGGGGGTTACTAGTGGGGTACCACAGGGTTCAGTATTAGATCGTCCTCTTCAATGTCTTTATAAGTGACATTGCAGAGGGACTGAAGGAAAGTATGTCTCTTTGCAGATGACACAAAGATCTGCAACAGAGTTGATGCACAAGGTGGGGTGGAAAGGATGAGAAGGGACTTGGCAAGGTTAGAGGAATGGTCAAATGTATGGCAGCTTAGATTCAATGCTAAGAAGTGCAAGGTAATGCACCTGGGAAACAAAACCCAGGGAAGAGTACACAATGGGGGTGAGATACTGACAACAACAACAAAATGGAAAGGAACCTGGGGTGGTCATATCAGATGACCTAAAGGTGGCAGCAATGTGAGAGGGCACAGGAGGGTTGTGGGGATACTGGGATGCATACGGAGAGGCATCACCAGTAGAAAACAGGAAGTTATTATCCTCTGTACAGACAGTTGGTGAGACCCCATCTGAGTACTGCGGTTCTGGAGACCCAATCTCTGCAAAGACATAGACAGGATGGAAGCTGTCCAGAGGAGGGCAACTAGAATGGTGCAGGATCTGCACCGGAAGACCTATGAAGAGAGACTTAAGGAGCTAAATATGTATAGCCTCGAGGAAAGGAGGGAGAGGGGGGACATGATAGAAACTTTCAAGTACCTCAAGGGAATCAACAAAGTCCAAGAGGGTAGCATCTTTCAAAAAAAGAGGTGTGCAAGAACAAGGGGGCACAATTTGAAGATAGAAGGGGGGCTCAGAGGTAATTTAAGGAAGTATTTTTTCACAGAGAGGGTTGTGGATGCATGGAACGGCCTTCCAGAGGAGGTTGTGGAGCCAAAAACAGTGGTGGAATTCAAGCATGCATGGGACAGTCATAAGGCAATTCTAGGGGGTGGGGGTAGGAAGAAGTAGGCTGCTGGTTAACTAGGATCTGCAGCTTATCCATTAGGTAGGGAAATGGGCAGACTGGGTGGGCCAAGCGGACCTTATCTGCCGTCAAAATCTATGTTTCTATGTTAATAATACTTTTGCCCCTGTGTGGCATAATTGAGTCCATGTTGCCATGCTGAACCACAGCATATGGTGGTCATTAGACCCCAGCTGCCCTTCAACCTGTATTTCTTGATTCTGTTCCCATTGGTCCATACCAGATCCAGAATTGACTTGTCCCTGGTTGGTTCAAGTACTAGCTGCCTGAGTCAAACCCCTGCAGGGATTTTAGGATGGCTGTGCTTCTGGCTGAAGCAGCCACCTGTGTGGTCCAATCCACATCCAACATATTGAAATCCCCCAGTAGCAGGATTTTGCCTTTAGCTGCCATGTTGTGTATGTCCTCCACTAGTTCCCAGTTAACTTCCTCTCTCTATATCGGAGGTCTGTAGATCACCCCTGTGCATACTGCTGTTCCATTCCCTGGATCCAGGGTGACCCACATTGCCTCAGTCTCCCCCTGTCTTCCATGAACTTCTGTAGTCTTTATACCATCTTTGATGTACAGGGCCAACCCCCCACCCTTTACCTCCTGTCCCTCCTGAACAGTGTATAGCCTGATACATTGACTTCCCAGCCATGATTAGCAGAGTACCACGTTTCTGTTATTGCAGCTGTATCAAGATCTGCATCTGCTAAACAAGGTTTGTGTCTGGAACCTTATTTCCTAGGCTACGGCATTTGCTAACATGACCTTCCATGTTTTACAGTCTTCCCTCCCTCTGCTCCTGTTCTCCCACTCCAGTGTCTTCCTCCCACCCCAGTTTCATTTTCTATGTGCTCACCATGTATCACTTGTTATACGCTCTTTGCCTATCTGCTCTTCTCTGCCTGCTTCAGCTGTATCTGTTGGCAACTTATGTTCCTATGGGGGGTATTCCTAAGCTTCCTGCCTCTTCTGGCTCTCCCCCTTTGGCAAGTTTAAATGCTGTCAGCTGAAGCATTTCAACTTCTCACTAAGGGCCAAGGTACCCTTCTCGGAGAGATGCAGGCCATCCTCCTTATATAAGCTCGCATCTGTCCGGGTCAGGGCCCAGTCCCCTGTGAAGCCAAAACCCTCCCTTCCACACCAATCCTTCAACCAGGAGTTGAAGGTATGGATGTGGAGTGCCCTATCCTCCCCTGTGCCCTGGACAGGTAGTACCTCCGAGAATGAGACAGAGCATGCTAACTGTTTCAGGTTCTCCCCAGCTTCCTGAAATCCTCCTGGACTCTGGCTAACTCCACCCTTCTCCCTGCCAGGTCATTGGTCCCAAGGTGGACAATGACATCCAGCTGCTGCCTCCTAGCTATTGCCCTAGTAATCCTATAGATCCACTCCCCATTCCTTCATGTAGTGCTTCTCGGGATGCACTTGGCCTCCCTCTCTCCCCTGCTAGGTTTCCCTTACTCCACTCCCCAGACAATAGAGCCCCCCATTAGAAGAAGCTTCCCCTACTCTGGGGTCCCCTGCCTCCCTTCCCTGGGGCTCCATCCTGCGGGACCCACCCATCCTCCCTGGTCCCAGTCTCAGGTTCCTGAGTGAGGCTTTCCTGTTCCTCCAAAAGAGTGTAGGAGTTACTAAGCAGGACTGGTTGAGGGATGTGCTTTTGACCACCCCCTCACCCTCCCTGAGCCCACCGTGGTCCAATCACTCTTCTTCCAGGGCATCCTTTGAGGTTCAGGCTGTGGACCCGGTGGTCTATTGGAGGGGGTTGGTGCTGCCTGCAGCCAGGACAACTCTACACAGAGACAGGCAACCTCCTCCCTCAGCCCAGAGTGGTGCCTGCAGATAGGGCAGCATTGCAGCCTCCAGAACGTCTTCCTGAGAACTACTGCTCCACAACCACTGCACTGCACCACTCCCATCATGTCTGTTTCCCTTCTCAATCTACTGCCTGCATTGCACAAATGCTCATTTGATGATGGGCACAGTCTCGCTGTTTTTCACCTAGCAATGTCCTTCCTGTCCTTCCTTAAAGGATTTGATTCTGTCAATGACATGTACCTCATCAATGGCTTTGAAAAGCAACTCCCTGTATGGAAACAGCAGGCTGAACAGCATAAGCCATACAAGAAATGGTTGATGGTAGTCCTGAAAGAAGGCATCACTCACTAAGGAACACAGGAAAAGAAGCATCAATGGTTTTAGGTGGTAGATTATGATGAAACTTCTGCTAGTACAATGTGCATCTGATGTTGGACAAAAAAGAACTTAAGTGTATGGGGGCTGGCCATGTTATATAGCGCTATGGAAAAAGCTCTCCATGAGGTCCCAATGCTGATGGCTTACTGTCCAATGTATGTGTGGCTCCATGGAGGAAACATTCTCAAAGAAGATTGAGAAACATGCCTCTCAGTCAACAGTCATCAGCTGTTCAAAGATGGAGGCAAGAGACCATCACTGAAAAGTAGAGGCATATCCTGAGGACTGTTTCTCCTTCTTTTGATGCAATTGGTTGGGATCACAGGCACTGGATGTGATCAAGTTGAATATTTCAGTCTTATCTTTTCCTGCATAGCTGCCCCATCCCTGAGTCTATGCCTTCACAGCTTTTATATGGCATTAAAAAAACATTGAAATGATGTGCTACTGTATATAAATGGAACACACAATGGGCTCAATTCTCAAAGGTCAGGACAAGCTGCACCAATGGCAGTTTGTGCCGACTCCTGGTGTGCCAGTGACCCTAAGCCTATTTCTCTATTGGGTAGGGTCTCTGTGGCAAAGTCTAGCAGTTTGCAACAAAGATGACCATGTGCCAAAGAGAGGGCGCACACAAGAGGTTTGTCGCAAGCTGTTGGCATGGTCAGGCAACAGTTAGGCCAGTGTAAGGTAATCTAGTGGTCCTCCCATCCCCAGATTCCCTTATAAATTAAACAAATCCCTTGCCCAATCCCCATGTAAGAAATCCCCGTCCCTGGTAGCTAGTGGCCCCACATCCACAATCCCCTTATAAATAAAATACTTGTTGCCTGATCTGCAAAAAATAACCCTGTCCTTGGTAGCTAGTGGTCCCTCGATCCCCAATCCCCTTATAAATAAAATATCAGTTGCCGATCTGCAAAGAATAACCCTATCCCGGTGGCTAGTGTACCCCCATCCCCTTATACAGTAAACTAGCACCTCCCAAGCCCCAATCTGCCCGTGACAGAACTGTTATATTCCCATGGTAGTCTAGTGGCCCCCCTGCACTGACAGGCAGTGCCCACCACCCCACACTCCCTATCCTGATCCCCATTGGTTATTGGCACAGTTCACCACTCACCACCATGGCCAGACACCAACTGAGCTGTCACTGACTGTCACTGAGCATGTACTTGTATACGATACATGCTCAGTGATTGACAGGCTGTCAATCACTGAGTGCATACTGTATATGAATACAGCTCAGTGGCTTCTCAGTCAGCAGCTGGTCATGGTGGTGAGCCATGGACTGTGCCAGTCGGAGGCCAGGATTAAGATAGGGGAGCGGGGTGGTGGAGCACTGCCTGCCAGTGTGAGGGGTTTGAAATACAAACCACCATGGAAAATAACATTCCTTTATGGGCAGATTGGGGCTAGAGGGGCTGCTAGTTTACTGTATATCAAGATCAGGATGGGAGTACCACTAGCCACCAGGAACAGGCTTTTTTCTGGGATTGGGCAACAAGTATTTTATTTATAAGGGATCAGGATTGGGGGCACAGCACATTGGCGCAATGTACAATCCTCCCAGAGGATTTCTAAATACCTGTAGGTTAGCCCTTGGTAGTTAGACCTTTGCCCTCTAGGAGGGTTTTGTGAATGCCAAATTAGGGGGCATGACAGCCTGCATCTGTCACAAGCCCCCTAGCACCATGAGCAGCCCATTTTATGGTGCACGACTGGTGCAAGCCCCCTTCAGTGCATGCTGCCATGCTGCCTGTGTTTGACACAGGCTGCTTTTCAGAATGTCTCATGGTGCAATTTTTGATGCAAGATACCACTTGGGTCATTTTTACAGCTGTAGACAGAGCCTACAGCCATTTTGGGATTGATCTGTTGCTCTTAAAATGGCCGAATCATGGCACCTTTCTTTGGACTTTTGGAAGTATCCTTCTGAAAGTCCAATGGAGCTTGTAACACTCCACCACTTTGGCCACTACAGAGTAAGAGTCGCACTATTTCAGCTGCTACTCAGATTCTGGGACAAGAACTATGCATGCGTTTTATGACATGTACAGTTCTGTTGGCACTATAATTTTGTGAATGGCAGAAAGCCATTCGCCACAACTATGCATGCACAAATGCCACACATGCGCAGTTGTGTCACCTCCACTATCTTGCAGATGGCACTCCTCCTGCACCCTCCCACTACTTCTGTCCTCCACACTCCCTCTGTTCCCTCCCTGCACCGGCGGGTAATAAAACCCTCCTGCTCCCTCCCACTGCTGCTGTCCTTCCGTTCCCTTTGTTTCCTGTCCCTGCATCAACATAAGGGTGCCCAGTCCCCATGTCAGCATGATGCAATCCCCCCAAACTCATGTGGTACACTGGGAGCCCACCCCAGTGAGCCCAAAGTTATATTTTTTATTTTTTTCTCCCACGCTGACATCAGGTGCCCAATTCCTGTTTTTGCATCACGTACCCACCCACACCAACTCAAGTGGCACACTGGGAGGCAACCCCAGTGTACCTAAATTTCTTTTTTCCCACCCCACTGACATCGGGGTGCCCAATCCCAGTGTCATCATCATGCCCCCAACTCATGTGGTACACTGGGAGCCTAACCCAGTGTGCACAAATTTATATATTTTTTTTCCTGTAAATAACGAAAACCATCCCCCACTGTCTTTTTTTACTTTAAAAAAAGAAAATGGTCCCTAATCATCACTCCAGGCCCCCTTCCCCATCCCCACTCTCCCACTGAGCATCCACCTCCTCGCACTCCCACCCACACCCCATATTTACTTTAGGAGATTGGCACTGTCATCTTCTCTGGATTGGGACACGTCTGCACTCTTCAAAGCCGAACTGGGAACTGAAGAATCAAAGGTAAGTGTTGTATAGTGGCAGTCAAAGAGGTTTAAACTTAGGTTGATATCTCAGCCATTTTAGGAATTTTGGCATGAAATTGTCAACATGGGGTTCTTGGGACCCCACCTTGTGAACATTGTCACTTCACTACTCGGTCCTGAAAGGTGATTTCGCCATCACTGCACAGAATCACTTTTTGGGACCAATTACTGAAACAAGAGTGCCACTGTTCATGAGGTGGCTTCCTAAAAAGCCCATTTTTCAAATTTGGTGAAAAAATTCAGAAAAATTACTGTGTTATGAGTGTACATTGTACAGTTTCTCCACACACGGATAACTTTGCCAATTTTTTATATTTTCACTCCAGATTTTCAACATTGCCATTTTTAAACACCTCCTTATTAGCTGTATAGCTGTCATTTTTCACATCCTGCCAAAACATGTTTCACTCCTGTGGCACAGAACAGCACAGTCACTCTGCAAAATCACCTTTTGGGACAAGTGAACAAAATGACAGTGGCACTCTTCATGATGTGGGGTCCCAAAAAAGCTATGTTGAAGATTTGGTGAAACAACTCCAAAAAATGGTCAAGTTACACCCGGTCATTCAAAATGTTCTACACACAGGTGTAACTTTGGTCATTTGGTAGTTTACCACAGCTGTATCGGCTCTGCAAAGATCTTGTTGTTTGATGCTGGCACCTTGCATCAGTCTAAGGGCTTGAGAATCGGGCCCTATGACTGAATCTGAGTGGAGTATAACCTTCATAACCATATGTTATTAAAAACCTCAAAGTCACAGGGCTTAAATGCAGATGTCTTCCTCTGTAGTACATTTGATGAAGCAATCTGTTTTGCTAAATGTTGTAATTCAAACTGCAATCAGATATCATTATTAAACTCTGAAAAAATTAGCCTATATATATACATATATATATATATGTATACAAATATATATGTATGTGTGTGTGTTTAGTGCTCTTTAGTAAAACTTAAAAAGAACTGCTTGATATGACTTGGGCTAAAGCTGACTGTTTGATGTTTTTGAATTCATTTTGCCCCATATGGCAGGTTTTTGTCTAGTGAAGCAATTGAAAGAGAACACTGTGGTGGACGTTTGGGGCCGGAACCAATTTAGAGGTGAAACGTAAGTAAATTTTACAAATTAGATATGGTCATGTTAATGTTTAGTACATAAAATGAAATATACATAGTTTATACCATACAGTATGTCCTTAATAAGCCTCACGATACAGTTCATCCAGTAAAACTGACATGACTTGATGAAATGGTACTTTTCCTGGCTGGTAACATTCCAGCTAGCAGCATGTTTAGATGTTGGACAAGTTCTAAGCTGAATTATTCTACAAGGGCATTCTTCTTAAAAGCTATCTCTACTTTTAGGTCTGGAACTGAAGAATAGCTTTTATACCATAAACTGAATGACAGCTTAAGACAGATATAAAACAACAATCTTATCACTCTTTACAATGCTGCAAAGAGTAGCAGTTCCTTATTTTGCTACATAATTCTATTTTTGCACTAGTTGACAGGTGGCAGTTAAAAGGCAGTTTGCTGTACACACTTCCCCAAGATAAGCAAAACATCACATCATCAATATAGTGTACTCTTGCTATTTTTCTTACAAAACTGGTTACCCATCAATATATAGTTACTGGTCAGTGTGTTTATTGACCAGACTGATGCTCATTTAAATGTCATGTTAACTGTGTCTTATCCATATTAACTGGTCTGATAATATGGCATGAGTGTCAGTAAAGTCAGATGTATTAATTTTTCTTATTATTTTCTTTCTGTGTAACTTTCAAACTGGTGACTTTTCCAAATACATGTATACCAGTTTCCACCCAAATTGCAATGAAAATAGTGGACATGAAGGAGCAAGAAAGAAATGTGAACTCAGGAAGACATTATATTTTCTAAACAGTGCAATTTGATGCTGTGCTGTTTCAGCACCGTCCTCAGATGTCGGTCATGACTATAGTGTGTGACAAACCCAGTTCATAAACAATACATAATTCCCAAGTTCTATAGGTGTCCTGTTTTAAAAAATGAACCTTAGAAAGGCACAATAAAAAAATCACAGAATTCCCATTGTTTTCAGTTACTTGTAAACAAAATGGCAGCTGTTGATGCCCCCATGACCACACACACAGAATTTCTAAAGTGTAATAAATTGTACACTGAGCTTCTTTTACAAAATAAAAATAAAACACCAAAGTGGAAATGCATTGCAGCAAAGTGGATTGATTGAGAATAAAGAAAGCAAAAGTTACATCCATAGTCCATGATCTGTGAACCAGCAATTATATCAAATAAACTATGGGGCATTGTCATTATTATTATTTTTTTACACACTCTCAGTGTGTGATACCATCAAAAACCACTTGTGCTTTGCACTTGGGGTTGTTTATGTGGTACTACACACCTCAGGTATGTAAAAAAAATAAACAATGTACCACACTCTGTTCATTATTCTAGATGTTCTAATTCCCAGTCCAACACATTAAAGTAATTAAATAATAACAGGTGGGTGTGGACACTGCTGAGGTGCTGTCCTTCTCATGAGTCTCTAGCAAGGTTTCTTCTGCCCATCTCTGGTTACTGTCCAGTTGGAAGTTAAATATCCCATGGCACTTACTGAAGAAGAGTGGTGGGTTTTATTGCAAAAAATAAAACTATACAAGAAATGCAAGAAATAATATCAAAACAGTTTCATATTATACATCCAGAAAGAAAAATACACTCAAAGAGAAAAAAATAGAAACCAAATGAATCAAAAAGGAAAATATAGAAGCAAAGATTAGAAACCACTAAGACAGTTAATATCATAGAAAGACTATATGCAAATTACTTTTTAGCTTAATGGTTTATATCACAAGCTTATCTGTATATGTAATTCAAAGCATACAATTCCATTGTTCATTTAAAAGAGACATGGATATCTTACTAACTTCAAATTAATATATCACATAAAGGTCGTAAGTTATTTTTGCTAAGAGTTCATGTAAAGAAACCTGTTTCTTCTGCAAAGAATATAAACACCTGTTTTCCAAGTACGCCATTTAAAACATGCAAATAATATCCTTAATGTACTCATATTCCATTTTTTTCCAAATGCCTGTATAATTTTAATATACCAAAATATCATACATTATAGTACAAAATGCTCATTCATTCCAAATATGGGCTACTAACTGCCAAAACCCAGAAATGTAGAAGCATGTAAAAATAAATGTTCCATAGTTTCTAATTAATCTTGACAGTTCTCTCTTGTACAAACTCAGTTTGTACAGTTTAGCTTTTGATTAGGTTTTACATTAAATTTTTTTAAGGAACAAAACCATTGTTTATTCCATGTCTTAGGCGATATTCTAGAGTCACTGATTTCTCTAAATATTTAAAGTAATTTGTGGGGGCACTTATCAAATACAGTTTCCACCTGAAACTGAGTTTCCAGAATCCAAGAATACATATTTTTCCTAGAAATAGTTAGCAGTTGGTGACTAGTAATGTTGCTTTGTTTAATTTTACAAAAGGGTTCTCTCAAATAGGTAGCTGCCAAAACAGAACATTTAATCACGCTGAGGGACCCCTTGTCCCATACTGTAGGCATAGCCAAGTCTTACAATTAAGGAAAAGCCAAGGTTCCCAACTCTTCCCTGTACTAATCAATAATGGCTTAAAATTTGCCTAACAAAAAATTCCCTAATGAAAAATCTGAGGTGCTATATTCAAACCACCAATTCAAGAATGGGAGTTTCCCCAGTGTCATGTCCAACATTCCCCACGTCAATAAAACAGGTCCATGCAACCCCCACCGCCACCCCCAGATGCACCCAGAAACACGCTATCATAACTTAGTGAGCCTTTTCAAGTCAAAAATTAAGAGTAAAATCAAATAAAATAAAGTCAGTTTGTTTTTGTACAGGCAGTAGATTAGAAGTGGTTACTGTGGTACACTTTTGGCCAAGGGACCAAGCTAGAAGTGAAGCGTAAGTACATTCCACTAACTGAAAATTGTTATTTCAATGCTTAGTAAATAGAATGAAATGAGTGCCTTTTTGCCATGTACCCATGCCAAGTGTTAGGATGTAATGTAGCTGTTAAAATTGGGGCTTTTGTGGAATGGCATTCCTATTAGTTGCTGGCATTCTATTAATTAGCAGTATTTTCTGGCACTGGCAGGTATTTTGCTGAAATATTGTATTAAGAATCTCTTCTGTGTTTTCTCTCTCCCTCCCCCTTCAATTCTATGACTGAAGAATAGCTTAATTCTATAAATCGTGTATAGAAAATATGTATATTATAACAAACCAGAAGATATTCAACTAGTAAGGCACAGCAATTCCACATTGAACTCTAAGTCTGATTAACAAAGACTTACCATAGTTGGCAGATTTGAGACAGATAAACCAGAGGATTACTTTAAAGCAATTTGATTTCAGATCAAGAAATCATTAGCTGATGGCAATGAACCACTAGAACGGGAAGGTTATTTACATCAGTATAAGTTCCTCCTGAAATGAAGACAAAAATAAGACTTAACCTTTAAATGTCCCAAATCCGGATGTACAATGTATAATAGTAACCATAATATGAAGTAGTGGAGTCTGTCATTATATTATACACATACAGTTTGGCTTTAGTACACCCTGACTTTCAAATGTTTTCTGTTACATTATGATAACAATTTCTACCTTTAGTCTTATTAAAAAACAAAATACTAATACACAGAAACATAGAACTTAATGGTAGATAAGGACCTGTTGGCCCACCTAGTCTAACCATTTTTCTCTAACTACAGTATCTCCACAGTCCCTAATCGATCTCTGTCTCTTTCTCTCTCCCCCCACGTCCTTTCCACCAAGACACCCTTATGCCTATTCAATGCATTCTTGACCCCCCCCACACCATCACCACCTTCTTCATCTACACCACCTCTGCTGGAAGGCTGTTCAAAGGATCCACCACTCTTTCTGTGAAGAAGTACAGTACTTTCTCACATCTCTCTTGAATCAACCCCTTCCAGCTTCATAGCATATCACCTCATTCTCCTCTTTTTTGTCTGAAATATACTGCCCATCCCATGAGGTATTTAAAGGTCTTTACCACAGCCGCTTTCAACCTCCTCTATTTCTGAGTGTACATATTGAAGTCCTTTAGTCGCTCCTCATACATGCAAACCCTGCACCATTTTAGTTAGTCTCCTCTGGACTGCCTCCACTTTGTCTATGTCCTTCAAGAGATGTGGTCTCCAAAACTGTACACAATACTCAAGGTGGGGTCTTACCAGTGATCAATACAGAGGCAACACCACCTCTGTCTTTCTACTGGTGATACTCCTCCTATGCACCCCAGCATCCCACTAGTCCTCTGCACTGCCTTGTCACATTGCCTGGCCACCTTTAGGTCATTCAATATGATTACACTAAGGTCTCTTTCTGCCCAGTTGTCAGTAAATACCACTCCACCTATTGTGTACTCCACCCCCAGGTTTCTGTGTCCTAAGTGCATTATTTTGCACTTTTTCACATTAAAACCCAGCTGCCATACCCTTGACCACTCTTCAAGAGTTCTCAGATCTCTGCTCATCCTTTACACCCCCAAACATGCTTTCCCAGGCTAACTAAAAAACTAAGGTGCATAAGCAGTGTCACTGGTTCAGCAGGTTGCACAGTCAACTCTGAGGCTGGAAGATCAGAAGGTTGTGAGTTCTATCCCAGCAACAGGAACCTAGGGTAAATGCTAACACTCACACTGTAGGGAAGCATAAGGAGAGTGCTGCACTCTTGAGGTGCTGTCTCTTGGATGATACATTAAACTGAGGTCCCGTCTGCCTGTTCTGGTGGTCGTTCAGTTGTATGTTAAAGGTTCCATGGCACGTCTCAAAAATAGTAGAGTATTTCTGTTCAAGTTTCCTCCATTCACTAAAAACACCACCAACAGCTAAATCTGATTCAGTGTATAAGTTTGTATCTTTATTCCCTCTCCTTGGAAAAAGCTTAAAAAGGCAACATTACCCATCCCTCCTTTCCTGGTCAACAAAAACAAAATAGATAGTATTGCTCTTTCTCTCTGCATATTATAGAAGGTAGTCAAGGATTATAGTAGTAGGTTTGCAGGACAGTGGCACCATAAGATACATTAAGTTTTTGAATAGTTTGTATGCTACAGGCAATTACTGGGGTACACTTTTGGCCAAGGGACTAGGCTGGAGGTGAAACGTAACTACATTCCACTAACTGCATAGAATCTTTATAGCGCTTAGTAAGTAGAATGAAAGGCATGTTTATGAATCCTCATCAAACATTAGGCTACTATTCACTTAGCAATCTTGTCAGGACAGTAGTGGATGTTTTATTTTTATCAGTTGATGTCATTCTACTGGTTAGAGTATTCAGATCAATGACATGTTCAAATATTATTTCTTCTGCAGTTAGCATTTTCCACCCCTTTTTTCTCTAAATCCAAGACTGAAAACATCTTAATCCTCTAATCTATGTGAGGAGACAGAAATTAGTTGAAATACATCAGGTTTGAAAATAGTAAAGTACATTGATGCCTTATGTTTCTAACTTGCTAAATCTATTTGTTTAAAGTAAACACCTGGCTAATTGGTGTAACACAGTAAGAACTGATTGATAAATGCATTTTATGTAGATAAGTGAGGTGTAGCTTTTCCCAAAAATAAAATGAAGACTCTACTTCTAGCAATCCATATTTTGAACTTAAAAATTCTTCTACCACAAAACTCAATCACTATTTTGTGACATCACCACTTTGCAGGACAATGGTGGGAACTTACCAGTTAATTTTTAAAATCTCACAAGGAATAATCATTTTCTGATATCACTTCTGATAAAGCATTATAGCTTACTTTGCCCTCACAGATGCCCCCTAAAAAAGTTTATGCCATTTCCTGCCACCAACTGGTGTACCTTTCTTAGTGTGAAACTTATATCTGAGGGCAGCAGTTTCCCTTGCTGTCAGAAGGAGGTAAAAGAAATAAAGGTTCAAAAATATGCATTATTAAGGAGTATAACCTTCATTTTGTGTTTGTAGTTTACTCAGTCTACTGTAGAAGAGACTGTTCCAACTTGAACTTTAATATTGGCCCAGGTAAGGCTTTGGGCATCCTGGAACAGTCTGTTACAGTGTCCACAGGTGTAGCATTTTCCTAAAAATGGTCACAGAGTAACACATTTTATTCTGGCCATACAAATTGTAATACAGTAGGTAATTAAGAAATTGCAGCTAGTGGGTTTGTAGACTGGATGCACTACATTATAAGAAGTTTTTGCACAGATAGTAGGTTACAAGTCATCACTGTGGTTTACTTTCGGCCAAGGGACCAAGCTGGAGGTGAAACGTAAGTAAATTCCACTAACTGAATCTGGTCATTTCAATCCTTAGTAGGTAGTATATAATGAATGTATTTTGATACATGGCCTTAAAATTCTTAAAGGTGTAATTAACTTTGTAAACTGTTAGAATTTTGCTGACATGTTATTTTTACCAGCTGGTGTCATGAGCTGTAACATATAACATTTTTTTTTTTTTTAGTAAAGTCCATGGATTTCTCATTTTGCTAGATAACACTACCTTTGCATAGCAAATATCTAGCTGGTTGGTTTGAGACATTAAAATTGAGACTGTCAAACTTATTTTGATTAGATAAGTAAAACAGCATTTGAAATGGTAGTCTTTTCTTCTATTAAGATGGCTGCAATGACAAATTCTAAGTTTCAGCCATTCAGAGTATAGCAGACAGCTAAAGAATTACTGTTGGTGAGTAAGTACAACAGAGGCACTAGAGAATAAAATAAGCCTTTGTGCAGGTGGTTTGTTATGAGCAATCACTGTAGCTGACTTTTGGCCAAGGGACCAACCTGGAAGTGAAATGTAAGTACATTTCACAAACTAAATACAGTGATTTAAATTCTTAGTAAGTATGTTAAAATAGACAAAATCATTTGGTGTGTTGTCCTGACTAAGTAAAAGGATACCACTCAGCCAGCAACAGTATCAGGAATGTGAGGAAGTGTTATTTTAAGCTGTTTGTGCATATGCTGTAGCACAAGGTTTGTAACATTTTGAATAATACAAATAATATTTGTTTTGCTAGAGAAGTCCACCTTTGCATAGCAATCAACTTGCTGGGTGGTTTAAAGACAGTAAACTGCCAATTATTAAAACATTTTTCACAAGATACGATAAGTGTCAAACACTGTGTACAGTGTAATCATTTTCAGAAACATTGATTAGACAGTGATAAGGTCACAGCACCTTACATACACTGATACTACCATTCATTGCTGTCCAGCTAATGTTGTACACCATATTTCACAAGAATTTAAAATGAAGATTAAAATATTAAGGCCCCTTGACTTGGCCTCTGGAAGCATGACTTTCATGAAGTTCATTATTGCTTATTAATCAAGCTTCATTAGATCCTAATGTTTATGTAGGAATGCCAGTTGCTGAATACAGTTTCAACAACCCAACAAAAATAAGGTATTTGAGTATTTGGTTCACCGTGAAAACTTGTTAAAATGCAACACATTTTTTAACAAACATAGTAGAAGCTCAAAGAATTAGAGAAGGGTAATATTTAAAAAGCAAATAATGTTTACCCTGATGATTACTTTGCTGGGATACATCAAGATAAACATTATTTTAATGATCAAGAAAATAAATTATTTGCATTACTCACTATTGTTAACAAAAATGTATTTTGCAGAAGTGAAAAGATTCTGACCCACTAAGTTTTCAAATTTGTAAGAATTTAATGATAGATATATCTAAATTAGAACAAGCATGGTATTGTAAAATAGGTAAAAAAAATTTTTTTAATTGTGGACCCTTTTCCAGGTGGCAATAATACAAGTAGTACTGTAATAAGTAAATTAGATAGAAAAGTTCCTGGACCCCCCTCCCCCCCCCACACACACACTATAATGATGATGAAAGTGCAAAAAGGCTACTGAAAGAAGGATTCTGATGAAGGATAAAGGTCTTTGTATTCAATCTGATTGGGGGAGAAAAAAAGAAAAAAGAATTAGAGAAGGATGAGGTGTAGAATAGAGACACTGTAATATAAGTGTGCAACAAGTTTTCGTAGAGACATTAGGAAAGAAGTAGTTGCTGTGGTTCACTTTTGCCTAAGTAACCAAGCTTGATGTGAAAAGTTAGTCTTTATGATACTTATTTTATTACCAGAATTTAATCCAATTGAGAGTGTCTTTGTGTGACATTTAACTCTTTATGGGGGAATACCCTATATAATAATGAAGAAGGCCCATCTGGAGGTAATTACAATAGCATAGCACATGGATTTAAAAATGGAACTGGGCAGGATTATTTTTGGAAGCAAATATCTGAAAACCTTACATCTTGCAAATATTGTGTATTACATTTAATTAGATCATAATCTCTGTATATCATGCAGGACATGGCTACGGTTACCATTTTACTCAAGCCAAAATATTTATCTGATTCAACTTGGTATGTCATTAATGCCCAATTATATTGTGAAACTCAATTAGCGTTTTTAAAAGCACACATATTTAAGATTTTGCAATAATCAAGATATATATTTCATTTTGCTAACCAGCTTAGAGACTACAGAATTACATGGGCCAATTTGACTATTTCCTGATTAGTCTAACATGCCATTAAGTAATAGTTTTAAGCAGGTTCATTATACAGGCACTTCTGAGAGTAAACCAGTCTGATTTTATTGGTAACACCTCTCTATTAATGGATTTCTTTTAGTACACAACAATATTTGTGTGGTCCTAAATGCTTGGGTAAAATTGTATGCACATGAAAAAGAAATCATTTGATATAACCATAGTATGCATTTTCAGTTCAGGTTTTCAGTTCTAAAGTTTATTGATCAGCCCCAATGATCATTGCAATCAGTTACATTCAATACTAATTAAAATAAAACTTAAAACATTCATTCCACAATTATTTTGGCATAAATATACAAACAGAAGGCAACAACAGTTTCATCACTAAATATAAAGAGAAAGAAAGAAAATAATTTGTCATATTATATTTATTTGTCCATTGGAGGTGATTATTAAAGAACATTTTGCATTTTTAATTATATGTGAAATGTTTACAATTCTCTTTATTATGATCTAAGCATCATTTCATTATCCGAGAGAAAGACCAACAGGTGAGAGTAATCTAATACCAGATTTTCTAGGAACAGACCAAGCCACTTATCATGCTCTGTTTTGTATTATAATATCAACTGACATGCATTATCCTCAATACTTCCTATCTTACAATTGCATTTCAAGACTGTATCTCCAATGTCCTTCACCTTCTTGTACCTCTGTTCTGTTATTTTGTTCTTACTGGAGCCAAGTCTAAAACAGGTCAGAACATTCTGATGTTCTGTATATGTAACCCATAGAAAAAAAAATGATTGTAAGCTATGTTAGTTAAAAAAGTCAAAAATGGATTATATTTATACTCCACTATCATTTTCATATTATCCTGATTTGAGATTATCATAAGAGTCTGTTTAAAAATGTTGCCGTAAGATAAACTGATCATGATATTTCTCCTGTGGTCTACTTACAGGTGATATACATTTAACGTACTTAGGCTATTCAGGATCACTCTCAGACTTATGAGGGGACCTAGACAAGCCAACTTCAACATTTATTGATAGCATATATCAAAAAGTCTTAATTTTGCTGTATTTATACTCAGAAGACAAAATTTGGCTTAAATAATAAAAATTATTAGTCCTAATTCTGCCGAATCACGGGGTGGGTGTACCATGAGGGATCTCAAAAAAGATCTGAAAACGTGCATAATTGATTTCCACAAATCTTTGTGTAATTTGTTTGACAAATCTATGCCCTGAAGAGTTCCTTCCAAGAGAAATTATTGTCCAACATTAATTCTGTATAATTGTATTTCCTAAGAATGTCTAATATTTCTCTTTGATCTTATACTGAGGCATCTTCCACATATCAAAACTTTTGATTTGTCTATGATCAGTTCCTATTTTAAAGCAGCAGTGCATGATAGCAGTGACATTTTTAACCAGACTTCTTATTCTATTTTACAGTTCTCCTTATCTCCTGACTTGTTATGATATCCTTTATTTTCCCCAATTTTGAATCTGTTTCAGCACTTTTTTTACAATGGAAATAAAAGAAGAGGTACTCCTTTTAATATGGTTTGTCCAGGTTTTCACTGGTATTCTTTCTAGTTTTTGAACACCCATTCTTTAAGATCCTGTTTCTCATAACTGTAATACACCAACTTGCAGTAGACACTGATTCCTAAATTTATACGACAACTGGTGAACAGAAATAGCTGAGAATATTGATGAAACCTGGTTTAAGCCATATTAAAAGGATTGCTTCTTTTATTATTTTAAATTAGAAAGAAGTACAAGTGCTAAATGAGACTCAAAATAAGAAAACAAAACTGCACTGAGTGCTGCTAATGTTGGGGTTTCTCAGTCAAAGTAAGAAAAGAAGAGTATCATACAAGTGAGGAGATAAGTGGCAATCTAAAATAGAATATCCAACTATAGGTCCACAATTTCACTGCTATCATGCACTGCTACAGTAACTTGTCAATCTATCCTTATTAAAGGTTGACTTTGTTTTTGTAAGCCCTCTTGTGTCAGGAGAACTTGAAGAGGTCAATGTCCCCATTTGGATGTACAGAACTTTAGGCATGCCTACATTCCGTGTATTTAATACAGCTATAATTTATTTTACATAAACATTGAACAGGTTCAGACCAGTATACAGCCCCATTAAGTGCCCTCATTGGACATAAAAGACAATGTCTCTGATCCTAGCCCACTGTATTAAACAACAGCCCATGTTTGTAAATATAATAACTGCATAACTAAGTGATAACATTCAGTTAGTTGGAGAATACTAAACAATAGCCAGCTGGTGTTGGTCATTAAAAACCAAGACCAAAGGATGAGGCACTTAATGTAATGCACACCAGCTGGTTATTATGAGTATACTCCAACTAATTGAATGTTATTACTATTGGTGTTGGTTTTGAATTTGTAACTGGCATGAAGAGCATGTGAAGCTATACCTATAGTGTAGCCCAAAAACATTTTTGAGATGTGAATAACCAACTCTGGAAGCAGTTTAGTTGAATAACCAGCTCTGGGTGTTTTCAGATGTAGTTTGTGGGAGAATAACTGATGTCTGTTCTGCATTGTGATTGACTTAGAACAGATACCCATCATATAATTAAGCAATAAGGCATGACAGAGTGTGTGTTACCATGTAATAACTTTCACTCCTGGGGTGGTTGAAGCACTAGGTGATGTGATGTTACACAATAACACACACATTGGAGTACCTTATTGCTATTATACAATGACTCATTGCTATACAAAATAAAAAACACTTAAAAATGTTTTAGTAGATTTTTAGTGTGGCAGTATATCTTTGTTTCTTAAGAAAAGCTCAGCACAAGTATATCTTCATCCATCCATCTCATCCATACAGTGATGTTATTGTGTAATAACATCACTGTCTCAGGCACCCACTGACCAATCAGAGTCCAGGATTCTTTCTTGCCATTGTATAATATGTAATAAATTGGTATTAATACCATAACTTGACTTAATCTTCCAGAGCTTACATTTGCCAAGGGTATCAGAATACATTCCACAGTAGTACCTCTAAGCTCATAAAATTGTACTTCATTCAGAAAACTCAACTCCAAGTCTGAAAGCATTTGTGATTTATATTCCATCAAATTCAGGTATAATACTAAGGTTCTGCTTAGTAAACTTAAACATACGTAGTTATTAAAACAAAAGAAATATTTAAAATTGCTAACTGATTTACAGTATACACATCATGAATGTAGGCCTTTCTCTGCCCCTAAACTGGTTAGCTTGGTTCATCAGTTAGTCATTATCAGCCACTGAAGTCTAAAAACAGACAAAGAGTGAACAATCAATGACTTTGGACTGTAGAGAATCAGAAACCAAAATGGTATTATCATACCTGAAATTCCTTATTTAAATTTCTAGTTGTTGATATAGAGGTTGTGATCAGTGAAACATCAGAGTAGTCATAAATTGTGTAAGATAGAAATGTAAATCGCATTAATGATGTTATGCTAATGAGCAGTGACAGAAATTAATCAAGGTAGTACTTTGGTTTATTTCTCAAGAATCAATTATAGTACATATGAGTGAACAGATGGCTCTGTTTGACTCTGATTAGTCTGTCTACTCAACTTTTTTATTGTTTTTTGCATCTTCACTCAATTAATACAACTATTCAAAATAATTCAATTGTATACATAACAATCAAGTATCAATAAGTTTAAGTCTAATACACATCTCAATCATGTTTTAAAAATGCATTCCAGTACAGTAGTCAATCAATTTTCAGGAGTTTTTAATTCTCATAGACTACAACTGAATCTGTGGTACAAACACACTGCCTAGCAAATACATCCAGGCAATCTTAGAGCTGGTTCCCCATCTCATACTATCCTGACAGGGCTTCCATCATTTTATAACTAAGAAAATGGTTTGAGAGCACTGACTGTGGTGCAGACACAGTAACTGCATCAGGTTTACTATCCCATAATTGGGTATTTAACTCTTACCAAGCTAAAGTACTGTAGCTGATATCAATTTATATAGCTGACATCAATTTATAGCTAGTGTTCTTGGTCTGAAAACACATAGTCACCAATTTGTTATGACTGGCAGCATGTTACATAGAAAAGCCACTTTCTCATTAATGACTAAATTAATTAAGCAAATGTAACAATCTTGGGCTAACAAATTTACATTTTTTTAATTTGATGACATGCCACATCATTTAACATCCCTAAGAAAATAGTATGCCTCCCCCAGAATGGTCCACAAATCTACAGGCAGGAGGACAGACTAAAGATAGACCCCCAAAGTCTAACTAGTAGTACTCTTGCATCCAACCCAATGAGTCATGGATTGAAGTTTGTTAAAATTCCTACACAAGAGAACGTGGGTGCCCCTAAAATTACTCAAAAGTTGTTTGCCTTTTATGCTCCTTAATTCCAGATTTCTCTTCATGAGAATTGACATAAGCTAAACCTTACAGTTTAGATCTAAACAAAAAGAGCTGTTTGTGTGTGAACATGTACAGTACATACTGTTATTGACCGATACTTGTATGTTTTAATATTATATCTAAATGTAACTCATGTAATGCTATTATAAATAATGGCATAATTCTTAGCCAATCAGGATTGTTTATTTCTAAACATTCCTGGTACTCTTTTGACCATAGAAGGGTTATCAGGCAAACAACTTGAAAGCTTCAAAGTTTGGTTGGCATTGTCCATTTCTTACACAAGAGTTTCTTTAGTTTCTGCAAAATACAATTTGGTTTTATATGTTACTTAAAACAAATCAATCACCCCCTCCTACTGGTACTACTTACACTGACTCTTACTTTCCATGTACCTTCCAATGACCCCCCCCCAGCTCAGCACTACTTCCCACCTTACAGCTCCACAAGCTCCCATCAACCACCACACTGCTAGCAAAAGCCACCCAACTCAGCCATGAACAAAAAAAATGCTCCAACTGAAGGGGCACAAAAACACATCTCCCTTCTGCATTGCTCCTCACTCCTCTAGTCACAATGGCTCCGCTCCCCCACCCCAACACAGAAAACCATCAGCCACTCTGATTTCCCCAGGCACACCAACTCTTCCACCAATCTTTAAACAAACAAAAAGTTTATTTCTTTTTTGTTGTTGTTGTTTTCACCATGTTTTCCTCAGCGTACTCCCAACATCACAGTAACGAACCAGCTGCACTCGTGCTCGTTCATAGGACCAGCTCTCCAACCCGCTCCCTCTTGTGGCTCACAAAATAATAATAAACTCACCTTCTTCCCATGTCCACTGTACCATTCTGAAAAATTGGAAAACAGGGCACCAAAAGCAGGATCAACCAGATATCTATATATAAATATATATATATATACAGTATATATATATATATATATATATATACATCTGTATACTGTATATATATTATAATTATTATAAAATTACTTGGCTTCAGATAACAATAACATATGTACATTACAAGTAATGCTGCAGGCTCTCTAACTCAGTGCATGTTACACATTACAGGCAGAACCAACCACATGAAAAAGAAAATGATTCTAGTTACAATTAAAAAAAACATGAGCCGGGGGGGCAGAGGCAACCAAAATCAAAAATATCACCTGCCCAATCTTGAGTAGAAATACAAGAAATAATCACAATAACTTTTTCACAAAAAAAACTTAAGCTATAATAAAAACAAATCAAAAAGCATCCTAAAAACTCCATTCCTATTGCATAAATTGGATATGCAATGGAATACCCATGTAATACATGATTTATGTGCACTTGAGCAGTTTGACCTCACACACCTTACGCATGGCTTATGACACTTGTGAGGTTACCAAAGGTCAAACTGCTCTTGTGCATATAAATTATGTATTCTACTCGTTTCCATTGCATATCCCCTATTTATGTACCAATGTATACTGAGCCTTGGCTCAGTGTGCCTTTCCCAAGGAACAAATTGTAATTAAATAAAAATAAATGGAGGGATTAGCCATGCAGACTGCAGTTTGCTACTATGGAGTTACAGAGGAGGCAGTGTGGTCTACTGGTCAGAGTATCAGCTTGTGAACTACAAGACTTCAGGTCCAAATCCTGCTAGGTCCATATACTCTCTGTATGACCTTGGGCAGGCCATTTAACCTCCCAGTGCTCCAGTCCACCCAGCTCAGAAATGGGTAGAAGCAGAACCCCACTGGAACCATGATGTTGCACCCCAACTGGGTTGTTCTCTGTGAATAAATTGTAAAAAAATAAATAAAAAAAAGGCTGAGAATGAGTTTGTTATGCACTTCTGTATGATTACTGAAACTGGAGTTGATTATCCAGCAAAGCAATGGGGGAGATATATTTTTTTATGAAATAATGCACAATATAACTGACACATTTCTTCTACTATGCTCATTTTGTTATATCTGGGTAAGGAGAAAGAACATATTTTAAAAATTATGTATCGAAATGAAAAAAATGGTCTCAAATATGACTGAATAATTGTTAAAAAGTCTCTATACAGAAACTCTTGAATAAAACTACTGCATAAGACATGCAAAACAAAATTAGATGTGTAACATTTCTTGAGTGGAACTTCTTGATGAGCCCATACAGCTAAGCAGTTCTTACCCAACTAACTAAGATTTAGCTAGAGTACTTGGGTAAAACCATGGGGAGTGCAGGAAGGCTCCACCAGAGAAATGGTATGTAATATTTACTTGGTTAATGGACAAGAGAAGGCCGAAGTCCATTGAGGATGTCCTCCACACATTGTGGATCATTGTTATGTTATGTTCTTCCTAGAAACCATTTATCGAGTTTAACTTTAAAGCTATTTATGTTCTGACAGTCAATAATATTCTGAGGTAAAGAATTCCAAATTCTAGGGGCTCTAACTGTGAAAAAATTGTTGCCTTTTATTTGTTTTTGTTCTATCAACTCCTATTTGTTTATTGTGTTTCCTGGCTACAATTTTTCTAGATGTAAAAGATAATCCACATAAATTCATTAGTGTGGCAGAATGATAGATCTTAAATAACTGAAGGAGATCACCCCTTAGTCTTCTAAGTTCAAGTGAATAAAGCCCCATTTTATGAAGCCTAGATTCATAATCCAGTAGTGAGAGATGCGGTATGATTTTTGTGGCTTTTCTCTGAACTTTTTCAATTCTGGTGATGTCCGCAACCAAGTAGGTACTCCAGAAAGGTGAACCCTAATCCAAATGAGGTCTAATATGAGTTTTGTAAAGAGCCATAATACACTTCTCAGTTTTAAGAACAAATGTATTATTAATTCTGCTTAAAAGAGCATTGGCATGGTTAGCAACCTTATTACAATGGTCAGTAGATGACAGCTTATTATTTACCAATATACCCAGATCTTTTTCCACGGATAATTCCTTAACAATAATGTTGTTAAGGCAATATGTTTGTTTGAGGTTATTGTTACCCATATGTAATACTGAACATTCTGAGACATTACATGACATTCTATTGGCTTTTGCCCATGATTCAATTCTTTTAAGATAATTTTTTAGAATATTTCTGTTATTGTCGCTGTCAACCCGTCCACCCAACTTGGTATCATCTGCAAATTTTGATATAATATTATTTGATGAAATGGTTAGGTGGCTAATGAAGATACCAAACAATGTGGGACCCAGAACAGAGCCCTGAGGAACACCACTGGACACCAACCTTTTGTCTGATTGGTCCCCGTTCACCCTAACAGTCTGAGATCTACTGTAAAGCCAACTATGGACCCAGGACACAATGCTATTAGAAAATCCTAGGGTCATAAGCTTATTTATCAATATAGAGTGTGAAACCTTATCAAAGGTTTTACTATAGTCAAGCAAAATAATGTCCACTGGAATATTTAAGTCAAGATTTTGCTAATTGAGTTATAAAAAGATAGCAAGTTGGTTGTGCAAGAATGACCGTTTTAAATCTGTGTTGTGTAATATCACTTAAATTCAAAACAGCATTTCTTCTTCAATTAGGTGTTTAATCTTTTTTCCATTAGTTTGCAAGGTATGGACGTAAGACTGATAGGTCTATAGTTTTCCACCTTACAGTGTAGTCCTTTTGAAGATTGGCATGGCAATAGTTGTTTTCCAACTGAGGGACCTTGGATTCATTGAGGGATTTATTAAAATAATAGTAAGTGGATAGTGATACTGCTGGATGTTCCTATGAGAAATTTAGGGTTATGTTGTCGGAGCCCGGACTTGGTTTTTTTAGTGTATCTGGGAGATTGAGTGTTTCCGAAAAAGTAATAGAATAACTAGGTGATGTACCTGAGTTGACAAATGGCAAAGGTTCTGTATCTTGTTCGAAGACTGAGCAGAAGTATTTATTAAATTCAATTGCAGTAACCTTGTCTGAGAGAATGGTAGTGTCGTCTATAATTAGAGGACCTATTTTTTGTGTGTCTCCCTTTTTATTATTTAGGTAGGAGTATAAACTTTTGTGTGAATCCTTAGTGTGGGCAATTTTAAATTCTAAGTTCCATTTAGCTAGAACAATTGAAGTTTTAAGGTCCTTGACTGCCTTCCTGTATTTTAGTAGATTTCCCTCTATCTGCTCAGACCTACACTGTTTCAGACCTGTAAATAACTTTTGTTTACAAGTGCTGAGTTTTTTAATTGTGTTGTTATACCAAGCAGGAACTTTGCCTTTGTAGTTATATTTCTTTCTTTCTGGAACATGTTGTTTTTCTAGATTGTGTATAATATCCTTAAAGGTGTTCCATGCATCATCGATGTTGAGCGGTGAGAGTATTGTGTCCCATAGTATGACTGTAAGCTGCTCATTGATTTTAGAAAAATTTGCCTTCTCGTACAATTTAATCATAAGTTTATTTATAGGGGTTTTATGTACCAAGGGAATAGAAAAGTGGATTGACATGTGATCACTGTTACTTAATGGATCTGTAACTCGTAGGTTAGACAGAAAAGCCTCCATGTTGGTTATAACTAGCTCCAGTATATTTGTCCCATGGGTAGGCTCTCTAATTAGTTGTGTAAGACCAAGATCGATGATCGTTGAAATTAACTGTAAGTCATACTGGTTAGTGCCTGATAAAGTGTCCCAGTTTATAGTAGGGAGATTAAAGTCACCTGAGATAATTACTGATACCTTATCGGCAATTTGGGTGATTTCTAAAGTTAGTTGTTTAATATAGCTAATGTCTGAAGGGGGGAAGGCGATAGCAAGTACCAGCCAAGATCTGGGGATGACGGTTGGGTTGTAAATGAACCCAGATACTTTCTGTCTGGGTTGGCAAAGTGGATTCAAAGGACAGAATGCTGTTAGTGATATAAAGACTCACTTCTCCTCCTTTTTGGTTGTCTGCTCTATTTTTACTATAAAGTTTGAATCCTGGAATGTTCGTTATCCAATGTTTATTGGAGTTTCCCCATGTTTCTGTTATGGCTATCATTCCTATATTAAATTCATTGATTTATAATTCTAATTCTGCCATTTTTATTTTGTTAAGAGGCCTTGCGTTACATGATAGGACATTCAACTTATGTAATGGTGAGGTATTAAGAGATGGCATTAATGGCCTAGTCTCCCCCTTTGATGTCAGTTTAAATGGTTATTAATAAATTATTGAAACTGGCGACCGAGAAGAGAGCTCCCCCTTCTGCTAAGGTGTAAACCATCCCAGCAGAAGAGAGAAGGATTTTCATTGAATTCTTACTAATGTGTGAGACAGGCAATGCCCTGTCTAGCAACTCATTTACAAAGCCATTCATTCAGTGCTTTGATTTTGTTTAAAGTTTGGTGCGAGGCTCGAGGTACAGGAAGGATTTCAGAGATACCAATACTACACCCCCTTTTATCTAGAATGTTACATAGTGAAACAATGGCCTGTTTAAGTTGCTGTAGTGGAGCTTTGGTAATATCATTGGTCCCAGCATGAATGATTACTAAAGGATTGTTACTTGCTGCAGATAGGGCAACTTTAGTCATAGATGTGATATCAGAGACCCTAGCCCCCCTGTAGCTTGAGCAGGTTCTGTTCTCTTTGTCGGGGTTACAAATTGCTCGATCAATGAATTTAATCATGGAGTCACCCAGAACAAAAACCTGCTTGGTGTTAGGTAGGGGTGGGGGGGGATGTACTACCTGAGTATTGTTTGGTACATGTTTACTTCCACATTGTGTAAACGGTTGAGGAAAAGTATTAGCTAAAGGGGTGAAATCTAAGTTTACATTAGTGGCTGTTTTACACTGCTTCTGGTTAAAGGTGGCTGTATCAGCTGGAGTAAAAACTAATGGTTCAAAGGAGTTATGTAATACAACTGGAGGAGAAAGTGTTAAGGTGTAAATCTTTTATCTGGTTAGATCTGGAAAGTGCAATGGTGGACCAAGGTGTTTCATCTGATAATAAGTATAATCTTGAGGGTGAATCAGGGCAGTGAGGAGTTGAAGCATTTTTTTGGACATCGTGCTTTGGTGAGATTGTTGTTGAGGGACCCAGTGGTACAGTAGTGTTAACAGCATCAATATGGGGAAACGTTGTACTAGTGGTTTCAAGGAGAAGTGACATATGGTCTATAAAATCTTCTAATGCTTCAATTTCGGGATCAATGACTAATTTGGTAGTGTCAGGAACAGCTTCCACTTTATTTTGAAGTTGTGCTACCTCCTACTGTAGAGATTTAACCAATACACATCTGTCGCAGATATATTTGGCAGTCTGTTTGCCAATAGCGTACATCTGACAGAAAGTGCAATATTTATTAGCTCTCTTCATTGTGATGTTATGTAACTCATGTAAATCAGGTAGATAAGTACTTTACCTTTTTGTTAACATGTATCTTATCGGCCTCAGTCCCGAAGTACTTGATGGACACAATAGACATGCGCTGTGATGCATATATCTTTGTCTCCCTACATTGCCTCTGTGCACTTTCACCTGCTACCGCTAGTGCAAGACTTTAGAGACACAGAACCGGAAGTGCATCACCACGTGACTTCCGGTTTCTCGCTGAGTGTAATTTTAATAAAAAAACTTTGTTTTTAAAAAGAAAAGCCTTTAAAAGGCAAAATGTTAGCAGTTGTTTAAGTTTTAGAGTGAAAGAGTCTCCCCTAAATGATGCTTGAGAACAGTAGGTGAAGATGTTATAAAGCAGGGATTGGGGACCTGGCCCTTCAGTCCTCCAAAGTCTCACACTGCCGGTAGTACCAATCAGGAAGTACCCAGCTCTAAGTAAACAATTCTAGATTCAAAATCGTACACAAGCAAAAAACAACAGGTTTTGGTGTAATATAGTTTTAGACACTAGTTGTCATCTACTGACAAGTTCACCATTACTCATTATACGCCTACAATATTCTTTCTGTCATGAATTTGCCTAGACAGGAAAACCTAAAATACTACACGAAAGCAAAATATTAACATTTTTGAAGTATGCAGACATTTCTTTAAGAGTGGCTGGTATGTGTGGTAAAAAGAATATGCAAAAGAGCATAATAGCCATTGTTGGTATTTTAAACAACTTTGAAAAGGTGAAACATATAAAATGTTGCTTCACTAATAGCATCCATAGAATTCAGAGGCATTTTTTAAGGTAATAAATGTTTTGCTTTTTTTCAGGAAGAGAAACTGCCACACCTACAGTGATCCTCCTTCCACCTTCTTCTGAACAAATCTCACAAGACAAAAAGCATCATTGGTGTGTTGAGAACAACTTCTATCCCAGGGCCCTGACTGTGGAGTGGAGCATGGATGGTACAGTCATTAATAGTAACAGTGTACTGAACAGCCCAGAGCTGACCGAGTCCGATGGCACATACAGTCTGAGCAGCATCGTGACTCTACCTGAAACTGACTGGAGCACGCATGACGCATTCGCTTGTAAAGTCACACACGAAACTCTCAAGCCTACCACAACAAAGACCCTAAAGAGAACAGAATGTATGCCTTAGCATGTCAGTAAAAGTTGTGTTTCTTTAAAATTTATACCATTAAAATGGAGCGTACTAGTCATTTCTTTGCAATCTGCTGATGTCTCAGTTAAGATGTTGTCTTATACTGTAACTACTGTACTGCATGTCTGTTACTATCTGCTTAAAGACCTCATTGCTGTATGTCACACTGTTTATTGTCTAGCAGATTAGCCTTCTACTGTCATAGCTGCTTTTAAAAATCTTATTATGTTAAAAAAAAAATAAGAAACTTAAATCTTTTACGCTTAAAAATAGGACACTTAAATATCGGTTTCCAGTAAAGTAATAAAAATGACTTCTACACAAATAAAACTTTCTGTATTTTTTTTTAATATTTAAGTATCAATAGTATCCATAGCTGCATGGACTGAAAAATGTAGATTTAGTGTATCACCCAGTACTCTCCAACAAGTTTCATGTCAAAAAGCATCTTGAAAAGATAGTATTTAACGTTAATGATATAATATTCAACCTGGAGCTACTTTGACTAAGAAGGAAACTAACTTTCATACTGAGGTGAAACAGGGAGCAAAAGGCAAGATGCTCATGAAATGATCCCATCTCATTACCCATCATAGCACAGCCTTCCATTTCCCAAGAGCCATGCGTCCTGCTTGTGTTTAAAGATGGACTTGCATTTACTAAGTATTATGTCAAGTGGAAGAGAATTTCACAGGTTGACTACCCTGAGAGAGAAATGAAATTTTCTTTTAATTGTATTATAACCTGTCAAGGAAACATGTAGCTCCAGTGGTAGTTCGACACCAGGGCACATGCCCTAATAAAACAATGCTTTGGCCTGGTTGGTACCCCATGTGATGCACAGCTACCACAATAGCAACAATATATCAGTGCCTTGGTTACAAACTTTTATGTCCCCATGCCTGGTAGCCAATAGAGGCGAATTCCACCACTGACTACCTCATGCCCATGCATAGATCTTTACTCTCCTCCATTCATTCAACATTCCAACTGACAAGTTCTGTATATTGGTATGAAGCAGAGAAATAAGTGGGGAGTAATGAATAGCACATGGAGTTTTGCTCACCAGTATCCTAATGAAATTAATGAGGTTGCACCTGTCAACCCACTGCCTTACACTTCAGGAGTGAGGTTTGAAGAGGCACTTGATCACCAGCAAAAACAATTACAGTTGTTATCTGCAAACTCAATTAGAAAACATTTCAAATGATGTATGGAATATTGTATGGGCAATCATACACAACAAGCCTAGGTTTCCATTGATGGGTTGAGATAATGGTATAAGGATATTGAGAGCAACTGCAGTCCTAGACAGATTCTCCTAGTACACTGCCCATGGAGGATCGTGGGGGGTATCTGCTTAGATCTGAGCTGAATTTCACTTTGTACCCATGGGAGATACTTCATCATTTAAATGGGTGGCACAGGGTGTCCAGGTGCCACCAGGGCATGAGGAAGATTTACTGGGGAATTTGTGGACTTCAGCACTGGAGTCACCAAGATGGTTGACTGTGGGTGATTTCAATGCATGGATCGATGATGAACTCTCAAAGTTTGGACAGGATTTCTTCCAATCAGTGGAATCACTGGGCCTAACACAAGTGGTTACTTCTGCGACCCATCATCATGGGCATGCCATGCTTTTGTTTTGTTTTCTTCCAGGGGCTTGAGATTAACAGCCTCTAGACTGATCCTGCCAGCTAGTTGGATCATTGCACAGTGAAGTTCTTTTCAGGGCCCCCCTCATAGTGCCCCTCCTGTGGATATGGTCCAATAGTGCTCTTTAAGGGGGTTGTTTCCAGAAGGACTTTGGGTGGTAATTGATCTCTCAGGTGTGATGGCAGCATAAGAGACTGAATCAGGTGAGGTGGCAGTGGCCTTTAATAGGGCCATTGCTTCAGCCTTTGATTCAGTAGCACTGGTCCTTAAATCAATCAACATTTATTGGAAGGCAAATTGAAAGTAGGAGGTCTCTTTTACAATTGCATCCGGTACACACAGACATTAACAGCATGGAGAACTGAGTAATATGTGCAGTTGCACCACAAAATTACAAATGGTAAAATAGCAGCCACAGTAAATGCATAAAGAAGGAGAGAGATTAGCCGTAACAGTCACATCGGCAGTGCAGCAATCTATTCAAATGTGCCTCAAATTGGGTGATTGGTGTAGTGGTATATGAATGTGGACTTCAAGCTAGAGAGACCTATGGTTTGATCGGAGAGTTTAGGAAACTGAAGTCCAGGGTCAGAGTTTGGAGCACTGTTGGAGGAGACTTAGGACCAATGATGACAAACTTGCTTTGAATGTTCACTATTGTGAATACCAAAGGGCAATCATGTACAGTATATTTATTTATTTATTTAGATTTTGTTTACCAGGTAAACCCACTGAGACCAAAGGTCCCCTTTCAGGGCGACCCGGTTGAATACACCACCAACTTTACATTATGTACAGTGTACAGCTTCAAGATACATATACAAGTCATATATAAGGTACAGCATACAGATACATAAGTAAATTAATTTAAAAACAAATAATAATGTATATACAGTTCATACAGGAGGTTATGAACTGTAGGGCAGAGATAGAGAGCAAGTAGGAGTACCAGTAGTCAGAGAAAAATAGAATTGCATTGCTCAGGGGAGAAAAAACAAAAACAATAAATTAAAAGTCCATGGGTCATTCAAAGGAAGAATATATATGAAGGCAGCATTTCGTCCAGAAAGATTGAAGCTAAGAGGAACCAATTTATTGGACAAATCTTTTTTTTTTTTGCTGAATATTGGTGGTATGCAGAGCACAAAATCTTTTTTATTTTTTGCCTCTGTGTCAGCCAACCAACCAGTCAGTGACTGAAAGTAGAGTAGAGCTGGCCCACGGTGCAGCAGTGGGATTTACTCTGCGTGCCGGGCGCACCGGTTCGGAACGGACCCGGATCGCCGGAGGGCCGGCCGGGGAGAAGGATTGAGCATCCGGCGGGCAGCCTCCTTCTGGGGAGTAAAAGGAAACATCCGGAGCCTCGGGACTTCCTGGCGGAGGCTGGGAGAACCCAGGCCACAAATGTTCAAAATGGGGTGGGGTGAGGGAGGCGGGCGTGACACTGGCGCCATTGCACATCCCTCGCCTCCTTAGGGGAGGTAAAATTGGGAGTTAAAATCCCACGCCTAGCTGCCTAGATGTTGTGCCCCAGGAATGCCCCTGATTGGCCACCAGAGCCGCCTTCAACCAGTCATAGTTCCATGGCCCGACACGGGGTCGGTGCCGCGCCCCACTCTCTGGGGGTAAGCCAGGGATGACCGGGAGGCGGCGATATCTGGTGGCCGGGGCTCCAGGGGTCCGTGACCAGAGTGGAGGGAGGGAGGACGAGAGGCGAAGGGCATAAAGAAGAGAATTTAAAAAAAAATGAAAGTAGAGTAGATTGCTATGTGAGACACAATGTACTATAACAAGAGCTCTCAGCTTGATAATGTGTTCAGATGAGTTACACCCTAGGATACTCAAAGAAGCAGTTGAGGTAAGAGCAGTTCCACCTGCAGTTATTTTCAGCTGCTAACTAGATACAAAGGTTGTCCCCAGTGGCTGTAGGACAGCCAACATGGTCCCTCTGCGTAAAAGCAGTAATGGTTGACCCTGGCAACTATAGCACCATTAGTCTGATGTTTATAGTGGGTAAGTTACTTCAGGCCATACTAAGGAAAGACTGGTGGACATTATCAGAATAAAAGGGATGTAAGATGATAGGCATGGATTCACCAAGAGGAGGTCATGCTGGATGAACCTAATAGATTTCTTTGACTGGGGGGCTAGGGCAGTTGACAGAGGACATGTAGCTGACATACTGTACCTGGACTTCAGCAAGGTCTTTTACTCAGCCCCCCACAGGAAGCTGCTCAAAAAAACAGAGGGGTTGAAAAAGAGATTGTCATTTGGGAAGAGAGCTGGGCGAGAGGCAGGACTTGGAGGGTAGTGGTAAATGGCATATTGTTTGATGTTGAAGAGGTTACAAGTGGGGCACCCCAGGGCTTGGTATTGGGCCTCATTCTCTTTAATATATTCATCTGTGACATGGGGTAGGCATACAGGGAAAGATCTGATTCTTTGCAGATGTTACAAAGACCCATGTAAGAGTGGACACTGAGGAGTGGATTAGAGCACTAAGGGAGAACATAGAGACTGGTAAAATGGTTTAAGATATGGTAGTTAAGCTTCAATGCAAAATAAAAAGTAATATAATGCACATCGGGAAAGGAACCTACAAATGCAATAATCATTGAGGTGATGGAAGCAGAGCTGAGGAAAAGACCTGAGAAATAATCTCTGATAACACAGAATCTATAGCACATTTGACAAGGCTGTAGGCAAAGCAAATATGATGTTGGTGTGCATTAGGAGGGAATCAGCAGAGATCGGGAGATGATCCTCTCGGTATACTGATCACTGGTGCAACTGTACCTGGAGTGCTGTGCAAGATTCTAAAATCCATACCTGTGTAAGGACTACAAGAGGCTGGAGGCAGCACAGAGATTGGTGGCTAAAATGATTCAACACTTTGAAATGTGCACAACAACACTTTTGGAATGATTTACAAAATTGGGTGGAAGGCAAATGAGAACAGGTTGTAAGATCTTGGCATGTTCAAACTAGAAACCAGGAGGCAGGGGTGCATGGTAGAAGCTTACAAGTACCTGCACAGGACATATGGGGTGAATTCTGAAGGCATTTTCACCTTAAGCAAGAATGCTGGTATGAGGGGCAATTTATTAAACTGGCAGGAGGCAGATTCAAGAAAGATGTCTACAAGAAATTATTTCATTGAAAGAGCAGTGGATAAGTAGAATTGACTGCCAGAGGAGATGGTGCAAGCTAAAATAATGGTGGAGTAGGGTCAAGGTAAGGTGGGACTGGCACCTGGCCATAGTAAGAGGTCAGAGGCTGAAGTAAGGGGAGGATAGCCACTAGAGCCTCAGCAGTGTAGCTAGGTAATTTGGGCAGACTGGATGGGCTACTGGGCATTTTTCTGCCATCATTGTCTATGTTTCTCAGTGGAGTAGTGTGTGGTCCATCAGTGGAAGGGTGGCTTGGAGCTCCCTCTCTCTCTTCCCTGCCACCTCGTTAGTCATACAGCACTGAAGCTTGTCCATATGCATCTAAGAATCATCAATGACTATTGTGAGCCATCATTTTTAACATCTGGCAGAGGCTGTCTCCTGTCATCATCTGTCATGTGTCTTTGTTGATGCATACGGAAAACATGAAGAGCAGAACAGTAGGACAAAGAGATGTAGGAGGGGGAAAGAAGCAGATAAGTGTTCCAACATGCCAGTTCCAACAAGTACAAGTTCTGCAAGTGGTGGAGGTGGCAGCAATTGGAGCTGTTCATAGTTCTCTCTCTTCCTTCAAGTGCTTGCAAGCCCCTTACTCAGGATAAAAGTGATCCATCCAGAAACATAAATTCTAGTTCCCCAAAAGATCACTGCAATTGTTCCCCAATTCTTAAAAGCCATTCCCCCTCCACTGTCACTAGCATCTTCTGAAAACAGATCAAGAGAAGACAATCAAGTGACAAGCCCAAGTTTAGTTCAGTTCCATGATTTATGAGGTCTTGGCACAGAAATAGAACTCATAAATAAAAATAATCAAAATACAAGCTAATAAAAAATGATGCTATATTAAATCATATTAAGACAGAGTAAACAGAGTGGTAGAAGTCCAGAGGAGGACAACTTAACTAAAGTGGTGCAGGGTCTGAATCAGAACCCTTATGACCTAAATATGCACACCCTAGGAGAGAGGAGAGAGGTGAGCTATGATAGAGTCCTTTAAATACCTCATGGGGTAAACAAGGTACAGTAGGGGAGTGTTTTTCAGAAATAAGGTGCTTAAGGACAAGGGGATAATAACAAGCTGGGAGCAGAATCAGAAAATATATGATGTAGTTATTTTCACAGAAAGAGTGGTGGCTTCCTGGAATAGTCTTCAGTGGAGATGCAAGGGCAAAATGGTGGTGGGGTTCAGGAATGCATGGATAGACATAAGGAAAAAAACAAATTCAGGACCACAAAGCTGTTTTCACTTTATGTGCACAGACTATTTATTAAGACTGCAGTGGGCATAGCCTGTAGGTGTCTTGTGAGTACAGCAGAAAAGGAGCTCACCAGATACTGAATAGACTTTTAAATAGTGGAGGTGAATGACAATCACTGTGCATTCACTGCACTATTTAATCCATTGGCATTGAGATCAACCATTACAACTGGATGGCCACCAGAACCTTTCTTCGCATGCACGAGACCTCGGCATGCCCACCGAACTCTGGTGGCATGGCAGCACAGCCCACCATGTCCAAGATGGTCGCTGGAGCCCAGTGAGCATGCATGAGTCATTCGAACATTTGCAGAAAACTCCAGTGGCCATCTTGAACATGGCGGACAGTGCCGTGTTGCTCAATGAGGTCAACTGCAGTGATACCACTTATGGCCAGAGTTTCTTTTTCTATAGCCATTATTCTTTTAAATTTCTTCAAAAAAAAATCTAACGTTTCAAGATCTTTGTATGGTCTCTTCGGGGAAAATAGACTGCAAATAATTAAAAATAACATAACATAAACATAAAGCTCCATTCTGAAATTTTTTAACAAAACATTATGAGAAATTTACAATCATTCTTTATGATTGGTCTTGCATGTTAGGTTGAAACATAGAAGTGGAAATTCTCCTAGTTACCTTGTAATTCATCACAAGGTGTACAAATCTCCCAAATCCTTAAACCTCTTTGTGATGTTAAGTCTTTACTCATTGTCTAACAACAAAATAGTCACACGTTATCTAATTAAAAAACATTTAAGTAAACATTTACACATAATGCCATCCTGTTGAAATTCAGATATGTTTCAACATGCATCCTTTAAATAAAATTCAGTGTCTTAACATGAAGGTTCCAGTTATATGTTTAAGTAGCCATAGGACCTACTTGGGATTCAAAATCTTTTCCCTTTTAAGGGTCTTATTTTAATTATCTGTGATTGTTCACTGTCGTCGCAAAATAATTTTAAAGTAATTCACTAGACATCTATTGTACTAATCACTTATATTTATGTAACACTGTGTCTATGTTTATCTGACAATTATTTCTGAGAGTTGGATTGATTCTTTATGGTAAGCTGAAATTAAAACAACATTATATTCACATTGTGTATTGCTTCCTAACTTAAATCAATTTCAAAACAGTTTCATATCTACATTCTCCACATCAAATTTACCTTGCAACATGATGCTTTTACATAGTTTTCTGACTCTTTCAACTGAAGTTGAAACAGACTGCAATTAGAACAGAATGAACATGGCACTGTATGTAGTTTGTTCTCTTTAAGTGTACTATTCAACTGTCTGTTATAAAGAGGATAATGCTTGAGTAACAGTGGTTAACCACATTGTAATCACCTTAAGCCATTGCCAAGACAACCAAGTAAAACTCAAGAGTGGTTTACTGTTGTCATGGCAACCACGAGAGGTGATTATGTCCATGGCTGACCACAGTTACTCGGGCATTGTATTTTACAGTGTATGGAAAAACTAGTCATTGTGGGAAAAAAATATATTTTTTTAATGTGTGTTTGTTCTCCTGCTCAGCTATGAATGCTTCCTGGGTTGAATGTTGAGCAACTGAAATGCTGAAATTAGCCACTGTGACCTATACTGCAGCAGGTCTGTAACTGCCTGCATGGAATGTGTGTTTTTTGAACAAATGTCCGAGCAGCAGATCACCTTTCCTTTCCAAGAATTTTGACAGGTGGTGACATTCTATCCTGTGAGTGTAATCCCATCATTATGTCATAGTTAAGCAAGGTTTACAGCATACTGATGTCATAATGATCTTTTTAGCCTAGTATTTTCTGATTTTTAGTGCTGCCGTTGTATTTATTCATTTTAACTTTCTGTACTATTCATTTATTGATGAGTTTTAATTCGTTGTTGTATAGGTGCCTTAGTTTTAGAAAAGCACCTTTTTATAAAAAAAGAATAATTTGATTTGAGTTGAACGATGGATTATCAGGTTATAAAGTGATTGAAAACAGGGTTAACAAACACTGTCCATACATTATAACATTCTCTCAAATTTGAGTTATCTTGATTCATAATGTTTGTGTCACAGCCATTTGAATCCTTTATTTTTTCTTTTGGCTGTAATATACAAATAAATATATTAACAATCACTAGTTATTTAGTGTTTAAGAGTTGTTATGTGAATACTTTAAATGCAGAGTTACATTGTATGAAGGACAGGACACTTAATTCTTGGCATCTTCAAATTGCCATCAACTATATTAAATATATAGAAGACTTAGTTTGCTGGCCAAGGCACCTAGCTTCACCTAAGCTCTTTTTTTATAAGATTGCTTGAAAGGACAGAGCAGAGAACCTTACCAGAACAAGGGAAACGGATTAAGACTTCTTTTGGCTAGGCAGATTTACTGTGTGTTGTAATTTTTATTTTGTACTCACAGGGATCGTTACTGTTTGTTGCTAACATTTCATTGCTTTATTTTTCTTTGATTCAAATTGTTGTTGCTGATATACCTTCTTCTGCATTATTACAAGGTGTGCCTACAGGTGTGTGCTACCAGATTACTGCTGTAATCTTCTGATTCAAATTGTCTTTTGCAAGGTGTATCTTCTGTTACTGCTTTATTTTTCTCTGTAGCAAAGTGTTTCTTACAGGATATATCTTCTCTGAAATTATTACAGGTGGTGCTTTACAGGTTTTGCAGTTTTATCTAACATTACGATAAGCTTTCAGGGTTACTGCATTTGTTGTTGACTGAATGTTTCTGTTCTTACTTCCTTGTTCTTTCATCCATGATTCTTCCTTTTTTGGCAGGGGAAGGGCCCAGCCACCCACCCCCATCCCCAACCACCCCACACTACACTCCTTTTATAGGGTACCACAGTTGTGACATTTCCTGTGGCAAAGCAGGAAGGGGCAGATCCATGGGGCATCAACAAGGTGAGCTCATTTATAGGGGCACTAGTAATTTAACTTGTTATAACAAGTTATACGGAAACAAAACACAAAATCAAACCATTACTTGCATTTTCTTCCTTCTAATTACTCTGACCAGGTTATAAATCCAGCAACTTATCAGGAATGGATTAACTGCAGGTACTCAGAACACTTTTCAGAAGGACATTCTTACAGGATTTAGGACACTGTCCTACATGCTGGGCCATTGGAGATCTTAGGGCTCAGCTCTGGGCAGCATGGGCAGTGACTGTGCTCCTCAAATTTCATATACAAGAGGAAATACATTATAAGAACCACCCACCATTTCCCCAACATCCAACAGAAGAACCTCAACTGCAGAGGGTAGCTGGTCCAGGAGGTTGGCAGCTAGTTAGGAAGGGCAAATCGGGTGCACTATCACTCTGTGCTTTCCAACATATTACCTCCAAAAACCATATAAACACTACAAACAGGTATCTGCCTCTATCTCTGAAATCAAACAAAGGGGCAGAGGACACTGCAGAGCAGAACACTGCAGCACAGGAGCTAGCACAACAAAACTTGCCCAAATCAGGAACCAAAACCAAAAAAAGCAAAAAGGAAATCCAAAAACTTTTGATCATAGGATACTCCATGATTCGGGAGTTGATACCCATCTCCAGCCAGGGTATGGTCAGATGTCTCCCAGGTACATCAGCATGGAGAGACACTGACCGCATTGCTAAAATTTTCACAAAGCAGGAGAAAACACTGATGTCCTGGTACACATAGGCACTATTGATCTGCCAGCCAGTCAGTTGTGGAGACCAAGGAACACCTGACCAGGCTGGGTGACAAACTATCATCCATTTCATCCAACATCTCCTTCTCTGAGATCCTTCCAGTCTGGGAGAGGGGGCAGATGGATGGAAGGTCAGAAAAGGGGAGATAGAGGGAGCTAAACATGTGGCTCAAGGGCTGGTGCCAGGAAAAGGACATAGATTTGTAGGGAACTGGCAACAGTTCTGGGAGCAAAAGTTCTTTAAATTTGATGGATTGCATCTGACTAAGGAGGGAGTCAGTGCATTGGGGCAGAAGTTTGTCTTTGCAGAAAATTTAAACTAGCAAATGGGGAGAGGGGTGCAGCACCACATACGTCGAATGGGAAGAACACCCCTCTGCCCTCAGCTAGTGGTCAAACAGGGATTCAGCATGTTTGCAGTTCATTTGCATCACCAGGTAAGAAAAAAGGTCCGTCTCCCCATACGATGCACAGGGAAAATGCCAAACCTCACCTAACAATTAAAACACTGAAATCTGGCCAATGGAAAACCATGTACACAGATGCTCACAGCTTGGGAAATACGATCGCAGACCTGCAGGCAATAATGTCAGAGGCTAAACTGGACATAGTAGCAATTAGTGAGACATGGTTCACCAGTAACCACACTTGGGAGACTTCAATACCTGGCTATGTGCTGTTCAGAAGAGGCCAAGGTGCAAAAAGGGGAGGTTGAGTGGCCCTGTATGTCAATGAAAATATCAAAGCTACAGAAAGTCAGAATACACATAAGGAACCAGAAGAACTGTGGGTCACCCTGAAACAGGAAATGGGACAGCTATAAGAACTGGGTTGCTTACAGGCCCCTGACCAAGGGGAGGACATAGACACATGACTGTTAGAAGATATACAAAACATGACAGCTAAAGGGAGGTTCTGATAATGGGAGACTTCAACATGCCGGATACAGATTGGTCAATACCAGCAGGAACATCTGCCAGAACTAGACACATGGTGGATTCCTGCAAGGGAGAGCCTCAAACAACTGGTACAACAACCCACAAGAGACGGGCTATCCTAGATCTAGTACTGACTAATAGGAAGGGATCACAGATCTCCAGGTAGAAGTCACCTGGGGGCCAGTGACCATCACATGGTATGGTTCAATTTGGCCACAGCATCTAAATCATCCCATTGCAAGGCAAAAATGTGGATTCAGAGGAGCTGACTTTGATAAGATGGCCAACAGAGTTAAGCTAGCCCTGGCAAAAAGAAACACAGGTAAAGTGGGCAAGCATTAAAGATGCAATACTTGAAGCAACATCCCATTGTGTTAAACAGAAAAGGAAGTGCAAAGAAGAAGGAACCACTTTGGTTCTCAACTACAGTAGCAGAAAATGTCAGAGCCAAAAGACTGGCCTTCAGGAAATATATAAGGAACACAGCGGGATGAAGATAGGAAGCATACCAAACTGCCCTAAGAGAAGCAGGGAAGGCAGTAAGGCAGGCAAAGTCCCAAACTGAGGAAACACTAGTATGAACAGTAAAGAGAAGGTGCCAAGACTTTCTATAGATACATTAGTGAAAGGAGAAAGTCCAGAGGGGTATTGGTAGCTCAAAGGAGAAAAGGGGGCATGGAGGAGGAGGACTCTGTAAAGCATCTATCCCAAATAGATACTTTTGCTCAGTATTTACTGAAGAGAAGTTAGGGCAGGGCCCACAGCTCAGCACCATGGACACAGGGGGAGGAGGTGAGCACTACTCCTTCACAAAAGAAAGAGTCCTCCAAACAGCTCGCTAAGCTCAGGGTGGACAAGGCAATGGGACCTGATGGCATACATCCCAGAGTACTTAAGGAGCTAAGGTGGAACTAGCAGAGCCATTATCAGAACTGTTTAGTGAGTCTCTGAGCACAGGAGAGGTCCCAGAAGACTGGAGAAGGGTTTGCGTGATCCTGCTCCATAAGAGTGGTAGCAGGAGAAGGCAGGGAACTACAGACCAGTCCGTCTTTACCTCAGTAGTGGGCAAGATTATGGAGGCACTCCTTAAGGAAAGTATAGTGCAACACCTGGAATTCATAGGGGCACAGGATCCAAGACAGCGTGGATTTACAAAAGGAAGGTCCTGTCAAACTAATCTCATAGATTTCTTTGACTGGGTAACCAGAGCGGTGGACCAAGGGGAAGCAGTTGATGTTGCCTACCTTGACTTCAGCAAAGCTTTCGACACTGTTCCACATAGGAGATTGATAAATAAGCTGGGTAGGCTCGTGGTCAGAAGTTGGTCAACTGGGTGGCAAACTGGTTGACGGACAGAAAACAGAGTGGTGGTAAATGATATACAGTCAGAAGAGATGCAAGTCACAAGTGGGGTACCTCAGGGATCAGTCTGGGGCCAGTCCTCTTCAATATCTTCATTAGTGACATTGCAGATGGACTAGAGGGTAAGCTTGTCTGTTTGCAGATGACACCAAGATCTGCAACAGATTAGATTATCCAGATGGGGTGGGCAGAATGAGAAGAGATCTGGATAAACTAGCAAAATGGTCAGAAGAGTGGCAACTGGGATTTAATGCAAAGAAGTGCAAGATCATGCACATAAGGAAGAGAAACCCTGAAGCCACCTATAAGCTGGGAGGAGAGTTTCTGGCAGTCACAAAGGAAGAAATAGACTTGGGCATCATCATCACCAATGACCTGAAATCATCCAAGCAGACTTCTAAAGCAGTAGATAAGGCTAGGGGGATGTTACGGTGTATTAGTAGGGGTGTCACAAGTCGTAAGACGGAGGTGATAATCCCTCTTTACAAGACACTGGTTAGGCCCCATCTGGAGTACTGCATGCAGTACTAGAAGCCACACCTTCAGAAGGATATTAACCAAATTGAGGCAGTCCAGAGAAGGGCAACCAAAATGGTGAAGGGACTGCATCAGAAGACATATGAGGACAGATTAACGGAGCTCAATATGTATACCCTTGAGCAAAGGAGGGAGAGAGGTGATATGTTCGTAACATTCAAACACCTTAAGGGCATTAACAATGTGAAAGAGTCTAACATGTTTAAATATAGGAAAAATGGCAGGACAAGAGGACACAGCATGAGAATAGAGGAGGCCGATTAAGGGGGAATGTGAGGAAATTCTTTTTCACAGAAAGAGTGGTGGATGCATAGAAAGGCCTACCTCAGGAAGTGGTGGCTATGAATACAGTGCAGGGCTTCAAACAGGCATGGGATAGGCATAAGGGAGCAATACAGACGAATATGGATAGATAGGTCATTGACAGTGTAAAGGTGTGTGGCACATTCATAAGGTAGAAAAAATTGGCAGACTGGATGGGCCTTGTGGTCCTTATCTGCTGTCAACCTTTATGTTTCTATATAACTATTTTTTGAAGAGGACTGTACATTTTTCCTCCTTTATGGAGAAAAGCACTCTGGGCAGGGTTATGGAGCCAGTGACCATGTGATGTCACTTGTCCTGCTCTGCCCAGTCAAAGTATTTGGAGATCTCCTTATTGGACCAAAGGTCTTAGCACACTGAAGTGTGTTGTCAGGAAGCCAGTGCTAATCTGAATATAGTTAGTTATGTCTTTTTTTTTTATTGACTCCATGTCTTATCTTTTTCATTTCACAGACCAGAAATAGGATATGGTGGATATAAATAACTTTACTTATTTTCTTGAAATAAATGGAATATGTATGAAGCATGGAAAATGTGTGTGTGTATGGGGGGAGGAGATACTGAGTGACTGGTGCGGGGGAGGAGGGGGCCAAAAGGTCAAAATCAACTTGGATTGAAATGTTAAGATAAACCCAAGGCCAGAGTCTACATAAGAATGGACTGTATATGTTTTATGCTAAGAACTATTCTTTGTGGAAAAAGATGAATGTGGAGGGTACAGGTTTGGGGAAAATAAAGCAATTTATCTAATGTTTATGCTGGTTTGTCTCACCGGTTTTCTAAAATGTGCAGATCTACATGTATCTTAAAATACTTCGATTCCCAATAAAATTACAAGATTTTTACTTGTAGTATTATGTTAGTGTGTTTTACTGATATAATAAAATGTGTTAATTACATATATCATAAATACAATTTACTTCTGATTCCCAGTCATCATAATGTTAATTTATCTCATTACATAACACTAAGGGACCAACTTCCTTAACTATAGAAAAATGATTTAAGGACATCCTAGCATTTGAGATTTGCTCATTCTAAGAATAAGGGAACCTTAGGGAAAGGGATGAAGGGGTGAATGGGCCGGAGATCAAGTAGGATTTTTGGTGATACTATAGGCAGGGAAAAATGGACAAACTAGGTGGGACAAGCGGCCCTTATCTGCCAGCAAATTCTATGTTTCTATATTATATAGTGCATGCCACATATACCATACAAACTTTGAATGGACAGCCACTTTGTGTGGACAAAAGTGTTTGCCCAAACCACTGTGATAGGCCCTTCATTATAATGCTACTTGATATACTGGAACTGCTGGCTACAACAGACACCAGGAGCCCCTATCGAGGTGCTAATCAGCCTACCTGACTCAGGCACGAGGCACTGATGTGGTGCTGATGTAGCGGAGATCAACTTTGGAGCACATAGTTAGGATCATGTGACTTATCCCCGCTCCGATCTCCAGTTCTGAGTCCTGACCTCTTGGCGGCTACCATCTGCCCTTTATTCCCTCTGCCAGCCTCCTGAATGATGACATAATCTGTAGTGGGTCTACTCTATACAGCCCCATAAGGGCTAACCTTATTTCTGTTTTTAATTTTCTGCTCTTCCCCTTTCAGTGCAAGCTGTGAGTCCCTCCCTTCCAGCACTAGCTGTGAGCCCTGACCCCCCCCATCTGCTGCCCAAGAGAAGCACTCCTTGAATGAGTCCCAATATTTCCTTTCTACAGCCCTTAAGGGCTAACTTTGTTTTTTCCTCTCTCTCGCTCTCTCTCTCTTGCTTTCTCTCTTGCCTCTCTCTCCCTCTCTCTCTCTCTCATTCTCCCTTTCAACACCAGCTATGAGTCCCCCCTTTCAGCGTTAGGTGCAACTCCCAACCCTCCATCTGCTGCTAAAGAGAAGTGGTACTGCAGTCCCACTCCTGACCCCCATCTGCTGCTGAAGAGAAGCACTAGCTTCGAGTCCCCCTGTTAGCACTAGTGCTACCTGCAAGTCCTACTCCCAACCTCCCATCTGCTGCTGAAGAGAAGCACCCCTGAAGTAAGTCCCCAGCTTGCCTTTCCACAGAGCATCTATGAGTGGAGTTTACAAGTGAGTGTGTCCCCTCCAGCACTGTACCATAATCTGCATGATCAGGGTTGGTGCGTGGGTTGGTAGGCAGGCCATAAAGTACTACAAGTTCTTTACTTCATGTAATTTTGTTTCAATATTGTGAATCCATGCTGCTACTACAGAGAGTCTACTGGAGCCAGCCTACCAGTGCAGCGATAGTACTACCATTTGTGGCACTGAGGGCCCGGGTTTGGGAGTGAATCCAGGCTGTCAGAGGGTCAGCCAGGGACAAGAGGATCAAGTGTCTGCAGGACCGCTCTCCTCCTCCTCCAGGGAGCAGGGTGGGCAGAGCCCACAGCTCATTTGACCCCTGGCAGTAGCTGTGGGAATGGCAGCTGGGTACCACAACAGATCAGAGGACTTGTCAGGCATTGGTGCACATCACATGGAAGCACATGGTGTGCACCATAACATCATTGCATGCCACATCTCTGTGGCAAAAGACAGAGGAAAACGCCAGTGGCAGGATGATGAGGGAGTGCTCTCCCAGGCCCTGCACCTGACCATCTGAGCATGCCACCAGAACTGGATCTGTTCTGCAATGGGGCTTGGGGGACCCCACCAGAGAGGCAAGCCCCTGGAGGAAGACAGTGGCAGGTAAGTCCCAACAGACATGCAGTGATAGGGCTGGGGCACTCCTTGGAAGGAAGGCCAACCAGGCAAGGAGAGGAGAAAAAAAGAATCTATAAATGGAGTGTACAAGTGAGTGTGTCCCCTTCTGTATGAGTACTGGTGTGACAGAAAGACAATACAGGACTGTAATCCTTATATAAAATCATGTCTTTAGCTATTCTGGACAATGCTTGTGATGGCCAAAAGTGCTATTCACAGAGTAGTTCATTATAAGCATAGCAACATAGAAAATAGAATTCCTAGAGACCACATCCACCACACCTCCTGGTCCACTACCTTAGTTACCCAGTCATGCCATAGATTAGTAAAATGGGTTACTGCAAAACACAGCGCTTATCCTAAATACAGTAAAAGTTAGGGTTAAATGTATAAGTAAATAAATGCCATATAAGGCAGTGTATGTGTGTTAATATGTGTGTGTGTGCAATGCTCTGTGTGCGTAGACAGTGCACTGCTAAACTGCAATATATATGCATATGTGTGTATATGTATTAGTGAGTGTGTGTGTGTGTGTGTGTGTGTGTGTGTGTGTGCAACACAACAATTAGAAAGTGCAGTTAGGTGGCTCAGTGATTAGTACAAAAATTGCTAGTCTACATTCCCCTGCTATCTAGATCAGTTTCAGCCTTATGCATGTCATTGCTGATTTAAATAAGGTGTCTAGTGGCACCACCACCCCCACCCTCCAATGTCTCTCAGAGCCTGAAAGGAAGAAAACTATCCTCAATGTCTTTTTAATAATCCATAAAATGTGTGTAGACATCATACTGCTGTGTTACACTGGAATATATATGTATGTGTGTATATGCCTACTGGTCCCTTTGTCAGATGCTCTACAGTGTGACAATTCCTGCAACAGGAACAGTGTAGTAGGAAGATCAAGATGGCAAAACAGCTAAAGGGTGTATACGTGGTAGTGTACCCTCTCACTCTCCCAGGCAGAGGATAAGACTCCTGCTGGGACAGGAGTCCTACCAGCAGCTGCCATGACTCAACAGGATGAGCCACTGGCAGCAAGAGAGGCATGCAGTATGTTTGGGACTGGGTTTTGATTCCCAGACCCAGACATATGGATTTTACATTTTCACACTTTGTATGATTTTAACTGTTAAATTCCTCCATCGAGTTAGATATTTTAATTGGGGGGTTTGGGGCACAGTCCCTCGTAATGGGGTGTGAGGATCCCCACAAAAAAAAGACTTGTGCCATTGGCAATATATTGTGCTGTATTGGCAGTGTGGTATATTGCTGCATAATGTCTTGTGACATTATGACCCAGTGCCGTATATACTTATATACTGTATATATATATATATATATATATATATATATATATATATATACACACATATATGTCAGTGCGTGTGTTTCACAACAATTAGAAAGTGCAGTTCGGTGGCTCAGTGGTTAGTGCAAAAATTACTAATTTACACATTTTTCACTGCTCACAATACCATTATTTTGCAGGCATATTGGCACTTGCTAGAGTTTGTTTTAAAAGGTCACACTATCTGAAGGACTCTTTAGTTCATGGTAACTTTGTCACTAAAAATGTTTCTCCTTTAAATTGGTTACCACCACAGCAAAAAGGTTTTCACATTTGTGGACACTATTCTGTTTGCAGATTTGCCCAGATCAAAAATGTTTTTGAACATCTTTATGGAATTGAAACAGTGGAGATAAGACAATTTGTACAATGTGTAACTGATTTTGTGGTCTAAGTAACTGCATGCCAGTGTGCCAGAAATTACATAGGCAGAACAGCTCGCCATCTCAAAGTGTGCATCCAGGAGCACATTTAAGATATTAAGAATGTTTGTCTCGATTCTGCCCTGGGTGCACACTTTAAATGTTTTCACAACAGGAAACCTAGTGACCACTGGTTCTGTAGTACTGAGCATGTTTCACCACCTCTATGAGGTGGTGACAGGGTTACTAGCCTGTTACAAACAGAAACTTGGTAGATACATGGTTTAAAAGCAAGAAAGGATGAGTTAGGCAGAATTCAGAAGGAGCTCGAAGAGTTGCAGATGGGCCTGAAGCAGGAGGCAATCTCCATTACCTTCTTGGAGATACTGCCTGTTCATGGCAAGGGGAAGGCTAGGACACACCAAATCCAGAAATTCAACTCATGTTTGAAGAAATGGTGTGGACAGGTAGGGTTTGGCTTCATAGGGGACTGGGACCCCACCTGGGGGGATGAGGGCCTCTACAGAGGTGATGGCCTGCATCCATCCAGAGAGGAGATTATAGTCATCAATGAAAAGTTTAGATGCTTCCTAAGCAAGCATTTAAACTAGCCACGGGGGGAGGGGGGATGTAGAGGGAAGATGGAAAATGGAGCATACCCACACCAAAACAGTAGGAACTATAGGGAAGCACAGGAGGAGAACAGATCAATGGGGGCACTTCTCAGACTAACCAAAACTATGACCATAGGAAGAAGTGGCTTAGCAGAGAAATGCAGGGAAGGGGCATCACATCTTGGAGAGCCATGTGTGCAAACGCCCATAGTCTGAGTGAGATAGGAGACCTTGAGGCTACCATGGTGGAATCAGGCTGAGACACTGTGGCCATCACGGAGACCTGGTGTAATGAAAACCAGAGCTGGGAAGTGGCCATACTAGGTTGCAGTCTATTCAGGAAGGACAGGGTAAGCAGGAAGAGGGGTGGAGTGGCTTTGTATGTGAGGGAGAACATAAAGACCACAGAAGTTCAAGGGGAACAAGATGGAGGGGCGATACTGTGAGTCACACTAGAAAGGAGAATGGGGATGTCCATTCACATAGGGATAATTTGCAGGCCACCAACTCAGGAGGAGGATATAGATAGAGAGATGTTGCTAGCAATCCAAAGGATGGCACACAAGAGAGAGGTGTTTCTAGTTGGTGATTTCAGTCTTGCGGATATAGACTGGCATCTCCCCACAGCAGCAATGGCTAGGAGCAGAAACATCTTGGACTCTCTACAGGGGGGATTCCTTAAACAGCTGGTCGAGGAGCCCACAAAGAAGGAGGCACTACTGGAACTGGTGTTACAATGGGGACAGTGTGATAGGGTTACAGTAGGGGATGACATGGGGAACAGAGATCACTAAACAGCATGGTTTGAAATAACTGAGTGGGAGGATCCAAGCTACACAAGGACAAAAATCCTAAACTTTAGGAAAGCAGACTTCAGAAGAATGGAAAAATGCCTAGAAGAAGCACTCATCGGACTGGGGGAAAGAAGGGAGTAGATGAACAATGGATGGCAATCAAAACAGGGATTGCAGTGGCAACCCAACTCTGTGTCAAACAGGTGAGTAAGGGGAAAAGAAGGAGAAGACCACATATGATTTTCTAAGGAGGTAGCAGAAAAGATTAAAGCAAAAAGACAGCATTTACAGTAGGCAATACAAAACCTCAGAAGGAAAGAGACAGGAAAGATCTCAGAAAAACAAAGACAGGTAGGGAAGGCAGCTAAATTATTTATTTATTTCTTAAAAGTTTCACCAGGAAAGGCATACTGAGCAGTGAATGCTCATTTCTAGGTGCATCGGGGGAGAGGGATGGGAAGACAATAAGGATACAAGCAGGAAAAAGAAATACTGTAAGACAAATTGATTACAGATACAATCAACAATACATGGTAATAAAATTAATAGCGGTCATTTCAATAATCTGAAAGTACAGGAAGATTATTTTAAACAAATCAATTGCACAAATAACATAGAATAAATGCTATTATGCATAATAGAATGGTGAGGCTAAACAAGGGTGAGAAGGTAAAGATTAAACACATCTGCAGGAGGGGGGGAATAAAGGTATTTTAGGAGGGAGGTGAAGACATGAGGTGAGGCAGTGTGATGGATGGGCAGAGGGAGGGAGTTTCATATTTTTGCGAAGCAGTGGGAGAAAGCGGCCTGGCCTGCTAAAGTGGACCTGGGTGGGATGGTTAGGGTGCAGGAGTCAAGATTTCTAAAAGCATAAGAGGAAGGCTGCTCGAGGGAAACAGAAGTGGAGAGATGAGGGAGAGAATGAAAACAGAATTTAGCTAGAAAGTTGGCACAGTAGATATGGTGCCTGTCATCTAGGGATAGAAGGGAGAGACATTGGTAAAAGTGGCAGTGACGGGTGCGGGTAGGGCAGTCAAGGGCAAAGTGGCAGAAGAAATGGAAGACAGTGTTCAGCCTGGTTAAGGAAGATTTGGTAGTGACACTATAAACTACATCCCCATAGTCAAAAATAGGGAGGATCATCTTCTGGACACGCGCACCGCAGCCCGACAAAGGAATGCACCCACAGTTTCTGTATATACTGCACCCAGGTTTGGGTGCAGCTTTTTGTAGATGGCATCTGTGTGTCCAGAGAAATCAAGGTTCTGGTTAAGCCAGACCCCAAGGTACCTAAAGGAGGTAGTGTCCTCTAACAAATCCCCATCTAGGGTGTGGAAAGAGGGAAGGGAAGGAAGCCTAGAAAGTCTCTGCCTAGTGCCAAAGGTCATGGAGACTGTCTTCTTGGCATTTAAAAACAACTGATTTGTGTGAAACCAGAGTTGAACCGTATCAAAGTCGTGCTGGAGTCTGGATGCTACATCTGCGGGGGAAGGAACGGATATATACAAGATGGTACTGTCCATGTACATGTGGATGGAGGTGGCAGGACAGACAGTTGAAAGGTCATTTAGGAAGATGAAGAATAGCAGTGGGCCCAATACAGAACCTTTAGGTACTCGAGTGTTGATGGGAAGGGGAGGAGATACGCTGTCACTAATCTAGATAGATTGTGTTCTGCCCACTAGGTACAGTATGAATGGAACCAGCTGCATCTGAGAGCCCCACAGCACAGAGTTCAGTAAGTAGGACGGGGTGGCAGACAGTGCTGAAAGCCTTTGCAAGGTTGATAAAAATAGCAGAGATGATAAGTCCCTGGTCCATGCCCATGGGTATGGAGTCAATGAGCCTAAGAAGGGAGGAGGTGGTGGAGAGGAACTTCCAGAAACCAGACTGATAAGGGTGAAAAAGGAAGAGGAGTCAAGAAGAGGAAGAGAGTTGGGATAACACCAAGTGGTCCTCTAGCTTGGCAGGAATGAGGAGCAGAGAGATAGAACAGTAGTTTCCAGTAGAGGAAGAATCACTGCCTTTTGCAAGAGGGATAACAGTAGCATGTTTCCAAGCAGATGGGACAAATGCAAGAGAGAAGGAGAGTTAAGAGAGAGGCAAGGGGGATGGAGATGGCAGGAGCAAACAGGTAAAGGATTTTGGAGTCAAGTCCAGAGGGGCACTTACCCTTAGAGGGGTTAAGGGCAAGAAGAGCTTTGAGGGCATCAGCAGGGGATATAGGACAGAAGGAAAAGAGGAGGAAGTGGGTCAGCCCATTTGAGAGGGCTTATGGGGAAGTCGTTGAGGAAGAAGGAGAGTAGAAAGAAGGGAGGAGGGATTGGATAGGAGACATAATCCACTTTGAAAACTGGTGTTGGGGGGCTGAGATGTAGTAGTAGTAAAATATTTATTTTTAGACAGGGTAATACTTTAGATCCAAGGACCTATTTACAAAGTAATCCTGTTTCACATTCATACAAAGTTACAAAGCATATATAATCCAACAATAGATATAAACAGATATCATACAAGATTCTAAAACTTCCTATCATTAAATAAACAAAGGTTATCTACAATACAATTAATCATTCATGTCAAATAAGTAGACATAGACAAACCAATTAAAATTGTCAATACATATACAAAAATGGAGCAAACAGTGGATTAACATTCCCCCTTAGATTAAAAATACTTCTAACATGTACATTCTGTAAGATAAATTTCATCCAAACTGGATTTAAATGTAAACAATTTTACAAGGTTTCGTATCTGTGGTGGAGTCTCATTCCAAGTTTTAGCAACCCGAACTTGTAACATCATACTTCCATATCTAGTATTTATTTTTGGAAAATTCAACCCCCCAAATTTTACTTCCCTGAGTAAGTGTTGACCAGTCTTACAACCAAACTTGATGTTCGTGTTTCCCTTATTTAACCCAATTTTGACTTTTAAAAATAAAAATAGAAAATAGTTTTTCATATCTGGTAGACAAGCTGTCCCAATTTAACTCACTGTACATGAAACAGTGGTGTGTTGTATACTTACAGTTCAGAATAAACCTTACTAACTGTTTATATGATTTAACTAATTTATCGAGGTGTTTTTGTTCAGCGAGATTATAAACTAAATTTCCGTATTCCAACACAGGTAATATAAGTTGAATGGCATTTGTTTTTTGTGTCTGAGTATTTAATATTTGAGAGGACCTGCGCAATGCACCAATTCTATTGTTTACCTTTTAGGACAAATTATCTGTATGATCAGAAAAAGTAAGGGAACTATTAATTAGTACTCCCAGATACTTATATTGTTTTGTAATTGTTAATTGTTTCCCATCTCTTGCTACTATTCCCTTAACAATGTTAATTGTATTATTAAATCTATAATTAGTTTTTTACTAAAGTACATTACCTGTGTTTTCTTTTCACTAAGAACTAATTTAGAAACCAAAAACCAGTCTTGAAGGATATCAAAATCAGTTTGTAACCTTTCCAACATTTCTTCTTGGGTTTTACTGATGCCAAAAGTACAGTATCATCCGCGTAAAGACATATGTGAGTGTTTTTATCTGTAGTGGCAGGGAAGAACAGGGCTTGAACAACCTTCCAGAATTTGGACGGTGATTTATGTTTGACTGAAAAGTAGCTGAGAAGTATTTGACCTTGGCTAATCTAATTGCCTTAGTGCAAGCATTTCTAAGAGTACGACTTGGAAGGGCAATAGGGGAGCTGGTGACTTTGTGCATCTTCCAGACCTGATCCATGGCTCATAGATATGCCATCAGTTCTGCCATACAACCCAGGGAGGTGAGAGTCGCACCCAGGTGCACCTTAGAGGGCATAGTGGTCCCAGACTGTGAGTAGTTTTGAAATGAAATAGTCTAGGGTATAGTTGATAGAGGAAGCAGGGGGATGAGAGGCTAATCAGAGCTTATCAGGTCATTTAGTAAGGGTACCAGATCTAAGAATCTGTAGGAGTGAATCATTAAGAATTTAGGTGGGGCTTTAGGGCATTGGATTTTGCGAACAGTATAGACTGTGTGATGGTCACTTAGTGTGTCTGGTAGGATACCAGCTGTGAGAATGCAATGTGGGTGAGAGGTTAGAGCCCAGTCGACTAAGGAGTGATTTTGTGTTTAGTCAGGTGGGTTTGCTAATTAGCTATAACAGGTTTAAGGAGGCTACCTCATTCCAAGTTTTTGAGTGGATGGGGAAGAGTCAGTTCACATTAAAATAACCAAGGATATGACGTTCACCTGTAGATGAGTGAGGCTGGAGGGTAGTCAGTAGATCTGTGACAGAAGATGATGATGACAGACTGGTAGTTAGGGAAGCCAAGGTGCAAACAAAAGAATGTATAGCAAAATCAGTGGTAAAGGGAGTCAAAACCTTTTACAGATACAGCAGCAAGAAGAGGAAGACAAGAGAAGGAATTGTGGGGCTGAAAGGGGGAGATGGGAGCAGTGTGGAGGATGATAACCAAAAGCAGATATCTTGAACATATATTTCTGCTCAGTTTTTGCAGTGGAGGGACCAGAAAGAGGGCCAACAATGGGGGATGGGGCAGGATGGGCACAAAGATGGACACTTGGCCTTTTTCAAAGGAAAGGGTACTCAGGAACTGGCAACATTAAGAGTTGATAAGGCAATGGGACCAAATAGGATGCACCCCAGGATTCTAAAGAGCTAGGGACATGTTGGCAGAACCACTAACTGTCCTGTTCAACCAGTCTTTGGAAACACGGGTAATTTTCGTGGATTACAGGAGGGCTGATGTATTTCCTCTATACAAAAGTGGGAACAAGGAGGAGGTGGGGAATTACTGACCCGTCAGCCTGACCTCAGTAGTAGGGAAGGTCATGGAAACAGTACTGAAGGAAAGAATAGGGGAACACTTGGCTGTCAATGATCTACAGGACACAAGGCAGCATGGTTTTATGGGAGGAAGGTCATTCCAGACTAAACTCACCAAGTTTTTTGACTGGGTGACCAGGGAAGTGATTCAAGGGAGGGCAATGGATGTGACCTACCAGGACTTCAATAAGGCCTTTGACACCATGCCACACAGAAGGATGATAAGGAAGCTGGGGAACATGGGAGTAGGACAGAACATGGTGAAGTGGGTGGAAATTGGCTGGATAATAGGACCCAGGAAGTGGTGGTAAATGGTGTTCACTCTGCAGAAGGTAAGATGACCAGTGGGGTACCACAGGATCAAGTGCTTGGCCCAGTCCTTTCAATGTCTTTATCAGTGACATTGCAAACGGTCTAGAAGGGAAGATCTGTCAGTTCGTTGATGACACTAAGCTCTGTAACAGGGTGGACATGCCAGAGGGCATGGATAGAATGAAGAGGGAACAAAAGAAATTGGAAGTTTGGTCAAAGGATTAGCAGTTGAGTTTCAATGCAAAAAAAGTGCAAGATAATGCACAAAGGGCACAATAATCCAGGAGCAACATACCATCTGGTGGGGGAGGGAATATAATGCTCCAAGCAGGAAAGAGTCCTGGGTTGATCATCTCTGATGATCTCAAGGTTGGGAGGCAGTGTGACAAGATGGCAGGAAAGGCTAGCAGAATGCTAGGATGCATAGGCAGAGGCATCACCAGCAGAAAGGGAAAAGTAATAGTTCCACTGTATAGACTCAGGTGAGGCTCACATCTCGAGTACTGTGTCCACTTCTGGAGGCCCCACCTGCTCAATGACATTGATAGGGTGGAGGCAGTTCAGAGGATGGCAACCAAAATAGTACAGGAACTATATCACAAGTCCTATGATGCTAGGGCTGAAGTAATCTGAACATGTACTCCTGGAGGAGAGGAGGAAATGTGAGGTATGATAGAAAGATTTAAGTACCTAACAGGGAAGAATAGGGTATAGGAGAATACCATTTTCAGAGAAAAGATGCTCAAGGGTGAGGGGCCATGGGAAGAAATTAGGAGGAAACTTTGGGGAAATGTGGAAGCACTTCTTCATGGAGAGGTGGTGGACAAGTGGAACAGCCTGCCAGTGGAGGTGGTGGGGGCTGAAACAATAACAGGTTTTAAGAATGCTTGGGATATGCATAGAGGGCTACTGGAAGTAGGAAGAGTAAGGCAACCTGTTACTGGCAGATCATAATAAAACAGTTATCAGTTATCAAAGATTTGGGGCAGATTAAGTGGGCCAAAGGCCTTTATCTGCTGACAAATTCTATGTTTCCATGTTTCTATGAAAACCACAGGAGCTGACTGACTTCTTGAATTTCTCAGTATTTTTCTGATGTAATTCCCACAGCTGTGATGTGAAGCCGATACATGTAGTCCCTGTAACTTTATTACTGTGCCTTCCATATGATGTCAATACAACTGATAGTTCATATCATCAGAGCAGTCATTAAAGGAGAACGTCCCTAAGAAAAAAGTGAAAAATTAAGCCCTATTTAGGAGAGGGGCAATTTGACAGAGACCTTTAAATACCTCACAGGGGTAAATAAAGTACAGGATGGAAGTATTTTTCAGAGAAAGAAGTGTTAAAGAACAAGGAGACATGCTGTGAAGCTGGGCGTTGAAAATTCAGGAGAGATGCAAGGAAGCATTTCTTCACAGAAAGAGTGGGAGATTCCTGGAACAGCCTTCCAGTGGAGGCAAAAACAGTGGTAGGGTTCAAGGATGCCTGTGATAAATGTAAGGAATCATAGCAGAATGGAAGAGGGAGAGAAAAGCAATAGATTGGTACAGTCTGTGGTAACAGTGTAGGTAGAGAGTAATGGGCAGACTGGATGGGCCAAGCAGTCCTTATCAGCTATCAAATTCTATGTTTCTATTTATAATAAGCTCAACATAGTGAATCTCATGATCAGCAGTTGCTGCATGAGTTTGAACAAAACTCTGTGTTAAAGAACTTAATCAAAGTGACAGACTTTCTACATGCAAAGTTAATTGTAAGAATCTCCAACCCATTACATGCATATGTATCCTAGTGGTTGAAGGTAGACCAACACCAATTGGAGTAGCAAAAACTCTAAACAAAAATTCTAGGAATTGAAATAGTAAGGTGGAAGACTAGGTTTGCTGGCCAAGGCACCTAGCTTCATCTGAGCTCTTTTCTTCTAGGTTGCGTGAAAGGACAGGGCAAATAACCTTACCACAGCAAGGAAAAGGACAGTGTTGGGTAAGTTACTTTTTATATTACTTTTTTATTAATTTGGAAACTTGTTCCTAGGAAGCTCTGTGAAACAGAGTTAGTGAAGAAGTTAATAGAAAGTAATACTCCTTCCAATTATAGTTACTATTTCTTTTACACAAAAAGCAATACAAAACTAACAAATAACTATAACAGATTACATTTTTGAAAGTAATAGGTTAGTTACTAGTTACTTTCAAATAAATGTAACCAGTTACAGTTACATATTCTTTTTGTATAAAGACATAAGTAATTGTAACTACAGCGACACTTTTCTAGTACTTCTCCATCCTTGCTAAATACTGCACAGAGCTTTCTGGAACAAGTTTCCAAAAGTAATAGAAAAAGTAACTTACCCAACACTGGAAAAGGATTAAGGCTTCTTTTGGCTAGACAGATCTACTGTGTGTTGTTATTTTTATTTTGTACTCACAGGGATTGTTACTGTTTGTAGCTAACATTATATTGCTTTATTTTTCTCTGATTCAAATTGCTGTTGCTGGGTATATCTTCTGCCGGATTATTACAGGGTGTGCCTACAGGTATGTGCTTACAGATTACTGCTGTAATCTTCTGATTCAAATTGTCTTTTGCAAGGTATATTTTCTGTTACTACTTTATTTTTCTCTGTAGCAAAGTGTTTCTTACAGGGTATATCTTCTGTGAAATTATTACAGGTGTTGCTTTACAGGTTTTACAGTTTTATATATCATTAGGATAAGCTTTCAGGACTACTGCATTTGTTGATGGCTAATTGTTTCTGCTCACTGCAGCATAGGAGCTAGCACAACAAAACTCACCTAAAACAGGAACCAAACCATAAAAAGCAAAAAGGAATCCAAAACTTGATCATTATACGATCTCCAGCCAGGGTACAGTCAGATGTCTCCCAGTACATCAGCATTGAGAGACACTGACCACATTGTTAAAATTGTTCAGGAAGCAGGAGAAAACATTGATGTCCTGGTACACATAGGGACTAATGATCTCACCAGCCGGTCAGTTGTGGAGATCAAGGAACACCTGACCAGGCTAGGTAACAAACTATCATTCATTTTGTCCGCATCTCCTTCTCTGAGATCCTGCCAGTCTGGGAGAGGGGCAGATGGTCTGAGATGAGAGATAGGGAGCTAAACATGTGGCTCAAGGGCAGGTGCCAGAAAAAGGGCATAAATTTGTAGGGTACTGGCAACAGTTTTGGGAACGAAAGTTATTTAAATTAGATGGACTGCATCTGACTAAGGAGGAGTCAGTGCATTGGGGCAGAAGTTTAACGCCTTTGCAGAATTTTAAACTAGCAATGGGGAGAGGGGTACAACCTCTATGTCGAATGGGAAGAACACCCTCCCTCAGCTAGTGGTCAAACAGGAGTTCAGCATGTTTGTAGTTCATTTGCATCACTAGGTAAGGAAAAGGTCCAGCTCTCCTACGATGCACAGGGAAATGCCAGACCTCACCCAACAACTAACACACTGAAATCTGGCCAATGGGAAATCATGCACACTAATGCTTGCAGTCTGGGAAATAAGATCCCAGACCTGCAGGCAATAATGACAGAGGCTAAACTGGACATAGTAGCCATTAGCGAGACATGGTTTACCAATAACCACACTTGGGAGACTTCAGTACCTGGCTATGTACTGTTCAGAAGAGACGGAGGCGTAAAAAGGGGGAGTAGAGTGGCCTTTTATGTCAATGAAAATATCAAAGCTACAGAAATTTAGAATGCACATAAGGAGCCAGAAGAACTGTGGGTCACCCTGGAAACAGGAAATGGGACAGCCATATGAACTGGGGTTGTCTGCAGGCCTCCAGACCTGGGGGAGGACATAGACACATTACTGTTAGAAGAAATACAAAACATGACAGCTAAAGGGGAGGTTCTGATAATGGGAGACTTCAACATGTCAGATACAGATTGGTCAATACCAGCGGGAACATCTGCCAGAACTAGACACGTGGTGGTTTCCTGCAGGGGAGGGACTCAAACAACTGGTACAACAACCCACAAGAGACAGGGTTATCCTAGATCTAGCACTGACTAACAGGAAAGGATCACAGATCTCAAGGTAGAAGGTCACATGGAGGCCAATGACCATCACATGGTATGGTTCAATTTGGCCACTAGAACTAAATCATCCCATTCCAAGGCACAATTATGGGACTTCAGAGGAGCTGACTTTGATAAGATGGCCAACAGAGTTAAGCTAGCCCTGGCAAAAAGAAATGCAGGTGAAGGGGACAGGCAAAGTGGGCAAGCATTAAAGATGCAATACTTGAAGCAGCATCCCATTGTGTTAGAGAGAAAAGGAAGTGCAAAAGAAGAATGAAACCACTTTGGTTCTCAAAAACAACAGCAGAAAAGGTCAGAGCCAAAAGGCTGACCTTCAGGAAATATAAGGGAACACAGCAGGATGAAGATAGGGAGGCATACCAAACTTCCCTAAGGGAAGCAGGGAAGGCAGTAAGGCAGACAAAGGCCCAAACCAGGGAAACACTAGCATAAACAGTAAAAGAAGGTGATAAGACTTTCTATAGATACATTAGTGAAAGAAGAAAGTCCAGAGGGAGTATTGCTAAGATCAATGGGGATAAGGGAGCATGTGAGAAGGAGGACCATGTAAAAGCATCTATCCTAAATAGATACTTCTGCTCAGATTTACTGAAGAGAAGGTAGGGCAGGGCCCACAGATCAGCACCATGGACATAGAGGGGAGGGAGGTGTGCACTAGTCCCTTCACAAAAGAAAGGGTCCTACAAGAGCTCGATAAGCTCAGGGTGGACAAGGCAATGGGACCTGAACTAGTAGTATGGAAAAAAAAAGGTTGAAGTATTGGCAGCCTCACAAAAACATTAAAAGTAAAAATAAAATTGCAAAATCAAGCTATTAACATAAATTAGCGACGTCTGTCAGTCAAATTACAAACTATTTTATTCATATATAAATAATAAGAAAGGAAATTAACACAATGTAGGACCTTTAAAAAATCATGTAGGGAATTAACATCTGATGTAAATTCAATGACCAATACACTTAGGCCCAGATATTCAAAGGGTTCGCCATGCGCAATAGGGTTGCGCTGCACAAGTCTGAACTTGCGCCATTCTGCGATATTCAGCAGGAGGCAGTTGCGCCACTGAAAACATGCTGAGCAACAGCGCAATGCAAATGAATGCATGCTGAACTGGAGGGGGAGGAACCATGCATAAACTGCACAGCCCAATATTCAGCCGGGCTGTGCAGTGTTGTGCAGGCGCAACCCCCAACCTGCGCCTGCACAACTTTGAGCCAAAAAAAAAAAGGATCAAGTCCAGGGCCACCCACAGGTGAGCTGCCACATTGCAGGGTGCAACACAGCAGCTGCCACCTGTGGCTGGCCTCAACCCACCTCCTGTGCCCCCTGCAGCCCGATCACAGGCAAGAGTGTAGAAATCCCCCACCTCCCCACTGGCCCGATCCATGGGCAGCAGAGTGTTCCCAACATATACCTGGTGGTCCAGTGGACCGATAAGCCCGATCGTGGGCTGCAGAAGTATTATAACCCCCCGACACCTATCCCTGGTGGTCCAGTGGAAGCCCAATCGCAGGCTGCAAAAGTTACATTACAAACCCCCACACACCCATCCCTGGTGGTCCAGTGTGACCTAAGCCCGATCGGGCTGCATAGTTTTAAATCCTCCTCCCTGAATGTATCCCTGGGTCTAGTGGACCGACAAGCCTGATCGCTGGCCGCATAAGGTGGCAAAACCCCCCACCCCCCATACCATATCCCTGGTGATATAGTGTCCCCACCCACCCACCCATGAGCCCCACCACCCTACTCCTCCCGCAGCCGGGCGGGCAGCAGCATCACTGCTCGCCGCTCGGCTGCTCATCGACTGATCAGCCCAGTGGGCTGCACACCAGCTGGTGCAGAGCCACGGGCATGAAGCCTATAGCCTGATACAGCAGTCCAGATTTGTGAATGAATTCATTCGACAAATCTGACTGCCTTGTATGGTATGGGCTTCATGCCCATTGGCTCTTGCTCTGCACCAATGGGCATGCAGCCCTACCAGGCAGTCAGTCGGCGGGCGGCAGGTGGCAGGCAGGTGGATGCTGCTGCCCGCCTGCTGCGGGGAGGAAGCAGGGTGGTGGGGCTCATGGGTGGGTGGGGTGGGGGAAACTAGATCACCAGGGGTATGGTCTTGGGGCGGGGGTTTCGCCATCTTGCGCAGCCCGTGATCGGGCTTATCGGTCCACTGGACCACCAGGGATAGGTGTCAGGGGGTTTGTATTATACTTTTTCAGCCCACGATCGGGCTTCCACTGACCACCAGGGATAGGTGGGGGGTTTATTATACTTCTGCAGCCCGCGATCGGGCTTAGCAGTCCACTGACCACCAGGGATATGTTCAGGGGGAACACTTTGCTGCCCGCGATCGGGCTGGTGGGGGTTATTTCAGCTTGCCCATGATCGGGCCAGTCAGGGGAGGAGAGTTTAATGCTTTTGCCCGCGATCGGGCCAGTGGGGGTGGGGGATTTTTTTCCTTTGCCCGCGATCGGGCTGCAGGGCGCCGGTCCTCGACAGCTGCTGCCTGGCAGGGCGCCAGGCGCAAGTCCTCGGGGATCGCGTGACCCTGCAGCAAATGGATGCAAATGGGGCTACAAATAGATGCAAATGGCCCCCGCCTTTGTATGAATTATGGCCCCATTTGTATGTCACCTTTGAATATCGGAAATTTGGCGCGATGGTGCAATGGTACTTGTGCCACCACAGTTGAATGCTCCACTCTGACCACTTGCAGTGGCGCAAGTTCTACCGCGCTTATGCACAGTGGCTGTGGTCGGGTGATATTCAAAGGAGTTGCTCAATAGCGCAACTCCTTTGAATATCGCTCCGGCCACACCCCTGCGCAACTATTTTGTGTAGCGCAAGGGCTTGCACCACAAAATAGCGCAGTTTGAATATCCGCCCTTAATGTATATTTTTCAGCTGTGTTTAATAGTAAAGCAGGTAATACTCAGAGCTTTTTATTAGGCGAGACATCATATACACAAAGGATAATATTAGACTCAACTGATGTTGAGGCTAGTTTAAAAAAACTTGATCCTAACAAATCAGCAGGACCTGACTGTCTTTATCCGAGAGTTCTAAAAGGACTAAGTAGCTTTATTGCTGAACCCTTAACATACAGTATATATTTCAGGTTTCATTGGATAGAGGTGAAGTGGTGGATGATTGGAAGACAGCTACTGTAATACCTTTGTTCAAAAAAGGGGTACGATCTGACCCAGCAAATTATAGACCAGTGAGCCTGACCTCTATTCCATCAAAAATATTGGAAGGTATATTAAAAGATTATATATTAGACACCTTGGAACTAAATAACCTGGAGGATAATTCACAACATGGTTTTGTCAAAGGCAGATCTTACCAGACTAACATGTTGAGCTTTTATGATAAAGTGGTAAGGGAGCTTGATGATGGGAGAGCACTAGATGTGGCCTTTCTGGATTTCTCAAAGGATTTTGATAAGCTAACTCACACAGAGTTATTATTGGCTATGGGTAGATTAGGTATTGCATATCTTATAATATGTTGGGTGCATGGTTGACTGATGAATAGAAGTCAGAGAGTTGGTATAAAGGGGTCATATTCTACATGGTCGAGTGTTACGACCAGGTCCCTCAGGATCGATGTTGGGACCCTGTCTCTTTAACTTATATATATCATCATTACAATATGAAACTGAGGATGTCTGGATGTACAAATTTGCAGATAATTGTTGCTTGGGGGCTAAAATTAAAAATGCATTGATAACATCTTCGCTACAAAAAGCATTGGACCATGTAGTTGAATGAACAAAAAAGGCCGGATTATCATTAAATGTTGATAAATGCGCTGTTATGCATTTGGGGGAAAACAATCCTGAACTTAATTATAGGTTAAACAATATAATACTAAGAAAAACATCTGAGGAAAGAGATTTGGGGATTTTAGTGTCACAGGATAGGAAATTTACAGCACATTGCAGGCAATTATCTCAGAAGGGGAATAATATTTAAAATTCAATTTTTAAGCATACAAATGCAAGAAGTAGGGAAGTTGTTATGCCTCTCTACATACGCTTGGTCAGACCTGTATTGGAGTATGGAGCTCAGGTCTGGTCTCCTTATTATAAGAAGGATGTAGCTATGTTGGAGCGGATTCAGAGGAGGGCCACTAGGAGATATAGAAAATTTAAAGGTTAAGTCATACCAGGAGAGGTTGAATGATTTGGATCTGTTTACCTTGGAGTACAGGAGAAAAAGAGATGATATGTGCCTTGTGCACAAGGCTTGGACAGATAATGATCTATGGGAAAATATGGTGCAGAAATGTCAAAAATGTTTATGATACTAGATCGCACCTACTACAGTTAGAAGCTAGGCACACAAGGCTAGCAAGATCAAGAAACTGGTTTAATCAGAGGGTGGGTAAGGATTGGAATGGATTACCTACTGAATTAGTGGTTAGTACCACTCACACAGGCTTTTAAAACTAGACTAGATAAATTCTATCTTAGAAATTAAAATATACAGAGAGCAAATGGACGAAGTCTACAAGCTCAGTAATAATCCTATGACTCCTATGACATCCCAGGGTACTAAAGGAGCCAAGGGTGAGATAAGCAGCCTGGGAGGATAAGGAGCTGTATGCTAGAGATAGACTACATCTCAATTTGTGAGGGAGGGAATCCTTGTTGAAAATAGAGGGTTCATTGGTGAAAAGTGGGTTTAAACTTGTGAAGGGGTGGATGGGAGAAAAGGCTGTCAAGGGGTGTCGATAAAGGAGGACTTTGTCTCCACCCCTGGGGACCAGGAGGATTGCAAGAAAAGGCCAATCAAGAAAGTGCAGACCAGGGAAACAGAATCCCTATGGGAACATGAGCAGGGAAATGGAACTATAGGAAAGGGTGAAGGTAGTCCTGCTAAATGCCAGGAGCTTGGGCAATAAAATGCCTGAGCTCCAGGCGATGCTAACTGAGGGAGCAGTGGATGTGGCAGCGGTCACTGAGACTTGGGCCACTGCAAGACATGACTGGGACCTGAATCTGGAGGGATACACTATGTTCAGGAAGGACAGGGGAGAGGGAAGGGGAGGAGGGGTAGCAATGATAGTCAAAAACTGCATTGGCATAGGGGGAGTAGAGGAGGTGGAGGGAACCGTGGAGGTGATTTGGGTCACCTTGATAACAAGGGGGGGCAAGAGAGTAAAAATAGGAGTGGTGTATAGACCCCCTGCCCTGGCAGAGGAGCTGGAGGACAGTCTGGTGGCAGATGTTAGGAGAAACTGCAGACTGGGCAGAGGAACGATGGTGGTGTTGGGGGACTTAAACATGCCAGGAACAGACTGGGAGACTATGACATCCTCTGTGACCAGGGAACAGAGGTTGTTGGATGTCTTTCAAGCATCTGCCCTAACTCAGCAGGTGAGGGAACCACTAGGGAGGCACGGGTACTGGATGTGGTCCTGGCAGACAGTGACAAGATTGGGGGCCTGGAGGTAAGGGACCCATTGGCGGGGAGTGACCATGCCACGGTCTGGTTCTGCCTGGACCTAGGAGGGGTAGAAGGCTGCACAAAGACGGAAGTAACCGACTTCAGGGGGGCGGATTTTAAGGAAATGGGAAGGATCCTTAAGGAGCATTTGGATGGGATTGGGTCAGACATGGACGCTGATAGTAGGTGGGAAATCATCAGGAGAGGGGTGCAGGATGCTACCAGCACCTGTGCAAGAGTAAGACAAAAATGCGGTAGGGCCCAAAAACCCTGTTGGTGGACCAGGGAGGTCCAGGAGGTGGTGGGGGAAAGAAAGCAGTCTATAAGCAATTCAAGTGCTCAAGGAGTGAAAGGGATCAAGGGAGCAGAGCTGATGGCTGTAGAAGGGCCACTAGAGTGGTGAGGGCGGCTAAGGCAAGGAAGGAGCAGAACCTGGCCAGGAAATTGGAGAGGGAACAAGGGGTTCTTTAGATACATTGGGAAAACGAAGGGTGAAGGGGCAGATTAGCAGGATTAAACAGGAGAGAGATGGGCACAAGACCCGGGAGCAGACTGAGGTACTAAATGAGTACTTCACCTCAGTTTTACCAGGGAAAATGGGGTGCTGCATCATACATGGGAGGAGACAGAGATACTGAGGAGGGGGGACCCTCACCGACCGGGCAGGTCTGGGGAGAGGGGAGGCATCACTGGCAGGTGGGGAGGGCTAAGCAGGAGAAGGGGCACTGGAAGTGAACGCAGCAGAGAGAGTGAGGGAAGCTCTCAGCCCTTAAGACAGAGAAAGCACCGGGGCCGGATAAATTACATCCCAGAGTGTTGAAGGAACTTGCAGATGTCCTGGCAAAACCCTTGGCAGAGCTTTTCACCATCTCTCTGAGGACAGGGTGGGTGCCCCAAGACTGGAAGGTGGCACATATAGTGCCTATCCACAAGGGGGGATCAAGGGAGGTGGCAGGGAACTACAGGCCTGTCAGCCTGACCTCGGTGGTGGGCAAGGTGATGGAGGGCATTGTCAAGGAGAGGCTAGGGGGGACCTGGATAAGTCAGGGTGCCTGGACAATAGACAGCATGGATTCATCCCAGGAAATCGTGTCAGACAAACCTGGTGGAGTTCTATGACTGGGTGACAAGTGCCTTGGACCTGGGTAGACCAGTGGATGTCCTCTTTCTAGACTTCAGCAAGGCATCTGACTCTGTTCCTCACGGGCCTGTTGGATAAGCTGGGAGAAATGGGGTGGGGAACCAGATGATCAGATGGATAGGCAATTGGCTCCAGGACCGGACCCAGAGGGTCGAGTTGGTGGGATAGTCTCATCTCCAAGGAGGGTCATTAGTGGGGTCCCACAGGGATTGAGTCCTTGGGCCCCTTCTGTTCAACGCCTACGTATCTAACATAAAGGACAGGAATCAGGAGTGAGATGAGTCTCTTTATGGATGACCTCAAACTGGGGGCGGTGGTGGATGGGGAGGAGGGAGGGTGGCCTACAGGGGACCTGGAGGCTCTGGAAAGATGGTCTAGAAAGTGGAAGCTGAGGTTCAATGCAGGGAAATGCAAGGTACTACACCTGGGGCCAGAAACCCAGGTCAAGTGTACACCTTGGGGAAATGCTCAAGTCTCAATGGCTGAGAGGGACCTGGGGTGGTGGTGGATGTCAAGATGAACAACTCTGAGACTTGTAGGAGGGCAGCAGCCAGGCCAACAGGATGCTGGGATGCATCGCTAGGGGATCACCTCCAGAAGGAGGAAGTGATACCCCTCTGTATAACTGCTTGGTGAGGCTGCACCTGAGTACTGCGTGCAGTTTTGGAGGCCACACTTAAAGCGGGACATTAACCTCCTGGAGATGGTCCAGAGGAGGCAACCAAATGATTTGGGCTTGGGGACAGGACCTATGAGGAGAGGCTCAAAGAGCTAAATATGTACACATTGGAAGAGAGAGAATGGACCGGGGGACATGATAGAGGTCTTAGGTACATGAAGAGGGTAAATAGGGAGGAACAGTCGGGGTGCTTAAGGAAGGAGGAGGGGCCACTAGAGGGCATGGCTGGAAGCTGGAGGGGAAGATTCAGGGAGAAAGGAGGAGGTGCTACTTCACTGAGAGGGTGGTGGAGCCATGGAATGCAATGCCTAGGGACTGGTGGAGGCAGAGACAGTGGAGGGGTTCAAGAGGGGGTGGGACAGGTACAGGGGAAGGGTTCTGGAAGCAAAATCCAATGCAGCAAGAATATCCAGAACTGGGAAGGGAGAAGCCAGAGAAGGCGAGGGGGACAGCAAGGTCAGCACCCAGGTTGGGGACTGACCAAACAAGCAGACACGAAAGACCATTAGGCCTATTCTGCTGGCATTTTAGTATGTTAGTAAGCAGAGCCATTATCATAATTGTTTAGTGAGTCTCTGAGCACAGGAGAGGTCCCAGAAGACTGGAGAAGGGCTCATGTGATCCTGCTCCACAAGAGTGGTAGCAGGGAGGAGGCAGGGAACTACAGACCAGTCAGTCTTACCTCAGTAGTGGGCAAGATTATGGAGGCACTCCTTAAGGAAAGGATAGTGCAACACCTGGAATCCATAAAAGCACAGGATCCAAGACAGCATGGGTTTACAAAAGGAAGGTCCTGTCAAACTAATCTCATAGATTTCTTTGACTGGGTAGCTAGAGTGGTGGACTAAGGGGGAGCAGTTGATGCTGAATACCTTGACTTCAGCAAAGCTTTCAATACTGTTCCACATAGAAGATTGATTAATAAGCTGGGCAGGCTTGGGGTGGGTCAGAAGTTGGTCAACTGGGTGGCAAACTGGTTGACGGGCAGAAAACAGAGAGTGGTGGTAAACGGTATACAGTCAGAAGAGATGCAAGTCACAAGTGGGGTACCTCAGGGATCAGTCCTGGGGCCAGTCCTCTTCAATATCTTCATCAGTGACATTGCAGAGAGACTGGAGGGTTAGGTTTGTCTGTTTGCAGATGATATCAAGATCTGCAACAGAGTAGATGATCCATATGGGGTGGGCAGAATGAGAAGAGATCTGTATACACTAGCAAAATGGTCAGAAGAGTGGCAACTGGGGTTTAAAGCAAAGTGCAAGATCATGCACATAGGGAAGAGAAACCCTGAAGCCACCTATAGGCTGGGAGGAGAGTTGCTGGCAGTCACAATGGAAGAAAAAGACTTGGGCGTCATCATCACCGATGGCCTGAAATCATCCAAGCAGACCACTAAAGCAGTAGGTAAGGATAGAGGGAAGTTGAGATGTATTAGTAGGGGTATCACAAGTCGAAAGAGGGAGATAATAATCCCTCTTTACAAGACACTGGTTAGGCCCCATCTGGAGTACTGCATGCAGTACTAGAGGCCACACCTTCACAAGGACGTTAACCAAATTGAGGTAGTCCAGAGAAGGGCAACCAAAATGGTGAAGGGACTGCATCAGAAAACATATGAGGACAGTTTAATGGAGCTCAATATGTATACCCCACAACAAAGGAGGGAGAGAGGTGATATGATCGAAACATTCAAACACCTTAAGGGCATTAACAAGGTGAAAGAGTCTAACAAGTTTCAATATAAGAAAATAGCAGGCCAAGAGGACACAGCCTGAGATTAGAGGGAGGCGATTAAGGGTAATGTGAGGAAGTTCTTTACAGAAAGGGTGGTGGATGCATGGAACAGCCTACCTGAGGGAGTGGTGGATATGAATACAGTGCAGGGCTTCAAACAGGCATGGGATAGGCATAAGGGAGCAATATAGATGAGTATGAATAGATAGGCCATTGACAGAGCAAAGGCTGATGGCACATTCATTATGCAGAAAAAGAAATGGGCAGACTGGATGGGCCTTGCAGTCCTTATCTGCCATCAACTTCTATGTTTCTATGTTTAATGCCATGTTAGACCCTGGAGTCAGTTGAAAAACAAATTCTGACTGACATCCCACACATTATGACTGATTTTTCCAACTAGTTTGAAATTTCTGACTTCAACTAAGTAAAGAAAATGCAACTAATTTTTTCAACTTTCACCATCGTTGAATTTTATTATGTTGTATATTTGTATACTTTAACTTCATATTTTCTGTTTGTTAAATGAATACATGAGTACTCTTATTTGGCATATGCTGCATATGTTGCAATATATAGGTCTAATTGACATAAGAGGCAGGCTTTTCAGATTTGCAATATAGATAGCAATCACCCTCACCATCAATTCAGAAAAAACACATACCGTACAGACATAATAAGTGGTTCTATCTAAACCTGGTGTCCTGTGAAGAATACAGTGAATTCCACTCCAACCAGATGAACAACAGGACATACATACAATGATGTAAGATAATAAACATGCAAAAAATAGGTGTGCATTCTTTAAAGATTATGCATGGATAGGTAACTACCAGAAATAATCGACGAAGCCTGTAGCCACAATACTCAAATGTGAGGCTAATCGTAATTAGGGCATTTGTGTGCAGCTATACCATTTTACTTACTGATCACTGCAGTGTAATACATGAATCAGGGTAAGTAATGCTATTAACTTGTTTGATGCAAGTTCATGTAACCAGATATTCTAAAATGCCATAATGCTGACTTCGGAGGAGAACTGCAGAGCTGGTATATTCATTTGCCTTTAATAGCCAGCCTGCAGTGAATGTCAGAGTGTTTTGTAAACTTTAATCTTCAATTTGTTAGACAGCTGTCTGTGTGGAGTGGCTCGAGCTAGGTACAGTGAAGTCAGAGGACTGTACAAAGCAGCATGAGCACAGCAAAATCTGATTTTAGCTTATAATATAATGAAGATGCCAATGTAAACACACTGTGCTGTGTAATCTATGTATAATATTATTTAATGTAATGTTTGTGCTTTCTTGTACTGACGTGTTGTGGAGCCTTTGCAAAGGAGTCTATGACTCAAAGGATTGTAATTCTGACTCTCTTAACAAATAAAATAAATAAGATGTATACTATATGGTGCAGGTTACTGAACAATGTATATCCCATCTGAGCAGCTCTCCTCTGATGGGAGCATCATTGAATTCTGGGATTTATGGTTACATGAAATTGCATCTTACAAATCAGTATCAGTTAAAGTAGTCTAGTACATTCTGTTGTGCAGTAAACAGTAATTAAAATGAAATCTTTTGTATACTAAGTGCAAATTGTGATGATCAGGCTCACACTTGGGTGTGTGGCTTTGCTGACTGTTCCCCTTAATCTATCCTACTTGCATTAAGGTAGAGCAGTGTCACATGTTCCACCAGGCCAATAAGGAAAAGTCCCAATCCTCTTGACTTAATAATGCCAGTTGTATTGTCATTTCATTTGGTACTATAATATTCAACATATAATCAGAAAGGTATCCAAAACCAGATATAATCAGAACCTTAACCAGAAAGTATTTAAGTAAAATCTTAATAAAAGCTTAGCATAGGCAGATGTCTTCCGTCCCCACTCCCCAACCCACAGTCTTAAACAGTTTTATAATTATGTGCTGCATAATCAGACCTAGGTAGCTTACAAGAAGCAATTTTCCTTTTCCATTTGTGCCAGCAAGTCAAAAGAAGTATGCCATATCTGCAGGAATCTCATGTTGTAGTCTAAGAATGCAGACTAATAATATGTTCTATTTTCAATCTAACTCCATGACTGTGCAGGTCTACTTATTTTGGTTTATTCAATGGGGATACAGCAACATCTTCTATAATATAAACCACATTACCATAATATAAACCAGATTACTAACACCTACACATGTCGCTATATAACACAAGTGTGCTAAGTCCTGGTACCCAAAAACTATTCTGGTTTCTTTGGTTGTTCTTGTCTATGTTGGACATCACATCCAAGTTCACATTGTCATTACTCCTTACAGTAACAAGTTGCATAGAAATTTACAGTGACAGTACATTAATTATGATCATAGAGAACAGTGATGGACACAGAATGCCATGGATTGGTGAAGTGTCTTAATTTATTTGTTATGTTGAGGCAAACCCACACGGTGTGAAGGGAAGTAGTGGCACAGTATATCCAGTCCAGAGAATATTTGTCAAGTCCAGAGAACAACAAGAGACAAAAAAAAAAAAAATAAGGCCGCTGACCAGACATAGTTAATGATTCTGTCAAGGTTGCTGAGTCTGATGTGAACTTTTGTAACAATGGGTAAAGATTTGAGTGAGGAGCATACCTGCCATTCAAGGAGGCTTTATGTAATGTAGAAGAGTTGTATTGTAGTAAGTAACCACTAGGCACTAATTCTGTTTGGACTTAATTGAGCCTTTTTCATGGCAAGAAATAGCTCATCTCTTGATTTCTATTGTGTTCTGCTGGACGCCAAGCTGGAAATGACATGCACTCTATCCGTAGAAATCCTGATGATGATAATGAGCAGCTCTCATTCATGAACCAGGGAAACTGATCTGCACTCCCTATTTCTGAAAAACTCTGTCTGTCTGTCAAGCTAAGTGACAGTATTTTAGCATTATGAATTTTTTTTTTGAACAGTTTTTGTTTATTATTGCATCATATGTTTTGTTTTAACAAAATCATGTTTGATCACAGCTGTCAGCATCTCTGGGCAATGACTACATAACAGTTTAGCATATATCTGTTGGTTACGAACAACTTATGCCTGACTGTCCCATCGTCACCATGTCCAGCCTTTGGGTACCCTGATACCTCAACCCCAAGCACCACTCCCCCCACTGTGGCACCAGTGGGGATCAGCATGGTGAGAGGTCCTGGACGCACTCTGTTCACCATCAACTGAGTTGACTGGTGCACATCTTTTCCACTCATTTATTTGCCCAGTTCCTCAGGCTGTCATGTGTGCAACAGAGCGTGCAGTCTAGAAGTGCTGAAGGCTGTGAACTAGTATGACTTCGTTAAAAGAAACACAGGAAGCACAATCAAGATAAACATGTTTCATGTCTGATTTGTTCAGTGAAATAAAGGTAAAACAGTAGTTTATTGAATTGTTGAATCTGTGTCCTACAAAGATTTATACTAAAATATGTCTATGAAAGTGGTGAATTTGGGGCAGATGCTGTATATTATTGAGTCTAGAGTCTCCTTAATTTCTGATGTTCTGATTGATGGTAGTTGGGGAGGGGTCCAGCCTTTGGGCATTGATGCCTTTACCCCAAGCACCACTCCCCCCATTGGTGACAACATGGTGAGAGGTCCTATGGCATCTGTTCACCATCAACCGTGAGCTGAGTGGTGCACATCCCTTCTACCCATTTATGTCCCCAGTCCCTCAGGCTGGCATATTGTGTAAAGGATTGGGCAAAAAATATTGACAACTCTTGAGTGATCCATTCCATCAAGAGTCACTGAAAGATGTAGGAAGTACAATGAAGGGCAACTGTTCCACGTCAGAGTGTTCTCAGTTAAAATACTGTTTGCTTTAATGATAATGAAATACTGTGGTATAAGCCTTCAGAAATGAGGCCAGATTACATGTGTTTTGTTGAATTCAGGGCAGCTGCAGTATATTACTTGACTCCTGGCTAGACTTGATAGTGGTATGGAAGGAGTCTAGCCAGCCTTTGGATGTTGATACCTCAACCCAAGTACCACTCCCCACTGTCTCACCAGTGGGGATCCAACATGGTGAGAGGGTCCTGTGGCACCTAATCAACATCAACAGTGAGTTGACTGTTGCACATTCCTTCCACCCATTTATTTTCCCAGTCCCTCAGGCTGGCATATTGTGCAATGTAGCACGCTGGGCCAAAAACAGTAACAGACAGTGGCTTATATGTGATCCATCCTGATTTTTAAGCGAAGTGCACATTAAAGGTCCAACTTGGTGTCCATCATATAGTCTGAGACATATCACTGTCAATGAGAAAGTTTTATTGTGTGATAAAGAATTCAAATAATAATGATAATAAAAGTATATTACAACCACTACATGAATGAATGTAATTAAGTGACATTTGGTAGTTTGGTATTATGTCCAACTCCCTGAATGCCGTGTAGGCCAAGAAGTAACTTTTGGGACAGTTATCTCCAGACTTTAACAGAAGGAATTTAATTTTCTCATTAAGTGATTTTAATTGTATTGCATGATGATGTGCCTAACTACACCATCCCCAGCATCAAAAATAAGTCAGCAAGTGACCAATGATGAGTTCTGTATGAGTACACTCATACAGCAGTACAATCACAGATAAGTAAAAAAGATCATCACACTGTGCGATAGGAAATTCAGCTGTGGCCGCTGGCTAGCCACAACAGACAGTGGCCTACCAATCAAATTATGAACTTGGTATTGGATACTGAATTTGTCTGTCATTGTAATGTAACCACAGCTTTCTAAATCTGCTATTAATGCCAATCACAGTGACATACAAGAATAAATCGCTTAGCAAGATTAGAGAAATGTCCAGCTGAGGGTTTCAAATTCAAACTCTTGTTACAAATTCTTGAACTGATGTATATGGCTCAAATGGCAAATTAAGTGTCATCTTGCATTACATTTCAGTACCTGAATGATTAAAGAGCACCGTTCACAGCCTTTTTACTTTTATGCACAATAAACTGTTATTTACCCAGTTTAGTCACTGTATTTCAAACAGTAGTGTCATCTGAAGTTAGTTTCAGCATTCTGAGCTGCAAAAACTATTGTGTGTGCTACAGATTGTATAGCAAACAGCCTGGTGTGGGCTGTGGCTGTGGATATAACCATGGCTACAGTGCTGACATCACTGTAAGACAGAGGGTGACTCAGTCACTCTGCAGTACAGATAGTGCAGTGGAGGCTTGGTTTTGTAATGGTAAAGTAACAGTAGTCAACTACGGATTGTGTGCTTCCCAAGACACCCACCTGTTAGCAATGTATTATGCCAAAATCCAAAATGCCTCACAATTTTGTTTTTTCAACTGTGTTCTGCTTCTGTAGCAAAGCAGCATGGGGACTGAAACACAGGTTACTGCTCACCTGTGACAGTAGTTCTAGGAGTGGTATATGTTGTTCTTCTTCCACACTTGTTGGCGTGTTCCTTTACTCTTCCCCTTTAAAGAGGTTCAACAAATTAATTGAAATACCATGTGTGGGCTGACCCAGTGGTGCAGAGGGCTGAGACGCTGGTGTCTTACCTTGAACCATGCTGGTAACCCAATTGAGAGTCCAAGCCATCCATTGCACTGCTCTCCTCTCCTGTGGTAGAAGTGGGATCACATCGCTCTGCAATGGCTCCTGTTGGAGACTGGGAGCACTGCATGAGCACTGCAACAGAGGGACGTGCCAAGAAAACAGCAAACTACTCAGGACTGACTGGATGGTGGAACCCAGTCTACCTGCCCCTGAAAGATCTCCCATGGAAGCTCAATGTGCCTCAGCAGCACCCTGGGACTGAGACAGTGTGCTGGGTGTCCCCACTGATGCCTCAGCCTTCCCCCCCAGAGAAGGGGGACCCACCAGGCAAAGGGTTATGCCAGGCTACCCTGGGGTCAAGCTAAAAAACATGAATTAAGGAGGGCTCCAGGGGGAGGAGTAGTGGGGGAGGTTATCAGAGACCGTGGCTTCCTGAAGGAGTGGTGGGTCCTGGACAAGTAGAATATTATGTGCACCACATGGTATGGTGCCTTACCTGAGCAGCATCCCATCTGACTATATTTAGCCCAAAACATAATGCATATTAAAGAGTGGAAGGGATTGTAAATTTGTGAGCAAATTACCCCTTCAACTTGCCAGTGCTGGGAACTGACTAAAGACCCACCCCCACGCTCAGGAACGTAATGACATGTGCCCAGGGAGAGCGCAGGGGCGTGCTCCATTATTCTTTATGGGGGCTGACTTTTAAAACATTTGTCAAGATATTCGCTGTCATTTTGTCATTAACCATGAGCAGCAGGTGACTAACAAGGACCTCGTTAGTTGCCCCAACTTGACCAGTGCCAATGGTTAAAGACAAAATGACTGCAAATGTATCAAAAAATGTTTTAAAACTTAGACCCCATACAGAATAATGTAGTGAGCCCCCGCACTTTCCCTGGGCACAAGTCTTTATGTGCCTGAACATGGGGGCATGTCTTTAATCAGCTTCCAGCACCAGGAAGTTGAAGGGAATGGGCCGTTCACAAATTTATGATCCCTTCCACTCTTTAATATGGATTATGTTTTAGGCTACATATAGCCAGATGGCATGCCATTCAGGTAAGGCACCACACACAATGCTTTATCTTGGTGAATCTCTTTAAATATTGCCTGAAGGTCTAAAAGCTGGCTCCTCCTACCCACCCACCTGGGGTAAAATATGCAGGCCTCTGCTTCACCCCATGATGGCAGATCTTGCCTGCTGGAAGGAGAGGTTGTGCATTGAAGTTATGGAGGTCTAGTGGAACAGAGATTATAGAACTGAGGCCCCAAAACCAGCATCCTGGCATGACTCTAGGTTGATGTGGAAATGAGTAATGAAGGTGTTTGCTAATTTCCAGGTAGCAGCCCTGCAAATATTCTGGATAGGGTGGGATGCCCCAATAGCAGCCACCAACTCAGCAGTATGTCAGGTAGAATGAGATGTTATTCCTATGGGAGGCTCCTTGCCCACCAACCGGTAGCAGAGATCAATGCAGAATGTTATCCATCTGCCAATCATCCACTTTACTGCGGGTCTGCCAGGTGCAGCTTCAGCATATGGAACAAACAGCTGGCAAACCTCTCCCCAGACTTCAGCCATTCGCTCCTTATATTAACAGAGTACTCGTCTCAGGTCCAATGAGCCTGAACTCTGCCTCTGAAATGCAATTGTGGTGGTACACCAGCAAAGTCAAGTCAACAACTGGTTCAGGTGGGACTCCAACACCACCTTTGGAAAGAATTTTGGGTGGAGGCACAGGACAACCTTGTCCCTGTGGAACACCAGAAAGGGAGACTCAGAGAGCACCTGTAGTTCCCCAGTCCTTCTGCCTGATGTGATAGCCACCAAGAAGGTGGTCTTCCATGACAGATGTGACATCTCACACCTGTACATCAGTTCGAATTGTTTGTCCATGAGCTTTTCCCAAACCAGCAGTAAATCCCAAGGAGGCGGTGGTTCATGCAGTGGAGTGGAAATGTGTCCGAGTCTGCCCTGTACCACCCGGGTGGGTGGGAGGAGCTAGCTTTTAGACCTTCTGGCAAGATTTAAAGGGAAAGGGGCATGCCAACAAGAGTGGATAAGAACAACATATCCACATCCCTGAGAAGAACAGTTATACAACAACTTACTATTAGAGTAGATCTTTGGACAGACACCTTGCCTTATGCTGTGCCATTGACCCATGTTCAGGAACAGACTTGAGTGCCAGAGGTCAGCAGGTGGAGGAGAGAGATTGAGCATCTGTAAGACTGCTCTCCTCTCTAATGCGTGAAGTTGTTGTTGCTCTTCACTGCTCTAGCTGTTCCTGGCAGAATCTGGTGAGACTGCAACAAGATATGGAGCACACATTGGTGATATGGGAGCAATGGCAGATGTCCTGCAAGTGGGTTGAGGAGCTTACCCACATTCCACTGGATATCATTGCACATCTGTACTCCAGTGGACAACACACAAGGAAAAATCCCGGAGGACTGATGAGGCGACGAGGACCTCAGGGACCAGGCCGGACATCCCCAATACTGGAGTGCTGCACCACTGATTCACAGGCACCACCTGCAGAGATGAACCTTGTAACTTCAGATAGATGCTGCTAAAGGCAGGAGAGGCTGGCCCATCCCGGGGGTAGATCTGGTGGGCAAATTTGTCTGTTGGAGGGTCACTTGGGGAGTCTCACTATGGAGTAGCAGATCTGAGTCAAGCAGGCTCCTCTGAGAGATTCCTCAGAAGACGAAGGAACATAAAATAGTTGGGTGAGGAAAAAAAGTAGATCCTTGAGGGATGTTAGACATCAGGTACCATTTAGGAATGAGTCTCAAGTATGTACAACAAATAAGTGGGGATATTGTGAGGCGCGATCTTTATAAACTTAAGACAGGATATGTGATGATGTATAACAACCTTCTGTGCACTGAATGACTTTCATAAACTTAAAACAGAAAGCCTTGGCCGGGGGGGAGATAGGCTGGAGCATCTGACGATAGCTCACCTTCTCCGGGGGAAGGAGGGTTCCACAACCCGGCAAGCAGCAACCCCTGGCGGAGGCTGGGGGTGCAACAGCAAGCTGGCATCTCAGGGGCATGACTGGTTGAAGGCGTAGGTCACCGACTAATCAGCCCCAGGGACTACTCCTTCGAGGAAGAAGGGGGAGGAACATTGCCGACACTGGTGCTTGTGCCTTGACGTATTGGCCGGCAATGACACATAGAATATGCAGAAACACCCCTACTGGAGCTGGGAAAATGGAGCGCTGAGCCAGGTCTCGATATGCCGGTGCCTGCCTGCAGTCTCCGGACCCTGACAGCAGCAAGATTTGGGGGTCTGCCCCTACCCTGACCTCACCCAGAGGGTATCCAAGGCATGATGGAGGGACCAGGGACTGCCAGGTAAGGCACAAGTAGGGACAGGATTGATGGGATACTCCCAACGGTGCGGCTCTAGAGGGATGCCAGGAGGGGATAAACAAAAATTAAAAAAAAACAGAAAGCCTTGATACTGAGCTGGGCAGCTGGCATCAGTCCATGCAGAAGCAGTGCAACCCAAACCCTCCATGTGACAGCTGCAGAGAAGAGCAGCAGTGGTACCCTGATGTCTGCGATCCCTGGAAATTATAATTCATCAAAAGTTGCTGTCAATGTCAGTCTACCCAGCTATCAGTTTATCCATTGTTGTGACTACTGTCTGTATGTTGATAATTTGAAAGCAGCAATGCCTCCTGAATCATGCCGTTTTACTACTACCTCACATCCACATTCCATTGTGGTGATTATCACATTCTACAACAGAGAGAGACAAGTAAGGCTCTGCTATGGCATGGGTATGAAGGAGGCATTACTGTTGTCAAATTATTAGGGTAAATACTATTCACAGCCATGCAGAGGCAGTGGAAGCTTTACAAGTAAACTGGTGACAAGACATGGATGATTTGACAGGCACAATACACATCTGACAGTAGCAGATGGGTGTGTTGGGAGAGGGAACACAAAGTTCAGTGACTACTAGTAGTTTCCCTTACAAAATAGCTTTGACACAGAGTGCAGTATGCTGAACATTGTTACACAGTACTGTGCCCTAGGGTGATGTATCCAATTGTGGAGAAAGCAGCCCAGGACAGGTACATGTGATGCAAAACATTGAAGCTAGTCATGAAAGGTGCTCTGTAAGTCAAGTGGAAACAGGAACTCGGGGTAGACAAAGGAAAGGCTCAAATTGCTGTTGTTATATTTACTTGGCCAATATTTATGTTGTTGGCATATATATACCTTGCAGCATACAAACAGTAACAGGTATATAGTGGTTCAACATGTCGTGGAATGGTGGGTGTATGGGTGGTGTCTATTGTGAGCAACTGCAAGACAAGTAGTTAGTTGATGGGAGACAGTATTGGCAACAGGCAGTCACAAGAACTTTTGTAGAGTTGTACTGCACCAGATTTCTTATATCCCCGGTACACACACAGACACATGCACACATACACAGAGACACACACACACACACACTTGTTGGGGTTGGGCTTATTTTTTTTAATTATTTGGCAATGGGAAAAAAGAGTGGATAGTTATCATGAATAAATGACATATAGTTCAGACGATATAGGGCAATGCTTGACCGTTTACCATTCAGCAATAACCCAGTCACTGAGAACATGCATTCCACTGGCACACTGGATGCCGTTATGCCAAGGTAAGTTTTTGCAAGGTGAGCCAGACTAGAATATCTGTGTTCATTATTCTTCCAAAATGTCAGTGGGAAATATTTCCCCTCACTTGTAGGTTTCACTGTCAAATATCTGTTTATTTCGCCTTCCATAGCTGAGCTATCGTTACTGAGATGCTAGCTTACTTTGATCTTCTGAAGCATTTTCCTCTTCTTACTCATAGGAATGCCTTTATCCTCATTGGCATGTCAGTTTGGATCTTCATCCTCTGCCTCTTCATCACTGAAGGAGACACTTGAAAGTGGTATTGTCACTGATGGCGTGCTGCTGGCTCTGGAATGTCTACTTGGAGTACTTGTTGCAAAAACTGTTGTCATAGTTTCAAATTCCTTCATTTCTTCTGCTGCATGTTTCAGTACTGCTGTTTGCTCCTCCCTAGACAGCTGCAGAGCATCTTTGGTGGCTGGATCCAGTAAGCATGCCAGTTTGACAGTATCACTTTCTGGAAAGCGCCTCTTGACATTTTTCAGCATTAGCCGTTTCACCTGCTGCACAGTAGGATGACATTTTTTACTTATCTGTGATTTTTCCACAATCTCATTTTTTATGAGTGGTATTAGTGCCAGGTGTGGTTGATTAATACTGACAAGATCAGTCGGCTCCTTAAATGGGAGAAGAAAATGTCTGAGTTCTTCAACAATATCAAACTCCTCAGTTGTGAGGCCCAGCTCACTGTGTCCAGTACATTTCAAAGCTTGCTCAGCATCCCAGTGAAGATCTACAATGCTTTCAAACATAACAAGTACTGAATTCCACCTAGTCATGACCTGTTGTTTTAAAGTTATGTGATGCCTGTTTTTGTGTTGCAGAATTCTGGAGGATGTTGCTCCTTTAACCGAGTCACTGTCACAACTGTGTCTTTCCTGTGTGCCACTGCCTCTGATGTTACTGAGAATGGGTTCTGGTGCTGCATCATCATCATCATCATCATCATCATCACTGAGATAGAGTCCAAAAGGTGAATTGCTATCTTCATCATCTGTTCCACTTTCACTGTCTTCAATGGGGTAGTCGGAATCCAATGACAGAATGTTTTGCATACTTGCAATCTTCTCCAGGAGGCTGTCCATCACTTGCCGGTCATTACTGTTGGCTACTTCCTCCTCAACGAGATACCCTTTGAAATGTAATGTGGTCACTATGGATTTGCATTTCTCAATCAAGTCTTGTACATCATTGACACGATTCATGGAATCAGTCATCAGCAACAGATGCAATGCATGTGCAACACAGTGATTACAATGTTCCACCTGTAGCATGTGACTAGCCTTCTTCATGCTCTCTGCTCCATCATGTGCCGAGAAAAGTTTCACTATTTTGTCAATGGCAAAATCCTCAAGTTCTGTGTGCACATGCTGTGCCACGGCTTCCCCGGTGTGGTTAGGTAACACTTTACAAGACAATGTGACAATGTGAAAGTCCCAACCCACGTTAACATAGGCTAGGCGGATACCACGGTAAGGGAGACATTTGTATTTGTCAGTCCATCCATCAAACATAATACAGACTGAATGCACTGTACAGAGGTCATCCTTTACTTCTGGTTTTTAATAAGCTATATACATCATGTAGCACTTTACCACGTAAGCTTCTATCATTAGGTATTTTCATGCTTGAGAAATTCTTGGAGAAGAAAAGCTGGAATCCCTCTTTGTTGACTGACTCAAAAGGCATCATATCCAAAGAAAACCATACCAAGACATTGCAAAACAGTTCAAAATCAGAGGAAGCTGGCCGCACGCTACCAGTACCACCACCAAGAATCAAATTAATAGTTGTTTGCTTCAGTTTCTGTAGTTTGTTACCTTCATGTACATCTATGCTATGAATGTGGAGTAAATGTTCCATTAAGGATGTTGTAGCTGTCTGCAGGGCATAACTTTTCACTTTGCTAATGTGTGCAGTACACTGAGCTTTTGTGTACATCGCTTGTTGTGCATCTAAGCAAAGGGAACAGAAATATCTACTGACATCAAGCAAGATCGGAGAAACTGAACCTGGGTCACCTGAAGATGTACCTGGGACCTGTGTTTTAACATACAGTAAACCAAAGTACTTCCAAACAATAGACTTACTATTGCCGTGAAACCTCAATTTTGGAGCAACAAACAGATTGCATATTTCAGATTTCTCACTTCATGACAGTAGTGATGTACTTACATACTTGTTAGTTTTACGATGAGGTGATGCACCAGCCATATTTAACTTTGACAGCTACTACACTACTACTACTACTCAGTACTAGCTTTTCTGTAACAAAATGGAACAAATGAATTTGTAACAAAACCACAGTATTACGATATAGGATAATGCACACGGTATAAGTAGTGGATATATGCAGGGGTGTAGCCAGGGATTTCAGATCTGCACACCAAGTGGACTCACTGCTACCCCCCCCCCCATTAGGTTGTGCTACCCCCCCGGGGTGTAGCCAGACAATATACAAATGTACACCAGGACCGTGTTTGTTGCCTCAGTTGGCACAATAAATACAACTTTTGTATCTCATGACAGTGGTTGCTGCCATGCATGGGTAAATACAAATGCCATGCATTGTTCCCTAAGATACCCACACACCAGCCCAGAGCCTGTAAAGTGGTATTGTCCTTGGGATGCAAAGACAGTACTAGTGACCAGTCCTCCTAGTTTTGACTCCTATGAATAAAATAACAGAAAGGTTCAACGTTTTCTTTGTTAGCTTTCATGGAAAAAGGAAGCAGTTCAGAGCCTATTTGCTACCCCCCTTAAATAAAATTGCACACCATGGAGTGCTTGGAGTATGCCTGACTACACCCATGGATATATGTATACAGTAAAATACCACCAAGTCAACACTTGAAAAAACAAGAACAGGACATAATGTCAAGCATAGACAAGAAAACTGTTATTCAACCAGGAAGTTAATGCACATTTCAATCACGATAACACGGTTTCATGACAAGACATGGCATAGCGTGTACACAGAACTTTAACAGAATGCTGCTGCAGTGCAGTACCAGTAGCACACAACACATCAGCACTGTGAAAGTAAAAGTTACACCATGGTCATGACTCATGCCGTGACCACCAATGTGTTCATGGTTACCTGCATAAATGCTGCAAGTTCCCCTACAGTGCCCAGCCCGCCCCACTCCGGCAAAGTAGAACATATAGCCCAGTAAGGGAAGGGGTTGTGCACAGCTGGGTCTGCACCACCAAGTCTTCCTGGATCTGATTCATTCATAAAATGTCTATTTCTTGATGAATTAATGTGTAGACTGCAGGCCTGTCTTTCCCACTTCACTTCCTCAATACAAATTGTCAGTCCGATCAAGAAGGTGAGCCTTGATTGCTTCCTCCAGCTTACATTTCAGGTAATCTACCTCATCCTACAATACAAAAAATTCTTGTAAGGCCCAGGTATAGGTAGTATATGTTGCAATATTCCTGCAGCAGCCTATTTCATAGCTAAAAATAAGTGCGTAATTGCATTTAAACATCACCTATACCTGTGATATTAGAATTCTGTCACATCACTAAGGTATGGAAAAAGGTATAAGCCAGTGGTGCAACTACTTATGTACCATAATTCTGGACTGCACCCATCTACTATGGAACACTGAGCGAGATGATAGACAGCAAGGCTGCATCGCATCATTGCTGTAATGTTCATCCCTTAAGTAGTATGCACCGTTAAAACATGATCTCATAAACACTGCAATGTGAATCACACATCACTGAACCTTGACCATCGCTACTGCTGCTTCAGTCTGAAACAAAAATACAGAACTGACAATAAATGGTGAGAGAGCTAAGAAGACATATGAAATAAAATATGAGGATAATGTATGGTCTTAACCATGCTGTAAATACTTCAAGAGGTTGCCATTACATTGGGGTAAACATTGAAAATATAGCTCCCAGAGGTGTACAAGTCATGGCAAGCAGCAGCTCAAGACTTTTCAGTGTGGTAATCAGTATATCCAAAGATGACACAGTATTTCACAGAGGATACAGGCTACCAAGAAAAAGTAATTGCAGACTGAATTACTTTTATGACTGAGTCTTAAATTACCATTTGTAAGGCAAATGGAAAAATTGATTCTTAATGTACTGTATGTAACAATGCTTAATGAGCTGCTCTTCTCACGCATTCCATCATCAAACAGGAAGACTGATTCATCAAGATGTTTATTGAGCTGGTCTTCTTAAAGGAAAGTTAACCAAATTGAGGGTTCCCACCCACAAAAGGATTACCCAATTTAGCTTTTCATAGTGAAAATGGCGTTGTTCTTGTGCCACAACTTACTGTATTTTAATTTGGAGAGGTAGTCTGTGACCCAGAAGTATGACAGATGGGGGTCGAGGGTGCTCCTTGACTGTATAGGTGAGGCATGTACTGTTTGCTTCAATGCAAATAAATGGAAGCGAGTACTGCAGCATCGCACCTTTACAGAAAATGGAGCCACCCTTCCCCCATGCCATACTTCCAGGTCACAGACTTTTCAAAACTAAAACACAGTAAGTTGTGGCATGACAAAAACACATTTTTTAATATAACAGCTAAACCGTGGGTAAGCCTTGCAGGGCCCGGAGGGCGGAGGCTGGAGCACCCCCACCTAATTTCAACAGCTTTCCTTTAAGCAATCTGAAATCAAACAGGAAAATTGATTCAACAACATTTATTGACTTCAACTTCTTTTTATCTTCAACATTTTTCTCAAAGCTGAACATTGACTACTGTGAGCATTCCACTTTGTTATACCACTGACATGACATAGTTAAGAAAGGATAACAGAGTGATGTCATATCAATGACATAACAAGGTTGGAAGGAGTCACTCTCTACATACTGCTAAATAGCAATACAGGCCTCACTACCCCACACTATATTTTTCTTATAAGGCTAGGGTAGTATAGCCTAACTCAGCATTGCAGCTGCTGCCAAATACTACTGTACATTGCCATCACATGCATAGAAATCAACTGCATTAATTTTTTTAAAGTCTTACTTTCTTTCGACTACTATCCCCCGAGGTGAGACAGATACTGAGCCAGAAATGATGGATAGGCATTTACTTACCCCTTGGTGACTCCACTGATACCCAAAACAGAAGTCTCAAAGAGGCAGCTGATGTCAAGTCTCCTGTATCCAGCTCTGAACGACACATCTGATGACTGAGAACTCCCAGTACACTGTAGTCATGACTCTTATTCTTCTCCTTGCCTTCAGGCCTCTCAATCGATGACAGTACTGGAACTGGTGCCCTAAATATAATTTTTATTAAAAATATCACTTTTACTATTGCTGTTTTTTTCCCCCCAGAGGTGTGCACATGCAACAAATTTTACCTCAAATCAGAAAGACTACTGGCCTACACTCCTCCAGCTGACAACTTTACTTGCGCTGACAACTGGGTCCTCAATAAAAAAGATAGTTTTATACACACAGTGGTGTAGTAGTAGTAGTACCACAGTAGCAAAGGCAAACAGTCATCTTTTTACCTGCTGTTTCTACTGTGTAACATCTGAAAATGCCAGGTACTGTGTTGTTTTATGACTGGGACTGCTGCTGATATTTCCTGCTCTGCCTGAATGAACTGGCTGTCTCCCGGTGTGCTACCCCGGTACCGAGAGGGAGGATTGACACCCCTAGCACGTCAGAGCAAAGGAGGAGGGGCAGAGAGTTTAAAAGAATGTGCCGCATACTGCACAGTAGTAGTCATCTTTTCACCTGCTGTTTCTACTGTGTAACATCTGAAAACGCCAGGTACTGTGTTGTTTTATGACTGGGACTGCTGCTGATATTTCCTGCTCTGCCTGAATGAACTGGCTGACTCCCAGTGTGCTACCCTGGTACCGAGAGGGAGGAGTGACGCCCCTAGCGCGTCAGAGCAAAGGAGGAGGGGCAGAGAGTTTAAAAGAATGCGCCGAATACTGCACAGTAGTAGTCATCTTTTCACCTGCTGTTTCTACTGTGTAACATCTGAAAATGTCAGGTACTGTGTTGTTTTATGACTGGGACTGCTGCTGATATTCCCTGCTCTGTCTGAATGAACTGGCTGTCTCCCGGAGTGCTACCCTAGTACCGAGAGGGAGGAGTGACACCCCTAGCACGTCAGAGCAAAGGAGGAGGGGCAGAGAGTTCAAAAGAATGCAGCACATACTGCGTGCGCACAGTGAAAGCATGAGTGGCGCGAGTGCCACTCGGGAGAGAAAAGCACTGCTTGTATTGTTTCTAGTGTAAGGCTCAAACATATTATTTACTATGTTTTTTGAGCATATATTTATGAATGTTACTTGAAATGCAGTATTTTGTAGTCTAGCTTTATAGTGTTTGTGGATGAGGTTTAGTATACTGTAGGTGAAACCGAAACTTTTGACTGTATATCAAGTTAATATATTGCTATTTTAGGCATCTTTTTAAATTGTGTGAACTCTTTAGAAATAGCTCTCCTTATTACTCAAAGCTGTAGTCTTTATTATCTAAACCTGATTTATAGTACTGATAAGAGATGGCTCCTTTTGCACTTATGCTTGGAATGATATTCTTGGCCTTTTCAGATAAACAAAGTTTGAAATTTCTATCAGATTCAGAGATTAGGATATGTTCTTTTTTTATCTCCATGTCAAAACTTTATTTTTCTATGGAAGGAGCTGGTAGAAAAAATAAATTCCATACTTTTTGGAACTTAGGTAGGATTAAATGTAGTGTACAAAATTTAGGCCAGAATATCACATTTCCAAAGGCCAGTAGGGGACTGATACCCCTTCTTATTCTTGCACTAGCTAGTGGGGATATAAAATTGAACCCTGGCCCTGAATTTCAGACTAATATTATTAAAATAGCTCATGACAATGCCAGGAGTTTTGCTGGAAAACAGTCTATTTTTGATCTTTGGGTATCTGAGAATGCCTATGATATTATAGGAATTACGGAGACCTGGTTATCAAAAAAGCATCCAGATTCTGAATTTCAAAAGGAAAATTATGATCTTTATAGATATGATAGGCCTTCTAGGGGAGGTGGAGTTGTACTTTACATTAGAAGTAATTTGGGCTAAGTAGAGCCACTTTTTTCAGGCAATATTGAGGGTATTGAGATATTATTGGTTTACATGACTAGAATAAAAATGTGTGTTGGGGTAGTATATTCTCATCCAAAAATAAAGATATCAGCTTTTGAGCTTTTAGCTTTAAGATTAGATTTGTTGATTGGGCAAAGGGATGTTCTCCTGATCAGGGATTTTAACGCAGCATGGGGAGCAGAAAGAGGTCTTAAATTGCAATCTGAATTTTTGGCGTTAGGTCTTACTCAAGTTGTAAATATCCCTACATGAAGAAGCACATATACTAGTGCAGAAAATATCTTGGACTTGATTTTTATTTCAAATGGTATTCACTTATTGGACTATAAAGTGGGCTCTCCAAATTTAGGAGATCATTGTTACCTTGAGTGTAATGTCAATCAAAATTATGAAATTCCTGACATTATAAATTGTCAGTATGTTAGAGATTTTAAAATGTTTAATAAATCTGTTTTCCAGATTCAGATGGGAAAAGTAAATTGGGCTCGTATAGACTTGATTCCAGAAGTAGATATGGCAGTCAGAGAATTCACAAAGATTTATCTAGAAGTATGTGATAAAAATGCTTCTTTTAAAAAATCTAGAAAAAGACTTTAACATAACCCTTGGGTAAATGAAAAAATTAAAAAATATATAAGATGGAAAGATAGGATATGGAAAAAGGCAAATCAATCTTTAAAAGTAGAAGATTGGGAGTTGTTTAAGAGGATCAGAAATAAAAGTAAAAGTTTGATAAGGAAAGCAAGGAAAAATTATTACAGAAACAAAGTGAATCAAACTAAAAATCCAGCTCAATACTGGAATTTAATTAAGGATATGGAAGGTAGGGAAGGGAAACATCTGAAAATAATTCTTAAGAATGAATTGGGAGAGGAGTTGTCTACGACACAAGCAGTAAATAATTTGAATCAGTATTTTTGGTGTCTCTCAGATATAAAAATAGAACAAGCTGATTGTAATCAGAATCGTGATTTTCAACAGATTAGATCTCTGGAGACACAACATAGAGAGAATGTACCATGTTTCTATTTTCGAGTAATTAAAATTGGTGAAGTTAAGAAACAAATAAGACAGTTAAATTCATGGAAAGCAATAGGGATGGATAGAATAGAGACAACATTTTTGAAAATTTCAGTAGAGCAAATGAGTCCAACATTGACAAAAATTTTTAATTTCAGTCTTCAGCAAAAAAGCTATCCAGATTTCTGGAAAAATTCTAAAATTGTTCCTGTCTTCAAGGGAGGAGATAGAAATAATCAATCAAATTATTGACCGATAGCTTTATTGTCTATTGTTTCGAAGGTCTTTGAACGCCTGGTCTGTGCCCAGTTATATGAATATCTGGAGAAGTATAAACTTCTGACTGATTGTCAGGCAGGCTTTAGGCCGGGGAGGTCGACGGACACTGCCCTGATGGATTTCCTTGACTCTGTGGCAGCAGCCTCAGGCTCCTCGGTCTGTCGGGCGGTGTTCGTCGACCTCTCGAAGGCCTTCGATTTAGTTGACTTTAATACACTAATGAAAAGGTTGGCTCAGATGGGTATATCAGAACCTGTTCAGGCATGGATATTATCATATTTAACCGAACGTACACAACAGGTATGCATAGATGGAATAATGTCAGATAAGGAGGGCACTTTTAGGGGAGTTCCCCAGGATTCAATCCTGGGTCCCCTATTATTTTTGATCTATGTAAACCCCCTTCCATCATGTATCCAAAATAGTAAACTTTATTTGTATGCCGATGATATGGCCCTTATAGGGAAAGCAAAAAACTTGGATGATTTACAAAAAATGTTGCAATTTGATTTCAATATTTTACAAAATTGGCTAATTCAATCAAAAATGGTTCTTAGTATTAAGAAGACTCAGGTAATGCTTTTCCATACTAAAAATAAATTGCCGCATCAGACATTAAATATTTTTTCTTTACGGGGTTTAATGTTAGAACAAGTTTGGGTATATAAGTATTTGGGAGTTTACATGGATAGTTCTCTTATTTTTTCCTCTCATATTACAAATATAACTAAAAAAGTTAATTCTAGATTGGGTGTGTTAAGAAGGAAAACATCTATACTACCAAGAGAGACAAGAAATAGAGTGGCTATACAACTACTCTTACCAACATTAGAATATGGTAGTTTAATATATCAGTTTGCCCCCAAATATTTATTAAATAGCTTAGATAAAACATATCATAGAATAGCAAGATATGTAATGAAATGCCCATATAATATCCATCACTGTAATTTACTTCAAGATCTTGGTTGGGATTCCCTTGCAATTCACTGGAAAAAACTTGTAGGGTATAAAGCTTTTTGTGAATACGGGGGGGAAGGTTAAACATGGTTCGATCTCTCTTGGTGTCCCTATTTCTGATAGATACAATCTAAGGCATTTAAAGCATAGATGTCAAAAGGTTCCCTTAGAATTAAATGGTTACAGTAAAATGCAACGACATTTTTATTTGCCAAAAATATGGAATGAAATAGATCCAGATGTTAGAATAATTGATAGTTTTAATAAATTTAAGTATTCCTTGAATAGTATTTGGAGAGATAGATGTGTTTGTTTTGGTGTTCCCTAGGTTATACAATATTTTTTCTATTCTCCTCTCTCTTCTCTTTTGTGTCTCTGTTTCCTAAATGACAACATTGAAAATGAAAACTTCCCTTATGTCTTATTAGATACCTAATCTTCTGATTTGTCTGGATAGTCCATACTTAAAGAATGATGACATTTGCTGAATTTCTCTGATATTTGAGCATATACAGTATGTATGTTTTATAGGTAGTGGAATTGTCTGTTTAAATATGTAAGATTTGTTCCTGTAATGTAATATTACATGATGTCTTGTTCTTGAAACCGTATGCTTAAAACAGGACAACTTTGACAAACAGGGCCTTCGGTCCTTAAGTTATTATCCTGCTAAAAAATAAAAGTTTTATTATTATTATCTCTATTAACAACTTGCTGAGATACATAGCTAGGAGGATCAGTAGTAGGAGAGAGAAGGTTATATTGCCCTTGTACAGGTCACTGGTAAGGATGCATAGAGTACAGAGTTCAGTACTGGTGCCCTCACCTGAAAAAGGACATTAACCTGCTGGAGACGGTCCACAGGAGGGTTACAAAGATGATAGTCAGCAGGGAAAGGCATACAAGACATTGATGGCACTGAACATGTACTCCCTGGAAGACAGAAGAGAGAGGAGCATAATTGGGACCTCCAAATACTTGAAAGGGATAAATAAGGTTGATAAGGATAGGGTCTTTAAGCTGAGTGGCAACCATAACACGAAGGGGCACAGTCTTAAGCTCAAGGGTGGGAGGCTTAGAAGCACTTCCACACAGAGAGAGTAGTGGATACTTGGACTGCACTTCTGCAAGAGGCCACTTCACTTTAGGCAGTGGACAGCTTTAAGAGAGGCTGGGATACGCATAGGGGGAAGGTAAGGATCATGGGTTGGGAGGAGCGGGGAGGGAGGGCAGGGACATTAACTCAAGCTGTGTACCCTGCAGTACAAGCAGACTTGATAGACCAAATTGTCTTCCTTTGCTGGCTTCTTCATATGTTTGTATGTAAACAGGGGCCAGATTTTCATCCATGAAGGCATGCCACAAGCTGCCTTTGGTGTGATGGACATACAGTACACAGGGTTTGCAGCATGTTTCAAGTGACATTCAGGAATTTCCATCCCTTGCTCCTGGCATAGGTCCTTAGATCACCAGAGGACAATATGCTATCAGATGCCTTGAGCAGGATTTCTCAGGGTCATCATGAATGGACCCTGGATTCCCTAGTCCTAGAAATCCTTTTTTCACAATGGGGCCCTCTAGAGATAGACCTCTTTGTGGACCCAGACTATCACCAGCTTCCTCAGAGGGATGCCAGGTGGCTGCTTTGCATATCTCTAATAAATGTATATCCCTGGCAGCAACCAGGGAAGCAGCTGTACTTCTAGTCTAATGAGCCCTCACGCCTGAGGTGGTACTTTGCCTAGTTTTTGATAGCAGAATTGTATACAAGAGACAATCCACCTGGCAATAGTTCTCTTAGTTGCAGGTTTACCCTTTCCCACCTCAGACCTCACCATAAGTGAGGAACAACTGGAGGGAGTCAAACCTAAGTGTCTTAGTACACTCAAGATAGTAGCAAAGGGCTCCTAACATCCAAACTGTGTAGTCTTCTCTTCCCTGAAGATGCACATAAAAGCAAGCAAACATTCAACATTCACAAATGCTTGTTTTACTTCAAAGTATGCCACCCGAAGTATCTTTAATAGTGCCTATAACAGTGCCATCTAAAGGCCACAGCAATGAAATTATAGATCTTTTTTTAAACTGTGTCTTGAACATTAAAAAACATTATTAAATATATTTTTAAAACTTTTTATTAATATACAAATGGCAATAGCTCATAATTGCAATAATACACTCTAGGACATGTTTTATCATAGGATATCTTCCCATCTTGGGTGTGTAAGCCACTTGGCTTCACTTTGTGCCTCAAACACACCTGAGGCATGCTGATATTCTATGATTAAACAAGCTCTGTCATGTATTATTGCTTAATTAGACTACGTGTGTACCCTTTCCTCCAATCACAAGCCAGAGTTACAGTTTTTTGGCAAAACATTCATAATTGTTATTTTATTCTCAAGAAAAGGACTGCTGAGAGTTAAGAACAGGCATGTGCTTGTCAATAAAATGACAGTAGCTACATCATCATAGTCAAGCTACCTTACATTCTGGTCTGCACTTACAGTGACATCTGTAAACAAGTGCAGTGCAGGGAGAGAGAGGGAGTAAAATTATGGCAAACTTGGGGACAAAAAACAGTACCCTTAGCCTTTTTTCAAATGCATGAAGCAAAATAAAGATAATGTCCTAGTTGTCTCACTATCCTTGGCAATATAAACATAGAAGCTGACGGCAGATAAGGGCCATGCGGCACATCCAGGCTGCCCTTTTTTGTTGCATTTCTTACATTGTAGACCTCCCCGGTCTACTTTTTCTGCCACCCCCTTACCTATCCCTTATGACTCCTTTGTGTTTATCCCAGGCCTTTTTGCATCCCACCACTGTTTTTGTCCCCATAACCTCCGTTGGAAGACCATTCCAGGCATCCATCACCCTGTCTGTTAAGAAGTATTTCTTTACATCTTTACTAAACCTCCCCCCCAGCTTTATATCGTGGCCCCTTGTTCTGGAGCACCCTTTCCTCTGATAAATACCTCCCACTTGTGCCTTACTCATCCCTGTAAGGTATTTAAAGGTCTGAATCATATCCCCGCTGCCCACTCTCCCTCCACTCCTCCAGAGTGTACATATTTAATTTGTTTAGCCTCTTCTGATAGGATATTTGATGTAGGCCTTCTACCATCTTGATAGTCCTCTTTTGAATAACCTCCATCCTGTCTATGTCCTTCCAGAGATGTGGCCTCCAAAACTGGACAAAGTACTCCATGTGAGGTCTTACTAAAGACCTACATAGTGGTGACACCACTCTCTTCCTACTGGTAATACTGCTACCTATACATCTTATCATCCCACTAACATTCCTAATCACTTTGTTACATTGTATAGCCACCCTTAGGTCATCAGATATGATTACCCCAGGTCTTTTTCCTGCTTGGTCACTGCTAGTATCTCTCCTTCCATTTTATACTGCACCCCCAGGCTTCTGTGACTGAAGAGCGGCATGTTGCACTTTTTTGCATTAAACCTTAGCTGCACAACTTTTGACCACTCCTGCAGTCATTTCAGGTCTATCTTCATCCTTTGCACCCCCTACAGAGTGTTCACCCTGTTGCAGATCTTGGTGTCATCAGCAAAAAAACAGACCTCCCCTTCCAGTTCCTCTGCCATGTCACTGATTAAAACATTAATGGAGACTGGCCCCAGAACTGACCCCTGTGGTACCCCACTGGTCACACTTCCCTCCTCAGAGAGTACTCCATTTACTACCATCCTCTGCATCCTATCCTCTAACCTGTTTCTTACCTAGGTCACCACCTTTTTGCCCACCCCCATGCTACCCAACTTATTTACCAGTCTTCTAGCTATGTGGACCAATGTTAAATGTATTGCTGAAGTCCAAGTAGACCATGTCCACCTTCTCCTCAATCCAAGACCTCAGTTACCCAGTCAAAAAAATCTATCAGATTTGTTTAGCATGAACTCCCCTCCATAAAGCCATGCTGCCTTGGTTCCTGCAGTCCACTGTATTCCAGGTGTTCCATTATTCTTTACTTTTGTTTCCATCAAATTCCATACGACAGATGTCAGGCAGACAGGCCTGTAATTTCCCTCCCCTTGCCACCATTTTTGTGACATGGGACAACATCCACCCTTCTCCAGTCTTTCTGGACCACGCTGGTCTTTAGTGAACTATGCTCTTTTATTCTGTCCCATTTTCCCTCACGCCCCCCTCAACATCTCCCCCACCAGGTCTTTTCAGTTGCATTCTCCCATCTTTGTAAAGTCACCCCTTCTGAAATCCAGGACCCTCGCCCTTGTGCAGCTGAATTCCACTATTGTTTTTATACTAAACCACCATTCCAGCTGTGCCACAGTCACTGATCCCCAGATGACTCCCTACTCTGACATCTGCCACACAATAATGTAATTGTTCCATGAGTACAAAGTATTTGGCCTCCAGCCTCAAGCTTTATTTACTCAACAGTCACATTATTGCTTCATACAGTGAGCCATGTAGCACATTATCACTTAAATAAAACAGAATTTCTATTTTCACAGAGTAGGGAGAATGTTTTCTAGCTTATAAATGAGAACTTTCACACTGCCTTAGTAACTTCATAAGGCAGTGTGAAAACTCTGATTTATAAACATGAGTTACTTTGTTTGCATGCAGTCAAAATACCTCTCTGCAAACCCCTGTGGCTACTGGCTACTATTCAACAAATCCCTATTCTCAGGATCAGCAACAACAAAATGGATGGAGAAAAGCAGTTATTAGTTATGTCCATTTACATAAAAGGAAATAGCAGGGCATCTTCTGAAAATTACAGACTTAGATGTTTGGACGTACCTGGAAAGCTTATGGAGAAACATATAAAGGTTCAAGGGTGAAACTTTTACCTTGGGTTTACAAGATAACACACACACTCACACAGCATGTCTGTCAGTTCTAGTTTGGATACTGGGAGACCATGTACATAAACTGAAAACTGATGGAATGCAGTTCTTATCTGGTTAAATGGGTACATTCGTGGTTAGTATTAGTAAACAGGACACAATGAATAAGAATTCTTATCTAGACTGACAGAGTTGTAACCAGAGTGGAGTGCCCCAATGGTCTGTTCTGGGTCCCATCCTTTCAGCTGCTTCATTCAAGATCATCAAATTTGCTGACGACACAACAGGCGGGCGATGTATGTAGAACAGATATTAAATACTTGTCACTATAAAGATTTGGAATTAATTGTTCATGTTGACTGGACAAGAAATAATAAAATGGAGCTGCTGAACATCTAGGTAGGTCATAAAAACCGTGTAAGACCCTACTACCTGATGAATCACCCCCTGCCACCAGTAACGTGGAGTCTTTCACAGACATCCTGTGGATGCTGCATTAGCTTATAAATCACTGGAGTTGCTGTAGATAACACTATTTATAATGTTTTAAACATTTTTATTTCAAAATTTAAATGAAGCTGCCTTTCAGTGGCTGAGGAGTGGGACGCTCTACTCCTAAGTTCCTGCATGAGAAACTGCTGAATAAGAGGTACAGCAGCTCTGTGATTTAATGCATTGCTTCTTTTTCACCTGGTTAGGAGCTTTATGGACAGTCTGGGTGGACTAATGCTCTTTTCCGCTTCAATGTTTTAAAACAAATTACTTTCTTTTACTTTTCTTTCCTTCTTTTCTATACTTTCTTTTACTTTTCTTTGCTTCTTTTCTAAAATGCAGTATTGGCTGGTAGGATGTCGTTCTCCCAGCATCACCTTACTTCATCAATTACAAATGTTTCTGTCCTTTCGAGAGAATAGTTCGTGGTTGTACACAATGTCCTGATGTCCTGTGTTGGCTAATATAAGTGTCAAATTGTTCAACCTTTTAGAATTGAGTCCAGTGAATCCATAGTTCAAAGGGAGAGGTACATTGTGGCACAGAGGGCTTTTATATGCAGCATTTGGGAAACATAAGCAGAGACATAATATTATGCAGTGCATTTAGACAGACAGCTAGATACCATAATCACAGCTACTGGACCAGGGAGGGATTTGTTGTGTGCTGCTGCTGGATGCTGTCTGACATTTTCTATATAACCATGGCTGTCTAATGTGTGCTGGTGTCATGCCAGAGTACTTCAATCTGAATCGGATATATCCCACTACCTGATGTTTCAATTCACAGGAGATGGGGAGGGGAAGAGAAGAAGAGGCAGCACAAAAAAACAGTGTTGCAGCGAGTGACAATCTGTGCTGAAAGCACAAGTTCTAATTGTACAGTTGTGAACAGTTAATGACACCAGGGTCACTCCCTGCTGTTAAACACACGAGGCTAGCTTCTCACTTAGTAGTACATACACAATGAAAACTATTTGGGCATCATCACATTATTGATAATTCATTCACAATGCACACACATAGAAGAAAAAATAACACAAACTGGGCTTCAGTTCTTATCACCCTCTCACCTGGCTGGCGCTGGTCTGGCGTGGCCTCTAGAATGCCTGACGTCTAGTGATGCTGCTGCACCTCACACAGACACAGGGAGGAGGACACATGAATGGCAGAGTCACTAGTAGTAAAGTGACAAGCCCTCGACTTTTCTGACCTCTTTTTTTTTTCCTTTACAAGGACTTGTGGCAATGCAGCGTTGGCCGGCCGCCAGTTTGGACACCCAACCGACACCTCTTGAAGTCACAGACCGTGACCGACGATATACTTGACCGTACACACGCAGTCAGCAGTCTCCGCACCACTGTCCCAACGTTGATCTTTCTCTCTGACTCTGTCTTCTGTGCAGCAGCTGCACACTAGCCACACAGCTTCCTCTCCAGTATCCTCAAGCTCACACTAGTGATGGACTCAATTTGCTCGCTCACCTCGCACACTCTCCCCGCCAACTCCTCATGCATCCTGATCACAGCTGCTCTCCCAACTGGACTCCTCTTCCTACTCATCATCATTGGTGCATATTTCGTGCCACAGGAGCCAGAAGGAGCATTATTGGGCAATTTGGATGGTGCGACGACAAGGCAGATGGACATTGGACAGGATAGCACTAGACTTACTTGGAAAAAAAAATACATATTCTTTAATCTCAGCGATTGTAGGCACCAAACTGTGACACTATCACTGTGTGAGTGTGTGATGAGCCCCCTTCCCGCACTCACAAAAAACAACTGTAGCATGCATGTGTGTCTGTCTGCTCGTTCAAAATGACGTGTACTCTCACTCACTGTTAGTTTATAATGGAATCACCGACTCACAAATTCTGTGACTCCACCATAATGTGACTGCAAATCAAAGCAAATGCAACTAATTGCAACTGCATTGAATTGCAGCTGACGATTCTGACAGCCGACGACAGCTCCGGGGTCTACACTTGCATAATATCCTGGGCTCATCAAAATCACAAAGTTTATATATAGTGGCATAAGAGAAAGTATCTCATCCTTCTGCACACCTAATGCATATAAGGTTCAGTACCTGTCAATAATGGTAAACTCCTATGTGGAACCAGGCAAACACTCCCGCAGTCCTCAGTATCAATGAATCAGTGTTTTTATTTTCCAGTTAAAGCTTAACTGGCTACCATTTCATGCCAACGTTTCATATTAAATAGTGGCCATTTCAGCTTTAGCTTGAAAAAAAGCATTGATCCTTTGATATTAGAACTGCTGCAGGGGTTGCCTTTTTCTGTTGCTTTGAACAATGTGTCCATGTGGCAGACAACAAGGTCCCGGAAAGGAGACTGGGTGACCAGAATTTTTTGATTGTTGAAACTCCGATATGGAGAAAAATTTAGTAGTTTCCATAAATTACAGTTTCTAAGGATAAAGTGCTGTAAGCAGTTTTAGTGATAGTACCAGGTAGGTAACAGGAACATTTTATATCTGTGAGAGCGTACTGTTAAAGTTACTTCTTGGATGTAGGTCTTCTTACAAAGTAGCATTTTAAGTTAAGGTGTCTGTGAAAAAGCGACTTTGGCATTATCATGTCATGTTATATTATATCAGATATTCTCCTCTTCAGATATCAGATTATATTATTATAAATCACATAACAGATATCAGATTATATAATTTGCTTATATATCATATCTGCTTCTCTGCCCAATGCCATCTGAAGGCATGCCATTCCACAAAAGTTGCAAGTTTTTTCGTGGCACCAAGTTCCTCTTAGAAAGTACTCTTTTGCCCAAACCACCATCACCAATACACTAAACATAAAAAAACAAAAATATCCTCTGTAGTGCAGGAGTATTTTACAGATGACACCACAAAATCCACTTAAATTATGTATTCTTTGCATATAAATAATAATAACTAATAATTAGTACCTTAACATAAAAACATAAAAGGACTATGGCTTCAGAAAAATACACATCTCTTCATCATCATCATTCTCCTCCTCCCACTATCATAAATCACACTTTCCTTGTCATGCATTAATGCAGTGTGTGTGGGGGACTCAACCTTTTCCCCTGCCTGCACACTGTGCAGATGGTACAATAGGCATTATATCCATCACCATCACCTTCTCAGATACTGTCAAAGTGCTCCACTTTTCTACAGAATTCTCAAACATTATGGCTGCCTGATTGTTTTTTATGACTAATCATGTGTCTATAGTGTGTTGCTCTGTACTCGATATAGAAAACTGCACTCATAGTTGTACACTTTATACACTCACTAACTGGCTAACTTTGCTCCACAGAATAAAGCTCCTGACCTGTTTGCTAGCCAAAAAGACACCCCTGAGCATAACACCCTCTGTTTAGCAAATTGTTTCTGCCACCATCTCCAACCAATACACCAGGAATATGGCCAGACATGCCCTTAAGCCTCGTTTAGGGCATACTCAGCTGGGCAAGCAGTCATTTGCCATCAGGGCTGCTAATTGGTTAAAAGAACTGCCTGATACTCTGCTGAATCTCCTCATGATTAAGCAGTTTAAGAGATCTTTACCATCTGCCCTTGCAGTCCATTTGCAATTGTAACTGTTAAACTGTTTTATTCAGATTCTCTCGGTAAATATCCTGTGACTTTTTATACATGCAGTGGATGTCCTGTACCTAGACTTCAGTAAGACCTTCGATTCAATACCACATGGAGACTTGAAAGCAAGCTACAGGGTACAGGGGCAGGAGCAAAACTGGTAGGGTAGGTGGAGAACTGGATAAAATATAGGCAGCAGAGGGTGGTGGTAGGTGGTAAATACTCATCCCCTAAACCCGTGACAAGTGGTGTTCCACAGGGGTTGGTGCTGGGTCCTGTGCTGTTTGGTATATTTATGCAGACATCTTGGAGGGCATCAGCAGCAAAAATCAGCCTATTTGTGGATGACACCAAGAGAGCGGTGGTGGACGACCAGGTTGGGTGGCAGGAGCTACAGGAGGATTTGGTAAGGCTAGAGGCAAGGTCTGACAGATGGCAGCTGGGGTTCAATGCAAAATAATGCAAGGTACTGCACTTTGGAACAAAAAAATCCAAGGATAAGCTACCATCTGGGGTGTGTGTGGCTGGAGGTAACAAAAGAGGAGAAGGATCTGGGGGGCACTCATCACAGCAGCAATGAACAGTTCCACGCAATGCAGGAAGGCAGCAGCAATGGTCAACGAAATGCTGGGGTGCATTGCAAGGGGCATTACCTCAAGAAGAAGGGAGGTTATTCTACCATTATACAGATCTTTGGTTAGACCTACCTGAAATATTATGTGCAGTACTGGCACCCATACCTACAAAAGGACATTAGGCTGCTGGAGGGGGTGCAGCGTAGGGCAACAAAGATGATTCAGGGCCTGGGGAAATTGTCATATGAGATCAGACTAAGAGAGTTAAACATGTACACACTGGAGTAGAGGAGGGATGGGGGGAGATGACTGAGACCTTCAAATACATGAAGGGGGTGATCAAAGCAGACACAGAGGGTCTATTCAGGAGGAGGAGGGTGGGGAGAGACACTAGGGGCCATGACATGAGATTGAAGGGGGGTAGATTCAGGAAGGAGATGAGGACACATTTCATTATGGAGAGGGTGTTGGCAAAGTGGAACACACTACCAGCTGAAGTGGTGGCATGTAATACAGTGGATTGCTTCAAAAAGGGGTGGGACAGGGAAAAGGGGAGTGTAAAGGGAAGGAAGGGGAAGGGGGTTGGGCAGCTGCTGAATAGGAAGCTAGCTGCAATCTTGAGCAGCCTAGATACACAAGAATGGCCTTTTGCCGATGGCAGCTTTCGTATGTTTGTATGTTCATACAGTGATCTTTATGAATTATTTCAAAACTGTTTGTAAATGATCGGTTTTAAGCGCTTTCAGCCTGACTTGAATGCATTTCCTCTAAAACTGCTTATTGTACTTGTAATGTTTTTTGTGACTATGTATTTGACAAGGAACCTTTGTAAATGAGCACCAGTGCTCAAAGGTATTCTCCGAAGGTTTCATTAAATAAATAAATGAAGAACATGACATCAGCTGCCAATGCCACCATAGCAACCTGTGCACCATAGGCATGGACTATTACCTGTTTACGTTGAGGCACTACACATAGTGCTGTTTATTATAATCTTCATGACTTGTTACATGCTTATTACAAACAACACAACACCAGCTGCCAGTGCCACCACAGCAACATGTGCTATGTGGGTGCGGACAATTGCACATCCACCTTGAGGCCCTATACCTAGAATTTTTTATCATTGTTACAATTTGTGACGTTCATTTAGAAATCATGTTTTCCTTTAAAGTATTTACTATCATCTACTCCAACAAATTGATTGTCACGACACACATTATGGGGCATGATCCACTACACTCCTTCGCCAGTAACAGCAGAAGCACAAGAACCAGTGCTCATGTCACAACCCACTGCTGAGTGATGTTCTCTGCCCTTTCCCCTTGTAGAAGACATTGACTTTTGAAGACTCTTGCATGAAGAACCAAAGCAGAAATACATGATTCAAACACACTTCACATTTTCTAGCCATACCAAGCTCACACAGTGTATGTGGTTGTGTGTGCTGCGAAAACTTATTCCACTTCTGTGTCCATATGAACAGGCCTCCAAAGTGCGCATCATATAGAATAATATACGTGTTGCCATAAACAACAAGGCTGCATTTCCATTAAGGCACTGACAGCATATGAACATTGAGAGTGAAGCTCGAGAGATACGTAGGTCCATGCTGATATCTCAACTGCGAGATGGAAACACATGCCAAGGTGTGTGTGGTTGCCCATATTTTATATAGTGCTATATACAGTATGTTTTATTTCTCAGGCACTAAAGAAGTATCCCCCCACCCCAAGTAAAAATCTTGCCATTTGTTGTTCTGTTCTATGGTTAAAATGAAATGTTCACACTTTTACACGCAAAAAATAACTGGGTGGTTAGTAAACAGCTGTGTGTGGGGTGAATGAGGAATTTAAATGTTATGGCATTTGAACTGTGCAGAACAACAGTTTGGAATGTGCACAATACTTTGGAATGCCCATAACGGTTAAGAAAGTGTACAAAATAGAGAATGATGAACCCCCCCCCCAATGAAGAGCAAACTCATAACTCCACTCCAAGTTGGTGTGGTGGCATCAGGGGCACAACAGCAAGGTGTGAAAACACCTACAAGTTCATCATGGAGATTTATGATATATAATAAAAAAATCAGCTCGTTTCATAAATGACCATTTTGTGGTAAGCAAGGTGCTTGTAAAATTGGTTTACTTCCACCTACCTTAATCAGCTCACACTCCAAACCATGTGTCTGGTTGGCTGCAGTTTGATTCTGATTTGGGCAGCTGAGGGGAGAAATAATTGATGTTCTCAGCCATTAATTATTTCTCTGAACGTGGCAATGTGTGAATTATTGGTTTTCAAATACACAGCTGAAACAGGTTGATTGTGTGTTATAAGGATTTTGAGCAGGCTGAATTTTATACAGAACAATGGCTAACCATATACTGACTATATAAGCAGCTCTTATCATGGGCTTTCCCATGGTGAGTTCACTTGAATGCCACACACATTGTTATTTATGATCTTTTACAGCAACCCAATGAGGCATACTAGATGCGTGATACTAGTCACTGAGCATGGATACTTTAAAGGTATTAGTGCAGTACAATAATGCAGTGGGAAAGGTGAATTATGGGCTGCAATCTATAGACAGAAGGGAGATGATAATGCCCCTGTACAGATAGCTAGTCTGATCTCAGTTGGAGGACTGTGTACATTTTTAGAACACACACCTTAAGATGAACAGGGATAGAGTGGAAGCAGTGCAAAGGAGGGCTTCCAAAACGATACAAGGACAGAAGGGGAGGTTTTATTGATCTTCTTCAGGGATATCTCAGTCATCAGGCCACACCATAAGAACTTCACCGATGGTGAAGCAGGATCCACATGGAAGATTTTCAGCAGAACAAATGGAGCCGCCTACGCTGTCGACATCCATCAATGTCATCAACCCTATAATGGCATGAGTAGCCCCGCTCTCTCCACAGTTCTTTCCCGCCGTCAATGAGATCACATGGGTCTCCATGGAAGATCTGATGCAGTACTTGTGCCTTTTTTTGCCTATCTTTTTGTTTTAGCTATTAGAATCTCTTTCCTCAAAGAGATTCTTTTTGTTTATGTCAAGAGTCAATCCTTCATCATCTCTCTTCCGTCACTGCCACTGTGGAAAGAAGATTGCCTCTACCAATGAATATTCCATCTGTGTCTGTTGTCTTGGGCCTACCCTCGAAGTTTCTGCTTGTGACCTCTGCCAGAAGCTTAATCAAACCACCCCCAGGTGACACAAAAAGACTCTAAAGAATTTCTTGATGGAGCAGCAAGTAGCCAGTTCCAGGCAGGGGTCCTCCAGGGTCCCGGCCTACCTGTCATCAGCAGGGTTTTTGAGCTTTCAGGCCTCCAAGGCCTGAGACAAGTCCTCTGGGAAAAGTCACAAGAGAGACTGGGATCGCAGGCGCTCCCCCCAGCAGTGTTCCTGCTCCCCAACAGCTTCCTCTTCTTCCTCTAGGGGATCATCAGTGGCTGCGGCTCCACCGACATGCAAAACCACAGTCCAGGTCTCTGTGCCCACCAAACCCATACCGACAGCACCTCCACCCGATTCACAGGGTGGTCAGCTGTCTACTCCTCCGTCGTCGATGACAGGTTCATTAACAACTGCCCTCCCGTCGAGGCCTGTTCTCTCTCCTAACAGGGCTCCAGGCCCCTCATGTACTAAGGGTTCCTCAGGCTGTTCATCGGTGCCTACACCATTGACCCCTCTCTGTTGATGCAGTCTTTGATGGCCATCAACCTTAAGCAAATCCTAACTAAATTAACTTCAGTGATTTTCCAGCAGCTAGGTGCATACAGGCTCCCTTCGGTGGCGCCAGCAATGATGGCTTCATCATGGACCCCCACTCTGCGGCTGCAGGAAGCTCCGCGTAGGCCATTGTTGGTGCACCCAATGTTGGATATGAAATTAGAGAAGGTCCATGCTGAGGGAGGAGTACCACAAAAACCTCATTCTTCCAAGGGAGGAAGAAGAGGAGAAGGAAGAGGCCCTGGTTTCAGACAGGTTCACAGCTTCCTCTGTAAGTGAAGACTTAGTCAAGCATACCCCTCTGTCTTCTCCTGAGGATCCCACATTTTTCAATGTGATGAGGTAACTGTCTGCTGCCATGGGCTTTCATATGGAGAAGAAGGATGTTACCAGAAGAGAGCTGGTGCACTTCCTGGAGATTCCAGAGTCTCCCTCTAAGATCATTTCTCCAATCTTACCAGTCTTGAAGAATGCAACCACTGCAGTCTGGCACAGGCCATACATGGTGCCAGCCATGCCCACTGGTTGGACAAACTTTACCATGCCCCCAAGGGTTCTCTTACTATGCTGCCCAGCCAGAAGCAGATTCAATAGTAATCAAAGTAGCTCATAACAGGTCTAAGGCACCTAAACACCTTCATTCCATTCCCCCAGACAAAGAATCACACAGGATTGATCTCTGGGACAAAACGGTTTATGCCTCCCCTTGGTATGAGGATTGCAAACTACCTGTCACATATGGTAAAGTACCAGAACTCCAACTGGAAGAAGGGCAAGGCTGTGGCCCAGGCCCTCCCAGATGGCAGACAGAAGCAGGAGCTTCTTAAATGCCTGCAGATGGGCTAGGACATTAGCAAACACCTCCTTAGGGCACTTTAGGACATGGCTGATACTATTTCCAGGGTGGCTGCCACAGGTACCTGCCTCCATAGGCACTCCTGGTTAAGGATCTCTGACTTTGCTCATAGTGTCCAGCAGAAAGTGCTTAATTCCCCTTTTAATGGCACTAAGCTTTTGGTCCCAATGTCCAGGGTATCATCAGTGATCTGTAGGCCTCAGGCAGGGCGATTTGGTCTGTCCACTCCCTCTACCACACTCAGCCAAGGGGTAGACATTGCCCTCCCTTTTGTAAGGCAGCCAATAGACCTGGTGCGGCCGCTCACCCCCAGGACAAGTGAAGAGCCCCCACAGCCTTGCCTGTCCTCTCCAATGCTGAGACTGCAGCTGCCAAGCATCCCAGAACTAAAGGACCAGCCCCCACAGCTGGATTCGCCTCAGCCTGACTCCTGACCAGGCCCCATCTTCTGGTCCCCGAACAACAGGTGGTGGTCGGAGTTCAGTTATCCCTCAATCTGAATCAATGGAACACCATAACATTAGACGCTTAGGTTCAGCAGATTATTGAGAAAGGTCACACACTGGAGCTCATAAAGAAATATTCAGAGACCTCTCCTCTGCCCTCAAACTATGCCCCATCCCATCTGTCTGTTCTCCAGGAGGAGGTGCAGTCCCTTTTGCACAAGCAGGCCATCGAGCCAGTTCCCAACTGCCAGCGAGGCAAGAGGTTTTATTCCAGGTTCTTCCTGGTCCCAAAAAAGACCAGGGATTTGAGGCCAATTCTGGATGTAAAGGACCTCAACTTGTACGTCCAGTGCAAAAAGTTCTGGATAATAATTTTGCCAGGTCTGATGCCTCTTCTCAAGATAGGTGACTGGCTATGTTCATTGGACATGCAGGATGCTTACATGCACACCTCGGTCTTCCCTCCTCACATGAGGTTTCTTCGCTTTGCATTCCAGGGTGAGCATTATCAGTTCAAAGTGCTGCCCTTTGGCTTATTCTCTGCACCGTGGGTCTTTACCAAGTGCCTAGCTGCAGTGGCAACTGCTCTCAGAAGGGAGGCATTGTACGTTTTCTCCTACCTGGATGACTGGTTCCTAAAGGCCCCATCCAGAGAGCAACTTCTGATAACTCTGGAGAGAACATTGCAGCTTTTCCTCTCCCTGGGCATCACTGTCGATCTGCCAAGTCGATCCCAGTGCCATTCCAAAAGTTGCAATAAATAGGGGCTCTACTGGACTCAGCTCAGAGGAAGGTCTTCTTCCTTCAGAACAGGGTAGAGTGCCTTATATCCCAAGCTCAGGAGGTCACTCAAAGTCACTACTTTCCTGCCAGGGTGTGCCTGAGGCTGCTGGACTTGATGGCGGCTGCCATTCCTACCATCCCACTGGCCAGGCTCCACATGTGCATCCTCCAATGGACCCTCAGAGAGCAGTGGCACCAGCATTCGGATGAGTTAGATCACCTAGCCTGGTCTCCTCCCCAGTCTGAAAAGTGCTGCAGTGGTGGATGAACCTCTTGATCCTGCTACAAGGCTTCCTTTTCCAGACCTCCTCTCTGGAACAGATCCTCAACACAGATGTTTCCAGTTTAGGCTGGGGAGCACACCTGAGTCCTTTCTTAACCCATGGCTCTTGCTCCCTGATGGAATCCTCCCTGCATATCAATGACCTGGAGATGCCGGCGGTGCTCTCCGTCATGCAGGCCTTTCAGAGCCACCTTACTCCAGGTCACCTGCTGGTGCAGTCAGACAATCTCAATAGTATTCTACATCAACAAGGGGGGGGGCCCACTCATATCCCCTATGCAGGGAGGCCATGAGCGTGTGGTACTGTGTTTGATCACAGTCTGACACTCTCAGCAGTCCACATCCCAGGTGTACTAAACACCCTGGCGGACAGCCTCAGCTGAACTCAGTTCAGCTTGCACGAGTGAGAGCTTCACTTATCCATCGTAGAAGATCTGTTTGACAGATGGGATTATCCAGAGTTGGACCTTTTTGCAACCCACTCAACGCAAAACTGCCCAATTTTTGCTTGCTCGATACAGGGCCTAGAGTTTTCTGATGACACGCATTGTATCTCTCCTGGAGCAGAAGGTTCCTTTATGCATTTCCTCTGTTCCATCTAATTCAGAGGTTCTCATCAAATTGCAGATGAAGGGGGCCAGCATGATCTTGATAGCTCCATTCTAGTTTCACCAGATATGGTTTCCTCTCCTGCAACAACTGACAGAGGAACCTCCTGTCCCTCTTCCTCCTTGTAGGAACCTGCTGACCTAGGCTCAAGGGACCCTGGCCCATCCCAGTCTCAGATCCCTCCATCTGCATGCTTTGTTCCTGAGGACATAGCCATCACCAGGTTTGGGGTCTCCAACAGAGGGGCAGATGTCCTAGTGGCCACTGGAAGCCTTCCACCCAAGCCATGTATGCCATGTAGTGGAAGTGATTTGCCATCTGGGCTGCCAATCATAATCTGGACCCTTTCACCTCTCTGATGAATCAGATACTGGACTACCTGATCTCTCTGTCTGACTCAGGTCTCCAGTAATCCTCCCTCGAGGTGCACCTTTCGGCTATTTCTACTTTTCATGAGCCCGTGGGTGACCACACAGTAGCTCATCTGGATGTCTCCCACACCTTTTTAAGGGGCATCATGCATCTAAAACCCCAATCCATTCTCCTGTCCCTGCCTGGGATTTGAAATTTGTTTTGGAAAAAAATTAACCCTGTCTCCTTTTGAGCCAGCCGCAACTTGCAAGCTATGCTTTCTCTCTTGGAATGTGTTATTTTTAGTTGCTATTACTTCGGCTCGAAGAATTTCAGAGCTTCAGGCCCTCTGATGTGAGGAGCCTTATTTGGTTATTCACAAAGTCAGGGTGTCTTTGCACATGAATCCTAAGTTTCTCCCTAAGGTGGTCTCTGAGTTTACACTCAACCAATTTATTCACCTTCCTGTCTATTTTCCCAAGCATGCTAATCCAGGGGAAGCACTGCTCCATACGTTAGATGTGCACATAACTTTGAAGCACCACCTGCTTCATACCAAGGAATGCAGAAAGTCAAAACAGTTGTTTGTTTACTTTGCCCCAGGTAGAGAGGGCACCTCAGCTTCTAAGAAATGTTTATCCAAATGGTTGGCAAATTACATTGTGTTCTGTTATAACAAGTACGGCAAGGAATATCCTGAAGCGGTTAATGCTCATTCCACAAGAGGCATGGCTACCTCCGTGGCTTGTTTCTAAGGGGTCTCAGCTACTGCATATGTGCAGCTGCCACCTGGAGCACAGTCTATACTTTCACCAAGCACTACAGTGTGGACATTGCCTCTAGAGTTCATGCAGGATTTGGCAGGGCTGTGCTGCAGGGCCTCCTGTCTAAGTTTACGGTAAGCCCTCCTCCCAGACTACCTGCTAACTGCTTGGGACTCATTTCTATGGTGTAACCTGATGACTGAGAGACCCCTGAAGAAGACAGAACAGTTACGTAAGAACTTACCATAACCGTAGCTCTTCAATCTTCTCAATCAAGTCTGCTTTCCCTCCCACCATCCCCTTTTTTGGGGGCTGTTGTTCAGAAACTGGCTTTCCATTTCCTCGGTTCCCCATGGCAAGAGCTTGACTCCCTTAGTCTCCGGGGGAAAGAACTGAGGAGGTAGCAGGGCCACTCATGCCTTTATAGGGTTGATGATGTTGATGGACTTCAATGGCATCGGCAGCCCCAGTTGTACTGCTGAAAATCTTCCATGTGGATCCTGCTTCACCATCGGTGAAGCTCCTACGGTGACTTGATGGCTGAGATCCCCTCAAAAATCTACTGTTACAGTAAGTTCTTATGTAACTGTTCTTTCTTGATAGATGAATAAAATTTTCAAAAAGACAAAATATTTACAGAAATAAAATAAAAACTCAAATAATTAGTCCTGCACAAAGAAATTCAGACTTCTGCTTCCTTCAGCAGATTCTGAGGCTTTGCTTCAGCTCAGATAGTTCAGTAAATACTTTTGTCAAATTACCTGTGTGAAATCCACACACACACACACCAACTGTAGGTCTTACCCTACTCACTGTCAGCACTAGACTAACTTGACTTTCTAACATTCCCCTAGTGGTGATCCCTTTGTATAGCCCTTGATTACATTACATAATTGGGGAGTTTCCATGGGCCGTGACATCACATAATTGGGGAGTTTCCCTAGGTCGTGACATCACAGGCTTCATTATTCTGTTTCATATGCAGCCCTCAATCACAATATCTCTGGGGCTGCTTCTGTACAGGGTACACTTTATTCTAGACACTATGGGGCATACAGTTACCCTTGCCCGTAGTGTCTCACTAGCCGACAGTCAAGTATTCAGCGACTTTGATCTTGCCTTCTTTGCAGTCGACTTTTTCTTTGGAGCATGTGTTTGCTCCAAAGCAATCATTCTTTTACTTGCTCAGAACAAGGACTGTACATTCCACTGCTATATGCAGCTACAGCAACACTGAGCAACCCACTCCAAAGAAAATAATTGCTCAGTCGCACTCGACGACCAGCGCTGTCCCTCATACCAGAGCCACGTAAGTCAAAGGAACGGCACTCAGCAGCAGTGGTTTCAGAGCTCGGTGTCCCAGAAACCAAGGGGCACCAGACATTAACGATAAAGCGCAACTTACACTGTTTCCTATCTCTGCAATCGGGAGTATAACGCTGTGTGCATAAAGAGGGGGTAAAGAGAATAAGGGCCAGCAAAGAGTTTCTGGAGACTGCCGGGTTGGCCACCCTAACAAGAATTTAAAGAAAAGGCAGAAAAAATAAGAGGAAAGGAAAGAGTGTAAGGAAAGGGGGGTTGCACATATTCATATTTATGACAGGGGTTTAAACACATAACAGGGGGCTCCCTGTTACACCCCCCTTCACCAAGAGACAACAGTAATACTGTTGTCAGATATCCTCCCTGAACCCTAGGAGGGTTGGAGCTTCTGTCCACCCACTCTCAGAAGCTCTGCCTCAGGGAACCTTACACAAACAATCGGTATCTATAATCAGACATACCTAAACATATTCTGATACCAGTCTATTCCCTGAGGCATATATCAAGGGTTTAATACAAACCCTTATCTCATATATCATATGTAAAACATTTCAACATTTTCACAGAAAGAAAAGCACATCATATCAACACATTTCATCAAGTTTCATCAGCATGGGCCCCATATCGAGACAAGAAATCAGCATTCTGATGTTTCGACCCTACTCTGTGCTGTATGGTAAAGCGGTATGACTGTAAAGCTAAATACCACTGCATTATCCTGCCATTCTTGTCTTTCATCTGTTGGAGCCAGCACAGAGGGTTATTATCAGTGAGAACCTTAAACTCTGTGCCCCACAGATAATATTTCAAGGCCTCTATCGCCCATTTTAATGCTAAGCATTCCTTCTCCACTGTTGAATATTTCCTCTCCCTCTCATGAAGTTTGCGGCTGATGTATATGACTGAGTGCTCCTCACCTTTCCTTATCTGAGAAAGGACTGCACTGATGCTAGTATCAGAAGCATTAGTGTGCACTTCAAATGGGAGAGAAAAATCAGGACTAATCAAGACAGGATGAACATAGGGTTGCTTTAATGTTCTGAAAGGCCTCATTACATTCCTTGGTCCATAGCACCTTATTGGGACTTTTGTTTTTGGTCAGATCTGCAAATAGGATTGCTATGGTGGCAAAATCAGGTATGAATCGGTGGTAATAACTAGCCAGTCCCAAAAAAGGAATGTATGTGTTTCTTTGTCAGGGGAATGGGACTGTTAGCTACTGCCTCGATTTTGCTGATGTCTGGTTTGACTGTACTTTCCCCAATGATGAACCCTAAGTATTTGGTGTCAGTCCTGGGAATGGCAAATTTGGTAGGATTTATGGTCAGTCCTGAGTCTTGAATGGACTGAATGACTGCACTAAGATGTACTAGGTGCATATGCCAGTCAGGGCTGAAGATAACATCATCTAAGTAGGCGGCACTGTACTGTGTATGGACGCACAATACTTGAGCCATATAGCGTTGGAAGGTTGCGGGGGCACCATGCAATCCAAAAGGCATGGTGGTGAACAGGTAAAGGCCTATTGGGGTGCTGAAGGAAGTCAGTTCCTGTGCATGATCCTTTAGAGTGCAGGTTTTTTAGGTTTTAAAGTATTACGCTTCTCTGTGTAAAGCAGATTTCATTTGTGTCACAGTTGTAAGCTATGCCCTGCAGATAACCCCCTTTTTGTTTCACTTTCTCTGCTTCCTGCTTGAATTTTTCACCCACCCCAGCCTTTATTAAGTACTCTCCCTCCCTCCTCAGCACTGCCCCTAGGCAATCTTCATCCTCCCCTCTCACTAATATTGCAACTCCCCTTAAAGATACAGAATGCAGTTATAGGGCCTAACACTTGTTGGTGTTAATCTTAACTCTTTAAGTTAGAAGACACCACACTGAACTCTAAACCAGCCTAATTTCTCCCCATTCTAAAGGCATTCCCACATCTACTCACTTTCTACTCTCGGAAGACACCACACTAAACTCTAAACCAGTCTAATTTTCTTACCAACCGAAGGAATCGGTATATCTCACTGACCTGCAGACACAGTTATATTAATTCATTCATTCATTATGTCATTCTTCTGCCTATCTCACTCTCCTGGTCACCACCACTAGCTATTCCATCCACTGGTCGCATGAGCCACCCGGTCCTGTTTCTAAAACTGGTACTGTCCCTCCCCCAACCCTATCTATCATCACCCACCCCTGGTACCACCCCATTGCAACCTCCACTTACTTCCCCCATCCACTCCTCCCCCACTCTCTCCCCCCCCAGGTTCCCACCTCACCACCTGCCTGCGCACATGCCATGGTCGTCTCAATCCCTGATTCCCTCTGGCCCCCCCTCTACCTTTCCATTCCTGCCCTCCACAATCTCCCAATCCCATGCTCCCTACCCTCCAAACTCATCTATCACCCCCCTAGGAATCACAATCATCTCCACCTAGCCCTGCTCTGGGTAATCACTCTCCTCCTCTTATAGTCAGGTAACATCCACCCCAACTCTGGACCGTCCCTTGCCCCACCATCAGGAGGTCTTCATATAGCCTCCATGAATATTTGTAGCCTCCTGAAGAAATCCACAGCCCTTCAATGCTGGGTCCAACAGCACCAACCTGACATCCTAGCTCTGGAGGAAATCTGGCTCTCAAAGTCCACCCCTGACTCCTTCGTTGCCCTTCCTGGGTATACTCTATTTAGGGAGGATAGAGATGGTAAATGGGGAAGGGGCTGTGCCATGTATGTGAGAGACTCCTTGCTGGGTCATGCCCTACCCCCCTCACTGGATCATGGTGACCAAGCTATTACCCTCAAAACCACCCCTGACCCCACCAGGGCCCTCCTGTACATCACGGCTGCCTGCATTTCCCCACAACACCGGCTGCTGCCATCATCTCCCTATCAGAATACCTATCTAATCTCCCCTACAAATCAGAGCAGATCCTGCTGGGGGACCTCAACACTAACTGACTTGCCAATTCTGCCAATCATGCCAAGAACACTTTCCCAGTCCTGGACCTAACCCAGCTGGTAACACAACCCACCAGACACAGTCCCTCAAATAGAACTCAGACATTGCTGGACATCGTCCTCTCAAACCACCCCCACAAAATTGCTGACATTCAAGTCCTCCCAAACTCACTAGGTGACCACTGTCCAATCAGCCTCTCCTGGTCCTTTCGAATCCCAAAACCCATGCCAAAGATGAAATTCCACCGACGTCTCCACCCTGGATGACTTAAATTCAGGCAGCATCTTGCCCTCTGGGACTTGTCACCCATAAACTCTGCCCACAGTATTGATGATGCACTCGACTTCTTCTCTCACTCCTTTACCACGGCCTGTGACATGTTTGACCCCCCTCCACCAAGACACGCACCAAAAAACGTAATGCCCTCTGAATCACCCCTTCCCTCCTCAAACAACAAACACAGATAATCTGTGGCATAAAGCCATCTCTTCTGGTAAACTGGCAGATCGACAGACCTTCAATGCCAAGCACACAAATGCAGTTGGGCCATTCGCAAGGCCAAGGCTCACTACTATAGATCAGTGCTAGCCTTCTCCTGAGGGTCTGCCCATAATTTCTGGGACAACATCAAAGAACTAAATAGAAAGTCCCGTACCCCCTTCCCCACCATCTCTACTAAACATCAATGGCACTCTCTCCACAGACCCCTAATGTATCGCTGGCTACCTCAACACTGCTTTCACCAACCTCAGCTCGGTCCTCCCAAGCAACTTTTTTGACCCAATGGCCCCCTCCCCACTTCCCACCCTCCCTTGATGTCCCTTCCACCTTCATACCATCTCACTGCAGAAAGCCCGGCCAATTCTAGTTAAAGGCCTGAACGACACCAGCCCTAGCAATGACCCACTTGACCTACAGCTTCTCCAACTGGCATTTGACATAATGCTCCCACCACTCACTGCCCTGCTCAGTCATTCTCTATGCCTTGGCCAATTTCCCCTGGCCTGGAAAACAGCAGTCATCACTCCCATCCATAAACGCAGTGACAGCTCCTCCCCAAGCAACTATCAACCTATTTCTATTCTCTCCCCTATCTCAAAAACCCTAGAAAAAATAGAGGCAAACCAACTTAGCAACTATCTTGCCACCCACAACATACTCTGCCGGGAGCAAGATGGCTTCAGGTTGGGCCATAGTACTACTACCACTCTTCTTGAGTTCTCTACCTTCCTACACTCTGCCCTGGACAAAGGTCACCTTGCGGATGACGTTTTCATCGACCTGTCAAAGGCCTCTAAAACGGTCAACCACTCTCTGCTGCTAGATACCCTTCTACAAACTGGTCTTTCCCCAAGGACCCATTGACTGGTTCACTAGCTATTTAACTGCCAGATCCCAATGCATCAAACTTAACAATACTCTGTCCAGATCCTGCCTGTCCACTCTGGGGTCTCTCAGGGCTCCATCCTTGGTCCTCTTCTTTTTATCCTTTATCTCAACTCCCTCCCCAGCTCCTACCCCAGAAAGATCCTTCTCTATGCTGACGATGCAGTCCTCTTTGCCTCTGATCCATGCCCCACTGCCCTCTTATCTTCTCTCCAACACTCCTTCAATCAGATCAAGTGCTGGTTCACAGATACAAAACTGGTCCTCAACCTAAAAAAAAAAAATCACTGCTTTTTGCCCACCACCAAAGCAAACATAAAGACTGCACCATACAGGTCTCCTCCAGCTCTCTCCATTCCCTAGAACAAGTATCCTCCTATTAATACCTGAGCATCCACTTTGACTCTGCTCTCATGTTCCACCACCACGTCAGTACCCTCACAACAAACACCAATTCACAAACTGGTCTCCTCTATTGACACAGGGACTGCCTTCCGCCTGAAGCGCTCAGATTAGCCATCACCTTGTCGGTCCTGTCTTTAGTCGATTACAGCCTGTTCAGCTATAGCACAACTGACAATACTGCCCTCAGCAAAATTAAATTGTCCATAAACAAGGCCTTTAGGCTCCAGACCAGCCCTGAACACCGCACCCATTCCTGCATACTTTACTCCCTCACAAATGTGCTTAATTTTGAAGAGGAGCTCAAATACCAGTCCTGCCTCATGGCCAAAAAAATATTCCATGGTCTCACCCCTCCAGGTGTCACCTCCACTCTTCTCCCAGCTGCCCCCTCAGTCAATACCTGTAGTGCCTCCAAATCCTCTGTCGTGGTCCCTAAGGTCAGAACCTCCCAAGCCCAAAGGACATTTGGCTACAGGTGCCCAACCTGGCTCAACACTCTCTACCCACTTCAGTAACTAGCCTGCCCATGCTAGGACTATTTAAAGAGGCCCTCAGGAATCATATGCTCACTACTTGCTCTTGCGTGTGTACCTCCCGGTGAACCCAAGTCCACTGGGCCCCTCCTCCATTACGACTCCAAGTCTATGACAATGGTTTCCTAGACAGCTTAATCAGCCCTCAGTCTCAAAATTGACCAACTGGCAAGTTGGATAAGTGTCCTTAGCTGCCTCAGTGTATAGGCCTGTAACCCCACCTGTATACAATTTGTAACAGTTCTTAAAATCCTGCTGTGTTCCTACTATATTTATACCCTGTACCCCTGTATTGTTTATGTCTATAAGGAATGCTCATATGTAATTGACTGTACTTGTTTGTAACTCTGACCTGGAGCCTTTGGAAATGGGTCCCTGACTCAAAGGGTTTTAATTCCGTTGACTACAATAAATAAATAAATAAATAAATAATAAATTAATGTAAAGAGAGAGGGATTTGCCAGTAGCCTTTCGTTAAGTCAAGGGTGCTTATGTATTTGGCGTCCCCTAGTTTGTCTAGTAAGTTATCTACACAGGGCATAGGGCACCCATCAAAGGTGGAGACAGCATTAATCTTCCTGAAATCCAAGCAAAGCTGAATATCCCCCTCCTTTTTGGACACTACTACCACTGGTGAGGACCACACACTTCTTGATGGTACTTTAACCTCTAGGTGTTACATTTTCCGCACCTCATCCATAACTTCTTGTCTAACTCTCTCAGGCAGCCAGTAGGATTTCTGGTGTATGGGTCTTGTTTGTACTACCTTTATGGTGTGCACTACCCTTTTTGCTTTCCCTGGGGTGTTAGTAAAGATCGTTCCATAATATCACAGTAGTTGTTCAATCTCCTGTCTCTGGGCTGCATCCAACCCAGGACTGATTTGAACCCCCACCACTTCTGTGCCTTTATCCAATCTCTCATAGGTTACTTCAAGCTCTGTGTTCTCTTGCTCAGGGTATATGAAAAGACTGCGTACTGGGTCTTGCCTATCAAACCATTTCCTCAGCAGGTTGGCATGGTAAATTTTCTGTTGGGACCTTTTTCCTGACATTTCAGTTTCAAAATGTACCTTCCCAATTTGCTGATTAACTACAAATGGACCTTGCCATTTCATTAATAGCTTGTTTTCGGTAGATGGCAACAATAACAGTATTTTATCCCCTGGATGGTACATTTTACTTTTCATTCCTTCATCATACCATTCCTTCTGTTCTGCCTGTCTATGGACAACATTCTGGTGTGCTATAACAAATTTCACCAATTTCTTTCTAAGGTTGATTATATAGTTCATAATATTTGTATGGCAGACATCCTTCCCTTCTTCCCAATGTTTCTGCACCACATCTAAAGCACCTCTGGAGTTTCTGCCATATAAGAGGGTAAAGGGTGACAACCCTGTAGTGGCTTGGTGCACCTTCCAGTATGTGAACAAGAGATATGGTAGATATTTGTCCCAATCCCACCCTTCTTCTTGTACATACTTCTGGAGCATATGTTTTAGAGTCTTGTTAAAATACTCCACCAAACCATCAGTCTGGGGGTGGTAGGGTGATGTTTTCACTGCAGCTACCCTTAACAATCTGTACAACTCCTTGAGGAGTACTGAGGTAAAGCTGGTACAGTACATCTGTCTGTGAGAATGACCTGAGGGATACCCAATCGACTAAACATTTTAGCCAGTTCCTCAGCAATCACAGGGCTGTCACAGTCCGAAGGGGTATCGCCTCAGGATATCTGGTCGCATAATCACAAATCACAAAAATATACTGGTTATCTTGATTGGTTGATCATGATCAACAGCTTAATCTGGTTCAAGGTCAGTTGGCATTCATCTGTATCCCCCTCCCCTGGGTCGTGCCTGAAAATAGGCAGGATTTGTCTAGTGCACTTACCCTGTCAACAAAAACTAAATAAAATAAAAAATCTTTTGAACTTTTTGTTAGTGAGTCTACCACATCCATAGCTATTCTCTCAAAGGGTGACATTACTGCAGGTATTGGCTGTAGGGGCACCTTATCCCCTTTTCCTCCTTTGGCTACCAACTGGCACTCTTGACAAGTGCGACAATACTCAGCCACATTCTCATGTATCGCAGGCCAGAAGAACTGATTAGTCAATCTGCCTTATTCATTCTCCCATAGCGGGGTTAGTACACATGCGATACAAAACATCATTTGTTATGACATACTGTGGCTGTCCTTCTGCGTCCACCTGGTCCACCTATAAGAAAAAGGGATTCAAAGTCTCATCCAACTTTTGCTCCATTTTTATGTTAGTCCCATGTAACCCCTCACCCCTGCCTTTTTTAGCAAAATGACAGGTGGCATGCTGTTGAAGCTGACAGCAGTACCTGGTGGGGGCCTGGGTTCAGGGAGGATGAGGTTACTCGGCACAAGGGACCTAGGTTTGGTTACTCTGCACAGGGGCACCCAAGTAAATCCGAACACAGGAAGCAATAACTGTAATGTCCAGGAACAGGAATGGGATTCTTCAGTGTGGCTTTTATTCACATCCAAGCTGAACAAACAAAGCATAGATGGACCCCCATGGGGCTACATTTCCTGGTAATGCAGATTAGAGGCTACAGAACACTTTATCACCATTTCCAGCCCTCAGGCTCTGAACCCACCAGGCGCACAGCCCGGACTTGCACACAGCTTTGGGTACACAGCCCGACTTGTACACACTTGGGTTTTCCCCACTGGCCCAGCTCCCCTGCCGGCCACTTGATCCGCGGTCCATTTGAGGAATGAACCAATTATCCTGTCGTGGCTCCCCACACCACACTAGAGTCTGCGACTCCTAGAGAGAATTTTCCTTACAATCCCATGACTGGGTACTTCCCCCATCACTGGCCAAGTGCCTGAGGCAAAGTAGAAAACCACAGAAGAAATCCGTAGAGGTGGACCTGGTCACTAAAGATGGGGGCCACCCACCTCCAGCTCCCGCAGCCCATACCCAGCCATTTCTCTGGAAAACTGAACAATTATTTTACTGAAATTTTAAATGTAGATTAAGGGTAGACATCTGTCACATCTCCTCTACATATTATTTGCATCCCAACAAACTCAGGAACTTGAAACTACTTTTACTTTGTGTGACCCTTTTCTCTAGGCTTCCCAATATTTAGTAGTTCAATCCCCACATTGTCACACAAGTCCCAGGATGAAAACATAGGCCCTTTTAGCCAGAGCAGACACTCACCCTTACGTTGCAGGTGCCCCACAGGTGACTCACAAATCTTCTTTTCTCCCAAAATACATACTGGAATGAACAGACAGCTTTTCCTCCACAAGTAGAACTAAGGAGATTGCCCCAGGAATCTGCAGGGAATCCTTCTCATTCCCCCCGGAGGGAGGGGGCACTGAGACCCGAAAACAGCGGTCTCCACCACTTGAGTACTCTTCATGTGTCTCTCTTTAAGGTGGAGACACACACCTTATTATTGAAAAGTAGCCCTCTGTCAGGGCTGAGGCTCCAAGAGCCTTTACTGAGCTGCTTAATAGCAAGCTTCATACTTCCAACTTCACTTACTGAAGACAAACTGTAGACTCTCCTTTGAAAACTCCCAATGTTCTATCTAACTCCCTTTGCTGCAGATTCCAATGTGGCTTATGCAGCTGCGAAAGTTCTATTGGTGATATCATCCCTCAGTCTCAGCTGAGACTGAGATCAGAGTGAGACAGTGTGAAACCTATTTAACTGGAGTTTCACAAGCTGCCTTCCCTGCCTACCACTAGGTCTTACTGGGATTCTAGTAACCCCGGGTAACAAGGGGGTTACCTGCTTGACCAGGAAAATGACTGTCTGCAGTCATTATTTATCGGCCTTAGGCCATTTCCACCCTATGTGCTACCCAAGTGGAGGGGGGGTGATCAGGCCCTCCTACCATGTGCAAGCACAGGCAGGCAACACTAAGGGTTAGAGGCCTTTGCTGACATGTCAGCCTCTACACTATCCACTTACTATGGACACCTAGTGGCTCTGGTAGAACCATCCAGAGCATAGCCCTGATAGATCAGCACTGCGGTCCCTACTGCATGTCAGGGCCACAGCCTGTCTATCCCCCCTAACCCTCTAGGGGAAACCTATCTGCTTCTAACCTAATACCCCCAAAACAAAAACAACTCGGGGACCTCCCCGACCTTGGGCAACCTGCAACCACACACCATTAAAATACCACTTTACTGCCTCCTCCCTACCCCCACAACCACACCTGTGGAAGGAAAGGGTTAATACAGTAACCATAACAATAACACCACAGTACTTTAAATTACTATACACTAAAGCACTGGTGAGGAACTCTGATGAGCCCCTCCTCCTCTTCTTGTCTCCTCTTCTGTCTTCCCAGGAACACCTGTAAGAAAAAGAAAGACAAAACACACTCCTAATCTGCATACACAGTCTACCTAGTCCCCTACCATCAAAACACTGCAGAATCCCAAAAAGATTTTTTAGAAAAAGGTAGAAAAAACAGTATTTACATTAGAAAACAATGACATTATTTACAATACACATTTGGGGGGATGGAGTGCCCTAAAAGTCCCAACTAGTAACCACAAGGCCAGAAGGCTAATCCAGTAAAGAGTCTCTCCTGGGCCGGAGCCCGGTGAAGCACAGTTCTACCAGGCCAAAGTCCCAAAGGGGAGAGTCTTTGAGAACAGTTCACACATTTTGAAGTCTGTTAGTGTTGGGTGTGTACTGCAATGTCATAATGATAGAAAAGTTTGGACTTACCAGCCACTTGTAGTACGAAGAATTTGGCACCGACCTGCACCTCTGACGAAGACTCTCCCTGGCAGCATTTCTTCCGATACAGCTGGGCAGACATCTTCTGGGAACCACAGAAGGGCACATCTGGGAACAGCTGGGATGATGTCATCTCTGGAGATGGAACCTGAGAACAGGAACAAAAAGAAAACAGCTGGTCTGAAGTCATCTGATTACCAGGTGATGAACAGGATACAGCTGGGCTGGTGTCCTCTCTGGATCTGAAGTCATCTGGTGGGCCAGTTGATGGTTTCTGGAAGGACAGTACACTGTAGACTGATGAATGTGGGGCACCTGAGTCCTGGATATTCATACTGGCGGATCAATAAAGGCACTTCACAGTCTGGTGTGGCAGTACTGACTACCACTGCTCGGCTCTCCATTTTGTAGGCACGGCACATTTACTGGGAGGTCCTTGCACTGAGGCCAATAGTACCGGGGGTCAGGAGCTTGAATTATTACCCCATCTGGGTGCACATAATTCACACAGTGGGAGATTTCACGTCCCTCTCCGTCCACTATTCTCACTCTGTCTATAAACAGTATCCTGCCTCTCTGCCACTGGGTATACTTTTTGTGGAACAGTCTATTCTTTACATGCTTGTTGGCCCCAGGATGCACACTTTTCATTGCTTCATCCCAGATCCAGGATTTCCTGCAGTTCTCAATCTCCTCCCAGACTTTCTGAGGAAAGGTCCCATAGATCTCATTTGCCTTCCTATGAACCAGTCTCTCCTCTTTACTTGTTTTGGTCAATCTGAGACCGCTGGCCAGGCTTGGGGGAGGCCAGTCCTGGTTCTGCCAGCCCCGCATCCTTAAAGAAAGTAGAAATAGATCCCTGACTTCTTCCTCTTGCGAAGCCAGGGCAGTGGCATCACCACTTTCTTCCATACATTCCTCCAAGGCAAGATCTTGAGGCTGTGTACCCGTTCCTTTTTCACAAGACCACATAGATTCCCCCTCATCTTCCTCTTCACTGAGGATCTGAGCCCAGGAGTGAGCAGTCGTTCTCACTCCTGAGACTATCCACTCATCACTAGGCACGGAGGTCGACACCTCCCACTCAAAGGCCTCCCGCATCTCATCTTCGCCTAAGAGACTTGGGCTAGGCCCCCCCTCCAGGGGTCTATTGATGCTTTATCTGAACTTTCTTTCTGGGATCCAGTATCCGAAACTTCAACTTCGGGTTCTGTCTCTAACTCTGCACCCTCTAGCTTTGTGCCACACTCCCCCGAGGGGCCTTCCTCCACATGCTCCGCCTGGTGCTGTGTGCTGCCAACTGCAGATTCCTGAACCTTTGTCCATGTGGGAGCCAACCAGATTTGAGGCGCTTTATACCAGCCATATTTTTCTAGGCATCCAGCACAGTGAGGAATCGTGAAGACGTCCCTTCCAGCTCTCAAGCATATTTGACATACATGCACTGGAAAATTAGGAATCGCCACATAAGGAGGTAGTTGCCCTCCATAGCACCACTTCTCAATATTCCTCAGTCTATCTACTGCTGCTGTTACTGCAACCCGGGCATGATCCGGGTTACGAGCTGGTCCTGAGGCCATAACTGCAGCAAAATAAACACAAGTTCACTGTAACTGAAAGTCCCAACTTTACTGAACACACTCTTTAGCTGTAAAATGGCTCCTCTGCTGCTGTGTTTACTTTACTACCCCATCCTGTAATGGCGGTGGCAGCACTCCTGTGCATCAACATTCAGAATCTGGGTCAAGCCACTGCGCACCCGATTTACACATACTACTGATAACTTTTGCTCAAACTGCACAACTTGCTCTGTTCTGGCTTTAAACACATTTACAGGATTTTCCATGGACTTTTTACATGCTGGTAACATTTATTTGATTTACAGTCCCTTAAAGCTTCAGGTTTTTAGCACAGAATTGCCTGTATTTCTAGTGCTGCACATTGGCTACAACCCACAGTCTCTCTCTGGCTGCAAACTTTAAACTGAGGCTAAATTCATTACTATGCACACAGTCAATGGCTTAACAGACTTGCACTTGCTGGCAGGACTTTACACAGTTGTTACTTGCAAAGCGACTACACTGCTGCACACACATTTATATGGCATAGGGCTGAAAATCACTGTTTGATCAGTTTGGGCACAATTTTCCTGTTGCTACCCCTAGTCTTCCACACTTTTCTTTACCACAGTTTATTTTAAAAGCATTTCAAACGTACAGGGCACAATTTTCCTGTTGCTACCCCTAGTCTTCAACACTTTTCTTTACCACAGTTTATTTTAAAGCAGGCAAAAATGCTGTAAACAATTCTGATGCAGGACAAGGGCACACTCTTTGGCTTTACTGCTCCTTGGTAAACAGCTGGCAATTTTAAACAGCAGCACAAGATTCACAGCACACAGCAATACACTAGAGAAATAGCTTCAGCTTTTAGGGCTACCCACTGCCAGATAGCCAAAATGCTAGCCCCCCTGCCCAAGCACCTTCCTCCCTGAACAAAATCCCAGCGGTGCCTCCATTTTTGTAACCCCTCACCCCTGCCTTTTTTAGCAAAATGACAGGTGGCATGCTGTTGAAGCTGACAGCAGTACCTGGTGGGGGCCTGGGTTCAGGGAGGATGAGGTTACTCGGCACAGGGGACCTAGGTTTGGCTACTCTGCACAGGGGCACCCAAGTAAATCCGAACACAGGAAGCAATAACTGTAATGTCCAGGACCAGGAACTGGATTCTTCAGTGTGGCTTTTATTCACATCCAAGCTGAACAAACAAAGCATAGATGGACCCCCATGGGGCTACATTTCCTGGTAATGCAGATTAGAGACTACAGAACACTTTATCACCATTTCCAGCCCTCAGGCTCGGAACCCACCAGGCACATAGCCCGGACTTGCACGCAGCTTTGGGTAAACAGCCCGAATTGTACACACTTGAGTTTTCCCCACTGGCCCAGCTCCCCTGCCGGCCACTTGATCCGTGATCCATTTGAGGAATGAACCAATTATCCTGTCGTGGCTCCCCACACCACACTAGAGTCTGCGACTCCTAGAGAGAATTTTCCTTACAATCCCACATCTGAGTACTTCCCCCATCACTGGCCAAGTGCCTGAGGCAAAGTAGAAAACCACAGAAGAAATCTGTAGAGGTGGACCTGGTCACTAAAGATGGGGGCCACCCACCTCCAGCTCCCACAGCCCATACCCAGCCATTTCTCTAGAAAACTGAAAAATTCCTTTACTGAACTTTTAAATGTAGATTAAGGGTAGACATCTGTCACATCTCCTCTACATATTATTTGCATCTCAACAAACTCAGGAACTTGAAACTACTTTTACTTTGCGTGGCCCATTTCTCTAGGCTTCCCAATATTTAGTAGTTCAATCCCCACATTGTCACACAAGTACCAGGGTGAAAACATAGGCCCTTTTAGCCAGAGCAGACACTCACCCTTATGTTGCAGGTGCCCCACAGGCAACTCACAAATCTTCTTTTCTCCCAAAATACATACTGGAATGAACAGACAGCTTTTCCTCCACAAGTAGAACTAAGGGGATTGCCCCAGGAATCTGCAGGGAATCCTTCTCATTCCCCCAGGAGGGAGGGGGCACTGAGACCCGAAAACAGCGGTCTCCACCACTTGAGTACTCTTCCTGTGTCTCTCTTTAAGGTGGAGACACACACCCTATTACTGAAAATTAGCCCTCTGACAGGTCTGAGGCTCCAAGAGCCTTTACTGAGCTGCTTAACAGCAAGCTCCCTACTTCCAACTTCACTTACTGAAGACAAACTGTAGACTATCCTTTGAAAACTCCCAACGTTCTATCTAACTCCCTTTGCTGCAGATTCCAATGTGGCTTGTGCAGCTGTGAAAGTTCTATTGGTGATGTCATCCCTCAGTCTCAGCTGAGACTGAGAACAGAGTAAGACAGTGTGAAACCCATTTAACTGGAGCTTCACAAGCTGCCTTCCCTGTCTACTACTAGGTCTTACTGGGATTCTAGTAATCCCGGGTAACAAGGGGGTTACACCCAGCTAAATCGGACCCAACATCAGGCATTCCTTCCTGATTGGTATCCCTCCAATTTCTTTTTTCAACCCTCTTCTCCTTTCTTGATTTTCTTGTTTTCCTTGGTACCTCATATACCTCCTCATCAAATAGAAAAATGTTCTGTGCCTGTTCTTGTTTAGCCTGGGCCCAAGTGGTTACTGCTACAAGCTCAGTCACAGGTTTGATGATTTTTTGTCAACCAATCAAAGCTAGGGAAATCTTGGTTGATAATAATGGGAACTGGCAGTCAAAGTAGTAAACTAACAGAGATGAGTTATTTATCCTACCCTACTGTCATTTCCACCATGGCGGTAGAGAACTGGAGGACATCCCCATGGATGCAGGTTACCTTTGCCCCCAGCCTTTTACTGCGGTAGTTCTTTAAAATGTCCACCCTCACCAAAGTTTGTTTGCTTCCTGAATCCAGCAATCCCATTATTTCATCTTGGCTGATCCCCACTGTGGTATCATACCCTCAAATAGCTATTGCCAAGTGAGCAGCTTTGTTTCTTCTTTTGGGGATACTTATGGGTTATGTGTCCTTTTCCCAAACAGCTGTGGCAAACAATGTCTGCAGAATAGGGCCTTGAACTTTGGTCCCCTTGCCAGTTATTTCCCTCAACGTTTAATCGCCTGGAATAAGTAGTTTCAAAAGGTCTTACCAGTGTCATAGGTTGGAGTGAAGAGACTTGGTATCCTCTGGACTTTGATGATCTGGCCGCCAGGTAATCCTCTGCCAGAGTGATGGTTTTCTCTGCTGTGTCAGGTTTGTGCTCCATCACCCATACCTGGATGTCTTCAGGCAATACATGGATAAATTGCTCTATAATTATCAATTCCAGCATTTGGTAGAGAGTTTTGATCATTGGTTGTAACCATTTCAGACAGAAACTTTTTAACCTGGCAAAAGTCTCTCGAGGAATATCTTGGCCTATCTTTTGGGACCTGAATCATTGCCTATACGTCTCGGTATTGATATCATATCGATGGAGGATTTCCTCTTTAATGCAATTGTAATCATTACAGTCAAGGGCAGTAAGGTGACTATACACCAGTTGGGCCTATCCAGATAAGGTCTGATGACCCACTAGTCTTGGGGCCAAGCACATGTCTGGGCTTTATGTGTAAACATAGTTAAGTAGGTTTCTATATCATCAGCCTCTGTCAATTTTGTTAACCTTATGTCACAGGGCACATTTTGGTCAGGTTGCCCAGGGGTCAGGGCATGGAAGGCTTGCAAGGCATCTCACCATCTCTCATCCTGTCTCTTCCTTTTCTCTTCTTGTAGTCTCCTATCATCATCTCACTTTCATTGGTCCTCTGCTCGCTCATGCTCTATCTCCAACTGTTTTAGACAAAGCCAGCACAGCAGGTCACTGAGGCCTTCCGGCGCACTCTCCTCCATCTGCTTCCCATCCTCTTCTTCCAAGGGTTCCTCATCTGTGGCATCCTCCTGCTCTTTCTTCACTATCTTCTGCCAGTCACCAGGGTCCAGCCCAGGCACTGTCTTCAACCTGAGTTTTTCAGCCATTGCTTGAGTCCACTGGACTTTCATCAGCTTTGCACTTTTTACCCTGCACATGTGTCAGGTACTGGACTATACCATCCCGGCAGCATCTCCCAGGCAGTCTAGACAAGCCAAGTATCCCACACCTGACACCAGTATGAATGTGTGGGATAAGAACTGACACAACAAAGCAGGGATCAGGAGCATAAAAAATGCATGAATGCGTTCATCAATTTATTTTCAGAAAAATACAAATATTTACAGAAATAAAATAAAAAGTCAAATAATTAGTTCTGCACAAAGAAATAAAGACCTCCACTTCTGTCAGCAGAGTCTGCAGGTTTGTTTCAGCCCAGATAGTCCAATGAAAACCTTTTCTCAAATAACCCATGTGAAATCCACACACACACACCCCAACTGTAGGTCTTACCCTACTCACTGCCGGCACTAGACTGACTCAACTATCTAACATTCCTCTAGTGGTGAGCTCTTTATATAGCTCCTTGTGATTACATTACATATTTAGTGAATTTCCATAGGCCGTGACATTACATAATTGGGGCGTTTCCCTAGGCCGTGACATCACAGGCTTCATTATTCCGTTTCATATGCAGTCATCAATCACAACATCTCTGGGGCCGCTTCTGTACTGGGTACACTTTATTCTAGACACTACCGGGCATGCAGTTACCCTTGCCTGTAGTGTCTCACTCGGCGGTCAACTATTCAAGCGACTTTGATCTTGTCGCTAGTACGGCAGTCGGCTTTTTCTTCGGAGCATGCCTTTGCTCCGAGGCAATCGTTCTTTTACTTGATCTGAACAAGGAGCATATATTCAGCCACTATGTGCAGCTACACAAACACGGAGCAACCCACTCAAAAAAAAAAAATTTCTCAGTTGCACTCAGCAACCAGCGCTGTCCCTCGCAGCATTGGTCAAAGAAGTTGTACTCAACAGCAGTGGTTCCAGAGCTTGGCACCCCAGAAACAGGCACTACACTTCTTCTTAAACCAAGGGGCACCAGACATTAACAATAAAGCACGACTTGTGCTATTTCCTATCTCTGCAATAGGGAGCATAATGCTGTGGGCATAAAGAGGGGGTAAAGAGAATAAGGTGGCAGGAAAGAGTTTTTGGAGATTGCCAGTTTGACCACCCTGACAAGAATTTAAAGAAAAGGCAGAAAAAATAAGGGGAAAGGAAAGAGTGAAAGGAAAAAGGGGGGGGACTGCACATATTCATATTTATGACAGGGGATTAAACACATAACACGGAGCTCCCTGTTACAATAAGAAATAATGGAATTACATTAAAATAAAAACACAGACGTTGACTAGTTCTTCTAAACACATGTAACCCCTCCCTTCCTGCCCTGTCTAGGGGCATACTTTAACTCATCGCAGGTGGTCCAGGCAGGAAGGAGGAAGCTACCCAAACACCTAACATTCAAAACATTGAAATACTGGATCATGGGAAACTGATGTTCCTTACCCGATGATGTCATCACTTTTCTGAATTACCTCCTGAATTCCCAGGAAAACAGATTCTCTTCCTGAGCCTCCCACTGGACCTGGACCTCCTGATTCTTCCCTGGAGATCCCAAGGATCCCCTGCAGCCCCCAGTGGTTGAATTCTTTCCCCTGGAATACAACTTGTGAATAATCAATCAGTCCACACACATGTGTGAGGAGAGAAGCATTTCATGTCACCAAACTCCTATCCCACAGGCAGACAAGACACCAGCCATGGTTTCTCCCCAACTAACTTTTACTCTCACCTGCATGGCAAATGATTTTGGTGATGCAGGAGTCACCATTCCTTTTCAGCAAGTATATATATGTATATATATATATATGTATAGCTCCATGGGGCTACAAACTTTTTACACCTGGCTGGACCTAATAGACAGCAGGACAACTGATTTGACAGACACCTGAAGGACCCTCGTTTTCTACCTTGTCCATCTCAAGTGCTCTACCCAAGAACCTGGATTCCTGCAATCTCCTGGCATATCAGGATCCGGTAAGCCAACCCTTTCTTTATTTGCTTTCCTATGGGTCCTCTTTTCCAACATGCTGCACTGGTCTTCCCCCTTTTCTCTGGTGCGGGAATGCAAGTGGCCTTCCCCAGCTGGACCCCTGGGCGCTGGCCCAGCCCAAATTAGGCATCCAGGAATTTTTCTGATGACTCAGACCCGACCCCTTTTATCTGGCTGGCAAATTTGTTCTCCCACTAAGACCTCTACTACCACCTTATATCCTGGCTACCACCTCAGCGCCCCCATGACACCCACTTCCTAAGAGGAGCTTCTGTCAGGCCCACATCCCTTGCAAATATTTCCTGGGCTTCAGCTAAACCCCAGCACAGAGACCCCCTCCAAGGCCTACACATTTCTGTGGTCCACGAACCTACCAGGCCTTCATCTGGACCGGCGCCGGAGGACCTGTCCCTCCAAACAGGCCCCTAAATTGGGTGGAGAGCTCCCCGGCTCCCTCAACACCCCCCAGGCTGCCCTGCCATGCCGGGTACAAGGAGAACCTCTGCCACCGGCTCCCCTCCTGAGAGGGCCTGCCGCAGCACTCCCAGCCCTGGAAACCTGGGATACACCAAAACTGGGCATACTAAAGGGCTTCTACATCTTTTGGCTGGGCTTGCTAAGCCTCTCTAATGGCCTAGCCCCCTTGACACAGGACCTGGCTACCTATATCCCCTCTGGCACTCCAAATCTCCACTCCTTGTCGGCCACGACACATGAAACTGTCCTGACTGCACTTTTTTGGTGGGGGGTCCTCACTGGCCCTCCTGGACTGCCAAGCTCCCTCACTTGTCCACCTATTCTGGTCCTGATTCTACCATTCCAGCCTCCCCCCCTCCAGCCCCAGGCCTAATGCCCAGGCTGGAAAGGCCCAGATACTTCCTGTACGCTCCTGTATATAACCTATCTCTGCTCTCTGCTGCCTCCTTGAGGCATCAAGAGCACTAATCCTCAGAGCACTAAACCCATTTCCTAGCTCAGGGGGATACGAAGGGGAAAAAGGGGGGGCCTAATATGTGGGAGTATGAGACCCGCTTTTCCAGGGGGCTTACACTCTTCCTCCACCCAGGAAATCATTCCCTCCTGGGAATGATGGCAAGGGTCCAGTGATGGTCCACTCCCATCATGCTAAGTATGCACTCCTCAACCCTCTGGAAACAAACACACCATGTCTGGCCACTAGACACCACCCAACCTACCTACCTTGCCCAAAATTATTTCCTGAAATCTAATTCCTAAATCCTACCTGAGCTAGGAGATAAATCTAAAGTGCTAGTCACAACCATTATTATTTATTTTTAAACACAATAACATCAATCACTTTTCTATAATGATCATGCATTTCAAAAACAGTTTTCTTAAGCTTTATGCTAACATTATTAATGAGGTAACAGACAGTCTCCTTAGATACCTCCCACCAAAATTTTAAAATAAGTTTCTCTGTGTACAAAACCCCAGACCATTTTCTCACTCATGTACACATACACATTCTTACACCAGTCTCCCAGAAACATATTGTATCATGATATATAAAACAGTAACTATAACATTTTTTCAATTTAAGAGATTGATCAATAAATGGAATTAGATTCATCACATCAGCTCCATACAGCAAGAGTCTTGGTGCAGTCCACAAGTTTTAGTCCAAGAGGCCTAGGTTGCAGAACCCCACCTGGAGGGAAATAATATGCTGGCTCTGACTTAGTGGTCACCTCTCCAAACAAATCTCAGTCCAAAATGTAACACTTGGTCCGAGTCCCAGTTAAGTCCTGGACCATAGCAAAGTCTTTAAAAATGATTAGTCCTGACCAAGCCCCGGAATGGCACATCAACCGTGCCCTTTGGAATACTCCTGAGATGGGGCACTTCATCCTCCTGGATGGTTCTTCAGCCTTTCCAGTTGCTCTAAAAATCCAGTCCTCCTGCATCTCCTCAATAATGTCCCAAATCCTTTCTGGCATGTATGGATAGTTCAAGTTCAGATATTCTACCCTCAGCCTCCTTCGAACCTACCTTTTCACTTGGCTTCATTCAGCTAGGTCCCTCACGCTGGTTCTCCTTGCTTGATCTCTGGATAGCCATATCCCCTGTTGATATTTAAAATTCAATGGGTCATGGGTTTAACCAATCCATCCAGGTCCAGAGGGTCTTGGACTGGACCGGGAGCTGTGGAGTGGCATCACTGAAGGTGATAACCAGGTGGTGGTAGGGTCTAGGGATTGCTCGGACCACCATGTGGTCCTGGAATTGGAACTGGCTGCACACATATTTCTCCTCATTAAACCCCCTTGGATCTTGGGGATCACCAACCTTTCCTCTGGCTGATTCTGTTGCAGGCACCAACTCAGGGCCACTCCTTATGGTTCTAGTTTTGCTCCTGGCACCCGATGCAGGCTCCACCTTGCTGGACAATGCCTACAAGCTACCACTGGACAGGGGCCGTGATAAGGGTCCCCTGAACCCTGGAGGATCCCCAACTGGTTGTCTGAGACCCCTGCCCCTCCCTCTGCCAGTGGGATTGCCGGTAGCAGATGGCAGAGAGCTTGGCAGACATCTGTGCTCCCCGTCACCTGTGTCTCATTCTGGTACTCCTGCACCCTCCTCTTCCACAGCCTCCACTATCACATCAGAGGATTCACTTCAGGTCTCATCAACACATGTGCTTTCTCCCAAGGATGATTTCTCAAACCCTCAGAAATCTCCACTGGCTTGTGACCACAGGATGAATAAGCTGGCAGTGGAAGTGGGAGTATACATCCCTCTATTTGGCTCCAGTATACTATTTAAACCATAAGGGCAAATGGGCAGCCTGGTTACTGCTTCTCCCACAAATCCACACCTCACACAATGTTCATGTCCTTTGCATTGTCCCCCAGCCTTCCAAAGCCATGAAATAAGTGAGGCTGGAACTGTAGTCAGGGGTTCCTCCTGAGGGGTTGCTTCAGGCCTCTCTACATCTCCCCCTGCTACTACTTGCTGCCAATCCATTTGGATGCCTGCACTTGCTTTTCCTTCCCTCCCAGTCCCACAGTCACTTGGAGCCCATAGTTCTCTGTGCCAAAATAATGCAGTACTAGTTCACTTGCCTGCTTCTCAAATAATGCGCTCCCAAAGTGATCTCATTTGCTCTGCTCTTGCTAGCACCACTCACCTTTTCTGCTTCATTACTGTTGTTGGTCTCTCTCCCCTCAGCTCACTTGCTCTGATCCCCAAGATGGTGCTTACATACAGCTGCTATAGCTCCCTTTGCCCATCTTCCAATCAGGACCTCGTCTGAGGGTCACGTGACCAGCAAGTCACGCATGCCCACCGCACCAGCAGGCCAGACCTAATGACTGCTCCAGGCCTACCCCACAGCAATTTTAAAGTGTGCAGCAGGGCCCAACCAGGCCAGGAAGTCTGCACACTGCAGACCACATAACTCAGGGTCTGGCAACAATTTTTACGGTTCAGGGAACATCCCAGATGAGCAGCCCCACTGTGTGCTGGAGGGGGGCTCTACAGCTTATGGTGGCCATCTACAAAGTCCATGGGTGCTGATGCACTATCCCAGGCCTGCGCCATCTTACGCGGGGGATCCACTCTTGGTCCTAGGCAGGGCATTCCATTGTCTGCCCGCCTGGGACTTCAACCCCACCCCCATCGGCCCCATACGAATCTGTGTTCTGGGGGGTGGGGCCTTAGATGGGTGGCTTCACAGTTGTGAATGCTGGCAGTGCGCACCTGTCCACAAGTGTGGAGCTCCTTGGGTGGGATGCGCACCTCCGGCATGTACTTTCCACCCCACGTGCATAGGGCACAGTGTGTTTAGTGGACTAGTAAGTTTGTCTCGGACACAGTCCTTGAGCCAGTGGGCTCCTAGAGTGCTAGCTTTTTTGTTTTAGTTATTCATATTATTTGCTGATCTCTGAGCTGCCCCTCATCCTATTTGCAATCTGTTTTACCCTATGCCAACTACTGCATTGGGAGCCAACGTGGCTTGGCTGGATTGGCAAAGCTGTAACAAAGTCTGAAGCCCAAACCCCAGCCAAACCAAAGCAAGCTCTTACCGACTTTTCTCACCCTTAAAACAAAGGCATGGATGAATTGCACATAGCTGGCAATTCCCACATATTCTACATATTCTTAGGGCCTTGCATGCCTTATGAGGTCATTACCATGTTGGTGTTTAAATATGGCAGCCAGGAGCAAATGTACTGACCTGTTTGGAATGTCCTAGTACCCTTTGCTCCTGGGTGCCCATAAGGCCAGCAGGGAGCTGTGTGTTGCATTTCCTGCAGCACTACCACAGCCCCTATAGCTGTACATGCATTGTGCACAGGACATGCTTGCTATTCATGTATGAATATACTATATGTTATATCAGGCAGTGTGCTAATTAGTGCTTTGCACAAATCATTCTCTTTTCAATATCCAGCTCAATGTCTTATAAAAGTAATCCATTCCAAAAGCACGCTACACTTTTTTTAAGGCTCTGTGTAAAGCAGGCCTTATTTAGCTGATTCAGTTTAACAAATGTTCTATCTGTTGTCATATTTTCAGTCATTGTGAAGGGTCTTGTTTGTTATTGTAAAACACTTTGAGCTGGTTAAGGAAGGGCACTGTATTAAACAAAATATAATTCTATCTGAAATAACCACACTTGAGCCTAACAAGTTACATGAGGCTGCCACATGCCTTTCTTACAAAATGTTGAACGGTACAATCCAATACCTTCTATATCTCCTAATTTGTCAACCTCTACACTCACTCCTGGCACAGTGTGGCCCTAAACTCCCCCTGGCCAGTTATCCTTGTCCTCCACTTTCCTCCCTCCCACCTTACCCCTCCCCCATTCCCCCCCCACCTCACCCACACCATCCCGTCTTTTAGCACTTCAGACTTCTGTCCCCTCTACCTTGCACTTCTCATACCAACTCCCCCCAGACAATGGCCCTTCAGCCTGTCCACTCCTTCCTGACCCCGCCTACCTTCCCCACCCCTACTGCTTGCTCATCTGGCCTTACTGTCCTTTTGCTGTCTCTCTGCTTAAAATACGGTATTTTGTTTTTTGAGACTTGGTATTAATGTTTACCTTTGTTTGTATGTTAACCTTCCATCCTTTGACATGGAACCTTTGTAGACAAGCAGTTCTTGCTCAAAGGTATTTGTAATCCTAGAGTTTAGTAAATAAATAAATAAATAAATAAAAATCTTATTTATACAGTGCCTTCCTGGAGCCAGCTCAAATCACTTCCCAAAGCCGCAGAGCAGCAGGAAGGATAAGACAAACTACAAGAAACAGTTAAAATGCATTCTGAAGGATCATAAAAGTCAAGACGGATTGCATTTTTAGAGTCTCATCAGATATCCACAGTTCAATACAGATAAAAATGCTGCCCTTTTTGTAGATGGTTGAAATTTCATATGAATGCTAAAACAGGCAAAATAAGTATCTATTGCAAATATCAAATCACTCTGACATTTTGATAGACTTTGGCAGAGTGTTGCAGAGAACTGATGATCTAACAGAACACGCCCTACTCTCCACTGTTAAAGACTTAAATTTGGTATGCAGATAATTTTTTGATCAGCAGATTTTAAATTACTTTATGGACTGCAATTTGACACCTCAGCCACTAAATACCCTGGTGCATTACTGCCTTTGATATTCAAAGTAAAGAGAATATTTTTTTGAAGCCACAACTTTGTGCACCTGGAGGACAATGTAAATCTTTCAGGACAATTGTAATATAACCAAATGTTTCTGAAAATCAAAATTCTGAATTCATCTGCAGTTGTAATTTCTGCAAAGTACTTTTCAGGAAACCAGGAAGACTGCATTGCAGAGATTCAGTCTTGAGAAGATAAATGCATTCACAGTAAGTCCAGTGCTTCAGCATTTGCAGAGCTCCGGAGTTTCACAATATTTCTTAAACAATGCATTTTGCATATATTAGTAAAGCGTGCCTCAAAAGTCAAGTTACAGTGAAGCATAAACCCAAGGTTGCCAATGCTCTTTTTGGGTTCAAATTCACAATCTGGTTCCTGGCATTAAAAAGAAGTGAGTAAGGATTTCAAAAAACACCCACAAGCACATTCATTTCTGAACCTGCAAGTAAAGCTATGATGTGTGCAATTTGCTTAAAATGCAGAACAGTGTTACCAGTTACCAGTTTCACTTGCAATGAGTCAAACTGAAGACTAGGAGCAGTCTTCTGCATTTTAAGCAAGCAAATTAACTAGAACAGAGCTAAAGAAAACCTCCAGTAGTACAAACTGTTGTTCTGGTTTTTGACTCCTTCTTATTTATCTCAAATGTTGTGTACACTTTCAGTAGCTTAAATTATGCAGAAAAACACAAAATATACTATCTAATTTAATTTTATTAGGAGGCAGTATAGCATAGTTGATAAGGGCACTGAGCTGCAAACCTGGAGACCTGGGTTTGAATCCCATCAGCCCCCACTTCCATACTGTGTGATCCTGAACAAGTTACTTGACTTCCTTGTGCTCCCAGGTCACACTTGGAAACAAGCTCTGGCTTAGTGTGTCTCTCCTGGTTAAGCAATTTCTCCTTCCCTTTCCTTTATTTGTGTACAGCTAGTTCATCCCCAGACATATGCTCCAAATGGGGGTAAATGAAAACAGGACATTAGTTTTCAAGCTTGGTCATAGTAAGTCACTTCAAAGCTATGCAACAATCTCAGGCTTCCTCTAAAATACAGAACAAAAATCTTGGGACTCACCTATTATGATATTGGCCATAAATAAGTTGATCCTGGTAGCTGGGAACATGTTATTTAATGATTATGTCTGAAATGTTTAGAGTAAGTAAGTAACATTTTATTTATATTTGGTACCAAATCCCAGAGGCTCTGGGCCCCATTATGGATAAAAGCAGGGTTAAATGCAGCGTAAACAAATAATACACTTATAATAACTATACTCTGTTCCATCCCCTCCTCTCTTCTCCCATCTCCCATGTTTTAATACACCTCCTAGAGTACCATGTACTTGCACCCATAACCAATCTGTTGTAACCATCAGTGTCATTATTGTTTTATTCTGTAATTTCATATCCTGTATTGCCTGTTATTACTGACGTGGAACCTTTGTAAAAGAGCCTTGACTCAAAGGTACTTTGTAATCCTAGACTTAAATATATAAAATAAAATGAGCTTAGCCCTGACATCTCCTCCATTACCACGCTTGGCTCATTCAAAACTGAACTTCACCTCCATCTCACCGACTCTAGCTCCTGTGACTGCTACATATAGTCACCTTCAGTCCACTCTCTATCTCTACCCCTTCAAGCACTTATTATCCCCCCTTCTCCCCGTCCTCTCCTGGTCACTCACCCCCCCCTTCCCCCACTAGCTAGAAATCATGTTTATTTTGATACCTTATGCCCTGTACCGTCGACAAGGCCACTGGCCTGGCCCTGGCCCTGTTTCTACCAGGGTAACAAATCTTGCAAAAATGGATGGGGGGTCTCACCATCACCACCTTAAATATCTGTAGCCTCCTTCCAAAACTGGCATCCCTTCAAGTCTTTGCCAGTCAACACAATCCCGACATACTAGCCATTGTTGAAACCTGGCTGACACCAAGCACTCCGGACCATGCCATCTCACTACAAGGCTACAATGTTTTCAGACTGGACAGGACTAATAAAAGGGGGGGAGGTTATGCTATTTACATTAAGGACAAGCTCTCTAGCCACTCTGTCTGCTTTTCCACCACTAACTCCTCTGTGAAATTTCTCCCTGTCAAGGTACTACTTGGTGCCCAAAATAAAGTGCTTACTGTGGCCGCTGTCTATATCCCTCCTAAAGATCCAGGGTCCAGCCTCCAGACTGTTCTTGAATTTGTAAGATCGCAACCACCTGACACCAAGCTCCTTCTCCTTGGTGACTTTAAAATAAATTGGCTTGCATCAGACATTGGGTCCCTCAAGGATGCTATCCTAGCAGCTAACCTAACACAGATGGTGAACTCCCCCACAAGGAAAAACTACAAAACTGGAACTTGCACTCTCATTGACTGGATCCTTACTAGCCACCCAGTCCGCATAAAAAACACAGTTGTTCTCCCAGACTCTCTCAGTGACCACTCCCCTGTGATCTGTACCTGGACAAATAAGTTCCAAAAACCACCTCCAAAAAACCATCTCAAGCAGAGTGCTACACCATGGAAACCTTACTAAGCTCAAGACCTGTCTTTTACAGCAAGACTGGTCCCCAATATACAATACTCTAGATGTTGACGCAGCCCTAGATTATTTTATCACAACTTTCAACACTGCCTGTGACACCTACGCACCAGTAAAAAAGCGTAAAATCAAAGCGCTCTCAAATCTCTGGCTCACGGCTGAACTACTGGCCCAACTCAAAGCTCAGGACCACCTCTGGGCCATAGCCAGAGCCACAGACTCCTTGATGGATATCCAGAAGTATAAACAGGCACTAAACTAATGTACCAAACAAATCCGACTAATGAAGAGCTCCTATTTCAAAAATGCCCTCGCAAACTCCTGGGGTAACGGGAGGGCATTCTGGGACAACATCAGAAATATCACGGGTAAGCAGTCCAAATCCTCTCCCACTTTAATGACTGTCGATGGAACCACTACCCTAGACCCAATGGTCATGGCAAAGGCCTTAAATAAAACTTTCACTGACCTCAGTGGGGTCCTCCCGTCGGACTTCTTCTCTGACATGGACTCTCCAAAACCAACATCTCCTACTGCCTCACCTGACCAACCGCTTTTCCACTTCAAAATAGTTAAGGCACATGAAGTCTATAAATATATAAAGAAGGCTATCTCTAAATCCAGAGCAAGCAGTGATACTATTGATCTTAAAATTCTGTCCCTTACCCTGGAAGAGGTGGTGCACCCACTCACCAACATTTTCAATCTCTCCCTCTGCCTTAGTCAATTTCCCAGCAAATGGAAGTCTGCCATAGTCACACCAGTGTTCAAAAGTGGTGACAAGTCCCTACCAGGAAACTATCGGTCTATATCTATACTTCCACCCCTCTCCAAGGCCCTCGAATGCATTGTGGCTGACCAACTCTCAGACTACCTGCATAAGTATAATATACTCTGCTTGCAGCAACATGGATTTAGGAAAGGACACAGTACGTCGACCACCCTACTGGAATTCTCAGGTGAAATTCACGCTGCCTTGGACAAAGGATATCAAACCGAGCTGTTTTCATTGACCTAACAAAGCATTTGACACTGTTCACCATGGCTTACTTATCACACAACTACACAGTCTTGGGCTCTCAGAAGGACCAGGTGCCTGGGTTAAAAGTTACCTGGCCCAATGCTCTCAATCAGTAAAAATCTCAGTTCTCTCAGACTCAAAACCGGTCCTCTCAGGTGTTCCACAGGGGTCAATCCTAGGCCCCCTACTCTTCAGCCTTTTCCTAAACTCTCTCCCCAAATCCTGCCCGGAACAAATAATCCTTTATGCTGAGAATGCAGTGATTCTCTCCTCTCATAAGAACCCGAAACCCTTACTCCAGAGCCTGCAACTTGCTTTCTCCAATGTTGAAAAGTGGTTCCTAGATCACAAGCTGGTCCTAAATCACAAAAAAACAAAATCCATGCTTTTCTCAGTCCACAAAACAGAAAAAGAAAAAATTCCACTTACTATCCAAAACATACCAGAAATACCCTTGAACAAGTGTCAACATTTAAATACCTTGGAATCACCTTTGATCAAGGTCTCACCTTTGTGACCCACATTGATAACACTGCTGAGAAAACAGTGAACCAGGCATTGGTATCCTGTTCCAAAACCAGCAATTCCTTACCTACAAGCTCGCTGAGTTGCTATCAAAGCTCTGTCATCTCAATCATAGACTATGAGCAATTATCTGTGGCTCTGCCACTACCGCACTAAGGCATCACAACCACCCTAAACAAGGCCCTACTCGGCTGCTCACTGGAGCGCAAGATGTACTCATACATGAGCTCTACACTGAAACAGGATGGCTGCAACTCTCAAATCGCATAAAGTATCTCACATGCTTGATGGCAAAAATCCATCTTGGGCGCACTCCGCGTGTATCCGAACCTACTTTGCCGAATACCAGCATCCGTCCCACAGAAGATCGGAACACCAGCCTCTCCAGGTCCCCAGATGCCGACCACAGGGCCAAAGATCTTTTGCCTTTCGTGCCCCCAGCTGGTACAATGCCCTGAGCTTGCTCATTACATCCTCCACGTCACTAGGAGCTTTCAAATCTATGCTTTACTCTCACCTCTCAGCCTCTAGCTCCTGTGAATGCCTTGACTAATGATTCTTCCCTCATGGCTGTTTTTACTGTTTTTCATCCACCTCCTCTGCTCCTTTCTTGACAAAGGCGTCTGAGTACCTCTAACTACTCTAAGTCTGCTCCCCTCTCCATATCTCCTCCTACCCTTCCCACCGTGACCATTCCTCCAATGTTTTTTTTTCCTGTGATGTACTGTATTATACTGGCTTATTGAAACCTTTATAATTTGCTGACCATTCTATGTAACATGTCTTGTTTGTTTGTACATTGATGACGTGGAACCTTTGTAAAAGAGCCATCGGCTCAAAGGTAATAATTCCTAGAACAATAAACTAAACAAGGCCACTGGCTGCTTTCACCTCCCCTCTTGTGATCCTACCCACCTTGTGTCACTTTGCCCCTCCTTCCTCCCCTCCACCTCTGTCTAGTTTGTCACACTAATCTTCTCTTATGTTATTGCACACTGTTACTGTTTTCTCCCATAGATACTAGTTCTGCTACCTTACTGCATTTTACTGTTTTATACTTAACGTATTGTAACTGTTTTCTGATGTGGAACCTTTGCAAAAGAGCCTTGACTCAAAGGTATGTTGTAATCCTAGACTTAATAATAAATAATAAACAAATAAATTAAATTCCTTAACTTATTTATAGTCAATTAAAACTATCCGAAAAGGCATTATTGAAAAGGAAGGTCTTTATGCCCCTTTTAAATGCCTCCACTAATGGGGCCTCCCTCAGGGCTTTAGGCAGCAAGTTCCAAAGGGCCAGGCTGGCCACCTCAAAGGAACAATCTCCCAAGGTTTTCAGCCTGGCCCTTGGAACTGCCAGGAGGCTATTGGTGGAGGAGCAGAAGGAACACACCAGGATGACTGAGTAAGGAGGTCAGACAGGTAACCGGGGTCTGGGCTGTATAGAGCCTTGTAGGTGAGCAAGCCCATCTTGAAGATAGCCCTCCACCTGACAGGCAGCCACTGCATTTCTCACAGGACCGAGGTTACATGACAGGACCTAGACAGGCCTGTCAGCAACCTGGCTGCTGTATTCTGCACCAGCTGCAGCTGTTGGAGGGTTCCTCCATTGATCCCGAAGTACAGAGCATTACAGTAGTCCACCTGGAAGTCACAAAGGCATGTATTAGTGATGGCAGGTCTTCTGGCATTATCAAGGATCTAATTCAAGTGACATTCCTTAAATGGTAAAAACCACTTCTGACAACAGATGACACCTGGGCTTCAAGTGTCAGCCTGTCATCAAGGATGACACCCTATTTTTTACCCTGGGGAAGCCATCAATGGAGTGGACCCCAGGACCAAACATGTCCCCACTCCAGAGGCATCCCAGTCATGCCAGTGACCAGGATCTATCACCAACACCTCAGTCTTGTCAGGGTTCAGCCTCAGCCAGTTAGAGGACATCCAGTCCTGAATCTCGGCCAGGCATTTATTTAGCACTTCCACGGCTCCTTCAGTTCCAGGGGCCAATGACATATACAGCTGAGTATCATCTGCATAACAGAGTAAACCCAGACTGTATTGTCTAATGAGCTCATCCAGGGGCAGCATATACACCACAAACAGCATCAGCAAAAGGATTGAACCTTGAGGAACTCCGCACAACAGGGGCTTCAAGGTGGAGGAGAAATTCCCTATCATTCCTCGTTGCCTCCTGTCAGAGAGATAGGACTCAAACCATTGAATGACTGCTCCAGTGAATCCACCATATGATCTAAAGTGATCCAAAAGCATGATGTGATCCATGGTGTCAAATGCTGCAGAGAGATAAAGGAGAATGAAACTTGACCATTCATCTCTATCTCTTGCACTGAGGAGGTCATTTTGCACCCAATCTAGCACCATTTCTGTGCTATGCCTAGCTCTAAAACTGGACTGGAATGGCTCATAGATGTCAAAGGCTGAGAGATGCACCTTGAGCTGCAGAGCCACTACTTTCTCAACAACCTTCCCTACAAATAGGAGATTGGATGTAGGTCTATAATTCACCAGGACATCAGGGTCGAGCAATGGTTTCTTCAGAAGAGGCTTTACCAGCACCACCTTCAAGATGTCAGGAAAGCACCTTTCTGAGAGTGAACACCAGACTATCCTGGCGAACACTGGACCAATGGCCTCTACCCCTTCCACTAGGAGATGAGTCGGGCACAGGTCCAGTTCACAGTATGTGGGCCCGCAGCTTAGAAATCATCTCAATGACCTCAGCCACCTCCACTGGCTGAAACTCCTCCCAGACAATAGGAGTGCCTATGCTCCTACCAGGCCCCCTACTGTGGGGCTGATCTTGCCCCACTGGGAGATTCTGGACCGGATAGAGGACACTTTGTCACAAAAGAGCTAATCAAACTCTTCACAGAGCATGATTGAAAATGCCCTTTTTGGCTGCAGACAGACAGGATGAAGTAGTTTTCTACTGTCTCAAAAAGCTGAGCTGATCTGTTCTTCTCTGCTGCAATATCTCTGGACAGGAACTCTGCCTTCTTACGGTTAATTGCTCCTTGATAATCATTATAGTGTTTTCTCAAGACCAGTCTGTCCTCCACAGGCTGGGACCTATGCCAATAATGCTTCTACTTCCAGCCCCTGGTCTTCATCTCCTTGAGAGCCCCATCAAACCTTGGGGGTCTCAAGCAAGAAGACCTGGATCATATATGTATCAGTCCGATAGCATCGAGTGCCTTGGCAATGGCCCCATTATAGGCTGCCACCACCTCACCCATACTCATTACACATGCAGCACTCATGCCAGAAAAGTCTACTACCGCCAAAAGTCCCTCTGGGGACAATCCCCTTAAAGGGCGGTAGCGGACCTTCTCAACAGGGGAGGGACTAAAGGGGGGCCCTAAATGAGAAATTCATCATACAGTGATTGAACCAAATGGTCCAGTCAAACTTGATGTCAACTTTATCAAGCCCCAGCGAGAATACCAAGTCCAAGGTGTGGCTGTTTTGATGGATCTCAGAAGTAATCACCTGTGTCAGGCACAAAGACGTCATCATCTGGAGGACATCATAAGCAAATAGTGGAGGATTCATCGTTGATCGAAGCATTGAAGTCCCCCAGAATTAACCATCTGGGGGACTCCAACACCCTGTCAGCGATGAAGTCTGCTACCTCCTGCAGGAATTCTCCCCCACCTCATCCCGGAGGACAGTAAATGAGGTGAATCCTACAACCTACACCTGGACCCCCACGCACTTCCACACACTCAAATGATGTGGTAGAACCCACTGGGTGTACAAAGAAATTCAAGCTGGATCTAAAACAGATGGCCACTTCCCTGCCTCTGCATTCCCTCTTCGGGCAGTGAACTGCCGAATGCTCGGGAGGGGACCGGTGCCTCCAATACTGAACCAGCATCATCCCCCAGCCAAGTTTTGGTGATGCAAGCCAGGTTGACCGAGGAAATTAAGTCCACCATAATAGCAGTCTTGTTTTTCATCGACCTGGCATTTCATAGCACTAACCAAAGGGGGACTAGCAGAGACTGCTGGCCCTGTAGCTACCTGCCAAAGCAATCTGGTGGGGGCCCTTGGGGACAGGAATCAGACATACTGGGCCTCTCTCCCGGTTCCATCTAACCCCAAGGTGCTTCTTATTCCTAATCACCCTGATGTTGTTCACCTCCGCTGTATCAGTGGTACTCCGCCATGCGCTCACCCATCCACTATTTATGCCCACCTCCAAGCAACATCTCACCGCAACAGCCGGGAGGAGGAGATATGCATAGGGGTGGAGGTCAGGCAGCAGGGCCGGTATATACATTGTGTGGAGGGGCCTGAGATCTACACACATCTTGCAATCCCACTTAACACTCTAAAATTAAAAACTTAAATACTAACACAATATATAATTAACAGAAAGAAAAAAAAATTAACCTAATCATGCAGCCATCATCCACACTACAATACAGATAGTTTACTTCAACAGTCAATAGTTCAAATGTCCAGTTCCTTTCACTAAAGCATACAGTGCTCTCACCACTGAAACAGTTTCAAAGCATAGATGAATAAAGATGCACAAATAGAGGGCTCTCACCATCTCTACCAGTGTCAGACTCAGGCAAGGCTAAAGAACTGTGAGGTACAAACATGAAGAATCTTTAATGAAGGAGTGCTCTCACCACCACTCCAGGGCAAATCTCTCTCACAACCAAAATGATTCAGGGGTATACACACAGTACAAGTTCACGATCCCCAGAAAAGACAATACAAAAAAAAATGCTCACAAATCTGGGTGACCAATAAATGGTACAGGGCCAAACAGTACTACTGTCTCCAAATGCCCCAGTTCACCACAAAGTTGTCAGTAACAGTGTTACTCAGCAAAGTTTTCACCGGGGCAAACAGTAAGTCGGACAGTACCTTCACTTTTCCTGGGCTCCAAGTAGTAGCCGTTGCAGCGAGCTCTCACCTTGCCAGGTAGTAACAGTGAGCTCTTACCTCCCCAGTCAAGCACAGACAAAGATATTCCTGGGCCAAACACCCTTACAGACAGTCCCAGACAAAGTAGGTACTTTAAGCTGCCGCTAATTTCTCCCTCAGTTGCTCCTACCCAATGCCTGTCATCCCAGTCTGATCAGGAAAACATCTCTCTTGGGAACCATGGCTTAAAGCACAGATCCTAGTCCTCTTGCCTGAAGTAGTCACAAATGAAAATGTTTCTGTCTGAATTTCCAGCTGCAACAATGATGGCACTAAATTTGAATTCTCTCTGCAGCAACAACAGGATACCTACAATAAAAAAAGTTAGCTCCTGCGCTTACTTACTTAAAAATCCCTAACTAACTCTGCACCCTACTCTTCAACTCTAGTCACTTACTCCCAACTTTAATATTTTTAAAATAACCCCAGGCCAAATTAATGGCACAAGGAACAGAATAACAGCTAATTTAATTTCTCTTGGATTCTCCTAAATTTCGGATGTATATGAGGCAGTAAAATGAAAGTTAATAGGCTCCCTTCAGAGCCCTGACAGCAATAAACACTTAACCTGTAACTTACTACCTATTTTGTTGCTTCTTGAAATTTAATGAACAAGATTTCCAATGTAAATGAGCTATCCCTAAATGGTAACTGCTTAAATAAACATACAATAGTTTATTAGTAATAATATAAATAGATAGGTAAATAGTTTATTGTTGACAGAATGCCATTACAATATAGGCAGAATATAAACACAACATACAAAATGTAAACACACATAATAAAAATACAATAAAATAACAAATACAGTACATTAATAAAATCAAAGATCCAGACCCATAAGGGTCTGTCTATCATTAATACAAATGTTTACAATTTCATAAATATTAGAGCATTTTTATAGACCAGGCAGCAAGTTTTTTCTTCCTGCAGTGTGATGCCTGTAAGAGATACAATGACAATTTCTCCAAAATAGAAATTTTCTCTGAGTTAAATAACAGATCTAAAATACATTGAGTGGGTAATACCATGGAACCGATAACTTCTCCAAGAAATGTTGCTCTTAAATCACAATACCAGGAGCATTTGAATATTACATGATGTAGATCCTCAAGCTCTTTCATACCACAATTACAAAGACCCAAGATTTGTGGGTCATTGAAAAATCTAGCCGACAAAACATTACTAGGAAAGGATTCAAATCCATACTGTGTAATAATTTTTCTGTAGTCAGGATCTTGTAGATTAGTTAAGTAAAACTTTAAAATATGTTCTTTTGTATTATTAACAAGCCATTTCGAAACTTTCAGATCATTAATTAAATGCAAATCATTTTATTTGGCTCTAGTAAATACTACATTTTTTATAACTTTAAGATAGGCCAGATTAACTATAATCCCTTTAAGCAACCAGTGCTTTAACTTTGCTAGTTTATAATTATCCAAGAGTGATTCTGTCTGTAAGAGCCAATTAGATTTTTTGCTCTTTGACCAGATGTTTTTTTCTATGAACACATTTTTAGGGCTGTGGGAAGAGAGTACAGCCCTTCTGTCATCTGTAGCTTAAAAACATTTATTCCTCCACAGCTGCAAAGGAGTGCACTCCCCTTCTGATTTTTGCTATTTGTTGCTCTATGTTAAAGGCATCTGAAGGGGGGAGGGGGATGCTACTGTACTGTACCTCAGAACTTCTCAGGATAGTAACAAAAAAAACTTTTAAACTGCTGTTTCTATCATCTGTCCAGCTCAGTCCAACAGATTTGTTCAATTTCTTTCAGCAACCTAGGGGCTAACTCATTTCCTTTTTGTTTTTTGTGAAAATGAAAGTCAGACTCAGTGTCAGATTACAGACAGTGGAATTCCAGTTGTTCATTAGCTGACATTCCTTTCTGTATTACAAGTTGGAGGCAAGCACTGGAAACAGAAGGCTATTTTTTTTTCTCATTTTATAATATGATGTACTGAGTGTGTATTTAGTTGCAGGATCAGGGCCTTGAAGAAAATAATAACATTTATATCATTTGTTCAAGATACCATTAGGTGGTGAAAAAAAAGTCTAACAGAATTTGTGTAAAACCTAATAAATGAAAGATGCATAAAATAGCATGCACACTGGCCTCTGAGACTGAAATATTAGAATGCTGTGTGTTCTATCCCCACACTAGGCATGTGGGTTAAAGAGCTTGTGTACTGCCTAAAACTAATAATATATTTTAAAAACAGTCAACCATTACCTTTCATATTTGAGGTAGTTTATCTTTTTCCTTTGTTTAATTAGATGATTGTTTACCTGACGTTAATATGTGTGATGTGTGGAACAGCACTCTGTGTAGCAGCTGACATAGCTAGCTATACTACATCACCAGCATTGTGATCTCACTGACTGTGACATCACTGCTACTTAGGAATAGCAATTCAGTGACTGCCAGGTCATTCACCTGTGATTTCACTGTCAGACTGACATATCATTTTAATACATAACAGCAAATCAGGGCCCTCTTCCAGCTAAAAGGCTGCCAACATATTACATTTAAATAAACAACAAAGGCACAAATAAGAAACTTGTGACTTATGGAAACATGCACAGGGATTTATACAGGGATTTGATGCTGCCTCTACAGGGAAAATACAGGGAAAATGAGGGCTTGTTACAGGAAAATGGTTATTTGGATCTGGGAGCATTGTGATGATTGTGATTAAATAGCACTATATGGCACCAACAAGAAAATGACTTTGGTAATTTGGTAGCTCTTCACATTCCTATCAGCTCTGGCTAGAGCGTGTTCAATAAGGCATGATCCAATAATTGCAATTTTAGCCAAAAAGATAGGATACAAATATGGATCAATTATTTTATTGAAATTTGTCCCAACTGCAATCTAATTAGTGCATTAGAGGAGCTAGAAGGGAGCCTCAGAATTTGTTTGTAAGTCCTGTTTACAACTACATCTATTTTTCATGAATCTGCAGTACCCAGAGTTTCAGCAGAATAAAATACTTGAATTAATTTAGAATTTATTGCTTTAAGCATTGGTGTAACCATATGTCCTCCATATCTAACATTTAACCTTTTTATGTTGTCTTGCATGAGTGCAAGCAACATCTTGTGGTAGTAGGAGAAATGCAGATGTGTGTCAGTGTTGGCAAATGCAGGGACGTAATAGATACGTCCCTCATTCCCCAATTAACCAGCATGCTAGCACTGACACAAGAATTATAGTAAAGTGCCACAAACTTGAAAGAAATGTGCCACTGCAATCATAGACAAGCTCATCATGCAGTGGCACAGATGACACACCTCCCATACATGCCTTTCCTGGTGAAGCATTCCAATAAACATGGCACACAATTCCCAAAGAAAGCCAACATCAGTGGTGAAATCCCCATGTCGGCATGTCCTCCACCATACCCCCACATTGTGTGTCACAGTGGGAGCCCACCCCAGTATGCCGCTGCTCACACAAAGCTGACCTTATCAGCATGTTCCTCAGCCCTTCCCATGACCATCATGTGGCACACCAGAAGCCCACCCCAGTGTGCCCAACATTTCTTTTATTTCACCTGTAAAGAAAGAATATAGTCCTGCAATTTTCATTTTTTTTCTGTACCTGAAAAAAAGAAAACAGTCCCTCACCTTCTCTGTGGCACCCCCCTCCTCCAACCTGCACCCTTCCTCTGCGCACCCCACCTTACTACACACACACTCTCACCCAATAGTTACCTCTGAAAGTCTGGCGTTGCAATCTTCAGTGGAGCTGGAACACGTCTGGACTCTTCAAAGCTGAACTGCAAAATGAAAAAATACCGGTAAGCTGTATATGGGCATAAATGGGGGGTTTCAACTTAGTGTGATATCTCAGCCATTTTTTGGCATTTTGGCTCCAGATTTTCAACATGGGGTTTTTGGGACCCCAACATCATGAACACATGCACTGTCATCTTGTTATTCGGCACCGGAAGGTCATTTCGCAGTCACTGCGCGGAATCACCTTTCAGGACCAATTAATGAAACAACAGTGCCACTGTTCATGAGGTGGGATCCCAAAAAGCCAATACTGCAAATTTGGTGAAAAAATGTCAATAAAATGATTGTGTTATGAGTGTGCATTGTGCAGTTTCCACACACACGCGTAACTTCGCCAATTTTTAATATTTTCTCTAAAGATTTTCAACATTGCCATTTTTTCATACCACCTTGCAAACAGTACAGCTGTTATTTTTCACATCCTGCCCAAAATGTGTTTTTGCACATCTGACACACAATGGCACACTTGCAGTGGGAAATCAATATTCAGGAAAGATTAACAAAATCACAGTGCCACTGTCATGTGCAGAGAGGTCCCAAAATGCCTATGTTGAAAATGTGGGTAACAAAATCTCCAAACTAATTGTATTATGGGCGTGCATTGTGCAGTTTCTACACACGCTCATGACTTCACCAATTTTTCATATTTTTACTCCAAATTTTCAACATTGCCATTTTTTTTACACCTGCTCATAAACAGTACAGTTGTCATTTTTCACAACCGTCATGAAATGTGTTTTCGCACCTGTGGAGTCAAATGGCACATTCACTGTGCAAAATCACCTTTCAGCTAATGATCTGATAGTGCCACTGTTCATGAGGTGGGGTCACAAAAAGCCCATGTTGAAAATTTGGAGTGAAAATACCAACAAATGCCCAGGGCGTTAGGGTTTCCAACCATAATGTCGCACCCTGTAGAGACTGACAGGCATCAGGGGTGTGACTTGGGATCATAACTCTCAACTGTCTCTGATTTTTAGGGACGTCCCTGATTTCACTTAAAAATTTTCCTCTGTCACTCATAACATTTGTGTTTTTGTGACTGAAGAGTGGAGATTCTAAGCACAAAATAATCTCAAACATTAGAAGTTATACATCACTACACATCACTGAAGCCACATAGCAATGTCTTTAACATAGGAGGGCATGGACTCACTGAAGCCACACAGCAACTCTCTGACATCAGGTTTTATTCTTCTCTTCCACAGGACCCCACTACTGACTATCAGACTGAGGTCACTACCACCATCACCTCTGCTATTGAAAACAAAGAGCTCCCTGCTTCTGCTAAGAGACTCATTGTTCAGCATCCCCAGACATCTGGGTTTTATCTCCTTCCCAAAATCCACAAAACAGGTAACCCGGGTTGTCCCATAGTATCTGCCTGCTCCTGCCCCACATCCCACATCTCTGCATTTTTGGACAGCCTCATTAGACCCCTTGTTGAGTCCCTGCCATCCTATGTTAAAGACACTAACCATGCTCTCCAGTTATTTGACAGGTTCAGATTCAATGACTCTCATCAGCTCATCTTCACCATGGACATCAAGTCTCTTTACACAGTGATCCCCCACAATGATGGTCTGACAGCTTTGCAGCATTTCTTGAATAACTGGGAAGTCCAGCAGCCACCCACACACACACACACACACACACACACACACACACACACACACACTAACTCGTCTGGCAGAACTGGTTCTTACACTCAATGCTTTTTCTTTTAATAACAGTTTTTTTCAGCAGGTCGGTGGAGTTGCCATGGGTACCAAGATGGGTCCCTGCTTTGCTAATCTGTTTGTGGGTTGGGTGGAGGAACGTTTTTTTCTCTCATTCACAGGGACTGTGCCTGAACTCTACAAATGCTACATTGATGACTGGGTGGGGGCCACCTCCTGCTCCAGGGAGACCCTCCAAGTCTTTCTTGACAAGTTTACCATGGCCCATCCTTCCCTTCAATACACTGTTGAAGTATCCTCCTCTACACTGCCTTTTCTGGATATCCAACTGTCTGTACAGAACACTGGTCTGAAGACATCAATTTATTACAAACCCCCTGACTCCAACAGTTTCCTCCTCCACAGCTCCTTCCATCCTAAAAATGTCAAGCATGGCCTGCCTTATTCACAGTTTCTTTGACTTTGCAGGTTATGCAGTGAAGAGGATGATTTTGCTGAGCAGACCCAAATAATGCATAGTTTTTTTTATCAACAGGGGATACCCTAAAAGCACAGTGGATAGAGCACGCTCCTGGGTCAGTAACATGCCCCGTAACCTTGACCCCTGCAGGAAGAATACTGTCATACAAGAACAACGGCGAATTCCATTAGTGCTTCCTTTCAATCAGAGCACACCTTCTCTTCACAGGATCATCACCAGTAACTTTCCCATTTTACAAATTGACCCTAACATTGGTGCTTCTCTTACAGAACCACCTATTGCCTCCTACCGCTGGCCACCTAACCTGAGGACTCTCCTGGTTAAAAGCAGCCTACCTACTCCTAACAGTTCCTCCCTCCCAGGTACCAAACCTTGCAACAGGACTCACTGTTACACCTGCAAATTTATTTCCAGTGTGACTGAAATTCAGGGCCTACAGGTGTTTTTCACATCACCAAGGAGTTCTTATGCACCTCCACTAATGTGGTGTATTGTATTCTTTGCAGGAAGTGTACAGCTATTTACATCGGAGAGACTGGTAGGAGCCTTGCTGACTGTTTCAGGGAACATTACAGAGCAGTCAGGAATGGTGACACTGCTAAACCCATTGTATCCCACTTTATCTCCAGGGACCACAGTGTCAATGACCTTTCTGTTTGTGTCCTTCAGCTGGGCTTCTGAGATCCTGACCATAGAAAAAACATGGAAGCCAAGCTGATCATCCGCCTTAGCTCCCAGCAGCCCTCTGGTTTAAATGATGGACTTATTTTCCACTAACATCTTTCAGACATACCTTTTTTTCCCTAAAGTCTATTTGTTTTTGTACTCATTTATTTTTCATTTTCACCATAAGCCTCCATCTCAGCCTCCTTTCCACACATTTGTCACCTTTCAGCCTTCTTACTATGCCCTGTTAATTAGTCCCCACCTGGGAACTTCCCTAGCTCTTTCACTCCTACTATGCTTTATCTTTCCCATCATCACCTTTTTGTTTCACAGATTCTCTTTTAATCTTACCCTTCATCACTTCTTCTCCCTGAGCCTCCCCTTTCTTCTTTCCCCACATAAATATCCCTCATTTTACCTCCCTTCTACACTAACTTTGCTTTTTTTTCTCTTTTAGATATTTCCTGAAGAGGACCTAAGGTCAAAATGTAGATTTTTAACTCTATTTTCTATTTTCAGCGTGTATTTAATATAACTATTTTGTTTTGCTTTTAGACCACATGCTGATGCAGTGCCTTGTTTTTGTTTTTTACATTAAAAGTTATAGACTTCATCTGCATAAAATGCATCTTACACTAATCCTCTTATTCTATCAGCTTCCTGAGTGAATATTACCAATTTTTAAGATTTGTCCCTGATTTTGGGTCTTTGTCCCTGATTTTTTAAACCTTTGTCCCTGATTTATGAGGCTAAAGGTTGAGAGTTATGCTTGGGGTTGTTGGCTGTAATGCCCACACCATGCCACCCCCACCCCACCCTGCAGCCAGTGACAAGCATCAAGGTGTGCTTTGGACTCTCAGCCCCAACGTTCACCCCATTCTCCTATACTGCACCCATCTCAGCATATTCCCTTATGGAATGGGGTGAGCATAAGGCCTGAAGACCCCAAGGCACACCACGACACGTGTTGGTATCTGCAGGGTAGGGTGAGGTGAAATGGCATGAGCATTATGGCCAATGACCCTAAGACGCACCCCAGTGCCTGTCAGTCTCTGCAGGGTGGGGATGGCATTGGCATGAATTCAATATATCACTGCCATTCCTATTATGCATCTCCCTAACTCCTGCACTACCAATGCCAATGCCAGCAAGACAACATTTGGCATTGACAAATGCTTGTTAAACCTGATGCTACTTTATTCATTTTATCCACTATAAGAGTAATTTGCTTATTCCACTTCATATTTGAAGAAAGTATAACTCCAAGATAGTGAATTCTGTAACAAAATCCAATAAGGAACCATCCAGTGAGTCTTTTATATTTTTGTCTTGAACCAAATATCATTACCTTAGTTTTCTGTGGATTAGGCAATAAATTTAATGTTTTGCACATGGAATTAAGTTTCTCTAAGTTTCTCTGTAGTCCTAATCTAGTCAATGAAAAAATAGCTGAATCATCCACATAAGCCAACAATAGGATCATTGTTTGAACCAGTTTAGGAGAGTAAAAGTCAGCACTTGACATATTAACTATTAATTCATCAATATAAATGTTAAATAGAGTAGCTGCCGACACACAGCCTTAATGAACACCACAAACAGTAGGAATTTCTTTCAACAGGCCATTATTGGAATACTGTATTTTAGTCCAAGTATTGGAATATAAATGCCTAATTAATATTATTAAATCTGGATCAATACCCAAATTGTACATCTAAATCCATAATGTATTTCTAGCTATTGAATCAAAAGCAGATTTGAAATATACAAATGCAATGTAAAGTTGTTTCTTTATTACACAATATTTTTCTAATAGATGTTGAAAGATAAATATTTGAGTTGTACCACAGCCCTAAGTAAAACCCACCTGCAGAATAAACAACCCTGCATATTTTGTAATACATTCTATTAACCTATTTACTAATACTTTTTCATAAACTTTAGCTAGTGTATAAATTAAGCTAATTGGATGATAGTTTTCTGGTAGAGTCCTGTCACCTTTTTAAAAAATAAGTAAAATGTGACTACCTGTCCAAGTCGCTGGTATGTAACCACACATTATAGATTTATTAAAGAAGTCCATTAATAAATTTGACCACCAATCTATGTCTTCAAAATAGAAATCAGACACAATATTATCAGAACCAGGTGATTTGTTCCTTTTACAACTTTTTAAAGCAATTACAACTTCCAGTGGAGTAATCCAAGTAAAGTTCTTATCTATTTCTTATTGAGTTTAGGACTGTAAGATTTTTAGGTATTCCAAAAAGTAAAGAATTTCTATTGAATATATCATAATGATACTTGATCCAGCGATCTGGATGTACATATGAATCAATCTGAGTTTGGAACTGTAATGTATCATAAGATACCAGTCTCCAAAAATGCCTGATCATCCTTTTCCACAATAGTGTTAAACATCTTATCCCATTGTTCTTTCTGATAGATAAATTTCCCTAACTTAACATATTCCTTATAATCTCTTCTACATTTATTTAACTCTCTTAAATTTTCTCTAGGAGGCAGTTTTCTAACCTTTGTAGTTGCCTTAGCAAGTTCTTTCTTTTTAGGCAAACAAGTCTTATAAAACCAATTTTCATATTTTAAAGGAAGTTGTTGCACAGTATTATAATTTGTTGTAACCTCATTATACAGTAAATGTTTAGAAAGGAATTGTATGTATTTGCTGGATCTAATTCACCTTCCACTTCTGGTGTAAACATATTTTGAAAGCAAGCTTCTAATTTAAGCCTGTCTTCAGATTTAAACTTATTCCATCTTATCTTTTTATAGTTAGTAATTTCTATATTTGGTTCCTGTATAAACTGAGGCTTAATATCCAGCTTTTTTGCTGTGACTATTGGGAAGTGATCGCTGTCAGATCTCATCACAATCTGTAAATCAAGATAATTATGATAAGGTGAAATTATAACATAATAAATTAGAGATGTACCCCTATAATTTATATGAGTACATACCCTTACTATCTGAAAAAGTTCTACTATTTAATATTATGAGATCTAGGTTGGAGAGCAAATTCTCCAGTTTATGTTCTCTGTCTGTAGTTGTTTGATCTATGGAAACTCATGACTGTATATCAAGTTGTTTTTCTCTACTCAAAAATATCTTTATCCAAATAAGATTTCAAAGGGGGTTATCTAATATTAAAATCACCTGTTATATATATTTCAGCATTATTATGATTTTTTTGTACAGGAGAAATTTCTGTAGATATTCTGTTGAATAATTCCTTATCATAGTTAAATGATTTTTAGGAGGATTGTACACATTAACCATAATAATCAGTGACTCATTTAAGGCCACTAATTATATAATACAATTACTCTCTACCATAGATTGTATAAGTTTAATCTTATTAGAGATTCTTAAAAATCTAACAAGGCCACAATCAATGTACCCTTCTTTGAATGTTTAATTGCATAACTATGTAGAATCTGATATTCATTAAGTTGAAGAGCATCATCCTGCTCATTTCCATGCCATGTCTCCTGTAAATTTATAATGTCAAATTGCTTAATAAAATTTACATAATCAGAATTAGCCAATTTTGTAATATGTCCAGCAACATTCCAAATAATAATTTTTAAATCTGTTGGATACCTTTTGGTAAATTCATCAGGTTCCCTGGTATACCCATTATTTAGCGTAGTTGAAGCACTATTGTTAGTTTCCATAATTAGTACCCGTTCCACAATAATTTGATGGCAGTCAATTACCATCCTCTGTTAAAAGCTGAAATCTGTTAGAAACCTCCACATTATATACAGTGGTTTGCTTGTTTTTTAAATCATCTTTAAGACTAAAAGTCCTCTTTAAGTCCTCTATGCAATCCATAGTTTTACCCATAAGGTCTGTTATCAAAATCCCTGCATTGTCAAGTTTATATGCAGCTTCCAGAATTTTTGCAGCCATTTTGTTATTTATCAATGTAACATCAATTTGACTTCCTGCTGAACCAGATTTAAACACTCTTACAACATTAACTATGTCATTTTCATAAAAATACAACCCTAAGATGTTACAAAAAAGCTGAGTAGTTATAATTTTCAACTTATTTTTGTTTTCCCAACCAGCAGAAGCTAAACCAAATATTGAAAGAACCTCCATTGAATTAGTTACATTCTCACTGTGATACACCAGATCCTGAATATTATGATAGTTAGACAGCTCAGTGACCAGTTCATCAGTTGTTAAGTGGGACCAATTTATATTTTCCAACAAATGCTTTCTTAATACTGGATAGTCCATATTTAGATCATAATAATATAGTTGCTCAGAATTTCTCCAAATATACTGAACAACTCAAGCATTTTTAAAGAAAATCAGTAAGACATCACTGTCACTAGCATACTCATATGATTTAATCATATCAACAATGTCATCAGTTGCTATTTCCAGCCTAAGAAACTCATTACAAAGAACATTAACCAGTATTCTAAGGATGTCTCTATTCTCATTAGGATCATAAGGTATTCCTCTCAAGGTAACACCCGCTTGCACATCAACCAGTGGTCTGGAGATTGAATCTACCATTTTTACATTGCTATCTTGACAATAAGAATTATTCTGTTGTGTTAAAGTATCAGAGAGTTCCAAGGGTTTTTTGTTCTCCTTAGGGACATCAGTAGTTGGGATGTCCTGAACCATTTCTAAACTCTCTTTCAGCTCTTCAGCAGACTCTATTGGTTTAGATATATTTCCTCTGCCAACTTTACCTTTTTCTCCTCCCTTAATTTCTCACACCAACAATTGTTGCTTTTTAGCTTTAGTGGAGGTATTTTTGGCTGATTACAAGACCTTTTCTTGTTCAAATCTGAAGTTATAGTAGACTTTTTTCTTGTTGTTGTTTTTTTAATTTTGGCTGAAGTGTGAGTTTCAGTAAGAAGTTCAGTACCCCCAACATCTGCATTATTATGAATTTCATTTTTTCAGTATTATTTTTTTATTTTCCAAATTCCACATATGTATCTTCTGGGTTCAGAATTATCTTAACAGGATCACTGCTCACTATAGAAGAAAAACTAGGGGGATTCTGATTCTGATTCTGGTTTATTTTAGTAATTGCCAAAGGTTCTTCCAGTCTCATAGAACTGAATGCAACCTCACCCCTTAAATCAGTAATCTCATTTTTAATCATTACAAGTTGTTCCATAATTGCTACATTTGCCACACAGGGATTCTTTAGGACTTCAATCAATTTCTCATTTATAAATGGAGAATAGGTAAGATGATAAACAACTTTCTGTTCATTAATAGAAGATTGTTTTGTTAAATATTTTAATCCACTTATTGTCTCTTCGAGTTATTCCTCTATTTCCCCAACTGCCTTGTTTTGCACTATGAATTTATCTTTATCAAAACTCATAAATTACTTTGAGATGTAACATCTGGAAGGCTATTGTAGGATAGAGAAATAACTGGGAAATCTTGTGTCAAACCAGAGCTACTGCTCTCCACAAAAGTGACTTTTTTAGATTTTACATCCTGCAAAACTGGAGATACAAACTCACTTAAACTGTCAGATGTTAGATTAGGGGATCTATTAATTGAATCTGTACTGAAATGATATTGAATCCCAATCTATTCTTGTTCCTTGTTTCCTTTTTTAGCAAACTTCACCATATCTGTCCCCATAACCTGACAAGGAGTAGAAGTGAGCCTAGTATCGTCCTTCTCCTCTATTGGAGCTTCAACTCTTGTCAAATGTGGAGTTATCAATGTCTGGGCTCCCTTTCTAACTTGGATTTTTGCATTTTGTTTTTTAACTTTATCTACTTTATCACCTAGGAGGAATTCATCTGTTGTACTTTTATTAATATTTTTTATTATTAGTGTTCTTCCCCCCTTTTACATTTTTTTTTTGATTTTTCATTTCATTTATCAGCTTCAGCAGGAGAATATGTAATGATGGTAACAGACCTTTGTAAGGCTGTTTTTCTGCTTCTCATTTTATTATTATTAGTCAAAAGTAATTTGTTGTAAACAGATTTTTAACAGAATTACTAACTAAGGCCAAATATTACACCAAGTATAATAAAGTGCTGCTTGTTTTAAAGTGCTTATCTATACCTTAAGTATATAATTTTCATTCTAAGGATATCAAAAGCAATAACCATACACATGTAAATATATAATCACAGCTTTATATGTCTAGACAAAATAAAAACACAAATTTACAGTACAACACTATGTCAGTAAATCAAATTTAAAAATAAAATCAGAATCCAGCAGTGCTTTAAATCACTTGTCAGTATCTTCAAAAAATGAAACTGAAAGAGATGCATTTATATGCCACTCTTGGTTTCCTCTCGATGAAATAAGCTGCACCCTCCAATGAAGGTATAAAGTTATTTTAACAAAGAGCTTGGAAGTAGAAAACAGAAAGAGGCACTAAACACCTTTCTCTTAATTCCCAATACTCTAGAAAAGAACAAACTTTTATACCTTACAGCAAGGAAAAATAATGTAACTGCTAAGCAGTATCTTTCCATGTTAATTATTATAGTAAATAACCAAGTTATAACTACAGTACAGTAACATATATATTATGCAAAGCCCTTTATTTAAGTTTTTAATCTGTTTTTTTAAACTGAATTAACAGTAGGAAAGATCTAATGTACCTTCATCTTAACAAATGAGTTTAAAATATTCAAAAACAGACAGCACCGTTCCAGGGACCCCAATATGCCCGTTCCAGGTTTGTTTTTTATTTTCTGTATTAGGAAATATCATTGCCATTCAGTGCTGAAAAGTCAAGTCCAAATAATACTATTTCTTTTGACTAGAAAGGAAAAAGAAAACTCAGTATAAACACTATAGGCTTAAGCTCTGCAAAGCGTAAGAAAAAACTCCTTATTTTAAAACAAGCCCTAAACTATCCTTCAAACCAGAAAAATAAAAAGTCTGTAGCCTTTAACCTTAAGTTCACTTATTAAAATGGATTCAAGCATCCAAAATATTTAAATACTTATATATTCTCTATCAGTTACTGTTCTTATTAGTTCATCATTGGCACAAATAACATTGCAAGCATCAAAAATCTATACACAAAAAGAACTTACCAAGTCCTAAGTTATTACAGGCACACCATGCATATTATCAAACAGCCAAATCAAAGTTCCAGTTCTGTGAAACCCCTATGCTTCAGTGTTCGTGCCTTCAAAGGGGGTATAACTAGCTAGGGATACAAAAGGCTTTTATATAGTCAACTGATGACCTCATCAAAGTGAGACATGAGGAACACTTATATACTGCACCTGTGCTTATTTTTAATTAACGAAACAAAGTGAAACCCAATTTCTGTCATAGCATATGTAAAAGATTCCTATTTTTATCCTGTTTCTTTTTTATATGCTGGAAACAAATCAAGTAATTACATCTCACCTTTCTAAACATCAACATATATACATTCTCTATCTATTATTGTCAGATAAACACCATTTTTTCTTTTACTGGAAATAGGTCATATATCCATTAGTAATATTTAATATATAATGTGGACCAAGTCTAAATAAGTAAAGAGGTGTATTCCAACCACAATAAATCATTTTCTGGACCTATAATTACATAAATACAAGGCTTAAGATAATCAGACTTGACAATTATATGAATAATAGACATATTATTAAATATCGACACCAAGAAAAACTAAAGGGGAAAGGAAAAAGGGGGGAAAGGAAGGGATAAGGTGGGGAAAGGGGAAAAAGGGGAAAGAGAGGAGAGACAAAGAAAAGAGGGTGAAAGAGGGGAAGGGTGAATGTGAAAGGAGGAAAGAAGGAGAGTGGAGGGGATAGGAGGGGAAAAAGGGAAGGGGAAACAGGAAGGGGTAAAAGGGAAAAAGGAAAAAGGAAAGGAGGAGGGGATAGGAGGAAAGAAGAGCAGGAGGTAAGGGAAGGAAAGGAAGAAAAAGAAGGAAAGGAAAGGAAAGGGAGAGGAGGGGGAAAGAAAAATGACTGGGGGAGATGTCTCAATATGATCACCCTCACACAACTTCCATCCTCAGAATGGGAGTATAGCCTTCCATTTCAGGTGGGGATCTACAGGCATACATTCTCCAATGAACCTATATGGGGAAGAAAGCAGAAGAAAAAATATATAAGTATTAACAAAACTTTCCCATAGACAAGCCCCTGAACCTCTATATGCAACATCAACTCTATGAAGATTACTTTCCTTTTGTCACATAACATACCATATTATAATACATAGTTAATATTTTTTTCCAGGGGCAGACTGTCCCCAAGTACCTGGGATGCTAATTGCATGCTGGCCTGTTAGCAGTATGGGCTGTGCTGCTGGCTCCATGTGTAACTTTTTTTTATCTGCCTCCTAGTCCCTCACCATGAGTCATTAAGTGTTTTTTTTGGGGGGGTGGAGGGGTAGGCCTCGCTAGTGCCAGGTTTGCATCAGTCATTAGGCAGTAAAAATTAAATGACTGATTCATACCCAATAGGTAGCTCTCTCATAAGGCTGTTCTGCCTGCCCACTGCATGTGCACGTGGGGCTATTAGCACCAAATGCCATTTTTGGAAGCACAGCTTCAAGGAGAGCAGATGTCAGGCAGTAGTAGTAGTAACTGTGTCTGTTGACCAAGCAGCAGCACAGCACAGACTGATGGTCACGAACATGGGCCATCATCCTGACTCCCTCACCAACAGCAAGCAATACCAAATGCAAGAGACTGAGAGGCTGGAAGGTGGTTGATTGGTTCATTGGTGCACAGTGTGGCATGCTGCAGAGCAGAGGAAATGATATACTGTAAGTGTACTGACTGTGTCATCTGTCTGGGACAACTCATCTTTCTCTCAGTTATCAGTGGAGATATGTAGAGGAGACTGACTGTCAGAGGAGGTTGAGTCACAGGCAGTGAGATGGGTCCAGGTAGTTATTGATCACCAATTAGGGAATGTCTGGGCCTAGGCTGGGGCAATGAGCAGAGGGTCAGGTGGACTGGTGGAAAAGTTGCAGACAGGCTTTGGGTTCAGATCTGGTCAGGTCAGCTATGGGCCAGCCAGCAGTGCACAGCATCCACAAGATGGTCACTCAAAAACTATTGGAAGGGCAGAGCCACTTTTTAGTAGCTCCCTTTCCCTGCCTGGCTTTGTATCTGCAGTTGCCGCTGAAAGTAAAGAGACTGGAATCATGGGTCTATGCAGGTCATTCCTGCCCTACATGTTTTTCACCACAGTTGACTCCCCAAACAGTTGCAATCTGGGCAGACAAGCTGCTCATTCAGCATCACCCCCACAACCAAATAGTCACAATCGGTGCAGTCCTTCAGCATCCCCGAACACAGCTGTGATCAGCAGCAGCTCCTTCAGTACCTCCCCAACAAACAGCCACTACCAGTGACACTTCCTACAGTCTCCCCCAAACAGCCTCAATGAGCAACCATTCCTTCAGCCCCCCTTTAACCCACCAAACACAGCTCATGATTGACAGCACCTCCTCAATCCCCCAATCATATTTGTGATCTTTTTTTAAAAAAAACTTATATTTATTGATTTTGACATTGAATAGATACAAGAATATCCAAAAGGACAGTGCACAGTGTAAATACAATTTGGGTAGCAATGAACATACAGTATCTTTGGCACTCCTAGCTTGTTACATCATAGAGAGGCTATCCACAGTTATTTATTTATTTATTTAGCTTTTGTTGACCAGGTAGGTACACTAGACAAGTTATATGCCTATTTTCAGGTATGACCCGGGAGAGTACAATGAAAAATATAGGTTCGAGCAGGGTACATGACAACAAGAGGAGCAATGTACAGAGTAACAAAAGAGCAAGGTGAACATAGATAGTCTACAGTAAGTAGTAATAGGTAATATATATATATATATACATACAGAATAAAATAGGCTAAGTCATTCAATAGCAATAGCAGTAATTACAGTGTGTGAGTGACCCTTTTATTAGAGCCACAGAAATAAATAATTCCTGAGCAGATAAACAAACACATCACATGCTTCCCAGAGTTAAAGGACAGTAGGCAGCATAATTAGATCCTGCAAGGAGTATCCCAGAGTTGGGGGAGACCAATTGAGAGACCTGGTTAAGGTGGCTTGTGACACGCACAGTTACATCAGTTACATCTCCAAATAAAATAAATCTAAAAACGCTATTGCTGCCATGAGAGGGGAAATACTGTATAAGAATAAGAGAAAATATAAGACACTTCTATGATGTGTGAAGCTACCCCTATATCCCAAAATCGGGAAGAATCCAATAGGGTAAGGACCCTCTCTCCACCCTCTACACCACCCAATTTCTAAATATGGCCTGAGTAGGCCACATACACTTTTTAATAAACTTCTAACCTTTAATAATTAACCAACATCAAAGCTGCTTGCTCTTTGTAATTAAAGCTCATCGATTATGTCAGATGTTACTACAAAAACTTATAAAGATATAAAATTACTTGTACTACAGAACTTTTACCCTAATACTTGATAAAACTTATCTACATCATTATATTCTAACGATATTCTAACAGTAGTGCCCCCCAGATCTTATGACCTGGGAAAGCATACAGAGATACAGAGATAAATCTGCCACTACTTAAGCAGACTGGACTACTAAAAAATATTTAAACTGCAAAAAGTCATGGTGGAATGTGGGTGAATAAGCCCTCGTTTTCTTAGTGAACCCAGCTCAGTATTTAACTCACTGTCTCACAGGTGCAGCTTTCAGGTGTTTCCCTCATCTTCTGATTCGGAGTTAGAGCCCCTCGCTGCATAATCTAATTCAATTATAGTTAACAGTTTTGCAGCATCCACTGGGTCAGCAAAGTGATACATTTTAGCTCCATATGCGATCTTCAGGGTCACCAGCATCAGGAGGACATTGTGGATCCTCAGTTGGCACAGCTTGGTGCGCACCTCGTCGAAGGCCTTGTGGCATTGCCTTGTGGTGAAGCTAAGGTCGGGAAGGATGTGTATGGGGCCATACTGCCATTGCAATGGTCCTCTTCATCTCACCTCCTGGAGAACATGATTGCTATCCTTAACTGAACCCAGCATCACCAAGACAGCTCTACTTATTGGATGTCCTGAATCCGTATGCAGTCGGGGACCCTTGGCATTCACCCGATAAGCTCTAACAATCATTACCAGGAAGTCAAGGTGCAAAACGTCCTGAAGCCACTGCTCCAAAAGCTAATTAGGTCATCCCCCTCCGATTCTTCTGGCAGTCCCAAGATTTTTTGTATGTGGATGCTCGCACCTCATTCTCAAGATTTTCTAGCCATTGCTAGAGGAGGAGGTTTTCCATCACCAGGCCCAAAGATAGTGACCAGCACTTTTTCAGCAGTTTTTGATGCCTCTTGAGCTTTTTCTTCAGCCAATTCCAACCTAGTTTCCACCACCTGCATGCGGGATGTAAATGCATCCATGTTTTTGTCAATGGATTGAATTGTTTTCAAAAGTGCAATGTTCGAAGGCTGATTTGAGTTATTATCAGGAGATTCCTTTTCCTTGTTGGGGCCTGTTTGATTATCTTTCTATCTGGCCCCATCTTCTCCGGTCATCATTTTCGTTTGGCCCATGATACCAGCAAGATTTTGGTATGCCTGTGATCCTCAGATATTACTAAGTCTAGTAGTGGTATTTTTATGCAGTTTTTTTTAGTTTTTGTTATTATATTGTCGCAGATATCCTTCCTGTGGTGCAGAGTGATGTCAGAGTGCTGCTTACAACTCAGCTGCTAGCCATGCCATCAAATTTGTGATCTTGACAGCTACTCCAGAACCCCAGCCTCCCCTTCAAACTCAGCCATGACTTGTAGCAGCTCCTGTCACCCCCCAATACACACATACACACATACACACACACACACACACACACACACACACACACACACACAGCTGTGGCAGTTCCTCCAGTCCCCTTCAGTAAAAATGGGAATTTACCAAACTGCCAATTAACTGTCAAGATTATCATCTTGTCAGTTTATTAAAGAGCTACTAATGCATCAAAGAAAACTTTAAAAAGCATAATAATTAGGTACAATTCTGTCTGCATTCCATTTATATTTTATATATTTCTCCTCCCCAATATTTATTACTAAGGAAATTTCAGTGAATACATGATCTTTATCCCTTAGCGTGTATCTGCCTCTATAGCTTACTCTCTACTTCAAGTCATAATCCTCTGTTTTGACATCACAGTCTGTTGCCATGAGATTAACTGTGATATCAATAGCAGTGGTTTGTGACTTTAGGTAGGGATAAAGCAGCAAGAATAGACAAACCCTTCAGGAGCAAAGATCCTGTTTTCATACAGATGACCTCAGTAATAAATAATGGGGAGGAGGAATATGGCATTAATGGGAAATACAAGCTGGACCGTGTATAAATATTAGGTTTTGTTTAAATTCTCATGAACATGTCACCAGCTCTTCAAAAGCTTATTGTTCTGCCTGCACTGATTCACAATTCAGACCAAATGTATAAGACCAATACATACTTAAGAGCTGCAAATGTCCCTCTTGTAAAACTAGCAGCATAAGGGGTGTGTGTGTGTGTGTGTGTGTGTGTAATCCAACAACAGTTTTAGCTATCCGGTGGCAGTTTTGTGCTTTCTGGCTTGCTGTGTGCCCATCTGTTCACTAAACAAAAGTTTCTTCAACTGATGATGCAGTTATTTATTTATTTGTTATGCTATAAGCACAGCAGTATAGCATCAGAAATATTTGTCCTATATAGGCCAGGGGTCACATTAATATATGATGTCTTTTTACCCACGAGTCAATTGCTGGTGACAAGTTGACCAGGTAAACAGCATCGGAGGTGAGGAAGAAAGATGGTGGGCATTTAAGGGACTATTCTTGAGGCAACAAAGTCATGCATGAGAACTGTTACAAAATGAAACAGATATGAGAGACCAATATGGTTCTCAGAAAGGGTCAGAGGAGCATAGAGGGCCGAGAGAAAGGCTTTCACCAAATACAAGGAAAAGCAGGGGGAGGAGGAATGGGGAGATAACCAAATAAGAACTAGGGAACCAAAGAGGACAGTCAGGAAGGCAAAGGCAGACATGGAGCTGTGTATTCTGGAGGGTGTCATAGGTAGGGAGAAATAAGTCTTCAGATATATTAAGGAAAGAATGAAGCAGGGAAGGGAATTGTTAGACTACAAAACAGGGAGAGTGTACAGAAGAGGAACAAAAAGCAGCCAGCCTTAATAATTACTTCTGCTATGTCTTCACAAGGGAAGACAGTGGTCCCCTCCTAGAAAGTGGCATCAAGGTGGCTATCAGAAGCATTCCTAAAATAAGGTGGCCAGCATTTTACAGAGAAAGAGTCCAGAGAGGGCTTGAAGACCTAAAGGTAGATAAAGCCCTACAGCCAGATGGGATGCACCAAAGGGTGCTAAGGAATTGACTGTGACCCCTGATGAAGAGGTCTTTGTGGCCTTGAAGCGCTGGGCTGCTCACACTGATATGTTATGTGAATCTTCCACATTGTGTTTTATAAATTTTGAACACATATTTGATATATGTATTGATTTAAAAGACTGCTTATTTATTATGAATATGCTTTTTCTAAATGTAAAGGCAAATAATAAAAATTAATGATTCTTAAAAATTTAAAACTGCCTGAGTGCTTTTTCTTCTATATAGTAATTGACTGTGGAATTGTCTAATGCCCTAGTAGGGCTATTCAATGGCTCAATTCAGACAGAGGTAGTACCGAAAGACTGGAAGGTAGCAGACATAATCCCACTGTACCAGTGGGTGGGCAAGGAGCAACTGTGGACTTGCAGAGCTGTCAGCCTTGTCTCTGCACTGGGTAAACAGATGAAGGCACTGATTGAAGAGGACCTTGTGGACTACCTAGACAGCAAAAGTCTACAAGATAGTAAACATCATGGGTTTGTGGCAGGGAGGTCTTGTCAGACCAACCTGATAGTTTTCTTTTACTTGGAGCCATGCTGTGGATTTATACTACCTTGATTTCAGCAAGCCGCTCGACTCTGTGCCCCACAGAAGATTGATGAAGAAGTTGGAGGACCTGGGTAACACAAAGGACATGGGTAGGAAACTGATTGAAGGAGAGACAGCAGAGGGTAGTGGTACTGTAAATGGGGTCAAATTGGAAGAGAGGGAGGTCATGAGTGGGGTGCCACAGGGATCTGTCCTGGTTCTTGTCCTCTTCAATATGTTCATCAGCGACACTGGAGAGGGCATCTGGGACAAGCTGTGTCTTTTTGCAGATGACATAAAGCTTTGTGGTAGAGTATGTAGCAATGAAGGGATCAGGGAGATGCACAGTGATCTACAAAGGCCACAGAGGTGATGCTGATGTTTGGCAGTTAAAATTCAATGCCAAAAAATGCAAGGTTATGTACTTGGGCAAAAAAAAAAAAAACAGAACAGAGAATACGGTTCAAGAGCATAAAGTTGAGCCCTGATTTCCAAAATAGTAAATACAGATGCAGTTTTCCTCATGTGTTTACCTTATTTGTATTACAGTATTTACTGTTCACTTTACTGTTACTGGGAATATATGTGCTGCTGGTCACAAAATGTTGTCATTTGTCCAGTCAGAAGTAAGTTTGTTTGTTTGTTTGTGTGATTTAGGTCATAGCTGGTGACTGTTTGAAAACCCCAGCAGTTGTAAGTTAAATTCATGCTGCTTGTTTTCCTTTCTGAAATACTGTTTTGAAAGCTGAATTTCAACATTTTATTTTGGAATATGTGTGGAGTGTGTGTGGGGTGAAATCTGCTCTCTGAAATGCTTTTGATGTGTGGGAAGGTACTATAACTGTTGGAAACCATTTCTCATGACCGTTTGGCTTTGGGATTTATAAAGGAAACTTTAAAAATTTCTGTACTGAAGATGTCATAATTGATTAATTCTTAGTGTAATATACAGAGAATAAAGGATGAGGAAGGATGTGTTGTGAGAATATAATTACTGGTGAGCAATTTTTTCAGTGGGCTCTCCAAGTTGATATTTCCCATAATAACCAGTCGGTTATTATGACATTTACACACTCTGTCTTTTGAAAGGGAGCGCTCCCTCATTGGCTCCTGTTTTGAATCTGGGTTGGCTAAGCAGTTCTCCGGCTCTGTATCTTAGTGTAGCGCCGTCACGGTTTCACTATCAGCTTCCTGTAATCACTGTATTTTTAGTATATCTGGTCGATCCAACCTTAGATATTACAACTTTTTTTTTAAGTATCTGATTGATCCCACGGTTTGCTAGTTTTGGGGAACAAAGAAAGTTGGCAGAATGAGTCTGCAGTTAACTGCCTAACACGGGTAAGCGGCAAGCCCAAGCCTAATCGCGATCGCGATTTCAGCTGTAAATTAAAAAAAAAGAATGAAACTGGGAGCAGAGTAGGGTAAGAGGGAGAGGGACTCTGTGGATTGCTGCACAGCTCAACTGGGGAATCTGAAGTGGGAGCTCGGGGAGCAGTGAACTTCTGCTTCTTTATTTAGTGCCCCAGAGAACTAGAGTGAAGTTGCCACATGGGGATTTCTTGAGAGAGAGACTGTGTGTGTGTGTGTGTGTGTGTGTGTGTGTGTGTGTGTGTGTGTGTGTGTGTGTGTGTAGAGAGAGATAAAGTGTGTGTGTGTGTGTGTGTGTAAAGACGATATGTCAGTTGGGGGGGTCACAGCATTTAAGCTGAAAAAAATTGTTCACCAGCAATTATATAAAATAAAAGATAAGAAAGTATGTGATAATGAGAATTTTATGCATATCCTCTGTGTGGGATGTTAGTTTTGGTTACTGGTTTATGTAGCATCCCACACCTTGGGTGTGCATTAAATTCTCATATCACACACTTCCCCTGTTCCCCATCTATTATTCTACATTTAATGCACACCTGAGTTGTGGAATGTTACATAAACCCCAAGAGCGAAGCCCGAGGGGTTTACTAAGCATCTCACGATGAGGGTGTGCATTAAATTCACATATGCACAACCCTCCCTATCTTTTATTTTGTATAATATACTAGGCAGCAATTTTTCTGCCCCATTTCTTTGAGCATGTGTTACACACAAACTGACTCACACACACACAGCTCCAACTCCGTCTGTCTCCTGCTGTCTTGCTCCGTTTCTTTATTTTTTGAAGCTGGTTGTTTCTGTTGTTTTTTTTTAAACTTAGTTTGCCTCGGGTGGATATTGCCATCTTCAGAGTTTCCTGGGGCCTCTGCTGCACCTCTGTCCTGAAATGCACAAACAGAAAGATCAACCAGATAGAACTGTGTAGGAATTTATTTTAAAAATATAGAAGAAGAAAAGTAAATGCTAGTTCTGTGTTTTTGTGGGGGCTCCATCATGGCGGCTTCTCTGCAGCTCCTTCGATAACGAGAGACTGAGCCGCTATGTTTATGATACTGTTCAGCCTGCCCACACATGGAAATTAAGCCAATAAGGGAGCAGCATACTTTTTAGTGACCGGGTGTGTGAATGTCTTAATAACAAGCCGGTTATTATGGGAAATATCAACCTGATCAGCCTATTGAAAAAAATGCTGACCAGTTATTATTAAAGGAATAATGCATGACAGGGTGTGTGTCATGCTGGGATAACATCACGTCCTGGGTGTTTGGGCATGAGGCCACAGCCTGAGTGCATCCAATACCTGAGAAGTGAAGTTATCCGAGCATGACACACACCATGGAGTGCATTATTCCTATTATACAATGGCTCGTTTGTTTAAAGAAACAACAAGTAATTAATAATTATTTTATATATATTTTTTTCTTCTCAGTGTGTAGGAATACTAACAAGAAAAGTAGTTCTGGTTATTTTGACCACTAGGTGGAACTCCTACCCTTATTCTAGCTCTCATCCTCCAAAACACACTGTGGCTGTGCTATTCACCCTTCCATCCTGAAACCATTGTGCTGTCTTGCTCTGTGTCCTAGTAGCCTTATGCCACCCCTCCCCCCCCCACACACACACACATTTCTGAGCTGGTTTCTCTATGTCTCTGTTTTGCTTTTAGTCAGTGTGAAGCTGGAAGTCACTGTTTGTTGTGCTGTGGTTTCATGAAAGCACTCATCCTGCCTCCCCCCATCAGTACATTACAGTAGCACTAGTGGTCTATGTGTTCTTCTCCCGATATAGCAGGTGTGTGTTTTATACTGGGAGAAGAATGAGCATACCAAGAAAATGAAGGAAACCCTTTTTGGTAAGAAGAAAAATATTTTTGCTGTAGAAGAGAAGCACGCACTCAGCTCAGTCAATTCTAGGTGGGCAGGGAGAGTTGAATGCTAAAGGTGACTGCAGATGACTTTAGTGGAACATGCAGCTTCCTTGAGATTTGTTTCATGTCTTTTTTTTTCTTTTACATGAAAAGTGCTTTTGATTGAAATCACTGTAACTCTGCTAAGTTGCTGGGTGACTCTTTATGTAGTGGAGAGCGAGGTCAGTGAAGTCGGCATCCGACCGTGAGCATGAAGCCAATAGTGCTGACAGCTTCACTTAGTTTTACTTTTTCAATTGATTAGCAGTTGTGGGGAATATGCTGCAAGTGTTTGGTGGGGAAGTAAAGCGATTTTTTGAGTGTGTGTGTGTGTGTGTGTGTGTGTGTGTGTGTGTGTGTGACACCATGGAAGGGGAGGATTTACGATGATCCTAAGCGGGCAAGGGAGCGCCGATTACGATCAGACTGGGGACTGCTGAAGCTGCTCATAGAGATGGCTGTGGAGTGATCTTTTATGTACTGTTCAGAAGAGACCAAGGTGCAAAAAGCAGGTGGAATGGCCCTTTATGTCAATGAAAATATCAAAGCTACAGAAATTCAGAATACACATAAGGAACCAGAAGAACTGTGCATCACTCTGGAAACAGGAAATGGGACAGCCACACAAACTGGGGTTGTCTACAGGCCTCAACCAGGGGGAAGACATAGACACATTACTGTTAGAAGATATACAAAATATGACAGCTAAAGGGGAGGTTCTGATAATGGGAGACTTCAACATGCCAGATACAAATTGGTCAATACCAGCAGGAACATCTGCCAGAACTAGACACATGGTGAATTCCCTGCAGGGGAAGGGCCTCAAACAACTGGTACAACAATCCACAAGAGACAGAACTATCCTAGATCTAGTACTGACTAACAGGGAAAGGATCACAGATCTCCAGGTAGAAGGTCACCTGGGGGCCAGTCACCATCACATGGTATGGTTCAGTTTGGCGACTAGAACTAAATCATCCCATTCCAAGGCAAAAATATGGGACTTCAGAGGAGCTGACTTTGATAAGATGGCCAACAGAGTTACGCTAGCCCTGGCAAAAAAGCAATACAGGTGACGGGGTAAAGGCAAAGTGGACAAGCATTAAGGATGCAGTGCTTGAAGCAACATCCCATTGTGTTAGAGAGAAAAGAAAGTGCAAAAGGAGAAGAAAACCACTTTGGTTTTCGAAAACAGTAGCAGAAAAGGTCAGAGCCAAAAGGCTGGCCTTCAAGAAATATAAGGGAATGCAGAGGGATGAAGATAGGGAGGCATGCCAGACTTCCCTAAGGGAAGGAGGGAAGGCAGTAAGGCAGGCAAAGGCCCAAACCAAGGAAACACTAGCATGAACAGTAAAAGAAGGTGACAAGACTTTCTATAGATGCATTAGTGAAAGGAGAAAGTCCAGAGGGGGTATTGCTAAGATCAAAGGGGATAAGGGTGTGTGTGAGGAGGAGGACCATGTAAAAGCATCTATCCTAAATAGATACTTCTGCTCAGTATTTACTGAAGAGAAGGTAGGACAGGGTCCACAGCTCAGCACCATGGACACAGGGGGGAGGGAGGTATGCACTAGTCCTGTCACAAAATAAAGTGTTCTACAACAGCTCAATAAGCTCAGGGTGGACAAGGCAATGGGATCTGATGGCATACATCCCATGGTATTAAAGGAGCTAAGGTGGAACTAGCAGAGCCATTATCAGAACTGTTTAGTGAGTCTCTGAGCACAGGAGAGGTCCCAGAAGACTGGAGAAGGGCTCAAGTGATCCCACTCCACAATAGTGGTAGCAGAGAGGAGGAAGGGAACTACAGACCAGTCAGTCTTACCTCAGTAGTAGGCAAGATTATGGAGGTACTCCTTAAGGAAAGGACAGTGCAACCCCTGGAATCCATAGGAGCACAGGATCCAAGACAGCATGGGTTTACAACAGGAAAGTCCTGTCAAACTAATCTCATAGATTTCTTTGACTGGATAACCAGAGTGGTGGACCAAGGGGTAGCAGTTGATGTCGCTTACCTTGACTTCAGCAAAGCTTTTGATACTGTTCCACATAGAAGATTGATTAATAAGCTGGGTAGGCTTGGGGTGGGTCAGAAGATGGTCAACTGCATGGCAAACTGGTTGACAGGCAGAAAACAGAGAGTGGTGGTAAACGGTATACAGTCAGAAGAGATGCAAGTCACACACGGGGTACCTCAGGGATCAGTCCTGTGGCCAGTCCTCTTCAATGTCTTCATCAGTGACATTGCAGATGGACTGGAGGGTAAGGCTTGTCTGTTTGCAGATGACACCAAGATCTGCAACAGAGTAGAAGATCCAGATGGGATGTGCAGTATGAGAAGAGATCTGGATGAACTGGCAAAATGGTCAGAAGAGTGACAACTGGGGTTTAAAGCAAAGAAGTGCAAGATCATGCACATAGGGAAGAGAAACCCTGAAGCCACCTATAGGCTGGGAGGAGAGTTGCTGGCAGTCACAAAGGAAGAAAGAAACTTGGGCATCATCATCACAGATGACCTAAAGTCATCCAAGCAGACCACTAAAGCACTAGGTAAGGCTAGGGGGATGTTAGGGTGTATTAGTAGGGGTATCACAAATCGTAAGAGGGAAGTAATAATCGCTCTTTACAAGACACTGGTTAGGGCCCATCTGGAGTACTGTGTGCAGTACTGGAGGCCACACCTTCACAAGGACATTAACCAAATTGAGACAGTCTAAAGAAGGGCAACCAAAATGGTGCAGGGACTGCATCAGAAAACATATGAGGACAGATTAACGGAGCTCAATATGTCTACCCTAGAACAAAGAAGGAAGAGAGGTGATATGATCAAAACATTCAGACACCTTAAGGGCATTAACAAGGTGAAAGAGTCTAACATGTTTCAATATAAGAAAAATAGCAGGACAAGAGGACACAGCATGAGATTAGAGGGAGGCCGATTAAGGGGTAATGTGAGGAAGTTCTTTTTCACAGAAAGAGTGGTGGATGCATGGAATGGCCTACTTCAGGAAGTGGTGGATATGAATACAGTGCAGGGCTTCAAACAGGCATGGAATAGGCATAAGGGAGCAATAGAGATGAGTATGAATAGATAGGCCATTGATAGAGCAAAGGCCAATGGCACATTCATAAGGTAGAAAAAGAAATGGGCAGACTGAATGGGACTTGCAGTCCTTAACTGCCGTCAACTTCTATGTTTCTTTTGATTTAATGCAGTTGAGAGTGTGCTGGGACTACAGCCGTGATGTTATACTGTGATAACATCACGTGTTCAGTCCCAGTCTGACCAATCAGGGACCAGCATACTGTCTTGCCCTTGTATAATTATACTATAATTAATTGTAAGGGTATAATAGTTTGACAATGCCATAACTGATTAATTGTAAGCTAGATTTTTTTATTTTATTAATTTAAAATGTTTTACCAGGAAAGGTAAACTGAGCTGATATCTGCTCATTTTCAGGTGTACCCTGGGGGGGATGGGAAAGAGGGGAGTACAGTGCCATTACAAAATACAATGTGCAGAAAATATAGTAAAATGGAAATAAGTATAACAGAATGAGCAATTACAGGCAATGCTTCAGAGCAGGAATTATGCAATACAATCAACTGTAAAAGAAGAACAACAAAGCAATATGCAGTGTGCAACAATGCAATAATAAGAGGGATAGAGGCAGTGGCAGAAAACTTGGGGAGCGGGAGCTGTACTAGTGCCAAAAAGCAGATAAAAGTCAAAACCCAGTATCTGGAGCAATTGCAGGAGTGAGTGGTGAAATCACAGAGAAGAAATTTCAGAGCATGAAGAGAAGGAGCTGGGCGAATGGAACCGGGGGAGAGAGTTCTAGAGTTTAGGGAAGCAGAAAGAGAAAACAGCTTCACCAGCAGAGGATTTCATAGTGGGATGCGAAAAGGCGAGAGTCAGAGTTTTGAAGGAAGTAAGAGGTAATGGGGGGGAGGAGAAGCAGGATAAGAGGGGAGGAAGCCAAACTGAAATTTGGAGATAAAGGAAGCACAGTGGACAAGGAACCTGGCATCAAGTGAGGAGAAGGGAGAGGAAGGTATACAAAGAACAGTGGGGTTTATCAAGGGCAAATCAACAGGAGTGAAAGACGGGGTCCAGTCTGGCTAAGGTGAACTTGGAAACAGCACTATAAATTATGTCACCATAGTCGATAATGGGGAGGAATCACCTTCAAGATGATCTCTCTAGGCCAACCCAGTGGCACTTAGGGTTGAGGCATTGGATGCCACACCTCATGCCATGCCAGCGACCCGGGTTCAGAAGCAAGCTCAGGTCTCCAAAAGCTGGCCAGGGAGGAGAGGATTGAGTGTCTGATGAAAGCTCTCCTCTCCTGGGTTGAGGGTGGGATGTGTCTCCCAGCACTAGTGACACCTTGTGGAGGCAGGGAGCACTGCACTCAGGAACACTTGCGGATTGCTGGGATATGAGGCATCGGAAGACGTCCTTGCAGTCGTGCGTGGTTGTGTGCATGCCTGTGCTGGGGCGCCATTACATGCCGCACCTCTGGAAAAGGGGGGGAAGCACACCAGAACAAAGGAAAAACCCTGCTCTGTGGTGTTACACGAGGTCCCTGCACCCTAATTGGTACCCCCACAGGTACACCGCAGACAGCTAGCATTTAGGTATATGTTATACTTACATATAGGGCTGACAGCATCTACCATATAAGAGTGGATGTCAGGATATGTATGCACATTATTGTTATACACTTTACTTTCTAATATATACATGTATTTCTTGCTTACAAGATGTGAGAACATCTGTGTCCTTCTAATTATTATGATTTATGAGTTGGCATTGCCATCTTCTGATGATTTGTATTATTACACGGCTATGCACAAACTGTACCTCTTTGTTTCTACAAAGTGATGACTACTACAAAATTGTATAATGTTGTCTTGGACTGAGGAGCCACCTCTAATTTAGCCAATAGTGCTCTTCTCTGTAACTAGAAATGTTTCTATCTTACAGTAACCATGTTAATCATCGTAGGTATATGATGGAAGACATTACGTCTTCTACCTTGGAGACCCAGGAGACACGGAGATTCCTCAAGGTATAGGCAACGCTTAGCATTGGCTCCCAGTTCCTATTGGTAAGAACTGCTGTGGGCAACTGTGATTATCCTTTTGGTAGCAATAAACAAGCTTTATTACTCTTATGCAACGTGTCTGTGATTCCTTGCATGTCCATTATTGCCAAGAACCTGAGAGTGAGGTTTAGACCTCCTCACAATTGGTGACCGTGTGCAGGCAATATTTGGTGTTTGCAAAGTTTCACTTGTTGCTTAAAACTTTTCCCTTCCTAACGGGGACTGTAGGTGTGCACTCCCACACCACCTTTCCCATTTTTCACCCACTTTGTGATCACTTGCAAAGTCTGGCTGCTTACTGGGTGTGGTCAATGCTGACTCAACCCACCCCACAGCAGTTTTAATTGCAAGCTTACAAGTGCATAGTAGCCCGACTGTGAATAAGTGCACCTGTTGTGGATCGATACATAGCACAGCGCTTTTTCACAGTTTGATTTTTCGTTCACTTCCACACAATGGCCACTGTATCAAATATTTGCACAGAACTGAGACTCAATGACTCAAACATCCTTGCCTCCCACAGAGGATAGGCTGACTTCATGCTGGACGTAAGTCAATCCGAAAACCCTATAGTGGGGATTTCAACCCAGTTCACGGAGACGAGACAAACAGCCAGAAAGCAAGAAGCTAAAGGGCTGCTGGTCGCGGCTTTTTATGCTGCTCTGGAAGCCTCCTAAGTGAGGTTTCGAGCTCTTGAACTGCAAATCTCATCTCTTAAGCAGGAGATGGGGTTGCAGGAAACTGAATGTGTGAGACGTGAGCAGGATTTGGAATCTGAACTCCAAACTCTGAGAAATGAAAAGGATTCCCTTTTGCATCATTCTGCTCAGGCAGGTGAGCAGGAACTTTGTATGTTGAAGCAGGAGTGTGAACGTTTGAGACAGGATATGGGGCAAGCTTTGCAAATGAATGATTTGTTAAGTAGAACAAATGAACAAATGCATGATGAGTTGGGAGAGTTACAGGACAAGGCAAACCAGGTACATAATGGCTTAGGTTTGGCTACTAGGGGCAATCACAAATTGAGCGCCATGTATAGAGTGTTACAGAAGCAAATGCAGGATGAAGTGGATCTGAATGTTGCAAAAGTGAGTCAAGATGAATGTGAATGCAAAATGGCGAAACTACACCATCAACGAGAGGTACTGGCTGGTCACGACAAGGCGATGGGAGGCGTAGCCCCTGCCTTGACCACGTCATCTGAAGGGGAGGAGTCAGATGATGATATCTCTCAGTACAATGCCCAGTCACGCCCCTACTATGGCCCAGACACCCCTTCCCACCATCCACAACATGGTGTATCCCTGTCACATGACACTCATACCCTACATCATCGACGGAATGATGCAAATCATGGGTGACGCCAACATGACAACCCCCATGATGGGGGAGAGCAGGCCCAGGCCTAGTCCCAATGGCACCACTGATAGCCATTATTTCTGTGGACAATAAGGAAGAGATAGAGAAAATGATCTGATGCCGCCTTACGCAATGTGACCCTACCTGACAGAAGTAAGCAGACCCTCTGAACGCAGATCAGACAGATGCTGCAGGAGACCACAAAGCAGGATGGAATGGTCTAAACTGTGGCTGAGGCTGCAGCTCAGGCAGCCCTGGATGGAGCCCAAGGTGACCTACCTCCACTTGATTGTCCCAATAATCCCCTACAAATGGCCTACTCTGTTCAGCAGATAGCTAACGCACTGGTCAGATAAGCCTGTCCGAGAATCTCACTTGCCACTTGGAAAAGGTGTATGCTAAACGTGAAATGCTTGGTCTCGGTGCAAACTACCAGGTCTAGATCCTACACCAGACCATTGATCCTGGACTGTGGGAAAAACTCCCTGATGCCATCTGCCAGGATGGCCACGCCACCTTTGACGAAGTAGCAGCTGAGCTCATTTTTGCACACAGCCCAGGTGTAGTAGGAGTGATGTTTGCATACCCTGTAAAGCAGAATGCAAAAGAAAGTCCAGTGACTTTCCATCAGAGACTCTGGATGGCCTACTGAGCTGGGAAGCACCTTGCAGGAGAAGCCGCAGATGTGGACCTCATTGAATACAAGACCCTGTTCCTTAGGAACATGATCCCTGCAGTAAGAGAAAAGGTAGAGCCAACCACCTATCCCACCACAGAGTGGTTTGCCGACATTCTTCGGAAAACTGAGACAGTTTATCAACTCTACATCCATGATTCCGGCTCCAGTTCCAAAAAGGTAGCAGCCGTGGAAGCCACTCCAGAGGTTACGACACACTACAGGGTGAAGGGGCAGGCCCAAGAGAAATAGCCCCTTCCCACAGACACCCAGCACCAACAGCAGGCCCAACAACAACCACAACAACAACAACAATCCTGGGGTGGGAACTGGAACTATCACAAAAATAAGAAACACCATAAGAATAACAAGGGTAAACCACAAAGATCAGGCCCTTCATATAAGGAAATAGCCGATGAGAACCAGAGGTTCCGAGATCTTCTCAGACAAGTGCATTCTGTAACGGACGCCATCCCCATTTGGGCCCTTGCAGCAATACAACCAGGAGAACAGGCCTCAACAGGCCATGAAGACACTGGAAGTCTAGGCTCTCAGGCCCTTACAGGCCTAAACCCAGAAGCGGCTCCCTATATAGCATCACTGCAGCATGGCGAGATGATTCAAAGGAACCAGGCCCAGACTCTCTTTCAAGAGCTCCCCCATGCTTCCACTGGTACAGATTGACAATTACAGGCACCAGTCAGGATTGTAAACAAGCTGGTCTTGGATACAAACAGAAGGCCCTGCACAGAGGCAGAGGTTGGGGGCCGCCTACTAATAGTACTACTGGATACAGGTGCGGTTATGTCTGTATTACAAGATGACCACCCAGACATGTCACCTTGGTCCACCGGATGGAGGACCAACATATCTGGGGTGGACAGAACTAGGTTGCCTGCATACCACTCCCTGCCACTACCTGTGACACTGGGACACCTGAAGGCCTATCATACCTTTCAGCTGATGGTACTGCATGACCACCCTAGTATAATCGGAATTGACTTTCTGGCACCACACGGCTGTGTGGTGGACCTAGCCAACATGTTATTGATACAAATTCAGGGACAATATCACATCATCATGATCCCTGACTCACATGTGGTTGCGACAATATCTGCAAACAACAAAGAGTATGACGTTATAGATTTGTTTAAGAACCATGAGCTTTTTACAAAGCTCCTCCCCATTCTACAAGGACACTTGGAGACATTTTCCACCAACAAGCATGATTGTGGCAGGATGCATACTGTCATCGAAGTGACAGGCCCAGCACATGAGAGGCAATGGCAATACCCCTTTCCACCTGAGGAATTGCCTTCTCTTAGGGAAACAATAAAATCACTTCTCAAGCAAGGTGTAATCAGGACATGTGTTACCACTGCAAATTCTCCAGTGTGGCCGATGGAAAAAACATAGGTGCCTGGAGACTTACTATTGACTACAGGAGACTAAACCAGGTCACCCAGTTGTGCCCCAACTGTGGCATCAGCACCAGATGTGCTATGTCTATTGACCCCTGACCAACAATGGTTTAGTACCCTGGATATCTCTAATGGTTTCTGGTCATTTCCATTGGCCCCCAAGAGTCAATATTAGTTTGCCTTCACCTTTGAGGGCAGGCAGTACACGTGGACCTGCTTACTGCAGGGGTTCCACAACAGCCCTCCTTTTCCATTTACACATGATGGATGCCCTTGAGGGTTTCTCTACACCCCAGTGTCTCTTGCAGTATATGGATGACCTATTGTTGGCCACAGCCACACAGGAACAACACCTGGATCTCTTGGATGAATTACTGACCCTCATCCAGAGGGCAGGCCTCAAATGTAACCCTGCAAAAGCACAACTATGTCAGAAAGAGGTACTCTTTCTGGGCCTGAGGATAACAGACCAAGGCCTAAGCCCTACCTGGAAAAAAATACAAGGATTGCAAGACTTGCCACTGCCCACAAGCGTAGCCAGTCTTAGAAGGTTTCTAGGTATGGTAAACTATTCCAGAGATTTGATTTGTGATTTTGCTCAGAAGGCCACCCCTCTCTATGAATTATTGAAAAATGATGTTCCCTGGACTTTGGGCTCCATTCACACCCAAGCTGTGACATCACTGAAATAGGCCCTGGCCTCAGCTCCAGCTTTGGTCAACCCCAGTCCAGCCCCGCCATTCCATCTGGACTGTGCCACCTCTGACATTGCTATGTCTGCAGTGTTGGCCCAGAAGGTTCATGGCACCCTGAGACCCATTGCATATGCATCACAGCTCTTGACCCCAGTCGAACAGAAGTACAGCCTTTGTGAAAGGAATCTTCTGGCCACCTGCTGGGCTGTCAAGCACTTCCTGTATATCACTGGATATTCACCACTGATTATTAACACAAACCACACCCCAACAACCTTCTTGCTATCAGACAGAGTGAAAGATGGGTCAGTCTCCAATACCAGACTGACACATTGGTCCCTCCTTCTCCAGGACAGAGACATCAAGGTCCACCCAACCAAAATGCCATCCATGCTGGCACATGGTCTCCTCTTTCAAGGAGAACCCAAGCTCCAGGAAGCCTCACAGCCCTCCTCAAAGCCAGCAGCCGAACAAGGATGCCCCCCCCCCAAAGCAGTCAGGACATCGGGTCATGAGGGTTCCAGGAAGCCTTACAGCCCTCCCTAAAGCCAGCAGCCGAACACGGATGTCCCCCCGTAGCAGTCAGGACATCAGGTTGCGAGGGCTCCAGGAAGCCTCACAGTCCTCCCCAAAGCCAGCAGTCGAACAAGGACGCCCCCCCCGAAGCAGTCGGGACATCAGGTCACGAGGGCTCCAGGAAGCCTCACAGCCTTCCCCAAAGCCAGCAGCCAAACAAGGATGCCCCCCCCGAAGCAGTCAGGACATCGGGTCGCGAGGGCTCCAGGAAGCCTCACAGCCCTCCCTAAAGCCAGCAGCTGAACACGGATGTCCCCCCGAAGCAGTCGGGACATCGGGTCACAAGGGCTCCAGGAAGCCCCACAGCCCTCCCAAAAGCCAGCAGCCAAACAAGGACGCCCCTCCCAAAGCAGTCAGGACAGTGGGTCACGAGGGCTCCAGGAAGCCTCACAGCCCTCCCCAAAACCAGCAGCTGAACAAGGACACTCCCCCCTGAAGCAGGTATGGATACTGTCGCAGAAGTTAAAGTGCGTTTTGGTGCCATTTGTAATTTAAACAAAATCAATTTGAGCTTGCAAGGGCTCCGGCTTTACACAGTGACCAGTTTGGCTCAAGTGTGATTCTGGCCCCGACACCCCCACCACCGCCCTTGGTGAGCTCCTATCTTTATAGCACTCACCACTTGACCGCAAAAATCTATCAGCCCACTCTACCATTTGCAGCTTATCAGCTGCCAACACTAGAGGTTGCTACACCCCGATCAAAGCATCTCTACATTACTACTATCTAAGATGTTATACCTTATACCCTTGCTACTTCTCTCAATGGCCCCTCTGTCCTCTCTACCCCCAGCACACCACCCAAGCAGGGAACCAACCACTCTCCTACCACCATGCCTCGACCCCAAACAAAACTATGCTACCCATCACCTCCTACTTTCCCATGCCCTAGAAAACATACACAACTGGCACATTAGTGCTACCATCCTGTCCCCATCCTTCCTACTTGGTCATTCTGTCCTCCATGCCCCAACCCTCCGCTGCCCACCGCATATAGCTTCAGTCAACACACATTCCCCCAGCACTAAATTCCTCTGGCTTAAAACTAAGCAGCTTATCACACTGCTACTCCTTCTAACCGGGGACATTGAACCCAACCCAGGACCCACCACCTCAAACGCCCACACCCCATTCTCTTTCCCCAAAGGTCTCAGACTCCTGCACCTTAATAGCTGCAGCTTATTAAACAAAATTTCTGTGCTGCAACAAATCGTCTTATCCCTCCATCCTGATATCCTCATTATTTCTGAAACATGGCTAAAACCCCAGCATACAGATGCTGAAGTATCCATACCTGGACACACAATCATTAGGCAGGACAGGCTCGGGAAAAATCGAGGAGGTGGAACTGCCATGTATATATCCACTAGCCTGTAGTTTACTATAGTACACATTCCCTCTCTTCCACCCCACATAGACTCTCTCCTAATAAAACTGTCATCCCATATACCTCCCCAGTGTATGTTGCAGGCACCTACTGCCCCCCCGGCACCTCCCCAATGGACATCATTACACACCTAGCCACCCTGCAGTCCCTAACCATAGGTGGCGAGCTCCACGCCATTGGCAACTATAACCACAATTGGCTTGCCTTAGATAAGGCCCCCCCTCAAAACCAAGATCAAGACCCTAAACCTCACACAACTGATACAAGATCTCACCAGGCTTAACCACAAAATACATAATCACTCCCTGCTAGACTGGGCTCTGTCTTTGCACCCCCACAGGATCCTATGTGCAGGCCTGCTCCCTGACTCCCTAAGTGACCACCACATGATTTTTCTGGTTAGGAAAGTGCACAGAACCACAGCTCCCCCCAAAAAACATTGCACACAAGAGCATATAAATCCCTGGACCTAGCCTCACTCTTGATAGACCTAGGCCAAGTAGACTGGTCCTTCATCCCAGTGGCCTCATCTATTGACGCCGCGCTCAATACTTTCAAGGACAAATTTCTTAAAGTTTGGGATAAAATGCCCCCCACGTACGAAAAGTGTCAGAGGCGCCCACCTTCCCTGGATCACAGCTGATATCATCAGCAAATGCCACTCCAGGGATCACGCATGGAAAACCCACAAGAAACTGGGGACCCAAGCATCCCTCCAAGCCTATAGAGCCCTCCAAAACTCCTGTACTAATCTCATTCACCAGGCAAAAAGAGCTATTTTCTTTCGCCTTTAGTGCAAACATAAACCACCTGATGAACTTCAGGAAATCGCTCAAATCCCTGTTCTCTCCCCACCCACCTCCACCTCCGTCACTATCAGTTCAGGGTACCTACATCACCAGTTCCTGTGAGGTAGCCAAAGCCTTCAATACCTACTTGTCCAGCTGTACAGACTTGCTTCTATCAACCCTCCAGTGCCCACCCCACCAGGGTCCCACCCCCAACCAAGGGCACCCCCACCAGCCTCACTGTTCTCCTTCCACACTGTTTCCCAAGCTGAAGTTTTCAAATCCCTTCACTCCCTGAACCCCAACAAAGGCAAATGCCCTACGTCCCTGGATGCCAAGATGCTATAATTGTCTTCCCCAGCCATAGCCGCCCCACTAGCTGCACTATTCAACCTCTCTTTCACGTTGGGCAAGCTTCCCACTGAATGGAAACTGGCTACCGTTATTCCCCTCCCAAAAGGGGGTGACCCCTCCTTCCCAGGCAACTACTGCCCCATCTCCCTACTCCCACTCCTGGCAAAACTGCAGGAATGCCTGGTCCTCGCTCAACTCTCTCCCCATCTGGATGCCACCTCCTTCTTCACTCCCTTCCAATCCGGCTTTCGCAAATCTCACTCAACCATCACCTCCCTGCTTCGAGTCACTGGTGACATACTCACCGGCATGGACAACGGCCGCATCACCTCTGTTATCTTTATGGATTTAGCCAAGGCTTTTGACACCATCTCACATACTCTGCTCCTTTCCAAACTAACTGATGCTGGGCTCTCCAAACCAACCACCACATGGTTCCACGACTACCTGGTGGGCAGACATCAGGCTGTAAAAGTCACCTCACATGTCTCTAACCCCCTCCCAGTTACCACCAGCGTCCCCCAAGGTTCAGTCCTGGGCCCACTGCTCTTCTCCATATTCCTAAATGACCTCCCATCAGTCTGTCACTTCGCATCCATTCAAATGTGTGCAGACGACACAGTACTGTATACCACAGCCCCCTGCACAAGCACAGTGGCAAACCTTCTCCAGCAGAATTTCAACTCCATCCAGGAATGGTTCCAATCAAACCAGCTATTCCTAAACCCTAAAAAAACAATGTCACTAACTTTCGGCTCACAGCAAAGACTCTCTTGCCAAGCCCCCTGCCACCCTTTCAAAACTCTGGACAGGACCCTCCTGGAACAATGCACCAGCTTCAGGTATTTAGAAGTCTGGCTCGACCCACACCTTGATTTCACCATGCATATCGGCTCCATACATAAGAAACTTCTCCCTAAACTCAGTGCCCTATACAGAAACAAAAGCTGCCTCCCCTCACCAGCCAAGAATGCTATTGTCCAAAAAATGATCCTCCCAGTACTCGACTATGGCAATATAGTCTACACTATCACCCCCTCCACCACGTTGGCCAGTCTCGACTCCCTATTCCACTCTTTTTGTCGGTTTATCCTCAACTGCCCACAAACAACCACCACTGCACCTTATCCAGCTCCCTAGCCCCACCGTCCCTCCAAGACCGAACACTAACCCACAGTGCCAGGTTCACAGCCAAATTTTGGTCCCATTTCCTACCCCCCTACCTGGCCTCTTCCCTCTCACAGCAACCCCCTGCTTACTCCCTCAGAAGCTCTGACCCCAGACTCCTTCACGTCCCCTTTATGTGCACAACCATAGGCTAGGCCGCATTCAACTTCCGCATCCCCCAGCTTTGGAACGCACTACCAGCTGACATAAGACACTCTCCCAACCCCAGTCATCTCAATCGCCTGCTCACCTCCCACTTCTCTACCTGCTGCTCTTGTTACAACTAATGTTACAATTATGTACAAATTTGTGTCTCTGTAATCTGTCGTAACCATCTAATTGTTACTGGTATCAATCTGCTGCCTGTTGTAATCTATCTGCCAATTGTCTGTACGGCAGATGGGCATTTATTGAGCTGTTAGTTCTGTACCAAATGTATGTACCTTTGTCTTGGGTCTTGACCCCTAGGTCGCATCTCAAATCGAGCAACACTGCTCAGTATGCCTTCCTGGTTAAACTTGTAAATAAATAAATAAATGAATGTACACTGCAGCCACTTGATCTACCATATCCAGGTCCTTTCCTTCCTGTTACACCACAACTACTTGAGAACACCTCACTGTGTCGTGTCTTTATGGACAGCTCAGCCTCCTACTACCAGGGAAAGCAGATAGCAGGAATGGGCATATTAGTTATTTATGGAGCTTAATATGTATAGCCTTGAGGAAAGGAGGGAGAGGGGGGACATGATAGAGACTTTCAAGTACCTCAAGGGAATCAACAAAGTCCAAGAGGGTAACATCTTTCAGAAAAGGAGGTGTGCAAGAACAAGGGGCACAATTTGAAGATAGAGGCGGCTCAGAGATAATTTAAGGAAGTATTTTTCACAGAGAGGGTTGTGGATGCATGGAGCGCCTTCCGGAGGAGGTTGTGGAGTTAAAACAGTGGTGAAATTCAAGCATGCATGGGACAGTCATGAGGCAATTCTAGGGGTGGGGTAGGAAGAAGTAGGCTGCTGGTTAACTAGGATCTGCAGTTTATCCATTAGGTAGGGAAATGGGCAGACTGGGTGGGCCAAGTGGTCCTTATCTGCCATCAAATTCTATGTTTCTATGTTACTGTTCTGGTAACACTGTTAAAATTTCTAAGCATTGCAGTGTGGCATCATCACAGTATGCAGAGATGGCAGCAGTGGCCTGCACCCTCAAGTTCATCCAGCATGGAACCAAGGACACCATTATTTTCACAGGCTCTAACTGGGTTTGTTGTTCCCTTACAAAATTCCTCCCTTTCTGGCAAAACAATTCCTTTCTCTCCTCTGATGACAGCCCAGTGAAACACAAGGAACTGATCATATACATTCATTCACTGACAAAAAAATTTGCACACAAACTCCATGTACACAAAGTCAAGGCTCATTCCATACATGACCCCTATCATGTCTTTAATGACACTGCTGACACCCTTGCAAAGGAAGGGGCCAGAGAGGGGGACACCTGGATGATGGACCATCCAGAGTCCAGAGCGGCCATACATATTGCAGCAGTCAGGAAGAAACCTGATCCCTTTTCCCCCTTGGACTTGTCAGCAGCCCAGCATGCTGACTCTGGACTCAAAGATGTGTTCAGATTCTTGGACAAAGGTACTGAGAAGAATCTACCTACCCACAACCCCTACCGAAGGCATGAAGATAAGTTACACCTGTCCCCTAATGTCAAGCTCATCTGGTATCAACCAGATGACACCCCCACCAAATTGTGGGTGGTTTCTCATCATCTTAGATCCAAATATTTGCACCAGGTGCATGACACCCCCACTGGTGGACACCAGGGATTGGAAAACACACTCCAAAGGCTCAAGACCACCGCCTGGTGGCCTGGTGTCACCAAGGATGTCAAACAGTACATGCCTTGTTTGTGCACAAAATAATCCCATCCCTACCAAACGTAATGCCAAGCTACTACCATAAAGACATTCTGGCCCTTGGCATGCCATACAAATTGATTTTATTGGTCCTTTGAACAATACCAGCAGAAACAACAAATATGCCCTTGTGGTAACTGATCTCTTCTCTAAGTAGATTGAAGCTTTCCCCACTAAGACATGTACTGCTAAAACCACTGCCACAATCCTGGTGGAACAGATTTTCTCCAGGTGGGACCTACCTCTCAAGGTAGACTCAGACAAAGGAACCAGTTTTACAGGTGAGTTGATGAAAGAAGCACTCAAACTCTTTGGAGTTCACCAGAAGTTCCACATACCTTACCATCCACAATCTTCAGGTCAAGTAGAGAGAGCCAACAGATGGATTAAGCAAATGCTTTCCAAATTCATTGAGGACAATCCCAAGGATTGGGATTCCCTATTGCTGTTACTTCTTATGGCAATTAGGGGTACACCCTCAGCCACCACCCAGCTGACACCCTTTGAGGTGATGACTGGTAGAAATATGAGATTACCTGAACTACTGTTGTTTGACCTGCAACCCCCCCCCCCACTGGAGGCCGTGTGTCTGTAGACCAATACATGGAAAAACTCAGACAAGACCATAAACACACTCATTTGTATGCTGCTAACTGCATAGGCAAGGCCCAGCAACAGTCCACAATTCAGTTTGACAAACAGGCACAAGAAGTGGATTGGCAAATTGGGATTAGGTAATGGTTCTCAGATTTGCACATCCTACACATTCTTTCTCCAATAAATGGGAAGGATCCTATCTCATCGTCAACAAGCTCAGTCCAGCAGTCTATCAGGTTAGACTCATGCGAAACAACAAACTGACTGACAAATGGTTACATGCAAACCAACTGAAATTGTATAAAGGAGTATAATTACTCAGCAGGTAGGGGAACCAACCAGGGAGGCACGGGTACTGGATGTGGTCCTGGCAGGCAGTGACCAGATTAGGGGCCTGGAGGTAAGGGACCTGTTGGCAAGGAGTGACCATGCCACAGTCTGGTTCTGCCTGGACCTAGGAGGGGTAGAAGGCTGCACAAAGACGGAGGTAACTGACTTCAGGGGGGCAGATTTTAAGGAAATGGAAAGGATCCTTAAGGAGCATTTGGATGGGATTGGGTCAGACATGGATGCTGATAGTAGGTGGGAAATCATCAGGAGAGGGGTACAGGATGCTACCAACACCTGTGCAAGAGTAAGACAAAAATGCGGTAGGGCCCGAAAAACCTGCTGGTGGACCAGGGAGGTCCAGGAGGTGGTGCGGGGAAAGAAGGCAGCCTATAGGCAATTCAAGTGCTCAAGGAGTGAAAGGGATCGAGGAGAGTACAAGCTGATGACTAGAAGGGCCACTAGGGTGGTGAGGGCGGCTAAGGCAAGGAAGGAGCAGAACCTGGCCAGGGAAATTAGGAGAGGGAACAAGGGGTTCTTTAGATACATTGGGGAAAAACGAAGGGTGAAGGGGCAGATTAGCAGGATTAAAACAGGAGAGAGATGGGCACAAGACCCGGGGGAGCAGACTGAGGTACTAAATGAGTACTTCACCTCAGTTTTCACCAAGGAAAATGGGGGTGCTGCATCATACATGGGAGAAGACAGTGATAATGAGGAGGGGGGACCCTTACCGATTGGCGGGTCTGGGGAGAAGGGGAGACATCACTGGCGGGGGGGAGGCTAAGCAGGAAGAAGAGGTAGTGGAAGTTGAAATCACAGCAGAGAGAGTGAGGGAAGCCCTCAGGTCCCTTAAGACGGAGAAAGCACCGGGGCCGGATAAATTACATCCCAGAGTGCTGAAGGAACTTGCGGATGTCCTGGTGAAACCCCTGATAGAGCTTTTCACCATCTCTCTGAGGACAGGGTGGGTGCCCCAGGACTGGAAGGTGGTGCATATAGTGCCTATCCACAAGGGGGGGATCAAGGGAGGTGGCAGGGAACTACAGGTCTGTCAGCCTGACATCGGTGGTGGGCAAGGTGATGGAAGGCATTGTCAAGGAGAGGCTGGGGAGACCTGGAAAAGTCGGGGTGCCTGGACAATAGACAGCATGGATTCATCCAGGGGAATCATGTCAAACAAATCTTGTGGAGTTCTATGACAGGGTGATTAGTGCCTTGGACCTGGGTAGACCAGTGGACGTCCTCTTTCTAGACTTCAGCAAGGCATTTGACTCTGTTCCTCATGTGGGCCTGTTGGATAAGCTGGGAGAAATGGGGGTTGGGAACCAGATGATCAGATGGATAGGCAATTGGCTCCAGGACTGGACTCAGAGGGTCGTAGTTGGCAGGATAGTCTCATCCCTAAGGAGGGTCATTAGTGGGGTCCCACAGGGATCAGTGCTTGGGCCCCTCCTGTTCAATGCCTACATCTCTGACATAAGGACAGGTATCAGGAGTGAGATGAGTCTCTTTGCGGATGACTCAAAACTGGGGGCAGTGGTGGATGGGGAGGAGGGGAAGGTGGCCCTACAGGGGGACCTGGAGGCTCTGGAAAGATGGTCTAGAAAGTGGAAGCTGAAGTTCAATGCAGGGAGATGCAAGGTACTGTACCTCATTGCCAGAAACCCGGGCCAAGTGTACACCCTGGGGAATGCTACAAGTCTCAATGGCTGAAAGGGACCTGGGGGTGGTGGTGGATGTCAAGATGAACAACTCGGAGACTTGTAGGAGGGTAGTAGCCAAGGCCAACAGGATGCTGGGCTGCATCGCTAGGGGGATCACCTCCAGAAGGAGGGAAGTGATACTCCCTCTGTATAACTGCTTGGTGAGGCCACACCTCGAGTACTGCATGCAGTTTTGGAGGTCACACTTAAAGAGGGACATTAAACTCCTGGAGAGGGTCCAGAGGAGGGCAACACAAATGATTTGGGGCTTGGTGGACAGGACCTATGAGGAGAGGCTTGAAGAGCTAAATATGTACACATTGGAAGAGAGAAGGGACCGGGAGACATGATAGAGGTCTTCAGGTACATGAAGGGGTAAATAGGGAGGAACAGTCAGGGTGCTTCGAAGGAAGGAGGAGGGGGCCACTAGAGGGCATGGGTGGAAGCTGGAAGGGGGAAGATTCAGGGGAGAAAGTAGGAGGTGCTACTTCACTGAGAGGGTGGTGGAGCCATGGAATGTGCTGCCTAGGGTGCAGGTGGAGGCAGAGACAGTGGAGGGGTTCAAGAGGGGGTGGGACAGGTACAGAGGAAGGGTTCTGAAAGCAAAATCCAATGCAGCGAGAATATCCGGAACTGGGAAGGGAGAAGCCAGAGAAGGCGAGGGGGGGCAGCAAGGTCAGCTCCCAGGGTGGGGGCTGACCAAATGAGCAGACGCAAAAGACCGTTAGGCCTATTCTGCTGGCATTTTAGTATGTTAGTACTTTTCCTTACCCCATTGGGCGGAATAGTACTAATTTACTGACGTCTGATTTTCCTTTTCAGATACACTGACAAGATGGCTATCTTGTTCCATTTTCTCTTCATCTCAGGAGTAATCCCCTGCATCCAAGGCACGGTAAAGCACCTCCTTTTCACCTTGATCCACCTACAACTATGTCAGAGAGTGTCTCCATCAATATTCCTGGCAATTTGATTACTGTCCAGGAAGATTCTGATGCCTACCTCACTGCCTTGGTTGTTGCTCCTGATAAATCTACCCTACCAATTGAGTGGCAAACCACATCTCAAGGACAAATACTCCCCATGGCCAAGCTCTCAAAGTGAAATTTCCATGGTTGGCCTAACGCAAAATTATCCCCAAATGGTTCTTTGTCCTTGCTCCAAACTTCTCTTAGACATTCTGGTTTATACAATATCACTGCCTTAAGTGATCCCTCATATTGTAATTCCTTGTCTAAAGACTATGCCAGGAAATTTTGTGCTGTACACAACATGGCCTCTGCTGCCATGTATCTCTCTGTTACCCCCTACTGACAAACAGTTTTTGGAATGTCCAAAACATATCCCTGGTCCTCGTAGTGGTCTTACAGCTATTGCTTTACCTGGCACACTAATTAACAACTTACAATTTATGCATATACCTGTGTTGTTTAACTTGACTTACTGGAATACGAAAGAATTTGGTATGTGTCATACTATTAATACTTCATTGTTTTATAGTACTTTGTTACTTGATAGCTTAGCAGCTTTTCAGATTCATAACCAATACCCTATTGCCAGGGTACACTCCACTGAGCATAGATGCAATTTTAGGAGAAAACCTAATATTGATGATCAAAGTCATAAACGTAATACATGTGTCACATCTGATGTCACTGGTGCCACAGGCACTGTAACTGGTATTTTTGGTACAGTCATGTCCATCTGGAATAAAGCCGACATTGCTGCTATCAAATCCCATGCTCAGAAATTCCAAACTGGTTTGGTAAATGATATTATACCCCTATTATTGCATGGAATGGATGGCCTTAGTCAAGAAGAAAGATATACTATATATAATATGCACAACATTGCTAAGGCATTTGCAGATTCTAAAGATAAGATTAACGCACTTATTGCACAAAACAATAAAGAAGCAGATAAGCAATACATTGCCTGTGAAATCCTATGCTCAGCCTATGGCACTTACATAATCACTACCATCAATAATCTCTTCCGTCATCTAGATTCTGGAAGTTATTACACCTGTCCCCCTTATGGACACTGACATCATTGATGGTAACCCTGATTATCTGCTTACTCTTACCTTATTTTACTGTACACATTGATCCTTTAACTTTGACATTAAAATCACTTTTAGAGAGAAAAGACACCCACCTCATCCACATCAGCAATAATATTTCCAAAGCCGATGAAGCTGTCCATGCACTTATTAAGGATGATGATATGAATAGTGCACTTACTAACATTTGGTTAGAAATTACCTTTAAAGGTTTTGTTATTATACAAGCATTTTTGATATTTTTTCTCATTTTTATGCTTTGCTGCCTACAGCGCACATTACGCCAACACCGTAAGCAGCTAGAGTTCCTTTTCAAGGCTCGCGCGTCGGGTCTGTAAATGACCCCTGCTCCCTATCCATTCCTTTACTTTGTTTGTGTTGCCCCTCAGAGGCAACGGGGGGGATGTTACATGAGGTCCCTGCACCCTCATTGGTGCACCACAGACAGCTAGCATTTAGGTATATGTTATACTTACATATAGGACTAAGGGCATCTACTGTATAAGAGTAGATGTCAGAATATATATGCACATTATTGTTATACACTTTACTTTCTAATATATACATGTATTTCTTGCTTACAAGATGTGAGGACATCTGTGTCCTTGTAATGATTATGATATATGAGTCGGCACTGCCATCTTCTAAAAATTTGTATTATTACATGGCTATGTACAAACTGTACCTCTTTTTTTCTACAAAGAGATGACTACTACAAAATTGTAGAATGTTATCTTGGACTGAGAAGCCACCTCAAATTTAGCCAAAGGGCTCATCTCTGTAACTAGAAATGTTTCTATCTTACAGTAACCATGGTAATTATTGTAGGTATAGAATGTAAGACATTACATCTTCTACCTCAGAGACCCCAGGAGACATGGAGATTCCTTGAGGTATAGGGAATACTTAGCATTGGCTCCCAGTTTCTATTGGTAAGAACTGCTTAGGGCAACTGTGATGGTCCTTTTGCTAGTAATAAACAAGCTTTATTACTCTTATGCAGCATGTCTGTGATTCCTTGCATGTCCATTATTGCCAAGAACCTGAGAGTGAGGTTTAAACCTCCTGACAGCGGGGTAGGTGATGGCACCTGGCACTCATGCCCTCTTCCCTAGCCCAACTTGAAGCAGTTCCATCTCTCAAATTGCCAAAAGAGGAGTGGCAGCCCCACCTGGGGGGTTAAGCCAGGGGTGCCAAGCTGCAGGGGGGGTTACTGTGGAGGAGGCTCGGGATAGGGGGACCTCAGGCGGGCAGGACCAGGTCGGATGCCTGAGAGAGGTCCCATAGGCTGTGTCCAGAGGGAAAAAGATCGGGGGGAAAAAAAGACGATCTCTTTATGGACAGGAAATAAGATGCTCCTTATTCCTGTACAGCGCACCAAGTTTTGGGTGGAACTTCTTGTAGATTGCATCCACATGAACACAGAATTTGAGGGGATGGTCCAACCATACCCCGAGGTACTTGAAGGAGGGGACATCTTCAACTGTTGCACCATCATGGGTATGAAAGAAAGGGAGAAGTGTGAGTCTAGCAAGTCCATACCAGCTGCCAAAATTCATAGAGATTGTTTTCTTGGTGTTGAGAGAAAGCTAATTTTCAGGGAACCAGTGCTAGATGTTGTTGAAGTCCAGTTGGAGATGGTCCCTGAGGACAGGGGCAGAGGAGCCAGAGGTAAAGAGTATTGTATCATCTGTATTCATGTAAATGGACACAGAGGAGTAGACAGTGAGAGGTGATTTAGAAAAATTAGGGAAAAAATTGGGCCACAGACAGTTCCTTGAATAATACCTGAGCAGTTTGGGAGTCGGGTGAGAAGAGGGACTCTCCAATTTGGACAGCTTGAGACCTGTCCACAAGGTAGGACAGGAAGCACTTAGCTGAGGAGGAAGTGAATCCAGCTGCCTTAAGCTTGTCCTGGAGAATGGGGTGGGCAAAAGTGTCAAATGCTTTGGCCAAGTTGGCAAAGATGGTAGCGGAGACTAGTGCCTGATCCATGCCAGAAAGGACAGCATCAGTGAACTGGAGGAATCAGGTGGAGTGGGATGTCCTGAAGCCAGAATGAAAAGGAGAGTGATGAAGGAAATTGAGTCAAGAAAACGTGAGAGTTGGGAGAGAACAAAGTGTTCCTGGAGTTTAGCCAGGGTGGGGAGTACAGAGATAGGATGATAGTTTCCATGGAAAGAGGGTTTGCCCCGTTTGGGATGCGGAATGACTGTAGCCAGCTTCCATGAGTTAGGGACTGAGGATAAGGAGTGGGAAAGTTTGGGAAGGTAGGTGATAGGGAGGGCAATAGCATGAGCAGAGAGATACAAGAGTTTGGAGTCAAGACCATTAGAACTCCCAACCTTTTAAGGGTTTAGAGTCAAGAGGACCTTAATAGAAGCAGAAGGGGTGGTGGGAAAGAAGGAGAAAAGGGAGGTGGGGTGGTAGTGAAGTTGAAGCAGAAGAGTGAGGAGGAGGAGGAAGGCAAGGATGAGGAAGAGAGGAGGCACAGGCAATGAAAAAGGAGTTGAAGGAGAATATAACTGCAGTGAGGTCAGACAAAAGGCAAGGCAAGGCAATTTTATTTGTAGGGCACCCAATCCCAGAGGCTCTGGGTGCCTAAAAACAGCATAAATGAATAATACTATAACAATACAAAGTATAAATATAGCAATTTAAAATAGATTAAAAAGGGGTTTCAGAATATTGCAACAGGAAATAGCACAGGATGTGCTCAAGAAACTGATAAAACCAGGGCAAAGAGGTGGGCCTTCAGCCTCCGCTTGAATGCCTCAACTGAGGGAGTCTCCTGGACAGAAGGTGGTAACGAGTTCCACAGGGTCTGCCCAGAGACACTAAATGCACAATCTCCTGAGGTTTTGAGCTGAACCCAGGGAATGTCTAGGAGGCCCCTCAAAGAGGAGTGGAGGGAGATAGCAGAGGTACCCGGTGTCAGGAGTTCTGACAGGTAACCAGGACCCAATCCATATAGGGCCTTAAAGGTGAGGAGAAGACCCTCCTTGAAAAAGACCCTCCACCTGACCGGCAGCCAGTGGACAGCCCACAGGACTGGAGTCACATGACTGGACCTCAAAAGGCCTATCAGCAACCAGGCCACCATATTCTGCACAAGCTGAGTCATCCATCTTAAGATTATGGGGTGGACTGGGACTGAGGGGAGAAGAGAGCATGGATTGCCTTCCAGCTCTTAGGGGGGCAATTAAAGTTTTTTCTCAAGTGTGGATGTGAAGTGTTCAGACCTTGCAAGCCCAGTAGCTCTAATACAGGCATTATGTAAGGCCTGGTAATTAGCAAGGTCAGAAAGTGAGCCAGTGGACTTGTAGGTCCACCAGGCAAGGTCATGCACATGTTGAAAAGCCAGCAACTCTGCTCAGATCCATGGAAGGTGAGATTCTTAGACCCTGGTTCTTCTAAGAGGAGGCATGCTGATCCCAGACACGAATTTGGAGGAGTAGAATTTCAAGGAATTGTCAGCATTGCCAGTTATAAAGACAAGGGACCAATTGGAAGCTACCAGGTCAGCATGGAGGAGGGACAAGTCCAGTGACCAGATGGACCAGATCTGGAAGAGTTTTGGGGGCAGCTTTGGGACATTGAATCTTACACACACAGTAAACCAAATGGTGGCCATTGAGAGTGCTGTGGAGGGTAGCAGCATCCACAAGATCGTGCAAGGAGAAGACCCAGTCCAAGAGAGAGTAATTTAGAGATCAGAGATTATGATGAGTGGGTTCAGAGATCAGTTAAGATAGCAGGAGAGATGTAACGTTCAGGCGTTTTAAGTAGAAAGAGGGAAAACCAACTGAGGTTGAAATCACCTAGGATAAGTAACTCACCAGAGGATGTATGGGATGAGATGGCAGTGAGTGGCTCAATGACTAATGGTGTGGACATGGCTGAACCACAGTAGATTCTGGCAATAAATATGGAAGGGGAAGTAGAGTTCGAGAAGAAGGATTTCATCGGCATAGGGGATGAAGGCAGAGAGTACAGGCTCAAACTGGATGTTTGAGAAGAGGTAAAGGGCTACATCACCATCCATTTGCTTGATCCTGGCAAATAATGATAAAACTGGGCATGGAAACAGACAAACAAGGGACCATGGAGGATATCCAAGACTCTGAGATCAAATTATCATCGGCTTATTTCTGTTATATTCTGTTATGTTCTGCCAACATGTTATGTTCTCTGATGATCATTTTCCATGAATTAAGTGCCCAAATTGGAGTTCTTCTGCTATTTCCATAATTTCTGCTATTCTGTTCCTAAATGTATTCAATAATGAGACTATTTTCAGGCAATCCCAGAAGGTAGGGTATTGAGTACCTACCATACCAGTCCTACCAGCATTTATCTGTAGTCATGATAATGTTTTGCTTTGGAGGGTGTGCAAAAGAATCTAGGTTCTATTTCCAACTTAATTATTTTCAGTTATTTGAGGCTAATGTATGTTGTATGTCCTTCCAAACAGTGTTTCAGTTGTTTTAAAGCAGCGGTAACAATGAAAAATACTTTAAGAAAGAAACTGGTTTATGCCACAATTAATAAAAATATTGACAAACCAATCAAATCTACCATCTTAGGTACTGCCTATGCTGTCTACTGTCATCTTTTTTTCTTTGCTCGATCTTAACCCTTACCAGCTTTACAGTGGTATTAACAAGACAGATGTGGCAACCATTCTTTTGTTTGTTTTTGAGAAAAACTAAATTGAAACATTTATAAAATAGTTAGATTTTGGTAAAACTAGAAACTTTTACCACCAAATAAAACTGGAAAATGCCTGGAATGCCTGGAATCTTTTATAATCAAAAAAGGTAGAACCACATGTTTTGTTTTTTTGCCCAGTTTGGTTGCGCTACTCCTTTAAACCAAATTTTAGAAAATATCTGATGCAACAAAAGTACATATTATTGCTATTGAGATTATGTATAACTGCCAATTATGTATGTTTTGTACTATATTTATGCAATAATGCATGACAGAGTGTGTGTTGTCCTAGGATAACTTCACATCTTGCGTGGTTGAGCACAAGGCCGCAGGCTGACTACATTCAACACCAGGACGTGACATCATCCCAGTGCAACACACATCCTGGAGTGCATTACTGCTATTATAAAATGGCTTGTTTGTATAAAGAAAAAGAAAAAACATTAAAACGTTTATTAAAACCATGTTTTGTCATATTTTCATGGGGTAGGCATACTAAAGAAAATTGAGCTGATTATTTATTGTTTTAGCCAGTAGGTGGACCTGCTGTAACTGTGTGGTTCTGTGGCTTTACCCACCCAACCTTGCTTCTATCATTTACAAAACACTTATTGTTTTTTTGGTTTCCCCCATCTTTCTGTTCTCTTGTATATGTCTGTCTGCCAACCCCCACCCCAGCTCTCTGTCTCTCTCTGTTTCTCGCTGTCTTGCTTTGTTGCTTCATTGCTTATGTGAAGCTAAAAGCCCACCACAGCCCCCCCCGCATGCACTGCTGACATCATGGTGATGACTGTCTGCATGTAGTTCTCCCTGTATGGTTACCATCTGTTTTATAATGGGAAAAGAAAAAGAAAGGAGATCATGACAAAACATACCATCGAGGGTGAGTAACAAGCGCACTGTGCTTTTTAACACATGAACACATGTGCTCAGTCTGTTCAGGGAAGGTGGGGACAGCAGAGGCTGACCACTCAGACTGTTCAAGATGAGCAGGAATAGCAAATGCCCATAGCAGCAGTTAATGCCGAAACTGATGGCAGTGACGGCTTCATCTAGGGAAAGGTGGGGACAGCAGAAGCTGACTGCTCAGACTGTTCAGAAAGGGTGGGGAGAGCAGAAGCCCATAGAAGTGGGAAGTGCTGAAGCTGATCACAGTGATGGCTTCATGAAAAAAATACTTTATTTTAAAACAATGAAGCAGTGGCCATCTAAATATGTTGTTCTGTGATGTTCCACACATTTGGAGCCTGTTGCCAGTTATGTAGATATGCTGGCAGGCAGGGAATTTCATTATGAAAATGTACAGAAGTACTGGCAGAAGCCACAGTAGCCATGCCAAGTGTGGGCAACCTGACATGGCATGTGAATTGATTTCTCTAACATTTAAAGTGGTCATGTGTGTGTGCATCCCGTCTGAGTGTACTGATTAAAGAAAGGAAACATGATTCTTCATGCTCTTTCCCCTCCAGTCCAGTTCACAATATTTTACAATATTACAAAGTTCTCTCAGAATTTCTGTTTTATTATTCCCTGTTGGTAAAAAAGTATGGATCTGCACATACAGTATTTGAAGAAATAATGCTGTTGCTGGTTATATTTAGAAGTCAGTAGACATCTGGGAACAAGCGACCACTGCACAGTGTGCTACACAATAAGCACAACCATGGAGACAAGCCATACAAAAACAAGCATACTGGACTTTAGAAGGGCTGACTTTGGCAAAATGGGTGAATACCTGAGGAATACACTAGCAAATGGCCAAAAAGGAGGGGTGGAAGAACAACGGAGGAAAATCAAAACTGCCATCATAGAGGCAACAAGCCTTTGTGTGAAACATATAAAGAAAACAAAGCGGAGTAAAAAACCACTATGGTTCTCAAAAGAGGTGGCAGGGAAGGTTAAGGAGAAAAAGGCTGCATTCAAAAAATATGAGGCATCACAGAAGGAGCATGACAGGGAACTGTATCAATTAAAGCAGAAAGAAGTGAGGAAGGCAGTCAGAATAGCAAAAGCCCAAACTGAAGAAAAAATAGCCAAGTCAGTTAAGAAGGGGGATAAAACCTTTTATAGGTACATTAGGGAGCATAGAAAGGTTAAGGGAGGAATAGTGAAGATTAATAAGGGAGAGGAGAGGTGTGCAGAGAGAGACAGTGAAAAGGCAGAGATTTTGAATGAATACTTTTACTCAGTATTCACAAAAGAAGATGAGGAGTTACCTAAACCAGACAATAGAAGCACTCTGGGTAAGGGGGTTGACACCAGTCCATTTATAGAAGAAAGAGTCCTGAAAGAACTCTTAAAACGCAAGGTGGACAAAGCAATGGGGCCTGGTGGGATTCACCCCAGAATCCTAAAAGAACTAAGGGAGGACCTAGTGACACCACTGACCACACTTTTTAACAAATCATGGGAGGATGGGGTGGTACCTGAGGACTGGAGGAGGGCAGATTTGATTCCCCTTCACAAAAGTGGGAGCAAGGCAGAAGCAGGAAACTACAGACCTGTAAGTTTGACCTCAGTGGTAGGGAAAATGATGGAATCACTTCTGAAAGAAAGAATTGTTGAATACCTAGAGGCTAGCAGGGCACAGAACCCAAAGCAGCATGGATTTACAGCAGGAAGGTCATGTCAGATGAATCTAATAGATTTCTTTGACTGGGTGACCAAAGTAATAGACCAGGGAGGGGCTGTGGATATGGCCTGCCTAGACTTTAGCAAGGCATTTGACACAGTCCCACACAAAAGATTAATAATCAAGTTAGCCAGCCTGAGAGTGGGTCCCAGGGTGGTAACCTGGGTTACAAACTGGCTGCAACAGGACACAGAAGGTAATAGTGAGTGGAACACATTCCGAAGAAAGGGGTCACTAGTGGGTACCTCAGGGCTCAGTACTGGGTTCAGTCCTCTTTAACATCTTTATAGGTGACATTGCAGAGGGTCTGGAGGAAAGGTATGTCTCTTTGCAGATGATACAAAGATCTGTAACAGAGTTGATACACAAGGGGTAGAAAGGATGAGAAGGGACTTGGCAAGGTTGGAGGAATAGTCAGACATATGGCAACTTAGATTCAATGCAAAGAAGTGCAAAGTAATGCACCTGGGAAACAAAAACCCAGGAGAAGAGTACACAATAGCAGGGGAGGTACTAACAACAACAAAAATGGAACGGGACTTGGGGGTAGTCATATCAGATGATCTAGAGGTGGGTAAGCAATGAGAGAAGTCAGTAAGGAGAGCCAGGGGGATACTGGGATGCATAGGAAGGGGCATCACAAGTAGAAAAAGAGAAGTGGTTATCCCTCTGTACAGACAGTTGGTGAGACCCCATCTGGAGTACTATGTGCAGTTTTGGAGACCTCATCTACACAAGGACATAGGCAGGATGGAAGCAGTCCAGAGAGGCAACTAAAAATGGTGCAGGGTCTGCATCAGAAATCATATGAAGAGAGACTGAAAGAGCTTAATATGTATACCCTTGATGAAAGGAGGGACAGGGGGGACATGATAGAAATGTTCAAGTACCTCAAGGGAATCGAAAAAGCCCAGGAGGGTAGCATCTTTGAGAAAAAGAGATGTGTAAGAACAAGGGGACACAATTTAAAGATAGAGAGGGGACGGCTCAGGGGAAATGTGAGCAAATCTTTTTTCACGGAGAGAGTGGTGGATGCATGGAACTGCCTTCCTGGGGAGATTGTTGGGGCTAAAACAGTGGTGGAATTCAAACATGCATGGGACAGACAAGGCAATTGTAGTGGGGGGGTGGCAGGAAGTAGGATGTTGGTTAACTAGAATCTGCAGCTTATCCAGTAGGTAGGGAAATGGGCAGACTGGGTGGGCCAAGTGGTCCTTATCTGCAGTCAAAGTCTATGTTTCTTTGTTTCTATGTATTGTTTATAACTGTTAAAATACTTTCACTTGATAAATTGCCCAAACCCCATTTATCCCATATTTTGTACCAGGGGTCTATTTATTTTATTTTTATTTAGAAAAGTTTCACCAGGAAAGACAACATGAACTGAAAACAGCTAATTTCCAGAAAGGGGGAGGGGGTTGCATAAGGGGGAGAGCAAAAATCAAGAGAACACAGTGTGTAAATCAAATACAGTGCAAAAACAAGTCAGTACAAATACAATGTTAGGAATACGATAATGTGAACAGGTAGCCAAGAATCAACATAGGACATAGTGTGCAATTGAATACCATGCAAGACAAGCCAGTACAAATACAATCTAAGAACATGATAATGTAGACAGGTAGCCAGGCAAATGGCATACAGTATGCTTCACAAGTGCTAAATGAGAGTATTGGAGTGACGGAGGGAGGGAAGGGAACTAAGTGCTATACTGTGGCATAATAAGACAGTAAAACCAGCAGGGTGTAGGGGGTGGAGGATGTGTGGAGAATGGAAGAAAAAGCAGCCAAAAACCTACTCTCCAGTCCCCAGCAGGATGCTGAGAACCGTACGAGTGGACTGGGAGCTGGCAAGTTAATGAACAGAAACAGAGTGAGGGGGAGAAGTAGCAAGGGTGAGACAGTGGGTGGAAGATGGTGAATGGAAGAAAAGGCAGCCAAAGCCTACTCCCCACCAGGATGCTGAGAACCCTGCAAGGGGACTGGGAGCTGGCAAGTTATTGAAGAGAAGGAGATTGAGGGGGAGAAGTAGCAAGGGTGAAACAGAAGGTGGACGGTAAAACCAGCAGGGTGAGGGAGGGAGGTGAAGGACATGTGGAGAATAGGAGAAACGGCAGGCCAAGACCTACTCCCCACCAGGATGCTGAGAACCCTGTGAGGGGAATGGGAACTGGCAAGTAACTGGAGGGAAAGAGAGTGAGTTGGAGAAGTAGCAAGGGTGAGACAGAAGGTGGAAGGTGGAGAACGGGAGAAAAGGTAGCCAAAACCTACTCCCCACCAGGATGCTGAGAACCCTGTGAGGGGACTGGGAGCTGGCAAGTTATTGGAGAGGAAGAGAGAGAGGGGGAGAAATAGCAAGGGTGAGACAGAAGGTGGATGGAAGGGCAGAGTCTGGAGGACAGTTGGGGTGGTAAAGATGGTCTGAGGAAAGGCACAGTAGGGAAGCCAATGGGGGGACTTTAGGCAGAGGTGAGCTTAGGAAGGACAAAGTGGGGAGTCGATAGGCAAGGTGGGCTAGGGGATGGTGAGGGAGATTACAAGGGATTAATTGCAGTTTCAGCAGAGAACAGTGTGTCTGTGAAGGAGGAGAACAGAGGAATAGTGGGGAAGGGAAGGGAAGAGTAGGGAAACTGACTGTGAGGTTGATAGGTAGGGTGGGCTGGGGGTGGTGAGGTTTGCAAATGATTAATTGCAGTTGCAGCAGTGAATAGTGTGTCTGTGAAGGAGGAAAGCAAGGGAATGGTGAAATTGGGCAGCATGAATATTGGGGGGGAAGGAGTTCCAAATATTAGGGAATTTGTACGAGAAGGCGGAGTGACCAGATGAAGTACGCTGAGGTGGTAGGGCAAGTGCTCTGTGTATGGAAGACTTGAGGGAATAGCAGGAAGGGGGAGGGATAGAAAAAAGGGAGGACAAATAAGGTGGCAGGGAGCCGAGCCAGTACTTCCCTACTAGATTAGCAGTGTGAGACAGGCATCTGGTAGAGAGGGATGGGAAGGAGAGAGAGGTATAAAGATTGCAGCAGTGGGTGAGAGGAGGGCAGCCAAGTATATAACGGCAGAAGGAATTGAAGAGAGTGCCCAGTCTGGATAGGGTGGTCTTAGGGGCAGAATTGTAGACAATGTCCCCGGTGTCAAAGACTGGGAGAATTATCTTTTGGACAATTTTATGCCTGGCTTGCATAGGCAGGCAACTGCGGTGTCTGTACAGTGCACTGAGCTTAGGGAGTAGTTTTTTGTGTATGGCATCAACATGTACCTCAAAGTCAAGATTATTGTCTAGCCACTGCCCAAGGTACTTAAATGAGTGGACATCATCCAGAGTAGCACCTGACAGGATATGAAAGACGGGAGGTGGAGACCAATCTGGACAGCTTTTGTCTGGTGCCAAAGGACAGAGACAGTTTTTTTGACATTCATAGAGAGTTGTTTAGTGCTAAACCAGCACTGGACATTGGTATAGTCCAGCTGCAGGCTGGTAGACACCTTGGTGGGGGAGCTCCCAGAGAAGAATAACACAGTGTTATCTGCATACATGTGGATACTAGCAGATGAGCAGGCATCAGGTAGATCATTCAGGAAAATGGAGAACAGTATAGGTCCAAGTACTGAGCCTTGGGGAACACCTGTGTTAATTGGTAGAGGAGGGGAGGTGGAATTGCTGACTCGGACAGATTGGGTCTGGCCCATGAGGTAGGACTGGAATCAGTTGGTGGCAGTTTTAGAGAGGCCAGTCACAGTCAGCTTGGAGTGGAGGAGGGTGTGTGAGACAGTGTCGAAGGCTTTGGCCAGGTCGACAAAGATGACCCAGGTGATGTGTCCCTGATCCATGCCTGTGAGAATGGAGACAGTGAGCCAGAGGAGGGAGGTGGTTGTGGAGTGGGCTTTATGGAACCCAGACTGGAAAGGGGTGAAAATGGAAGAAGAGTCAAGGAAGAGGGTGAGTTAATCCAGAGTCAAGTGCTCTTGGACCTTAGCCAGAATAGGGAGCAAGGATATAGGATGGAAGTTACCAGGGTTGGAGGGGTCCCTCCCTTTGGGAAGAGAGATCATGGTAGTGGACTTACAGGCCTTAGGTACAGTCACGTGTAAGATGGAGGGATTTAGAAGACAGGTCAGTGGGAGAGCTATAGCGTAAGCAGATAGGTGGAGGAGTTTAGGGTCGAGACCATCAGGGCTTCTTCCTTTGTTGGGATTAAGGTAAGTAGCAGGGAGGACAGGCTTGAAAGAGATGTATGTGGCAGTGGGGGACTGAGTGAGAGAGGGGGAGTCGGGGGGAGATGGGTGATGGAGGGAAGTGAGGCAAGGAGGGAAGAGGCACAGGTAGTGAAGAAGTTATTGAACTCTTCTGCCATGGTGGGGGGGTCATCTATTGTACGAGAGCCAATTTTTAGGACAGGAGAGGGGGTTGGGTGAGTGGAGAAAATAAGGCATGGATAGCCTTCCAGAATTTGAAAGGGGCATTTATGTTTTCTTGAAATGAGGCATTGAAATACTCTGCCTTAGCGAGACAGATGGCACAGCTACAGGTGTTCTGGAGTGAGCAATAGTGTTGAAGATCATGGGGGGCATCTGAGGACTTGAATATTGCCCACGTTTGATCATGCATGGTCGACATGCAATTAATTCTGCTGAAACCCATGGGAGGTAGTTTCCTCAGACCCTTGCATTTCTTAGCAGGGCATGGAGGTCCCAAGCAGACAAGAATTACATGCTAAGGAAGAACAGGGCTGCATCCACAGAGGGGGCAGAGGAGGTGCACAATCAGTCAGTATTGGTCAGATCACTATGGATAGCAGACAGGTCAGAGGAATGCAAAGAGTGAATGTTAAATATGATAGGAGGGGATTTTATATAGTGGATTTTGCGCACTCAGTAGACCATGTGATGGTCATTGAGTACACCAGGGAGTATACCAGACTTTATGACATGGTGGGGGTGTAAGGATAGAACCCAGTCAATTAGGATATGTTTACCAGTTTTATGATTCAGGCATGTTGGGTCTGTAATTAATTGCTTTAGGTTCAATGATGATAAGTGATTGCAGACTATGGACTATTTGCTGGAGAGCCAGTTTACGTTGAAGTCCACAAGGAGGTATAATTCACCAGGGGTGGCAAGGGATGAGGTGGTGGAGATATCATCAATGATAGACAAGGGAGCAGAGACAGAAAGACTGGAACAGCAGTAGACACCACCGATGAAGATGAGAAGGAAGCAGGGAAGGGCTCATTTTAATATCAGCAGTTCATAGGCATAAGATGAGGTGGACTGTAGGCAGATAGAGTATTTGATAGAGGTGGAGACATACATGGTGACACCCCCACCCCAGGACGTACTGTCTTAGCGGGTGATAGAGTACCCACAAATGGAGATGGCTGTGTCTGGAATTTTGGAGCTAAGACATGATTCTGTGATAATGAGAACTGAGGGCTTTAGTTTAATTAATTATTTATTTATTTATTTAACAATATCGGAATTACAATCCTTTGAGTCAGGGACTCATTTACAAAGGCTCCACGTCATAGTAGTATAGAAGTTTACAGTATGCATCAAACAGGAGTTATACAGTGAGAAAGGAACATTTTACATACAGAGTGAAAAACAAAGTTGAGCAAAGATACAAGGTAGGTTATTAAATGAGAATTATATTTCAAACAAAAGTAGGTGCTATACAGGCTCAACAGAGTGGTATACCAGAGATAGAGGAGTAGGCAGGACAGGGTCCCTTGTCGAGTGATAGTGGGGCTGGTCAGGAGAAGACATGGTAAGCAGGATGGGACTGAATGGAGCTAGGGGCTAGTCAGATTAGGGGCAGTTACAGTTATGGGAGGTAAAGAGATGGCCCCTGAGGAGGGACTTGAAGCAACCAAGTCTGCCTTCATGGAAGATAGAGCTAGGTAGGGCATTAAACCAGGAAGTGGTTCTGTAGCCAAAAGACCTCTGTGCCAAGGCAGGTGGGGAAAGTAACAAGTTGGGTGAGGTCCAGTACAGCAATAGCATCTTTGTGTTGGGAAGCAGAGTAGGAGAGCCAATTGATGTTGAAGTCACACAGCATTAAGTGTTCAGACTTAGGGGGTAGGTGGGAACGGTAGTCAAGTACTGATTGGAAAGCAAGTTTCTGGTTGTTGGGGGGAATATAGATGGAGGTGATGATCAGTGGGGCCCTGGAGGTGCCAGTGGTGATTTTTAGAGAGAGAGAGCTTGGGCACCAGACTCCAGCAGGGGGGAAGGGGCATGTCCTTGTAGAGACTCACAGAGATAAATCACACACCCACCCCCATGTTTCCCAGCTCTGTCTTCCCTGAGCAGGGTGTATCCGGGTGTATAGTTGTGACATGCATGGCTGCAGGAGATCAGTTTTGGGGAGGACACTCCTAATATTTAGATGGACAATACTAAGCTCCTTTGGTAAATCAGGTGTAGCGATGGGGGGGACCATGGTTGGCTTCAATGTCATCTGATGTGAGGAGTAGAAGCATTGTAAGTAATCTGGATGCTATAAATGGACACTTCTTTATATGGGAGTATGGACAGCTGAAGGCTGGAGTAGAATTAGTTGTCCTTTTGCAGTGCATTGTAAAGGCTCATAATGAAGTCAAGTCAGGTCCCGTTCCAAAGAGAAAACCAGCAACAGGTTGCCAGGGAGAATGTAGGAAGGAGGGCTGACAGGAGGTGGGGAGAGTGAGGGAGGGAAGGCGCGTGATGGGAGTGGGGGAGAAGGATGTGCAGAAGTAGGAAGAGAAGTAGGTGTGAGCAGTAAGGGAAAGTAGGTAAGGAAGAGAAGGAACATGTTTGTGCACTGAGAGGAGGTAGAGTTATTAGAAAGTGAAGAAGGTTTTGGAAAGGAGGAGGTAGGAGAAAATTCAAGTAGTGCAAGTATGTAGTGGATAGTAGGGCTGCAAGATTAGCACAGTGGTAGGAGGGCCACCTTAAGTGTACATGGTTGGGGGTTCAAAACTGACTAAAGCCAGGGGCCAGATTTAGGTAGGAAAAGAAGGTATTGGAGGATAGCACTAGGGGGCAGAGGAGGAAAATAGTAAGGAGAAAAGAGAGAGACTCAGGAAGGAGGGGAAAGATTGGGCTCTTGTTAGTGACTCCTAGTGGCTGTGGAGTACAAGTTGCAATTTGGAGGGTGGTCTCACTGAATGCAAGAAGTCTTGGTAATAAATCAGCAGAATTACAGGCTCTCGCAGCAATAGGGAGGTTAGACATCATGGAAATGTGGGCCACCCAGTACCAGGAATGAGATTTGATGGTCTCAGATTATAAGATGTTCAGGAAAGACAGGGCTAAGGGAAAAGGAGGATGGCATGGCAATATTTGTATGGAAGGGCATAAGGTACATAAGAGAGATGGGGAAGGAAGGCAGAACTAAGGCCCTATGGATGCAGTTCCAAGACTTACAAAATAGGACACTGAGGATGAGAGTGGTGTACGGTCTGCCAGCCCAAAGGGATGACCTGGATAGGGAGTTAGCTGAGCAAATCAGAAGGGTCTGTAGGAAAGGGAACACTATGGTGGTGGGGGACTTCACCCAAATTACCACAAGTGCAGAGTAGAAGGTCATATTAGAGGCATTCCTGGTGCAGTTAGTCTAGGAGCCAACTAGATTGGATAGGACTCTAGACCTAGTTCTGTCAAATGGGGAGGCTGTAAGGGATCTGGAAGTGGAGGACCCTCTGGCTGGGGGTGACCTCCACGTGGTATGGTTCATGCTCAATATGGGCAGGGAATCAGGAGGTACAAGTACCAGGGTGATTGAATTTAAGGGGGCAGACTTTAAAAGGATGGGGATATTGTGGGCAGGCATCTGGTGGGTATTTGATCATGCATGGATGCTAGCCATAAATTGGATATTATTAAGGAAGGGCTGGTGGAGGCTACTGGGACATGTACAAGAACAAGGAGTAAGAAAGGGAGGGCACAAAAAAACAAACAGCTGGCTGACGCAGGAGGTCATGGAGGGGGTGAGGGCCAAGAAAAAAGCATTTCAGAGACTCAAGTAATCAGGAGGGGAGGACAACAGGGAGATGTATATGAAAAAGTCCAGAGAGGTTACCAGGCTGGTCAGAGTAGCCAAGGCTTCCAGGGAGCTGAGATTGGTGCAGGGCATTAAGAATGGAGAAAAGAATTTCTTCAGATACATCAGTGAAAGATGAAAAAATAAAGATCAGACAGTGAGGATAAAGAAGGATGGGGGCTGGGTGGAGAAGGGAAAGGACCAGGCAGAGGCACTAAATGACTACATCTGCTCTGTTTTCATGAAGGAGAAAGGGGGGCAGGCACTACCTGGAAGAGGAGGAGTGAGTGGGGGAGTGAATGATTCAGTGATTACCAAGGATAGGGTGCTGAAAGGATTAAAGGCACTGAGGGGGATAAGGCGCTGGGTCCAGATGGCATTCACCCTTGGGTACTTAAAGAAGTAGCTGAGATCCTGGCAGGACCATTGGCAGACCTGTTCAATACCTCCTTGGACACAGGATGCATACCACTGGACTAGAGGAAGGCCCATGTGGTACTCATTCACAAAAGTGGACTCAAGGAAGAACCAGGCAACTACTGACCAGTAAGTCTCACATCAGTTGTGGGAAAACTGATGGAGATGATCCTAAAAGAGAGGCTGGTGACCTTTTTGGAGAACAATGGCCTGCAGGATGGTCAGTAGCATGAGTTTGTCTCAGGAAAATGTTGCCAGACAAACCCAGTTGACTACTATGACTGGGTGACAAGGGAACTGGACAAAGGCCATGCGGTGGATGTCCTGTATTTGGATTTCAGCAAGGCCTTTGATTCGTGCCACATGGGAGGCTGGGGGGAGCTGGAATATATAGGGGTGGGAACAAAGATGGTAAATCGGTTCACCAATTGGCTGAAGGGTAGGCTGCAAAGGGTGGTGGTAGTGGTGGGGGAACTCTCATCGCTGCGGGATGTGATGAGTGGAGTGCCACAGGAATGAGTGTTGGGACTGGTGTTGTTTGCGATTTTCATTGCTGATATCTCCCACAGGGTCCAGAGTAAGAGCAGTCTCTTCATGGATGACACAAAGATGGGAGCTGTGGTAGATGACATCAAAGGGTAGAGTGGGCTTCAGGAGGACCTGACCAGACTACAGGATTAGTCAGATGCATGGTAGTTGGAATTTAATGCCAAAAAGTGCTAGGTATTTCACTTTGAGGCTAAGAACCAGGGGGGAGCTATCAGCTGGGGGGACAGCTGGAATGCACAAAGGAGGAGAAGGATCTAGGGGTTCTCATAACATGGAGTATGAACAACTCAGCTCAGTGCAGGAAGGTGGCAGCAAAAGCCAACAGGTTGCTGGGATGCATAGTGAGGGAAATCTCCTCTAGAAATAGGGAGGTGATCATGCCCCTCTGCAGGTCGCTAGTAAGGCCGCACCTGGAATACTGCATGCAGTTCTAGCACTCATTCCCGAAGAAGGACATCAGATTGTTGGAAGGAGTACAGTGTAGGATGACAATATGATCCAGGAATTAGAGGAATACTCCTATGAGGAGAGGATGGGTGAGCTGAACGTGTATTCCCTGGTGAGAGGAGGCATGGGGTACACGATCGAAACCTTTAAATACCTAAAAGGGATAAACAAGTCTAGTACAGAAGGGATTTTCCAGATCAGAAGGGGAAGGGTCACAAGGGGGCATCAGCTGAGACTGTAGGGGGGAAGATTCAGGAGGGAAGTCAGGAGACAGTATTTCACAGAGAGGGTGGTGGACAAGTGGAATACTCTGCCTGAGGAGATAGTAGTCTGTAGCACAGTAGATGGTTTTAAAGAGGGGATGGGACAGAGTGAGAGGGGGGTAGTTATGAAGAGGGGAGAGGATGGGTGGGGCAGCTGCAAGGTGACAGGCTAGCTGCATAATCAAGCAGACTCGATAGACCATGAGGCCATTATCTGCTGGTGTCTTTGTATGTTTGTATGTTCGTAACTGGGCACTTAGTTACATACGTGCAAGGTCATGTGACCACAGCCTATCTATAAATTTAGGGACGGACCAGGGTGGGCAGGTAGAGGGGTGGCGGGACAGTCGACGTGAAGTGTTGATGGGCTAACACCCCCTTTCAACAGCTCTTGGAATTTTGCTGAGAAGCAGCATGTTCCAGCTTTCCATACCTGCTTTGGGCTCCATGTGTACTCCGCAGTTGTTTGGAGTGTTTGTGGGGGTGCGAGTTCCGAGTGAAGCCTGAAGAGGAGACAGGTAACAAAGAGATAAGTCCCAGGGTAGGAAGGCTGAATGAAGAACAACATCTGAACTGCGCATGTGCAGGAATACCGGCAAATTCGAAGCAAGTGAAATTCAGTCAGTACACAATTCAAATTACAGGTGAATGTTTCACATTCCAGTCAGAAACATGTTCAAATTCATAAAATAAAAGCTCCCTTGCTTTAAAGCTCTTTACATAAGCCAGGCACTCCCCTGTTTGAGTCCCTTTGAAAAACTATCAGTGATACTCTTCCTAATTAAAGTAATTAAAACTGGGAGAAAATCTCTGTGTTTGGCAAGTGGTATAATAGATAATAGTCATGCCTGTGTATTCTATTCCCTTTTTTTAACTTTACTCCATAGCTCCACTGTGCATACCAAGTCCAAGGATTGGTGATTTAATTGGTCTCATATATCGATTGTACAAGAGGTGGCCAAGAGCCATAATATGAACTAAGCTACTTCTTTCATTTTCCATGCAGTGCCTTTTTCTTCTGTCTAACACATGAGAAGTGGGATCCTTTGTGCCACCTTATATCGTTTCAGCTATGGTAAATCGAAACCTCCTTTACTTTTTGTTAAGGTAAGTTCTTTCCACTTGAACCTTGGTCTTATTTAGCCCCATATAAACATATTGAGTGACTTCTGAACTGATTTCTAGTCTCAGGTAGGTGCAGTACTGTATATGGAGGAGAATGTTCTGGAATAGAAATAAGAATCATTGCAAGATATTCATTTGAATAGAGACACTTTCTCTTGTAGAGCTAAACATACTTCATTTGAAATCTGTTTGCATAACTTTCATCAACCCCATAATTGTTTTTATAATTGGTGAAGATTGGTCATAGTTTTAATTGCCAGGTACCACATAAAATTGTTCCCGGGTTGCACCTGGAAATGAGCCTTAGCATCAGTGTGCCTTTCCCAATCACCAACATTTTAAATAAATAAATAAAATGCTTGTGTGCCCACATATGATATACAGTAGTGTTTTTAATTCCCTTATTAATTGGACACCTGGGGTATTATTTCTGGGGGGGTCTACATTTCTTTTAGCTTTTTAGGTCTGATCATAGTTCATAAGTATTTGCTTTACATATGGAAAGGATTCTATTGGGTGAAAAGGTATTTATTGCATCATTTGTACACATGGAATTGTGATTGTGATCCGGTCCAAAAAGCAGAATGCACCCTGGGTTAGCCTTGCCCTTCTACAATTACTAAGAAATCGGGATAACCTCTGGCACCTTGCCACTGAAACGGGTCGTCTGTCTGATAGGCAGGCTTACAATGCAGCCCAGAATAAGTGCTCTTGGGCCATCCGGAAAGCCAAGGCCGACCATTACCAGGCCACCCTTACCTCCTCCTGGGGCTCAGCCCGGACTTTCTGGGATAATATTAAACAACTTAACGGAAAATCTCGCTCCTCTGCCCCATCCCAGCTCACTAGAAATGGCACTACCACCACCGAGCCTGCCACCATAGCTAACTGGCTCAACACCACTTTCACTGACCTTAGCTCAGTCCTCCCTAGTAATTTCTTTGACCCTCCCCCCAACCAACCTCCCCCTGTCTTCCAGCACCTCAGCTTCCACCTGCGTAAGATTTCCACCCGGGAAGCCAGACCCATCCTAATCAAAGCTTTGAATAGCAACAGTCCCAGCAGTGACTCACTGGACCCAGTATCCTCAGGCTGGTGCTAGATGAAGTCCTTGCCCCACTCACCAGCCTAATAACTGATCACTCTGCTGGACAATTTCCCATGGCTTGAAGCCATAATCACTCCAATTCATAAAGGCGACAGGTTGTCGACAACAACTACTGACCAATCTCCATCCTCCCACCCATCTCTAAAGCCCTGAGAAAGTGGTGGCCATTCAAATCACTGATTATCTGGCTAAGCATAACATCTTATGCCCAGAGCAACATGGCTTGTGCTGGTCACAGTACCAGCACTGCCCTAATTGAATTCTCCAACTTCCACACACCTCCTGGATACCAGCTCCCTAGCTGGTGCAGTGTTCATTGACCTCTCAAGGCATTCGACACCGTCTCCCATCCACTTCTGCTGAATGCTCTCTGCCACACTGGTCTCTTGGCTGGCCCCCTAGCATGGTGCACAAGCTATCTTGCCGCTCGATCACAGTGTGTAAAAATCAATGGGATACTCTCTGATACCCGTCCCATTCACTCTGGGGTCCTCCAAGGCTCCATCCTGGTCCCCTTCTCTTCTCGCTCTATCTGAACACCCTGCCCAGTGCATGCCCTGGCAAAATTCTCCTGTATGCAGATGACGCTGTCCTTTTGCCACCACATAATCCGTCTCCCTTCAGGACACCCTACAGCAGTCTTTCAATAGCGCTGAAGCTTGGTTTAAGGAGCACAGACTCGTCATCAATCTTAAAAAGACCAAAGCTATGCTCTTTTCCCACCCCAAAACAAAGCTAGCAACCACCCACTCTATATCCTTCCTAGTACCAATCAGCCACTGGAACAAGTCTGCTCCTACAAATACCTTGGAGGTTACCTTGACTCAGCCCTCACATTTCCACAACCACATCAATGCCCAACATCCGCCACTAACAGAACGGCATCCTCTTCCGTCATAGAGACCTGCCTTCCCCAAATGCACTCCGCTCGCTGTTACGCTATCCGTTTTGTCCCTTTGTAGACTATGGTCTACCAGTCTATGCTGCTGCCGACACCACTGCACTCAAAAATTCACCTAACCCTGAATAAAGCCTGCAGACTGATTACTGGTGCCCCAGGCTCACACACACCTGTCAGCTGTATGTCGAGGCTAAACTCCTTACCCTGGATAAACGGCTCTGATATCAAACCTGTCTCCTCACAAAAAAAACCCTACTCGGGCTCTCCCCCCCTGGGGTAACGGCATCCATCCACCAGAGCCCTCCCACTATTGCAACACGGTCATCCAACAAGACCACTCTAATGGTCCCCAGATCAAGAGCCAGCCATGGCCAGAGGTCCTTCTGCTACAGAGCCCCATCCTGGTTTACCTCTCTCCCTGCCCTCATCACCAATGCCACCACCATCTCCAAGTTCAAAACCACCCTTTGAAACCAACTCTTCAACACTCGTAGCTGCTCCTGTCTCTGAAAGTAGCCTCCACCTCGACTTCTCATGACAATGCCCTCTGGGCGGCTCTCCACCTAGCCATCCCCACCATCACTTCCTGGTACACTGTGCCTATGTCTAACCTGGCCAATGCCAGCTGTTTCATTGTATACCTATTAGATTGCTCAATTTTTGATACCAACTTGTGTAACAACTGTTCTTAATTACATGTACCCTGTAACCTAAATGTATTTGTCTGACCTCAGTGTGACGTGGCGCCTCTGTTGAACGCCTATTGTTTTGCAAACCTATGCTATGTAACCAAAAACACTATGTATGTCTTTAATGTGATGAGGTACCTTTGGAAACGAGCCTCTGGCTCAAAGGTTGTAAACTGATTTTACAAATAAATAAACAAAATTGCTCACCTCTCCCACTGCAACATATTGTATCTCAGAGTCATTATGGCTGTGGGTGGAGCCTACAGCCATCTTGCTGTCTGTAGTTGGAAAAATGGAAGAACGTGGAACACATTTTTGAACATTTCAATTAATCCTTCCACAACTATAAATCATTATGCCAATTAAATAAAATACTCCCTTCTTTCTGTTTAAAATGTTGGAGACAGCACTAAAGCTGCTTATCAGATGGCCAATAGGAAACTGAAATAGCTTGTTAACTATTGGTTGGCTATTAAACTGGAGATTTATTTACCTGCTTTGAAATGCAACAACTTGTACATTTAAATACTTAGCATTTTAACATTGTATTGCTATTAGCTTCAGTTTGGCAAGTATTGTCTTTCAAGAAAGATTCATACCTCATTAATGTCACCTTTTCCCAGGAACAAATGTACAAAGATTGACACTGTTTTTTTAACCTCTTAAGATACTATCTGATAAGACCTGTCTCAGACATATGCCAGGTCTTTGATGAACTATCCAAGCTACAGTAATTATAGTGTATAGTGGAGTGTTGTTCTATATAGAATTCCACCCCTTTCAAAATGCTGTTGTACAACAGTTCAAAGGTCATGGAATGTGATTCTATCCTACTGTGGTAGAACAGCATTCTAGAACCTCTGAGATAGCATGAGTTGCTTTCATTTTGAAAGCAAAACAACTCACAAACACATATTTCACACAGTACTATACACTATAAAAAATACAGGATGAGCAACTCTATACAGAACCAGTGTGTTTTGCCACCTCGGGGTTCTGATTCCCATGGACCTCTCGAGCTTTGCTCTTGAGGTCAGGGGGAATCAGAACCCCTCTGTGGCAGAACACATTGGTTGTGCATAGTTGCCCATCCAGTATTCTCTAGATAGTGTATAGTGGAATGCTGTTATGCATGAAATTCCATGCCTGGAATATGCTTGTTCTGCTGCAGTAGAGATGTCATTATGTTGTTGTGCTGCAGTAGTGATGTCAGTACTGCAGTTGAACCACTTGGAATGCTGGCACATTGTGGCTTTCCTCTAATTCTGTGGTGACAGTATTCTAGAACCTCTAGAGACTTCAAAAGTCAGTTTCACTATGAAAAGAGAAAAAAACACAATGCACACTACTATACACTATAATAAATGCAGGATGAGCAACTTTATGCACAGCCTGTGTGTTCCGTCACCTCAGGGTTCTGATTCTGATTCGCTCGAGGTCAGAGAGAATCAGAACCCCTCTGTGGCAGAACACACTGGTTGTGCATAGTTGCCCATCCAGTATTCTCTATATATAGCAGTCAGCAGGCATTTTTTGCTATGCTTTTGGGGGGAAAAATATATTGAGCTACAGCAAACACACACACACACATTGTACACACCATCCTCATGGTCACAACATTCAAAATAAATATTGCAATCTAATATAAAACAATAAACTGTTTATGTCAGTGAAGACAGTGAAGTTCCTTTAAAGAGTTAGTATTAGATTTTAAAAGCAGTCAGCCATTACTTTTATATCTGAGGTACTTTTTCTTTTCCCTTTGTTTAACTAGAAGATTGTTTACCTGATACTAGTAGGTGTGATGTGTGGAACAGCTCTTAGCCTGGCAGCTGACATATCTTACTCTACTGCCCCACACTAAAGCATAAGCATTATGACCTCAATGACTGTGACATCACTGCTATTTAGGAACAGCAAGTGATCTGTGATGTCACAGTCAGTGAAATCACAATGCTGATGATGTAGTGTGCGGCAGTAGAGAAAGCTATGTCAGCTGCCAGGCTAAGAGCTGGTCCACACATCCAGCACAATACTATCACATAGAATAATTTCTGATGAGCAGAAGGAAAAAGGAAAATACTTAAGAAATAAAAAATTATGACTGCTACTTAAAATTTGTATTATTTTCCTGTCTGCCTGTTTTGGCTCCACTAGCTCGTTAAATATTTCTTATCCTATATTTTGTATCCTGGATATCATTGGGGAGATGCTATATCTCATTGTCACTGTAATCTTCATTTTACACATTTTTGCACTGTATTTACTCAGGATTTCCCAGACTAGATGCAATATCTTATTTTCAATGGGGTCAGGACTTAACCATTTTTATAATGTTTTTATTCAGGGTAGCCAATTCCAGATGTAAAATCTTGTTCTCAGTGTGCTCTGATTTTACGCAGTGCAGCATAATATTGTGTAGATTTAGAGCCCCATTGAAAATAAGATGCCATGTCTTCTATGAACTATCTGGGCTAAACATATAGCAATCAGCAGGCATATTCTAGGAAAATACATTGTTAAACTGTGTAAAAGAAAGACCACATTGAAATTGCCTCTCAGCAGATCTGCATTGTGCAAAGTCATTAGAAATAATGGGTAAAAGCATCCCAAAAGCTCTCCACAGCCATTTTGGCTCTGACCAGAATTTACTTCTTACAGCTGCTGCAAAGTGCTGTTTGTATAAGTCGCTTGAATAAAGGGGTGAAAGTAGGCTTCAGTGTCTCATTCTCCTCTAAAATACAATGGGTTTGGCTACGGTGCTGTTTGCTTTCTTCCTTGCCATCGGTTGCTTATATAACGCTGTTATCCAATGTATTCTACTAACCACAAAATCATGTCTTCATAATGTAGCCTCTTAGGAAACTCCAGTTCAGCTGTTTGAAACCTTTGTCAGCATTAATGGCAATTGGCAATAGCTGTTCACTAGAATTCTTAACATTCAAAATTATATTAAGGTATTTATGAATATGATCTGTAAAATGCCTTCCAGGTACAAAACCAGTCTGGAATGGATGGGCCAGTTGCTGAATGTTTTTTTCAATCTGTTTGCTAATATTCCTTTGAATACTTCTGGTTTAACAGGAATATAGGTCAGTATCACATTTTATGGGGGTTTTCTCCCTGGTTTGAGGAGGACTGTTATCAGAGCTTTCAACCATTATCTGGCATTTTTTCCTTCCTTGAGCAGCAGTTAAAAGATTTATGCAGCTTACAGTGAGCAAAAGATGTGCTTCAATGTTAAAGCCATTAGGCTCTAGAGTTTTTCTGCTGCTCATTTCTCATATTGTTTGAGCTACAGTGATTCTTCTAAGCTACTGAAAAACTATCCAGCTGTTACTTCTCTTCCTCTAAAAGCTTTGGGAGCTCTGTTTTGTTCAGAACATTCCAACTGTTCTCCCTAGCTTCTTGGTGCCCTCCTTCTATTTTTTTTATTTCAAGTTTATCCAGTTACTTGAACATAAGGCAGGTACAAAAGCACAATGGTCAACATGAACATCAGCATGCTGCTATATGTCTTACAACTTCTGAGAAAAAAATTCTGAACAGAAATAAATTACTTTTATCAGAAACCATGACACTCAGGAGGGCAAAGTGTCTCCTATTAAAGAACTAAGAATGCATTTTAACATTTAGGTATTCTTTGTAAACCATGAAGTCCAATGTCTAAAAAAAGAGAAAATGTCCATGTACAATATCTTAGCCTGTGAAGAAATTGTACAGACCTCAGTGAAAACATTATCCATATTTGTTATTGCATTGCTGAATAATACAGAAGATTAAACCAAAGAAACAACCCTTGCTAGTGTTAGGTATTTCACTGACAATTTGGGAGTTTGGGTTGGGGGAACCACCCCAGATTCATTGACTCAGTTGGGGGTGGGGTGGCTTGGGCTCTATCTCATCCTCAGCTTCCAACCATTTCACACAGAGTTGATACCAGGGTTGCCATAGCTCCAAGTATTTTGGAAGTCAGAGCTGCAAGGTAGCAATGATCCATTCCATAGACTCTAGTTCTGTAATTCTGGCCCTCCAAAGGTATACTGTTGGAGGGAAGGCGGTTCAGCTAGTGCAAAGTGATGCACTTAAGGACCAACACCCATAGGACTTGTATAAGCTTCCACTTCATCCCAGGACCTTTCAAATAGGTGGGTAAACTCAGGACTAGATCCTGAAAGGACAATGGAACCTAGGTAGAGGTCAAAAAGTTTCAGTTCTGTGTGAATTTCCTCCCTGGCTTCAGGCCAAAATGGATGCTCTAATATTTTCACTGGCTAACACTAAACCCTGAACCCTACTTGGTCACAGGTATCTCTCCTCCCTTACCTCAACTTATTTATTTATTTAGTTTTTGTTTACCAGGTGAAGTGCACTAGGCAAACAGTTGCCTATTTTCAGGCACGACCTAGGAGAAGAGCAAACATTACATTAACAGCATGATCCTTCTCAACAGTAACAACGTACAGCAAGCAAGAAGATAAGTCAAGACAAGGGTGCATTGCAAGATACAAGAGCTAGTTCAAAAACATTACATAGTGTCAGGTAGGAATACAGTTTTGAGGTAGAGGAGCAAACATGTAAATGTAGGAGGTAAGTTTGGAACTGTTTTCTGAAAGGTGCCAACAGTAGAATTAAGTCTGGTATTAGGGAGGACCTTATTCCACAGTTTCAGGGTGGATATAGCAAAGCCCATTTTCCAAATTTGGTTTTAATCCTAGGGGTAGTGAGCAAATCTAGGTCTGTATACCTGAGAAGGTAGGCAGTTCTGTATGGCACCAAGTGGAAGGAGAGAGAGATAAGGGGGAATGGCTATTTAGGACACTATAAATGATACTCCCAAGAGAGAGGTAACATTGACCAGATGAGGGCAGCCATTGCAGCTTCACAGCTTCGAGTATAAAGTACAGTGGTGGACTAGCCGAGTGCTAGTTAATGCAAAGTGACAGATGTTGTTAGCCACGTCCCAGTTATGGAGATTATGGTTGGAGGTATTTGAGAAGACGGAAAAGCCATAGGATAGTTTGGAAGTAGAATATTCCTGGCCACAGACATACAGGCAGAAGGGGTGTAGTTCTGACTACTACAGTACACCAGTCCCTTATAATACAAGTGTGCCTGTTGCACATGTTTGAAGCTGCCCACTGTCTTTGCCCCTACAGCCTCTTCTAGCAGGCTGTTCCTGGTGTCTACCATCTTTCTGTAAAGATGTATTTCATTACATCCCTTTTAATCTTTCCCCTTCTAGTTTCATAGCATGCTCCCATGTACTGGAACTCCTCCTCATTTGAGCCCTGAACTTTATTCACCACCACTTATAGGTCTCAGTCATGTCCCCTCTACCTCTCCTCTCTTTCAGAGAGTACCTGCCGAGCTCAAGCAGTCTCTTCTTCAAATGGCTCCTCATGAAAACCTTGCACCATTTTAGTAGCCTGCCTCTGGACTGCTTCCACCTTGTTGATGACCTTGTGGAGGTGCAGCCTCCAGAACTGGATGCAATACTCAAGGTGGGGTCTTACTGGTGAGTGATACGCAGGCAACACCACCTCCCTTCTCCTGCTAGACATCCCCCTTACTATGTATCCCAGAATCCAGCTTGCCTTGCCTACTGCCCTGTCACACTGCTCTTCCACCTGGAGCTTATCAGATATGATCACCCCAGGGTCCCTCTCTTGCTTGATAACTGTAACTACCCCCCCCCCATCTTATTCACAGTCCCTGGGTTATCTCACCTCAGGTACATGACTTGGAACTTTCTGGCACTGAAACCCAGCTACCAATCACTAGATCACTCTTTTAGTTTCTGCAGATCCCTTTGCATTCTCTCCAACCCTTTCTGGGTATCCATCCTGTTGCAGATGTTTGTGTTATCTGCAAAGAGACACACTCTCCCCTCCAGTTCATTAATAATGTCACTTATCCTTTTTCTGGGCAGCTTTCCTGAGCAGTAAATAAGAGGAAGAGAAATCTACTGAAGATAATAAACACAAACTGAATTGTGTCAAAATGTTATGTTTCAAAAACACAACCCCAAAATGCTAGCCACTCCAAGACAAAAATCAAGTGTTTTTCAATTTGTCATATTTATTATAGACATCACTGGGGCCTTTAGGTCCTGACTCAAGGTTGCACCCCTTGGGATTCCTCAAGGGAGAAGGACCTACGTAAAAGAGAATACAAACATTTTTTTTTAATTCTTGATACATAATTCCTGAGGAATTCTTGTCTTTGAGTGGCTAGCATGTTTGGATTGTGTTTTTGGAGCTACTTATGCCTGCTGACCCCATTCTGAACATTTGTTACATCCAGAAATTCCAAAATATTACACTTTCCAAAGTTTTTCCAGATACACAAGCAGCTCTTTAAACCAATAAACCAGATGAGCAGGACTGAATTGTATGCTTATATTTTTTACTCTGACTACTGTATTCCATACCTCTCAACTGCTATGAATTTCGCATAGCGCTATGATTTTCACACTCAAATTTACCCATGTTCTGCATAGGTTTACTGATGTTCTTAATAATGTTAGAGTGATTTCTGGGCACACAAACTATTACATCATTGAACTAAGTTGACAGAAATATTCCTTAACACAAACTATATGGGGTCCACTATTTGTAGACATATTACTGTTTAAAATAAGAAATTGCTACACATTTAGGCCATTTGCTATGATTTTTCAAGGCCAGTGTTATGACTTTTAATGCAGAGAGGTTGAGAGGTATGCTGTATTCAGACTAGTAAACTCTGGGGTGCAAACAGCAAAGTTAGATATGCACTAAAGGCAATGGGGGGCACACAAAAAAGAAGGCAACAGAAACAACCGAAGGACTGGCAGATATCAGGTCCATGTATCACAAAGTAGCTAAATGGAAAAATAATGGGCTCTGGCACCCACAGAGGCTACAAAAATAATTGTATTCCATGATACAAATGGGATTGTAGCACTAACTCCAGATCTTCAAGTCCATCACAATATTCTTCATCAGGGGACCCTTGTCCCTGGTAAAACTTGAGTGGGTTGATATGTCGGGGCTTGATTAATATTCCATAGAGCCTAGAGAATGTTGAAAAATTGCTACTGCTAAGCTAATACTAGTATGTTGGTTTCCAACAGAGGTGTCAGCCAGGGTAGAGTAGAACAAAAATGTGTGAATACCTACTCTTGTTTCCAGTGTCTGAAAACATACTTTGTTGCAAATGAGTTAATTTTTTACTGTATAAAGTTAACGTTCATTGCAACTGTCTTGGCAAAGTCATCCTTTAAACAAGGCATTTATCCAGACATATTCCCCATTAAATGCCATTTGGATAATGAAAATTGTGCTTATTATATTCAATTACTTAACAAACAGCAATGAACCCTTATAAAATATCCCACTCCATACAGCCTTTCAAATAAAAATGTGCAATTTTTCAAATGTTTCTGATTACAGTTTAGACAAATTGGCGCTCTATAGGGACAGACCCTTTTAAACAGAACATCATCAGTACTTTAAAAAGATCTCCCTGAGGGAACTGAGAACAGAAACTTGACACAGCTGCATCTTCTCATGAATAGAAACTGTTTGAATGTGACACTCAAAAATGTGTTAATCTTAAAAAGTCCTCATCATCTCACTACATGTGCAGAATGGGGTGGGTGGTAATAAACTGAAAAAGTAACTTACACCTCCCATTGGAGCATTTGCAAGGCTGGAAAGTTAAGCATTTTCTGCAAGTAGAAATTACAAACATAATAGGACACAAAACAATACAGTGTAATATAAGGTGATTTTATTTGGTGCAACATGCTGTACAGTGTGATGTGCAGAATAAAGCGGACTCTCATGAGACCAGAGATGTGCTTGAGTACATTATACATGCCATATAGTATATTTACTAGCAAATGTAGAAACATAGACTTTGTCTATTATATTTCCCCTTCCCTTCTGGCCTCCAGGGAATACATACTCAGGTCAGCCAGTCTTTCCTCACAGGTCTTCCCCTGCTGTTCCTGTATCATTTTAGTTGCCCTCTTCTAGACCAATTCTAAGCAGTCCTTCTCCTTTTGAAGGTAAGAGTTCCAGAACTGCACACAGTATTCTAATTGCAGTCTCACCAAGGGCCTACAGTATAGAGGGGCAGGATCACATCCTTCCTTCTGCTAGGAAAAGCCTTGCCTATTCACCGAAGTATCTTGCTGGCTTTCCCATATGCCTTGTTGCATTAGGCAGTGTTCCAGAAGCTGTAAATTATGATAACCCCAGGTCCCTTCCCTCTGAGGTCTTGTCTCACATGACACCCCCAAATGCCCACCCTATAATATAGTGCATTCTCTAAGTCTTCTTTCATGTCCCTAACCCCTTCTTTACTGTCCACCCTTCCATCTATTTTACTGTTGTTCACAAAAAGATGCTGTCTTCTGCAAACAAATACAAACAGTGCAACATCATACATTAATTGTTTTAGTAGTTTTAAGGAGTTATACTGGGCTTGATAGAGCAATCATATGCAGCTTTTAGGTGTTTCCTCTTGCAATATTTTATATTACTCCGACCAGGGTAACCCCGTGAGATGCAGCATCTTGTTTTAATGGAGGCCCTGGGGAAGACAGCATCACCTTGTGGTTAAAACACAGAACTTTAAGCCTGGAGATCAGTAGACCAGGATTTTAATCCAACAACCACCACTTTTTTGACCCTGCTCAAGTCATTTAATCCCCATGTTTATTTATCTGTTAGGCTACACCTGAAAATGAGCTTTGGTTCAGTGTACCTTTCACAGCAAAAAAAAAAAAAAATGTAAGTACTTAATGTACTAACTGATTACGATTCTGATGGTGAGGAAAATCAGTGCTAAGTAGCTCTGTAGGGAAACATTTTTTTAGTCTTCATCAGCTTCTACAACACATTACTGTGCTCCTCTCTCCTGTCACTTGGCTTCTCCTCCCCAGCTCTTGCATGAATCAGTAATTACCTCATGGGCAGGCATCAGTACACCAAATTCAACATGGTCCTGTCTGAGCCTGCCCAGGTTAACTGCGGAGTCCCCCAGGGCTCTGTTCTGGGGCCTCTCTTGTTCTCTCTCTTCATAAATGAGCTACCCTTGGCTCCAGCTCTAGGGTCCTCAGTGCTGTACGCAGATGACCTAGTCATCATGGCCAAATCCCAGGACATCGCTACCATTAACACCAAACTAAACTCGGACTTCAACCACATCCAAACTTGGTTGCAGGACCATAAACTTGTTATTAACCTATAGAAGACACAGGCCATGCTATTTGGCTCAGCAGCCAAGTTAAAGGCCGCCCCGGATTCACTACAGATCTCCGGGGCTGATGGGTCACGGCTGACTGTCGAAAGCTCGGTCAAGTACCTGGGGGTAACCCTTTACCCGCAGCTGGATATGAACCTGCACATATGAAATACATGCAAGGCCTTAAACTGCAAGTTGGGCCAGGCTTACAGAGCAAAAAGCTGTCTAACTCCAGCTGCCCGTCTTGCTCCAGCCAGGGGAGTCCTCCTACCCACACTTTGCTATGGACTAATCACCTTTGCCCACATTGCAAAAACTAGTCTAGTAAAGTGGGACCCAGCATACAACAACATATGCCGTTTTGCACTCTCAGCCCCCCACCTCACTCACCGCTGTGAGCTTTACACCCGGCTTGAGTGGCTCCCAACGGAAACTCACCGCTCTTATGTCGTGGGCAACTTCATTGACAATATTGTCAGAACTGCCACCCCTCAAAACCTTGCTGAGACCCTTGTTCTTGCTACACCCTCCAACAATCTGCGATCCAGCGGCTCCCATACCCTCCTGGTACCTAAAACCTGCACACAAATGGGTGACCGAGCCTTCGCTGCGTATGCGCCCAGGGTTTGGAACTCTCTTCCAACTAGCACTCACTCCTCTCCCTCACACCAGAGCTTTAAAGCCTCCCTCTGGGGTTTTCTCAAAACAGCTGCCACCTGTCTCTGCACTAGACAAACCCTCTCAGCTTGGAGATGCCCCAACTAACTGAGATGCTACCTAAACATTACGAGTTGGGCAGAGCACAGCTGTGCTCATACTCCTCCTGTTCTCACAGCATATATAAAAATGGACCATTTAGGCCCACCGGCAAAACAGGGTGAGCACTATAACTGTGCACTCCTTTCTCTCGTACTGGGCCCACTCTATCTCAACTGTGACTCCTTATTCTAACTGCTAGCCTTATAAGTTGCTGCCTGGAGCGATGAATTCACACTGCACTTCTTCCTACTGACTGAAATGTTTAATACTGTATTGTAATACCTGTTTTTGGTATTGTTGTCTTACAATGTCCATGCGTTCTGGTCACTTTATATTAACTCTTCACTACTATTTGCCTGATGAAATCTGATGCTTGTAAAGTCCCTGTTGTGCTAATTCTATGTAATGTAATCCTCCACTTGTATTTGTCTGATGTTCATGTATGTACCTTGTAATGTACCTTGTAATCTCCCGGGTCGCACCTGAAAATAGGCACTTGGCTGTCTAGTGTGCTTACCCGGTTAACAAAAACAAATAAATAAATAAATAAACCTATAAAAGCCCTGCCATTTCATGTACAACTTATTATCAGATGAAGATAACAGTAATAGTACCTTATCCCCTTCTCTGAAATTTTTAACCCGGGTACCTTTGTCATACTGTTTCTTTTGCATGTCCTCTTTATCCTGATTAGTGTGATTTCTGCACATAGTGGCTCAGCTTAAGTCTCAACTAGTGCCAGTAATCCACTGGACTTCCAATCTTCTCAGTCGTCCCTTCTTCCTATTCCTCTTTGATTATATCCAGAGGACCTCTAGGATTTCGCCCAAACAGTAACTTGAAAGAGGAGAAACCCATAGAGGCCAGCGGCATCGCCCAATAGGCAAACATAAGGTAAGGCAGGTAAACATTCCATTTCCATCCTTCCTCCTGTACAAATTTCTGGAGCATTTTCTTCAATGTTTGGTTGAAGTGCTCGACCAGTCCATCTGTCTGTGGATGGTAAGGGGTGGTATACAGAACTTCAATTCCAGGATCTGGTACAAGCGCTTCAACATGCTGGAACAGAAGTTACTACCTCTATCAGTGAGTATCTCACGTGGGATACCCATCCTGCTTAAGATCTTACCCAACTCTTCTGCTATTCTAGGGGCTGTAATGGTTCTGAGAGGACTAGCCTCTGGATATTTAGTTGCATAATCGTAAAGTACCAAGATGAAATGATTGCCCTTTGCACTTTTAGGTAAGGGCCCCAATAATATCCATGGCTACCCTCTCAAAAGGAGTGGTGAATAAGGGCATAAACTGGAGGAGTACCATGTATTTTCTCCCAATTATAGCCATTTTCTGGCATTCAGGGCAACTTTTGCAGTATTCTGAGACCTCTTCATGAATGCCTGGCCAAAAAATCTTCTGAGTAGGTGATTTAAAGTACAGTCCCTCCCTAAATGCCCTGCCAGGGGAATGTCATGAGCTATTTCCAACAGTTTATGTCTATACTGGTTAAGTATCATTAGTTGCTCTACTTGTTCCCCTGTCTGAGGGTTCACACATACCTTGTATAATAGCTCTTTATTTAGTCTAAATGTAACCTGCCCAGACTTTCCCACTTGTAAGAAAAAAGGTTGTAAGGTAACATCATTTTTCTGTGACATTTTAAACTCATCAGACCCCTTTTTTACATTGTTAACTGTATCAACATCTGGCTGTATAACATCATGCTTAATATTCTTTTTTTTGTTTTGAGTCCATGTTTGTTTCTCCTTCCTCTTCACTGCTCTGGACTTCCTTTCTTTACCAACAGGACTAAATATGTCCTGTTCAAATGGAAATAGCAATGACAAGTTCTTCTCTTTTCTGTTTTGTGCTCAGGTGGTAACTGCACAAATAGTGTTGGTTAACAGGGACTCAAACTGGGGGTGGTCATGGCCGATAATGACTGGTATGGGCAGATGCAGTACCACTCCTACTTTCATGACCTGACTCTGTCCCTGGATATGAAGTACACTGTCCTGCAGTGGATAGTGATGGGTATCTCCGTGGAGACATGTAACACCCGTGGATGGACCTCCTCTTCTTGGTTTGGTGTCTATAAAGCTAGCATGTACCGATGTTTGTTTGCTTCCAGAGTCCAGAGGGCCAGTTATGGTATTGTTTTCTATTTGTACAGGTATGAGATAATGGCCCCAGTTAGCAAGGGCCAGATGTGCCAGTTCTGTTTTCTTTCATGGGCAAAAGCGAGCTATGTGACCCTTGTTATTACATTCCTGGCAAATAATGTCAGGATTTTATCTGTCAGTCCTAGTACTGGCAGTTTGGGCCCCAGAGTTAGTGTTAACAGTACTTTGCCCAGTAACAGTAGTATTAGTAGAAGGTCTTACCAGGGCAGGTGAATGTGTAGGTTGGTGGGGTCCTCTCTGGAGATGAGGCCAGGCTGTAATATAATCTGCCAACCTTATTGCAACATCAGAAACTTCAGGGCGATGTTCTTTTATCCACATTTGTACATCCTGTGGGAGCACTCTAATAAATTGTTCCAGGATGATGGGTGGCCTCTAATATTTGGCCAACTGTTCTAGTAGCAGGCTGTAACCACTTAGTACAGAGATCTTTCAACTGGGTATATGCATCTTGTGGGGAATCCACTGTATGAAATCTATAAGACCAGAACCTCTGCCTATATGTCTTGGTACTTATGTCATATTATTTCAGAATTGCTGCTTTTACCACACCATAGTTATTCGCTTAGGCTATCTCGACGTGGCTGTAGAGCAAGCTGTGCTTTTCCTGTGAGGTAGGGGGCTAACCTCACCACCCACTGATCCCTTGGCCAGACACATGCAGCTGCTACCCTCTCGAATGTTAGTAAATTAGCCTCTATATCATCAATCTCAACCAATTTTACCATTTTGATGTCTTTCTGTCCACCCCAGGGGGCATCGGAGGTCTTGTTGTGCCTAAGGCTTGGATAGCCCTTAAGGTGTCTGTCCATCTGACCTCACTGTCTCTCCGAACAATCTCCTTTTGCTTTTCCAGCTACATTTGTCGGACACACAGCCACTGCAACAGTTCATCGAATCCACTGACGGACTTTTCTCAGGCTCTACCTCAGTAGCCTGAGCCTGTTTCCTCCTTCTTGTCACCTTCCATCTTGATTCTATGTCACTACCAGGAACCAAAGGTATCTGGAATGTCTTGGACATGTATCTCGTGACCGCACCTTGCACTGCGATGTCCGCTGCCTGCTCCTGCTACATCTAGTCCACCCAGGCCTAGATCAGACCCTCCACACAGAAATCCCACAACTGCCACCATGTGTCACAGGCAGTGGGAAAATTATGGACCAGGAGGCAGTAGAATAATGTCTAAAGTAATACTGCTTTATTTCCTTTCTTTTCAGCTCAGCAGGCATATGCAATATGAACTGAGGCAACAAAATAATAAGGAGTAACTTAAAGCAAATTAAATGAATCAATAATCCATAGCGAGTATAACAACTAGAAAGGACTAGCCGTTCTAGGTGTGCTTCATTCTACACCTTACCACGATCTGATCTTCATCTAGAACAGGTATTCCTTTATACAGGTATTGGAACATGTGACTAAATTAGCTCTACCCATTTTCTCCTACAGCAGAGAAATCTGCACAGTTTATACAGTTAATACATTTTCCACAGTTATTTACACTTAATTCTTATATATTGATCTGTACACTTCCTTAACAACAGTAAATAAGGCTTCCCTGTTATTTAAAATATTCCAGGATCTCCAAGACACCGCCCCCAACAGACATGCATTATTAATTAGTTAGGAGAATGGCCGGCTGGATCTACAGATACATTCTGTGGGAACAGTGTTAGGAGAGCGTCTGGCAGTGTGAGAGACTCACATTTATTTGAATACAGGCAGGTAATGTAAACCTTTCATTTTCAACACCATACGCCCTGCCTATCTGCAAGAAACTGAACTGCAAGACAACTGTAACCCCCAAGGGGCGCTACCCTTAGGGCTACTACCCCTGCCTGCCTCCACGGAGACAAGGTAAGGGGCCCAGAACCGTTGGCGGGTGCCTCCACCCAGAGGTCAGGGTTAATGCTGTTGAGACTGCCTCGGTCACAGCCCACTGGGCTACTGCAACCCCCCTTTCGTCCCACTAATGGCTCACATGAGGTACCAGCAATACTTTTCCACAGTACACTTGCCCCCAGGCTGTTATCTCTCAGCTCACTCCGGGGACCCCCTGTAAAGTAAGGTACAGTTATATCGCAGTCACTATACAGTAGTTCACCATAAATGCACAAACTAGCCAGGGTGTAGTTGCGAAACAAACAATCTGATTTATTTGAGGGGGAAGTAACAAGGACAGGGGAGGGATCCAGTTGATTGGCTTATACTATACTTATCTACCTAGGGCTCTGTGCACAGGCCTGACCCTAATATTTACTGTCCCTGGGTACCCAAGCCCTAATGGCTAGTTCACCGTGGCAGCTGATTGGGGCCCTGACACAGATAGCCTTTACAATACTGAAAAGTCCGGATGGACACGAGATTTGGCTAGGCAGCCAGCAGTAGAATAAAACAACTTGAGACCACTGTTGCAACTTAGCAAGGAGCTACCCTGGTTTAGTACTCATGACTCCAGCAAGCAAAAGTTTCTGCACCACTGGAAGGGCTAAGCCCGAGTTTCACCAGCCTCCTCACATATTTATATGGCAATTCCAGAGGGGTACCACACCAGGCCGCAGCCTCCAAGGTCATACGAATTCTCAGCTGGCTAAGGTGCTGCAACGGCAGTTTCAGCTTTCCTGAGGACCGAGCGTGATTCAGCAGGTTCTCCAATCCTCCAAACAGGTCAAGCCTGGTGGGTAGCTGGGCTGGCACCAGCCTCCTCTGACCGCACGCAGCGGATTTAATCCAACTCACTCAACGGCAAACAAACAGCCGATGCAGGCCTTCACGCGCTTCCCACGCGAACACTCTATTAGCGCAGAAGCACAGAGCTCCTCTCTTCTCACCAGCCACAACGCCATCTGCCCCTTCTCAGCATGGGGCTCCCTTTACAATTCGGGCGCTACCCGTTTCTATTGGCTGGCACACCTGTCAGTCCATCAATCTGCTGCCCCTCAGTGGTGCGAAAAAGCGCCATAGCCCATAATGCCTTCTCCACTTATAAGCAGTTACTCTATTGGTCAGACAGCTCTCCCAAGTCCCAAGGTACTGATTGGTCCAATTTAGCAGTTCTGGACCAAAATGGAGGAGACAACCAAAACAGTCCTCACTGCAAAAGGAAGGCAGGTTAGAACAACCACATTATCATTATTATTCTACGATATTTTCAACAAAACAATCACATCACCCAGCAAAGCTCCCCCCTGCACCACTAGCGATGGCAGGAGTGAGCTATTTTTTCAGCGTCCCGAGCGGGACTCGAGCTTACAACCACACAGCCCCCCCCATTTCAGTTAATCACGGCTGCAACAGGCAGCCCTTGAAGAGACAGTATACAGAGGCTTTAAAAGCGTTCCTTGCTCCCCATTTAAATGGCTTTATGCCGATCACCAACCAGGCATGGAGCAGGAAAAACGAGCTCCAGGGAAGCTTTTTAGGAACCCCCATTTGCAAGGAGGTTACACAACATTATACTCTCATCTAGTCTTTGCAAGTTTTTTTACAGCCTAAAATACAAGCAGCAAGATTACATGTCCACACGGGTGTGTGCACAATAGAGAACAGGGGAAACTAGGAGCACAGCCTGAGAAGCCACACCACTGTGGAGGAAAGCATAACCTGACATTGCTTTTCTCCATGTGGTGGCTTCTGGCTGCTCCTCGGATGATGCCTGCAATACTCAGTTTTTGGCTGTTTACAGAAACAGGAGGCAAAATAAAAATGCATCACTTCTTTTGTGTCCTTGCAAGTCCGGAGTTCTAGCCCTCGCATCTCCCACACAGACCAAAGTAGTGTACTTGGACTATATGGAGGAAATTTGGCTTAGCGCTACCAAGAGGGGAGCATTTGTAGCCAGTGCAGGCTGTGTCTTTGAGACATAGGTCTTGACAATACATTAAACATACTAAGGACAGACCTACCCAGCACTTTCGAATGCAGAGCATAACCACAAAGAAGACTTTTATCGGTGCTAACATAGCAGTGCATTTAAACCAGGGCTGCCTACTATTTTACACAAGACATGGAGGATGAACAGACATATAACAAGGTGGATGGCCGGCCAATAAATGGAAAAACATCATACAAGCAGACAATAGAAAAGTAAGCAATCATAACCCAGATACAATATGCCCTGTTGCTAACGTTAGACTAGTGCCACAAAAAAAATAAACAAAGGAGGGGTTGTACCCTTTCACATGAACCCATAAAATAACCCATCTGGCATGCACTTTGGTTAGGTAACAAATATGTTTGTCAAGTTTGAGTCCATTGTCTAACCATAAAATTCAACATTTGAACTTGATTATAGGGGTTAAGGGGAATCTATCTTTTTGGAGACAGTAGAGATATTAATGATGCTAATTGTCAGTCTATGTCCGTTTACTGTGCCAAATGACATAGCATTAGTATTTCAAGCATTTAGGAGTATGTGGATCACTTGATTTCAACCATAGAGATTATTGAATTGACATAATATGCAGTAGACAATAACAGAGGTGTTTGTGGCAGATGTATTGTCATAACAGAGATGAATGCTGGAGTTTGTACAGGAAAGGACAAGGGGAGTCTGTTTATGAAGATGGAAAACACAGTGAGAAAAGCTTTAGGGAACATCTACAGTGCCGTCTGCCAGGATCAAACACTGTTAACACAGTTTTTGCTGTCCTGTCTTGCAGGATACTACAGGAACTCCAGTTTGTCATGCAGTAAACATATGCATAGAGTGCTTGTTTCTTGTGGGCAGCACTGTATATTGACACTGAGCATATACAGTGAAGCCCGCTAGGATCAAACACAGATTCACAGTTTCCCTGCTTAACAAAAGGGATGAACTCTCATTGAAATTGCATTGTTCCCTGCAGTAACTCTACTGCAGAATTCTCCAGAGTTGGGCTTGATCCTGGTGATCTTCACTGTACATTTAGCTCCCATCATATTTAGCTCCTTCTGTCTGTGAGGTATGCTGAGGTCCACCAGAGCACATTGTGGGAGAGGTCTAAGATATCTTGTTTCTGTGGAAGTAGTAGGTCGGACACTCACTTGCATCCATAGAGTACCAGAACTGCTCACCTCCAGTTTGTGGTTCTCATACTTTAAGAATGCATGTGAGACCACTCTTACAACATTAGAGTGGGCTCAGCAGCAACATAAACACACAGAATAGATGGGGGCGAGGTTTAAGACGGATGTGAGGAAGTTCTATCTTATGGAAAAGGTGGTGGAGCTGTAGAACAGTCTGCCAGAGAAGGTGGTAGGCGCCAAGACCGTAAATGTTTTCAAGCATGGCTGAGGTAAAGTAAAGTGTTTGGTGGTTGCTTAGGTCAAAATCAAATGAATCTCAGGTAGTAACCAGCCAGACCTAAAGCTCATTCGAGATGTTTCTTTGTTTTAGGGACATGACTGTTAGCTACAGATTCTATTTCAAAATCTCTGGCTTTACTTCTCCATTTTCCAAAATACAACCCAAATATCTTGTTTCCTGCATGCCAGATTCACACTTGGTAGGATTAATGGTCAGACCTGCATTTTTGACAGGTTAGATAACTGCTCATAGGTGTTCCAGATGTTTTTTTCCAGTCTGGACTGTACATCACAGTATCATCCAGGTAAGCAGCACAATAACCAGAATGGGGGGGGGGGGCTAGAATTACATCCATGTACCACTGGAATGTAGGGGATACACCATGTAAAATGCACAATATTGTAGTGATCTGATATAATCCAACTGGAGTGGAAACTGCAGTTTTGTCTCTTGATTCCTTAGCTAGGGAATTTGCCAGTAACCTTCAATGAGACCAAGGGTACTTTTATACTTGGCATTTCCCAATCTGTCCACCAAATCATCTATCCTGGGCATAGGATAGCTGTCAAATATGTGCACTTGATTAAGTTTCTTAACATCAAGGCAGATTCTTACACCCATTTCTTTTTTTATGTACAGTCACCACTGGTGATGACCAAGCACTTCTCGATTCTGCAATGATACCCAACTCTTTCATTTTTTGTATTTCCTTAACCTCATCTGCTCTTAACCACTCTAGTAATCTATATGTCTTTTGTCTGAGAGAGCCAGCATTCTGTGTCACTATTACATATTCAACCCTTTTGCTCAGCCTGGCAATAAGTACTCTTAAATGTCTTTACCAAGTTGCGGGTTCTTGCAGTTCATTCTGTGGGTAAGGAAGTATTCAGCTTTACAGTATCAAAAGCTGCAGTTTGTTCCAACCTGTATCAATATCTTCCTTAGCCATTTTTGGTGATACTGTACTAACAAAGTAGTCTTTGATGCTTTTTCACCCCATTTCTTCAGGAGGTTAGCAAGGTATATCTTGGTAGGATTTTTCCTATCAGGGGTCTCAGTCTCAGTTAACCATACCAGTACATCTAATCACTTTATAATGCCCTTGCCACTTCAATAACAGTTTGTTTTCCATAGTGGGTAACAGTAACAAGACCTTGTCACCTGACTAAAAAAACATGTTCTTTTATTCATGTTCATAATACATCTTGTGTTGTTCTGGGGCTTCTTCCTGATTACTGTGGTCAACTTCAACATATTTTGCCAGTTTCTTTTTTCAGTGCACACATATAAGATGCAACAGAGTCTTTCCAAGCAGGGTTATTTTTATATGTTTCTTTTATTACATCTAGTGACTCTCTAGGTTGTCTACCATACAACATTTCAAAGGGTGAAAAAATGTTGATGCTTGTGGCACTTCTGTGTAATCAAAAATCAGGTAAGGTAAGTATTGGTCTAGGCTTTCCCTTCACCTTTCACAAACCTTTTTAACATGCATTTTAGGGTTTGATTAAAACATTCAACAAGACCATCTGTCTGAGTGTGATTAGGGGAGGTTCTTATGCAGTGACATATAATAATTGGTACAGCTCCTTCAGTAGTGCAGCACCACAATTACTACCCTAATCAGTAATAACCTCTTTAAGTATGCCCACCCTGCTGAACATTTTGGCAAGTTCTGCTGCCACTTTTGGGGCTGTGACAGTATGCATTGGAATTCCCTTTGGGTATTGAGCAGCACAGTCACATACTACCAAAATGAATTGATTACCCTTTTCTACTTTTGTCTAATGGACCAACCACATCAATTGCAATTCTTTTAAAATGCATATCTGTCAAGAGTAGAGGTACCAAAGGCACCCTGTATTTTTTAATCACTGGGGCTACTTTCTGACATTCAGCACAAGAACTGCAATAGGCAGTAATATCCTCATGAATACCAGGCTAGTAAAATCTGTAAAACAATCTGGCAAGGGTGCAGACTCCCCCCACCCCCCAACGAGTGACCATCCACAATACCATCATGTGCTAGCTGTAACAACTCAGTCCTATACTTTTTTGGTATTACCAATTATTGTATCTGTTTCTGCATCTGAGGATTAATGCAAACTCTGTACAGTAGCCCATTACATTTTTTAAACATCAATTCACCCTGTTTTTGTTTCACCTCCAGCAGCTTACATTAACTTTGGAGAGAAACATTATTAGTTTGCTTAGAAACAAAATCACAGTCAGTTTTCTTATTTATTTACTTTTTACTGAAAAGCTTCACCAGAAAAGGCACACTGAGCAAAAACTTGCTCATCAAACGGTGCATCCTGGGGGGAAGGTAAGGAAAAACTGAAACCAACAATAAACACCAAGTAAATAATACAACGGTACAAGCTGAGCAAAGTCATATTTAAAATATCATAGTACAGCTTTGTAGATGCACAATACACTGCTATACAATGTACATTTTGCCTCTACAGGGCTAACAACTTATAATTGCTAGGAGACATTTGGAGGAGCCAGTACATGACAAGGACATTTGATCAATGTGGGAGTAAGTGCTAAGCTTGGTAGAAATAGAGCCAAGAACAGACTTGGAAAGGTAGAAGTAAGTGCAGTTTGAGGAGTAGAAATTGTGAAAGGCAGTGGAGATGGAGTGAGGGCTTGAAGAATGTTTAATCTGCGGAGGCAGCATGTTCCAGAGTTTAGGGAAATAGTATGAGAAAACAGCCTGACCAGCAGTGGTGTATCTGCATGGGATGGACAGAGTTCAGATATCAGCGGATTTAAGGGAATGCACAGAAGGTGGAGGGATAGCCAGCAAGGAAGGAAGGTAAGGAGGGAGGGTGTTAAACCAGAATTTGGAGGTGAGTTTAGTGATGTGGGAGGGGCAATGGTTGGCAAGTGAAGGGAACCGGAGGGTGTGGTACAGATCGCAGTGGTGAGTGGTGGGCGAGGAGTCCAGAGCAAAGTGGCAGAAGGAATTAAAGAGGATATCCAATCTGATTAAGGAGGACTGCAGGGCAACACTGTAGACTATGCCACAGTAGTCAAAAATAGGGAGAATCATTTTCTGAACCAGTTTGTGCCTTGTCAGAAGAGGAAAACAGTTACGATTCCTGAATAAGGCGCCAAGCTTGGGGAATAGTTTTTACAGTATGGCATCAACATGTCCAGAAAAGGTGAGGTGTTGGTCAAGCCAAACCCCAAGTTAATCCCCATTATTTTTAACCCCAGTTATTAGTTTAGCTTCAGCATTTTCATATATCAACCCCTTATGTTCATCAGTCTTTTGTTACCACCATTTTTTTCAGGCATCTTCTTTCTTTCTTTTTTTCCTGAGCTTCTGGATCTTGGAGCTGGGCTCAAACAAGTTTGAATCAAAGTAACCAAAAGGAAAAGAGCCCCCAAGCCTGTGCTCTTGTTTTCATGGCTGCTAAAACAGCAGGGTTTACTCCTTCTGTGATTAACTTTCAAATCCTGGAAATTCATTTCCAATAATCACAGATACAGGTCACTTTAGTACTACCCCCACTTTCATTTGCTGCAACACTGCATTAATGTTCATAGTCACTTGGGTGGTGAGATAGTATTGAGTGTCCCTGTGGCTGCAGATGTAGATACCGCACTGTACTTATTATGTATGCTGTTTTCCATTCATTGTAGTACTGTACAGTATGTAGTTATTGACCCACTTTTGCATGCATGCTTTCTTGTATTTGGTCAAGAAAGTTATTCTGCCATCTACGTGCTGCACATGTCATGCTGTTTGAGCATAGTACTACTGTAGTGAACAGTGTGGGGTCAGATATAGTGGTGAGATGCTGTTGTCACTTTGAAGGCATGAGTAATTTATTCAGTATAATTGCCATGATGGGCCTCCTGCACATATGTGACCATGGCAGACAAGTACCGTTGTGCCAGACTGCCAGTCTTCTCAGCAGGCTGCTGTGAGAGTTAGTACCGTGCAGTCTGGTTTCTGCCATGGCTTCCTCCCTCATGTTGGGTGTGGCAGCAGGTATCCAATCAAATTCTAACTTGGAACAGTATCCACTCAATTAGCAGAAAGGGCAAACACACCTGTCATGGTACTACTTTAGCACTGACATGACAGGTCATCATGCATTGTCTTTAGTTTGCCCATGCCGGTGTTCCCTGCACATGTGATACAACAGCTAGGATGCTCTAAATCTGCAAACAGAAATTCTAGATACAAATTATTTTATTTTTTTGTTAACAATGTAGGCAGTGAGACAACATGAGACCCACAGCTTTGAGCAGCATACTGTATAACTAACAACTACAATATTCATCAGGGTTTGTATTTGAAGGAGATATACATAAGGCTTTTGTAAAGGGGCAGTGTATGTGCTTATTATGGTGAGCCATGATCAGTTCTGTAGACAAAAGTATCACTGTTTGATGTGTAACATAGAAGGGTGTTTTATTGTCTATAATTGTCTCTGATTACATGCAATATACTAGTTTTAGTACCCTTAAATTTATTTTTCCTTACCATAAAGTAAGAAAATAAATTGCCTTAATAAAAATTGGCAAATCCTTATGAGCACTCATAAAGTGGCGCTGTACAACATTTCATGAAGTTTACAACAGCCGTTTAAAAAATAATTGTTCTACTTATAGGTGCAGTTGTTCATGTCTCAGCCCAAGAAACATGGGGTCCGATTCTAAGATGCATGTCGCAACTCACAGACATATGCGAGTTATGACATATGCCACTACGTCAGGGACCCTGCACCTATTCCAAGACAGGCAGGGTCCCCAGCACTTATGTCCTGCAATGTGCGGCAGCTGCAGGATTGCTCCTAGAGAATGGCACAATGGACCTGAGTGCCGCAAGCTGCCGATTGCAATGCACAGCCCTCCAAATCCCCCCAGCCACAAATAAAGCCCGCAAGCCCCCATGGGCCATGCGAGGGGGTTGGCAGTGTGGCTCAGGTACAAGGGTGGCACAGGAGAAAATAGACCTGGGTACCAGTGGGTGGCACTCCAGAATTGCAGGGGGGGCATCTATGTGATGGGGGAGTCCATGGGGCATGTCTGTGTATGTGTTGCAGCACTGCAGGGGGGACAACTACCGATTGGCATAGACAGATGCCCTTTAGACCAGCTAACTTCTGGTCTAACCCCGTAGTGTCGTAGCGTGTCCCAGAATCGCATAAGTGGGATAAGGCAGCCACCCTTTCAGAATAGGGTGCAGTTGCTGCCGTAACTCTCCATTCTGCCATGCCGTAGGGGCTGCAGCCAGCAGAAGGCCCCTAGGATGCAGAACACCCATGCCATGGTGCAGGCTGCCTCTCAGAATCACAAACAGTGTAACGCAAGTTGCAAGGTGTGACTTGGCCATTGGGTTTGGTGCAAGTCACCCTGTGACATCGTAACCCATTTAAGAATCAGGTCCATGATGTCATGACACAGTCATTGATGTTAAAGTCTGTTTCTAATATAATCATACCCACTTCAGGATATGCTGTTCACATATAACATTCAGTTAATTTATCTGATATACATTCTATGTGCTACTGAACAATCACACATAGTGTGTTGCAGCATAATCAGGCCTTTTTAGGCAAGGCAAGTTTTATTTATCTGGTGCCCAACCATAAGGGTCAAGGCACAAACAATAATATCAGACAGATAAATAATAAAACTTACAACCCCCCTCAAGAAACATGACTAAAACAAATAAATTATAAGAGTAGACCTGATTAAAAAGATGTGTTTTCAGAGAGGCCTTAAAGTCCTCCATTGAGAAGGCAGAGTAGACACTCACTGGAAGAGGATTTCATGCCAGTGGAGCAACAACACCAAATGCACGATCACCCAACTGCTGAAGAGAGGAATCGGGAACCACCAACAATCTCGTATTAGTGGAGGGGAGGGTACGGGTCGGGGTGTATGACAGCAGGAGCTCTTTAATGTACTCAGGACCCAGACTATATGGCTATGAATTGATCTGATAGTTTGAGGATTTTGTTTTTGTTTTGTTTTGTTTTTGTTTGTTTGTTGTAACACATCTGGAAAACACAATGATTGTGCCTTTTTATGTGACACTTGTGCTGCTGCATTGCAACTGGTTAGCATAACAATTTCATTGACTTTTTGGTTCCCATTAATTTCACACTGTATCAGATGAAGTGACATTATTTGCACTTTTGAGTACACCAAAGGCTGTTACTGGGCACTGGCAAATTGTTTCTGCCACATAAGCATAAATGTCATTTTTCAACACACTCCCTTACTGAAGCTGTCTATTGTAGAACCAGACTGGATGCTGTATCCCTAGCAACTCAACTCACCACTCCACTTTACATTAATGGACACTTCTTGATTTCTGAAATGGCTAAATGTCAAAAACCAGTGCAGGTTTCTTTCATACGTTATATAGTTATATTATTTTTACTATATCTCTATCTTCAATAGTAAATGTCACATAAAGCCATTGCTCTGTTTTTCTCTTCAGTTCTTCAACAGCAATCAGGAGTCATGCACCACTGTAGAGTCCCTCATGTTCACTGAGTCAGCATAGCCAGTGGACAAGCAACCAATTTATCTCTGCTAGCCAAGTTCAGGCAACACAGTGTCTTTCACCAGTGCCACTACATGAAAGTGCCTATGTTTATCAGCTGTGATGGTGAGTGTCTTTGTTTACTCTAGAACAAAATACATTGTTAGCTAATGACTGCTTATGTTTAAAGTGGCATACTGCAAATCGGTGGCAGATGATGGTGATGTGACAGGTTCTTTGCTTCCCTCTGCATTGCACCATACACAAGAACAGCCTTTTGTCTCTGTGCTTATGGATTTCTGTTTATGTAGACATAACCGTTGACATTGGCAACCAAATTAAGGCTCCTCCTCCACCTGCTAGCCTCAAAATACCTTCCTCCAACCCAGACTCATATACCAGCATATAGGCTGGCAACAACCTTCCTGTACCAATCAATCAGGCCACCAAATCACCAGCCAGAAAGCCAGCAAGCCAACCATCTCCCAAAAAGTTTTCCTCCAACACAGACTTTTGGACCAGCATACAGGCCAGCAACCAGAGACCTAAAAAATATATTCAGCCAGCCATTCCCAAAATTTCCTCATCCAACCTGGACTATTGAATAAGAATATAGATTGGAAAAAACAGCCTATACCAATCAATCAAGCCAGACATCCAACCCAGACTACTGAACCAGCATATAGACCTGCAGCAACCAGCCACCTGATAATCAAACCAGCCAGTCAGCTTAACAGCCAGCCAGCACAAAACTCCTGCAGCAACCCTAGCATCTGCATCATTGCTACAACCTGAAAGGGCCTGTCATTTCTGCTGTGATGGTGACTATCTGTCTAGCATACTATGATGTACATTGCCTGAAGACTGCGGCTTTCCTCCTCTGTGTTGTTCCTGAGATACATGGATGATGGTGGTGGCCTGAAAACCTCCAGCAAACCTGGCTTCTTGCACCCAGGTACAGGCAGGCAACAGGGAAAACCAGCCAGCCTTCAGCCAGCTGAAACCCTCATCCAGCAACCTGATCTTGTGGACCAGTGTACAAGCTGGCAAAAAACAGCCTGTAAGCTAGCCAGACACCAGCCAGCCAACTGAAACCCACTACAGTAATTCAGACTCTTTCGTCACATATGGCCAGCAGCAACCAGCCAGGAAGTGGGTGAACTAGCCACCCAGCCTGCCACCAACTATCTGAAAACATCAACCAGCAACCCGGCCTCTTGTAGCAACATACAGGCCAGCAACAACCAGCCAGTAGGCCAACTAGCCAGCTAAAAAAACCTCCAGCAACCTGGCCACTTGCATAAGCATACAGGCCACTAACAGCAAGCCAGCCACATACCATAAACATAGAAACATAGGCAATAACAATAGAAGAAGACCAATGATCCATCCAGTCTGCCCGTAGCACCCTATCAAACCCCAGGACCTATTGACCATACATGGTTCTAGCCCTCACTATCTATCCCCATGCTCCCCTCCTTTCTGCCACTGCCCTGAGTAGCCACTAAACCCTTCACTCTGCCCCAACCATGCTTGAAATAATTCAAGGGTTTGGCACCCACCACACCATCTGGAAGACTGTTCCATGGCTCAAACTCACTTTCTGCAAAATAAAGCTTTCTCACGTCCCTCTTGAACCTACCCACCAGTCAGCCACCCAGCCAGCACAAACCACAACCAGCAACCAGGACTCTTGCATCAGTGTACAGGTTGGCAACAACAGCCAGTGTCAGCTGAAAACCTCCTCCACAACCTGGCCTCTTGTACCAGTGGAAACAACCAGCCAGCAAGCCTATCAGCCAGCTGCCAGCCAGCTAGCTGGCAACTTCCTTCAGCAACTGGTCTTCCTGTACTAGCATAAAACTCTGTAGCAACTGGCCAGCAAGCCAGCCAGTCCCTCTTGAACTTCCCCCACCAGTCAGCGACCCAGCCAGTACAAACCGCAACCAAAAACCAGGACTCTTGCATCATTGTACAGGCTGGCAACAACAGCCAGTAAGCCAGCCAGCCAGTTAAAAACCTCTTCCAGCAACCTGGCCTCTTGCACCAGCAGGAAGGCTGGCAACAATTGGCCAGCAGACGTGTCAGTCAACCAGCCAGCTTAAAACCTCTCCCAGAAACATGGCCTCTTGCATCAGCATTCAGGCTGGCAACAACCGGCCTGCAACCAGCAAGTCACCAGCCAGCTGAAAAACTCCTTCAGTAATCCAACCTCTGACAGCAGCATACAGGTTGGCATCAAAAATTCCAGCCAGCAAGCACAAACTTCCAGAAGCAACCCAGTCTCTTGAAGCAGTGTATAGGCCAGCGACAACTGGTCAGCAAGTCAGTAAGCCAGTCTACCGCCAGCTAGTCAGCCAACTGCACAAACCTTCTCCATCTGCCTAGCCTCTTGCACCAGCACCACCACAGGATAGGGCTTGTCTTTGCCTGCTGCAATGGTATCTACAGTATTGTGTGTAGTATAATGTACTTTCTTGATGACTGTTGCTTTCCTCTACCATGTTGTTCCTGAAATCCATAAACCATGATGGTGCAAACAGGTTCCTCCTCTACCAGTCAGTCAGTCAATCAATAAGCCTGCCAAAAACTCCTCCTCCAACCCAGCCTTTTGAACTAAATCCACACCCCGACAGGGCCTGTCTTCATCTGCTGTGATGGTGAGTGTCTGTGTGTGTAGTACAGTATGATGTACTTGCATTATGACTGTTGCTTTCCTCCAGTCTGGTGGTGTTCCTATATTTCATGGATGATGGTGATGCATACAGGCTCCTTGCATTGCACTGTGTTCTACTCTTCACTAAAACAGCTTTTTAATCTGATTGTGCTTCTCACTGCTGCAGGTATAACTATTGACAGTCATGACCAAATAAAGGCTCCTCCCTCTCCTAGCAGCCAGCTATTCCTCTTGCCTCAGTCCTGCCTGGCCACTGAGTAGTCAGGGTTGGCTTTGGTCAAGTTGTTGATACTGGGGGATTGTCAAGATTCACAGATAACCAGAACATCCATCTAAATCTCTATCCTGCCTCCACTCTCAAAAGCTCTTGAGCTCTATCCTGCCCCCACTCTCGAAAGCTCTTGAGCATATAGTAGCTAACCAACTGGTTGAATACTTAAAAAAAAATATCAGCTACAATGCCCTCAACAACATGGGTTCAGAAATGGTCATAGTACCACTGTCACCCTTCTGGAGTTCACAGGCTTTATTCACTACTCCTTAGATCAAGTACACCTGGTTGGTGCTGCTTTCATTGATTTAACCAAAGCTTTTGACACAGTGAATCATGCCCTCCTGGTCAAACAGCTTACTACCATTGGCCTAGCTCGAGACACCATAGTCTGGTTTGAAAAATACCTGCACAGCCGTACACAGCAGGTGAAGATTGGTAACACCCTCTCGGATAGCAGACCTGTCCTATCTGGAGTTCCTCAAGGGTCCACCTTGGGCCCTCATTCATTTAGCATTTTCCTCAACAACCTTCCTTACTCCTGTCAGGGTCACATCCTTTTATATGCAGACAATGCTGTCCTGTTTACCAGTGATCCATACCCTAAGGTTCTTGAATCTAGGCTACAGAGTAATTTTGTAGTCATAGAAAGATGGTGCCATAAGCACAAGTTAGTTATGAATTACAACAATACTAAAACTATGCTGTTTTCCAGCTCCCAAATTAGGTACAGAACTTACCCTCTTTCTATCACCAATGAAGAGGGCTCTCCACTGGAACTAGTTCAGCTCTTTAAATATCTAGGAATTACTACTGACAGTACAATGACCTATGCCTATCACAGTGGCAACATTGCTATGGTTGTTAACACCCGCATTGGGTTACTTTACAGGCATAAGCAATGTTTGACCCCAGAGGCTCTTAACCTGGCCAATTCAAAGTTCTCTCGTCCCACTTATTGATTACAGCTTACCAATCTATGGATCAGCTACTGAAACAACTCTTTGCCGCATCATAGTTGTACTCAACAAAGCACGCCAGCTCCTTAAAAGCTCAGCCCATCTGTCCCATACCTGCGACACGAACACTCAGGCTAACTGGCTCCAATTCAAAGGTAGAATTGTGTACCAAACATGTTTTCTGTCCAAAAAAGTAAGCTTAGGCAAAATGCCCCCAGGAGTGCAAAAGCTTATTACCCCTACTATCAGCCATCATTGCACCAGAAGCTCTACTAGCCAGATTTTTAATATACCCCACTGTCGCACTTCTCTGGGACAAAGGTCCTTTGCCTACTGTGCCCCACTATGGATGAATTCGCTGCACCATGACATCACTTCACCATCCACCTTGGGCTCCTTCAAGGTTAAACTTAAGCAACAGCTAGTTGCTGATGCCAGTTGTGACTACTTCCAATAACTTCCCTTCTTGTGACCAGCACTTCTTCTAACCTTATGCAATCCTGACCTTATGCATAACTGTTCTCAGCATGTAAATACCCCTCTCCCCCTGATATATCTCCTAAGCTCCCTTGCTCACTTTAAAATGCTTTGCCCCATACCTTCTCACCTGTGATGAGGCCCCTGAGCTGATGCCATCCCTTACCTTGTTGATTATTAGATATTAGGCTGAGTCTGTTCTCATTTTCCTGTAGAGGGTTGTTTCATATGACCCACAGCTTCTAATATGACCCTTTGAATTCCAGGTTTTAATCAAATATGCATCATGGCATACATTGTACAATGCCACACGTATTGGAACTTCTCTAGTTATACACTCTTGTAATGTCTTGTATAATTCTTTGTTTTGTTTGTTCTCCATCTCATACTTTCCCAATATGTAATGTTCATCTGACGTGGAACCTATGAAATTAACTTGTTCTCAAAGGTGTTATCCAAAATTTCAATAAATAAATAAATAAATATCTTAGGACATCACACTTGGCTGATCCAGTTTTGTGAGGAGGCTGCAGATGTTAGTGTGGATAATTCTCAACTCCCTGGGGAGGTAACTGAGGGGGAGAGGAGGGACAGGGTTAAGTTAAAAATCACCTGCCACAAGGAAGAGCACAGTAATAATGAGCTTGAGGGAGCCCTTGTAGTGTGGGAAGGGCAGTGGAGGGTGCGAGAGGAGGAGCTAGGTCTTAAGGGGGAGAGCAATCAGAGGGCTTCCAGATGCTGCCAAGGTGAATGAATGAGGCTGTATGCAGGAAACCAAGGACTGCTAAGAAGGAGAAGGAGAAGGGATTAGGGAAGGTTAAATAGTGGAAGAACAGAAAAGTACTGAACATGAAGGCGGGAGGCAGGGGGAGAGATAAGCATTATAGGAGAGGGAGACAATGGGGGGGGAAGAAAAGGGACCAAGGCAACATGATTCAAGTTCAGTTAGAGAAGACATAGTACCAGTTAGAGCAGGGAGTGAGTAACTTTAAGAATAGTGGGAGCAGCATACAATACACTTGAATATAGTTGAAACCTGCAACTACACCCCTTGGGTCCTAAGAGGGGTGAGAAGGAGCAGTAAAACAGCTTGAAATACAGTTAAAGCAGCCCCTGTACCCCTCAAGTCATTGGGGGAGTGGCAAACAATACAAAATATTGTTTAATTTAAAAACATTTACACTTTATTTATGTGCTTGAATAAACATGTGTTAACTACTGGAAATTTGTAAAACACATGATGAAATTATGACTTTTTTTAAACTTTTTTTATATGTTTATGCCCAATGTCATTTTAGCTACCCTCCTCTGCCAGGCCACCTCGAAGCCCCATCATTACTATTTTTGTCACTTATCTACCCCTCAGCCCCATAGGGTTACTCATCCCACCCCATGTTGCAGGGCAGAAAGCTTATCGGTGGAGGGTGATGGGCAGTCATTCTGATGGGGCCAAGTACTGGTGTTATGCTGCGCACTCAGGAGATTTCCATTTTGTTTCTCCCATCCCAGCGGGAGCTGGATGCAAGGGCTACATACAGTGCAAGTGAGCATGCGTGCACATTTGCAATGACAACAGTAAAGTTCCAAGTCATGGACCAACAAGTCACTGGATGACTTTTATGAGTTTTGATACTCGGGGACAGTATCAGGACACTTATTACTGCTCGCAGTCCATAGCCTTCTGCATTATAGCTATCTGTTTTAATCAATTTCTGTATATTACATCAAATTATCACTTCAATGAATAACAATGAGTGATAGGATGCATATCCCATTATGAGACTTATTCTATAAATTACAATGCCCTTAAAAAGATTTTCCATTTATGTGTGTGTATTTTCTGCATATACATAAAAATAAAGTACAGCTCCAATAATCATACTGTACATAATGGGATAGTGTATGTGACTTCTTTTTTACTAATAAAAAGTTGCAAGCTTATTTTCTGTCATAACAGAAGTTATTGGTTTTGAGTAACGGTTATGATTAGATTGGGTTGGTAATACAAATGGGGGTACAAATTCCTGGGCTGATTTGGATTACCGAAGCTTGATTTGTCTCAGTCTATGTCCTGGCCTACTGTTCACCAGAGATGTGATTTTGTCTTGTGGTTTCTCAAATGTCTCACATCAGTTACTCTGGCTGGAAATCCCCTTGACCAAAGTAGCTATGTCTTTGACAAGCAGTTTCTAAATAACTGCTAGTCGCTTCTCTCTGGGGGGGCAAATGCAAATGCTCTCTGCACCTGTTGAGGATGTAAAACCTACTGCCTCCCCCAACACACACCACGTATCACACACCACACACACACACACACACACACACTAAGTCCAGCTCCATGCATGATATAGAAATAAAGACTTGGTAATATGTGTATGTGTAGGTGTTTTAAATGAACATGCTGTGCCTATGTTTTTGTGTATTTGTGTATGATTTTTTGTAAAAATGTATATTGTATGTTTATACTGTATATATTGTATTTAAATGTACACTGGTTGACCATGAAAACAGGTCATTGGCTCATGGACTACCCAGTAAAAATAAATAAAGCAAACATCATTAGAATTAAACGTAAGGAGGTAGGAGATCTTGGTTCAAATCTTAGCATAGCCATTACCAGACAGTGTAACCTTAGGCAAGCCAACTGAACATATTTGAGTGCTTCAGTACCCATCTCCCCATGCCACTGTTGAATTTAGTAGAAACAATATCCCAGTAAATATGTTGCGTCAATTTTCTTTGGACTGTGCTGTGTAAAAAAAAGCAAATTATGAAGTAAAAAAAATATTCACTGACATTATCCTTACTTATGCTTATGTTGAGGTCTCAGACAGGTTACTTAATTACACCTGATCTCACTAAAACTTTAACTTCCATTTCTTTTCTTGACATGGCCTACAAAAGTATGGCAACATTTGGGGGTGACCTCAAGGGGGAATTAAGATTTTATGCAATGCAATTAGACCACATGGGAAACATTATCATAACAAACCCTGTCCTATTATTTGTTTTGCTTCTGTATGAACCAAAAATCCAAATATTTTACAAAATGTCTTTCCAACAGTACATTTCCAGAATAGTGATACACTGAAAGTATTAACATGCTGTATCGATACACATTCTTCCCAACTTTCATTTAAAAATTGATCTAAACTTTCATTTAAAAAGAAATTAAGTCTCTTGCCTTATCATTTCAGAATTTAGCCTTTCTAAAGATATTTCTTTAAAAAGGGCTAACATTTGAACAGTAATGCCGAATAACCTAATTTTTGTTAAAATGAAAGCTTGGAGTCATGTCAATGTAGTTACATCCCAAAATAGTAACATATAGTCAGAACGGACTCTAGGTCCTCATGTTTGCACCTACAGCATCATAAGCAGGAATACAACACATATGCTATGTGAACATGCATCAATTTATATAGATTTCCTACTAACTCTATGACCCAGGGTAACTGGCGATTCCGTTGTTAAGCAGAAATGGTACCAGGCTTACCCTAAAAGCCTGTGCTGTCATTATGTCCATTGTCTCTGCTAGTAGGCTGTTCTGCAGGTTTACCACTCTCTGGGAGAAAAAGGGCCTTCTTCCTGAACTCACCAGCCTAAAGCAACGGGACATGTCCTGACATCCTGCTGCAGGACACCAGATCAAACATCTCTTGACTTCAATCTTGTTTATTCTCTTGAGTATGTGAAAGACAGAGATAATGTCCCCCTCTCCCCTCCATTTCTCCAGCGTGACCATGTAAAGAGTCTACAGTCTCGTCTCATAGCTTTTGTTCCCATGTCACTAATCATTTCGGTTTATCTATATTTCACCCTCTCTACAGCCCCAATGTCCTTTTTCTATTAAGGAGACCAAAACTGAATGCATTTGTCCAGGTGTGGCCTGAGGCCCAGTAAAGTGGCAGGATTACTTTCTCTGCTCTACTGGTTACCCCCTTTTGGATGCATTACAGCATTCTGCTGGCCAGCTTGAAAGTATCACACATTGATCGTCCTGCTTTAACCCTTGTCTATCATGACCAAGTCTTCTTCCTCCTAGGTCGCAACAAGAGGAGCCCCATAAAGTGTGTAGGGCCTATCGTTGTGTTTCCTTCCCATGTGAAATACTGAACAGTTGGCTACATTAAATCAGAGACTATGGGAGTCAGACAAACCACCCATCTTGTTCTGGTCCTCCTGAAGTTTGTCCCTATCTTCAAGAGAGTCCACCACACTGGTGATCTTAGTTTCATCCATGAACTTTAGTAGCCTGCTGGAAACCCCAGCTTCAAGACTCTGGATGAAGATGTAGAAGAGAAGTGGTCCCTCCCAGAGCCAATCCTTGTGATGGGTTCCTCTCCACACAGAGTAATGCCCATCTACCACCACCCTTTGTTCCCCCCCACAATTAGTTAATAATCCACCTTGTGTATATCTTTTGTATACCACACTAATTTACTTTGCCCAGAACCTTGTCATGTGCTCCAGTATCAAAGGCCTTGCTAAAGTACACATACAGATGTGACAGCCAGAATGCAAAACAGAAATGCTGCAGAATATCACAGAATGCTGCTGTTTACTGCAGGGGCCATTGTAAGTCAATGACAATTAAGCCATTTTGTCATGCAGGCTGACATTTCTGTAAATTACTGTGCTTCATTGTGAATGACTCCACTGTATGTCCAAACAGACTACATCTATAGCCCTGCCCCTGTCCACCATTCAAGCCACTCCCTCAAAGAATGTGGTCAGATTGGTTTGGCATGATCTGCCCCACATAAAGCTAAGCCATGCTGAGAGATGGGAAAGAAACATGGCGCAAACCAAGTCTGCCATTATTCTGTCCATGACAATTGCCTCCCAGACTTTGCCAAGAGCTGATGTCAGGCTGGTCAGACTGATCAGGCTGTAGTTGCCTTGGTCTGGCCCTGCCCCCTGTATCCAGCTGATACACTTAAATGTATTGTTACAATGTATACAAATCAATGTCATTATCACACGTTAAAAGAGCAACTCTGCACTTCAGCATGTACAATATTTTTAATAGCTTTTTTGCTTATCCTAATACTTACTGTTTGTCCTTATGGCAACAATAATTATTATGCAGTTTTGGGGATAATGCAGACTTAAGGCAATTGACAATTTACACCAGATCCTCTGCAACTGATTGTAATTTACTGTACAGTAATATATGGATATCCCCAATAATACTACTGAAAGTCATACAAAGCATTTCTCGTAATACTATCGAAGGACTCCACTGACAGTATTATGAGATCTCATAGTACTATTATTTGATGTTTGTCTATATTATTGTGAGATTTTGTAATACTATTGATGAATTTTCTATGACAGTGCTATGAGACTCTAGCTTCCCTCGTGCCACGCACACTCTCCACAGCTTCCTACAAGCTGGCTTTTACTGTAATTGTCAGGTACAGTAAAAGCCAGCTGCAGTACAACTCTAGAGAAACAAAATCCATTCCACAGAAACCCCCTTCAATCCATCTGCTCCCTTCTACCCCATTTCTGCTTTGTTGGGGGAAGTGAAGAGTTTGCACTTCTGTGGGAGGGAGGGGGCTTGTGCCCAGAGAGAGCCAGAAGCAGAGAAAATATGCAGTTCTGTCTCTGGCCACAGGTGAAGCTGTAACAGTTTTTTTCTTGAGAGCAGAAAAGTACCAATTGCGGAACATAAAAAAACACACACACTTTAATATAGCAGCTGCCACCAACATTTCAGCACCACTTAAACATAGAAACATAGAAATTGACAGCAGATAAGGACCAGCAGGCCCATCTAATCTGCCTGTAAACCCTATCCTGAATGAGGATGTTATAGGATTTTGCAAATTCCATTGAGATGAACATTATTGTAAGCCAGTTCTGTGCTGAAAATGAGAAGGAAAGGGCAAACTCCTTATATTACAAATGGATAAGCAGTTTAGATCTGCTAGCTACAGTTCCAAGCAGGAGCATAGAGGCAAGCTCCTGTCTGGATCTATATCTTACAAGAAATAAAAAATAGGGGACTGTATATTTAATTTATTTATTTATTTATTTATTAGATCATTGGTTTACAGACCTTTGAGTCAAAGACTCATTTACCAAGGCACCTCGTCAAGAGAGCAATACATCACAGCAAACAAAACAGTACACAACACTTAGATTAAAAAAGTAACCAGTGTTACAGGCATTCACTGGTGGTACAAGCTTGGTAATAGGTAGATCACAGTAGTCATAATATAGGTACACGAGTACCACATCAGGTAGCAACCAGAGATATTTTATTACATTAGTCAGCAGATGTTGCCTGAGACCCCAGGCATATACAGCAAAAGTAGACAGGGCAGACCCAGCCTAGGGATGAGGGTAAGGGGCAGGTGGGAGATTACGTGCAGTTGTAGCAGTGAGTGCTTGTCAGATGGCTTCTGAGGGAGACCTTGAAAGGACCAAGCTTAGTGGAGTCAGCTATGTTGGCTGGGAGGGAACTGAACAAGGAGGGAGCCTGATAGCAAAAGGATCTCTGGGCCATAGAGATCCTTACCCTGGGGACAATAAGGGAGGTTTTGACAGTGCTGCAGGTGGAGACTGAGGAGGAGGCATGCTGCAGAGAGTTGGCGACCCCAGCGAGGAGAGCCCTAGCAGGGTCTTTTACAGAAGGCAGGTTTGGAGTGGGTCTTTCTAACTGAGGTTGAGCAAGTTGGTGGTAGGTGCAGCAGGCACGTAGGGGGGGTGTGCCGAGGGGTTCCTAGCATTAGCCTACAGGCCTTGTTTATAGAGAGCTGGATTCTTGCAAATGCAGTGTTGTCGGCTTTTCGGCTGCAGCATAGATGGGCAGCCTATAGTCGATTAGCGACAGGACAGAGGAGGTGATTGACAATCTAAGTGCCTCTTGTGGTAGGTAGTCCCTAGGGCGGTATAACAGTCCAGTCCTGACATTGGTGGCAGCAGAAAGGGCATTGATATGGGAATGGAAGGAGAGTGCCAAATCAAAGGTAATGCCCAGATACTTGTAGGAAGAAACCTTCTCAATGGGGTTTAGTGTGCTAGGCAGTATCATGAGAGGGGCACCACTGGCTTTGCTTTGGCGATGCAAGAAGAGCATAGCTTTGGTCTTTTTTAGGTTCAAGACTAGCCTTCGTGATGTGAACCAATGCTCAACTCTATCAAAAGCTTGTTGGAGGGTGGCCTGAAGTGTGTTGGGGTTGGGGTCAGAGGCGAAGAGCACACCGTCATCCACGTAGAGGAGGATCTTACTTGGGCAGGCCAAGGGGAGGGAGTTGAGGTAGGGACTGAAGAGAAGAGGGCCTAAAATGGAGCCCTGGGGAACCCCAGAGCGCTCACGTCATGTGTCAGATAGGGTGCTATTGATTTTTACACACTGAGTTCTGGCAGAGAGGTAGCTGGCGAACCATGCAAGGGGGGTTGGGGAGAAACCAAGGCATCTGAGGGAGTCAAGCAGAAAAGGATGGCAAACCATGTCAAAAGCCTTGGAGAGGTCAATGAACACAGCACCGGCAGGACTTCCAGCATCAAGAGCAGAATGCAGGAAGCTGGAGAATTCAAGTAACACGGTTGTGGTGCTGTGACCTGCATGAAAGCCATGCTGTTCAGGGCACAGGATATTGTGCATGGCCAGGTATTTGGCAAGATGGTTGGCAACTACTTTTTCAAGGGTCTTAGAGAGTGGAGGGAGGATGGAGATAGGTCGATATTTACCCGGGGTCGCTCGATCACCGCTCTTTAGGATGGAAGTGATGATGGCGGTTTTCTATGTGCTGGGGAACTGCCCCAGGCACAGAGAGTGGTTGAGCAGCTTGGTAAGTGGGACCAGGATAGCAGCCAATGCCAGACAAAGTAGCCTAGTGTCCAGTAGGTCAGTGCCGGAGTTGTTACTACTAATGGCTTTTTGCAGAAGGGGTGAAGCCTCCAGTGGGGAGATGGTATGTAGATAGAAAGGAGGTCTGTGGAGAGTGGGAAGAGGTGCTACTAGGATGGGGTCAAAGAAGTTACTGGGCAGGACTGAACTCAGGTCTGAGAAAGTGTGGTTTAGGCAGTCTGCAATGCCAAGAGGGTCAGAGCAGACAGTTCCATTAAAGGAGAGTTGAGAGGGGGGTTGGGAGCAGGATTTCCCATTCAGCTTCTTTACATTATCCCAAAAGTTTCTAGCCAACCCCCAGGAGGTGACAAGAGCAGATTGGTAGTACTGGACTTTGGCCTGTCGAATGGCCCAAGTACACTTATTGCGCTCGGTGTTGTATGCTTGCCTATCAGCTGGCTTGCCAGATTCCACAGCAATGTGCCATAGGTTGTCTCTCATTTTAAGTTTGTGAAGGAGGGAAGGGGTAACCCAGGGCATGCTTTGCTGTTTGGTGTGATTTCTTGCGAAGGGGGCATAGAGGACACAGGCAGTGTTAAAAGTGCCAGTGAAAAAATCCAATGTCTCGTCTATGGACGTTGCAAACCTGATTGGGGACCAATCCAGTTGTGAGAGGTACAGTTTAAGGTGAAGCAGGCCACCAAGGAGTAGGTGATGTCGCTGAGTGGTTTTTGGTGCAGGTTTGCTGTTGGCAGCGGACCGAGAGAATATGACTGGGGAGTGGTCACTAAGTGAGTTGTGAAGTACACCGATATTGAGCACCCTCTGGGGTGGTTGGTAATGGTGATATCCAGGAGGGTGCTGGAGCCAGTAGAGGGGTTGAATCTAGTTGGGTTGGGGCAAGCTGAGACATGTCAAGGACGGTAAAGATATCTCTGGTTTGGGAGGCCGTGGCAGACAGCCAGTTGATATTCAGGTCACCAACAATTATCTGGGCCATTTTGGGTGGTAGGTCAGAGAGGTAGTCAGCAAGCGCCTAAATGGCGAGATCTTGCTTTCTGGGGGGAACATAGGCAATGGTGAGAAACAGTGGCCCTTACCAGGGTAGGAGGAGATTTTTAGCATGAGGGCTTGCGTCCCGTTATCAAGCTTGGGTGGTGGAAGTGCATGTCCAAGGAGAGAGTCACGCATGTAGACAGCACAGCCACCTCCACGCTTACCCACCCGAGCTTCCCTGAAAAGGGTGTAACCAGGGAGGGAGACAAAGGAGTCAGGGGTGGATTTGGATAACCAGGTTTTGACGAGTGCGACAATGTCCGGTTGGTGCTGAGTAACCCAGCATTGGAATGCAGCAGCCTTCTTAAGGAGGCTGCAAATATTCATAGAAGCTATGTGGAGTCTTTGAGCCTGACTTGGCTATAATCCCATCTTGAGGTTCCGGTGCCTGGTAGTACACAGTCCCTGTCTATTATTCTATAAATTATTAATATACCATGAATTATGATAAAATGCATTATTGTTAAACATTTTATTATTCTGTGACTCTGTGAATGAGTGGTTGGACACCATTGTAGATGATTTTCAGCTCAACTGGTCTAGCCTGGTCTTGGTTTTAAGAATTAACTATTTTACTACTACTTACTAGTACTCCTATCAAAAATGTGATGTTTCAGCTATTAAAATTTATCAGAACATACTTTCTGTTCATTTTCAATGTTCCTTTCCAAGGTTTGCAGCAAATCTTGGTAGCCTACTAAAAAGCACATACTGTTAGCACAGCAAAACCTTTACCACCATGGCCATTACAGCATCAAATCCGACAGTTCTCTGTAATGTTCGCACGGGAACCTGGCACAGTCTTTTCAGGTCTTGCGCCCCCCTCTCCCTGAAACAACTCCAACCTGGAGTTGATTATATTTAATTCTGGGGGTGTTGGTGGCAGAGCCCCTCACATGGGGAGTTTGGGGGTGCAGCTGCCTGAAAAAACAAAACACTTTTCATAATGACACAATGCTGACTGCGATCACAGTCGACACAGTGCTGTCGCTGTAAAGGCTTTTGACAGAATTTCTGTCAAAGCAGTTTGGCGGAACCTCTAAAAAGTCTGTATAAAAAGCATTTGCTTCTCCCCAGTTAACTTCACAGTGTCTTTGTCTACAACAGCATAGGGCTCAGCATGACAAGAGACTGTGATGCCACAAACAGCAGTTGTGAGGTCAGCAGTGGGAAGTCAGATACATTTTAAAAGACTCAGTGAAATAAATACTGCATTATCTGTAATAGACCATGACTGGAAAAAAGTTAGACACAACTAGAAAACACTAAAGTTAAAATATGATGTACATCTAATGGTTTAAAGTTTTTTACTATAGTGGAGAGCTTCTCTTTAATATAGCAGTAGAATAAAACTGCATATTCACTACACTGATACGTTGAACATGTACCTGCAAGACTTATCCAAATTCTCCTGACTCCAAGTTTTCAGTTAAAAAAAATAGTTCCAAGCCCTAATGGTTCCAAAGGCAGACCTTTCTAAAGTTAGTTTCTTTGTGAGGTCTGACTTTGGAACCATAAGGAAAACAAACACTTTTTTAAATTCAAGCTTGAAGCCAAGCCAACACGGATTTATCACGTCAAAATATTTTCCATGTGTCGAAAAATACTGATATACATCAATACAGTTATAACTATAATGGTATTTAGTTTAACATGAGTCAGCATACCTTAACATGTATAAAATGGCTGGTGGTCAACTTTTCTATGAAGGCAGACAACACAATATGATAGTAGCTGCTGCATCAGAAGACAGCTATGTGTGGCATTTTCATCAAGGAGAATGACATTTACTTTCTAGTTTTGGAATATATTTACATAGTTCAGATTTTGTGATGGTTGAGCTTTTGGTGTTTATTATTTTACACAGAGTTCTGGGACTGAATTTTCAAAAGATTCCAACAGTCATGATATCTCTAGATAAAGGAGAAAAAAATTGTGGATGCTTAACACATGCAGGGTTGCCTCCCATATCTGGGCAGTTTTCCTAGAATCATCTACATTTTGATTCAACCCACATGAAGTTTGATTTGCAAGACACTCGTCCCATAGCAGGGTCGAAAATGATGCAAACAGCAGAAGGCAAAAAAAGTTATTCAATACCTAGCCATTTTTTTAAACTACAATTAGTGCCAAATATAACTGTAGTGAAACCAAAAATGTTTCAGTTCTGCCTTGTGCAGAAATGGCCTCTTCACAACTGGGTAACCTCCATCTATAGGCCAGGGGAAGTAAGCCACTTTATAAAATTCATTCGTGTGGACAGTTAATGCCCTTGCTCTTCCTTAAAAGTGAAATGTGACCTTCAAGTTCCCAACTACACAAAAAAACATGGCTTGAGTCTCATACCATCTAACTGCAGCAGCACTGATTTAGCACTTTCAACACGTGCATCTCAAAGCACTATACAACTTGTGGTGGTGGGGGGTAATGGAGTTGTTAAAGACCAAAAAAAAAAAATTTCATTAAGAGCAACACCAAGCAGATACACTTTTGATCTGGATTTAAATTTGGTTGAGACGCACCACACTTGGCTGACTGGGTTACTGCTGAAGGGCTGCTGATGCATGCACAGCAGAACCACTTCCATGCTACAGTGCCCATACAGTGGCAAGCACAAAATATCAGTTCCTTCTTCAGATCAGAAAGTACACGGTTGTCAGAGGCCTTATTTCTTGTAACCTTGCCCAGCTGTTGACTAAGCTCCAGCCATGCCCTGTGCCAGCTGACTTCCCGCAAGGGAGAATCAAAATGTTATTTAAATGGCAAATGTCAAGATCTTCTTTAGACTGAACTTTAATCTACAACCTCCCACCACTGAATATCATTTAATAGAAGTGTATTCCTATTCAGTGCATAGCTTACTACCGGTCACCTCCACAGAGTTCATGTTATAATAACAACAAATCATACTATTTTTCAGTTTTCAAATGAACTGATTGTGTATTATATGTTTAATTACTCAATCTTCAGTGCTATGAACTAAAACTTTGAAGAGTAACCCCCCAACACACACACACACAATACACTGTACACACTACTGGAGCGATTACTTGTAGTGTAAGTCTTGAGATAATTTAACATTTGCATACATTGATCTGCATAATGAGCCAAGAATATATTTCTAAACATGTAATAAAGATTGATTTTGAATAATAAAAGTGTCTTGTTTTCCACTTCATTAATGCTGAGTTGGGACAACAAAAAGAAAAAGACCAGTTCATTGGGAATTTTTCCTGTTTATCATTTTTATTGGACATCTGTGGCATTCTTCAGCAGCAAAAAGCAAGCAATATTATTTTCAGACAACCTGTGATTTTTTTTTCATGAATAAAATGAATTATTTTCCAATGTTAATAGAAAGAATGCCAAAGACTGGACACTTCATCTGTTTAAATGCAGCTATTATCAAGTGCAAGTACAGGCTTCATGCCCTCTCTGAATACAGTGACGCTTGCCAAGATGCAGCACAATGTCACCGATTAGTGCATGACAAAAGGCATTATCTGCAATTGAAAACTGCCTTGTTTCCTGCAGTAACTCTGCTGCAGAATGCTGCAGTACTGGGTTGTATCCTGGTGGGTCCATTGTTTATACATCTCTCTCCCTTCAGGGGTCCTAATCTGGTTCCATATGCAACTGGGTCTCCTCGGTTTACCATCAGTGATTTACATGCAGAGGATACAAAACAATAAGAGGCAACTGACTATAGCTAGTTCCTTATTATAGTAGTAGCTTACGGACCCATTTTCAGCTATGTAACACATTGTTCTACAAAAGGTTGTATGTTCTAGGATTTTCCTCTAGAAATGTTCCTAATATCAGTGAAAATTAGTTCTGTTGTTCCTGGTATGCATATTTGAAAGTAGTACATAATATGTAACCTTTTTTTAGTTTTTTTCTTACGATACTGAATTTATATTGTTTATTTTTATGCATGTGTTGCATGCTAGTTCCCACCTTTCCCATCCCGCAGTCACATCTGTAAGCATGATTGTATATCTCTTTATCTCTACAAGGTACAACATTTTTAAATAAAATTAATAGTACAGAAATATAGTGCCATGACTGTTGAAAGGGACAATAAGTGACTCTCTATTTTTATTTTATTTATTTAAAAGATTTACTTGGAAAGACACGCTGAACCATTAAGCTCGTTTTCAGATGTGTCCTGGGGAGAGGGAATAAGTACATAATAACAAGTAGAAGCACAAAATATAATAATACAGAGGCATAATGACGAACACTAACACACAGCATAGTATAGGCATAAATTAATAACAGTGCAATTAGATTAAATCAGGAGTGTGAGGTACCAGGCACCCCTAGGCTGAACTTCAGAAAACTGAACATAGGAATAGAAGTAAGAAGAGTGGGAAGTGGTGGAGGTAAAAGTGGAGGGGCATTTATAGGAGGAGGTGACAGAGGGTTGAATGTAAGGAGGGTAGAAGGTTCCCTATAGAGGTAGAGGGAAGGGAGGCAGTATAGTGCAGTGGTTTAAGGCTTTGAGCTGCAAATCTGTAGACCTGGGTTTGAATCCCACAGTTTCCACTTGCATACTATGTGACCCTGAGCAAATCACTTAACTTCCCTGTGCTCCCAGGTCACACCTGTAAACAAGCTTTCAGCTTAGTGTGTCTCTCCTAGTTAAACAATTGTGAAAAAAAAAGGATAGGGTATGATGGGAATAGAGGAGAAGAGATGGGTAGAGGAAGAGTAAAGAGGCTGGAATACGTGGAAGTGTAAAATGATGGGAGAATAGAAGTGTAGGGGTAGGAGACTGGAAGTGGGTAGGGAAAAAGAGAAAAAAGGGGAGAAGGCAGGATTATTAGGCTATGGACATTGCTCAAAATAAGTGAATACAATACCCACAGTGTGAAGATCGGGTTTTCTTGTAAGATTAAACTGGAATACAGTCACTGATATACCCAGGTATATAAATCCACAACATCCAGTTCTTCCAAATGCAAGTACTTCATTATAGAAGCAAGGCGTGCATGTGTGTGCTTGAGTGTGGACCAGTTTGTAATAGCACATAGTTGCCTCTGAAAAGCATATGGAACAGTGTGTTTGGTGTTTTCAACCAGGTTGTGGAAAGAACTAGTGGAACCAAAACAGACAGACAGGAAAATAATACACATTTTAAGTACTCAGTTGTAACTTTTTATTTCTGAAGTATTTTTCTTTTTCTGTTTGCTCATTAGAAAATCTTCTATGTGATAATATTGCACTGGATGTGTGGAATAGTTCTTAGCCTGGTAGCTAACATATCTACCTCTATCACCCCACTACAGCATCAGAATTAAGAACTTACTGACAGAGACATCACAGGCAACAGACCTGGCAGCCACTAAGTAGCTGTTTCTAAGGAGCAGTGATTTCAATCAGTGAAGTCACAATGCTGATGATGTAGTGGGGGAAGAGACAGCTATGTCAGCTGCCAGGCAGCATGCTGTCCAACACATCACACCTACAAGCATCAGGTAAACAATCTTCTAATTAACCAAAGGGAAAAGAAAAAGTACCTCAGGTATACAATGTAATGGATAACTGCTTTTAAACACTTATATTAGTTTTAGGCAGTACACTAGCTCTTTAATTAGATTCAGTCCAACCTAGACCTAACCAAACCAGTCCTTTACATGGTTAGATGGATGGCAAGTGCCAGCACCTGAAGAGGAATAATGTTTTAAAAAGGCAAAAAAAAAAGTATTCAAAATTCTAACTGGGTATAAATCAGGTTTATATCTCCGTGGATGGAATGTAACAGCAGAAGGCCTATAAACTGTTGAATGCCTGTTGCACAAACATACATATATCCACAAAAACACAGCAGGCATACAGTATGATCAAACATACAGCAATATATAAATAAAGCTCTGTTAATGTATACAGGCACACTAAAAATATATCCCCAATGTAAGAGATAATATATATAAAAATAGTACGCACAGAAAATGCATTTGTAACTGAGGCAAGAGAAATGCCTTTGTCAGTTTAAATTCTGTATTTGGTCATGACACTAATGTCTTTACATTCAGTCCATTATTTTTTGTTGTACTGATAAGAAAATAAGCTTCACCTCATGAGCCCATCTTTCTTGTGTATTTCTGAAGTGTCCTTTGAGAACCAGGACAAAGAATCACAGATGATGTGATACTGACAGAAATGTTGTCCTACTAGTTTTTCAGTCTTTTTCATTTTTATGTCATGCCTGTGTGAGCTCATTCAGGTTTGAAGGGGTTGCCTGGTTTCCCCCACATAGCATGTATGTGGGCACTTCTTGCACTGGATGTAATAGACAACATTCTTAGATTCACATGTATAACTCTCCCCCCCCCCCCCCATATCTTGAATTGCTTGTTATGGGAGGTGTTGATAAAGTCTGAAGTAGAAATGACTTAAACATACCTCACGTATGGAAGTCCTTAAACTCCTTATGGGGCTCAACCCTGATAGCTCTCCTGGCTTTGACACCCTACCTTCCAGATTCCTTAGGATTAGTGCACCCGCACTAGCTCATCCAACTGCCCTGTTAATTAACCTTTCTTTTCTAACACACTCCATCCCTAACAAATAGAAAACTGCCACTGTTGTACCAGTGCATAAATCAGGTCCTGCTAATCTCATTGAAAATTACAGGCCTGTTTTCATACTGTGTCCTACAGCAAAGATCCAAGAGAGAATCCTATATAATCAGCTGTATTTTTTCCTCAAACAGACTAACACCCTTACAATACACCAACATGGCTTCAGGAAATCTCATGGGACTGAATCTGCTCTATTGAAGATCACCTCTGACATCTTCCAAGCCATGGACCAAGGCAATGAAACGGGAGCTGACTTTATCAACCTCACAAAGGCCTTTGACCTGGTTAACCACTCCCTCCTCATCTCCAAGTTGCAATCACTCAGTCTTGACTCCAACTCCCTCTTCTGGATATCACACTATTTATCCAACCGCTTCCAATGTGTCAAATGGGCGGGTGCCCTCTCCTCACTATCTCCAATCATTGATGGGGTCCCCCAAGGATCTATTCTTGGGCCCTTATTTTCTCAATCTTTATTCATGACTTGCCTCTAAACTGCGGGGGGCGGGGGCTTCTATACAGATCTACGCAGATGATGCCATCTTATATCGGCACAGCACAGACATCTCCTACATTAAATCCAATCTGGAAAGTGACTTTCAACAACTCGAAGACTGGTTCAAATGCAACCTATTGGTACTAAATACTAAGAAAATGAAATCGATATTGTTCCACCATGCATCCTTTGCCTTGACCCCTCATCCCCCTCTTATCATCAATACATCCTCTGGTCTGCCTCTGGAAGATGTAGGATCTTTCAAATATCTGGGTATGACTCTCAATGAGCACTTATCCTTTGACTCACATGTGACCAGTGTTATTAGAACCACCAATCAGAAACTTGGCCTCCTCCACCACACCTCTCCCTACCATGCTCCATTCACTAGAAGGACCATTGCCTCGGCCACCTTCCTACCAGATTTATTCTATGGTGCATCCGTAATCCACTCAGTCAGGACCACCATCCTGGCCAAGGTCTACCATAGGGTAGCTCACTTTGCAGATGCTGTACCAACCCAAGCACATCACTGTGATGTTCTTAAATCACTAGGCTAGCTATCCTTTGAGCCCAGAATGGACTTCTCAGTGTTATGTTCAACATTCAAACTCACCCATCTTTCTTTCCCAGCTGTCCTCTCTGGGTTGCTCACTCAATAATCCTTCCCCAGAACTCTTCACCACTCCCATCTCCTGTTGCTGAGCCTACCCAAAGTCCACGTAGTCATTGGCAGGCAATCCTGCTCCTTCTCAGCACCCCAAAATGGAATAATCTACCACATAGCTTATTGTCATGTATGTCCTTCCCCTGTTCAAATATAGATTGAGGGTAGTCTTCTCCCCTCCCAAATCTACTATACTAACTAACCCTCTGCTAACCCTTGAACCCCCAGTTGCATTTAGAGGCTATCCAAATATTTACATTCAACCCCATCCTGAACCCTAGTGTTCCCTCCTCCTCACTCGCCCCACTCCCAGTCTGGTTCCCCTATCTATTGCTATCTCTTCCCTCTCCCATGCCCACCTTTTCTCTCTTATATATCGTGTATACATTTTGCATTTATTGTACTAAGAACTGTTAATAGTTTGTAAGATCTTCAGAGCAATATTCCCAGCTCTATATATTTATTTTGCATTTATTGTACTATGTACTGTAATCAGTTGCAAGATTCTTTATAGCAATATTCCCAGCTCTATGACAGAGGTCCCCTGCCCTCATCTCGATGGCCCCAAACTCATCCATAGCATCTTCAACCTCCTGACCCTGCTGGACCAGCATAGAATCATCAATCTGCAGCTTCGGAAACTGACTGTCTATGCCTCAACATATCTATATATTTCTGCATATATTTGTGTTTTATATTTTGTATTGTTCTCCTTTTAACTGTTGTTACCCTCTTGATTTATGCTTGTACCTCCTGCATTTATCTGTATTTGTGCAATGCCTTGGAATGTCTCTATTCCCTGGGTTGCCCCTGTAAAAGGGACATGACTGTCTCAGTGGACCCACTCAGTTATCAAAATTCAATTAAATAAATGTGTTCATGTTTTACATTTAGGTATATTGCAGGATTTAGTGTCTCATATTGCTCTGTTGTTTTGGCATAAGTTTGTTCCTGACAATCCAGTTGGTTTTTGAAAGATACATTTCAAGGTGACATCCTCACTGAATACTGGTTGTAGATCCCTAATAATTTTTCATAAGGGCTTCAGATCAGGGTTGTATGCAACAACCAAGGGTGTCCAGTTGGTAGGGGTCTTTTCTTTATATTGTAATAGCAAGAATGGCATGTTCCCCAGCTCTGTTCATTTCACTAGAGGAGTGTCCCTGTTAGTAAATGTTTTTTTTCAGTGTGACAAATGTTTATCTCTGTCTTCCCCGTTCAGATTTGGTGTTATCAAAGCACTTGACTGCACATTACAGATTTTTTTGTGTGCTTAGGGTGACTCTGGTTTTGTGTAGGTATCCCTGTCTGTCTGTTGGTCTCCTGTAGATACAGGTCTGTAAGGTTCTATCTTTTATGGTAACTGCAACATCCAGGAAATTAATACTGATGTCAGAGTACACCAGGGAAAGTTTAATGGATGGGTGGAGGATAAGTTCCTGATGAAATTCTTTAAGTGTGTAAGTACCTTCTGTTTACATTATAAATATATCATCCATATATCAGAAGTCTGCAAGTGGTTTGATTGTACATTATTTCAGGAAATCCTCTTCCAAATTCACCATGAAGAGGCTGGTATGTTGTAGAGCCATCCAGGTGCCAATTACTGGTCCCATAGTCTGAACTTAATGTTTGCTGCTAAAACTGAAGTTGTTGTGGGTCAAAATACATTTGAGAAGTCTCACAAGTAATTTTAGATAGATGATGTGATGCTGTCCTTCCTCTTCTGGATATTTAAGACAGGCTGAAATTCCATCGGTATGTGGGATATTAGTGTAAAGACAGTCCACATCCATCATGGCTAAGATGTAAGTAAGATACTAGTAAGTAAGCCCCCCTCCTGCTCTTTTGGTCTAGAGCCTTAACTGGGTGCTGTGTTGAATTCAAGCATTTCCCAGAAAAGTTTATGGAGTGAGCTCTAAGTCTGTCAATATTAATTTCAAATTATCTTTCTGTAGAAGTTGGGCAATTCTCTTTCTGTAGAAGCCCAACATGCCATAGCCAACTGAACTTACTACCCTCCCTTCTCTATGGGGCTACCTTATTGCAGTTCCTCAGGGAGGGAGAACTAAGAAAACTAACTACTCTACCATAGGGTTGCTCATTTTGCCACAAACTCCCCTCCTAGGAGGTACCATCATGAGGTCCTTGCTGACCTCCACTGGCCCTCTATCTGGCACAAACTGGCATACTCCTCACTCTGTCAGACCTTTAAATTGATCACAGCAGGCACTTCCCCTCACCTGCATGGTCTGCTCAACCCCAAAGTCTTGAGCCATGACCTGAGATCCTCTACTAGCCATCCCGTCAACATCCCTCGAGTACATACTAACCAAGACAAGCAATCGTTTCGCTATGCTGCTTCACACTTATGGAACCCTCTGCCAGAGAACCTGGCCAACTGTCCCACTCTTCATGGATTTAAGTCTGGTTTGAAAGTGTATCTCTTGGAGCTCAGTCTCTGTGACTGTAATCACTAACATCTTGCTTTTGTTAACTTGATGGTGTCACTATATTACTCTGCCACTCTACTGCCGGCATTTCCTTACCCTCTAAATTTTTGTATTAACTTGCCACATTGAATTGTATACTGTGCCAGCATATTGTACCTGCTCTGTAATGTACTCTCTGCCTAAACCAACAGATGTAAACTACTATTTACTCCTGCCTATGTATGTAACCTCACTTGTAACTAATCCCGGGTTGCTCCTGAAAAAGAGACCTCTGGACTCAGTGAGTTTACCCGGTTATCAAAATCTAAATAAATTGCCAGCCATCATGTTATAGAACAGTGTAATGTCTTGCAGTAACAAGCTGTACTCAACTGTATGTTGTGATACTGGGATAAGGGGATATAATATATTAATTCTCGTATTAAAAAAAAATATTGGCTAGGACCTATTTTCTGGCACTGTAACTTTAAACACTGTGGATATTTTTTTTTTATTTTCTATACAGTGTGCCATTGAGTCATTAATCCATTCATTCATTTTATTTGATTACCAGGATAATACACTGCACCAGAGGCCCTTTTGCATGTGTGGCCCGGAGCCACAGTTGCAAATACAATTTACAAATATATGCAATACAGTAAATTATATCTAACAATATGCAGGAAATACTTTAAGATAAGAACAGTCAACAATGTAGGCTAAAGGCACAACATGAACTGGTAAGCGAAAATTGTTTCAACTGTTGTTTAAAGATCAGATGTGTCTTTTCAGTGCAAATAGTCAAAGGCCAAGTTTTGTAACTTTTTTATCTCTTTACAATATACAATTTTTAACTGGCCTAAGAGATTCATTTTCCTTCTTTCTTATAAAAAACAATATCTGCTTTGCATCCCCCATCACAAACAGCATGCCAGAAGAATGTCCCAGTTAACTACTCAAGTAAAATCCAAGCATATTGTACAGTACCTCTTGAACCACTAACAAAATACAGCTGTGACAAGCAAGCACACTTAACATGTCAGCTTTATGAATAACGACAAAGAGCATTAATTTAATGTGCAGGGCCTCTCTTAACAGAAGTAGTCTGGGTTGCATTGTTGTTTTTATACAGTAAGTCTAATAATTAGAGAAGGCCACCGTTAAGCAGAAGGTTTTTTTTACTAAGGTTAGGCAAGTATGAAGCACTGTGGCATATCTTTAATGAAGGAAGCTTGTTAACTGAAAAGCAAATTCCGCTTAAAATGTTTTGAAGTCAGCTCCAAAAAGATAGTCTTCATACTAATTAAGCATAAAACCTCAAACAGGTGTATGCAACTGCATTTGTATACCTTTCTAAACATACAGCAACAATTATGCACATTGAAGAGGATTTGAGTATACCTAAACCTATAGAGCCATCACAGACATATTAGGAGGGATCTGGCAGACTGGTTGGCCTACTGGGCCTTTTTCTGATGTCATATTCTATAATTCTGTGTATCCATAGTTCCAGCTGTCAAGCAGTTACTACAGTAACATGTTTATAATCATCTCTTTTTTAATGAAGACATCAAAATTAATGAATGTATACAACTCATTTGTGGACCCCACAGAGTACTGCACAATATGTGTGTGTATATATATATATATATATATATATATATACACACAGTATATATATATATATATATATATATATAAAAACACTGTGAATACAATTCATCACAGCATAATGTCATTGACTCTGCCACTGCCGTAAGTGGTGAGTCCATTTAAATGGCCAGCTTCACAGTATTTAGAGATTAGACAAGTTAAATTTAGCAAATATCTGGGTAATACAGAGGCTGGAATATACAGAGTCAGTGTGACTCAGTTGGCAGTGCTCTGACCTCTTGGTTTCAAGGTTATGGGTCCAAATCCCATATCAGGAAACTGGGCTAATAGTCATGTTGTAATATTGGGGAGGAGGGTGATACACTGTTAGAAATGCTGTCCTTCAAATGACATGTTAAAGGGACACTGTCAGCCTTTAGGCCTCAAATTGTCCCCAGACTAAAAAGCACACTATGACTGCATACATTCTGACAAGATTGCTGATGTAGCTGGTAGTCTGATTTTGATTTATTTTTTCTCCTTAAAAGTAAAAAACAGACTGCTCACCATAGTAGTGCTACCACACAAAAACAAGTTTATTTACATTCCTTGATCAATTTTCAGTGCATCTTTCATGGATTTGGGAATTCCCCCCCCCACACACACATAATCTTGCCACTCATTATGCTGTGGGAAGAGAGGAGGCTATTGTGTCATGAGTGGTTACACTGTTTGGGGGTCTTCCTAATGTTCAGGATGCATGTAACATGAGTATATCAAGGATCTGAAGCAAAACAAGGTTGGTATCATTGTACCATTCCCATGCATTTCAGTTCTACTGAGAAATGAAGCAGATCAACAACCAGTAACTTCAATGAGTTTTAGAGAAGGTAAGCAGACATAAAATGTTGGTTTTCAACTAGAAATAATATGATGAAAAAAAGGTTGACAGTGTCCCTTTAAGCTGAGCTCCTGTCTTCTCATTGTGTTTGCTTGCACGCATGTGCAAGAAACATAGTGCCATCATCCGAGATTTCGGAGGTGTGTCACCCCCTCTTCCAATTCAGTCAGTGTGTTGGCAGGCGTGGCCCCTGTAAGTCAATGCATGCTGGAGCTGTGCCTTGACAAGCTCCAAAATGCAGTGGCATACAGTTGAAAGAACTCGCTTCAGTGAGCAGCGATGAATGGCCTGCTCATCATAACTCCCCTCGCACACACACACACACACACACCACACACACCACAGATGCACGCATACTGTGCTGCCTCCCGCACACACGTATGGCCCAGCAGGGTGCCCAATACCCTGTCGGCCATGTGCACCCCCAAAGCCTTCCAGCCACCCTGGATGCCCACCCCAGCGTGGCAAGTCGATGGTATAGCCGACGGGGTGCCCAACTCTGCCGGCTTCCTCTCCCCCGAGTACAAGGTGCCACACTGGAGCCTCACCCCAGCGTGGCAAACAAATGCCATGGCCGATGGGGTGCCTACCCCATCGGCTCCACTCCCCAGCTGTCCTTCTGCCACACTGGGAGCCCACCCCAGCATGGCAAACATCCCACATCATCTTTTTTTTTTTGTACCTGCAAAGCAAAAATGGTCCCACGTATCTCCTGCCCCCACAACCCGCACCCACCCACTGCGCACTCTGCCTCCCACACCCCCACACACCCCATACTTACCTCTGGAGCTCGGCGCGATGATCTGCGGTGGACCGGGAATATGTCTGCACCTTCAAAGCCGACTGTGAACTGAGGAAATGCCGGTAAGCTGTGTATAATGGGCTAGATAGGTTTTTTCAACTTTGTTGCATATCTCAGGCATTTTTGGAATTTTGCACGGATTTTCAACATGGGGTTTTGGGACCCCTTCTCATGAATGAGGTCACTGTCATGGCGTTATTCAGGCCCGAAGGGTGATTTCGCAGTCACTGCGTGGTCACTGCGCGAAATCACCTTTCGGGACTGATTAACGAAAAGACACTGCTAGTGTTCATAAGCTGGGCTCTCAAGAAGCCTATTTTGAAAATTTGGAGGAAAATTCAAAAAAACGACTGTTTTACAAGTGTGCGTTGTGCAGTTCCTACGCACGCTCGTAAGTTCGCAAATTTTCAATATTTTCATCCAGATTTTTCAACATTGCCATTTTACCACAACTTCTTATGAGTAGTACAGCTGTCATTTTCACATCTTGCCCAAAATGTGTTTCCGCCATGTAGCGCACTATGGGCAGTCGATGTCTTGAAATCAATGTACAGGACAAATTAAGAAAATCACAGTGACACTGTTCATGAGCAGAGATCTTAAAATGGCTATGTTGAAAATTAGTGAAAAAATTCCTAAAATGACTGTTTACTGCAGGCGTGCATTGCGCAGTTCCTATGCGCTACATAAGTTCACGAATTTTCAATATTTTCATCCAGATTTTCAACATTACCATTTTACCACAACTTCTTATGAGTAGTACAGCTGTCATTTTTCGCATCTTACCCAAATATGTTTCTGCCATATGGCGCTGCAATGGGCGCCCAGTCGGTGTCTTGAAGCAATGTCTGAGACAAATTAAGAAAATCACAGTGACACTGTTCATGAGCAGAGGTCTTAAAATGGCTATGTTGAAAATTTGGTGAAAAAATTCCTAAAAATGACTGTTTTACTGACGTGCGTTGCACAGTTCCTACGCACTCTCGTAAGTTCACAAATTTTAAATATTTTCACTCCAGATTTTCAACATTGCCATTTTACCACACCTCCTTATGAGCAGTACAGCTGTCATTTTTCACATCTTGCCCAAAATGTGTTTCCGCCATGTAGCGCACAATGGCGCAGTCGGTGTGCGAAATCAATGTATGGGACACATTAAGAAAATCACAGTGACACTGTTCATGAGCAGAGGTCTTAAAATGGCTATGTTGAAAATTTGGTGAAAAAATCCTAAAAATGACTTTTCGAGCGTGCGTTGCGCAGTTCCTATGCATGCTCATAAGTTTGAGAATTTAATATTTTCACTCCAGATTTTCAACATTGCCATTTTATTACACTTCTTATGAACAGCACAGCTGCTATTTTCATATGTGCCCAAATGTGTTTTCTGCACATGTACGCACAATGGTGCTGTTGGTGTCTAAAGCAATGTTTGGGACAGATTAAGAAAATCACAGTTACACTGTTCATGAGCAGAGGTCTTAAAATGGCTATATTGAAAATTTGGTGACAAAAGTCCATAAAATGACTGTGTTACAGTGAGCATTAGCAGTTTCCACGGACCCTCGTAACTTCATGACTTTGTAATATTTTAAGTCCAGATTTTCACCAGTGGCATTTTTCCACTTCCTTATTTACAGTACAGCTGTCATTTTTCACAACATGGCGAAGTGTTTTCACACTTTCAGCGCAGAGATGCGTGGTCACTGGAAATCATTGTTTGGGACAGATAAAGAAAACCACAGTGACACTGTTCATGATCGAGGCACCAAAATGCCTGAGTTGACAATCTGCTGTAAAAATCCCCAACCTAATTATATTATGGGTGTGCGTTGCACATTTTCTATGTATGCTCGTGACTTCACCATTTTTTTAAATATTTTTACTGCAGATTTGCAACATTACCATTTTTTACAACTCCCCATGAACAGTACAGCTGTCATTTTTTACATCCTGTTTGGACTATTTTTGACACCTGTGGTACTAAATGCCATAGTCGCTGTGCATAAGCAGCTTTGCTAACAAACTGATATTCCCCTGTTCATGAGGTGGGTCACACAAAAACATATTGAACATTTGGAGTAGGAAATACCAATGAATGCCTGAGGTATTAGGGTTTCCAACCATAACGTCCAACCCTGTGAGAATGACAGGCATCAGGGGTGTGACTTGGGATTCTTGCCTGTAATGCTCCATACCATTCCACACCCTGCAGCCAGTGAGAGGCATCGAGTATGCCTTGGACTCTTCGGCCTCAATGTTCACCCCATTCTCCTATATTGCACCTATCTCACCGTATTTCCTAATGGAATGGGAGTGCGCAGAACCAAAGACCCCAAGGAACACCATGACACTTGTCAGTGTCTGCAGGGTGGGGTGTGGTGAAATGGCGCGGTCGTTATGCCTGATGACCCAAAGGCACACCCCAATGCCTGTCACTCTCTGCAGGGTGGTGGTGGGGTTTAGTTTAGTTTAGTTTATTAGTCTAGGAATTAATACCTTTGAGTCAGGGCTCTTTTACAAAGGTTCCACGTCACAAAGAACATTTAACAAAGCACGATACATATTACAGGTAAAACCAGACAGGAAAGTTACATCATAAATTTGCTATTAACAGTTTAAGGCAGTAACGTTTTTAAGTTTCATAGAAAACAAGCTATAACAGGTTCAAGCGAGTAGACAATTTCGGGTTAAGGAAACTTCCAGGAGAGGGTGATCATTAGGGCCAAAGGAGGCTAGAGAGGAGGGAAAGGTGGTGAGGGAGAGTAAGTGAGAGGAGACAGGAAAAGGGGGGAGTGAGTTTGGGTGAGACAGGAAGTAGTAGAGGTACCAGAGGTTCATTAGTCAGGGAGGAAGAGGCCTCAGATGTGAGGATGGACATGAGGTAGTAGTCTTTATCTAAGCGCAATCACAGTTGCTAGTGGTGGTGAGGTGGGCATAGAGCATGGATTTGAAAGCTTCAAGCGAGGTTGAGGATAGAGTAGGTGGACTAAGCGCATTGAACCATGTCGGGCCCTGTGGCGTAAAGATCTTTGTCCCTGTGCAGTCCGGCATCTCGAACCAGGAAAGGTTGGCTCAGATCTGGTGGAGGGTCATGAGCCAGATTCAGTCAGAGTAGGTTTTGAATACATAATGGAGTCAGTCCCAAGATAGATTTTTTGCCATTGTGCAGGTGAGATAAATAAGACGATTTGATAGGTTCAACCAGCCTGATTCATAGTACAGATCACACGTGTCGAGTCAGTCTTTGAGCCCCGTGAGAGCCCGGCAGGCCTATTTAGAAGTGATTGAGATATGCCTTAGAGCAGTGGAGGTAGCTGAGCCATAAATAAATAAGGCCATAGTCAATGATTGAGATTATGGAACTCTGTATAGCTATTCTCAATTCGCTTGATTTAGAAATTGATGGTTCTGGAATAGTATTCCAAAGGCGTTGGTTCATTGTTTTCCAGTGTTGTCAATGTGGGTTGCAAAATGAGCCCTTGGTAAAAGTGATGCCAAGGTATTTGAAAGTATTTACTTGGTCCAGTGTAATTCCCATAGAGGTTTGTATGGTGAGTGGAGTATGCCTATTTTTGTTTTGGTGATTGAGAAGAGCATGGCTTTGTTTTATTGTGGTTTAGCACAGTTTACTATCCAGGAACCACCTTTCAACACTAGAGAAAGCAAGTTGCAGGCTTTTCGTAGGAGTTTGGATCCTTGTGGGAAGAGAGAATTACAGCATCATCAGCGTATAAGATTATTTTCTCCTGGCAGATATCTGGGAGGAGTTAAGGAACAGGCTAAAGAGGAGCAGTCCAAGAATTGATCCCTGTGGTACACCCGAGAGAACTGGTTTGAAGTCGGAGAGTTCATTAGAGATTTTACAGCCTGTGAACCGATTGGACAGGTAACTTTTACCCAAGCACAAGGACCTTCGCCAGGCCTAGGCTAGAAAGTAGGGAGGAAGTAGGCCATGATGGACTGTGTCGAAAGCTTTTGTAAGATCGATAAAGACTGCACCTGTTTGGCACCCTTTGTCCAGGGCTGAGTGGACTTCTCAGAGAAATCAAGTATAGGCTGTTGTTGTACTATGTCCTTTCCTAAAGCCATGCTGTTGATTACAGAGTAGATTGTATTTGTCCAGGTAATCAGAGAGTTGGTCTGCCACTATTCGTTCAAGTGCTTTGGAGGGGAGGGAGTATTGATATTGGTCGATAGTTTCCTGTTGAGGTTTTGTCCCCCCCTTTGTGCACTGGCGTAACTATGGCAGATTTCTATTTGTTGGGAAATTGACTTTGGCAAAGTGACAGATTAAGAATTTTTGCAAGGGGTGAATTACTTCATCCAGGGTGAGAGACAGGATTTTTAGATCTAGTTGTCACTACTTGTTCTGGATTTGGAGCAGGCCTTTCTTATGTACTTGTGTGCTTCGTGCACTTTGATTTTCTTGAAGTAAAATTGTGGTTTGTCACTGAGGGTGTTTTGTGATACTAGGCTAGGCAAAGGTAAGTCCGAAGAAATCTGGGGAGGACCCCACTAAGGTCTGTGAATGTCTTATTAAGTGCATCTGCAATAGACTTTGGGTCAAGAGTGGTGGATCCATCAACTTTCATAATGGTAGGTGGCGATTTTGATTGTTTACCCATTATGTTTCAGATGCTGTCCCAAAAGCTCTTCCATCACCCCAGGTGGATTCAAGGCATTTTGAAATAAGCTCTTCATTTGCCTAATTTGTGAGGTACATCTATTTCATGCCTGCTTGTATTTTAGGGTATCATGAGGTGAGCCTGTGTCTCTGGCAACTGCCCAGAGGTGGTCCCAACCTGAGCTCGGCAAGTAGTTTGGCAGTAATCCATGGATTTGATAGCTTTGATTTTAATGCTTTTTTATTGGGGCGTATAAGTCAAAGATGCAGAGTTGGAAAGATTTAATGAAGTATTCTAGTGCGGTATTAATATCAGTTGATTCAAGGATTGGCGTCCAGTCCTGTTGTAGGAGATGGGTTTTCAACTTGATAAGATTCTCATAAGGCAATACTCTGCTTGTTATAACTTTGGGGGGTGGCTTGAGAAATTTATTAGACCAGGTACAGGACACTGGGGAGTGGTCACTGAGGGAGTCAGGGAGGACTTTAATGTTTTTTATCCGGTCAGGGTGATTTGTGAGAACCCAGTCAATAAGGGTGCTTGTACCAGTTTTGTAATTTTTCCAGGTGGGGGAGGTTACCATCTGAGTCAGGTTTGCTGCTAGGATGTCATCTTTGTAAGAGCCAGTGTCAGAGGCGAGCCGTTTATGTTGAAACCCGAGGAGGAGGAGCTCATTTTCAGAGGGCTGCAGACTAACAAAATCAGGTACAGACTTAATACTGGCATGGTGGTCTTTGGAGGGATATAGACTGCGGCCACTGTGAGAACTTTGTTTTGTGCACCAAGAAGCAGTTTGATAGGAGGAGTTGATCTGCGATTTGTGGGGATGAAGCTGCTGCTGACAGGAGAGGTTGTCCTTTATGTAGATAGCACAGCCCCACCTTTCTTGCTTGCCGGTCGAGTCTGAAAAGATTGTAGCCTTCAAGCGAGACCGCATGATCCGGGTGCTGGGAGATAGCCAGGTTTCCACAATGGCTAGTATATCAGGTTTTTTGTCCAGCAGAGTTTGAAGAGATGCCAATTTGGGAAGGAGGCTGCAGATATTTAGAGTGATAATGGAGAGACCACTACCAACTTTCCTGTTTTGTCGGCTTCAGTGCAACAGGACCAGGGTTTGGGTGTATCCCCCAGATATTAAAAGTAGGAGGAGCAGGAGTTTCAGCGATGCCATTCAGTAGTTCATAATAGGTTGGAGTGAGTTTCTGCTTGTACTTTTAAGATGTTGGATTGTCTTCTGGAGTCCCAGTAGAGGGTGATCGTTAGTGAGTTATAATGATGTTGCAGTTTCCAATTAGGAAATATGGCTCTTTGCACCAGGTATTGATGGGTGATGTTTGTTTAAGACTTCCAGAGTAAAAGCCATGGTACAATGTTTGGGTAGTAGTATAGAAAGGTGAGAGTAGGTGGAGGGTAGGGTTGGCGGAGGGGAGTTGGCATAAAGGGAAAAGGATGGTGAGAGTGAGCAGGAACAGGTGGTGGGGACTAAGCCAAAGCATTTTTAGCAAGGCAGGAAGGCAGTAGTGTGGGCTAGGCAGTCGATTGGGGGTGGCGAGCAATAGGAGGGTGGTGGGGTGTGGATTTGAGTGGGCTAAGGTGGATAGCTACACTATGCTAGGCACAGAGAAAATGAAAAAAAAAGACTGGGAGGGTTTTGTGCCAGAGGTTTAAAGAGAAGTACTATAGTACTGTTGAGATCCAGGATCATAATATGTTAAAGTTCCTAAAAGGTGATAAACTGTGGCCTGGGCATATGCAATGTGTAAAATCCTTTTGTCTATATGTTTCCTTTGTTCTTCAAAGTCCTCAGAGATAAGTACAATACCTTGGGAGTAGGTCAGACAGTAGGCATATGCAATGTGTGAAATCCTTTGTCTGTATGTTTCCTTTGATCTTCAAAGTCCTCAGAGACAAGTACAATACCTTTGGAAAAGGTCAGACAAAATGTTGATTCAGTCACAAAATGTGTTAAAATTCCTTTGTTCTTTAAAGTCCACAAGTGCAGTTGCTTTAAGAGTGGTCAGATGAGAATGTTGAAAATGTTGATTCAGTTGCAGGACCCAGCATCACCATGTTTGTAAGACTAGTTGTAAGGCATATGCTTCCTTGGGAGGCTTCAAGAAAGTTGATTTAAAATTAAAAGCTGATACCTGATGATGGCGATTTGCAGAAATTCAGTCCAGGAGACTTTCATCAATGTTGTGTGCAAGAATGGCACAGGTATTCCCAGCAGAAAAACATGTAAATGAACAAAAACTAACCTACAGACACAGACAAGCACAAACAGCCACTCACACAGCCCCAGGAGGAGGAGCTGAGGGTTGGCTTCAGTTCAATACTTCACTGCCATTCCCATTACGCAGCTCAGTAACTTCTACACTACCACTGCCAATGCCAGCAAGCAAACATTTGGCATTGACAAATGCTTGTTTTTGGTAGTAACCAAGTGAAAGTTAAAGATCTTAAGGTAGTTTTCAGAAAGAGGAGGGGGTAACCCCAGTGTTCTGGTCAACATTTGCTGTCTTGACAAGATAATTTCCAGTACAGTTGACTAAGGATGTATGGGTTTGCTGTGCAGACTTAATACTTGCTGCTTTGTCTGTACTCACCCAGTTTCTTCACTTCCAGTATCTTATTCAATGGTATGCAAAATAATTTGAGATCAAATGTACTAAAAAGGGGCTATACAACCCCAATCTTGATTCTGTAGTGCTTTGCACATGCAATGTACATCATCTTCTAGTATTCTACTAAACAACAGAACCGATGTTGGTTGTGCACGGACTGCATGTAAGCAAAATCGGGAAATAAGCAAGTGCTCAGCAACATCCACATACAGTTTACCAGTACTGGTACAGCAGAAAGACTGACCAGTAATGGTCTGTATTGAACATGCTGGCCACACAACACTAAAGTTCAGAACCTGATGATTTGACAAATGAATGGGGATATGCAGGGTTGCATCCTGAAGATCCAGAGATCCCAGAAAGTCTCCTAGACACACAGCTGCTATAGTGGATCACAGCATTTCCTTTTTAAAGTGTGCAACCTTGATCCCTTTGTCAGTATTTTTTTTGATCCAGTACATCTCTGACTCTCCCCCCCAGTCATTTTGAGAACAATGAAGATGGAATAAAGTGTCAGTGTCAGTGGCTCAGCAGGTAGCACACTCGCCTCTGAGGCTGGGAGATCAGAAGTCTGTGGTTTCTATCCCCACATCAGGCACTTGGATTAATATCCCAATACTGACACTGCAGTGCAGCATGAGGGGGGTGCTGCACTCCTGGGGTGCCATCTTTCAGATGAGATGTTAAACCAAGGTCCCATCTACCTGCTCTGGTGGTAGTTCAGATGGATGTTAAAGATCCGATGGCACTTCTCGAGAAAAGTAGGGGAATTTCCCCAGTGCCCTGGCCAAATTTCCCCCATTCACTAAAATACCACCAAAAGCTTAATCTGGTTCAAAGTCAGTTGGCATTCACCTGTATCTCCCTCCCCTGGATCGTGCTTGAAAATAGGCAGAATTTGTCTAGTGCACTTACCCGGTCAACAAATATTAAAATAATAAAAAAAAAAAAGACTCATTCCTCTTTCTGTGATGAGACCTGCTGGATAGCATTGATGCTTTTAAGGTGGTCTATAGCTGTGTAAATTGCTCTGGCTTTGGCTAGAAGGCTGGATACTGAAGAGTTTAGGAAAACATTACAATAATGGGGGGGAGGGGCTGGCAGAAATGTTTGTAATAATGATTAAACACAATATCCAAAAAACACTGGTCAGTGGTTATTGCAGTCCACTGGTTTGCAAAGAGCAACAGTCTAGCGAAAAAGGGAGGCTGGGGACCAGAAACTGGAGTGATCTCAGCAGGACTGTCTTTATAATCTGTTTTCTCTATGGTTGCCTCTGCCTCCTCTGTTGTAGCAAAAGAGAGCCTTGCTTCTGTGAATTTTGCACTTAGCCTTGCCAAGAAATTAAAGTGGCATCCGGGGTGGTACTATTGTGCATATGAAAAAAGATTGTCTTTCCATAAGCTTCCGATCTGTGTGACAGCCATTTTAGATTCACTACCTGATTGATGATGGCTTCCAGTTCTGTCTCAAATAGCAGGTCCTTCTGTAATTGCATATTTTAGGAGGGAGGCTTTAAAAGAATTGTCTGTGGACCACGGTCAGAGCCACTGTGCACTGCATGCTACAACAGAGTAGTTCAATTTTGCTGATATCTGCAATAGCCAAAAAAGATAAATATTGTACTAAAAATCCTGCACTCCCCCCCCCCACACATACACTTTTCTATAAACTTGTGTCACATATTTTCTTTTTTCATACATTTGAGGGTCCTTGTTAGCACACTTCTTTAAGGTATGAATTTATGCTTACGGTTACAAATTATAAATTGTTTTTATTCTAGTAATTAACATTTATTAACCCAGTGGATCCAAGAGAGCCCTTTTCAGTGTTCTGAGTTCCACTGCTGAAACATTGTCTTAATAGGTCCCATCTTCCCTCCCCCTGAACAGAGGAAATATACACAAAGCTTTGGTGAAAATGGCCACAACCATGTGTTTTTTCTAAGCAAAGAGCCCAACATTACACAAGCAGCATGAAGTGTGCAGCCCAGAAGTATCAGCAAGTCTTTGGACAGTCAACACCATACACCAGTCCATCCCCTGCACTAAAAGGACCATCCGAGTGGACACATCATTCCCAAAGGGTATGGCCTCCAGAGGAATAATGGCCTCCGAGGCACAGTGGATGGCTCTTGGACCATGTGATGTGTGCACCTCCTCCATCAGAGGGAATTTTACATGTAGCCCAAGCTGGAAGAGATTATCCCTTGACTGGCTCCCCACTGGGTGCCTGGTCATTGAGGCCTTGCCTCAATCTAGTTTGGGAGAAACCCATCTGTAATAGAAGCATATTTCCCCTCACCCTCACTGTACTCTCCTTGTGAGACTACCGTGCCACCACAGGATGAGTGGAGTTCAACCTCCCCCCCCAAAAAGCACCTCACGCTAACATTTCTAAAATACACCTTTAAGTATGCTAGGAACCTGTCATAACCTGCATCTGACTAATGCACACAAACTGGGGTAGCACAGTGGCCATCCAGTCTTGTGGTAGTACAATCCCAACAATAGAGTTCATAAAGCTCTGCATTGCCATGTTGATCATCCTATGGATCTTCTCAATTGCAGCAGGGTTCTTTGCGCAATGCCAGTGATAGCTCTGGATGATGCGAAACCGAACTAATACTACCCCGTTAGGCTTCCCAGAGAACCCACAGGTCATCCTTCATTCAGCAAAGCAATCCATTGACTTTACAAACCCCAGATCATTACCTTTCAGATAAACCATCACCATGCTGTTGGGTGGCCCGATCACCAGACTTCAGCAGTAACCCACAGGAACAACCCTCCCTACCTTATCCCTCCCGACACCCCACCCAGTGCACCAGCTGCTGTCAGGGGTCCAGGAAGAGGTTCTCACCCACCAGACTCTGCCTTGCCTGGCTGTCCAGTGAATAAAGAAATGTCTGCCATGTCAACACCTGCTTTGCCTGGAAAGTGCAACCCGCCAGAACACAATAAAACAAGCCAGTTATAACAATTTTGTCACAAATATTCTTCAAAATCTTGAGTCCTTGACTGCCCAAGTGTCAAAATCTGGTTGTCTGTTAACACTTCAGCTCTTGCATTGGTAGCCACCCCCAATCTTAAAGGTGCGAGTACTGAGCTCAGAATTCAAACCCAGCCCTCCCATGGGCATGTCAGAACTGGAAGATGGTCAGCGGGATCCCATCTTCATGGTAAAAGAACATCATCCAGCCACCAGGCCTAGGCCTCTGAGACACACAGTCCTGTATCTCAGCCCATACTTCCTAAAGTGCCACTGGATGTGGCTTCAGGATGGACCAGTAACCTCTTGCCAGGTGGTCCATTTTTACCTTTCAGGAGCCACACAACAGGGTCACTGTTGCCCCTGGAAACTTGCTTGGTTGGACTAATTTCAGCACCTAAAATACCCAACAGAAAGCCACCAAGAAAGCTGTGCAGAACAACAAGATCTCCAGTGGGGACGAGCACACCCGCTGTTATTTGCCCCACACCTGTTCTAACAGCACTTGGCTAATTGGCCACTGGCCATCAATCTACCTTGAAACTCCCTGGGACCATCCCTCCAGCATCTTGCTAAGCTGGAAGGCCCGCATATTATCCTCAAGCCCAGTGACCTTGGAGAACTAAGAAATGCCCACCAGGTGTTGACTGACTACCCCCAGCATTAAACCCTCTTGTTTCATCTTTACCAAGTACTGCCATAGTTGGTCTACCAGTATTGGCCACACATTTTGACAACTCTGGGCTTCCATTCCTTCAAAATGTTCTCCAAGACCCTCCTGTATGCTGGGAAATAGGAGTTCCTGAGCAGCTCCTAGACCTCTGGATCACCAACTCCCAGAGGAAGGATGGGTCTTCCCAAAGATATTCCTCTGCTTTGGATGCCAGTTCCCAAAACCTCTGCCACAGCAAACAAGAAAGAGTGTAAGCAATACCATTATCAACCTTAGGCACATGTACAGCTTTGAACTGGATGTTTACTATGAGGCACCCAAGTATAAAGACTCACATGAGGTTCCCCAGCAAGTCTTTTGCTCCAATTGGCTATTGATGATGTGGACCACCCCAATGTTGTCTATCCTGAACAGAACCTTAACATAGAAATTGACGTCCGAAAAGGACCATTTGGGCCACCCAATCTGCCCAGATGTTTCCTGCTAAAATCTGTCTCCGCAGACCCTAATCGAAACAAACCTCCTTCCTATCTGCTTGTTTTCTAATACATCCCTATGTCTATCCCATGAATGCTAAAGCCACTACTGTTTTTGCTTCCACCATTTCTGCTGGCAGTCTGTTCCATGTGTCTACCACACTCACATCTCTCTTAAACGTCCCCTTCCAGCTTCGTTGCATGCCCCCTGATTCTGGTGCTCCCCTACACCCTGATGACTTTTGTGAGGTACTTGAATGTCTCAGTTATGTGACCTCTCACTCTCCTCTCTTCCAGGGTGTATATGTTGAGATCCCTCAGTCTCTCCTCAAATAGCTTTTCCTGCAACCCCTGCACCATTTTAGTTGTCACCCTCTGGACTGCCTCCATCCTGTCTACATCCTTTCTGAGTTGCACCCTCCAAAATTGGGCACAGTACTCCAATCGGGGTCTCACCATTGAGCAATGCAGTAGCAACACCACCTACCTCCTGCTGGGTATACACCTCCACATGCACCCCAGCATCCCACTAGCCCTACTCACTGTTTTGTCACACTACCCTTCCACCTTGAGTTCTTCAGATGTGATAACCCCAAGGTTCCTTTCCTGTTAAGTGATTGTCAGTACCCCCACCCCATCCTATACTCAGCACCAGGGTTCTTATGTCCTAGGTGCATGATCTTGCACTTTTCGGTATTGAACCCCAACTGCCATGCTTTAGACCACTACTCAAGTTTCTCCAGATCACTGGTTATTCTCTCCACTCCCTCCTGAGTGTCCACTCTATTACAGATATTGTTATTATCTGCAAAGTGGCATACCTACCCTTCCAATTTCTCAGTAATGTCACTTATGAAGACACTAAAGAGGTCTGGTCCCAGCATTGAGCCTTGTGGCACCCTGTGGGTAACTCCTCCATCATTTGAGTGAGTGCCATTTACCCTAACACTCTGTCTCCTATCCATTAACCTGTTTCTAACCCATTTCACCAGTATGGATCCCACCCTCAGCCAACTCAGTTTTTTATCAGCCTCCTATGCTGCACAATGTCGAAGGCCTTGCTGAAGTCCAGATAGGCCATGTCCACTGCCTTCCCTTAATCTATAACCCAGTCTAAGAAATCCATCAGATTTATTTGGCATACCACCACCACCACCACCACCCCCTCTAATGTATCCATGCTGCCTGTGGTCTTGCAGCAAACTGGATTCAAGATACTCAGTCTGTCTTTTCTTTAGCAGGGTCCACATTAATTTCTCCACCATTGACGTAAGATTGACTGGCCAATAGTTCCTAGCCTCCTCCTTGCTGTCACTCTTATGCAGAGGGACCACATCAGCTCTTTTCTCCTGTCATCCAGAATCACACCTGTTTCCAGTTATCTGTTAAACATAGTTGTCAGTAGGGTAGCTAGCATCTAGAGGAGTTCTTTTAGAACCCTTGGATGTATCCTATCTGATCCCATATATCTGTCTACCTTCTGAGCGGCAAGTCCCTTTCAAACTCCTTCTTCTGAAAATGGACTTGTGTACACCTCCCCCCTGCTTCTTCCTGGTGGTTCATCCCCCATCCGCTGTGAAGACTGAGCAGAAATACTTGTTCGGGATTGTAGTAGGGAGTATTCCTGGAACATCCTATCTGTTAGTTAAAAAGTCTGTTGCAACAGCATGTCCCTATCCTTTACTATCCCTTTTCTTCTTTCTGTGTTTTTCCCCCATCTTACAGGCAGGCCACCTGTCAGATGGCTCTCTCGCTCTTTACTGTCTCTGCTTTTCTAGGCTATTCCAGGAATCCCCCATTGCAATCCTTCCCCGAAGTACTTTATGTTCCTGCATGAACGTTCGAATGTGCGAATTAGAGCAAGCAAGTCGCACTCGCTAAAATAATAAAAGGGCTAAGAAACATGGTAAAAGCCAGGGATTTAGCTTCTAGACTGCCTCTTTAGGTTTTTCAGTGTGTTAGTGATACAGGTTAGGCAGGGTCTGTAAAATAATGAGAAGTCCCTTGTGGTAACTTGCGATAAGCAAACAGACTGCTGTTTAAACACAACTGAGGAAAGTGTTACTATCTGCCTGACTAGGAAAAACTTTTCTGTGTTTTGAGCAGCACAGGTTAGGCAGGGCTTTTAGTAAAGAAAAGTTCAGCATTGCAGCTAGTGCATTCAGGCAATGAAATACTGAATAAATTACTACTGTTTGCAGTCCAATGGAGGAATAGTTTTCTGGTTACTAGGACATGAATCTAGCAAAGAAAGCAATTCAGAACATAAATGTTTTATCAGGAAAGGTTTACCTTGGGCTGATGTTTAGGTTATAGGACATTTTAAACATTGTTGTTTAACCCTGCTGTATATCTGACTTGGAAACAAACAATATTTCTGAATTTAAAATGCTTAGAGACAAAATGTAGTAAGGTATTAATGTTTAGAAAGAAAGAAATGTTAAAATAAAGTACCTGTGGTGTTTTTAGTATTTTTTTACTTAGGCATTTCCTGGTAGTTACAGTTTGGGGAGTGGCCCTGTTGCTGCTAATCCTCTCCTGTCTCAGCCTTCTATAGAGCCGGGCCGGCCTCTGTGTTTCCATCTATATTGGGTTGAAGACATGTGGGAGGAACCAAGACAGCAGGGAGCCACCCTCAACAAACATATTACGCCATAGAATGATTTAAATATGGTTCTAGCACTGAAAAATGAAAGATGTTTAAATTTAACTGCATATAGGATGCTTGGTAGTAAATAATAAAGTGTATTTAACAAAATAAAGTTTAACTTTTCAAAAGGGGGTGGAGCTTCATAACACCACCTGACCCATCCATACATATAGAGGGCTCAGTTGAGCTTTGGTAGTGAAGGAGTAGGGAGCAGATCTTATAGCTCAGCAAATGGTCTGACTCCTCCTGGACCCTAGCTCCTCCTAGTGGTCAAATGCTATAATTTTGTCTGTTACTGCATATTTCAGTTATCTCTATTTTTATTTGGTCACTGTACAATTCGATTCTTTATTTTCATCGAGTTCTGTTTGCTGAATAAAAGCTATTTTGAGTTCATTTTATGGGTGTCTGCCTCCATTTATTCCCCCACGTCTACAGGGATGTCAGCTTTTTCTTGGTCCTCTTCTGTGCAGCCTCCTCCCTCTGCCCTTCTAAATCTCACTGTCCCTCCTGTTGCTTTCCTCTTTACATGCATATTCCTGAAGAAAGTCTTATCTCCCTTAGTGACCCCTTTGGCAATTCTTTCATCTGTCTGCACCTCTCCTCCCCTCACTGCCTTGTCTGCTTCTTTCTGCTTTACCAGGTATGACTCCCTATCTTCTTACCTCTGTGTTTCCTTAAACTTCCTGAATGCTTCCCCTTTTTTAGCTCATCAGCTTTTCCACTTCCTTAGAGAACCACAACGCTCCCCTTTTTCTTCTGCTTTTACTCACTTCCTCCATGCTGTGGTTAGTTGTTTTCAATATACACTGCCTTATGTTTGCCCACTGTGCCTCTATCTCCTCCTTGGCAATCCTCCTTCAAAGCAGTGTCTGAGGCAGTCCCCTATCTCTTCAAAAGCCACCCATCTAAGTCCAGGACCCTGGTCCTCATGTGCTTAGCTTCTGTTACTCTCTTTATGTTAAACCATACTGTATGGTGATCATTGGTACCCAAGAGACTACCCGCTATGATCTCTGCAATACTGTCCCTGTTTGTAAGCTCCAGGTCCAGCACTGTCCTCTCGCTAGTGGGCTCTTTGACTAGTCGCCTGAGAAAAGCGTCTTGTAGGGAGTCAAGCATGGCCCTGCTCCTTGCAGAAGCTGCAGCTGGAAAGCTCCAGCAACAAAGAAGGCAGCTAAATGTGAATGCTGTTGGAGCCACTGTGAGGTAACACTAAGAGAACAAGGCTCCACTCCCCATTTGGCAGACTGAAGTCACCAACAAGTAGCTTCCCCCCCTTATTCAGTATTCTGATGATGGCTTCCCCAAGTGCTATTTCCAACTCCTCCCCCTGTGCTGGAGGCCTGTACACTACTCCAGTGCAGATAGTGAGCCCAAAGTCTGTCTCCAGGGTGATCCACAGCACCTACAGCCCTTCATTTGCCTCCTGGTGTCCCTGTATTTCCATGGCCTTTATTCCCACCCTCACATATAAAACTACCCCTCCTCCCTGTACTGTCTCTCCTGAACATAGAGTAGCCTGGTATGGTCATGTCCTACTTGTGGTGCTCAGTGTACCATAATACAGTAATGGCCACTAAATCCAGGTCATCTTCCTCCATGATAGCTTTGAGGTCTGGATTTCCTTTCCTCCAAGACTCCTTGCATTGGTGCACATAGCTCCATGCCCCCCCACCTCCCCTCCATTATTTTTTTTCCTAAAGAACCCAACTTTCCTCCTGCCTATTTAATTTCCTCATTCCTTGTCTCCATCAATCCTCTACCCTCTCTCACCCTTTTTGTTCTGTCTTGGCCCCATCCCTGCTTTTCTGCACCACTGCCCTAGGGGAGTTTTCTCCACCCAGTCCCTCCCTCCCTGCTGCTCCATTATCCGATGGGAATTTATGCATTCCTGCCTTCCCCCAGCCAGTTTAAATGCTCATCAAAATAGCATTTAAATCTCCCACCAAGGACTGTGATCCCTCTCCTAGATGGTTGTAAACTGTCTCTCTTATACAGGTCCATATTCCTTACACAATGCATTTTTACTGTTGCAACTTGTACTGTTTACTCCCCTTCCCCCCAGCATGCATCTGGAAATGAGATGTTACAAGCTCAGTATGTCTTTCCTGGTGAAACTTTAGAAATAAATAAATATTCTTCCAGGTTGGTCCCCAGTCACCGATGCAGCCAGCGCCTTCCTCCATGCACCATGCCTTCAACCAGTTGTGACCTGGTACACAGCACCCTTTCATCTCCCCAGCCATCCACTGGTAACACTTCGGAAAAAGCCACTGTGTGTACTACCTGCTTAAGGCTCCTCCCAAACTCCCTGAAATTACCCTGTACTACCTCTACCCTGTCCCTTGCCAGGTCATTTTTCCCAAGGTGGACAATGATGTTTAGCTCCCTCCCATCTCCTGCCACCCTTGTGATCCTATGGATAGCCTCTCCATCCCTCCAAACCAATGCACCTCCAAGGCATTTCACTTCCCCCTCACTTCCTCAACCCTCCTCCTAAGACTATCCCCCTAACAACAGAGTGGTACACCAGCAGCTGCTTCCTCCTCATCTGGTGCCTCGTCTTCCCTCCTTGGGGGCCTCCACTTCTGAGGATTCCACCTTTCTCCCTTCTCACTGTGATGGTGCCACCTCTTGGCTGCTTCATTCTACCAGTAGTGCAAAGGTATTATGCAATTGTATAAGCCAAGGAATGTGCACCCTTTCTACTACCTCCACTCTCCGGGATCCCACCAAGATTCATCTGCTCTTCCTCTGCCTAGGCATCCTTAAGAAGGTTAGCTCATGAAAGAAAATGGTGGAACTTAGTTTTTTTCTCTAAGTCTTTCGTGACTTGGCATTATTTCATGTATTCTTTCATGATTCATGAAAGAAGCTCGGCTCACAAAAAAAAGATGGGAAAAATCCCACCATCTTCTTTCGTCAGTCAAGATTCTTCTTTAGAAAGCCAAGAGTCTTCTTTTGTGAGCCTCATAAAAGAAGAATTTCAGCTCATGAAGGAATAATCGGGTCTCCTCACTAAGCCTTTCAGCTAGGATTTTAGGGATGTCCCAAAACCATATTTTGGGATCTTTTTTCAAAAAACATACAGCAGAATCTAGGTAAAAGTGTCCAGTTTAGCAAGATCCATGTGTTTCTCTCTAGGGCCTAATTTTGAAACTTTTTTCACATTTTTTTTAAATAAAAAAACAAGGTGGATGCCATAAAATAGAAGAACTGTTTTCATGAAAGAAGAATTTTGGTTCACAAAAGATTCTTCATTCGTGAGAAAAAAATACTAAGTTCAAATTCTTCTTTCATATCAAATATATACAGTACTATCCAGATCTCAGAATCCAGCCATCCAGCCAGCATGAAATTTGCCCTCCAGACCATGCACGCAGAATACAGTGCAGTTCCACTGAACAGGAGCAAAGCTATTAAGGTGCATAGTTAGGGATTTAACATTAATTATACAACAGGTATCTGTTCTCAGCCAATCACAGAATACCTGTCAGTTATTCCCTCACAAACTGCAAACCAAACCTCCCAGAGTCATTTATTTACTGAAACCCCACCCACAGTCGTTTAATGAAACAACAACCCCACCTACAGTCATTTAATCAAACCATAACCACATCCACAGTCGGTTATTCACTCAAATGAAACAAAAAAAATCCATTGTAAAGACCATCCTCTATGGCAGCTCAACAAAACATAACATTTGAAACCCTCAGGCAAAAACAAAAGTCCTGTACAGTACCTTCATAGAATAAACACGTCTACAAAAAAGCAAACTACATAGACAACAAAGAGTTTTAAACCTCTTCACTGTCACAAGCACTTCACACAAACCGATGTCTGCCTCCAACCACCACAGCAACCTTAAATGCCACAACCTTACATACACAACCCCATGAAACGCTCACCTTCATTCCCCAAGGCTTCATTTTACCTCCTCACTGTCACCGACTGCCACAAATCCTCTTCGCTCCTTAAGCCTCCATTCTGTCCCTCTGCACGTACTTTTGTACTCCAAATAGTACCAGACAAGATAAGTCATAAAGCCACCACACTGCCTACCATTTAAAATACATACTGGCGGCCACGTAACGTCATCCCCCAATCACAACTGCCAAAAAACAAATTCCTCTCCACTGGTCCCGGTCCCCAAATGTGCCTAACTGTGGACCAGTGACCTGAACAACGTGCAGGAGAAGCCGCAGTTATTATTTTACCAGTGTCATCGGCCATTCGCACAAAACATAGGCACTATAAATATTAATGTGCCTGATGAATATTAATTAGATAGATTTCTAGTGCCTACAGACTAATCTTGTTGCCACTAGAAACAACAAAATGGAACCATTTTATAAAACAACACTGCACCCAAAGGACAATAAGGAAGTGCTGCTAAAACACTGTGTTGTTTTATGGGGATATCTATTCTAGCTACACCTAACACTAACCTAATGTTTAGACGCCAAACAGACTGCATGTACACTCTGTTTTTACCAGCAGCAACACATATTCCACAAATTTTACTATTTTCTACATGCTCACTACACACAAAACAAATTCCAACTCCTATAATAGTAATAACATCCAGCGAATTGGAGTATACTCACAATAACTGGCTTCTGTGGATGATTAAATGCCTCAGCTTCGCCTCGGCATTTAATCATCCACAGTAGCCGGTTATTGCTTCATATACTCCAACTCGCTGGATGTTATCACTTAAATAAATCTACTCAACCCTAACTCTAGGGGCACTACCATGCCCATATATATATCTGTATATCCCTATATATATATTTTTTTTCTTGCAATGAAACCTTCATTAAGGTACAAGTTAGGGTTCAACTTAATGCCATAAAAGTAGCACCGGGGTTTCCAACCATAACTCCCCATCCTCCAAGCAGCAAAAGGAAAAACTTTAGGGTTTTGGGTCTCCAGAGTCTTGGCAAATCAGTGGTGGGGTCTTCCATGAGGGTGTCAACCTTAATGCCCCCCAGCCCATACCTCATGTCCAAGGCACAAAGTACAGCTCCAAGCCAGTGCAACATAGTGATACGCTCTTCAAAAGCAGGCAATGTCTCACCCCATGCTGCCAAAACAACCTGCTGTGCCTTTCTTCAACCAGGGCCTGAAGAAAAGAAATCACATCAGGGGCCTGATATTCAAAAGACTGCCCAGGTGCAAAACTGAGTTTGCCTGCACAAACCTGGTTTTGCATGGATGCACAATATTGAAAACAAACAAAAGGCAGAGGTTCTGAATGAATACTTCAGCTCAGTCTTCACAGAAGAGGAACAGGATAGTGGGCTGGTATTAGGAAATGAAGGACACCACACCAGTGAAGCTGACACAAATCCCTTCACAGAAGAAAGGGTCCTAAAAGAACTGAAAAAATTAAAAACCAACAAAGCAATGGGACCTGACAGTATCCACCCAAGAAAACAGAAGGAACTCGCAGAGGAACTTCCCCCCCCCCCATTAGCAGTCCTCTTCAGTAAATCCCTGGAGAGTGGCAGAGACCAAGATGACTGGAAAAAAAGCCACAGTGGTACCCCTGCACAAATTAAAAATTACCAGTCAAGGCAGTCGAAAGTCTTCTCGGTGTCAATCGCCACTTCTGCTCCCATACGATCTTGAATCCACTTCTAAGATGCCAAGAGGACATTCAACAACTTCCTGACGTTATCTTGTAAATGACTACCAGGAATAAACCAAGTCTGATCAGAGTGAATAAGTGAAGGTATTATCTTCTGTAATCGTAACCCAATCGCTTTAGTGGGGATCTTCAAATCATAGTTGAGCAAGGAAAAGGGGCAAAAATTAGCGTGGTGTATCGGTTCCTTCACAGGCTTCAGAAAAACAGAGATGATGACTTCATTCCATGAGTCTGGCAGAGCTCCAGGGTCATGCGCCGAATTACAAAGCTGAACCAGCAAAGGCACTAATTCAGAAGCAAACACTTTGTAGAATTCTGGAATAAATTAATCTGGTCCTGCAGCCGTGCCAGATTTCAAAGAATGAGTAACTGCCTGTATTTCAGCTGCCGAAAAGGAGGCCTCCAAACTTTCCTGCTGAAATTGACTAAGGGTAGGAAGGGATACCCCACTCAAAAAAATGGTCACCAACTTTTCATGATTTAAGGACTGTTCCATAGTGTATAAATGGGTATAATAATTCCAAAAGTTGCCAATTATTAACTGTGGAACCACATGGGCATCGTAAGGAGGGGTATCAGACATAATATGGGGGACATACCTATCTGCCTCTTAGTTACATAGTCACATAGCCAAGAGCCTGCCCACTTTGTTCCCTCCTTAGTAATATTTTTGATTAGTGAAACTACAGGAATTTTCCACTCTAAAGAGAGCCAGAGTATTAAGCTCTTCCCTGAGTGCCTATAACAGCAATAGTAATTGGGGATCCTGCGTCTGCTGACGTTCTTTCTCTAATTGAGATAGTTGAGTTTCTAAAGTGTGTTATGATTTCCAATATTCTTTATTTTTAAAAGAGGCATATGAAATCATGACCCATGGACCACTGCCTTGAGACCATCCCAAATATGCTTTAGAGGAGTACCCATCCCTGTATTCTCATCTATATAATGCCGGATCACATCTTTAATTTGAGAAATGAAACTCTTATCATGAAGCAATCCCGCATTAAGACACTAGAATCCAGCTTTCTTTATGGGGCCTACCTCCAATTTACCAACTAAGAAATTATGATCTGAAATGGAAAGTGGGAGGGTATTAATCGACTGAAACATCAATGTCTAGTTTTGATGAACATAGAAGCGGTCTAAGCGGGCATGAGTTCGAAGATGGGGAGTAAAAAACATAGGCCTTGGTATTTGGGTGTTGTTGACATCAAGGATCCACCAAACCATTTTCAGAAATCACAGTTTGTAATAATTTATAGTGCGCTCCTTCTCCCTTCTGAGGAGCAGCAGCCCTGTCCAAAGGAGGGAGCTCAATGCAGTTCCAGTCCTCAGCACATATTAACCTGCCTTTTGGGAACTTAGCTAGAAAAGTAAAAAAACTGTTGAAAAAAATCTTTGGAAGGCAGTGTTGGGGCATAGACTAAAACTAAATGCATCAAAATACCCTGTAAGGAGCCTGCAGCAGTCATGTATCTACCCCCTGGATCTGACTGCAACTTTATCAGGTGAAATGGGAGACCCCCCCCCCCCCCCTTAGTAATATAGTTGTCCCTGCCTTCTTGGCCGAGGGATGTGCCGCTAAAAGGCCGTACCCATCCATGACCTCCAGAGCTTAGCATTCTCCACATCCGACAGTCAAGTTTCTTGCAAAAAACCTATGTCACATCTGTGATGGCGAATTCCTGTAGGATCTTGGCTCGCTTTATAACATTATGAATTTCCTTTACATTTAAAGAACAAACAACTTCTGCATGCTGGCGATCTGGGTTCGCACCCCGAGCCCAGGTATCAGAAGTGGAGGCTGGCAGGGAAGGGTCTCACAAGCATCCACTGGATAATTCCCTCCCGGGGGGGGGGACAAGCCTGCGCTCCTGCAGGTGGGTTGGTGGGCAAGCTTGGATGGCGTGAGGCCTCAACACACCATCCTGCATATCCCCACCTCAGAATGCCATCCTTATGGCAAAATATGTGGGGTGGGCCAAGAAAAACAGAAAACCGGGCTCCCTGCTGGCTGGATGATAAGCGACAGGCCCACTCCGCCGTGAAGCCCCCGACAGCCTGGAACGACCCGGCGGCAGCCTGGGGTATGCAGCTAACCTGATGGCATTTCTCCCTTGTCAGAGAGGGATCCTCCTGACACAGGAAAAGGTCAGGTTACCCAGGTAAGGCTGCAAGACAGGGTCGGGAGATGGTTGTGTGGGGCAGAGGTGGAGGTGTGGTGGGGCAATGGTGCTCTGAATGAGTGTCCGTCAGGGGTGTCAGGGGAGCATATATAAATAATACAAAAAAAAAAAAAACCAACAATCAAACTCCCCATAATATATATAAAAGTAGAAAAAAGCAAAAGAATACCTGCCCGAGCTACCAGAGATTTCAGTAACCACACCCCCTTTCTCCAAAAACCAAACAAGAAGAAACCCAACAAGTCAAAATGTCCCATCACTCAACAAACATCAATTAGAAAAAAAAAATCAAAAACTTTAATGCCCTGTGGCCTCATAAGGGCCAGTATCAGTACGGTACAACTGTAGGTCCCAAATGATAAAAAAGGGCCTAGAGGGGTTCCCAGAGATCACCTCAGAGGAGACCCCTGCCCCCCATCTTGGGTAGCCATAGTGAATGCACGGGGAACAATCACTGCAGTGTTCGTCTCCCACCATAATAACCTCTCGAAACTGGAATTCCCCACAAAAAACACCGAACCCATTAAAGAAATTCCCTAGTAACGAAAAGATAGGTAAAAAGGTAAAGCTAAAAACAAAAACAAACAACACCCAGTCCAGAAAGAGAGAAAAACAGCCCCACCAAAGGAAGATAACATCTCCTTACACAGAATAACACAATACAACCCTGAAACAGGGTATAAATGATACTCCTCCAAGGGTTTATCCAGACCATTTTGATGAGGCATACTGTAATCGGTGCCAAAATAAATGGAGAAAACCAAAGAAAGAGCAAAGACCAGAATCTAGTCCCATCAAGTCAAGCACCCATAACACAGCAGACCCCGCCCCATTGAAACCATACACTCAAGAAAAAATGAAGAAACAAAAAGGGGAGGAAGCTTTAAAAGTGAGAAGAGAAGGTTAAGAAGCCAAAGAAAGAACCGCCCCCACAATCCCAATAAAGTGGCATATATAACAACAAAAGTTAACCAATCAAATCTAACATCAATCACCCTCTAATGGAAGACCTCCATGTGTTACCCACATTATTAAATAATCTGTAGGCCAAGTATTTAAAAATATGAAGCATCTCGACAAAACGAGTATGTAACATGCCACTCTACCTAGAACCACTACATAATTACCTGCAGTCAGTGCACTGATAAAGGCATAAGTTCAATATTAATAAAATAACTGCCCATACCTAGGACAAAAACACTAAACTAAATAAAACAAATAAGAGCTCACAAAACCAATAACAAAGCATCTTTTCCACGACCCATAAATAAACAGTTACAAGAAGGAAAAATCTCACATTTAGTCCATAGAAGGAAAGATTTAGATAGTGTTTCGATCAAACCATATCACGACTGTTCTGCAGATCCCAGCATACAAGAATAGGGTAGTCATGTGTTGGTAAAACAGCAGCGCCATCTTGTGGACTAGAAAACATGAAGCTTGTTTGAAAACATAAAAAAAGAATGGTCCGAGAGTTAAAATGTGAACAAAATACAGAAAAAGGGGGGATGGACACTCGATGCGGCTGTTACCCCAAGGCCGTCTTTTAACTGGAAGAGTTACTGGTAATCCTCATCACCAAGAGTTACCACCACTTCAAAGTGTCTGTCCGGACAGTCCTGGGATTGTCTGCGAAAGGTCTGGAGAAGATCCTGAATCTCTTGCATAGTTTGATACTTGTATCTTTTCTTCCCTTCCGGAGATACTTTCACCTAAGTCTTTTTGTAAGGAGCATTTGTCCCACAGTTTTTTTTTTATTTAATATATTATTTTTATGTCAAAGAAGAAAACAGTGAAGAAAAATAGAAACAATCCAACAAGAATGACAAACAAAAAAACTCATAATAGTTAAAAAGGAACTAAAACCAACATCCCCACTATCCACCCACCCTCCCTGCAGCTCAACTCAGCTCACCCGAAATAATTAAGTAACAGGCTGGAAAAGTAATTTGATAAAAAATAAAATGTACAAACAAAGGAAAACACAAGGAAGCTGGAAATGAGACTAAAAAAAGGGTTTAAGAGTGCAACCTCTCAGAAGAGATTGTTAAAAGAGCATAAAGTGATTTCCATCTGCGCTAAAAAAAGGTGGGGCCAATTCCTAATGGAAGCAATATGCTTTTCCACTATAAGTGCCATTTGTACATCCTGATGCCACTCCTGGTAGGAAGGAACAGAATTGTCCTTCCAACGATGGAGTATCGTTATTTTCACTGGGGCTCAGATCAATGACATATGGGTTTTACAGCTACTAATCAGATCATGAGGAAAGAGACCCACAAAACACACCAAGGGAGTAAACAGCTCCTCCATCTCCAAAAGAGGGTCAACTGCATTCTTAATGGTGGCCCAGGAAGAGGCCGCCTTAGTGCAATCCCATAAAATATGCTGGAGGTTTCCTTCTGCGAGGCTACATCGGGAACAAGTTGGGGACAGAAGCTTGCCCATTTTCCGTAACTTAGCAGGGGTAAAATAAATATTGTGGAGAACTTGGAACTGAGTCAGTCTGAGTCCGTCTTGTTTGACATATTTATACAAATTACACCAAATTGAATGCCATGTAGTATGATCATCAGGGATATCCAGCTCCTGCGTCCAATAGTAGCACATTCCTGAAGGGATGCTAGTACCTGAGGTTTGGAATAATTTGTAAAGGCTGACACAAAACGGCAGGCTCGCAGTGTTAAGAAAATGGTCAAAAGTGGATTGGTCCATCATCATCCAGGGTTTGGGCTCTAAATAAGATATAATGGCATGGGTTACTTGCAAATATTTGAAGTGATATGTACCAAGGAGTTGGAAATGATCACAGATGGAACAAAAGGGTAGTGGCTTGTCACCCTCCAGAAAGGAGGCAACAGACAGATCCTTAAATTGAGGTCAAAAAGCAATCAGGATAAGCTGAGCGCCAGTCTTAAAGTTAGGATTACCTAGTAAGGGCTGCACCCGAGCTCTGGTCCAGTCCAGCCGCAGGCAGCGTCCTAGTTGTGCATGAACCTTCAAGAACTAGCCTACAGGCATGGAGCGTGATACTGCAGGTCTATCCCCAATGAAAAGATTTGTTCACATGGAGAGCACAATACAAAAAGATGTTAGGAAGACGTAAGCCTCCATTGACTTTAGGGGCAGGCAGTTTGAAATAGGAGCAACGGATGGTCAGACCCTTCCACAAAAAACTATTAAGCAAGTTTTGTAAGTGGAGGAACCAGGATTTGGGAACAAAAGTTCCCAATATTCCCGGGGCTAGAGCAAATGGAGCAATACATTTATTTTGACTATGCTTACCCTACTCCAGAGGGACAGAAGAAGAGAGGACCATCTTTGTAGGTCAAGTTTCAATGTGTGTAACAACCGGGTAAGATTTTCTTGACCCACGTATGATACAGATCGTGAGAGAAGAATTCCCAAATAATTCAAAAAGTGGGGTTACCAGGTGAGGCCCAGACTTGTAATGTCAATTTTATCAACTAAACTATACTCACATTGAGCTTCTATGAGGAAATTCGTGAAAATCGATTTATTTCCCCCAGGGCAATTGGAATTGTAGTGGCAGGGTCTTCCAGATGTAACAATAGGTCGTCAGTGTAGGATGACAGTAGGTATTGCTTCCCCCAAACTGAAATACCTTTGATCCCTTGACATCTTTGCAAACTGTGAATCAAAGGCTCCAAATATAAATTAACAGTAACGGAGATAAGGGACAACCTTGTCCGGTGCCATGGCAAACAGGGAAGGGGTCTGACAATATACCACTGCAGAGTGGGGCAGCTATAAAGAATTTGTACCCAATGAACAAACTCCAGAGGAAGGCCACATTCTAACAAAGCAGAGAAAGGGTAGGGTGAAGAAATGCGGTCAAAAGCTTTTTACGTGTCCAGGGAGACCAGGGCTGTGGGGAACCCACCCTCCCTAGATGTGAAAATAAGGTGATGAAGTTCACTGGAGATGGTCACTTGACAATCTGCCCTTCATGAAACCCACCTCTTCCGGGCTGACCAGGGAATCCAAGACCAGAGACGATCGGTTAGCTAAAATCTTAGAAAGTAGTTTTACGTCAGTATTTAATAATGAAATGATGATAGCTACCCAGCTGCAACTCTGTCTTCATCCAGTTTCTTAATAAGAGTAATAAAAGCCTCAAAAAATGAAGCAACTGTATACCAGAGGAACATCAAAAATTATACAGCTGCACGTAAGAAGTGGGGCCAGTTCAGAGAGGCAGGCTACGTAAAAACAAGTTACTCACCTGTAACAGTAGTTCTAGGAGTGGTATATGTTGTTCATCCACACTTCTTAGCAGGTACCTTGCTGCTTTAAGATGTGCTGGAAAGTCTTCAAACTGGCTCCTCCCACCCACCTGGGCGGTATAACCCTCGGCTGTACTCCACAATCGCCAGATCTTAAGCCCGCTAGCCAGGTGTAAAGGCCAAAGCCGGGGAAGTTGGGTGGGTCAGAGTGGATGAACAACATACACCACTCCTAGAACTACTGTTGCAGTTGAGTAACCTGTTTTCTAGGATCGTGGATATGTTGTTCATCCATATTTCTTGGCAGACTCCTAGCAGTTCTCCGGGAGAAAGGATGCAAGACGCACACCCCCTACTTAGGAAAAAGGGGCTGGAGAACTGGGGCTCCAAAACCAGCATCCTGGCATGACTCAAGGTCGATGTAATAATGGAAAAAAGAAGGTGTGCTGACTTTCAGGTAGCAACCCTGCAGATTTCCTGGATAGGGATGTCCTTAGAAGCAGCCACCGACACAGCGGTATGGTGGGTGGAATAAGCCTTAATCCCTACAGGTGGCTCCCTACCCACCAACCTATAGCAGAGGTCAATGCGAGATGTAATCCATCGAGCTATTGTTCGCTTGGATGCAGGTCTGCCAGGTGCAGCTTCAGCGTAGGTGACAAACAGCTGGCGAACCTCTCCCTGAACTTCCACCATTTGCTCTTTGTAGTAGGCAAGTGTTCATCTCAGGTCCAGAGTATGGAGCCAGTACTCGGCCTCCAAGGTGTGACTGGGGTCAAACACCTGCAGAGTAATCATCTGGTTAAGGTGAAACTCCGACACCACCTTCGGAAGGAATTTCAGGTGGGGGCAGAGGACAACCTTGTCCCCATGGAAGATCAGGTAAGGAGACTCAACAGAGAGCACCTGTAACTCCCCAGTCCTTCTCTCTGACATGATAGCCACCAAGAGGGTGGCCTTCCACGACAAATGTGACATCTCACATGTGCATCGGTTGGAATGACTTGCCCACGAGCTTTGCCAAAACCAGCGGTAGATCCCACAGAGGTGGAGGTTCATGTGCTGGAGAGGATATGTGATCTAGGCCTTTGGAGAAGAGCCAGACCACCATCTCCTGCATCACAGACTGCTGATCAGCCAGCTCCCAGTAAGTGGAGATGGCTGACAGGTGCACCTTTACGGTCATTGACCGAAGACCCTGCTGGAAGAGGGACCAAAGGTAATTCAAAACACTAGCTACTGGGCAGGACGAGGGGTCCAATCCTTTGCCCTGACACCAGATGGAGAATCTTTTCCATTTAAAGGCATAGCATTTTCTGGTTGATTCCTTACAGGATGCCTCAACAACATTGAGGACCTCGTCAGAGAGACCCAAGGCCTGAAACTGTAGCTGCTCAGGAACCAGGCCATCAGGTGCAGGGATTTAAGGTCCGGGTAGAGTACCTTCCCCTGGTTGACTGACAGCAGGTCCGGGCATGCTGAAAGCCGCCTCAAGAGCCTGGAGCCGAGGCTGAGGAGATCTGTATACCAGAACTGGCGTGGTCAGTCTGGAGCTACCAGGATCACCCGCACCCTGTCCCTCCTGACCATGATGAGCACTTTGTGAATCAAGGGAAGTGGAAGGAGGGCATAGAAGAGGCATGGGGTCCACGGCCTTGAGAAGGCATCCCCCTGCAGCGAACCCTGCTGAGGGGGCAGGCATGGAACAACCTCAGCTTCGCGTTCTCCCTGGAGGTGAACAGGTCCACCTGGGGGGTTCCCCAGTGGGAGAACAGATCTTGCACTACCTCCTGGTGGATACACCACTTGTGAGATGCCCCGCCCATCTGGCTGAGGGCATCAGCTAGCTGATTTGAGGCTCCTGCCACATGGATAGCCAGGAGATCTGCCTCCAGGATGAGCACAAGTGACCAAATGCAGAGAGCACCCTTGCAGAGGGGCAAGGAGTGCGTTCCGCCCTGCCTGTTGACATAGTACATGGTTGTGGTGTTGTCAATCTGGACTTGGACCACTTGTCCCCGAACAAAGGGAGCAAATGTGGCTAGGGCCAGGTGAACCACTTGAAGCTCCAGCAGGTTGATGTGGCATTGGGACTCCTGAGGGGACCAGAGCCCATGGGCTCTGTGCTCCCCCAGATGGGCACCCCAACTCATCAGAGAGGCATCAGTCGTCAGGATGACCATCGGCTTGAAGCGGACAAATGGGAACCATTCTTGCAGGTGGGATGGGACTAGCCACCTTTTGGAGGCTGTCCCACATCCTCTGGGTCACAGAGACCAGCTGGTCGAGATGACCTGAGCGCAGAGATCACTGGCTGGCCAGTTCCCACTGAAGAGAATGCATATGCCAGCGGGCCCATCAGACCAGGCTGGTGCAGGCTGCCATGTAGCCCAGAAGATGCAGGAAGTCCCGGGCAAGGTGCAATTGCCCAACCAGAAATTATTGGGCAAAGGAGGAGAGAACCTCCACCCTGTCTGCCAGGAGGCGAGCTCTGGCTCAGCAGGAGTCGAGCTCTGTCCCAATAAACTGGATCACCTGTGCTGGCATGAGTTCCGACTTGGCCTCGTTGATAAGAAGGCCAAGTTCTAGGCAAGTCTGGAGGGCCAGATCCCTGGACTGCTCCACCTCCAGCCGGGAGGGACTTGCTATCAGCCAGTCATCCAGGTAAGGGTACACCTGGACCCCTCGGCACCTCAGGTATGCCGCCACCACTGCCATGCATTTGGTGAAGACCCTGGGGGATGAAGATAGGCCGAAGGGCTTGGCTTAGAACTCATAAAGGGTTCCCTCGGCTCTAAAGTGGAGGAACTGTCAATGGGACGGAGAGATCGGGATGTGAAAGAACACATCCTGAAGATCTAGGGAGCAGAACCACATTCCTTGCTCCAGGGATGGTATGATCTGAGCCAGAGTTACCATCCGAAAGGTGAGGGACCTGAGGAACCTGTTCAGGTCATGCAGATCTAGAATGGGGCACCATCCCCCCGACCGCTTTAGTACCTGAAGACAAACCGTGGGTCTGTAGGTAGGTCCACTACTGGGTGCACCACCTCCATGAGGAGGAGCTGAGCTAAGTTGTCTCTGAGAGCCGACTGAGAAGCTGCAGATACCAGATCTCCCCATGGGGCACGAGCTCGATAAGGAGGGGCCTGCTCAAATTCCAGAGGCAGGCCTCGACCTACCACTTCTAGAACCCAACGGTCCATGGTGATAGCAGTCCAGGTGGAAAGGAAGTGACTGAGCCGGCCCCCTACTGGAGGTCCCAGGGAAGGCATGATGGGATTGAGGGAGGCACCCCCCAACCCGTCATTGGGCAGGCTTGGAGGTGGGTCTGGCAGAGGGGCTGCCTTTCCCCCCAGGCTTCCTAAATAAGGACGCCACAGGCTTGCCCAAGAATGCCAAGTTTGAGCCTGCTGGCCATGCTGCTGGTGCTGCTGCTGGGCCGGTCTAGCCGCAGGAGTGGATGAGCAAAAGGGCTTATGGTTTTGACGCTTGGAGCCCTTGTCCTTTTGGGCAGATGTAGTGGAGTCCAAGGTGGCACTGGACTTCTTTATGCGCTGGAGGTGACCCTCCATGCCGGGCCCGGACAGGTTGGTGCCCAAGAAAGGGACATCTGCTAGCTTGTGCTGTGTATCCGCCGTAAAGGTCGAGATGCATAGCCAAGCCCTGCTGCGCATGGCCACTGTGGCCACTACCAAACGGGCACAGGAATTGCCAATGTCCAGAGCCATCTGGAGTTGCTGCTTTGTCACTGCCTTACCCAGGTCCAGGACCTGCTTGACAGTGGTCTGGAGGTCAGCCAGAAGTTGAGGAATTACCTCATCCAGGGAGCCCAAGATGACGTGGGAAAAATAGGCCAAGATAACTGCTGAGGTGGCCTGACAAAGGCCAAGCAAGGAAGCTGCGTACACCTTCTTCCTTGACTCGTCCAATTGTTTGGATTCCCTATCCAGGGGTCTGTCCACATTTCCTTTGTTGCCTGAGTGCCGGAACATGCAGTCAGCCACCAACCCCACCACAGAGGGGTGCTCCAAGAAGCACAACAGGGACCCCATGGGCATCACATACTTGCGGGTCATGCGGGCAGAAGGCATAGGACAAGATGCCGGATGTTGCCACAGCTCCAAGGCTGGGTCCACAATGGTCTCAGCCACTGGAAAGGCCTCCATAGGAGTATCCCATTCATCCAGAATCTCTGTAAGGGGATACTTAGCCTGTTTCTGCACATGCTCAAGCTCCATTCCCATGGATTCTGAAATGAGCCGACAAATGCCAATCAATGAGGTAGGGCCCTTGTCGATGGAGAGACCCCCAAGGACTCGATGTCCACCAGACAGGAGACCATGGAGGAATCCTCGGACTCTGAAGAGTCCTCATAGAGCAGGCACCCACCCGAGTCACTCTCCATCTGCCTTGGGCCATCGGGAGTGAGAGTGACCGACAACCGATGGGGCAGGCATTGGGCTGACCAAGAATCCTTGGTCGGGCCCCAGACTTCAGTTGCTCGGGCAATGGCTACACCCAGATTGGTGGAGTAGCCAGCTTTGGCTGGGCCTTAACCGACACCTCGGTGATGGTGGCCGTGGCTGACGTTGGTCGCTCGGACAAAAGCCACTTAATGGCCGGAGTCGAAACCAGGAGCAGTTTGTACCCAGACAGGACCAATTGCTGCAACATGAAGGCTACGTAGCATTGATGCAACTTGCACTGAAGCCTCTCCTCACCAGAGGAGGACAAAGACAAGGAGTGGTGGCATCGCTTGCCATGATGGCAGGAACGAGATTGCCAGCAGGATTGAGTCTTACCCGACGTTAAAATTGAGCAGCGGGACTGAGACTTTGACCATCAGTGGGGCTGATGGGGGACCTCAACAGGAGGCAGGGAAACCCTCGGCTCCTGGTCCAGCATCTTAGCAGGCAGGTCCTGCCCAGCGGGCTGAGCCAACCCATCCGAGGACACCAGGAGCACCGGTGTCTGAAAAAGAGAATCGTCAGCCGGATCGGGCGACAACCCACTGATCGGCTCAAGAAAAATCTCAGCTGCGTCAGAAGGCATCTCAGCTTCACACTGTGAAACCAGTGGCCTCGGCCATGATCTTAACCGAAGTCAAGACAGGAGATTCATGTGTGCGGGACCGTTCTCGGTCCCAAGAGTGTCGATTTATTGACTTTTCTTTGTCCTTTTTTGACTCCTTCTTGGAGCGCGAAACATGCGACCCTGAATGGCCCTCTCCCTTGGTAGAGACAGACTGACACAACGCCTTGAAGGAAGCTGAATAGGAGTATTCCAGTTGTAGCGGAATGAAGGCCGAAGCTGAAGAGGAGCCCGCTGCAGCCTGAACTGCCTCCTCCTCAAAGACCTTGAGCTGTTCCAACTGCTCAGCAGATCCCACAGCCACAGAGACCACCCAACAGGCATTCTTTGATTTTACCGGCAGGTAACACTGCTCCAGCCACCCTAGCTGGAGCCGGGCAGTGAGGCCATCAAGCACATTCGGAGAGAACTAAAACCATCGGGTCCTGGTGCCTTTTTTTTTTGCCAAGTTTCTTTATCTGTCGATCTCTGATCCCTTAAACCTATCTTCAGTGGGACACTTGGACTGACTGTATCCCGCCCAGCCTCAGGTCCTCCTGACCAGTTCTCCACAGCCAGCACTCTCCCCCAGTTCCACCGACTGCCTCTGAGCCCCTCAGGGTGGGACTGCCTTTAACTCCTCTGGTGCTCTATCTAGAATCTAGAAGGGCTGTTGAGGAGTGGTGGAGAGTCAGAGACTAGCCAGGTCAGACCCAGCAGAAGACATGGGTGTCATCCTGGCCCCACCTTCACCTGCCCAGGTGGCGGGGTATTTCCTTTGTTCCAGTCCTGGAGGTGTTGACATGCAATGACATACAGCACGATGAGGGAAAGCTCCTGCACCCACCGACAGGACATCTGCCATCACCTCCATACCCCTGCACATGGCTCCTGCAAGTGGTGATACTCCCAGTTTCCACTGGGAGATGTGGAACTGTGGGAAGCCCAATCCACCCACCCCAGGAGAGGAGAGCAGTCCTCTGGATGCTCAGTCCTCTCCTGCCCCTGCTGACCCCAGTGACCCAAGCTCATTTCCTTAACCTGGGCCACCGGCATGGCGGCGCAAGGTGTGGCATCCAGCACCTCAACCCTCGGCACCACCAGGCCGGCTACTGGTGTCTTATCTGAAGGTAGATGTTGGATAGCACGCTGAACCTCCTGAAGAGAGATTGGCTGGTCTCATAAAGTCCTCTGGGATGGATCAAGGATTGGGAGAGGAAAAGAATCTAAATAAGCTGAAATATTATCCTCAGTGGTCTGACCTGGGAGCTCCTCCGAGTATAAGTCCATATAATAGGAGCAGAATATGGCAGCAATTTTCCTAGGCTGGGTCTTGACCTTGCCATCTGGACAAGGTCGAATACCAAAAATATTTTTAGAGGAATCCACCTGATGAAGACGGAGAGCCAATAACTTTTCAGCCCTATTACCTGACTCCAAGTACCTCAATTTAGTATGCTGTGTGCCGCTGTTACCGAGAGTCCATAGTTTCATCTGGCAGACCTATATTATGGCTCCAAAAGTCTAAAGAAGTTGTCTCCAGGTCTTCGAACACCTTAAAACCCTCTGGGAAGAAAATTTTCAGTTTAGCTGGAAACATAGGGGTGAATTTAAGATCGTTCTCCGTTAGGGAGTGGAAACAGAGGAGCAAATGGTCTGTGTTTTTTCTAAACGGGTGTCGAATAATCTTGAGCAAACAACAGCGTGTCTTTTTCTATATTATAGCACCTTTATGCCAAGTGCTCTGCAGAATTTACTCCTTTATTGCAAAATTATAGAAGTGCATAACAACAGACCAAGGATGGGCAACTGGGTCCATTGGTCTTGCGGCAAGCACTATATGTGCCCATTCCAGCGGGAGTGGGCAGAGATCTTCAAAATCTAAAATAGAGAGCAAGAGATCTTGCAGAAAATCTAGCATGGAACCATTGCCCTCCATGTCCTCCATTAAACTGTAGAACCATAAATTATTCTTCTTTGAACAGTGCTCCAGTTTATCATATTTTTTCCTGGCAGGCTTGAGTGTCCTGTAGAAGTCTGGCAAAAAGGTTCTCCAATCTGTCAACTCTTTAGTCAGTGTCCAAAGCAAGTTGCTCTACAGTAGAGACCTTGCCTTCTAGAGAAGAGAGTCTGGCAACAGCGAGCAGTCAAACACTTGGATTCTCGCCTCTTCTTTGACCATGACTATCCCCGACATCCAGAAACAGCGACAGGAGTATGCCCCTCTTATTAAAGCTCTCTGAGCTCAAAACCTGCATATAAAAACACCGTATCCCTCTAGACTACGAGTCATTTGGAAAGAAGCACAGAGATCTACACTACTTTTCAGGAGGCGCGACAGACCACACTTAAAAAGGGCATTGAGGTTCCAGATCAGCCGACTGCAATGGGCCAGAAGCATAGAGATCAAGAGAGAACATGGCAAACAGTATCTGCAAAGAGAAACAAACTCCTAACCATGCCCATGTGCTCAGAGACTATCATATTCTTTTGGGATTTGCTTAAGAAGCTCCCTGGAGTCTTCGATCAAGATCATCTCCAAATGGAAGGCTGACTGGTGTATAATTGCCAAGGGTTTTACCCATTCAATGGTGCGCAGTGAGTAGCTGAGAACACGATCCGAGGGAACTTACCCTACTTACCCAGACTCATCATGCAGGGCCATGCTGATGCGAGGTCTAGGCCCAGGTAGAACTAGCCCAAATTATTAAGATGAATCAGGGAACTGTATTTTGCTTCCTACTTACTGGACAATATTGAAAGGACGTGCCTTTTGTTTATTACAAGGGCTTTGCTTTGAAAGAATAATTTGGCTGTTCCATAAAGCTAAATGTTGTAACAGATTGGAGGGAAAGATGGGGTCTATGAACAGAAACATCAAGTGATTTTTCAGAATGCTAGAGTTAAATCAATTTTTCCCCACTCCACCCCACAAAATCAGGGAAAAATAAACACCTGTAGTTTACAACTTGAGATAGTTTTGTCTAGCAGATCAGGCTTAATGTTACATTAAGCCACAGATCACTATGTTTGTTGGGTCCAGTGCTACTGTAACCCAGAGAGCGGTCCTCCCAACCAGGAGGAGTCTTACCCTCTTTTGCCCACCAAAATTAACATCAGGGTGGGTACAGGGGTCACTCTTTATAGTAGACCTCCTATCTTGGAAGCTACAACAAGGTTTAAGGTTCGGTGCCCAGTTGGTGCCACCTAGTTTTTACTGTTACTGTCAGCTTGTCTATATAATCTACACTTATATATGGTATTGAAGTCTTGTTTATTCAGGTGTGAGGTTGAAACAATGCAACATAAACTGAGATATGGGGCACTAGTTCCTGGGAGACAAAGGGGCTTAACAGCTGTATTGTCTCAAACATTGCTAAAATGAGTAGCACATTTTGTACCTACAATGTAAATGGACTGACTAGTCCTATTAAACACTCAAAAGTTCTGTCTTCATTAAAACGAGCTGGAGCTGACACTTTATTGCTCCAAGAATTGCATCTTTCAAGCTTAAACCACCGAAAATTCAAGCGTTTGGGATTTAACCAGGTCTATGCCTCCTCTTACAAAGGAAGCCAGAGAAGGGGCACTGTTATTTTAATTCCACCAAGGGTTCCTTTTCAGGCCATGGGCCAAATAATTGATAAAGAAGGCCAATATGTCCTAATAAAGGAAATATTGAATGGGGACACCTATCACAATGGCATCAATGTACTTCCCTCCTAATTCTGACTTTTCTACCTACAGGTCCCTTCTCTTATTTCTAATGCAATGGGTGGAGGGGCCTATTGTCTGTGGGGGTAATTTGAATTTGAGTCAAGTGTATGAACATGTATCCCAGCAGCATAAGTTAACTAAGAAGAACTAGTTAAATTGCTCAAGGACTTGGGTCTTGTCGACGCATGGAGGTATCTCAACGGCCCAGGTACTCATCACACCTTCTTTTCACAAGCTCACCAGAGTTATTCCATGATTGACTACCTCCTTGTGTCACAAGAGTATGCACATATGTCCCAAAGGGCCTGGCAGGGAGACTATGTCCTCTCAGACTACGCTCCTGGACTACCTTTGTTTTATAAATGACCACTTTTGGAAGACCACAGTGTGGAGACTGAATAGTTCTCTCCTTCAGGATAAAGAAATAATTCAAGAAATTAAAGATACAGTTAAACAAACTGTATTAGACAATGGCACACAGAGGATAGACATATCCACACTGTGGGACACAGTCAAGGCTATTTGCAGAGGTAAATTTATTGCTATTGCAGCACAGAAAAAACTAAGGGAACAGAAAAGAAATTCTCTACATTCTCAAATAAAAGACCTAGAAGATCAACAAAATATAAAAGTTACAGCTGCAGCCACCAAACAGTTAAAGATCCTGAAATAGGACCTTAACTCCCTGTTAAGACTATTAGTGGAGCAAAAGTTGTTATTTCTTAGACAAAAATATTACGAAGGAAGCCTCTTGCTCCTTGAAACTGCTAGCTGGGCAACTAAGGATGCAACAGGCCAGGGCCATGATCTCCCCCAAGGCCCCCCAACATACCATAGCTGCAATATTGGACATATTTGTCAAATATTACTTCAACCTATATACTGCACCTCAACAACAGCCCCCCCCGAACAAATCTGTATCTTTCTTAATGCCCTAAACCTTCCCACCCTCTCTAGAACCCCTTGCAGAAACACTACTTGCCCCAATTACGGTTCGGGAGATAGAATCAGAAATAGGTCATCTTAAAACCAATAAATGTCCTGGAATTGATGGATTACCAAGGGAATTTTATAAAACTTTTAAACAGGATACCTCCCCCCTTTTACACTGATTGTTCATCCTCCCTAAAAAAACCATCCTCCCATCCTGGCAATATGCAATAATATCAGTAATCCCAAAACCCGGTAAAGACCCCTCCCTGCCTGGTTCCTACCATCTCATATCTATCTTAAACACAGACTACAAAATCTTTGCTTCCATCTTAGCCCATAGACTAGCAAATTTAGCTCCTTCCTTAGTACACCAGGACCAATCTGGTTTTATTCAAGGATGTCAAGCCCAAGACAACATTAGAAGAACTATACACCTGATTGAACATATTCAAAAACCAAAAACTCCCACCCTCCTCCTTAGTTTAGACACTGAAAAGGCATTTGATATGGTTTCTTGTCCCTTTTTAAAGGAAGTGCTGAAGGGCTCTTCAAATTCCAAACTAGTTTATAAATCTCCTATTTAAATTTTACCATAGCCCCCAAGTATATATTAGATCTAATGGCCACTTGTCCCACAGATTTGCCCTACATAGAGGAACCAAGCAGGGATGTCCCTGCTCCCCTTTACTTTTTGGCCCTTACATTGAATCCCTTGCACACTTGATCAGACAAGATCCTAACCTCTCTGGAATTCAACTGACTGGTGCAGAGCATAATATATCTTTATTTGCAGATGACGTGCTAATATACCTCACTAACCCAGACATCTCCCTCCCCCATTTGTTCCAAAAACTTTAATTATTCTCTTTCCTAGCAGGATACTCACTAAACACCAACAAAACTGAGCTTTTAGCTTTTAATTATTCCACCTCAGAACAGATCAGAAAGACATTTCAATTTAAATGGGACTCCCAAGCAATCAAGTACCTAGGGGTCCAAATCCCTTGTGATCTCAATTACCTTTTCAATTTAAATTATGACCCCCTCATAAAGATCCTTAAAATAGATATCAAGTGATGGACTGTCTTACCTTTATCTTTTTATGCTAGAAATTAAGCCCTTAAAATGAATGGCCTACCCAGGTTATTATACCTTTTTCAATCTGTACTCTGCATGGTACCTGCACAATCTCTTAATCGATGGCAATGTTCCTTTCTGGATTTCCTGTGGCAGGGTAAAAGGCCTAGGCTTAAATCTCAACTATTAATGCACCCCAAAAATCTAGGTGGAATTGCATTCCCTAACTTGCACTACTACTGGAATGCCTCACAGATGCAACTGGCCCTTCTTTGGGGAAATAACCACTATATAGCACACTGGAAACAAACAGATGTTAATAGACCCCTGTCACTCTCGCCAGCAGCAACCCTCTTTGTCCCATTCCAAATGAGACAGCTCCAGGATGCACTTACAGATAGTACAGGCTCGATCCTTGAGGGCTGGAGGAGAGGCTACCCCCAAAAAAGATTCATTCACCATGCTTGGAAATATGTTTGGTTCATTATAAACCCTGCATTCCTTACAGCACGGGAATATAAATGGTACCCCACCCAGGCCTCTCGAGGTTTTGTGGCATTATGGCAAATACTCCACCACACTACTGTGCTTTCATTTCCAGAAGCACAGACAAAATTTAGCTGGGCTCCAAAGGACTACATGTATTATTTGCAGATCAGGGACTTTGTAAATGCACGACTAAAATTTCAAACTTCAAAATCACTAGAGGAAGAAGACACTAGTCCCTTTACTCAAATATGGGCAACAACTGAAAGTGACCATGCAATATCATTGTTATATAAATTCCTGATTACTTATCAGCACCATTTCACTGACTTAATAAAACATAGATGGGAGTGAGATTTGGGCTGCTCACTGAAACCTACAACCGGTATGGCCTAGGGTTTGGCAATCAACTTGGTCTACTACCTTGTCTCCCAGCTGGAAGGAGTCTGGAAGGTACGCACGAGATACTTTCTTGTTCCTCAGTTTTTAGCCAGGCATAACCCCACTGCTTCCTCAAGATGTTGGAGACAATGTGGAGCAGTTGAGGCCTCTCACACCCATGTGTTCCTCCTTTGCCCTAAAATTATTCCGCTCTGGCAGTCAGTTACCTACCAGATGGACAAAATGTTTACTATTCAGGACATATTAACTCAACAGAACCTTTACTGGGTATACCCCCCCCCCAAACTCTTAGAGACAAAGATACCACCTATCTTTGGTCTATATGTTTGGCTGTGGCTTATAAATCAGTCACCAAGAAGTGGCAACTCCCAGACCCTCCTACACTCTTGGAGTGGCAGACCATCGTAAGTTATATACAAAAATTTGAGCAGTTAACACATAGCTTGCAAAACAAATCTGCAACATACCAAAACCGGTGGACTAGGTGGGAATTGAACAGATAACCTAGGTTGGTACCCTTGGAAAGTAATAATAATGGACCTGGACTTTCTTGGTTAATTGGAATGGGGTGAAGGCCAAACTGCAGCCCCTCTAAAAGATATCTTCTAGTAAAGCCTGCACTTTATTGAGTCTCACTTTATTTTAGTACCTTTGCTTAAACTCTCATTAAATATTTATTTTTATAGGATATATAAACTGTAGAGACTGAATGTACCTTCTTAAGAACATTGTATTAACTTGAACAAAAGACAATAGCCGACAGTTTTTTTTCTTGTTCTGTATGTATGGTGTTTGTCCTTATCTTAAGTGATCCTTTTATTTGTAGCACAGTTGTATAAAATTAACAGGAGTCCAAGTTCCAGATATATATGGAAAGCAAGAGCACAAATTGTACCTTAATTCTTGGCTTGCAATGGGACTCTGACTCATTATGGCAACCTTACCAACTACAATGCATCAATGTTGAGATACTAGTAATCAGCTGTGCATTGCTTGTGTATTGTGTAAACTGTACAATAAAAGAAGTATAAAAAAAGATGTGCCGGAAACGCTTTAAGCTGGCTCCTCCCACCCGCCCAGGTGTAACTCCCTTGGCTCCACCCCATGATGGCAGATCTTGCCACTGGAAGCAGTGTTGTGCGCCAAAGCCAGGGGAGGTCGGGTGGGTCCATGTGGATGAACACATATACCACTTCTAGAACTATTGTTACAGGTGAGTAACCTGTTTTTCTAGGGACGTGGATAATGATATTCTATCCACACTTACAGGCAGACTCCTAGCAGTTCTCTGGGAGGAGGGAGGCAAGGCACACACCCCCTATTTAGGAAACAGAGACTGAAAAACTAAGGCCTCAAAACCAGCATCCAGATATGACTCTAGGTCAACGTGGTAATGGGAAATGAAGGTGTGTGCTGACCTCCAGGTAGCAGCCCTGCAGATTTCCTGGATATGGACATCCCTAGAACCAGCCACCGATGCAGTAGTATGGTGGGTGGAATGAGCCCTTAGCCCTCCAGGAGGCTTCCTACCCGCCAACCTATAGCAGAGATTAATGCAGGGTGTCATCCACCTGCCAATCATCTGCTTGGCTGCAGGTCTGCCAGGTGCAGCCTCAGCATAGGTGACAAACAGCTGGTGACCCTCTCCCTGAACTCCAGCCGTGCGCTCTTTATAATAAGTGAGTGCTCACCTCAGGTCCAGAGTATGGAGCCTGTGCTCGACCTCTGAGGTGTGATTGGTGAAGTACACTGTGAGATTTATCACCTGGTCAGGGTGAAACTCTGACACAAACTTCGTGAGAAACTTTGGGTTGGGGCACAGGACAACCTTGTCCTTGTGGAAGATCAGGTAAGAAGACTCCCCCGAAAGCGACTGGAGCTCACTGATTCTTCTGGCTGACAATACAGCCACCAAGAAGACAGTCTTCCTCGACAGGTGAGACATATCATACCTGTGCATCGGTTCGAATGGCTTGCCCATGAGCTTTGCCAAAACCAGCAGCAAGACCCACAGTGGTGGTGTCGGTTCATACACCAGATGGGAAATGTGGTCAAGGCCCTTGAAGAAGTGCCAGACCACCTTCTTCTGTGCCACTGACTGCTGACTGGCCCACGCCAGGTAAGTAGAGATGGCTGCCATGTGTACCTTAAGGGTCATCGACCGAAGACCCGACTGATAGAGGGACTAAAGATAATCAAGAATGCCAGTCACCAGACAGAACAAAGGGTCCAACCCCTTGCCCAGACACCAAATGGAGAATCTCTTCCATTTGTAGGTGTAGCACTTCCTAGTTGACTCCTTCTGAGATGCCTCTACAACAGTGAAGAAAGCTTCGGAGAGACCCAAGGCCTGGAACTCTAGCTGCTCAGGAACCAGGCTGTCAGGTGCAGGGACTGAAGTTCCGGGATGAGTACCTTGCCCTGATAGATGGAAAGCAGGTCCTGGAGTAGGGAAGACACCTCAGGAGCCTGCTGCCGAGACTGAGGAGACTGGGGTACCAGAACTGGGGTGGTCAATCCAGAGACACCAGGATCACCTGTGCCTTGTCCCTCCTGGCCTTGAGGAGCACCTTGTGGCTTGTAATCGGAGGGAAGGCATAGAAGAGGCCTGGTGTCCAGGGCCTCAAGAAGGCATCCCCCTGAAGTGTTTCTTGCTGAGGTGGGCAGGCACAAAACAGCCTCAGCTTTGCATTCTCCCAGGAGGTGAACAGGTCCACCTGAGAGGTGCCCCACTGGGAGAACAGGCTGTGTACTACCTCTGGGTGGAAAGATCACTCATGAGACGCCCTGCCCACCCAGCTGAAGGCATCCATCAGGGACTGGAGACTCCAGCCACATGGATGGCTAGGAGATCCACCTCCAAGCTGTGTGTGAGGGTCCAAACATGAAGAGCTTCCCTGCACAAGCGCGGGGAGTGCATCCTGCCCAGTTTGTTGAGGTAGTTCATGGTCGTGGTGTCCATCTGGATTTGGACCACCTGATCCTGAACGTGTGGCAGCGAATGCAGTCAGTGTCAGATGAACTGTCTGGAGCTCCAGCAGGTTGATGTGGCATCGGGACTTCTTGGGAGTCCAGAGCCCGTGGACTCTGTGTTCCCCAGGTGGGCACCCCAGCACATAAGAAAGGCATCAGTCATCAGGATGATCATTGGCTCTGGGTGGACAAATGGGATCCTTCCTTCAGATGTGCTGGGACCAACCACCACTGGATGGTGTCCCACATCCATTGGGTCACAGTGACCAGCTGGTTGAAGTGACCATTGCGCTGAGACCACTGGCTGGCCAGCTCCCATTGCAGGGAGTGCATTCTCCGGTGGGCCCAATGGACCACGCTGGTGCAAGCCGCCATGTAGCCCAGCAAGTGGAGCAAGTCCTGGGCAGGGCACAATTGCTCAACCTGAAATGATCAGGCACAGGAGGAGAGAGCCTCCACCCTGTCCACCAGGAGCCGGGCTCTGGCTCTGCAGGAGTCGTGCTCCACCTCAGTGAAATTGATCACCTGCGAGGGCACAAGTTCTGACTTGGCCTCATTGACTAGGAGGCCAAGGGAGACACAGGTCTGGAGGGTCAGGTCCCTAGACTGCTCCACCTCCTGCCTGGAGGGACCCGTGATCAGCCAGTCATCCAGGTAGGGGTAAACCCGGACCCGTCTGTGCCTCAGGTAAGCTGCCACCACTGCAATGCACTTGGTGAAGATCCCGGGGGGCTGAGAAGAGACCGGATGGCATGGCCTGGAACTCTTAGAGGGTTCCCTCTGCCTGAGAACGGAGGAACCTTCAATGAGACAGATGGATCAGGACATGAAAGAACGCATCCTGAAGATCCAGGCAGCAAAACACATGATGGAATGATCTGAGACAGAGTTACCATCCTGAAGGTGCGCAACCAGAGAAATTTGTTCAGGTGGTGCAGATCTAGAATGGGGCACCAGCCCCGCCATCCGCTTTGGCACCAGAAAGGACCTGGAGACAAATCCTGGGTGTTCTGGAGGATCCGCGACAGGAACCATGAGCTCCTTGTGGAGGAGCTGTGCTATGTTGTCTCTGAGAGCTGACAGCATGTCTACAGAAGCCAAGTCTTCCCATGGGGTGCAGGCTTAGCATGGAGCGTACTGCTCGAATTCCAGAAGCAGACCCTGACCCACCACATCTAAAACCCATATGTCCATGCTGACAGTGGACCAGGCAGAAACGAAGTGGTGGAACCGGCCCCCTGTGGGAGAACCCAAGGGAGGAGTGACAGGCATGAAGGAGGCATCCCTCAACCTGTCACTGGGCAGGTTTGGAGAAGGAGGAGGAGGGCCTGGCTAACATGCCACCAGAGCCTCTCCCTCCAGGCTTAAGGACAACCGAGGCCACTGCCTTTGGCCAAGGTTGCCAGGCCTGAGCCTGCTGCTCAGCCTAGGGCAGGGTTGGTTTGGCTGCAGGAGTGGAGGTGGACTGAAAGGGTTTCCTCTTCTGCTGCTGCTTGCAGCCCTTGGGGTCCCTCTAGACAGATGTCATGGAGTCCAAGGTGGCAATGAACTTCTCAATGCGGGTGAGGTGTCCCTTGACACCAGGCCCGAACAAGTCAGTGCCCAAGAAAGGGACATCTTCCACCTTGTACTGAGTGTCTGCTGTAAAGGTAGAAATCCTCAGCCAAGCGACGCATGGCCACTGAGGCCACATGGAGCTGGCACAGGAGTCCCCAATGTCCATGGCTGTCTGGAGCCATTTGGCTACAGCCCGGCCCTGGTCCTGGACCTGTTTGACTGTGGCCTGGAGGTCCAAAGGAAGATGAGGAAGGACCTCATCCAAAGTGCCCAGCAGAGCATGGGAGAAGTGGGCCATAATGAGTGCCGAACTTGCCTGGCAGAGACCAAGTGAGGAGGCAGCATAGACTTTCTTAGCTGCATAGTCCATGTTGGACTTCTTGTCTGGTGATTTAACATCCCCAGTGCTGCTAAAGTGCCTAAACACAGAGTCAGCCACCAAGCCCTCAGCCAAGGGGTGCTCTGTGAATTCCGAAAGGGAACCAGTGGGCACCACATATTTGTAGTCCATCCAGGTAGAAGGCACAGGGCAGGAAGCAAGGCACAACCAAAGCTCCAGGACAGGGCCAAGGATGGCTTCTGTTACTGGAAAAGCCTCCATTGGAGAGCCTCCTCAGTTGAGGATCTCGGTCAACAGGTAACAACCCGCTTCTGGACATGCTCCATTTACATCCCCATTAACTCAGAGATCAAGCAGAGAAGCCCCATGAAACAAGACAAGCTTTCATCCATCGAGAGGTCTACCACAGACTCAATGCTGACCAGACAGGAGTGTAGGGAGGACCCCTTGGACTCTTAGGAGTCATTAAAAGAGTGGTCGACTGCCCGAGTCCCCACTGACCTCCTGTGGATGGTCAGGGGTGAAGGTGACCAAAGCCAATGGGAAAGCCCCTTGGCCGGTCAGACTCCTTAGTCGGAGCGGTGGCCAGTGGCTGCTTAGGTGGCGGTTCCACCTGACTCAGAGGACACGCCAGAGTCGGCTGAGCTGGGACCGTTTTGGTTGGCTCCATCGAGGGAAATGGCATCATCCTTTCCAGTGACAGCCAGGTGATGGCTGGTGTGGAAACTGGGGTCTATTTAGCATCGGTAAGCACCAACTGTTGCCACATTAAGTCCTAGCAGCAATGATGTAACTTGTGCCAAAACCTCTCCTCACCCAAGGAGGATGGGGACAAAGAGTAGCGGCAGCACTGCTTCCCGTGGTGCTGACAGTGGGAGCATTGATGTCAGCAGAAACGGCTCGACCCACGGGAAGAAGGCCGAGACCTGGACTTCAACCGCTGGGGGCACCGGCAGCAGTGCTCAGAAAGAAAGTCAGCAATTGCTGAGGTTCCTCCTGGTGTGGATCTGGAACCAGAAGTGGCGAGTCAGTGGACTGATCCATCCCTCTAATGGTCTGAGTCAGGACCGGAGTCCTAGACAAGGAAATGTTGGCCTCTTCAGTTGACAACTGGTCGGTCGGATCAAGAAAAATCTTGGCTGGGACTTCAACCAGCATCTCGGCTGACAGGCCCAACGAGGACACCATTGACCCTGTGGCCAAGGCCAAGGTTTGAAACAAAGTCAAATCTGGAGAAGCGTGGAATCAGAGGCCCTCAAAAGAGAGTGCTCCCAATCCCATGACTGATGATAACTCCTTTTTCCTTTTTGGACTCTTTCTTAGACTTAGATTTGCAAGAGGGTCCCTGACTGAGGGTCATCAGAGACTGGCAAAAATTCTTGAAAGAACCTGTGAAGTTCTCACCCAGCTGAAGTGGCATGAAGGCAGATGCTGAGGGGAATGGGCTGTAGCCTGGGCTGCCTCCTCTTTGAAGGCTGCAAGCTGCTCGGCAGACCCCACAGCTGCTGAGACCACCCAACGGGCGTCCTGATTAGACCAGGAGGTTCCATTGCGCCAGGCGGCCCAACTTTAGGCGAGCGAGACAGTCCTCCAGAATGGTAGGGTGAAACGAATGCCAAATGTCGCAGGCCTAGGGATCATGGTCATGCTTCAGGCAGTAAATGTATGTGGTCTGCGAGTCAGTCCTGGACATCCTCTTTCCACAAGGGCACCAGTGTAACCCAGGAGCAGACTCATCCATTGTGGCTGTGAACAAAGATTGAGCTGAAGACTGAACTCGAAGAGTTGTAGTTTTGGAAGTAAATCCTAAGATTTTAAGCACTAGGGCCTACACAACACGGGAGCATTAAGTAGGGAACCTGCTTCTTCCAGTGGAAAGGAAGATCTGGTATCATGGGGCAGAGCTGAGGGAATTACCACCTGGGTGGGTGAGAGGAGCCAGTTTGAAGACTTTCTGGCACATCTTAAGGGAAAGGACACTGCCTATAAGTGTGGATAGAACATCATATCCACGTCTCTAGAATCTCAGATTTCTTGCAGAACAGCTGTGGATAAAGAAGGAGAAGTCATCTCAGGAGGAGCCACTGTCATCTGATCCTCTGGAGCTTGACTTGATGGCATAGATGAGGAAATCGCTGATTCCAGAGGTAGGGGAACTGCTGAATTGCGTTTCTTGTTTTTTTGGTTTTCCCCATACAAAAAGAAAACCTCTCGAACCTTCCGATGCACTAAGAAAAAGGCAAAACATGATTTCGAGATGTATAAAGCGGGTTCTTAACAGAGCAAGTAACTCAGCCATCCATACTGCCTTCTGGCATTACCGGAAGTCCCCAAAACTGCCCAAACCCAGTAAGATCTTTCCAGCTGATTAAAAGGAATGCACCAGCACAGCACAAATATGAAAACACTGACACACCTCCTACTGGCAAATCTAAGTTTAAGTCCAGAAACAACTCTCCTTTTGATAGTATTTGTCATCTATGTGGAGAGAGAGGATGAAAAATTGGAAATGCTCTAGGAAAGAAAAAGCCTCTTCCATCACTTTAGCCTTATTGAACTGAGGTCAGTTTATGATTGACACTGAAGTGGGGTCTGAGAAGGTTAAGGGCCTAATAGATTCAGGAAGCAAACAAGCTCTGGCACACCCTGATGTGCTTCCCGATAATGTTGAAGAGACATCTGAAACCACATTATCCCATGTACATGGGGATACAAAGACCTATCCCACTGTAAAATTCCCAATAAAGGTACAAGGAGACTGTATGTCTGTTATAGCACGTGTCATTGCAGCCTTACCAGTACCCATACTTTTAGGTAATGATTCACCTCGTTTTGCAACTTTGGTGAAGGAGTGTGGTAAAGCTATTCCTTATGACATGTCTTTAGTCACCACAGGCAATGTACTTGCTGGGACAGGGTGCTAAAAACAACCACTGAGGAAAGAGACTTGGGAGTAATTGTCACCAATGATCTGAAAAATAGCAGAAACTCCTAAGTTAAGGTAAATAAAGCAAGAGGCATTTTATCCAGCATATTTAGACACACATCTAATCAGGATCATAATGTAATTGTTCCACTGTATAGGTCACTGGTGAGACCACACACAAAATATTGCTCACAATTTACATCACCCTTTAATAGAAAGGACATGAAACAAATGGACGTTGTCCAGAGGAGAACAACCAGAATGTTTAGGACAGTAAAGGATCTGAATTATGATGATTGCTTGAGGGTTTTGGATCTGTACAGTTTAGAATACAGATGACTTGGAGGAGATATGTGCTTAGTATATAGGGCATTCAATAATGATGACCTATGGGAATGCTTGTGGTTCAAATGTAAGAATACTGAATATTCCATGAGACTGCATGATCTACAACTAAAGGGACATACAAGCAAGATTAAGAAAAGAGCAGGCTTTTTTTACACAAAGGGTAGTGAGACTGTGGAATAGACTTTCACTAGAAGTTTTCAGCAGTGATATCACACTCAACTTCAAAAAAACATTTAGACAAGTACTGTTTTTTGAACTCTATAAAAGGATACTTCCCTTGAGTGAAGGGCGAACTGTACGTGGATGAACACCTGACTTGGCTCATATAAAATCTATGAAGCACCCAGAAGAAAAAGGAAATGGAAAACAAAAGAACTTGGGATTAGTGATATTTTTCCCTTTAATGACCCTGAACTGTTTGTGGACAGAGGTAGAATTAAAAAAAAAACGAGAAGTCGGAAGGGATAATGCTGCAAGAAGAAGAGCAGAACAGAAAGATCAAAAAGACTTCTGATACTACATTGTGGAACTCCATTGGGTTTTAAATCCTATGACAGAATGATGTTACTTTAAAAGATGTATTTGCACAAGTGGGGGTAAAACAAAATGGAGGACCTGAATTGTTTGTTGAAAATGATTTGTTAAGAGCATGACTTGACCGGAAAGCAAGATGGCAGCTTAACTCGTGAGCTGCAACAAGCTGTGTAACAATTATCTGTTTCACCACAACTCAAAAGTGGCAACTCAAAAGTAGATATTACAGAGCGGAAGAGCTGCTACAAGTACACTCCTTTCGTGGGTAAATCAGAGCTGTTTTTGGTCTCCAGTGCACGTGGATATCATCCCAAGCCCAAAGCATGGCCACAGGGGCCGACACTGGATCTCAGCCACTCCCAAAACGTGTTTAAAAAACTTCTCCTGTGCATGGATGATGTGGCCGCAGCCTCTCACCAAACAACCCTGGCCATCCAGCAGCTAGACGGGTGAATATCTTGAACGGAGCAGCAGGTCACAGTCCACAATGCAGCACTAGAAGAAATCCAGGTGGTAAACAGGGAATAGCAAGGCCTAATCCACAATCTCCTGCAGAAAGTTGACAATTTTGACTGCAGTAGGAGGAACGAATCTGCGGTTGCTGTGGTTTTCCAGAGGGGATGGAAAAGAAGAACACTGTTCTGTTCCTCCAACAAGCCCTCCCTGCAATCCTAGGTCTTCAACAAGGGTTCCGGCTGGACACTGAATAGGCCTATCTGACCTTAGCCCTGGCACCACAGAAAGGGGAAAGGCCAAGGCAATACTGGTTAAACTTTTAAGTTACACCACCAGACAGTTCATTTTAACTCATTCTTGACAGGGTGGAGTGCCTGAACTGGCAAGGACACCCCATCTCTATCCACCTGGACTTCTCTAACAAGCTTTGGGAAGAGAAGGGAGTACATGCAGGCCCGGCATACTATGCAGAAAATGGGTATCCAGTACTCCCTCAGGTACCCAGCAATGATGAGGATTGTGTAGAATGGGTGTCATTGTTTTTCACCACTCCAGAAGTGCTTGTGGACCTCCTGGAGAGAGCGGGGAGAAGAAACAGCCGCTCTCCGAAGGTCAATTCCCCTGGACATACCAGCCCTAAAATCCTTTTCAGGAACTGAAGAAATGGAAGTGGAGGAGGGTACTGACGCAGAGAATATATGGGCCCTCCTGCAACACAGAAGGAAAAGATCTGTGAGATATGCACACCAGAAGCATGACCACCCACAGGCAAGGACCAGGCTTCATAGCAGCAAAGCAGGCTATGACCAACAGAGGAAGGAATCCACGGCCTTGGTGCACCACATGACAGTGAACAGGTGTGAAGCCCTGCAACCAATCTCCCCTAAGCCAACTGACCAGCCACAGGATGCATTGTTCCTGATCCAGCATATACAACCTACGGGCTCAGAAGCTACCCCAACCAGGTCAGCAGGACAAGAAGATGAGCAAGGCTCAGCAGTGATGCAGCAAGATTATGGCACAGCATCCGAAGACCGTGAAGATCTCTGGATCAAGACCGACTCACCTCCCAGACACTGAAGCCCTCAGAAGACTCTACTAGAGCCAGTGGACTCCACTTAAATAAGTACTTTCAGAATTTCGATTGGAGGGAGGGAAGGGGGAGTGGATCTGGTTCAAGCAGCAAGCCACAGGGCCTATGGAGACCAAACTTTGACATTGTGCTACGTCTCCATACAGGGGCAGAATGTTCTCCAGACCATGGGGACAGGACTGTACTTAACTCCCTCTTCCTCTCCCTCCAGAAGGGTCCTGTCCCAAGATACCCAGGGAAAGAAATGCAGGGAAATGTTTTCTGAAAGGGGGATATGTGGGGTCTGTTTAAATGTTATGGTGGGATCGGGGGAGGAGGGGTCTCCTGCATCCAGACTGAGGTTGGCACAAACTCCCCTGCAGTTTTCCATTGCTGTGGTGTGAATGGGGTACTGGTTCAATTGGAGGTTGGATTCCACTTCTCTGACCGGAGGCAGACTATGAGTTCAAGTCCCCTTCTGCCACCGCCTCTGCCTTAGCAGCATAGGGGAGACGGGGGAAACCAGTAAGATACCCCTCTGACCCTCGACCTCAACCTTCAAGGAGGATGGACTCCTTTATACCCCAGTGCCTCATTTGGCCCCCTGCCTCTCCATTACTTTACCCCCCCTTTTCACGGGGTGGGACCTGGACTGGGGGGCATGTAAGGAACACAACCGGATATGCCTTGTGAATGGGCAGAAAGTTCCTTGAGGGCACCCAACATAATTTGTGACCACCGCACTCGATACACACAGGACAGTAGCTCAGATCACCCCAACTCACCAGCTAACTATGAAGGTATGTGTTGATTCTGGGGTATATGGAAATGGGACCTCCACACCTACAGGAGCCACCATGCAGATCTTGCTTTGCCCAGACAGGGAAACAATCGAATACACAAGGTGGTACCATCTAAGCACTAGTTTGCAGTATGTATATAGTTTGTTTTGGTTAATAACTGTTATTTTATGTGTAAAAAGGGACTGCAGAGCAAAGTTTACCTTCTACTGGGCAGCACAGGGCATGCTAACGTCAAAATGTTTGGATACCAGAAGATCAGAGATACAGTTTGTATACAGAAGACCAGAAGCAAGGAAAAGGAATGGGGCCCCCAACACCCAAGAAGAGAAGGGTACCACTAAAATGGGCCCAAAGGTTACACAGGTGCCTCACATAGTATCCCAGAGGTACACCTACCTAGATAACTGTGCAGCACAAGGAATGCTTATGTCAAAATGTTTGGATACAATAAGTTCAGAGATACAGCTTATATACGGGAGACCAGAAGCAGGGAAAAGGGATGTGGCCCCCAACATCCAAGAAGAGAAGGGTACCACTAAAATGGGCCCAAAGGTTACATGGGTATCCCATGTAGTATCCCAGAGGCCCACCTACCTAGATAATGAAGTATCCCACTTCCTCCCATAGAACCCGGGCAACCTGAGCCCTGGGGAGCTTCTTCATACTATACAACACCTCTCCCCTTTCACTGATCATTTCATAGTCCTTCTTTCACCTTCTAAGTTTGAATATGGCTAATTTGACTTGTATAATTTGGAATGTGCAAGGATTAAATACACCAGTGAAAAGGAAAAAGGTGCTGTCCTACCTAAAAAAGGCTAAAACACAGGTGGACTTTTTACAGGAGATGAAGCTCACCAAGAAGGACCATGAGCTCTTAAAAAGTGATTGGGTGGGTCAGGTGGCTCATGACTCAGCGACCACGAAAAAAAGGGGGGTAGTGATCCTGGTGCACAAGCAGCTACAATGGTCTCCCATCACAGTTAAGGCTGATCCGCACGGCAGGTGGGTCTTTGCATTATTTCAGGACAGATTCTGGTGGGAAACCTTTATGGCCCCAACAAGGATGATCCTATATTTTTTCACCATGTCTCCCAAATGTTGCCAAATATGTCCACAAAAGGGATACCCACCATTGTGGGGGGGGGGGGGACCTGGTTTTGGATCCACTGATGGATAGAAACTCTGGAGTGGGGGACTCACATGGAAAGGGATATAGTGCCTTCCAAAATTGGGTGACAGACCAAGAGCTAGCGGAGGTGTGGAGAGTGTTACATCCCCCAGGGAAGGGATTACTCTTTTTACTTTGTGGTGCATGGGATCCAGTCATATTGACTTTCTGCTGACCTCCCCACAGATCACCCAGGCAGCGGTAGCCTCTGACATAATGCCCATCATAATATCAACAAACCATGCTCCAGTCCAACTTACCATTCTCTGGGGACCCACAATCCCTACCTCCACCTCATGCAGACTTGACCCTTTGCTAATGAAAGACTGAGTTTCTCACCTGGATCCAGGTAGAGGTAAAGCTTTTCTTTCAAGAGAATCCCACTCAGGACACTATGGCAGGGAACACCTGGGAGGCATTCAAGGCCTCAATGAGTGATAAGATCATCAGCTATGCAGTGGCCAGAAGAAGGCAGCTGGAGAAGAAACTTAAGGTTGCAGAGGGAAAACAGAAGAAACAAGCAGGGCAGAATCAACAGGGAAAAACAAGCAAACGGTGTGCAAAGGACACTCCAACAATTAAAAAAGTGCTGCCAAGTGATTTAATGAAGTGCACAGACTATAGTACAGCTAAACACAAGTACCCCAGGGCTTTGAGCCCTTGCAGATTCTTCATCAGGGGGAGGGGCAACAACTGATACAGCCCCACATTTAAAGGCCATACAGTAAAGCTAGTGTCACTATATATAAACTGGTGTATAAAATTGCTTACAAATAAGGCTGATTCACTTTAAGGTAAATTGTAAATCTGAAGTATTAATTATATAACAACTATTCATATTTTGTATATTATAAACAGTAGATAAATTCATTCTAAGTAGAAAGAAATCCATCCAAGTATCTCATTTTCAGTACATTGTTCCACAGGCTACCCATGGAGAAGAAAACAAAAACATGCAGAGACAGCTATCAAAACTTAAATAAAGGTGCACAAATGAGAAAGAAAAATATTGTATATCCCATTTGTACCAATCTTCAATTGTCAAGTTGAAGCTAAGATTAAACCTATATTGCAGTGTGCAATATGTACCCACAAGTGGTTGACTATCTACCATTTCCCTATAAGGTAGTGAAGGCTAATTGCCTGAAAACACACTGAACCTATACAAGATTAAAACCAAATGAAATAGGGCAATTCCTTAACTAAAATATAACAGAAAAGCAAAATTCTATAAGAGTACATATATACAGTAAGAACAAGTCTCCTATTATACACCCTTTTTCCCAAAAATTTTTACAAAAAGGGTGCAACATCCCAGTTCTCATTTAGAACATCAGGATAAAGTGCATTGAGTTGAAAAATGTGCCTGCCCTCTTCGTAGCAAAATGTTACATCTATTATCCCCCCTCCTTGTGGGGGGGGGTGGGATGTGGTTTGTGGCCATAAATTTAAAGGAGCATAAACTTTGTCCATAATGTATATTCCAGTGTGTACCACTGGTGTGTCACAACGGTCATGTAAAATGAAATTATCATGTTCTTGTATGCATTCCTTCAACATGCAGGTGGTCATGCCCACATACAAGTTTGGGCAGTTGCACCAGAGGGCGTACACCACATGTGTGCTACAGCAAGTTATAAAATGCTAGATGTCTATCTGCTTCCCATTAGTTGGGCTTACAAATAACTTGCCAAGTTGCATATACTGGAAAACATCACAGTTGCCACAGCGGTGTGAGCCCTTTGAGCACAAAGGTATTATCCATTGTGCTAGAGAGGTCTCTGGAATAAAATAACTTCTGACAACATGGTCCTTTACAGATTTACCCTTTCTATAGACCATCCTGGGAGAGTCTCCAACGTTACCCGATTGGTCCCTGTCTGCTTCTAAAACATACCAGAATCTCTTGAGTGCCCCAGCAGGGCCCTCTGGGGCAGAAAATATTAGCTCTCTGAATGGGGATAAATTCCCTCCTGTCACGTAAGGTGGAGGTCTCTATTCTGCGGATAAAACAGAAGTACTGGGAGGGTGGGGAAAAAGGGCAGAAGGTGTTGGCCTACAGTCTGAGGAAGTAACAAATGGAGAGATATATTGCAGGGCTTAGGGATAGGGAGGGGGTAGTACAAACCAAAAGCACTGAGCTGAAAAAGGCCATGGCAGCATACTACACCTCCCTATACACCTTCTCCAGGAAAGCCAACCCTCAAGCCACCCAGGACTTCCTCCACTCGGTACACGTCCCCACCATACTTGACCAGCAAGCTCATCTGTTAGACACACCCCTCTCCATTGCAGAAATAAAGGAGGCCCTGCTCTCACTCCGCCAGGGGAAGGTTCCAGGGGGATGGTTACACAATGGAGTTGTGGCAGGCCCTAGCATATATAATATCCCCTATCCTGCAGCAGACCTATCTGGAAGGAGAGTCAAAAGGGATTTTCCACCCTACCATGAGAGAGGAAGTGATAACGGTACTGCCAAAAAAGGGAAAGACCCTACCTCTTCCAGTAGCTACTGTCCAATATCACTGCTGAACGTGGACAGCAAGATATTAACCAAAGCATTAGCCCACTGGCTAAGAACCCTACTACCACAGCTGATACAACCCTCCCAAGTAGGATTCATCCTCAGCAGATACAGTGCCGAACACATTAGAACACTGGTCAACCTGGCACAAATGGTGGAAGGCCTTAAAACCCCCACAGCTGCCACTGCTATCAACTTTGAGAAGGCCTTCAACTCCCTAGAATGGGACTACCTCCATGCTTTCCTGAAACAGCTAGGCATAGGACCACGATTCCGGGCCTGGGTGGCAGCCATATACAACTCCCCCTCTGCCTGACTTCTTACAAATTCCACCTTGTCCCCACCATTCAGATTAGAATGTGGCACTAGGAAAGGTTGCCCCCTTTCCCCCCTGCTATTTATCCTTGCAGTGGAACCCATGGCCACAAAGCACAGGGAAGGTAAGGAAACATAAGAGATCACGGTGGGTGGGGAAGAGTACACCACAGTTATGTATGCTGACGACCTACTGGTCATGCTCTTGGACCTCCCCAAAGCCTTACCCCCCCTTTACTGGACACTTTCCAGCAGTTTCAGGAATTGTTAGGCTTACACCTTAGTCAAACCAAAACTGAAGTGCTGCCACTGAACTTCAGCTGTACCCCCCAGGCTTTGGGTGACACGAGGCTCCGATGGACTGGGGAACGTATAATGTACTTGGGATTCCAGTTCATAGAAACATAGAAGTTGATGGCAGATAAGGGCCGCAAGGCCCATTAAGTCTGCCCATTTCTTTTTCTACCTTATAAATGTGCCACCGGCCTTTGTTCTGTCAATGGCCTATCTATTCATATTCATCTGTATTGCTCCCTTATGTCTATCCCATGCCTGTTTGAAGCCCTGCACTGTATGCATATTCACCACTTCCTGAGGTAGGCTGTTCCATGCATCCACCACCCTTTCTGTGAAAAAGAACTTCCTCACATTATCCCTTAATCGGCCTCCCTCTAATCTCATGCAGTGTCCTCTTGTCCTGCTATTTTTCCTATATTGAAACATGTTAGACTCTTTCACCTTGCTAATGCCCTTAAGGTGTTTGAATATTTCGATAATAGCACCTCTCTCCCTCCTTTGCTCTAGTGTATACATATTGAGCTCCATTAATCTGTCCTCATATGTTTTCTGATACAGTCCCTGCACCGTTTTGGTTGCCCTTCTCTGGACTGCCTCAATTGAGTTAATGTCCTTGTGAAGGTGTGGCCTCTAGTACTGCACGCAGTACTCCAGATGGGGCCTAACTAGTGTCTTGTAAAGAGGGATTATTACCTCCCTCTTCTGACTTGTGATACCCCTACTAATACACCCCAACATCCCCTAGCCTTACCTACTGCTTTAGTGGTCTGCTTGGATGATTTCAGGTCATCGGTAATGATGATGCCCAAGTCTCTTTCTTCCCTTGACAGCCAGCAACTCCCCTCAGCCTATAGGTGGCTTCAGGTTTCTCTTCCTATGTGCATGATCTTGCACTTCTTTACATTAAACCCCAGTTGCCACTCTTTTCACCATTTTGCTAGTTTATCCAGATCTCTTCCATTCTTTTCAACCCATCTGGATCATCTACTCTGTTGCAGATCTCGGTGTCATCTGCAAACAGACAAACCCTACCCTCCAGTCCATCTGCAATGTCACTGATGAAGTTATTGAAGAGGACTGGCCCCAGGACTGATCCCTGAGGTACCCCTCTTGAGACTTGCATCTCTTCTGACTGTATACCGTTCACCACCACTCTGTTTTCTGCCTGTCAACCAGTTTGCCACCCAGTTGACCAACTGCTCTCCCTTGGTCCACCACTCTGGTTACCCAAAGAAGTCTATGAGTTTAGTTTGACAGAACCTTCTTTTTGTAAACCCATGCTGTCTTGGATCCTGTGCTCCTATGGATTCCAGGTGTTGTACTATCCTTTCCTTAAGAAGTGCCTCCATAACCTTGCCCACTACTGAGGTAAGACTGACTGGTCTGTAGTTCGCTGCCTCCTCCCTGCTGCCATTCTTGTGGAGCGGGATCACGAGCCCTTCTCCAGTCTTCTGGGACCTCTCCTGTGCTCAGAGACTTACTAAACAGTTCTGATAATGGCTCTGCTAGTTCCACCCTTAGCTCCTTTAGTACCATGGGATGTATGCCATCAAGTCCCATTGCCTTGTCCACCCTGAGCTTATCGAGCTCTTGTAGGACCCTTTCTTTTGTGAAGGGACTAGTGCTCACCTCCTCCCTGTGTCCATGGTGCTGAGCTGTGGGCCCTGACCTACCTTCTCTTCAGTAAATACTGAGCAGAAGTATCTATTTAAGATAGATGCTTTTACATAGTCCTCCTCCTCCTCACATGCCCCCTTATCTCCTTTGATCTTAGCAATACCCCCTCTGGACTTTCTCCTTTCACTAATGTATCTATAAAAAGTCTTGTCACCTTCTTTTACCATTTGTGCTAGTGTTTCCTTGGTTTGGGCCTTTGACTGCCTTACTACCTTTCCTGTTTCCCTTAGGGAAGTTTGGTATGCCTTCTCCCTACCTTCATCCCGTAGTGTTCCCTAATATTTCCTGAAGGCCAGCCTTTTGGCTCTGACCTTTTCTGCTACTGTTTTTGAGAACCAAAGTGGTTTCCTTCTTGTTTTGCACTTCCTTTTCTCACTAACACAAAGGGATGTTGCTTCAAGTACTGCATCCTTAATGCTTGCCCACTTTGCCTGTACCCCCTCACCTGTATTTCTTTTTGCCAAGGCTAGCTTAACACTGTTGGCCATCTTATCAAAGTCACCTCCTCGGAAGTCCCATATTTTGCCTTGGAATGGGATGATTTAGTTCTAGTGGCCAAATTAAACCATACCATGTGATGGTCACTGGCCCCCAGGTGACCTTCTACCTGGAGATCTGTGATCTTTTCCCTGTTAGTCAGTACTAGCTCTAGGATAGCCCTGTCTCTTGTGGGTTGTTGTACCATTTGTTTGTGGCCCTCCCCCTGCAGGGAATCCACCATGTATCTAGTTCTGGCAGATGTTCCTGCTGGTATTGACCAATCTGTATCTGGCCTGTTGAAGTCACCCATTATCAGAACCTCCCCTTTTGCTGTCATGTTTTGTATATCTTCTAACAGTAATGTGTCTATGTTCTCCCCAAGGTCTGGGGGCCTGTAGTTCTTATTGCTGCCCCATTTCCTGTTTCTAGGGTGACCCACAGTTCTTCTGGCCTCTTATGTGTATTCTGAATTGCTGTAGCTTTGATATTTTCATCGATATACAGGGCCACTCCACCCCCCTTTTTGCACCTTGGTGTCTCCTGAACAGTACATAGCCAGGCACTGAAGTCTCCCAAGTATGGTTACTGGTAAACCACGTCTCGCTAATTGCTACTATGTTCAGTTTAGCCTCTGTCATTATTGCCTGCAGGTCTGGGATCTTGTTTCCCAGACTGTGAGCATTTGTGTATATGATTTTCCATTGACCAGATTTCGGTGTTTTAGTTGTTGGGTGAGGTCTGGCGTTTCCCCTGTGTGTCGTATGGGGAGCTGGACCTTTTTCCTTACCTGGTGATGCAAATGAACTGCAAACATGCTGAACTCCTGTTTGACCACTAGTTGGGGGGGGGGTGTTTTTCCCATTCGACGTATGGGGTGCTGCACACCTCTCCCTATTTGCTAGTTTAAATATCCAGCAAAGATGTCAAACTTCTGCCCCAATGCACTGACTCCCACCTTTTGTTAGATGCAGTCAATCAAATTTAAAGAATTTTCGCTCCCAAAACTTTTGCCAGTTTCCTACAAATTTGTCCTTTTTCCTGGCACCAGCCCTTGAGCCACATGTTTAGCTCCCCTATCTCCCCTTCTCTGACCTTCCATCCATCTGTCCCCCACTCCCAGACTGGCAGAATCTCAGAGAAGGAGATGCCTGACGAAATGGATGATATTTTGTCACCCAGCCTGGTCAGGTGTTCCTTGGTCTCCACAACTAACTGGCTGGCGAGATCATTAGTCCCTATGTGTACCAGGATGTCAATGTTTTCTCCTGCTTCCTGAACAGTTTTAGCAATGTGGTCAGTGTCTCTCCATGCTGATGTACCTCGGAGACATCTGACAATTACCCCTGGCTGGAGATAGGTATCAACTCCCCGAATCATGTTGTCTCCTATGATCAGAAATTTTTTGGATTTCCTTTTTGCTTTTTTTGTTTTGGTTCCTGTTTTGGGCGAGTTTTGTTGTGTTAGCTCCTATTCTGCAGTGTCCTCTGCCCCTTTGTTTGATTTCCGAGATAGATGCAGATACCTGTTTGTAGTTTTTATATGGTTTGTGGAGGCAATATGTTGGAGAGCACCGAGTGATGGGGCACCCGATTTGCCCCTACTGACCACCTGCCAACCTCCTAGACCAACTACCCTCTGCGGTCGAGGTGCTTCTGTTGGATGTTGGAGAAATGGCTGGTGGTTCTTATATTTCCTCTTGAATATCAAATCAAATCAAATAAATTTTATTTATAAAAAGGTGCCTTTCTGAAACCAAGGCGCCTGTACAATAAATACATAAAACAAAATAAATTATTCTAACAAATATATAATTCCAACAGGTAGCAATATAATAGCAGCATAGGAAATCAGACTAAACCTCAATTAATAAATGCTTGGCTGAAGAGAAAGGTTTTCAAAGCTATTTTAAAACTCTGGATTGTTAGGCAGTCTCGAACCCGATGAGGTAGAGAGTTCCACAGGGTCAGGACAGCAAAATTAAATGCCCTTGCTCCAGATGTTTGCAAACGTACCCTGGAAACCTCTAGCAATCCCTCATCGGAGGATCGGAGAGGACGGTAGGGACAAAGGAGATCTTTCAAGTAACTCTGTCCCTGTTCATGTAGGGCCTTATAGGTTAGTAAAGCAACTTTAAAGGTGATCCGCCACTGTATAGGCAGCCAGTGCAGACCGAAGAGCACAGGAGTCATATGACTGGTTCTTGATGCACCAGTCAATAGCCTGACTGCTGCATTCTGCATCAGCTGCAAGCGGCGGATATCAACCCCTGGCAGCCCTAGGTAAAGGGCACTGCAGTAGTCAAGATGGGAGGAAACGAAGGCATGAACCAATGTTGGAAGATCATCGGGAGGAACCAAATGTTTCACCCGGGCGATATTTCTTAGATGGTAAAAAGAAGTTTTAACAACTGCTGACACCTGTGATTTCAGGGTCAAGCGGTCATCAACCATAATGCCCAGGTTCTGCATCCGGTCTGAGGTAGCTAGCTGAACACCTCTGAGCAATAGACCCGAGGGTGAACCTACCAACATACCCGCCTCACGACGATCTGGGTTCACTACCAACACCTTGTGTTTTTCAGGGTTCAACCTTAGCCAGCTCACATTCATACAGGCCTGAATTTCAGTCAGATAGCTGTTGAGCACTGAGACAGCATCATCTTGTACCAGGACGAAAGACATGTATAGCTGAGCGTCATCTGCATAGCAGTGAAAACTCAAGCCATACCATCTAATAATCGTTCCCAACAGCAGCATATACACTGCAAACAACAAGGGCGCTAAGATGGATCCTTGTGGAACCCCACAGGGCAGGGGGAATGGAGCCAAGGCACAAACCCCTGACACCACTCTCTGAGTCCTACCTGTGAAGTAAGACTGAAACCATCTGAGGACAACCCCTGAAGTCCACAGATAAACCGCAGGTGATCCAACAGCACACCATGGTCCACAGTATCAAATGATGGAGAGAGATCAAGAAGGACCAAGATGGAACAGGCCCTTTGATCTCTCGTTATCAGGAGGTCATTTAGTATTGAACAAGAGCCATCTCAGTACTATGACATAGATATTGTGGCTGGTCAAATGGTCTTCCAGCGGCAATGCCACCACCTTCTCAATAACCTTACCCAAAAAGGGAAGGTTAGAGACCGGCCTGTAGTTTACTAGACAGTCGGGATCCAAGGAAGGGTTTCTAAGGAGAGGCCGAACTACAGCCTCTTTAAGGGAGGTTGGAAAAACTCCCCTCTCCAAGGATAACCAGACTATCTCAGCAAGAACCGGGCTGATGACATCAACGCAACCAACAAGCAAGCACGTGGGGCCCGGATCCAAACTACAGCTGGTAGGATGTAAAGTCCGGATAACCATCACAATATCATTAATTGTAGGCTGAGCAAAGTCGCACCACTCAAACCGGGATTCCGACATCTCCTGCCGACCACTGCTATTCCCTAGAGAAAGGGTCAGGTGGATATTGGACCTGATCATGGCAACCTTATCCGCGAAGAATCAAGCAAACTCCTCACATTGCTCTTGTGAAAAAGCATTTCTGGGCTGAAGACAGAGTGGATTGCACAGTCTGTCCACAGTCCGGAAAAGCTGTACTGGTCGATTCCGCGTGGCAGCAATTTCTCTGAACAGGAATTCTGCCTTCTTACGGGAAATTGTTGATTGATAGACCAAATAATGGTCCATCAAACTAAGCCTGTCACATACTAGGCCGTACTTCCGCCATCGTCTCTCTAGCCTTCGTTCCACTTTCCTCAACTCCCTCAGGTCCCCATCAAACCAAGGGGACCTAGGGCGAAGGGAGAGTGAACGAACACAGACAGGAGCAATAGAATCCATGGTCTCTATCACTGCCTTATTATAGGCAAATACAAGATCCCCTAGATCCATGCATTCCCTCGGCATGCCCGATAGGTCCAGTACTGCCATCAGACCATCTGGGGATACACCCCTCAAAGAGCGTTACTGGACCATCTCCATAGGGGCAGGCCTCTTGGGGGGGCCTCAAAACTGAAGCTGATGGTATGATGGTCCGATCTTCCGACTGATTCCACCACCAAGTCGGATATCTCCATCCCCAGGAGAAACACCAAGTTCAATGAATGACCACCAATGTGGGTCGAGGAGGAAACAACCTGTGTGAGGCCCAAATGAGCTCATTAGCTGGAGGAAGTCCTGTCCAAGCTGCGAGAGTTCATCGTCGACCCACACATTGAAATCCCCAAGGATCAGCCATCTATGGGATCCCAATGTTAGGTCGGCGATGAAGTCCGCAACTTCCCACAGGAAAACATTCCCATCTCCTGGTGGATGGTAGATGAGAAGAATCCTGCACTCCACACCCTCGCCCACTATATATTCAAAGGAGTTGGTGGCTCCCACTGGAATTTCCCTCAGGTTCAGTTCTGATTTAAAACATAGAGCCACACCCCCGCCCCTACGATTGATCCTCGGGCGGTGTATCACCAAGTACCCAGGTGGAATCGCTGAAGCCAAAATTGGGCCTGCATTTCCATCCAACCAGGTCTCAGTGATGCAAGCCAGGTCAGTCAAACTAGCAAGATCCCCAATTATGATGGTCTTGTTTTCAATAGACCTGGCATTGCATAACACCGCCCAAGTTCGATGAGCAGCTGAAGGAGACTGAGTTTCTTATCTGCAATAAGCAGAGCCCTTGGGCATGGGAACCAGACAGGAAGGACCCCTTTCCTGGACCCATTTCGACCCAGGGCATCTCCTTGTCCCCACTATGCCAATCTGCCCACTCCTCCCCATTCCCCCAACAGGTTGAGTTCCTGTCCTAACCCTCCTAGCTATTCCCAATCCCCTGCACAGTCCGTACACCTCCAGGGATAGAGGGGGGACAACAAAAAGGGCGAAGATCCCTCAGCCTGGAGGGGGTATAATGCCTAAACGTCAACCCAGGCCAACACATTTTCCTAAAAAAATAAATAACCCAAACCAAAATAATATATAACATATAACAAATACCAACCTCAACCCCTAAAGTAAAACAAAACTATTCAAAGCAGAATGCAACAGCTTCGAATCAGCAGCAAAAAACAAGTCCAAGACCTAAATTTGTCTCTATTTAGGGAGCTCTCACCTCCCCAAAAGACAAACAATTATATTTCCCAAACACTGCCTCTCACATATGTTAGGGAAAAAACGTTTAAATGATAAAACAATTATATTTCCCAAACAATACCTTACAAATAGGTTAGGGAAAAGAAACGTTTAAATAATATAAGTCTTAGTCGTTTTCACTGTCCAGATCTAAACTTTAGGTACTCTCACCACCCTACTCTGGCCAAAACAGTAAAGAATGAGGAAAAAGTCAAACCAGATTACAGTCCAGTTGTAAATTCAAATCTGGCTAGGCTTCTCGGATCTTCAACAGTTTGTATGAGGAACCTCCAACCTTCTATAAAGCCAAAAAATAGAGTCATTCCAAACTGGGACCAATATATTCCACCACGATCCCCTCCCTCTCCAAACACCAGCGACTCCACTCTTCAGCTCTCGTCAGACACAGCCCACCAGCTGAATCCACAAAAAAACTTATGGACAATAGGCTCAAAGTCAGCCTTCAGGCAACACACTGAACCCAACCCCCAAGTGAGTGCCAGCAGCAGAAGAAGGAAGAGGAAAAAGGCCCCAGACATCAAAGCCAATAGCAAACCAAAAAACAACTCCACCACCGGCCTCCTCGATATCCACATTGAACCTGGGGTTCCTCGAAGCAGTTCTGGGCCTACAAACAGTCCAGGAGCGAGACAAGTTCCAAATGCACACTCTCCTATGCACCAGCACCGACCTAGTGCCACTCCCCCGACAACAGATTCGGAGCGGGCGTAAGGCAAAACAGGCTCCTCGCCAAAGTTCAGCCACAAATCATTAATCCTCAAGATCAAAAAGACAGATAAACAGAATGGACATAAACTGGTAATTATCCGATTTTTCCACCTCCTCCACCTTGTCCGTTTGAGGTGCGCAATCTCTGCCCATGCTGCCTGGAGCTGAGCCCTTAGATCTCCAATGGCCCAGCATGTAGGACAGTGTCCTAAATCCTTTAAACCTGCCCTTCTGAAAAGTGTTCCACAGTAACTGCAGTTAATGATATCCATTCTCAATAAGTTGCTGTGTTTATAACCTGATCAGTGTAATCAGAAGTAAGAAAATGAAAGCAAAAGTTTGATTTTGTGTTTTGTTTGTTTTCGTATAACTTGTTATAAGAAGTTAAATTACTAGTGCCCCTGTAAATGAGGTCACTGTGTGGATACCCCACTGATCCACCCCTTCCTGCTTTGCCACAGGAAATGTCACGACTGTGCTACCCTATAAAAGGAGTGTAGTGTGGGGTGGTTGGGGATGGGGGTGGGTGGCTGGGCCCTTCCCCTGTCGAAAAAGAAGAACCACGGACAAAAGAAACAAGGAGGTAAGAGCAGAAACAATAAGCCAGCAACAAATGCAGTAACCCTGAAAGCTTAGTCTAATGATAGATAAAACTGTAAAGCCTGTAAAGCACCACCTGTAATAATTTCACAGAAGATATACCTATAAGAAACACTTTGCTACAGAGAAAATAAAGCAGTAACAGAAGATATACCTTGCAAAAGGCAATTTGAATCAGAAGATTACAGCAGAAATCTGTTAGCACACACCTGTAGGCACACCCTGTAATAATGCAGCAGAAGGTATACCCAGCAACAACAATTTGAATCAGAAAAAAATAAAGCAATAAAATGTTAGCAACAAACAGTAACAATCCCTGGGAGTACAAAATAAATATAACACACAGTAAATCTGCCTAACCAAAAGGAGTCTTAATCCTTTCCTTTGCTCTGGTAAGGTTCTTTGCTCTGTCATTTCAAGCAACCTAGAAGGAATGAGCTCAGGTGAAGCTAGGTGCCTTGGCCAGCAAACCTAGTCTTCCATCTCCAATATATTAATTAATCTGACCTTTTAACCCTTCCTTCTGTTGGAAGTTACTGACAGTTTGTCAGCTCCACCCCCTAGATACACACTAATCCCCTGGAAGAGCTGTGGGAGGAAAGCAATTAGCTCATTCAATGTGAGAAGGAGACTGCAACACCTCTGAGACAAAAAATTTTCAGCAAAATAAATAAATAAATAAATAACTAAAACAAAATAGTGGCAAGCAATAATTTTGTTTAGCCTAACTATAAAGTCACAAAAATATAAGCACCACCTGCAATAATTTCACAGAAGATATACCCTGTAAGAAACACTTTGCTGCAGAGAAAATAAAGCAGTAACAGAAGATATACCTTGCAAAAGACTATTTGGATCAGAAGATTACAGCAGTAATCTGCTAGCACACACCTGTAGGCACACCCTGCTATAATGCAGCAGAAGGTATACCCAGCAACAACAATTTGAATCAGATAAAAATAAAGAAATAAAATGTTTGCAACAAAGAGTAACAATCCTTGTGAGTACAAAATAAAAATAACACACAGTAAATCTGCCTAGCCAAAACAAGTCTTAATCCTTTCCCTTGCTCTGGTGTGGTTCTTTGCTCTGTCCTTTCAAGCAACCTAGAAGCAACCACTCTTTCCAAGCTATGGGACTGTAACCTTCACTCACTATTGCTGGAGGTATTGGAAGACATGGCCAGGTGGGGCAAACTACATTTAACTCTGGTGGGGAAGAACGCTGCAGTCAAAATGATCATGGGTCTGTTCACAAAAAGGGGTTACCAAGGCACCTATCACTTTGAATTGTATTACAAAAATAAAAAAAGAGTTTCCCTAATGCAAGTGGTACTTTTTAAGGGTAGTTGGTGGTAGAGATATGTAACATAATGTTTTTTTGCAATTACATCCCTAACATATACATTTTTTTCAATTTATGTTAATTTACTGCTGATTTTCTTGCCTCAAAATGTGACATTAAAACCAACATGTTTGTTACTGTGTACTCATTTTACCTCACAGTATTCAAACTGAAGTACTGTGTTGCTCAAAACATCTTGTTTTAAGATATCCACACTGTCCTGGCCCTTTACGTTATTCCTTTAGGCTGCAGAGATGCTCAATAGTTTCCGTGATGTGTGTAACGTGTAGTGTCTTCCTTTGCTATACCCATCACAGTGAACCCCACACTCACTTCCAGTCAGTTATATAAAATTCTTGCACTTTTCCTTGCTCCCTGGGTCTCTCAGCTTCCGAGAGAAAACATTGATTTGTCCATAACCCCTAGCACAATGATGCTATGTGGCCATTGGTCCCCCACCTGACACGGTGTCCTAGATTTGCCTATGTTTACATATCACAGGTGGGGAGTCAGTCTGGTAGCCTAGTGCGATACTTGTCTTGTGTCTGTATGGGAAAAGTAGTTTGAGTTGGTGGCAATATAAAAGTCACGTTTGTGACCGGATCATCCTCTTTTCCTTCACATCCAGTGAGAGTTAAACAGCAGTGTGTTTGCCGCTCCTTAGTGTTACAACCATCACGAGGTGAGTGACTAGTTACAACCATCATGGGGGACAAGTGACAATTAGTGAACTGGGCAACCTAGATCAATCCTATAGGATTGATTGTTCACTGGTGGTATCAGTATGCAAGTTCTCTGATTATGGAGATGGGGGGGGCTTTTCATTTCACTGACTGAACTTGCTGGAGTTAGTGAAACACATCAAAACCTGTGGTCCCTGATCGCCCATCACATTCTCTCATGAGTGTCTTTATTGAGGTTAGAAATGGAGCCAGTTAGTATACATTTTAAAAGGACTATGTCCCTGTATTGCCAAGTATGTAAGCTCTGTGGTTTGGTCCTGGCCCATTTACCTGCATTTTTGCTTGTACATGTTCCCCTTTGAGAGAGACTAGTAGTGGAGATCTCCTCTGGACAGTTTTAACTTGGAGGTATAGGTTGCCTGGCAGCAACAATATTAAATGCTTGTTCAAGCATCCTGGTGTTTTGTTCAGGATATCAGAGCTCAAGTGCAATAAATTTCATTGTGATGCTGTGTGAGTTCCAATGCAGTAACACTGCACAGCCTGGAAGGTAGAAGCTGTGAATGAGCTTGGTACATCTAACAGACTGACCTGGGTCTGATTCCTTCAACCTCCACATGCATGCTGTATGACTGAGAAAATCCTTTAATCCCTAAATCCCTAATCCTCCCCTGTGCTCCCTGGTCATCCCTGAAAACAGGCACCTGTGCCTAGTGGGCCTTACCCGGTTACCACAGAATAAAATAATTTTTAAATGTGCTATTAATTTAGTTGATGTTCTATTTTACCAGAGTATGTTTTTTTTTTTTGCTGCCAAATATTTTGATGCATCTTCTGTGTCCTGTTGTATTATTTTTATTTTGGTATTGTTTACAATCCCTTCCCAGGACCTCCTTGTAATTGAGCTGTGTAGGTGGTAGAGTCATTTTACTCGTGGTCTGGTGCAAGGGTTCATCAGACAAAGGGCTAGGTCTCATTGTTTTGTCATTACAAGCAAGTGTGAGAGGGGCAGCGACCAAAATAAAATTTGGGGCATTCTTTGTAATTGCTGTCCATGTATTTTGTACGGGGGTGGGGTTGGGGGCTTAATGTACTGTGAATGCTTTATTTTTTATTTTTAATGTTGGAATAAATGTTATATAGTAATGTATACAGAAAATGTGAAAACATGTTTTTACTCTGCCTGTGTGAGCATTCATATTTGGTCTTCCTGAGCACCATGTGGCTTCCCTGCTGGTGGGTGGTGGTTGGAGGGGGGGTACTCTTGGTGCCTTTGCGCTGGTCTCATTATGGCCAAATATGAATGCTCACACAACCTCAGTGCTTCCAATTGTCTGAAACATTGTATCTGGGTAAAATAAAAAAAGTGGCGTAGTTATGCTGTGGTTATTATGCTGGCCTGGGAGCGTGTCCCAGCCAGTCTTTTGACTCGGCCTGTGTGAGCATTCATATTCAGTCTTCATGAGCACCATGCAGCTTCCCTACTGGTGGGTTGTGGTTGGGGGAGGTACACTTGCTGCCTTTGACACTAATCTCATTATGGCCAAATATGAATGCTTACACAACCTTGATGCTTCCGATTGTCCGAATCATTGCGTCCGAGTAATAAATAAAAAAAAATGGTGTAATTATGCTGTGGTTATTATGCTGGCCTGGGGCATGTCCCATCCAGTCTTTTGACTCGGCCTGTGTCAGCATTCATATTCAGTCTTCAAGAGCACCATGTGGCTTCCCTGCTGGTGGGTTGTGGTTGGGGGGTACTCTTGGTGTCTTTGACTCTGGTGGGGTACTTAAACTGTTAATCTAACTCTTGGGAGTGCCTTATTGCAATTATAAAAATTTATGCCATGGTGACCAGACTGTACATGACACTGTAACAGGGATTAGTGTAAGGCTTTTGGACTCCTAATAGCCAATCAGATCGCACCCATTTCTGAAAGCCTTTTTATAATATCCCATCTTTTGTTCCGTCAAATTGTCCTGAGTATTCCATGCCTCTCCCTTGATTGAAGGATAATGTTGAGTGTGCATGCTGACACTTTCGTACTGTCAAATGGCCTTGAGTGCTCCGTTTCTCTCCTGTCGAATGGTCTTGAGTGTTCCATGCCATGTAGAATATTTTCTAGTAGAGTAATTATAATAAACATATTGTTTTTTAGTGTAATACCTTTAAAAAGCCTTCAGTCCACATAAGTAAATCTTTTTACTCATTAACAATTGTGTGGTGCCCTTCATTACACTCGCCACAGTGCGTCTTATTACAATCATCACACTAGGCTCCATTTTTCTTGGGAACCTTAGAATTTTTTTACATTAAAACATTGTGATTTTTTTACATGTGGGGCACAGTATCTTAACCTGTATTACACAGTTCATCTATGGTCACCCTTCATTACACTTGCAGTGATGTGTAGTGTGTCTTGTTACAATCATCACATTAGACCCCATTTTCTTGGGAACCTTAACATTTTTTTATCTTGAAACATTATGATTTTTTTCATATATGAGTCATAGTATCTTAACCTGTATAACACAATTCATCTATGGTCGATTTGAAAATTTCACTCCCATGTCACACTTTGGTAACCCCCTTTCATGAACAGACCCTCACAGCCCCCCCCCCAAGATTTTTTACATATTGGCCCACATACCACTGACCCTCCCTCTGATCTGGACTGAAAAATAGACAAGGTAGTAGGCAGGTTCCTCTAGGAAGAGAAACCCCCAGATACAGTTGGAGCAAGCTGAGAGCCCATTAGAAGGTAGAGGCTAGTGTCTTCCCTGGTTTGAGGGCTAGAAATGGCCCTTCCATATAGTGTAAATGCTCCTGGGGGGGAAGCAGTACCTCAATGGGTGGCTATGGAACTAGAAGCCAGTAAGAAACACTCACTCTCACTACTAGTGTACAATCCCCCCCCTCCCCAAAGGGGTGAAATCCCACCCTACCATTGGAGCCTCTTTACAATGTTGGGCCAAGCTCAAGCCTGCTGGGGATGTACCCAACCCTGACTACACTTACCCCACTCTAGGGAAATGAGAACCTCTGGATAGGGAAACAGCCAGTCTACAGAAGGGGATGGGAATGTAAAGGTATACACAAAATGGAAGATCTGGTGGTTCCAGACTCCATGGTGGTAGACACCTTTTCAAATCTGCAGTTCCACTGGGCACTCCCAGCCTCAGACTTCTGGAAATACCTGCAAATCCACAGTGTCATCCAGGAGCATGTAAAGAAGAGGCCCCGATGGAACACTCAGGCCATGCTACCCCCTATGGCTGGCAAAGACTAGGGGCACAGCCACCACTATCTATACCACCCTGAGAGATACCACACCTAGCCAGTCCAAAAATTCCATGCATAACTGGGAAACTGCCTTACACACTAGGCTCACTGAGCACCAGTGAATGGAATGCTGGAGTGCTGCTGAAAAGAACTTCAAGGAAGCAAAAAGCAGGTTGAACAGAACAAGATTTTGCATTCATGGTACTGTACCCCGGTGGTGTTGCATGCAGCAGGTGTGCAGAGCTCAGACCTATGCTGGAGGTGTCATTCCCACCCGAGATCTCCTGCACATCCTTTGGTCATGTCCCCTAGTACAGAAGACCTGGGTTTTCATTTGTGAGGTAGGGACACAGGTACTATACTATACTGGGTAATTTCTGAATATTAAGGAAATGCATTCATTGCCGAAACCCCATGGAGGTGTATGCATTACTGAAAAAGAAACAATTATGTGAGAGCTAAATATGTGGCTGTAGTAGGGTCCCCGAGGGTGGAATTCTGAAAAAGGATGGGCTAGAAACACATCTTCTATGACAGAAAGGATGCTACTGGTAAAAGGATACTAAATCCATTCAAAAAAAAAAAAAGGGGGTGGAAGGAGTGTGATGATGCTACCTCTATTGGCAGCAGCCCCTCTGAGAACTAGCAAGCTCATAGCATGAGTTGCTTTGGAATTCCAGAATATGAGCCATGTACAGTGTACAGTTCTGGAGACCATACCTATGTAAGGACATAGACAGGGTAGAAAAGGTTCAGAGGAGGGCAACAAAGATGGTGCATGGATTGCATCACAAGGCCTATGAAGACAGGTTGAAGGAACTGAAATGTACTCCCTGGAGGGGAGGAGGGAGAGAGGGGTATGATAGAGTCATACAAGTATCTCACAGGGAGGAACAGGGTGCAGGAATACACTATTTTTAAGCGAAAAAGATGTTCCAGAACTAGAGGCCATGGGATGAAGTTAGAGGGAGGACGATTCAGAGGAAACATGAGGAAAAATTTCTTCACAGAACGGGTGGTGGACAAGTGGAACACCCTGCCAGAGGAAGTGGTGGGGGCTGAAACAATCACAGGATTTAAGAATGCATGGGATAGACATAAAGGAATTCTGGAGGTCAGGGTAAGGGGCAACAGACTTCTAGGAAAACATAAACTGAACTTACAAGCTCAAATGGGCAGACTGGGTGGGCCATAGGCCCTTATCTGCCGACACTGTCTATGGATCAGTAATTTTGTACATGTACGAAACACTGTGAAGAGTTACTTAACTTGTGGATATGTACCTTATTTAACAGATATGTGCATTTTATAGACCGGTTGTCTGTGCTATGAACAGCATCAACCCCCCCCCGCCTTTTCTCTTCACTTCTCCATTTTTTTTTCTCTTTCCCTCACTGCAATCACCTTTGGAGAAATAGCTGCATGCTGACATCTGTTCAGCCTCTGGGCCAAACAGGCATATGCAGAAGTAGCTGTAGCGTGTGTGTGTGTGAGAGCGAGAGAGATCGCAGAGTAAAGTTGGCAAGTTAAATAATTGCCAAAGTGTTTTTTCTTTCTTTGCCCCATCTCTGCAAACTTGCCTGCTGGGTTGCCTCTCAGAAGAGAGGAAACTAAAGCATGTTGCGCAGCCTCAGTGGCATGACTTGCTAACAGATGCAGTATAAACGACCTACCCTGTTTATATTCCTTTAACTCTTATCCTTCTATGTTAACCTATTTTATCTCCCTTTTAACTAGTACTTCCCTACAGTTGTATTTAAGTCATTGAAGATGGTAACTAAATGTGAGAACTTATTTTGACAAAACAAAGTTTCAAAGATTGTTGATTCTTTTACTTATTTCAGGTTCTGTGCACCCTCATCCTGGCCCTTTTTCTTTAAAGGTTTTGATAATTGTATTCCAATCTAATTTAATGAAAGTTCACAATCAACTCTGAAGATTGTTTATCTTAATATTCAGAGTTTGTCGTCTAAATGGTCTGAGTTTCTAGTTTGGATAGAACAGAATAGTTTTGATATTATTACCCTTTCTGAAACATGGCTTAATGTTAAAATTCATGACTGTAGGTTTCTTACCTGAGCAGAATTTATTTAAAACGGATAGATTGGGGGAAAAGGTGTGGAATGATTTATGTATTCAATCAGTTAAAAGCTGATTTTTTCTCTTCTCATTCTGATCTGGTTAGTGATATGGTTTCATTTGAGGTACTTTTGTGTCAAGAGAAACATTTATATATTAGTTCTATATATTCTACCCCTGGCTTTAGATTGTTTGTTAAACTTAAAAAAAGAGATCTTCCTCTAAATCGTGAATGGATAATGAGTGCTTTTAACTGTGACTGGGGAGGCGATTTATAAAGTGATGTTAAAGAGCACTTATTTGATTTGAGTGTTCACCAACTGAAAGATGAAGTTACATGATATAATTACAAGAAAGGTACAGGGACAAATTTAGACTGGCTTCTGGTCACAAATCCAATTAGGATAAAAACATTCGAGTTTTGGCAGATGACCTTAGTGATCATTGCCCAGTTTTTTGCAACTGGTCTGCAAAATTGGAAAGAAATCCTCCCAAGTATACTGAATTTAGAAACTTAAGAATACTATCTTTGGAGCCCATTGATGTTGCTTTCTCAGAAGTTGATTGGACTCAACTTTTATGTGTTAATGATCCCAATTTAATGCTTGAGTCATTCATGAGGTGTTTTTAATCAACAGTGAATACCATTGCCCCATTAAAAAGGATGAGAATAAGGCACAACAATGGATAACATCTGAACTGTTACAACATGCGCTCTAGGGACAAAAGTTGGAAACAGTATAAAATAAAAAGGATGCTATAGCATTGCAGAAATACATATTCCTTAGAAATAGGTGTAAGACTGAGATAAGAAGGACTAAGATACAATACTTTTTGTCTGAGCAAAAAAAAAAAAAATTTCGAGATTCAAAAAAAACTTGAAAAACCTTAAGTGATTTATTAGGTAGGGGGAAAAGATCTAACTCTATTTCCCTACAAAAAGATGATTCTATAATAAGTGATCCAGGTCTAGTCTCTCAGATGTTTAATGATTATTTTGGAAAACTAGAGAGTTACAGGTCATCGTTTTTTTCCCTCAGTACCTAATCCTTACAAGGTAACAGATCACTGTTCTTTACCCAAGTTTTATTTTAAAATAATTTCCCCTGACATCATGGCTAAATGTATCTTGGAAAATGATCCTCACCCTACTGTATTACATGATAATATAGATTTTAGGATTATAAAGCTGTGAGTGAAATCTTTTGCCTTACCATTATCTATGATATTTAATTCCTCATTGTATTATGGAATATTCCCTAATCAATGGAAGTTAACAACTATAAGGCCCATTCTTAAAGGTGGCAATCCTAGTATGGTCTCCAATTATCATACTGTTTCTTTACTTTCTCCTTTGGCAAAGATTTTTGAAAAAATTATTTTCGATCAGACCACAGATTTGTTGAGTCAGTATAAGCTTTTATCTGAAAAGCAGCATGGCTTTAAAGCCAAACATAATAGAGAGACGGCCTTGGTGGGGTTCACCAGCTGTCTTCAGGGTACCCTCAATAAGGGGCACTCTGTTGCAGATGTTTTTGTGGACCTCACCAGGGCCTTCGACTTAGTTGAGTATAGCTTATTGTCAGGGCTTTTAGAAAAATTAAATTTTTCATGTGATGTTATTAAATGGTTTGCAGACTAACTGAAGAATAGGTCCCATGTTACCACTATTGGTGGAGGGTCATTGCTGTCTGAACCGATCCTATGAGGTGTTCCTCAGGGATCGATTTTGGGGCCTCTTATTTTTTCTCTTTATATGAATATGCTACCCAGAGTCTGTACTAAGACCTCTCTGATTATGTATGCTGATGATGCAGTATTATATGGGGTAAGTCAAGTCCTATAAGTGCCCTAGAGATGGTTCAAGTCAATTTTGATTTATTACAACACTGGTTCCTTTCACATTGTATGGTATTAAACTATAATAAGACAAAAGCAATGGTGTCTACGAATAATCAAAAGTTTAGTTTCCACCTGTTTTAGATCTTAAAGGGAATGTAATAGAATTTGTGGAAAACTTTAGACATTTAGGATTAGTTCCAGATCCAAAGTTATCTTTTGAATCACATATTCATAGTGTCAGGAAGATTATTCACCAGAGGTTGGGAAGTTTATATAAAGATTGTTTATCTAAAGAATCCAGGTACTTACTGGCATATAATTTTTTTATTTAGTATTTTGGATTATGGTCTCAGTTTATTCTGTTGCTGGTATTAAACTTCTTGACAGACTTCAGGTAACTTATAATGCAATAAATCGATTTATGGTGAATGCTTTTCGCACACACCACTGCTTTCTGTATAGTCAATCAAATGGTTTGTCTTTGGACAACAGCATATCTTTAAAAATGGGCACTTTTATATTTAAAATAACCTCCGGTAATGCTCCTAACTCTGTATCTAATTTGTTTACCCAATTTTTTAATAGTCATGGTACCAGATCCCAGGATAGAATAACTCTTAAAGTTCCTTTGTTTAAAAAGTAGTTGGCAAGAGATCTTTTTCTTTCTTCACCGTGCCTTTTTTTTTTTTTATTCCTTGCCAGGAGATATAGTAAATTGCAGAACAGCCCTCAGTTTAAAAAAGTTAACATGCTGAAAGGTAATCAGGAATGTAAATGTAGTGTATAGTGTAGTGAGTTTTTATGTAGTTTCTTTTTTATGGTATTGTACTGTACTATATTAAGTTTATGTTTTTTGTATTGTGTGTTACTTGTCGCCTCTGAAAACGGGCACTTGTGCTCATCAGGCCTACAAGAATAAAAAATAAATGAAATGAACTCGACCTCAGTTCCGCTGTTTAGAGGGAGACAGCAGGAATAAAGAGTGTGAGCCATTTCTGCACCACTACGCTTTTCTGTGCTATTACTTTCTCCTTCTCTTATCTCTGCTGCCTACTTTCAGACAACAGGTTACTGGTGCACCCTGTAGATAATGTAAATATTTTAGTAGTTGTAAATAACTTACCTGAAACACCAGGATGCTGGAATGTGCGTTTGAAATTCCCCTGGCTTCTCTCTGAGGCCTGCCCCTTATTTCCATTTAATGTCACCTTTAGGGGACAAGTTTTCCAATTCTCCTCCTCATTTGAAGATTAATTGGGGCAGTTCTTAGGACTAGCCTGGGTACAATCCTAATACAGCTAATAATTTTTAGTTTTTCATTTTGTTTGTGTGAGAAAAACATTTCTATGAATGTGTAGAAACTGAAGTAAGTACTGTATTTTATTTAAAACCTTTGTAAACTTCGTAGGGGATTAAAAAATGTATGGAAAAGGTAAGGAGAACCATAGGGATAGTAAAGAGAATGAAGCCAGAGATCAAATAAGGTCTGTGGTTTGTGCAGCAGGTAGGGAAAGTGGACAGACTGGGTGGGTCTAACGGTTATCTGCTGTCAATTTCTATGTAAATTTGATTATGTCATATGAAGGACAGTGATGTGAACCAATCAAAGAAACTCTTGGGATGGGGGAGAACTATAAAAATCCTCAGTTTGTGAACCTGAATTGGTCTAGCTCAGTGCTCCAGAGTGTGTAGCACTCTGGGTTGCAGCTCTGTTTAAGGTGCACCTTGCTGATTTGCTGCTAGACTCAAGAGTGCTTCTCCTCCATTGACTCCATCCAGCTCCAGAAATTATTTTTGAAGTATTTTCTGGCAAAACACTGGTAAATAAACTTGAATCTTTATTTGCACCTTCTTTCAAGGGTGGGCATTCCCTCTTTTAAACCAGATAAGCATCCCAGTGCCCAATGGGCTCATTTGCATGGGTCTGTTTGAATAAAGGAAAATGTTGCACGCGTACAAGCCATTGTGACATGCTTTTATATGATTAAGTGGCTTAACGCTGGGCTACAATGGTCTTCTATTCAGTGGAATGGCATCGGTGCATTATTTCACTGAATATAGCATATTGGGGCACCTGATCAAAGGCAAGGCGCAGTGCAAATATTTACGCTCCACTTTGCCCAGTTTTGAATATTGGCCCCTGATATTATTTGCTCAGGTAATGGGGTGGGCATTAGGGTTGACAACCCCAAGGTACACCCCACCACTGATTTACCAAGAATATAGATGCTGTCAGCAGATAAGGACCACAGGGCCCATCCATTCTGCCTACTTAAGCTGATTAATGAAGCATCCAGTGACCCGATCTGGTCATTGACTTTAGCTTTTCCTTCCTACCTCTATTATTCTTTAGAAAATGGCATAGAAAATCCTAGCATTCCGATTGGCTAGGACAGTCATCAGAGCAGGTGGGTATTTTTCAATAGATCCCACTAAGTAGACCCAGCTCTCACCACAAAAGGGTGCCTCATCACCCAAAAAATCATGGTACCACCTAAACATTGCTGTTCACTCGCTAAGCGAGCAACGGAGTCACTCCAATCCTAGTGACCAAAGGCCTGTCCTAAAGAATTCCCCAAACATTCAAGCAAAACAAAACTTCAGCAACATAAAAAAAAATAAAACAAGCCATCGGGGAAGGGGGAAACAAACACGTTACTGTTTTGTCCTCGGACATGGCACTGCTACCTCCCACTGGAAATCAGTTCATCCTCACAAAGAAAACCACCTGCTCCCATAAGTGCAGTAACCAGGTAGCACCTCTCCATCACCAGGAGACCAACGCAAGCACATACCGCGAGCCAGACACTACAGCAGCACTGTCTTGTCACTCACTCCCTTAAGGACACACTTTGGGACACAGAAGATTCACACACTTGCTGGAGGGGTGGAGAGAGAGACTGCCTGTATGCGTGGGGATGGGGGGGGCAACAGGAAAGCGTCTGGCAAGAAAAGAAGGAAAAAAACACGACAGTCTATGTCCCTGGTCTATGTAGGGAAAAATATACTAGCCACACTCAACCAAGCAACCATGAAAGAGAGCAGTGCTCTCTAGTGGCACTGCCATTTTGAAATGGCTGATACGCCCATGAAGGGACTATTTAGCCCCCTCGAAATGTAGACAATCAATTTTTATCATTTTCTTTTAGTTTCCTAGATATTTTTTATTTTTTTACATAAAAAAAATGCCACACATGGGCCATTTTCTAAGTACAATAATATCCTCCAGGGTGGGCAGTATTGGGAAATACTGGACCTTCCAAGGGCTATAAGGCCCTCCACCTGTGGCGTCTCATCTCATTACGCCCCTGGGCTGTCTGGTATTTCCCAACACTGCCCACCCTGTCGGGTATTACTGCTTACTTTGTTTCTGTCCCATGCTTCCGTTACATAAGGGACAAATGAAAATGCAAGGATCAGATTGTTAGGATCAAGGTGGATGTGGGGTGGGCTGAAAAGGGGGAGGAACAGGCAGAAGCACTCTAGTACTTCTGCTCTGTGTTCACCAGGGAAAAAATGGGAATGATCCCTCAGGGGAAGGTAGAAGGGGGCATACAAGGGGTGGAGATTATAGAGGTGGTAATCCAACTAAGCAGGGTACTGGATGGTCTCAGAGCCCTGAGGATAGACAAAGCACCGGGTCCAGATGGTATACACCCCAGAGTGTTAAGGGAGATGGCAGAGGTAATGGCAGAACCTCTGGCAGAGCTATTCAGCACCTCCTTGGAGACTGGATGCATTCCCCAGGACTGGAGGATGGCATATGTGGTGCCCATCCATAAAAGCAGATCCAATGATGAGCCAGGGCATTATAGGCTAGTCAGCCTAACCTCCATCATGGGGAAGCTCATGCAGTCCATCTTCAATGAGAGGAAAGTGGCATTCCTGGAGGAATATGGTCTTTGGGACACCAGACAGCATGGATTTGTCCCTGGTAGATTATGTCAGACAAACACAGTGGACTTTTTAATGACTGTGTAACAAGAGCACTGGACAAGGGTCAGGCAGTGGATGTCCTATACTCGGACTTGAGCAAGGCCTTTGATTCAGTACCACATGAGAGAGTGCTAGGCAACTTGGGGAAACTGGAGGAGGGAGAGAGGTTGGTGGAGTGGGTCAAAAACTGTCTGGGTGGTAGGCAGCAGTCTTGTCATACAGGTTGAGCTATCAACACCAAGGGCTGTGACAAGTGGGGTTCTACAGGGCTCAGTGTTAGGACCGGTACTTTTTGGCATATTCATTGCTGCCATAGCAGATGGGGTCAGCAATAAAATCAGCCTGTTTGCAGATGACACGGAGATTGGTGTAGTGGTGGACAACACAGAGGGCTGGCTAGGACTTCAGGAAGACTTGGATACACTCGTACAATGGTCAGACACATGGCAGCTAGGATTCAACACAAAGAAGTGCAAAGTTATGCACTTGGGAGTCAGGAAACCTAAGTTTAGGTACAGAATGGGGGGTTGGAATACAGTTGGGCACTACAGAGAAAGAGAAGGATCTTGGAGCATTCGTCACAGGGCAAATGAACCATTCAGCATAGTGCAGGAAAGCAGCAGCAAATGCTAACAAGATGCTGGAGTGTATTGCCAGGAGAATCACCTTAAGGAGGAGAGAGGTTATCCTGCCACTGTATAGGTCACTGGTCAGGCCGAACCTGGACTACTGCATGCAGTTCTGGCCCCCCTAAAGAAGGATATCAGGCTGCTAGGAGGAGTCCAACGTAGAGTGACCAGGATAACAGGAATGGAGGTTCAACCCTACGAGGAAAGAGAGAACACTCAATATGTACTCCCTGGAGGAGAGGAGGAATAGAGGGAATATGATCGAGACCTTCAAATATATGATGGGCATAAACAGGGTCAACACAGAGGGGTTGTTTAAACTAAAAAGAGGGAGGGCCACCAAGGGGCACAGTCAGACTGGGGGGCAAGTTCAAGAAGGAGCTGAGAAGACACTACTTCACAGAGAGGGTGGTGGCAGGGTGGAATGCGCTTCCAGAAGAGGTGGTTTCACTTAAATCAGTAAACAAGAGGGGGTGGGACAGGATCATGGGGATGGTAAATAATGAAAGGGAAGGGGGAGCAGCTATAGAGTAAACTCAGCTGCACACTTGCCCAGACTCGATAGACCCAAGGGCCTGTATCTGCTGGCATTTTTCATATGTTTGAAGCCCGCCACTGTATGGGCTGCCACCACCTCCTGGGGCAGGCTATTCCATGCATCCAGCAAAGAAATGGTGTCCAAGGGTAATCTTATGTTCTGTTAAGGTATATTGTGGAGCTTGGCTGCCTGGAGGTGTGAGAACTCTGAAGGAAAAAAAAACACTGCAATGCTGTAGCAAAAAGCAGTACACTGTAGTCTCTATTCAGTTTCCATTCATTTATTTTCATCATTAAGAGTATCCCAACATTTCACCAATCAATGCAAAATGTGTTCCAGGTCCCCTTGCCCATAAAGTAAGCATATTTTACTATACTCAAAAGTTTACAATGAGTATCCACATAATAAAAGTGGATGTTACATAGATACATAGTTACATAGACAGTGTCGGCAGATAAGGGCCTATGGCCCACCTAGTCTGCCCATTTGAGCTTGTAAGTTCAGTTTGTTTTCCTAGAAGTCTATTTCCCCTTACCCCTGACCTCTAGAATTCCTTTATGTCTATCCCATGCATTCTTAAATCCCGTGATTGTTTCAACCCCCACCACTTCCTCTGGCAGGGTGTTCCACTTGTCCACCACCCGTTCTGTGAAGAAATTCTTTCTCATGTTTCCTCTGAATCGTCCTCCCTCCAACTTCATCCCATGCCCTCTAGTCCTGAAACATCTTTTTCGCTTAAAAATAGTGTTTTCCTGCACCCTGTTCCTCCCTGTAAGATACTTGTATGTCTCTATCATATCCCCTCTCTCCTCTCCTCCAGGGAGTACATGTTCAGTTCCTTCAACCTGTCTTCATAGGACTTGTGATGCAACCCATGCACCATCTTTGTTGCCCTCCTCTGAACCTTCTCTACCCGGTCTATGTCCTTACGTAGGTATGGTCTCCAGAACTGTACACTGTACTCCAGGTGGGGCCTCACTAGTGTCTTGTATAGCGGAATTATGACCTCCCTTTTCCTGCTGGTGATGCCCCTGCCTATACATCCCAGCATCCTATTTGCTTTACCTGATGCCTTGTCACACTGTTTCCCTACCTTGAGGTCATCAGAGATGACAACCCCAAGATCCCTTTCCTGCTTGGTGCATGCTATATCCTCACCCCCCAACTGATATATTGTGCCAGGGTTTTGTGCCCCATATGCATTATCTTGCACTTCTTTGCATTGAATTTCAACTGCCAAACCCTTGACCATTCTTCAAGTTTCTGCAGGTCCCTTCTCATTCTGTCTACACCCTCTGGTGTGTCTACTCTGTTACAGAGCTTTGTGTCATCAGCGAACAGTGAAATTCTGCCTTCTATATCCTGTGCAATGTCACTGATGAAGATGTTGAATAGGACCGGTCCCAGCACTGATCCCTGTGGTACCCACTGGTCACTCTTCCCTCTGTGGAGTGACAGCCATTTACCACCACCTCTGTGTCCTGCCACCCAGCCAGTTACCTACCCACCACACTACTGTCCTGCCCACGCCCATATTCCCCAGTTTGTGTAATAGTCTTCTATGTGGCATAGTGTCAAAGGCCTTGCTGAAGTCCAGATAGGCCATGTCCACTGCCCTCCCTGATCCACCTCCCTAGTCACCCAGTCAAAAAATTCAATGAGGTTGGTCTGACATGACCTCCCCTGGTGAACCATGCTGCCTTGGGTCCTGTGAGTCCATTGACAGCAGATGTTCACCAATCTCTCCTTCAGTAGTGCTTCCATGATCTTTCCCACTACCGAGGTGAGGCTGACTGGTCTGTAGTTCCCTGCTTCCTCTTTGTTCCCACTTTTGTATAAGGGACTACATCTGCTGTCCTCCAGTCTTTGGGTACCTCCCTGTTTCCAGTGATTGGCTGAACAGGATAGCCAGAGGTTCAGCCACCACCTCTCTTAGTTCTTTAGGACCTGGGTGCACCCATCTGGCCCCATTGCTTTATCAGCTCTTACTTACTTCCAGTTCCTTCAGGACCCTTTCTCGTGTAAAGGGACTTGTGTCCATTCTGCACCATTCTCACCCTTGTACTCCTTCAGATCCATTACCCCCTCTTCCTTAGTAAAGACTGAGCAGAAATACCTGTTCAATATGTCAGCTTTACTGTTGTCATCCTCCATGGCTCCCATCCTCCCCTTCAGTCTCACTATCCCTCCCTTTGTCTTTCTTTTTTCACTTATGTACCTGTAAAAGGTTTTGTCCCCTTTACCCACTGATTTTGCAATGCGTTCTTCTGTCTGAGCTTTGGCTTCCCTGCCTCCCTTTGTTTCTCCTGGTACTTCTCCCTATCCCCTTCTGCCTGTGTCTTTTTGTATTGCCTGAATGCAATCTTTTTGGCTTTCACTTTCTTTGCTACCTCTTTGGAAAACCATAATGGTCTCCTCTTCCTTTTCCTCTTGCTAACCTGCTTAATGCATAATTCTGTTGTTCTTATAATCCCCATTTTAAATACTGCCCACTGTTCCTCAACCCCTGATTCCTGTCCCATTCCCTTAATGCCTCTTTCAAGTATCTCCCCATTTTCCCAAAGTCTGCCCCCTAAAATCCAGGATACGTGTTTTTGTGTGGTTTGGTTCTGCTCTTTCTGTGATTTCAAACCACAATGACTGGTGGTCACTGTTACCCAGGTGCTCCCCACTGTTACCCCCATCACACTGTCCCTGTTTGTGAGCACAAGGTCCAGTATTGCCTTCTGCCGAGTTGGTTCCATGACCAGTTGCTTGAGGAAGGCACCCTGAAGGAGTCCAGGATAAATCTGCTCTAGTTGATGCTGCTGCTGGGATGCTCCAGTCCCGTCTGGTATATTGAAGTCTCCAACCAGTACTACCTCACCCTTGTCTGCCATCCTTTGGATGGCTAGCATCAACTCCCTATCTGTTTCTTCCTCCTGGGCTGGTGGTCTATAGACCACACCTGTGCAGATGGCTGGCCCCATTTTCCTTTCCAGCTAACCCACAGTATCTCTCCCCATTTTGTTCCTCCTGGATGTGTGTGGCCCTTATGTCATTTTCACATACAGTGCCCTCCTCCTCCTTCCTGCCTGCTCTGTCTCTTCTGAATATGTTGTAGCCAGGTATGGCCATCTCCCAGTCATGGTTATCATTACACCAGGTTTCAGTGATGGCCACAATGTCCAGGTCTGACTGTACCATGACAGCCTCCAGATCTTCCATCTTGTTGCTAAGGCTCCTGGCATTTGCACACATGGCTTTCCATGATTTGACCTCCCTAGACTGCTTCACTGTTCTACTCCAGCCCCTTCCTTGGTTGTCATTTATCCCTGGTTCTCCTTGCTGTCAGCCCTTCTGCTGAATTTTGCCCCTTAAGTTTAAGTCTGTTTAAGTCAACAGAAAAATGTACTACATTATTCAGGTAGAGAGAATGTTAATTTATTCACAGGGATGTGTATACGGTGTAGTATCAAGCAAAGGAGAGATCAAAAGCACAGATATTTATATACTGAACAAAATGTTTGAATTTAATCTACAGCTTGTGTATGGTTTCAAGAATAAGAAAACAATGGTGTGAGATTTGTGAGGCCTTAGCCAGAGATAAAGGTAGATAGCCTCTTCTGGCACACGATTATTAGTAGGGCTAGTACACATTTTGAAAAGTGATGTCACAAATTTTGGAACTTTATTTTTTACTTTTTAACTGTAACATTTAAAGAAAATGCATCTCTAAATGATTTGCAAGTTCATTAAGTGAATGATTTATTAAGTTTAGTAAAGCTATGAATTAATTTTGAATATATAACAGATGATAAAAATATGATGATGTACTAAAAATGTCTTAACAGTTCTCCGGAAGAAGCCATTGATTGGCGAAATGTTGGGATAAGCTTAATGACGAAAATAAATGAATGGAAACTGAAGAGAGACTACACCGTATTGCTTTTTGCTAGAGCAGTTGCAGCATTTGTTTTATTCCATGCATCCACCACCCTTTCCATAAAAAAGAACTTCCTGAATTTTCCCTTATGCAGCCACTCGTCATGTCGTGTCCTCGTCTTCTGTCACTACTATTACTCTGAAATATGTTGTCCCCTTCCACCTTGTTAATGCCCTTGAGGTACTTGAACATTTCCATCATATCACCTCTCTCCCTTTGTTCCAGCATGTACAAATCGAGGTCCTTCACTTTCTCCTTGTAAGGCTTCTGATGTAGTCATTTCACCATTTTGGTCACCCTCCTCTGCTACATCTCTAGTTTGTCAATGTCCTTTTGAAGGTGTGGTCTCCAGTACTGAACACAGTATTCAAGGTGAGGTCTCACTAGGGTTCTGTACAGTGGAACTATTACCTCCCTCCTTTGGCTTGTGATTCCCTTCCAATACACTCCAACATCCCAATGGCCTTTCCCACCGCCTTTGCCGTCTGCCTACCAGCCTTCAAGTCATCTGTGATTATGACCCCAAGTCCCTCTCTCAGTTACTGCCAGCAGCCCCCCCTGCAGCTCACCCCAGGGTTCCTGCACTCCACATGATGATTTTGCAGTTCTTTGTGTTAAATCTTAACTGCCATGACCTTGACCATCTCTCCAGCAGTTCCAGGTCTTTTCTCATCCTTTTCACCCCCTCCAGAGTATCCACCCTATTGCATATCTTGGTTTCATTTGCAAATTGGCAAACCTTTCCCTCCAGCCCATCTGCAATGTCACTCATGAAAACATTGAAGAGGACTGACCCCTGTGGTACCCCCATTGGTCCCCTCCCTTTCATCTGATGGGGTTTCATTCACTACTACCCTCTGTTTTCTGTCCCTTAACCAGTTTCCAACCCAGTTCACCAGGCTGCATCCTAATCCCAGGCTGCCTAGCTTGTTGACCAGTCCATGTGTGACCACATCAAAGGCTTTGCTGAAATAGAGGCAGGCAATATCTTACCCTCCGGTGTACTGCCTTTGTCACCCAGTCAAAGAAATCTATCAGATTAGTTTGACAGGATCGTCCTGCAGAGAACCCATGTTGCCTGGGATCCACCACTCCATTTGCTTCCAGGCATTCCACTATTCTTTCCTTATGGAGTGTCTCTATCATCTTTCTGAATACAGAGGTTAGACTAACTGGCCTGTAGTTCCCCAGCTCTTCTTTACTACCACTCATGTGAAGAGATAAGTCTGCCCTTCTCCAGTCCTCTGGGACCACTCCAGTGTCTAATGACTCGCTGAACAGGGCTGCCAGTTTGGGACATATACCATCCGGATACATGGCTTTTTTCACCTTTAGCTTCGCCAGTTATTCTAGAATACTCTCCTCTGTAAATGGACTGGTGTTTATCTCCTTATCCTTAGCTCCTCTGAAGTGCAGCTGTGGACCCTGCTCATCCCCTTCCACAGTAAAGACTGAACAGAAATATTCATTAAGGATCACTTCTTCCCCAGTCTCCCTCCACTATCTCCCCCGGCCCCTACAAGCTTTGCTACGTCCCCCTTTGCCTTCCTTCTCTCGCTAATGTACCTGAAGAATGTCATCTTTTTCAACTGATTGAGCTATTTTCTCCTTCATTTGCATTTTAGCACTCCTTGCTGCCTTTCTTACCTCTCTCAGATACTTCTGGTACATTTCATTGTCCTTATCCCTTTGTGTCTCCTTATACTTCCCGAAGGCTAGCCTCTTGGCCCTTACTTTTCACCACCCCCACACACACACACACACACACACACACACACAAGAACCATGGTTTCTTCTCCTTTGCTCTTGTCTATTGACCCAACGTATTGTTTTGTCACCTCCATTATAGCCTCCTTGATGTGTGCCGATTTGTCAACGTCCCCACCTATCCCCCTCTTTTCCAGGGTTTCTTTTAGCTGTAGTCCCATACTGGTACAGTTTGTCCTTCTAAAGTCTAAGATTCTTGACTTTGTATGGGTTGAATGATCTGACTGGATCCCTGTGTCCACTTTGAACCACACCATATTGTGGTCACTGGACCCTAACTGACCTGCCACCCTAAGATCTGCTATCCTGTCCCCATTGGTCAGCATGAGATCCAGGACTGCCCATTCCCTAGTAGGTTCCTGAACTAGTTGCCTAAGGCCAGGCCCCTCAAGGGAGTCCACAAAATCCTGTGTCCTAGAGGAGGCCCCTGCTGGGATGGACCAGTCTACCTTCAGCATGTTAAAGTCTCCCATTAGCAGTACCCACCTTTGCTGCCATTTCATGCATGTTTTCTAGCAGCTGCTTGTCAATTTCCTCAGCCTGGGCGGGGGTCTGTAAACGATCCCTGTGCGAATGGCTGTTCCTTTGCCTGGCTCGAGGGTGACCCAAACTTCATCCATTTGCTCATGCCCATTTTGAACTTCAGTAACCTTTATGCCGACATAGAGGCGCCCCCCCCCCTTACCCTTCCTATCTTTTCTGAACAGAGCATAACCCGCACACCTGTGTAGAGGTCCCAGCTGTGGTTGCTGGTGTACCATGTTTCGGTTATTGCCACTATGTCCAGATCAGCGTCAGTCACTGCAACTACCAGGTCTGGGATCTTGTTTCGCAGACTGCGGACATTTGTGTGCATGACCTTCCATGAAATGTGACAACTTTTTGTTCCCTCTGTGTTTTGTCCCTTGCTTCATCCTACTTTTCCTGGAGTGTTCTATGTGGTGGTACTTTTTTATTAGCTTACTGGCTGCCTGTGGTCCAGGTCCTTTTATTAGTGGTGAGAACATTATGTTTTGAGCGCAGCCTATCCCACCCTGCGGTACCTATGTATCTGCCCCCGGATTGACATCCTGGTCTTGCTTGATGTGTGCACTAACCTGTGGGGGTGGGCTGCCTGAATCTCCCTGCTCCCGACAGACCCCCCAGTGGCTAGTTTAAATGCTTGCTCAGGAAGCATGTAAACCTCTCATTGAGAACAGACGTACCCTCCTCCGAAGGATGCAGGCAGTCTTTTTTGTAAAGCCGTGCATCATCCTAAGTTGTACCCCCATCCCCAATGTAGCAAAGTTGTTTTCCCTGTACCAGTCTTTCAACCATTTGTTGAAGGTTCTGATACATTGGTGTCTGTCCTCGACTGGTACCACCTCTGAGAACCAAAAAGTTTGCTACCCCCCCCCACACAAGCTACTACCCAAATCCCTAAAATTCTCCTGAACATTCTCCATACTTGCTCTTTCTTTGGCTAGGTTGTTTGTCCTCAGATGGATAACAATGTACAGACCCCCCCAGCCATGGCCTTTGTGATCCTGTGGATCCACTCTCCCTCCCTCAAAGCTGTGCCTCCTGGGAGACAAGCAACTTCCCTCTCCCTACTGATGCCTGATCCTATCGTCATACCCCGAACTACTGAGTCCCCCACTAGGAGAAGCTTCCTTCTCCCATGGGATTCTCTGGCCCCATCCCCAGCGCCCCCCTCCTGGTGGGTCTGCCCATCACCGCAGGTCACAACCTTGGATTCCTGTACAGGGCTCTCCCTCTCCTTGATAACATATTTGTTCTATAGTTGTACCGAGTGGGGACTGTGCTTCAGCTCCACTTTCCTCAGCCTCCATGAGCCCACCGAGTCCATCTTCCACAAGACGAATGACTGACTATTCAGTCTAGTGGAAAATATCAGGAGGGCCAAAACCCAGGGTGTAGTGGTGCTGGTGAGGGACTTCAACAAGCCAGATGTGGACTGGAGTGTCCCAGTAGCATAAAGCACCAGGGGCAGTGGAGGCATCAGAGTGTAGATTTCTGGCATAACACATTGGAGAACCGAGGGAGGGTGCAGTCCTTCTAGCACATAACAACTAAGCACTCCACACCAGGCTGAGAATGCTTCAGAAAGGGCTGCATTTATTGCAGACTTCCAAACATTATACAAAGTAAGCAGAGCCCCTGGGGGTTTATGACTGTGATCTGTCAGCTATCCGCTATTAGTGGGAATTTTTTTTTTTTTTCACTGCACTTATATTTTGTATGCATGTTTGGATATCTAGAATAAATGCAGCACTTTTTTTTTTTTTTTTTACATTTTCGGACTGGTGTGGAATGCTTATTTGTTCTGTTCCTGCACAGAGTCTCTAACAAGCACCATGTTTTGTGGTAGTACACTCAGCATTGCCTGCAGGGAGCAATCCTAGACCTGGTCCTTACAAATAGGGAAAACTGCCTATAAAGGAACTGCTGGGGGACAGTAACCATCTGTCAGTACGATTCCACACAGTGCTGGAGGTATAACACACCAAGTCTAGGACCAGGGTGCTGGATTTCTGGAGTACTAATTTTGGCAGGATTCAGGTAGTACTTCGGTAAAATAGAGGGGGTAAAGCTGGCAGTAGGTATAGACAGAAGTGGGCAATAATCAGGGAGGGGTTAGAAGAGGTCACAAACTTCTACTTAAAGAAGGTGGGGATGAACAAAATGAATCATATATGGTATTTGATGGCAGAAGGAGAGTCTGAGGGAGAAAAGAATAGCCTTCAAATGCTACAAAGCCAAATAAATGAAAACATGGAGGTTTTCTTAACCTAAAGGAGGCAGACTGGACAGTGAGGAAAACAACAGCAGTAGCTGAAGGAGTGAAGGGGACAAGACTTTCTTTAGCTACATTAGAGAAACGAAAAACCAAGGAAGAGATTGTCAGGCTGAAAAGGGGGAGGGGTGGGAGAAAAGCAATAAGAGTGAAGCAGACATACTGAACATAAACACTAGACTAGAGGTAATGTAAAGAAGCTGGTAGGAGACAGGTGGAATACATTGCCCAATGAGGTAGTCTATGCAAAATCAATGGTAGTATTCAAGCACTGGTGGGTTAGACACATACTGTAGGTTTAGTGGGAGTTAATACACGGCAGGGGATAAAAGGGAGGCAGGCAACAAGTGACCTTCTGGGGCTTTACTGGCTAGGCAGGGATAAAGGCAGACTGGATTGAACAATTGGCCATCTGCTGTCAATTTCTACATTTCTAAGTCACATGTTTCAATAGTTATGGAGATGGCCCAAGCAATCCTGGAACAATCCTGCAGCCCTGTGCCAACCTCCTTGCTGGAGGCCTCATCAGGGGTGGAGAAGCACCAGTACACATGCTCATCCCTTGTGGTGAGCTCCCTAAATCATCCTGTTCTGCTAGTTTTGTATAACTTTTTTTAGTTTCCTTGAACTAGGATGTAATCTCCAAGAGAAGAGATGAAAACATCAGCAATAAATGATGGAGACAGCAGGACACAGAGAAACAGGAAGAAATGAGGATAACACTCAGTTGCCGTTTTTCCTTTTACTGCTTGTGTGTAACCTTACCGCTTTACTTCTGAAGGAAAGAACTGTCGAGTATCTAGAGGCCAGAGGGGCACAGGACCCTAGGCAGCATGGATTCACAGCGGGAAGGTCATGCCAGACAAATCTGATAGATTTCTTTGACTGGGTGACCAAAGTAGTAGATCATGGAGGGCTGTGGACATGGCCTACCTAGACTTTAGCAAGGCATTTGACACAGTCCCACACAAAAGATTAATATACAAGTTAGCCAGCCTGGGAGTGGGTCCCAAGATGACAGCCTGGGTAAAGAATTGGCTGCAGAATAGGACACAGAGAGTAATAGTAAATGGAGTCCACTCAGAAGAAAGGAGGGTTACTAATGGGGTACCGCAGGGTTCAGTATTAGGACCGGTCCTCTTCAATGTCTTTATAAGCGACATTGCAGAAGGACTGGAAGGAAAAGTATGTCTCTTTGCAGATGACACAAAGATCTGCAACAGAGTTGATGCACAGGGTGGGGTGGAAAGGATGAGAAGGGACTTGGCAAGGCTAGAGGAATGGTCAAATGTATGGCAGCTTAGATTCAATGCTAAGAAGTGCAAGGTAATGCACCTGGGAAACAAAAACCCAGGGGAAGAGTACACAATGGGGGGTGAGATACTAACAACAAAAATGGAAAGGGACCTGGGGGTAGTCATATCAGATGACCTAAAGGTGGGCAAGCAATGTGAGAGGGCAGCAAGGAGGGCTGGGGGGATACTGGGATGCATAGGGAGAGGCATCACCAGTAGAAAACAGGAAGTTATTATCCCTCTGTAGAGACAGCTGGTGAGACCCCATCTGGAGTAGTGTGTGCAGTTCTGGAGACCCAATCTCTGCAAAGACATAGACAGGATGGAAGCTGTCCAGAGGAGGGCAACTAAAATGGTGCAGGGTCTGCACCAGAAGACATATGAAGAGAGACGAAAGGAGCTTAATATGTATAGCCTCGAGGAAAGGAGGAGAGGGGACATGATAGAACGTTCAAGTACCTCAAGGGAATCAACAAAGTCCAAGAGGTAGCATCTTTCAAAAAGAGGTGTGCAAGAACAAGAGGGCATGATCTGAAGATAGAGGGGGCGCTCAGAGGTAATTTAAGGAAGTATTTTTTCACAGAGAGGGTTGTGGATGCATGGAATGGCCTTCCAGAGGAGGTTGTGGAGTCAAAATCCGTGGTGGAATTCAAGCATGCATGGGACAGTCATAAGGCAATTCTAGGGGGTTGGGGTAGGAAGAAGTAGGCTGCTGGTTAACTAGGATCTGCAGCTTATCCAGTAGGTAGGGAAATGGGCAGACTGGGTGGGCCAAGCGGTCCTTATCTGCCGTCAAATTCTGTTTCTATGTTTACTTTGATGTGGAACCTCTGTAAGAGTACTTGTGCTCAGATATTTTTCCTAATAAAATAAATTCATAAGTAACTTGACAGTGAACCTTTTTTTTTGGCTCTATGCTCTCCCTAGGGCCTGTGCATATGCCCAGTTTGCACTATGCTAAGACCAGATCTTCCTGTTAAGAGCACAGAACTGTGATCCAGGTTCAATGTAAACATCACCATTGGCTCACAGTCTTAACCCGTGCAAGTCACTTGACATTTCTGTGCTTCAGTCCATCTAGCTGTTGAAACCAAGTAGAAGCACGACTCAACTGAAAATGAGAAGCTGCAGCTCATCTGGGCTAACTGCAAGACAAGACTAGAGCAGAATTTAGTTTTATACAGTAACACACACACACACACACACCACATGTGTATATTCAATTCCAAAGCTATTTGAAAAGCAATTAGATACTAGTAGAGGGACTGAATGGTACAATGCAGTACATCTGCAGCAGCCACTAACACCACACATACACATACACACATCTGTAATGCAGTAGAACTTTATGAATGCTGGCCAGAACATGGAGGATAACTCTCATATTGTACCAACAGAGAAATAAGGACCTCAGCTTTATGTCTCTTTTGAACAATGGCACCTTCCACACTGCAGCTCTCCATCCAAGTGAAGCACTTCACTGTTACCATCTGGCACAAGTCCCACTGCCTCGTGTAAGACTTGTCCCCCACATGGCATCTGATATTCCTGGTCCAGAGATGAGAGCTGAAAGTGCTACTAACTGAGCCACTGACCCCATTAAACAAGCAATGTCAATGCACATCAGTGTTGAAAAAGTAATTATTTTATTGTTCATCAGGACGGTACACAGAGATGTTAATCACTGAGAAATACAGGCATTTCTCACGATGGTTCCAGAAACAAGCAGAAAATTATACAGTTATACAAGTTCATAAAAGGCACAATCAAGACCTCCATTTGAATCATTTACCTCCTCTGTATTCTTGCAACTGTAGGTAAGCAACACAATCTGAGAATACTGTTTAAACACGGAGTGGGAACTAACCTCCACAATTTGGATTAAAGCATAGTTTTGCACAAGCTGTACCAACAGCACTTCCAAATAAAAATTAAGCAGACCCCTAAAATTGTGGGCACTAAACTCTGACTATCCAAGGTAAATTTAATTCTTAAGTTCGGGCATATCTGTGCTATACATTGTAGACATTTAAGGCATAAAGTTGCTTACGTAACCATTTACCATAGATGAGAAATTAACATTTCTTTGTGGAAACATACCGTTTCCCTTTTTTTACGGCTGCAGTGGTTGTAGCCCTGCAGACGTGTTGTGATCATAGAAGAAAAAAGGGAGCTTACCAGATACAAAATGGAGTTTTTAATGGTGGAGGTGAGCGGCAATCACTGCGCGTCCACCGCACTATTTTGTCCGTCGCTGGAAAATGGCACTGGCCACTAGAGTTCTCTCCATATGCGTGACTCCTGCATGTGCAATGAACTCCACAGCAGCACAGTCCACCATATTCAAGATGACTGCTGGAGCCCACTGCGCATGTGCGAGTCGTCGTGCATGTGCAGAGAACTCTGACCATCTTGGACATGGTGGCCAGTGCCGTGTTTCTCTGTGGTCTCGGCTATAGAAGTACTGGCTCTGGCCAGAGTTTGTTTCAGTCATCAATATTATTCACAGAGTAAGATGCAAATGCCTTAACCCAAAGGCTCCAGTTCAGGAAATTGACTATGCCACAGGTCCCTCCCCAATAGTTTTATCTGGTGCCCTCAGAAATGTCCTTGCAATAGGAGGTACGCTGCTGGGCGGGGGGTAGAGAACACAGGCCAATAAGTGCAGAGTAAGAAGCTCTACCACAGTGGATGCTGAGGATGTGACTTGGGAATGTAATTAAATAGTATACAATGCCTACTGGCAAGTCAACAACAATCTGATTAGCCAAATGCGTTTAAAGCAGCCACATATACAGCCGACTAACCCACCAGTAGGACACCACCAAGTCCACCTTACTAATTGGCTATTTTTTTTTTTTTTTAAACATTTAAAACAAAGTTAGGTAAAACCGTTTAACACCTTTTTTTCATTAGCACAACAGGGCATGTTCCGGGGTTAGGTTACCATAAATTTATCACCTGCCTCGGGCTTCTCACTCATGCTCTTCATCTCCCAAGGACAGTGATGAAATCACATTTACCCAATTCCTACTTGCACAATATTGCAAAATCCCCAAGGAAGCAAAGTGAACCAGAGAAGAGAGGCCAAACTAGTGGAGTTGACGTCTTTCATGACCATCAAACATTACCATACCACCTCGCCCCCCCGAACCTCATGCATCCGCACAAGGCTTTTTTTGATCATAGAATACCTGCATTCTAGGCGATTTCAGACAGAATGCCCCATCCATCCCGTGAACTTAGTTAAGCTCTGCAACCCACTAGCCAACAGAACTAGTGTAACAACCCACCGACCAGCAGGCTTTGCCACTGGCCTAACTGGTATATTTAATGAAATCTGACCTTCTCCAATACAAGCCAGCAGGACTACTTAAAGGAACATTTTACTGGTCGGATTTCAAATCTAGCAGCATTTGGCTAATGGTACAGTGCTCAATAACTTACATGAAGTGTGCACACAGATTGGGGGTTGTGAGAGAATGCAGCCTGTATGTGTGGCTATTTCCATTTTGAAATGTTATTATGCATTTTAACAATGGGGATAACATACTCCAGATTGTGCATCACAATACATGCCCCTAAAGACTTTGTACACACCCCGAGCTCTATGCACCATTTAGAAATGGCACTACATGCATCTTGTGTGTTCTGTGGATGACTAGCAATAAAACATCTATGCCACACAATCATGCATGCCTGTTCTCCCCGGACCAAGTCTAATCCCACATAGCTGTGTCCTGTTGGGTTAGGGACAGGACAGCGGCATTGCCATTTAAGTCACCCTGATATGAGCAGGCAGGAAGCCTACTAAGACAGGAGTCATGCATGTACCATGATGGAAACTGGTGGCTCAGTAAGGCCACAACCTGAAATGCAGACCCATGCCCAGCCCTCCTCGTCATGGAGGACTGAGTGCCACTGGGCCTGCGATCTTTGCCACTTTTTTTTTTTTTTTTTTTAAAGTACTTCCCCCAAGGAATATATCACCCCTAGTTGCAGACTGTTGTATCCCATGATCCTCTGTTCCTGAGGAGCACAGAATCCACTCTGAAGCCAGAATGGGCTTCAGACTGAAAAGACTGGTGTCCTGGTCAAACCCACCCCCAAGTTGCCTCCTTCACCTCCGTGCTGTATGCTTTAGGAGAAGGGGCCACTTGGGGGTACCGAATGTCAGCTCCACACATTACTGTAGGACTGGGTGTGCAGCATGTAGCCCGTTATGTGCCTTTTCTGACTTGTACAAGCCCGATAATGCATAGGCCCCATAAGTGCAAAGGTAGCAACCAATGGTTTACCCTAAATCCCTATAACGAACAACCTGTGAGTGTGTTATCCACCAATACAGAATAGGACCATCTTGAAGGAACTACTGTTATGAACCAATAGGAGATAAAATATGATGTAGTTTCAATTAAAACCAGTTTATTTGAAGCAGATACTGCTATTATGAACCAGTATGAAATAAAATATGAAACAGTTTCAATTAAAACCAGAGTATATGCATTTGAAATAGAGCTTGATGAGTGTTTTGCTCCCGAGAGTACACAAATGCATCACAGGATTGGGAAACCTGCTCTCCAAACTTAGAGCTTACATCTGGTCTTGCAGGTGGTCAGCATCTTGGGGAAACTTTGTCCAGAGTAAACTGAGAAGCAGAGTTTCTAGTTCCCCAGGCAGAAGAAAGGCTGTGTTTGTAAATGGCTGCAGCAATAAGACTCTGCTCTCCATATACAGGATTTACAAGGCTCCCAAAAGAAGGTTTCTAGTTAACAGAGTGGCACCATTACTCAAGCTAAAGTATAAAAACAGATAAAATTAAAAGGCACTGCTATTCTGTTTCATGCGTCAATATACAGGCTTGTCTCGAGAGCTGACTGAGCCGTCTTCCATTCCAAAGTAAACCCTCTGTGCCATGTCGATAAACAGGCCTGTGTCCACCACCCCTGAAAAGGAAAAAATAAAATGAAAATCCAACATGAACACTTTAAGCAGACATGTCCGACAATTACCTGCCTACCACAACTCAACTAGCAGCACAATCCTCACTCTACTCAATTACAGCTACAAATGAAAACCACAAAAACTCAAGTCATGTAACATTTTCTATAACCATGGAGGGCTTCAGGAAGGTGTGGGACAACCAAAAGGCTGATCAGGGCGCATGTGTGTGTGTGCGCGCATGCAGCAGAATGGGGGGGGGGGAGAGAAGAGAAGGCTGAGCTACCACTGGGGGGTGGGGGGGGGAGAAGAGACAGTCATGCTTCCACACTGCTAGGCTAATGGGGCATGTACTTATAGATAGGAGCAGCACATACTGAATGGACTCTGGTCTTTTTCAGCCTGTAAGAAACTTCTCTGTTTCTACTGTATGTCCTCTGCGCCCCCTGGCAGACCTGATGCAGACTGCCCACTTCCCACCCCCCAGTACATGCCTCCGGCCTTCAAATACAACACGGAGAGCTGGGAGGCATGGCAGCTAAGAATACATTAGCCAAAAAAAAAAAAAAAGATATTTAAATGCTGGAAATGTGGATATAACAGCCTAGGCAGGCTACCATATCCTACAATCCCATGGTCAGGCAAAGGAGGACAGGTACCACCAGTCGGCTCACCAGGGCTTCCTTGATGATTATAATGGAGTACTCTTCACATGCAGAGGACACTGAGGATCGGGCCTTCAGTATGTGCTGAGTGAGAAACTGCATCTCACCAGCTGTCATTACCACAAGGAAAGCACATTATGTGGAGGAAAAACAACAATCTGCTGCCCTCTAGTGAACTGATAAGACATAAAAACACGAGCTGGACTTTCGATGCAGTCTGACCCATTTCAGCCATACTGTAATATGTTAAGAGATTACACTATGTAATGACACAAGCCTTTCCAAGTTCCCAGTAAGAAATCTGGAGAAGTTCCATTTTTAGAGGTTGCTTAAGTTAAAACTGTGGAAGGGACATTGCGTGAAAAGTTAGAATAAGCCTGAACTAGCAAGCAACACTTGTTTGAAATGGCTATCTGGGAAAAAAAAGGGATGCAACAACTGACAGGATGTGAATTTTACAATTATCCTGACAATTTAAGAATTTACAAGGAAACAAACATAGAAGATATCACATGGGATAGCTACTGCAAGAAATAAACAATCCAAGCCACAGGTTCTAGATTTATTCAAATTATGAACATACAACGAAGCCAGCAAAATAAGGCTTTTAGGTCTATCAAATCCGCTCATACTGCAGGGTGCTTAGCATAAGCTACTGACCCTATTTTTATTTTAAATTAAATTGTATTCAATTTGAAGTCACAGAGAAAGAAGCTTTCACGTTATCATCACTGTTTAACATAAGTTTGTTTACAGTTTCCTACATCAGGTTATGCAGAGACAAAAATGGTAATCATCGTTCACATTATTTCCAAGGTGTCTCAGTGTTTTCATATCACACACAAGACTGAGTTATCTTTAGTTATGAGTTATAGATGCTTATATATGAGAAGCTGGGTGGTTGCAACACAGAGGACACATTCTATGAATTTTTGTTGGCTCCAACCCGGTATGAGCCATAGACTTTCTATCATCACCTCACCCCCTCATTCCATACGTGGGATGGCACTAGGAATGAGGCTGTCCCCTCCTTCAGATACCTTGGTGTCTGGTCAGACCACCATCTGGACTTTCCAACGCATGTAGATGCAATAAAAAAAAAATCCACCCCAATCTTGGTGCGTTGTACCATAACAAGGACTGTATCCCCCTACCAGCCCGCCGTGCTATTGTGCAGAAAATGATCCTTTCTCCTTTCACTATGCAGACAGTCTACAGTGCCGCCCCCAAATCCACCCTGGCCAGACTGGACACCATCTTCAATTCTTTCTGCCATTTCACCCTATCCTGTCCCCCGTTCTCACCACTGTGACCTCTATATTGCGACATCCCTTCCCTCACTACAGTCCAGGTGGTTAGTACATTGTGCTACTTTCCTGTCCAAATTCTGGTATGGCTCTTCATCCTCTTACCTTTCCTCTACTATCTCTGCCACACCCCCTGGTCCTTACCCTCTTCGTAACTTTGACTCTGAAATCGCTCTACCTCTGCTGGTCAATCAGACTTCTCCTATAGCAGTCCTAAACTTAGGAACTCCCTACCAGTAAATATCCATCACGCCCCTTCTCCGCCCTACTGTGGGTCTTTACAACCCACTCTTGCTCCTGCCAAGCCCATGACCCCGCCTGTCAGAGCAGCATGGCCTACTCACTAAACTTACACTGTCGTACCAGTCTACTTGCCATATTGTTAAATTTACTACAAAACACCGTGCGTAATGCTATCCACATTCTCTGTAATTGCTTATTTTATTAGAGTATACTCAGTTGCAGGATACTTGCACTTTAATGATTGGTAGTACTTACGTACATGGTATACCGTGTCTTCCTTTACATTGCCTCTCTCCAGGATACGATTCCTATCACCTTTTTGTAACTGCATTTGTACTATATTAATGGGGGGCGGGGGGAGGGCAGTGGATGTAGTCTACCTGGACTTTAGTAAAGCCTTTGACTCTGTTCCCCACAGAAGTCTAAGAAAGTTAGACAACATAGGGGTGGGACCAAAAGTGGTGTCATGGGTAGATGACTGGCTACAAGATAGACCCCAGAGGGTACAGATAAATGGCACACTATCAGCAGAACAGTGTGTAACCAGTGGGGTTCCTCAGGGCTCCGTACTGGGGCCTCTGCTTTTCAATATATTCATAGCAGACACAGTAGAGGAGCTCGAGGGGAAGGTGTGTGTCTTTGCAGATGACACCAATATAAGCAACCAGGTGGACTCCCCAGCAGGGCAACTAAAAATGGAGGCAGACCTAGAGAGGCTGGAGGAGTGGTCCACAGCATGGCAACTGAACTTTAATGCCAAAAAGTGCGAAGTCATGCAAATGGGATGGGGAAACCCAAAAAAAGTACTTCTTGGGGGTTGGGGGGGGAGTGAAACTAGCAACAACCAGTCAGGAGCGAGACTTAGAGGTCATTATATTGGAGAATCTAAATGTGAGAAGGCAGCACTCAAGGCCAGCTGGCATGCTGGGATGCATCGGAAGGGGAATCACAAGCTGGAGGAGGGAGGCTGTGCTACCACTGTATAGGGCATTGGTCCACCCCCACCTGGAGTACTGTGTCCAGTTCTGGAGACCACACCTGAAAAGGGACATCTGACAGAATGGAGACGATACAAAGGAGAGCTACAAAAATTGTACATGGAATACACACAATTCCATATGAGGACAGGCTGAAGGAATTAAACATGTACTCCTTGGAATGGGGGGGGGGGAGAGAACATGATCGAGACCTTCAAGTACATCAAGGAAATAAAGTCCAGGTTCAAGAACTATTCAAGGCCAATGAGGGCAACAGAACTAGGCGTCACAATCTTAAACTAAACGGGGCAAATTCAGAACCAACATTAGAAAGTTGTTCTTCACAGAGAGGGTGGTCGTCGCCTGGAACAGCCTACCATCAGAGGTCGTAGGGGCCAAAATGGTGATGTGGGGTTCAAGAACACATGGGATAAGTGGCCCGCCTGGCGCGGCGGTGGATTTGCTATGAGCGCCAAGCACCCGGTCTGAACGATCCGGTCGCCGGAGGGCCGGGTCGGGGAGAAGATTGAGCCAGAGGCAGCTCTCTCCTCGGGGCCCCTGCCCAGTATCCGGGCGCTGATGAGGGTTCTTAGCTGAGGCTGGAAGAACTCACGCCACCGCCTGAGGTCAGGAGGGGCGCAGGAAGGGGCGGACGCTGGCGTCATTGCACGCCCCTCAGCCTCGAGGGTGGGGAAACATAAGGGATAAAATCCTGCCTTGCGTCTACATGACGCTCTGCCCTGGACTGCCCTGATTGGCCACGGGCCGTCTCCTAACCAGATACAGTTCACTGCCCGATAAAGGGGTCGGTGACCGGCCCCGCTCTCTGAGGGGTAAGCCAGGGACGACCTGGGATTCGGTAATGTCCGGTGGTCGGGGCTCCAGGGTCCGTGACCAGAGCAGACCAACGACGGAAGGGCAGTGGCATAAAAGAGGTAAAATAAAAAAAAAAAAGAACACATGGGATAAGCAGAAAGGAATAATACAAATGACGAGGTAAGCGGGGAAGGGGTAGTAAAAAACACCATGGGTAGACTAGGTGGACCTCGATGTCCCCTTCTGCTGTCACTTTTTATGTTTCTATGTTAATATATTTCACATGTCTGTTTGCACTCCCGTTTGTACTACTTCCCCTTCCCCTTCCTTGCCTTTTGTCCTGTTTCAATCATATTTTGCTGTCTTTTACTGTATTGTTCAACTGTATATACCTTGTTTGTACCCCCAAAGACATACCTGGAAACGAGCAACCCTGCTCAGTGTACCCTCCTAGTGAAACGCTTGAATAAATAAATGAGCCCACCCCAATCCCCACAGAGTTTTACGTTTGCTTGCTGTGCAAGAAACATTTCATTATACTAAAGGGGGATTTTGCGGGGTTGGGTCACTGCCGAGCCCACTACAGTTCAAACTGGAATGGGCTTGGCAGTCTAGACCAATGACTACACACCATGGTTGTGAAACCACTCGCTGCCTTCTGGGTGGAAACTTTTGTGTATTTTAAAGGACCAAACCACTCCAATTAGAGAGGGCTTTCGCCCATAGATTTGCATGAAGCCGCTCAGCAAGCAGCTTATCAGTTTTCCACACCAGGAGCCTGCCAGTTTAAAGATCATGTGCAAAGTCTTTAGAAATCATTTATGGCTGTCAATAGCAATAACGATACCTTTTTAAAGTCACGATGTGTGTTTTTTGTGTCCATGTGTGCCACCGTTCTTGATTTAGTTTATATCATGCCCCTTGTATTGCTCCATTTTCACTCGCCTTGCTGCAGCAGGAATGTCCAGTGCTAGATGATATTTGGTGGTAGTGGTTGTCTGACAGCTCAGACTAGTGCTGGTCCCGCCTGACTGTCCCCGCTTAATGCTTGTTGTTAGTTGCTGACTGGTTAGATTTTCATACTGCTATAAATATATGCACTATATTAGTTCTGCTCCTGTTGTCATCTGACAACTCTGTGGTAACTCACTAATTCAGTGTTCTGTATGATTCTACAACCGTAACTGACATTGCAGTTCACACTGCGTTGTAAGGATTCCAGTTTTCTGTGCAATTCGTTTTCAGTTTAAAAGAGTGCCACCCTTATTTTCAGCTGTTTGGAATACTCATATCACATAAAATATTTGCAGTTTAATTCATACAGACTTCTGACTTTATTGTTCAGTTGATCTAGTCATTAAAAAATCTTCAGTGAAACAGAGCTGAATATTACTTTATTGACTAAACTAATAATGAATACTTTTTTTATGGGATTTTACCAATATCCTATTTTGTGATTATTTTATCTTAACTCTATCCGAGTAATATAAAAATATGACTTGGTGTCATACTGTGCTGTCATCAACTTCACCTTCTCAGCTGCCACTATCGTAAATGGCAGCAGTGCGTGAGGCTGAACTGGTGACAGAAGCAGAAGATGGATAATTACCTGCTAGTAGTTTCCTTTAAACCCTATAAAAAAAAAAACACATCTGTCCATTGATGTCTGCTGCGCCTTGCCCCCAAACTCTTACTTACCCAATGCCGTAATCTTCGCTGGACCAGACACGCCTTCACTCCCCAAAGCTGGACTGTGATCTGACGGAATCAGATACATGGTTCAATGCATTTCAATGAGGTTTTGAACTTTAGTGCATAACATGGCCATTTTGTGAATATTTTTGCCCCAAATTTTGAACATGCCTTTTTTGGGACACCACCTCATGAACAGTGGCAGAAAATTTGTCAAATCTGTCCCAAAAGGTGATTTCGCTGTTGCTGTACAAAATCACTTTTCAGGCAAGCTGTCAGTATTAGGATATTAACCCAAGTGCCAGATGTGGGAACTGAACCCACAGCCCTCTGATCTCCCGGCTTCAGAGGACAGTGTGCTACCTACTGAGCCACTGACAGAAACAGAGACAGTTGTCAGAAGTGGGACATACAGAAGGTGGGTACACTAGTAAGAGGACAGCTTCAGGTTTTAAGTGACCTAATGACTAAGTCATCTCATTAACTTCTCTCGAGTGTCTGCCAGAAAGGAGCCAAAATAGAGCATGACCAAGATATCAGTGTGTGGGTAGCCACCTCGGCTCCACAGCCCTGTCAGCATGAGAAATCTTTAGTGAGTACATATTTTGCTGAGACTTGTGGTATTCGGAAAAAACGAGCTGCCGCCTTCCAACTAAGTTCTCGCCAACGGGACGAACCTGTAATTTTATGTTGTTCATTCTACATACTTGTCCGAAGCAAATCTGAGATACTGATCATCAATTCCACTTTCCAAGTTGTCTGAGTGGGGGTCATTTTTTTTGGAGACATGGCCTGCAGTTTTTGATAACATACAGAAATAAAATGTGTAGGCCACTGATCCTAGAGGATAGTTCGCATAAAAGGAATTATAGGAGGCAGAAAGGCTTTGTCCACAGTGAGCGCCAGGGTTGTCTTTAGGTAAAATCTCATCTGTAATTAAGGACAGTAGTCTGGTCTATCCCAGCCATACATGGTCTGAAGCCGAGCAAATGAATGAAACCATCCAGCTATATAAAACTGAAAGGAGATGATCCACAGGCATCCCACTGCCTAAATCAGTGACCTAAATTAGCTGGTAAGAAATTTGTGTTGTATGCGGAGATACTCCTCTGGCTTGCCTCTCCCTACATCCTCTAGCCGTCATCTCAGGGTGTAAACTCCCCAACACCTACAAACCACCGCCTCTGCACCAGCTCAGGTTGCTAGACTTCTATGATTGTAAATTTACCTCGCTTCCTTACCCTGTAACACCCATTATATTGTTAGTATGCACTACCTGCATTGCGAACTCTGTCCTAATTGCATATGACATGGATCCATGTGATTAAGTCTGTAACATTTCCCTGTATTACTTTATTTTCTGCTCAAACTGTTTGTTTTAGCTCTGTAAGCATTATACGTGACGTGGAACCTTTGTAAAGGAGTCTTTGACTCAAAGGTATTTCTGATTCCCTAAATAAACAAAATAAACAAACTTGGCAACTGAGACCCTTTATATTACTGTGCCTGGCCAAAAAACCTGAGCGCAATTTTTTTTTTTTTAGCATTAAAAAAAATGTTATGTGGTACAGCAGAATAATTTTATAACGGTGGTACCGAGTGCAATACACCAAAATGTAAACACAACAGAAGTGTGCAATGAGGCTGCAATTGTATTGAGGGGTTCAGGGACGCCCATAATCCAGGAGAGTTGAGTGGTTTACAATTTATTTGCCCGTTTTATCCCATCTGTGATGCAACATCTCATTTGCAGTCATGTACTGCTTCTACTCACTTCACAGCTGGGATGACTGGTGCACAGGGAGGTTAAGCGACTTGCTCAATGGCAGTGGATAAGCAACCCCTGGTGGAATCAGAACTTGGGTCTTCAGGATCAAAAGTCCTGCAATCTAACCACTATGCCACAATGCCTGGAAAAATGTCTCTAGATTAAAATTCTAGTGTCAGCTGTTTAAAAAAATAACAAAATGAATGCATGGACACAGTAATGCAAGGTTGGGGACTGATTAGGCTAGTGGAGAGATTTTTTTTTTTTTTTTTTAATTTGGATAACCGGGTAAAGACACTGGACCAAAAAGGTCCTTTTTCAGGTCCAACCTGACAAAGACACAAACAATAAACATACAACACAAATAAACAACCAAACATATTAATTAAAATATTTACTATCATCCTGTGCCAGCAGCTGTTTTAAAATTTCATTTAAAACATACACAGATATTGTCAGCAGATAAGGGCCTATGGCCCACATGTCTGCCTATTTGAGCTCATAAGATCAAGTTTTTCTAGAAGTCTGTTGCCCCTTACCTCTGACCTCCAGGATTCCCTTATGTCTATCCCATGCATTCTTATATCCTGTGATTGTTTCACCCCACCACTTCCTCAGGCAGGGTGTTCCACTTGTCCACCACCCTTTCTGTGAAGAAATTCTTCCTCACATTTCCTCTGAATCGCCCTCCCTCCGCCTTCATCCCATATCTTTAGTCCTGGAACATCTTTTTCACTGAAAATAGTGTTTTCCTGCAACCTGTTCCTCCCCATAAGGTACCTGTATGTGTCTATCATATCCCCTCTCTCCCGACTCTCCTCCAGGAAGTACATATAAAAGCCCTTCACCCTGTCCTCATAGGACTTGTGATGCAATCCCTGTACTACGTTTGATGCCCTCATCTGAATCTTTTCCACCCTATGTCCTTACGTACCTAAGGTCTCCAGAACTGAACACTGCACTCCAGGTGGGGCGTCACTAGCGTCTTGTATAGTGGAATTATGACCTCCCTTTTCCTGCTGGCGATGCCCCTACCTATGCATCCCAACATCCAATTTACTTCATGATGTCACCTTGTCGCAGTTTCCCTACCTTGAGGTCATCATCGATGATAACCCCAAGGTCCTCTTCCTGTTTGGTGCATGCTATATCCTCATCCCCCAACTGATATGTTGTTCCAGGGTTTTTGTGCCCCATATGCATTATTTTGCACTTTTTTTACATTAAATTTCAACTGTCAAACCACTGACCATTCTTCAAGCTTCTGTAGGTCTCTCTTCATTCTGTCTACACACTGCGATTTGTCCATTCTGTTACAGAGCTTTGTGTCGTCAGTGAACAGGGACATTCTGCCTTCTAGGTCCTGCACAATGTCACCAATGAAGATGTTGAATAGGACCTGTCCCAGCACTGATCTCTGCGGCGCCCCACTGGTCACTCTTCCCTCTGTGGAGTGACAGCCGTTTACCACTACCCTATGAGTCTTGCCACGCAGCCAATTAGCCACCCATCACACTACTGTCCTGCCCTCTCCCATGTTCCCCAGTTTAACAGCCTTCTACGTGGCAGTGTCAAAGGCCTTGCTGAAGTCCAGATAGGCCACGTCCACAGCCCTCTTCTGATCCACCTTCCTTGTCACTCAATCGAAAAATTCAAATGAGGTTGGTCTGGCATGACACCCCCCCCCCCCCCAACCGGTGAAACCATGCTGCCTTGTGTCCTGTAGTCCCGTTGGCAACCAGATGTTTCACCAATCTCTCCTTCAGTAGTGCTTCCATGATTTCCCCAATACCGAGGTCAGGCCAACTGGTCTGTAGTTCCAGTTTCCTCTTTGTTCCTGCTTTTGTATAAGGGGACTACATCTGCTGTCCACCACTCTTTAGGTACCGCCCCTGTTTCCAGTGACTGGCTAAACAGGACTGCCAGAGGTTCAGCCGCTACCTCTCTTAGTTCCTTTAGGACCCTGGGGTGCGTCCCATCCGGTGCCATTGCTTTACCCACTCTTATTCCTTCCCAGTTCCTTTAGGACCCTTTCCAGTGTAAAGGGACTTGTGTCCATTTCCGTTGCCTCCCCACCCATTGTACTTCCTTCAGTTCTGTTACGCTCACCTTCCTCAGTAAAGACTGAGCAGAAATATCTGTTCAGTATGTCAGCTTTACTGTTATCCTCCACGCTGCCCCCGTCCTCCCCTTCAGTCTCACTATCCCTCCTTTCACCCTTCTTTTTTCACTTATGTACTTGTAAAAGGTTTTGTCCCCTCAAACCACTGATTTTGCGATGCACTCTTCTGAGCTTTGGCTTCTCTCACAGACCTCCATGCCTCCCTTTGCTTCTCCCTATCCCCTTCTGCCTGTGTCTTTTTGTATTGCCTGAATGTGATCTTTCTGGCTTTCACTTTCTTCGCTACCTCCTTGGAAAACAATAATGGCCTCCTCTTCCTTTTCCCCTTGCTAACCTACTTAATGCATTAATTGTGTTGCTCTTGTAATCCCTGTTTTAAATACTGCCCACTGTTACTTCACCCAATTCCCTCCCCATTCCTGTTAGTGCCTCTTTCAAGCATGTCCCCATTTTCCCCAGATCTGCCCCCCCTAAAATCCAGGATACATATTTTTGTGCAGTTTAGTTCTGCTCTTTCTGTGATTTCAAACCACAGTGACCAGTGGCCACTGTTCCCCAGGTGCTCCCCCACTGTTACCCCCATCACACTGTTCCTGTTTGTGAGCACAAGGTCCAGTATTGCCTTCTGCCGAGTTGGTTCCATGACCAGTTGCTTAAGGAAGGCACCCTGAAGGGAGTCTAGGATAAATCTGCCCCTAGTTAATGTTGCTGCTGCTGGAAGGCTGCAGTCCACATCTGGAATAGTGAAGTCTCCCCCTTGTCCGCCATCCTTTGGATGGTTAGCATTAACTACCTGTTCTCTTCCTCCTGGGCTGGTGGTCTGTACACCACCCCTGTGCAGAAGACTGATCCAGTTTTCCGTTCCAGCTTAACCCACAGTATCCACCCCCCTTTGTTCCTCCTGGATCTGTGACCTTTATGCCATCTTTCACATAAAGTGCCACTCCTCCTACCTTCCTGCCCTGTCTCTTCTGAATGTGATGTAGCCGGGTATGGCCATCTCCGAGTCATGGTTATCATTACACCAGGTCTCTGTGTTGGCCACAATGTCCAGGTCTGACTGCACCATGGCAGTCTCCAGATACTCCATCTTGTTGCTAAGGCTCCTGGCATTCCATGGTGTGACTTCCCTGGTCTGTTCTGCTGTTCTACTCCAGTCCCCTCCAGAAACATTGTAGCAAACCAGAAGAAAGAAGCTTATCTGGAAGACCATTCTAATACAAGGGTGCTGCAACTGAAAAAGTGCGATAACCAGCCTTAGTATCTTAAGTACCTCCTCCACTAGTACATTATCGGTGTCAGTGGCCCAGTAGGTAGCACACTTCCTCTGAGGCTGGGAGATCAGAGGGCTGTAGGTTCAGTTCCCACATCTGGCACTTGGGTTAATATCCCAATACAGACACTGTAGTGCAGCACGAGAGGGGTGCTGCACTTCTGAGGTTCCGTCTTTCGAATGAGATACTAAACCGAGGTCCCATCTGCCTGGATTGGTGGTAGTTCAGGTGGATGTTAAAGAGCCCACGGCACTTCTCGAAGAGAATAGGGGAATTTCCCTTGTGTCCTGGCCAAATTTCCCTCATTCACTAAGGCCCTGTCCACACTACGCCTCTATAACGTTGCAAGAGTGCCCAAACGTTACCGCCCAACAGTTTGCATTTACACCTGTAACATTACAGAAGGTGTGTTCATAACAGTTATTGAAACCACATGAAGTGGTTTCAACAACTGATATGAAACCAGTCCCTCCTCGGTATCGTTACGGTGGTAGTGAGAATGAGTGTGATCCCCAAGGACCGCGGTCACGAGCTGCATTGTGGGATTGGACATCGCATGTGATCGCCGGAGTTCCCAAAGGTGTGGACTGGCGGTGCACTGGTCGTACTGGTCACCACTGCAGTGTGGCACACTGTACCACTCCCCAGCTGTAATGGTTTCTGTCCGTTCACGGGTCTGAGTGGTGTAGCGTGGACTGGGCCTCAAAATACCATAGACAGCTTAATCTGGTTCTATTTCAGTTGCTTACCATCTGTATCCCCCGTCACCCCTGAAAAAGGGACTTCTAGGCCCAGTGGGCTTATCGGGTCAACAAACATCACCATGTTGACAGCAGAAAGCAGTAAAAGGATAACTCAGAGAATTACGCCGCTATGTCAGCTTGAAATATTGAACAGAGACAAAATATAATAGAAAAATGCATTATATCAAGCCAGTGAAGTGTAACAACATTAGCCTCATAGCAAACACATCATCATATTTTATTATATCATGGGGTTGAAATGGACAGGTATCTGACTGGTACAGAGCCATCAGGTGACCGTTGATTAATCCAGCATATATGCACAGTAAGTGGTGAACCGTGCCCCTCCCCCACCCGAGAGTTCAGGCAGCACTCCCGATCTTGTTATTATGCCAGAAATGCACTATGAGGGGCAGCTATTACTATCGTCACTTAGTGAGTGAGAGTCGAAACCTGTCATGCACTGTAGGACAGTGCAGCAACATTGGCTGCACTGATCAAAGTTTGTGTACTCTCTGATGTTACCCACCTACCGACCCGGCAGATCACTTAATTTCCCCCATACCAAGCGGAAAGTGTTGCCGTTGGTTAATCTTTACTGCCAGGCAGCCAAGTGTGGGTAATTTCTGTCCCACTGCTGTAACCACTGCATACTGTCTTAGATGTTCAACCCCCCGAAATGGTATCATAAAACTGAACCCCAGTGCAGAGAGAAACAGGCAGCTGTGTGCTGCATGACAGGATTCCAGAGAATAATGATCTCCGCTTCCTGTTGTCCATTCATGGAGAACGATAGCGACAGAGGGAGACAGAGAGACACCAGGACCGCAAGTTGCAACTGACATGTGGCAATCTCGTGTGCGTGTGTGTGTGTGTGTGTGTGTGTGTGTGTGTGTGTGTGTGTGTGTCTGACACTGGGGAACTGACAGCACTGAGCATTTGTGTAACCCCTCCCCCCCATACCTGCACAGTTCCGCCATTGACCACTTGTGGAAATCACCGACAGAGAGACGGCGACAGCAAGAGAGAGGAAGGACATGTCACTGGGAATTGTGGCACTGTCCTCTCTCTTCAGCAATGCAGGCACTGAATGGTATGTAAGTCACGAACAGAGAGAGAGTGTGACAGTGAGAGACAGAGGGACCTGTCAGTGTGAGATGTGGCACGGTCCCCTCTGTCTCTCTTCACCAAGGCACTGTTTCTTTCTGTTCCCCCTGTGCCGTGCTGTTTGTCAAATTTTCCGGCTGTCTCTCTCAGTTCAAGTACGCACTCTGTGAATGGGAGCTCCACAGCAGCATGGAGAGAGGGAGTATTATTCATCCCCTGGTGCGTGCTGGTTTTTCATGCCCCTGTGCCATGCTGGTTAATCGGAATTCCCAGCTGTGTCAGTCTTCAGCTGTACCCCCTGGCAGCGTGCAGAGAGAGTGTCTGAGACATGGCGCATAGGGCATTACACAGTTTTTCATAAAAGTGTCCCATTACAGTGATTTACAGTACCAATAGTTCCTCCACCCTGCCGACAGTTTCACCACAACAGCGGGGTGCAGTTCTAACATGACTCATACTGTGCGAGAAAGTGCCATTAGAGCTCCAGCAGCAGTACTGATGGGGTTGTGATGTGCACACTATCCTGAGATAAGATGGTAGAGAGAGATAGGGAGAACAAGTAGCGAACACAATGCAAACAGTGCCACAGGAGAAAGTATGTGTCCCTAGACCCAGATATCTCCTAGTTCTGTAACAGGATGCCAGCATACAGTATAAGATTTGAGTTAGGTGGTGTGCAATTCTTGTTACTGCTCCTTGTGCAGAGTATCTCTGTTTGGGGAGGGGGGGGCCCACAATACAGGAGGCTGGAAGTGCAAGACAGCATTTTATGCATAAGAAATGTTAGAAATCATGTAAATAGTATATTTCTGACATTTCTATATGCGTAAAAGCAGTGACATCTGAAGTATTTGTTGGGGACTATTTTTCCAGGTGGCAGGATACAGTCAATTTTTTGAAACTAAAACAGGGAGAATTATGGGGTACCCGTGGAGTGCCCTGTTCAATTCTGGGGTATGTCTACACATAAACAGAGCATGTAACCCAGTCGCAATTCACCATTCTTTATTCTATGTGCTGTAATGTTATGTTTATATAGGTCACTTTTAAATTATACTTTGCTGTTTTCATACGACAACTAGACCGGTATACCACCCCAGCATGTGTGGGCGGGGTCGGCTGTACTTTCACTATTGATCACTGGATTTTGTAATGTGATTTTATGTTTTGTTTGTTTTTATGTTTTATGTTTAGAAACATTAATAAAAATGATTGCAACAAAAAAGGGAGAAACCCCCTTTCTGATGCTTCTTTCGGAGACACCCCATGTTACAAGTACAATAACCCATAACAGGGTGTGCGTTATTGGAGATTAATAAACAGCCTGGGTGCTGTGAGGACACTCTGCCTGCAGCCTCGTGCCTCATAACGCACCCAGGGTGTTGATTAATCCCCAATAACCACACACCCTCTCGTGGGTTATTGCTTGCTTACACTATACAGTACAATGTGCTATACAGTACACTGTATTCTACTAAAATGTACTGTACAGCATATTATACAATGGCAAGAAAAAATCCTGGACTCCGATTGGTCAGTCTTGGGCTGGACCCGTGATGCTATTCCAGTACAACATCACGGGTCTAGTCTCCGCCTCATTGTGAACCTGCAGATGAGCATTTTACGGAGCTTTGGATTGACTGTTTTATGGAGCTTTTGATTGATTATTTCATCTTCTCTTAAAAAATAAAAATATTTTTCCACACAAAAACATCTAACATTTTTTTTTTATTCTGTATAACAACGAGCCATTATATAAATAGCAATAATGCCCTCCAGGGTGTGAATGTTGGGATAACGTCACACCTCAGTCGCTGGACGCACTCGGCCTGCGGCCACGTGCTCAACCACCTGAGGCGTGACGTTATCCCAGCACAACACACACACTCTGTCGGGCATAATTGCTTAATTAGCCTTATAGCTCTGTACTACAATACTGATCAATAATTCAGCAGGGGCAGACCTAGACTTTTTCAAAGGGGTAGCAATTCTGTCAAAGAGGGAGCACTTTCTCCAAAAATGTGCAATGTTCCTTTTGAAAGCTAAGATTAAGCTAAAATAGGTTCCATGTTTGGTGGCCTAATTGGGTAATGGGTGCTACTACACTACACAGTTCAGTCTGCTAGTACCCTTCAGGTACATTACAAGTGCAAGTTACAAAACTGTTTTTAGTAATATGGCCTTGTGACTGGTCTGGATCTTGTGTTAGCCACATGGGTCATGTGCATTCCCTGTTTCAAGAAGCAGGAGTTCAGCAAAAGGGAAGCAATTAAAATAAATTTTAAATGAGAGAGAAAGACTAATTGAACAACTTTGTTAAGGCACACCAGGTGGGTATAATTTGATAATCAGTATCACACACTGACAGCTAGTGCCATTTGTTGCGTGGCAGGCATGACTGTCTGCAGTTACAGAATGGGTAAGCGAACAAGAGACTGATGGGAAGGTACTCTGTTTGATCTCAGCCTAACTCATTTGGGGCGGTTCCAGCTAACCTGCCCATCCAATTGCCACTTGCATTTCTGCTTTCCATATCTGCAAGTATTGGGGCTATTTCTACCCTTAAATGTATATTTGGCTCAAATAAAACATTAACTGCTACTCTGTAGCATGTTAACTTTTTTTACCATATAACTCATTTTACAAGGCAATAGCATGCTCCAGGGTACGAGTTGGACAGAGGTAAATGCACCTGAGGAACTGCATGCTGGGGTATCCTACTCACACCCCATGGATTTGAGGTCACATTTCTGTCTAAATCACATTCTGTCATCTCTTATTGCTTATGTACCCTCCTCCCCCGATCATCTGTGTGGCGTACTAAATGAAATGATACGAGAATTGTCAGAGAACACCAGGATAAGGAGCTGCTGTTGTGACTGGACTTCTCTACTGGGACTAAAGAAGCAGAACTCTACTACTGGGACCTTCAATTTAGGGTAAAAAAAAAGTGTCAGTTGGTTGAAGTGAATTATCTGAGCAGTTATCTAGGTGTTAATCTCAGGTGGCTGAGGGGGATTGCTATCTGTGCAATTTAACTGCGTGTGGAAAGATCTGTTCAGTAGGGGAGTGGCTTAGCTGGAAGGAAGACAGGTTAAAGCCAGATTTAAACACTGCCCTAGACAGCTTCTGCCAGAGAATTGTCAGAGAACACCAGGACAAGGAGCTGCTGTTGTGACTGGACTCTCTACTGGGACTATATTGCCCTCCTTCCCCCACCCCCACTCCAAGCCAGTTCTTTTTTATAGGCACAGGATTTGACTGACAACAGGAACTTCCTGTTTGGGAGCTGGAAGGAGTATTCATGAGCCAAAGACTCACCATCCTAGAAGGACAAGAGTAGATCTGCCCCCCAGCTGCTGGACATCTGCCTCTGAGCAAGTAAGGGGACTACTGAGAAATATAGGAACTTCTTGTCTCAGAACAGGAAGATCAGATACTTAAAGGGCACAGACACAGTAACTAAGTAGGGAGAAAAAAAATACACAGAGGAAAGAGCAAGTATTCCAAACAGTGAAGGGGCCAGAAATGAGACATGATGGGAGTGGTGCAGTGCAGTGGCTGTGGAGCAGCAGTCTTCCGGGAAACGTTCTGGAGGTTGCGGTGTTGTCCCATCTGCAAGCACCTCTCTGGGCTGAGGGAGGAAGTTGTTCAACTCCAGGCTGAGTTGGCCAGGATTTGTGGGACCTCCTCTCCCATCCAGGGACCACCAGGGCCACTGCCACTGCCTCAGAGGTTGTCAAGAAAGAACGGTTGGACCACAGAGGGCTCAGAGAGGGTATGGATGGTGGAACAGAGGCGCATCCCTCCAGCTGTACCTCTCCACAATTCATATGCCATTCTGGCAAAGTATGATTCCTCTATGGAGACACCGCAGTGGAGACCAAGGAGGATGCTGGGAACCTCCACAAAGGAGACCCACAGGAGGGTGGCATGGGACCCCACAGGGGAAGAAAACAACTCCTGGTGGGGGACTCCATTGTTAGGAAGGTAGAACTGGGGGACGAAGGGGAGAGGGAGGTAAGGTGCCTGCCTGGCGCCATGGCTTGGAGGGACAGGGAGCAAAATCCTCAGGATCGCCAATAGCAGCTGCACAGGGAGGGAGCTGGATGTCATTGTTCACCTAGGGACAAAATGACCTGGCTAAGAAAGGGATCAGAGCAGTGCAGGAAGAGCTTGTGGAGTTGAGGGGGCCTTGAACAAGTAACGCATGGTAACCTTCTTGGAGGTGCCTGTCTATCGTGGGTGAGGCTAGGGTGCTCCACACCAAGGGATTCAATCAGTGGTTGAAAAACTGGTGCAGAGCTCAGGGATTTGGCTTCATTGGGGACTGGGGGGGTCCACCTAGAGTGATGCAGGCCTATACTGGAGTGATGGCCTGCATCATCTGTCCAGGAGGGGAACCAGGATCCTAGGTGATAGGTTTAAATGCTTCACTGACAAGCATTTAAACTCGCCATGGGGGGAGGCACTGGAAAGGAGCAAGAAATCCAAGCCCCCAAAAAAAAAGTCAGAGTAGTGAGTGAGGCAAACACCAAGTTAGAGATGTCGATAGGGAGAAGGGCAGGGGTAAATGGAGAAAGAGACAAAGGCAGTAAGGACAAGGATGGGGCAAAAAGGGGTAAGGCCATCGGGAAATGGAAGGTAATGAGTACCAATGCCCGTGGTCTGGGCAACAAGTTCCATGAACTGGTGGCCTTGATGGAAGAGGGATGCCTGGATATCGTAGCAGTTACAGAAACACGGTACACAGAGGACCATGACTGGGATGTTAACATACCAGGGTACACAACCTACAAGAGAGACAGGGAGGGGAGAAGAGAGGGAGGAGTAGCTCTCTATGTAAGGGAAGACATAAAAGCGACTGAACAAGAGAGTAATCAGGCAGGAGACGAGGTACTGTGGGTCACCTTAGAGACTGGAAATGGCACCACAATCTGTACAGGGGTTGCATACAGACCCCCATGTCAGGGGGAGGGAAAGGACAAGGATATGATAGAAGGCATTCTTAGGATGGCAGAGAAATACAAATTACTCACCTGTACCAGGAGTTCTAGGAATGGTATATGTTGTTCATCCACACTGTCTGGCAGGTTCCTTGCTGCTTTAAATCTTGCCGGAAGGTCTTCAAGCTGGCTCCTCCCACCCACCCGGGTGGTAAACTCCTGCTCCGCCCCATGACGCCAGATCTGGCCCATTGAAGCTCAGGTTGTGCATCGAGCCGGGAGGTCGGGTGGGTGGATGAACAACATACCATTCCTAGAACTCCTGTTACAGGCTAGTAACCTGTATTTCTAGGGACATGGATATGTTGTTCATCCACACTGTCTGGGCAGACTCCTAGCAGTTCTCCGGGAGGAGGGAGGCAAGCGCACACCCCTACTTAGGGAATAAAGACTGGAGAACCGAGGCCCCAAAACCAGCATCCGGGCGTGACTCAAGGTCGAATGTGGTAATGGGTAATGAAGTGCTGACTTCCAGATAGCAGCCCTGCAGATTTCCTGGATAGGGACGTCCCTGGAAGCAGCACCACTGATGCAGCAGTATGGTGGGTAGAATGAGCTCTTACCTCTGGGAGGCTCCATGCCCACCAACTTGTAGCGAGATCTATGCTGGAGGTGACCCACCTGCTTATCGTCCGCTTGGCTGCAGGGTTCTGCCAGGTGCGGCTTCAGCGTGAGTGACAAACAGCTGGCGAACCTCTCCCTGAATTTCAGCTGCGCTCCTTATAATAAGCGAGCGCTCTTCTAGGGTCCAAAAGTATGGAGCCTGTATCTTCGCCTCCGAGGTGTGAGTGGGGTAGAACACCGCAGAGTCAACACCTGGTTAAGGTGAAACTCCGGCACCACCTTCGAAGGAATTTCGTGGGGCAAGAGGACAACCTTGTCCCTGTGGAAGACCAGGTAAGGAGACTTGATGCAGAGCGCCTGGAGTTATCCCATCTTTCTGGCTGACGGATAGTCACCAAGAAGGCGGGTCTTCCACGACAGGTGAGAGGTTCACACTGTGCATTGCTTTGAATGGCTTGCCCATGAGTTCTGCCAGTACCAGCAGTAAATCCCACGGAGGTGGAGGTTCTCGCACCGGAGGAAATGTGATCAAGGCCTTTGAAAAAGCACTAGACCACCTTCTCCTGCGCCACCGACTGCTCCCTGGCTCACTGTAAGCAGAGATGGCTGCTGTGCACCCTTAGGGTCGCTGGACCTAAGCCCTTGACTAGAAAGGGACCATAAATAGTCTAAGATGCTTGCCAAAGGACAGGAGGAAGGGTCCAAGCCCTTGCCCTGACACCAAATGGAAAATCTCTTCCATTCAAAGGCATAGCATTTCCTGGTCGAGTCCTTACGGGACGCCTCAACAACATTGAGGACCTCGTCGGAAAGACCCAAGGCCTGGAACTCGAGCCGCTCAGGAACCAGGCTGTCAGGTGCAGGGATTGAAGGTCCGGATGGAACACCTTCCCCTGAAAGACTGAGAGCAGGTCCAGGTGAGCTGGAAGCTGCCTTGGGAGCCTGGAGCTGAGGCTGAGGAGATCTGGGTACCAGAACTGGCGGGGTCAGTCTGGGGCTATCAGAATCACCTGCGCCTTGTCCCTCCTTGCTTTGCGAGGCACCTTGTGAATCAAGGGAAATGGGGGAAAGGCGTAGAAGAGGCCCTGGGTCCACAGCCTCGAGAAGGCATCCCCCTGCAGCGAGCCCTGCTGAGGGGGCGGGCATGAAACAGCTCTAGCTTCGAGATTCTCCCTGAGGTAAACCGTCCACCGGAGGTGTGCCCCAGTGGGAGAACAGATCTTGCACTACCTCCGCAGGAGACCACCATGAGATGCAGCCCCTATCCGGCTCAGGGCATCGGCCAGGGTGTTGGAGGCTCCTGCCACATGCATGGCTAGGAGATCCGCCTCCAGGCTGCACACGAGTGACCAAATGCGGAGAGCTTCCTTGCATAGAAGCATGGAACGCGTCCCGCCCTGGCAGTTTAGGTAGTACATGGTCGTGGTATTGTCCATCTGGACTCGGACCACTTGACCTCGGAGAAACGGAGCAAAGGCGGTGAGAGCTAGGCGGACTGCTCGGAGCTCCAGCAGGTTGATGTGGCATCGGGACTCCCGCGGGGACCAGAGGCCGTGCGCCCATGTTCCCCCAGATGGGCACCCCAACCCATCAGAGAGGCATCGGTCGATAGAGAGACCGTCGGCTCGGGGCGGACAAACGGGATGCCCTCCTGCAGATGAGATGGAACGGTCCACCACCGGAGAACGTTCCACATCTCCTGGGTCACCATCACTAGCTGGTCCAATGGATTGCAGCTGTAGACCACTGGCTGGCCAGTCCTCACTGAAGGGGCGATGTGCCAGCGTGCCCAACGGACCATGCTGGTACAGGCCGCCATGAGACCCAGGAGGCGCAGGAAGTCCTAGGTAGGCAACGGATTGCCCAACCAGAAATGATTGGGCAAAGGAGGTAAGAACCTCGGCCCTGTCCACCGGGAGCCGACGCTTGGCTCAAGAGAGTCAGCTCTGCCTGATAAACAGAATCACCTGCTTCGCTCGAGTTCTGACTTGGCCTTGTTGAAGAGAAGGCCGATTGAGAGCAAACCTGGAGGCGTCAGATCTCTGGACCGCCCACCTCCTGTCTGGAGGGGCTGCTATCAGCCAATCGCCCAGGTAAGGGTACACCCCGACCCCTGGCGCCAAGAGGGAAAGCTGTCACCACTGCAATGCGCTTGGTGAAGACCCTAGGAGCTGGAGACAGGCGCAAGGGCATGGCTCGAACTCAAAGAGGGATCCCTCCGTTCGAAAGCGAAGGAATCTCCGATGTGACAGACGGATAGGGACGTGAAAGAACGCGTCCTGCAGGTCCAGAGAGCAGAACCACACGCCGTGTTCCAGAGATGGTACTATCTGAGCCAGAGTGACCATCCTGAAGGTTCGAGACCTTAGGAACTTGTTTAGGTCATGTAGGTCGAGAATGGGGCGCCAGCCCCCCGTCCGTTTCGGAACCAGGAAGTACCTGGACACAAACCCCGGGTCTGAGGGAGGGTCCGCCACCTCCCTGATCACCTCCTTTTGGAAGAGGAGAGCGATGTCGGCCCGACGAGCCGACAGTGAGGCTGCGGACCCCGAGGCCCCCCGAGGTGCGACGGCTCTGAAGGGCGGGGCCTGCTCGAATTCTAGAGGCAGGCCTTTTTCCACCACCTCCAGCACCCACCTGTCCGTGGTAATAACGGACCAGGCAGAAAGGAAGTGCCGGAGCCGTCCCCCCACGGGGGGAACCTGGGGTGAGGTGACGGGGTTGGGGGCGACACCCCTCAGCCCGTCACTGGGCAGGCTTGGAGGAGGGACCGGCCGAGGGACCTCCTGGGCCTTTACCTCCCTGCTTCCTGTTGGAGGAAGCCCCGGCTTGGGTTTGGGATGCCAAGCCCGAGCCTGCTGGCCCTGACGTTGCTGGGCCAGACGCGCCGGGGGCGCAGAAGGACGAAAGGGCTTAGGCTGTGGTTTGCGGCCTTTGTCCTTCTGAGCGGCAGAGACCGAGTTTAAGGTAGCATTGGACTTCTCGATCCTCTGCAGGTGACCTTCCACCCCAGGGTCGGAGGTCAGTCCCCAAAAGGGAACATCCGCCAACTTGTGCTGGTATCCGAGTAAAGGTGGATATCCTCAGCCAAGCCTGGACGACGATAGCCACTGCGGCCGCCACAGACCCTGGCACATGAGTCCCCAATGTCTAAAGCAGTCTGGAGCTGCTGTTTGGCCACTGCCCTGGTCCTGCAAGATTTCCGTGACCGTGGTCTGCAGATCCACGGAAGATGAGGGACGACCTCATCCAGGGAGCCCAACAGGGCATGAGAAAATGTGCCATGAGGACGGCCGAACTGGCCTGGCGAAGGCCGAGGGAGGACGTAGCATAGACTTTTCACCCGGCATAGTCCAATTTCTTGGACTCCTTGTCGGGAGGTTTGTCCACATCCCTAGCGTTTCCGGCACGCCGGAAAACGCTGTCGGTAACTAACCCTCTGCCGAGAGTGGTGCCCAAAAACCGACAGGGAACCGTAGGGACTGCATATTTCCTGGCCATCCTGGCCAGGCGCAGGACAGGAAGCAGGGGCGCCAGAGCTCCAAGGCCTCGCCACTGAAAGGCCTCCTTAGGGGAATCCCCTCGGTCCAGAATCTCCGTGAGGGGATACCTGGCCCGTTTAGAAATGGGTTCGAGCTTCATCCCGGTGGACTCCGAGATGAGCCGAAGCAATCCCAGGAAGGACGAAGGGCTATCATCCACCGACTGTCCTCCTGAAGACTCCAAGTCCATTCACTTGGAGAAAAGGGAGGAATCGTCTTCGGACTCGGAAGAGTCCTCAAAGAGCTGCCTCGGGCCTGAGCCACCCTCCACCTGCCGAGGTCGATCGGGAGTGAGGGTGACAGACAGCCTATGGGGCAGTCCCTGAGCCGACCGAGAATTTTTGGTCGGAGCCCCAACTAACGGCTGTGGAGGTGGAGGTTCCACCGAATCGTGGGGCAGCTGGTTTGGCCGAACAACTGGCCTGGGAACAGGCTCCTCTGATAAAACGAGGGGTTGTTTCTGCCGCTCCAGTGACAGCCACTTAATGGCTGGAAGACGACGGCCGGCTTATTCCCCGGTCAGAAGGAGCTGTTGCCACATGAGTTCCTCATATCTTCGACGCAACTTGCGCCAAGCCTCCCTCGCCTGAGGAGGAGGAAGAGGATGACGCAGCGGCGCCGCTTGCCGCGTGCAGGACCGCCTATGATGGTGGGATTGGCTGGACCGCAAAGGCGTCCGAGACCGAGACCTCGGCTAGCCGAGGGCGGTGCGAGAGGGAGGTGCCGGAGGAACCAGCACTCCTCGGTTCGAAGATTCAACCAAGGCTCTGGAACCGGAGGCACAGACGAGCCGACGGGATCCTCAACTCCCAACGGGGGAACCTGGGAGAGGGGATTCTCGACTTCTCCAGCCGACAACCCTTCCAACGGGCCAAGAAAAATCTCGACCACGTCGACGGGAGTCTCGGTCAACTGGCCTGACGGGGACACCGTGAGATCAGTGGCCAAAGCCGAGAAGTTGACGGCCGACCACTCGGGGAGAGGGATCTTTCCCGCTCCCAAGAGCGTCGACGGTGAGACTTACCCTTGTCTCTTTTTGGACCGAGAAAGCGGTCCAGAGTAGTTGGACCCTCACCTTTAGTCGAGAGGGTCAGACAAAGCTCCTTAAAAGAAGCTGAATAAGAGGCACCAAGAGAGAGAGCGGACAAATGTCAAGAGTCGAGGTAGAAGCGTGCTCACGCCGCTCTCTTCGAGGGCGATCATCTGTCGAGTTGATCCGCCGAGCCTGCCGCCGGACACCGCTGACCAGGCCTCTTTTGACTTTACCGGAGGAAATCGCTTCTCGGGACGCCCCAGTTGTAAACGGGCAGCACGGTCTTCGAGGACATAGGCCGAAAAGGAAGAGCACAGATCACAGGCCTGCAGGTCGTGCTCAAGGCCCAGGCAGTAGACGCACGTGGAGTGCGGATCTATCCGAGACATCTTCTGCCCGTAAGGGCATCTCCGGAAACGGAGTCGATTTGTCCATCGCAGCCGCGAGGGAGAGAAGACCGAAGTCTTTTTAGCAAAAACTTTTAATTTCGAAAATTCAAGAATTAGGAACTAGTCTTATCACGAGCATTATGAGGGAACCTGAGCTTCCAAGCGGTAAGGAAGATCTGGCCGTGGGGCGGAGCCGAGGTTTACCACCCGGTGGGTGGGAGGAGCCAGCTTGAAGACCTTCCGCAAGATTTAAAGCAGCAAGGAACCTGCCTGACAGGCAGTGGATGAATAACATATCCATGTCCCTAGAACCTGTATTTCTAGGGACATGGATATGTTGTTCATCCACACTGTCTGGCAGACTCCTAGCAGTTCTCCGGGAGGAGGGAGGCAAGGCGCACACCCCCTACTTAGGGAATAATGACTGGAAAACCGAGGCCCCAAAACCAGCATCCCGGCGTGACTCAAGGTCGAAGTGGTAATGGGTAATAAAGGTGTGTGCTGACTACCAGGTAGCAGCCCTGCAGATTTCCTGGATAGAGACGTCCCTGGAAGCAGCCACCGATGCAGCGGTACGGCTGGTAGAATGAGCTCTTATCCCTCTGGGAGGCTCCATGCCCGCCAACCTATAGCACAGATCTATGCAGGAGGTGACCAGTCTGCCTATCGTCCACTTGGCTGCAGGTCTGCCACATGCGGCATCAGCGTAGGTGACAAACAGTTGGCGAACCACTCTCCGAACTTCAGTCATCCGCTCCTTATAAGCGGACGCTCTTCTAGGGTCCAAAGTATGGAGTCTATATTCGGCCTCCGAGGTGTGATTGGGGTAGAACACCGGCAGAGTCAACACCTGGTTAAGGTGAAACTCTGACACCACCCTCGGAAGGAATTTCGGGTGGGGGCGCAGGACAACCTTGTCCCTGTAGAAGACCAGATAAGGAGACTCTATGGAAAGCGCCAGGAGCTCTCCCTTCCTTCTGGCTGATGTGATAGCCACTAAGAAGGCGGTCTTCCACGACAGGTGAGAGATGTCACACCTGTGCATCGTTTCGAATCGCCTGCCATGAACTTGGCCAATACCAGCAGTAGATCCCACGGAGGTGGAGGTTCTCGCACCAGAGGGGATACGTGATCAAGGCCTTTGAAAAAGCTCCCGACCACCTTCTCCTGCGCCACCGACTGCTTCCCGTCCCGCGCCCGGTAAGCAGAGATGGGCTGCCAGGTGCACCTTAAGGGTCATCGACCGAAGCCCTAGCTGAGAAAAGGACCACAGGTAGTCCAGAATGCTTGCCAGGGAACAGGAGGAAGGGTCCAGGCCCTTGCCCTGACACCAAATGGAGAATCTCTTCCATTTAAGGGCATAGCATTTCCTGGTCGACTCCTTACGGGAAGCCTCAATGACGTTGAGGACCTCGTCGGAAAGACCCAAGGCCTGGAAGTCTAGCTGCTCAGGAACCAGGCCGTCAGGTGCAGGGATTGAAGGTCTGGATGGAATACCTTCCCCTGATTGACTGAGATCAGGTCCAGGCGGGCTGTGAGCCGCCTCGGGAGCCTGGAGCCGAGGCTGAGGAGATCTGGATAGCAGAACTGGCAGGGCCAGTCTGGGGCTAACAGAATCACCTGCGCCTTGTCCCTCCTCGCCTTCAAAAGCGTCTTGTGGATCAAGGGAAATGAGGAAGAGGCGTAGAAGAGGCCCAGGGTCCACGGCCTCGAGAAGGCATCCCCCTGCAGCGAGCCCTGCTGAGGGGGAGGGCATGGAACAGCCTCAGCTTCGATTTCTCCATTGGGAGAACAGATCTTGTACTACCTCCGGCAGGAGAGACTACTCGTTGGACGCAGCTCCTATCCGGCTTAGGGCATCGGCCAGAATGTTGGAGGCTCCCGCCACATGGATGGCAAGAAGATCCGCCTCCAGGCTGCGCACAAGGGACCAAATGCGGAGAGCTTCCCTGCACAGGGGCATGGAGCGCATCCCGCCCTGGCGGTTTAGGTAGTACGTGGTCTTGGTATTGTCTGTCTGGACCTGGACCACTTGAACTTGTACAAACTAAGCGAAGGCGGTGAGGGCTAGGTGAATCGCTCAAAGCTCCAGCAGGCTGATGTGGTATTGGGACTCCCAAGGGGACCAGAGGCCATGTGCTCTGTGCTCCCCCAGATGGGTACCCCAACCCATCAGAGAGGCGTCGGTCGATAGAGAGACCGTAGGCTCAGGGCGGACAAATGGGATGCCCTCCTGCAGATGAGCTGGAACGATCCACCACTGGAGAGCGTTCCACATCTCCTGGGTCACTGTCACTGGCTGATCCAAAGGACCGGAGCGCTGTGACCACTGGCTGGCCTGACCCCACTGTAGGGGACGCATGTGCCAACGGGCCCAACGGACCACGCTGGTGCAGGCTGCCATGAGGCCCAGGAAGTCCCGGACAGGGCGCAATTGCCCAACCTGAAATGATTGGGCAAAGGAGAAAATAACCTCGGCCCTGTCCGCCAGGAGCCGTGCTCTGGCTCGCAGAGAGTCGAGCTCTGCCCCGATGAATTGGATCACCTGCTTTGGCCTCATTGATAAGAAGGCCAACTTGAGAGCAAACCTGGAGGCCAGATCCCTAGACTGCTCCACCTCCATTCTGGAGGAGGCCACAATCAGCCAGTTGTCCAGGTAGGGGTACACCCGGACCCTTCAGCGTCGCAGAAATGCTGTCACCACTGCCATGCATTTGGTGAAGACCATGGGGGCTAGAGAAAGGCCGAATGGCATGGCCAGAACTCGTAGAGGGACCCCTCTGCTCTGAAGCGGAGGAATCACTGGTGGGACGGACAGATTGGGACGTGAAAGAATGCGTCCTGGAGGTCCAGAGAACAGAACCACATGCCTTGTTCCAAGGATGGAATGATCTGAGCCAGAGTGACCACCCTGAAGGTTCGAGACCTTAGGAACCTGTTCAGGTCATGCAGGTCTAGAATGGGGTGCCAGCCCCCCATCAGTTTCGGGACCAGGAAGTACCTGGACACAAACCCTGGGTCTGGTGGTGGATCCACCACCTTCCTGATCACCTTGGAGGAGCAGGGCAATGTTGGCTCGACGGGCCGACAGAGAGGCTGCGGACCCCGTAAACCCCGTGGGGAGACAGCTCGGAAGGGCGGGGCCTGTTAGAACTCCAGAGGCAGACCCTTTCCTACCACCTCCAACACCCAACAGTCCGTGGTGATAGTGGACCAGGTGGAAAGAAAGGAGGAGCTGCTCTCCATGGGGGAACCCAGGAGAAGCTGAGCGAGGTTGGGGCGACACCCCTCAATCAGTCACTGGGCAAGCTTGGAGGAAGGACCGGCCGAGGGACCTCCTGGGCCTTTTTCTCCCGGCTTCCTGTTAAAGGAAGCTGCAGGCTTGGCTTTGGGGTGCCAAGTGCGAGCCTGCTGGCCCCAATGCTGGTGTTGCTGGGCCGGACGTGTCGCAAGGGCAGAAGGGCGAAAGGACTTATGTTGCTGTTGGTGACCTTTGTCATTCTGAGCAGATGTGACCGAGTCCAAGGTGGCATTGGACTTTTCAATTCTCTGGAGGTGGCCTTCCACTCCAGGACCGAACAAGTTGGTATCCAGGAAGGGGACAACTGCCAACTTGTGCTGGGTATCCGCCGAAAAGGCGGATATCCTCAGCTGAGCTCTAGGGCGAGCGGCCACCGCGGCCGCTACTGACCAGGCACAGGAGTCTCCGGGATCTAGAGCTGTTTGAGCTGCTGTTCGCCACTGCCCTTCCCTGATCCCGCACCTGCTTGACCGTAGTCTGCAGATCAGCTGAGAGATGAGGGATCACCTCATCCAGGGAGCCCATAACGGCGTGGGAGAAGTGCACCATCAGTACGGCCGAACTGGCCTGACGGAGGTCGAGGGAGGACGCAGTGTATACTTTGCGCCCGGCATAGTCCAGCTTTTTGGACTCTTTGTCAGGGGGCTTGTCCACATCCCTAGTGTTCCCGGATGACAGCCACTTAATGACCGGGGACGGCGTTGGCTTATTCCCAGACAGAAGGAGCTGCTGCCACATTAAGTCCTCGTAGCGTTGACGCAATATGTGCCGAAGCCTCTCCTCCAAGGAGGAGGAAGACGAGGACGAGCGGCGCTGCCGCTTTCCTCGGTACCGTGATCGAGACCACCAGTGTCGGCGGGATCGGCAGGACCGAGACGAGGTCCGAGACTGAGAGAAACCCGCTCCTCCCTTGGCTCGGGAGCCTTGACCAGGGACTCTGGCACAGGCAAGTCCTCGGTTTCCACCGGGGCAACCGGTGATGAGGGGTTGTCTGCTTCACCAGTCGACAGGTCAACGGGTTGAGAAAAATCTCGACCGCCTGACCTGATGGGGACACCGTGAAGCCAGCGGCCTTAGCCACAACCTCGACCGAAGTAGAGTGTCGACTGTCCGGGGAAGGGGACCTCTCCTGCTCCCACGAACGTTGACAGTGGGACTTACCCTTTGAGTCCTTCTTTTTTGACCGAGAAGAGTGTCCCGAAGGCCCCTCACCTTTCGTGGAGAGGAACTGGCAAAGCTCCTTAAAGGAAGCTGTGTAGGAGGATCGCAAGGAGAGCAGGATAAATGCCGCGACCGAGGAAGATGAAGATGCGGCCTGGGCCGCCTCCTCCTCCAGGGCGATCATCTACTCGAGTTGTTCAGCCGAGCCAGCCGCCGCGGAAACTCCCCAACGGGCCTCCTTGGACTTCACTGGCAGATAACGCTTTCGGGCCCAAGTTGGAGCCGGGCAGCATGATCTTCGAGGACGTTTGCCGAAAAAGGCCTGCACAATTCGCAGGCATGCAGGTTGTGGTCAAGCCCGAGTCAGTAGACGCACGTGGAGTGGGGATCGGTCCTGGACATCTTCTGCCCGCACAGGAACCACCAAAAACCGGGAGTTGATTTGTCCATCGCAGCCACGAAGGAAGAAGTAGACCGAAGTCTAGAAAACTTTTAAATTATTTTTGGGTGAACCGAAGAGTTTGGATCCAGTCTAAACGCAGAGCGCTAAGGAGGGAACCTGAGCTTCCAAGCAGTAAGGAAGAACTGGCGTCATGGGGCGGAGCCGAGAGTTTTACCACCCGGGTGGGTGGGAGGAGCCAGCTTGAAGACCTTCCGGCAAGATTTAAAGTGGCAAGGAACCTGCCAGACAGTGTGGATGAACAACATATCCATGTCCCTAGAAAGCGGAGATATTTTTGATGGGAGACCTGAATATCCCAGATATTAACTGGAGTACATTTGCTGCAGCCACATCCAAGAGCAGGGCCATTCTCGATGCCCTACAGGTGGCATGCCTCAGACAGCTAGTTTTGGAACCCACTCGCGAGGGAGCAATCTTAGACCTCATACTCTTAGATGGGTACAGTGAGAGGATCTCAGATCTAGAAGTGGGTAGCCATCTGGGAACAAGTGACCAGCAAACGGTGCGGTTCACGATAAACTCAGCTAAGAGTCAAGCCATACAAAAGTGAGAGTACTGGACTTCAGGAGGGCTGACTTTGGCAAGATGGGAGAGTGCCTTAGAAAAGCACTAGCAAATAAGTTAGGAGGAGGAGTAGAACAACAATGGGGGAAACTAGCAACAAGATGGAAGATCTGGAGGCTGTCATGGTGCAGTCAGACCTGAACATTGTGGCCATCACTGAAACCTGGTGTAATGATAACCACGACTGGGAGATGGCCATACCTGGCTACAATATCTTCAGAAGAGACAGGGCAGGTAGGAAGGGAGGAGGAGTGGCACTGTATATGAAAAACGACATAAGAGCCACAAAGATCCAGGAGGAACAAAATGGGGGAGAGATACTGTGGGTTAAGCTGGAAAGGAAAATGGGGCCAGCCATCTGCACAGGTGTGGTCTACAGACCACCCGCCCAGGAGGAAGAAACAAATAGGGAGCTGATGCTAGCCATCCAAAGGATAGCAGACAAGGGTGAGGTAGTACTGGTTGGAGACTTCAATATTCCAGACGTGGACTGGAGCATCCCAGTAGCAGCAGCAACTAGGAGCAGATTTATCCTGGACTCCCTTCAGGGTGCCTTCCTCAAGCAACTGGTCATGGAACCAACTCAGCAGAAGGCAATACTGGACCTTGTGCTCACAAACAGGGACAGTGTGATGGGGGTAACAGTGGGGGAGCACCTGGGGAACAGTGACCAGCAGTCATTATGGTTTGAAATCACAGAAAGAGCAGAACCAAACACAAAAACACGTATCCTGGATTTTAGGGGGGCAGACTTTAGGAAAATGGGGAGATACTTGAAAGAGGCATTAAGGGGAATGGGGCAGGAATCAGGGTTGAGGAACAGTGGGCAGTATTTAAAATGGGGATTACAAAAGCAACAGAATTATGAATTAAGCAGGTTAGCAAGAGGAAAAGGAAGAGACCATTATGGTTTTCCAAAGAGGTAGCAAAGAAAGTGAAAGCCAAAAAGATTGCACTCAGGCAATACAAAAAGACACAGGCAGAAGGGGATAGGGAGAAGTACCAGGAGAAGCAAAGGGAGGCAGGGAGGCCAGTAAGGGAAGCCAAAGGTCAGACAGAAGAACACATTGCAAAATCAGTGGGTAGAGGGGACAAAACCTTTTACAGTTACATAAGTGAACAAAGAAAGGCAAGGGAGGGATAGTGAGACTGAAGGGGGAGGATGGGGGCCACATGGAGGATGACAACAGTAAAGCTGACATATTGAACAGGTATTTCTGCTCAGTCTTTACCGAGGAAGAGAAGGGTAATGGGTCTGAAGGGAGTATAAGGGGTGAGAATGGCACAGAAATGGACACAAGTCCCTTTACACGAGAAAGGCTCCTGAAGGAACTGGAAGTAATAAGAGTTGATAAAGCAATGGGGCCAAATGGGATGCACCCCAGGTGCCTTAAAGAACTAAGAGAGGTGGTGGCTGAACCTCTGGCTATCCTGTTTAGCCAATCACTGGAAACAGGGGAGGTACCCAAAGACTGGAGGACAGCAGATGTAGTCCCCTTATACAAAAGTGGGAACAAAGAGGAAGTGGGGAACTACAGACCAGTCAGCCTCACCTCGGTAGTGGAGAAGATCATGGAAGCACTACTGAAGGAGAGATTGTGGAACATCTGGTTGCCAATGGACTACAGGACCCAGGGCAGCATGGTTTCACTAGGGGAGGTCAGTCAGACCAACCTCATTTAATTTTTGACTGGGTGACTAGGGAGTGGATCAGGAGGGCAGTGGACATGGCCTATCTGGACTTCAGCAAGGCCTTTGACACTGTGCCACACAGAAGACTATTACACAAACTGGGGAATATGGTGTGGGCAGGACAGTAGTGTGGGTGGTAGGTAACTGGCTTGGCGGCAGGACACAGAGAGTGGTGGTAAATGGCTGTCACTCCAGAGGGAAGAGTGACCAGTGGGGTATCACAGGGATCAGTGCTGGGACCGGTCCTATTCAACATCTTCATCAGTGACATTGCGTAGGACCTGGAAGGCAGAATTTCACTGTTCACTGATGACACAAAGCTCTGTAACAGAGTAGACACACCAGAGGGTGTAGACAGAATGATAAGAGACCTGCAGAAACTTGAAGAATGGTCAGGGGTTTGGCAGTTGAAATTCAATGCAAAGTAGTGCAAGATAATGCATATGGGGCACAAAAACCCTGGCACAATATATCAGTTGGGGGGTGAGCATATAGCATGCACCAAGCAGGAAAGGGATCTTGGGGTTATCATCTCTAATGACCTCAAGGTAGGGAAACAGTGTGACAAGGCAGCAGGTAAAGCAAATAGGATGCTGGGATGCATAGGCAGGGGCATCACCAGCAGGAAAAGGGAGGTCATAATTCCACTATACAAGACACTACTGAGGGCCCCACCTGAGTACAGTGTACAGTTCTGGAGTCCTTACCTACGTAAGGACATAGACAGGGTAGAGAAGGTTCAGAAGAGGGCAACTAACATGGTACATAGAATGCATCACAAGTCCTATGAGGACAGGTTGAAGGAACTGAATATGTACTCCCTGGAGGGGAGGAGGAAGAGAGGGGATATGATAGAAACATACAAGTATCTTACAGTAATACACTATTTTTAAGCGAAAAAGATGTTCCAGGACTAGAGGGCATGGGATGAAGCTGAGGAGGATGATTCAGAGGAAATGTGAGGAAGAATTTCTTCACAGAACGGGTGGTGGACAAGTGGAACACCCTGCCAGAGGAAGTGGTGGGGGCTGAAACAATCACGGGATTTAAGAATGCATGGGATAGACAAAGGAATTCTGGAGGTCAAGGGTAAGGGGTAATAGACTTCTAGGAGAAAAAACTTAGCTTTTAAGCTCAAATGGGCAGACTGGGTGGGCCATAGGCCCCTATCTGCTGACACTGTCTATGTAACAAGCCTCTGTGTGAAGCAAATAAATCAAAACGAAAGAAAAGGCCACTATGGTTCTCAAAAGAGGTGGTGAGGAAGGTCAGGGAGAAAAAGATAGCATACAGGAAGTATAAGGAAACAGAGAACTAGCATGACAGAGAGCTGTACCAGTTAAGGCAGAAGGAAGCAGGGAGGAAAGTCAGAATAGCAAAGGCCCAAAGTGAGGAAAAGATAGGCAACTCGGTTAAGAAGGGGGATAAACACCTTTTATAGGTACATCAGGGAGCGTAGAAAGACAAAGGGAGGGATAGTGGGCTGAATAGAATGGACGGTTGGTGGGCAGAGAGGCACAAGGAAAATCATGGGATACTGAACAATATTTCTGCTCAGTATTCACAAAAGAGGAGGAGGGAGGTGCTATTCCAATTAACAGAAGCACTCTGATAGGGGTCGAATCCAGTCCTTTTCATTTAAAGAAAGGGTTCTGAAAGAACTCCTAAAACTGAAGGTGGACAAAGCAACGGGGCCTGACGGAATTCACCCCAGAATTCTAAAATAATTAAGGAGAGAGCTAGTGAAACCACTGACTACCATTTTTAACAAATCATGGGAGGATGGTGTGGTACCTGAGGAGTGGAGGAAGGCAGATAAGATTCCCCTTCACAAAAGTGGGAGCAAGACAGAGGCAAGAAACTACAGACCTGTCAGTTTGACCTCTGTGGTAGGGAAAGTGATGGAGTCACTTCTGAAGGAAAGAATTGTTGAGTACCTAGAGGTCAGTGGGGCACAGGACCCAAGGCAGCCACCTAGACTTTAGCAAGGCATTTGACACAGTCCCACACAAAAGATTAATAGTCAAATTAACCAGCCTGGGAGTGGGTCCCAGGGCGGTAGCCTGGGTAAAACATTGGCTTGACAACAGAACACAGAAAGTAATTGTAAATGGAATCCACTCTGAAGAAAGAGGGGTTACTAGTGGGGAACCGCAGGGTTCAGTACTGGGTCCAGTCCTTTTTAATGTCTTTATAAGTGACATTGCAGAGGGACTGGAAGGAAAAGTATGCCTCTTTGCAGATGACACAAAGATCTGTAACAGGGTTGCTACACAAGGAGGTGTGGAAAGGATGAGAAGGGACTTGGCAAGGTTGGAGGAATGGTCAGAAGTATGGCAGCTTGAATTCAATGCAAAGAAGTGCAAAATAATGCACCTGGGAAACAAAAACCCAGGGGAAGATTACACAATTTGGGGGGGTGCAGGGAGGTAGTAACAACAAAAAATGGAAAGGGACCTAGGGGTAATCATATCAGATGACCTTAAGGTTAGCAAGCAATGTGAGAAGGCAGTAGGGAGGGCTGCGGGGATACTAGTATGTATAGGGAGAGGCATCACCAGCAGACAACAGGAAGTTGTTATCCCTCTGTACAGACAGTTGGTGAGACCCCATCTGGAGTACTGCGTCCAGTTCTGGAGACCCCATCTCCGTAAGGGCATAGGCAGGATAAAGGCAGTCCAGAGGAGGGCAATTAAAATGGTGCACGGTCTGCAGAAGAAGCCATATGAGGAGAGACTAAAGGAGCATAATATGTATACCCTTGAGGAAAGGAGGGAGAGGGGGGACATGATAGACTTTGTTGATTCCACTGAGGTACTTAAAAGTTTCTAAGAGGGTAGCATCTTTCAGAAAAAGTGTTGTGCAACAACAAGGGGACACAACTTGAAGATTGGGGTGGGGGGCGCAGTTCAGGGGCAATGCGAGGAAGTATTTGTTCACAGAGGGTGGTGGACGCATGGAACAGCCTTCCTGAGGAGGCTGTGGGGTCTAAAACTGTGGGCGAATTCAAGAATGCATGGGACAGACATAAGGCAAATTTTGTGACATGGCAGCTAGAACCCCTATCAGAACTGTAAAGTGAGACTAGCGACTGGGGAGGGTGAAAATCTGTGAAATGTAAACTTTTCTGCAGTGGGAAACAGACACAGGGGATACACTGGACACCTGGGAGTACCGGGGGAATGGAGTACCATATATATGTGCCACAGAACGACAAAACATTCATCTGTGCCATTCCCAGAAGAAGCTGAGAGGGGTGTGTGTGTGATTCCAGTTAGTAAACTGTCACATATTCATCGCACGGCACAGTGCCATGCACATGACAATATGACATCTTACGACTGAGTATGTGTCGCTAACATAGGACTGCAAACCAGAAGCAGGCCTTGTAGCCAGTCAGGACCACCATCCCCTACTGCTTAATAAACAGTTGCCACTGTTTTTCCATCCTCAAATGTGTCCAATCACAACTCGAGATTGCTAAGAGTATTCACCACCCCCATATATAGCTGTATGTTCTCTGTTACCCTCTGAAGTTCCTCAATTTGATTACTTCCCTTGACTTCACTGTTCTGCCACCCAATGTCTCTTTTTTCCATACAGGTGTTTATCTCCCCGGCGAGGCCAGGCTTGTGTCAGACGCCCCACTGCCATCCGCAGCCGCTCGGGAGGCATTATCCATTTCCTCTTAATCCCCAGAGCCCCAAACAAGGTCGGAGACGTGGAGGTGTGCACACGACTGGCCCTGCCGACCCCGCCTAGCACTGGACTCCCACTCATGCCTGCACCAGCATCACGCCCCACGTGGTGGTGGTCTTAGGCCAGGAGAGGCGACCTCCCCAATTCGGGTAGAGGAGAGCTGCCTGACAGTCTATGCTCTCAGCGCCCGGCTGATTTCTGCAGCCTGTGCCTGCTTAGAGAACACGGGTCCCTCAGCATGGTGAGAGGCAGGTGCCCAGTGCCTCAGCACTACCGGGCTGGCTGTCTTTTTCTTTTGTTAATATTTATACCACCTCCTACAGCATAATGTCTTTTACAATTTTTACTCTCCAAACTGATTAGCTGAAACTCACCTATTCTCTTCTCATAACTTCCATCCTCCATTTCTCATACCAACTTTGTTGCACACTCCAGAACTCTTTGTACGCATGTCCTCTTTACAGTAGTGTCCAAAACAGACAGCATAATTATCTCCCCTGACTTGCACATGAAATTCTTCCTAATGCACCCCAGAACTGGATTTGCTTTTTTCTGCCACTAATTCACATTATGCGGATGCCTTTACATTTCTTTATTAGGATGCAAGTCATTTTCCTGTTCCACTTCATAACATACATTTGTGCCATGTGAAGCAGCATCCGGATCGATAGCCTCGTGATAAGTAGGATCCCAAAGAGAAGCTGGCTACCTTTCGTAGGACAGAGACCTCAGATTCAACCCGATTGTCAACTTCACTATTAACTTCTACTTATGGTAAGGTAGGTGTTTGGGGGGGAGAACGGGACCGAAAGGACCATTAAAGCTGGTGGGTTTAATGTGCGGCTTGTGGCCTGGGACTTGGGATCTGTGACCTGATGGGTCTTTTTAATGCGGGTGGCAGTAAGCCGCAGTTTGTGGTTCAGAATGTTACCGCCTGTTGGGACCTGGCTGAAACGAGCAATATTTAACACCAAAGTGGTTACCCCACCTCACTACAAACCTGGTTCAGGCTGAATCTGCTGACTTGTTCTCATTATCCCTCCTTTGTATGACGGCTGCCACCCAGAGTTTAGATGACCATCCTAATTCATACTGGCTAACAATGGCAGCATGGCCTCTCTAAATAGTGGTCAAGCCATTCGTCCCTCGTCTCCTCCCTGCTCATATCTATGAACTCCACCCCGGTTTAGTTCCAGATACAGAAAGGAATGATTTTCAACAATTATGGACTCTGGTACAGCTTTAGATTATTTGGTCCTATAGTGAGCATTTTTTCTGAATGGATTGCTATTTCAGAGAATGTCTCCTAATACCCCCATGGACATACTATCTAGAAATAGTCAGTGTCAGAAATGTCAGTGTCAGTGGCTCAGAAGGTAGCACACTCGCCTCTGAAGCCGGGAGATCAGAGGGCTGTGGGTTCAGTTCCCACATCTGGCACTTGGGTTAATATCCCAGTACTGACACTGTAATGCAGCATGAGAGGGGTGCTGCATTTCTGAGGTGCCGTCTTTCAGAGGAGACGTTAAACTGAGGTCCCATCTGCCTGGATTGGTGGTAGTTCAGGTGGATGTTAAAGATCCCATGGCACTTATCGAAAAGAGTAGGGGAATTTCCCCGGTGTCCTGGCCAAATTTCCCTCATTCACTAAAAATACCACCAACAGCTTAATCTGGTTCAAGGTCAGTTGGCATTCATCTGTATCCCCCTCCCCCGGGTCGTGCCTGAAAATAGGCAGGATTTGTCTAGTGCCCTTACCCGGTCAACAAAAGCTAAATAAATAAATAATAAAATAATAATAAGGGGACTGACTGTGGATTCTGAGCTTGGATCCAATCAATCTTGAGGTTTTTTATCCATTAGACACATACATGGTATAATATATGTGGGTTGAACTCTGTGCCTGCTGTTATTTCCAATTATGAACTGGGGATCGAAAATCTAGGAAGCTGATTGGCCGACAGCTCTCTGAAGCCATGATGATATCTGGCTACATTATCACGGATTCAAAAAGCCTCCGGCCACCAGTCTCCTCACTCTCAGCGCACTTTTCCTTTCAACTATGCCCACAACAGAAGACAGCAGAATGAAAGCTGCTGACAGAAACAACGAGCGAGCGAGTCTTTAAAAGAAAAAAAAAAATCCACTCTCATTTCCCCGCCAACATCCCTGTAACCTAACCCTGTTGAAATCTGCTGCCACAACTCAATCCGCTGTCTTTCACAACAGACCTTCTTTTCAAGTAAGCACTACTGTGCAGGTTTACGATCTCCATCTCTCTGTGGCGCGCTCCTTTCACAGGTGCGCGCTTAGCTGCCCATTTACCGAATGCATTAGCCTTTACAAAAAAAAATGATAATACTTGCATACTTCCTCTGCTACCAGAACCAAGCGAAATACTGACAGAGAAACCTAGTCTGTAGTCAGAAGACCGGACGACTGGAACAAGTGTCCCTCCTACTCAGCCTGTTCTCTTTGAAACTGTGACTTTTACCCATTCTACTGGCTCCAGTAACATTATAGCAGCGCTACCTGCTGCCCATAGCACTTCAGGAACTATTTTATCAAAAGGTAGCCCTCTAACACCCCAAAAAGTGACCTTCAAAACGTTTTAATTTTGTACTTTTTTTTTTTTTTTTTAACTGATAAAATGTTTAACCGAGTTCATAATTGCAATAAGGCACTCCAGATTGTGGTATATCATGGGATATTGTCACTTCTTGGGTTGTTGGACACACTCGGCCTGCAGCCTCGTGCCCAACCACCCGAGGCGTGACAATATCCCATGATATACCACACCCTGTCATGCCTTACTGCTTAATTACAAGACACGTATCTGTACTCAGTCAATCAGAATTCAGAACTCTCATCGGGTATTTTCCCCCAAACTTGAAAACAATGGCCCACAGTAGTTTATTCACCTAAAACCCCACCCAAAGTGGTTTAATCACCCCCCAACACATCAAAAAACCAAGCAGTAAAATGCTGTTACGAGCAGTTTTCCCAACAGTAAAACACTCCCCAAACACACTCCAACTCCTATAACAGTAATAACATCCAGCAAGTTGAAGTATACTCGCAATAACCAGCTTCTGGGTAGAGAAGACCGTTATTGCTTCGTATTCTCCAACTCGCTGAATGTTATCACTTAAACAACCTCTGACCCTTAAGTCTGGTTCAGCTGAAATCACACTTCAGATATTCAAGCTCTCCAATGTCACTAATTATTTCTGAAGGCCTGTTTTAAACCAATGAAAATGACTTCTGCTTTTTCTGCATGTTCTAAGTGTTAATGATATGGGCTTTTCTAAATAACTCTCATTAGGCTTCTGAAGAAGGACTTGTCGGTCTGAAAGCTAAAGCTCTTTGTTCTTTTTATAACATCCTTGTTGGTCCAATAAAAGGTATCAAACCATTTGTTCCTGATTTGTTCTTACTAGACGAATATGGCATAAACATTTTGTTTGTTACATATAATGGGAAATTTAGCAAAGGATGTAACTATTTGTTTATGGACTGAATGGATCCTGTGCTTCCCAAAATCGAGGCAGAGTTATCTTTGCTGGGCTTCACCATTTTATGGACACTGTGTGCTGATCTAATAATGCTGGGTTAAACTCTCAAATTTGGTCTACTGTTACATGTAGATTCACAATCGGTCTTGTGTTTTTCTATACATCCGATTTAAACAAATGCTGCCCTCATGTGGCTATTTCGGAGAAATACCACAGCCCTCACAAGTTTTATCTTCTTTCTTTTTAGATTGTTTAAATGTCCAATGAATACTACGGAAAGATTGAGGGGAGGTGGTTGAAAGAATAGTGAGCGAAGTTGCTCTAGTGCAGGGATGTGGGGGGTTACATAGGGGGCCTTTAAGGAATGGAGATTAATTCCCTTTTTCCGTTGCTATCTTTGGGAATTTTTTTTGGCCCCAGTATTACCATTAGTTTGTGGTGGGCTAGGTGCCCATAATGGCCAGAACACTGGGGATGTGTTCAATCACAGGGAGGATATACCCGATTTTCTTTCAGGTCAGTTAAAACCATTGGATTCACGTGGTGCAACAGTTTCCTCCCTTTACAGGCTGTGCTTTATGGTTTCTTTACTGAGGGAGCACTGTTTAGTACACTATATGTGTGTGTGTGTGTGTGTGTGCGCGTGCGTGTGTGTGTGTGGTCCTGTTCTTTAGTTTTTATTGTGCTGTTGTCCAAATAGGAGGGCAGTCTTTTCTTTATTATCCAATGACTTTGGCTCCCTACATAGCCAATTATTGTTTTTCTCTCAATTATTTTTTCTCAAATTTCCTTTGGGGTGAGCTTCACCCCTTGAGGCCCGGGGTTGGTATTCCACCTGGCATTTCCTCCTGCCACACATCATTGGGTGACTTAGTTACCCTGTCTCCCAGGGCAGATAGGGAGGCTATTTTATCCCTTCTCTACCTTGCAAGTCCTGATTAATTTGTATTCTTTTTCACCCCAAGTTGGGGGATTTATTTATTTATTTTTTTACAGGATTACTGTTTAACGGTACTTACTAGGAGAAAAGTAGTTGGTTAGGTTATATTGTTTCTTATTTTTTGACCTTAGCCCGGCTGGCTGGGTTTCTATACTTTTTTTGGTGGGTTACTGAGGGGAATTCCACAACGGTTGTGGAACCATTCTGTATATTTTCTTTGTAAACTTTTAGAGCGAGATTGGGTGGCGAAGTTATTATCTTTGAACTACTCAATCCGTATGTATAAAGCACACTTTTTCCTTGGTGGAAACATCTTTCGGCGGGGTGCATGAGTCATGCTCAGCGGCGGTGCCTTACGGGGCAAGCAGTGGCCTGTGTATTCCCCGATAACACACATGGTTGCACTGGGATATACAACTCTTTTTACACAATCATTGTAGGTGGACTGACTTTACAGAGTATGGTTAAGATGGATTCTCCCCACCTCACCATAGCTGCTCCTTCTCCCCTCCCAATCTCCAACCTGTTCTTTTCCTGGACATCACTGCAGAGCAGCCTTTGAAATAACCATTCATCAACCCATAGCTGCCATTACTGCCAGGTGTAGGTGCCCCCAGTTCTTCACAATGGACCATGCTAGTCAATACCATGCATGCAGTCCCCCCCCTTATCCCACCTAGCATGTCCTTTTACCCTAAAAAAACAATGCTTTGGAGCATGTATGGTACAAAAACAAACCTTAATAAAGTATATACTTTGAAAGGTGAAAATAGGCATTCCTGAGGTGCATAGATCCTCCTAAATAGAAACAGAGGTGGTGTAGCATCATGCCTGTGCACGTTTTCCCCTGGGCTGATTGAAGAACAAAGTTAATAAAATAATGTTCAAACACACAAAAAGGCTGCACAAGGAGTGGTGGTGCAGTCAATCCAGAAACATGAAATGTGCACAGTCAGAGATAAGCACTCACCAACCACATCAGAAATCACTTTGTAGGTTCCAATATTCCAAATAATAAATAAGTTTATTTCAAGACACACATGGTCTATACACTTGACACGTTTCAGACATAGATCCTTTATAAAAAGAGTGTGTGTGAAGGAACATTTCTTCTACTCTGGATGGATTAAAGGAACAAATTAAATGGCAGGTAGTCTGACATTTCTACAGTTGTCCATGGGGCAGGGGAAAAAAAAAGGCCACAGGAAAATTTTTACAATTCCATGGGGGTACATTGATATTAGAATGTTATCAGGCAGCTGGCACAGGGACTTATTTCCCAGTCTCTATTAACACAAAATACCCACCTAGGCAAGATACTGGGCCAATCAGAGATCAGAAAATCGCAAGCCCACTTTCAAAGAGTCCTATCAACCGGCTCCCGAGTCATCTCCTTAGCCCTTCCCCAGACTCAAAAAGTGTCCTCCCTGTTTTACTAGCTTCCTATGTGGCACTGAAGCCAAAGCCTTGCTGAAGTCCAGGTACAAGAGGTCAACTTTCTAGCTGTCCTCCATCTGCATCAATGAACTGGGGGATGGGGGTCAAATTAGTTTACCACAATCCATCTCTTATGAGTATGTCGATTCCTCTCTGTAAATCCAATATTCTCTGGGACTTAAACTGTTCCTTTATAACTGTCTCTAGGAACTTTCACACTACTGATGGAAAGCTCGCTGGCCTAATCACATGCGTTTTCCCTATCTCTACCCATGGTTGAGGGTGATCACGATGCCTCCCCTTCAGTCCAGCGGTACTTCGCTGGTTGCCAATGACTTGCTGAATGGGGCTGCCAAGGATGCTGTTAGGGTTTGCTTGTCTCCATCAGCACCCTTCAGTGCAGCCCTTCTGGCCCTGGTCTTTTTTTAAATTTGGATGCTGTAGTCCCTTCCCTTATGTGTATTTCCAATCTACCCTTAAATTGTATCTGGGTGTCCCTGTTCTATCCTGTAACCTACACTTTGAACACAGAACTGAAGAATTCATTTACTATATTTGTGTTCCTTTTTCTTCATGCTTTCACCACACTTCCTCATCCTTTCTGTAATCTATTATGCTTGTCATTTTTCCTGTACATACCCAAAGACTGTTTTGTCCTTCTTTATGTTTACTGATTTCAAGAAAGAACAATTACATGTCTGTTCCTTCATATACAGTATCCAAATACAATATCTCCTTGACAGGAACGCACCCCCCTTCCCCGAGGAGCCAAGAGGTCGCGAGGGCCAGTCCCTGAAGCCCTCCCTGCCGGCGGTCACATATAATAACAAATCAATAACATTTATTTATTAAATAAACTAATATTTTAAGTCTAAAAAATAAAAAATAAAAAAGTTTAGAGTTCAAAACAAAGCAGCACCATCTAGTATATTCATATTCAAATCTAAGAAATCAATTTCTAAAGCTGCTGCAATAAACAGCATCAAATACAATTGTTATATGATGAATTGATTTCCAAGGGTGGTAGTTAATGTTTGGAGTTGTTATTTAAAGCAGCATTTTTTTGTATTTGATGCTGTTTATTGCAGCAGCTTTAGAAATTGATTTCTTAGATTTGAATATGAATATACTGCTTTGTTTTGAACTCTAAACTTTTTATTTTTTATTTTTTTTTAATTTTTAGACTTAAAATGTTAGTTTATTTAATAAATAAATGTTATTGATTTATTATTTTTTTTTTGAAGGGTGAAGGGTTCTTTAACTAATGTCTTGTCTGTAAATGTGTTTTTTCTCTCCATATGCTTTAAATTTAATTGATAGGGGTGTTAATTAACTGTTGTATTTAAGGGATGTTTTCCTTGACTAGCATTACCCCTTGATGAAGACTTGTTAAGAGTCGAAGCGCTGGGCGTTTAGTCGATGTCTGTACTACCGCTGTCTGTGATTTCCATTTGCACAGTAAATTTATTTTATATGAAACTTGCTGGTGCTGCTTCGTTTGTGCTTTTTGATATATGTGTGGCTGGCTGCCTTTTTGAAGTTCAGCATTACACCCGATTAAGCTGTGTCGCTTGAATTTGTGTTTGTGAACACAAGGTAATTACCTCTGTTCCCATTCCCCTGGCTGCAATCGCGACCGTTTCCCAGGACTGCTGTTGGGATCTGCTTCTTGGTGACTTTTTTGAGCAGCAGCACAAAGCCGCCGAACTCTATCCGCTTCTGCTGCCCATGGCTCAGCTCCCGACTGAACGCCATGCTGCCCGCCCCCCCACTCACTACCACCCTTGGTCGGCTCTCAAATTTATAGCTAGGTTTGGTCAGGTGATCTGGCGAAAATAACCCATCAGCCCACTTTTCCAGCTGCAGGTTATACAAAATCAACACTAGAGGCGCTGCTGTGCACCTCAGATTCTCTACATTCAAAATGCTATCCTCATAATAGCAACCCTCCTGACTTCCAGGATCATACAGCAGGCTCAGCAACACCCCCCCTCCCCGAGGCACCTAAACTATTTTTCAATAACTTTCATACACACAAACCCCACATATGATTACTTTGAAACCGTGGTCCCCCTAACCTCTCCCACATAAGCCCTGGTGATCATGCTGGCTTTTACACTCGCACACTCAACTTAACACACACACACACACACACACAGGATACTCACTGTACCTCAGCTCTCCCCCCATCCAGACCCCAACTCCCCACCACCCTCGTATGCCACAAATCAGACCCCCTCACTCTTCCCACCATCTTAGCCAGTATCACTCCCAGTCTCCCTGTCCCCACCTCCAATGCAAAAAGTCCTACACCTTACCAAACCCAGTGTCACTCGTCCAAACTCTGTAGGTTAGCCCTCCTACGGCATGCCCTACTACTACTCTTATTACCTGGCAATATCCACCCCAACCCTGGTCCACCCTGCACTGTGGCCCCATCTAGCAGACCAAGTGGGAGCCTTCTGCTAGCTACTCTTAATATATGTAGCCTACCAAAAAAAAAAAAAAAACACATCCCTCCAAGGCTGGATTGCCCAGCATGCACCTGACATCTTAGCCCTATCTGAGACCTGGCTCTCTGAAAGAATACCAAATGAGGCCGTCTCTCTCAGTAATTATTCCATCTTCCAGGCTGACAGGTCCAGCAAGAGAGGGCAAGGGTGCAATCTATTTTAAATCCTCTCTTCATGCCACTGAAGTACAAACCCTATACCACGATATGGTGCCCAGACACTAACAGTTAAACTTAGTCTGGGTACTAAGACCCTCCACATCACTGCGGCCTATATCCCCCCGAGCAACCAAAAACTCGCATTTGACTTTATCCTCCACAGTACTGCACACATACCCAACACTAGTGAAGTTATCATTATGGGAGACTTTAATGTCAATTGGCTATCCCCTGCCTCATCCAGCTTCAAAGACACTGCCCTGTCTTACGATCTTACCCACCTCATCACCTCTCCCACCAGAAGGGACAACAGAACAGGGACAGCCACCCTTTTAGACCTCATCTTCACCAACAGGCCACGGAACATCTCCAAAGCCACTGTGCTCCCAGATGCTATCAGTGACCACTCCCCAATGACCTGCTGGTGGTCAGGAAAATTACCCTATGCCCCCCCATAATCACCTGGCAGAGGCGACTGATAAGAGGAGGCTTAGAGAAGCTCAAAACCCACCTAGCTACCAGCAATTGGCTCCCCATCTACACCACACAGTCTGTAAATCTGGCTCTCTCTCACTTTATAGCCACTTTCAACATGGCCTGCAACATTTTCGCTCCCCTCTCCAAGCAAGTAGTGAAAACCAGAACCACACCCTGGCTCACCACCTCACTACTTAACCAGCTCCAACATAGGGATAACCTATGGCTTAAGGCACTTGACTCCCTAGCACCCAGGATAAGATCAACTCACCGTGAGGCCCGCAACAACAAATGTACCTGGGCCCTAAGACAGGCGGTAGCCACTTACTACCAACATACCCTCACCACCTTTGGGAGACAGTAAAAAATTTGAACAATATAAAGGAACTCAATGGTAAATCCCATTCACCTGCACCCACCTAGCTTACAATAAATGGGGAGATCACCCAGGATCCTTCCTCTATCGCCGAAGCCCTCAACTCTGCCTTCTTGGACCTCTCCCATATTTACCCCCTAACTATTTCACACTATCCCCCCACTGATATCTCGAGTAACAAAATATTATACCCTTTCGGTGAGAGTTATTTCCTGCCTTGAGGCAAAACACTACATTTCTAAAGCTATTGCAATACATGGCAAAGCAATGATTCCCTAGATCTAAAACTCATTAGGCTGACCCTGGATGTCACACTACCCCATCTCACTAAAATTCTCAACCTCTCTTTATGCCTAGGTCAGTTCCCCACAACCTGGAAAAGAGCCATAATCACTCCCATTCTGAAGAGCGGCGACCCCACCAACACAACCAACTATAGACCAATTTCGTTACTTCCTCCTCTCTCCAAGGCCCTGGAGAAAATAGTGTCGGACCAACTATCAGAACACCTGACTAAACACAACCTTCTCTGCCCAGAATAGCACGGATTCCGGACCGGCCACAGTACCGTCACAGCTCTTACTGAGCTCACCTCATTCCTCCATGAGGCCCTCGACCAAGGCTCTATAGCAGGGGCAATCTATGTGGATCTGACTAAGCATTTGACATGGTCAGTCATGAGCTATTGCTTTATGTCCTTCCACAACTTAATGTGGTCCCAGAGGCTACTGCCTGGTTCAAGGACTACCTAACAGACCGTCACAGCAAGTCAGGATAAATACCACCTTCTCCTCCTGTAAAACAGTTTCTCAGGTGTCCCAGAGGGTCTATTCTTGGCCTCTACTATTCACCCTCTTTTAAACTCTCTCCCAAGTCATGGAGCGGTAACCTGCTTACTCTCTGATGATGCGGTAGTGTTTTGGAAACACCCACAGCCCAGCGCCTCAACGAACTCTTCAGGGAGCTAGAAACCTGGTTCACTGAACACCGCCTGATCATCAACTATCAAAAACAAAATCCATGATCTTTGCACACCGACAAAGTCCACACAGCCAGTCGGTTCTCTAATCAAAAACAAACAAGGCCCCCACTGAACATATTACATGTTTTAAATACCTAGGAATTACATTAGACACCTCCCTCTCCTATAATCATCATATACAACTTCCTCCGCTGTTAACACTAGAGTGGGTATCCTCTACAGACTTAAACACTGCTTACCCACCCAGGCCATGCAACTTGCGTGTCACCTCTTCTATCCTCTCCCTAATAGACTACGGATAGTGATATACGGCTCATGGACCCTACAGCCCTTCGTAGCATCAACACTGCTTTGAATAAAGCTTACGCCTAGTCACATGGGTGACAGATTAACACACACACCTGTGAGCTCTATGCTCTGGCTGGTTGGCTAAACTTCCAAGGAAGACTTAAGTACCACTCTCTGCGTTCTAGCGAAAAAGATCCATCTCCAGCTGGCACCCATCGGCCTTCTCCCAATAGTCAGGTAGCCCCAGGCATAATACAAGACTCGCAGCACCATCCTCATTCTTGGTCCCCATTGCAGAACATCCCTTGGGCAAAGATCATTCCGCTACTGTGCCCTCTCTGGCTAAAGACTCTACCCCCATCTCTCAGACCCTTAGCCTCTCCCAATTCAAATCAGCCCTCAGAGTACAACTCCTGGAGTCAGAAAAATGTGACTGTATTAACTTCCTGCCCTCCTCTGGTATTTTCCTTACCCCAATAAAATGACACAGGGTCTCAATAGATCCCAAGAGTCAGCATCATTTAACTCTCTAACAAGGGTTATCCTGTATCGATGCCTACTACTACCACCATCAGTTAACTAAGATTATGCCTGGACTGCACTTGCAGTACTGTTTTATGAATTTCTACCTGTTTACTATGCGTTCTCTGTATTTGTCTACCCTCCACCCTCTGTAACGGACGTGGAGCCTTTGCAAAAGAGTCTGTGACTCAAAGGATTGTAATTCCGATTGTATCCAATAAAATAAAAAATATATATATATAAATATTTCACTATCAAATATGGCACTACACATGACATCAGAAACACCTCTGGAGAGAAAGCAAGCTTATATGTTAGGAAATCATTGTAGCATTGACATCCTATCAATACAGAAGTGGTATCTTGCATACTAAGTGACTCCAATTTGCTATAACCAGTAAGCTACTTACTTCCACTGTTATCACCACTATAGGTACTGTATAACAGAAAATTCTGACTTCCCAAAAGTTTCCCACCTTTTCTTCTACTAAATCTCTCATTCAAAATTGTTAAACTTAATCTTCCACTTGCAAAACACCCTAACAAAAGATTAATTATCCACGTTCTCTAAGATGAAAAAACTAATTGAGTCACAAATCTCTGAACACAGAGTCCAGAGTCAGCACAGTATCTTAACGCCATCTAGTGGCTAAAAATTCAATTATCCCAATACATGAAACTGCTGAGCTATGAAAGGGAAAGAGAATCAAACAAGGTAAGCCAGGAAGTAAACTCAGCCTGGGAAAACAGATAACTTCACTGTGTAGTTGCCAGAATCTTGCTTAACTTACTTGCTTAATCTTAACCAAGGGAATATACCCCTATAATTCCAACATTACAGTGAGTCCTTCCCCAGATGACCTTTTCAATAAAACAGAAATGCATACCAGTATCTCAAACTGATAAACCAACAGCAAACCTATACCTCTGGCAGACAACCACCAGCTTTCAGTGTCGAAAAGAAGTCCAAATTTAACCCCTTAGTCTTCACCATTCTGAATTCAGCATTTCATTTGGCAAACCATTTTCTGGCCTCCTTTGTGTCCATATAGATGAAACACGCCGAGTGCTTTCCAGAGGTGCACCGGCATCAACAAGGAGTGAACACCCAGGCTGAACAGTTGGGTACAGACACCATCAAAACTTTTCCTCTGTCTGCATGGCAAAGGAGACATTAGGAAACAGATGTGTAGTTTGTTCTCCATATGAAAGTGGGAACTACTGTACTGCCACTAATAAAGAATGACCTACCGTAACAGCTCCTCCAGAGAATCTCCTCCACTGATGCACATCTTGTACGGTAAAGCCCTCAATCTCACGACTGCCTAGGAATTTTTGCTGGCTGGGGCATACTGACACGCCTCACCGGCATCTATATAACATGGGCATCCCTAGCATGCCTCAGCTCCCTGCTGGAGACAAGCTCTGAGACTCATCGGTCTGAAAGGGATCGAAGCGACCAGAATCAAACCACCAATACAGGAAAGGTTACGGCAACCTGAGCAGAAATGCACCTTTAAACATCAGAGAGAAGCAGTGTGCGACAGCCGGCAATACTGTCACCCATCACCCGAATAAGAGGGGGAGGGAGAACTCTGGCTCCAGGGAGGAGAGTCTCTCGAAGATCTACTGTTACATTAGACGACCATTCTATCTCCTTCCGAGGACATAGGTGTCAGCGTGGCTTAGTGGGTAGCACATCCGCCTCAGGACCAGAAGGTCGTGGGTTCTCGTCCCACACCAGGACTGGACTCGTACCTAAACGCTGGCACTGTGGGGAAGAGTGCTGTACTCTTGGGTGTGTCGTCCTTCGGATAAGACATTAAACCAAGGTCCCTTCTAACCATCCTGGTGCTGTTCCTGGTGGGCATCCAAGTGGAAGTAAAAGAACCCAAGGTATTCTTCACAAAGAACAGGGGACATTCCCGGTGTGGTGGTCAATACTCACCTTCCCATAAATACAGGCTGTGTGTGGGTGTTAATGTTCGATATGGCTAGTACTACACATTCAGTCACTTCACTACCAGTCTAGCATTGCTTATAAAGCACTTTGGCAAGGCAAGCTTATTTATATGGTGCCCATTCCCAAGGGCTCTGGGCACCTAACAATAAAACTATCAGGAGGAAGCAATAAGTAAAATAAAACTAGATAAAATTCAAAAACAATAAAATTCAATTTTCAGTATTATAATAAATTCAGAATAGCTAGGACACAAATATTTTCAGGACAGGTTAGACAAATTGTGTTGGAATACCTAGTCTGTAAAGGTCAGGCTGAAGAGGTGGGCCTTCAGCATCAGTTCAGCACCCTGATTGAGGGGCCCTCCCGGCCTGCAGGTGGTAGCAAGTTCCACAAGGTTAGCCCGGCAACACTAAATGCCCGGTCTCCCGATGTCTTGAGCCGAACCCTGGGAACGTTCAGGAGGCCCCTCGAAGAGGAGTGGAGGGAGCAGACAGGTGTTGCTGGTGTCAGGCGCTCAGACAGGTAGCCCGGACCCAGCCCATATAGGGCCTTAAAGGTGAGCACGTCCACCTTGAAAAGGGTATACCAACGCTACCGCAACAATTTTACTTCATCCGACACTACAGCGTCAAAAACACTAGGTTGCAGTAGTGTGGGCGCAGGACCCCTGCACTGCTTTCTGAGGATCTTGCACCCCCTCCCCGAAACAACTCAGACTTGGAGTTGATTAAGTAGTGGGGTGGGAGGTAGAGCCCCTCAAAGAAAAAAGTCTGTTGTGACTCCCTTTATGCAGACTGCAAATGCGGTCGACAGAAAGGAGTCACTAACATTGGCCGCATCTCCAAAACATTGATATGGAGATGCTTCTCCTGTGGGGACCAAGTCCCTAGAGTCCGACGATCCGCCAGATAGGCGCCCCAGCCCGGGCCTGATTATTCTGTGGTCAGGATCTGACAAGGCGACTGTCTGGAAGTAGACCCCCTTGGAGAGGTTGGAGGGGTTCAACCACCACGCTAGAATGTTGCACAGAGTTGGAGACCAACATCAATTGCTCCAAATCGTCCATGCACTTATCACATTGGACTCGAAGGTTCCACTGGACTACCCTCATATGGAGGTGCGCCAGGTGAACTGTAGCAATGGCTGCTGCCATGTGTCCCAGTAGTCTGAGCAATGATCTAGAGTCTAGATGAGACCAGTCGAACCTGTGTCTGAAGGTGTTCTGCCCTATCTGGAGGCAGAAAGGCTTTGCCTTGGGCAGTGTCCAGGATTGCCCCGATGTACTGAAGCCTCTGGCTTGGCCAAGGGGAGAATGTGGGGAGACTGAGGGTGATCCCAGCTCTTGGAACAAAGAGAAAGTTGCTTCTAAGGTTCTGAGCAACTGTTCTCGGGTGGGAGGCGTCAAGAGCCAATCGTCCAGGTAAGGAAAGACATAATGGCCATGCCTCCATGAGGCCTCAGCTACTAACATAGAAACATAGACTTTGACAGCAGATAAGGACCGCTTGGCCCACCTAGTCTGCCCATTTCCCTACCCTGAGGATAAACTGCAGATCCTATTTAACTAACAGCCTATTTCTTCCTACCCCTGACAAAAATTGCCTTATGTCTGTTCCATGCATTCTTGAATTCTCCCCCAGTTTTAGACCCCACAACCTCCTCAGGAAGGCTGTTCCATGCGTCCACCACCCTCTCTGTGAAAAAATACTTCCTCACATTGCCCCTGAGCCGTCCCCCCTCTATCTTTAAATTGTGTCCCCTTGTTGTTGCACATCTCTTTCTGAAAGATGCTACCCTCTTGGACTTTGTTGAGTCCACTGAGGTACTTAAACATTTCTATCATTTCCCCCCTTCCTCCTTTCCTTTATTAAGCTCCTTTAGTCTCTCCTTGTATGGTTTCTCTTGCAGACCCTGCACCCTGCACCATTTTGGTTGCCCTCCTCTGAACTGCCACCATCCTGTCTATGTCCTTGCAGAGATGGGGTCTCCAGAACTGGACGCAGTACTCCAGATGGGGTCTCACCAACTGTCTGTACAGAGGGATAACAACTTCCTGTTTTCTGCTGGTGATGCCTCTCCCTATACATCCCAGTATCCCCCCAGCCCTCCCTACCGCCTTCTCACATTGCTTGCCAACCTTAAGGTCATCTGATATGATTACCCCCAGGTCCCTTTCCATTTTTGTTGTTGTTACTACCTCCCCCACCCCACCATCATTCTGTAATCTTCCTCTGGGTTTTTGTTTCCCAGGTGTATTACTTTGCACTTCTTTGCATTGAATCCAAGCTGCCATACTTCTGACCGTTCCTCCAACCTTGCCAAGTCCCTTCTCATCCTTTCCATGCCTCCTTGTGTATCAACCCTGTTGCAGATCTTTGTGACATCTGCAAAGAGGCATACTTTTCCTTCCAGTCCCTCTGCAATGTCAGACTACTGCGAGGCACTTTGTAATGACTCATGTGGCCGAGGACAGACCGAAAGGTAGGGCCTGAAACTGATAGTGGTTTCCTCGAAAGTGGAATCTTCTGTATTCTATATACCTCAGCAGCCTGAACCAGTAAAGGACAGGACGCAGGTCTCCTATTTTCTTTGGAACCAGGAAGAAGTGAGAGTAGAATCTCTTCCCCCACTGCCCCTTTGGAACGGGTTCTAATGCCTGTTTTTGCAGAAGTGCTTGGAACACCTCTTGGATGACAGTAAGATGGGTCTGAGGGTAGTGGGAGGGCAATGGAGGGTTGTCTGGGGGGCATCTCTGAAAATTCAAGTGTGTGCCCCTTTTTCACAAGTTGAAGTACTCAACAATCTGTGGTTATCTTGTGCCATCCTTCTCTGTAAAGCAAGAAATTACCCCCCCCCGCCTTCGCTGGGGGGAGGGGTCGGGAGTCATGCAGAGGATCCTGGGACAGGCAGAGTGGCCAGGGAGGTTCTAGGGGCTCTGGATGCTGAACCTCCAGTGGCCTGAGTAGAGGCTTTCCGTTTGAAGGCACCCTTGGTTTGTTGGCCCCAGGGCTGCTGCTTGGGCGGGCAATGAAAGGGCTGCTTCTGGGAGGATCTAGGCTGGGATCGGTATGTTTGTACCGAGTGCAAGGCCTTGCCTTATTCTTGAAAGTGAGCAATATTATTTTGCGAATCCTCTCAAAAAGAACGGGATTCCTGAAAGGGGCATCCAAGATCTTGGATTTCACATCTGGGGCAAACCCGGCCACCCTAAGCCAGGAGTAGTGTCTGAGGCAAACTCCCACAGCCGCAATTCTACCTGGAGTCCGCCGAGTCATAGGAGACACGGAGAATGCAGGTCCCCATACCCGTCCCCGACTTCAGAAGGTGCAATAGCTCTGACTTGCCCAGAGTATCAGACTGAGCTTGAGCCACCTCTATGGCCTTCTCCCACACAGCATTCTGATACTGGACCGTGCGGGTCAGGAAGTTCAGTGAACAGATGGTGCAGGTGGCAGAGGCACAGACCTTCTTACCAAAGAGGCCTATCTGCCTGTAGTATTTGTCAAGAGGCTGAGTGCTCAAGTGCCCCGGGGGTGAGAGTTCATGGGCAATGTTAATTACTACTGAATCTGCTTCTGGGTGCTCCCCATAAAAGGGCTCCGCATATGAAGAATTATATAGGTGATCTCTCGTCTTGCAGGTCACTAAAGTACAAGAAGAATGTTTCCAAGCAGCCCTGTTGACGTCTGTGAAAGATTCAATGAGAGGAACAATAACCAAGGCCAATCGACGTATCTCTGGGTCTACCTCCTCTGTATCCCATTTCTGAAATGGACTGAATGTGCCTCACCACCTTCATGAATGTGGGGTTATCTTAAGGAGATCGAGGGGTGTCTCTGGGATCCTCTGGGTCAGAGGGTATGTCCTCACCTTCAGACTCCTGCAAGGAGGATGAGGAAGAATATTCTCCCGGCTCGCCCGAGTCCATGAATGGAGAAGGCAAGCAAGGATGCTTATGCCGGTGAGTCCTCGGGCAGTCGGCACCAGCTGCGTCAGGCTGAGGCATCAGCACCTTCCTAGGAGGGGCCGGCTCCGGAGTCAGAGAAGGATCTCTAGGAGTCAAAGCAGGAGGCTTCTCTGGGAGCTCCTTATCTTTGAAGTATGCCCACCAGGTGGCAAACAGCTTATTAAGGTCTGTGGGTGGCTTCTATGGGGGAACCAGCGTCAGGTTAGGGTTAGAAGGCCCTGGCACTGATCAAGCTCCTGAGGCCGAGAACCATCTGGCATCGGACGTTGGACCTCAGGATGCTGGCAGAGTGACAACAGGGTTGGTTGGTGATGGCAGAGGATTACGGGGCAATTGCTGAGGCATCGCCAGAGTTGACAACGGGGTGGCCAGTGTTGGCCAGACAGGTGTGGGCTGGTGACAGTCTGGAGAAACAGCAGACGTCGGCCAAGAAGGGGAAGCCTGTATCAGGGAGCTCGCTCCCGAGCAGGGCAGAAGTGTCATTCTGGCAAGGGAGGTGATCGCATGCTCCTGGCGCCACTTAGTGGTGTTGGCCCCTTAAGTCGGGGTTGACTTAGCAGATGACTGGAATGGGAGGGCAACGGGCAAAAACCCGCTGCACAGAGAGGACACGGTCGAGCCACCTGGCTGAGAACCTGGCTGGTGTAGGGGCCTGAGAGGCTGGAGACGAAGTCCCGAGCCCCAAAGAACATCCACCTGCAATAGTGATAAAGGTAGGAAGTTTTACCAGTTGCAGCCCAGAAGGGGTGAGGGCTGCCAGGGTAGAGGAGGCCAACCTCACATGGGAGGAAGACCCAGATTCAGTCACCACCTCACACAGGAACCTGGATCGGGAAGCTGACCACGGTTTGGTCCTGTGCTTCTACCGGTGCCTGTACTTTCATGAAGACTTCTTTCTGGAGGACAAAGAAGTAGAGGTCCCGGAGGCCGGGGAAGAAGATGTACTCTTGTGAGGCTCCTTCTCCATCGCTGAAAGCTTTTTCCACAGCAAGAAGGCTTCCAGGGTCTTCTAGCGGCAGAGCCCGGTACGCTGATTGAACTCCTGGCAGTGCTGGCATGCCTCAGTGTTGTGGTCTGGGCCTAGGCAAAGCAGACAGGATGAATGGCCATCCTTGTAGGGAAGCTGCTTCTCACAAGCACACTTCATTTGCTGCCATTCTACAGAGGAGGATGGAGAAGAAGACATGCACGAAAAAATTTTGAACTTTGAAGAAATCTGTAAAACAACAAAGCGCAGGAAATGTGGAAAAAATGGCAGTCAACTATAGCAGAAAACATTGGTGAAGGTTCGACTTGCGTGAGTCAACTGCAGGAAACGAACTGAGGTGGGTCTGGGGGGGCTGCCCATTTTATAGGCCGACATCAGGGGCAGTCCCCCGCTAATTTGACTGCTAGCTAGACATTTTCTGTGGGGTCCTCGCGCATGCCGGCTTCAGTACTAATGGTGCTGCCTGTTGCAAGAGCCCCCTCGAAATAAGATCTTAGAATTCATACGCGAAGAGACTCTGTCTTTGTGAAAAATCAAATAAGGAGGCTCTCACATTAAAGCCTGAAGCTTATAAATCCTTTAAACAGAAGTCAATGCAACTAAAAACAGCATTTTCCGTGACAGGAAACGCAAGCCACAACTCATGGCAGGCTCAAAAGGAGTCAACATCAATTTCTCAAGATTTAAATTAAAGTCCCAAAGCTGGACTGTGTTACGGACAGAGGTTTCATATGAAGAATACCTCTCAGAAACGTATGGGACACCTCTAACTGGACAACTGTATGACCAGCAATAGAGGCATGGAAAGCAGCCATAGTGGCCAAATGTACAGAGTGGAATACTGCAGGCCAGAGTCAGACAGGGAAAGCAAGTATTCCAACACAGCATTCACAAGACAAAAAGTAAAACAACAAATGGAAACAGGTAAGCTGACAGTATTTCCTTCAGCAGGTCTGATTAGGATGATCGACAGCGGGAGAAAGAACTGAGGAATGATGGGGCCATCCATGTTACATATGTGCAGACGCTGCATGTCACTGTGGGTGGCCCCAGCTAGCAAAACATTTCTGAGTGGTACCGACACCGATCGCTTACAGTTCCAAAGGTATGGCCTAAAGAAAGAGAGATTCTCAGTGATGATCAGCTACCCCTGGGGGAAAACCCTGAAGCGGGAAAGACCTATGTCCTCATGAGGCAGGCATGGAGGTGCCAGAATAGCGGCTCGTGGTGCACAACAGCACCTTGCTCCTGTGTCAGAAGCCTGCCTTGCAGGGGGAGTGGGACAGGAGGATCCAGTGCCAATTGCTAGAGTAGTGGAACCCAAATCTGTCTGGGCCACTAAGGAGCCATCAAAATCAGGGTGGCAGGCTTGGTCTGTAAAATGACCAGAACCCTCTGTATTAAAAGGAAAAAGCATACAGAAACATCCATTTCCAAGAGAGGTACAATGCGTCTTGCCAGAAAACTCCAGGCCCTGAACAGAGCAGAAACGGGGAGGTTTTGCGTTGTATGGAGACACAAACACGTTTCTGTCCAGACAGCCCCATTTTTTTAAATAGGTCGACCACAATGGAGTCTAAGAATTCCCATTCATGGCAGAACACATAGGACCAGCTGTGGAGATCTGCCAGTGCCTTCAGCGTACTGGCGAGAAACACTGCAAACAGGAATATGTCACATTCCACTGCCCAATGCCAAACTTTCATTGCCTCTCTGCAGAAAGTGTACAAATGTACTTCGCAGTGTTGGTTAATGTAGATAATCACCAATATATTGTCTGTATGGATCAGCAGCTGATTCCCTGGAAGGACGGTGGTGAAGGCCTGTAGGCCAAGCGGAAACAGCCCTCATCTCAAGAGTGTTGCTGTGATGGACTGTATCCAGAGGGCTCTACTTGCACTTGGTTCTGACGGCACAGATGAGCACAATATCCCGAACCCGGGGCATCCGTAGTCAGCAACAGGAAGGGGGATGGCTGGAGGAGTGGGAACCCCATTTCTAGGTTGAAGCAGTCCAGCCACCATAGCAGGGAGCAACGCGAGAGCAGGAGTCACTTATATGAGACACTCCAGCTTGTCCGAATGCTGTTCTTGGCCCCTGAGAAACCAAACTGGGGATCTTTATATGGAGCCGGGACAGGACAGTTAGTATGGTAGCCACCATCAGGTTGATTAATCTTGGAAGACATCTGTTCAATATATAACTGCTGGTGGAGATCAGCTGTGCCTGGGCTACCAGTGCTGTGGTAGTCAGATAGCAGAAATGCCCAACCCAGCACTGTGTCCAGAACAGCCCCTATGTACTGCAGCCTCTGGCAGGAGGAAAGGACCAACTTCTGCTCGCTGACTGTCAAGTCTGAAACAGTGTGTAGACAATGGCTTCCTGAAACAGGGCCTTTAATAGTCATCTATGTAAGGGAAAGAATACAGGCCCTCCCTGCGGAGGCCAGCACCCACTGCATCAAATACACATGCTGCAGAACACAAATCAAGGAACAAGACACAAAATTGGTAGTGCTACCCCAGGAGCATGAAACGCAGGTATTTTCTGTGAGACTTGCGGATACATAGAAACACAGAATTTGATGGCAGATAAGGACCGCTCGGCCCACCTAGTCTGCTCATTTCCCTACCTGATGGATAAGCTGCAGATCCTAGTTAACCAACAGCCTGCTTCCTTCTACCCCCCACTAGAATTGCCTTGTCTGTCCCATGCATTCTTGAATTCTCCCACTGTCCTTGACTCCATGACCTCCTCAGGAAAGCTGTTTCATGCATCCACAACCATCTCCATGAAAAAATACTTCCTCACATTACCTCTGAGCTGTCCCCCTTCTATCTTCAAATTGTGTGCCCTTGTTCTTGCACATCTCTTTTTCTGAAAGATGCTACCCTCTTGGACTTTGCTGATTCCCTTGAGGTACTTGAAAGTTTCGATCATGTCCCCCTCTACCTCCTTTCCTCAATGGTACATATTAAGCTCCTTTAGTCTCTCTCTCTTTGTATGTCTTCTGGTGCAGACCCTACACCATTTTGATTGCCCTCCTCTGGACAGCCTCCACTCTGTCTATGTCTTTGTGGAGACTGGGTCTCTAGAACTGGATGCAGTACTCCAGGTGGGGTCTTACCAATTGTCTGTACAGAGGGATAACAACTTCCTGTTTTCTACTGGTGATGCCTCTCCATATGCATCCCAGTATCCCCCAGCCCTCCTTACTGCCTTCTCATGTTGCTTGCCCACCTTTAGGTCATCTGATACAATTACCTCTTGGTCCCTTTCCATTTTTGTTGCTGTTAGTATCTTACCCCCCATTGTGTACGCTTCCCCTGGGTTTCTGTTTCCCAGGTGCATTACCTTGCACTTCTTTGCACTGAATCTGAGCTGCCATACATTTGACCATTCCTCCAACCTTGCCAAGTCCCTTCTCATCCTTTCCACCCCACCTTGTGTATCAATCCTGTTGCAGATCTTTGTGTCATCTGCAAAGAGACATACTCTTCCTTTCAGTTGCTCTGCAATGTCACTTATAAAGATATTAAAGGAGGATCTGTCCCAGTACTGAACCCTGCAGTACCCGCTAGTAACCCTACTTTCTTCACTGTGGACTCTGTTTACCATTACCCTTGGCGTCCTGTTGTCTGGCCAATTTGTTATCCAGGCTACCACCTTGGGACCCACCCCAATGCTGGCTAACTTGTATATTAATCTTTTGTGTGGGACTGTGCCAAATGCCTTGCTAAAATCTAGGTAGGCCATGTCCATAGCCACTCCCTGGTCTACTACTTTGGTCACCCAGTCAAAGAAATCTATTGGATTCGTCTGACGTGACCGTCCCACTGTGAATCCATGCTGTCTTGGGTCCCAGCCCCACTGGCCTCTAGGTACTCAGAATTCTTTTCTTCAGAATTGATTCCATCATTTTCCCTACCACTGAGGTCAAACTAACTGGTCTGTAGTTTCCTGCCTCTACCCAGCTCCCACTTTTGTGAAGTGGAATCACATCCGCCCTCCTCCAGTCCTCAGGTACCACCCCATCCTCCCATGATTTGTTAAAGAGAGTAGTCAGTGGTGTCACTAGTTCTCCCCTTAGTTCTTTTAGAATTCTGGGGTGAATCCCATCAAGCCCCACTGCTTTGTCCACCTTCAGTTATAAGAGTTCTTTCAGAACCCTTTCTTCTGTGAATGGACTGGATAGATCCTGACATAAAGGTACATGCCCTTCAAGTCCGGTGCAACCATCTAATCCCCTTTCAGTAGAAGGGGAGGAGGGACTGCAAGGAGACCATTCTGAACTTCTTGTATTCTATGAAAAGATTCAGACCTCAAAGGGGTAGGAGCAACACTCAAACTAGGGTAGGTTGTACAAGGGGCAGATCAAACATCAAAAGGGGAAAAAAATAGAAACACCCTATTGGGTGTAGGGGTACATCAGGTACGGATGGAAGGCAAAGGGTAGGCCAAATCTAAAAACTGAAGCAACACCTTATCTAGGGTAGGTGTACAGGGCACAAGTAACAAAAAGGAGAAATTAGTAACATCCTATCAGGAGTAAGGGTTCATAAGTATTTCCAAATAACACAGGGGTGTGTAGGAATTAAGAATGCTGGAAGTGGTGCAGTGTCTGTGGGGCAACAGTTTTCAGCTAGACATTCTGGCAAATACGGTGCTGCCCCATCTGCACACACCTCTTTGTGTTGAGAGAGGAGGTTGCTAGACTCCAGGCCAAGTTGGGTACAGTGCAGGCAACTTCTTTCACCACTTAGGGGCCACCAAGTTAGACACAGTTACCTCAGAAGGTGCTAGAAGGAAGAGTGGCTGGGTCATTGGTGGGCTCTGGAACAGTAGAGGTAGTGGGTCAGATGCATGTTACTGGACTCCCTCCAGGGGGCATTCTTAAGGAAACTAGTCAGTGAACCCACTCAAGGTGGTGCAGTACCAGACCTGGTACTAACAGGGACAGTGCTGCAGACATCAAGGTGGGATGCTACCTTGGGACCAGTGATTACCACACAGTGTGGTTCAATATAAGGAAGGCTGCTGAATTGAACAACAAAAGGGCGAGGGTCCTGGACTTCAGGAGGGCAGATTTTATAAAAATGGGTGAATGCTCCAGGGATGGCATGGCAGGGGGAAATTACTTAAGAGTGAGTGAACATTGGATGATGCTGAAAGTGAAGGCTACAAACCTCTATCTCAAGAAAGTGAGTATGAGGAAAAAGAGACAGCTATGGTTCTTGAAAGATGGCTGAAAAGGTAAAGGCTAAAAGGGTAGTATTCAGAAGACAGAGATTCAGAGGCTGGAGGATAGAGAGTTGTATCAGAAGATGCAGGGAAAGCAGTAAGGAGTGCAAATTTAAGACAGAACAGCACAAGCAGTAATAAGAGAGGACATTAACCTTTTTTAGGTATGTGAGTGAAAAGAGGAAGAACAAGGGAAGGACTCTAAACTTAAAAAGGAATGTGGGGCTGTGCAGAGGGGGACCAAGAAAGGCAGACATCCTGAACAAATACTTCCGGTTCAGTTTTCACACTAGAAGAAGGGGAGAGGCCACAAATAAGTAACAGGGGATCTAGAGAGAGGAAGGGAGGTGGACACTAGTCCTTTCTTGGAGGAGGCAGTCCTAAAGGAACCCGCAAATGTGAAAGTGAACAAAGTAATAGGACCAGATGGGGTACATCTTAGGTTACTGAAGGGGTTCAGGGAAGTAATGGCTGCACCTCTGACTGTCCTATTTATAAGCTCATTGGAAAAAGGAATGGTTCCTGAAGAATGGAGGAGAGCAGATGTGGTCCCACTTCACAAAAGTGGTAGCAGGGAGAATGCGGACAATTTTAGGTCAGTTAATCCAACACCGGTGGTGGGAAAATTAATGGAATCACTGTTGAAGGATAGTGGAATATCTTGAATCTAATAGGTTACACACATGGATTTAAAGGTAGGAGTTTGTGTCAAATAAATCTGATAGACTTGAGTGGGTGACCAAGGAATTAAATCAAGGTGAAGTGGTGGATGTGGCCTGCCTAGATTTCAGTAATGCTTCTGACATCATTCCACACAAGAGACAAGTAAGCAAGCTGGGTAGCTTAGAAGTGGGTCCAAAGGTGATATATTGGGTAAGAAATTGGTTAGGGTATAGGTGACAGAGGGTGGTGGCAAATGGAGTTCAGTCAGAGGAGGGGAGGGTGAACAGCAGGATGCCTCAAGGAGCAGTGCTGGGACTGGTCCTATTTAATGTCTTTATAAGTGATACTGCAGAGGTGCTGGAGGGGAAGGTCTACCTCTTTGCAAATGACACCAAAATATGCAACATGTTGGACACTCCGGGGGGGGTGGGGTGGAAGAATGAACATAGACCTCAGAAACATGAGGACTGGTCAAGAGTATGGCATGTAGGTTTAATGCTAAAAGTACAAAATATTGCAATTTGGGGGCACAGAACCAGTACCAGAATACAAAAAGAACAGAATACAACAGAATGCAAAGAAGTGCAAGATAATGCATATGGTCACGAAACCCTGGCACAATATATCATTTGGGGTGGAGGATATAGCATGCACCAAGCAGGAAAGGGATCTTGGGGTTATCATCTCTGATGACCTCAGGTAGGAAACAGTGTGACAAGGCAGCAGGTAAAGCAAATAGGATGCTGGGATGCATAGGCAGGGGCATCACCAGCAGGAAAAGGGAGGTCATAATTCACTATACAAGTCACTAGTGAGGCCACACCTGGAGTACAGTGTACAGTTCTGGAGACCATACCTACGTAAGGACATAGACAAGGTAGAGAAGGTTCAGAGGAGGGCAACAAAGATGGTGCATGGATTGCATCACAAGTCCTATGAAGACAGGTTGAAGGAACTAAACATGTACTCCCTGGAGGAGAGAGGGATATGATACAGACATACAAGTATCTCTCAGGAGGAACAAGGCAGGAAAACACTATTTTTAAGTGAAAAGATGTTCCAGGACTAGAGGCCATGGGATGAAGTTGGAGGGAGGACGATTCAGAGGAAACATGAGGAAGAATTTCTTCACAGAACGGGTGGTGGACAAGTGGAACACCCTGCCAGAGGAAGTGGTGGGGGCTGAAACAATCACAGGATTTAAGAATGCATGGGATAGACATAAAGGAATTCTGGAGGTCAGGGGTAAGGGGCAACAGACTTCTAGGAAAACTCAAAACTGAACTTACAAGCTCAAATGGGCAGACTGGGTGGGCCATAGGCCCTTATCTGCCGACACTGTCTATGTATCTATGTAAAACTGGGGGAGTGTTACTGACTACCACCAAGCAAGAGAGAGACCTAGAGAGGTAATCATCTCTGATGACCTAAAGGTGGCCTAACAGTGCGACAAGGTGACTGGGAGGGCTACTGGGATGCTAGGGTGCATAGGGAGAGGTATCACAAGGAGACCGAGGGAGGAGGTGTTGCCTTTGTATGGATCACTGTTAAGACCTTATCTGGAATACTATGTACAGTTCTGAAGGCCACATCTCCGGAAGAACAGAGTGGAAGTGGTCCAATGGAGAGCAACTAAAATGTTGCAGGGTCTGCATCATAAGCCATCTAAGGGGAGGCTAAAGGATCTCAATATGTACATCCTGGAAGGGAGAGGGATAGGACAGACTTTTAAATAACTCTTGGGGGTAACTCACTCTCTGGCATGTCACTTTCCCCTTTAAATCTGGCTGGAAAGTCTTCAAACTGGCTCCTCCCACCCACCCGGGTGGTAAATACCTTGGCTCCACCCCATGATGCCAGATCCTTAGCCCGCTAGAAGCAAGATGGTGTGCCTAAAGCTGGGGAGGTCGTGTGGGTGCGTGTGGATGAACAACATATACCACTCCTAGAACTATTGTTACAGGTGAGTAACCAGTTCTTCTAGAAGCATGGATGTTGTTCATCCACACACTATGGCAGACTCCAAGCAGTTCTCTGGGAGGAAGGAGGCAAGGCGCACACCCCCTATTTAAGAAACAAGACATTGGAGAACCGAGGCCCCAAAACCAGCATCCCGACGTGACTCAAGGTCGATGTGGTAGTGGGTAATGAAGGTGTTTGCTGACTTCCAGGTAGCAGCCAGACAGATCTCCTGGATAGGGATGTCCCTGGAAGCAGCCACCGACGCAGCCGTATGGTGGGTAGAATGAGCTCTTAGCCCTCTGGGAGGCTCCTTGCCCACCAATTCATAGCACAGACCTATGCATGATGTAATCCATCTAGCAATGGTCCGCTTCGCTGCAGATCTGCCAGAAGCGGCTTCAGCGTAGGTGACAAACAGCTGGTGAACCTCTCCCCGAATTTCCGCCGTCCTCTTCTTATAATAGAGAGAGCACGTCTGAGGTCCAGAGTATGGAGCCTGTACTTGGCCCGAGGTGTAGTTAGGGTAGTATACCGGCAGAGTCAACACCTGGTTAAGGTGAAACTCTGACACCACCTTCGGAAGGAATTTCGGGTGGGGGCGCAGGACAACTTTGTCCCTGTGAAGGACCAGATAAGGGGAGTCAACTGAAAGCACCTGGAGTTCCCCTGTCCTTCTGGCTGACGTGACAGCCACCAGGAAGGCCGTCTTCCACAAGTGTGAGAGCTCACACTTGTGCATGGGTTCGAATGGCTTTCCCATGAGCTTTGCCAAAACCAGCAAGAGATTCCACGGAGGTGGAGGTTCGAGCATCGGAGGGGATGTGTGATCCAGGCCTTTGAAAAAGCGCCCGACCACTGTCTCCTGTGCCAATGTCAGTTGAACAGCCCACGCCCGGTAAGCAGAAATGGCAGCCAGGCGCACCCTAAGGGTCGATGACCGTAGACCCCCTTTGGAGAGAGAGACAAAAGGTAGTCTAAAATGTTAGCCACAGAGCAGGACAAGGGGTCCAGACTCTTACCCAGACACCGAATGGAAAGCCTTTTCCATTTGAAGGCATAACATTTCCTGGTCGATTCCTTACGAGATGCCTCCACCACAGTGTAGACATCCTCAGAAAGACCCAGAGCCTGGAACTCTAGCCGCTCAGGTACCAGGCTGTGACGTGCAGGGATTGAAGGTCCGGATGGAATACCTTCCCCTGGTTCAATGATATCAGGTCCACGCATGTACAAAGCCGCTCTGGGGCCCTGCAGCTGAGGCTGAGAAGATCTGGATACCGGAACCGTCAGGGCCAATCTAGGGCTACCAGAATCACCTTCGCCTTGTCCCTCCTCACCTTGAGTAGCACCTTGTGGATCAAGGAAAATGGAGGGAAGGCGTAGAGGAGGCCTGGGGTCCACAGCCTCGAGAAGGCATCCCCCTGCAGCGAGCCCTGCTTAGGGGGGCGGGCATGGTACAGTCTCAGCTTGGTGTTCTCCCTGGAGGCAAACAGGTCCACCAACGGTTTGCCCCAACGGGAGAACAGATTGTAAGCTACCTCTGGATGGAGAGACCACTTGTGGGATGTCTGGTCTATGTGGCTGAGAGCATCCGCCAGTTGGTTTGAGACTCCTGCCACATGGATGGCAAGGAGATCCGCCTCCAATCGGTTGATGAGGGTCTAGATGCGGAGCACTTCCTTGCATAGCAGACGGGAGTGCGTGCAGCCCTGGTTGCTGAGGTAGTACATGGTCGTGGTATTGTCTGTCTGGACTTGAACCACTTGACCCCGGAGCTAAGGAGCGAAAGCTGACAGGGCCAGTCTGACTGCTCTGAGCTCCAACAGGTTGATGTGGCATCGGGACTCCTCGGGGGTCCAGAACCCGTGGGCTCTGCTGTCCTCCACGTGGGCTCCCCAGACCATAAGACAGGCAACGGTCGTCAGGACGACCATCAGCTCGGGGCAGACAAACAGGATTCCTTCCTGCAATTGGTCTGGGACGGTCCACCATTGGAGAGCATCCCAGATCTTCTGGGTTACAGTGATCAGCTGGTCGAAGTGACCATATTGCTGAGTCCACTGGAGGGGGCACATGTGCCACCTGGCCCAATGGACCACAGAGGTGCACGCCACCACGTAGCCCAGAAGGAGCAGAAAGTCCCGGGAAAGGCACTAGTGCCCAACCAGAAATGATTGGGCAAAGGAGGAGAGAACCTCCACCCTGTCCGCCGGGAGCCAAGCTCTGGCTTGATGAGAGTCGAGTTCTGCCCCGATAAAGCCCATCACCTGAGAGGGCACGAGTTCCGACGAGGCCTAGCTGGGAGCAGGTTTGGAGGGCCAGATCCATGGACCTCTCCACCTCCTGAAGGGAGGAACCCGCCAGGAGCCAGTCGTCTAGATAGGGGTATATCTGAACTCCTCGACGCCGAAGATTGCCTGCCACCACTGCAGTGCACTTGAAGACCCGAGGGGCCGATGACAGGCCGAACGTCATGGCTCGGAACTCGTACAGGGTCTCTTCAACCCTGAAGCGGAGGAACCGCTGGTGGGACAGACGGATTGGGATGTGAAAGAACGCGTCCTGTAGATCCGGTGAACAGAACATGTTTCGCTCCAGAGATGGTATGACCTGGTTCAGAGTTACCATCCGGAAGGTGCGAGACCCGAGATATTGATTCAGGTCATGGAGATCTAGGATGGGGCGCCAACTCCCCCGTCCGCTTGGGCACCAGGAAGTACCTGGACACGAATCCTGGGTCTGTAGGAGGATCCGGCACTGAAGCTACCGCCTCCTTGCAGAGCAGCTGAGCAACGTCGTCCCGAAGGGCCGACTGAGTGCGAGCCGAGATCCTTTCCTCCTGAGGGGCGCGGGCTCAGCTGGGAGGGTAGTGCTCGAATTCAAGAGGCAATGTCTGGCCGACCACTTTCAGAACCCACCTGTCCGAAGTGATACCGGACCAGGTGGAAGAAAGTGACGGAGCCGGCACCCCACGGGAGGACCCAGAGCTGGCATGACGGGTGTAGGGGTGGCAACCCCTGACCCGTCACCAAGCAGGCTTAGAGGAGGAGGAGGAGGCTCCTGGACCGGCACCTCGGCCTCCTTTATGGGGCTGTTGAGGACCCTGCTTGGGCCTGGGTTGTCAAGCTTGAGCCTGCTGCTGAACTTCTTGATAGGAGGGCTGTCTAAGCATAGGGGAAAGAGTGCTGAAAGAGCTTCTTCTTGCGTATCTGCTGGTTCTTGCCCGAAGAACCCTTTGAAGAGGTAGCATCCAAGGTGGCACTGGACTGCTCCATTCGCTGGAAGTGACCTGCCACTCCCGGACCGAAGAGGTTGGTGCCGAGGAAGGGCATGTCAGCTAACTTGTGCTGAGTATCTGCCGGAAAGGAGGATAACCTCAGCCAGGCCCTGCGGCGAGTGGCCACTGCGGCTGCTAAGGAGCAGGCACAAGAATCTCCAATGTCCAAGGCCGTCTGGAGCTGCTGTTTCGCAACAGCATGGCCCTGGTCACGGACGTGCTTCACTGTGGTCTGCATGTCCGCTGGGAGATACTAACATACTATTTGCCAGCAGTTTAGGCCTTACTGTCTATCAAGTCTGCCCAACCTCAGATCCCTAGTTGGGTGCGAGGCCTCCCCTTGTGTCCTAGAACCCTATCATCCATCCCCACCCCCTGGGACAGGCCATCATCTGATACATCCACTTTCTGTGTCTGTCCCACCCTCTCTTGAAGCCTCCACTGTGGATCTCTGAACCAGCTCGCCAGGCAGTGCATTCCAAGGGTCCACCACCCTCTCAGTGAAAACCTCCTTCCTCCCTCACCCTTCCACCTTCCACCTTCAAACCATGCCCTCTGGTGATACCTCCCTGCTTTAGTCTAAAGATCCCTCTGTGTTTACCCTATTTATTCCTTGATGTACTTGAAGACCTCAATCATGTCCTCCGTTCTCCTCTCCTCCAATGAAAACAGGCAGAGCTCCTCAAGTCTGTCCTCATACGTCAAACCCCTAGCCCCGCATCATCTTAGTTGCCCTCCTCTGTACCTCTCCAGGAGCTGCATGTCCCTCTTCAAGTGTGGTCTCCAGTACTGTACACAGTACTCAAGGTGTGTCTAACCAGTCCATTGTACAGCGGCAGAATCACTTCCTTGCTCCTAGAGGTGATCCCCTCATGATGCATCCCAACATCCTGTTTGCCTTGATAGCTGCTCTCCTGCACTGCTCAGAGTTATTCATACATGCATCCACCATGACCCTAGGTCTTTTTCCCCCATTGAGGCCTCAGCGCCTCCCTCCCAGGGTGTACCTGTGTTTTAGGGTTCCCCAGCCAAGGTGTAACTTACATTGCACTTGGGATACTGAAATTTAATTTCCATGTGTGAGCCCAGCTTTCCAGGGTGTCCAGGTCCCTGCAGGCCAACCTCCCTCCTTCCTCAACTTCTGCTCCCATCTTGGAGTCATCAGCGAAGAGACTCATTTCACATCCTATACCCTCCTGATGTCAGATATGTATGCATTAAACAGGATCGGACCCAGGACCGAGTCAGCAGTGCCCTACTACCAACCTCTCTAGGGTTCGAGGCTCCCCACAGACCACTACTCTGGAGTTCGTCCAGTTAGCCAGTTTTCAATCCATCTGACCATCAAGGGCCTACTCCTAACCCCATCAGTTTCTCCACAAGACCATTGTGGGGGACAGAGTCAAACGCCTGCTGAAGTCCAAGAATAATACATCCACAGGCTTTCCTGTCCAGTTTTGATGTTACCCATTCAGAGACTCCACAAGATTGGTTTGACATGATCTACCTGGCACAAACCCATGTTGCTGACTATCCAGACCTCCCATCCTCCAAGTACACCCCAATCGTTCCTTTAGTATACTCTCCATTAATTTTCCCACCACCGAGGTCAAACTGATGGGTCTATAGTTACCTGGTACTTCCCTCGACCCCCCTTTATGGAATGGCACCACATATGCCTCTTGCCAATCCCTAGGTACCCTCCCTGTCACAAGTGACCTGTTGAAGAGCTCCGCCAGGGGTGCAGCCAGTATGTCCGCCAATTCCCATAGTACTCTCGGATGAATGCCATCCGGCCCAGGAGATGTCTTTCTTTAGGGCCTTGAGGGCTAACCACACCCTTTTGGCGGAGATAGCATCATCCGTCCCCTCCACCTTACTGGCCTTTTTATCCTTATCCTGATGTGACACCCTGGGTACCTCCCTCCTGCTCCATTTCTGTTGCTCCCTGATCCCACTCACTGCCTTCCTATCCCCATCGTGCCTTGCTTTGTAGATATCCCATCCTCCCTAGTGAACACAGAGAGAGTACTAGTAAATACCTCTGCCTGGTCCCTCGCCTTCCACCCCACCCTCCTTCTGATCTCAATCTGCTGAGATGGCCCTTAGTTTTTCTCCGCTCCCCAATGTACCGGAAGAACCCCTTTTCCCCTCCATGTATCCCTGTGCCAGCCGCTGCTCTTTACTGGACTTTGCTCCCCTCACCATCCGGGTGACTTTTCTAGATGCAAGATGGTACATTTCCTTATCCCTATCCCCTCTTGTTGTTTTGTATTTTTTGTAGGCCATCTTCTTTTCTCTGACCGCTACCTGAACCTCACTGGACCACCAGCATGGTTTATGTGACCTTGCTCCCTTACGTTTCACCTTAGTGCAGGTCCTGACTGCCTCATGAAGTCCCCGTTTTATGACCTCCCATCTCCTTTCCACACTCGTCATTGATGTAATCCCCTTAAAGTGATCCTTGAGAATATTTCCCATGCCCACAAAGTCTGCCCCCCTGAAGTCCACTGCCAGTGTCCTAGATCTCACCACCCCCCTCCCCCCATGCTTATTTGAAACCAGACAGTATTGTGGTCACTCCCAGTCAGGGGATCCTCTACAACCAGGTCCCTTACCAGATCCCCATCTGCCAGAACCATGTCCAGGACATGCCCCTCCCTTGTGGGCTCCATCACATGCTGTGTTAAGAACACATCCTGGAAGCCGTCCAGCAGCTTCTGCTCCTTGGCCTCCTTAGAGGACATGGTTCCCCAGTTTGTACCTGGCATATTAATGTCCCCCATCAACACCACCTTCCCTTTTGTCACACTGGGCAATGATGTTGCCCAGCAAAACCATCCTCCAGAACATCACCCATCCTGGGGGCCTATATACTACACCCAGCTTGACCTTATCTCCTGCTGGGGATTGTAAGGTGACCCATAAGGCCTCCACGTTTCCCTCTGCCTCTTCTACCCTAGCACTTTCTATGCCATCTCTAATGAACATAGCCACTCCACCCCCTCTGCCCTCCTTTCTATCCTTCCTCAGCATAGAGTACCCCCGCACGTTTAGGTCCCAGTCATGGTTTTTGTTGGCCCACGTCTCCGTGACCGCCGCCACATCCACTCCACCCCCCCACCCCCCGAACAGCATGGCCTGGAACTCTGGCAACTTGTTTCCCAAGCTCCTGGCATTTACTAACACCAACCCCACCCCTTATCCCTGATCCCTTGTCAACCCCACCCAGGTTCCTTATACTTCCATCCTCCTCTGCTCCTCCTGAAACCTCCACCCCAGTCTGTTTCCCTCCCCGGTGGGTTTGAAGGCTACTCCCTCATCTGGAGGAGAGGGCTTCTGGTCAGCCCCTCCTTTATCCCTTTCCCTCACAAGTTTAAACCCCACCTTTCTTGAATGTAGTCAGCCATCCCCTGTTTAAGGACTTCCTTCCCTAATGGGCAAGATGAAGCCTGTCCTTGGCATACAGTCCCTTATCCTCCCAAACTCCTTTCCAGTTCCCTAACACCCCAACCCACTCTCTTCACCCACTTCCTGAGCCAGTCATTAACCTCTGTGATCTTCATTTTTCTCCACTGAGGCCTTTGGTACTGGCAATATCTCTGAAAGGAAATGTTACATCCATTATCCCGACAGTCTCTGGCAAGTTCTTGAACCTTGCTTGGATTTCAAACGCCTTTCCCTCTAGATTGTTAGTTCCCAAATGCACCAGAAACCGTTTCTCCACAATCCCTAACCAGTTCGTACACCATGAACTTTGCTCTGTGCACTGTCAGCCCAAAGATACTCACTACCTTCACCTGGCTATGGCATCCACTCCCTGTCCCTCCCACTGGATACCCCTAATCATCGAGTCTCCAATAACAGAACCTTAACACGCCATCATCCTTCTGGTTACCTCCACTATGCCCTCTCAGCCCCCATCCTCCCTTTATTCGTGATCTCAATTCCATGGGAGTCTTCCTGCCTTATTAGAGACCCCTTGTCACCCTCCCCTTTGTGCCTCCCTCGTTATTTTGCCCATTTAACTCAGACCCCCTCTGAATAGGTGTCCCCTTTAACCCTCTCTTATCTGAACCGTTTATCCTGGCCCTGATGATTTCCCCTTCCCCCACACCACCATCCTCCCCCCTTGTAATAGTACCCCTACCTCCAGAGGCTCTCTGTGGGTCCCCTTTAGCTAGGGCCCCATCCTTGGTACTGACCCCCCTGCTGAGGGGGGGCTCCTCCCCCACCTCCTTGTCTCCCAGTTTCTCTCCAGTCATGCTTTCCTCCTCATGTCTGCAATATGTTGCATCTCCCCCATCTGCTTAACATTTATGTTTCCTCTTCTCCCTCTGGGACTATTTCTATCCTTTCCATTGCCGGTCTGTGATGCCCTATGGGTATCCGACTCCCTCCCCCCGGCCTCTGTATCAGTTTCTTCATTTCCACCAACCCCTTCCTCCCCCTCTAGTTTGCTTAGTAGCTCAAATTTATTGCGACACTCTATGTCAGCCTCCATCAAGTAACCCAAGTTTCCCCTGACTGCACCTCTAAACTGCCCCTCTTTCTCCCTTCTTGCTCTGTTCTCCTAAGGAGCTCCCTTCCCACAGTCTGCTGTTTAGGCTTCCCCACAACAGCCCCTCCTGACTCTTCCCCCTCCACTCTCTTTGTATTCGGAATGTTCACCCCACACGCTTTCCTCTTAGCGTCAACATCCCGATCTAAGGGTCCTCTGTCCCTAATATCCCCCCTCCTGCTTGCTATAACATAATGCCCTGTAATTTCAGAGCGTTGCCCCAGCCTCCCCTCAGCCCCACCCTTCTGCTGACCATATCCACACCCCTTATCCTTGGGCACCCCAACTCCCCTAGCTTACTCCTTAACCAATATACTTCACTCCTGATACAAGATAGCTGTCTACAGAGTGGGTAGCCTCCCTCTCTCCAGGCCCAATTGAGAATTATTCCATCCCACAGCCTGTGCAGCCTACAACCCTTCCAAGATGCCTGCCATGGTGGAATATGGCCACCCTGTTTGTCCCCCTCTGTTTATAATGGCACTCCCTTTTCTCAGTCCCTTCCCCCTGGAATACAGTTACTCTCTATACTGACTGAAATTATTTACAAACCCAATTTCAACCCCACCAATAAAGTTCCCAAGTCTCACAAACACATACAGTCCAGTGTGTGTCCAGTCCCACTAACAGTGTGTGTATGCAGACATCAGGTAGCGTATGATGTCACAGGCCCACCAGTTCCTGTTGCTTCAAATTTCAGTCCTAAACAGAAATACACAGCCCACAGAGCCACACACAAACAGGGTGGGTGGGAGGCTCTTACCAACACCAGGCAAACATCACATTTAAATTTCACTCTAATTATCACTGCCAAACAAGTGTTCCCAAGCCCCAAAAGTTACAATATCACAGCCCAAGTAACAGTTCTAACTCAAAGTAGTAATTTTTAACACACAGAACTAATTTCACATACAAAACTATTCAAATATTTCAGTTAAAACAGAATATAAACCCAGACCTCTGTCCTTACCAGCCTCCTGCTTATATTCCCAAGAGATGAGGGAGGACTTCATCTAGTGACTCCAAGAGGGCATGAGAGAAGTGTGCCATGATCACAGTCGAGTTGGCCTGATGCAGGCCCAAGGACGAGGCCGCATAAACCTTCCGGGCAGAATGGTCCATATTCTTGGACTCCTTGTCCAGAGGGCGGTCAGTGTCAGCTGAGCTACCCGTGCGTCTAAACACAGAAGCAGCCACAAGGCTTTCGGTCGAGGGATGCTCTGTGAAACCCAGGGATCCCATGGGTACTGTATACTTGCAGGCCATGCGGGCTGACTGAGCTGGGCAGGAGGCAGGGCGCTGCCATAGCTCAACGGCCGGGCCAGCAATGGCTTCGGCCACTGGAAAGGCCTCCGTCGGGGTATCCCCCCCTCTTGAGGATATCAGTGAGGGGTATCCCACCTTCTTTTGGATAGGCTCCAAGGGCATTCCGGTCGATTCGGAAATCAGGCACAGGATGCCCTGAAAAGAGGAAGGACCTTCCTCCAAGCCTGCCACAGATGACTCGTCATCCCCTGGATGCGAGTGCAGGCCAGTGGCATCAGAGTCCAAAGAGTCGGGATATAAAGGTCTCCCGCCTATGTCTCCCTCAATACACCGACAGCGATCAGGGACAACAGTAATGGACAGACGATCAGGGGAGGCCGGTGTCTGTCCGATCCTCTTTCGAGGGAGCCCCTCCCTGAGGCTGCTTAGGCGTTGGTTCCACCAAAATCGGTGGGGAGACCAAAACAGGCAGAGCTGGAATGCGTGCCGGCCCTACGAGTGGAGGAACCAAGATCTTCGGTTCCGGAGGGGTCGGCGTTGGCCTGAGAGGCTGGGGCCAAGTAATGGCCAGTGTTGCCGGCGGAGCCGGCTTCTGACCTGTCAGAATCAGCTGTTGCCACATGAGATCCTCATAATGTTGACAGAGTTTCCGTCTAAGTCTCTCCTCGTCCGAGGAGGATGAGGATCGGTGGTGACTCCTCTTCCTGGAGTGCTTGTGACCTTTCTTTGGTTTTTTGACTGAAGGGGTCCTGGTCCTCGATCGAGACCGACGGGCTCGGCTCATTCGATCAGGAGAAACCGGAGTCAGCGGGAACCGGGGTTCCGGCACCTTTCCCTCGATCAGGACACCCAAGGGCTGGGTCTCCTCGTCAGGGAAGGAAAGAATAGGTGTCCTTTCCAAGGAGTCGACCGGAGTCGGTGACAACGGCTCAAGTGGGTCGAGAGAAATCTTGGCCGGTCCAGCAGTTTCCTCGGCCTCAGTGCCTTGGCCTGACGAAAGGTCAGAGAAGCCGGCGGCCGAGGAAGTGATCTTGACAGTTGAGACCGCAAGTTCCTGAAATCGGACCTCTCGGCCCCAGGAACGTCTTCTTCGGGATGAAGACGACTTAGGGTCCTTGTCCCTTTTCCTAGGGTGGGAGGAGTGCAAGCCAGAGGGCGCCTCACCCCTGGTGGGGAGAGACTGGCACAGCTCCCGAAAGGACCCAGTGAAGGTAGAGCCAAGGTTAAGAGGCACGAAAAAACTTTGGTTGGCCGAAGCTTGAGCAGCTTCCTCTTCGAAAGCCGCCATCTGGTCAAGCTGCTCGGTGGATCCTTCGGCCGCGGAAACCACCACCTTGCCTCCTTCGATTTCACTGATGGATTGCAAGCTCTGGTCTCCCCAGTTTTAGGCACGTCTTGCGGTCGTCCAGGACGTTGGGATGGAAGGCCAGACAGATGGTGCAAGAGGTGGTGTCAAGCATGACACCCAAGCAGTAGACACATGAGAGGTGGGGATCAGTGCGTGACATTTTCTGTCCGCAGGGATACCGGTAAAATCTGGGGGACGACCTGTCCTCCATGTCCAATGCGCTCGGATCGGTATCAAACTCTGATGAGTTTTAAAGAAAGTGATTGCGGTGAAAACAGTCGTTGAGAATCCAGGGCCTACGAACTGCAGAAGTAGCACGAGGGAACCTGAATCTTCCAGTGGAAAGGAAGATCTAGTGTCATGGGGCGGAGCTGAGGTATTTACCACCGGGTGGGTGGAAGGAGCCAGCTTGAAGACTTTCTGGCCAGATTTAAAGGGGAAAGGGACATGCCAGAGAGTGTGGATGAACAACATATCCACGTTCCTAGAAAGTATTTTTCAGAAGAAAAGGTGCTCAGGAACAAGGAGACAGTCTATGAAGCTGGAGGTATAAATTCAGGAGAGATGCAAGGAAGTATTTCTTCACAGAAAGAGTGGGGGATTCCTGGAACAGCCTACCAGTCGAGGTGGTGAGGGCGAAAACAGTGGTGGGGTTCAAGATAATATGGGACAGACATAAGGTAATCTTAGTGGAAAGGAATGGGAGAGGGAGAAAGCCGGAGATCAAGCAGGATCTACGGTGATACTGTAGGGTATGGAAAAATGGTCAGATTGGGTGGGCTAAGCAGTCCTCATCTGCCAACAAATTATACGTTGCTATGTTTAGGCATCACACTACAGGTCAAGGCATTTATTCTTGTTTTTGTCCTTTCCCTGCAGACACCTGCATGCTTGGGCTCCAATGCATACCCGTGCATGCAGATTGTTTGATGCCACAATTAACAGTCAGGTGTCCATCCTCCCCTCCCGCTCCTGTGGTCATGTAGACCGTGATGCTGCAGTGGAACTGGGTTCCAGCTCTATCTGTCAGAGAACATCCTCTGGATGCTGAAGTCTTCTCCCCCAGCCAGCCTTCTGACAATCAGGATTCCCAGCATCAGCCCTGCCACTAAGCTGATGGGCCAGCTTCAAGGATATCACATTTTCAACAATCCTTAATTTGCTACACAGCTCCCTGATGTTGCCCTTAACCTCTTCTACTCTGATCTGCTAGACTGTTGGTATGTAGGTGTTTCAGAATGCCTGCCCCTCTCAAAAAAAACACCATAACTCACCCTTTCCAACTGGGGAATTACCATTTCTTTTTTTGAAATTAAGTCAGCTTTATTAGTTTCTGAGTATAAATGACATGAAACAAGGAGTCTTAAGTCAACACAACTGATGCATGTACATGGACAGTTCCATGTCCCTCCCTCCCTCCTTCCCACCCTCTTCACCTCTCCCCATCCTTCCCTCCCCACCCCAATGGCATCAGATTGTTAAATCTGAAAAGATGTAGGAATTCAAGAAGTGCTTAGCTTGGCTTAGATCCAGTTTGCAGTAGATAAAGAGAATGCATTTGTTCCCAGATCTTCCTTTAGCTTGGTAGGCGATTGTGCAGGCTGGCATTTGGTTGCTCAGTTCTTAAGTTAAGTAATAATTCCTGCAACCATTCTGTATAAGTGATTTTATCCATGTCTTGCAAGTGACGTAATATCAACTTTTTATGTGAAACAGATATTAATGCCATGAAGTATTTACATTGGCGAACGGCTATACCTATATAATCACCCATCAAGCATATTTAAGGGACAAAAATTTCTATACCTAACAGGGGATCAGCCTTTTGTCTGATGGTGGCCCAAAGAGATTTAACTTGAGGGCATTTGCAGAATAAATGCAAGAGGGTACCCTCTGCTTGTTGGCATCTGACACAGTTTGAGGATAAGTTCCTGCCCAGCTTGTGAAGCTTCACTGAGGTCCAGTACATATTACTGAGAAGCTGGAACTGCATTAACCTTAGCCTGTCCTGTGTAACGTATGTATATCAGTTCTGCCAAATCTTGCCCCAGTCCAGTTCTAAATTAGGGAACTGCATGGTCCAGTACCTTAATATGCCATCTATGGAGGAGAAGGCTCTATCAAATAAGCTGGTATAAATCTTAGAAACTGCACTGGATAAGCTAGCTATGAGTGAGAGGGAATTAAAGTATTCCCATCATCTTCCCCACCTAACAACACAACTTTTTTGTTAATTAACAGATGCCTGATTTGGTAAACTTTAAAGATTTGAGATCGATCTAGTTCATATTTTCCAAGGATATCTCCAGAAGAACTGCATTCTCCATCTGTGAAAACATCTCTGACGTTTACCTCCACTAACTGGTGAATCTATTGAGCTCGGATTATTTTACCTCCCATTTTAAAGTCGGGTTTCCCCATCAGTGGTTGGTTTAAATCCTTTTATATTTGTACTTTAGGAAGGAACAAAGCTGAGCATGGATCTTCACTGACACTGCTATCTGGGAGTTATGTAACCCAGAGGGAAGGTCCTTCGGTGTAGTATGCATAAGAGCTTTTGGGGAAAGCCCTGCCGAACAAATCGGCTCTACATCTACTTTAAGCCAGATGGGCATGCACAAGAGGGAGTTCAATTCCTCTGCCCTAGTGATCCAACGAGGTATTTACTTGCTTGGCTAGCCAAGTAGTAAAGCCCAAAGTAGAGCAGTCTGAGACCCCCTGGAGTTTTAGGTACAGCCATTTTGTGATGAGCCCTTCTCTGGGGTTTACCTAACCATATGTAGTCTGTGAGGATAGCATGTACTTTTTTTTTTTTTTAAACCATTTTAAGGGTAGCCAGGAGTTTAACATGTTAAGAGGGTAAAAAATTATCGGTAGTATATTCATTTTTACTACACTGTTGCGCCCCCAGATCGAGAGGGGGAGAAGTTTCCATCGAGTTAAATCCTGTTGTATTATTTGTAGTACTGCCTCCAAATTGAGTTGCCTCATTCTAGTTTCACTCCTAGCTAGGTTAATGCCTAAATATTTCAGGCTATGGTGGTTCCATTGTAGTCCAAGTTTCACTATATCACTTTTAATCGTTTTATTATTGAGGGGGGAAAACTAGAGTTTTGTGAAGGTTAACTGTAATTAGGGAACAAAATTGTATTTTTAATGTTCTCTAGTGTAGCTTGAATTGATTCCTGCGGGTGGGTGAGATGCAATATTATGTCATCCGCATATGCGGACAGTTTCAGATCCTGGAACCCTGTCTTTATACCCTGTATTCTGGGATTTTCCCTTAGTTTAAGTAAGTAAGGGCTCAAGGCAGATGTTAGAGAGTAGTGGCGATAGTGAGCATCCTTGTCTGGTCCCGAATATAGTGGAAAGGTGGCAGAGAAAACCCCATTACAGTATATTCAGGCACACAGATTCTTGTAGAGAGAGCTAATCCACTGTAGAAATTGTGGGGAGGACCAAATCTATTCATGGCTCAGAATAAAAATTGCCATTCAACACGACTGAAAGCCTTCTCCACATCCAGGGACAATACAGCTGGTAAATCTGAATCCCTGGATATGGAGATGCTGTGGGCTGGTTTGCATAGATAGTCTGAGGAGGTCCATCCTGCCATAAACCCTACTTGTTCTTGATTTATTATGGAGGGTAATACTTTTATTTCTTCCGTTGGCTAATAATTTGACTAATATTTTAATGTCATAGTTCAACAGAGAGACTGGTAACTTTTTCTTCATATTTACTGGGTTTATGTAAGGCTACTATTAAGGCTTCCTTCTACAGACTCAGCCACTATAGCCATTGGAACAGTCTCTGTAGCCAAGGGGTTAACTTTCCAGCAAAAACTGGGGGAGAACCGGTCTGGACTCAAGGCTTTATCCAGTGGTAAGCATTTAATAACCATATGTATATCAGTTTTGTTGAGGGGGCTATCAATCCTGCCTTTTGATCTTCATTTCAGGTTGGTAGCGGAATAGATTCAAGGTACTTTTGTCTCATCAGGGAAGTGCTCCATTGAGATATAGTGTTCCTGATAATATGATGCAAATTCAGTGGTAATTTCTTTTGGGGTTAGTTTCATGGTGTTGTCCGATAGTGAGCGGATGGCTTTTATAATTCTAGATACCTCTTGCTTTTTAAGCAGTAATGCAAGTAATCTGTCGGCCTTTTCACCTTGGTCTATATAGGTAGCTCTAGTTTTGAGAATGGCAAATTCAGCTTTCTCATGCAGGAGCTCATTATATTGGTCCCGAAGCCCTAATAATGTATATCCGTCTTCCTCAGTGGTATTAGGTGAGAGGTCTGCTTCCAGGTTACGTATCTGAGACAGGAGTTCAGATGCTTCCTTTTCTCGCACACGTTTCTCGGTAGACGCAAGGCAGATTAGTTCCCCTCTGATAACGCATTTTAATGCTCCCCACTCCAGATCTATTCTACCTGTGGAGTTTAGATTAAGCTCTGTGAAGTGATCTACTGATTGGGCAATTAAGTCAACTATCCCTTCCTCCTTCAGCATTTGGTCATTAATTTTCCAGATTATTTCCCTTGGTAAGTAAGGGGGAAAAGGTTAGTTGGCACCAGACAGTGAAGTGGTCAGAGATCATTCCAAGTTCCATACCACTTCCTAGCAGCCCCATCAGGAGTGTATGGCTAACCAAAAAATAGTCAATTCTAGATGAAATTCCATGTACCATGGAGCAAACCGTGTATTCTCTATAGTCAGAGTTTATCGTCCACCAAGGGTCACACAGTCCAAGTTGGTCGGATAGAATCTTTATGGAACGCTGGGCTGGAGACCGACCTTGCCTTCTCCTGTCCGACTTGTCAATGTCAACGGAGAACGGCAAGTTCCAATCTCCACCTAAGGGAATAAGAAACACTGAGAAAGGTGCCAGGGCCGACAACAACTCCATGAAAATTGAACAGGTACCTGCATTAGGTCCACATATTCATCCTAGTACTACCTCTGTCCGGTCTAAAAGTCCCTTTAGGAGCAAATATCGCCCATTTGGGTCTCGGATGAATTGTTCACAGGCAAAGGAAGACTGCTGAGAGAGTACGATAGCTCCCCCTTTACTTTGTGTACTGTTCCCCGCAGTATATATTTGGCCAATATATTACCTGCAGAATAAATTAGCCTCAGTCTCTAATAAATGTGTCTCTTGCAAAAACGATATGTCATCTTTAAGGTGTCTAATATGTTTGAGAATTTGATTCCTTTTTGTTTTGTTATGAGCCCCTCTAATGTTCCATGAAATAATTTTTATGTATTTAGCCATCCCTTCTAATTATGTATGCCCTTCTTGTACCCAAATGACACGCATCATAGATACATACATAGATACATAGACAGTATCGGCAGATAAGGGCCTATGGCCCACCCAGTCTGCCCATTTGAGCTTGTAAGTTCAGTTTGTTTTCCTAGAAGTCTGTTGCACCTTACCCCTGACCTCCAGAATTCCTTTATGTCTATCCCATGTATTCCATATATCATCCCTACTATATATATATATAATATATATATATATATAATAATCTCTATCTAGCTATAGCTATATCTATATCTATATCTATATTTATATATCTATCATCCCTACAAGTCTGACTTTGGTAATATTCCTGATGCCCTTCTCTCCCGTACATCCATTCCCACACAAACCCATAATCAAATATATAAGTCCCACCAAAAAGTTCCCCCTAAATATGTGAACATTAAGTGATTTAACATGTATTTCCATTTTAAATAAAAATCCCCAGTTTCCCTTGTATCAAGTAAACCTCTAGTGACCATAACTGTTAATAGCACAGTAAGGCGCACATACCCCCCCTCCCTCCAAAACATAATTTCCACGGTCCATGATGTCTACCTTTCCGCAGTACCCTCTTCCGCCCTCCCCCTCTACTGAATTAACTGAAGACAGATCTGGATGAACCCTCCCCACAGAACACATTTTAAGTATCCAAGTTCTCTACAAGAGGAAACCTCCCTTGTTGTCTCCATAGATCGTGTTCTGCTCATGTCCTATCTATCTAGCTTCGGTGCAATACCAGAGTTGGTACAATTTACTCCCAGAAAGTAACTCTACTGAACAACTGCATACCCCCAACTGCTGGAACGAACAGAAAAACATTGCAACTTTTAAACAGTGATTAAAGTACATTAGTTAGTTTAAAGTTCCCTTTCCTGGGTAGAAATATAAAGTGTCCAAAAAGTTCACATCTCTGTCAAACAGAAAAGAATCTTCCCTTCTTCCTAGTTCTGACAATTGTCCAGTACATTGCGATTACCAGGGGATGGAATACAGTCAATAAAATTGGAATTTTATGTATTTAGAATTCCTTACGTAACCACCTTATTAACACCCGATGCTGTAACTGCCACTAGTCAAAGCCGTACTCAATACTTATGACAAAGTTTATTACTAAGCTGCTAAGGACGACATAACTCTGGTATTGTTTGCATCCATCCTACCTGTACCAGCTTGTTTGTATCTATGTCTTAATTTTACTGTTACACTTATGTGTTGTACTGCTATACTGTGTATTTTGGTTTGTCTTACTGTGACAAGGTACCTTTGTAAATGAGCCTATGGCTCAAAGGTTTTCCAAACCGCTGTTTAAATAAAATAAAAAAAATTAAAATAAATAAATTGGATCGCTTTGAAAAGTAACAGGTTGTTCAATTAAATTATAATGTTCCTTGATAATCTTCAAGGAATCAAGTCCTGGCAGGACAAGCCAATCGGCAACGTATACATTTACAAATGTGCTGCATAGCAGGTTAGTCTCTATTGTGAACATCTTCATTGACTAGACTGCACTATCCAGCCTTTGTTGGGAGTTTAAGTCTTGTCCCCCCCCAATAGGAATAAAACAAACACTCACATGAAACTTTTCAGGTCGCCGACAGTTTTGTTACCACTGCGTAGAGCATCTCTCTTGCACCACTGCAGCAAATACACAAGCAGTCCTCTGCGTGCCCTAGGGTTTGGGGAAGTAGGAGACCAATTGGCACTCCGGATGGCATCTTCTCTGTTTCAGGCCTCTACTTAGGGCCCGGGTTCAAACTCAAGAGGCCAGATCCTTAAGAAGACGAAACCCACACGGCAAACTGCAAGGTCCATTCAGCGGTTCTTGAACAGGTCCGGTAAAGCCTCCATCAGGGCAGATTCTGCTATCTTCAGGTCCTCGTAGGTGGTCCAGTTGCCAGCAAGAAGGACTTGGAATCTCGCAGGGTACCCCTTTTTAAACTTGATGCCCACTGCTATTAACTTGGTGACCACTGGGTGAAAGGAGGCTCTCCTTTGTCGCACTGTAACGGGCAAGTACTGCACCACCGGTAACTTGGCTCCTTCCCATTTTTATCTCCTGTAATTCTCTGATTTTATTTAAAAAAATACTGTAGTTCCTGATAATTTAGGAAATGGAATATCAGTGGACAAGGTGGTGTACCAGGAGGTGGCATGGGGCACAAGGTTTTGGTGAGAGTTTTCTATTGTGTAGTTAGGCCCAAATGGAGACGGGCCTGCAAGTTTAGTATTGAGCTTTTGGGTAAAGAGAATGGTGACGGAACCACCTACTTTTTTAGGTAAACCAATTATTACAGCGTTGTTTCTCCGGCTCCAACCCTCCAGGTCCTCTACCTTTGCTTCAAGCTTAGCCATCCGTTGTTTGGTCGCCACAATCTCTGGATCCGTTCGGTGTCCATTTTCTCCAGGGATTTGATACGTTCCTCGTCTCCAGTGCTCCTGGATAGATGTTCCAGAGCCCCCACCACGGATTTGAGTTCGGTTGTAAGGGACAGGAGTTCCTCAAGAAAAAGGGTGAAATTCTGGCAAGAAGCAGTCCATAAGAAGAAGATTCTGCTCTGCCAGTGTTGTTGTGGAGCGTCTGCTAGTGGCAGGCTGAGGCCTTGTTTTTTTGCTGGCCTTCTTGGGCATTGATGGCGGCGTATGTTGAGGTAATGCCGCTGGCATTTCTGCTTCCATTTCTGCCTTTCAGGATCAGGTTGTCTGCTCGTAGAGCCTGGCATTTAATCCAAGTAAGTACCAAATGTTTGTTCTAAAAAAGGTTATATTCCATGTGAATTTAAATTGGGGTTAGCGGGAGTGCTCTGCAAGAGCTGTTACTCGGATGGCTGCATCACGTGACTCAGGGAATTACCCTTTCTGCAGGCTGCCCCAAGAAGAGACAAAATGGATCTCTCCTCCTGGTTAGAGTTGGACACCAGAGTCTCAGTCTCTCCAACTATGGAATATATGACCAAGATAAGCTTCATTCTCACTTGGTGCTTCCTGCTCCCCTTCCCTTGGTGCATCCTTGCCAGACAAAGTCACACCCTTCAGGGTAACAACTTACTTAACAGATATTTCCATCTAGCCCTATATTCTTTAATTTTTCCAAAATTCCCCTATGGGGCCACATGTTGCAAGTGTTGCTCAGTCTAGGTCAATTAAATCCACTGCTTCCACTTAATTAACTTTTGGCCCTCTCATGTGTGTTTTCAACTTGGCTGCGAAGACTCTCTCCCCCGTGACCGCTTGTGTAAAGCCCCAAAGTATGGAGGTGCAATGTGGTGGCTTCTTGCACTCCCATACTTTGAGACTATGTATAGGGTCTATTTCCTTTGAAAAGTACAGTTACGTAAGAACTTACCGTAAAGTACAGTTACGTAAGAACTTACCATAACAGTAGATCTTCAAGAACAGCTCTTGCAGCAGGTTACACCATTTGGACTGAAGCCGGCAGGCGTCAGGACCCCACGGAAAAATTCTAGCTAGCTATCTTCAGCGGGGACCGCCCCAGACGCCGGTCCCGCCTCCACGCCAGGCGTGGACAAGGTTGGGTCCCGCCAGATTCCCCAGTTCTCCGCCGAGACTCCCGCCACAGGATGACATCAGAATGGGAGACCGAGGATCCATCGCCAGAAGATAAGGGAGAAAATCCTGAAAGAAAAGGCAAAGCCATGCCTCCTCCAAGGGGAAGGAGGATGGAAGGTACCGCTGCAAGAGTGTTCTCAAGATCTACTGTTACGGTAAGTTCTTACGTAACTGTACTATCTTACTTCGAGACACAGCTCTTGCAGCAGGTTACACCATTAGGACTGATTCCCAAGCAGTAACGCTGCCAGAAATTCCGGGAGGAGGAAAAGGAAGTAACTTCCAGGTCCTGAACCTAGGACAGGAGACCCTGTAGCACCGCCAGGCCGAAACCGGCTCTTCGCTGAGAGGCGATGTCCAGGCTATAATGCCTGATAAAGGTATGCACAGAGCTCCAAGTGGCTGCAGCACATATAGCAGAGGTGGAGACGTTTCTGAGTGCTGCAAAGGAGGTGGCCACACCCTAGTAGAATGACCCGACTGATCCCGGAGGGGCTTTTGTTTGATATCATAACAGTATGAAATACACTGACAAGCCAGCAAGACAGGGACTGTTTGGATACAGATTGGCCCAACATCCTCCTCAGAGAAGGAAAAAAGTTGTTCAGAACTACGGAAAGGTTTAGTTCTGTTGAGGTAATACCTCAGGCTGCGGTGAACATCCAGGGTGTGGAGCAGAGCCTCTCTTCTATTCGAATAACTCGGAAAGTAAACTGGTAGATCAATGTCCTGATTTAGGGTAAGTGAAGAAACCACCTTAGGCAAAAATTTAGGGTTCGTCCTCAGGGATACTCTGTCCCGGTGGAAAACTAAATAAGGCTCTTTGCACATGAGAGCGTGAAGCTCAGAAATTCTTCTCGCTGAAGTAACAGCAACCAAAAATAACGTCTTCCACGACAGAAAACGTAGCTCGCTATCCACGGCGGGTTCGAAGTGGGGGAGTGTGAGCTGTTCCAGGACAAAGAGCAAATCCCATGGAGGCACAGGATCCCTAATTGGAGGCCTAAGGTGTAACACCCCTCTCAGAAATTCCCGAGAAGCGTCTAATTGAGCCACTGTACGATGTCCCACCGGAAGGTGGTAGGCAGAAATGGCACAAAGGTGCACCTTAATAGAGGAGTAGGCTAGACCCGAATGAAAGAGGAGAGCAGATAGTACTACTCCCACAGGACAACCTAAAGGGAAAATTCACGGCTCGCGACCATAAACAAAAACGGCGCCATTTCATGGTGTACGTCGCATGTGTTGCTGGCTTTCTGGCTGCAGAAAGAACTTCTGCAACCTCTTGCGAGACCCCGTGACGCAAGATAGCTATGTCTCTAGGAGCCAAGCATGCAGGTTCAGTGAACGTAAGTCCGGGTGGACTAGTGAACCTTTCTCCTGAGACAGGAGATGGGAGCTGAGCGGCAATGGGAGCGGGGGTTCCCGGGATAGCTGCATCAGCAAAGGGAACCAGATCTGTCTGGGCCAGAATGGGGCCACCAGGATCATGATTGCGTGCTCCCTGTGCAGTTTGAGAAGAACTCTCTGGATCAACGGGAAGGGAGGGAAAGCGTAGAGGAATCTGTCCGCCCAGGAGAGGGATAACGCGTCTCGCCAGAAAACACCAGGCCCTGGATCTAGCAAGCAAAAATTGGGCAGTTTTGCGTTGGATGGGGATGCGAACAAGTCTAGTTCTGGAGTTCCCCATCGAAGAAACAGATCCTCTGCTACCTCTTGAAGAAGTTCCCACTCGTGGACTCTGGCCTGGGAGCGACTCAGACCATCTGCAATCGTGTTGTCCACCGGGAACATGCACAGTGATCAGATTCGCGCCATGTCCAATTACCCAATCCCACACCCTCATGGCCTCCCTGCAAAGGGGGTAAGAGTGTGCGCTTCCTTGTTTGTTGAGGTAATACATCACCGCCGTGTTGTCTGTCCGAAGCAGAAGAGTACACAGTGGGATTACTGACTGAAAGGCCTGCAGGGCATAAAGAACCGCCCTCATCTCTAGAACGTTGATATGGAGATGAGCTTCCATCGGGGTCCACGTACCCTGGGACTTCACCCCGTCCAGGTGTGCCCCCTACCCTAGACCTGAGGCGTCTGTGGTGAGGGTTACCTCCGGGGACGGCGCTACGAACGGGACGCCCATGGAGAGCGACCCTGGGACTAGCCACCACTGCCAGTCTCGAATCACGGTGTTCGTGATCCTGACCGGATGCTGCAAGTGGTCTTGCCTTTGGTCCCATTGCACTTGGGCATCCACTGAGTTACCGCATGTGGAGCCTTGCGAAGGGACAGTAGGAATGGCCGCAGCCATATGTCCGAGCAAGCGAAGGACCCGACCTGGCAGGCGGTCTTGTTTGTGATAACTCCTGATGAGGGATCTGATGCGCTCCGCCTGTCGCCTGGAAGAAAAGCTCTTCCCTGAACAGTGTCCAGTACTGCACCTATAAACTGCAGTTTCTGCGACGGTACCAGAGGAGACTTCTCGTAGTTTATTAGGATGCCCAGAGATCGGAACAGGTCCTGGGTGCTCTGGACCGCAAGAAACAACGCCTCTCTGGAGGCGGCCATGAGAAGCCAATCGTCCAGGTACGGGAACACATAATGGCCCTGTCTCCTCAGAGACGCTGCCACGACTGCCATGCATTTGGTAAAGACCCTTGGTGCGGATGACAGTCCGAATGGAAGGGCTCGAATTGAAGGTGGTGGTTGAGAACTTCAAGCGCAGGAACCTCTTGTGCGCTGAGCTATAGGGATATGCAGGTAGCGTCCTGCCACGTCTAGAGAGCTAAAAAGGCTCTGTTTCAGCATGGGAATAAGACCGGAAGAGTCACCATGCGAAATCTCTTTTAGGCGATCGACACGTTGAGGTCGCTTAGGTCCAGAATCGGACGGAGGTCCCCTGTTTTCTTTGGAACCAGGAAGAAATGGTAATAAAATCCTTGTCCTCTCTGGTTCTCCGGGACGTACTCTATCGCTCCCTTTTGCAGGAGCGTGAGTACTTCTTGCCAGATCAAAGCTTTGTGCTGACCCGGATACCGGGAGAGCAAAGGAGGCCTCGAGGGTGGCTTTTCTGCAAATTCTATATAGTGGCCTCGACTGACCAACTGAAGAACCCACCTGTCGGTGGTAATAGCCTGCCATCCGGCAGGAAGTTCTGTCGACCCCGACCATGATTTCCGTTGATCCTGAGGCGGGGACGGAAAGGAGTCAGGCTGTGGCGGCAGATGGGCCCGCTGGCTGGGCCGGCTTAGGAATACGCTGGCTTTGGCTGGCGGGCTGTTTTCCTGGGCTCTCTGGGCGGGCCCTCTTATGTGTGTCATGGAGCGGGACTGCTGCCTCTGCATCCGCCCATGAAAACGGCTTTGGTTCCTACGAAAGGAACTAAGCCTGGGCCGGTACATGGCTTGAACCGACCTTACTGCCTTCCCGGCCTCTTGAAGTCTGGTAATAATCTTCTCTGAAGGATTACCAAACAAGACTTCTCCCTCAAATGGAGCGTCCATAATATTCTTCTGGACGTCGGGGTAAAACCGGAGACGCGTGACCAAGAGTGCCTCCGGAGGCTCATCGCCAGAAGCTGCTGCTCGGGCCGATGAGTCCACGGAGTCGTCGCAGCGGCTCGTAGCACTTGGGTTCCCACGTCTGAACCCGTGACGGAGGAGCTAAAGCATCCTCCTCCTGCTCACCTTCGGCAGTTTTGCAGCCGCTTCCAGACCCTGTTCCCACAAAGCGTTCTGGAACTGAACCATGTGGGTCAAATAGTTCAAGGATCTGATGGCACAGGTAGCGGAAGCATACGTGCGCCTACCAATCGTCCAACTGCTTGGACTCTGGGTCCGGTGGCAGGGTGCTCAGATGTTGCGGCCTCTGTGACCGGTCATGTGAGGCTGTGATGACCAGAGAGTCGGCCTGAGGCTGCTGCGTCAAGTACTGGTCTTCTTTAGGAGCCTTGTACAAGCGATCAGCTTTCTTCGGCATCGCCGGGAGCGAATGTGGACGCTTCCACGCTGCCTTGGTGACGTCCACGAAAGTGTCAACCAAGGGTGGCACCACCACAGGCTTGGGGTCCTTCTGTCGAAGATATATGGCGAAGTGTATCCTTTCGGGGTCTAGCTCTTCAGCATCCCATCCCATGTTCTCTTGGATGTGCCTCATAATATCCAGGAACGAAGGGTCGTCCGGAGGAGATTTTGGAATCTCACGTGGGTCTGGAGGTCCGGAGAAGGGATGGAGAGTGGAGACGGGGATCTAGAAGAAGAGTATACTGATCCCGTGTCCTCCGTCGAAGGCGATCGTCGGTGACTCCTGGGTCTCTTGGGGCTGGGTGGCCTAGAAGAAGATTTCGACGGAGGTCTCCGTTTTTCTGGTCTCCCCCTGGGAGGGGATCCGGACTCCCGGGGAGGAGGAAGACGGCCTGCTGACCCCAATGGCGAGGGGGGTGCAGGAACCGGAGGAGGAGGAGGAAGAGTGGGAACCATGTCCCAATGGTGTCCCACCAATAAGTGAAGAGATCCTTCACATCCGCTAAAGAGAGGCCCGACGATGGTCCGGGCGCCGGTGGATGGTCGTCGGGTCCCGGCGTCGGCTCCACAGGGGGCTTGGGTAATGGCGTAGGGTTCCCGAGAGTCTCGATGAAGGAGATCGGGCCGCCTGGTCTTCGGGCTGCATTAAATCCTCCTCCGTCAATGTCTCCTGACCAACATCGGTCGGGAGGCGCCAGAGCCCTCTTCTCAGGAGGCGGGCGCCGTCCCCCAGGCGTCCACTGAGGTCTTGACTTAGCCAGCCGGCGCCAGGGATGTATGACGCGGCTGACGGCGCGCACCGCGTTATCCGAAGGTCTCTTCAAAGGAGTGAGCTCCAACGCCTGCGAGGAGGCAAAGAAGAAGACCCGGCCGGTACCGGAAGGCAGGAACCAGATTTATGATGGTGGTGGTGGTGATCCCGGACACGCCAAGGCCCTGGAGGCGAAAGACGAGGATGGCCTGGCGGACTTGGCCTGAGAAGAAGGCTTCCTTACCGCAGCCGGAGGAGGTTGAGAGCTGGCCCTGGAGGGAGAGCGGTCGACCTGGAACCGGAGCTCGTGAATCAAGCCCTGGAAGGGACCTGGAAGGGCCTTCTCCTTCGTTTCTCAGCGCAGCTAGGGACTTTGGAAAGAAGATTCCCCCTTGGAGGACATGGTCTTCAGCTTTCCTCAACAAAAGCCTGAAGGGCCTTCTGGCGTCGGATCAGATGCGACTAATGAGACCCTTGGCAGAAGGAGCAGGCCCAGTGTCGTGGTCTGGGCCCAGGCACCGAGACGCAGGCCGTGTGGGGTCCTTGAAGGGATCTGTTTCCAAGCACACTTGGAGGATGACCGGAGGTCGGAGAGGACATCAGCAAAGGTCTTGCTTGAAGAATCCAAATTTCAAGGAAAGCACTTAACCAGCATGCATACACGCTAGACTGTAAATCAAGGGTCGAGACATGTCGACGGCGGAAAGAACTGGGAATCTGGGCTGGACGCCCTTATGTACCACGCCTGACGCTGGGGGTGGACCGACGTGAGGCGGTCACCGCTGAAGATAGCCAACTAGATTTTCGTGGGTTACATGCGCCTGCCGGCTTCAGTCCAAATGGTGGAACTGCTGCAGAGCTGTGTCTCAAGTAAGATCAGTAGATCTTAAGAGAGGCTCTTGCTAGGTAATACATAGGACTGCGCCGCAGGCAAGAGCAGGACCCACAGAAAATATCTAGCTAACAGGCAGGACGAGAGAAGGCGAGATGTTTTCCCCAGTGGAAAAAGGCTGAAAAAACCTAGGGGGATGGAGGGCAGGAAGGTATTACCTACTGCAAGAGCCTCTCTCGAAGATCTACTGTTACGGTAAGTTCTTACGTAACTGTACTATCTTACTTCGAGAGGGCTCTTGCAGTAGGTAATTACATATAGGACTGAATCCCAAGCAGTCTGGAACAAAGAGAGGCACCGGGAGGAGGAAAACTACTCCAAAAGGTAGTTCTGGTTGTGCAAGTCTCAAGATAGGAGGCCTTGCAAAACAGCCAGCCCGAAGCCTGCTCTACGGCGAGAGGCAACATCCAAACTGTAGTGTTTCGTGAAGGTATGGACGGAAGTCCAGGTGGCGGCAGCGCAGATGTCTGCTGCAGACACATTCTTGAAACAAGCTGCAGAGGCAGCTACTCCTCTTGTGGAGTGGCCTCTGACTTGACCCGGCAGGGTCTTGTTGTATTTGCCATAACAGAAAGTGGTGCAATGAGCCAACCACTTGGGACAAGCATTTGTTTGGAAACAGCATTGCCTTCCCTTTTGTGAGCAAGAGACGAACAACTGATCAGTCTTTCTGAGATCTTTCATCCTGTTGGTGTAGTATCTCAGAATCCGGTGAACAGCCATAGTATGGAGTAAATACTCCCCTTTATTAGAGTACTGTGTAAAAAAGGCAGGTAACTCTATGGACTGATTTAAGGTAGACTCTGCTACTACTTTAGGTAGAAACTTAGGATTCGTGTGAAGAGCAACTCATTCCTTGTGAAAAATCAGTAGGGGATTTTACACATCAGGGCCTGGAGCTCGGAGATTCTTCGAGCCGAAGTAATGGCCACCAAGAAGAGTGTCTTCCACGAAAGGAACTTCAAATCCACAGAAGCTGCAGGTTTGAAGGGAGGAAGAGTAAGTTTCTCGAAAACAAAGTTCAAGTCCCAAGGGGGAGCAGAAATATGGATGGGGGGCCTCAGATGGAGGACCCCTCTGAGAAAGGTCTTGGAGACCTCGAGCTGAGCAAAAACCTTTTCTGCGAAGGGAACATGATAGGCTGAAATGGCCACCATGTGTACCTTCAGAGAGGAATGGCTGAGACCCAGGTCAAACAGATGACGTAGATACTCCAGCAGAAGCCCCGCTGAACAGGAGAAAGGTTCCACGTTCTTGGAGCGGCCCAATAGTGAATCTTTTCCACTTCATGGCATAAGTGGATCTGGTGGAGGATTTTTGGCCTCACTAAAATCTCCGCACTTTGTGAGACAATCAAAATGGGATTGGGCTAGGTCTGCAGGAGCCATGCATGCAGTTGAAGGTTGAGGCCTGGATGGACCAGGGTCCCCTGATCCTGGGTCAACAAACCTCGAGATAGAGGAAGAGGAAGATCCTCTGAATATTGTTGTAGAAGAGAGAACCAGATATGCCTGGGCCAGAAAGGAGAGATCAGAATCATTCTCGCTCCTTCTGAAGCTAGTTTCTGCAAGACTAGTGGGATAAGTGGAATTGGGGGAAAGGCATAGATGAATCTGTCCTTCCAGTCTAGAGACAGAGCGTCGCTCCAAAAAGCGCCTCGCTCTGGAACGAGCAAGCAGAAGATGAGAAGTTTTGCGTTTAGAGGGGATGCAAACAGGCAGACCTGTGGTGTTCCCCAAAGTTGGAAGATATTGTCTAGGACCCCTTGGTCCAGTTCCCACTCGTGAGTCAGAGCAGAAGAGCGACTTAGCTTGTCTGCCACGGTGTTGTCGACTCCCGGAACGTGAAATCGTCGTGAGGTGAAGTCGTGTTGTGTTGTCCAATCCCAAACCCTCACTGCCTCCCTGCAGAGGGTAGGACCGAGTCCCTCACTGCTTGCTGATATACCACACCACGCACATGTTGTCCGTCTGGACGGCTAGGTGGCCGGGAAGGAGGTATTGGTGAAGGGCTTGGAGAGCGTACAACACTGCCTGAAGCTCGAGCACATTGATGTGGAGAGCTTGTTCTAGCTTGGACCAGGAGCCCTGGGTCCGATGAGGGCCTAGATGGGCTCCCCAACCTTCGCCTGAGGCGTCTGTGGTTAGAGTCTGGGAGGGGGGAGGATGAAAGAAAGGAACTCCCTGAAACAGGTTCTCTCGAACCATCCACCACTGCAAGTCTCGCATCATTGGTGAGGAGATCAGAACTGAATGATCGAGGTCGTCCACTAGCTGATCCCATTGAGAGCATAGAGTCCACTGAGAGATCCTCACGTGGAGTCGAGCACGAGGTACTGTCAGGATAGCAGCCGCCATGAGCCCGAGAAGGCGAAGGACCAACCTCGCAGAGACCCTCCTGCAGTCGGACAGACTTATTCGGGTCTGAAGGGTGGACACCCTGTCCGAAGGTAGGAAGGCCTTGCCCATGATCATATCGAGAATCGCCCCAATAAACTGTAGCCTCTGGGATGGGTCCAGATGAGACTTGGAATGGTTGATGGTAATACCCAGGCAGGCAAAAACCTGCTGGGTAAGGGAGAGGAAACGCAGGAGTTCCTCCCTGGACGAGGCCGCCAGGAGCCAGTCGTCCAGGTACGGGAAAACCTGCACTCCCTTGGTATGCAGGTGGGCCGCCACCACTGCCAGGCATTTGGTAAATACTCGGGGGGCCGAGGATAGACCAAACGGGAGCGTCTTGAACTGGTAGTGGTCCCCCTGGAATGCAAAACGAAGGTATCTGCGATGAGATGGGCGAATGGGAATGTGCAGATAAGCATCCTGCATATCCAGAGCACAAAGCCATTGACCCGGCCGGAGGAGGGGCTGAAGGTTCTGCAAAGAGAGCATCCTGAACCTTTCGTACTCTACGTAAAGATTCAGGGAACTGAGATCCAAAATTGGTCTGAGATCTCCTGTCTTCTGCGGGACCAGGAAGAAATGGGAATAGTAACCAGTCCCTTGTAGATGAAGTGGGACAGGCTCTATCGCTTGCTTCAGCAAAAGAGCCGAGATGTCCTCCTGGACCAAGAGAAGATGTTCCTGTGAATACGACTGACTTCAGAGGGGGGTGGCGGGGTGGTTTCTGAAGAAACTCTATGGAGTGTCCTTCTGCTATGAGCTGGAGCACCCAAGAATCTGTGGTTATCTTCTCCCATCCCGGAAGGTGGAGGGAAAACCTCCCTCCTACCAGTTCCTCCGGGGAGTCCGGAGGCAGTGGGAGAGGAAAGAAGTCAGGTGGTGTGGGGCAGCGCCGCAGCTGAAGTACCCGCTGCTTTTTGGGGGGGGCTTGGCGTTTTGTGGCCCGCCTTTCCTGGGGTTTCGCCTTTGGCCGATTCCGTCTGCGAAAGGGACGGCGCTGCTGCTGATGGGGATGGTACATGGAATCAGCTGACTTCAGTGCCATCCCCTTTTCTTGCAAATCGGTGAGGATGTCCTTGACATCACCCCCGAGAAGCAACGACCCCCGGCAAGGTGCTTCCTGGATAGCAGATTGCACCTCCGGGACCAAACCTGACACGCGGAGCCATGCATGATGCCGTAGGCCTACAGTGAAAGCTGAGCTCCGCCCAGCAGTGTCCACTGCATCGTATGTCGCACGTAGCATGTGTCGACTGGCCGAACGAGCAAAGCGGACGAGATCAGCCAACTCCTGCTTGACTTGGGAGTCAGGCAAGGAGTCCAGTTTGGCTTCCGCCTGAGTCAGGATGGCCTTCTGGTAGTCCCCCATGTGGCCGACATAGTTCAGGGCCCCGATTCCCAGTGTGGAGGAAGCGTAAATCTTTCTCCCATACTGGTCCAGAAGGTGAGATTCCTTATCAGGACTTGCCGACCGGCCGTAAGCGACGTTAATCACGACCGAGTTAGCACGAGGGTGAGAATCCAGGAAAACACCACCCTCTGGAGCCTGATATAGCCAGATCGACTTCCTAGGAAGTGGGGCTAAGGCCGACGGCTGTTTCCATATTGTGGTAACAAGGTCAGCGTGAGGCTCTATCCAGGGTGGCACCAAGGTAGGAGCTGTCACGGGCAGATCCAGATGTTCAGCAAGTTTCAGACGCTCAGGATCTGGTTCCAGGGAGTGTCACTGATGAACCTCCTGGATTTTCCTAAGCAACTCCTTAAAAGAAGGATCCTCCTGAGAAGACTTCGTTGGAGTCCTTGGCCTGGGCTTCGATGCAGAGCGTGGCTCGGCGTCTCTCTTAGAGCAGCCGTCGGAAGAGTCTGAGGAGTCCGAGAGTGAAGAGGAGGATGAAGAAGAGAAAGACTCCCTTTCCCGACCCGGGGGAGGGATAGACCCCTTGGGAAGTCCCCGGGGAAGAATGTCCTGCCCCTCTCTGGATCCAGATGGAAGAACCCTGGAGTCCGGAGGTGGTGAGGGAGTGTGCCGCCTCGGGCGTACAGGAACCTGGGACAGCACCATTGCTGGAAGGTGGCTCTCGACCTCTTTGGTGAGCTGAGCCTTGGCCTCAGCCCACCATGAGGCCAATCTCTCCTGCAGGTCTACTGGCGGCCACGAGGGCGCTGGCGGAGGATTAGGTGGGGGATAAGGAAATGGGTTATAACCGTATGGAGAGTATCCAAAACCCGGCTGCAGGTTGCCCGGCATCGGGTATTGTGGCATTGGATACTGCGGTCCCGTGAACACCGGCGTCGAATAGGACGGAGGATACCCGGGAGCCGGGGGAGCTGCCGAAGCAGGCAGCCCGGCCGGAGGCCTCACGGGCAGGTCCATAGTGGACAGCCGGGAGGGTGGAGGGCCCAATGGGAGTGGAATGTCTCCCGGAGTCGGTAAGGCCGACGGCAGAGGCCCTGGTGCTGGAGGTACCGACGTCAAAGGGGCCGGCGTTGGAGCTGGTGTCTGGGGAGCAGACGTCAGGTCCGGTGCTCCAGGAGGAGGAAGGACTGACGGAGGCAAAAGATCCCCAGCTTCGCCCGGGAACGGAGGGGAAAAGTCCGGGGTCAGGCTGGGGAGACTCTGGTTCCCCAGATGGCAGCAAAGGCTGCGGGGAACCGGGTACGACAGACGTGGGGGTCAGTCATCATTTCCTTCGCCGGCCGGACGTTCGGGGAGCCGACGTCAGGCTTAGTGGCGAGCTCTCGGCGGGCGCCAGAGGAGCCGACGTCCGACTTACAAAGGCCATCACCGGAGGCAGACCGAGTAGCGTGATCAGCCTGGTTTGGTGGAGAAGAGGCCGTGCGTCGCCCCAGAGGGTCGGACGCCTTTACCAGCCCTCTCCAGGTGGACGTCAGAGGAGCCAACGCCTGGCTTACGGAGTCGCCCACAGTGGTAGCCCGCGAGCCTGCAGCGAACCAGGGGCGGAGCCTCCAACTGCCCGGAAGGCGCCCGCAAGGCCCGAGCGCGAGCCAGACGGGCGGGCCGACGCCCGGAAACTCCTGAGGCGGCCGCCGAGGAGCGATCCCGAGGGATGCGCATGCCCCAGCGACTCCCGAGGAGACGCGTGGAGAAGCCCTTGTCCTGGTGCCTCTCCTTCTTCTTCCGATGGCCTTCGGGGGAAGTGGATGCCTACCTCAGTTTTTTTGAGCTCCTTCTCCATAGAAGGTTCATTTCTGTTCTGGAGTGCAAGCAAGACGGCTGCGGTGTGTGAGCTGCCTGAGGTTTGCATTTAGAAGCTGTGCTTTCATTTTTTATATATTTTTTTCAAGTGTTTTTTTACTTTTTCTTCAAGTTTGCAGTTTAAGTTCACAGTTTTTAGTTAGGGTTGCTTTAGTGAGGTAGTTAGCCTTTTGAGCGTTTTTCGGGTTGTCGTTCAGGTTGGCTGTTCTCCCTGTTATACGGGAGCTTTAGCCGCCATTGCAGTTACGGCTGTGGTCACAGCCGGCAACCGCATGTATTTTAATTTATGCTACCAAGTCGATTTATGCTACGGCTGTTTTCAACTGAGCCCAAATCCTGTTTAAAGATTTGTATCCTGTGGAGCTGCTGCCAAGTCTCTGGAGTTGTGGGAGCTGCTGCCTGCTTGAATTTTAAAGCCTGGATTTGTTGTTGCTCCGAGCAAACTACTGGTTTGAGTGACTTTGTCCAGGAGGACTGTATCTATGTGTGAGCAGTGGTGTGGTGAGAGCGCTTTTTGTGCATCTTTGTAACCTGAATTGTTTATCACTGCTCCGATTTAAGTTTGAACTTTTATGAGCCGACATCTCTGCAGTGACTTTGGCTGTGGTTTTTCGGAGTTTAGGGGTGCTGGGGGTCATTGAGTGGTGCTGGATGGGAACCCTTCCTCCCTACATCTCAGGTTTTTTTTCCCATTGCCTCCGACCGAACGGGAGTTCCCTCGCCTACCTCTGGGGAGTCTGAGGAGGATTTGAGGCTCTCCTAAGTTGCCTTGGGGTATACTCTGTTGTCTGCCCTTAGGGCATCTGTAGTTGCGGGTCACAGGTGGTAGGGAATTCGAGTAGTTTGGGTTATGTGAAGGAGAGGATTGGGATATCCTTTTACTATTTGACAAGGTTTGCACACTCTTGGCCTTTTTCCAGGTAACCCTTTAAATGGAAATGGAATTCAAAGGTCGATTAAATCACTGGATTACTTATTGACTCAATTCTGAGATTTGGAAATCTAATAGGATTTGGGACTGTGGACTGCTGAATTTAAAGAACTACTATTGAGACATTTTTGGAGAGAACATTTCCTGTTTGATTTTTATGTTTTTGTTTGAGTTATTTTTGTTTGGTGTTTTGGGCAGTGAGAGTGCCCAAACTATTATCATTTTTTCAGGTAGTGCGAGTACCTGGGAAACATTTTTTATTGTTTTATTTTATTATATGTTTTGATCCCCAGGGTACTGAGAGTACCAGAGGTTGAAAATTTTGTTGCATTTATTATTATTTTTAAGTTTATTTATCATTTTATTTTTAGGGATTTGAACTCTCTTTAGAAATGGATTCTTAAGGGTGGCTTCTTTTTTAATTTGTTTGATTTATGTTTTATTTTGGATTGTTTTAATTGATTATTTTGAGGTAATAGTTTTAAGCTGCCCATATCTGGGATTGCTGGACAATTGAGATTTATGCCCCATTTTATTTTATATAAGTGGTTGATTATATTTGTTTGTATTTGATTTATTTACCATATATTGTTTTGTATTTATTTATATAATGTGTTGGGGTGATTTAGCGACGGTTGGGCATTACTCCCTTTGAATGTCCACCCTTACCATCTGACACCTATTTTAGGTGTCGTGCTTTGGGCATTTTGAGGAAATGTTAAAGAAGATGGAGAGCGGAGCCTGGTGGGGGACAGGAGGGCGGATTGGGGTGGTGGGATCCAGGAGACGCCCTGGTGCGAAATGGGGCCAAGACAGAGGTCATTCTTGTCTTGTTCCCATACCCAAGGGTTCCGATTTTAGTAGGCAGGAGCCGAGGGCTTCCCAGACAGCTCATCCAGCCTTGGCGGTGTTATGCAATGCCAGATCTATTAAAAACAAGACAGCTATAATAGCTGATCTTGATGGATCAACTGATCTGGCTTGCATCACCGAGACCTGGCAGGATGAAAATCCAGGCCCTGTATTGGCTTCAGCAACACCAGCCGGGTTCTCGGTGATACACCATTCAAGGCTGGATCGTAGGGGTGGGGGTGTGGCCATCATGTTTAAGACTGAGCTGGGCCTTGTGGATGTGCCTTTAGGAAGTACCAGATCCTTTGAATATATCTTGGGTGAGGGTGTAGGTTGCGGAATTCTCCTCATCTACCGTCCACCAGGAGATGGTGGAGAATTCCTGCAGGAGATAGTATTATCACGACCTGGTATTGCGGTTCCCCAGACTGCTAATTCTGGGGGACTTCAATGCCTAGGTCGACGAACTCTCTTATTTTGGTCAAAATCTCCTCCAGTTGATGACCTCACTGGGCCCAACACAGGTTGTTACCTCCTCAACCCACATAAAACGTCATTCATTGGATCTGATCTTCCTTTTGGATATGGAGATTGCTGACTTGGGGGTAGAACCAGTCAGTTGGTCTGACCATCACACCATAAGGTTCAGTTTCAGGGCTCCCCCTAATAGGTCTGCCCCTACGGAGATGGTTCAGTACCGCCCTTTAAAGGGTATTAGTCCCAGTTACCTGATGGTGGTACTGGACCAATTGTGCGTGTCTGGTGAATGCATGAGTCCAGATGATCTCGTATTAGCCTATAATAAGGCTGTGGGAGATGCTCTGGACAAAATTGCTCCTGTTCGTGTTCGGCCTCTCACCCTCCGTTCAAGGAGCCCTTGGTTTGATGGCTCCTTGAAGGAGTTAAGGAGAGTTGGCTGAAGGTTGGAGAGAGTCTGGTGGAAGTCCGGTAATGATGCTGACAGGCTTAAGTTGGTGGCACTTTATGATGGCTATCAATCAGAAATCAATCGTAAGAAGGCAGAGTTCCTGTCCAGGGAGATTTCTGCTGCACAGAATTGACCGGCTCAGCTTTTCCGGACTGTTGACAGATTGTGCAATCCAATCTGTCTCCAGCCCACAGAAGCTTTTTCTCAGCTAAGATGCGAGGAGTTCGCTCGGTTCTTTGCAGATAAGGTTGCTAGCATCAAGTCTGGCATCGGTCCGACTCCTCCTTTAAGGGATTACAGTTGTCGATGGGAAGTGCTATCCACCCGGTCTGTCTGGTCAGATTTTCGCCAGCTGGAGTTCATCAACATTGTGAAGATCATCCAAACATTGCGACCAACCAGTTGTAGTCTGGATCCGGGTCCTACACCCCTTTTAATAGGATGTGTAGAGGTTATCTGCCCGATCCTTGCTGACATCGTCTGGAAATCCTTGGAGAGGGGTCTTTCCTGATCCTTAAGGAGGGGTAGTTGACCACTCCTAAAAAAATCCTCCTTGGATCCAGACTGTCTAGCTAACTACCGGCCTATCTCTAACCTGCTTTTTGTTGGTAAGGTTATTGAGAAGGCGGTTGCGTTACAACTGGATGATCATCTTACAACTCACAATGTCTATGATACTCTCCAATCTGGTTTTAGGAAGAAGCATAGCATGGAGACTGCCCTTGCCCGGGTGTTGAATGACCTCCTAATGGCTAGAGATCGAAAGGCATGTACATTCTGGTCCTTCTCGATCTCTCTGCAGCATCTGACACTGTAGACCATGGTGTGCTGTTGGAGCGCCTGCGGATTTATTGTGGACTGTCTGGAACAGTCCTCAAATGGTTTCAGTCTTACCTCACAGACAGGTTTCAGAGGGTTACCACCGGAATTTATTCCTCTGGTGCTCACTCCCTGCCTTGTGGGGTACCGCAGGGTTCCATTTTAGTAGCCCATGTTGTTTGCAGTGTATACGCTGCCTTTAGGCGATATCATTAGGCGATACAGTCTGGATTTTCACTGCTATGCAGATGATACTCAGCTGTATTTGTCCTTTCCGCCCAGGCAAGATGGTGCTCTCTCCGTGTTAGACAACTGCCTTGCTGAAATCAGATTATGGATGAGTTCTAGCTGGCTGAGACTGAATTCTGATAAGACCGAGGTGTTGGTAGTGGACCCGGGTCATCCAGTGGTGGGTTTGGGGTTGGCCAATCATCGGGCGTATTGCTCGGTGGTATGTCACTCACTACCTCTGATCGGGTACGAAACCTGGGCATTATTTTTGACGATGGCTTAACCTTAAAATCTCACGTATCAGCCGTAGTCAAATCCTCTTTTTTTCATCTGAGGAATATCGCCCGGGTGAAACACCTGGTCCCACCGGGTGATCTGCCAATGTTGGTCCATGCCTTTATCACTTCCCATCTTGATTACTGTAATTCCCTTTACCTAGGACTATCTGGGGTTGATATCCGTCTCCTGCAGCTGGTGCAGAATGTGGCGGCAAGGCTTTTGACTGGGATCTCTAGATCCAGCCATATTACGCCTGTGCTCCGCGAACTGCACTGGCTGCCTGTTAGGTGGTGGATCACCTATAAGGTTGGTTTACTAACCTTTAAAGCCCTACATGATCAGGGACCCGGCTACCTGAAAGATCTCTTGGTACCCTATTGCCCCCTTCATCCTCTCCGCTCCGCCAACGAGGGATTGCTGGAGATTCCCAGGGTTCGATTAAAAACATCAGGATCTCGTGCCTTTGCTTTTTCAGCACCAACCCTGTGGAATTCTCTACTTCGTTGGTTGAGAGAATGTCCAACCGTCAAGAAATTCAAAAAGGAGTTAAAGACATATTTATGTAGTTTAGCATATCCTAGCTATGGCTGTTAATTTATGATTATTTTAATTTATGCGTATCAGTGATTTTATTGTACAGCGCCTTGATTCTGAAAGGCGTTTTATAAATAAAGATGATTTGATTTAGAACTCATTTTCTTCTTTAGAATATGGGCTTCCAGGGATTGCTGCCACCTTTTCCGGGTAGCCATGTTGAAACTGAGGCAGTGCTGGCACTTCTTGACCGGGTGATCGGGGCCTAGGCAGAACAGGCACAGGGAGTGGCCGTTCTTGTGCGGTAGTTGGACGCCAAACAAATCACATTTATTCTTGTGCTCGGAGGGTGTAGGGGACGACATACACCGACGCTAGTACTGACGTTAGTCGAAAAAAAAAAAAAAAGAACTTCCGGTCAAAAAAACCTGACAAATGTAGGGCTGACGAAGCACAAACTTTTCCGCGAGGCGCTGCACGAGCTAACGGCGGGAAAGAACTGGAAGGCGGGCATCCGGGACCGCCCCTTTATACAGACGTCTCCTGACGCTGGTCACCTGACGTGGGGACCGTCCCTCGCCAGGGACTGCTAGCTAGAAATATTTCCGTGGGGTCCTGCCGCCTGCCGTCATCAGTCCTATATGTAATTACCTACTGCAAGAGCCCTCTCGAAGTAAGATCTACTGTTACGGTAAGTTCTTACATAACTGTACTACTGACTTCGAGGGGGAGCTCTTGCAGCAGATAATACCATTAGGACTGAGTCCCAAGCAGTACCCAAAGATAGAACCAGGTCTGACAAGGAGGGGGGAAAAATAACATAACAGCCTCATGAGAGTAGGCCTTGTAGGACAGCCAGTTCAAAACCTTCTCTCCTCCTAGAAGCAATGTCTAGGCTGTAATGCCTGATGAAAGTGTGGACCATGCTCCAGATCGCGGCAGTGCAAATGTCTGCAGAGTAAATGTTTCTCAAGGAGGCAAATGAGGTAGCCACAGCCCTGGTGGAGTGACCCTTGATGGGGCCAGGCAGGGTTTTCCCATGGTGCTGGTAACAAAGAGAGATGCAGTGCACCAGCCAACGGGCTAGTGACTGCTTGGAGACAGAAGCTCCTGTCATCCTGTTTGCAAAGGAGATGAACAACTGGTCCATCTTTCGAGAAACTCTAGTCCTATGAAGACAATACCTCAGGATTCTATGAACATCCAGGGTATGTAACAAAACCTCTCCCTGATTTTCAAATTCAGGATAATAAACTGGAAGGTTGATGTCCTGGTTCAAAGTCGGTACTGACACCACCTTCGGTAGGAACTTAGGATACACACGTAGGGTCACCCTGTCACTGTGAAAAACAAGATAAGGCTCCTTTACACATCAAGGCCTGAAGCTCGGAAACCCTTCAAGCGGAAGTAATGGCAACTAAAAGAAGCACTTTCCAAGAGAGAAAGCATGGCTCGCATGTCGCAGCTGGTTCGAAGGAAGGCAGGGTGAGCTTTTCCAGAACAAAAAGTAAATCTCAAGGAGGAAGAGGATCCCTTGTGGGAGGTCTGATGTGTAGAACCCCTCTAAGGAAAGTCTTGCAATACATTAAGCTGTGCTAGAGTCCTCTCCCCATATGGTGCATTGTATGCGGAAACCGCACACATGTGTACCTTAACGGAAGAGTAGCTAAGCCCCAGGTCCAAGAGGTGAAGAAGATAGTCTAGCACCTGCTGAACCGATCAATCCAGGGGATCTAGGGCATGAGCAGTTGCCCAAAGGCAGAAACGCTTTCACTTCATAGCGTATGTAGCCCTTGTGGAAGGTTTCCTCGCTGCCACCAGAACTTCTACCACCCTGCTTGATACTCCTAATCTCTCTTCTGTTAAGACTGCAGGAGCCAGGTATGTAGGTGAAGAGACTGAAGAGCGGGATGGACGAGCATCCCCTGCTCCTGTGAAAGTAAGTGGGTGGAGAGGGGCAACTGTACTGGAAGTTCCAATGACAGCTGTTGGAGCAGCAGATACCAGATTTGACAAGGCCACAGAGGAGCTACCAGGATCATCCTGGCTTGCTTTGACTGCAATTTGAGCAGTACTCTCTGGATGAGAGGAAAGGGAGGAAAAGTGTACAGAAATCTCCCTGTCCAGGAGAGAGACAATGCGTCTCACCAAAAAACACCAGGCCCTGGATCAAGCGAGCAAAACCTTTGCTGTTTAGCGTTGCACGGGGACACAAAGAGGTCCAATTCTGGATGGTCCCAGCGACCTAAGAGATCATCTGCGACTTCCTGGAGCAGTTCCCACTCATGGTTCAGAGAGCGAGAGCGGCCAAGACTGTCGACGTGAACATTCTGGATACCTGGAAGGTGTACGACCGTAAGGTCCAGAAGATGTTCTACTGCCCAATGCTGCACTCTCATGGCCTCCCTGCAAAGGGGATAAGACTGAGTGCCCCCTTGCTTGTTGATTTAGAAGACAACTGGCGTGTTGTCTGTACCAGGAGAGGACATGGAGAAAGATGATCTTGAAATGCAGCAAGGGCATACAGAACGGCTCTCATTTCCAGAACATTGATGTCCGGAGAGTGTTCTGTGGGAGACCAAGATCCTCTGGTCCTGTGTTCCCCTAGGTGAGCCCCCCTACCTGACAGTGAGGCGTCTGTCGTCAGTGTCTGAGACAGGGGGTGGTCTCTGAAAGGAGACCCCTCCCTCTAGGTGTGGGAAGCAAAGCCACCACTTGAGGAAGTGATGGACTGTCAATGAGACTCGGACTGGCTGATTCAAGTCGTCCACCGCCTGGTCCCACTGGACCCTGAGGTGCCACTGTAGGACCCTCATGTGCAATCTGGCGAGGGGGACTGTGGCAATGGCAGTCGTCATGTGGCCCAGAAGCTGAAGAATTACCTGTGCAGGGACTGAAGAGGCTGCTTGAACTCTGCTTGCCAGAGCCCTCAAGCGATCTGCCCTGTCAGAGGGCAGGAAAGCCCTTCCCTGAATGGTGTCCAGGATTGCCCCTATGTATTGCAACCTCTGGGAGAACCAGGGTTGCGATATTTTCCAGTTTACAGTTATCCCCTAGAAGATGAAAAGCTCTTCTGTGTCCTTTAGGACGACTCTCAGTTGCTCTGCCGATGGAGCAGAAATGAGCCAGTCATCCAGGTAGGGATAAACAAAGTGGCCTCTCCGTCAGAAGGCCGCTGCCACCACTGCCAGACATTTGGTGAAAACTTCAAGGGCAGATGAGAGGCCAAAGGGCAGAACCCGAAACTGGCAATGTTGATCCTGGAACGTAAACCGGAGGAATCTCCTGTGAGAACGCAGAACTTTGATATGCATGTAGGCGCCCTGCATATCTAGGGAGCATAACCAGTCTCCTTAATGAATCAAGGGTAGCAAGCTTGCCAGAGTTACCATCTGAAATCGCTGGTATTTGACCGAGAAATTGAGCAGACTTAAATCCAGAACAGGGCGAAGGTTTCCTGTTTTGTTTTGGACCAGAAAAACACAGGAGTAAAACCTCTTGCCCCTCTGGGCTGGAGGTACAGACTGGATAGCATTTTTTCTCCAGAAGCTGTTGGATTTCTTCTGCCAGAAGCTGGGCATGGAGTGGTGGACAATGTATTGGGGAAGAGACTGTCCAGTGGGATGCATAGAGATTCTACTGCATAACCCTTGCGAATGGTACCCAACACCCATTGGTCTGTTATGTTGGACCATTCGGCAGGGTAAAGAGAACCCTCTGACCTTCTCATTCTGCATCTCCCGAGAGAGAGGAGGGAGAGGCAGCTAGTCAGGCGGTGAAAGGACTGCGGTCCTGTGCCCTAGGAGCTTTGGGCTGCTTGGGGCCTTGAGGGGCAGGGTGACCCCGCCTCTTGAACCCTTTGCCTTGTTGATGTCCCGACCCTGTCTTTTACGAAAGGAACGGTGGTGGGGTCCTTGAGGCTCCGACTTGTACATACGGTGGACGTCTGCCACGGCTTTCCCCGACTTCTGGAGTTCCTTGACCAGGGATTCTACCTCCTGGTCAAAAAGCACTTGTCCCTGGAAGGGACAGTCCAGAATCCTGGAGATAAGTACGAAACCCAGTCAGCCTCAGCCAAGAGTGCCTTCTCAGATACACACCCCGAGGCAGCTCCCCGGGAGGCCATGTCCACTGCATCGTAAAAACAGCGAAGGACAGGTCTGTTTACGTCCAGACCGGACTGTCGTAGACCAAGATTTCTTCTTTTGTGTCAGAGTCCAGCAGTGTCTTGACCATTTCAATGGTCTTTTCCCATAGTGACTGCCGGTATGTCACCATATGGGCAAGAAAATTTAGGGACCGACTGGACCCTTTGCTGAAGAGTATACTTTTCTGCCCCAGCTGTCCAGCTTTCTGGATTCAGGATCTGGAGGCTGGGAACCAAGTTGTTTGGGTTGATTACTGCGGCTGTAAGAACCAACAAATTTGCTCTGGGTTGTTTCCCCCAAAAAAGGTTCTGCTTTGAGGGGCTTGTAAAGCCTGTCTGCCTTCTTTGGGATGGCCAAAGTAGACAAAGGCTTATGCCACGTTATTCTGGTCATGTCCTGAAAAGGTTCGACCAAAGGTGGAAAGACCAGGGGCTTTGGCTCCTTGGACTCCAGGAACTTGGCCACATGTCTGCGCTCTGGGTCCAGTTCCTCAGTATCCCACTCGTAGATGGACTGAACATGCCTCATGTTGTCTAAAAAAACAAAACAAAAAAAAAAAACAGAGTCATCCAGGGGGACCTTGGAGTGTACATGGGGCCCCGAGAAGGTGGGACAAACATCCTCTTTAGAGGAATCCGGAGAGGATAGACTAGCATCTCCGTCATCCGAGGATGATGGGCATCCACTCGAGGAATGAATAGGAGAGGAACGCCGTTTTCTGCGTTTGCCCTTAGGATTCAGATGGGAACCCTCATCTCCAACCGGGTTAGGAGGGGTTGGAGGAGGACCCATAGGTGGTGGAGGCGGGGTGGGCTCTGGGAGTCTGTAGAGAAGATCCCTCTTCACAGTGTTCCACCAGGGAGTAAATAAAGATCAGATATCTGCCACAGGTATGACCGCTGGGCAAGGACTCAGGTTTGACGGACCCTTATCCGGACACTCGGTGCCGAAGTCTGGAATAGGAGGAGAAGGCCCACCTGGTGACCGACCCATGAAGGAGAGGTGGGTGTCTGATCCTCCACCAGTGACCGCCTCGTATCAGGCGTCTAAGTGCAGGACACCGACTCAGCAGGCGCTTGTCTGCAGAGGGGCACACCTTGGCGGGAGGAGGTGGAGGGGGCATCCGATGGCAGACGGTTACCTGCCACCCCTCATATTTGTCCATACGTTTATGTTTTTTTGGACAAACCAGACTTTTCTCTCGGTTTATCTGGGGAATGTCCTTCCTGTGTTGACCCTGAAGTAGATTTGTGGGATCAGTGAGCCGGGGAAGAAAGTGCGGGCCAATGCCCAAAAGAGGCTGGCTCCCTGTGTTTGCCCGAAGAGGTGGGAGCAGACTTGCTTTTATGGGAGGACTCGACTGCTTGGGCTGAAACTGAGCCCGACCTCTGGCCAGAGGTTGAAGAAGATGAGGAGTGCTTCAAAGGTGACTTTGGGCGAGACTCGGACCTGGCCCTATCCTTCTCCAGAAGATGGCGTTTCCCTCCCGATGTCTTGTCGCTGGGTGGGGAGTCCTTGACGGGACAAGAGGAGCTATGATCAGAAGTCCGCTGCATGGCTGCCACCTTCTGTTCTAGAAAGTATGCTTTAAAGGAAAGTTGGCTCTCCTGATCCTTTTTTTTTGGTTGAATTTGCGGCAGTGCAGGCAGTCGGCAGGCCGATGGTCAGGGCCTAGGCAAATCAAGCAGGCTGATCCGCACTTAGACTTTCGTTGCAGTGGAGAGGGCGACAACATGCACAGAGATGATGAAAACTTCCCAAACTACCGAAAAGTGATAGAAAATACTCTAATAGTAGAATAGCAGGCGACTGCAAAAGAAGGCATCCATGGAGCCGAACTAAGCGGGTCCACGACAGGAAAATAATAGAGATGGCGCATGGGGACCGCCCCTTTATACCATGCCGTTGTCGGGGGCAGTCCCCCACAACAAACTGCTAGCTGCAAGATTTCCGTGGGGTCCTAATGCCTGGCGGCCTTCGTCCTAGAGGTATTATCTGCTGCAAGAGCTCCCCCTCGAAGTCCAATCCTGTGGCTCCTCCAGGCCAGGGTCAGGGACCATGGGGAGATTCCGAGCAAACTGAGTTTCTCCTCGGTAGGTCCAGCAGGACTGGAGTCCTGAACAAGGAACTGTCGGCCTCATCCAGTGACAAAGGAGTCCACGGGTCGTCGTCCTGCGTCTTAGCTGGCTGGCCTGATGGGGGCACCATGAAGCCAGCAGCCGAGGCCGCAATTTTCGACCAAAGCTGAAAATACAGGTTACTCACCTGTAACAGGAATTCTAGGAATGGTATATGTTGTTCATCCACACTGTCTGGCAGGTTCCTTGCCGCTTTAAATCTTGCCGGAAGGTCTTCAAGCTGGCTCCTCCCACCCACCCAGGTGGTAAAACTCTCGGCTCCGCCCCATGACGCCAGATCTAGCCCGCTGGAAGCCGGGGAGGTCGAGGGAATGTGGATGAACAACATATACCATTCCTAGAACCCCCGTTACAGGTGAGTAACCTGTATTCTAGGACATGGATATGTTGTTCATCCACACTGTCTGGCAGACTCCTAGCAGTTCTCCGGGAGGAGGGTGGCAAGGCGCACACCCCCTACTTAGGGAATAAAGACTGGAGTACCGAGGCTCCAAAACCAGCATCCCGGCATGACTCAAGGTCGATGTGGTAGTGGGTGATGAAGGTGTGTGCTGACTTCCAGGTAGCAGCCCTGCAGATTTCCTGGATAGGGACATCCCTGGAAGCAGCCACCGATGCAGCGGCATGGCGGGTAGAATGAGCTCTCATCCTTCTAGGAGGCTTCATGCCCACCAACCTATAGCAGAGATCTATGCAGGAGGTGACCCACCTGCCTATCGTCCACTTGGCTGCAGGTCTGCCAGGTGTGGCTTCAGCGTAGGTGACAAACAGTTGGCAAACCTCTCCCCGAACTTCAGCCATCCGCTCCTTGTAATAAGCTAGCGCTCTTCTAGGGTCCAAAGTATGGAGCCTATATTCGGCCTCCGAGGTGTGATTGGGGTAGAACACCGGCAGAGTCAACACCTGGTTAAGGTGAAACTCCGACACCACCTTCGAAAGGAATTTCGGGTTGGGGTGCAGGACAACGTTGTCCCTGTGGAAGACCGGATAAGGAGACTCTATGGAAAGCGCCTGGAGCTCTCCCATCCTTCTGGCTGACGTGATAGCCACCAAGAAGGCGGTCTCCCATGACAGGTGAGAGATGTCACACCTGTGCATCGGTTCGAATGACCTGCCCATGAGCTTAGCTAATACCAGCAGTAGATCCCACGGAGGTGGAGGTTCTCACACCAGAGGGGATGTGTGATCAAGGCCTTTGAAAAAGCACCCGACCACCTTCTCCTGCGCCATCGACTGCTTCCCGGCCCACGCCCGGTAAGCAGAGATGGCTGGCAGGTGCACCTTAAGGGTCGTCGACCGAAGCCCTTGCTGAGAAAGGGACTGCAGGTAGTCCAGAATGCTTGCCAAGGAACAGGAGGAAGGGTCCAGGCCCTTGCCCTGACACCAAATGGAGAATCTCTTTCATTTGAAGGCGTAGCATTTTCTGGTCAACTCCTTACGGGATGCCTCAACGACGTTGAGGACCTCGTCGGAAAGACCCAAGGCCTGGAACTCTAGCCACTCAGGAACCAGGCAGTCAGGTGCAGGGATTGAAGGTCCGGATGGAATACCTTCCCTGATTGACTGAGATCAGGTCCGGGCGGGCTGAAAGCTACCTCAGGAGCCTGGAGCTGAGACTGAGGAGATCTGGATACCAGAACTGGTGGAGCCAGTCTGGGGCTACCCAGAATCACCTGCGCCTTGTCCCTCCTCACCTTGAGAAGCACCTTGTGGATCAAGGAAAATGGGGGAAAGGCAGAGAAGAGGCCCGGGGTCCACGGTCTCGAGAAGGCATCCCCCTGCAGCGAGCCCTGCTGAGGGGGGCAGGCATGAAACAGTCAGCTTCACATTCTCCCTGGAGGCAAACAGGTCCGCCTGAGGAGTGCCCCAGTGGGAGAGGAGATGTTGTACTACCTCCGGTAGGAGAGACCACTCGTGAGACGCAGCCCCTATCCGGCTTAGGGCATCGGCCAGGGTGTTGGAGGCTCCTGCCACGTGAATGGCGAGGAGATCCGCCTCCAGGCTGCGCACGAGTGACTAAATGCGGAGAGCTTCCCTGCACAGAGGCATGGAGCACATCCCACCCTAGTGGTTTAGGTAGTACATGGTCGTGGTATTGTCCGTCTGGACCTGAACCACTTGACCCAGTAGAAATGGAGCGAAGGCGATGAGGGCTAGACGAACCGCTCGAAGCTCCAGCAGGTTGATATGGCATCGGGACTCCCAAGGGGACCAGAGGCCATCCGCTCTGTGCTGCCCCAGATGGGCACCCCCAACCCATCAGAGAGGCATCGGTCGATAGACAGACCATCGGCGTGGGGCGGACAAACAGGATGCCCTCCTGCAGATGTGCTGGAACGGTCACTGGAGAGCGTTCCACATCCCCTGGGTCACTGTCACTAGCTGATCCAGCGGATCGAAGTGCTGTGACCATTGGCTAGCCAGTCCCCATTGAAGGGAACGCATGTACCAGCGGGCCCAAAGGACCACGCTGGTGCAGGCCGCCATGAGGCCCAGGAGGCGAGGAAGTCCCGGCAGGGCGCGATTGCCCAACCTGAAATGACTGGACAAAGGAGGAAAGAACCTCGCCCTGTCCGCCGGGAGCCGTGCTGTGGCTTCAGAGAGTGTCGAGCTCTGCCCCGATGAATTGTATCACCTGCTTTGGCATGAGTTCGACTTGGCCTCGTTGATGAGGAGGCCAACCTGAGAGCAAACCTGAGGCCAGGTCTCTGGACCGCTCCACCTCCGCTCCGGATGGAGCTGCAATCAGCCAGTCGTCCAGGCAGGGGTACACCCGGACCCTTCAGCGCCGAAAGAATGCTGTCACCACTGCCATGCATTTGGTGAAGACCCTGGGAGTTAGGGAAAGGTCGAAGGGCATGGCCCGCAACTCATAAAGGGATCCCTCCACTCTGAAGCGGAGGAATCTCTGGTGGGACGGACGGATTGGGACGTGAAAGAATGCATCCTGAAGGTCCAGGGAACAGAACCACACACCTTGTTCCAAGGATGGGATTATCTGAGCCAGAGTGACCATCCTGAAGGTCCGAGAACTTAGGAACCTGTTCAGGTCGTGCAGGTCGAGAATGGGGCACCAGCCCCCCGTCTGTTTTGGGACCAGGAAGTACCTGGACACAAACCCCAGGTCTGGAGGAGGATCCGCCACCTTCCTGATCACCTCTTTTTCGAGGAGCAGGGCAATATCGGCTCGGCGGGCCGACAGAGAGGCTGTGGACCCCCCCGAGGGGAGACGGCTCGGAAGGGTGGGGCCTGCTCGAACTCCAGAGGCAGGCCCTTTCCTACCACCTTCAACACCCAGCGGTAAGTGGTGATAGCGGACCAGGCGGAAAGGAAGTGGCGGAGCCGTCCCCCCACGAGGGGAACCCAGGGGGGAGTGATGAGGCTGGGGGCAACACCCCTCAACCCGTCACTGGGCAGGCTTGGAGAAGGGACCGGCCGGGGGACCTCCTGGGCCTTTACCTCTCTGCTTCCTATTGGAGGAAGCCGCGGGCTTGAGATGCCAAGCGCGAGCCTGCTGGCCCTGGTGCTGTTGGGCCGGACGTGCCACAGGCGCAAAAGGACTTGTGCTGCTGCTGTCGGCGGCCTTTGTCCTTCTGGGCGGAGGTGACCAAGTCCAGAGTGGCACTGGACTTTTCGATCCGCTGAGGTGACCTTCCCTCCAGGGCCGAAGAGGTCGGTCCACAGAAAGGGGGCATCCGCCAATTTGTGCTGGGTATCCGCCGTGAAGGTGGATATCCTCAGCCATGCTCTGCGTGCATGGCCACCGTGGTCGCGAACCGAACTGGCACACAGGAGTCTCCTATGTCCAGAGCCGCTTGAACTGCTGCTTAGCCACTGCCCTACCCTGGTCCCGCACCCGCCGCACTGCGGGTCTGCAGGTCGACTGGGAGATGAGGATCACCTCATCCAGGGAGCCCATGAGGGCGGGAGAAGTGTGCCATCAGCACGGCCGAGCTGGCCTGGCGGAGGCCAAGGGAGGACGCAGCATACACCTTGCGCCTGGCGTAGTCCAGCTTTTTGGACTCCTTGTCAGGGGCTTGTCCGCGTCCCTAGCGTTCCTGGAACGCCGGAAACGCTGTCGCGATCAACTCTCGGCAGTGGGGTTTTCCAAACCCGGGAAAGAGCCGGCAGGGACTGTATACTTCCTGGCCATTCTAGCCGAAGGCGCAGGGCAGGAAGCAGGCCGCTGCCAAAGCTCCAAGGCTGGGCCAACAATGACTTCAGCCACCAAAAAGGCCTCCGTGGGGGAATCCCCTCAGTCCAGTATCTCCGTCAGATGATACTTGGCCCGTTTGGATACGGGCTCGAGCTGCATCCCGGTGGACTCCGAGATGAGCCAAAGCAAACACATGAAGGACAATGGGCTTTCGTCCAATGACTGGCCCCCCGGAGGACTCCAGGTCAACAGGCCTGGAGAACAGAGAGAAGTCTTCGGCGGACTCGGAGGAGTCTGCGAAGAGCTGCCTGGGGCCTGAACCACCCTCTACCTGCCAAGGACGGTCGGCGAGTGACCGACAATCTGTGGGTCAGGCCTTACCCGACCGAGAGTCCTTGGTCGGTGCCCCCGATTTCGGTTGTGGAGGTGGAGGTTCCACCACAATCGGTGGGGCAGCGGGTTTCGGCCGAACAACCGGCCCAGGCTTGGGCACCTCGACTACAGCGAGGGGTTGTTTCGGCCGCTCAGGTGACAGCCACTTGATGGCTGGGGAAGGCGATGGCGTCGACTTGTTCCCGGACAGAAGTAACTACTGCCACATCAGGTCCTCGTAGCGTCGATGTAATCTGCGCCGAAGCCTCTCCTCTGAGGAGGAGGACGAGCGGCAGCGCCGCTTGCCTCGGTGCCGAGACAGAGACCACCAATGTCGGCGGGATCGGCTGGACCGAGACAAAGTCCGAGACCGAGATCCTCGGTGTTTACGAGGACAGGTCTGGGAAGGAGTGGGGGACACCCGCTCTTCCCTCAGCTCGGAAGCCTTAATCGGGGACTGCTGCACTGGGGGCGCAGGCAGATCCTCGGTCTCCACCGGGGGAACCGGCGAAGAAGGGTTGTCTGCCTCACCAGTCGACAGCCCGTCCGACGGGTCGAGAAAAATCTCGACCGCGTGGACAGAAGTCTCGGCCGGCTGGCCTGACGAGGATGCCGAGAAGCCAGCGGCCTTAGCCGCAACCTCGACCGAAGTCGACAGTCGGCTGTCCGGGGAAGGAGACCTCTCCCACTCCCACGAACGCCGACAATGGGACTTACTCTTCGAGTCGTCCTTTTTGGACCGAGAGGAATGTCCCTCTCCCTTTGTGGAAAGGGACTGGCAAAGCTCCTTGAACGAAGCTGAATACGAGGTACCCAGAGAGAGCGGGATAAATGCCGCGACCGAAGAGGATGATGCGGCCTGGGCCACCTCCTCCTCGAGGGCAATCATCTGTTCGAGTTGCTCAGCCGAGCCAGCCGCCATGTAACCGCCCAACGGGCCTCCTTCGACTTAACCAGCAGGCGCCTCGGCGCCAAGCTGTAACTGGGCAGCGCGGTCCTCCAGGACGTTGGCCGAAAACGAACGGCACGACTTGCAGGCCTGCGGGTCGTGTTCTAGGCCGAGGCAGTAGACGCACGTGGAGTGCGGGTCCGTCCTGGACATCTTCTGCCCACAAGGGCACCGCCAAACTGGAGTCGATTTGTCCATCGCAGCTACTAAGGAGAAAAGATAAATCAAGTTCTTGGAAATTTTAAATGAGTTTCGGGTGAACCGAAGAATTAGGATCCAGTCTATCACGCAGAGCGTTAAGGAGGGAACCTGGGCTTCCAAGCAGTAAGGAAGATCTGGCGTCATGGGGCGGAGCTGAGAGTTTTACCACCTGGGTGGGTGGGAGGAGCCAGCTTGAAGACCTTCCGGCAAGATTTAAAGCGGCAAGGAACCTGCCAGACAGTGTGGATGAACAACATATCCATGTCCCTAGAACAGGAGATTCCTGGGACTGAGACCTCTCTCAATCCCAAGAACAAAGTCGACGAGACTTTTCCTTCTCCCTCTCTCTTTCTCTCTCTCTCTCGACTCCTTGGATTCCTTTTTACAGGAATGGGAGCTGTGCGAAGCCGACGCCCCCCCCCCACTTTGCTCAGGAAAGACTGGTACAACTCCTTGATGGAGCCTGTAGAGGTAGAGCCTAGTTTAAGCGACAAAGACCGATGCTGAAAAGGACTGATCGGCAGCCTGAGCCGCCTCCTCCTCCTCTTCGAAAGCCTTCATTTGCTCAAGTTGTTCAGTGGACCCTGCACCCATGGAGACCGCCAAAATGGCCTCTTTAAATTTGACCGGTGGGTTCCGTTTTTCCGGTTATCCTAGCTGTAAACACGCAATGCAATCGGCCCAACACATTCAGCTGGAACGAGCGACAGAAGTCACAGGCCTAGGTATCATGGTTGTGGCCCAGTCAGTAGACGCACGTAGCATGCGGGTCTGGTGCAAGACATCTTCTGCCCGCAGGAGCACCGGCGGAACCTGGGTGAGGACTTGTCCTCCATCGCGGTTGCGATCATGAAACAATGCGGAGAAACTCTAGCGAGTTTTAGTTTAGGTAAATAATCCGAAGATTTAAGCGCCAGGACCTACTCAACACCAGAGCAGTAAGGAGAGAACCTGAATCTTCCCGCAGAAAGGAAGATCTGGTGTCAAGGGGCGGAGCAGAGAGTTATACCAGCCGGGTGGGTGGGAGGAGCCAGCTTTTAGACCTTCTGGCAAGATTCTTAAAGGGAAAGGACATGCCAGAAAGTGTGGCTAGAACAACATATCCACATCCCTAGAAACAGCCTTTACTCCAGAGAGTTGTGCTGTATGCAGTAGACGGTTTACTCTAGGACAAAGAATACAGGTGAAATGCTGGTCCACACAGGGTAAGCTTGTCGTAAAGCACTGCAATTAAATTTGACTATTTTGTCTGGTGAGCAAGTTCTCTGTCCAACTAGTGTTTTTTGCAATCTTGTACAATATAGCCAGACATGTTTGAAGAGAGATAGCTCGGCTACGGCTTCATTTAGCCATGAAAAAAAACTGGATTAACACATACCAGGTATCATTTTGATAGCAGTGTTCACCTCCCGCCAGTTGTGGACTTTATCAAACTTCCAATCCAAGAGAAAATTACCATTGTCAGTCACTACAGGACCCTGCAACAGAGAACACCAAGTTACAGATTATTTAAGTCAGGTTTTTTTCTTTTTGTGGGTGCTACATATTTTTTTTCACATCCTAAAATTACCCTTAAAATTGTTCATATTCATGCCTCAGGACAATTTTGCTTTCTGGGGAACTGGAGTAAAGACAGATTTTATATATTATATACATACACATATATATATATAAAATCTGTCTTTACTTTATCTATCTATCTATCTATCTATCTATCTATCTATTATATATATATATATATATATACACACACACACACACACAGATAGATATTGGGTCCTGATGGCTTATTTGGAACTCATTTAGAATGTTCGGCCTCAGTAGCAGTACTGAGTGTATTCAAATACGAATAACTTTAAAATAAAAGTGACAGTACAGTACTGTGAGCACGAAAGTTGATGAGGACAAAAACATCTACAAAATGACGTGTTTCATTTATAGTTAAATTCGATTTTTTATAATTAGCAAAATAAACCAGCAGAAAATTTGATGTTTTCACTTTTTGCAACAAACAAATGCAACTAACTAATATGAAATATGATAGCATGGTACTTTGAGCATAAAAGCTGATCAGGGCACAAATATCTACAAAATGAGTGGTGTTTCATTTATAGATTTTTTTTTATAATCAGCAAAAAAATGGCAAAAAATTCATTTTTCTTTTCACTTTTTTTGGAGGTATGGCATGAAAGGAATGCGCAACCCCCCTACTGGAAATACTGTCAATATTTTTTTTGTTCTTGTGCCAACTGACCCAATGACATCACTCATGTTATCAGGTCAACTGGCACTCTAACAAAAAATATCAACAATATTTCCAGTAGGGGGTTTGCATATCCCTGATATACATTAACACCCCTGGTCAAGCAGAGTCTTGGTCCAATCAAGGCAAAAATGTAACACAGTAGTTGACGGAAGAGAAGGATCACTAGGCCCACCTAGTTTGCCTGTATTCCCTGCCTGCATCAGCAGCCGCTAACCCTACTTGGTCATTTGCTTTCGCCTCTCTTTCCCATATCTAGGGTTCCTTTATGTCTATCCCATGCATGCCTGAATCCCCCCACTGTGGTAGCACCCACCACTTCCTGGGGCAGGCTATTCCAAGCATCTACCACCCCTTCCGTGAAGAAAAACGTCCTTACATTTCCCCATATCCTGCCCCCCTCCAATCTCATATCATGCCCCCTCATCCTTGTACAATTATTGTACTGAAAGATGTCACCCACCTGCACTTTGTTCAAGCCTTTAAGATACTTGAAGGTCACTATCATATCCCCCATTCCCTCCTCTCTTCCAGTGTATACATGTTGAGGTCTTTCAATCTGCCCTCATGATTTCTGATGCAAGCCTTGCACCATCTTGGTCACCCTTCTCTGGACCACCTCTTCTCTGTCTATGTCTATGTCTATGTCCTTGCGAAGATGCAGCCTCCAGAACTGAACACTGTATTCTAGAGGAGGCCTCACCAGCGTTTTGTACAATGGCATCACCACCTACCTCCCTCCTTCTGCTAGTGATACCCCTTCCTATGCACCCCAACATTCCACTGGCCCTCCCCACAGCCTTGTTACAATGTTTGGCCACCTAGAGGTCATCTGACAGTATTATCCCTAAATCCTATTCTTCCCTGGTGACTGCCAGCACCCCGTGCACGATTTTGCACTTCTTTGCATTAAACTTTAATTACCACACTTTGGACCATTTTTCCAGCTTTCCCAGATCCCAACTCATTCTTTCGACCCTCTCTGGAGTGTCTACTCTGTTGCAGATCTTGGTATCATCTGCAAACAGGCAAACCTTCCCCTTCAGCAATGTCACTGATGAAGACATTAAAAAGGACTGGCCACGGGACTGATCCTTGAGGCACCCCACTGGTCACCCTCCTTTCCTTGGATTTGATCCCATTTACTACCACCCTCTGCTTCCTGTCCCTCAGCCAGTTTCTAACCCAGTTTTCCACTTTGTGGCAAACCCCAGGCTACCTAGCTTGTTCACCAGCCTTCTGTGCAGTACAGTGTCTAAAACCTTGCTGAAGTTGAGGTAAGCGACATCCACTGCACCTCCTTTGTCAACCAATCAAAAAAGTCAATCAGATTTGTTTGGCATGGCCTTCCTGCTATGATTCCATGCCGCCTTGGATCTTGTGCTCCCAAGGTTTCCAGGTGTTCCATAATCATTTCCTTAAGCGCCACCTCCATAATCTTACCCACTACTGACCGGCCTATAGTTTCCTGCCTCCTCCCTGCTACCACTCTTGTGAAGAAGGACATTTGCCCCCTTCCAGTCCTCTGGAACCACCCCTGTATTGAATGACTCACTGAATAGAGCCACCAGCTGTGCTGCTAGCGCCATCCCCAGTTCCTTTAATATCCTGGGGTGCACATCATCTGGTCCCATTGCTTTGTCCACCCACAGTTTTGTGAGTTCCTCCAGGCCTCTCTCTCCTGTAAAAGGACTGGTGTTTATCTCGCTCTCTCCCACTGTTTCTGCTGCCTAGTTGTGGTCCCTGTCCCTTCCCCTCTGCCGTGAATATAAAGCAGAAGTATTCATTTAGTATTGTTGCTTTTTCTAGGTCACCATATACACATACCTCTTCCTTCCCTTTGAGCCTTACAATCCCTCCCCACAGCTTTCCTTCCATCACTAATGTATCTGTAAAATGTCTTGCCGCCCCCTTTACCGTCTGTGCTAATCCCTCCTCTGTTTGCGCCTTCACGCTCAAACTTTCTCTTTCTCTCTCCATCTCTCTAAATACACTGTCCTATCTTCATCCTTCTGAGTCTCCTTGTATTTTCTGAAAGCCCCCTTTCTGTCCCGCACTTTCTCAGACACCTCCTTTGTGAACCATAGTGGTTTGTTCCTTCTCTTTCCCTTGTTACTCAGCCTAATGCACTAATTTGTTGCCTCCACTATGGCTTCTTTTAGGCGAGCCCACTGCTCCTCAACCCCTCCCCCTTGATCCCTTCATGCCAGGGCTTCTTTGATCCCTTCTACCCATCCTAGCAAGGTCCGCCCTCCTGAAATCCAGGACCCTTGTCTTTGTGTGGCTCTCCTGTGACACTGTACAGATTATACTGATGTTGAAATTCACTGTATGGTGGTCACTGGACCCCAAGTGCCCATCCACCCTGACTTCCTTGATCCTGTCTCCACAAGGTCTAAAATCACTTTGTTCCTGGTGGGCTCCTTAAACTGCTTGAGGCCTGCCCCTGCAAGAATTCTGTGATGTCTCGTCTCCTGGCTGAGGCCGCTGCCAGGATGGTCCGGTCCATGTCTGGAATGTTAAACTGCCCAGTAGCCGCACCTCCCCTTTGCCGCCATCTCATGTACTTCTCTATTACTGCCCTAGCTACCGCCACCCTCTGTGCCGGAGCCTTGCAGACCACTCCTGTGCAAACTGCTGTGCCATTTCCTGGCTCAAGTGTGACCCACAGTGCCTCGGCCTCCCGCTGTCTACCCTGCATTGTTGTTGCTTTAATACCTTCTCTGACGTAGAGGGCCCCACCCCCCCCTTTTACCCTCCCTATCCCTCCTGTGTAGAGCGTACCCTGGTACATTTACCTCCTAGTCATGGTTTCCAGTGCACCATATCTCAATAATTGCTACTATGTCCATGTCCGCCTCTGCTATCAAGGCTGCCAGGTCTGGGATTTTGTTTCCCAGATTGCAGGCATTTGTATACATGGCTGTCCATGTGTTGCAGTCTGTGCCCCTTACATGTTTACCTTTGCCTTTCTGCTCCCTCCTTCCTACCATTTTTTTCCCTCCTGCTGCCTCTTTACCTCTCCCTTATCTCTTGTAATGAGCCCAGATATATATGTCCATGTTTCCCAGGCTGTCCCACTTGCGCATCTACACTTGCCTTCCTGTTCCCCTTTCCAACGCTGGTTTATTTCTTTTGTTGTCTCTCTCTTCCTCCTTGCAATGAGCTCAAGAGTATCTGTCAACAACATTTCCTCCTGTTCCACCCTGCTAGCTACTCTGGCCTATGGGGGATGGGCTGCCTAAGTCTCCCTGCTCCTGACTGCCCCACCCCCCCCTTCGGCAAGTTTAAACGCTTGGCAAGGAAGCATCCAAACTTTTCATTGAGGACTGCAGTCTCCTCCCTGGACGGATGAAGGCCATCCCCCTGTACAGGCCCCCATCCCTCCAGGTGGGTCCCCAAGTCCTCAATGAAGCAAAAACCATTATCTCCACACCAGCTGCTCAACCAAGTATTGAACTTGCTGATTTCAAGCCTCCCCTCCTGCTGTGGACTGGCAGCACCTCCGAAAATGTTACAGAGCCTGCTACCTCTCCAAGGCACCTACCCAACCCCTAAAAGTTCTCCTTCACCTGCTCTATGCCCATCTCCTCCCTGGTTAGGTCATTTGTCCCCAGATGGACCTTGATCTCCAGTTCCCCACTCCTTGCTACCGCTGTTGCAATCCTGTGGATTTGCCCTCCCTCCCTCCGAACTGTGCCTCCTGGAAGGTACCCGTCTTCCCTCACTTCCCCACTACCTGTATGTACATTCATTCCTCAGACTATTGAGTTCCCCACCAGGAGTAGCTTCCTATTCTTCTGGGGTCCTCTACCTCCCGCCCTTGGGTCTCCATTCTGGAGGACCCGCTCATCCTCCTGCGGTCTCAACCTTGTGGGCCTTGCCCACTCTTCCAGGACAGCAAAGGAGTTTGTAAGTTGGATCGGATGGGGCATGTGCCTCTGACCCCCCAACTCCCTCAACCTCCTTACGTCCACCACAGTCCAGCCAGCCCTCTGCCTGGGCATCTGCTCCGGCAACATCTGCGGACACAGTGGCCTCTGGGTGGGGGGGCAAATGCCGCCAGTACAACTGCCAGCTCGGCCCGAAGACTGGCAACCTCTGCCCTCAACACAGAGTGGTGCCTGCATATGGGACAGCACCACAGTACATCTTCCTGAAGACTGCAAACCCACATCCACTGCATTGCACCGTATCCACGCACTGCACCACTCCCTGCATTTTCCTTTTCTGCTTTGCTATTGACCACACTTTTAGTCCTAGGTAAGCCCTCCTGCTTTTTGTTTAGGTACATTAGGGAGCGAAGCAAGACCAAGGGAGGGATACAGAGACTTAATAAAGGGGAGGGAATGTGGGCAGAGGGTAACAGTAAAAAAGCAGGGATACTGAACGAATATTTCTGCTCAGTATTCACAACGGAAGAGGAGGGGGAAGTACCTAAACCAAACAAGAGAGAAACTCTGAATAGGGGGTTGATACCAGTCCATTCACAGAAGAAAAGGTTTTGAAAGAACTCTTGAAACTGAGGGTGGACAAAGCAAAGGGGCCTGATGGGATTCGCCCAAGAATTCTAAAAGAACTAAGGGTAAAACTAGTAACACCAGACTACTCTCTAACAAATCATTGGAGGACAGGGTGGTACCCGAGGACTGGAGGAGGGCAAATGTGATTCCACTTCACAAAAGTGGGAGCAGGGCAGAGGCAGGAAACTACAGACCAGTTTGACCTCAGTGGTAGGGAGAATGACGGAATCGCTTCTGAGGGACAGAAATGTTGAGTACCTAGAGGCCAGTGGGGCACAGGACCCAAGACGGCATGGATTCACAGTGGGAAGGTCATATCAGATGAATCCAATAGATTTCTTTGACTGGATGACCAAAGTAGTAGACCAGGGAGGGGTTGTGGATATGGCCTACCTAGATTTTAGCAAGGCATTTGACACAGTCTCTCACAACAGATTAATATACAAGTTAGCCAGCCTTGGAGTGGGTCCCAAGGTGGTAGCCTGGATAAAAAACTGGCTGGACAACAGGACGCAAAAGGTAATAGTAAATGGAGTCCACAGTGAAGAAAGGAGGATAACTAATGGGGTACCGCAGGTTTCAGTCCTGGGACTGGTCCTCTAACGTCTTTATAAGTGACACTGGAGAGCTCCTAGAAGGAAAGGTATGTCTCTTTGCAGATGACACAAAGATCTGCAACAGGGATGATACACAAGGTGGGGTGGAAAGAACGAAAAGGGACTTGGCAAGGTTGGAGGAATGGTCAAATATGGGGCAGCTCAGAATCAATGCAAAGAAGTGCAAGGTAATGCATCTGGGAAACAAAAACCCAGGGAAAGAGTACACAATGGGGGGGGGGTGAGTTAATAACAATAAAAATCGAAAGAGACCTAGGAGTAATTATATCAGATTACCTAAAGGTGGGCAAGCAATGTGAGAAGGCAGTAAGGAGGGCTGGGGGGGATGCTGGGATACATAGGGAGAGGCACCAACAGTAGAAAACAGGAAGCTGTTATCCCTCTGTACAGACAGTTAGTGAGACCCCATCTGGAGTACTGCGGGCAATTCTGGAGACCCCATCTCCGCAAAGACACAGACAGAGTGGAGGCTGTTCAGAGGAGGGCAACCAAAATGGTGCAGGGTCTGCACCAGAAGACATACGAGGAGAGACTAAAGCAGCTTAATATGTATACCCTTGTGGAAAGAAGGGAGAGGGGGGGACATGATAGAAACTTTCAAGTATCTCAAGGGAATTAAAGTACAAGAGGGTAGTATATTTCAGAAGAAAAGATGTGCAAGAACAAGGGGGCACAATTTGAAGATAAAGGGGGGGATGGCTCAGAGGTAATGTTAGAAGGCATTTTTTCACAGAGAGGGTTGTGGATGCACGGAACAGCCTTCCTGAGGAGGTTGTGGAGTCAGGAACAGTGGGAGAATTCAAGAATGCATGGGACAGGCATAAGGCAATTCTAGTGGTTGGTAGGAGGATGTAAGCTGTTGATTAACTAGAATCTGCAGCTTATCCATCAGGTAGGGAAATGGGCAGACTAGGTGGGCCAAGTGGTCCTTATCTGCCGTTGAATTCTATGTTTCTAAATGAAGCCACAACACAGACGGCCAGGGTATTACATCAAAAGACCTGTTTGTATTGTGACAATTCTCTCTTTTCAGTCAGCATTACACCCTTAATATTTTTTTTTGCATAATTAAAAAAAAAAAAAAAACGGCTTACTCTTTTTATAAAAACAGTAGCTAAAGTCTTTTTTTCAATGACTTTTTTTGTGTTTTACAGAACTGGAATTAGGCTGAATTGCTGTTTACCAATTTAAAAAAAAACAGGCTAAATAATATGTCTAGGTGTAATCTGGGCAGGAGTTATTTATTGTTCTGGTATCAGATGTACCATTTTTCCAGTTACTGACCCCAACACAATACACAAGAGCCCATCACAGGATTTCGGTGATGAGATGCCAGTACGGCAGTCTCCTCACACAGAAGCAAACCACAGGAGGTGCTGGTGACAGATAAGCTCTAGCTCTCTCTCCACAGAGACTGAGTACATCGCCTCTACGATGCACTAGCTCTCTGCCAAGCAAGGAAACAAGTAAGAGCATGATGTGACCTCAGAACATGGGACTTCCACTTAGCAATGACCACTGCTGCAGTCTAGCCACTGTGCCAGCTTCCCGGACAAGATTTTCTTTGTGGGGCATCAACCTCACAGATTGGCTGGCTGGATACACATCACTGTGTGAGACAATGAATCAGAATATACACTGAAGACTACAGAGTCTCGTTATACAGAAAGCCTCAGAATAAGTTTATCTAACTAGAGGTAAGGCAGAGGAAGCAATGAAGTTAAAAGAATTCTGTTGCACTTAATACGAACAGCTTTCTTGACTGCCATTCTCAGTTCTGCAACACCACCAAACTTGCTGCTGATCGCCTTGATAACTGGGACGTAGGCCATAGGAATGACTTCAATTGGAACTCCATTCTTCCACTGGTCGCCAAGGTTCTTCGAGTCCTTCCTGCCAAACAGGTGTAGATAGTCAGGTCACAATAAAAACTAAATTACTGCTAGATGTCAACGGCTCTAAAGTAGCAGTTCTTGAACAGTGCAGTGAGTAAATTCTGGCTGGGGAGGACTTGTGGTACAGCCTCTTAGACAACTATGGTGGCGCAAGCACACTAAAGAATTTTTGGGTTTTCCATGACAATACCATAATTTGTGGGATTTTTCATGGCAACACCATTATTCATAGCACTTTCCATGAAAATACCAGTGTGTGGCATTTAGGGATGTCACAGGATGAAATTTGGGACAGAATAAACCACTAAATATAATATTGTGGATATCGCAATACCAAGGTATTACGGAACTGTAGTCATTTTTGCACAAAACTGAAATCTCCTAAAACTTCTGTGTTGTGGAAAGTTATTACAAAGTCATAGCCATCCCTAAAAATACACAAAAACTGGTTGAAAGACATGAAAAAGTACAGTTACGTAAGATCTTACCATAACAGTAGATTTTTGAGAGAGGTTCCTTCAGTAGGTCATCACATAGAGGATTAGCGCCACCTGGCATCTGGACCGCACAGCAGACTTTTCCAGCAATACCTGATGGGGAACCGCCCACCCGACGTCATGTGACCCTGTATAGTAGGCAGTCCCCACACCTGCCCTCCAGTTCTCCTGCCGGAGACCTAAAAGATATGACAAGAGAAGGAAAGAGAGAGTCTGGAGTCCCAAAAGAAAATAGGGGGAAGGCGGGAGGGAAAAACATGACCTACTGAAGGAACCTCTCTCAAAGATCTACTGTTATGGTAAGATGTTACATAACTGTACTATCTTACTTCGAGAGGGTTCCTTCAGTAGGTCATCACATATAGGACAGAGTCACAAGCAGTCCCTGCAAAGAGAGAGCGAGAGAAACATGGGAGGAGAAGAAACTCCCAATGGAAAAAAAACTGAATGGAACCAGCCTAGGACAGAAGGCCCTGCAGCATAGCTAGACCAAAACCTGCCTTTCAACTAGAAGCAATGTCCAGACTGTAATGCTTGGTAAAGGTATGAACCGAACTCCAGGTAGCTGCTGCGCAAATATCTGCTGCAGAAAAGCTGCGCATGCAGCCATGCTCCTAGTGGAATGACCTCTAACGGACCCCAGCAAAGGTTTGTCATACTTCTGGTAACAGAAGTGAATGCAGTTGAATAACCACTTGGACAAGCACTGTTTGGAGACAGCTTTCCCCAAGGATCTGGGGGCGAACAAACAAAGAGTTGATCATCCTTCCGGAAATCTCTGGATTGATGGGTACTGCACCTGAGAAAACGGTGCACATCCTATGTGTGCAGGAGCACCTCACCTCTATTCGCAGGAGTCTAATAGTAGACCAGAAGTTCCACTGACTGGTTCAGTATGAACTCAGACACCACCTTAGGTAAGAACTTAGGATTTGTTCTGAGGACCGCCCGGTCCCTATGAAAAATCAAATAAGGCACCTTGCACACAAGAGCTCGAAGCTCGGAAATTCTGTGAGTGGAAGTAAACACAACCAAAAATAACACATTCCAAGAAAGATGGCACAAATCACAGCTCATCGCTGGCTCAAAAGGAGGGAGACTGAGCTTTTCCAACACAAAATTTAAATCCCACGGTGGTGCAGGTCTGCGGATGGGGGGTTTCAGATGGAGACTCCCTTTCAGAAAGGCTTTTGAGACCTCCAACAGAGCCACGGTTTGCCATCCACTAGCTCGTGGTACGCCAAAATGGAAGATAAATGGACCTTTTTGGAGGAATAGGAAAGACCTGAATCTGAAAGATTAAGGAGGCATTCCATGATCTGTGGAGTGGAACAAGAAAAGGTGTCCCAACCTTTGGTGCCGCCCAAATGGAAAAACGTTTCCACTTCACGGCATAAGTGGACTGGGCAGAAGGCTTTCTAGCCTCCACCAAGACTTGGGCAACACTGTTGAAACTCCAAAGCGAGAAATCGCTATGTCTGCAGGAGCCGCACATGCAAGTGCAGGGTCCTGAGCCCCAGATGCATGAGCCAGCTGCTGCAGAAGCGGGAACCAAATCTGTCTCGGATAGAGACGGGTGATGAAAATCATCCATGCCTTCTCTGCCTGAAGCTTGAGGAGAACCCTCTGGAGAATGGGAAATGGAGGGAAGGCGTACAAAAATTTCCCTGTCCAAGAGAGAGAACTCATCGTACCAGAAAGCACCATGCCCTGAAATGAGCAAGCATAAACTGTGAAGTTTTACATTGGATGGGGAGGCAAAAAGGTCACGATCCGAACACCCCCATCTTAGAAAGAGAATCTGCCACTTCCCGATTTAATTCCCATTCGTGGCTGAGGGCCCGAGACCTTACGAGACTGTCCACCAAGACGTTTTGCACTCCTGGAACATGCACAGCTGTCAGAGACAGACCATGCTGGACTGCCCAGTTCCACACTCTCATCGCCTCCCTGCAAAGGAGATACGAGTGAGTTCCTCCTTGTTTGTTGATGTACCAGACAGACATATATCCATCTGGATGAGCAGCGATTCCCGAGGAAAAAGAGTCTGGAATGCTTGCAGTGTGTACAAGACCGCTCTCATCTCCATGATATTGATGTGTAAGGACATATCCAAGCTGGACCAAAGTCCCTGGGCTGGTGTTCCCCCAAGTGAGCCGCCCAACCTAGGTTGGAGGCATCCGTTGTCAAAGATGCGTGGGGGATTTTGTTCGTGAAGGGAAGACCTACTGACAGATTGAAAGGATCCCTCCACCAACGCAAGTCTTTCTGAAAAGCAGATGACACAAGGACTGGATGGTCCAGATCGTCCTGGAGTTGATCCGATTGGACCCGCAAGGACCACTGAGTGATTGTCATGTGGAGCCTCGCAAGGGGAACTGTAGAGATGGAGGCCGCCATCAGTCCTAGCAACCTGAGGACCTCCCAGGCCGGGAGGGTCCTTGAGGAGGCTACCAAAGTGGCATGCTTGATCAGAGTCTCCATCCTGTCTGGAGAAAGGAAGGCTCTGCTCTGGACAGTGCCCAAAACCACCCCAATCAACTGCAACCTCTGGGAGGAAGTAAGAGATGACTTGGGGATATTGACTGTAATCTCCAGTCTGCAGAATAAGTCCATACTAGTGGAAGGGGCCTCCAAGAGAGAGAGCGAGACAGACTCCCTAGACTGGGCTGAAATCAGCCAATCGTCCAGGTAGGGGAAGACAGCTATGCCCTAGCGACGAAGGGCTGCTGCCACCACTGTGGCACTTGGTAAGTACCCGGGGTGCCAAAGAAAGGCCAAAGGGGAGAGCCCAAAATTGGAAATGTTCCCTTTGGAAACAGAACTGCAGGAATCGGTGGCTGGGGAAGATCGGGATGTGCAGGTAAGCGACCTGCATATCCATAGCACAAAGCCACTGATTCTCCAGAAGGACAGGAAGGAGGCTCTGAAGTGTTACCATCCAGAATTTTTTGTACTCGACAAACAGATTGAGACTGCTTAGGTCGAGAATGGGTCACAGGTCACATATCTTTTTTAGAACCAGAAAGAAATTGGGAGTAGAACCCCCTTCCCCTTTGATGGAGGTGAATGATCTCTAAAGCCAGATTTAAAAACTGCCTTAGACAGCTTCTACCAGAGAACAGGCAGAGAACACCAAAAACAAAAAACAAACAAAAAAAAAGTTACCGTGTTTGTCCGAGTTGGCTGAAGTGAATTACCTGTACAGTTATCTAGGTGTTTGTCTCAGGTGGCTGAAGGGAATTGTTATCTGTGCAATTAACTAAGTGTAGAAAGATCTGTAAAGTAGGGGGGAGTGGCTTAGCTAGAAGGAAGCCAGGTTAAAGTCAGATATAAAAACTGCCCTAGATAGCTTCTACCGGAGATCAGGCACAGAACACCAAGAGGAAGGAGCTGCTGTTATAACTATGCTTCTCTACTGGGACTAAAGAACTAGAACTCTACTACTGGGACCTTCAATTTAGGGTATAAACAAAACAAACTATACTGCCCTCCTTCCCCACCCTAAGCTAGTTCTACTTCTATAGGCGCAGGATTTGACTAACAACAGGAACTTCCTGTTTGGGAGCAGGAAGTAAGTGATCAGAGAGCCACAAAAGACTCACCATCCTAGTAGGAAAAGAGTAGCTCTCCATAACCCCCTAGCTGCTGGAGGGCTGACTCTGGAGCAAGTAAGGAGACTACTGAGAAATATAGGAACTTCTTGTCTCAGAACAGGAAGATCAGGAGCTTAAAGGGCACAGAGGCATTAAGTAAGTAGGGAGAAACAAAAAATAAACAGAGGAATGAGTAAGTATTCCAAACAACAGTTAAAGGGCCAGAAATAAGACATGATGGAAGTGGTGCAGAGCAGTGGAGCAGCAGTCTTCCAGGAGACGTTCTGGAGGATGTTGTCCCATCTGCAGGTACCTCTCTGGGCTGAGAGAGGAGGTTGCTCATCTCCAGGCTGAATTGGCTAGGATTTGTGGGACCTCCTCTCCCACCCAGGGACCAACAGGGCCACTGCTTCAGAGGTTGCCAAGAAAGAGGAGTGGTTGGACCACAGTGGGCTCAAGGAGGGTGAGGGTGGTGGAACAGAGGCGCATCCTTCCAGCTGTACCTCTCCACAATTCATATGCCGTTCTGGCAAAGTGTGGTTCCTCTATGGCGGTACCCGCAGTGGAGACCAAGGAGGATGCTGGGAACAACCACAAAGGAGACCCACAGGAGGGTGGCATGGGACCCCACAGGGGAAACAGACAACTCCTGGTGGGGGACTCCACTGTTAGGGGAGTAGAACTGGGGGAGAAAGGGGAGAGGGAGGTAAGGTGCCTGCCTGGCGTCATGGCTTGGAGGGGCAGGGAGCAAATCCTCAGGATCTCCTGGAGCAGCTGCACGGGAGCTGGATGTCATTGTCCACCTAGGGACAAATGACATGGCTGAGAAAGGGACTGAACAGTGCAGGAAGAGTCTGTGGAGTTGGGGAGGGACTTAGACAAGTAGCACGCAGACGTAACCTTCTCGGAGGTGCCGCCTGTCTATGGCATAGGTAAGGCTAGGGTGCTCCACACCATGGGATTCAATCAGTGGTTGAAAAACTGGTGCAGAGCTCAGGAATTTGGCTTCATTGGGGACTGTGGGTCCACCTGGAGTGACGCAGGCGTATACTAGTGTGATGGTCTGCATCTGTCCAGGAGGGAAACCAGGATCCTAGGTGATAAGTTTAAATGCTTCATTGGCAAGCATTTAAACTAGCCAAGGGGGGGAGGCACTGGAAAGGAGCAGGGAAATCTTAGCCCCCCCCCCCAAAAAGGGTAGTAAGTGAGAAACACCAAGATAGAGATGTCGATAGGGAGAAGGTCAGGGGTAAATGGAGAAAATGACAAAGGTAATAAGGACAGGGATGGGTTAAAAAGGGGTAAGGCCATCAAGAAATGGAGGGTAATGAGTAGCAATGCCCATAGTCTGGGCAACAAGCTCCCTGAACTGGTGGCCTTGAAGGAAGAGGGATGCCTAAATATCGTAGCAGTCACAGAAACATGGTACACAGAGAACCGTGACTGGGATGTTAGCATACCAGGGTACACAACCTACAGGAGAGACATGGAGGGGAGAAGAAGTGGAGGAGTAGTTCTCTATGTAAAGGAAGGGATAAAAGCAACTGAACAAAAGAGTAAACATGGAGGAGAGGAGGCACTGTGGGTCACCTTAGAGACTGGAAATGGCACCACAATCTGCACAGGGGTTGTATACAGACCCCCATGTCAGGGGGAGGGAATGGACAAGGACATGACAGAAGGCATCCTTGGGATTGCACAGAAAGTGGAGATACTATTGACTGGGGGACCCGAATATGTCAGATGTTAACTGGAGCACCTCTGCTGCAGCCACATCCAAGAACAGAGCCATTCTCGATGCCCTACAGGTGGCATGCCTCAGACAGCTAGTTTTGGAACCCACTCGTGAGGGAGCAATCTTAGACCTCATACTCTCAAATGGGGACAGTGAGAGGATCTCAGATCTAGAAGTGGGTAGCCATCTGAGAACAAGTGACCACCAAACAGTGTGGTTCACGATAAACTCAGCTACAGAGTCAAGCCGTACAAAGGTGAGGGTACTGAACTTTAGGAGAGCTGACTTTGGCAAGATGGGAGAGTGCCTTAGAAAAGCACTAGCAAACAGGCTAGAAGGAGGGGGGAGCAACAATGAGGAAACATCAAAACTGCCATCACAGAGGCAACAAGCCTTTGTGTGAAGCAAATTAATCAAAACGAAAGAAAAAGCCACTATGGTTCTCAAAAGAGGTGGTGGGGAAGGTTAGGGAGAAAGAGACAGCATTTAGGAAGTATAAGCAAACACAGAAGGAGCAGGACAGAGAACTACAGCAGTTACGCAGAAGAAAGCAGGGAAGGAAGTCAGAATAGCAAAGGCCCAAAGTGAGGAAAAGATAGCCAACTCGGTTAAGAAGGGGGATAAAACCTTTTATAGGTACATCAGGGTGCGCAGAAAGACAAAAGGAGGGATAGTGAGGCTGAATAGAATGGACGGTGGGTGGGCAGAGCGGGACAGTGAAAAAGCAGGGATACTGAACGAATACTTCTGCTCAGTATTCACAAAAGAGGAGGAGGGGGATGTGCCTAATCCAATTAACAGAAGCACTCTGGATAGGGGTCTATCCCAGTCTTTTCACAGAAGAAAGGGTTCTGAAAGAACTCCTAAAACTGAAGGTGGACAAAGCAATGGGGCCTGACGGAATTCACCCCAGAATTCTAAAAGAATTAAGGAGAAAACTAGTGACATCACTGACTACACTTTTTAACAAATCATGGGAGGATGGTGTGGTATCTGAGGACTGAAGGAAGCCAGATGCGATTCCCCTTCACAAAAGTGAGAGCAAGACAGAAGCAGGAAACTACAGACCTGTCAGTTTGACCTCTGTGGTAGGGAAAGTGATGGAATCACTTCTGAAGAATGGTAGAGTACCTAGAGGCCAGTGGGGCACAGGACCCAAGGCAGCATGGGTTCATAGTGGGAAGGTCATGTCAGACGAATCTAACTGATCTGTTTGACTGGGTGACCAAAGTAGTAGACCAGAGAGGGGCTGTGGACATGGCCTACCTAGACTATAGCAATGCATTTGACAGTCCCACACAAAGGATTAATAGTCAAATGAACCAGCCTGGAGTGGGTTCCAGGGTGGTAGCCTGGGTAAATCATTGGCTGGACAACAGAACACAGAAGGTAATTGTAAATGGAGTCCATTCTGAAGAAAGAGGGGTTACTAGTGGGGTACCGCAGGGTTCAGTACTGGGTCCAGTCCTTTTTAATGTCTTTGTAAGTGAATGGCCGAACGACAAAACCTGCCACTTCCTGCTTAGTCTATGACTCAGGGAGGGAGTCTAGTTTAGCTTCCACCTGACTAAGGATGGTCTTCTGGAAATCCCCCATATGTGCCACATAATTAAGGGCCCCAATACCAAGAGTAGAAGAGGAATAGATCTTTCCATATTGGTCCAGAAGCCAGGATTCCTCATCAGGCGGAGATGAGCTGAGGTGCTTGGGATTGGCGGAGCGGTGCTGATGACGACAGAGTCCATCTTGGGGTGGAGACTAAGAAAGTCTGCACCATCAGGAGCCTGATATAGCCTGTCCGCCTTCCTCGGAATGGGGGCTAACGCAGAAGGTTGTTTCCAAATGGTGGAGACAAGATCCACATGATGCTCTATCCAGGGTGGAATCAGCGTAAGAGCAGTCTCTGGCAGATCCAAATGAGCAGCAAGTTTCTTACGCTGTGGGTCTGGCTACACTGACTGCCACTGACGTACCGCCTGGATTTTCCTCAATAACTCCAGAAAGGAGGGGTCCTCTGGAGAAGACTTCGGAGGGGTCCTTGGCCTAGGGCGTTCTGGAGTACGTGACTCGTCTTCGGGGTAAGAGTGGCCGGACTCAGAGTCCGAGGTATCTGATGAAGAGGAAGAAGACTCCTCCCTGTGGGGGTGCCCCTCTGGGGAGTTCCCTGGGGCGCATATCCTCCCCTCTTCGTGTGCCAGAGGGCTCTCCTCTGGTGTCGAAAATGGGGGAAGGAGTCTCCCATCTCAGACGTAGGAGATCCTGTATAGGGTCCAGCATCTGTAGATTACTCTCAACTTCCCTAGTGAGCTGAGACTTGGCCTCAGCCCACCAGGAAGCCATGGTCTCCTTCAGATCCGTCAGCTGCAGGGGAGTGGGTGGCGGAGGAGGGGGATATGGATATTGAAGATATCCATAGGAGGAGTATCCGTAACCCAATGGCGGGTAGCCTGGCGTCATGTACTGAGGAGTCTAGTACTGCAGAGCTGGATATTGCAGCACCGGGTACTGCGGTGTTGGGTACCCAGGTGCCAGGGGCTCTTCGACGGAGCAGAGGGACCTGGCAAAGGCCCTGCTGGCGGGCCAGACGGTGGTAATGCTGGCCCCGTGGGCTTCAGACCCGGTGTGGTTACACCTTCGACAGGGTCCGAACGACCTGATAGAAGGATAGGCCTATCGCCAGGTAAGGGAACGCCGGATGGCGTCGGGACCAGCGTCTGAGGGTCTGGCATCAGGGGGTCAAGTCCAGAAGGAGTGTTTCCTGACGGTGCCATCCCAGTATCCTCGGTGGATAGGAGGATTAGAGTCTCTGGGGATCAGCCGTGAAGACGCGGGGACCTCAGAGGGCAACGTCGTGAAATGTTGCAGAGAGCCTGGGTCAGACAGTTCCATGGGGTCCGCGCAGGTTTCTTGGTCGGGCGGCATCGGCGAGCCGGATCAAACTTATCGGACTCCCCTGCCGAGAAGGCGCATGGGAGATCTTGACCTTGTCGAGAAGACTGGCTGGGCGCTCCCGAAGATGGCGGCTTAACAGCCTTGTCTGGGCGGCGAGGTCAGGACTGACGTCCGACTCACCGGACCCACTCTGATTCAAAAGTTGTAGAAAAAGCGCCTTCACGGGAGCGGAGGCCTTTTGCCCTGGAGGCTCCGAAGGGCCGAGCGCGAGCCAGACAGGAGAACAGCGCCATCTTGGTAACCACCAAGGCGGCCGTCATGGAGCGATCCCCGGAGAGATGTTATTGTAAGTGCAGCACTCTGCCCGGAGTCGCTGCTGGAAGCAGATTCCTACCCCGTGCTTCTCCTGTCGCGCTTTTTCTTGTGACCTTCGGGGGAAATGGATGCCTTACTAAATTTCTTTAGTCCTTTTTCCATGGAGGCCATTTTCTTCTTTAGGATGTGGGCTTCCAGGGACTGCTGACTTCTTTTGCAGGTAGCAGAGTTAAACTTCTGGCAGTGCTGGCACTTCTCCATGGGGTGGTCTGGGCCCAGACAGAAGAGGCACGAGAGTGGCCGTCCTTGTGTGGAAGTTGGGAACCACAAGTTGCACTTGTTCTTATGTGATTCAGAGGGCATCAGGACGCATATACACAGCTAATCATGAGGAAAAAAAAAAAAAAAAAATCGAAAGAGAGAAAATAGGCTCTAACAGTTCAAAACTTGGTGACCGAGAAAGACTGATTTGCGCTGTCTCACCGCGAGGAACTTCTACAGCTGACGGGCGGAAAGAACTGAAGGTGGGCATAGGGCACTGCCCTTTATACAAACGACGATGATGCTGGTCACCTGATGCGGGGGCGGTCCCCCGCCAGAGACGGCTAGCTAGAAATTTTTCCCTGGGGTCCTGACACCTGGCAGGTCAGCCTTATATGTGAATACCTACTGCAAGAGCCCTATCTAAGTAAAATCCCTGTCTCCCAAAGGGGCAGATCAATGTGCTACCACCCTCCACTAGGCCAGTACAGAAATTTCATTTTTAAAACATGGAAACTGTCAGATTTACTTCAATAAAACATGTCAAAATAGAGGTTCCCTGGCTAAGTATGCAAAGACATGCCAGGGTGTGCAATTATGCTGTAATAACTGCACAGCTCATGGGTGTTAGGCGCAAGACACTTGTGGTGAGTGCCTTTTAAACATCCAAGAAGTGCAATTATTACAGAATAATTAACATCTCTAAGTGTCTTATCGGACTTATAACAGTGCCAAAAAATGTTTCACAGGTTTCCAGCAAAAAAACAAAACAAAAAAAATAAGTGTTAAAATGGTACTCAAATATGCCATTTTTACTGAATGCAAGAAAAAGTAGTCCCTTTGAACACCACAGAAATCAATACTGCAAACTATAATCCCTTCCAACCATTAGGGAACCTAACTGCAACCCTTTAACAGTAAAGGAAATAAGTCACTGAATAAAAAGTTTTCAAACTTGACATCTTTTAAACCTTAACTGAACTTGTGGTCTCTCCCCCCCCTTTACCCAAAATGGAACACCACACTGTCGGTAATTTGATAGTTCTGCAGTACAGTGCTGTTGCATTTGACTTTTTTCTATACGAGCTGTCCAGTTTTTGTTTTATTTTCAAATTCATTGGTGGTGTTTGTTAGTGGTTACTTTTTTTTTCCATTTTGAGTTATTTTGTCAGTGGCAACAGGAGACGGGATTTGTATGTTTATCCATTTGTACTGTCAGCTCTCTGAGTGGCTCCATTTTTCATATCCTCCCCGTCTGTTGTCATGTGTTTCTCCTCAGTCGTGATGCTAATCTGAAAACGAGGCTCCATGAAGTCACTCTGCAATGTCACTTCCCAGTTCTGTAGTTACACTGTTGCTGGCTGCATCAGGGTGTTAATGGAGTTGTGATCTGGCATCAGCGGACCTGGCATTGTGTTTGGGGTTAGCAGAGTTGGACCTGGAAGCTGCTCGCCTAACAAACCACCCCAGGTATGTCTGTATTTGATCGATGCAATCCAGTAGCTCTGAAAGCTACCTTCATTTTGGCACCCCATTATCACCATAATTTGGTGAGACTCAAGCCCAGCATCTGTTAAAATGTGGACTGTTGTGCTCTGTAATGAGTGGCTGGTGTAGCAGCAGCCAACGGCTACTTCTTCTGAGAGTCTGGGGAGCATAGCCTCCATGCAGTTAACTCCATGAGTTCTCTACTATACCACACTATCTAGAAACAGCTGTGGAATTCAATGGGGGGTGAAAGAAGCATGCCTGTGCAACTTCAGGTATTTTTCCCCCCAGTATTTGCTAAAACTTTTTAAGAGGCACAGCGGGTCGACGGGTCTTTCAGTAACAAACCCCACATAGACTCAGTTTCTTTCATTTGCATCCTTGTGATTATTTTTGCTGCTCACTGAAACTTAAAAGAAACGTGTATCAGCCTGTTTACATCCGTGTTGATACTGAAAACGTTCGCTGTCTTTTGCATTCCCGAACCAGACATTGCGTACCAGGCCCAAAGTGGGGTGAAAGAGGGAAGGGTTTCTCAGTTTCTGCAGATAGGAGTCTGCGATCCTTGGGCAGTGAGCTGTGGTACCTCAATCTGCTTTTCTGTATTTTTTTTTTTTTTTTAACACCATCACTACAAAAATATTGTTTGAAGTAGTAAATGTTTTGTCAGAGATGATGTTTAGGTTTCTTGCTATCTTTGAAGAGTTTAAATAATGGTTTATGGCTGCTCTCAGGCAGCTGTAGCTTGACAGCCCGTATTGTTCCTCTTTTGCCATTCAGATTGTTGCAAAACATTCTCTTAAGATTTAATTTAGTATCACAAGACTAATCATTTTTAAATCAACCGTTTTTTTGTTGGTTTGGTGGTGGTGGGGGTTTCATCCAATCTTCAAATACAGTTCTTGCCCCGGAGGTTTGTTTTATGGTGTTAAAGCAACAATGCCACGAAAAAAGTTATTCCGAGAAGCCAATTTTCTGCTACGGTTATAAAGATATTGGCAGATCTATTGATTTGGGTTTTCTGGATGCTCCCTATGCTGTGTACTGTATATCTGCATTTTTATCTGGATTCTTACCCTCCTCGGGTCAATGTTATTTCTATGCAAAAATGATGCGGCCACCTTTTTTTCTTGAGAAAAAATTATTTTAAAACATTCATAAAATTCTTAAATAACGGGAACTGAAAATGTTACCACCCAAATAAACTGAAAGACATCAGGCATGGATTAGGAAGAAAATAAGGTGGGATCAAATTTAAGCCCACTTTCGCTGCACTGCTGCTTTAGGTTTTTTTGTTTCCAGCTGATCAAGTGCTTTCTATTTCAGCATGCCTACTTACAACACGTGAAGCACGGTTAACTGACTGTTCAGGAAGCTGGTCAGTGTTCAGTCCTGTACCCTCCAGGACATTTTCCAGTCATTTTTCTAATGAACATCCCTCAGGCAGTCTTGCTTGGGAGCAAGGAAGTTCAGTCATGTTATATATTCTGAAGCTGTAGTCTGCACACTGACTGGCATGCTGTCTGGAACGCTAGGCACTGTACAGCGTAGTGATCTGGTACACAGGCTCTCTGTCTGAAACCAAGTACAGAGCCCTACATATTCAAAGGAGATGTGCAGAAGCGCTATATTCGAAAGGGAGAGATGCGTCACACATTCCGGAATGCACAGAAATAATGTATGCAGCGCAGAAAAAGTGGGTGGGCACCTCAATCTGCTGCGTAACTGCATATTCAACCAAAATGTGTGGTGCACATCACAGAATTGTGCTGCACAAAGTTAGGTATGAAAGGGGATGGTCTAAATAGGCTAGCCACCCACAGGCAGGCTGCAGAACTGCAGACCAGCGACCTTGAGACAGCCCTCGGAGGTGTACCAGGATGTGATTCAGGCACCCACACACAGCAGTCATGCCAGGACGGGAGTACCCAAAGCCACAGCCACGTTGTGCCTGCCCACCAGGCAACTGTCGGGTGCTGGTGGGCGACATCATTAGCACCGCCCAGTCAGACACCTCCACTACGACACCCAGGTCGGGGACGCCCAGCTGCCACATGCTAGTCAGGCACCCCCAATACACCACCGGAGCAGACAGCTACAATGTGGCACATGTACCAGGTGCCATGGCCTGCATCTATCGGTGGAGGCATGCAGCTATGGTGGCATCTGGGACAACAGTGAGCGAGAGGCATGGTGGTAATGGTCGCAGCATGGCATGAGTCAGGGACAGTCCAGTGGCACACACCCACGGTGGAACACCACAGGTGCACACTGCACGCCCATGCCAGACTCATGCCACCAGGAACCACATACATGTCACCGGTACCATCCCTGCAGTGTGACAATGCCACAGGGACCCTGGGTTCGGGTCACTGTGGTGGACAGTGTACAACTGTGAGCAGCGCGGGGCAGGGGTGGCACCACCTGCTGCCTGGAAGTGGCAGGGGGAAGTCCCAAGGACACCGGACACTGCCAGTGTTGTGCATATGGCCACCTAGGGCAGGGACATGGCCATGAGTAGTGGCACTGCAAACCTCCCAACTGTCACACAGTATGGGGTATGGCATTCATGTTATCTCTTAGTCACCCTCTAACCCACATAAGAGTGGGTGACATTACACACTGACCACCAAGACCGTTCCACAGCATTGTATGATGCTATGTGATGCTAGGTTCTCAGCACACATTAGCAACATTAGTGCACGTATTTCTACAGTCTTCCGAGTGTGCAATGTCATGTATGATGCGGTGTCACACATTCTGGCCATTTGACAATCACTCTGGCACACATCTGGGTGCTACAGGGTTGGGTGGTATGTAGTAGCACTGTACTCAGGCCACTGCTGTCCACCCACACACATCCATGCGTTTCTCACTTGCCTGCTAAGCTGCAGTACCTCCTGATCACCTTTGTGGAGTGGTGGTGCTCCCCTGCAGTGCTGGGTCTGCATATGCTAATGGTATGCAAATGGACTGCATACATTCCAGTAATGAGATACAAATGTGCCATTTGGGCACTGACTGTACAATGTGGCCATTTACATAGCTTGGCTGAATATTGCAAATCTGCGTGCCACACAAGTGGCTTTGCATCACACACTTCTGTATGTTCCACACTTGGCTCTGGGCACCTGCCGCGCATCTCCCACTGTGCGATCGCGCATGTTCGGGATAGTCAGCCACACACACGGGATCGCAGTTTACAGCGCACCTTCTGAATATGCCATTTTTTTAATATGGGGCCCCAGGAGTGTAGTTATGCTCTCATAATGACACCCCCTTTTACTGGTCTCTCAGCCAATCAAAATGCTTTCATTTTTGTTACCATGTCCTAACACAAACTAGAATCCACGACTTTTACCATGATTTCATGAACTTCTGTCATTTTGTCCATAACAACTGCAATGATTTTCTCCAAAATTTACCACAGCAAAAGGACAGCCCCACTTATACCGAATAGGACAGCTAGGACACAACTTTATTCAATACTTAATTATGAAAGGGATATAAAAAAAAATCCAGAAACCTTGCTAAGGAGTTCAGTGCTGATATACCAGCACATCATTCCCCAGTAAAAGATATCTACTGTACAAACAGCAAAATGACAATGGTTCAACATTACTACACATTTCTCTTTCTAAATACCTTTGTTCTAATTTATTTAAAATTAAAACTTTTTTTTAATTTTCCTTTACAAATCCTAATGGACCCATTTCATAACTGCAATAAGGCAATCCAGGGTATGATTTGCGCTGGGATAATGGCGTCTTGAATGGTGCAAGCACTTGGCCTTTGGTCTTGTACTTCAACCCGTGCAGTACCCCAGCATAACAGGCACCCAGTCATTACTTACTGCTTAATTAACTAGTGCTCTTTCCGTGGCCATTTTGGGTCGGGCTCAGCAATTGATGTTTCCGACACCATATGGCAGCTATGGGACCAAAGGAGTTAAAAAGCTCACATGCCAGGAACCATTAAATAATTATGCACTTCAGCAGTCTCCTACTTTTGCTATATTACTCCGGAAAGTATGGGGGAGTGACACTTACCCCAACCACCGCCCCAGCGTAAAATCTGCATACTCTGATATGCATTTAAGATTCACACCATGCTACGGTAAATAACCAGGTCTTCATTTGCATCACCCCCAGCCTCAGGCATATAAGAGGTTAACGGCAGGATTTGAAATGTAAACTCTATGAATCCTCCCTTTTGGCTAGTTTTTGGTGTAGATCAAGTTACTCAGTTTCTGTACTCTTTGGTTACTGATGCTCTGCATCCACATGGGAGAAGAACACTTAAGACTATTGAAAAATAAATCCTTGAAAAAGGAACAGCGAGTTCTCACATACCTGTAGTCTGCAATGACGATAAAGCATTTGGCATTGCCAGCAACTATCTTCTCTTGTGTCAAGCAACCCCTGTGAAAGCAGGACATGGGAACGTGTTAAACTTGATGGCAGGTGTGCACTGAATTAGAGCGGAACATCCATGTCACAGTGTGGAGCTGCCCTTTTTACTCACTCAATTTTGTTTCAGATAGGGGTGATCCTTCCATCACTGCCCCAGTTCTCTGAAAGTACACAAAGCTGCATGGAAGAGTCCCACAATCCCCACCCACCTCCGGTTACCTTAATACAGGAGGATCAGTCATAAGAGATTATATGCAAGGTAAAGAGGTAAGAAGCTTTCAAAACTGTCATTAAAACGGTCATCAATCCAGATATATACTCCTGAGGCTAGGTGCCATCAGATGCAGCCCCACATAACAGATGTAGGGCTGCCAACGTGAATGTCCCCCTTTTAATTACCTGCCATACTTCTCAATCTTTGGCCACTGGAATGTAGAAGATAAACATCTCCAAAACTAATTCTGCTCTGCGTTAAGTGACTTGTTTGATTTGGACCTTTCTGAGTCAATAACCCAAATTAACCAGCTACAGACTTACTTGGATGTACGTAGCCTCTTAGCAGAAGGACAACATGGCTTAAGGAAGGACTGTGGCACAAAGGAAGCACTGATCAAGATCAAAGTACGTTTCTCATGCCCTTGACAATGGTCTCATAACCAGGGCTATATTCATGGATCTGTCTAGGGCAGTTGACTCAAAAGACAATGGCACCCTGCTGACCAGACTACACCGGCTGGTTTTAATGAGCTACTCCTAACACAGATTAAGAATCTACCTTAGTTCCAGATTCCAGGTGGTTAAACTTACTAACACGTCCTTTCCCCTAGAGGTCTCGTGTGGCACCCCACAGGACTCCATCTTGTGCCCTCTTCTTTCAGTTATCATCAACCCCCAGTCCTTCACTGTGGTACTTCAAATACTCTGCTCTACAGGGTTGATGTAGTCATTATAGGCATTCAAACAATATTGCTAACATTAATCTTTGCTTAGATCAGGACTCGGCAGTTATTCAGAATAAGCCAATCCTAAATGTAAAGGAAACAAAAGCTATGCCTTCCAAATATGCAACCAGAGTAAATATGGCCAGGTGCCTTTGCTATACGCATACTAGATAATCTAAAACTGGAGGCTGACAGCAGCTTTAAGTATCTAGGTATCCAACTTGATCCTGGTTTATCCTTTAAAAAACTACTTGGACCACCTTACTAGTCAACTACAAAGAAAAATCGGGCTAGTTTACAGTTAAGCAGTGCCTTATTGATAAGCCCTCTTGGCCACTGCAAATAACAGCTTTCTTCCCCTGCTGGATTATGGGATCACTCACTTTGACTCTGTGTTCAACAGGGAACTGTCTAGGTTCAAATCTGTCTACGGTTGTATTGGGCAATTTGCCCTTGATACTGACATAAGGCAGTATCACTGCTTGATCTATAGCAATTTCAGATGGCTCTCCCTAAAGTCAGGTTAAACTACTTACTGAGCAGCACTGCTCTATGTAGCTCACCTGAATAATCATAACAAATACAACCTGCAAGGAAAATAAAAAGTAATTCCACCAACATATGTAAAAATCACTTTGCCATCAAAATGAGATTTAACCTTTAGAAACAAAGAACAGACTAAAACGGAAAACTTGCCTAAAAGACCAAAAAGAAAACAAACAAAAAAAAGCCTTATGCAAAAACCCACTGTGGCAAACTTATGTTTTCATACACTTAACTAGCAGACTGAAGAATTCCATAAAATACTTGGAGGTCAGTCAGGTCAAGTCACTCATGTGAATTGTCTGTTTTTCCAACTGGTTTACAAGAGAGGAAATAAGATCTGTATGTTCCTGATGATTCTGAAAGGTGGTAACATTTCACATGGTTTAAAAGTATGTTCTTTGTGATCACAGAGGTTTTTCATGCTTGTAAACCTTTGATGTGCATGGCTAGATGAGGGAGAGAGAGCGAGAGAAGGAAGTCAGTGTGTGGTACACACACAGGCTCATAGGGTCAGAAACTGAAAGGAGGGAGCTCGGCTGAAGGTTCGAGCTCTCTGAAGACAAGAGAATGTTTCTTTTCCACGTGTCAATTAGTAAGTTTTAACCTAGCTAAAAGTAAGCCAAGTGTGCAGTTTACGGTTTAACAATTTATTTTCCATGTCTTCTTCCTGTAAGCACCTTTATTCTGATGTGTAAATGTATAGTGTAAATAAAGTATTTAGTCACAATATATAAACCGATTGTGCATTTTACATAAAAAGGGTATAGTCTGTGAGTCTCTGGGGTACCCGCCATTCTGAATGGGGCATGTTAAATCTGGTGTAATCAATCTTAAAACACATCCTCTTCTGATATAGGTAAGGGAGCGGTGTGAACTTTGATAAAGACGTGTCCCACACTTCACCTGGGGTTCGAGCAGTCAGCCTTGGCTTGACCCAGGGGAACTGGTGACTGGGCTCAGAGAATCCAGGTGTACTACCTTTGCACAGGGTCGAGCATGGGCGCTGGGACATGGTGAGGGACGGTCACAGGTGAAGATCTGCAACAGCCAACTGCAACACGGGCACTGGTTTGGGCCGGATGGGTGGGTCTGTCACACCCACATAAAGGAAAACCAACAGAAGAAAAAAATATAAAAAATACATAACACAATCCACTTTGCAAACAAATGAAAACTATATTTGAACAGATAAAAAGCACTAACCAATCACAAACTGCTTCCTCCATAACTTCCTCTATGTCACAGACTTATTTAGAAACAGTACTGGAGTACAAACAGCCAAAGAACACAGAAACCACTGCAATGCAATGACTACTACAGAAGGTTTTCAACAGCTGCTAACTTGCCAACTGCATGCTTCAGCCATCTTGACTCCTCCTCTATGCCTGAATCAAATAGGAAGTGGTGCTCTCCTTATCTTGAGTAAAGTCATGAGACCTCTAGCTCTGAAAGCCACATTACTATGCAAAACTTATATATTCACGGGCACCAACCTTAAATCATTCCGATTTATTATTCAAAACGGTTTTATAAGTAGAATACCACAATCTACACAGGGAAGCTCGATAGTCCTATCCCTCCTGTTGTGTAGATGCCCTGGTCAATGGCCTCAGGATATAAACCCTCACAACTCAGGATGCTACTATCTATAGCATAATTCTATGTTAGTACTCACACACACATTCTCTCACACTCTCTCTCTCTCACATGCTGGGACTGCTAATTTTATAATTTATTGTATTTTATGATTAAGTGTGTGCTGTATTGTACTATGTTATTTGATTGCAACTTTTGATATACTGTTTTCTGTATAATCTGTTTACTGTTGCCCACAAGGCATCACTGTGATTGAGCACCCGCAAAATGATTTCATCCTGGCCTATGGCTAAGCAGTTAGGCACAATTGGGGTTGAGTTACTTTCTGTCACTCTAACCCTATGAGAGTCATGAGGATCCAGATTTTCTAAGGGCCCTTAGAGCCGATGCAAGGTGCACGTCAAACCACCACCTTGTGTAAATCCAGGAGCCTAAATATCTGCGTGACATATTTTGCAAGAAAAGCACTTGCAATAGCAAAGTCTCCCAAAATGAAGCAAAAGGATTTCTGCGTCAAAAATATGACGCATGGGGTGAGAATGATGCAAGCAGAGAATAATGCAAGTTGAGTCAAAAATACGATGCACAAGTGAGATAGAGCAAAAATGACAACTTCAGTCAAACAAATGGTGCAAGGTGAGTTCAAAAATAGATGCTCATGTGAAATGGAACAAAAATAATGAAAGTTGGGTCACAAATTATCACAGCTGAAATAGCTTCTGGATGCAGCAATATTTCTCATGTTACAAACAGCATTACGATGTCTACATTGCAGGACTCTTGTAGCAAAATGCCATACATCGTACCATAGTCAGGTCTGCCCACTTGCTCTATATATATGCTCTAGTGTCGTGCACGCATCTTTGATGCAGTATTGACAGCTTCCACATTAGAGGAAAAAAGGGGGGATGGGGCATCATTTTTTTGGCCCAAGCCCCTCTGTGACATGACACACCCATTTTTTGTTTTACGCAAGCCTGACACAGGCACTTTGGTGCAGGTAGGTCTGCTTTTGACGCAAGCAGCGTTAGAAAATGAGACCCAACACAAGTTTTGATGCGGCTTGCTCACTGCGTCATTCTTTTCTGGCGCAAGCACCCTGTGCCATTCTCTGCCCTTTGAAAATTGAGCCCGAGCTGTAGCCGAGGACCTTACAGTATGCCCCTAGCATTAGAAGAAGATAGATAACTTCTAGAGCACCTTAATGCTATTATTAAACTACAATGTTTTCATTTTCTAAAATGTTTTTTTACAGTTAAAAATTTTATTGGTTTATTACCATTCTGCTTGTCTTCAGATGGTGCTTTGCTTCCAACTTCCAGCCGAGGTCTCCTCCTTGTCAGATCAGTGCTCAAATATCCCACCAGCATACCCCTGGGGGCAATGTCCTGTTTCTAGCTGCCTCCCCTTACACCTTACTTTGGGCAAACTCTGATCTCCTTGACATGGTCCCCATATGCCTCTCCTTTAAAAGTGCTCGATGGATGTGATGCGACAGGCCCCACACATCATAATGCCACCAGTAAGATTTTTTTCTTCACCCACTTTCTTTAGTGTGATCCTACATGCTTGACATGGTTTGTGGGGAGGGGGGTGCGTCAGGCAGCATGCAGTCACCCTCACTGTCAAAACAATGCTTCCACCAAGCATCTGCCAGGTGAACTCTGACAGTGGTGCTGCATTACGTCCTCCACCCCAAAGGACAGTATCCAAGCAGGTGCTCAGAATTCTCCTTGTAGGACTTCACTTCTGATCTCCCAGGTTCGGGGCGTGAACCCGCATAGCCAGCATACCACAGTGGTGGAACTACCACTAAAGCCATGGAGCAGACTATGTTAAAAATTCTAGGTGTTCTATTGTGCATGATCATTTCCAAACAGCCTAATCCTTTAGAATGGCAGTTAATCAAAATGCTACACTTACACACACCATTTTATAATAAATAAAAATAGAAAACATAAGATGTCTACTCTGCTCACCACATCCGCACACTAGCAGCATCACCCATTAACCTATCCCTTACCTCAGCCAAACCTCCTTCAACCAATACAGACTTATCAGTATCCTACCCATCTTATCTGAACTTCTTCAGAAAATTTGTGCACAACCAGCTGTGATATCACCTCCAACTACTAACTACTGAACGTCTAACTATGCTTACTTTTTTTTCCTTTTAGGTACTTTCCAAAGATGCTGGTCGAAACATCGATTCTAACGTTCTAATTTTACTGTGCATTTATTCTAACCATTTTACTTTATCTCCAATTATATAACTGTCTGCAGTGCAATCAGGTTTTCAAAAGGGACATTCAACAATTTTCTCCCTGTACAAGTCATACATGACATCCCATTCCCCTTGTAAATTACATTAGAATAGAAAATATCACACATAAATGTCGTTGCCTTGCTGCTCACTACATCCGCATACCTGTAGTGTCCCCTTTAAACCACTCCCTTGACTTCCGGCCACGTCACGGCAGCAATAACAGCCTGAGAGCCGAGCTCCCCTCCCGAGAGAACTGCAAAAGCCTCCTAATCATTAAATCAATACTAAGAAACGAAAAAATACTGCCTGGAGGTGTTAAGCAAGATAAGGGAGACAAGGGACATTCAAAAGCAGCAATTAGAAAGCCAGATTGTGGCAGATTACCGGAGAACCGACAGACCAGAAGCAGAAGCGCCTCTCTTACAAGTCAGCATGGTTCTGGATATGACACAGAGGGAGAGACTGAGACCTTATCATGATCCTGCTTTAAGCAATTATTAAAATAGATTCAGGACTCTCAAACAGAAAAAAAGGGAGTTTTCTAACTTAAACAGCAAACTAAGTAAAATGGAGCAGCGCATAGAGGGGGCAAAGCAAAGGATCGCACAAGCAGAAAGTAATGGAGATACCCTGGCGCAGGCAGTGGGCTCCCTTTTCCAACATACATTGGCCCTACAAGCGAAATGTACTGACTTAGAGGCCAGGTCAAGGAGAGATAACCTTCGTCTGTACGGTCTTGCGGAGGGTGCAGAGATCCAACCAATGGCCCTATTCATTGAAGACCTCTTAAAAGACGTATTGGTGCTACCGGATAACTACCAGATGAGAGTGGAGCGGGCACACAGATCCTTGATACCCAAACCTATGGAACCCTCTGCTAGGCCCCGTTCCATTATAACAACATTTTCGAGCTACCGTGTGAAAGAGGATATATTGAAACGGGCCTGGCAAAAGAAGGAGCTCAAATATTTAGAATCCTGATTGCCCCTGGATCAAGATTTTCCACCTGAAATCCAACAGGCTAGACAACGCTGGGTCCTGTATTTTAAAATATGTAGGGAGCTTCAACTTCGCTTTCAAACTCCCTTTCCAGTGAAATTCCGTGTGTTCTGGGCCGATGGCCCAAAAGTATATAACACCACTGAAAAGCTGAACAAGGTGTTGGTAGAAAAAGGAATTCAGACTCCCCATCACGATCAGGAACGTCCTAAGCGGAAGCAGATGGAACCGATGGATTGGCATTTGGTTGCGGGAGGGAAGAAGGCGGCTGAAACATCGTTGGAGGCAGTGCAGGCACTCCTGGAGAAAATGGTCGGGGGAAAACTGCAGAATAGAGGGAGCTTGGATTGGAATAGACAATCAGTTTCTTTGGGCTGAAAAGGTACTGACAAGATTTATTTGAACTGGTTCCCTGCCCCAAGAGGAAAGCGAGGATACGATCGTTTGGAGACACGGGAAGGGAAAGAGGGGTGCGAGCAGTTGTCAGCCCTGATGGGAAAACTGCAAAACCTGGTAGGACCGTGAAAATAAAATACAAAAAAGGACTTGAGACTGAACTGATCTTAACCAAATTTGAATAGTTCTGAAAGTTCACTTGGGCTATACAATCAATGTTAGCACATGGTTCACCTTCTCCTGGTCACCTCGGTGGGCCGATAAATAGTAGCTAAACAGTCCCCTGACTCTCAGGATTTACAGGGGACTCCCTCTGTAGTTGAGGGGTCGGCAGTTCTGGCTACTAGAATGAAGTAGCACTGTACAGTCTGTGGTTCCTTGTTTCTATTTAGGTTGAAAATGAACAAATTAAACGTGCAGTTCGGGGGGCTGGAAGGAGAGCTCTCAGTACATTGGAAGCTTTAGCTGAGGGAAAACATCGCCACGACGTTTAATTTAAGTGTAAACAGGGGCCTTGATAGTTACAGTATACAAGACCTCTGGGGGGGGGCATTTAAATGGGGCATTTTAGTTCCTCCTCATCTCCATTCCCCATTGGAAAGTCTGGGGAAAGGAGAAAAGACCTACCTTGGAAGTTCACTGAATGTTGCAATGTGGTTATCTTTACTGCCCTGTTGGCATTTGTGTGTTTGCTTTTTAAAGGTCTCACATTGGGGAAAAAGGATTTTGGCCTGCTACTGTTTGTTTGGGAGGAGGACGGAGGAGGAGGAAAAGAAAGTAGTTTTGAAGATTAAACTAAAGAATAACAATGGATAGAGACAGAAAATTTTGTTCATATAATGTCCACGGGTTGTCTAGTCCAGTTAGACGTGACAAAGTGTTAAGTTACTTGAGGAAGAAGGCTGTAGATTTCATATTTCTACAAGAGACACATTTGCCTCTGCAGGAGCATATTAAGCTCGGCTCCATGGGTTTTGGGAGTAGTGCCACAGCCTCTTATAAGAAAGGTCGTAGAAAGGGGTGGCAATTCTGATTTCCAAGTACACTCCTTTCATAAAAACAGGTGAACTTGCAGATGAAGAGGGAAGATATGTTCTGATGAGGGGAACCCTCCAAGGCAAGCCACTGACCCTGGCCTCGGTGTATTTCCCCCCAGGCTCGAATTCAGCAACACACCTGAAATTTTTTGACCACCCTACAGGAATGGGCACAGGGGGAAGGGATTTAAACTTGATCTTTAACCCTGCATTGGATTCCACTACTCAAACACAAAAAAAGGACCACGGTATAGCTAAAAAGTGAAAAGGCTGGTAAATGAACTGGGTTATGTGGATATTTGGCACCATCTTGAGGGTAAAAGGAGGGAATACACATTCTATTCAAAAGTACATCAAGTGTATACCAGATTAGATTTATGGTTCTCAGGGAGCTGGTCGGTCGGGTCCGGGGGGTTTCTGTGGGGGAATTTTTACTCTCCTATCATGTGCTGATTATTCTTACTGTTACGTTTGGAGAGTTTAGAAATAGGTCTACCTTTTGGAGACAATTTATCGTTGCTGCAGGATAAGGAAGTGGAGAAGTCTGTTACCTGAACATTGGAACAAACATTGGAGGAAAATGATCTGCCAGGGACCTCGCCGGCTGTGCTACAGGATACCATAAAGGCAGTTATTAGGGGGAATTTCATTAAATGGTCCAGTAGAAGAAAAAAGGAAAGAGGCCAAAAAAGCTGAATTACTATCCCAAATAGCGCAATATGAAGCTCAGCAGAAATCAAAATAGATGGAGAAAGGACCAAAATATTAAAACGGCTCAAGGCTAAATTAATGAATATTCTTGACTATGCGGCTGAACAAAAATTAATGTTTTTAAGGCAGAAATACTACGAGGGGGGGCCTAGGTCTTTGAGACTGTTGGCAGCCAGATTGAGAGTTCAGAGGAGTAAGGCAACCATACAGGCAGTACAACATCCCCTGGATAATAGATTAGTTAAGGAAACAAACCATACAGCAGATTCTTTTAAGGATTATTATTCCACATTATACAAGCAAGGCCCTCAACCAACTAGTGCACGGATTAAGGAATTTTTGGAGAGGCTGGACCTCCCCATGGTCTCCGAGGAACAGGCTACCCAGCTAAGTAGACCGATTGAGGACGTGGAGGTGGTAGCAGCCATTAAGAATTTAAAATCCTTCAAATGCTCGGGGATAGATGGCCTACCGGGGGAGTTTTATAGGCAATTTAGGAGTAAGGTTACCCCTTTGTTGGGGAAACTATTTCATTACTTACAGGGAGAAGAAGGTGAGATACCCCCCTCCTGGTCCCAAGCAATAATATCAGTGATACCCAAGCCTGGCAAGGACCCCGTATTATGTTCTTCATATCGTCCTATTTCAATTTTAAATATTTTTTTGAAATTGTATTTTATTGAAAAGTTTTTCGATTGTTAACAAGTCCTACAACATTCATTTGCTCTACATAAAAACAATCAATAGGCACATCATTTAAATGGACGGGATGCTCAACTTATACATGACATATTAGAAATTACTTCCGTATCCAGCTAGTGCACATCCTAAGCATTATGAGTTAACTTACGCATCCAGCCAGAAAAAACAATTGTTAGGATAATCTGCCCAACAGATGCTGAGCCTCTGAACCAAGTTGTGAACTGCACTCTGCGTTTCTGCCTATGTTCCAAATTAAAAATGTTATAATTAGTCATTAAAACAACTAATACAAAAGGAATTAAATTAATAATAACCTAATCATCCCTCCTCCCCTACCATAACAGATGGTGAATTTATACCCATCATCTTAAGACCAGGCCTATGGCAGCATATTCCCACCCCCATTCCCCTGGGGCCAAACCAGAGACCCCCTGTCAGAACTTAGTCCAGAGCTTCTCTGGCTAGGATCTCCAGGGTGGCAACCCCCTTCCTGGCTCCTAGGAACTCGAAAAAGGGGAACCAGCGAGACCTATACCGCTCAAGCCTTAAAATCAGGTTGGCAGTGAGCCTCTCCATTATTTTTATCTGATTGCAACTTGCCAGCCATTGCTCCTCGCCCGGAGGTGCCTCACTCAACCAGAGCTTCGTAATTGCCTTCTGGGCCGCTGTCAGCAGGATTGGGAACAAATATGTGGCTTCTGGACCCCTCAGGCCAGGAGGAGGCTCCCCAAGTAAAAGATAATGGGGCCGCTCCAGAATCTCTGTCTGGAAGATCTGCCCCATTCCTCGAGCCACCCGGCTCCAATAACTTTTAACCTTAGGGCAGCTCCAAAAGATATGTTTGTGCGAACCCACTTGTCCACAACCCCTCCAGCATTTGTCTGACCGGGTTCGGTCAAAATGCTTGGTTATCACTGGGGTTCTGAAAAATCTTGTGAGCACTTGCCATCTGAACTCCCTCCAAGAAGGTGAGGCCGTGGTTCTGCCCGCCATCCTCCATATCGCTTCCCAGACGGGTATATCATCCCCCAGTCCCAGCTCCTTTCCCAACAAGCTTGCAATCGGGTTCTGGGTTCCGAGGCCCCAGACTCCCCCGCTGCGCATAATTTAGAAATTAGATGGGTCTGGGGGACTTACCCATTAAGCAGTTCCAGGAGTAGGCGAGGCCAAGCTGACCTCAGCTCTGAGCTACACTTCTCTACAGCCTGAATGTAATACCGAATCTGTAAGTAGCCACAGAAATCTGAGGCTGGGATGCCGAATTCCTGTTGCAGTTGGGTAAAACTTTTAATAGTGTCTCCCATAAAAAACTGTGAAAACTTTACAAGTCCCAACCCTCGCCAACGTGTGAACAGTGGGTTCTCTCTCCCCGGGGAGAAGTCTGGACTCTGAAGGATCTTACCCTGCCTTACCAACCATGGTTGTATTCTCAAATCCTTCACCATATGTGCCCATAGTGTAATCAGGGTCTTAATCCCTGGAGTTTTTAATTCTTGTATTATCCTAGGGGGTAATCTTGTTGAATAAAATTGCTGTAAATGTAAGTGGCCTCAACAATTGCAACTCCATTTTAACCCAGCTTTGCCTCTCCCCCAGGGAGGCATATGCCGCCAGGTGCTGCAACTGGGCCGCTCTGTGGTACATCTTAAAGTCTGGGACCCCCAGCCCTCCCTTCCCTTTAGGCAGTTTCAAGAGAGGCCAACTAAGTCTGGGCCTCTTCCCCGCCCAGATGAATTTATTTATCACCCTTTGGGATTCCTGCCAAAATTCCCTTGGAGGGGTTAGGGGGAGCGCGTCAAACAGGAAGAGCAGCCTCGGAAGAATATTCATTCTTACCGACTCCACCCTACCCGTAATTGATAGCGGCAAAGCCGCCCATCTCTCACAATCTTCAACAGCGCCACAAAATTAATTTGAAATAACTTACTCAGATTCCTCGGGATCCGTATCCCCAAGTATCTGAAATCGCTTGTGCACCACTTTAGGTTAGTGAGAGACTTCACTCGCGCTGCAGCATCTGCTCCCATTGCTATTATTTCAGACTTGGATTCATTAACCTTGAATCCTGAGATGGCGCCGAATTCCTCAAGAAGGCTCATGGTGGCCGATAGGGAGGAGCTGGGGTTTGTTAAGTACAGTAGGGTGTCATCGGCACAGAGGGATATGCGATTATCCACTCCTCCCACCTTAATTCCAGAGATATTCCCATGGGACTGGAATGCCTAGGCTAGTGGTTCCATACTAAGGGCGAATAGTAGGGGTGAGAGGGGGCAACCCTGACGTGTACCTCTTCTAATTTGAAGTAGCTGGGAAAATACCCCATTTATCTCACCCTCGCCGAGGGGTTACTGTAAAGGGCCCTCACCCAAGCTTGAAACTTGGGCCCAACCCAAATCTCTAAAGAACCTCCCACAAATACCCCCACTCAAGGCAATCAAACGCCTTTTCCACATCGAGTGTAATCACCAACGTGGTGTCCCCCTTCCCACCAGATTGAGAATGTGTCATAACTGTGATTAGTCTTCTGACATTATCATGAAGGTGGCTCCCCGGCATAAATCCAGTTTGGTCCTGGTGGATCAACTGGGTCACCACTTTCTGCAATCTGTTGGCTATCATTCTTGCCAAAATTTTAACATCCACATTCAATAGTGAAATGGGGCGATAGTTCCCACACAAGGTGGTGTCTTTATCTTGTTTTGAGATAACTGAGATTATGGCTTGAGCCCATGTATCCGGAGCCTCAGCAGGCAAGTGGGCTACATTGCATACCTGGAGCAATAACGAGGACAACTCATCCTTGAATTTTTGATAGTATTTATCTAAATACCCATCAGGGCCTGGGGCTTTATTGTGCTTTAGTTTCTTAATTACCTCCGCAAGCTCCAACTGAGAGAAGGGCCGGTCAAGCTCCCTCTGGAGATCCCCTGAGAGACTGGGTAGCTTTAGCCTAGAGAGGAACCTCTCAATCATTTTCTGTTTGATTAGTGGGGGCTTCTGACTTATATAAATCTTCATAGAATTTTTTAAAACAGTCCGCGATTTGGGGAGCCCTCGTGACCAGTCCCCTGATCCCCTCGGGTCAGAAACTCCAGAAATAAACCTGTCCGCTTCCTGTTTTCTCAACCTGAACGCTAGCAGTTGACCCGCTCTGTTCCCCCCCGTATAGTACTTTTGAGCTGTGAACCTAAGGGCATTTTAGGTTTTTACCAAGAGGAGCTTGTTTAATTGGTCTCTTGCTTCCTTCAACTCCTTCAGTATACTGTGTTGACCTCCCTTCTTGTGAATGTCCTCTAACTCTAATTCTCTGTTCCAGCTTATCCTGTTCTTGACGCCTAACCTTCTTCTGCTGAGCCGCATAGGAGATTATCTCTCCCCTAACTACAGCTTTTAGACCATCCCAGAGGTACTTTACCTTTGTCACAGAGCCCGAGTTCTCCTTAATGTAGTTTTCTATCACCTCCTTTGCCCTGGAAATAAACTTTTTGTCCCCAAGGAGCCCCGCATTCAGGCGCCATAGGGATTGTTTGTATTGGGATCCCAAGTCAACTGTGAGACTGATTTTGGAGTGGCCTGATAAGCAAATAGGGTAGATCTGCTGGTCCACTATCGAACCTACCCACGCTTTCTCAGTATAAAATCTATCTATCCAGGAGTATGAATCTTGTGAGTGCGAATAAAAGGTGAAGTCTCTGCTAGAGGGATATTTATCTCTCCACGTGTCTACCAAGCCCGCTTCGACACATAAATGCGAGAGGGTCTTGGGCCCCCTTCCATTGTCTCGGTTCCCCTTTAACGAGGATCTATCCCTTTTTGTATCCTCTACACAATTCCAGTCCCCCCCCAATGATAATTTGACCCTCCGGAAGCGAGGTAATCACTCCAAAAAGAAGTCTAAAGAATTCCGAATTAGCAGGGGTGGGGGCATAAATATTTACAATACGTATTACTCTGTCTACCACTCTACCTGAAAGAATCACCCACCTGCCTTCCTCGTTGGAAAGGAATTTCAACTGAGTAACGCCTAGGCCCTTCCGCACCAGGATAGCCACCCCTGCCTTTTTCGCCTTCTTGTGGGGTGAGGCAAACACCTCACCAACCCACATACGGCGTAGTTTTCTGTGTTCCATTGTTGAGAGGTGGGTTTCTTGCAGGAGTCCTATATCACAATGGACCCTCGCTAAGTCCTGTAGAATATTATGCCGCTTTACCGGGCGACCCCAGCCCCTTGACATTAAATGAAACTAACTTTAGGGTCCCCATAGTGAGCCAGAGCTGGGTCTCTTCGGGTCTAGATTCTCCTCATATTCCCTGCTTAAATGCCTACCTTCATAGCCTCTTTTCTGTTAGAGGATGGTGTGCAGAACCAGGCCCCCCTCGTCCAAAGCACCATGCTTCACCATCGCCCCCCTATCACCCGCACTTCTCCCATATCCCAACACCCCAACCTCCCTTCCCTCATACCAACCCCACATCTGCATAACAACAACAAGAAAAGCTTCAACAAAATTATTTACAAGCAGGCCAATCGGGGCCTCGTACGGAGGGAAGCTCCCTCCGCCCAGGAGCATGAGCTACCAACTAGCTCCACACCTCCCGTCCTCGCAAATGTGAGTGACCGGGAAGGTGGTCTCCTGGGGTGGGCTACCAGTGGAAAGGCCTTTGGGAGCCACTTCGTCCAAAGATAAAGGACTGGATGACCTCTGGTAGGTAAGCTTTCCACTGACAGGGCTTCCGGTGTGCGTGCATTACATGTAAGGCAGGTGAAGGTTGCCGAAGAAAAACTGCACTCCCCCCTCACCACCTTCAGAAACCAAGCCCAGTGCTATTGTTAATTAGGATTAAACGCCATAAGACAGTCAAAGTGTATTGATGGTTTTTGTCAGATCCCGTCCACAGGAGCCCCGCTCTCATGCCTTCCAATTAGGCTCAGGACAATTCCCGCCCCCGAGAAATCCTACCTTGTTTAAATATATGGCCTTGGGGGGGGGTTGCAAAAAGCAGCCAGGTATACCCGAACCTTAAAAAAAAAAAAAAAAAAAAAATAAAGGAAAAGAAGAACATGAGCCATCCCCAGCTGTCCCCCCTCCCCCCTTGCAGATTCTAACTGACAGTTCAGCCCTGTAACTGTCTAGGGGCCTGCAAGATTCTTAGTGTTTAGGCCACCAGCGAGACCATCGTGCACCCCATAAGATCAGATTTTAGAAATTCAATTCTTGGATCCGTTTTTGGATCCGCTGTATTCTCCCCCTTCCCCCAAGGCGTCAGTCGCTAGATAGCCGGTTGCCCCTTCAGCCTTTACCCCGCCCGCCTACCGGGCAGCAAAATAGTCTCTGGCACTTGGCGGCCACCCCCAGGGGTATCGGGGGAGAGAACAAAGTCAGACCGAACCTCTTTCATGGCAAACTTCCTTTCCTCTGGGCAGATAGCAAACCTTTGTTGAGGTGCACTAGGTCTTCGGAGAGCTGCTCACCAGGACCTGACCCCTTAGGCGTCCCACCTCTCGCAGATCCTTTCTCCACCATGGACCAACGCAGCTGCAACACAGTCTGTTCTAAAATGTCCTGCCGCAGATCGGGAGGGTGACTCCTGCCTTCTGGAGCGGTTTGCTGGCATGTAGAAGGGAATCATACAGTTTGCTTCCCGTGGACCAGTACACAAGTAACTTCGCTAGGTATCTCAGGTAGGCCTTGATTTGCTTCGCCCTCAGTTGTTTGATAACCGCCAAAACCAGTTTCCTTTTCAGCATAGTAGCAGGGGGAAAATCGTGATCCAAAAACACTCGCTTCCCATCAAGGTTCAAATCTCTCACTCCACGCCTTCGAAGCACCATTTGACTAAGATCGACTGGGGCATCATTTTCGGTTTAGGGCCCACAAGGCGGTGAACCTGCTCGAGCTCCAGGGGTTCCATGTCGGGAATATCTGGCTCGTGTCTAAGCCAGGTCTCCTAACAAATTCCACCAGGTCTGCTTGCTCGGCACCTTCTGGGAAGCCAAAAATAAGAATCGTTTTTCTACGGCCCCTAGATTCTGCATCTTCAACCCTGGCCGTGAGTTCCCTCTCTCTCTTGGCCAAATAGGTCACTGCACTGGTGAGCCTGATAGAGTCCTCTCGGAGCCCATCCAGGCCCGATTCCAAATCCTCCGTCCTCTTCTCCAAATGTTTTAGGTCCTGTTAAGTATCTTTCACGTTAGTATCGATCCTTCGAAGCATTTTGAATATGTGTGCCGTTGCTCGACCATCCAGGGAGCTACCCCGTGAGGTAGACTCCTCCTCTTCCCGCCAGAGCCAGCTGCCAACTCCGAGGCCCTAGACAGGGGAATGCTCGGGCTGCGCTCCAGTCTTGATCTGCATCTCGCTGTGCTTTTTTTTTTTTTTTTTTACAGCTTCTAGCCCTCGAGTTCGCTGCTTGACTCATTCCTCTTGTCTACTTATCTATGGGAATCGCACTCTGACTGTTAAAGGCACTGGATTTAAATGGATTGTCGCACAGCCACCGCAGAGCTTAAAGTTAAGCTGCCATACCGGTTGCTGATGTCATCGGCCAGACTTCAATTTTAAATATTGATTACAAAATAATGTCCTCGATTTTGACTAAGAGACTTCAAATATTGATCCCCCAGATAACTGGCTTAGAACAAACGGGTTTCATTCCGGGTCGACAGGCCCAGGATAATCTTAGGAAAACTTCCCTTTTAATTGATCATATAATTAGTTCCAAAAGGACTGCCCTTCTGGTCAGCATTGATGCAGAAAAAGCATTCGATAAGGTGTCTTGGAGGTTTCTAGACGAGGTCCTTGCCTGTTTTGGATTGGGGAGTGCTTTTCAGACCTTGATAGCTAAAATTTATAAATCCCCTACCGCACATATAAGAGTGAATGGCCACCATGCCCGTGGGTTCGGTTTGGAGAGGGGGACTAGGCAGGGTTGTCCTCTGTCCCCTACTCTTTTTGCTCTTTACATTGAACCTCTGGCCCAGAGCATAAGGAGGGACGAGGGGATTAGGGAGGTGGAAATGTCAGGTTGTCAGCAGAAAATTTCTCTCTATGCTGACAACGTCTTGCTTTATTTGGAAAATCTGGACTGTTCCCTGAGAAGGGTGATGGACAGACTGATTCAGTTCTCTGAAATGGCAGGTTATTCATTAAATACCTCTAAAACTGAGGTCTTAAAATTTAGGTACGACCCCCCCTCAGAAATTAGAAAAGCCTACCCTATGAGATGGGACCCTATACAAATGAAATATTTGGGGATCAATATTAGTAATTCTCCCTCACAACTAAAAAAGTTAAATTTTAATCCCATGGTGCAGCAGTTAAAAACTGACTTCAAAAGATGGAATGTACTGCCTCTCTCACTTCATAGTCGAGTGTTGGCAGGAAAGATGAACGTCCTGCCAAGATTTTTGCATCTGTTCCAAGGTACCCCTTGTATAGTAGCAAGGAAGGACCTGGAATTATGGCAGAGAATGTTAATGAACTTTATTTGGGCAAACAGAAGGCAAAGAGTAAGACAACAAACTTTGTTCCTACCAAAGGATTCGGGGACTCGGGGTTCCATGGCTAGAAGGTTATTGGGAGGCTACACAATTGAGAATAGCTTTACTTTGGGGGCAGATCACATACAAGGCCACCTGGAAGGAGATAGGGTTGGGTGCACATCCGTCTTCCCCCCTAACCGCATTACTGTTTCATCCAGCAGACCTCATGAGAACACAAGACGAGATTTATCCCACCACCCGGACCACATGGGAGGGGTGGAAAAGGGGCACCCTGAGAGAAAAGAAGCATGGAGGTTACTGGAGATATGGATGGTGGGTGGTTGACCCCACTTTTGGTCCAACAGCAGTGGATCCTTGGTTCCTAGATAAGGCCAGGAAAGGACTGCAGGCACCATGGCAGTTGTTAGGAGGAGGGGGATTATTACCTTTTGAAGGAGCACAGAGAGCCTTTGACCTTTCCCCCGGAAACAGAATGCATTATTGCCAAATTAGTAGTTTTATTAATAAAAAACTCCAGTTGGAACGTCAAACAGGTTTAGGTGGGGTCAGGGAGCAGACCTTTGAGGATATCTGGAGGGCTGACTATACTACAGGAGCCATCTCCCAGCTGTACAAGAGGGGTCTTAATCGACTTAAAGCAAATACGGACTATATTAAAATGGCCTGGGAACAAGAATTGAATATATCCATCTCTGAGGGATCTTGGGGGAAAAAACCTGGGGCAGCATATGGAGGGTTTCCTCCTCCCCTACTTGGAAGGAGTTTCTGCGGAAAATAAGGGTTAGATATTTCAGGGTACCAGTGGTGGTCTCTAAGCAACAACGGGGAACAACCTTAGAGTGCTGGAGGAATTGCAGAGTAGATAAGGCCACACATGAACATATTTTTTTGGTCACTCATGCCCCATCATCTATCAATTCTGGTCAATAATTGCTACCTCTTTGAAGCAGATTTTTCAGACCCAGGAATAACTGGGGCCAGAGTGTTTGTTACTGGGAGAACTCCCAGGAGAAATTAGGGGGAGAGAAGCTATTTTTTGTGGCAGATCTTAATAGTGGCAGCCTTAAAATCAATAACTAGGTGTTGGTTACAGCCCCTTCCTCCAATAAAGGAAGACTGGATAGAAACAGTAGGGCAAATTCAATAGTTGGAGGAACTAACATTCAGGATACAAAGGAGAACCTCTGCTTATCTGAATTGCTGGACCCGTTGGATTACTTGGCTAGGGTAAGATACAGTTAGGGCTCTATAAAGAAAAATGGTCCTCCTTGATTGTCTGATTCTTTCTTCCCTGCTTCTCAAATGACATGAAAGGTTGGGGGTGCGGGCTCCCCGGGGCTGGGCAAAGCTGAGTAGCCTGAGCCGCAGTGGTTCCTTGGTACTCCCCACAATATACAGACGGTGGAATAAATAATTTACGCCAATACTTTGATTTGAAACTTCAATAGTACATAAACTTTAATACCTATAAGTAAGCTGATATAACTGATAGGTTAATATGGTAGGAGCGTGACACCCTGTTTGTTTGTCTGTCTATATTTTACAGGTAGTCATGATTAATTTCATGTAGTTTTGCTATCCGTTTATAAACTGGGAATATATACAATCATTGAAAACATCTCATGGAAGTATATGCAAAGTTCTGGTTGTGAAGAACTAATGGTTATACTCTGTTGCCTAGACAACAGCATATGGATACATTAAAGTTAAACAGATGTATTGTATCTACCAGGAATTGGAAACAATAAAGAAGTATAAAAAAAACAAAACACTCCCTTAACCATGAAAGCTTCCTTCAGCATGGATGAACTTCAGAATAGTAATATCCCTTGGCATAGGGTACCCAAATTAGATTTAAACCAATACTGACTCATCGGTATCCTATCGGTGTTATCCACACTTCTAAGAAATAAGTTCCCAACCAGCTGTCAGAGAACCTCCAATTACTAACTAGTTACCAACTTACTATGCTTACTTTTTTTCTTTATAGATAATTCCTGAAGACCACCTATGGTCGAAATATAATCTATTTTTTTTTTTATTTGACTGTGCATTTAATCTAACCTTTTCGTTTTATATATTTATTCTAATTATAAAACTTACTGTCATCAGTGCAATCAAGTTTTCAAAAAGGACATTCCACAGTTTATTTTCTGTACAAAGTCATAAATTTACATCCTACTCCCCATGGAAAAAGAGTGTTATTTTTATATATCTAGCTAACGCATTTGTTCTAATGGACCACAAGCTGCTAATATAAATGTTAGGACCCTGGCCTAGGCGAGTTTCTGATTAATTTATTTTATGGTTACCTTTGTGGTTAAAAGCAGTTCACCTCCCTCGACAGAACAAATCTGAAACTTAATTAAGGAAAACTTTTAAGTACCTCAAGGGAATCAACAAAGTCCAAGACGGTAGCATTTTTCAGAAAAAGATGTGCAAGAACAAGGGGACATAATTTGAAGACAGAGGGGAGACATCTAAAGGGCAATGTGAGGAAGTATTTTTTCACAGAGAGGGTGGTGGATGCATGGAACGGCCTTCCAGAGGACGTCGTGGGGTCAAAAACAGTGGGGGAATTCAAGAATGCATGGGACAGACATAAGGCAATTCTTTTGGGGGAAGATAGGCAGTAGGTCATCTAGGATCAGCAGCTTATCCAGTAGGTAGGGAAATGGGAAGACTAGGTGGGCCAAGTGGTCCTTATCTGCCGTCAAAGTCTATGTTTCTAAGTTAGCAATAACCCACGACAGGGTGTGGGGTTATAGGCATTTAATCCACGTCTGGGGCACTGTGAAAGAACACTGCCTGCGGCCTCGTGCCTCACAACGCATCCCAGGTGTGGATTAAATGCCTATAACCCAATACCCTGGAGTGGTTATTGCACTTATAACATGCGTTACCTTGTGGAGATAGAACCCCCTGCAACAGAACTGCACCGTTTTTATAGTAGAAATGGATTTTATCCTTCCAAAGTGTAAAGCAGTCCCACAGAAAAATATGTTTGTTTGGTTTTCATGTGTGTTGAACTCCCAGTATCTTGGCCGACTTCTGCTTTTGTGCTGAATTACAACTTTGCAGTACAGCACACGCTTCTAGACAGCTATTACAGACTGTTGTGACATTGTGGCTGTTAACTGTTGTCGGCTGTCTGGTTCCTGTGGATTAAATAAACAGTTTAATCCACGGTTGCTGCATTACAACAGTAACTCAAAACAATGACAACTGTGCGTGGAAGGCTGCTAACCGTGGATTAACTCATTCAGGCCTAGAGACGTCTGTAGGCAGTGTCTGAAAGCATAGCCCCTCAGGACAATAACGCCTGTAGACGTACTCAACTGACTTTCACTCAGGCCCAGAAACGTCTGAGGAAGTCAGCAGTTTTTACCTAACTATTAAACAAACCGAATTGCTTAGAATTGAATGCATAGCACCGTTAGAAAGGTAATTTTGCTCTGAACAATTTTGCTGCTGATACTTTGTGTCTATCATTGTACTTTAGGAGTTATTCTTATTTGTTTAAGGTATGGTGTGCATGGCTAACATTTGTCTCTCAAGCCTCACCTAAGCACCTTGAATAAATCTGAAAAAAAAAAAAGTTGTTTGGTATTTCAGCTACTATAAAATAAAAACTAAATGGATTACAATTGATTGCATAGCACCATTAGAAAGGATATTTTGTGCTGAATAATTTTGCCACTGATACTTTGTGTGTACCACATATACTTTAGAAGTTATTTGCATTTGTTTAAGGTATGGTGTGCATGACTGACATTCGTCTCCCATGCATCACCTAAGCACCTTGTAAAAAATCAGAATAAAAAACAGGTGTCTGGTATTTCAGCTAGTATAAAATAAAAACTAAATTGATTACAACTGATTGCATAGCACCATTCGAAAGGTAACATTGTGCTGAACAACTTTGCCACTCATACTTTGTGTGTAGCACTTACGGTTCAAGAGGTATTCACATTTGTTTGTGGCATGCTGATTATGGCTTGATTTTGCTTAGAAAGGCCCAGGATGCAGTGCTAAGAGTATACAGGGCACAAGTGGTGGAAGACTCAAAGAGCTCTTGTGGTGTGAATGAGTTAAACAGAGTTTAATCAACGGATGTTGCACTATGTAGCTTCACGGTGCCCCGACAAAGAGATGGCACTAGAAAGTTGTCAGATGCTGCTAAGATTGCACCTACGGGTATCACTCGGCACTTTTACACATACCAACTTGTCAGAGAAGTAACACTGTGTCATTGACTGTGCCCCCGAGTCTCCAGCACATCCTGATCCTGGTGAATCTCTCCCACAGTCTGACTTTCTGTCACTCGTTGTTCAGCTTCAGTGACCGATCATCTACGGCTTCACAGGGGATGCAGCGGAGGGCTGACCTGCAGTCACACAGGCAAGCGCCTGCCCTATTCTGGCACTCTCACTCCATCGGTCACTGGGATGGGGAAATGGTACAGCCTGTCATGGGTGAAAACGACCTGAAACAACGAACCGATTCGAAACACATACAGTGCCACTGCAGCTTTGCTGTATGTGGAGAGAACGGGGCCTCAGCACAAAGGGTCAACTCTCTCTCTCTCTCCTGGGTCGCTCTGTGGACGCATGGCACCTGACGCTCTCGGCTGCCAATTCTGTCACTCTCTTGCTACTGCTGTGGAGGAAGAAGCTGCACATCTCTGTAACCTGTGGCCCTGCTCCCACTGTGACTGGATTCCACGGCAGCACTGCTTTGGTGTGTGGCCCACTGTTGGAAGGGAGGGGGAGGGCCACGGCGGGGGAAAAGTAGACAGGGACATCCACGTGCACTTGCCGTGGCTCTGTGTGTCATGCGGAGACATCTCTCTACTGTTGGTGTCACTCTGCAGCGACACATGGTGCTTCTTCAGTCTGTCACTCTGTGATGCACAAAGGTGCACACAACTGTGGATCACCACATAACAGGTGCAGTGCATCTCTGGGGCGTGGTAGTGGTGCCATCCGGGACATGCTGGTGGACAAATGCAGGTTACTCACCTGTAACAGGAGTTCTAGGAATGGTATATGTTTTTCATCCACACTGTCTGGCAGGTTCCTTGCCGCTTTAAATCTTGCTGGAAGGTCTTCAAGCTGGCTCCTCCCACCCACCCAGGTGGTAAAACTCTCGGCTCCACCCCATACTGCCAGATCTAGCCCGCTGGAAGCCAGGTTGTGTGTCGAAGCCGGGGAGGCCAGCGTGTGGATGAACAACATATACCATTCCTAGAACTCCTGTTACAGGTGAGTAACCTGTATTTCTAGGAACATGGATATGTTGTTCATCCACACTGTCTGGCAGACTCTTAGCAGTTCTTCGGGAGGAGGGAGGCAAGGCGCACACCCCCTACTTAGGGAATAAGGGCTGGAGAACCGAGGTCCCAAAACCAGCATCCCGGCATGACTCAAGGTCGATGTGGTAATGAGTAATAAAGGTGTTTGCTGACTTCCAGGTAGCAGCCCTGTAGATTTCCTGGATAGTGACGTCCCTAGAAGCAGCCACCGAAGCAGCGGTATGGCTTGTAGAATGAGCTCTTATCCCTTTGGGAGGCTCCATGCCCGCCAACCCGTAGCAGAGATCTATGCAGGAGGTGACCCACCTGCCTACTGTCCGCTTGGCTGCAGGTCTGCCAGGTGCGGCTTCAGCGTAGGTGACCAACAGCTGGCAAACCACTCCCCGAACTTCAGCCATTCGCTTCTTATAAGAGACTGCTCTTCTAGGGTCCAAAGTATGGAGTCTATATTTGGCCTCCAAGGTGTGATTGGGGTAGAACAGTGGCAGAGTCAACACCTGGTTAAGGTGAAACTCCGACACCACCTTCAGAAGGAATTTCGGGTGGGGGCACAGGACAACCTTGTCCCTGTGGAAGACCAGATAAGGAGACTCGACGGAAAGCACCTGGAGCTCTCCCATCCTTCTGGCTGACGTTGATAGCCACCAAGAAGGCGGTCTTCCACGACAGGTGAGAGATGTCACACCTGTGTATCGGTTCGAATGGCTTGCCCATGAGCTCAGCCAGTACCAGCAGTAGATCCCACGGAGGTGGAGGTTCTCGCACTGGAGGGGATATGTGATCAAGACCTTTGAAAAAGCACCCGACCACCTTTTCCTCCGTCACCGACTGCTTCCCGGTCTGCACCTGGTAAGAGATGGCTGCCAGGTGCACCTTAAGGGTCGACGACCAAGTCCTAGCTGAGAAAGGGACCACAGGTAGTCCAGAACGCTTGCCAAGGAACAGGAGGAAGGGTCCAGCCCTTTGCCCCGACACCAAATAGAGAATCTCTTCCATTTAAAGGCATAACATTTCCTGGCAGACTCCTTACGGGATGCTTCAACGATGTTGAGGACCTCTTCGGAAAGACCCAAGGCCTGGAACTCTAGCCACTAAGGGACCAGGCCGTCAGGTGCAGGGACTGAAGGTCCAGATGGAATACCTTCCCCTGACTGACTGAGATCAGGTCCGGGCAGGCTGGAAGCCGCCTCGGGAGCCTGGAGCTGAGACTGAGGAGATCTGGATACCAGAACTGGCGGGGCCAGTCTGGGGCTACCAGAATCACCTGCGCCTTGTCCCTCCTCACCTTGAGAAGCACCTTGTGGATCAAGGGAAATGGGGGAAAGGCGTAGAAGAGGCCCGGGGTCCACGGCCTCGAGAAGGCATCCCCCTGCAGTGAGCCCTGCTGAGGGGGGGAGGCATGAAACAGCCTCAGCTTCACATTCTCCCTGGAGGCTAACAGGTCCACCTGAGGCGTGCCCCAGTGGGAGAACAGATCTTGTACTACCTCCAGCAGGAGAGACCACTCGTGGGATGCAGCTCCTATCCGGCTTAGGGCATCGGCCAAAATGTTGGAGGCTCCTGCCACATGGATGGCAAGGAGATTCGCCTCCAGCTGTGCATGAGGGACCAAGTGCGGAGAGCTTCCTTGCACAGAGGCATGGAGCGCGTCCCGCCCCAGTGGTTTAGGTAGTACATGGTAGTGGTATTGTCCGTCTGGACCTGGACCACTCGACCCTGTACAAATGGAGCAAAGGTGGTGAGGGCTAGACGAACCGCTTGAAGCTCCAGCAGGTTAATGTGGCATCAGGACTCTCGAGGGGACCAGAGGCCGTGCGCTCTGTGCTCCCCCAGATGGGCACCCCAACCCATCAGAGAGGCATCGTTTGATAGAGAGACCGTCGGCTCAGGGCGGACAAAAGGGATGCCTTCATGCAGATGAGTTGGAACGATCCACCACTGGAGAGCGTTCCACATCTCCTGGGTCACTGCCACTGGCTGGTCCAAGGGAACGGAGTGCTGTGACCATTGGCTAGCCAGTCACCATTGTAGGGGACGCATGTGCCAATGGACCCATCGGACCACGCTGGTGCAGGTTGCCATGAGGCCCAGGAGGCGCAGGGAGTCCAGGGCGGCGCAGTTTCCCAAACTGAAATGATTGGGCAAAGGAGGAAAGAACCTCAGCCCAGTCCACTGGGAGCCGTGCTTTGGCTCGCAGAGAGTCTAGCTCTGCCCCGATGAATTGGATCACCTGCTTTGGCACAAGTTCCGATTTGGCCTTGTTGATGAGGAGGCCAACTTGAGAGCAAACCTGGAGGGCCAGATCCCTGGACCGCTCCACCTCTGGTCTGGAGGAAGCCGCAATCAGCCAGTCGTCCAGGTAGAAACATAGAAACATAGACTTTGACAGCAGATAAGGACCACTTGGCCCACCCAGTCTGCCCATTTCCCTATCTACTGGATAAGCTGCAGATTCTAGTTAACCAACAGCCTATTTCCTGCAGCCCCCCACTATAATTGCCTTATGTCTGTCACATGCATGTTTGAATTCCTCCACTGTTTTAGACCCCACAACCTCTCCAGGAAGGCAGTTCCATGTGTCCACCATTCTCTCCGTGAAAAAGAATTTCCTCACATTACCCCTGAGCCGTACCCCCTCTAACTTTAAATTGTGCCCCCTTGTCCTTGCACATCTCTTTTTCTGAAAGATGCTACCCTCCTGGACTTTGTTGATTCCCTTAAGGTACTTAAAAGTTTCTATCATGTCCCTCCTTTCATCAAGGGTATACATATTAAGCTCTCTCAGTCTCTCTTCATATGGTTTCTGATGTAGACCCTGCACCATTTTAGTTGCCCTCCTCTGGACTGCTTCCATCCTGTCTATGTCCTTGCGTAGATGAGGTCTCCAAAACTGCACGCAGTATTCCAGATGGGGTCTCACCAACTGTCTGTATAGAGGGATAACCACTTCCCTTTTTCTACTTGTGATGCCCCTCCCTATGCATCCCAGTATCCCCCTGGCTTTCCCTACTGACTTCTACATTGCATACCCACCTTTAGGTCATCTGATATGACTACACCCAGATCCCTTCCATTATTGTTGTTGTTAGTACCTCCCTGCTATTGTGTACTCTTCTCCTGGATTTTATTTCCAGGTGCATTACTTTGCACTCTTTGCATTGAATCTAAGTTGCCATATGTCTGACCATTCCTCCAACCTTGCCAAGCCCCTTCTCATCCTTTCTACCCCCCCTTGTGTATCAACTCTGTTACAGATCTTTGTATCATCCGCAAAGAGGCATACCTTTCCTTCCAGACCCTCTGCAATGTCACCTATAAAGATGCTAGAGGACTGGACCCAGTACTGAGCCCTGAGGTACTCCACTAGTAACCCCCCTTTCTTCAGAATGTGTTCTATTCACTATTACCTTCTGTGTCCTGTTGTGCAGCCAGTTTGCTACCCAGGCTACCACCCTGGGACCCACTCCCAGGCTGGCTAACTTGATTATTAATCTTTTGTGCGAGACTGTGTCAAATGCCTTGCTAAAGTCTAGGTAGGCCATATCCGCAGCCCCTCCCTGGTCTATTACTTTGGTCACCCAGTCAAATAAATCAATTAGATTTGTCTGACACGACCTTCCTGCTGTGAATCCATGCTGCTTTGGGTCCAGTGCCCTGCTGGCCTCTAGGTACTGAACAATTCTTTCTGAAGTGATTCCATCATTTTCCCACCACTGAGGTCAAACTAACAGGTCTGTAGTTTCCTGCTTCTGCTTTGCTCCCACTTTGTGAAGGGAATCACATCTGCCTCCTCCAGTCCTCAGGTACCACCCCATCTTCCCATGATTTGTTAAAAAGTGTGGTCAGTGGTGTCACTAGGTCCTCCCTTAGCTCTTTTAGGATTCTGGTGAACTCGCAAGGCCCCATTGCTTTGTCCACCTTGAGTTTTGAAGTTCTTCAGTACTCTTTCTTCTTTAAATGGACTGGTATCAACCCCACTATCTAGAGGCTTCTACTGTTTGGTTTAGGTAACCTCCTCCTCTTCTTTTGTGAATACTGAGCAAAAGTATTCATTCATTATCTCTGCCTTTTCACTGTCTCCCCTGCCCACCTCCCTCTCCTTTATTAATCTTCCCTATCCTCCTTAACCTTTCTATGTTCCCTAATGTACCTATAAAAGGTTTTATCCCCCTTCTTAACTGAGTTGGCTATCCTTTCCTCGGTTTGGGCCTTTGCTTTTCTGACTGCCTTCCCCACTTCCTTCTGCTTTAATTGATACAGTTCCCTGTCGTGTTCAGTCTGTGATTCCTTATACTTTTTGAATGCAGCCTTTTTCTCCTTAACCTTCCCTGACACTTCTTTTGAGAGCCATAGTGGTTTTTTATTCCGCTTTGTTTTCTTTATTTGTTTCACACAAAGGCTTGTTGCCTCCATGATGGCAGTTTTGATTTTTCTCCATTGTTCTTCCATCCCTCCTTTCTGGCCATTTGCTAATGCATTCTCAGGTATTCACCCATTTTGCCAAAGTCAGCCCTTCTAAAGTCCAGTATCCTTGTTTTGTATGGCTTATCTCCATGGTTGTGTTTATTGTAGCACACTGTGCAGTGGTCGTCTGTTCCAGGTGTCTACTGACTTCTAAGTTTGTGATCCTCTCTCATTTGAGAGTACCAGCTCTAATATTGCTCCTCCCGAGTGGGTTCCACCACTAGCTGTCTAAGGCATGCTCCTGTAGGGCATCGAGAATGACCCTGCTCTTGGATGTGGCTGCCATCCATGTTGCCCAGTTAACATCTGGCATATTCAGGTCCCCATCAACAGTATCTCCCTTTTTCAGCCATTTTGAGAATGCCTCTATCATTTTCTTGTCCATTTCTCCCTTGAGACAGAGGTCTGTATACAACCCCTAAGGATTGTGGTGCCATTCCCTGTCTCCAATGTGACCCAGAGTTCCTCTTGTCCTCCCTTTACTTTTTAGTTCTGTTACTTTGATCCCTTCCCTTATGTCGAGAGCTACTCCACCACCTTTTAACCTCCCTGTCCCTTCTTCTGTAGATTGTGTACCCTAGTATGTTGACATCCCAGTCATGGTTCTCCGTGTACCATGTTTCAGTGACTGCCACAATATCAGAGTGTTCCACTTCCATCAGGGCTACTAACTCTGGAAGCCTGTTTCCCAGACTACTGGCATTGGTACTCACTGCCCTCCATTTAATGTTGGCTTTATCCTTTTTTACCCCATCCCTGCTCTTATTGCCCTTGTCCATTTTTCCATTTACCCCTGTCCTGCCCTCTGTCAAGCTCTGTACCTCAGTGTTTACCTTACTACCTGCCATGCTTTGCAGGGGGAGGCTTGAACTTCCTGTTTCCTATCAGCACCTCCCCTTGGCTAGTTTAAAAGCTTGCCAAGGAAGCCTTTAAACCTGTCACCTAGGAGCGTGGTTCCTTCCTGGACAGATGCAGACCATCATGCCAGTATATAGACCTTCATCTCTCCAGGTGGACCCCAGTCCCCAATGAAGCTAAAGCCCTGTGCTCTGCACCAGTTTTGCAACCATTCATTAAACCGCATGGTGTGCAATACCCTAGCCTCACCCCTGCCATAGACTGGCAGCACCTCTGAGAAGGTTACCGTGCTTGCTACCTGTCTGAGGCCCCTCCCCAACTCCACAAATTCATCCTGCACTGTGCAGGTAAGGGTACACCCAGACCCTTCGGCGCCACAGGAATGCTGTCACCACTGCCATGCATTTGGTGAAGACCCTGGGAGCTAGAAAAGGCCGAAGGGCATGGTCTGGAACTCGAAAAGGGACCCCTCTGCTCTGAAGCAGAGGAATTGCTGGTGGGACGGATGGATTGGGACGTGAAAGAACGCGTCCTGGAGGTCCAGAGAACAGAACCACATGCCTCGTTCCAAGGATGCAATGATCTGAGCCAGAGTGACCATCCTGAAGGTTCGAGACCTTAGGAACCTGTTCAGGTCGTGCAGGTCTAGAATGGGGCGCCAGCCCCCCGTCCGTTTTGGGACCAGGAAGTACCCGGACACAAACCCTGGGTCTGGTGGAGGATCCGCCACCTTCCTGATCACCTCCTTCTGGAGGAGCAGAGCAATGTCAGCTTGACAGGCTGACAGAAAAGCTGCAGACCCCGTAGCCCCCCATGGGGCGACGGCTCGGAAGGGCAGGGCCTGCTCGAACTCCAGAGGCAGACCCCTTCCTACCACTTCCAACACCCAGCGGTCCATGGTGATAGCGGACAAGGCGGAAAGAAAGTGGCGGAGCCATCCCCCCAAGGGAGGAACCCTGGGGGAAGCGACGCAGCTGGGGGTGACACCCCTCAACCCGTCACCGGGCAGACTTGGAGGAAGGACCGGCCGAGGGAACTCCTGGGCCTTTTCCTCCCAGCTTCCTGCTGGAGGAAGCTGCAAGCTTGGCTTTGGGGTGCCAAGTGCGAGCCTGCTGGCCCTGATGCTGGTGTTGCTGGACCGGACGTGCCGCAGTGGCAGAAGGGCGAAAGGGCTTATGCTGCTGGCATTGGCCTTTGTCCTTCTGGGCAGACATGACAGAGTCCAAGGTGGCATTGGACTTCTCAATTCTCTGGAGGTGGCCTTCCACCCCAGGCCCGAACAAGTCGGTACCCAGGAAGGGGACGTCTGCCAGCTTGTGCTTGGTATCCGCCGTGAAGGTGCAGATCTGCAGCCAAGCTCTGCGGTGCATGACCACTGCGGCCGCTACTGACCAGGCACAGGAGTCTCCAATATCGAGAGCCATTTGGAGCTGCTGTTTCACCAGTGCCCTTCCCTGATCCCGCACCTGCTTGACCATAGTCTTGAGGTCAGCCGGGACATGAGGGATCACCTCATCCAGGGAGCCCATAAGGTCGTGGGAGAAGTGCGCCATCAGTACGGCTGAACTGGCCTGACGGAGGCCGAGGGAGGATGCAGCGTACACTTTACGCCCGGCATAGTCCAGCTTTATGGACTCTTTGTCGGGGGCTTGTCCACATCCCTGGTGTTCCTGGAACGCCGGAAAACACTATCGGTAACCCACCCCTCTGCAGAGGGGTGCTCCGAGAAACCAGACAGTGACCCGGTGGGGACCGCTTACTTCCTGGCCATAGGAGCAGGACAAGAAGCCGGCTGCTGCAATAGCTCCAAGGCTGGGCCAACAATGGCTTTAGCCACCGGAAAGGCCTCCGTGGGAGAATCCCCTTGGTCCAGTATCTCCGTGAGGGAATACTTGGCCCGCTTCGATATGGGCTCGAGCTGCATCCCAGTAGACTGAGATGAGCCGAAGCAAACCCATGAACGAGGATGGGCTCTCGTCCATCGACTGTCCCCCGGAGGACTCCAGGTCAAGGGGCCTGGAGAAAAGGGAAGAGTCATCAACAGACTCCGAGGAGTCTGCGAATAGCTGCCTACGGCCTGAGCCACCCTCCACCTGCCGAGGACGGTCGGGAGCGAGGGTGACCTACAACCGGTGGGGCAGTCCCTGACCCGACCGAGAATCCTTGGTCGGAGCCCCAGATTTAGGTTGTGGAGGCGGGGGTTCCACCACAAATCGGTGGGGCAGCTGGTTTTGGCCAAATAACCGGCGCCAGTTTGGGCTCCTAGACCACCGCGAGGGGTTGTTTCGGCCTTTCAGGTGACAGTCACTTAATGGCTGGGGAGGCGCCAGCTTGTTCCCGGGTCAGAAGGAGTTGCTGCCACATTAAGTCCTCGAGCCAACGCAATTTGTGCCAAGACTTTCCTCCAGGAGGAAGAAGATGAGACGGCGCGCTGCCGCTCCCTCGGTGCAAGACTGAGACAGCCGGTGTCAGGGATCGGCTGGACCGAAAAGAGGTCAGAGACCGCTCATGCTTCTGAGGGAGGGTCTGGGAGGGAGCGGGAAACCTGCTCCTCCCTTGGCTTGGGTGCCTTAATCAGGACCCGCAGGCAAGTCCTCTGTTTCACCAGGGAATCGTGAAGGGCTGTTGGCTTCTCCAGTCGACAGTCATCCGACGGGTCGAGAAAAATCTCGACCACGCGACAGGTGTCTCAGCCGGGTTGATCTGACGGGACACCGTGAAGCCAGAGGCCTTAGCCTAGTCACGACCGAAGTTGAAAGTAGACTGTCCGAGGAAGGGGATCTCTCCTGGCCCTACGAACCCCGACGGTGAGACTTATCCTTCGAGTCCTTCTTCTTGGACCAAGAGGAGTGTCCCGACAGACCCTCACCTTTCGTGGAGAGGGACTGACAAAGCTCCTTAAAAGAAGCCATATAGGAGGAGCCCAAGCAGAGCGGGATAAATGCCGCGACCCAGGAAGACGAAGATGTGGCCTGGGCCGCCTCCTCCTTGAGGGCGATCATCTGTTCAAGTTGCTCAGCCGAGGCCTGCCGCTGAAACCGCAGACAACGGGCCTTTGACTTCACCCGCGGTATACGTCTCTCGGGGAGCCCAAGTTGGAGCCTGGCAGCACGGTCTTAGAGGACATTTGCTGAGAAGGACTTGCACAAATCGCAGACCTGCGGATCGTGGTCAAGCCCGAGGCAGTAGACGCACGTGGAGTGTGGATCGGTCCGAGACATCTTCTGCCCACATGGGCACCGCCGAAAACTGGGAGTCGATTTATCCATTGCAGCTGCGAAGGAAGAAACAGACCAAAGTCTTGTAAACTTTAAAATTAGTTTCGGGTTAACCGAAGAGTTTGGATCCAGTCTAAACACAGAGCGCTAGGGAGGGAACCTGAGCTTCCAAGCGGTAAGGAAGATCTGGTGTGATGGGACGGAGCCGAGAGTTTTACCACCCAGGTGGATGGGAGGAGCCAGCTTGAAGTCCTTCCGGCAAGATTTAAAATGGCAAGGAACCTGCCAGACAGTGTGGATGAACAACATATCCATGTCCCTAGAACCAACTTCTATTGCACTCTGTGGGAAAACAAAGTTATGTCGCCGTGCACATCTCCAGTCACTGACTGCTGAGCCACCTTCCCCTATTATTACAGGTGAAAATTAATTGACCAGTGTCATTAACAGATTGGAGCTGTGTCCAACATTTTCAGTTTTCCCGACATGTCGGACAACAGCTTCAGCATTACAACACATGTTATCCAGCCACATACTGCTAACTCGGGCTGCCAAACAAGACTACCTTTACTGTGTTAACACTATAGAGGGTACTGTATTATGTGCTCGCTAACCCAGACAACAATGGCTGCAGTGAGAAACGAGCAGACTTCAATCTGCAGATCACTCCAGTGTACTCAGGTCTGCTCCTCTGGAAGGAACAAGATCAGGTATAGAACCATACAGTAGATTAAAAGGGAATTTAATCCACTGACACCTGACACCTCCACACCAATCCTATCAGCTACTTTACCTAACCCATGTTATAAGTAAAATTAAGAGTACATTGAAGGTTTTTAGTCTAGGCCCCCCTCCTGGTCTCTTTTTTAAACCTAATCTTTATTATTTTCAGTATAACAGACCAATAGTTTTCTTAAGGAAGACAGTCTGCAATAATTCTGAAAACAGAGAATAACTCTCTTGTAAAACCAGGATCAATATGTGCATCCTCCACAAAGAGTTATGCTATAAGAGGGACTAGACGTGCACACAACATACAGTTAGTAAAACTTAACTATGCTTGTCAATACGAGCCCATGAAAGGCATGGCACTGGCTAAAGAGCAAGTTAACTGCAATCCAAAGCCCATCTCTCACCGGGGACAATGGGGTCACACAGTATACTTTAAATAGTAAAGTTACTGTAAAACAGACACTCGTATACAGCTCAGTTAAAATGCTTAAAATATAAGAAATACAACAAAAGTCTCCTATTGAGTATACAGATGTCAAGTCCCAAACAATTTGTAAATGTACTCAAACTTCAGAAGGCAGTAACACAGCAAACTGTCACATCACAATTCTATTAGTTGAATGGAATCCCCCAGCAAGCAGAGTTATTTACATTGAGGGAAAGAATTGGTGTCCGCATCCTTGGCGCAAAAAATGCAAATGTTCAAAATGAAATGTAGTACAATACTGTAAGAGTCTGCAAACACCTTTATGAAAAAAGCCCAAATCTTACCAGCAGGACTGACATGTAGGAGAGTTGTAATGTAGAATTATAGAGAAAACTACATACAGGTAAGTGTCCTCAGAGTCTGAGATCTGTTCCTTATCATACTCTGTGTCTCTACCTACCTGCCAGCTTCCACTGGGTCCGATAAGAATGGTTTACTCACCTGTAACTGTAGTTCTAGCAGTGATATATGGGTCACATCCACAATCTGGCAGTTCCACTGAAACGATGTTACTAGCCAGAAGCCTTTAAGCTAAGCTCCTCCCACCACCTGGGCAGTATATTCCCCAACTCTGCCCCGTGACATTATATCTTACACACTGAAAGTAGGATCTGTGTGCCACTTGCCAGGGGAAGTAAGGCGGGTTGTGTAGAGGTGAACCATATAACTCTCCTAGAACTACAGTTACAGGTGAGTAACCTATTCTTCTGAGGCATGGATATGATTCACCTACCCACACTCCGGCAGATTCCGGCAGTTCTCTGGGAGAAGGAAGCAAGGCACACACCCCTACTTGGTGAACAAAGATTGGAAAACAGAGGTCCCAAAACCTGCATCCTGGCATGACTCCACCTTGATCCAGTAGTAGAAAATGAAGGTGTGCTGACTTCAGGTAGCAGCCTTACAGATCTCCTATACAGAAAACAACCCCAGAAGCAGCCACTGAGGCAGTGGTATGTCTGGTGGAATGAGCCCTCAATGCTATGGGAGGCTCCCTACCAGCCAAATTATAGCAGAGGTCAATACTGGATGTAATCCACCTGGCAATAGTTTGCATTTCTGCCGCTCTGCCAGGTAGGAGGGTAAGGAGGCAGCTGGGAGAGGTTCAGGGCGGAGGGTGGTATCCCTAAATGATAGAAGCCCGAGGAACAAGATGGCTGAGCTGCAGGCATTGATGGCAGAAGGAGAGGTGGACATAGCTGCCATCACCGAGACGTGGGCAACACAAAACCACGGCTGGGACTTGGCCATGCCAGGATTTAAATTATTCAGGAGGGACAGAGAGAAAGGCGGGGGGAGAGCCATTATGTAAGGGAAGGGATTGGATGTATTGGGGGGACGACAGGTCAAAAGTAATTTTATGCAACTTGCACCTCAAAATGGGCTAGGGTCTGTTTGGGGGTTGTTTATAGGCCCCCAACCCAGAAAGAGGACATGGACAGGGAGCTAGGGGATAAGCCAAGGAGACTGTGGCAAAGGGAGCACCGTGGTGGTGGAAGACTTCATTCTACCAGGGGTGGATTGGCGCATCACAGCTACCATATGCGCCAGGGAGCAGATCCACCTGGAAGCAATCCAGGGACAGCTTCCTGACCCAAAGGGTAACAGTGCCAACAAGGGAGGAGAATATACTTGACCTGGTGCTGGAGGATGAGGAACATGTCACACATGTACAGGTGGGGGAAACCACTGGCAGGTAGCGATCACCACACAGCGTGGTTCTCTATCAATTTGGGTATGGAGATTGCCTCTACAAAAACTAAGGTCCTGGACTTCAGAAGGGCAGACTTTGGCAGGATGGCACTTACTGAGAACACACACAGACAGCATCCACCCTTACATGGATGCACAACAGAAGTGAGCAATCATAAAACTAGGACTGATTGAATCTACTAAAGCCTGTGTCAAGAGCCAGCAAAAGAAATCAAGGACCAAGCAACCAAGCTGGATCCCTCGTCATCCAACCAAGCTGGATGGCTAGGGAGGTAGCGGAGAAGGTGAGGAATGAGAGAAGGGCTTTCTGGACCTACAAGAGAACCAACAGGGCAGAGGACAGAGAGGATTATGTGAGGAAATCCAGGGAAGTGAGCTGAGCGGTAAGGGCTGCGAAGGTGGCCAGCTAAAGGAGATTAGTGCAGGGGATTAAAGAAGAGGAAAATGATTTCTTCAGGTATATCGGGGAAAAGAGGAAGAGCAGGGATCAAGTAGTTAGGATTAGGAAAGACAGTGGATGGGTAGATAAGGGGGCCGAGAAAGCAAAAGTACTTAACAAGTACCTCTGTTCAGTGTTCACAAGAGAGGGTTGGGCCTGTACCTGAAGGGAAAGGGGGAGCGGGAAGAGGGGGGTGAGACAACCATGGATGGGATTATCATGGTGGAAAGGATGCTGGAGGGCCCTAGGTCCCCGAGGGTAGACAAGGCACCTGGGCCAGATGGAGTTCATCCCAGGGTGCTGAGGAAGCTGGCAGAGGTCCTAGCAGGGCCACTGGCGCACCCGTTCAACACTTCGCTGAATATGGGTTGTGTGCCCAGGGACTAGAGAGAGGTGCATGTGATACCTCTCCATAAGAGTGGGCCCAAGGACAAACCGGGGAACTACAGATCGGTGAGCCTGACCGCAACTGTAGAAAAATTGATGGAGTCTATCCTCAAAGATAGGCTGATGCAGTTTCTTGAGATTAATGATCTACAGGACAATAGGCAACTTGGGTTTGTCTCTGGCAGATCCAGTCAAACAAACTTGGTTGACTTTTTCGACTGGGTCACGAGGGCAGTGGACAGGGCCATGCAGTGGATGTACTCTACCTGGATTTCAGCAAGGCCTTCGATTCAGTGCTACACGGTAGGTTGACCTACAAGTTGAGGAGACTAGGAATTGGGTGGAAACTAGCCAGATGGGTTGAAAACTGGCCAGGGGAGAAGCAGCAGAGGGTAGTGGTGGGGGGTGAGGAATCGAAGCCCAGAGCAATGACAAGTGGTGTGCCACAGGGCTCAGTACTGAGACCAGTCCTGTTTAACATTTTCAACGCAGACATAGCAGTAGGGATCAAGATTAAGATCAGCTTCTTCACTGATGACTGAAGATCTGTGCTGAGTTAGATGAGGGGACGGTGACAAATTACTTCAGGAGGATTTTGCAAAACTAGAAGCGTGGTCGCACACCTGGCAGCTTGGGTTCACTGCCAAGAAGAGCAAAGTGATGCATTTAAGAGCCAGGAACCCAGGATACAGTTACTGGTTGGATAATGTCCAATTTTCCACATCCAACGAGGAGAAGGATCTGGGGGTGCTGGTGACCAGGGAAATGAACCACTCGGCTCAGTATAGGAAGGCAGTGGCGAAGGCAAACAGGATGTTAGGGTGCATAGCAAGGGGGATTACATCCAGAAGCAGTGAAGTCACACTGCCCCAGTACAGGTCCCTGGAGTACTGCGTGCAGTTCTGGTGCCCTTACTTAAAAAGGGACATCAAACTACTGGAGGCGGTGCAACGAAGAGCAACAAAGATGATCCTGGGTTGGGGATAGACCTACGACGCAAGACTAAGAGAAGTCAACTTGCATACCCTGGAGGATAGAAAAGGGGGGGGGGGGGATTATCAAGACCTTCAAGTATCTGAAAGGAATGAACAGCTGCGCACCACCTCCCCACCTCTCTGAGCTTTTATATTTATAGCCCCATTCTCAGGAGTCCCTCCCCCACTGTAAATAAAGTGCAGGTTATTTTCTTTGGCTAATAGAGGGAGCAGCTAACTATTTAAATCAACCTCAAAGAGCAAATTACTAAAGTCAGTCTACAGTAGTTAACTTGTGGACTGACTCAAACCACCTGCTATAGTCACTCCTCGCTTCCCTCCCCTGCAAGACTGAAATCTCCCTAATAAACAGTACTTCTCTTCATTTCCTTTATGTTAAGTTGCACCTTCTCATAGAAATATGCCACCCAGTCCTCATTCCTCTTTCACCTTCACCTTCCAACTGTTCCTAACCCTCTCATTACCATCCAACGGGACCCGATTTCTACCCTCCAATCCATACCCCTCACCTTCACTCCCCAAATTTTATCCTCGCAGTCACTCCCTCACCCTTCTCTGAACACTGGTCTTACTCTCCTATCAGTCCCCATGCCTCCCTTACATCTGTATCATCTAATCTGGCATTCCTGCACCTTATGTTCTCCCTTCCCCCCTACTCCACCACGCCAAGACCTCCTCCTCCTCCCCCTCCCAAAAATGCTATAAAATTAATTTCCTGACTATTGCACCTCTTGCTCAAGAAATATCCACCCCAACCCAAGCCCATGTACAACTCCCCATCTGCATCCCCCACCCACCCATACCCACTGTACTCTCCCAAAGGACTCAAACTCCTATATTTAAACATCTATAGCCTGCAACTAAAAACTGCCCTCCTTCAAACTGTACTGTAAAGCCTGACCTACTCATCATTACAGAAACCTGGCTAAAGGCCTCGATCACCAACCACTCAGTCTCCATCCCAGGATACTCTATCCTAAGGCAAGATCAGGCAGGCACGGGTTGCGGACTTGCAATGTACATACACTTCTCTCTCCAATACTCTGCAACATACTCTTCCTCCAGCCCTGCGACCCATGATACCCTAGCCATTCAAGTAACCCTGCCCTATTTTTATAGCTGTAGCCTACTGCCACCCAAACATCCAGCCAGCTATCGCACTCTTAACTAGTCACTCCCATCTCTGCCCATTCTCAACCAGAAGAACTATATATCCAAGGGGATTTCAACCTAAATTGGCTGTCACCTAAGTCAGAAAAAACAAAATATGACATAGGAGCATTAAACCTTACCCAGTTGATTACAGAATCCACCTGTCCAAATCACAAGACACTAAACCATTCCTTGACTGACCGGGCGCTCACCTCCCACCCACACAGAGCAATAAAACCTGGCATCCTCCCTGATGCTCCAAGTGATCATAATCCAACCTTCCCAGTCCGCAAAATTCATCAGCCAAAATCCCCTTCCCCCAATCCTTGAAACTACATGCCTTCAACTCACTAAACCTCAAACCCTGAACCCCTACTACACCATCTATCCATCACAGACTGGTCTCCCCTAATCTCCTCCTCCTCAGTAGAAAAGGCTCTCTCCCATTTCAAAGACATATTCCTAAATACGTGTGATACTTTCAACCCTCTAAAAATAACCAGGGTCAGGGGAAACCATCTGCCCTGGATAACCCCTGAACTCCTGGCCTGCCAGAGACTGTGCATGGAAGCACCATAAATCTACCCAGTCCCCTAGGGACTTTGCAGCATACTGTAAACTCCAGAATGCCTGCACAAAAACCACAAGATTAGCAAAATCCGAATACTTTAGATCTGCCTTCCTCACAAATATAAATACCCCATAAAAATTCTGGAAGGTGGTCCATGCCCTTTTCACACCAATATCACACCCTCCAACACTGGTCTTCAAAATAAACAACTCTCTGGTAACTGACCCATGTATTGTCGCCACAGAATTCAACTCCTACTACACCACTTGCACTTCAGAACTACTAAAAACACTACCATACCCCCCCCACACCACCCCTACACCTCTACATCCCCCTGCCCTACCTTCTTCTTCTTCTCAACCATCTCCTCTGATACTCTAAAAGCCCTCCTCACTATCAACCCTGCAAAGGGCTCCTCTCCTGACTACACTGACCTCAAATTCCTCTCACTCTCACCCCATGCCATTGCTTATGCTCTCCCTCCATCCCTCCTTTGCTACTAGCTCAGTCCCTGCATCATGGAAACACAGTGGTTCTCCTTTACCCAAAGGTGGAGACTCTGCTTCCCCTAGCAACTATCGCCCCATCTCCCTCCTCTCAACTCTTGCTAAACTCCAAGAACACCTGGTACTCTTCCAACTCACCTCCTACCTCTCGGATTCCTCCTTTTTCACCCCGTTCCAATTTGGCTTCATGAAACACCACTCTACCACCTCCTCCCTGTCCCAGCAAACTGACTCCATCCTAGCCGGAACGGACAATGGCCTAATTACCTCAGCCATTTTTGCTGACCTTGCAAAAGCATTTGACAGTCTCCCACTCCCTACTCCTGGAGCGACTCTCAACAGCAGGCCTCTCACCATCCACCCCAAATTGGTTCAGGGTCTACCTCACTGGTAGAACCCAATCAGTTCGGATCTCGGGATTCACCTCCCCTCCTGATCAACACAGGTGTCCCACAGGATTCTGTGCTTGGTCCCCTCCTATTCTTAGTCTTCCTAAATGACCTGCACTCTGTCTGTTCCCCTGCCTCCTCAATCCACATCTATGCAGATGATGCTGTTTTATTTGCATCTGGCCCAAGTCCTGCTAAGGTTACAACCAGTCCGCAGCATGATTTCAACAAAGTTCTGCTCCGGTTTGATAACCACCACATCTTCCTCAATGCCAAGCAGCGTCTCCATGACCTTTGGCACTAGGCAGAGACTCTAGGCTTCACAACCTTCCCTCCTTCCACACCCTGGATGGGACAATTATTGAGGACAAATCCTCCTTCAGATACCTTGGGGCATGGCTGGATCAACACGTCAGCTCCTCTGGGCACACTGACACCATCCTGAAAAAACTGCGCTCCAAGCTTGGCACCCTATTCAGGAACCGTAGCTGCACCCCTCTTACAGCTAGGCGTGAAATTGTCCGAAAGATGATTCTCCCCATTACTGACGACTGTGATGCAGTTTACAGTGCTGCTCTCAAAATATCTCTGACCAGATTGGACACACTATTTCACTCATTCTGTCGCTTTGTCCTTGATGCCCCCTATTCGCACACACCACACTACGACCTCTACCATGCATTATCCTTCCACTCTTCTCTCCCAGACGCCTATCCCATTGTGCTAAGCTTATTTCTAAAGACTGGTTAGGGCCTCTCCCAAACTACCTCTCTCTCCCTCTTATCACACCACCCTCCCCCACTCACTTCCTTAGATCAAAAGACACATGCACCTTGGTAATCCCTAAACAAGCCACTCAAATTGGCCAATCTGGTTTCTCCTACAGCCTTCTAAAATCTGGAACTCCCTTCTCCCTCCCACCCAAATCAGTCACTCCTCCTCCTCCTCCCACTCCCTGTGCTCTGTCCTACCCGATTATTTCTCTTCGAACTGCACCTGTCATGACCCTCCCTAACTATGCACTCACCTAATGCATTGCCTTCTTTCCTTCCAGAATCTTTTCCCCATCTATTAATCATTCCTCCACTCTTATAACCTCTGACTTCCTCACCCCTCCAAAACCACGCTCCGTGTCACGTCTACACACTTGTCACTCTCCCCTTGCCTGAACCTGCCCACCAAATTTGACTCACCATACTAGTTCCTATAGCTACCTTTCCCCACCCCACCCCTTGCAGCTGCCCCTAGGCCACCTACAGGGTTCATCTACACCCTGAGGGGTCCCTACAGGCTCTGCTCCCCCCTCTTCTCTCCTCCCCATGTACCTCCTTGCAGCTTTTATACCTCTCCTCCCTCCTGCACTAGAACGGTTCCCAAACATCCTAGAGGTCTAAATGACTGCCCCCAGTCCACATCCTTCTCTCCCTCTTCACCCTCTCTGGCACTTTATGAATCTCCCAACTGATGCACTTACAAATTCACTTCCTTGACTCCTTTGTACTCCTATCCAGCACTGTTTCCCAATTTTCTCCCTCAGGTACCCCTTCTTCCAGTCTTTATTTGTATTAGGTCCCTTCCAGTGTCTAACTCATGTTCTAATCCCTGTTTCTTATTCCCAAGTGCTGCTGCCAAAAGTTTTGTTCAATGTTAGTATCTTTTTTTTAAATGACAAATGTATTATCGTTCTTTACTCCACTGTACCCCTCCCCACAGGTGGCACCAGGAGATAAGCAACTTGTTGTTCAGTGTGCTTTCCTGGTGAAACATTTCAATCAATAAATAAATAAATAAATAAATAAACAAACAGAGTGGGCTTCAGGGGCGGGTTCACTCTCAAGAGCAGAAGAGAAACCAGAAGGTACTCCCTGAAGCTGAAGGGGGCAGATTCAGGAGGCCAATGAGAAAGCACTATTTCACTGAAAGCGTGGTAGCAGGGTGGAATGCATTGCCTGAGGAACTCGTATCATTGTAGACAGTGGAGAGCTTCAAGAGGGGGTGGGACAGATTCAAGGGGAAAGTACATACCGGGAAGGGGCAGGGTGGGGAGAGGGAGGAGATGGAGGGTGGGGGCAGCTGCTGTCTAATGGACTGATGTACTGCACATTCGAGCAGAGTGGATAGACCATAAGGCCTGCATCTGCTGGCAATTTCGTATGTTCGTTTGTGCAGCTTCAGCACATGTGACAAAACAGCTGGCAAGCCTGTCCCTTAACTCCAGCCATGCTCTCTACATAATAGGAAAGCGTCCTCAGCAAATTGGCCTCTGAAGATGGGCTGATGAATTACCTGGTTCGGGTGAAACTCCGAAACCACCTTTGGGAGGAAATCCAGGGCAGGGTGTAGGATCGCTTTGTCCCTATAGAAGATCAAATAAGGAGACTCCACCAAAAATGCCTGATGCTCCCCAATCCTTCTGGTTGACATAATGGCCACTAGGAAGGCAGTTTTCCACAACGGGTGTGACATCTCACACCTGTGCACTGGCTCAAAAGCCTTGCCTATGAGTGCAGCCAAAACAAGCAATAAGTGCCACAGTGGAGGTGGTACACACCAGTGGGGACAAGTAATCCAGGCCCTTGAAAAAGTGCCCGACCACCTTCTCGCAGGCCACTGTCAGCTAACCTGCCCACGCCAGATAAGCAGATATGGCTGCCAGATGAAACTTAAGGGTTGACACCCGCAGTCCCAACTGGGAAAGGAACCAGCAGTAGTCCAAGATGCTAGCCACAGGGCAAGCAATGGAATCAAGCCACTTGCCCTAACACCAGATCTCTTCCATTTGACTTTATAGCACCTGCAGGTCGACTCTTTCCTAGAGGCCTCCACAACATACAGAAGTTTCTCCTAAAGGCTCAAGGCCTGGAACTCTAGTCTTTCAGAAACCAGGCTGTGAGGTGCAGGGGTCCAGGTTCAGGACCATACCCCATTGTCTAGTCAGCAGGTCTGGATGGACAGGCAATCTCTGTGGAGGTCTGCTGCTGAGGAGGTCCAGGCACCAGAACTTCCATGGACAGTCTGGAGCTATCAGGATCACCTGTGCCTTGTCGATCATGAACAACTTGTTGATCAGAGGAAAGAAGAAAGGTGTACACAAGGACTGGGGTCCAGAGCCTCACAAATGCATCCCCCAGCAGTGTCCCATACTGTGGTGGGGGACCACAAAACAGCCTCAGTTTGGCATTCTCCCAGGAGGCAAACAGGTCCACTAAGGAAGAACAAGTCGTTCACCTCCTCCTGAAGCAGGGACCACTCATGCGATGTCTCTCCAACCCAGCTGAGAGCATCCGCCACCTGACTGTTCTCCACCTTAAGATGGATCATCAGAAGATCTGCACCCAGTCTGCGCATGAGTGTCCAGGTGCAGAGAGCCTCACAACACAAAGGAAGGGAGCAAGTTCCTCCCTGCCTGCTCAGACAAATATGGTCGTGGTGTTATCTGTCTGGACTGGTACAATCGGAGCGAACTGCATCAAAGACAAATGTACTGCACAGATTTCCAGTAGGTTCATGTGGTGACAGGACTCTGTGGATGACCACAGACTGTGAGCTCTGTGGTATCCCTAGTGTGTCCCCCACCCTACTGTAGGGACAAAACCCTTGATGGAAAAATTTTTATTTTTATCTCCAAGAATCGATTTTTAATTATTATTTTATCTGATTTTTATATGGGACTAATTTCTGGTTAAGAGTATTGTTTGCATAAATTCCTACAAGAAAACAAAAAGTGTTAGTTATTTAAACCTTAAGACAAGGTATCTGGCTTTAATGCTTTAAAAGAAAATATTTCTGTTCCATAAGCAGCACTTTGCCACATGCTAGAGGAGGTCTAAGGGAATACAGATGAAATTCCCTTTTGTTTTTTAAGCCATGATATAAGTGGACACATTCCAGGCTAAGAATGTAGTGCAATGTTGTTCTAAGGGGGCCTGCCACATTCCAGGACTATCTCTGTGATGTCCAAGCCTTGCATGACAGAGTTATAGGTAAATTTATAGGAAAAGCCTTAGATGGACCTAGGTATCCATGGCTATGATCAAGATAAGAGATCATGCTGACTGGTAGCAGCAAGAAAAAAAAAATGTCTTAAGACTCAAAGTCCCATGACCCTGTATAGAAATAAGAAGTGTTGTTCATAATTTAAAGACGCACTGTACTGCCACTATAAACATTGGATAGTTATAGGACAACAGTATAATAAATAAGCTTACCAAGTTTTATAGTTGCAGAATGAAGCACTCAAAAGTTATGAATATAATTTAATATTTTCTTATTAGAAAACTAGACAAATCTAGTATCCTGTGATAGCTCACATCCTAGGAAGTCTAACAAGATGAATATTAAATCTGTAGGTTGTTGCTATAGAAAGAACGACTGTCTAAAAGTTTATAGTGAATTAACTTTTCTGACAGTGATTGATGCCTTTAAGAAAAGAAAGAAAATCCCTGTCTTAAAGAAGTTTGCTAAATTTATACAGTTCCTAATTACAGCAGGTACGCCAAAGTAACATCATTTTAAACAGGAAAAAATGTACTTCTGAAATCTGTAGATACTTTTTAGATATCTGTAAAGGAAAACGTTTTATAATACTTTTAAAAATTATAGATTTTATATTAGAATTGACACCAATCATGTTTGGTCTCAAATGAATTGTCTCCTTTAGTTGCATCTAAAAATGCGAGTCATATATGCACAAAGGTGCACATAGATGCAAGAAAGAAAAGTAGTTTTATATCCAAAAGAGTTTTTCAGGATGAGGTCATATTGAAGAAAAAAAAAAAAGGCTTAGGAGGGGCTAACAGTAACACACTCAGAGAGTGCTCAAACCAATCATAACTTGATGGTGATGTCATCCAGTAACTGGAACATAAATGGGATGCTGGCAAAGCCAGCCCAGAACTGCTTAATTCTTTGGTGTGTGAAGACCTGTGTTCAATGTCTTGACAATTCTGGAAGAGCTTGGACTTATTCTAGACTAAAAGCCTGAAGCCACACCTGCTGGGAACATTATTCGGGCTTTAACATTGCCACCACAAGGAGTGCAAAACCAGCCTGAAAGCCTGCACAACTCTGCCACAGGTCCAGCTGCTGATACAGACTGTTACAGAAAGGACTTTCTTCCAGTATTGGATTAAGCAAGGCCTATGTTTCGCATACTGAGAATTTGGACTAAAAGTAATGTTTTGGAATTTCTGTTAAAAGCCTGAACAAGAGACTGCCTTTGGAATTTACCAGCCAGCAAGTCTGCAGTGCTGTTGAATAGCAGTGAGTCCAGAGTTGCAGCTTCAAAAGCAGAAATTAACTGAAACAGAAGAGTCACAGAGCCCAGTTACCCAAAACAACATTGCTGTCCACAGGGAGAGATCTTTCTACAGACTGTGCTGAACTGCTGAAATCTTGTTGTCTGATTTTTCCCACTAAATCATGAAGGGACTTTTGATGATTTGTGACATCAAGCAGGAAGGATCCAGTCTGCATTGCTTCACTGATGTCAAAAGACTCTACAGTTCCAGGTTCAAGGGAAAAAGACAGCAGACTAAAGCCAAACTTACCACAAAGGACATTTGTCATCCAAAACCAAAAGTTCTCACCAAGACTTTGAAAGCTAAAAAGTAGAAGACCACATCTACAAATAACAAACATAAGTGTTCTTTTATCTTACTATTAATACATATTTGGCTATCTGGGGTGATAACAGTGCATTTTAGCTCCAAACCTTGGGTGTATGGTTAAGCTTGAATTTAAATCTAAGGAAAATACCTTTTTCATGCTATAAAGTTTAAGCAAGTATCATACCAAGATAATCTGAAACACTAGTGTAATGAATTACAAGTTCTCATAGTAAAAAAAAAAAAAAAAAAAAAAGGTCATGCTATTCATAAGTATGCTAAAGAAATAGTATAAACTGTCATTTATTATACCGAATATTGCTTGTTTATTTACATTGCTTATTGCTGAAATTTGTTTGGTTTGTTTTGTATATTTACTTGATTTTCTAAAATCTGTTTTGTTTACATTACTTTTATTATGTGTGATACTTATGCTAGTTATGAATATTTAGGACTTGTACACGTGAATAAAATATATGTATCTCTTATATAATCCAAAGTGTGGCAACAGTGTTTTTCACCATCATTTTTGAATCTGGAGAGCATAGGATAATATCACATGTGAATATTTATTAATTAAGGCCTAAGGTGAATCCAAGTGCATCATTATAAAAAGTGATATAAGCCTTTGTTCCGACACTACCAGAGATACATCTGTTATGAGAATGATTGTCGGTTTTGGGTGGACAAACAGGATTCCTTCTTCCAGGTGTTCCGGGTCTAGCCACCACTAGATGGAGTCCAACATCTTCTGGGTCACTATGACTGACTGGTCCAAGTGACCTAAGCGCTGGGACCACCGACTGCCCAGCTCCCTCTGGAGGTGGCGCATCCACCAGTGGGCCCAATAGACCATGCTAGTGCAGGATGCCATGTAACCCAGCAAGCTCAGCAAATCCCGGGGAGGACCAACCTGAAATGATCGGGCAAAGGAGGCAAGATCCAGTGTCTGGTTCACAGGGAGGTGGGTCTTGGCCCACAGGGAATCTAGTTCTGCCCCAATGAACTTAGTCACATGCTTTGGTACCAGTTTGGACTTGTTCCGAGTTAACCAGCAGGCCCAAGTCTCCACAAGTCTGGAGAGCCAAGTCCCTGGACTTCTCCATGGCCTCTCTGGATAGACTGGCCAACAGCCAGTCATCCAGACAGGGTACATTCTCACCCTGAAGCGCCACAGGTGGGCCACCACCACAGCCATGCACTTGGTGAAGACCCTGGACATTGAGTAGAGACCAAAGGGCATGACCTGGATCTGGTACAGAACCACTCCGCTCAGAATCGGAGGTACCAGCAGTGGGACTGATAGACGGAAATGTGGACATACACATCCTCGAGGTCTGCAGAGTGGAACCCTTTGTTCCGCTCTAGAGATGGTATAATCTGGCTCAGAGTGACAATCTGGAACTTGTGTTTCCGCATGAACTGGTTCAGATCATGATGATCCAGTGTGGGATGCCAGACCCCCCCCAAAAATCCATTTCAGAATCAGGAAGTACCTGGACACGTAGTACTGACTGGCCAGGGTGTCTGGGACATGAGCTACTGCCCCTTCTGCAAAGAGCTCAACAATGTCCACCCTCAGAGTGGACAGCGTGTCCTGAGACACCCTGGACTCTTGAGGTGGGTGGAGGCAGCAAAGCTGGGGAGCTTTAAAGTCCAGAGGCAATCCTCTGCCCACTATGCCCAACAAATCAACCCTGGATAATATTTTCATACTGCACCACCTAAGTGAGAAATATGTAAAGCTAAGGAACCAAAAACGTTATGCCGTCTTCATAGGCTACCTAATGGCTTTTGATTCTATTTCCAGAAAGATACTGAAGGAACAACTCCTTAGTAAAGGAATAGACAGACAGATCTTTGGTTTACACAATATTTAAACTACATCAGGATACTTGGGCTAAGGTAAGAATGGGTATAAACAGGCAGCTGTCTTCCCCTTTTGTCATTAACAAAGGGGTTAGACAAGGATGCAGCTTTGCCCATGTGCTTTTTGCTACATACATAGATGGTACGCTAAGAGAAATGGAGTTTTTATCTTCAGATTCTCTCGAGATAAATGACAAGATCTGCATAGCACTCGAGAATGCGGACGACTTGGTTTTGTTTTCACTATATAAAAGTGGACTTAAAAAAAATTGGATTTTATAAACAGTTCATTGCACTTAAATTACAAATTAATCTGGCCAAAACTGAAATAGTTGTATTTGGTATAACAAAAAAAAAAAAATATAAGGGAAAACTGGGTATTGGGAGCTGATAAAGTGGAAGTAGTGCAATCTTACCACATATCGAGGTATTGCCTGTGGAATGAGCAGCTCTCAAAAACCCTAGAAACCCTAAGAAAAACCTCTGTGGCCTTGGCTAGGTTTAATTATAAATACAGTGGATCTAGCATTCGTACCTTAATAAAAGTGACTAAAGCAAAAATTTCAAGCCCAATTTGTATACGGCTCTGAGATTTGGGATGTAAATCACAGGGATAAGCTTACAGTTCCATTAATTAAAATGCTAAGAAAAACAATGTCCGGTCCGACGGCGCAGTGGTTGGATTTCCGCGTGGGATGCCCGCGACCCGGGTTCGGGAAAGGACCCGGGGCACCAGAGGGCTAAATCAGAGACAAGGCTCGAGCATTTGATGACTGCTCACCTTCTCACACGGGGCAGGAGTCGACCCATCACTTGTCGACTCCTGGTGGAGGCTGGGGAATCACCAATGCGTTGGGTCCCACTGAACAAAATAGGCGTGACCACTGGCATCCGCATCTACATTAGTGGCACACCACGCCCCCTGGGCCAAAACAGGGAAATGGGCTCCATGGCCGACCGGATGACAGTCGCCAGCCCTCGGTACCACTGAAGCCCTGGGAGACTGACAAGGACCACCTCAACAGCACCCGAGCCAACACTGAGCTTGCTGGCCAACCCCTCGGCTGGTGCCCATCTCCCTCGGAGAAGGGGGACCCATCCGACAAAGGGATACACCAGGTTCCCCAAGGGGCTGCAATGTGGGGTGGTGGTGGCCAGGGCAGGGGTGCCGGAGGGGCCCAGGCAGCCCGAAGAAGTTAAACTTCTGGTTATGCCTTACCAGAATGCCCTTTACCAAAATATTGCTACAATGTTTAATAGAGAAGAAAAAAGGTTTGAACTTGGTCATGTACAAAATTACTTGTACTCAGCAATACTAGATATGCTACATAGATGCAAGTTAAATATTTTAAAATATTATGTGATCTCAAATACAAAAAATATATGGTCAAAAAAACTGTAAATCACTGGCAGAATAAGGATCTACAGAATGTAAAATGAAATGCTTATCCTAGATGGCTTGCCAACAATAATTACCATTTTGGATTTAAGCCGTATTTAGATATTTTAGTAGAGCCTGAACCAAGGAGATTTTTTTTGTACTGTGCAATTCGAAAGCAACATTTTGAATTTACAGCATAACAAAACAAATAACGGGTCACCTAATTGTACACGCTCTGGTGGTTGGGGGTCTAGGATCTTCAGCACATTATGTGGCTATGTTCCTGGTATGCTAAAGAACACATTGGCTAGGCCCTTTTCTAAGTCCAGTATATGATATAAATTGGGGACCAATGACTTCCTTATTGTTACACACTAATGATTCATGAACTACTGAAAGAATAGCAAAGAACTTTGTGGCTATTACTAAGGTGAAAAGGAGAATAATTAATTGCCAAATAAACCTATAACAGTTGAGATAACTTGGGATAGGTACCAATGCTGTTATATACTGAGTAATGGAGTAGAAACATCCTGGGTGATTAAATCTATTTGTCCCAATGTTAATTGTGTATAATTTTATCATGTGGTGAGTTTTATATATTGTAGGATTATCTGTATAGAATAACCATGAATGTTATATTTTAGTCTGTGTTTTTTAGTTGTTGACTATTACGTCAACAATAAAATGAAAATGAATGTCCAACAACCACTTGTCCGATGTGACAGCGTGCCAACATGGTAAGAAGTGATGTAAACGGCCTCCAACCAGGAGAGCACACAGGGGCAAGGCAGAGGGAGGGATGATGCCCCCAACCTGTCACTGGGCAGGTTTTATGGGAGCACTGACAACTGCTGCCGGAGTGGCACCACTACCCCTGTCCACCCACCCATTTTCTTTCTTCTTTCGGACCCTGGTTCCCACAGTTCTGTCTGGGGCAAAATGCCAGGAACTTCCCCTGCTGGGGCTGCTGCAGAGGGGGCTGTGATGGAAAGTGCCGGTCCCGGAAAGCCTGTTTCATAGGCTTCTTTTTCGGGTCCTTCTGAGACTAAAAGTCACAGAATCTATGGTGGCACTGGACTTCTCGAGATGGGTGAGATGTCCTAAAGAGGTTGGTGCCCAACAAAGGGGACTTCAGCCTGTCTGTGCTGTTGTGAAGGTGGATAGACACAGCCACACCTGCAATGCATGGAAGCAGCCACTGCCACAGCATGGGCACAGGACTCGCCCATGTTCAAGGCTGTCTGGGAGCTGGTATTTAGCCAGCTACTAACCCTGGTCTTGGAGGAGCTTCCACGCCAACTGCTGTTCTACATAGAGGTGAGGGAGGACTAAGTCAAAAACTCCCATGGGGGAGTAACCAAAGTTAGCCATCATCATGATATAGCTAGCCTGCTAAAGACCCAGAGATGCCACTGTGTACACTTTTTTTGCAGTGTGGTCAATCTTGTGAGACTCATTGTCCAGAGCCGTGTTCTCATCCTCCTGGTTTGTGGATTTACTGAACACCAAATCCGTGACCAAACTGTCCACAGAAGGGTGGTTCAAAAACCCCAAAAGGGAACCAATGGAGACTGCACACTTGCGGACTATGCGGGCAGAGGGTGCCAGGCAGGATGCTAGATGTTGCCAAATCTCCAAAGCCAGTCCCAAAATGGCCTCAGCAACATGGAAGGCAATTCCAGGGAATTCATCCGAGTACAGAATGTCCATGAGGGCATACACAGCCCTCTCCTGGATTGGTTCAAGCAGGACTGACAGGGACTCTGAGATGAATTGGAGAAGTGCCCCAAAGAATACCGGGCCATGTTAGGTGTTCCCTCAACCGTACTGTAGCTGAAGGGGGACTCTCACAGCAGGCCATGGACTCATGGTCCCAGTCATACAATGGCTCCTCAAAAACAACCCTCGACCACTGCAGGAATCCTCTGTCAGAGGGATCATCACCAACAACCGGCCTGGGAAGCTGGCAGTTAAACAGCCACCCTCTCTGCTCAGAGTGCCTTCGGATGCGGTGGTGGCTCCACTCTAAGGGGTGAAGCAGCAGCTGTTATCTGCAGCTACGTGGTGTGGACCGACAGGGGTGCTTCTGGCAGCTGCCTGAAGATAGATCCCTACCCGGCAATGGCCCACTATTGCATGGGGAGCGCCTCGGAGCACTGGTGCATCTTACAGTAGTGCATTTCCTCATACAAGAATGAGAAGGTTGAAGAGCATCGACAGCAATGCCTCCCAGTTGAGCAGGATCAAGAAAGGGAGCGCGCCTTGACCTCAATCTTGACCATCGACTAGCTGATCGAAAACAAGTGCTTTATGGTGTATTACTGTATACAACATGCCTTGAAGCAAACAAAGCACCCAATGGCAAAGACTAAAGACAAAAACAGTAACATAAAAGGCTTCCTTCCTCTTACCCTTTGTTGATGTAAGTCCCCATAGTGCTACAAACACACACACACACACACACACACACACACACACACACACACACACACACACACACACACACACACCACATAGCCAGGAGGGATAGCAATCACCATACCACACCGACTGATGACGTACAAGCCTGACGTTTCGCTCAGGTGTCCCCAAGCATCATCAGACTCCCTCCCCCCAAAAAATGTACTAAATGACAGCAGAGACCATGACAGGTAAGCTAAATGCAATCAGATTTCCTAGCAAGTCTTGTCAACTAAAAAAAATAAGAACTCTTAAAAAAATACTATCTTAACATTGTTAGTACTGCATGTTACCTAAAGAGCAGCTAACGCTTTGTGAAAACATATTTAAAACACAATTCCGCTTGTATTTATTTCATGCATCTCCTATAAATTACTCTATTTTTTACTGAAGACATTCCCACAAAAACAAAACATTTATAACTTAGTTTATCTTTTGACATCAGATTGGGAAGAGGAGCGGACGAACCCTTAAGGAATAACTCCCCTGTTTTCATGCATATGACCTCAGTAATAAATAATGGGGAGACTAATGAGAAATATAAGCGGCTTTGTATCCAAATATTATGTTTTTTTTAAACATAACTAAAGTTCTCCTCAAGACATCAGTGGCTCTTTAATGCATTCTTAAGGGGTGCTTTGTACTAGTCATGGACCTTTGTTAAAAAGCTACACTGATTTGCTGAAATGCTATTGAATACTTCAATCTGCATCACTTTGATCAATTTAAAGTTAATTACCCGCCGACTTTGATTAAGTGAAGATCGGAGTCCACTTCATCAGCTCCATCTATGGCAACATCAAGCTGTGAAAAAAAAAAAAAAAAAAACACATAAATGTATATAATTTCAAGTGAAAAGCACAGGTACTGAGCAATAAAACTACCACCAGCACCCTCCACCCAGCACTACATGAAATCACAGGAACAGTTTCTAGCTTAAACCAGAATCACTAAAAAAGCCAACAAACTATATTTCACAACTCTAAGTGATGAAAAAACAAAATGCAAGTAACAGCAACATTTATACTTTAGCTCTAAATTGGGAGAGGGAGGAGATAATCAGGAAGGGCAGTGTAGATCTAACTGCCTCTGCATACCTCAGGCTTCTGGAATGAAATAACCTCCAAATGGAGACAAACTATGAGCCAGCCTTGTTTAAAAATAAAGAACTTCTGAACTGCCTATCTACCTGCGGTTACTGCTTTTAGCCTATATTATTATTATATTATACTATAATTCTATAGTACATGTTAAGGGCTTATGTAAAGCAATCAATGACTCTCAGAAAGGTTATAATGTATGGTAGAACGCTGTTAACCTTAGGAAATCATAATTTCCTAAGGTTGTTATACTATTGTTGTGACGTAGGACTGTTGTTAACCTATCGATGCTACGTCACATCGATAGGTTAACAACGGGGATCGCTTGGCGCATGTGCACTACTCGACCAGACGGCCTTTCAGAAACCACCACGGCAGTGAAAGCATGACCCGGAATGGCTGCAGTGGTGACTAAAATGTAAAAAGTAAGGATCCTGATTGTTTCCACTAGAAATGCATGACCATACACTATAAAATATAATGTATGGTCATACATCGGCAACCAGTTTGAATAACCGGCTCGAGGTTGCCATGGCGACATAAACCTCTCGAGCTTCGCTCTCGAGGTTTACATGGTCGCCATGGCAACCTCTCGCCGGTTAACAAACCGGTTACCAATGTATGCCCATACATTATCCTCTATGTTATGGATAGTTTGAAAGTTGTTATGGATGGTTTAGAAGTTGTTATAGATGGTTCTGATTCAGCTATGCTGTGCCTTGCGCAGTCTCCCGCCAGTTTCTCGCACTGTTTTCATCTGTCCATTCCACATCTACCAAAGAGCCATTCTTGCTTTGAAACCATGGCTCTCATTCCGTAAACCCCCTGCACAAATAAGCAAAACACAATGTCGACGGCAGTGTTCTCAAAAATAATGACAGAAAGAGAACAATTAATTTTGTGCCAGAACAAACTGACAGCGAAAAAATAGTTTCTGACATGTGCTTACAGAGTACTTTTTTGCTGGATAAAGGGGAGACAAGAGAAATAGTACAGTTATGCAAGAACTTACCGTAACAGTAGATCTTCGAGAGGGGCTCTTTCAGTAGGTAATAACCTTGAGGACTGCGCCCCCTGGCAGCAGGACCACACAGAAACTTTAGCTAGCAGTGTCTAACGGGGTAGCACTCACCCAACGTCAGCATGTGTGACACTATATAGTGGGTGGTTCCCACACCCGCCTTCCAGTTCTCCTGCTAAAGACCTCTAAAATGGAGCAACAGGAGAATGGAAGAGAGGCTCCTGGAACCAAAATAAGCTCACAGAGGAAGAGCAGCAGAGGATGGGGGAAGGAGGAAGGGAAAAAGGTAACCTACTGCAAGAGCCTCTCTCGAAGAAAATCTACTGTTATGGTAAGTTCTTACATAACTGTATTATCTTACTTCAGGAGGGCTCTTGCAGTAGGTAATAACCTTGAGGACAGAGTCCCAAGCAGTGTGACTCAGAAGGAACTGAAACGAAATATTAGGACAGGACAGAAGGCTGTGGACGACAGCTAGTCCAAAGGCAGCCAGCCCCGTGTCTACAGGCAATGTCCAGACTGTAATGTCTGGTGAAAGTACGGATGGAACTCCAAGTGGCTGCCGCACAGATGTCAGCGGCAGACACATTCCTGAAATAAGCAGTAGAAGCAGCCACGCTTCTAGTAGAATACCCCTTAACCACCGCAGAGTGGGTCTTACCGTACTTCTGGTAACAGAACACAATGCAGTTTGCGATCCACTTGGATAAACACTGTTTGGAAACAGGTGCACCCTTTCTCTTGGGTGCAGAAGAAACAAAAAGCTGATCCGATTTCCAGACAGACTTTGTACGGTTAGTGTAGTAAAGCAAAATTCTGTGAACATCCAAAGTATGCAGACTTGCCTCCCCCTGATTGGAATACTCAGGGTAATACACCAGTAGTTGAATAGCCAGATTCAACATGAACTCAGAAACCACTTTTGGTAAAAACTAAGGACTGGTACGTGGACCCACTCGGTCTGTGTGGAAAATCAAATAAGGCTCCTTACACATCAGGGCCTGAAGCTCGGAAATCCTTTGACCAGAAGTAAACTAAAAAGAGCACTTTCCAAGACAAACAGCACATATCACAACTACCAGCGGTTCAAAAGGAAGCAGGGTAGGTTTCTGTAAAATAAAATTCGGATCCCAAGGAGGTGCTGGATTGCACATCTGGGGTTTCAAGTGCAGGATCCCTTTCAGGAATGTTTTGGAGACCTCCAACTGAGCCACAGCACTGCCCTCCACCAAGGTGTGGTAGGCAGAGATAGCAGACAGGTGAACCTTCAGTGAAGAGTAACTCAAGTCCAGATCGGAGAGATGCAGCAAGTACTCCATGACCTGAGAAATGGGACATGAGAAAGGGTCCCAACACTGAAGTGGCCCAAATGAAGAAACACTTCCGCTTCATAGCATAAGTCGTCCTCGTGGAAGGTTTTCTAGCCTCCACAAGGACTTGAGCCACTCTGGAGTACACTCCATAGCATGAGGCAACTATTTATTTTGTTTATTGTATAATCGGATTTACAACCGTTTAGCCAGCGGCTTGTTTACAAAGATACCTCATCAGAGAGGACACACGTGGTTAACACAGTTTACAGAGTACAGACATACAGAGTCAACACAGTATTACATAGGTTGTATGAACAGAGATGCATATTATTACATACAATTGTTTGAACACGCGTAGATAAATAAACATTTCAAGTAGTACCAGCAGGTACTGGCAGAGGAGGGCCCGGGGGTGGGGTTGGTGGGTGTTCATCCCAGTGGGCCATGTCACTAGTGCCAGAGGAAACAGCAAAGTGACTTTAGTGACAGGTGCAGTATGTCAGAAGGGGCCACGCGTGAAGGTGTAGGGACTTCAGCACTAGATGGACCAGCATGTCCCTCTCCTGAGTCAGGAGATTGTGGCAGAGGGGCAGGGGAACTGGAGGCTCAACTACAAGCTACTGAAGAAGCAGAAACCATATCTGACGAAGCCATTACAGGGCGATCAGAATCATCAATCAATCAAAATCTTTATTTATCCAGGTGAACATTGTTGAGCTTAGCTCATTTATAAGATGAACCTGGTTAAGATACAGTCAGGGTACATACAAAGGAAAACGGGGAATGATACAAATGTTTAACTACAACAGACTGGATAATGCAAATAGGTGAGAATTCTATATAACAGACAATAACATACATAAGCGTAGGGCATAAACTTTACACTGCAGCAACATATATACATAATCATGTTGTAGTAACACGTAACGATCACTAAAAGTGACAGACTGTCAGAGTTAGGGCTTAGAGTGGTGGAAGTGGTGACTAGGGTTATCCTTATCGGAAAGGGACAAGAGCAGGTAGAAAAGGGCACTAACTAAAGGAAACAACAAACATCCTTACTATAGTGCTATTAAGCATGGTGGGTATCAGATAGATAAATCACATAAGGAATGATGGACAGTAGTGCAAAGGGTGATATTAGGGCATAGGACCTAATCCACAGGTTAAAGGACAGATAGCATAGATTAAGCAGAGGATACCGATTTGAGCTAATGGTGCAGAAAGTACTTGCATGGTTCCTTGAGAAGATGGGAGTATAGTGTCTTGAAAGAAGTAATACTGACAGGTGTACTTAATTTCAGGATTTTGTTGCAGGTTGTTCTCCAGAGTAGGCAGTTCAAAGTTAACAGCCGTTCTACCAAATCGAGAATAAACTTTGGGAACTTTGAGTAAGATGAAAGAGTAACTTCTCAGCGTGTACTTGCCTATTACTCATAGCGGAAGGCAGTCCAAGATATACTGTGGAATTTTTTTTCAAAATAGCTCTGTAGGTCCATAAAGCAGCATTTTTCTCTCTCCTGAACTAAAGGGAAGACCACCCCACGGCTGCATACAAGACACAGTGATGCGTAGTATAGGAAAGTCCAGTAATAAATATCAGGGCTTTATGGTAGAGTGTGTCCAGCTTAGGTCAGATACTGGGCAATGGCTATTCAAGAAGTCCGCATAGTCTACGATCGAGAGGAATACTGCGTGAACCAGCCCAGTCTTAGCCTCACTTGCAAGACAGTGGCTAATCCTAAAGTAGAGACCAAGTCTCTGTCGTAGTCTTTTTAACAAATCCTCGACGTGATCGATAAAGGAGAGTTTATAATCAAGCCAGACTCCCAGGTACTTTAACTTCCTTGACGAATTCCAGGTTTTCCTCTAGAATTGTAGATATTTGCGGGGTTGACCCTACTGTGGTCAGGTTAGCTGCATGTACGAAGGGAGAGAAGAGCATCGCTTTTGTTTTCTTTGCATTGAGTAAAAGCTTTTTGTATAGGAGCTGGTTTTGAAGCAGGGTTATTTATTTATTTAGTTTTTGTTTACCGGGTAAAGTGTCATAGCCACAAAATATGACTATTTTCAGACACGACCCGGGAGGTTACAATAGGTTAAATTCAATTTGTAGGTCACTACATGCAGCTTCTGGGGATGGCCAGCTCAAGTAAAGTACTGTATGCCCGCGAATAGGTGGACATTAGCCCTTGTTATACTGTCGACAATATTATTGATGTAGATCGCAAAACAGTATGGGTCCTAAAATAGATCCCTGCAGCACGCCTCTTAGCAGATGTTTGAGAGGTGAGAGTTTGCCTTCTGCCTTGACTTGCTGGAAACTATCAGAAAGGTAGCTGGTGAACCACTGGAGGGAAGGTGGGTCCATACCAATGAATTGCAGTGATGAAAGGAGCAGGCCAGGGTCGACAGTGTTGAATGCTTTACTTAAATCCAAGAACACAGCACAGACAAAATTTTACTGTCCAGCTCCCTCTGCCAATCGTTAGTCATTTTTGCAAAGGCCGTGATAGTGCTGTGGTTAGCTCTGAATCCAGATTGGGCTGGATTTAAAATATCTGTTGATTCCAAGTACGATCTCAGTGGAGTACTTACAACTGTTTTCAGTACTTTCGAAAGGAGAGGAAGAAGGGAGATCAGCCTGTAATTGTTCAGGTCACAGGGGTTCCCAGATTTAAACAGGGGTATAACATGAACTGTTTTCCAGATGGATGGAATGATTCCTTTGGATAGAGAAAGGTTAAATAGATGTGTTATGAGAACAGCTAGCACATGGTAAGCAATCTTTAGGAAGTATGGGTCTAGGGAGTTGGCACCCACACTTTTCTTTATATCCAGTTGGTATAGGAGGTCTTCAACCTGTTTTAAAGTGGTCAGTTGTAGGGCGAATACAGAGTTTGTAAGACGGGCTTCAGTATATCGAGTGCCTAGTTGGGAGCGTAGCAAGTTCGCTGGAGAGTTATCGAGGCTAGGCCTTCAGTTGTAAAATAGTTATTAAAGGAGTGCAAGGCTGGCCCGGTGGCGCAGAGGGTTGAGGCACTGGTGCTTTACCTCTCGTCACACCAGTGCCCTGGGTTCGGAAATGGACTCGGGCTCTGGTGGGTCGGCAGGGGTAGGAGCTGGATCGAGCATCCGGAGGACAGCTCTCCTCTCCTGGGGTGGGCTGGAGAAAGGCATCGCTCTGTAGCGGCCCCCAGTGGAGACCAGGGGAAGCATAGAGGTAGCACAAACTGGGGAAAGCAGGAGGAAAAAAAAAAAAAAAAAACACACAGAAACATGGGGTCTCCACCCACCCAGATGATGGCCACCCCGGACCAAGTGCCTCCTACGACTCCACTACCCGACCACAGTAGCACCCAGAACCAATGCCTAGGCCGCCAGGCCCTTTCTCCTCGGAAGAGGAGGACCCACCCGACAAAGGGTTATGTAGGGGTACTGTGGTGGCTGCAATATGGGGTCGGCAGCAGAGATGAGAGGGGTGCAGGTCTTCCGGGGCAGTTGGCCCAAAGGGGGGGGCGAGTGAGGGGATAAAAATAATATTAAAAAGGTCCAAGATCTCCAATTTGCCGCTAATGGCATCATTGCCAGATGTGATCTTGGGCAGGAGAGAGCTTTCAAGCTTTCAGGTGTATAGCCGGAGAGGTCCTTTATGGTGTTCCAGAATTTGGCTGGGTTCTTGCTGGCGGATTCCAGTTCGGAGCAATAGTAAGCAGCTTTTACATCTCTAATCTTTCTGATACATAGCAGGGATTGACAAATTTCAAAATTACATGCTAGTACAGGACAATTGGCCTAGCAAAAAATGGTAGCCCCAGTGTTTTAAGTGGTAGTCCGTGATCGGAAGGCTATATTTCAAGGGAAATTAATAAAAAACAAACTTATGGAGCAACAATGTACAAGAAAGTGTGTTGTATTATTAATACTTCAGAGATGTAGGCCTATTTATTTACTCAGGATAGCCCAGCTGAGATGCAACTCTTGTTAGTTAGGTCCTGCTTCTGACAATTTACATTACACTTTATCCCGTGGCAGGCTCCAGCAGCCCCACCCTCACCCAACACACCAGACACAGCTTCCTTCCTAGCTAGCACACCACAAGAACAGACTTTTTTTTTTTTTTTTTTTATCATATTTTATATCCTTAGGCAGTTTTTGCCTTGTTATTGTTGTCAGTTCTTGCCCTTCTGTACCTTTACTTTTCCTAGAGTGAGAGCAACACAAAAAGCCCAAAGCTCACTGTCTTCCTCCTCTACTGCCCAGTCCTTCCCTTTCATTTAATATTTGATTTTAATTTTTAATTCTGCCCTTTACTTTTCTCAGGGCAACACAATGCCCATGCTGTCTTCCTCCTTTGCTACTCTGTCTGGCACACATGATTGCTTTTTATATTTTAATTTCCTTAGTCAGCTTTCCACTATTTTTCACTTTATTTTTCTCAGGGCAATACAAAGCCAAGCCCTTACTCTCTTCCTCCTTTAGTGTTCTGTCTGCTCTACACTTTCCTTTATATTTTATTTCCTTGGGCAGCTCAGTGTTGTGCACCACACACACTACAGAACAGATTTGTTTCCTCTCTCTTCTCTCTCCCTAACCTGACCTGCCAATACACATTCTCTCTGTTTAGTTCTTTTTCCTTTAATTTTGTTCTTTTCTTGGAGCAGATTTATTGGGCAGTCAGCAGGTCTGCATGTCTAATGACTACCTCGCTGATCAGCGGCTTGAGCGCCCCTGCTCATTGATCCAGTCTTTCCTCTCCCCAGCTCACCACTGTCAATCACCCTCCCTTTCAGTTGTTATATGTACATATATGTATAATTTTTTTCATTTACTTTTCAGGGGCTGGTGACGCACACTTAATGCAGAACTTCAACAACAACCACAAAAACACAAGTGTTGTGCCGTTCCCCAGATTCCAGGACTCCACCACAGCACACATTCTTTGCTTTCCCCTCCTCCTCAACAGCAACAGTGCACCTTTCTCTCCTCGAATGACTGCCAAGCCTTACAACCCACAACTCACCGCCTTGGCTAACAGGTTAGTTTTACAATCATGGTCTTCTGCTCCTCTTCCCTGCCAGCTGCCGCTTCCGCTGCTGGTGCTGACTGCTCTCTACTTCTCTCTCTTCAGCGCTCACTCTCTATCTACTGACTCCCATTACCAGCAAGCGTCAACTCACCAAGCATTTTGCCCGCCAACACTGCCAGTCTGCTCTTGCCCCCGCCTGACTGGACGCAGCACGCACGGTGGAGTTTAATGCAGCTCTTGCCATCACTCCAACTGCTACAGCCACGCCGATCAGGTTCCTGAATTGGTTGCTCATGGTCCCGCCACTGTGATTTCACCACTTGTTCCCGACACTACCCACATCACATGATACACAACCCAGAGTCCCAGCAGCAGAAGTAAAAGGAACGAACTTAGTGGCAAACTGCATGAAATGCAGGTAAAAAAGAAAATGTAATTGCTTTCATTTGCTGGTTGTCCAGGGACAACCAGCTATGAAATAAATGCTTGTCCCTGTCCAAAAAACTGATAGCCCCGGACGTCATGCTATGGGATTTGTCGATCCCTGATACACAGGTTTCTAGCCCTTCTAAATTCATACCAGTCCGACTGTCTTAAATCTCCATGCTTTTTTCCAAAGCTTGTCTCTTTCTAGCAGTGCGGATTTAAGTTCAGTGGAGGACCATCGGCAAGTTTTATTCTTTACCTGCACCTTTACCAAGGGGGCATATTTATTTAAAGCCCTGAGATTATGTCATAAGCCGCTTGAACTGTACTTGCCAGGTAGAAATCTTGTAACGTATGGAGTATTTTAGTTCATCCAGATAGGCAAACTGGTCAAAGTTCCACCTCAATCTTTTTTCAGAGAACTTTGAGGAGGGTAAGGGTTTATTGACTGACCTTACACCAGCGATGAAGCAGTGATCGCTGACCACTGAAAAAGGTACCAGCATGGGACAACAGATGCGGTTTGCTCACAAGAATAATGTCCAATGGTATACTATTATTGGGGTTCTTTTTATTTGGTCGTGTTGGTTCTGCGATGAGTTGTGTAGCCCATGGGTATCACAAAAAGAAGAGAGGGATATAGAGGCCTTAGATAGCCAGTCGAGGTTTAGGTCCCCTAATATGATAGTTTCTGGAGACCCTTTCCATATGCTTGCACTCAAGTGCGTTGACAGTCATAGCCCAGCAGATGGGGATCTATAGCACCCTATAACACAGAGATGTGTTCTGGGAAATCCCTACCTTAAGGGATAGACATTCAAATTCATTAGCAATGATTGCCGAGTCGAAGCAGGAGAGTGTATTTGTGTTTGATATATATATGGCCAACCCTCTGACTCTAGATTGCCTGTCGGCTCTAAATAGTGAATAACTGGGGATGTTGATCTCCCTTATCCTCGGTGACTAGTCTGAGCCAGGTTTCCGAAACTACCAAGATGCCTGGTAAGGGTGGTGGATCCAGGCCTGGATGATGGTGATCTTTTTTTTAGCAGGCGGCATACGTTCACATGAAGAAAGCTCATACCTTTGATCATAGCTAGATCTGATGGTGATGTAATGGCGTCTTGAGGCCCAAGATTAAGCTATATATTGCCGGAGCATAGTTATCAATAGTATCAGAATTTTTCTAAGGGCAGCAATGGATAGCTTATAGCTTCTAGCCCTTTCATGACTTCTCAGTTTGTCCACTCGGTTTGGAGAATCCCCATTTCTAGTATTCATTCTGCCTAGTGCTGCAAGAAGTAACACCCTGACTGTAAAGTGCTTGAGCAGCACCTTCTACAGAACTGGAAAGGGAAGGAAGGTGTACAAAAATCTCCCTGTCCAGCAAAGAGATCGCACATCTCGCCAGAAAGCACCAAGCCCAGGAGCAAGCAAGCTGCCAGAAAGCACCATGGCCGGAAGCGAGCGAGCAAAACGTGGGTAGTTTTTTCATTGCGTGAGGAGGTGAACAGATTCAGCTGTGGAAGACCCCATAGGTCCAATATGTCTTCGACCACCGCTTGCTTGAGCTCCCATTTGTGGGCGCTTACTCTGGTGCTACTGAGACACTATACTAAGATGTTTTGCATGCCCGGAATGTGGACTGCTATGAAGTGTATTCGATGCAGAACTGCCCAATTCCATATCACCTCCCCGCAAAGGGGATATGAGCAAGTGCCCCCTTGCTTGCTGAAGTACCAGACTACACACATATTATCTGACCGGACTAATAGTGGGCCCTGGTAGGGTAAGTGCTGGAAGGCCTGGAGAGCATACAACACTGCCCTCATCTCCACCCACATTTATGTGTAAGGAGAGTTCCGACTGAGACCACAGCCCTCGAGTCCTGCGAGTCTCCATATGAGCCCCCCAGCCCATCCCTAAAGAGTCTGTAGTCAGGATCTGGATTGGGGGAGGGAACTAGAAAGGGACCCCTTGGCAAGGTTGCCGAGATCCTGCCACCACAGGGGATCCCGTTGCATTGAACTGCAGACCGTGACCATATGGTCTAGATCGTCCGACCTCTGATCCCACTGCACCCTTAGTGTCCACTGCAAAATGTGCATGTGGAGTCTGGCCAGAAGAACAGTGGGGATGGCTGCTGTCATAAGGCCAAGGAGCCAGAGAACCGACTTGACCGAAACCTACCTGCTAGAGGCTATCAGGCAAGCTTGCTTCTGTATGGTTTCTGCCCTGTCCTGAGGGATTAAAGCCATACCCTAGGCCATATCCAGCACCACTCCAATAAACTAGAGACGCTGGGAGGGGGCAAGTTGGGACTTGGGATAGTTGACCGTAATCCCCACTTGCGCAAAGAGGTCCAGGGTAGTGGAAAGGGAAAATGTTCCAGCCACTTCCTCGATGGAGCTGACAGAAGCCAGTCGTCGAGGTAGGGGACTACACAGTGGCCCTGGCTTCCAAGGGCTGCCACCACTACTGCAAAGCACTTGGTAAAAACCCAAGGTGCAGAGGACATGCCAGAGGAGACAGCCTTGAACTGATAATGCTTCCCCTAAAAGAAAAACCTGAGGTAGCTGCGATGGGCCAGAAAAAACAAGATATGCAGGTAGGATCTTGCATGTCCAGGGCACACAGCCACTGTTCGTTGTGCAGGAGGGGTTGCAGACCAGGGAGAGTCAGCATCCGGAACAGTTTTTACTCAGGTTTAGAGTGCTGAGGTCCGGAACTGGATGCAGATCTCCCATCTTCTTTGGAACCAGGAAGTGGGAGTAGTACCCCTTTCCTACCTGGTTTGCTGGAACGGGCTCTATGGCTTCTTTCTGCAGAAGAGCCTCAATTTCCTCCCCTATGAGGGGGATGTGCATCTTCTGATAGCGAGATACCCCTGGAGACTTATTTGTGGGTCCCTCCAGAAGTTCCAATGTGTGACCTTGAGTCACCAGCTAAAGTATCCACAAATCTGTGGTGACGGCCTCCCACCCCCGTGATTGGCAAACCTTCCTCCCACCGGCTCCCCCGATGGAAGGGGGGGGGAGAGAGAGAACGGGCCACAAGTCAAGAGGCAGAAGGAGGGTTGGGAAGAGCCGACCCTGAATCTGAGCTTTGGCCAGAGGGATGACTGTGGTTGAAGGTGCCCGTTTGGTCAGACGTCTGGCTGTTTGCTGTCGTTTCGTCCACCACTTGGTCTGGTGATGAAATGGCTGTCTGGCCTTAAATCTGGGATGGTACAGAGTATGGACCGACTGTAAGGCTATGCCCTTGTTCTGAAGATTGGTGATCACGTCCTGGGCTTTGCCCCTGAAGAGGCCAGAACCCTAGAAGGGGGCACCCTAAATGGCTGCCTGGATATCAGGTGCCAAGCCTGACACCCTTAGCCAGGAATATCTCCCAAGGCAAACTGCCACAGTGGTGCCCCTGGCCAAGGAATCCACCGCATCATACGTCACCCTCAGTGAGTGGCAACAGGTGACCTTAGCAGACCCAACAGCATCCACCAGGACGGTCTTGGACTCGGGAGTCCAGCGTAGCATCAATGACAGGCTCCAGTTGATGAAACAGAGACTTCTGGTATACTAGCATATGTGCCACGTAATTTAAGGCATGCATGGCCAGTATGGAGGAAGAACAGAATTTCCTCCCAAATTGTTCCAGCTGCCTTGACTCCTTGTCAGCAGGGGAGGTGATCATGTGTCTCGGCTTCGTGGATCTGTCATGAGCCGTGGAATTACCAGAGTCTGCCTTTCTGTGGACACTCAGGTGGATCCTTATCCTCTGGTGTTCTGTATGTCCTGTCAGCCTTTTTTGCCACTGCCAGGATGAAGGAAGGCATCATCCAAATGGCAGAAGCCAGATCTTCATGAAGCTCTAACCACGGAGGTGTAAGGACAGGTGCGGTCTCCTGTATATCCAGGTGCTCAGCTAGTCTCTGATGCTTGGGATCCTGTGCGCAAGTCTTCCACTCGTAGAACTCTGCCATCTTTCTCAGGAGATCTGCAAACTTCGGGTCCTATGGAGATGATTTGGGGGACTCCTGGGCTTGGGATCCTCTGGAAGGGGAGTCTCAAAACCCGAAACAAAGGACAATGACCTGGACTCCGATTCCGAATCAGAGAACTATGAAGACCTGACATCGAGATGAGAAACCTCCTGAGACCCAAGAGAGATACAGTCTGTCATCGGCCGAGGCAAAGAATCTTTCATCAGCTCCAACAAAAACTGGCACGGGTCCAGCGGAGGGGTGGACCTGAAAGCCTGATCCAGGTAAACCGGGCTGGAAGCTCTCGCAGGGTGCCAGTTGTCCAGCTCAGAGACAAGCTGCGACTTGGTCTCCAACCACCAGGACTGAAGGATGGCCCAGAAATCCACCTGAGGCTGAAGAGGCAGCGGAAGGGGCCGATAGACAGACCGAAGCCCCGAAGAGAACCCTGGCATTGGATACCCGTGTGTTGGGTAACCCGGCAAGGAGTAGGTAGTGATACCTCGCGCCAAAACTAGACGCCGGGTAGTCAGACTGAAAGTAACTTGGTATATAATGGGGTGCCGGGTAAACAGGGGCGGAGGCTGGCCCGGAAACCCTGATGGCGATGCCATGCGACCCGATGAGGGACGCTGAGGGGGCCTGAAACTTGGCCCAGGAGGACTCAAGAGTAGGGTCGGGGTGGGACCAATGGGTGGCAAACCCACAGCCCCGCCAGAAGACCCAGTGGGGAGGGGTCCAGAAGGTTGCCCGGAAAATCCAAGAGGTCCGGAGGCGACCCAGCAAGAATGTCACCTGATGGATGGGCCCCCATACCCCACCTCCCACTGTTCAGGGAAGGGCAGAGGAGGTTCCATAAAGGGAGAAAAGGGGATATCCCGATGGGGAGACCCAACTGGTACAGGCTGCGTTAAGATCTGCAGCTGGCTCTCATCTGACTGGACGTTTTTGGGTCCCGTGCTGGAACCCGACATCAGCATGTAGGCTGGCCGGTCGCTTTGGGGACAACCGCTTACCAACCTTGGCAGGCAGACACCGACTCCTCGGTGCCAGACTTCTCAGCCTGGGCCAGGGTCAGACGAGTGACTAAATCGGCCCCGCCTGACTGCTTAGACCCCACAGTAGAAATAGGTCTAAGAGTGGGGAGGCCTCGAACTCGGCTGAGGCGCCCATGGCCACCATGAGCAGTGGTGGCGGGGGAACCAAGGGCTGCTCCTGGGAAGGCGGGGCAGACTTGGAGACAGAAGCAGTCTTTCCAGAGGAAGGGGGATGTTAGTCATCAGAGGGGCCTGAGGGCAGCTGCGTGTGACAGGGAGACCTATCCTGATCCCTGTGCTACTCTCTGTCCCTCTTCTTCTTATGCTTGTGGGAGTCTGTAGGGGGAGGATGAAGCGCTCCTCAGCTTCTGCAGTTTTTTCCCCCCATTGTGGCCTTCTTTTTAAGCTGGTGTACCTCAAGGGCCTGCTGGCGGCACTTCCGTGTGACCTGGCTGAAGTTCAGGCAAGCCTCACAGTCCTCGGTCTTGTGCTCCAGGCCCAAGTGGAAGCGATAAAGGGAGTGAGAATCCTTGTGTGGGAGCTGTGCACCGCAAGAATCACACTTATTCTTATGCGACTCAACGGAAGACTGAGAAGGCATGCACAAACTTAAGTTTTAAACAATAAAGGAAGAAAAAATGGATACTCATCTGAAAAATGGCAGTCGAACTACAGCAACGACCTCCACAGGGTCGGACATGTACAGGTTGACGGCAGGAAAGAACAGGAAGGCGGACAGGGGGACTGTCCACTATATAATGTCATGCTGACGCCAGGTGGGCGGTCCCCCCATTAGACACTGCTAGCTATAGTTTCCGTGTGGTCCTGACAGTAGGGTGCAGTCCTCAAGGTTACCACCTACTGCAAGAGCCCTCCCGAGGTAAGACCTCAAAGATTCCTCTACAGAATTAGAGCTCCTACTGGCCACATTTATTTATAAAGTGAAAAAACTGACAACACTGAATATTTTTTGACCACCCTCCACGGTATAATCAGCAGCACAGACCGCCACTTATGAACTACTCACATTCCATTTACCACACAAAAAACACAAGGTTTGCTGAAACCGTCCATACAATGATGACAAAGCAGAAATTCTGAAAGAAAATTAACCAAACAGAGCACAGCCTCCGAAATACATACATTTCTTATATATAGTTCTGGCATAAGCTCTCCCCTCTACTCTGACATTAAACAAAAAAAAAAAAATATACTATAAAAAACAAAATATGACTGACCATACACAACTCACCTGTTGCTTCCATTCTGGAGCCGAGCTTCGCTCTCAAGGTTGACATGCTGTTATCTCAGCCCCTTGATAAAAGCACAGGCTTGCTGTGTATGGGCACCCATGCATTATGCCTTCCCTTAATTATCAGTTGTCACTCTGGTGTATGTTTTCAACTGCTCAATGGAGACGGGAATAGTTATGATGGACTGGAGAAGAGGAAAATTAATATATATATATATATATATATATATATATATATATATATATATATATATCATGCTAGACTGGCATGCATCACCGAGACCTGGCTGGATGAAAATGCAGGCCCAGTATTGGCTTCTGCCATTCTAGCTGGGCTCTCGGTGATTCACCGCCAGAGGTTAGATTGCAGTGGTGGGGGTGTGGCCATCTTTTTTAAAACCAAACAGGTCCATTTGTGTGTTCCAGTGGGGATGGCTAAATCCTTTGAGTGCATCATGGGTGAGGCTGTAGGATACTCATTTACCATCCACCAGGTGATGAGGGTTTATTCCTGCAGGAGATTGCGGACTTCTTCGTTGACATGTTGATGGAGTCCACCAGATGGATAATTCTTGGGGAATTCAATGCCTGGGTCGATGATGAACTCTCGCGGTTCGGTCAAAATCTTCTCCAGCTAATGACAATGCTGGGCCTCACACAGGTAATGACCTCCCCTACCCATACAGGAGGTCACTCACTGGATCTGCTGTTCCTCCTGGGGATGGAGGTCAATGACTTGGGGGTGGAACCAGTCAGTTGGTCTGATCATAACACCATAGGGTTCAGTTTCGGGCACCCCCCAAATGGACCTACCCCTTCAGAGATGGTCCGGTACCGCCCTTTAATGGGAGTTACCCCGGATAGTCTAGTCTATCGGCGGTGCTGGACCCATCGGGATTGCTGGGTGAAAGCACAGGTCCTCGAGATCTTGATCTAGCCTATAATAAGGCAGTGGGAGATGCCATGGACTTGACTGCTCCTGTTCGACTGCTTACTCTTCGCCCAAGGTCCCCCTGGTATGATGGGGCCTTGAAGGAGTTGAGGCGGGTTGGTCAAAGGCTGGAGAGAGCATGGTGGAAGTCCGGCCTGGATGCTGACAGGCTTAGACTGATGGAACATTATAAGGGCTATCAATCAGAAATCACCTGTAAGAAGGCAGAGTTCCTGTCCAGGGAGATTTCTGCTGCGTAGAACCGACCAGCTCAGCTTTTTCGAACCACTGACAGATTGGATTGCACAATCTGTCTCCAGTCCGAAAGAGCTTTTTCACCAATTCGGTGTGATGAGCTAGCTCGGTTTTTCGCAGATAAGGTTGCAGCATCAGGTTAGGAATCAGCCCGGCTCTCTTCATGAGGGACTGTGGAGGTCGATGGGAGGTGATGGGCACTCGGTCTGTCTGGACGGATTTCGGCTGACCAGAATTCATGGACATTGTAAAGATTGTCCAGACTTTGCGCCCAACCTGTTGTAGTTTGGATCCTGGCCCTACCTCCCTTCTAGTAGGATGTGTAGGTATTATCTGCCCGATCCTAGCTGAAATTGTTTGCAGATCCTTGGAGAGGGAAGTCTTTCCAGATCCCCTAAAGGAGGCAGTCTTTCGACCACTCCTTAAAAAACCCTCCTTGGATGCTGACAACCCAGCTAACTACCGACCTGTCTCTAACCTTCCCTTTGAGGGGAAGGTTATTGAGAAGGTAGCTGCATTGCAACTGGACAATCATCTTGTAACCCACAATGTCTATGAAGCTCTCCAGTCTGGGTTTAGGAAGAGGCACAGCACGGAGAGTGCCCTTGTTTAGGTATTAAGTGACCTCCTAATGGCGAGAGATCGAAAGGTCTTCTTGCTCTCTCAGCAGCCTCTGACACTGTGGACCATGAGGTGCTTTTGGAGACCGTGCGGTTCCTTTGTGGACGGTCGGGTACAGTCCTTGAATGGTTTTGATCTTTCCTCGTAGGCAGGTCTCAGAGGGTGGTCACTGGAATTTATTCCTCTGATGCCCTCCCCCTGTCCTGCGGGGTGCCGCAGGGCTCCAATTGGCACCATGTTGTTCGCGAGGTGTATATGCTGTTGGGTGATCCCCCATCAGGCGATACGGCTTGAGTTTTCACTGCTATGCAGATGACACTCGGCTGTATACGTTCTTTGTGCCCAGACAGGTTGATGCAATATCTGTGCTAAATAGTTGCCTTGCCAAGATCAAAGACTGGATGAGCTCGAGTTGGTTGAGATTGAATCCCGATAAGACTGAGGTGTTGGTTGTGGATCCAGGTCACCTGGGGGCAGGTTATGGGGCTGGGCTCATGTCAGGCCTGTGGCTTAACGGTGTCCAGCTCATTACCTCGGATCAGGTACGTAACCTGGGTGTTATTTTTGATGATGGCTTGACCCTGAAGTCTCAGGTGTCAGCTGCGGTTAAATCCTCATTTTACCACCTGAGGAATATCACCCTGGTGAAATATCCAATTCCACCGGGTGACCTTCCAACATTGGTCCATGCCTTCATCACTGTCTTGACTACTGCAATGCCCTCACCAAGGGCTGTCTGGGGTTGATATTCACCATTTGCAGCTGGTGCAGAATGCTGCGGCCAGGCTGTTGACTGGTACTTCTAGGACCAGTCATATTATGCCTGTGCTGCGCAAACTGCACTGGCTGCCAGTTCAGTGGTGGATCACCTATAAGGTAGGCTTGCTTACCTTTAAAGATCTACATGAACAGGGACCTGACTACCTGAAAGATCCGACGACGCCCTACTCCCCCAATCGCCCTCTCCGATCCGCCAACGAGGGATTGCTAGAGATTCCCAGGGTTCATCTTGAAACATCTGGAGCTCATGCTTTCTCATTTGCAGCACCAACCCTGTCGAATTCTCTACCTCGTCGGTTAAGAAAATGCCTGACCGTTAGTATTATTTATTTATTTATTTAGTTTTTGTTGACCGGGTTAGTGCGCTAGCCAACAAGTGACTATTTTCAGGCACGACCCGGGAGGTACAGTTACAGAACACAGTGATACATAAGAGATTACACAAAGCAGGATACATAAGAAATTACACAGAGCAGGATACATTTGCAAAGGACAAAGTCACACAGTGTAGTCAAGCATAGCAATAAGGATAAAATTACATGTATTCAGTTGTTGAGAACTAGGGGAGAGGTGATAGGGGACAGGTGTAAGGGTAGGGGCAGGAGAGACGGGGATAGGGGTGGTAGGGCTAATAGCAAAAAGGGGAGGACAGGAGGGAGGTTAATGCGCCAAGTGCGGCATTAGGCGGGGAGAAGGTACCACCTGTGGCAGGGACGGTGGAACCGGGAGTCGGCAAGAGAGACGGAGAGGTCGGGAACAGGACAGTGAAGCTATGGGTGCAAAAACAGAGAGGGAGAGAGGTGATGCACAGGGGGGGCGGGGGGACTAGGTGCAAGGGTGAGGAGGGATTTGAACTAAAGGAATGGGGAGGGGAAGGGTAGGGTGGGAAGGGCAGGGTATGGGGAAAAGGGATGAAGGCACGGAACAGATAGGGAATGAGTGGGGGTAGGGAGATAGAGTGCACCTAGTAAGAGCGAGCGACAGAAGAAGGGAGGAGGACAAGAGGCGAGGCGGTGAAAACGGTGCATGGGTAGAGTAGTAACCTCAGCCGAGCTGTGGTGGCACGAGACGCAGGAGGAGAGAGGGTCAGCAAAACTGGTGGGAGGCGGGATAAAATAGGAGAGGGAGGGGTGAGGACTGAGCATAGGGAGAAGAGGGAAGAATAAAGAAGGAGGGAAAGCTGGCAGGGAGAGGGGCAGAAAGGTGAAAGAAAGGTAGGAAGGGTGTGGCAAGTTACTGCATTAGCGTACAAGGTAGCAACCTGTTACGGGCCGGTGGAACCGAAGACGGCAGAGAGGGGAGTGGAGGGCGGTTAGAGGGGAGTGAGGCGGCAAAGAGCAGGAGAGGGAGGGCAGGAAAAGGAGGGGGTAATGACAGGGGTACTGGAGAAATGGCTATGGGAAGGGAAGAGAGCGGGCTGGGAAAGTAAGTGTTACAGGAACAGAGGGTGCAGGATAAGGAATGAAGGTGGGGAAAACAGCTCAGGAGCGAAGGCAAGCTAAGTGACTAGGCAGTAATTAGAGAGCTTTACAATTGGCATCAGAACAACAATGTTATACAGTATCAACAAACATGAAACATAAAAGCAAAAAACAACCAAGAATAAAAAAAGCGCAAGTGCCTATAATACATAATAGGGGAAGGGAGAAGAACAGGTTAGGAGCATGGGATTCAAGAGGGATCAAAACAAACACATTTGTCCATCGAGGTAAGGAAAGCTCTGAGATTGTGCTTAAATGCATCGTGAGAAGGAGCATTTCTTAGTCCCTGGGGCAGCAAGTTCCAAAAGTGAGGGGCAGATAACTGAAGGCTCCCAGCCCTTTTTGTGCGGCAGAGAGGAATATTCAATAAGGACTTGTCAGAGGATCTAGGTCCCGTGAAGGTATAACCGGTTGGAGTAGTTTTGAGAGCTCAGCTGGCTTTGATGCTCTGATGATGGTGTCCGAAAGGTTGCAGAGGTAATATTGCCTGGTGGAGGAGGGAGATAGCCAGCCCAGGTCTTTGTATAGCTGACAATGGTGCTTCAGGCACGGTGCTTTAGCTGCATACCTGCAAACATTGTTGAAGGTGGTGTCCCATTGGTGCAGAGCAGTTTTGCTGGCCATGGTTAGGATGGGAGCAATCAGAGGTGAGGGTTGGTAACAGGATTCCTCTAGCAATTGCCAGTTTAGCGGCAGGGTAAGCAGGTAGTTAGTCCTGTAAGCAGCCCCTAGCTTACAATTGACAGATTTACAAGTTTCCTGGATGTGCAGCTTTAGGTCAAGATTTTGGTCAAGGTGAATGCCTAAGTAGCTTAAAAGAGCTAACAGACTCCAGAGGGTTACCATTAATGTCAGGCACAGAGAGAGAAGAAGAGCAGGTTCTTAATTTGTGTGGGGATCCAAATAGCATGGCTTTAGTTTTATTGGAGTTAAGGACAAGGCGTTGGGTGTGAAGCAGCGCTGCACCAAGTGGAAGTCTGTGGTAAGGGCAGCATTCAGGTTGGTGATATTGTCAGAGTGGGCATAGATGACCAGGTCATCAGCATAAAGTAGTGGTGGCCAGAGGTTACTACATCAGGAGATTGTTTACAAACAGTGAGAAGAGGAGAGGACCGAGAATGGAGCCCTGAGGGACGCCAATATTGATAACAGCACTGTCAGAGATCGCCGAGTTGAATTTCACTGCTCGAGTCCTGTTGGCAAGGTAGCTGCTGAACCAGGTAGTGACAGGGTAGGAGAAGCCCAGATTTCTGAGGGAGGCAAGTAGTAAAGGATGGTCAACAAGGTTGAACGCTTTAGTGAGGTCGATGAAAACAGCCCCTGTTAGCTTCCCTTTGTCCATGTTGGTAAGAATGTCAGAGGAGAATTTTGCTAGTGCAGTCATGGTGCTGTGGTGTTTTCTAAGCCCGTGCTGTGCTGTATTGAGTAAGTTGGAGTTTTCAACGATTCGGTAACTTGAATAGAGACTAATTTCTCAAGGATCTTGCTAAGGACTGATAGTATAGCAATTGGTCTGTAGTTGGTCGGCATTTTGCTGCCTTTTTAAACACGGAGTAATTCTGGCGGCCTTCCAGATTTCAGGAAAGAGCCATTGAGAGGGATAGGGTGAAGATTCTAGCTATAGGTCCAGATATGAGGTGAGCAGCCATCTTTAATAGACGGGTTCCATTCCATCAGAGCCGGGCTGGTATTGTCAGAGATAGCCTTGAGCAGCTTGAAGACTTGATGCCTGGTGACAGCTTTGAAGTAGAATGGTTTAGATGAGGTAGGTGAATCGCCAGGGAATGTTGAGTTCAGTTGTGTAGCAGGAGATTGAAGGAAGCTGTGTAGGCAGATAGGTCGAAAACTGCTGGTTAAACGCCTTGCAATAGTGAAGGAGTCATTACAGTGGACACCTTGCAGGACCATTTCTGAGGGGTGACAGCATGTGAGATCCTAAAAAGTTTTAATGTGGCTCCAAAATTCTCGAGGGTCGTTGGAGGAGTTAGTCAGCAGGTTTTGACAGTATATGCTTTTAGCCTGCCTGATGTGCCTTTTGCAATCATTTCTATACCGCTTGTACAGGATAAGATCCAGGGGGAGCCCAGATTTTTTGTATTGTTTCCATTGCTTATCTCGGACTTTTAACTTACATAGGAGTTCTTTATTTAGTCATCTTGACTGCTGACCTCTGACTCTTCTTTTTACCTTTGGGAGGTGTTTCTTTTGTACTTCACCAAACTTGGTGAGAAATATGTTAAGGGCAGTGTCAACATTGGAGGTGGAGAAAACAGTCCAGTCTATGTCAGATATGTCAGATAAGAAGGCTTGTGTATCGAGGGCAGCATAGTTCGTGGAAGGTAATCAGTCGGTTGAGGAGACAGGCGGTGGGCAGGGCGCCAGTGACAGAGTGTTGGTGAGTGATCTGTAAGTGAGTCAGCCAGGACGGTAGCTTTGGAAACATGATCCGGTCTATTTGTAAGGATCCAGTCCAGTAACGACCCTGATAGTGAAGACGTGGTTCTAGTGCAGATAGTTATAAGTTGGTGAAAATTGTGCTTCTGGATCAAAGATGCAAGGAGATTGTGATGTGGGCCCAGCCAGTTCAGGTTCAAGTCACCGAGGAGGAGTGTTTCATTTGTTTTTACATTTTGAGAAACGTACTGCAGTAGGTTCTGGAGACCGTTCAGCCCACTGGTTGGCGGGTTATACACACAAACGATATGTAGGTGTTTCGACCCGAGTGTCAGGGTTGCATGCAGCGCTTCACATAGCATGAGGGAATCAGGGTTAGGTAGGACGCTAAGAGACAGATGACTTTTATAGTAAATAGCGACCCCACCTCCCCTCTTGGACCCAGATCGATGTCGCCAAGAATATTATACCCAGGTAGAGGGCAGGAGGTATCGGAAACAGTAGGTTTCAACCAGGTTTCGTGAGGCATAGTATGTCAGGATCCACCAACTTAGCCCAGGCTTCAAGTTCAGCCAGGTGACTCAGGAGGCTTCTAATGTTCATATGGGCTAGTACCAGGCCTTTTTTAGTGCTAGTTGAGGTAGAGAGTGGGGTGCAGAGTTTGGGACCAGGGTTAGATTCAATATCACCAGATAGCAGGAGGAGCCAGGTGTATAAACATGTCTACAAGGAACATGCCTGGCTTAATTTTAGGTTTGCGACTGCCCAAGAGATAGAAGTGGAGGGATAGGTAGGTACAACCCTTTGAGTAGTATAAGTATAAGTACATAACAGGAGAGACAGGAGTATATACCTGGTGGTTAAGTCACAAGCCAAAAGAAATGATCAACAGCTGAGGTACAGAGTCACAGAATGTGTTAGAATTCCTGAAGGTGATGAACTGTGCCTGTGCATATGCAGGATGTGAAATCCTTTTGTCTGCATGCTTCTTTGTCATTCAAAGAGGTTGTTGAAAAGCCCACATACAGATCATGGAGCAGGTCAGACGGAAATGTGGATTCAAGCAGACCTAGAGTCACTGAGTTTGTCAGACTTAGTTGCTTGACTTATGTTTTGCTAGGGATAGCTTCCAAAAAGTTGATTTTTAAATGAAAAATGCAGATACCTGGTGATGTTTTGCAGAAATCCAGTTCAGTAGACTTTCACGGATGTAGTGAGCAAGAATGGTGTAGTTACTCCAAGCAGAAAACCATGTAAATCCACAAAAACTAAGCTACAGACGCAGATGTGTCTGCTTTCAAGTACCTCAAGGGAATCACTATAGTAGTTTTAAATACATGTTAAAAACGTATTTATTTTCTTTGGTCTTTCCTGTTTAACTGTCTAACTACCTGTTTGAAATAATTTATAACCTTATTTGTTTTATTGTGGTTTTTATTATGTAAAGCACCTTGATTTTGAAAGGCGATATATAAATAAATTTTCCGTGCTTTTGCTTGCTAATATCATTGATCTCTTCAATGCAGTGATGCAGGCAGCACACAAGGTTCAGGCTGTTGACATCAGATACTTGGAATTTAGCAATGCCTTTCATTCAGTGCCACACTGAAGGCTGGTGAAAAGGTTAGGAGACGCCAAGACTGGGGGAGGTTCTGACCCGGATGACAGAATTGGTTAGTGGAGCAAAAGGATAGTGGTAAATGGGCAACACCCAAGGAGAAGGAAGCGAATAGTGGAGTACCCCACAGATCAGACTTATTACCAGTTCTATCTGCAACACAGGAGAAGGCATTTATGGCAAGACACGTCTGTTTGCAAAAAATACCAAGTTGTGTGGGAAAGCAGACAGCAAGGAGGATAGAGATTTGAAAAGGGATTTACTTAAGTTAGAAAAAGGGTTAGCAGTTTCGCAGCTCAGGTTCAAAACTTAATGAAAGCAAAATAATATATACTGGAAGAAATACTACCAAAACAGAGGCTTATTTGTAGGAATCAGTAGCCCTGATAACGGAAGAAGGACCCTTGAGATTCAAAGCACTGGGCCACCAAGTTGTGTCTCACTGTACCCCCGCTACCTTGAATTTTTGATAATTACACTCTACGAGGACTCTGCGTATGCGACTGTTCATTTTCAAGATATTGCGCACCGCAGTGGACAGTGAAGCCCGTTTTCCGTCTTGAACCTTGTTTTTCTGGCCATGCACTTGGTGCCTTTTGTGAGTGCTTATAAGGCTCTCAGCAGGAAAAGACCTGCATGTTCCCCACTCTCTGAGCAGCACAAATGACAACCCAGACTAGCACATTCAGTGTAAGTGACACAGGGTTGCTTTGGTTAGAGGCTCAAAGCAGAAACGGAAAGAGGGGGGCATGACAGTTTTGCACACTATATTAAGGTGCCGGGGTGGCGCTACTGAAATCGGATATGGGCGAACTCTGCCACATGCCCTGAGGAATCTGCAAATGTCTGGGTACTGTCTTAACAGATATTGACCAACCTACCCCTGACTGCACTAAAGCCCAAAGGGGGCTAACAGAAAAACTTTTGTTTAGCACCTGCTTAAGAAAGTTTAGAATCTCAGAGTGTATGGTGGAAATGGACTTGTGTCCCTCTGGATGGCACCACTCTGTGAAGGTGCGCCAGACTGTAGTACATCTTGGTGGTGGATGGCTTTCTTGCTCGCACAAGACACACTGCAATCTTGGCTGAGTAACTTGCTTTTTATGAGTCTGCAGCATTCAGAATCCAAGCCACCAGTTGGATTATTCTGGCTCTTGGCACAGAATACCTGGTCCGTTCGGGACTAGCACTGGTCCTGCTAGGTCTAGATTGTCCAGGTCAGAGTACCACGACCAATGTGACCACTTGGTGATCAGGTGAACAGTTCCCATCTGTGCTTGCGGGCCACCTTTGTAATCCTCGGTCATAGTGAAACTGCACAGATCAGTGCATCAGGCCACAGACAGGAGAGCCAGTTAACCCCTAGAGAGCTCTTCCTTAAAATATGCTGTAGAACCTGGGCAGCTTTGCATTTTACCTGGATGCCATCCATCAAGCCCAGAACTGGCAGACTCCTTCAGGCACAGATGTGGAACACTTCCTGGTGAAGTTCCCATTCCCCAGGATGTAATCGCTGCCTGCTAATATGCAAGAAGGTTGGGCGTTTCTGCTCTGAGTGCACTGCTGCTATGGACTGCAGGTGTTCTGCCAGATACAGAACTCTGAAGGCTTCCCGACACATACTGCTTCTCTTTTGTGCCTCCTTATTTTCTGAGATAAGTCACCATCACAACACTGTCAGATATGATTCGGACGGTTTGTGGCATACTGTTTTCTGGAAGGACAGCAGAGCTCGAAATTCTGCCTTCGTCTCCAAAATGTTGATTGGTAGCCTACATTCCTGCTGGCTCTACCATCCCTGAGCTGATGCACCCAAGCCTGCTCCCCATCCAGACAGACTGGCATCCATGGTAATGGTAATGTGCTCCCCATCCTGCACGGTCGCCCTGCGACAGATGGCAGTGGGAATTGTCCACCGAGTGAGACTCTTATGAGGTAGGAATGGGACTCTGCTTCAAAGAATGGTGTTGCAGGTCCCACTGACTAACCCAGATGGAGCTGTGGTGGCCAGAATCTTAACAAGGTTGATACACTGCCATTTTTTGGCAGGATTAACTTCAGCACATTGCCAGTGTTTCTGTATTTTGGAGTGTTCTTGGATTCTTTTGCCCAGCTATTTACCCTTTGTATTTTCAGTGCCTCAAGCTTGAGAAAGGCGCATTATCAGATAATTGTCTACTATTACTACTACTACCTTCCTGTCCTTTTTCTGTGCTTTTATTAGTACCTTCCAAATAGTGTTTTACATTCCCAAGTCCCTGAACGTACAGTGTTGCTCCTACAGCATTCTCCTCAGGATGCTAGTTTATAGTCCATGTGTGCAGTCAATACATGTACTCATGTAATTAACTATTTTAACATTCTTCTTGTAATTATTGCTCTGAAAGCCATTTTGCACCCATGACTCTGCATTCTGTAATTATACTGTACTATATTTAGTGCTGTGCAATGCTTTTAGCTGTATCCCTGCATCCCTGTGTAATGACACTCTCCCCAGGACACAGCTGGCAATGAGCTATAGCTCAGCCTGCTCTCCTGGATAAAACTGCTGAATCAATAAATACATTTGAAGGAGTTGCAATTCTATTGATCCCACCTTGCTGGGGCACCTAGTCACGCCTTCAGCACTTTCCCCGTCCCTGTCGGACCAGGAAACTGCTCCCAGCTCTCAAGGACCTCCGGTAGCCCCCACCCTAAGCCTCCATAGAGTTACCCTTCCACCACACAGTGAGGCGTAGCTCCCATGCCTCCACTCAAGACTTCAGATCTGGTAAGAAATGGAAAGGGTGCCATCAGGAAATAGAGGCGGACCCAGCAGACACAGCAGCATCACCTGCCCAGGTGACTCCAACAATTCTCCCTGTTCTCCCAATCTATCCCATCCCAGGGCCAAACAGGCTCAAGCCTCCCACTGCTGATGCACAGTAAACACTGTGGGCTCAAGGCACAAACTGGGAACACAGTTATGGCAAACAGCTGCCCAGCTGTTATACTGCTGTACTGGTCCTCAAGGCATCTTAACAAGTCACAGGCATGGCATCACTAGCCAACTTTCATTCAAAGAGTTGTGTGTACTGCCTGAAATTATTATTAACTTTCAAAAGTAGTGAATGATTACTTCTTATATCTGAAGTAATTTTTTTTTCTTTTTTTCCTTTGCCAGTTAGAAGATTTTCTACCATACAATACTTCGTATGATGTGAGGAACAGTACTCTACCTGGAGGCATGACACAGATAGTGCTATTCTTCCCCACAACTCATTAGCCCGGACTCTGCTGTGTGTGTTATCACAACAATCTAAGAGCCAATCACCTGCTGCCAGATCAGTCAACTGTGATGTCACAGTCAGTCAGTGAGGCCACAATGCTGATAAGGTATTAAGAGTAACAGAATTAGATATGTCTGTTGCCTCCAGTTAAAGTACAGCTCCCTGGACTAGTGGCCTTGATGGAAGAGGGATGCCTGGATATTGTGGCAGTCACAGAAACATGGTACACAGAGAACCATGACTGGGATGTCAACATACCAGGATACACAATCTACAGGGGGGACAGGGAGAGTAAAAGGAGGAGGAGGAGGGCTCTCTATGTAAGGGAAGGGATCAAAGCAACAGAACTAAAGAGTAAACAGGGGGCAGATGAGGCACTCTGGGTCACACTGGAGACAGAAAATGGCACCACAATTTGCATGGGGGTTGTATACAGACCCCCATCTCAGGGGGGAGGGAATGGACAAGAAAATGACAGAAGGCATCCTGAGAATGGCAGAAAAAGGGGAGATATTGTTGATGGAGGACCTGAATATGCCAGATGTTAACTGGAGCACCTTTGCTGCAGGCACATCCAAGAGCAGGGTCATTCTTGATTCCCTACAGGGGGCATGCCTCAGACAGTTACTACTGGAACCCACTCGGGAGGGAGCAATCTTAGACCTGGTACTCTCAAACAGGGACAGAGAAAGAATCTCTGATTTAGAAGTGGGTAGCCATCTGGGAACAAGCGATCAACAAACAAACAGTGTGCTTCACGATAAACACAGCCATAGAGTCAAGCCATACAAAGGCAAGAGTATTGGACTTTAGGAGGGCTGACTTTGGGAAAATGAGAGAGTGCCTCAAAAAGCACTAGCAAACAGACAAGGAGGAGGGGTGGAGGAACAATGGGGTGTAATCAAAACAGCGATCACAGAGGCAACAAGCCTTTGTGCGAAGCAAATCAACAAAACACAATGAAGGAAAAAACACTACAGTTCTCAAGAGGTGGCAGGGAAGATTAAGGAGAAAAGAACAGCATTGAGGAAACAAGAAAACACAGAAGGAGCGGGACAGAGAACGTTATCAGTTAAAGCAGAAAGAGGCAGAGAAGGCAGTCAGAACAGCAAAGGCCCAAACCAAGGAAAGGATAGCCAACTCTTAAGAAGGGGGATAAGACCTTTTATAGGTACATTAGGGAGCGAAGAAAGACAAAGGAAGAGATACTGAGGCTTAATAAAGGGGAGGGAATGTGGGAAGAGGGTGACAGTGAAAAAGCAGTGATAGTGAACAAATATTTCTGCCCAGTATTCACAAAGGAAGAGGAGGGGGAGGTACCTAAACCAAACAAGAGAAACACTCTGGAGACTGGGGTCGACATCAGTCCATTTACAGAAGAAAGGGTTTTGAAAGAACTAGTAAAATTGAAGGTAGAGAACGCAATGGGGCCTGATGGGATGCACCAAAGAATTCTAAAAGAACTAAGGTAGAACTAGTGACACCGCTGACTACTCTCTAACAAATCATGGGAGGATGGAGTTGTACCGAGGACTGGAGGAGAGCGGATGCGATTCCTCTTCACAAAAGTGGGAGCAGGGCAGAGGCAGGAAACTACAGATCAGTTAGTTTGACCTCAGTGGTAGGGAAAATGATGGAATCACTTCTGAAAGAAAGAACTGTTGAGTACCTAGAGGCCAGTGGGGCACAGGACCCAAGGCAGCATGGATTCACAGCAGGAAAGTTGTGTCAGACGATTCTAAGATTTCTTTGACTGGGTGACAAAAGTAGTAGACCAGGGAGGGGCTGTGGACATGGCCTACCTAAATTTTAGCAAGGCATTTGATACAGTCCTACACAAAAGATTAATTAACAAGTTAGCCAGCCTCAGAGTGGGTCCCAAGGTGGTAGCCTGGATAAAAAATTGGCTGGACAACAGGACACAAAGGGTAGTAGTAAACGAAGTCCACTGTGAAGAAAGGAGGATTACTAGCAGGGTACCGCAGCGTTCAGTACTGGGACCGGTCTTTTTTAATGTCTTTATAAGTGACATTGCAGAGGAACTGGAAGGAAAAGGATGTCTCTTTGCAGACGACACAAAGATCTGCAATAGGGTTGATGCACAAGATGGAGTGGAAAGGATGAGAAGGGACTTGGCAATGTTGGAGGAATGGTCAAATGTATGGCAGCTTAGATTCAACGCAAAGAAGTGCAAGGTAATGCACCTGGGAAACAAAAACCCTGGGGAAGAGTACAGAATAAGGGCTGAGATACTGACAACAATAAAAATGGAAAGGGACCAGGGGGTAATTATATCAGATGACCTAAAGGTGGGAAAGCAATATGAGAAGGCAGTAAGGAAGGCTGGGTGGATACTGGGATGCATAGGGAGAGGCATCAACAGTAGAAATCAGGAAGTTGTTATCTCTCTGTACAGACAGTTGGTGAGACCCCATCTGGAGTACTGTGTGCAGTTCTGGAGACCCCAACTCCGCAAAGACAGAGTTGAGGCAGTCCTGAGGAGGGCAACCAAAATGGTGCAGGGTCTGCACCAGAAGACATATGAAGAGAGACTAAAGGAGTTTAATATGTATACCCTTGAGGAAAGAAGGGAGGGGGGGACATGATAGAAACTTACAAGTACCTCAAGGGAATCAACAAAGTCCAAGAGGGTAGTATCTTTCAGAAAAAGAGATGTGCAAGAACAAGGGGGAACAATATGAAGATAGAGGGGGGACGGCTCAGAAGTAATGTGAGGAAGTATTTTTTCACGGAGAGGGTTGCGAATGCATGGAACAGCCTTACTGAGGAGGTCGTGGAGTCAAGAACAGTGGGGGAATTCAAGAATGCATGGGACAGACTTAAGGCAATTCTAGTGGGGGGTAGGAGGAAGTAGGATGTTGGTTAACTAGGATCTGCAGCTTATTCATTATGTAGGAAAATGGGCAGACTAGGTGGGCCAAGCGGTCCTTATCTGCCGTCAAATTCTATGTTTCTATGTTACATCACACATAGTACTATTTAGTAGAAAGCCAAATGAGCAAATGGAAAAAAGGAAAATACTTCAGAAATAAAAAGTACTGACCACACACAAACAAAAAAAAAAACATTTTGAGCCTCTTATTACATTTGGCACTACTAGCTCTTCAAACTGAACAGGCCGCATGAAACCTTACTAAAGCAAATTAGCCTAGAACTAGTGCTCAGCCAGCAATATTAATGCTCATACAAAGGATGACTGGAGAGAAAAAAAAAATATAATGAAAACTTAAGTAGCCAAAGATGAAGCAACTATTCTGTAGCAAAACAGAGAATGTAATGCACTTAACAGTAAGAACAGGTTACTTACCTGTAACAGTAGTCTAGGAGTGGTATAGGTTGTTCATCCACACTTATTGGCATGTCTCTTTCCGTTTAAGAATCACCTAAAGTCTTCAAGCTGGCTCTACTAACCCACCCGGGTGGTATACACCTCGGCTCCACCCCGTGACGCCAGATCTTAGCCCGCTGGAAGCCAGGTGTTGTGCGTCCTCAGTCTGGGAGGTCGGGTGGGTCCGTGTGGATGAACAACATATACCACTCCTAGAACTACTGTTACAGGTGAGTAACCTGTTCTAGGATCATTGATATGTTGTTCATCAACACTTATTGGCAGAATCCTAGCAGTTTTCTGGGAGGAAGGAGTCAAGGCGCACACCCCCTACTTAAGGAACAGAGACTGGAGAACTGAGGCCCCAAAACCAGCATCCCGGCGTGACTCAAAGTCGATGTGGTAGTGGATGATGAAAGTATTTGCTGACTTCCAGGAAGCAGCCCGACAGATTTTCTGGATAGGGATGTTCCTGGAAGCAGCCACTGATGCAGCAGTATGGTGAGTAGAATGAGCTCTTATCCCTCTGGAAGGCTCCTTGCCCGCCAACTCATAGCACAGACCTATGCATGATGTAATCCATCTTGCAACAGTCCTGTTCGCTGCAGGTCTGCCAGAAGCGGCTTCAGCGTAGGTGAAAAACAGCTGGCAAACCTCTCCACAAATTTCCGCTGTCCTCTCTTTATAACAGGAGAGAGCACGTCTCGGGTCCAAAGTATGGAGCCTGTACTCTGCTTCCAAGGTGTAATTAGGGTAGTGTAACAGCAGAGTCAACACCTGGTTAAGGTGAAACTCTGACACCACCTTCGGAAGGAATTTGGTGTGGGGGTGCAGGACAACTTTGTCCCTGTCCTACTGACTGACGTGACAGCCACCAAGAAGGCCGTCTTCTCGACAAGTGTGACAACTCACACTTATGCATGGGTTCAAATGGCTTGCCCATGAGCTTTGCCAGTACCAGCAGTAGATCCCACGGAGGTGGAGGTTCATGCACCGGAGAGGATATGTGATACAGGGCTTTGAAAAAGCACCCAACCACGGCCTCCTGCGCCAACGTCGGCTGACCGGCTCACGCCCGGTAAGTAGAGATGGCTGCCAGGTGCACCCTGAAGGTCGATGACCGAAGACCCCTTTTGGAGAGAGACCAAAGGTAGTCGAGAATGTCAGCCACGGGACAGGACAAAGGGTCCAGGCCCTTGCTCCTGACACCAAATGGAGAACCGCTTCCATTTGAAGGCATAACATTTCCTGGTCGATTCCATTCTAGATGCCTCCACCACAGTGTAGACATCGTCGGAAAGACCCAAAGCCTGGAACTCTAGCCGCTCAGGTACCAGGCTGTGAGGTGCAGGGACTGAAGGTCCGGATGGAATACCTTCCCCTGATTGAGTGATATCAGGTCCAGGCATGTACAAAGCCGCTCCAGGGGCCTGTAGCTGAGGCGGAGGAGATCTGGATACCAGAACTGGCTTGGCCAGTCTGGGGCTACCAGGATCACCTTGTCCCTCCTCACCTTGAGAAGCATCTTGCGGATCAAAGGAAATGGAGGGTAGGCGTAGAGGAGGCCTGGGGTCCACGGCCTCAGGAAGGCATCCCCCTGCAGCGAGCCCTGTGAGGGGGACGGGCATGAAACAGCCTCAGCTTGATGTTTTCCCTGGAGGCAAACAGGTCCACCATCGGTTTGCCCCAATGGGAGAACAGACTGTAAGCTACCTCTGGATGAAGAGACCACTCGTGGGATGTCTGGCCTAAGCGGCTGAGAGCATCCGCCAGATGGTTCGAGGCTCCTGCCACATGGATGGCTAGGAGATCCGCCTCCAGCCAGCACACGAAGGTCCAAATGCGGAGCACCTCCTTGCACAGCAAACAGGAGTGCGTGCTACCCTGTTTGATGAGATAGTACATGGTCGTGGTATTGTCCGTCTGGACTTGAACCACTTGACCCCGGAGCTGAGGAGTAAAAGCAGACAGTGCCAGTCTGAATGCTCTGAGCTCCAACAGGTTGATGTGGCATTGGGACTCCTCGGAGGTTCAGAGCCCGTGGGCCCTTTTGTCCCCCATGTGGGCTCCCCAGCCCATAAGAGAGGCATCGGTCGTGAGAACAACCGTCGGCTCAGGGCAGACAAACAGGATCCCTTCCTGCAATCGGTCTGGGGTGGTCCACCATTGGAGAGCGTCCCACATCTTCTGGGTTACAGTTATCAGCTGGTTGAATTGACCGTGGCACTGAGTCCACTGGGCGGCCAGCTCCCACTGGAGGGGGCACATCCGCCACCGGGCCCAACAGACCACCGAGGTGCACACTGCCATGTAACCCAGAAGGCGCAGAAACTCTCGGGCAGGGCACAACTGCCCAACCATAAATGACTGGGCAAAGGAGGAAAGAACCTCCGCCCTGTCCGCTGGGAGCCCAGCTCTGGCTTGACAAGAGTCGAGCTCTGCCCCGATAAAGCCCATCACCTGAGAAAGCACGAGTTCTGACTTGGCCTCGTTGATTAGGAGGCCAAGTTGGGAGCAGGTCTGGAGGGCCAGATCCCTGGCTCTCTCCATCACCTGTAGGGAGTGACCTGCCAGAAGTCAGTTGTCGAGGTAGGAGTAAATTCTGATTTCCTGACGTTGTAGATGGGCCGCCACCACTGCAATGCATTTGGTGAAGACCCGTGGGGCAGATGACAGGCCGAACGGCATGGCTCAGAACTCGTGAAATGTCCCCTCGACCCTGAAGTGGAGGAACCGCTGATGGGACGGATTGATTGGGACGTGAAGGAACACATCCTGCAGATCCAGTGAACAAAACCACATGTTTTGCTCCAAGGATGGAATGATCTGGGACAGAGTGACCATCCGAAAGGTGCGAGACCTGAGATATTGATTAAGGTCGTGGAGTTCTAGAATGGGACGTCAGCCCCCTATCCGCTTGGGCACCAGGAAGTACCTGGAGACAAAGCCTGGGTCTGCTGAAGGATCCACCATGGGAGCTACTGCTTCCCTGAGGAGGAGCTGAGCAACGTCGTCTTGAAGAACTGGGTGTCAGCGGAAATCCGTTCTTCCCGAGGAGCACGGGTTTGGCTGGGAGGGTACTGCTCGAACTCTAGAGGCAGTCCCTGACCAACCACTTCGAGAACCCACCTGTCTGAAGTGACAGCAGACCAGGCGGAAAGGAAGTGGCGGAGTCGGACCCCGGTGGGACCAGAGCTGTCGTGGCGGGGAGTAGGGGTGGCAGCCCCACCCATCACTGAGCAGGCTCGGGAGGAGGAAGCGCTCCAGGACCCGAGCCTCTGCCTCCTTTACGGGCCTGTTGGGGTCCAGGCTTGGGCCAAGGGCGCCAAGCTTGAGCCTGCTGCTGATGCTGGTGCTGCTGTCCCCCTTGGAAGGAGGACTGCTGAGCCGCAGGGGAAGAGTACCGAAAGGGCTTTTTTCTCCTCTTCTGCTGGTTCTTGCCTGAAGAACACTTGGCAGAAGTGGCGTCCAGGGTGGCTCTCGACTGTTCTATGCGCTGAAGGTGACCGGCCACTCCTGGGCTGAACAAGTCGGTCCCAAGGAAGGACACATCATCTAAATTGTGCTAAGTATCTGCCAGGAATGAAGAGAGCCTCAGACAAGCCCTGCGGCAAGAGGCAACAGCAGGGGCCATCGAGTGGGCACAAGAGTCCCATATGTCCAGGGCTGTCTGGAGCTGGTCTCAGACCTGCTGGACCGTGGTCTGCACATCCGCGGTAAGATGTGGGAGGACTGTGTCCAACGACCCGAGAAGGGCGTGAGAGAAATGTGCCATGACGACGGCCGAACTTGCCTGACGAAGGACCAAGGAGGAAGCCGCATAGAACTTCCTAGCTGAATGGTCCAAGAGCTTGGACTCTTTATCAGGAGGTCAGTCAGTATCAGCAGAACTGCCAGTACGACTGAACAGAGGTGGTCACCAGGCTCTCTCGGCCGAAGGGTACTCTGTGAACCCCGCTAGGGACCCGATGGGCACTGCGTACTTGCGGGCCATGCGGGCAGACGGAGCTGGACAACAGGCAGGGCGCTGCCATAGTTCAAGGGCCGGGCCGACAATGGCCTCTGCCACTGGAAAGGCCTCTGTCGGGGTATCCCTCTCTTCAGGATGTCCGTGAGACGGTATTCCCGCCTTTTTCTGGATGGGTTCCAGGGCCATCCCTGTGGAGATGAGGTGAAGGATCCCTTGGAAAGAGGAAGGACCTTCCTCCATCCCTAGGCCAATGGACAGCTCATCATCCCCAGGATGAGAGTGAAGCCTGGCGACGTCCTAATCCAAGGAGTCGGGATACAGCAGCCTGTCGCCCAAATCACCTTCAACATGCCGAGGGCGGTCCGAGGCAACCGTGACCGACAGGCGCCAGGGAAGCCTGGTGTCTGGTCGGTCTTCTTTGGAAGGAGCCCCTCCCACAGGCTGTTTAAGCGGCGGTTCCACCACAATCGGTGGAGACCCCGGTTTAGACCAAACAGATAGTCGGGCTTGCCCCGTGGGCGGAGGAACTGAAGGTTTCGGCTCCAAATGGGTCGGCTTGGGCCTTGGAGGTGAAAGCCAAGTAATGGCCGGGGTAGGAGTCAAAGTCTGCTTGTGCCCGGACAAGATCAGCTGTTGCCACATGAGGTCCTCGTAGCATCGGAGTTTCCGCCGGAGCCTCTCCTCATCTGAGGAGGACGAGGACGACCGATGATGTCGCCTCTTTTTGGAGCACTTGTGGCTCTTCCTTGGCCTTCCGGACAAGGGGGTTCTAGACCTTGACAGAGATTAGGCGGCTAACTCGGTCGTTCAGGAGACAGCGGTGGGACCGGTGATACCCAGGGGTCTGGAACCGGGTCCTCGATGGGGAGCAGGCTGGGTCTCCTCATCAGGGAAGACAAGGACAGGAGTCCTCTCTAAAGAGTTGTTGGTCAGCGATAGGGGGTCGATAGCATCAAGAATAATCTCGACCTCATAGGCCGCATCGTCAGTCGGCTGGCCCGATGGAAGATCCGTGAAGCCGGCAGCTGAAGAAGCGATCTCGACAGAGGTCAAGACCGCATGCTCCTGGGCCTGAGACCTCTCTCTGTCCTAAGAGCCAGCCCAGACCTAAGACTTGCTTCAGTTCCTTCTCCCCGCTATGAATCGGGAGAGGCGCAGCCTCCCCCAGGTGGAAAGAGACTGCACAACTCCTTGAAGAAACCCGAAGGTGGAGCCCAGGTTGAGAACAACGAAGAAACTTCGAGTGTCCACGGCACGAGCGGCTTCTTCCTCGAATGCCTGCATGCGTTCCAACAGCTAGACTGATCCCGCAGCCTCGGAAACTGCCCATCTAGCCTCCTTGAACTTCACCGGAGGGTTACTCTTCTCCGGTCTCCCCAGTTTCAAATGTGCAAGACGGTCGTCCAGAACGTTGGGATGGAAGGCCAAGCAGAAGATGCTGGACGAGGTGTCATGGCAGACACCAAGGCAGTAAACGCATGTGAGGTGGAGATCGGTGCACAACATTTTTTGTCCACAAGGACACCAGCGAAATCCAAGGGAAGATTTTTCTTTCATAATCGAAAATGTGAAAAGACTATTTTTAATTTCAGTAAAACCAAAGTTTTGAAAGCCAGGGCCTAAGAAATGCATGAGCATAAGGGAAGCAACCCAAATCTTCCAGCGGAAAGGAAGATCTGGCGTCACAGGGCGGAGCCGAGGTATATACCACCTGCGTGGGTGGGAGTAGCCGGCTTGAAGACTTCCGGTGATTTTTAAAGGAAGAGGGTCATGCCAATAAGTGTGCATTAACAACATATCCACGACCCTAGAGAAAAAAAAATAAAATAAATAAGATTTCATGGTATTTTATTACTCGAACTAAAGCATTTCTAGACTGCTAAAGTGCATTTGTACATAACTCTGCCTATATTTAATTTTTTGCATCCTTTTATATTAGTTGCAATTTTTACTGTAAAATTATTCAAAACACTTGCCTACAAAAGGACCTGAAAATAAAACGTTTATAAAAAATGGTTATTTCCAGATATGTACATGCTCCACTGCTCCACATCAACAGTAGAAATCTGAATGAGACCACTTTGTTTCATGTATTTATGCAACTCTGCCATTCTTCAATACCGAATACTGCATTAGGTTTTACTGATGCCTGTCTCAGTGCAACAAAAAATGTTTTATTCAAAAAAGTAGCTTCAACTACTGTTAATGAAAATATTAGCATACCTGTTAAATCTACCCAAGAACTTCCTATGTTGCACACCATTAAGTATTTTTTCTTCAGTCCTGACCCTTACCATGTCAAAACATTAATAAAATACACAACGTCTGCGAGAACAAGAAAGGTTTACCACCAAATAAAAACTGGGAGATGCCTAGAATCATTCATAGAGACAAAAAGGCAGGGTCACATTTGTTTGCCCAGCTCTGTTGCACTGCTGCCTTGTCTAAGACTATTGTGGCCCAAGTCATTAAGGAGCACCGCCACGCTCTTCTCTCAACATGTCTCCTACACACCGATTTACTAAAACTTTCGAAAGTTCAGCTCCCTAACTGCAGAACTTTATTGCCATCTGCCCAAATATCAGCTCTACCCAATGGCACTAACAGTCACTAGGCCACTGGGGGGGGGGGTCAATATAGCACAGGTCCGGAAGTATGGAAAACTGACATCAAGGTGGCAGCATGATTTCCCCCTTTACACTCTCCCACCTCCCTACAAAGTGAGCATATTCCAAACGTGGCCTCCTTTGCATTTATAAAGAAGTATGTGCAGCATGAAGTCTGCGCGTGATGCTGGTACCAAGGCAAGCTGCCCGCTCATACAGAAAACAAAATCATGCGCTCCAAGCTATGAAGGTGCAAATGCAATTTAATGAGGTGCAGTCATAAAAAAAAAAATAATCACATAAAAGTACGGTACAGCAAAAAAAAAAAAAAACCTTCCACATTACCGATCACCCCTACATTTCACCTTACTCTACAGCTTCCCTAGGAAGAATTTGTGCACATGCAGCATGTCAATAGAGAGGAAGCCCATCTCTTTAAGTGGTGTAACAGGGTGTGCTTTGAAACAACTGAGAAGCTGCATGGGATATACTATATTGGGCTAGAAATCGGCAACAGATCTCTCTTACTTACATCTGAGGGAAGTTTTCCTTACTTTACAGTCTTACATTGGTATTGCTTTGTGTTTAATTATTTTCGTTTTTAAATCAGGAAGGGAGTTTTCAAAACTACTTATCTTGTGAGCAACTTCAGAAGGGTTGAAATAACTGTATATCTGATTTTCCTTTGTGGGTAACTGGACTGTCTACTAGTATTCTGTAACACTTTGCATCAAATTACTTTTAAATAGTTGACAAATCAGTTACTGGAGGTTAGCTGAATTACTATAAAGGGCAGTACTCACCAGGGTGGTGGAGCAGTGGTGTATTTGATTGTTTCTAACAGCCACCAGTGGTTGTGGACTACCCACCCACCCTTCCCCAACAGACCCACCCCTAAGGCGTGGACGTTTCCTTTTATAGCCAAGGTTCTGACATCACTTCCTCAACAGGTCTTGGGGCAGAACTGTCATATTCTTAATAACCCAGCACAGTGCATAAAGGGTAAGAACACACCACAAAAAGGAAAAATATATATATATTACATATTGTATATTATAGGGAGAGGGACATGTGGGGAATGGTACAATGCACTGGCTGTGGGGCAGCAGTTTTCCGGGAGACATTTTGGAAACTGCATTGCTGTCCTGTCTGCAGGCAACTGTCAGCTCTGAGGGAAGAGGTTGCCCACCTCCAGGCTGAAATGGCAAGGACTAAGGAGGCCTCCCCCACCCAAAGAGCACCACTGCCACAGAGGCTGCCAAGTATGAAGAGCAGTTGGACCACAGTGGGTTCTGGGAGGGTACAGGTGGTGGAACAGAGGCGAAGCCCCCTAGTTGTACCTCTACACAAACCATATGCCAGTCCGGCAGAGCATGGTTCCTCTATGATGGCACCCTCAGTGGAGACCAAGAAGAATGCTGAGAACACCCAGAAGGGAGACCCACAGAAGGTGGCAAGGGACACCACATGGGAAGGAAACAGCTTCTGATAGGGGACTCAATTGTTAGAGGGGTAGACCTGGGGAAGGGAGAGGAGAGGGAAGTAAGGTGCCTGCCTGGTGCCATGGCTTGGAGGGACAAGAAGCAAATCCTCAGGATTGCAGAAGCAGCATCACAGGAGAGGGAACTAGATATCATTGTCCACCTTGGAACAAAGGACCTAGCTAGGCATGGGATCAGTGCAGTGCAGGATGAAATTGTGGAGTTCGGGAGTGGCCTCAGATAGGTAGCAAGCACGGTAACCTTCTCAGAGGTGCTGCCAGTCCATGGCAGGGGTAAAGCTAGGGTACTACACACCATGCAGTTGAATGAATGGTTGCAAAACTGGTGCAGAGCACAGGGCTTTGGCTTCATTGGGGACTGGGGGTACACCTGGAGAGATGAAGGTTTATACTGGCACGATGGTCTGCATCTGTCCATGAAGGGAACCAAGATCCTAAGTGACAGGTTTAAATGCTTCCTTGGCAAGCTTTTAAACTAGCCATGGGGGGAGGTGCTAATAAGAGGCAGGAAATTTCAAGCCTCCCCCCACAAAACATGACGGGTAGTAAGGTAAACACTGAGGTACAGTGCTCAACAGAGGGCAGGACAGGGGTAAATGGAAAAACAGACAAGGGCAAAAAGAGCAGCCATGGGGGAGAAAAGGATAAAGCCAACATTAAATGGAGGGCAATGAGCACCATTGCCCGTAGTCTGGGAAACAAGCTTCCTGAGCTAGTAGTTTTGATGGAAGATGCACACTTGAATATTGTGGAAGTCACAGAAACATGGTACACGGGGAACCATGACTCGGATGTCAACACACCGGGGTACACAGTCTACAGAAGGGACAGGAAGGGGAAAAGAGGAGGTGGAGTAGCTCTATACACAAGGGAAGGGATCAAAGCTACAGAACTAAAAAGTAAAGGGGAAGGACAAGAGGTACTCTGGGTCACCTTGGAGACAGGGAATGGCATCACAGTCCGCACAGGGGTTGTATACAGACCCCCATCTCAAGGGGAGGAAATGGACAAGAAAATGATAGAGGACATTCTCAAAATGCTGAAAAAGGGGAGATACTGTTGATGGGGGACCTGAATATGCCAGATGTTAACTGGATGACATGTACTGCAGCCACATCCAAGAGCAGGGTCATTCTCAATGCCCTGCAGGGGGCAGGCCTTAGACAGTTAGTGTTGGAACCCACTCGGGAGGAAGCAAAACTAGACCTGGTACTCTCATATGGAGAGAGGATCACAAATTTATAAGTCAGTAGACATCTGGGAACAAGCGACCACTGCACAGTGTGCTTCACAATAAGCACAACCATGGAGACAAACCATACAAAAACAAGCATACTGGACTTTAGAAGGGCTGACTTTGGCAAAATGGGTGAATACCTGAGGAATACACTAGCAAATGGCCAAAAAGGAGGTGTGGAAGAACAATGGAGAAAAAAAATCAAAACCGCCATCATAGAGGCAACAAGCCTTTGTGTGAAACAGACAACGAAAACAAAGCGGAGCAAAAAACCACTATGGTTCTCAAAAGAGGTGGCAGGGAAGGTTACGGAGAAAAAGGCTGCATTCAAAAAGTATAAGGCATCACAGAAGGAGCACAACAGGGAACTGTATCAATTAAAGCAGAAAGAAGTGGGGAAGACAGTTAGAATAGCAAAAGCCCAAACTGAGTAAAAAAATAGCCAAGTCAGTTAAGAAGGGGGATAAAACCTTTTATAGGTACGTTAGGGAGCATACAAAAGTTCAGGGGGGAATAGTGAAGATTAATAAGGGAGAGGGGAGGTGGGCAGAGGGAGACAGTGAAAAGGCAGAGATACTGAATGAATACTTTTGCTCAGTATTCACAAAAGAAGATGAGGAGGAGTTACCTAAACCAGACAATAGAAGCACTCTGGGTAGGGGGCTTGACACCAGTCCATTTACAGAAGAAAGAGTCCTGAAAGAACTCCTAAAACTCAAGGTGGACAAAGCAATGGGGCCTGATGGGATTCACCCCAGAATCCTAAAAGAACTAAGGGAGGACCTAGTGACACCACTGACCACACTTTTTAACAAATCATGGGAGGATGGGGTGGTACCGAGGACTGGAGGAGGGCAGATCTGATTCCCCTTCACAAAACTGGGAGCAAGGCAGAAGTAGGAAACTACAGACCTGTAAGTTTGACCTCAGTGGTAGGGAAAATTATGGAATCACTTCTGAAAGAAAGAACTGTTGAACAGCTACAGGCCAGCGGGGCACAGGACCCAAAGCAGCATGGATTTACAGCAGGAAGGTCATGTCAGACGAATCTAATAGATTTCTTTGACTGGGTGACCAAAGTAATAGACCAGGGAGGGGCTGCGGATATGGCCTACCTAGACTTTAGCAAGGCATTTGACACAGTCCCACACAAAAGATTAATAATCAAGTTAGCCAGCCTGGGAGTGGGTCCCAGGGTGGTAGCCTGGGTTGCAAACTGGCTGCACAACAGGACACAGAAGGTAATAGTGAGTGGAACACATTCCGAAGAAAGGGGGGTCACTAGTGGAGTACCTCAGGGCTCAGTACTGGGTCCAGTCCTCTAACATCTTTATAGGTGACATTGCAGAGGGTCTGGAGGGAAAGATATGCCTCTTTGCAGATGATACAAAGATCTGTAACAGAGTTGATACACAAGGGGGCGTAGAAAGGATGAGAAGGGACTTGGCAAGGTTGGAGGAATGGTCAGACATATGGCAACTTAGATTCAATGCAAACAAGTGCAAAGTAATGAACCTGGGAAACAAAAACCCACGAGAAGAGTACACAAAGCAGGGAGGTACTAACAACAACAAAATGGAACGGGACTTGGGGTAGTCATATCAGATGATCTAAAGGTGGGTAAGCAATGTGAGAAGTCAGTAAGGAGAGCCAGGGGGATACTGGGATGCATAGGAAGGGGCATCATAAGTAGAAAAAGGGAAGTGGTTATCCCTCTGTACAAACAATTGGTGAGACCCCATCTGGAGTACTGCATGCAGTTTTGGAGACCTCATCTATGCAAGGGCAGACAGGATGGAAGCAGTCCAGAGGAGGGCAACTAAAATGGTGCAGGGTCTGCATCAGAAATCACATGAAGAGAGACTGAGAGAGCTTAATATGTATACCCTTGATGAAAGGAGGGACAGGGGGACATGATAGAAACGTTCAAGTACCTCAAGGGAATCAACAAAGTCCAGGAGGGTAGCATCTTTCAGAAAAAGAGATGTGTAAGAACAAGGGGACACAATTTAAAGATAGAGGGGGGACGGCTCAGGGGTAATGTGAGGAAATCTTTTTTCACAGAGAGAGTGGTGGATGCGTGGAACTGCCTTCCTGGGGAGGTTGTTTGGGCTAAAACAGTGGGGGAATTCAAACATGCATGGGACAGACACAAGGCAACTGTAATGGGGGGGGTGGCAGGAAGTTTGTTAACTAGACTCTGCAGCTTATCCAGTAGGTAGGGAAATGGGCAGACTGGGTGGGCCAAGTGGTCCTGATTTTCTGTCAAAGTCTATGTTTCTAAGGCAGTGGGACAGGCCTCAGATACCAACCCCCAGGCCAGGGCACACTGCCATGAGCAGTGCTCTTCCCAGCTGACTGAGAGTTTGTCAACATCCTGGGTCTGCTCCCAAGCCTGGGTCACCAGCACAGCAGCTGGGCCACCAAGCAGCCATCACGCACAGTGACCGGGCCATCAATCACGTACACAGCCAGAATATCAAGCAGCCATTACCATTCTTTCTTTTCCATGCAGATTTTTATGTTCCGGGTGTGTGTCTGTCTGCAGGGATATATCTGGTTATCAAGGATATACCCTGATCAGACTGAAGAGATCCCAGCTGGTGTTTTCTCACATGTTCCATGCCCCCCTTTCCAGGGATGGGTCAATGCCTATGCCAGCCTCACTCACCCCCAGCATCCCTAGTGCGGCAGAAACAAAATCTCTGGCCCAGCCACAAGGGTCGCTGTGGCGGTGGAACCTGCCGCCAGTGCTCACTAGCCAAGACACACTGCAGTAGAGCAACTGTCTCATTCTGCTCTGACCCTCAATGCAACACAGTGAGTTCACTTCCTAATCCCAGTCATCTGCACAGCAGTGCAAGGCACTGCCTCCAGGTCACTGGGCAGCCTCTTAATAAATACAAATGAATAGCAGTAACAAAAAAAAGTTCTGGGCATGAAGGTGTGTGTTGCAGAATGTCTCTCCATTCTCAAATCATAAGCCTAAATGATTAACTCCTCATCCCATCTTTCAATTTTGTTATTGTAAATTTAGTGCCAAATCCAGTCTCATCTTACAGGGTTATAGGTTCCTCTTACCTCTGGATGTCTATCCAGGTCAGACAGACTTAGCCCATGTTGTAAGATCAGCTGACGTGCCTGTAGATAAAATGAAAACAGTAATTATGGCTTATTAGAGCATGACATCCAACAGTCACATGATGTGTAACCAAAGAAACCCTCCCTCCCGTTAACATTCTTCCCTACATCTTCAATACGAATGTTTTATCCAGCACTAGTATATGTGCAGCCAGTACGACACAGTGGACATGCATAACACATAACAAATTATTAACCAAGACCACAAAGACAGTGACCACTTGCTGGTTCATCTCATGTGCTAGGCTGCTTCCTCTTTTCTAATATATCCCTATGTCTATTCATGCATGCTTGAATTCCACACACACCCCTCAACTGTTACAGCCTCTACCACTTCTGCAGGCAATCTGTTCTTAACTTCCACAGCCCTTCAATGTTTCCTCATGTCTCTTACACTGCCCCTCCCCCAGCTTCATCGTATGCCCTCTGATCCTGCTACTCTCATTTGAAAGAGACTCCACTCCCAACACCCTGTTCACCCCTGCAAGGTACTTTAGTTCTCAAATCATCTCACCTCCATTCTCTCTCCTCTGGGTGTACATGCTGAGATCCTGCAGTCTCTCCTTGTAGGGCTTCTCATGTAACCTCTGCACCATTTTAGTTGCCCTCCTCTGCATTGCCTCTCCCAGTCTATGTCCCTTCTGAGGTATGATCTCCAAAACTGTACACAGTACTCCAGGTGGTGTCACACCAGTGAGCGATACAGTGGCAATACCACCTCCCTCCTCCTGGTGGAGATAACCCTCTTTATGCAAACCAGCATCCCACTAGCCCTACCCACTGCTTTGTCACACTGCCCTGCCACCCTGAGGGCCTCAGACACGATAACCCAAAGGTCCTTTTGCTTTTTAGTGACTGTCAATACCCCCCCAAAATTCTATACTCTGCTCCTGGGTTTTATAGAATAGAGGACACTGAACCACAACTGCCATGCTGTTGACCACCCCTTCAGTTTCCCTAGATCCCTGCACATTCTCTTCACCCCCTACTGAGTGTCCACCCTGCTGCAAATTTTGGCATCACCCGCAAAAAGGCAGAACTTCTGTTATAGTTCTTCTGCAATGTCCCCTATGAAGACATTGCAGAGGATTGCTCCCAGTACTGAGCCTTGTGGTCACTTCCCCATCATCAGAATGAGGGCCATTAACCACCACCCTCTGTCGCCTATCCATTAACCAGTTTCTAACCCAATTCACCACATTGGATCCCACCCCTATGCTATTCAATTTCTTTATCAGTCTCCTGAGTGGCACAGTGTAGAAGGCTTTGCTGAAGTCCAGACAGGCTACGTCCGCCACCCTATCCTGCTATTTTTCCCTGGTTACCCAGTCAAACATTTATCAGATTTGTTCTGCATGACCTTCCCATGTGAATCCATGCTGCCTGTGGTCTTGCAGCCCACTGATCAATCTCTCCTTCAGAGGATTTCCAATAATTTCCCCACCACTAACCGGCTTATAGTTGCTGGCTTCCTAACTGCTTCCACTGTTATGTAGCGGGACCGTGTCAGCCCTTCTCCAGTCCTCCCAAACTACTCTTGTTTACAGTGAGTTGTTGAACGAGCCCATCAGTGGAGCAGTCAGCACCTCCCCAAGTTCCTTTCAGTACCCTTGGGTGCATCCCATCCAGTCCCATAGCCTTGTACACCTTCAAAGTCGCAAGTCCGTTCTGATGGGTTTCCTCTGAAAATGGACTTGTGCCCATAGCCCCCCCCCCCGGTTCCTGATACTCCCTGGTGGTCCAAGAAGGATCAGCAAGTTAAAATATTGATTAGCCACTTGGTAAAAAAAAAAAAAAATTCAAAATAGGGCTATTTTAGGTCCTGTGACAAGCAGCTACTGGCCATGAGTTGCCTGCCTCAAAGGTGTCAGATGCTCTTTAAATTAAACATTCTTTTTATTTTTAATAAATAAAATAAACTTACAGGCTGTGCACAACAGGGGGATAATGCACTCCAGACTGAATGCACACACTGGAGTGCAAAGGCACCTGCTAGCACCAGGAGAGTGCATTTAATCCCTGGACCATGTATAATCCCTCCTGCACTGCACAGCTTGCCTTGTGTTAACCCTATATTTTACAATGGCAAGAAATACCCCAGGCCTCGATTGGTCAGTCTGAGACTGGACCCGTGATTTTATCCCAGTACAACATCACGGGCCTCGTCCCAGCACACAGAGATGAAGTGTTATGGGAATCACTCTTTACGTCCCACTTCAGTGATCCGACACCCTGCTTCACTCACTCCCTCTCATGCCACCTCCCCGAGCTGCAGCTATAAAAGGCTTCACCACCACCCAGAAATACCACCTGCAAGTGAAACATTCAGACCAAATAACATACTGCTGCATACACAATAAAACAATTTTAATGCCCGATTTGTTGTTCAAAATGAGCAGCTTCACTGAACTGCGCAAACCGTAATGGACGATCGTGCGGTTCACTGAAGCTGCCAACTTCGTAGCGTGGTAGTAGGTTGTTTGCTTCATTTTTTTTATTTTTTAAACTTTCTTTCTTTCTCGCTCCAGAGTCCAGGTATCTTTCAGGAGTGCCTACTCGGCTGTGCCTCTCACTCCCTGCCCCAGTCCTCGCTTCTTCCAGGCTCTCCCCCACACGACTGGGCAGGTCCAACCCCCAGGATCACCCCCGCGGGAGAGGGCCCGCCCTCCCTTGGTGACTCTTTCAGAAATTAGAGGTACCTTACCAGTCGTCAGGTCAGCCATGGAGAGTCCTGGGTGCGTTGGGCAGGCGTTGGGATGTGGGCACGCCCCCAAGGCCTCCCTCATCTCACCGGGCTCCAGAGGGCTTTTTCCTTGTGCTGGTCTTCCTCTCCGCTCTTCCCCGCCCCCCGCAGTGGAACTTGGATGTGCAAGGACGTCCAGCATCCACCAAGCTACACCCTTGCCATACGGCTGCGTCGCCTGTTCCATGGCTTCCTCCGACTGCCACCAGAGGTCGGTCGACAGGAGCAACACATGTCCCTACACCCTCCCTGGGAAGGGAGAGCTGTCCTCCAGATGCTCAATCCCTTCTCGCCCCTGCCAACCCCAGGCGGCCCAGACTCGTTCCCGAACCTGGGTCGCCGGCATAGCGTGAAGTAAGGCAACTAGTGCCTTAACCCCCAGCGCCACCGGGCCGGCTCCTCCGCTTCAATTTTGACAGTGCTGTAACAAACAGCTCCCCCGCTCCTGCTGCTAACACATTTCTTTTCTGAAACTCAACTCTCACATTTTCAGCCCATCGCCACTGCCAACAACTTCTCCAGTGCACTCACTGAGGGATCCACGATCATGACAGGAAACACAGAAGTCGCCACTTGGCTTTCTCCAGTCAAACCCTAGTTTTATCATTTTGCTGTTTCAGAGCAGGCAGCATGGTCACAATAGAAAGAGAGTTTAATAATACAAAAAAACAAACAAACAAAAAAACCAGTAATAGGTGTGTGTGTGTGTGTGTGTGTGTGTGTGTGTGTGTGTGTGTGTGTGTGTGTGTGTCTCAACTGAGAGCTGTCCAGCATCACCTAGTAAGGGAATCAGTAACTGTGGGCTTTTTTATTTATTTATTTTTTTAATTTATAGTTTATTGAAAGTTTCACAATATACAATGGACAGGGTTAAAACATCCATAGTGTTAAGCATATGAGAAACAGGTTGACTGACCCTGCCTCCCTCTGCACCCCCACCCCAGACCTCCCAAAGTCCCAAAGGCACGACAGTCCATGACATCTGGTAGTTTAAAAATTGAGTATTAAAAATTAAATGGTATATAACACATGAAGCGAGGCCCAGATCCATTCGTATTTGGACTTATTGTTATTGATGCTCGAAATAGTCTTCTCCACTCGAAGATTAAATAACAGCTTATTTAGCCATTCAGAATAAGAGATGACCTCAGAACTCCTCCAATACTTGAGCACCAGTTTTTTTAAACAGACACAGAAATCAAAGCAATATGAAACTTACGCTTATTAACCGAAATCTGCGAGTAATCCCTGAAAATACAAACCTCGGGGATGAACAAGTCCCTCAGCCCAAGGAGTGGGTCAACCTTGTCCCTTATAGCCTCCCAAAGGGGTGACATTTTAGGACATTCCCAGAAAATATGGAGTAGGGAACCTTCTGCTTGAGCACACCTAGTACATACATTAGAGGAAGTTATTCCCCATTTAGCCAGTTTCTGAAGATAGTAGTAGAGATTATGGAGAATGCGAAACTGCATTAGCCGTAACCTATCTTGTGTTGCAAAACGATGGCAGTTATTCCATATAGTCGTCCAGTCCCTATCCCAGTGTGGGAAGAGAGCAGACCAAAACTCTGTAGGGCCAAATGGCACAGGGAAATGCCAATCATACAAAATATTGTACAATTTGGAGATACTCCGGGGGGAGTTAACTAATGGGACCAGTTCAGAGAGGAAGGCGAATTTATAAAATAAAGGGGTACCCTTCCCAAACTTTTTAATGAGGAGGTGTCTAAGCTGAAGTACCTTGAAATAGTCACATTCCTTAAGCCTGAATTTCACCACGATATCTTCAGCTGATAACCAGGTACCATCCTCCTTAAGAAATGAGTAAACCCTACCATCACCTAAACTACGTAACCATCTAGGGGATAACACTTTATCTATTTTAAAGGCAGGAGAGTTCCAAATCGACTGCTCCACATCTAACCAATTTTTATATTTTAGGAATCTGCACAACTGCCAGTGAATCCTCATAGAGATTCCAATTGTGGTGCCTTTTAACTCCTTAGGTATAGAGGCGACATTGAGGAATAATAATGCGGAAGGGGCTATATTAACCGAACGGATCATTTCCCTCTCTATTTTAGCTATGTGGGCAAATAAACCAAGGGATTAGGAACCATCCACCTTAGGTATTTGGCCGCACTACAGGCCCAATAATATAGACACATGTACGGAAGCCGTAAGCCACCCTTAGACTTGGGCACCATGAGCTTGTAAAAAGCTAGTCTAGGCTTCTTTTTAGACCAGATGAAATCACCAATCAAACTCTGGGCCTTTTTAAGCCAGCCACTTGGCAAACAAATATCGAGTAGCTGGAGGGGGTATAAGAGACAGGGAGAACATTCATCTTGACCAGGCTGACTCTTCCCCAAAAAGAGAGATAGGTAAAGCCGACCATCTAGTCAAATCTAGAGCCACCGTGGACAGTACAGCCTCCAGATTGTATTTAAAGGTACTCTGCAGATCCTTAGTTAACACAATGCCCAAATACCACAATGAGTCTTTAGACCAGGCTAGACCCAGGGCAGTAATATCATTCTTAAAAAACTTTATGGTTTAGGGGGAAAAACAATCAACTTCCCTACATTTAATTTGTAATTGGATAGTTTACCAAATTGCTCAATTATATCCAACATGGCGGGAACAGATGTCTCTGGATAAGAAAGGTGCAAAAGCAGGTCATCCGCATAGGCAGCAACTTTAAGCTCAGTACAGAGAATGGTAATTCCCTTGACCTTCGAACATGAAATTAGTTTACGGATTAACGGCTCCAGGTAGAGTCTGAAAAGTAGAGGAGAAAGGGGACAGCCTTGCCTGGTTCCGGAATACAAGGAGAAGGTCCTGGAGAACACCCCATTCCCAGAGATCTTAGCCGTCAGTTTCTGGTATAAGACCCTTATCCAAGATTGAAATTGTTGAGGAAATCCAAAGGAATTGAGTGTTTGAAGTAAAAACTCCAATTGATTCTAAGAAAGCCTTCTCAGCGTCCCAGAGAAACCAGTGCCACTGGAAAGGAGGCATCCCTGGACACCGAGAAGACATGCGAGAGGATGCGGTGATGGTTTGCGGAAAATCTGCCTTTCATAAAACCCACTTGATGTGAATCAATTAACTCAGGGAGAACCAAACTGAGTCTATCCGCCAAGATTTTTGTTAGAATTTTTATATCTTGGTTCAACAACTATATGGGTCTGTAACTCTCCACACATTCTAGATCTTTACCCAGTTTTGGAAGGAGCACAATGAGGGCCTCGAATAGAGAGGAATCGATTTGCACACCTAATATATGGTGAAAGAGAGAAAGAAGATGGGGGTAATTTGCTCCTTAAAACACTTACAGAAATTTGCTGAAAAACCATCTAATCCAGGTGATTTGTCTAAGGGTAGGCCCTTTATCGCCTCCAGGATTTCCAACTCTGTAATGGGAGCTACTAACATCCTACCCTGGGACTCCGAGAGACAAGGTAAATGGGCCTCCACCAGATAAGAGGAGAGAGTAAAGGCAGAGGGGGGAGATTAGGCATTTCGCCATATAAGTGTTCATAATAACTGACGAACTCCGAAACAATCTCCTGAGGATTAGACTTGACAGTTCCATCAGTTTTAGAGCGGATCGGGGGATAAACCGGGTGGACTCCAGTTGTTTAATTCTCTGGGCCAGTAGCTTGCCTGTTTTTTCCCCCCCGTGATCTATGTAAGAGGCTTTGGTACACAAAATCACAAACTCTACTCTCTCATTGAGCATAGTTATATAGGAGTCCCTCAGTTTTGCCAGTTCTTGTTTAGAGTCATCAGATGGGTTTGATTGTAGGTTAGTCTCCAAAGTTCTTAACCGGGTTAACACCTCCCTCTGCCTTGCCTCCCAGCCCCTCCTCCTTGTCACGGCCATCCCAATTAGGATACCCCGGAGATATGCTTTGAAGGCACACCATAACACATCTGGCCTAGTGTCCTGTGTGCATTCAAATCGAAAATTTGTGATATGCTCCTTGATTTGGTTTCTGCACTTGGGATCCTTAAGCAGTTGGCCATTCAGTTTCCACCTGGTTTGCCGCTTACGCAAAGAAGTAAGGGCCAACTTACAGAGCACCACAGAGTGGTCAGGGGGCGGGCCTGACTGGATAGTAGAACTTGTCACCCCTGGTAACAAGGCCTGAGACACTAATAGGTAGTCAATGCGGGAAAAAGACCTGTTTGCAGGGGACACAAAGGTGTATTCCCTGTTCACAGGGTGTAAAACCCTCCATATGTCACAAAGTCCCAACCTATCTATTAACTCATGTAATGCACGTTGTGCCAGGGAAAGAGAAGCCGAGAGGAGCTAGTAGTAATGGTCTTACCTTGGATCCACCACTAGGTTCCAATCCCCCCCTAAAATTATGGTGGAAGGTAACAAGGAAAGAATGTTATTAAGTAGTCTCATAAAGAATAGAGGGTCCTCTTTGTTAGGGCCATAAATGCTTCCTAATACAAAGTCTACTGAATACAAAGTGCCCTTGACCAGAACAAATCTACCATGGGGGTTCTTAATTTCCTTGGTAACCTAGAAAGGAATGCCTCTGTTGTTAAGAATTAAAACCCCACAGCTATTTGAAGTTCGTTGGGCTGAGAAGACTTGTCGAACCTGCATCCGTCTCATCTGAATGGCTTCCGAGTCAAGTAAATGAGATTCCTGGATAAAAACAACATTAGCACACAAGATATCTAAGTGCTTCAGTATCTTATACTGTTTAGTTTTTTTACGGGCCCCTTTAACATTCCAAGTTGAAAAACAAAGCTCCTTAGCCACTGTACAAATACAATAGATAGCTGTAGTAGCTAAAGTCACAGACTACCTTAAAGACACACCTCAACCGACCTACAATGGACTGTCCCCCCAAAAATGCCCTACCAACCCCAAACCCCCGCCCCACTAAGAACATCCACTAAACTATCCAAAGACACAAACCCCAAACACCATACCCATCCATCCCCCAGCCCTCCCAACCCACCCATGTCTCCTCACGATCGCTAAGCAGCACTCCTCAAAAAAAAAAAACACAACACGCCTCCCATCCTCCCGCCCAACCCCATCCAAAATCTCAGCATAGTAACCATCCATAACAGAATTGAAAAACGAGGCAAGTTCAAAACACTTGAGACCCGGAGACACCAAAACTAATTCTGAGAGCCTCTTTTAAAACCAATGGAATAAAATAAACAAATCCCGAAAATCCTGTCCTTAAACCTGCTCCTCACAACAATGGGTATCACCTCTAATACAAAATAACATGAGACAGAATATCTCCCATCCATTGCCTTGCCTCGAGGCTGGTGCACAAGAAGGGGGTAAAATCACCACCCCCCGTATAAACAAGAGTGGGTCTCCTCCCTATAATCACGCAGAGAAGCGAGTGAAAGTGAAAAAGGAAAGAGGAAAGATACAATTTACCATAGCAGGCAAAGCCCAAACTCTGGGAGCTCCCCCTGAAAAAATGAGATTGGAAACATCCTAATGAGCCGAGCACTGGCTCCGTCCCGAAACAATAACTGTGCCACTGAACACAGTCTATATCTCAATTGCCACCAATTCTGCCTTGCCGCTACCTCACTACTGTGAGGGCTTCCAACAGTCCAGTGAAAAATACCCTCAATACCAGGGCAATACTCCCCTCTAGTGGCCACCAATCACAACTACATCAAAACCATCCTCCCCAGAGATGGACCCTGTACCCCTTTGTGAAGCTGCGATAAGCAAAGAGAGCCTAAAACGGCACCTACCTCGCTAATATCACTTAAAATTCGCTAAGTCCTGCAAGATCACCCATGAGCCAGTCACCCGAACTCCCATCACGTGGGCTGTTAAACCGACACGGAGCTCCCATACCCTGACCATGAAGAGAAGGGGGAGGGGCAGAATTGGACACACACAATTCGAAGGCAAAGTGCGAACACCGCCCTACCCTGAAACTTCATTTCGGCAACCCAAATCTCTATAATGGGCGTCTGGACAAAAAATGCCCTCCTACGCCCTAAAGACCTTCTCGGTACCTAGAAAAAAGACCCTGAACATAATCTGGCATTGTCCTCCTATAACTTAAGCCGGGGATATCCCCACTATTCTCCATACCCTCCCCCCAGAAGATTTAAAGTGTACCTAGTTGGCTAAAAACTTTAAAGGTATAGCAACTTTTTGGTTTTAAACCCCAAATAGTGAAATAGACAGAAACAGATAATTGTAGACCAGAGAGTAAAACACTAGACATTTCCGTGTATTCTGTTACATCTAAAACTTCCCAAATGGTCCCCTCTAATAACCCCCGTGATATTTAAGAGCCTTTGAAGAGATCAGGCATAGCCTTTTTTAGTCCTTCCATTGCAGAGTCAGAGTCCTCATACGAGTGCCACAGTCCGGATATCTGTACCTGTAGCTTAGAGGGATACTGCATTCTAAATTTGAGACCAGCTGCCAGGAGCTTCTTGGCCACCGGGTGGAAGGCAGCTCTGCGTTGCCTAACAGAAAGTGGCAAATCCTGGGTAAATCTGATTCTCGATCCTTCCCACTGTAACTCTTGTATGTCCTTCAGTTTGAGAAAGAAATGCTGCTTCTCCAAAAAGTTGAGAAAACGAAAAATTAACGGTCTGGGAGGGGCTTCCATCGGAGGTTTAGAACGCAACGCTCTATGGGCCCTCTCTATAATGTAGTGGGGACCATAGGGAGAGGGTCCAATAATTTTCTCAATGAACTTTTGCACAAACAGGACCATGTCTTGCCCTTCCTCCATCTCGGGTAAACCAATAATGACCGCGTTGTTCCTGCAGCTACGACCTTCTAGGTCTTCGAGCTTTTGTTCCATCCTGTTAATTTTTTGCCAAAGCGTGGCCACCTCAGGGCTCTGCTTGTCCACCTTCCTCTCTAGAGAAGTGAGTCGAGTCTCAACATCAGAAGTTCTCAATGCTATGTCCCCGATAGCCTGGGAGAGGATTTTGAATTCAGAAGTGAGATTTCTTAGCTCTTCTTTGAACGGCCGAAATTTGGCCAGGAATCCGGCGAGGGTTAATGGCTCCTGTTCTGGGCTAGGATGTGCCGTTGCCTGTGGTTCCAGCCCGCGGCTTCTTAGAGGCCTTCTCTGGGGTAACCGTGGGAGTGTGTTTAGGCTGAGGCTTCTTCATTTCGGCCTCCATTTTTCCACCAAACTCACCAACTACACACTCGAAAACTTCCCCCACCAGATAATAGCTTAGATCAGGCTCTCGATGTTAATAAACTCAATAACAATATATGAAGTTAATGGTGGTGGGCAGGAGAGAACGGGAACGCGTCTTCTCAGGCCTGCTGCATCATGTGACCCCCTTTATTTTTTTATTTATTTATTTTAAGGCTACCAAAACACAAATCTTATGGGGCATAATCGTTAAGTTTCAGACCTTTTCAGCGAGTTTTTTTCTTAATACCAAAACCAGGAAACATTTTCACCACCGTGCAGATCGGAGGCCAAGACTGCATCATCGCGCTTCACGTTCCAGCAATCTTAGCATGTCAGATGTCCCCAGTATTCAGCCCCTATAGAGCCTTATGTTCCGTGTGTAAAATTAGCAGTATATGTGTACCTTGTCATTATCGCTATTTAACATGTACAGTATACTGTACATGTTAAACAAAGATAAAGATGACAAGATACACATATACTGCTAACTTTACACACGGAACATAAGGCTCCATAGGGACTGAATACTGGGGACGTCCAGACTTGCTAAGATTAAATCATCGAGCTTCCTGTTCCCAGCAGTCTTAGCCTCTAGTCGGCATGGTCATGTGAAAATGTTTCCTGGTTTCGGCATTAAGAAAAAAACACACCAAAAAGGTCTGAAACTTACGATTTTAAGATAACCGCTTATATTACTGTATCAATGTACCTGTTGTACCCTTTTGTACTCTCCCGGGTCGTTCCTGAAAATAGGCATAAAACTTGTCTAGTGTACTTACCCGGTAAACAAAAACTAAATAAATAAATAAGTAAATAAATGATTCAAAACCTTTCCCTGCCTGCTCCACTTCCACTGGAGGGTTTTTGTAACAGTATGCCCCATACGTTTTCTATTTAGGTAGCCTTTAAGTATACTTCCACATCACAAAATTAATAAAAAAATATATATTTAAAACTTTCTCTTTACATCTCTTTAAAAAAATAAACGAGCCACTGTATAATAGCAATAATACACTCCAGAGTCTATGTTGTGCTAGGATAACATCACTTCTGGGGGTGTTGGATGCACTCAGTCTGCAGCCTCATACCGAACCACCCCAGGTGTGACGTTATCCTAGCACAACACACACCCTGTTGTGCATCACTACTTATAGTTAGTGTTTCTGGTTTTAGGGATTTATTTTAAACCTTTTCTCGCATATTTTCAAAGTCATAAAAATCTGTGTTTTCCGGTGTAAATAAAACAAGACACAAAATTTCGGTATTTGTCAGGGTTTATTCTAATAAATAAAAACAATTTAAAAATACACCGTGTACCATGGTATGTTGTTGCAGAGGTTTGTTTGCCATTGTCCTATCCCTGTGCCTTTTCCCTGTTGGGAGTGCTGGATATTTCCCTTTCCTATATCTCCCTGAAGCTCTGGACAGACAGAGCAGGGAGCAGACAGATGGTAGACGGACACCACTAACTCTGGCTGTCCCAGTGTCAATTTCTTATGTGTGCAGCACATACCCGACCCCTCATCATCAGTAGCCCTACCCGCCAACAACATCACTCCAATTCCCCTCAAAGCTGTCACTCCAACAGCCCCAGTTCCATAGCTCAGCCCCAGGTAATATGACCGTGAAGGTCACATGTTCTGGAGTGTCACTTGTCTGTGGCAAGCCGTTTTATTTAGAGCTTAACTTCCAGGTTGGTCCCCTCTCCTAAGACAGCACATCTCCAGCACAGCCAATTGAGTGACAGCATGCATCCACCCTCGAGTTTCATATACTACTGAGCTCGATGATTGCGCTGACAGAGCCAGAGTGCTCAGTATGCAGTACTTGAACCACCGCCACCCTGAGGGTGCGCGAGCCGGGAAGGAGCACAGGCACAGCAGATGCACAAGGAACAACCATCAATATAAAACAGAGAAATTCGGTGCATCGGTTTTAACCGAAATCATGAACACACACTTCGGTGTTGTTTTAATCAGTGAAAACCGGGAACCCTAATTATAGGTCTGTTGAAAGCTAGGCCAGCCAGAACCCTTTATCTGCCTCTCCCACCTTTCTCTTTCATTACCTCCTTAGAGATCACTTTGCTCCCTCCTGCTTCTGCTAGTACTCCTTCCAGTCCCTGTTTCTGCCACACCTTACCATTTTGGCACCTGACTAATTTTGTCCTCTCTCATTTTGAACAATGTACTTTTTTGCACCACTATATTTCTGAATACATTTTTGTACTATCACTGTTTTTGGACTGTGTTTCAATCTCCCCTGTCCCCCTCTCTGGGTAGCACCTGGAAACAAGCCTTGGCTCAAAAGGCCCTGTCCAAGTAACCAATTTATAAATAAATAGTGGCTGCATAAATTACATAGAAATACAAAAGTATCTGGCTGAAATAGGACTTGGGACCCATCTAGTCTGTCCTGTAGTACAAGATATTACACTAGGATAAACATGTATATATTTGCAGTTCTTTGAAATGTGGATTTACTGCTTGTATGGTTTTTGTGTGTAACCCTTGTCTCTGTACTTTGTGTCGAGTTACGTTTCTTGCAGATTAATAATTGTTTTTACTGGGATCATCACATTCTGTGATCCATCAAAATGGACTAAATTCTAAGGCTGTGTAGTCTAGTGGTTAGTGCACAAGCCTGGCTACGAACCAAGATATTCAATTTTACTTGTAACTTTGGATCAGGGAAAACACTAAGCTCTGAATGCTTGTTTCCAGGTCATCCTCTAGGGTTGGTTACATGGACCTATTGTATTGACAAGGGAAAACTGGCCATGACACTTCAAAGCCCAACACTCCTACTCTCCTTTGTTAAGTGCTATGGGATCTTTAGCATCCACCTGGACAGTGACCAGAGTTGAGCAGAAGGAAGCTTGGTTTAATCTCTCATCTGCAGAACGGCACCTCGACAGTGCAGTACCCACCCCCCAAACTGCACTACAGTGTTAGCTGTGGGTATTACCACAAGTAGCTCGTGTGAGGCCAGAGGCCATAACCTTCTGATCTTCCAGCTTCAGAGGTAAGTGTGCTACCTACTGAGCAGCTGGCACTGATGTCCAGGATCAAATCTCTCAATAGTAAGTCACAACCTCCCCGTCCCTTGGTCTACACAGCTGTAACCCTGGGCAGAAGTAGGCCCTCAATCACAGATATTGCATGCTCAGCAGGGCTGTACTTAAAATCAACTGTAAAATGAAAACCCCCGATTTCTGCACAATTCTTTTCAAAATAAACTTCTCAAAAATAATCTGCTCGAGTCGCTCAAGTGGACCTGCAATAGCATGTCACAGTACCATGCAGGAGACGCAGGTCTGGGACAGAGTCCAGGTCCCTACATGTATGGTGCCCCAGAGCTGACTGTGATGCCATGAGAAACATTCTTAGCAAGGGAAGTGGGGCACAACCATGCTGCTTCCACAGTGACCCATGTGGTAGAGCAAGGAGAGTTGTGGATGCATACATCCCCACTTCCTCCAGAGGGACACTGGACAACTGGCGTCTTGTGGTGCAGATAGAAGGGGCATGCTGGGTGATGAGAGCCAGCTTGTTGGGTGTTGCATGTGCAATATTCAGAGTTTCCCAGAAGCTTGAACAGGAGTAAAAAAGTGGCTTGGGACAGAATGATAGCCACCACCCACTACCTGGGCCAGTCCTCCAAACTAGATTTGGCCTTTCATTGGTTGTGGAGGCAAGCCATGGAAAAACTGTAGAGAATACATTGATCCTGGGGTTGAGGCAGCTCAGACCTAAAGGAGGTAGGCTCCAGCACATTGCTAGCAACACCTACAGAAAAAATGTAATCTGTCCATCCCTTTTAAGTGCTTTGACTTTTCCAGTTCCAGCATTTTTTTTTTTCCGGAAAGTGAAAGTAAACCAAGACATGTTACCACAGGCCTTATGACAGCCCTATCAATTACCCATGAATCGTTATCCAGGAGGCAGGGACTGGCAGACCCCCTCCGTTTCATAGCACTCCTGGCTGGCAGGGGAAGAAGGGCACCCCATTTAAATAAATAAGAACATGTTTTTATATATAGAGTGATTCCCTCTATTAGGCTGTTGGTTGCCGTCAGCAATAACGATCACCAGGAAACACAGAGCTAGTACACCATCTCCTTGAACAAGCTTTTCCTTGGCCGGTTGGATGCCTGTGTTGGAGCTCCTATCAAACCTACCACTTTATAACCTTCAAAGTCAGTAAATTGTTGCCAAGATGTCTGGTAGTGTCCCCAATGCCAAATGGTAAGCAGGGAACTGAACAAGCAACTTGTAACACTTGATTTTGTTGGTCTCTCAACCAGCCAGCTAAGTTGAAATGCGCCCTCCTTGGACTCCAAATTAGGGAAGGAGCACAGCCAACACACAGTAAAGGCAAGATCATCAACATACAATGGACGAAGAAAGTTTCACAATGAAACATTCAATCAACTAGCCCAGCGATATCAGAGATGACAGGCCAGGTTGTACAACTGCACACTAAACTGGAATAGTGGATCCCTAGAGTGTTGTTAGTTAAAACAAGTACTGAAGACATTACCCAAAAAGTTGGAGGCTAATAGTGTAAAATGACTCAGCAGCTATTACAAACATTTGGTTAAACACCAAAGGGCTGGAAAATCAACCTTGAAATAACAACAATTGCAGATCTTACGGCATACTAGGGAGTTCATCAGCAGTATGTTGAGAGAAAGTACAGTTGCGTAAGAACTTACCGCAACAGTAAATGTTTGAGAGAATCTCTTGCAGCGGGTCATAGCATGTAGGAATATCCAGCCACAGGCGACATTTCCTCCAGATGATTACTCAGCAGTCAACCTGGGATCGCCCCAAACAGCACCACATGTGTCCTGGCATGTATAAAGGGGGCAGTCCCAGAAGCTCCTCGGTTCTTTCCACCTCAGTGACCGAAATGAGAATATGATCTAACCAGCCTCTGAGGGGAACAAAGAAGGAAAAAAGGGAGCAACCTCATATCTTTTGGAGAGAATAGGAGCATGACACCCTCCTGAAGCAGGAAGCAAGGGGGAAGGAGGGAGGGGCAGCGCAACCTGCTGCAAGAGATTCTGTTGAAGATCTACTGTTACGGTAAGTTCTTACGCAATTGTATTATCTCCTTCAAGGAAATCTCTTGCAGCAGGTCATAACATGTTGGAATGAGGCCCTGGCAGCTGGGATGCATAGGAGGGGAGGCAGCAAGAATAAACATAGGACAATTAAGCCATGGAGAACGGCCCATCCAAAATTTGTTCACTTTTTGAAAGCAATGTCCACCCGGCTGTAATGCTTAGTGAATGTATGTACAGTAGACCAAGTACCAGTTTCACAAATGTCATCTGCTGAAATGCCTCTAAAGCATGTCACTGAGGCACCCATGCCCCTCGTGGAGTGAGGTTTAACCACTCCAGGGAGTGCCTTATTGTACTTTTTATAACAAAACATAATGCAGTTGGCGAACCAAGTGGACAAGCACTGCTTGGAAACAGGAATGCCCTCTTTACCCGGGGCAGCGGAAGCAAAATGTTGCTCAGACACGCACATAGTTTTCGTGTGAAAAAGATAATACCGTAAGGTTCTACGTACGTCTAAAGTGTAGAGCAAGGATTCTCCTGGATTAACAGGCTCTGCATAATACACTGGTAAGTGTATGGCTTGATTCACAGTAAATTCAGATTCCACTTTTGGAAGGAATTTAGGACTGGTATGGAGGGAGAACCTATCCTTGTAGAAACTGAGGTAGAGCTCCTTGCACATCAGTACATGCAACTCCAATATATGTCGGCCTGACATAATCGTCAACACAAAAGAGTTTTCCAGGAGAGATACCGCAGCTCACAAGAGGCCGCAGGTATAACAGGACTTAATATCAGTTTTTAAAGAACAAAATTCAAGTCCCAAGAAGAACAGGGACCCGAATGGGGGGCTTAAAATGAAGAATACCTTTTTAAGGAGGTCCTCATAACTTGTAGTTGGGCCAACGGTTTGTTGTCCACAGGTATATAAATGGAAAGCTGAACTTGCAGATAGGTGAACTTTTATGGAGGAATACTTGAGCCCACCATTAGGCAGCGAAAGCGAATAGTCTAATATGCATCGCGGAGAGCAAGTATAGGGATCTAAATCATGATTTCTGGCCCATAGGGAAAACCGTTTCCACTTCAAAGAATATGAAGATCTGGTAGACTGCTTATGGGCGACCCATAGGACCTCTGCAATATGTGGGAAGACCTAGAATCTGGAGAAGACTACGTCCTCAGGAGCCAGGTATGTAGATGCAGAGAGTGGAGGTCAGGATGAAGTAAGGAACCCCCCCTGCCTGAGACAGCAGTGCAGATGGGAAGAGGTAGAGGGTCTTGGACAGTCAATTGTGGTAACAATGGGAACCAGACCTATTTCAGCCATAGAGGCGTGATGAGGATCATGGAAGCCTTGTCCCCAAGAAGTCTGAGTAAAACCTTCTGAAAAAGAGGTAAGGAGTAAATAAATTTTCCTGTCCAGGAACAAGATAATGCACCCAGCCATAAAGTTCCAGAACTGAGCTCGATTAAACAATAGTGAGGCAGTTTTGCATTTTTGAATAGATCCAACTCTGGGCAGCCCCAGCGCCAAAATAAGTTTTCTAGAACATCCTGGAGAAGTTCCCATTCACATTTTCGAGAAGTGGATCTGCCAACAGCATCTGCTAGAGTACTGTTGACACCGGGGACATGTACCACAATAAGGGGAATACCTTTTTGAATTGCCCAGTACAATCCTCTTATGGATTCCCTGCAAAAGGGATAAGAATGGGTTCCCCCTTGTCTGTTCAGATAGTGAACTATTGTGGTGCTGTCCAAGTGGACCTGGAGACAGCCCCGTGGAAGGATAGTCTCGAAGGCCTACAGGGCGTACAGGACTGTTCTCATTTCTAAGATACTGATGTGGAGGCGTGCTTCCCCAACCGTCAAACTCCCCTGGGAGCGAACTGCTTCCAGATGAGCACCCCAATTGAGCAGGGATATGTCGGTCGTCAGGATGAGGCAAGGAACTGATGACTGGAAGGGGACACCGCACAACAGACTGTCCAGTGACATCCATCAGTGGAGCTCCCGGACAGAGAGAACATGTGAAATGGAGCTTCAAAATCATTTTCTCTCTAGTCCCACTGGACTCTCAAAGTCCAATGAAGGACCAGTTTGTGTCAACGGGCATGACAGCCTGTGGAAATGGCACCTGCCATAAGACCGATAAGACGTGGTAGTTCCGAGCCAAGACATAGTCCTCTCCAGATTCCAGATCTTTCCACAAATTGCAGAGGTCCTATGGGTCACCCATAAGCAGTCTACCAGATGTTCATATTCTATGAAGTGGAAACTGGCCCCAATTTAAGATGCTAGTGTCATCAGTTTGTCTGCATGATCCCTGGGGAGAAAGGCATTTCCTTCTAAAGTTTTGAGAACTGCCCCTATGCACTGGAGATATTGGGTGTGATCCATTTTTGATTTTGCTATGTTGATTGTGATCCCTACAGAGGAGAACATCAGGAGTGTGCGTGACAGAGTAGCCACCACCTGAGGGCTGGAGGGGGCTTTGAGAAGCCAACAGTCCAGGTAAGGAAAGATGCATAAGGCCTTCCCTGCAGAGAACAGCTGCCACTACCGCAAGACACTTTTGAAGACTGGGGGAGGGATAAACCGAAAGGGAGGGCTCTGAACGGATGGTGATGACCCAGAAAACAGAAACGAATAAACCGTCTGTGAGTGGGATATATCAGGATGTGAAGATATGCATCTTTCACGTTCCGAGAACAGAGTCATTCCCTTTGTTTTGCAGGGGTAGTAGAGTCGGAAGTGTCACCATCCTGAACATTCTGTACTCGATATAGAGATTGAGGAGTCAGAGATCCAGAATGGGACGTAAATCCACTGTCCACTTTGGGCCCAGAAAAAACAGAGTAAAACCCCTGGTCCTTTTGGGAGAGGAGGACAGGATCTGTGGCACTTTTGAACAGAAGTGCTAGAATTTCCTCTATCAGTACTGACTCTTGATCTGGGGGGTAACGAGAGGCCGGGGGGCAGGTTGAGCGGGACCTCTTAAATCTAGGGTGTGACCTGAGTGACTCAGCTGACGGACCCACTGTAACAGGGAGGCCCCAAGGGATCCCAGAGGAGAAGCTGGCATCCCTCCCCGATACTTTATTAAACCACCTAGATATATTTATAGACCACATGGAGAACAGAAGAGATTTCATGAAGCTTTACTCGTTCAGGATACATTTTTAAGGTGGTACAAAGATGATAGCTTCAGTTGTAAAATAAAAAGCCATTCTGACATTAGGCAGAACTTACAAACCTTATATATGATTGAACAAACACAGGACATACATCTTTTCTCCAAACAAGGTAATGTTGGTATAGAAGTCCTGTAATTGGAGAATTCACATTTGCAGTAAGCATGTGACGAGCAGGAACTGACTCTTGCTAACAAAGAATTGAATGAATACAGCTATTTGGAAGACAAACTAAGTGTAATAAATGCCAATCCCCACAGGGTGGCAGCATTGTATAACTAATGACAATTTTAGCAAATTCTTCGTTGAGACACAGGCATGTAAGTAATATCTTAGCATATATCAGAGGTGATTTGGTTTCCAGCAGACAGTTACAAAGAAATGCAATGCACTTTATAACCATATATTATGTCTCAACAAGCTGCTGTCACATTCTGACAGGTCACTGTGTAACTATGACAAGTAAGAGCTATGACAAATACACAGCATTTATAAAAAATGCCTACATCATTTTGGGGAAATACAGCACGTAAGTTTCGTTTTGTCCACAATTTCACACATAAGTTTTGTTTTTGACCACCATATGGTAATATATCTGTATTGTGACTGCACTGTAACTGCGTTGTGTATACATAATTTTTTATACTCTTGTCTTTCTGTGTATTTGCTCGTGTACCCACTTACTGGCTTTATCAGATTGTACTTGGGGTTTTATAGCCTGTCCCCTGCCAACCATTAGAATTTGTACAGACACACACATTACAGGAAAATTACCCCTTACACCCATACATGCGAGGTAATCTCCTGCCAAACTTGGAGGTGCAAGGAAAACCTGCCCCCAATCCCATTGGCGGCGGGGGGGCCCTCAAGCAGTGGGCTGTCCCTGCTGGGGGGGGGGGGCAGCACGGACATAACGTGATGTTTTGGCACGGGGTCCCAGCAAGGAGACTTGGGCCTTGCGTTTATTACTGGGTTGCCCTCTAGAGTACCCTGTCCTCTTCCAACCTGTCCACAGAAATTCCCTCTGTAATGGGGTTGGCAGGGGTATGGTACAAAGTACGAACAGACTGCAAGATACGACCTGAGTTTTAAGTGAGGACAGTATACCTTGGGTTTGCGGTCCGAAAAGACTGTCACCTTTAAGGGGTGCATTAAGTATGAATTGTTGTACATCCGGGGTAAAACCGGAGACCCTAAGCCGTGAATGTCTGCGAAGACAAATACCAGCCAATGAGGCCTGAGCTGTAGAACTGACCGCATCAAATGTGGCTCTCAGCAAGTGATGGCAGACTGCCAAAGCAGTGGACAATTTGACTGTAAGGTCTTCCTTGGGGCCAGCCTCCGACATAAGATAGAATGGAGGACTGTGTGGCCTTCCAAGATTTCTTCTGGATATTTCAGTAGATAACCCATATAATTCAGAATTCTGAGGGACATAGTAGATGAAGAATACACCATTTTCCCCATTATATCAAGCTTCCGGGATTCTTTGTCCAGAGACTGTGCACTCAAGTGTTTTGGTCTAGCAGACCTGTCATGAACTGCATTAATGACAGAGTCAGGGGAGGTGAAATAAGGATGATCCACTGGGGCCTGGTAGGTCCGGTCGGCCTTACGAGGGGCCTAGGGGATAGAAAACGGCTGTTGCCAAGCCATCAAGATCGCATCATCAAATGCGTCCATCAGAGGAGGAATAACCACCAAAGGGCATTCAGGGAGACCTAAATAGTTGGCCAATTTCCTTCTGGCGGTATCTCACTCCATTTCTTGGAAGCCAAACATTTTCTGAAGATGAAGCATAATATCAGAAAAACTGGGGTCATCAGGAAGGGAACAAGGAAAAAGCATGAGATACAGGTTACTCATCTGTAACAGGAGTTCTAGGAGTGGTATATGTTGTTCATCCACACTTGTCGGCAGGTACCTTGCCGCTTTAAGATGGGCTGGAAGGTCTTCAAGCTGGCTCTTCCCACCCACCCGGGTGGTAAAATCCATGGCTCCACCCCATGATGCCAGATCTAGCCCGCTGGAAGCCAGGTTCTGTGCGTCCACAACCAGGGAGGTCGGGTGGGTCCGTGTGGATGAACAAAATAACACTCCTAGAACTCCTGTTACAGGTGAGTAACCTGTATTTCTAGGGACGTGGATATGTTGTCCAATCCACAATTGTTGGCAGACTCCTAGCAGTTCTCCGGGAGAAGGGAGGCAAGGCGGACACCCCCTACTTACAAAAGAGGGACTGGAGAATTGAGGCCCCAAAACCAGCATCCCGGCGTGACTTGAGGTCGATGTGGTAACAGGAAATGAAGGTGTGTGCTGACTTCCGGGTAGCAGCCCTGCAGATTTCCTGGATAGGGACATCCCTAGAATCAGCCACCGACGCAGTGGTATGGTGGGTAGAAGGAGCTCTTATCCCTCTGGGAGGCTCCTTGCCCGCCAACCTATAGCAGAGATCAATACAGGAAGTGATCCACCTGCCAATCGTCCGCTTGGCAACAAGTCTGCCAGGTGTGGCTTCAGCGTAGGTGACAAACAGCTGGCGAACTTCTCCCCAAACTTCCACCATACACTCTTTATAGAAGACAGGTGCTCTTCTCAGGTCCAAGGTATGGAGCTTGTACTCGGCCTCCAAGATGTGATTCGGGTAGAACACCGGTAGAGTAAGCATATGATTCAAGTGGAACTCTGACACCACCTTTGAAGAAATTTCGGGTGGGGGAGTAGGACAACCTTATCCCTATGGAAGACCAGGTAGGGAGATTCAATGGAAAGCGCCTGGAGCTCCCCGATCCTTCTAGCTGACATGATAGCCACCAAGAAGGTAGTCTTCCACGACAGGTGGGAGATATTACACCTGTGCATCAGTTCAAATGGCATGGCCAATACCAGAAGTAGATCCCACGGAGGTGAAGTTTCACACACAGGAGGGGCTACGTGATCTAGGCCTTTGAAAAAGCGCCAGACCACCTTCTCCTGTGCCACAGACTGCTTGCCGGCCCATGCCCGGTAAGCAGAGATGGCTGCCAGGTGCATCTTAAGTGTCAACAACCGAAGCCCATGCTGCGAAAGAGACCACAGATACTCCAAATGCTAGCCAACGGGCAGGATGAGGGGTCCAATCCTTGCCCTGACACGAAATGGAGAATCTCTTCCATTTAAAGGCATAGCATTTTCTGGTCGACTCCTTAAGGGACACCTCAACAATGTTGAGAACCTCGTCGGAAAGACCCAAGGCCTGGAACTCTAGCCGCTCAGGAACCAGGCAGTCAGGTGCAGGGTTTGAAGGTCCGGATGGAGTACCTTCCCCCTTGTTGACAGACAGCAGGTCCGGGCGGGCTGGAAGCAGCCTCAGGAGACTGGAGCTGAGGCTGAGGAGTTCTGGATACCAGAACTGGCGAGGCCAGTCTGGGGCTACCAGAATCACCTGCGCCTTGTCCCTCCTCGCCTTGAGAAGCACCTTGTGGATCAAGGGAAATGGAGGGAAGGGGCAAGAGAGACCTGTGGTCCATGGCCTCGAGAAGGCATCCCCCTACAGCGAGCCCTGCTGAGGGGGGTGGGTGTGGAACAGCCTCAGCTTCGCATTCTCCCCTGGAGACAAACAGGTCCACCTAAAGCGTGCCCCAGAGGGAGAACAGGTCTTGCACTACCTCCGGCAGGAGAGACCACTCGTGAGATGCATCGCCCATCCAGCTGAGAGCATCGGCCAGACTGTTCGAGGTTCCTGCCACGTGGATGGCTAGTAGATCTGCCTCCAGGTTGAGCAAAAGAGACCATATACGAAGAGCCTCCTTGCACAGAGGCAAGGAGTGCGTCCCGCCCTGTCGGTTGAGATAGTACATGGTCGTGGTGTTGTCCGTCTGGACCTGTACCACTTGACCCCGAACAAACGAAGCGAAGGCAGTTAAGGCTAGCTGGACCGCTCGGAGCTCCAGCAGGTTGATGTGGCATCGGGACTTCTGAGGAGACCAGAGACCGTGGGCCCTGTGCTCCCCCAGATGGGCACCCCAACCCATCAGAGGCTCGATCATCAAGATGACCATCTGCTCGGGGCGGACAAACGGGATACCCTCCTGCAGATGAGCTAGGACGAGCCACCACTGCAGGCCGTCCCACATCTCCTGGGTCACGGAGACTGGCTGGTCTAGAAGACCTGAACGTTGAGACCACTGGTGGGCCAGCCCCCAATGCAGGGGGCACATATGCTAGCAGGCCCAATGGACCATGCTGGTGCAGGCTGCCGTGAGACCCAGAAGACGCAAGAAGTTCTGAGCAGTTCGCAATTGCTCACCCAGAAGTGACTGAGCAAAGGAGGAAAGAACCTTGACCCTGTCCACCAGGAACCAGGCTCTGGCTCGGAGAGAGTCCAGCTCCGCCCAGATGAACTGGATCACGTGTGAAGGCGCGCGTTCCAACTTGGCCTCATTGATAAGGAGGCCTAGTTGAGAGCATACCCGGAGGGCCAGATCCCTGGACCGCTCTACCACCAATCTGGAGGGAGCAGCTATCAGCCAATTGTCCAGGTAAGGGTATTCCCGGACCCCTCAGTGCCACAGGAATGCTGCCACCACTGCCATGCATCTGGTGAAGACCCTGGGAGCTGAAGAAAGGCCGAAGGGCATGGCCCGGAACTCAAAGCGGTTCCCCTCTTTATTTTATTTATTTATTTAGTTTTTGTTGACCGGGTAAGTGCACTAGACAAATCCTGCCTATTTTCAGGCACAACCCTGGGGTGTGGGGTGGGGGGAGATACAGATGAATGCAAACTGACCTTGAACCAGATTAAGCCGTTGGTGGTATTTTTTTTTAGTGAATGAGGGAAATTTGGCCAGGACACCGGGGAAATTCCCCTACTCTTTTCGATAAGTGCCATGGGATCTTTAACATCCACCTGAACTACCACCAATCCAGGCAGATGGGACCTCGGTTTAACGTCTCATCCAAAAGACGGCACCTCAGAAGTGTAGCACCCCTCTCATGCTGCACTACAGTATCAGTACTGGGATATTAACCCAAGTGACAGATGTGGGAACTGAACCCACAGCTCTCTGATCTCCCAGCCTCAGAGGCGAGTGTGCTACCTACTGAGCTACTGACACTTCGAGCCTTCTGCTCGAATGTGGAGGAACCGTTGATGGGATGGACGAATTGGGACGTGAAAGAATGTGTCTTGAAGATCCAGGGAGCATAACCACACGCCCAGTTCCAGGGATAGTATGATCTGAGCCAGATTGACCATCCGGAAGGTATGCAGCCTTAGGAAGTTGTTCAGGTCGTATAGGCCGAGAATGGGGCGCCAGCCCCCCCATCCATTTTGGAACCAGGAAGTACCTGGACACAAACCCTGGGCAAGGAGGAGGATCCGCCACCTTGCTGACTACCTCTTGCAGAGGAGCAGAACTATGTTGTCTCGCAGAGCTGACAGGGAGGCTACGGATCCAGTAGCCTCCCGCTAGGCGCGGACTCGGAAGAGAGGGACCTGCTCGAACTCCAGAGGCAGACCCCTGCCGACCACCTCTAGCACCCAGCGGTCTGCGGTGATAGCGGACCAGGTGGAAAGGAAGTGAACTTGAGTACAAGTTTGGGAAAATCCGAAGATTTAGGATCCAGGACTACAAAACGCAGGAGCGCTAAGGAAGGATCCTGAGCTTCCAAGCGTTAAGGAAGATCTGGCGTAATGGGGCGGAGCCAAGTATTTTACCACCTGTGTGGGTGGGAGAAGCCAGCTTGAAGACCTTCTGGCCCATCTTAAAGCGGCAAGGTACCTGACAACAAGTGTGGAGTGAACATATCCACGTCCCTAAAATGGGGATTAACAGATCAGTTAACAGCAGACGTGGGTTAAGATGACCTGTAAAATAAATTCAGCAGCCCGCTCCCATCCCACATACCTTTCTACAGTGCTGTAGGAGTCGGTGGCTGCTACAATCATTTTCTGAATAAAAGATACATTTAAAGACAATGCTGAAACTTTTCGCTAAATGCAAAAGTGCCTGGTGGGTGCCGATCAAGCGGGCGCAAGTTTTTATGGGTATTCCACCCAGTTAGTGACGTAGCAAACACCACCTCAGTGGCTGCAGCTTAATATTATTTATTTTATTGCTTCTACGGGGATCTTGATGCCTAAAATCATACATACTGCAAGGACCTGTCCAGGTGTTGCTGTATGTATAGTTTTAGGCATCAAGACCCCCGCAGAAGCAATAAAAGAAATAATATTAAGCTGCAGCCACTGCTGTCCATTTACAGCAGTGGTGTTTGCTACGTTACTAACTAGGTGGAATATCCATAACAACTTGCGCCCACTCGACTGGGACACACCAGGCACTTCTGCGTTCACCGAAAAGTTTCAGCATTGTTTTTTTAAATGTACCTTTTATTCAGAAAATAATGATTGTAGCAGCCATGGACTCCCGCAGCACTATAGAAAGTTATGTTGGACAGAAGTGGGCTGCTGAATTTATTTTACAGGTCACCTTTAAGGAAATACAAACAAAAAAAATTGAGTATGAATTGGGCATCATAAAAGAGTCGAGAAGTGCTTGGTCATCACCAATGGTGATTATAAATAAAAAGAAGGGGGTGTAAGAATCTGCTTTGATTTTAGGAAACTTAATCAAGTGTCAGAATTTGACAGTTATCCTATACCCAGGATAGATGATCTGGTGGTCAGATTGGAAGTGCCAAGTACATCAGTATCCTCGATCTCACTTATGGTTACTGGCAAATCCCCCTAGATACAGAAAACAGAGACACAACAGCATTTGCCACCCCTGTTGGATTCTATCAGTTCACCACCATGCCATTTGGTTTACATGGCACACCCGCTATATTCCACAGGTATATGGATGTAATTTTATCCCCTCACACCGATTACTGTGCTGCGTACCTGGATGATGTAGTGGTGTACAGTCCAGACTAGAAAAGCCACCTGGAACACCTACGAGCAGTTATCCATGTTATCAAAAATGCAGGTCTGACCATTAATCCTACCAAATGTGCATTGAGCATCCAGGAAACCAGGTATTTGGGAGACATTTCGGGAAATGGAGAAGTACAGCCAGAGATTTCTAGTACAGAAGCTGTAGCCAACAGTCCTCTCTAAAACAAAGAAACATGTCGGGTCATTTTTAGGGCTGCCTGATCATCACCAGAGATTTGTTCACAGCTTTGCCCAGTTAGCTACTCCCCTCACTGAACTCATGAAGAAACGGTGCCCAAATACTGTGAAATGGACCCCAGAGTGTGATGAGGCTTTGCGAGCTATACCTGGAGGCACTGTTAGCAGACAGGAAAGTGGATATAGCTGCAGTAACCGAGACTTGGGCAACATCACACCATGACTGGGACCTTGCTATCCCTGGATATAAACTATACAGGAGGAACATAGTAGTAGGGAAGGAGGGAGGGGGTGGCAATTTACATCAGGGAGGGAATAACTTGCATGAGGGAGGAGTCAGAGAGAAAGGGGAGGTGGAAGCATTATGGGTTCAGTTAAGGTCCAATAGAGGGAGAAAGGTGAGGCTGGAGGTGGTTTACAGACCACCCAATCAAGATGAGGAGAGAGAGAGAGACAGGGAACTGATCTCACAAATATTGGAAGCTGCAAAGAAAGGAAAGGTAGTAACTGTTGGGGACTTCAACCTGCCCAAGGTGGACTGGAGTATACCATCCACAACATGTGCTTAGAGTCAGGTGATCCTGGAAGGACTGCAAAATGGGTTCCTGACTAAAGGTGTCACTGAACCAACAAGAGCGGAGGCAATTTTTGATCTGGTGCTCACAAATGGGGAGCATGTACAGGAAATAATGGTCAGGTAGCCACTGGGGGGGAAGTGACCATTGCGCAGTGTGGTTCCATTTGGATACGGGCAGGGAAAGCATCCAGACTAAGACCAAAACCTTGGATTTCAGAAGGGCGGACTTCAGGAAAATGGACGAGGTTCTAAGGAGCCATCTGGTAGGCATCAGAGCAGATATGGGGGTGGACCTAAAAGTGGTCCATCATTAAGGAAGGAACACTGGTTGCCACAGATGAGTGTGTTAGGCTCAGTGGGAAGAACACAAGGGCCAAAGCACCCAGCTGGTTCAGTTCTGGGGTTGCCAAGGCAGTAAGGAAAGAGAGGTTGGCCTATAGAAAATTCAGGAAGACCAAGAGAGAGAGGTGGATAGGGAAAATTACCGAAGGTTGGCTAGTGAGGCAAGTAAGGAAGTACGGCGAGCAAAGGCACAGCAGGAGCCTCAAATAACTGAAGGAATGAAAAAGGGGGAGAAGGCTTTCTTTCACTATAAAGTGAGAAAAACGGACAAGGAGGAAGGGATTGCTAGGCTTTAGAAAGGTGTGGAGTGGGTGGAGGAAAAGCAGAGATACTAAATGAATACTTCTGTTCCATCTTCACCAGGGAGGATGGACCAGTGCCTTCAGAAGGGAAAGGGGGGGACACAGACATAGTGATAGAGGAGAATAGAGTGAGGGAGGGTCTGCTGACATCGAAAGTGGACAAATCACCAGGCCTGGACAAAGTACATCCAGGGGTACTAAATGAACTGGCCGAGGAGCTGGCAGGGCCACTAGCAGACCTATTTAATAGCTCACTAGAGTCAGGCATGGTACCACAGGACTGGAAAACAGCACATGCAGTGCCTCGTCACAAAAGCGGTCCCAAGGACGATCCAGGGAATTACAGACCAGTCATTCTGACCTCCATTGCAAGCAAGCACATGGAGACCATACTAAAGGAAAGGCTGGTGGAATATCTAGAGGAACATGGTCTCCAGGATGAGAGGCAGCATGGGTTCATTTGGGGATCTTGTCAAGCAAATCTGACCGACTTCTTTGACTGAGTCACTGAGACAGTAGACAGGGGCTAGGCGGCAGACATCCTCTATCTTGATTTCAGCAAGGCCGCTGACTCTGTGCCCTACAAAAGGTTGATCAGGAAGTTGGTGGATCTTGGAGTTGGGGAAAAGATGGTCAGATGGGTGGAAAACTGGCTGAGGGACAGAACCCAGAGGGTGGTGGTGGTGGGGGGGGGGGGTCATCTGGCACCAGAGAGGTAACCAGTGGGGTCTCACAGGGCTCTGCACTGGGGCCGGTGTTGTTCAATGTCTTCATCAATGATACTCGGGATGGCATTATAGGCAAAATGTGCCTATTCGTAGATGACACCAAGCTCTGTGGGAAAGTGGACACAGCTGAAGGGATACAGGACTTAAAGGAAAATCTGGAAAAGCTGGGGAAGTGGTCCAGGATCTGGCAGCTTGGCTTCAATGCCATGAAATGCAAAGTTATGCATATTGGAGCCAAGAATCCCAGGACAGAGTATTACCTGGGTGGAGTCTGAGTATCTGCATCAGAGGAGGACAAGGACCTGGGAGTGATGATCACTAGTGACCTGAAGCACTCCACGTAGTGCAAGAAAGCAGCAGCAAAGACAAACAAGATCCTGGGATGCATAGCTAGGGAGATCAGTAGTAGGAGAGAGGAGGTTATACTGCCCTTGTACAGGTCACTGGTAAGGCCGCATCTAGAGTATGGAGTTCAGTACTGGTGCCCACACCTCACAAAGTACATTAACCTGCTGGAGAAGGTAGAGAGGAGGGCTACAAAGATGACAGCCGGTCAGCAGGGCAAGGCATACGAGGACAGGTTGAGGGCACTGAACATGTACTCCCTGGAAGACAGGAGAGAGAGAGAGAGGGAGGGGACATGATTGGGACATTCAAGTACCTGAAAGGGATAAATAAGATTGATAAGGAGAGTCTCTTTAAGCGAAGTGGCAACCATAACAGAAGGGGGCACAGTCTTAAGCTGTAGGGTGGTCAGGAAGCACTCTCTTCGGGGGTAGACACTTGGAATGCGCTGCCGGAAGAGGTCATCTTGTTAAAGACAGTGGGGCTGCTTTAAGAGAGGCTGGGATAGGCACAGGGGAAAGGTAAGAATCATTGGTAGGGAGGATGGGAGCAGTGGGGAAGGAGGGCAGGAACATTAGCTCAAGCTGTCGACCCTGCAATACGAGCAGACTTGATAGACCAAACGGCCTTTTTCTGCTGGCTTGTTCGTATGTTCAGCCCGTTTTAAGAAGCCCAGACTTTGTGAAACAATTTCTGTTACAGACAGATGCATCAGAGGTAGGCCTAGGTGCGGTCTTGAGTCAGAATATAGATGTGATGGAACATCCCATTCTGTATATCAGTAGGAAATTGCACGACAGCGACAAGAGGTACTCCACCATTGAAAAGGAATGCCTTGTGGCAAAGAGGGCCACGGAGTCCTTTAAGTTTTATTTGCTAGTGGCTGACTTTGTACTTAGATCATAATCCTCCGTGTTGACTTAACCTAATGAAGGATAAAAATTCCAGAATTACAAGGTGGTACCTGGCACTACAGCCATTTCAAATTTAAAGTGATGCACAAATCTGGGAAAGAGAATGTCAATGCTTATTTTCTGTCAAGATATAGATCAGGAACGGAAAACTCCAAAGGTTGAAAAAAAAAAAATGTTCACATTTAAATTTCACTGTTTGCTATACTGCATGTGCACTGAACTGTAAAAGTCATAAGATAATGTCTGACAAGAAACAATGGAACGTTGTGGAAACTTTCTTTTAACATACACACACACAGGTTCTCTCAAAGATGGGTGGAGGGGGTACGTGACAGGGTCGAATAAGGCCCTGTCCCCATTTGTTATGAGGAAAAAGTTAAATGCAAGGATCTGTTCTATGCTCTACTTTTCCGCCTTCTGTCTGTCTGGTTGCACAACCAAATCATCTTGTGAAACCTAGGAACTTGTCACTCTGACAGTGTTACGATTTTCCAACTCTCGCTATCTAGCTTCACTTGCTGTTTGTCTTTTCTCCTCCCTTGCATATCTGCGGTTGTGAAAACATGTGAATATCTGTGTGAAACTGTAAGGGACACTGAGATCCCTTGGTTTGAAAATGTATATCATAATACCGTTAAAATGCTTGCAAAAAAGCTATTTGGAATTTAGGGGGTTAACCTGAGCTGCAGTCCGAGCTCCTCTCAGGGTAGTTTGTAAACTCTTTGCAGAGCTGTCAACAAGAGAACAGTTCTGGGTCGTCATGTTACATTTATTGCACCTGCAAGGAAACAGACAAGAACACCTAGAGAAAAACAGGATGCCCCCCTTATCCAGTTCCCTGACAAAAGCTCGTTATAAAAAAAGAGCAGCAATATTTTTGCTAGAGATTCAGATTTGAAATTGAGAAGAAACATTCAGAAGGACTTTGTTTTCTGTGTTTGTACCACCTTTGTGAATAGTTATGCTGAACAATTTCAATTTTTATTTTACTGTTTGAAAAAATAAAATGCTACTTGTGAATTTTATACCTGCTCCTGGTTTTCCTATGCTTCCTGACCTCTGCCTCGATGACATGTATATAACGGTGAACTGCCATGCTCTCACACATAGCACTGAACACAAGACAACACCCGCAGTTCAATGTGTTTTCATGTTTGATTGACTCCGACACAACCACAGAACCAGTACTTATAAAGAATAGGCAACAGTGAAAATGTTTTTTCTGTGTTACATGCCCTCTGTGTGTCACGCCATTACACACCGCTCAACTTTTCGGTCTTGTGGTTTATGTGGTATATCACATCTTGGATGTATTAAAAAAAAAAAAAAAAAAATCTTAATACACTGTTGTCCAAACATTATTCTCAAATTTATTTTTCCATAATTCGAAATGTAAACCTTGGTGTAAAAGCACAGAACAGCATGACAGAAGACACTAGTCAGAATAGCTCTAAAGTAGAAAAAACAATTATTTTGTTGAAAAAATAAATACCTGGAAAGATGTAGGGATACAGACCACATTTAGATTCTCTTGTTTGACCCTTTCAGCTGTAAAGGACAAAAACAGGTGTTTGTTAAAAGTTTGCCTTGTGATGGACAAAAAAACAGTTACAAATAGAATCAATTTAACATCCTCCCTGTTTCAGCACATATAGGCCTGACCTTTTAATGATGACCAGCAATTCTTCCTAGAAGCCAGCTTCCGCTCATGCATACCTTTAATTACTGGCAGTAGGCTTCAATGGAGCTCCCCCCAAAATAATGAATTTGTATCATAATTATTCAATGCCAACTTAAATGTGCAAGACTGTCCTGCCATTGGTCTCTCATGAACAGCCACCAAGTTTCATGGTAAATTTAGCTGAACCAAGATGCTGACCAGTACTGAAGTCCGGCTGACTAGTCTGTAGTTGCCAAAGTCTGACCCAGACGCCCCTTCTAGAAGATGGGAACCCACAGTGGCACCCTTCCAGTCCTGCTGCACCATGCACAAACACATGAAAGATACCTGCAAGTGTGACGACTGTTCCCTTTTAAAATAAATAGGAAAACTGCCCTACGTCAGTGGACTACGTGTCAGGGTGCAAATTAACTGTTCTATAGATGCCCCAGGGCAGGTGTTTTTGGTTGGAGAGACCTACTGTAAATCTTCTTACTGCCTGTCCACTGGGACACCTACCTTTACTGCTGGCACTGAATTTTTTATTTTCGGGGGTGGGGGATGGGAGAGATATTCCTGCCTTTTCTTCCCCTGACCTCTCTCCTCCCCCTGGTCCCAGAAGCTGAGTGGTGCAAGCATGATGTCACGTCAGTGATCTGGCATATGGTCCGAAGTCCATCAACTGGATCACATGCGTGGACACAGTCAAATGATGATGCACACTCGCACAGACTAAAAAAGGTGTTTGTGGTACTGTGAGCAAGTGGCTGTTCAGCGCCGATTGCTCAGTTCCACCCCCACTGAAGCAGACACCAGAATGACTGAATGGTAGCTGGAGGTGCAATTATCAGCACTAGTCACAGCTGTAAGGCAGCATGATCTTGTAGCTAAACTGAATATTCTACAGCCCGATTAAAGGCAGTTTTGCACAACATGACAGCAGCCCTTTTAAGTACTGTGGCTGGGTGGCAAAGCCAATCAAACGGAAATACTAAAAGTACTCAGTCTGCTGAGGCAAGGCAGGAGACATAAGCTGGTCAGGGCAGAAGGCACAGGCAGTGGCTTGGAGTAAGCATTCAAAAAATAAATTAAAAATAGAAAGGGCAAATAAACCCTGGTATCAGCAGCCAACATTTGGTCAAGTGATGCTGAAATGAAAGTACTGGATTTAAAAAAAAAAACAACAAAAAACATTGGGCAGCATGTAAATCGGTTTATGGGCTTGTATTTTTATAACTAAGGCATTCCCATTGGGCAGTTTTTGTTTTTTTTTTTCTTACAAATTTAATTCCCTGCCAGGGGTGCCATTGTTAGTTGTACAGAGATGGGTACTTTGGGGTAATAAATTATTGTATTTTTATTTAACTACTGCATTAGGTAAATTCCCCTTTTAGAACAATATTTTGTGCCGAAGCATGTCAGTAGGCTGAACACTTTTTATGATTCCCCTCAAGTGATGAGGGGTGGAGTTAGTGAGCAGGCAGTCCGCTGTTTGCACCTAGAAGTGGTCAATTCAGGAGGGAGGGCATTAGTGAGCAGAAGGCCGGCCAATTGTCAGTTATGAGCCAGATGAGGGAGTGAGTGACTATTTAGATGGGTACATGGGCGGGCTGCTGTATAAATGTAAAGGAATGGCTGGTGGTCTTAGCTTTCGCGAAGGAAAAAAAAAGTGGTGCCTATAGTAAAACTTTCAAACTATAGGTTTGGCACATGGATATGTTTTTATGACGGGCAAGGCTAGCACCATTACTTTTACCCATTGGTTAGACTGAGATAAAAGTATGTTCAAGTTTTATTAGAAAACCATTCAATGGGCAAAGTTCATTTACAATGAAGCCCCACTGCACACATCATGATGGTTAAAAAAAAAAAAAGTATCACAAAAACCAGTATCTAAAACAGATAACACATTTTTAAATACATTTATACAGATTTCATCCCTAAAACACATGCCTCGAGGAGAACTAATAAAGTACACAAATTCAGCTTTCTTAAATTACAAAACTGTTAAGCGTAGATGTAAATCAAGTAACATCAGGGGAGTTCCCTCTGCAGCTGTCACACATTCCAGATATCAGGAAACAGGATTTGATTAAAGTACAGGATGGCACTTTTTATTCCCATTTCTGAATTCTGTGGACAGAGTATGGATGTCAGCATGCCTCAGCCAATCAGAGAGCAGTACTTTCCCAACACAATTTATAAACAGTAGGGCTAGCTTGGGCTTTTTATTTCGATACTCCATTATCTTTGATGACATTTTTCTTTTGCACCACTTGGGAAGAAGGACTTGTTTTAAGCTACATTTGATAGCAACAAACAGTTTTTAAAAGCGCCATTCAAGGAAATATATATATTTTTTTGGCTTCAGTGGCGAGTAACAGAGCTAACCCAAAGCAGTAACTTATTTAAAGACTGGTATCTGGGAAAGGCACACTGAGCCACGGCTCGTTTCCAGGTACAACCCGGGGAGAGGGGAAGGGGAGTACAGAAAGAACGAAACTGACAAAAACATCAGTCAGTGGTTACACAGACCTAATTACAGGTGTAAATGTACAGTGATTAACAAGGAGGTAAACCACAACATGGCTCACTGCAATGAAATGTAGACAAGTGTGTACTTATTAAATGAAGTGCACAGGGCCTGTTGGAGAAGGTGACAGTGCTTTGGGGTATAGAATCAGACTGCATGCATGGCCACATTACGCCTAACTAAAAGGAGGGAGGGCATTTCAGAAGGGTAGGATGGCAGGAAGGGGAAGGCGAGTCATGCGAGGGGTTGACAGGGAGAAGCAGGGAGGTGCCTTACCCAGTATCTAAGGGCCAAGTGTGAGAAGGAGAGCCAGATGGAAGAAGGAAGCAGATTCAAGGAGGAGATGCAGAAGAAGGCAGACTGCCCAGCAAAGGAGTGAGGGTGGGGAATGGAGACGGTAATAACAGGGTTTTAAATACCCGGTATAACAATTCAAACCAGCTGCTTATGTGACCCATTTCTCCTTTTGGATCACAAAAAAACAAAAAAAAAAGGTGATCCATTCTGTGAGTCTTCCCCATGAGGAGAAAACACACAGTCTCACTGCCACAGGCCAGAATGCTGGCAATCGCTCCCAGTAGTTATTTGTGATAATCAAAAAGCACTACTGGGAGCGACTGCCAGCATTCAGGGCCACAGTGGTGAGACTGTTAGTATACTATTGGCAGCACCAAAAGACAAGGGCACTCGGGAGGGGAGTTAAACAGTCAGTCCCTCTGCCTCTCAAGTCATTCCTCTGCTCTGAGTGCCCAACCCCCCCAACTGATGCACATCCTCTGCCCCCAGCGGTGGTTCTGCATTCTGGCGCCAAGCAGCTGGAGTGCATGCACAGGGTGGACAGCTGCTCCAGCAAAAAGAGTGTCATGAATAAGTGTGGGGAACTCTCGGAAAGAAGAAAAAAAAAAGAAGAGTGTAGCCCTCGCACTGCTGCTGTGAGCGAGTGGCGGGGGTGGGGGGGTCTATGTATTTATTCTTTGGTGCTCAGGTGTGGCCCACTAGATGCAAGTGCCTGTTCTCAGGGAAGGTTAAGCGATTTGCTCAGAGTCACACAGTATGCAAGTGGAGGTTGTGGCAATCAAACCTAGGTCTGTTGGAGTGAGGGGGTCCCAATTTATTTATTTATTCTTTGGTAACCAGGTATGGCCCACTAGATAAGGGTGCCTGTTTTCAGGGGCGACCTGGAAGCACTGTGGAGGTTAAGTGACTTGCTCAGAGTCACACAGAATGTAAGTGGGGGCTGTGAGAATCAAACCCAGGTCTACTGGATGTACCAAGTTCATTCACAGCTCGTTACTCTAACCCTAGGCTATACTGCCAATTAGGCTTGTGTCTCTGTACTGAAACAGATCACGCAAAGACCAAGCTAATTTTAATGGGAATTTTATTCAGGATAACTTTCTGTTTATACATAAAATAAAAAAATTAAAAATTAGTATTTTTAATTTTGCTATCAAAATGAGGCAAGTGCTATGCATCTTTACACCTTTTTTTTTTTTTTTTTTTAACTTTGTTTATTCATCCTACACCCCAGGCATCCTTCAGGAGTGCCCACACGGATCTCCACCTTACTCCCAACCTGAACCCACTGCATCTCCCAGACTCCCTTCCCTGAAAGACCACAGGCAGACCCGACCCCCGGTACCGTCTCTGGGGCTGATTCCGCCCTTCCCTCAGCGGCTACTCCTTAGTGCGAGGGGCCGACCTGTAAGTCATCAGGTCCCCCGGAGGGATTTCATGGGCGCATCTGGGCCCGTATTTAGGATGTGGGAGGTACACCGGGGCCGTCATCTCACCAGCGTACAGGAGGCATGTCTCTTTTCCCCACCTCGCTGGAGCTCTGCTAGCACGGCAACGTAGCGCCAGCTCCGCCTCTCCAGGCACCAAGGCCAAGCTCAGTTGGCGATTCCCCCAGCAACTGCTGGAGGTCGCCTCCATGACGAGCTGCTTCCCATGCCCTCCCCAGGAAGAGAGAGCAGTCCTCCGACACTCAATCTCTTCCCCCCTGCCGACCCCCGGCTCGTTCCCGAACCCAAGTCGCCGGTGTGGCGCGAGGTGTGGCGTCCAGCACCTCAACCCTCAGCACCACCGGGCTGGCTATCTTTGCAACTGACTAGCAGTTTTGCACGTGAAAGTGCTAATCAAGTTCCCCAGCTTATTTATTTAAAACCCTGCAATAAAGAATTAACAGTAATATAGAAAAGTAATGATAAATAGCCAGGCTGTGTCAGAATATTTCATTTCTAAATGGTTTCCTGGATACTGGTGAATTACTTCATCATTCTTAACCATATGGTCTTCAGATTCAACTCTCTCTAGACTTAGAATGGAAGTTTATCTATATGTGGGTTAAATTAATATACTACATATGCTGAACCGTAAATTTTATATCACTGAACTTCAGCAAGAAACCTGTAGTAACCATTAATTACCTAGTCTTTGGACTGCATAGACAATAGTGGAACCACTCCCAATGCCAAGGACTTGATTGTTCTACAAAAACAAAACACAAACATTTTGTCCGTTAACAGTAACGCATACACACAAAAATATTGAAATCCACTAATGTGGTTATAAAGATAAATTGAAATTATTGTCAAGGAGGCTCTTTAATGCCACTGTTTGAACTCAGATCAGAAGGCATGCCTCGCTAAATATGATAAGCAGTAATTATATAGGAAACTTGGTGATGTGGGCCTGGATTTTGCAGCAATGTTTAAAGAACCTGTCTATTGCGCTGGGAAACTTGCTGGTTCTAGTTCGTATAAAACACTTTATCTTTTCGGTTATGAATAATATCCGTCAACGTCTTCAAGTTATCTTTCTGCAAACTGTTAATCAAGCACATTGCATCTGTAATTAATATTTTGTATGTTTTGAGTTTTGCTGGTTGTATTATATAAAGAGAGCAATTTGCTCAATATACTTACGAGGGTAAACAATAAGCAAAATGTACCAATATCCTACTGGCTAGCAAAGGAGGCCCAGGACTACACTGTTTAGACCCCCCCCCCACCCCCCAAATCCGAGTTCCAGAGATCCCTGCCACTTTAACAATAAATGCAAACTTTGCCCCACCTAGTTATCAACTTCGTTATTTGTTGCTTTGTCATCAGCTAAAATCTCTTGCCATTTGCTGGGGCTCACAATGAATAGTAAACATACACACATACAGTAACTTGTGTCTGCCCAAAGCCTTCTCTGATTAACTGGCACAAACTAGTAGTAATCTTTGTAACAAAGGCAAAAGTTGTTTGACATTATGACCAGAGTTTAACTTCTCTATAGTCTTTCTATCCTCTATGCTGTTCGAACCTCCCAGAGAACCAAACAGCAATGACATTCTCTCCCCGAAATGTAAAGCACTTTAGGAAAAAAGTCTGTGTAAAAACTGATACAGAGAATCGAAAGTCCTTCCTTCCTACTTGTGGAAATCCCACAATCTTGCCTCAGTACTGAGCGAATACCATAATTAAAATTTGCTTTTATATACCAAAGAACACTGCAAGGCTTAGAATTTGTAATATAACAAGCAGTTTTCATCTCATTTGGCAGACAGGACTGAATTCAGGTAAACATCATTCCCCAGTTCCTAACCCTGAAGATCACACGAAAAGATCAGCAAAGTGGATCACAAACTCCTTTGCTCGCATGGCAACCTTCTTTTTACTGAAAGAGCCCCATCCCCTGTGTTGCTGGTCATGCTGGAATTTAAAAATCTAAGCCCATTTTGTAAACTGCACAATACTGACATGAGGGACTGTCAGTCTCCCATATACCAAGTAATGGCCCCCCGCCCAAAAAATAAAAACGGGAGGGGGAGTGTGGGAAATTATATAGAATAAAGTACAGGGTGGTGTGTGGCTTGAGCTCACACACACACACACACACACACACACACACACACGGGTTCGATGCATAAACCCGTAGAGCGAAGCTCGAGGGGTTTATAGAAAGCATCTAACCCAGAGGGTGTGTGTAAACTTCGAGTTTACACACCACCCCATATTTTATACAACTGCTGGCTCTTCCTTTTTGGCCACAGCAATTACATAAAACAACAGACATTCCAGTATGGCTGCGGCAAGTGGTTGTTTTTATTTAAAGGTTTTTAAATGATTTTGTTTCAGGTAGTCACTTACAGCAGAGTCCAGTGGCAGTTCCGTGTCCGGTGGAAAAATGTGGCGCCAGCAGTCCAGGAAGAAGAGCTGCGGCATGCACAGAGTGAGGGATACCGTGCATGTGTTTGCCATAATAAACACTCCTTTATTACAGCAAACTCCAGTTTTTGCATGACAAAAAAGGAAGCGAAATTTGTCAAATTATTTATGCATTATCTGAATCACCACAGTGCACCTGCAATACCAAGTTATCGCATCAATGGTGCTGCAGCCCAGTGCTAGCAGTACGTACCAACAACATGCTCTGCCTGCTAAGAATTTGGCAGTGCAGGTAAAAAACAAAAACAAAAAAAACTTTAGTGAATGGGGTGATTTCTGATTTTTTTTTTTTTTTTTATAAGTTAATGAGGATTTTGACAAAAGGCTAGAAAGAGTTAGGGGGAGGAAGGGAAGCAAGTGGTAGGAAGTCCAAGTCTGTGAACCAGGGCTGCGCACAAGGAATAGGTTAGGTATACCCTATTGAAACAGAAAGCACACCAATGTAACCTCACAGGAGAAGAGGGACTCAGCCTGCCTAAAAGGCAGGCGTTGCCCAACAGCATGTCACGGGGGAATAACAAACCCCAAAGTGGGCATGAGGAAGGTACAAATGGTGTGTGATTCAACTGTGAGAACACTGAAGGAATTGGGTCTCATGCCCAATGGGAAAGAGGTGGTCTGCTACTTTCCTGGTGTGACAGCAGACAAACTTATAACCAGGGGGGTGGAACTCCTCAGGAAGGGGAATGGAAGGGCAGATCCAATTGTGCATGTTGGCACAAATTATCTGAGCAGCAGAGCATGGAACAGGTAGTTAGGTTTATGTGCTCTGGGGAAGACAGCAAAGGAGAGAGCAGGGCCAGTAACCTTCTCTGAGATGCTATAGTGACTATGCCTGAACGAGAGGGCCTAGTTCTGTTTGTTCCCTCCAATTCAATGCATGGCTAAAGGCAGGGCTCTCGGGGACATGGGTACCCATGTCTTTTACGCACATTTTGTGTATCGTGACGTTCGTTTTTTTTTTTTTCTCTTTTCATAAAGTCCCAGAGATGCTCATTCAGCAAGCCACAGGAATCCATAGTGAGCTCAGCCCCGCACCTGCACAGCTTGTAATGCAAAATCTGTACAGCGCTTAGGGCCACATTGGTCTTTATGGGGCCACTTAAAGTTCACTTTTTAATGTCTAGATGGTGAAGTCAAAGAATTAGTATATCGCCAACTAACAAGGCCCTGTTAGTTGAGCGTGGCAGTAACTTGTTTGAATTCAACCTCTAAAACATTAAAAATTCGTTTAAACATTGTCCCATAGAAACCAATGGAGCGCGCCTGCGCTTCCACGGCATCTTACATTACAAATATGTGGTGTAAAGTGACTCATGTATTTAAATAGAACCCCAAAAATTTACTAGGACTCTAACTTTAAGGGCTTATGGACATCACCCTCCCCTTTATTTTTTAAGCCAGCCCCGGATACCTGAATGAAAAATCCTACCGAGAACACTAGCTAAAGGGATGGTAAAGGCAGGAGGAATTTAAGTTCCTCAGGGACTGGAGCCTGACTGAAAAACAACCACACACAGGGCCAGGGAAAAAAAAAGAAAGGGGGGGGGGCAGCAAGAGCAGCTGTTGGAGAATGACGTACACCAACTCAAGGAGTCTCTCAGCAACTAAATGCCAGAACTGCTGCCACTGGTCACAGAAAGAAACCTTGACAAGGTGGCTGCCACTGAGACACTGGCAATCTCGAACCACAAAAAGGACACATTCATACCAGCATGCTCACTTTCAAGGAGGACAGAGAAAGGGGCAGGGGAGGTGCAGTAGTGCTGCATATAAGGAGGGGATAGCAGCAATGAAAACAGAAAGCCTGGTGAGTTGGAATGGAACAACTAGAAACTCTATGCCTAGCAGAAGGGAATGGGAAACAAATCAGGACTGGTCTAGAGGCCAGGAAAAAGGGGAGGCACAAATAAAGATGTTCAATTTAAGGAAGTAATAATGGGGACTTCATTACAGCAGATGTGAACAGGCAAGTTGCAAACATGTCAAGTACCTGGATCTAGCTCCTGGTAGAGGTATGCCAGGAAGCATTCCTAGTGCAACTGGCCCAGGCTCCAACAAGAAAAAGGGCTCTGCTGGATCGGATGCTCACCAACAGCAGAGGATCCAAAGTGTGGTAGTCCAGGAATGGCCAGGAACCAGCAAACACAAGTCAGTGAGGGCTGGAGGTCTGAACAGTGACCACACACGGGGCAAATACAGTAATGGTATGGGATTTCAAGAAGACAGATTTTGACAAAATGATGGGCCAGTTGGGAAGCACTGAGAGAAAAGGGCAGATAAAGGGTGTAAAGGAAAATGCATTAAAAAAAAGAATGCTAGAGGCAACAGAAATCTCAGTTATTTATTTAAAAGCTTAACCAGGAGGTACATACTGAGCTGAAAACAGCTCATTACCAGATGTGTCCTGGGGGAGAGGGGAGTAGGAGATGGCCAACAATACCAAAAAAAAAAAAAAAACACACACACACACACACACCCACACCCAGGTAAAAATACAATATCATTTCATAAGCAGCTAGGATTTCTTTTTTTTTTTACCACCTAGAGCCATGCCAGAGTGAGCCAGGGGTCTGGCTTGATTCTACAAGCCAAAACACGAGCCAAGCCCTGGCTACTGCAGGCTGTTTTATACACAGGAGTTGAATGCTTTAGACACTATAGTAACTGCTCAGGCTGACAAAAAATCCTTACTCTGACCATAACTGGCTCGGCTCGATCGTGGCTCTCGACAGCTTATAAAGGTCGAGCCAAGCCAAGCCAGGCACCAACCTCGAGCCTGCTCTGGCTTGCCTAGTTCTAGTAAATGAAGGTATCTAAAAATAACACACACTCTAATATATACAGGAAGGAAAAACAACAGAACAGTAAAAAGAGGGCAAGATTAGGGAACGGGTGAAAAGAGGAAGGGTCACAAGCAGTTGCAGGTAGGATGACAAAAGTCAGAAAGAGGAGACTTTAGGGAGGAAGGAGAAGAACCAGAGTGACTAGGAAGGGGAAGGAAGGACCAAAGTTTTGGAAAGCGGTAAGAAAAAGCAGATTGGCCAACAACAGATTTTCTAGAAGGGAAAGAAAGAGAATGAGAAGTATTGTTGTGGAGAGGGTAGGAGGAAGGAGGAGGGGAAAGAAGGGGATTTGAGATAAGGGAATATGAGGAGAGATTAAAGGCCCTCGATATGTAGTCGCTGGAGGAGAGGAGGGAGAGGGGGGACATGACAGAATCATTCAAGTACCTTAAAGGCATAAACAAGGTGCAGGAGGGAGACATCTTTCAATATAGGAAGGAGTACAAGAACAAGAGGGCATGATATGAAATTGACAGGTGGTAGATTAAGGGGAAATGTGAGGAAGTTCTTCACCGAAAGGGTGGTGGATATATGAGATAGTCTGCAACAGGAGGTGGTGGGAGCGAGCACGGTGGAGGGATTTAAACATGCCTAAGATAGGCATAAGGAAACCTTAGAGGTGGAACGGAGTAGTAAAAAGTCACAGACGATAGGGTCAGAGGATGCAAACAAGTGTAGGGCTTACGGGCAGACTGGATGGGACTTGAGGTCCTTATCTGCCGACAATTTATGTTTCCATGAGTGACAAACCAGAATTTGGATTAAAAAATAAATTAAAAAAAAAAAAGACAATGGGAAAGGCACCTAGCATCAAGAGAGGGTACAGAAAGAGCAGAGTGAAGACAGCAGTGGTGAGGACGAGAGGGACAATCTAAAGCAAAGCGGCAGAAAGAATGAAAAAGGGGGGTCCAGTCTGGCAAGGGAGGATTTAGGGGCACTACTGTAGACACCATAGTAAAAAAATAGAGAGGATCATTTTTAAGACAATTTCTCGGCAGGCAAGGCGCAGTATACTCACTTTATTCCTGTACAAAGCACCAAGCTTAGGGTGACGCTTTTGGTGAATTGCATCAATGTGCACAGAGAAATCAAGATGCCGGTCAAGGCAGACCCCGAGATACTTTAAAGGAGGAGATATCTTCAATGTTAGAACCATCAAGGGTATTAAATAGAGGGGGAGAAGTAAGTTTGGCAAGCCTCTGACTGGTACCAAAAGTCATAGAGACTGTTTTTTTGTCATTAAGAGACGGTTGGTTATCCTAGAACCAGCACTGAATGTTATTAAAATCCAACAGAAGTCTGGAGGTAAAGTCACGGGCAGTTGGGAGGGTATGGAAGAGAAATGGGTCAAAAGGCTCAGTGTGGTTCACAGTGAAGTAAAGAAGGAAGTAAGTTCAAAGAAGAAGGCGTTCACAAAATATCAGCAGAGCTGGTGGGGGGTGGAGGGAGAAGCACTTGGAGGCAGCAGAAGTAGCTAGCAGGAGGGTCAAGGCAGAGACAGAACACTGGCCAACCAAGGGTAGTGAATCTCTTTAGGGAACGCCGGCAGATGTGAAAGGTCAAGGGAGGGGAATAGTGAGGCTCAAGAGAGAAGAAGGATGAGAAGATCAGGTACAACAAAAAGTGAAACTCAGAGACACTGAAAATAAATCTGTTCAGTATTCACTAGGGAGGATGGTCCACCGACAGAATACAGGGTGAGGAAGGAAGAGAGAAGGTGCACAAACAGCATGAGCAACATAATGAGGGAAAGGATGCTGGAAAAGCTAAAAGGGTTGAAAGGAGATAACATTTATGGAACTAGTCACTCACAACCTAGAAGGCTCAAGTAGGCTGCAGAAGTGACAGCAGCACCACTGGCAGAAACATTCAATTGCTTGCTGGCCAGAGGAGTGCTCCCTAGCAACTGGAGGGCAACAGCTGTGGTCTCTCTGCACAAGGGCAGAAAGAAACACGAGTCGGGGCACTACAGACCAGTTGGTCTGACATCTGTAGTGGGGGACCATACAGATAGCAGAACTAGTGGACTTCCTGGAGAGAAAGGGTACACAGAGCGCCACGTGGCATCCGCCATTAAAATATTACATGTGCATACCACTTACCACAAGGATGAAAATCCCCAGAACATAAGATATTTTACCAGAGCCAGCAAGCATTATCACAGTAAAGCAGAAATAAATAACTTATTCGATATTCTAGTCCCTGGTATAAACCACTTCAGCTTGTAAGAGATAAAATCAGGTTATTCAGGTTCCCTCTTCTCACTCCAAGTCGTCCGATATTGTTGGGCAGGTTGCCGAGGACTCCACTTTTTCCTTCCTGCTTCTTGTGGGTCGGTATGTTGATAAATACGGCACCCACAGTGAATTCAGAGCCGAATTGGCATGAGGAGAGAGTGAACTACTCCAAGCTGCGAAGGAGAGCCCGCACTGTGTCGAATTTCTTCCTGCGGGAGTGGGTTGCAAAAGGCAGATCCGGGAATAAGTGTAGTGTTGTGTCCATATAGTTAAAATTGTGCAAGTCCTGGGCCGCCTTCAGTAGCAAGTCCCGAACTGACACCCCCGGAGTTACCATCAGAACAGTATGCGGCAGAGCTGGTTGAACGGGTGCCGCCCGGGGGGAGATCCGATATGCCCTGATGATTAAGGGGGCAGCTCCTGCTTCTTGTTCCACCTTAACAGCACCTGGAAGACAGTTGTGCAGGAAGGCTGTCACATTCGAACCGTTGCTGCCCTCCAGTAAACCCATGAGGAGAAGGTTGGCAGCTCTTTGAGCATTCTCCACAGCTTCCAAATGGTAGCGTAATTGGCTATTTTCTTGAATTAACTTAGTTGTTGTAGTTAAAACTTTTGTTGCTTGAGCTTCCGCTGATGTCGCCGTTCAGTTAGCCTGCTCGATTTTCAGGTCCTGCTCCCCAAAACATTTTAAAAGCTCCTCCACTTTGCGATCTATAGCCTTCACCGAAAGCGTGAGGTAGTACCAGGGTGGATCACTCGACCCCACTGACTTAGTTGGGCCCTTGCTGGCCTGCTGCTCCATTGACGGCAGACTTTTGGAATAGCCAGGTCCCCCTTTATTCGAACAACCCATTATAAATTTTTATATCTGTTTGTTCCTGGCAATGAGAGGAATCCGAAGCCAACCCTTTCGGAGTAAGAAAATAAGTTTGTAGAATATTATCAGTGGTAATGTCCAAGGTTCGCAGAGCCAAGATAATACATGTCTTAACAGTGAGCGTGCTCTCCAGCACTCCTGGCAGCTGTTCTTCAACACACACACACAAAAAAAAAAAAAGTATAAGGTGATGCACAATGAGAAAAGCAACCCAAGAGTGTAGTATGAAATGTGTGCGTGTGTTTGTGTGTTGCGGGGCAGAAGCTGTAAAGCACTATGCAAAGAAAAAAGGACCTAGGGGTTATGATATCGGAGACTCTAAAATTCACAGCACACTGCAACAGAGCCGTGGGGAAGGCAAACAGGATGTTGGGATCAGGGTTGATCGGATATCCGTTTTTAAAATTAAATAACTTTGCTATTATCCAAGATTCAGGATGTTCAGATAAAGCTGCCAAAGATCCCAAATCCTAAAAACTACCCCTCCCCTGTCCAAGCCCCCAACCTTCCCCACAAACATTAGTAACGACCCTCCCAGTCACCCTGTAACCTACAACCTCCCCCCCCAACTGACCGTGCCAATTTGTGCACTCTTATAATAAATATAAATTGCTACAGTAATATTGATAACACCCTGGCAAACGACACAAGGTCCCTTTCCCGGAGTCAACAAAATACCACCCACCCAACACAGCCAGTAGCTTCACCACCCTCCCGCCCCCAACCCAAATACCATCCAAAGTACTCTTTAAACATCTCATCTGGGTGCTCAGATAACTCATCTGGTCCCACAGTTGAGTGGCTTGCACTCATCTTCACTCTGGTATTTATGAATGAAATGATGTCCTCCTATAGTCATCAAACCTGATCAGCTGACTGAGGAAGAGTACATATAGCAGAGCAAACAGGAAAACTAAACATGAAGAAGGAGCAAGATGGGAAAGGAGTCAGGAGGGAGGTGGAGCTTTGTTGGCGCAAGAGGAAGCACCACAGGAGTAAACTTCAAGGGCACAGAGCTACGCCGGACGTCCAGACATTGTGGGAAGCAGCAAGGATGGAGAGTGTTGTGTGCTAACACTAACAGCCTGGTTAACAAAAACTGTGGTCTCCAGCCAATGATGGCTGTGTCACCACTGGATGGACATGATGGCTCTTACCAAGACACAGGCAATACAGAATAAGAGTAGGCATCAGAGGTACCGGAGCACGCTATGTTCGGGTGGGAAAGGAAGAAGAAGGAGGAGGAGGAGTGTTTTACATTAAGGAAGGCATCTTAAGAGGTGGAGAAGGGGCAGAGCAAGGATCAAGATGGCAGCAATGCTGAGCTGCAGCTTGTGAGCTCCTTGTAGTAAGCACTCGTGCACCCCCCCCCCCTCACAAAAAGACTGTTTCTTTTCTGCTATTTCTGTAGGAGAGCTACTAATTTTTAAAGTGCTTGTTCTCTGGTCGCTTTTGTAAACCAGAATCCTAAAATTGTGAAGTACAACAGTTGGTAGTTAGGGAGACAGTTAAGGATTTTAGTGTGAGGCAGGGCAGGGGAGTGAGCCAGCCTAGCGAGTCAGATTTTTTGTTGGTTTTTATTTATTTATTTATTTTAGACAGTTCCTATAACCGCCGCACACCTACTTTTCTAACTGCCCTGGAGGATTTATGTGCGCCTGTGACACAACAACATTCGCTTTGGTTCGCCTTCCCTATATGCCCGACATTTATCATTGTCCGATTCTCAGACTGATCTTTGCCAAGCTGCTCTTCATGTTGAGGTGCTTTCTATAGTGGAGAGGCCGATTACTGAAGAAACCTAGAGTTGTCCCGACTGACGTTTGTTTCCACTGCTTGCGGAACAGGTGGTAGTTCTTGGATCCTCGATCTACCCGAAGGTGCCTCATTAAACACCATACGAGAGGGCCGATGGCGTGGTGTGGATCCTGAATGCTGCCCGGACTGCATTCCTGGGAGAGCACGGTGCTGCCATTCTTGCATCTTCCACGGCATAAGCGGGTGATCCTGCGGACATCTGGACTGTTTCGGAGTTTGCTTGCTGTCCATTTATTCATGTGGCTATACTGGGGAAAAAAAGACTCTGTGAACTGGATTGTTGCCCCGTTGGACCATCGATTGGTGGCTGGTCGCTGGACTTGGTATCATTTCTCAGGACCCCAGAATTGGTGGAAGTAGCTCTGGGGATATCCTGGGAGTTTATCCTGCATGGCTGGCATTTGGGACTTCTGCTCAGCCGAGTCATCCTTCTGCAGTGACTGGGGGGTGGCGAGTGGGCCCTCAGCCTCTAAGCAGTGGGCTGCGATTTTTACTTGAATGTGATATTTTTTGCACTTTAACTGTACTAAACTGTCCCATCTTGTAGGACTTACTGTTGCATGCGGACAGTGCTCTCCTATTTTCCAGGGACTCTGATCCCACGCTTGCTTTTGCTCTCCTTGGTTGTGGGTGAGGGGTGGTGGGGGTGCCGGTGGGGTTGGGAGTTTTAAGCTACTGTGTGCATATTGTGTAGATGGTGTTAGGCTAGTTCTTGTATTAGTGTGTGGCTGAATGAGTGAGTGAATTGTGTTTGTGAATTTAGTCAGCCAGAACTGTGTTTTGTTTGGGAACATCATAGTCAGACAGGATGTGCTTGGGGAAGGGTGAAGGCCTGGGGCATGCTAGGATCATGTACTGTGCCGTCCCAGCTGCTCGATCTGTGGCACTTCTCCAACCTCCTAGTTTCCATCACTACAGCTCGTCGCTGTTGGGAGATCGGAAGTAGGAGGAACCGCATTGATCAACTGTGGCAGGGCTCCTCGTGCACGCCAGTAGGGGGCAGGATAGGGGTGGTCAGGTGCAGAAGGCGCCATGGGGTTCGACGGGCCCAGGGGAGAGGACAGACGTGTCTGGTGCCCATCACCAGGGTTTCCACCAGACCAAGTGGGCAGGTAGCTAGAGGGGCTGCACTGTCCACCAATCCTCTGCAGGCTGTGCTTTACAATGCCAGATCGCTTTGACACAAGACCGCAATTATAGCGGACTTGGTTTCGTCAGTCGATCTGGCTTGCATCTAAGGGATCTGGGTGGGTGTGATGCTGGCCTGGTTTTGGGGCTGCCACCCCGGTACTCTGGGGGAGTGGCCATCTGCTATAGATCAGAGCTGGGATTGACTGTACCCAGTGAGAAGATCGGGTTCTTTGAATGTGTGGCCGTTCGTGGGGTCCGGGTGCAAGCTGCAGAATTCTCTTGATTTAACCCCCCCCCCCAGGTGACAGGAAAAGTTACTACCTATTTTTATTTATAACAGAACCCAAATTGCTGTCTCTAGTGTACTAGATGGTTTAGCTACATCAATGTATAGGACATGTAGAGTTTCACACTCTTATGAATTGTATTCCTGGTATTTATGTACATACATGTATAGCGTTCCCTACGTCGATCTGTACTCTATGTAACTATGTCTGTATTTGTACATACTATTTCCTGACGAGGAACCTTTGTAAATGAGTCCCTGACTCAAAGGTTTGCAATTCTGATTTCTACCAAAGAAAATAAACTGTCTGCAGGAGGTAGCAGACTTCATAGTCTGCGAAACACTGGAGGCCCCCAGATGTTTAATTCTGGGGGACTTCAATGTTTGGGCCGACAAAGAATTATCTAGGCTTGGTTACCTCCTCCAGCCTATGTCATCTCTGAGCCTGTCGCAGGAAGTTTCCTCCGCGACCCATCAGGGCGGTCACATGTTGGACTTAGTCTTCTCACTGGAGCTTGAGATAAATCGTGTCAAGACTGATCAGGTCGTTTGGTCCGATCATTGCACGGTGGAGTTCTTGTTCAGGGCACAACCCCCTCCCAGCGTTCCGCTTGCTGAGATGGTAGCTACCACCCTTTGAGGGGTTTTACTCGAGGGTTTTCTGGCAGTGGCTGACCTATCTAGTGTGGGCAAAGCATGAGAGAAGGGTACGTGCTCTGCAGTTACCACCTATAACAAGGTGATGTCTGACGCGTTTGACTCAGTCGCACCGGTCCATGTACGACCCAAATCTTCTCACTTGAGGTCCCTGTGGTTTGATGGGGAGCTCAAGGTGATGAAGATTTGGGGTCAGAGGTTAGAGCACTGCTGGCGCAGGACTGGCCTGGAGGCGGACAAGCTGGCCCTGCATCTTCTGTATGGTGAATACTAGGGGGTAATCAACCACAAGAAGGCAGAGTTCCTGTCTAGCAAGATTGCTGCTGGGAAGAATCGAACAACTGTGCTCTTTCGGACTGTAGACAAGCTATTAAATCCAGCCTGTCTACAGCCAAAAAAAGCCTTTTCTAATGCTTTATGCGAAAAGTTTGCTTGGTTCTTCTCGGATAGAGTGTCCGCCATCAGGTAGGGAATTCCGCCAGTGAGCCAATCTTTGGCCAACAGTGATTGCCTTGGGCACCCAGAAAGCGCTCCATCTGGTTGGGGCATGTTCAGACCAGTGAAGGTGTTTGAGTCATCAAGGTTGCTTCCAAGCTGAGGCACACATATTGTGAACTGAACCGAGTGCCAACACATTTCTTGATGGGATGTGTTGACTTCCATCGGCCTGGTGTTTGCCTCGATTGTCCGGTGCTCCTTTTCAGAGGGAGTCTTTCCAGATGCCTTGAAGGGAGGCACTGGTGAGACCCCTTCTGAAGAAACCATCTTTGGACCCTGACGTCAAGGCAAATTGCCGCCCTATCTCTAACCTTCTATTCTTGGGTAAGGTTGTTGAGAAGATTGTGGTGCTTCAGCTTGAGGAGCACTTTTTGGCCTTTGATTTATACGGCCTCTCCAGTCTGGGTTTCGAGCGAGGCATAGCACAGAAACTGCTGTTAGTTCGGGTACATAATGACCTTCTCAGGGCAAGAGATCGAGGGGAAGGGACAATTCTCATTCTCCTTGATTTCTCTTCAGCTTTTGACACAGTGGACCACTGTGTGTTACTTGACTGCCTGAGGGAATTTTGTGGACTCGCCGGCACAGTCATCTGCTAGTTTGAGTCATTTCTCACAAACAGGAGGTAAAGGGTAGCGATAGGGGATTTCTCCTCCTCCTCCCCAGCCTCCTGTCTTGTGGAATACCTCAGGGTTCGGTCTTGTCACCAATGTTGTTCCCCATGTGCATGCTGCCCCGGGAAGGCTCACTTGGAAGTACAGCTTGGATTTTCATTGCTATGCCGATGATACCCAGCTGTATCTTTCCTTTGCCCCACGACATCCAACACAGTGGACGTGCTTAACAACTGCCTTGCTGAAATCGATGACTGGATGGCCTCCAGCTGGTTGCACTGAACCCCAATAAGACAGAGGTATGGGTGGTGGAGTCAAACAGACGACGTGACAGGATGGCCTCGGGTACAGAGACAGGACTTGTCCTGGGATCTGTGCCTCTGAAGGCCTCCTCTAGAGTGCATAACCTGGGCATTATTCTGGACAGTGGACTGACACTTTAGGCTCAGTTGTTGGCCATTGTCTGTACCAGTGTTTACCATCTGAGGAATATCGCCAGAATTAAGCCCCTAGTTCCGTCCCTGGACCTTCCTACCTTCGTGCATGCCTTTGTGATAGAGGCTTAATTACTGTAATGTGCTCTACCTCAGGGTCTCAGGAGGTACCCTCCTCCGGCTTCAGCTAGTACAGAATGCGGCTGCCAGGTTGTTGACGGGGCAGTCTAAGTATTGTCACATCACTCCAGTGCTGCATGAACTGCACTAACTGCCAATCAGGTGGAGGGTCCTCTTTAAGGTGGGCCTGCTCACCTTTAAGGCCCTACATGGCCTGGGCCCTGGTTACCTGGAAGACCTTCTCATACCTGCTACCTCAGTCCGCTCCCTCAGTTCCTCCTTGAGTGGGCCTCCTTGCGATTCCCAGGATGAGGCTAAAAATGGCCGGTGACAGAGCCTTTAGTGTCGCCAGCCCCGTCCTGTGGAATTCACTTCCTCACTCTGTAACAGAGACCCCCCTTCGGTGGAAGTATTCAAGGCATGCCTCAAGGCCTTCCTGTTTATGCAGGCTTTTCTTGACCCTGTTGTATAAATATCGCCCTGTTCTAACTATTTATATTACATGTTCCCGATTTATTTTTATTTATTCACCAAGTCTTTATTACTGTAGTTTTAATTATTGTTGCTATTTATTAATGTGTTTTCTTTTGTTGGTCTGTTTTTATGTATGGCACCCTGAGCCTCAGAGATTGGGCGTCTTTAAATAAAATTTGCCTTGCCTTATCCTCAGAAATCCTGGTAGTACTTGAATACAAGAGTACGGAGACAGCGAGGGCTCAGGTGATTGTGGGGGTAGGGAAGGCAATTCGTGCTGGGTTGGCAAGCACAGAAGGAGAACACAGGCAACGGTCTGGCAAAGCGATCAAAAGGATGGCAGAACTGGGGGTGATACTGATTTGGGGGAACCTCAAGTTGCCTAATGTGGACTGAACACCCCAGCAGCGGTAAGCAGAAGGGACCAGTCACTGGAGGAAATGCACAGGAGGCATTTCTAAGCCACAGGTTACAGATCACCGCCAGGGAGGGGACCATCCTGGCTCTGGTCCTGACTACCAGAGACAGTGTGGAGTGAGGTCCGAGATGGGGAACCACTGAGGTCCAAAGATCACACAACAGTGTAAGTCGAGGTTAAACTAAAAGATTTTAGAGGGCCAATTTTGGAAAGATGAGGGTGGTGTTGGGGAAGATATTATGGAATGTGTCAATGATGATAGGAACAGCTGGCAAACGGGACCTGATAAACATGGGAATACTGGAGGGGACCAATCTCTGCACTAGGATGGTGGTGTGAAGAGTGGGAGAGGGAAGAAACCATTGCAGTTTTCAAAGGGTGCAGCAAAGGTAGTGAGAGGAAAAAGAAATGCAGTTTGCAGATACCGATCAAGTTAAGACAAAGGAGGACAGCGAGCATCAGGAAATGAGGAGGGCAGCAACAAGGTAATTAGACAAGCAGAGGCTGAGCTGAGGTAGCAGAGGGAGTTATTGTGACAAGGCATTCTTTTCTTTATATACGGGGGCAGCAAAAAAACTATGCATGATCAAGCTGACAAAAAAAAAAAAAAAGAGGCAGGATAGTTGAATGATAACAAGGATAAAGAAACATGCTGAACAATTACTCCTGCTCAGTATTAACAAATGAAGAATGGAGGCACACTGCTGGACTGCAACAGGAGTAGAGGATTTGTGGCAAGTGCCAACATATAGCCCATCACAGAGGAGAGGGTTCTGATGGGCCTACTGGCACTGAAGGTGAATAAACTGATGGGCCTGCAGGGGTTAAAATGAAGTTTTGCAGCCAGTTGCCAGTAGGGCTAATGTAACCAGGAAAATCCACTAGCCCCACACACTCTACCACTGGCCCTGCTGATGTACTTATCTGAAATGTTACCTTCTCCAGTACAAGTCTGCAGGGCTAGTTAAAATTAAAGGGAAACGTCCATGCAGGATTACATTTATCAATATTGTTACCAATGGAAATCTGCTTTACATAAGCTATTGACTGAACCCGCTACACTGTTAGGGCCTGAATTATAACCCATTTAGTTGCCCCTTCCTTTATAGCTGCAGGCATCCATTTTCTAAATCACAGGCACAGGAAATTACAACACATCAAGGGAAAACCCATATAGCCGATAAAGTGTTTAAACCAGGAAAGGCACACTAAGCTGAAGCTCAATTCCAGGTGCGATCTGAGAGCACAAGAAAGTTAAGTGACATGCTCAGGGTCACACATTAATGCAAGTGGGGACCGTGGGACTCAAACCCAGGACTCCAGGTGTGCAGCTCACAGCCTTAACCACTCCACTACACTGCCACCTTAAGGGTAATAGGAAAAGTCAAAAAAAAAAAAAAAACAGCCCCAGAGGATGTGAACTTGTCTCTAATCCTGAAGGGGTTGGGCCTCTTGATTAGCTGTCACAACCAGCCACCTAATAATTTAGTGATTGCACGTGGGAGCATCAGGGAAGTGAAGAGGTTTTATCTCACAAAGAAGGGGGCTACTGGAGATTTCCTTCTGGAAAGGCAGAATGAAACAGCTGGAATCATGAAATGAAAAACAAAATCTGTTTTATCTTCTTTTACTTTGATGAAAGAAAACCTATTTCTGGATGGTGTTCAAAATAAAGATTTTTTTTTTTGCAACCTTCAGAAGGTGTAGTGTCAAAACACGGGGAAAAGCGAGTGTGGGGGACGCCGGGCGGGGCACCATAGTATTAAGAGACAGTGATTGCTTCCCTTCTGAAATTGCATGCATTAAAGGGGCACTCAATGCTCATGGGCAAAAGTGAGGGGTGTCCACCCCACCCCCCCCAAACACACATACCTACAGGTTCTGGTACCAATGTTCAGAAGGGTCCTCTACTGACAGCCATCTATCCTATCATACACCAACACAAAACAATTTTTTTTTTTTACAACTTACTTACCCAGGATAGTCCAGCTGAGATGTGCCACCTCATTTCCAGTGAGGTCCTACTGCTATTCATTTATATTGCTAGGTGGACAGAAGCACTGGGAGGTTATGTGACTTACTCAAGGTCACACAGTATTTGACTTTACTGAGGTATGAACCTCATCTCCTTGGTTCCAAGCTTGTGCTGTAGCCACTGGATCACACTCCTACAAATGACAGAACAGGATACCAAAAAAAAAACACAACTACTTCAATGCTAATAAATGCTGCAACTAAATAGGTACAGATATAAAAAGGATTTACTGTGTTACCACAGTAGCAGAATATTCTGCAAACCACACAGGCACAAAACATTTCACTAAGCATCAAGGAAGCAGTATATCACAGTGGTTTAAGGCTCTGTGCTGCAACCCTGCAGACCAGGGTTTGAATCCCACAGTCCCCACTTGCATTACTGTATGACCCTGAGCAAGTCGCTTAACTTTCTTGTGGTCTCAGATCGCACCTGGAATCAAGCTTCGGCTTAGTGTGCCTTTCCTGGTTAAACAATTTATCGGCTGTGTGCGTTTTCCCCTGATGAGATGTAATTTCCTGTGCCTGTGATTTAGAAAATGGATTGCTGCAGCTATAAAGGGAGGGACAACTAAATGGAGTTATAATTCCAACCCTAAAAGTGTTACGGATTCGATCAACAGCTTATGTAAAGTAGATTTCCATTGGTAACAATATTGATACATTTAGTCCTACATGGACATTTCCCTTTAAAGGAAAATCTTACTAGCCTGATACAAAATTTACCCGCATTTGCCTAGAGGGCCAGTGCCAATTTCGAACCCTGGCCTGGATGGGATGCACACAAGAGATAAAGGAGACGAGAAAGGTTGGGGCTAAAGCACTGGTGAACTCTCAACTGCTCTCTGGAGTGGTCGACAGTGACAGAGGATTGGAGTACAGAACATGGTCCCACTACAAAAGAGTGGGAGCTGACATGAACCAGACAACTATAGACCAGTCAGTCTGACTTCTATAAGGGGAAACTGCGAGTCTATAATTTAAGGAAGGGATAGTGGAGTTTCTAGAGGTCAAAATCTGAAGATTTCAGATTGCAAGGATTACCGGTGAGAGGTCATAGCAAACAAAACTGACTGGATAGGAGTTAAGTAGTTAAAAATCTTGTACCCAAGATTTCAGCAAAGTTTTCGACTCCATCCCTCACGAGAAACTGTAAATAAGTTAGGCAACCTGGGGTGGGGGAGGGGGAAGATTATGGGCGGGAAAAAACTGGCTGAGTGGGTGAACCTAGAAGGTGGTTCAAAGAGAGAGCCTTCACAGGAAATTGAAATTTAAATACCTGTAAATTTTCTTTCTCCGACTGCTGGTCTCCAGGCTCATAACTAGTGAGATGTCCTTCCTGGAACCAAGACAGGCAGGAAAAAGATCTCTGCAGGGGGACCAGATCCTCCCCTCTGCATCCTGTTGCTCTCAGTTCGTACAAAAGCATGTCCCCTGTAGTAAAACGTCACTGAAAAACAAGAAGAAATGTTAATATGCGGTTACAGCCTGGAAGAGCAGAGTCCAAACCCTCAGGCCAGATGGCCAACGTCCAACATTCTGGGGAGGAGCCCGGAGACCAGCAGTCGGAGAAAGAAAATTTACAGGTATTTCAATTTCTCTCTCCTAAGCTGGTCTCCAGGCTCGTAACTAGTAGGATATACTAAAGCAGTACATCCCTTTGTTTCCCAGGTGGGAAGAATGTGAGCAGACCATTATGGCTCCCCCGCCTAGGAGGGACCAGGGTCCCCAGTCTACGGAGGGACCAGATAACCAAGAGATGCCTCAGTGGAGGTGAACACATCCCGTCCGTAGAACTTGCCCAGGAATGGATGGATATCCAAATGGCCACTCGGGAAAAGACTGCTCGATTAAGCAGACAGATACTTTATTAGAAGAAAAAGAAGGGGTCTTATTTAGGGTTTAAAAAAAAAAAAAAAAAAAATTGTCAGTGTGTGTTCTGTGCTGTGAAGGGTACTGTATCAACTTACTTTGCTAAATCAGTAGGAGGAGAGAGAGCTTAACTGGGGGTGTGGCTTAGACAGTATAAAAGCAGGTAACTCAAATTACAACTTCCTGTTGCTAGCCTTTTTCTTACTAATTGCCCTCCATCCCACCCACCCACCCAAAGCCAGTTCTACTTTTATAGCCAATTGGATTTGACGGACAACAGGAACTTCCTGTTTGGCAGTAGGAAGGGAAGGATCAGAGAGAAACATTGGTGTTGTCAACCCTAAAGGAAAAAAGTAGCTCGCCCCCCTTCCCCCAGCTGTTGGTGGTCTGCCACTGAGCAAGGAAGAAGGGGGCTACTGAAGAATATAGGACGTTGCTGTCCCAGAACAGAAAGGGTTAGAGCTGTAAGGAGAGGAGAGAGTAAGCATACAGAGAAACAGGAGAGGGGACACAAAATAAAGACATGCTAGGAGTGGTATAGTGCAATGGCTGTGGGGCAGCAGTGTTCCGGGAGACATTCTGGAAGCTGCAATGCTGCCCTATTTGCACGTACCTCTCTGGTCTGAGGGAGGAGGTTGCCCATCTCCAGGCTGACCTGGCTAGGAATCGTGAAACCGCCTCCCCCACCCAGGGACCACCAGGGCCAATGCCACTACCTCAGAGGTTGCCAAGAAAGAGAAGAGGCTGGACCAGGGTGGGCTCAGGGAGGGAGAGGGTGGTGGAACAGAGTTGCATCCCTCCAGCTGTACCTCTCCACAATTCATGTGCTCTTCTGGTGGACAGTGGTTTCTCTATGGAGGCACCTGCAGTGGAGACCGAGGAGGATGCTGGGAACCTTCACAAAGGAGACCCACAGGAGGGTGGCATGGGACCCCACAGGGGAAGGAAACAACTCCTGGTGGGGGACTCAGTCATTAGGGGGGTAGAAATGGGGGAGGTAAGGTGCCTGCCTCGCGCCTTGGCTTGGAGGGACAGGAAACGAATCCTCAGAATCGTGGGAGCAGCTGCACGAGGGAGGGAGCTAGATGTCACTGTCCACCTAGGGACAAATGACCTGGCTAGGAATGGGATCAGAGCAGTGCAAGAGGAGTTTGTAGAGTTGGGGAGGGGCCTTAGACAAGTAGCATATACGGTAACCTTCTCAGAGGTACTGATTGTCTATGGCAAGGGTGTTGCTAGGATACTCCTCACCAGGGAATTCAATGAATAGTTGAAAAACTAATGTGGAGCTCAGGGTTTTGACTTCACTGGGGACTGGGGAGCCACCTGGAGGGATGCAAACCTATACTGGCACAATGGTCTGCATCTGTCCGGGGGGGGGGACCAGGATCCTAGGTGAGAGGTTTAAATGCTTCATTGGCAAGCATTTAAACTAGTCAAGAGGGAAGGCACTGAAAAGGGGCAGGGAAATCCCAGCCTCCCCCAACAAAACACAGTAATTAGTGAGGTAAACACCAAGGTAGAGAAGTCATTATGGAGCAGGACAGAGATAAATGCAAAAAAAGGCAAAGGCAGTAAGAACAGGAATAGGGCTAAAAGGGGCAAGGCCATCAAAAAGTGGAGGGTGATGAGTACCAATGCCTGTAGTCTTTGTAACAAGCTCCCTGAACTAGTGGCCTTGATGGAAGAGAGTTGCCTGGATATTGTGGCAGTCACAGAAACATGGTACACAGAGAACCATGACTGGGATGTCAACATACCAGGATACACAATCTACAGGAGGAACAGGGAGGATAAAAGAGGAGGAGGAGTAGCTCTCTATGTAAAGGAAGGGATCAAAGCAACAGAACTAAAGAGTAAACAGGGTGCAGAAGAGGCACTCTGGGTCACCCTGAAGACAGGAAATGGCACCACAATCCACATGGGGGTTGTATACAGACCCCCATCTCAGGGGGGAGAGAATGGACAAGGAAATGATAGAAGGCATCCTTAGAATGCCAGAAAAAGGGGAAATATTGTTGACGGGAGACCTGAATATGCCAGATGTTAACTGGAGCACCTTTGCTGCAGGCACATCCAAGAGCAGGGTCATTCCTGATGCCCTACCAGGGGCATGCCTCAGACAGCTAGTATTGGAACCCACTCGGGAGGGAGCAATCTTAGACCTGGTACTCAAATGGGGACAGAGAAAGAATCTCAGATTTGGAAGTGGGTAGCCATCTGGGAGCAAGCAACCACCAAACAGTGTGGTTCACGATAAACACAGCCATACAAAAGCAAGAGAATTGGACTTTAGGAGGGCTGACTTGGGGAAAATGAGAGTGTGCCTCAGAAAAGCACTAGCAAACAGGCAAGGAGGAGGGGTGGAGGAACAATGGGGAGTAATCAAAACAGCCATCACAGAGGCAACAAGCCTTTGTGTAAAGCAAAACAAAAAAACACAACGAAGGAAAAAACCGCTATGGTTCTCAAAAGAGGTGGCAGGGAAGGTTAAGGAGCAAAGGACAGCATTCAGGAAATACAAGGAAACACAGAAGAAGCAGGACAGAGAACTTTATCAGTTAAAGCAGAAAGAGGCTGGGAAGGCAGTCAGAATAGCAAAGGCCCACACCGAGGAAAGGATAGCCAACTCTGTTAAAGGGAATAAGACTTTTAATAGGTACATTAGGGAGCGAAGAAAGACCAAAGGAGGAATACGGAGGCTTAATAAAGGTGAGGGAATGTGGGCAGAGGATAACAGTGAAAAAACAGGTATACTGAATGAATATTTCTGCTCAGTATTCACAAAGGAAGGGGAGTGCCTAAACCAAACAAGAGAAACTCTCTGAAGACGGGGTCGATACCAGTCCATTTACAGAAGAAAGGGTTCTGAAAGAACTAATAAAACTGAAGGTGGATAAAGCAATGGGGCCTGATGGGATTCACCCAAGAATTCTAAAAAAATCTAAGGGTAGAACTAGTGACACCGCTGACTACTCTCTTTAACAAATCATGGGAGGATGGGGTGGTACCCGAGGACTGGAGGAGGGTGGATGCGATTCCTCTTCACAAAAGTGGGAGCAGGACAGAGGCAGGAAACTACAGACCTGTTAGTTTGACCTCAGTGGTAGGGAAAATGATGGAATCACTTCTGAAGAAAAAACTGTTGAGTACCTAGAGGCCAGTGGGGCACAAGACCCAAGGCAGCATGGATTCACGATGGGAAGGTCATGTCAGCCAAATCTAATAGATTTCTTTGACTGAGTGACCAAAGTAGTAGACCAGGGAGGAGTTGTGGACATAGCCTACCTAGATTTTAGCAAGGCATTTGATACAGTCCCACACAAAAGATTAATATACAAGTTGGCCAGCCTTGGAGTGGGTCCCAAGGTGCTAGCCTGGATAAAAAATTGGCTAGACAACAGGACGCAAAGGGTAGTAGTAAATGGAGTCCACAGTGAAGAAAGAAGGTTACTAGCTGGGTACCACAGGGTTCAGTACTGGGACCTGTCCTTTTTAATGTCTTTATAAGTGACACTAGAAGAACTGGAAGGAAAAGTATGCCTCTTTGCAGACGACACGAAGATCTGCAATAGGGCTGATACACAAGGTGGGGTAAAAAGAATAAAAATGGACTTGGCAAGGTTGGAGGAATAGTCAAATACATGTCAGCTCAGATTCAATGCAAAGAAGTGCAAGGTAATGCACCTGGGAAACAAAAACCCAGGAGAAGAGTACACAATGGGGGGTGAGTTATAGCAACAGTAAAAATGGAAAGGGACCTGGGGGTAATTATATCAGATGACCTAAAGGTGGGCAAGCAATGTGGGAAGGCAGTAAGGAAGGCTGGGGGGGAATACCAGGATGCATAGGGAGAGGCATCAATAGTAGAAAACAGGAAGTTGTTATCCCTCTGTACAGACAGTTGGTGAGAACCCATCTGGAGTACTGTGTGCAGTTCTGGAGACCCCATCTCTGCAAAGACATAGAGTGCAGGCTGTCCAGAGGAGGGCAACCAAAATGGTGCAGGGTCGTCACCAGAAGACATACGAAGAAAAACTGAAGGAGTTTAATATGTATACCCTTGAGGAAAGAAGGGAGAGAGGGAACATGATAGAAACTTTCAAGTACCTCAAGGGAATCAACAAAGTCCAAGAGGGTAGCATCTTTCAGAAAAAGAGATGTGCAAGGACAAGGGGGCACAATTTGAAGATAGAGGGGTGACGGCTCAGAGGTAATGTGAGGAAGCATTTTTTCACAGAGAGGGTTGTGGATGCATGGAACAGCCTCCCTGAGGAGGTCATGGAGTCAAGAACAGTGGTGGAATTCAAGAATGCATGGGACAGACATAAGGCAGTTCTAGTGGGGGTAGGAGGAAGTAAGCTGTTGGTTAACTAGGATCTGTAGCTTATCTGTTAGGTAAGAAAATGGGCAGACTAGGTGGGCCAAGCAGTCCTTATCTACCGTTAAATTCTATGTTTCTATGTTTGAATTCTTACTGCTGGAAGGCTTCTCCGTATTCCGCCTGGGAGGCAGCTACTTCTCGAGGTGAAGGTGCCCTCCATGGGCCCAGTATAGAAATCCCCGATCTTTTGGAAGGTGATAGAGAAGAGAACAAATTCATTTGTTCCAAGAGGCTTTTAAGGCTTTTTTGCCTAAGCTCGGCCCTTAAGGTGAGGGCGAATAGACCAAGAGCCGTACAAGGTCTTCTGCTCTCCCAACGTAAAGCTCGAGTGCTCTCCTCCAGCCCAGAAGGAGAATTTCCCTTTCCTTCTCGCTCTTAGGGCTAGGCCATAGAGCAGGAATATTCAATTCCTGGTAGCCGGGGAAGGGAGACAACTCCTTCAGTAGAAAAGATGGAGATGTTTGGAGAATCCTGGAGTTCTGGGGATATGCAGAGTAAGGTTCCTGAAGAATAGAGCTCCTATCCACTATACCTCGGGCTGCAGTGAGTGTGCTGAAGTGAGTACTGTATGAAGACGACTTTCATTGTGAGGATAATCATGGCCGTTTCCTTAAGTTCCAATGGGGTCTTGGTGAGGGTTCTAAGGACCCAGTTGATTTTCCAAGGCCAGAGGATGGCTCCACCCAACCCTGAGTAATCTTGTGCAGGAACCTTGGCTTTCGCAAAAATGGATTCTTGAAATTAGTGGAATTGGAAAAAAGTCGTAAATGAAACTGCCGGATCCCCAGTCTAGGGTGAAGGCATCCTATGCTATGGCCTGTATGACCCTAATTAGAGACAAGACAGGGGAACTTTGCGGCTTCACTAGCCAGTGGAGAACTATCTGTAGAAGGCTTCCCCATGCCGCAAAAATGAGGAAGGGGCCGACCTTTAGATCCCATCCTCCTGGGAGAACATCCTCCATGATGTTCATCTGACCTGGGATTTATACGACCATCAAGCTCACCCGGTGATGCTCTGCCCACCGGAAGAGCAAGTTCACCTGGTGATGCTCTGTCCACTGGAAGAGCACTAGGGTTTTCTTGTACTATCCGAGAGCTCAAGTCCCTCTCTGGTGACATGGGCAGGCCACTGTGGATCGATTAACTAAGGACGAGAGTATCCCAATTGGAGATCTGCGTTTCGGATCTTGGAATGTCAGACGGTATTCTTCAGGATGTTGATGTTGTAGTGGGTCTCAACCCTCGACTACATGCCCACACTGAAGGCTGGCATCGGTAATAATCCTTCTGGCAATGGCCTTGAATCGTGGGCTCCACCTGACCCTTAGCTGTTCCCATGATGGAGCAGATTTGACTGGCCATACGTTTTGAATCTGCTGGCCTGGACTGACCTTTGACTGGAAACCATGATGCAGCAGGTTCGACTGATAACCAGCGTCCATGGAACAGAGACTGCCAGGAAGCCCCTCGTCCCCGTAAGCTGTGTGAGGGTGTGGTCGGAAAAGCATTAGTCCGCTTGGTCGTTGCTGAAGAGAACCCAGAGGTCCCTGCTCTTGGCATTCGTAGGAAGTCTTTAATTTGGGATGTTCAGAAGATTACTCCTCAATGATTCAGGTGCCTGGATGGTGGAAGAGAGCTCTACTTGTGATCAGGAATCCTATGGGTAAGGGGCATTGGGTGACCTCAGTCACTGCCAGAGTTGTTTGCTCGTACTGCGGGGCACTGACCAGAGTGTCGCCCAGATAGAATATGTAAAAATGCACCTGCAACTCTGCTGAGACCAACTGATCTCCCCAATGGAATACCCCTGAAGATGGATGCAAGGGTACTCATCAAGAATGTCCTGTGGTGGATGAAGTCGCTCTGACATTTGTGGACCCACATGACTCAGCAAACTCCAGAACAATTTGGTGCTATGCTGGATAAACCGTAAATGTCCAGGTACCTTTTTTGCACTAGGCACTCACTGCTTGCTCCAGCCTGTAAGTGGACTGTGAGTGTTTGGAGAGTCGACATATTTTGTGCAATAAGGGTGAGAGTACCACAGGACGTGGGAGGATCCTTCTTAAAACTCTCTAGCACCCACTTGATCGTGGAGAGCCAAAGAAAGCTGGAAAGCTTGCCCCCTATTTGAGGATGGGTCTGTGACCTTTCTGGCATCTCAGATGCTTCTTTGTCTGCTGGGTGATAGAGATGACCCAGTATCGTCTGCCAAAGCAGATTTAATTTGTCCTACCCGAGTATGTATGGGCTTGAATACTCTGACTGGATCTCTACGTCCAGGGTCTGTACCTGCTCCTGGATTGTGGTAGTTAAGTTTTCGTCATTTCCCTGGATTCTTTTACAGCCCCCTTTAAAGACGATCCGTACAGGAGGAGATCTCCCTTGTAGGGGCATTCACCAAGTGTGCCTTGGTGACCTGCCCGCCTGCCATGCCTGAAGCCTTAGGTAGGTCGAGGCAAGGCGAGTTAAAACATGGCCTCTGCTGAGCATCTGGCAGCCTCCTTTGAGATTACTGCTGACAATGCAGAGAACAGTCCCGAGCTCTAGTTGCTGTGGGGTGGGCTTGATTACGTCTGGCTCGTCAGTACGCTGGAATGCCAGGATAGTGGCCCATGGTGTTGCGGCTCAAGCTGAAAACAGGTTGGCTGGGCTTGCTTATATCTGGCTCATCAGCACGCTGGAATGCCAGGTCAGTGGCCCATGGCAGTGCAGCTTATGTTGAGAACAGGTTGTCTGCAGTTGCTTTAAGGGAGGTTGTGGAGGACTAAAAGCGTCTCTTCGAGGGATGCCTCCACCTTCAGATCCCTTCAGTCCCACAGAGAAGCTCCACCCCGACGTAAATATATGTTCTCCCTTTTCCTTGGCAGCTGATGCCAGGCTGAGTGCTGGCTGGAGGTTTAAGAGTTGACGAGGGAGACCTCAAGTGAGACTCCTCACTCACCCGTCTAATGAAGTAATCTAGGTCACCCAAGGCTAAGTTTCTGAGTGGAGAGCCATCCGAGATAGAAACGCCACCCAGTAGCCCCCCTTCCCCTTGGGGAACTAAATGACCTCTGGCAGACTTGTGCTGCTAGTACGTGCCTTCTTCCTCTCCTATGGTGCCAAGAGGAGTAATGTCCCTCTGGTTCAAAGATTGGGAGTAGGCATGGGGTGGGCTTCCCATGGACCTTACGATCTATTAAGGAGATTGAGGCATGATGGCCAGGGCATGATGAGTTGAGAGCGAAGACCCTGTTAGGCTTACCTATTACATCCAGGGCTAAGCCTGCTGGTAAACCATGCTGCCCCTTGGAGGAGGAGACGGGCTGGTGGGTCTGGCTGCCTGGGATTGGTTCCTGTGACATCAGGGTGGATGTCTCTGGACCTCCATGGACCTTGTAGCCGCCGTTTCACTTAGGCATAGCGAGGCGGAGAAGGTGACTGGGGGCCTACATCTGTGGCATTGTCTGCCCCTAAGAATTTGTGCTTTGCTCCCGACAGCCCTTGCAGACCTTTTGTACTGGAGGATGGCATGAGCCCCTATTTAGAGTACCACAAAGGCTGGATAGTAAGGGGAGGGGGCACGCAATCGTTCTGGTCGTTTTCCCTCATCGTGCATCCCGGGGCCTGATGGGTAGGACACTCAGTAATGGGCTATAGAGTCAACTGCCTGAGCTCTCCTGGCCATCCAAGAGGGATGGTAGCGTTGCTGTTCCAGAGCCAAAATGAAGCCCCTGCTACTGTGGAGCGCTACTGCTCCGAGAATGCCCCCAATGAGGCTCCTCCTGAGCTCGGAGAGTGCCCCTGATGAGGCTCTTCCTGCACTGAAATGAAGCCCCTGCTAATGTGGAGCAGACCGCTCCAAGAGTTCCCACGAGAAGAGGCTATAGGGCGGCTCTCCAGAGCCAAAAATGAAAGTGCAGCGTGAGGGGCCCTGATGCCTGCCAGACTCAGGTGCTGGCGTTGGGAATCTGAAGTAGGAATAAGAAGCCAGATTGTCCAGCGTTGGGGCTTGAAAGAAAAAGTAGTAATCCTGTAGAGTGAATTCTGTTCCTCCCACCAAGTAATGACGGTTGGAGGGGTTGCATGCCTCCAAGCGCGGGAAATAGGAGCGAAGGAGTTCAGTCTGTGCAGCATGCATGGCTGAGACTGGGGACCCTCCAGAAACTATGAGGCAACACTGTTTAAGTTCCCCCTTGCAAATCCTCTTCTTAAACAAACAAACAAACAAAAAAAAAAAAACACAGACAGACTGCACTTACAATTTGGTGTCTTCAGCTCTGCCACAACAGTGGCAGAGCCCCTGCAGAGAACCTGCCTCACGGCAGGCAGGAAGTAAACTAGGAGTGACAGGATGCAGAGGGGAGGATCTGGTCCCCCTGCAGAGATCTTTTTCCTGCCTGTCACGTGATTCCAGGAAGGACCTCCCACTAGTTATGAGCCCAGAGACCAGCTTAGGACAGAGAAAGGGAATTTACAAGGGGGAAGGGGTGACCAGTTCTCTCAAACATATTGTTTTTGTGTTATTGGGGAGAAGGTAGAGAGACAGATGTGCCTCTTCACAGGCAGCACCGAGATCTGGGCAAAAGTGGACACCTAGGAGAAGAGACGGCGTTCTGTTTTCAGTATTTTTATATATCGCAGATATTTCCCTAGCAATAAATTAAATAATGTGAATCATCAAGAAATGATCTCTAAACAACATGAGAACTTTCTGGACTTCTTGCTAATGTGCATCTCTACTGTTTAAGAACTGCTCCACAAAGTTGGCCAGGGTAAACACCCACACATTCATGCCAAAGGTGCATATCCCACACACCCGCAGATGCCAGTGCACTGGCATCAGATACCCCGTTTGTAAGACACATAGAGCAGGGCACTGTGAGATATGGCAGTCCTCCAAAAGAACTCGTCTTGCCCTACTGGTTGGCAATGTGTGTACCTGTATAAGCACAGCCTTGATGTATGCAACATTTTTCTTTTAGCGGGCTGTGCCGAAGGGCAGGATGACGTAGAGTCATCTCCAGGTCTCACTTACTTCAATGGGACCTGGGGAAAGACTCTGCAACACCCCTTCCTGCAATGCAAAACCCTGTGAGCTGCAACACACACACACACACACACACACACACACACACACACACACACACACAAAAGCACACCGGTAAAGAAATCTGGAGCTCAGCTTACAAAAACAAACCAAAACAGAAAACTATCCTAGTCCTTCATCTTAGTGACTAGGCAGTTCAACAGCAGAAGCTGGCAACATCAGGTCCTGTTTCAGAATAGGTACCCTTGCTTTACAAGCAGAAATTCATAAAAACATTGAACATGTCAGCAGACAAGGACTGTGTGGCCCACCCAGTGTGCCCAGTTTATTCCCTGCCTATGCTGTCCCAGCATACCTAAAATGGTCTTGACAGCAACCCTCCACCCACTGTTTCTTATGCTTGTATTTTTGGGCCCTCAGTCATTGACAGGGGAAGGCCCCCATCCCCATGTCATCTAGGTCCCAGCATCAGCTGAGATCCAGGCGTCATGGGGCTCACGCTGAGTTTTTTCCCCTTGTGCGTCCCCTTTCTCAATCCTCCACGGCGGGGGCCAATCATGTGATGACCCTGGTGCACGGTCGGGTATGTTCACAGCCCTGACATACAGAGGTCCGCTGATCCCCGGCTGCCATAACTCCAGCCAACACGGGGGGTTGGTATGTACTGGAAACAAAGTCCCTCCCTCCCCAGAGAAGGCAAGCAGTCCCTAGGATACACAAGCCTTCTGCCGCCCCCAGATGACCCTCCGACGTCTGCTCCTGAACCCCAGTCGTTGGCAACACAGAAGTGGAAGCGGTTCCACTGCACAGGCTGGCCGGTAACCCCCCACTACCATTTTTATTCGCTCTTATTTGCCTAGGTCTACCTCGTGCATGTTTGACCTCAACCCCCGTTTTTTGTCCCCACTACCTGTTGGTGTTCCAAGTGTCCAGCACTCTTTCAGTGAACATGGTTCATTCTAGCAATTTTTTTTTTTTTTGTTAAAGCGAGTCAATGTCCCACAGGTACCTGAAAATAGGGGAAAAATTGCAAAAAACAGGTGACAGACTCAGAAATGCTGGTGACTCCCACTGGCAAGCAAGGAAGCAGGATTACTGGGTACCTACTGCCAATGTTTTTTTTATTTTTATTTTTTTATTTTTTTTAACCATGATACGAAATCTCTTCAAGACAGTGGACTAATGGCATCCGTCTGCTTTAAAAAACTGACACTGAGCAGATCCTCCTACTTGCACATGCGTTTTGGCAAGACTGTGTACCAGACGTGTTACAGAACAAACACACACTTTCTGCCTATGCTGTGCAAGTAGGCAGGCTGGCTTGACTGACTCAATTTCTGTGTTGCCGGCAGACCCTCCCTCTCATCCCCATTCTCGGTCATGACTGTACCTCCTTCTTCATTCATTCAAGTCCTCATGGGCGCTCTGATCACTTCGGCTGGCTGATTTTTAAGGACCTCCTGTTCTTTGTCTCCTCCAATCAACCATGGTCACAGGTACACTTAGGCTTGGGGTAGGATCTGCTGCATAATGCCATCTTTCCAATCATACCCCAGTCTGCTGCCACATACATGCGATTCTCGCAGAACTCGGGTGAGATGGCCATGCTTCATGTGCGCACAACTGGCTGAGGCAGGATAGGAAAGACAGCATGTCAAGTGTCCCATGACTAAAAAAAAAAAAAAAAAGGGGAGGGGGACCATTTTTGAAACAGTGTGCCATTTTCATGATCCCACACTCAAAAACAAACCCTGAGTGAAGCAGGGTTTTAAATATCTGGTATAGCACAGCACAACGCTAAGCAAAACAGGGCAATACTAACCATTTTCAGAAATGCTTAGCAGTAGACTGCTAACCATTTTTTGAGCGAGTCCATGGCACAGTACACAACATTAATAAAAACTATTTAATTTTTATTTTTTGCACTTACTCTTTCTACGTCCTTGGTCTGCATTTCTATCCACTCTACGATTTTTCTGGCCACTGTCCGGTCGTCCCCAGACTCCATAGGGCCCTTGCTTTCTTCTCCTGCAGCGAGGTGGTGGGAAGCCCCCCCCCACTCTCCCGTCAGGTCCGGACAGAGTTTCCAGCAATGCCCCCGAGGCTGGGGCGCCCGTGCAACAGCCATCAGCTGCTGCCGACCATGGACACCTTTTCCACCCGCTGGGGGCAGCAGCGACACTGTCGCGGCACAGCGACATGGTGCGCCGGTCCCGCACGCACCACATCAGGTGTCTGCTGCTCCACCCTGGAAGTTGTGGCTGCAAGTCATCGACCCCCAGCCTCCGCAAGGTGTCAGGCGCACCGTCACAAGTTCTCCCTCCTCGAGATGGAGAGCAGTCCTACAGACGCTCGATCCATCTCCTCCCCTCTGACCCATGCTCACTCCCGAACATGGGTCGCTAGTGCGACATGAGTTGTGGCAACCAGCACCACAAACCTCAGTGCTACTGGGCCAGGTTCAAACTATATAAATTTTTTTTTTTTTTTTTTTTAATTTATTTTGCTAATCAATCTGTGCCAAGTGCTATGCATTTTCACAACTGATTAGTACGTTCACACGTCAAACTGCTAATCAGTTTTTTCAGCTTATTTAAAACCTTGGTGAAGTAGTCCTCACATCCTTCTTAAATTTTCGACCTTCTTGCTTAGCTGTATGCCTTCTTCTTTTGCACTTTCTTTGGCCTGTCCTCCAGGGTGTACATATTAAGATCCCTCAGTCTCTCATCATATGGTTTCTTGTGCTAACCATGTACCATCTTGATTGCCCTCCTCTGGACTGTCTCTACGCTGTCCCTGTCTTTTCTGAGATGCAGTCTCCAGAGCTATACAGAATATTCCAGGCGTGGCCTCAACAACGATCTATACAGCGGTAAAACCACCTCTCTCCTTTTGCTTGTGATACCTCTCCCTACGCACCTCAGAATTCCACTGGCCCTGCCCACTGCCTTGTCACACTGCCCTGCAACTTTGAGGTCATCAGATATTGTAACACCCTAGGTCACTTTTCTTCCTACTGACCAACAGTATCCTCCCCCTCCCTTTTTATACTGGGCTTCAGGGTTTCTATGCCCCAGGTGAATGATTTTACACTTTTGGGCACTAAACCCTGCTGCCACACCCTTGACCATTCCTCAAGTTTCTATGGTCCCTTCTCATTTTATCCACCCCTCCTGTGTAACCACCCAGTAGCAGATCTTGCTGCCATATGCAAAATAGCATACATTCCCTTTAAACTCTTCTGCAATGTCACTTATGAAAATGTTGAACAGAACAAGCCCCGATACTTAACCCTGTGGCACCCCACTGGCCACTCTCTCCTCATTAGAGCAAGTGCCATTTATCACCACCTTCTGCAACGTATCCATTAACCAGTTTTTTTTTGTTTTTTTTTTTTTTTAAACCAGTTTACAATTCTGGCTCCCACCCTAGATTATCCAACTTCTTTATGGGTCTCCTATGTGGTACTGTGTCAAAGGCTTTGCTGTAGTCCAAAGAGGCCACACCCATAGTCCTTCCCAGATCTATTTGCCTGGTCACAAGGTCAAAGAACTGTTATTAGGATTAGTCCAACATGGCCTCCCCCTAGTGAATCCATGCTGTTTTTGGTCTTGCAACCCTCTGGATTAAACATATTTCACTGGCCTTTATTTTGGCATGGCCTACTTCTCTTCCTAACCTCTTACTGGCAACCAGTCTAACTTGTCATTAGTTTTCTATTACCCTTAAAGGGCAACATTACATTTGCCAGGTCTGTAAGTCTATCATGACTTGTCTGTCACTCTTTTCTCACTGAACTTAATTAAATTGAGATCTGCCGTGAACTGCCATCAACTATGCTAGCTGTGACTATAGTAGATTAACTCTGACCACCTTGTATACACACTACCCGACTGTTTAGAATTAACAAAGAACTATTATAGTTGCCACTCTTCTGCTTTCAGAAATAGGGCCAGATAAGCCTTACGATTCTCGTGAGACCAGGCGTCATAATGCAGGCAATTTTCTCGACCCCCCCCCCCCATATGTCCCTTCTCTTATTATGCCACATACACCTTTTTATGATATCTCAGCTTCCTCCCAGTGGTGCGTTTATAAATAGAAATATGGTAGAATGCCAAGCTACTTCCGACTTCCCTGATCGGTATTCATGTGCCTTCTTGTTCCCCAAACTGGATCTGGCCTTACATCTACCCTGGCTGGCCGGTACCTTTGAAAGTATTTGGTTCTTGAGGGTGTGGCACCTTCCACATATGTTCCACAGTCCCCCATGCATTTCACGACTAGGGTCTTAATCTATGCGACATTAGGTCAGCTTGACACTAGTTTTAGGGACCCATCAATTCCTTCCAATAATCCTCACAAACGAGAATGGTCTAGAACACTTCGATTTCTCCTAAGGGCCATCAGGAAGCTACTGCTCCCTTTTACTGCTGTGCTCAGGCAATGTCAAACTTAACCCTGGTCCTCCAGCAACTATCACATCCCCTGCTGATCTAGCTAGTCTTAAAAAGGTATGAGCTTTATGCACGTCAATGCGTGCAGCCTATTAAAGAAATGTACCTCCATTCAGGCTTGGGTCTGCCATACCACACCCGATATATTAGTGGTCACCAAGTCTTGGCTTAGAGCTGGAACTACTGATCAAGAAGTGAACATCCCCTCTTACTCACTGTTTAGAACCGACAGGTAGTCCAGAGGAGGTGGAGTGTATATATATATATATATATATATATATATATATATATATATATATATGTGTGTGTGTGTGTGTGTGTGTGTATATATATATATATGTATATTATTTATTTAATTTATTTATTAAGGATAAATTTCCTGTATCTGTCATTGACTCGACCGCTATCCAAAATTAATCTGAAAGTCTATCTCTCAAAGCTGAGATTTCCCCCACGGTCTCGCTTTATGTAGTTGGATGCTATAGGCCTCCATCGGCTGGATTACAGCTTTTGAACCACCTAACTAATACTCTGGGATCCTTGCCATCAGATGTGATAATCTTAGGAGACCTCACTCTGGACTGGTCTTCCAGTGCCTCCACACCCCTTAAAAACTATCTGTGATGCCTTTGGGCTATCTCAACTCATCAGCAAAGCTACTCGTCCAAATAAGAAAAATCCAAATAATAGCACACTACTGGATCTCATTGTGGTAAGTAAACCTCACTTATTTTCCCACGCTGGTGTATTCTTCTCCGTTATCAGTGATCAATGCTTTATCGCATGTGTAAGAGCTATCCCAAAATCCACATCTGCTTCCAAATTTACTAAGAGATGCCAACGCAACTTCGATCCCCGTGCTTTTATCGTACAGCTAAGAGACTCTTTGCATTGGCAGGACTTCTATCTAGTAAAATCAGTGAATACGGCATATGACATATTTCATGAAATTGCATTAGGGGCTCTGGATAAGCATGCTCCACTGACTAAAGTCCACGCCAGGAATAAATCATGTAAATGGTTTACAGCGGAGCTTAAGTCCACACTGCAAAAAATAGAGACGTGCTTTGGAAAGCGGCCCAGAAATCTAAGCTCTCAACCAATTGGATCTTGTTTAGGAGGGCGAGGAACCTCTGCACCAAGATGGCCAGAGAGGCAAAGGCAAAATTTTATCGCATGGAACTTGACTCTTCCTCAAAGTGTCCTTCCACATTTTAGAAAATCAAAGGATATAGAAGGCCACACCTCTGGAAATTCCTTACCTACAAAAATTACAGTTGGTACACCACTGTCTCTGATAGGCCTACCATCCTTGATCACCTCAACAATTACTTTGCCACCACAGGTCTAGCCCTCGATACCTCTCCTGCCAGTAATCTCTGCTCCCAACTTGATATACATGATCAAGAAGTCCCTGTCACTAACTCTACGTTCTCCCTGCAGCCTGTATCCTTGAAGGAGGTCAAAGACCTTCTTCTACAGCTGGATACTAGGAAAAGTGCTGGAGCAGACTTCCTTGACCCTTTTTTCCTGAAAAATTGGTCATCAGGTCTTGGCTGTGCCACTTACACATTTTTAATCCATCTCTTTTGCGGGGCGACCTCCCTCCCTTATGGAAAACTGCCCATGCGATTCCTCTTTTCAAATCCGGAGACTCTATGGACCTTAATAATTACAGGCCAATATCTCTACTCCCTATTCTGTCCAAACTGCTGGATAAAATTGTGAGAAATCAGCCCAGAAACTACTTAAAGAGTCCACAAATCTGCTTAACCCACTACAATCAGGTTTTAGATCACGACATAGTACCATCTTGGCACTTGCTAAAGTGACCAGTGAGTGGCAGTACAAATTGGATACTAAGAATTTTGTTTGAGCAGTATTTTTAGACCTGAGCACGACCTTCGATTCTGTTGACCACAACCTGCTCCTTACATCTCTCCAGAACATTGGTCTGGACCAACCATCGTTGAGATGGTTCTCTATCTTGCAGGTCAGTTTCATTAGGTTAAAGCAGAACAGAAACTTTCACCTTTAAAGCCCTTAATCGAGAGGCATACCACAGGGCTCCATACTGGATCCATTACTCTTCGCAATTTGCATTAACAGAATCTATGTCAGTATCAAAGCAGTTAACATTCACCTCTTCGCAGATGACACAGTGCTCTGTATCAGCAGACCCTCTCCCGGAGCAGCATGCAGTGACCTACAACATGACTTCAACCAGCTACAGCTTTTAAACCAGAAACTACTCCTAAATGCCAAAGAAAATAAGGTGATCTTTTCACCCTGTATTCATGCAGCCACCCCTATAAATGACACCCCAAATCATTACACTCCTAGGTGAACCACTGTAATATGTAGCAAAGTTCAAAAACCATTGACCAAACTGACCATAGACTGTCCTTCATTGACCACATAGAAGAACTGATAAAAAAAAGCTCAGACAGAGACTTGGTCTCTTTTATAGGATTAACCATTTCCTTTCGAGGGATGCCAAGATAAGACTGGTCCAAACCACCTTCCTTTCCCTTCCAGACTGTGCAGACTTCCTCTACAATCAAGGCCCTGCCACTGCACTTACGAAGCTGGACATACTCTACCATAGAGCCTTAAGGTTTATCACTAGTCTCCCATACTCAACACATCACTGTTCCTTATATTCGACTGTGGGATGGTCATCTCTTACGCACAGGCAACAGAGAGATGCCGCCCTCTGGACCTTCAGAGCCATTACCAAGAAGATGCCCCAATATATTTCAGACTGTCTGCCACTAAGTACGATAGGCAAGTGCGTACTGAGAAGTGCCTCAAAATTTCTCTGACTGTGCCCAAGGTCATATCACAATTTGGTAGGGCTTCAATAAGTTACAAGCTACCTCTATTGTGGAATAAGCTGCAAAGAACATTGAAATTGGCCCATCTCTTTACTTTGGCAGCTTTCAAAACACTTTATGCTCGTTCTTTTAAAGAATCCGGCAATTGCTCCCGCTGATCCTAGCCCTATGCTTAAACGTGGAATTAGAGCCTACCACATGCTGTCCCTTTAACATCCTCTTCCCCTCCCTTCTCCAACCACATTTCACTATCCCTTTTATTCCTACCATAGATTATTGTAAACGTATCCTACGGTTGTACCCTACAGGTGTGAATGACTTCCTCTACTAACCCCCAACTTGGTGCTTGTACTTAATCCACTCTGCTACGCCAATCCCCAGTATTCTGTGACTTACCTTTGGGCTCCCCTCCTTCCTCCTATCGATATCTTTACACCCAGTTTCTGTTCCCACGACCTCCTCTTCCTTCCTCTGGTATCCTCCAGGCTATTGTGCATTGAGTGCATATTACATTAATCACGGAAACTCCTTATATATTTTGCAAACATCATCGTCTATGCCTTGCAACTATTATCACCTTGTTCACTGTAACTGCCTCTGGCTCAAACTGGTTTTTTTTTGCATGTTTGTTTTTTGTAAACATTGTGTTATATCATGACTATGTATTCTGTCCAGCTCCATCTTGAAAATGAGCATTGCTCAACGATGTTTGCCTGACAAAATAAAGATTTTGACTGATTGATTAGTTTCCCCATCACTGACATGAGCCTGACTGTCTATAGTTTCTAGCCTCCTCTCTCCTGCTGCTTTTATGAAGTGGAACTACATCAGCTCTCCTCCAGCCCCCTGGAACCTCTCCCATTTACAGTGATATGTTGAATATGGATGACAGTGATGCAGCAGGCTCCTCCCCAAGTTTCTGTGGCATCCTTGGATGCATCTCATCTGCTCCCATGGCCTTATCCACTTTCAGGTTTCTGTAAATGGACTTTGCTCATCTCTCCCCCCCCCCTTCTGGGTTCTTGGTGTTCCTTGTTAGTCTGTTCCCCTCCCTCTCCACTGTGAAGACCTAACAGAAACATCTTTACAGGATGTCAGCTCTTTCCTGATCATCCCCTGCACAGACACCATATACAGACTTCCATATCCTCACTATTCCTCCCTTTGCCTTCCTCTTCTCACTTATGTACCTGAAGAAAGTCCTGTCCCCTTCTGCCGCTCCACTGGCCAGCCTTTCCTCTGTCTATGCTTTTGCTCGCCTCGCTGCCCTCCCTGCTTCCCTCTGTTTTGCCTGGTACTTCTCCCTATCCGCCCCGTCTCCTTTATACCTCCTAAATACCATCTTTTTTCTTTCACTGTCTTGGTCACGTCCCTAGAGTACCACATTAGCCTTTTCACCGCCTCTATATTTTTCCCCATCATAATAAAAAAATGTTTCCTGGTGCTACAGTTGCATTTTTTTCCCCTTTTTTTTTTTTAATGCACCCAAAATGTTTTCAAGGCTGTTTCAGGCGTAAATAAATCTATATGACTATTATGAGATTAGATTATGTGCACCTAAGGATCCTACTAGGATGGCAGTCAGGAAATAATTTTCCACAATTGCAGACCCTGACATCTTTCAAGATGCTCCAAGTACAGGTCCATCTGTCTTGGCGACTATTACTTCTATATTAAAATTTTTTTCGATCTGTATGTACTTTTGAATTGTTTCAATGACTTTCGGGATTTTTTTTTTTTTTAGGATTTTTAAGTACTTCTGTACCAAGCTGACCAGCTCTCACTACCGCCTTGAAAGCAGATAAGGTAAAAACAGTAAAGTAACCAAGGCCCCTGGAATTCTGCAGTTCTGCGGTTGCAGAATTTGCCCCAGAAGTTGCATCATGCCACAAAATATATATAGTGCCGCAGAATCCATTGTTTTTGGTGAATTTTCATATAAATATACTGTTTTTCCATAGTGTCAGGCTTTCTTTCCCACCTCGTTTATCCTGAAGCCCCTCCTCTATGCTCAGCATATGATGTCATCGATGACATCACATCACATTTAGCCAATGACAGGACTGCATTCTGCCAGAGAAATGAATAAATCATGCCGCAGAAATCAGAAAATGCTGCCGCAGAAGTCAAGGAGCCCTGCCGCAGAAATCAGAAAATTCTGCCACAGAACACCAGGGGCCCTGAAAGTAACCCTTACATTTCTTTCTTTTGCTATATTCTCACCCATATTCGACATCAATAAGGTGTTTAAACAATGGCATGGAATTTTTATGGTTTATACATTCCAGTTTTTTAGAATATCAGTTCAAGAGTGTCCTGATACTAATAATGTACACTTCAACTTTGAAATGGTGGAAAAAAATATAATTCCATCATGACAAATGTTGTATTCCTGTTTCATTTCTTTCTTTCACACTTGACAAATAAAAAAGAATACTATTAATAACTATTCAAATGAATCTGACCCCTTACTAATTATTTCTGGCAACAGAAATTAACCAATTGTGTTTCTTAAAAATAAATAAATAAAAATAAATAAATAAATGCTCTGAAGCCCTCCACCATTAGCTTACCTATACCGAAGGTGGCTATTCGCAGATGTGTTCCTGTTTGCATATTCTGAAGGGGAAGGGATCGTAAATTACCATTTGAAGGAGCTGGTGGCCAGATTCCCTCCCCTTCCTGGTGCCAAACAAGTTCCGCCTCCAACGTTTTGTGACATAGAAGTTTGTAACATGCAGGGATGCACTCCACTGCTATCAACAAGACCGTAGTTTAAAAAAATATATATATATGCACTACTGGTCAAAAGTTTTAGAACACCCCCATTTTTCCAGTTTTTATTGAAATTTAAGCAATTCAAGTCCAGTGAATAACCTGAAATGGTACAAAGGTAAGCGGTAAACTGCTAGAGGTTAAAAAAAGCTTAGGTTAGCAAAAACTGCTTTAGAGAAATTGCAAAGAAAGCCAAGGTGTCAGTGAGTACAGTTTCCTACACCATCAAAAGGCACTTGGAAACTGGAGGAAACTCTGACAGGAAGAGGTCTGGCAGACCCAAAGCCACAACAGAATCAGAAGACAAGTTTCTGAGAGTCAACAGCTTGCGTGATAGGCAGCTCACAGGACAACAGCACAGGTGACTGGCACCCTGAACCAAATGGGCTACCACAGCATTTTGCAGCGCCATGCAATACCCTCTGGTCACGCTAGTTGGTCAGGGGTTCATCCTACAGCAAGATAATGACCCAAAACATACCTCCAGGCTATGTCAGAACTACCTTTGAGGAAAAGAACAAGACGGTAGGTTTCAAATCATGGTATGGCCAGCACAGTCTCCAGACTTAAACCCCATCGAGCTGGTTTGGGATGAACTGGACAGAAGGGTGAAAGCAAAGCAACCTACAAGTGCAACACATTTGTGGGAACTTCTGCAACAGTGTTGGAAGAACTTCCTAACATTATTTGATGTCCATTGTAGGAAGAATGCCACAGTGTGTTCGGCGGTTACAGTATATCTGCAAAAGGTGGCTACTTTGATGAGTCAAAAATTTAGATTAAATTTTGTTAAACAAAATGATTCTATGATTTCTTTTTTATCTCCAATTGTTTATGTGTTCTATGCTTTAATTTCAGAGTACATTGAGACATTAACCTGTGTAAATTTCAATAAAAACTGGAAAAATGGGGGTGCTCTAAAACTTTTGACCGGTAGTGTGTGTATATACATACATAAATTATATACATATACCTATATACACACACACACACACACACACACATATATATATATATACACACACACACACATATATGTACGCATATATCACACCAGCAATGGGCTGATAGGGAAGCAGACACATCTGCGTCAGTAGCTTAGTTTTTGTGGATTTACATGGTTTTCTGCTTGGAGTAACTACACCATTCTTGCTCACTACATCCGTGAAGGTCTACTGAACTGGATTTCTGCAAAACATCATCACCAGGTATCTGCATTTTTCATTTAAAAATCAACTTTTTGGAAGCTATCCCTAGCAAAACATAAGTCAAGCAACTAAGTCTGACAAACTCAGTGACTCTAGGTCTGCTTGAATCCACATTTTCGTCTGACCTGCTCCATGATCTGTATGGGCTTTTCAACAACCTCTTTGAATGACAAAGAAGCATGCAGACAAAAGGATTTCACATCCTGCATATGCACAGGCACAGTTCATCACCTTCAGGAATTCTAACACATTCTGTGACTCTGTACCTCAGCTGTTGATCATTTCTTTTGGCTTGGGACTTAACCACCAGGTATATACTCCTGTCTCTCCTGTTATGTACTTATACTTATACTACTCAAAAGGGGTTGTACCTACCTATCCCTCCACTTCTATCTCTTGGGCAGTCGCAAACCTAAAATTAAGCCAGGCATGTTCCCTGTAGACACGTTTATACACCTGGCTCAGAGGCTCCTCCTGCTATCTGGTGATATTGAATCTAACCCTGGTCCCAAACTCTGCACCCCACTCTCTACCTCAACTAGCACTAAAAAAGGCCTGGTACTAGCCCATATGAACATTAGAAGCCTCCTGAGTCACCTGGCTGAACTTGAAGCCTGGGCTAAGTTGGTGGATCCTGACATACTATGCCTCACCGAAACCTGGTTGAAACCTACTGTATCCGATACCGCCTGCCCTCTACCTGGGTATAATATTCTTCGGCGAGATCGATCTGGGTCCAAGAGGGGGGGTGGGGTCGCTATTTACTATAAAAGTCATCTGTCTCTTAGCGTCCTACCTAACCCTGATTCCCTCATGCTATGTGAAGCGCTGCATGCAACCCTGACACTCGGGTCGAAACACCTACATATCGTTTGTGTGTATAACCCACCAACCAGTGGGCTGAACGGTCTCCAGAACCTACTGCAGTACGTTTCTCAAAATGTAAAAACAAATGAAACACTCCTCCTCGGTGACTTGAACCTGAACTGGCTGGGCCCACATCACAATCTCCTTGCATCTTCGATCCAGAAGCACAATTTTCACCAACTTATAACTATCTGCACTAGAACCACGTCTTCACTATCAGGGTTGTTACTGGACTGGATCCTTACAAATAGACCGGATCATGTTTCCAAAGCTACCGTCCTGGCTGACTCACTTACAGATCACTCACCAACACTCTGTCACTGGCGCTCCTGCCCACCGCCTGCTCCTCAACCACGACTGATTACCTTCACGAACTATGCTGCCCTCGATACACAAGCCTTCTTATCCGACATATCTGACATAGACTGGACTGACATTTTCTCCACCTCCAATGTTGACACTGCCCTTAACATATTTCTCACCAAGTTTGGCGAAGTACAAAAGAAACACCTCCCAAAGGATAAAAGAAGAGTCAGAGGTCAGCAGTCAAGATGGCTAAATAAAGAACTCCTATGTAAGTTAAAAGTCCGAGATAAGCAATGGAAACAATACAAAAAATCTGGGCTCCCCCTGGATCTTATCCTGTACAAGCAGTATAGAAATGACTGCAAAGGCGCATCAGGCAGGCTAAAGCATATACTGTCAAAACCTGCTGACTAACTCCTCCAACGACCCTCAAAATTTTGGAGCCACATTAAAACTTTTAGGATCTCACTAAGCTGTCACCCCTCAGAAATGGCCCTGCAAGGTGTCCACTGTAATGACTCTTCACTATTGCAAGCGCTTTAACCAGCAGTTTTCCGACCTATCTGCCTACACAGCTTCCTTCAATCTCCTGCTACACAACTGAACTCAACATTTCCTGGCGATTCACCTACCTCATCTAAACCATTCTACTTCAAAGCGGTCACCAGGCTTCAAGTCTTCAAGCTGCTCAAGGCTATCTCTAACAATACCAGCCCGGCTCTGATGGAATGGAACCCGTCTATTAAAGATGGCTGCTCACCTCATATCTGGACCTATAGCTAGAATCTTCACCCTATCCTCTCCAATGGCTCTGTCCCTGAAATCTGGAAGGCCGCCAGAATTACTCCCGTGTTTAAAAGGAAGCAAAAATGACGACCAACTACAGACCAATTGCTATACTATCAGTCCTTAGCAAGATCCTTGAGAAATTAGTCTCTATTCAAGTTACAATCGTTGAAAACTCCAACTTACTCAATACAGCACAGCACAGCTTTAGAAAACACCACAGCACCATGACTGCACTAGCAAAATTCTCCTCTGACATTCTTACCAACATGGACAAAGGGAAGCTAACAGGGCTGTTTTCATCGACTCACTAAAGCGTTCAACCTTGTTGACCATCCTTTACTACTTGCCTCCCTCAGAAATCTGGCTCTCCTACCCTGTCACTACCTGGTTCAGCAGCTACCTTGCCAACAGGACTCGAGCAGTGAAATTCAACTCGGCGATCTCTGACAGTGCTGTTATCAATATTGGCGTCCCTCAGGGCTCCATTCTCGGTCCTCTCCTCTTCTCACTATTTGTAAACAATCTCCCTGATGTAGTAACCTCTGGCCCTCACTACTTTATGCTGATGACCTGGTCATCTATGCCCACTCTGACAATATCACCAACCTGAATGCTGCCTTACCACAGACTTCCACTTTGCAGCGCTGGCTACACACCAACGCCTTGTCCTTAACTCCATAGAAGCTAAAGCCATGCTATTGGATCCCCACACAAATTAAGAACCTGCTCTTCTTCTCTCTCTGTGCCTGACATTAATGGTAACCCTCTGAGTCTGTTAGCTCTTTTAGCTACTTGGGCATTCACCTTGACCAAAATCTTGACCTAAACTGCACATCCAGGAAACTTGTAAATCTGTCAATTGTAAGCTAGGGGCTGCTTACAGGACTAACTTCCTGCTTACCCTGCCGCTAAACTGGCAATTGCTAGAGGAATCCTGTTACCAACCCTCACTCAGGTGCTCCCATCCTAACCATGGCCAGCAAAACTGCTCTGCACCAATGGAACACCACCTTCAACAATGTTTGCAGGTATGCAGCTAAAGCACCGTGCCTGAAGCACCATTGTCAGCTATACAAGACCTGGGCTGGCTATCTCCCTCCTCCACCAGGCAATATTACCTCTGCAACCTTTCGGGACACCATCATCAGAGCATCAAAGCCAGCTGAGCTCTCAAAACTACTCCAACGGTTATACCTTCACAGGACCTTAGATCCTCTGACAAGTCCTTATTGAATATTCCTCTCTGCCGCACAAAAGGGCTCGGGAGCCTTCAGTTATCTGCCCTCACTTTTGGAACTTGCTGCCCAGGGACTAAAATGCTCCTTCTCACGATGCATTTTAAGCACAATCTCAGAGCTTTCCTTACCTCGATGGACAAATGTGTTTGTTTTGATCCCTCTTGAATCCCATGCTCCTAACCTGTTCTCCTCCCTCCCTATTATGTATTATAGGCACTTGTGCTTTTATTCTTGGTTGTTTTTGCTTTTATGTTTCATGTTTGTTGATACTGTGTAACATTGTTGTTCTGATGCCAATTGTAAAGCTCTCTAATTACTGCCTAGTCACTTAGCTTCCTCGCTCTGAGCTGTTTTTCCCCACCTTCATTCCTTATCCTGCACCCTCTGTTCCTGTAACACTTACTTTCCCAGCCCGCTCTCTTCCCTTCCCATTAGCCATTTCTCCAGTACCCCTGTCACCCCCCTCCCTCTCCTGCTCTTTGCCGCCTCACTCCCCCTCTAACCGCCCTCCACTCCCCTCTCTGCCGTCTTTCGGTTCCACCGGCCCGGTAACAGGTTGCTACCTTGTACCGCTAATGCCGTAACTTGCCGCCACCCTTCCTACCTTTCTTTCACCTTTCTGCCCCTCTCCCTGCCAGCTTTCCCCTCCTTCTTTTATTCTTCCCTCTTCTCCCTATGCTCAGTCCTCACCCCCTCCCCTCTCCTATTTTATCCCGCCTCCCACCAGTTTGCGTGACTCCCCTCTCTCTCCTGCCGTCTCGTAGTTCCACCGGCTCGGCCGCAGGTTACTACTCTACCCCGCCAATGCCGTTTTCACGCCTTCTGCCTCTTGTCCTCCTCCCTTCTTCTGCTCCGCTGCGCTCTTACTAGGTGCACTCTATCTCCCCTACCCCTCATTTCCCTATCTGTTCCGTTACCCTTCATCCTTTTCCCCTATACTCTCCCTTCCCACCCTACCCTTCCCTCCCCCATTCCTTTAGTTCAAATCCCTCCTCACCTTGCACTAGTCCCCCACCACCCTCCCTGCATCACGCTATCTCCCTCTCTGTTTTTGCACCCATAGCTTCACTGTCCTGTTCCCGACCTCTCGTCTCTCTTGCCGACTCCCGGTTCCACCCGTCCGGCCACAGGTGGTAACCTTCTCCGCTAATGCCGCACCTGGCGCCTTAACCTCCCTCCTGTCCTCCCTTTTGCTATTCTCCCTACCCACCCGTCTCTGTCCTCCTGCCCTACCCTTACACCTGTCCCCTACCACCTCTCCCCCTAGTTCTCAACAACTGAATACATGTAATTTTATCCTTATTGCTATGCTTGACTACACTGTGTGACTTTGTCCTTTGCAAATGTATCCTGCTCTGTGTAATTTTTTATGTATCCTGCAAATGTATCCTGCTTTGTGTAATCTCTTATGTATCACTGTGTTCTGTAACTGTACCTCCCGGGTCGTGCCTGAAAATAGTCACTTGTTGGCTAGCGCACTTACCTGGTCAACAAAAACTAAAAAAAAAAAATTTATATATAATTAATATATATATATATATATACACACATATATACACACACACACATATATACACACACACACATGTTTTGGAGGGCCACTGGGGTCATACCTAAGCCACTTAACACGGCCCTTGTTTTTTTGATCAGTGGCTTTGATATGAGCCCAGTGACCCTATAAAATACAAAATATATATATTTTTAAACTACACTTCCATGGACAGCAATGGAATGCATCCATGCAGTCAACAAACTCCGACATCACAAAATGTCAGAGTGAAGAGGTAGCGCAGGGACGGAGCTTTATTCCTTCAGTACCAGGAATGGGTTCTGTCTTTGTAACTTTTAAGAGAGATAACCATCATGTCAGTGTCAGTGGCTCAGCAGGTAGCACTCTCACCTCGGAGGCTAGGAGATCAAAAGGATGTGGGTTCTATCCCCACACCAGGCACTTCCCCAATACTGACACTGTAGTGCAGCATGGGGGGGAAGGTGCTTCACTCCTGAGGTGCAGTTTTTCAGATGAGATGTTAAACCGAGATCCCATCTGCCTGTTCTGGTGGTAGTTCAGGTGGATGTTAAAGATCCCATGGCACTTCTCGAAAAAAGTAGGGGAATTTCCCCGATGCCTGGGCCAGATTTCCGCCATTCACTAAAAAAATACCACCAACAGCTTAATCTGTTTCAAGGTCAGCTGGCATTCATCTGTATCCCCCTTCCACGGGTCGTGCCTGAAAATAGGTAGGATTTGTCTAATGCACTTACCCGGTCAACAAAAACTAAAATAAAAATTAAAAAAAATGTACTGGTCAAAAAAATAAACATTCGACATAGCGTGCAGAAACACCAGGAAACATTCTGAAGATTTTGGCAAATTGATTTATTATATTTTGTTAACCGGGTAGGCCCACTGGCCCCCGGAGGTCCCTTTTTCAGGGGCGACCCGGGGTTAGTTACATATCATTTTACATATACAGGAAGGTAATACAGTGAAGGACATATCATCATACAGGATAACAGAGACAGTAAACAGTTTTGTGGAAGAAGGCAGTATGTACATTACATTACTGGATACAACAGTACAATATTGGACATTTTGTCCAGAGTATAATATCAATATATAGTTTCAGTGGGAAAGGGCAATAGAAATGTTACATTATAGAATACAGTAGTGACGGCAGATAGATGTGGGGTGGTAGGGGTTTTAGGTGCACACAATAAGTTCAGCATAAGACAATGTACCAGTTTAAGCAGTCATTCGACGATAACTTAGAGAGGAGCAGTACTGTAGTAGCACAGCTGACACAAGGTGAGGTAGGCTAGCCATCCGAGCAGGGGCAGGGACTAAGGTTAAGGAGGCGTGTGCGCAATCCCTTTTGAAACATGGCTAGGGTGGGTGTCCCCTGAAGGTGGCTGGAGAGATTGTTCCATGATACAGGAGCTATGTGAGCGAAGGATTTTCTCCCAGCGACAAAACTGGCCATGGGAATTTATAGTAATTTTTTGCTCGAGGAGCGGAGTGGTCGTCTGGTCTGCTTTGGGATAAGTAACCCCGTCAGCCCTGCCGGGGGTTGGGCATCAAGGAGCTTGTAGGTCCAGCTTAATAGGGGGTACTGGAGTCTGTTTTTCCAGGAGGGCCAGTAGAGGGCTGAGAGAGCTTCACAGTGGTGGGTCCTCGGGTGGGATCTGGATGCGGATCGTGTAACTTTGTGGTATAAGGTCTGTAGTCTACAATGATCCGATTTGGAGATGCCGAGTATGATGGGGGCTGCATAGGTTAAGGTAGGGAGAAGGATACTTTGTGCAACTGCAAGTCTAGTCTCTGGTATCATGCTATGGCTTAGACGATAGAGGAAGCTCAACTTTTGGTGGATACTTTTTGTTACCATGTCCACATGGGGCTTCAATGGGAGCCCCTGGTCTAGTGTCAGGCCAAGATGCTTGACAGTTTGTAGTACCTCAATTGTGGAACCAGACGTGGTGGCAAGTGTTAGAAGGTGGGCACGAGAGGGACCCACGGATTTTGGCCCGAACAGTATCGTTTTAGTCTTGGTAAGGTTAAGAACCAAGCGATTCTCGGCTAGCCATGTCTTGGCCTTGGTGAAGTCTGCTTGAAGCAGGGGTCCTAGAATGGATATATTCTCCTCCGATCTACACAGTACTGCATCATCAACGTACTGTACTATGGAGCTGCCCCCGCAATGGGCATGAAGGTCGTTTATGAATAGGGAGAATAACAATGGGCCAAAGATTGAGCCCTGTGGGACCATTTCAGTTAAGGGTAGGGGTTCGGAGGGAACCCCCCTCTACCTGACCAGTTGACAGCGATCAGTGAGGTAATTACGGAACCAGTTGATGGAGTGCTGTCAAGTCCGAATTAACTAAGCTTTGTAAGCACGAGTGGGGGATCTACCAGATCAAAGGCCTTGGAGAGGTTGATGAAGACGGCCCCAGTGGGGGTTCCCTTGTCCATGGCGGCTAGGACATCGGAGGTAAATCTTATGAAGGCAGTGTCGGTCCCATACTTTTGTCGAAAGCCATGTTGTGAACGGGCCAGAAGTCCATTGGCTTCCAGGTAGTCCCTTAGTTGGCAGTATACCAGCCTCTCCTGGATCTTTGCCAGGTGGCATTGGGTGGTGATAGGCCTATAATGGCCAATCGTTTCCCTAGCTGCACCCTTGTGAATTGGGATTACAAGGACCTGCTTCCATATTGTGGCAGTGCTGCAGCAGAACTCACAAACCCCCCTCCCCCAGAGGACAGCATCCTCTGGGATGCTCTGTCCTCTCCCACCCAGCCGGACCACACTCCTCAAGCTCACTTCTGAACCTGAGATGCCAGCATCGCAAAGGGTGGTGCTACCACTGCGCCAACGGGCCAGCCGGACCCATGCCATTTGCTGTACTGTCTCTGTACCACCTTGCAGACTATGTCAAAAGCACACAGTGTTGTCACGTACTTTGGATATCTCAACCGTACTTGGACATGCTTTGCTCTGTACTGAATCAGAGCGGCTTCCTCATTTAACTCTCAACCTTTTGTCCCCCAAATATGGAACACTGCCTCTCAAAATGTGGAACAAATGAGCAAAATGTGGAACACTTTATCAAATCTTTACCTAGGAGGCTCAGAACACTTAAAACGTTTGCATTTATATTCAGAAAGTCTGTGCTTAATTGAATATATTTTTTGCATCATTTACTATAGATTCTTGCTTTAAAATGTGTATACAAAAATGTGGAATAAGTCCTCACAATATGGAACAGGGAGCTTTTCTGAAGTAAAATGAGGAACGTTCCTTTTAATGTGGTACAATTAACAGGTACGACTACTACAGTTATTTCAAAAGGAATGTAGTGGCGCCCATAAAAGTGCAACCACTGACAGAGGTTGAAGACACACCAAGGGCGATTGTGACTTAAGCAAAGGAACTGTGTGTGTGTGTGTGTGGGGGGCGGGGGGCGGGATGCATGGTTCCCCGACTTCATCTATGCATAAAGTCACCAAATACGATTTGCGATCGTATTCCGACAGAAAATGCGATACAGCACAAAATGCCATCATTATGCTGGTAGTTTCAATTATACCGCCTGCAGAGCAAGATCAGACTGGCTGAAAGCTCGCAAGACTAGGGAGCACAGCCCTGAATCAGTTATGCCAGTGGGTTTGTTGTACAAAACCATGTCTCTTCCCCCAACTGCACCGGACCAAACAGCAAGTTTCCAGACTATAATGCATACCTACATAAACACACACACCTTCAACACGTTCACTAGCAGGACTCACCTTCACATGGTTGTCCACAGCTGCCCAGCCCGCGAGCTGCTTTGCCTGCTCTGCTGCCATGTTGCGCGCCGTGTACAACTTCTGCACGTGTCCTCCTGCAGCGGGGCGCTTAAGCAGTAGTGGATCCCGCGCGCCCCTCCCCACAGTCGACACTGTAGCTAAGCTTCTTGAAAATCGTAAGAAGCGCCCATTCAGCCACATTTGCCCTCCCACTTTAATCTGTGAGATGTCTTGCAAAACACTGAAGAAGGTCACGCAGCGATTAGCTCGCTGGGGACTGTAGTTCACTGTCGCCCCACTTCCGGCCCCAGATTACTACGTTTTAAAGTAAGTAAACTACAAGACCCAGTATGGATCGTCTTGCGCCTGCTGTCCGACTACTACGATCAATGAACTCGAAAAAAAGACTGCAAGCCCCGGGCCCACAACGTTGCCTAGCGCGAGTAAGCTGAACGCGGCTCCGTGTTGTAGATGGCAAATTATACAATGGCAAGAAAGAATCCTGGTCTCTGATTGGTCAGTTTGAGGCTGGACCTGTGGCGTTATCCCAGCAGGACGCCACAGGTCTAGTCTCAGCACTGTGAACCAATATGGATGATGACCACCATGATGATCTCTTTTTTACATCTTCTTTGAGAAACAAAAATATTTTTCCACACTAACAAAAACATTCTTTAAAATTATTTTTTTGTTTTATGTATAACAACAAGCCATTGTATAATAGGAATTATGAACTACCGATTGTAAATGGAGGAAGCTGATTGGCCAAGAGGGTTTCGGAGCCGTGATGATATCGGACTACATCATCACGGCTTCAGAAAACCTCCGGCCACCAGCCTCCTCACTGCCAAGGAACTCCTCCGACTGCAATGTACCCTGTCACTCTCGCTTCGCTACACAAAACCCAAGGACGACACCTGCTGTGGTCTTCCGTGAGTCAGACCTCGAGACAGTCACCTTAACCCAAAAACAAAGCCACATCAAATCCTCACAGAAATTGCCATAAAAAAAGTACCGCTGATAACGGCGCAACTACTGGCTCTGTCCACTCAAGTGACACAGCACTACCATAACGATCGAAATCGGCTAATGATTGTCAATGACCACACGACGCCAAAAATGCCACACAGTGTTTTTTTCCTCAGGAGTATTGGAAGCATTTTACCCTTTCACCTGTTAACTTACTCTCCTCTTCAAAAAAAACAACTGCACGTGACTTACTGTTTCTCCGGAGTGATTGCGACCGGCAAACCGGAAGTAGCAGCCTGCATTTTTCCCATTCCGATTGCGTTTCCAAAGATTAGATTTAAAAAAAAAAAGACAATTTCACATGCTTTACCTGGTCTCACGCCAGCCAGCACAACCGAGTCAAGTCCCAGACCAGCAGAACCCATTAAACATAGTACATTCGAGTACTCCTAGCAGAACCCACACAGTTAACAGCTGCACCTCCTTACAACAGCACCACCTGCTGTCCTGAGCCCTCAGGAACTATTTTCTAAAACATACACCTAACACCCCCAAAACTGCACTTTCTAAGGTATTAAAAGATTTTTTTTATTTATTACCAATAAAACTTTTTGGGCAGTTCATAACAACAATAAGGCACTCAGGGTGTGGTATAGGTAGGATATCGTCACTTCTCGAGACGGTTGAGGCCTTTTCGGCTGCGACCTCGTGCCCAACCGCCCGAGGCGTGACGATATCCCACGATATACCACACCCTGTCATGCCTTATTGCTTAATTATACAATGGGCATGAAAACAGAACGTAAATACTGTATCCTGATTGGCTGACTGTTACCCCTCTCCTGTTGTAAATCCTAGCATCACCCCACGGGAAGAGATGCCAGTTGCCAGTCAGCCGAATCAGTAAGCCCACCCGAAATCACTCCGAGCAACAGAAATCCACAACTGCTAAACTCGTGAATCACCGCTAAACGGCTATCTCTCATGACTGCTGCTCTGCTTCCATTCCCATACGCAAATAGTAAACCGCCCTTCAAACCACAACACTTTTTTTTTTTTTAAACACTCTTTTGGCCGAGACACTTGCCTGATAGAACCCCTTTTTCAGAAACCTTTTCCGGGCTAAAACGGCTATCCTCTCAGATTTGTCTCCTAACATATTCACCCTCTATTACAACACTGCCCCAGAGACCTATTACTGACAACGTCGTCTCCACAGTTTAAATTCCACGTTACCCTTTGACCTTACCTGCTCCAGCAGGCTGAGACTCAAAACAAACCACATCTAAAATCGCAAAAAATGCACTACTCGCTTTCTCCATTTCAATACCAAAAACAAAGCAACAAGAAAAAATGTATAGCTCCTTTCAATTAACTAAAGAAAACGGAGCTACAACAAATGCTCAGCACACTCGAAAACAAGCACTCAAGAACTCCTACAACGAAAGTCAGCACGCACGTCTTTCTACTGCGCCATTCTCACCATGGGACCAGACTCATCCTGCTCAAAGTGACACCGCACTATCCCATCATACAAGCAGCAACGCAATGCACTATTTTCTGTGCCGTTACAAACACTTTCACTATTCTATTGAAAATAAAAGAGTAAAAAATAAAAATCACTAACCCCCAAAAAATGTAAACATACAATTCTAACATTGTATAATGGCAATATCCCTTCGAGGTGTTGGTGATGCCAGGATTTACCACCCTGGGGGTAGTTGTTGACTCGGCTATGCCTCGTGACCAACAACACCCCCAGGGCATGGTAAACCTGGCATCACCAACACCATCTCATGGTATGTTGCTTAATAATGCACTCCAGGGTGTGTGTTGTTTGGGATAACGCCACGCCTGGGGCATTGGATGCACTTGGCCTGTGGCCTCGTGCCCAACCCCCCCAGGCATGGCGTTATCCCAGCATGACACACACCCTGTCGTGCATGATTCCTTTAATATACTAGCTGCGTTCAGTGGTGTTATTTGTATGCTTTGCAAGCACTGAGCTGTATACCCCTCAACTGTCCCTGATTTTGCCTCAAAATGTTACTCTGTCCCTCCTAAAAATTGTGTTTCTGTGACCAAACAGTGGGAGTTGGAAGCACAAAATAATAAGGGGTCATCACTAGTAACTTTCCCATTTTGCAAACTGACCCTAACATTGGTGCTTCCTTTACAGAACCACCTATTGCCTCCTACCGCCGGCCACCTAACCTGCGCAATCTCCTGGTAAAAAGCAGCCTACCCACTCCTAACAGTTCCTCCCCCAGGTACCAAACCTTGCAACAGGGCTCGCTACACCTGCAAATTTGTTCCAGTGTAACTGAGATTCGAGGGGCCTACAGGTGTTTTTCACATCACCAAAGAGTTCTCATGCACCTCCACTAATGTAGTGTACTGTATTCTTTGCAGGAGGTGTTCAGCTATTTACATCGGAGAAACTGGTAGGCGTCTTGCTGGACCGCTTCAGGAACATTACAGAGCGGTCAGGAATGGTGAAACTGCTAAACCCATTGTATCCCACTTTATCTCCAGGGACCACAATGTCAATGACCTTTCTGTTTGTGTCCTTCAGCAGGGCTTCCGGATCCTAACCATAGAAAAACATGTAAGCAAGTTGATCATCCTTGGCTCCCAGCAGCCTCTGGTTTAAATGATAGACTTATTTTCCACTAACATCTTTCAGCCTCCCTTTTTCCCTAAAGTCAATTTGTTTTTGTACTGATTTATTTTTCATTTCACCATATGTCTCCGTTTCTGTCTCCTTCTCACACATTGTCACCTTTCAGCCTTCTTACAAGGCCCTGTTAATCAGTCTCTACCTGGGATCTTTCCCAGCTCTTTCTCTCCCATTATGTTTTATCTTTCCCATCATCACCTTTTTGTTTCACAGATTCTCTCTTAATCTTATCATTTATCACTTCTTCTCCCTTTGCCTCCCCCTTGTTCTTTTCTCCACAAATATCTCTCTCTCATTTTACCTCTTCTCTACACTAACTTGTTTTTTTTCTCTTTTAGATATTTCCTGAAGAAGACCTAAGGTCGAAATGTAGATTTTTAACTCTATTTTCTATTTTCAGCGTGCATTTAATATAACAATTTTGTTTTGCTTTTAGACCACATGCTGACGCAGCGCCTTGTCTTTGTTTTTTTACAATTTGTAAGCACAAAATAATGTCAAACATTAAAGTTAAAGAGTTGCTCTTTCTTAGAAAATGCATTTTGCACTAAGAAACATATTCTACCAGCTTCCTGAGTAGATATCAAGTTTGAAGTTGTGTCCTTGATTTTGGTTCTTTGTCCCTGATTTTTTTAAGCCTTGTCCCTGATTTATGAGGCAGGAGGTTGAGAGGTATGCTGAGCTATTACTAAAACGAGAATATAATAAAAAAAAAAACCCTGCTTGCATGCATTTAATGGATTATCCATACAAGTTATTTCGAGGTATATAACTATGGCAGGTTTGCATTTCACTATTAGCGCTTTTAATAAAAACGCTTTCATGCTGAGATTGCACAATGTGAACTACTGCTGCTGTGTATTATCTGTTTTCAAAGACAGCTGAGATGACAGTTAATTAAAAAAAATAATATAGCTAATTTATGTATTTTAAAATCTATCTTGAGGCATCGTGCCAGTCATGACACGGGGAGGGGGGCGTGCTGTCGGGGAATGAGACCTTTGGGGGGGATGGGGATGTCCTCAGTATGCTTTCCGTTACTTTGGAGGTGCCAAGCAGGGGTGTAGCCAGAAATTTCTGTTTTGTACACAATCTCCAACAGTTACACCCCACCCCATTAAAAAATTTACACATCCTTTCCAAATGACACCCCCTTCCAAACAAGGCAGATTGTTGTCAGAGGATTCCTCTTATCTCTAAATAGGTTATACGTGTATCTGTCTCCTAAACAACAGACGTTTAAACAGAGTCACTCCTCAGTGGCCTACACTAACCTAAATACTACAGATTAGAATGAAAATGTTAACAGAAAGGCATATGGTTTGCAATAGGCACTCAGCAAAACTGTACACAAATGTGTAGAGTGAGTATGCCTGTCTACACCCTTGGGAGGTGACATGGTAGAAACAGAAATTGCAGCAGATAAGGACCACTAGGCCCATCCAGTCTGCCCATTTTCCCTACCCACTGCAAAAGCTGCAGACCCTACTTGATCTCTGGCTTTACCTTCTCTTTCCTATCACTGGGGTTCCCCTATGCCTGTCCCATGCATTTTTGAATTCCCCCACAGTGTTTGCCCCCACCACCTCCTTTGGGAGTCTATTCCATTCATCCACCACCCTTTCTGCAAAGAAATACTTTCTCATGTTACCCCTTAGTCTACCCCCTTACAACCTCATGTCATGCCTCCTTGTTCCTGAACATCTCCTTTTCTGAAATATGGTACCCTATTTATGCCCTTTAGATATTTGTAGGTTACTATCATATCTCTTCTCTTCTCCAGGGTATACATATTGAGGTCTCCCAGTCTCTCCTCATATGACTTTTGGTGCAGGCCCTGCACCGTCTTTGTTGCCCTTCTTTGAACTGCTTCCACCATGTCTATGTCCTTACAGAGATTTGGCCTCCAGAACTGGACACAGTAATCCAAATGAGGCCTCACCAATGATCTGTACAGTGGCATCACCACCTCTTTTCTTCTGCTAGTAATACCTCTACCTATACACCCCAGCATCCCACTGACTCTCACCACAGCCTTGGCACACTGTTTGGCTGCCTTTAGGTAATCGGATATCATTATCCCCAAATCTCTTTCTTGATTGGCGACTATCAGTATCCCCCTTCCCCATCATGTAATCCTCCCCGGGTTCCTGCACCCTAAATGCATGATTTTGCACTTTTTCACATTGAATCTCAGCTGCCACACTTTAGACCCTTCCTCCAGTTTTCCTAGGCCCCGCCTCATTTTGTCCACCCTTTTTGGAGTGTCCAACCTGTTGTAGATCTTATTGTCATCTGCAAAGAGGCATACCTTCCCTTCCAGCCCCTCCACAATGTCACTTATGAAGACATTAAACATGACTGGCCCCAGAACTGATCCATGTGGCACCCCGCTTGTCACCCTCCTTTCCTCAGATTGAGCTCCATTTACAACACCCTCTGTCTTCTATCACTCAACCAGTTCCTAACCCAGTTTACCACCTTCCGACCCACTCCCAGGCTGCCAAACTAGTTCACAAGTCTTCCATGTGGAATGGCATTGAAGGCCTTACTGAAATACAGGTAGGCCATGTCCACAGCTCCCCATATCCACTTCCCTAGTCACCCAGTCAAAGAAATCAGATTTGTTTGACATGATCTTCCCACTGTGAATCCATACTGACTCGGATCCTGTGCTCCGCTGGATTCAAGGTGTTCCAAAATCTTTTCTTTAAGTAGCGATTCCATAATTTTCCCCATATTGAGGTGAGACTAACTGGTCTATAGTCTCCAGCCTCCTCCCTACTCCCACTTCTGTGAAGAAGGACTACATCTGCCCTCCTCCAGGCAGCCTGTGGCTATAAGAGGTGGAGGGGTACCCAGGACAGTACGATGAGATGCAATATCTGGCTTGCATTTTGGTCCTGATTTTATGCAGGACAGCACAGTGGACATGCCCCACAGGAGTCCCTGATAGAACTTTGACCCATTCCCCCTCAGCTCCACTCCCCCTTCAACCCCCCTCTTTGCCCCAGTTTTCCCCTACCACAGCTTCCACCCCTTGACCTATTGTAGCCACCTCTTAAAGGAGGATGACCATTATGTTGTACCCAAATGTCATCTTCACCACTGTATAAAGTGTTTCTCTCGGTCCAATTTTTATAGTGTTCTTAAATTTGTCTCTTGATCTGAACCCACGTTTTACTGTCTTGGTTTATAATCTTGTACATAATCCTGTCGATAATTTTGTATATACTCCATTACATTTTTATGTTGCTTGCACGCATGTGCAAGAAACATAGTGCCATCATCCGAGTTTTCGGAGGTGTGTCAGCCCGTCTTCCAATGCAGTCAGTGTGTTTGCAGGCGCGGCCCCAGTTCCCCAATCACTGCTGCAGCTGTCTATGACAAGCTGAAAGTGCAGTAACATACAGTTGAAAGGAAAGCTCGGCAGGCGAGCAGAGCTCTCTGCCTTGTGGCGTACGCCCGCGCTTACACTGCGTGCTCGTGCCTCCCTCCCCGCTGTATGGCGACAGGGGTGCCCAATCCCCGCTGGCTCCACGCCCCCAAAGCATCCAGGTGCCACGCGGAGCCAACCCCAGCGTGGCAAAATGATAAAGACGGGCGACGGGGTGCCTAATCCTTCGCCGGCTCCAGTGTCTCCTCCATGTTGTCACCGACGGGGTGCCTAACCCCCGTCAGCTCCACTGTCTCTCCCCCAGATCCAGGTGCCACGCTGGGAGCCCACCCAAGCGTGGCAAAATGTTATAGCCGGCGGGGTGCCCAATCCGTCGGCTCCACGCCCCCCACCAGCCATCCTTGTGCTACGCTGGGAGCCCACCCCAGCATGGCAAACATCCCGTGCGTCATTAAAAACAAAAACCTGGAAATAAAACTGCCCTCGGCGCTTCCTGCCCCCTCCCACAACCCGCACCCACCCACCCACTCAGTAATTCCTGCCTCCCCACACCCCCATAATTCTATACTTACCTCCGGAGTCCGCAAGACGATCTTCCGTGGACTGGGAACACGATTGCACTCTTCAAAGCCAACCGTGAACTGAGGAAATGCCGTAAGCTGTATAATGGAATAGATAGGGTTTTTCAACTTTATTGCATATTCAGGCATTTTTGGATTTTGCACCAAATTTTCAACGGGTTTTGGGACCCCTTCTCATGAATGATGTCACTGTCATGGTGTTACTCGGCTCGAAGGGTGATTTCCGCAGCCACTGTGCGAAATCACCTTTCTGGAATGATTAACGAAACGACACTGCCAGTGTTCATAAGGTGGGCTCTCAAAAGCCTATTTTGAAAATTTGGTGAAAAATTCAAAAATGAATGTTTTACTTAGCATGCTAGCAGTTCCTACGCACACTTGTAAGTTTGCGAATTTTCAATATTTTCACCCCAGATTTTCAACATTGCCATTTTACCACACCTCCTTATGAGCAGTACAGCTGTCATTTTTCACATCCTGCCCAAAACGTGTTTCCGCCCATGTAGCGCACAATGGCGCAGTCAGTGTGCAAACGCAATGTATGGGACACATTAAGAAAATCACAGTACCACTGTTCATGAGCAGAGGTCTCAAAATGGCTGTGTTGAAAATTTGGTGAAAAAATTCCTTAAAATGACTGTTTTACGAGTGTGCGTTGCGCAGTTCCTACGCATGCTCGTAAGTTTGCGAATTTTCAATATTTTCACTCCAGATTTTCAACATTGCCATTTTACCAGACCTCCTTATGAGCAGTGCAGCTGTCATTTTTCACATCTTGCCCAAAATGTGTTTCCGGCCATGTAGCGCACAATGGCGCAGTCGGTGCGAACTCAATGTATGGGACACATTAAGAAAATCACTGTGACACTGTTCATGAGCAGAGGTCTTAAAATGGCTATGTTGAAAATTTGGTGAAAAAATTACTAAAAATGACTGTTTTACGAGCGTGCATTGCGCAGTTCCTACCCACGCTCATAAGTTCGCAAATTTTCAATATTCGCACTCCAATGACTTCAAAATTCCTAAACTGCACATAGAAGCAAGCAACATTCGGCATTGACAAATGCTTGTTGTATACTGTTTTACCATCTTTGTATCTGTATCATAATTGTATTATTTCATCACAACTGGCCGTGTGTGAAAACGGGCATTTTTGCTCACATACTCTTCAGTATAAAATAAAGATTGATTGACGTGCAGTATCTCATTTTTAATGTTTTTACCATTGATATTCCAGATGGAAGGCAAGTTTATTTTTAGTATGGTCCAGCTTTTACATTGTGGTTTTCACAGGACAGAGATGCATAGTTGCACAGTTTAGTGGAGGCTGTGTTGTACTTTGGTCTTGCTTTTACACACAGCATGGAACAGACCAGGTTGCAAGCTGGTGCTCATTTTGGCCACTAGCTTTCAAAAATCAATATTTTTTGTGGCCAGACTTTTTAAGGGCACTCAAAAATCATTTTGCATGCAGGTAGCCAGTTGGCCAGTAACATTCAAAATCAGATTGCCAAGCCAAATGTTTTAGTATCCGTTGGCTACCTAGCTACCTGATTTGTCCGACCTTGTTTACATGTTTGTACTATATATTTTCGCAGAACAGAATAGATGTGACGCAAAATCTCATTTTCAGTGGTGTCCTGCTTTTACAAATTGTAATACTATACTTAGAATGATGGCACAGTGCCACAAGATGTAATTGTAGTGCCCCAGAGTTGGAGGGAGCACCACAAAAACAAACAGGGATGTCGTTTTTTTTTGGTTTTTTTTGACTTTCTCCTTGCTCCCCATTCCCCCCTTTCCTGCCTGCTAAGTCCCCAGACACCGCCCCATCCTTTGCCCTCTTCACGCCTTTCAGCATCGTGGGGGTCCGAGGACAGGACCTGGCCTCAGCCGGAGACCCTCCCTGTAGGGCTTGGAAAACCCAATCACCCTAGCTACTAGCCAGGACCTCCCCTGCCCTACAAAAGGGCCTGGGGACTGGCTTGACAGGCAGTGAGTGACTTTGCTAGGAGGGTGGAGGACGTGGGGAGCACGGACACCTGAAACATACCATGCATGGGGCCCATGGCTCCTCCGGTGTCGCTCCGCTCCAGCTGAAGTCCAACATGGTGCAGCAACAGTGAGATGGGAGCAGCGGCTCCCTGACATGGTCCTCAGGTCTCAAGCAGTGGCAGCGGGGACAGTTTTGCGTAGAGGGCCCAGGCATGCAGTGGTTATTTTGATCTGGGCGGAAACATGCACCCTGGACCTTGTAGTTCTGTCCACCCAGCCACAGAGCGTGACTCGCCGGCCACATCCATGAACACCCCCCCCCCCAGCAGAGATAGCGGATCTGGGCCGTGATGGTGAGTGGGCTGTATGTCCAAAGTTGTTTTACTTGTGCCACAGGTGCTGGGGAGCAGGGAGAGGAGAAAAGGGCAGGGGAAAGCCAGTGAGCAGCAAGCCAATTGGGCACTCACACCACAGGCACCCCCCCCCCGGGAGTGGGAGAAGGACAGGGAAGACATGGGCCATGAGCCCAATATTAAAATACCTGGCGTAGCATGTGCTATAGGGGCATTGCGCATTAAAAGCCCCGGTGTGGGAGGACAGGAAGAAGTGGGCTAAAGGCCCCTAATCAAGAAGGAGGAGCAGCCCAGTGGCACAGGGGCTTTGAGACCGTTTGTTCTACTCTGGCACTATTCTGCACCAAGGGGCAGAGCCCCCCACACAAAAAAAATAGAGGCCCTCATGCATATTAGAGACCGAACCCGTTTTGCGAACTGAACTGCATTGCCTGCAATCTGAACTGTGATGTAGCCTGTCCGGTGTCCCCCTAGAGACTGGACTTGCGTGCCTAAGAACTAATCTGCATTGCTTGCAACCTGAACTGTATTATTGGACTGTGTTCCTTGTGTGCCTGATCTGCAGCTTCACCTCCATTGCGAGGACCAGTTTCTTCAGCACTTGACGCCGACCTATGGAGATCCCCGGACACTCCTCCATCTTCAGCAGACCTGTCTCCAGTGATGATGACCTGCTTTGAATCGCCGCCATGGTGTTCCAGCATTAGTCCTGTGACAGTAAGTTGTAGAGAGCCACTAGTTAGGTAGCCAGAAGTGAGGTAGCTTAGAAGCCACCCCAGCTTAAGCGTGAGGGACCACAGTCAGCATTGTGCATGATCTTTTTCTTATTTTGTCGCCCATCCACAAGTGTGCAGGAACAAGTATTGCTCCATAGATGCCGCGCCAAGGATTGCATCACTAGTAGTCATCTCTTTGGGAGGTGGCCTGGGTGCCGAGGACCTACTAGTTGTTATTGCTGTGGATCATCCAGAGAACCATCTGCTCGACCAGGGGACTTCAGCTTCTTGCCAAGGGACACAGAGATTACCAAGTTCCCGTCATCCAGCTAACAGTGTTCCTCTTTGTTTTCTGTTCATCTGGAGGACACCACATTATGGCCTATTTATAAAAAGCACTTTGTGGGGTCAATTCCCACTTGCTGATCAGCCAGCGCATCACAAAGTCCAAGCTTGGTTCCTCAATCATTTGGTCATCTCAGCAAAGTGCACACACAGGACTTGGACCGAAAAGGATTAACCCTGTGTTATTGGTTCGACCAGTTGCTGGCCCCAACTGTATTGTTTTGTTGCCTGTTCTGTTATCTTGTAAAAAACAGTTACTTTTTTGTTCTTCTTGGAGAAGATTAAGCAGACCAACCAAGCTGTCGTGGCACCTTCAGGAAGTCCGTCAAGAATTCCAGATGACCAAGCTGAGGAGCATGCATATATGGCGAGTGTTATCGCCTGTGACGTGAGCAAGCAGGTTCCGGATCAGAGTTCTCAAAGGGAAGCCCAGAATCAGGAGCTTGTACAGCAGGTTGTAGAGGGTTTATCTATAGCACTGCGACATCCCTGACACCGACAGACACAGTGCCAAGTATTGGCATTGTACTTTTGGGGATGCCGGTGTGTTTTCTTTCAGGGGGCAGTGCCCCCCGAACTTCACATGCCCCAGTCTCTATTTATACAACTCCAAGTCGGAGTTGTCTCAGGGAGGGGGCAAAACACCAGAAGATGTACCGCTGGTGTCTGCGGGGACTATCACAGCGACCCGACACTTTTTGTCGGATTCTGTCGCTGTGATGGTCTTCACGGTGGCGGTGTCGACGTGCAGTCGGCATACTGTTGTAGAGTACACCAAGCAGAAGACCAAGCTGCAGAAAGAATGTGGAAACCTCAAGAAGAATCTCTGACAGCAACTTCAAGAAGATTAAGAAGCAGTCTGAGCAAGCACTCCACTATGAAGAGGTGGTGGCATGGTGCACAAGAACTATTCGAGAGTATGAGGCTGTGGCTGAAGATCTGAGCTGTGCACAGCTCACCGAAATGCAAGAGAAGGAAGAGCTCAGCAGATGCTTGGTAGAGTTCCAGGCATTCCCGCAGGAGAAGGAGTGCGTTCAGCTGAATGCTCTAGTTCCCCAGGAACTGCCAAGACCCCTGTGGCCTGACACCCCAGTAGTGTTGGATGAGCAAACCAACCATCTTTTTTGTCCAGAGGTTTCTGAATCCTGCGCGAGACCCAAGAATGAACTAGCGAGAGAACCAGATCTAGTGTGGCCCACTGTGATGTGATGACACACCCACTACTGCATTAACTTCTGGCCACAGGTGGTACCATCCGACACAGAGATAGGTGACATCAATGATTCTTTGTTCCTTCCCATATGACAACACTTTCCCAGTTGGGTACTACCTGAGTACAGTACCATACCTCCCCAACTGGAGTAGCTAAGAGCTGCCAAGACTAGTGAATGCTGCACCAGACTTGGAGACCTGCAGGAATGTGAGACACTGGCTCTATAAGCAAGGACACTGACACTTGGATTGCTGAGGGGGGAAAAAAGGTACATTTTTTACTGAAAATGTGAAATAAATCTCTGAAACAACAGCCATGAATGGCACAACACACTTTTTGAATGAATGACAAATACAAACATATAAATTAGCAGTGCATTTATCACTTTTACCTTTTCCTAGCAGTGCACACCACTCCACCAATTTTCTTTTACTTCTTTTTTTTCCCTGGAGACCGCAGGCACCAACACATTCACTTTATACCTGGAGACTGCAGGCACTCGTCACCCACTAGCCCTCCAGATAATCACACAGGTCCCAGGATAAGTGCCCTCCCTGGCGTTGATCTCTGAGCTTATTCGCAATTTAGATATAAGGAATGCAGTGACTACTGGGCCTATACCTCCGAGCAGTCAGTCCACTGACCCCTTCTGCCAGATACCCACCATGGTATCCAGTTACACAGTTACCCAGCAGTAGGCCTTACCTCAGACCCCAATGCCATACATTTCACTTGCTTTAAGGTCATACAGTGACTATTAGGCCTTATCCAACCTCAGCCAGCCCATTGACCCCTTCTGCCAGATATCTACCCTGGTATCCAGCCTCACACAGTTATTATATTTCTCACTATACTTTAAATCAGTTAAAAATCATTAAACATTTCTACACATAAATTACTGTAAAACAAAACATTCAGGAATGACAGTGGAATAAAACATTGAATACTGGTACTTTAAAAGCTGTGGCATTATCCCCCCAGTCCTTGCAATGTTCAGTCCTTCAGATGACAAAAGTCTCTTAAATTCAGCAGGACTGAGATAAATTCTCTGTAAATCCATGTCACCGTGACTTTTAAAATAGTCCCCAAACTGTATCAATAAGGTTTGTACCACACCCCTTTGGATTTTCTGAAGAAATTTGGTTGTTGAAGTTGCTGAAGAATTATTGAAGGTTGCTGTTGTTGAAGGGCCTCTTTGAGTCAGTAGTTTCTTGGTGTCATCAGGAGAAGCAAGGATTTCTTCACATTGTAGCTTTTCTTCTTCTGTGAGGAAAACTTGGCATAACAGTATCATCGGGCACTTGAAGCAACAGGTTTTCTGTCCTCACCCTGTTCTCACTTACTACCCTGTCTGACCCTACACTGGGGTTTAGGTGATCCCCTAATCCTATACTGTATTTAAATAAAGGCTGTCACTGTCAGGCTTTATCACTGCATCAGACCTCTTCAGACAGGATGCCCACTTGGCTTTGGCACCTTCCTTCTCGGTCACTCTCCCTGCTCAGACTCCCGGCACACTGGCTGTGCAACTACTTTTATAACCGGAACTCAGTTGCATATGCTAATTTGTGGACACTGACCTGTCCAGGGGCTCAGCGCCAGTCAAAATCCTCTCTGCAGCATCATAAGCCACAACAGAATACTCAGTTTTGAAATTCAGCTGCCCCCTCAACATTCTAAGGCTTCCTTTTTTTAATAACTTTGAGTCCCATTTTAAAATTCATTTCTTTGTCACCAAAAATAAGCACTTTCCTTAAGTTTAAACATGTTTTCACTACCGTGGCTAGAAAGTTGGCATCATAAGCTCTCTACTGACTTTGTGCTGTACAAAATGACCCACAGGAAAGCTAAGTTTCTAAAGACTAACACTCTTTTATCATTAAACTGAATAAATGTATTTATTAAGCATTTTCCTTGTTACTTTCTATTGAAAATGGTAATTTCCCCTTTAACTACACTGACCACAGCAGTTTTTTCTCACAGAAATGAAATATGCCCACGCTTAGCTCCACCGCCTGTGTAACTGCCTGCATGGATGGATCTGTTTAATTCAGGACCCATTCTCTCTTTTAAGGTTAGTGACTCTTATTTTTCATTTATACCACCTAAAACTATTTTTCTGTGGTATAGTACACATAGCACTACATATCTGCCAAGTTTGGTACAATTCTGAATAAAAACAGCTTGGCAGCACGATCTAGAAAAGTACATATGTGCAACAAATGTTTTGTGACTGTATACAACTTTTCCCAACAGAGCCTTGCTTTAAACTGCTCCATTTTTGCTTGTGTTTAATTACCAAATTTCTGTGTACTGTTATTAGCTCCCCAGGACTCCTCTAGCCCCTTCTATGGCTTTATTTTATTTAAAAATGTGTATTTTTAATGTGTGAAGCTGTGGGTTCTCCTGCTTCAGATCACACCCTCTGTCACAAAATGGCTTCCTAGTGAGCTTTCCACAAATGTTTGCCTCCTTGTTTGTGTGTGTGACTTCCACAGAGTCCCTGTAGACTGTGCTCCTTTATTTAATTTTATTTTATGTGAGCCAGTCCATAAATACATTTTCCCTGGTGCTTGCTGCCTGCACATCTACTTAGAAGGGAAAATATATGGTTGATCCTGCCCGTGAGAGGAGCGCCTTAGTGCCTCTCCCTCTCGCAACTTCGCAAAGCAAGATTCACCTCGCAGGCCGAAGCCTGACTCAGGTTAGTGCTCAGGTTAGGAGTGGCTGCCTGCAAGCAAGCCTGGGGATTCCAGACCTGAGCATGGTGTGCTCTGCTGTGGGACTGATTCTCGGTCTCTCATATTCCCCCTCCTGTTACTTTCGGCATGCTGGGTGCCCGCAGCTGCCTTTCTGCATTTTATATCTATTTACATTTTAACAGGGCAGCTTCATTATTTACAGGAATGATCATGTTAAAATATAAAAACATTTAAAGTATAGGAGGTAACCCAGGCAGACCAAATGACACCACTAGACCACCAGGGCATGTACTGTAGCCAGGGCAACCGAATTACTAGCCCACTGGCCACCAATGACAACTATCTTTATTTATTTATTTTTTTGTTATATATTATTTCCTGCCTTACCTCCTTGGCAGGGGTGGTCCTGTGGTTCCCCTTTCTTTCCAGTCAGCCCCACTGCATTGGGCACCATGCCTGAGTGCACCCCCTCACCCACTGGCCTTATTGCTTACTTGCACTGGTTCCCCCCCCATGGGTGTGCAGTGATGTCAGTAACTCTGCCATGCGTGCTTCCGCGCACTGCATGTCCGATGTCAGGCCTCACCAACGTCCCAGCTAAACTGCGGCATGCACTGACCACCAGCCACCACCAGAAGCTAGCGTGACCATGGTTATCCCTCCCCGGAGGAGGAGAGCAGTCCCTGGGATGTTCAGTCCTCCTTCCCCCCCGACTGACCCTCCGACAACCAAGGTCGCTCCCAACCCAGGGTCGTCAGCATGGCGCGAGGTGTGGCATCCAGCGCCTCAACCCTCAGTGCCACCAGGCCAGCTAAACTACCATTTTAACAATAAATGCTATTTTTGTATGAACAAAATCTTGCAATCAAAAGTAAACAGAATTGTATGTGTGTAAGAGAAGCCAGGGCCAGGAGTCATTTCCATACTTCCCCCCTGTGCTGCATCCCACTATATAATGAATAATAAAATGCTCATGCTGACTTCTGGTAACTAACATATTTTAAACTGCTGATTTTTGATTTATTACAAATTTAGATTCTAAATCTGCTTTTTATTATCATTGCAGGGGCCACCCCATACCTAGCTGGCAGCTCCTACCTACTCTGGTACTCAAACCTAAGTACTTGCCAACTTATTTTTTAGATACACTAAAACTATCTATCCCTATTCTACTGATTGTGACAGTCTTACGAGGCTGTTACACTACGAAGTGCACACATTTGGATGCAGCGCTCCCCACCCCCGTGATCAGTCACACTTGACTAAACCCATAACACCCAGCTGCCCCAAGGAGTAGTTCTGCATGGGGGCTGTGTGTGTATGGGGGTGGGGGGAGTAGAGCCATACACTGGTGAGTTAACACCAGATGGATCCCCTGCTCTGCAGAGAGCAAGGGATCATGGGATATGTGAAAGAAACAATGAATATAGTGCTCTCCCCATGTGGAAAAACTGAATCTGGATGCAAATTGCAAACACCAAGTTATTTATTGTCACAAAACAAACCACATAAGAAGCCAAGACACCAATGGTCAAAGAAGCTCCAAACCCCCCTAACAAAGTGTCAGTGCAGCCTCACAGTTTAGGAACTGTTGGGTCATTGAGGTCCTGGTTTCCTGTGTGGTCCATTTTGTGTGTCTTACACACTCAGCTGGTGTATGACTATATTCCAATAGACAATAAACAATTTGGTGTTTACAACTCATTTCCAGCTTCTGTTATTTTTCACATGGGAAATGCATTAGATTTGTAGTTTATTTCCATGAGCTGTAGCTTATCTCCTTCTGCATTTTGCATGGCTCTTGTTTTTTTTACTATTATAGGATATGGCACAAAAAAGAAAAACAAAGAAATGGTACTTCATGCCTTACAGTCCTCTGTGTCCTATGCATGAGCTGGGAGGCAACGGGTGGGGTTCATTCAGGCCCAACTCTACAGTGAGACCTTTGTGAGGGGCACAACAGTGCTATGGCAGGGTTCCCCCATGCATAGTGTGCACCCACTCCATATGCCATCTGCACTGTGAAAATTCTATCCTAAGTTGCACGACTCATGACCCCACCTGACACAACCACCCACACAGAGGCATAGGTGGTATTGGACCAGGTATGATACACCTGTTGAGGGTTCCTGGACTCTGTTGTGGATTGGGCCCTTGGAGTGTATGCATGTTGTTTAGTGAAATACACAGAACCCAATGTAAGGTAAAGCAACTGGCAGTAAATTCCTTCACTTATAGTAAAATTCAACCATAGAGTCTTGCAGACAAGAAACATGCTCCATTTTGGAATACAAGATTGTTAGTAACATATTAGGGCTGGACCTGACTGTTCTGAGAGAATCAGAACCTCGCCAAATCTGGCAATGTACCTCAAACTCAGATAAAGAAGAACTTAACTGTGAAAATCTGGTTCTGTGTTAGTGACTGTCGAACACTAATTAGGAGGACTGTAGGACCCTGCTGAACCCAACAACATGGTTGGCAGTTCCTGGAAGATCAAGCAGGTGTCCTACGCACATGCAGAGAAGGAGTGTCAAGGCACGATCTCAGGTACTTTGAGATGAGGAGCAGCCAGCAATAGTGATGGAGACTTGATTTTGCGGCTGATGGGAGGTCATAGAAACACAACATAGAAACATAGACTTTGAGAGCAGATAACGACTGCTTGGCGCACCTAGTCTGCCTATTTCTCTACCTATTAGATAAGCTGCAGATCCTAGTTAACCAGCAGCCTATTTTCTCCTACCCACCCCCACTATAATTGCCTTATGTCGGTCCCATGCATTCTTGAATTCCCCCACTGTTTTTGACTCCATGAGCTCCTCAGCAAGGCTGTTCCATGCATCCATCACCCTCTACATGAAAAAACATTTCCTCATGTTCCTCGAGCCATCCCCCTCTTATCTTCAAATTGTGCCGCCTTGTTTTTGTGCATCTTTTTCTGAAATATGCTACCCTCTTGGACTTTGTTAATTCACTTGAGGTACTTGAAAGTTTCTATCATGCCCCCCCTCCTTTCCTCAAGGGTATACATATTAACAGGGGCATTGTTAGGGGTGGGCCTCTGGGGCTGGAGCCATGAATGTTTTGTCTGGAGCCCCGAACCTTTACTGTGCTGTGCTGTGGTGGGTTTTTTTTTTGCAGCTGGACCTTTAAATTTTTTGCCGTGAGGATTTCAGCACTACTGTGGCGGCGTGGCACTGCTGCAGCTACTGAAACACTGGGCAGACTGTTTCTCCACCCCTGCGTCTACGTCAGGGTGATATTCCCCTGAAAACGCTGGATGCTGCAGAGAAAGGGGTCATAACGTAGAGGAGGAGCAACCAGCCCATTGGAGCAGTGACTGGTGGACACAGCTTGAGCTCAGGACGGGTTCTTCAAGTTCTTCCCCTTCCTTCCTGTCCTGCAGCCTGTTGTGACCCTTGAGTGTGGAAGCAGCGGAGCCAAAGGCCCAGGCAAAATGAAATAGCATGCTGCCTGCAGCAGTGGATGCGATGGACGGCCTTCATTGTCTGGAGCTGAGGAACTGCATCTGCTATGAGCCACACACACTTGACTGTCACACCGAGAGCAGTAAGCAGTTACACAACTGGCCCGTGTTTGTGGTCGTCGGGTCCACTGGTCTGTCCGGTGGTAGAACAGCAGGAGTGAGAGGGTCAGTTATGGTCGGGGGGGGTCTGTGGCCTGCCAGCAGCTCTCTCAGGTCTTATCCTTGCCTCTTTGGTGGCCCTCGCCATGGTACTAACTCCAGCAGCACTGCCACTGACTGACTGACTTCAGTGACCCGGGGAGGAACTGAGCGAGAGAGAGAGAGAGAGCAGTGTACCAGTTCTCTGCAGCCATACTGGAGGTGAGTGTCTGTATAAATGATGATCGGAAAAATGGAAATCAAAGTTAATCCACCTAATAACAGCAAAAATGAAAATTAAAGGTAGCACTTGTGTAATTAAAGTCTGAGACTGACTATACAGTAGGTTTTGTGCTAGTGTATGGCGGGGGGGGGGGTCGCATTGCCAGGAAGACACTGCATCCTTCTGGGTTCACTCTTTGTGTCTGTGTGGAGCTGGGCCTTGTGGGGTCTATTAGAGACAGAGTGGACTCTTGTGCTGCCTGGGCTGGCATGGCAGGAGGAATCAGCCTCGGAGCACAAAGTACACCATGAATGATGATGGCATTGGCACTGCAGTGAGAGTGACACTGCCTGTGTGTGTGGCATTGTCTCTGTGTGTGGCATTGCAGTGAGTGTGGCACTGCAGTGAATGTAGAACTATGTGTGTGTGTTTGTTGAATTTTGTTGACCCGGTAAGCCCACTGGGCCTAGAAGTCCCTTTTTCAGGGGCGACCGGGGTGGGGGAATGATACAGATGGTAAGTAATTGAATTTGAACCAGATTAAGCTGTTGGTGATATTTTTAGTGAATGAAGGAAATTTGGCCAGGACACCGGGGAAATTCCCCTACTCTTTTCGATAAATGCCATGGGATCTTTAACATCCACCTGAACTACCACCAATCTAGGCAGATGGGACCTTGGTTTAACGTCTCATCTGAAAGACGGCACCTCAGAAGTGCAGCACCCTCCCATGCTGCACTACAGTGTCAGTATTGGGATATTAACCCAAGTGCCAGATGTGGGAACTGAACCCACAGCCCTCTGATCTCCCGGCCTCAGAGGCGAATGTGCTACCTACTGAGCCACTGACACTGACACTGTGTGTGCCTGTGTGGACTGCTGCTCCTTGTGACAGGGTAGAATAGGACCATTTCCCAGTTGTTATGAAGAAAGTGTTTAAATGCAAGGATCATTCCTTTCCTGTCTCTTCTCTGTCTGGTTGCGCAGCCAAATTTTCCTGTGAGACTGCAGACTTGATCAACCCAACAGACTAGCAGTTCTTTGCCTCTCGCTGTCTCTCAGTTTTCTCCTGCTGTCTGTTTTTCTCCCTTGCATATCCGCTGATATAAAAATATATGCAGATCATTGTATGGAACTGTAACTGATATTGGGATCCCTTTTGTTGAGAAAAATATATAGCATTACTGTTGAAATGTATATAATTATAATTTCAGATGACTGCAAAAAGCTGTTGGAAGCTAGAGGTTACCAGAGTTCAATTTTTAAGCCTTTTGCAAAAACTGTGTAAAGAGGGGCCTCAACTGAAGAAGCACACTGTGTTCTAGCGGCTCCTGCCTGATATTTACAAAAACAGGTTGCTTGCTAAGGATGGGGGGGGGTGAAAGGACTTACAAGAGCAAAGCTAAAGCTGCAAGAAAGATGAGAAGAAAAAGGGACACAGAGGCTGAACTAAAACTACTGTTTTTCTCCTCTGTACATAGTTATTCTGAACAAATTTATTTTTATTTATGTTACTGTTACTGTATATAAATATTTGTGGTGAATTCTACAATTGCTCCTGGTTTTCCCTTTGCTTCCTGACCTGTGCCTCGACGACACACCTGCACTGTATTGGCTGTGGCTGCTGACAACTGAGAGATTATCTTGCTCAGATATGGACCTGTGTGAGTGTGTGGACAATAATTTCATAAGGGTCACACTCACTCACTCAGGGAGGCTACCTGCCAACACTGGATGGACACCCAGCCCTCCTCCATGCCCTACATACTTCTTAAATATCAGTAGATTTAGCCCAGGTCTACTGATATTTAAGAAGTATTCTATTGATTATGACTTTCAATCCACAACATGAAGTTTTAACCTGACAACTGACAAGCCATTCCAAAAAAAAGGACACAAAATAATGGAACAGGAGTTGGGGGGTTGGGGAACAAGGCTAAAGTAGCAGAAAATTTGTTATTTTGTACGAGAGAGCACCAAAATTTCTACAGCTTCTGGGGGCCCAGGCAGCCCCCAGACCCTCGGTCTTTTGATTAGGGCCCAGGCCCCGAATAATATCTCATGCTAGTAACGCTTCTGCATAATAAGCTCTTTTAGTCTCTCTTCACATGGCTTCTGGTGCAGATCCTGTACCATTTTGGTTGCCCTCCTTTGGACTGCCTCCATCCTGTCTATGTCCTTGTGGAGATGAGGTCTCCAGAAATGCACGCAGTACTCCAGATGGGATCTCACCAACTGTCTGTACAGAGGGATAACAACTTCCTGCTTTCTACTGGTGATGCCTCTCCCTATGCATCCCAGAATCCCCCCAGCCCTTCTTACTGCCTTCTCACATTGGTTACCTACCTTAAGGTCATCTGATACAAGTACCCCAAGGTCCCTTTCCATTTTTGTTGTTGTTAGTACCTCCCTTCCCATTGTGTACTCTTCCCCTGGGTTTTTGTTTCCCAGGTGCATTACTTTGCACTGAAATTAAGCTGCCATACTCTTGATTATTGTTCCAACCTTGCCAAGTCCCTTCTCATCCTTTCCACCCCTCCTTGCGTATCAACCCTGTTGCAGATCTTTGTGTTGTCTGCAAAGAGGCATACTTTTTCTTCCAGCCCCTCTGCAATGTCACCTATAAAAACAGTAAAGAGTACCAGTCCCAGTACCGAACCCTGCGGTACCCCACTAGTAACTCCCCTTTCTCCAGAGCATGCTCCATTTACTATTACCCTCTGTGTCCTGTTGTCTAGCCAATTTGTTACCCAAGCTACCACCCTGGGACCCACTCCCAGGCTGGCTAACTTGTTTATTAATCTTTTGTGTGGTACTGTGTCAGATGCCTTGCTAAAGTCTAATTAGGCCATATCCACAGCCCCTCCCTGGTCTACTACTTTGGTCACCCAGTCAAAGAAATCTATTAGAGTCATCTGACATGACTTTCCCGCTGTGAATCCATGCTGCCTTGGGTCCTGTGTCCCGCTGGTCTCTAGATTCTCGACAATTCTTTCTTTCAGAAGTGATTCCATCATTTTTCCCTAAAACTGAGGTCATACTAACAGGTCTAGAGTTTCCTGCCTCTGCCTTGCTCACACTTTTGTGATCACATCCACCTTTCTCCATTCCTCAGGTACCACACCATCCTCCCATGATTTGTTAAAAAGGATAGTCAGTGGTGTCACCAGGTCTCCCCTTAGTTCTCTTAGAATTCTGGGGTGAATCCCATCAGGTCCCATTGCTTTGTCATTGTGTCTGTGGATGGTGAAAGCACTACACAGGCTGGGATGTTAGAAAGAGTGGCATCTCTGAGCCTCTGCGTGACACTAAGCACCAGTGACCAGCACTGCAATGAGTGGCAAAGACGGAGAGGAGGGAACTAAAGAGCCAGCCATTAGTTTGTAAGTGTCAGTTGGGTTGGATGGTAAATTGCTCTATGACATGGTGGCAGAAAAACATAGTCTGCAGCACTGATGGGGAGGAACACAATCAGCTTTAGTGGATTTAGAAAAAGTACAGCAGATTTGACTTTTTGGATTCATCTTGCACTCCAGAATGACTTGAAATTGGCAGAGGGTATAGACTAGAGGAATCATGTGAGAAGGTGACTGTGGCAAATAGTGCTTTCTTCTTGTGTGACAATCAGTTGGGTATTGATTGCTGGCCTAGGCTGGGGAGTAACTTTCTTGGATGAGAACTGGACAGCAGCTCACTGAGCTCAGGGCAGGGGGAGTCTGTTGAGTGTTCAATCTTGCTGGGTTACAGCAGGAATGGCGCTAGGGCACAACTCGCTGGGAGGGCTAGAATGCCAATTATGGGGCTATGGATGACTACCTGTAAGTAAGAAAGAAGAAACTTTTTAGACTTGGGAAGCTCTGGTATATAAAGCCTATCTTTATTACTCCAAAATGCACAGATTCCTATATTTTAGTGATACAGTAGAGCTGCTCCTGCTACTGTATCCTGGCTCTGTCATTGCAATTTGCAGCCTTTGAGAAAGACAGGGATGATCAATAGTGTCTTTTTAAAATGTATAATAAAATATGAAAAGGGTTCAACTGATTTTACAGTATGTGTGTAACTAAACTGTACCACTTGTTGGACAAGGTAGTGTTCAACAGTGTACTAGGACATGCAGTGCAGCTACATCAGGTGTGTCCACATGGGAGGCCACAAAGGAATTATTGTATGCTGCTGACTGAGTGTACTACATGTGTTGTAATTGTACCCTTACCAGTGGGTGCCACAGTCTGGCTTGTTTGGCTCCCTACCACAGTAGCAGTTTTACGTTACTGTTTATACAAATAATGTGTTAAAGTACTCCCTTTGCCTTGCTGTGTTTAATATTTTAGATTGTGCCCCATTATACTTTTAACACATTTATTGACATATTTATTGATCAGAACTAATCAGGACTAATCAGAACCCCTTGGTGTTCCAGTTCTTATTTAATAAGGGTCAGAACTTTTCTGAGTTCTGCCAGCCCTATGACATATTCCAGTTTTCTGCAGTTTTTTTAGATCTGCGCACTACATTCTAAAATTCAGCACCATTATTTGTATTTACAGCCTTATCATCTTTTTTTGCGCCACACAGAAAAACAGAAAACTGGCAAGCGGGGAGAGTGTTTCTGTTTAGAAGCCCATAATGAACTGCAGATAGATGTAGTTAACATTTTAGCCACCTGGTGGCAGACGAGATATAAAATGCTCACAGTGCCGCTGTGATGACAACGAACCAACCTGAATGTTAGGGACATAGTTACCCCAGGAGGTTAATTTACCCGCTTCTGGAGGAGGGATTCCTTTAAATTAGCTTTGTGCATTCAGTTGGTAAACAATCTCCTGGAAAGCCACTGGCAAACAGTAAACTGTGGAGAAATTAGTGTTTGTATTCCTGGACTTGCTGGAATAAAGGACACCTACTAGACTAACGTGAAACTAGATATCCATTCCACTGGTTAACTCAAGCAACAGACATTCAAACCATGTTTCATGCACTTAGAACTGTTTTAGATTAAAAGCGTTGTATCAGTACTTTACCAACCACAACTTTTGTGTTTTCAGCAGTTAAAAAACAGAGATCATAGTTAACTTTTCAGGGGATTTAATATCACAGATGTCAGTGTTGCTCAGCTAGCAGCATGTGTGCCTTTGTGCTTGAAGGTCATGGTTTCTAGTCCCATACAAGGATTTAAGCGCATACTCCAAACATTGGCACTTCATTATAGCATGGGGGTGTTACTGTACTATCCTTCAGATGAGACAAAGACCTGTCTGTTCATCCCTGGTGTTGTCTTGGTGGGTGTCTGGGTAGAGGTTAAAAAAAAAATGATGGCACTTTTCCTATGAATGTTTTGGCCAGCATTCTCCTTCCAAACAATGCCAGTTCAGGCAATTATCCATGGCCGTCGTTGGTTAGGAGTAGAAAGGCATTCACTGTTTGCTTATTGTCACTATATTACCCCTCTCTCCCATTGCTTGTAAAGCTTGTTGGGATATAGTACATATGAAAATCCCTATACAAGTTACAATTTTTCTTCTCCTTCGTATATTGAAATGTAAGTTGGCATTTGGCAAATCCAAAAACATTTTAGAATTTGTAGCAACTGGCATGAACTGCTAGACTGCCATATTTCCTCTTCATTGTCTTTAAGGAGGCTGTAACATAGAAAAATGGTATTGTGGCAGTGCAAAGGACTTACAGTCTAATTTGTATGCTCCTCCTGCCACAAAACAGTGGCTATACACCAATCTGAGTATTGCCACATCCAAGCTGAACTGCTAGTAGTATGTCATCCCCACTTATGTGGTGCAACCCTAAATGCTATCCTCCCTCAACCACCTGTCTACTTCTGCTTTGAAAGCCTGAGCAGTGACAGCCTTCACTACATCCCTGGTACATAACAGAGAAACTGGGCACGCAACTAAACTGGGGGCTGCTGAAACCACAACAACAGGAACCTAAAAGACATGACAACATGCTGCACAAAAAAACAGGAACCAGCTGGTAGATTTACATGGCAAAGTGCTGGCTTATTGAGTGCTGAAAATCAGACACTTGAACTTATCCCTGGCACTTCGAATCATGAGGAGTCTTCATCAGGAGGTGCACCATGTTGTCTGTCTTTTAAGTACCTCCCCAAGTAGGCTATTTTGCATGACAATCAACCCTTTGTATGATGTCATGATTTTTGATGTCTACTCTCCTGCCTCCCTCAGAGTAAGTGCATGGCCTCTAAACAACTGTGCATAGGGTGAGATTATTATGGGAAATCCAGGTTTCAATTCTTAATTGTAATAAGGGATGTAGTAAAAAAGGTGTTTTTCATCTGTGCAGAACAATACAAATTTGCCTGTGTTGACTGGCACTATCTGGCATAGCGACTCAGGCTGCAAGGGCTGCAATACTGTGTGAATGGTCCTACATGCCATTAGCACTGTGGCCCCTTCCCAGGAACTCTTAAATTACAGTTTTAAGGTGGCCAGAAAGAATCTGAGCATGGCACATAGAAACATAGAAGTTGCCGGCAGAAAAGGACTGCTTGGCTCAGTCTGTCCATTTTTCCCAGCCCATAGTATCACTGCAGATCCTGCTTGATCTCTGGCCCACTTACAACCCCTCCCCCCTTCCTTAAGATTCCCTTTTGCCTATCCCATGCGTTCTTGAACACCACCACCACCTCTGCTAGATGACTGTTGTAGGAATCCACCGCTCTTTTGGTAAAGAAGTACTTCCTCACATCACTCCTGAACCTACCCCCCCAGCTTGTTATTGTGCCCCCTTGTCCTTGAGCACCTTTTTTTCTGAAAAAACACTTTCCTCTTGTATCTTGTTTACTCCATGAGGTATTTAAAGATCTCTATCATATTCCTCTTCTCTCTCTCCCCTTGTCCAGGATGTACCTATTTAGGTCCTTTAATCTCTCCTCATAGAGCTTCTGATGAAGACCCTGCATCATTTTCACTGCCATTCTCTGGACTGCTTCCACTCAGTCTATGTCTTTTCTGAGATGTGGGCTCCAGAACTGGGCACAGTACTCTAGATGGGGTCTTACCAATGAAATATAGAGGCAACACCACCTCCCTTGTTCTACTGGTGATTCCCATCCCAGTGCACCCCAGCATGCCACTAGTTCTCCCTCCTGCCTTGTCACAGTGCCTGGCCACCTTTAGGTCATCCAATATGATCACCCACAGATCTTTTTCCTGCTTGGTGGTTATCAGTACCACTGCCCTCTATTTTGTACTCGCTCCTGGGTTTCTGTGCCCCATTATTCTGCACTTTTTTGCATTGAACCTCAGATGCCAGGGCTGGAATTAAACATGGAAATTACAGAGGGACAATGGGAAAAGAGTTGGAGGAGCATCTGGACCATGACCTCCTCACCCACATGGCATGAGTTCCTGTGGAAACTGAGGGCCAGATACTTTAGGGTCCCTATAGTAGTTACTAAACAGAACCGTGGTGTATCCTCGGCCTGTTGGAGACAATGTGGTGAAACCAGGGCCACTTACACACATGTATTTTGATCATGTCCACACTTACAACAGTTCTGGTCACACATTGCTAATAATCTCAAACAGATATTCAAGATTTCAGGCCAATTGGGACCTGTGGGCTTTCTACTGGGCTAGATCCAATTGAAATAAAGGGCAAGGAACCAATCTATTTATGGCAGGTTCTGATCGTGGCAGCATTTATTTTATTTATTTATTTATTTTATTTAAACAGCAGTTTGGAAAACCTTTGAGCCATAGGCTCATTTACAAAGGTACCTTGTCACAGTAAGACAAACCAAAATACACAGTATAGCAGTACAACACATAAGTATAACAGTAAAATTAAGACATAGATACAAACAAGCTGGTACAGGTAGGATGGATGCAAACAATACCAGAGTTATGTCGTCCTTAGCAGCTTAGTAATAAGCTTTGTCATAAGTATTAGTCACGGCTTTGACTAGTGGCAGTTACAGCATCGGGTGTTAATAAGGTGGTTACGTAAGGAAGTTTTGAAGCACGATATAGTTGGAGCTTCGGAGATGGAGGGGGACAGTGTGTTGAACCAGGAGGGGGCCCTAAAGCTGAAGGCTCTTTGGCCGTGAGAGGTCCTAGCTCTAGAGATAACAGGAAAGGTTTTCCCAGAGGTCCGAGTATGAACTAATGGGACAGAGCGGCGTATGGTGGTGGTCAATCCTGGTGGGGAAAGCCCAAGGAGGGTCTTTTTTGTAAGGGTACAGGTAAGATATTTGAGGCACTCGTCGAGATCAAGTACCAGCGCTTTAGCATACAGTAGACAGGAGTGTGTCATCCTAGGTGCTCCAGTAATTAACCTGCAGGCCTTATTCAGAGTAGTGCGAATTTTATGGAGTGCGGTCTGATCAGCAGCACCATACACCGGCAGTCCATAGTCCACTAGGGACAGGATAGAGGAGGTGACTCACGAGTTGAAGAGCCTCCGGGAGGCAGTGTTTATACCGATGTAAGATGCCCAATCGGATATTAGTGGCAGTGGCTAGGGCAGCGTGTGTCCATGGAAGGAGAGGAGGGGTCAAAATGGATCCCTAGGTATTTATAGGAGCAAACTTGTTCGAGTGGGAATGAGGACCCAGAGTGAATGAGGAGTTTGAAGTTGCAGGACTTGTTTTGGGGATGAGTGAAGAACATGGTTTTTGTTTTTTTAAGATTTATCACCAATCTATGTTCCTTGAACCAGCCCTCGGCTTCAGTGAAGGACTTCTGCAGCGAGTCCTGGAGGGCAGTAGGGTTACGACTTGAGGCAAAGATGACTGCATCATCAGCGTACAATAGAATGTTCCCCGAGCAAGAGCGTGGAAGGGTGTTAAGGTAAAGGGAGAATAGTAAGGGGCCCAGAATGGAGCCCTGGGGAACCCCAGAAAAGATGGGACAGATGTCTGAGTAGGTCCCATTAATTTTTACACGCTGTGAGCGGTCAGGCAGATAACTGGTGCACCAGGAGATAGGCCCAGCAGCAAAACCAGAGAGACTAAGGGCATCAAGAAGGAGGGGGTGGGAGACAGTGTCGAAAGCTTTCGAGAGGTCAATGAAGACAGCACCAGCCAGAGAACCAGTGTCTAAGGAGGAGTGGAGAAAGTTGGAGAACTCTAGGAGGGCTGTGTTGGTACTGTGGCCCGCTCGGAAGCCATGCTACTCAGGACAAAGGACATTGAAGGTGGAGAGGTAGTCAGAGATTTGAGAGGCCACCACTTTTTCCAAGGCCTTGGAGAGGAGAGAATGGAGATCGGTCGATAGTTTCCAGCCAGTCCTATCACCACCTTTAAAGATAGGGGTGACAGTGGTGACTTTCCAGGCAGTTGGAACCTTCCCTAGGCAAAGAGAGTGGTTGATGAGGCATGTGATCGGGGTAAGGACTGTGTCTTATACCAGCCGAAGGATACACGGATCCAGGGTGTCACTACTTGTACTATTAGTCTTGAGGGCAGTGACAAGGTGCGGCCTAAGTTCTTGGGCAGAAACACAGCGGAGGAGAAAATAAGGGCGAGAAAGATTTACGGCAGGTGCTGAGGGAGGAGAGTCAAAAAATTTGTAGGAGGATAGGGCTAAGGTCAGTGAATGAGGTGTTGAGGTGGTTGGCTATGAGGGCTGGGTCTGAGGAGATCACACCATTAATGTTGATCTGGTGGGTGGGGAGTGTGCACTCCCATTTAACTGTTTAATGTTATCCCAGAAGGTTCTGGGATTCCCCATGAGGCAGTGAGTGAGGACCGATAGTGCTCAGACTTGGCCTTTCTGATGGCCCAAGTGCACTTGTTTCGGCGGCAGCATATAACCGCCTGTCATTGGGCCGGCCAGTCTCAATGGCACGGTGCCATAGGGTTGTCCCTATGTTTGAGCTGGTGGATCAAAGCTGGGGTAACCTAGGGGCATTCTTCCTTTTAGAACCAGCGGGTCAACACTTGGGCAAAGATATCACAGGCATTATTAAAAGTTTGGGTAAAGAAGGAGAAGCTGTGTCAATGTCAGGAGTTGCCTGTATAGGAGACCAGTCAATTTGGGACAGAAGTTCCTTAAGTTTTATCAGTCCACCAGGTATTAGACACCCGGCATGTGGACTGTGCTATGGGTTTGGGGGACTGAGGTTGACCAGTGGAATAGAATGGGGAGTGATCGCTGAGAGAGTCTGGGAGGACTTGTACATTGGGGATCCGATTAGGGCGGTTGGTGAGTACCACATCAAGCAGGGTACTGGAGCTCTCTTGGGGTTAGTCCTGGTAGGTGGGTAACTAGTTCGTTAGGTCTATTGCAGAAAAGGAGTCTCTGGTAGAGGAGGAGGAGGGGGCTGAGCCAGTTGACATTTAAGTCACCCACCAGAATTTGATCAGCGGAAGGAGGTAGAGAGGTAGGGTATTCTGTAAGAGAGGCAATGGCCTGCGTTTGGTCCCTGGGGGCACATGTGCAGTAGTCAGATAAAGGGGTCCTTTAAGGGGTCGGGTTAGTTTCAGCGTAAGCGCCTGGGCCCTGAGTCAAGGATGGGAGGGCAGGGCTAGTACGGAGAGATTCCCTGACATAAATAGGCGCAGCCGTCCGCCCGCCTCCCAACACTGTCGGACGGAAAAGGGTGAAACCAGAAGGAGACTAGGGAGTCAGGGAGGATTTTGACAGCCAAGTCTCAACCAGGGTGATGACATCAGGGTTAATTCATGTGACCAGGCATTGTAGTGAATCAAACTTTTTAGGAGGCTACAGATATTCATGGAGACCATGCATAGGCCTGTGGTGTGAGTTGGGAGCTCCTGGGAACCGGGCCAGGGTTTGATGAATGTTCCCTGACAGGAGTAGTAGCATGACTCAACACCCTGGCTGGGAGATGGTGAGAGGTTTTCCTACGATTGACATGAGAGGGAGGGGAAGGGAGGCTAAGGGAGCAGGGGGTAGGCAGGGAGGTACAGGAGGGGAAGCAAGAATAAGAAGACACCCAGATGTGCCTGAGGTGAAGAGAAAGCTAGGGGAGGGCAGGGGGGACAGGGACACACAGAGGTCCCAAGGGACAGGAGAGGAGGTTCAGGAGCAAGGGGAGGGAGGGGTGCCAGGGCACAGTGTGGACTAGCAGATGGGTAAGTGCGTAAGTGCACTGCTAGTGGGGATAGGCACAGGCAGAGCGTGAGGCAGGGCCAATACATTGTGGTGAGCAAGATCCCAGGGAAGTAGTGCTGTACAGGTAGGAGTAGGAAGTAGCGAGGGAGCATAGGTCCGTCTAGTGGTCAGCAGGTATAACCTGCAAATGGGAAAGTGGGGAGATAGGTTCTGGGCAACAGTTCTGGGCAACAGGACGTGATATCACCGGATGTGATGTCACAGGGTGGATCCATAAATTGACAGCACCCCTCTGCAGGCGTCCAGATGAAGAGAAGAGGCTCTCTTTATCTCGAAAGTTATCAGGCTGGAGATTTGGCTTCCTCAGCTACTCAGGTGAGCTGCTTGTGCTTCAGTTGCTTGATTGTCCCGAGTGCCTAGCTTGGAGGCTGCCTATGTTGTGGAGAAAACAAAGCCTCTCATTACTATGCAGCGGGAGAATATGTTGTGACTTACACAAAGGAGCTCCACTCTAAGCAAACAGGGCTATTCCAAAATGAGGTCACACTAGGACCCAGCTAACCTAATGCCTTCAGTAACAAGGACAATTAGCTCAATACCACCATATTAAACAAGTCTGATCTATATTAGCTGCTTGGTATTTCTGGCTTTAAGATGAAATCAGCAATTAGCTCCAAATACCACCATATTAAACAAGTCTGATCTATATTAGCTGCCTGGTATATCTGGCTTTAAGATGAAATCAGCAAGGCAACTCTAGAAAAGCCAGTGAGTCCCTAGCTTTACACTTCACCAATTAGTAGCACAAAGAGAATCAAATAACAAGCCCACCCAGTGGTGAACAGGAACAAAGTTCATAAAATATAAGTGTTCATCAGGTAGCAGCCCTCTGCAGGCGTCCAGACGAAGAGAAGAGGCTCTCTTTACCTCGAAAGTTATCAAGCTGGAGATTTGGCTTCCTCAGCAACTCAGGTGAGCTGCTTGTGCTTCAGTTGCTTGATTGTCCCGAGTGCCTAGCTTGGGGAGCTGCCTATGTTGTGGAGAAAACAAAGCCTCTCATTACTATGCAGCGGGAGAATATGTTGTGACTTACACAAAGGAGCTCCACTCTTAAGCAAACAGCGCTATTCCAAAATGAGGTCAAACTAGGACCCAGCTAACCTAATGCCTTCAGTAACAAGCACAATTAGCTCAATAACACCGTATTAAACAAGTCTGATTTATATTAGCTGCTTGGTATATCTGGCTTTAAGATGAAATCAGCAATTAGCTCCAAATACCACCAGATTAAACAAGTCTGATCTATATTAGCTGCTTGCTATATCTGGCTTTAAGATGAAATCAGCAAGGCAACTCTAGAAAAGCCAGTGAGTCCCTAGCTTTACACTTCAGCAATTAGTAGCACAAAGAGAATCAAATAACAAGCCCACCCAGTAGTGAACAGGAACAAAGTTTATAAAATATAAGTGTTCATCAGGTAGCACCCCTCTGCAGTCGTCCAGACGAAGAGAAGAGGCTCTCTTTACCTCGGAAGTTAACAGGCTGGAGATTTGGCTTCCTCAGCTACTCAGGTGAGCTGCTTGTGCTTCAGTTGCTTGATTGTCCCGAGTGCCTAGCTTGGGGGAGCTGCCTATGTTGTGGAGAAAACAAAGCCTCTCATTACTATGCAGCGGAGAATATGTTATGACTTACACAAAGGGAGGTCCACCTAAACAAACAGGGCTATTCCAAAATGAGGTCACACTGGACCCAGCTAACCTAATGCCTTCAGTAACAAGCACAATTAACTCAATACCACCATATTAAACAAGTCTGATCTATATTAGCTGCTTGGTATATCTGGCTTTAAGATGAAATCAGCAATTAGCTCCAAATACCACCATATTAAACAAGTCTGATCTATATTAGCTGCTTGGTATATCTGGCTTTAAAATGAAATCAGCAAGGCAACTCTAGAAAAGCCAGTGAGTCCCTAGCTTTACACTTCAGCAATTAGTAGCACAAAGAGAATCAAATAACAAGCCCACCTAGTGGTGAACAGGAACAAAGTTCATAAAATATAAGTGTTCATCAGGTAGCACCCTCTGCAGGTGTCCAGACGAAGAGAAGAGGCTCTCTTTACTCGAAAGTTATCAGGCTGAGATTTGGCTTCTCAGCTACTCAGGTGAGCGCGCTTGTGCTTCAGTTGCTTGATTGTCCTGAGTGCCTAGCTGGGGAGCTGCCTATGTTGTGGAGAAAAAAGCCTCTCATTACTATGCAGCGGAGAATATGTTGTGACTTACACAAAGGAGCTCCACTCTAAGCAAACAGGGCTATTCCAAAATGAGGTCACACTAGGACCCAGCTAACCTAATGCCTTCAGTAACAAGCACAATTAGCTCAATACCACCATATTAAACAAGTCTGATCTATATTAGCTGCTTGAAATATCTGGCTTTAAGATGAAATCAGCAATTAGCTCCAAATACCACCATATTAAACAAGTCTGATCTATATTAGCTGCTTGGTATATCTGGCTTTAAGATGAAATCAGCAAGGCAACTCTAGAAAAGCCAGTGAGGCCCTAGCTTTACACTTCAGCAATTAGTAGCACAAAGAGAATCAAATAACAAGCCCACCCAGTGGTGAACAGGAACAAAGTTCATAAAATATAAGTGTTCATCAGGTAGCACCCCTCTGCAGGTGTCCAGATGAAGAGAAGAGGCTCTTTACCTAGAAAGTTATCAGGCTGGAGATTTGGCTTCCTCAGCTACTCAGGTGCGCTGCTTGTGCTTCAGTTGCTTGATTGTCCCGAGTGCCTAGCTTGGGGAGCTGCCCATGTTGTGGAGAAAACAAAGCCTCTCATTACTATGCAGCGGGAGAATATGTTGTGACTTACACAAAGGAGCTCCACTTCAAGCAAACAGGGTTGTTCCAAATGAGGTCACACTAGGACCCAGCTAACCTAATGCCTTCAGTAACAAGCACAATTAGCTCAATACCACCATATTAAACAAGTCTGATCTATATTAGCTGCTTGGTATATCTGGCTTTAAGATGTAATCAGCAATTAGCTCCAAATACCACCATATTAAACAAGCCTGATCTATATTAGCTGCTTGGTATATCTGGCTTTAAGATGAAATCAGCAAGGCAACTCTAGAAAAGCCAGTGAGGCCCTAGCTTTACACTTCAGCAATTAGTAGCACAAAGAGAATCAAATAACAAGCTCACCCAGTGGTGAACAGGAACAAAGTTCATAAAATATAAGTGTTCATCAGGTAGCACCCCTCTGCAGGTGTCCAGACGAAGAGAAGAGGCTCTCTTTACCTCGAAAGTTATCAGGCTGGAGATTTGGCTTCCTCAGCTACTCAGGTGAGCTGCTTGTGCTTCAGTTGCTTGATTGTCCCGAGTGCCTAGCTTGGGGGAGCTGCCTATGTTGTGGAGAAAACAAAGCCTCTCATTACTATGCAGCGGGAGAATATGTTGTGACTTACACAAAGGAGCTCCACTCTAAGCAAACAGGGCAATTCCAAAATGAGGTCACACTAGGACCCAGCTAACCTAATGCCTTCAGTAACAAGCACAATTAGCTCAATACAGCCATATTAAACAAGTCTGATCTATATTAGCTGCTTGGTATATCTGGCTTTAAGATGAAATCAGCAATTAGCTCCAAATACCACCATAATAAACAGGTCTGATCTATATTAGCTGCTTGGTATATCTGGCTTTAAGATGAAATCAGCAAGGCAACTCTAGAAAAGCCAGTGAGGCCCTAGCTTTACACTTCAGCAATTAGTAGCACAAAGAGAATCAAATAACAAGCCCACCCAGTGGTGAACAGGAACAAAGTTCATAAAATATAAGTGTTCATCAGGTAGCACCCCTCTGCAGGTGTCCAGACGAAGAGAAGAGGCTCTCTTTACCTTGAAAGTTATCAGGCTGGAGATTTGGCTTCCTCAGCTACTCAGGTGAGCTGCTTGTGCTTCAGTTGCTTGATTGTCCCGAGTGCCTAGCTTGGGAGCTGCCTATGTTGTGGAGAAAACAAAGTCTCTCATTACTATGCAGCGGGAGAATATGTTGTGACTTACACAAAGGAGCTCCACTCTAAGCAAACAGGGCTATTCCAAAATGAGGTCACACTAGGACCCAGCTAACCTAATGCCTTCAGTAACAAGCACAATTAGCTCAATACCACCATATTAAACAAGTCTGATCTATATTAGCTGCTTGGTATATCTGGCTTTAAGATGAAATCAGCAATTAGCTCCAAATACCACCATATTAAACAAGTCTGATCTATATTAGCTGCTTGGTATATCTGGCGTTAAGATGAAATCAGCAAGGCCACTCTAGAAAAGCCAGTGAGTCCCTAGCTTTACACTTCAGCAATTAGTAGCACAAAGAGAATCAAATAACAAGCCCACCCAGTGGTGAACAGGAACAAAGTTCATAAAATATAAGTGTTCATCAGGTAGCACCCCTCTGCAGGTGTCCAGACGAAGAGAAGAGGCTCTCTTTACCTCGAAAGTTATCAGGCTGGAGATTTGGCTTCCTCAGCTACTCAGGTGCGCTGCTTGTGCTTCAGTTGCTTGATTGTCCCGATGCCTAGCTTGGGGGGGATGCCGCATGTTGTGGAGAAAACAAAGCCTCTCATTACTATGCAGCCGGGAGAATATGTTGTGACTTACACAAAGGAGCTCCACTCTAAGCAAAACAGGGCTATTCAAAATGAGGTCACACTAGGCCTGCTAACCTAATGCCTCTTCTGTAACGAAAGCACAATTAGCTCAATACCACCATATTAAATGGCCTGATCTATACTTAGCTGCTTGCATCTGACATTTAAGATGAAATCAGCAATTAGCTCCAAATACCACCATATTAAAACAAGTCTGATCTATATTACAGCTTTGGTATATCTGGCTTTAAGATGAAATCAGCAAGGGCAACTCTAGAAAAGCAGTGAGTCCTAGCTTTATACTTCAGCAATTAGTAGCACAAAGAGAATCAAATAACAAGCCCACCCAGTGGTGAACAGGAACAAAGTTATAAAATATAAGTGTTCATCAGGTAGGACCCCTCTGCAGGCGTCCGAGATGAAAGAAATCTCTCTTTACACTCAAAGTTATCAGGCTGGAGATTTGGCTTTCCTTCAGCTATCAGGTGAGCTGCTTGTGCTTCAGTTGTGATTGTCCCGAGTCCCTAGCTTGGGGGGGGGGGTGCTGCCTATGTTGTGGAGAAAACAAAGCCTCTCATTACTATGCAGCGGGAGAATATGTTGTGACTTACACAAAGGAGCTCCACTCTACCACTCTAAGCAAACAGGGCTATTCCAAAATGAGGTCACACTAGGACCCAGCTAACCTAATGCCTTCAGTAACAAGCACAATTAGCTCAATACCACCATATTAAACAAGTCTGATCTATATTAGCTGCTTGGTATATCTGGCTTTAAGATGAAATCAGCAATTAGCTCCAAATACCACCATATTAAATAAGTCTGATCTATATTAGCTGCTTGGTATTTGGCTTTTAAGATGAAATCAGTAAGGCAACTCTAGAAAAGCCAGTGAGTCCCTAGCTTTTACACTTCAGCAATTAGTAAGCAAAAGAGAATCAAATAACAAGCTTCACCTAGTGGTGAACAGGAACAAAGTTCATAAAATATTAGTGTTCATCAGGTAGCACCCTCTGCAGGTGTCCAGACCTAAGAGAAGAGGCTCTCTTTACCTTGAAAGTTATCAGGCTGGAGATTTGGCTTCCTCAGCTACTCTAGGTGCGCTGCTTGTGCTTCAGTTGCTTGATTGTCCCGAGTGCCTTAGCTTGGGGGGATGATGCTGTCATGTTGTGGAGAAAACAAAGCCTCTATTACTATGCAGCGGGGAATATGTTGTGACTTACACAAGGAGCTCCACTTAAGCAAACAGGGCTATTCCAAATGAGGTCACACTAGGACACAGCTAACCTAATGCCTTCAAAAACAAGCACAATTAGCTCAATACCACCATATTAAACAAGTCTGATCTATATTAACTGCTTGGTATATCTGGATTAAGATGAAATCAGTAATTAGCTCCAAATACCACCATATCAACAAGTCTGATCTATATTAGCTGCTTGGTATATTGGCTTTTTATGATGCAATCAGTAAGTATTCCTAGAAAGCCAGTGAGGCCCTAGCTTTACACTTCAATTAGTAGCACAAAGAGAATCAACAAGCCCACCTAGTGGTGAAATACAGGAACAAAGTTCATAAAATATAAGTGTTCATCAGGTAGCACTCCTCTGCAGGTGTCCAGACGAAGAGAAGAGGCCTCTTCACTCTCAAAAGTTATCAGGCTGGAGATTGCTCGTGCCACTCAGGTGAGCTGCTTGTGCTTCAGTTGCTTGATTGTCCCGAGTGCTCATTGGGGGGGAGAGCCAGCTTATGTTGTGGAGAAACAAAGCCTCATTACTATGCAGTGGGAGAATATGTTGTGACTTACACAAAGGAGCTCCACTTAAGCAAACAGGGCTATTCCAAATGAAGTCACACTTGTAATCCAGCTAACTTAATGCCTTCAGTGTCAGCAATTAGCTCAATACTTGGCTCATATTAAAATAAGTCTGCTCGTATACTAGCTGCTTGGTATATCTGGCTTTATGATGAAACTGTAATTAGCCCAAATACTACCATATTAAATAAGTCTGATCTATATTATCTGTTTGGTATATCTGGCTTTATGATGAAATCAGCAAGGAAATTTCTAGAAAGCCAGTGAGGCCCTAGCTTACACTTCAGCAATTAGTAGCACAAAGAGAATCAACAACAAGCCCACCCAGTGGTGAACAGGAACAAAGTTCATAAATATAAGTGTTCATCAGGTAGCACCCTCTGCAGGCAATTCAGATGAAGAGAAGAGGCTCTCTTTACCCTCGAAAAGTTATTAGGGTGAGATTTGGCTTCCCAGCTACTCAGGTGAGCTGCTTGTGCTTCAAATGTTTATTGTCCTGAGTGCTGGCTTGGGGTGGGGTTCTGTTGTGGAAACACAGCCTCATTACTATGCAGGAGAATATGTTGTGACTTACACAAAGAGCTCCACTCTAAGCAAACAGGTTATTCCAAATGAGGTCAGGTTAGTAGCTAGCTAATGCCATCAGTAAGAAGCACATTAGCTCACCACCATAAACAAGTTGATCTATATTCTGCTGGTATATCTGGCCTTTAAGATGAAATCAGTACAAGTAACCTAGAAAAGGCCAGTGGGGCCCTAGCTTTACACTTCAGCAATTAGAAGACAGAGAATCAAATAACAAGCCCATTTAGGGTGAACAGGAACAAAGTTCAAATATAAAGTGTTCATCAGGTAGCACCCCTTGCAGGTGTTCCTAGACGCAAGAGGCCTTTACTCGTAGGTTATCAGGCTGAGATTTGGCCTCAGCTACCAGGTAGTTTTGTGCTTCCAGGCTTGATGTCCGAGGCCTAGTTTGGGAGCTGCCTATGTTGTGAGAAAAACAAAGCCTCATTACTAAGTGGAAATATGTTGTGACTTACAAAGTAGCTCCACTCTTGCAAACAGGGCTATTCCAAATGAGCTCACATAGACCCAGCTAACCTATTGCTTCAGTAACAAACACACTAGCTCAATACCGCCATATTAAACAAGTCTGACTATATTAGCGTTTGGTATATCTGGGTTTAAGATGAAATCTGTACTTGGTCCAAATACTACTTATATTAAATAAGTCTGATCTATATTGGCTGCTTGGTATCTGGTTTAAAGATGAAATCAGCAACTTTAGAAAAGCTTGTGGTCTTAGTTTTCACTTCAGCAATTAGCACAAAGAGACCTAACAAGCCACCCAGCGGTGAACAGGAACAAAGTTCATAAATATATGTTCATCAGGTAGAACCCCTGCAGGCCCAGATCGGAGAGAGGCCTTGATTTCGTGTTATCAGGCTGAGATTGGCTTCCTCAGCTACCAGGTGAGCTGCTTGTGCTCAGTTGCTTGATTGTCCTGAGTGCCTAGCTTGGGGCCTATCTTTGGAGAAACAAAGCCATTACTATGCAGCTGGAGAATGTTGTGATCTTGCAAAGGAGCTCAATTTCACATTCAAGCAAACTGGGTTGTTCCCAAATGAGGTCACACTAGGACTTCAGCTAACCTATCGCCTTCAGTAACAAGCACACCAGCTCAATACCACCATATAACAAGTCTGATCTATATTAGCCGCTTGGTATATCTGTTTTTGTGATTAAATCAGTACTATTCCAATACCACCATATTAAACAAGTCTGCTCTATGTTAGCTGCTTGTCTATCTGGTTTTGACGAAATCAGCAAGGTAACTCTAGGAATAGCCAGTGAGTCCCTAGCTTTACACTCAGCAATTAGTAGCACAAAGAGAATAAATAACAAGCCCACCAGTGGTGAACAGGAACAAAGTCTAAAATATATGTTCATCAGGCACCTCTGCAGGTGTCCAGACGAAGAGAAGAGGCTCTCTTTATTGTTATCAGGTTGAGATTTGCTTCCTAGCTACCTGCGCGTTTGTGCTCAGTTGCTTGATCCGAGTGCCTAGCTTGGGGGTAGCTGCTCATGTTGTGGAGAAAACAAAGCGCCTCATTACTATGCAGCTGGAGAATATGTTGACTTACGCACAAAGGAGCCCACTCTACAAACAGGTATTCTAAATGAGGTCACACTAGGACACAGCTAACCCATGCCTCTATACGCTAATAAATTAGCTCAATACCACCATATTAAATAAGTCTGATCTATAGAAGCTGCTTGTTATCTGATTAAGATGAAATCAGCAATTAGCTCCAACACTACCCAATATCAAACAAGTCTGATCTATATTAGCTGCTTGGTGTATCTGTTTAAGATGCATCAGCAAGGCAACTCTAGGTGCGCCAGTGAGGCCTCTAGCTATTAATTCTGAAAGCAAATTAGAAACAAAGAGAATCAAATAACAAGCCCAATCTAGTGGTGAAATAGAACAAAGTTCAAAATATAAGTGTTCATCAGATACCCCTTGCAGGCCCAGACAAAGAGGCCTTTACCTCGAAAGTTCAGGCTGGATTTGGCTTCCCAGCTACTCAGGTGAGTGCTTGTGTCAGTTGGCTTATTGTCCCAGGCCCAGCGGGGGAGTCATGTTGTGGAAAACAAACCTCCATTACTATGCAGCGAGAATATGTTGTACTTACCCAAAGGAGGTCCATCAAGCAAACAGGTCTCCAAAATGAGGTCAGCACTCTAGGACCCAGCTAATGCACGCTTCTGTGCGTTAATAATTAGCTCATTACCACCATCTTAAACAAGTCTGATCTATATTATTGCTTGGTAATCTGGTTTTAAGATGAAACTGCAATTAGCTCCAAATACCACCATATTAAACAAATCGATCGTATAGCTGCTTGATATATCTGGCTTTGTGATGAAATCAGCAATTAGCTCAAATACCACTATATTAAATATGTCTGATCTATATTAGTCTTTGTATATCTGGTTTTAAGATGAAATCAGTAACCTAGAGTTTTGTTCCTTGGTTTTATCCTTCTGCAATTAGTAGCACAAAGAGAATCTACTGGTTCCACCCAGTGGTGAACAGAATAAAGTTCATAAATATAAGTGTTCATCAGGTGCACCCTCTGCAGGCTCCCTGGAGTTTTAAGAGAAGAGGCTCTTACCTTTTGTTATCAGGCTGAGATTTGGCTTCCTCAGCTATCAGGTGAGCTGCTTGTGCTTTAGTTTCTTGATCCCAAGTGCTCAGCTTTGGGGCGAGGCCTATGTTGTGAGAAACAGCCTCATTACTGTGCAGTGGAGAATATGTTGTGACTTACACAAGGAGCCCACTTAGGTAACAGGGTTATTCCAAAATGAGGTCACACTAGAGCCTGCTAACTAATGCCTCAGTAAGTTGTCAATAGCTCAATACCACTATATTAAACACGCCTGATCTATACTTGTTGCTTGGTTTATCTGGTCAGATGAAATCAGTAATTAGCCCAAATACCACCATATTAAATAGTCTGATCTATATTAGCTGCTTGGTATCTGGCTTTGTGATGAAATCGCAAGGCAACCTAGAAAGCTATGAGTCCCTAGTTTACATCAGCAATTAGTAGCACAAAGAGAATCAGCACGCCCTCCCAGTGGTAACAGGAACAAAGTTCATAAAATATAAGTGTTATTGGGTAGGACCCCTGCAGGCGTCCAGATGAAGAGGTGAGCTCTCTTTACCCTTGTTATCGGCTGAGATTTGGCTCTCAGCTACTCAGGTAGCTGTTTGTGCCTAGTTGTTTGATTGTCCCAAGTCCCAAGCTTGGGAGGGAGCATGTTGTGGAGAAAAGTTTTCTCATTACTATGCAGGGAGAATATGTTGTGATCATACTAAGAGCTCCATTCACCACTTAAGCAAACAGGGCTATTCCAAATGAGGTCACACTAACTAGCTAACCTAATGCCTTCGGTAACAAGCACAATTAGCTCAATGCCACCATATTAAATAAGTCTATCTATATTACTGCTTGGTATATCTGTTTTAGATGAAATCAGCAATAGCTGTAATACTACCTATATTAAATGTTGATCTATCTAGCTCTTGTATATCTGGTTAGATGAAATCAGTAAGGCAACTCTAGAAAACAGTGTGGTCCGCTTACACTCTCAGATTAGTAGCACAAGATAATTCAATAACAAGCCCACCGAGTGGTGAACAGGAAGTCATAAAGTATGTGTTCACAGGTAGCACCTCTGCAGGTGTCCAGACGAAGAGAAGTGGCTCTCTTTACCGAAGTTATCAGGCTGAGATTTGGCTTCCTCAGTTACTCAGGAGCTGTTTGTGCTTCAGTTGCTTGATTGTCCTGAGTCCCTATTTTGGGGGCTGCTTATGTTGGTGAGTAAACAAGCCTTGGTTACTAGCAGCGGAGAATATGTTGTGACTACACAAAGGAGCTCCACCTAAGCAACAGGGTTATTCCAAATGAGGTCACACTAGACCCATAACCTAATGCCTAGTAAAGCACAATTTGTCACTCACCATAAAACAAGTCTGATCTATACTAGCTGCTTGTATATCTGCTAAGATGAAATCGTTAGCCCCAAATACCACCATATTGTGCAAGTCTGATCTATATGCTGCTGTATATCTGGCTTGAAGATGAAATCAGCAAGGCACCAGAAAAGCCATGGCCCTAGCTTTACACTTCAGCAAATTAGTACAAAGAGAATCAAATAAGCTTCTCCACGTGGGTGAACAGGAGCAGTTCATAAAATATAAGTGTTCACGGTAGCACCTGCAGGTGTCTAGACTAAGAGAAGAGGCCTTTACCTTTGTGTTATTTGCTGGAGATTTGGCTTCCTCAGCTACTCAGGTGAGCTGCTTGTGCTTCAGTTGCTTGATTGTCCCAAGGCTTAGTTTGGGAGCTTGTTGTGGGAAAAACAGTTCTTATTACTACAGCGGGAGAATATGTTGTGACTTACACAAAGGAGCTCCATCTACAAGGGCTATTCCAAATGAGGTCACACTAGGAGCCTGCTAGCCTAATGCCTTCAGTACAAGCATAATTAGCTCAATACCACCATATTAAAATCGTCTGATGTATACTAGCTGCTTGGTATATCTGGTTTAAACTGAAATCAGCAATTACTCCAAATACCACCATATTAAACAAGTCTGATCTATTAGCTGCTTGGTATATCTGGTTTTATGATGAAATCAGCAAGGCAACCTAGAAAGCCAGTGAGTCCCTAGCTTTACACTTCAGCAATCAGTGGTCAAAGAGAATCAAATAAGCTCACCCAGTGGTGAACAGGAAAAGTTCATAGCTATAAGTGCCTGGTAGGACCCCAGTATGCTTATGAAGAGAGGGCTCTTTCCCCCGGAAAGTATTGGCTGAGATTTGGCCTCTAGCTACCTGGGTGAGCTGCTTGTGCTTCAGTAGCTTGATGGTCCCGAGTCCCTAGTTTGGGAGTCGTTGTTGGAGAAAACAAAGCCTCATTACTATGCAGCGGGAGAATATGTTGTATCATACAAAGAGCTCCACTTGCCACTCTAAGCCTAGCTTGAGTGGGGGAGCTCATGTTGTAGGAAAATAAACCTCTCATTACTATGCAGCAGGAGAATACGTTGTGACTTACACAAGCAGGTCCACTCTGGGCAACAGGGCTATTCCAAATGAGGTCACACTAGACCCAGCTAACCTAATGCCTTCAGTAACAAGTACAATTACTATACCACTATTAAACAAGTCTGATCTATATTAGCTGCTTGTATTTGGTTTTGATGAAATTGTAATTAGCCCAAATACTACCATATTAAACAAATCTGATCTATAGCTGCTTTATATCTGGGTTTAAGATGAAATCAGAATTAGCCCAACACCACCATTAAATATGTCGATCTATATAGCTGCTTGGTATGTCTTGTTGAAATGAAGTGCAACTCTAGATAAGCCAGTGAGGCCCAGCTTTACACTTCAGCAATTAGTAGCAAAGAATCAAACCTTCCACCTAGTGGTGAACAGGAAATAAAGTTCAGTAAATATATAAGTTCATCAGGTAGCACTCCTCTGCAGGCGCCCAGACGAAGAGAAGAGGCTCCTTTACCTCAAAGTTATCAGGCTGAGATTTGGTTTCAGCTACCGTGAGCTGTTTGTGCTTCAGTTGTTTGATTGTCCCGAGTGTTTATTTTGGTGGGGAGCTGTTTATGTTGGAGAAAAACAAAGCCTCTCTATTATGGGGAGAATATGTTGTGACTTATACAAAGGAGCTCACTCTCTGCAACAGGGTTATTCCAAAATGAGGTCACATTTAGATCCAGCTAACCTACGCCTTCTGTAACTAGCACAATTAGCTCAATACCACATAAAGAAGTCTGATCTATATTACCTGCTTGGTATATCTGGCTTAAGATGAAATCTGTACAGCTCCAAATACCACCGATTAAACAAGTCTGATCTATATTAGCTCTTGTATATCTGGGTTTAGTCTGAAATCATAAGGCAACTCAAGAAAAGCCAGTGAGTCCTGCTTTAGACTTCAGCAATTAGTAGCACAAAGAGAATCAAATAACACGCCATCTAGTGGAACAGGAACAAAGTTCATAAAATGTGGTTCCACTGGTAGCACCCTCTGCAGGTGTCCAGACGAAGAGAAGAGGCCTTCTTTGTCGAAAGTATTAGGCTGAGATTTGGCTTCCCAGCTACTCAGTGCGCTGCTTGTGCTTCAGTTGCTTGATTGTCCCGAGGCCTGCTTGGGGTTCATGTTGTGAGAAAACAGCCTCCTCATTACTATGCAGCGGAGAATATGTTGTAGACTTACATGAGCTCACCTAAGCAAACAGGGTTATTCCAAATGAGTCACATTAGGACCCAGAAATAAATCCACTGCACAAGTACAATTAGTCTAATACAACTATTAAACAAGTCTGCTCATATTACGTTTGGTATATCTGGCTTAGATGAATCAGCAATTAGTCTAAATAGGACTTCCCTTTCATGCCTCCCCTCCCAAACTTTGACAACAGATGCCTAGGGAGAAGGTTAGGGAGCGCACCTGGAGTCTCACAGGACCCAGGGCTCCTGGTCCAGGCTTGAAAAGTCTCTGCACATAAACATGCTGGAGCTCAGGACCGTGCTGTATATTCTTCAAGCTCTGCATCTGTATCTGCTTCCTAGTCGTCTAGCTGTCCAGACGGACAACATGTGCGTAGTCTGGTACATCAACAAACAGGGAGGAACTCGTTCCTACCCTCTTTGCAGGGAGACGATGTGGGTTTGGGATTGGGCGGTACAACACAACCTTCACCTCACGGCGGTTCATGTTCCGGGGGTCGAAAACACGTTGGCAGACTACCTCAGTCGGTCATCTGCCCAGGCTCACGAGTGGGAACTGGGATCGGGGGTAGCAGACGATATCTTCCTACGCTGGGGAATACCTCAGGTAGACCTGTTTGCGTCTCCTCACAACGCAAAACTTCCCGCCTTCTGCTTGCTTGCTCCAGGGCGAGAAATTTTTTGGAGAGATGCTCTGTCTCTAGACTGGAAGGACAGATTCGTCTATGCCTTCTCCCCGATTCCCTTGATTCCGAGGGTCTTACACAAACTCAGCTCAGAAGGAGCTTGCATGAACTTAATCGCTCCTTTCTGGCCCAGGCAAATTTGGTTCTGTCTTCTACAACAGTATTCAGAGGAACCTCCTCATCCTCTTCCTCTGTCGCAACTTTTGCTGACCCAGGATCAGGGGACCCTGGTCCATCCAGGCCTCAGATCCCTTCAGTTCCATGCATGGCTCCTGCAGACGTAGCTCAAGCCCTATTCAGGGTTTCCCCGCTTGTGTGGCTGAGATCCTGGTAGAGGACAGAAAACCCTCCACTATATCTACCTATGCCATGAAATGGAAACGGTTCTCTATTTGGGTCTCTTCCAAGGATTTTGAGCCATTCTCATGCCCTGTTGAGAGAATGCTGGATTATATGCACCATTTCTTTGATCTGGGTCTCAGTCATTCCTCTCTGAAAGTTCACATGGCGGCCACCTCCGCTTATCATGTTCCTTTTGGGGACAGAACTTTCACACAGTTGGAAGCTTCTAAGACTTTTCTTAGGGGAGTTCTTCACTTATGGCCCCCTATTCGCATTCCTGCCCCTCCTTGGGTTCTGAATTTCATTCTTGAGAAGCTTACTCTGCCTCCTTTTGAGCCAGCAGCCTCAGCAGACCTGAAGTTCCTATCCTGGAAGACTCTCTTCCTAGTGGCCATTACTTCAGCTCAAAGGATTTCCTAACTTCAGGCTTTGATGTGCAAAATCCTGTATCTGATTTTTCACAAGGAACGGGTTGCTCTGCGCACCAGTCCTAAGTTTCTCCCTAAGGTGGTAGCGGAATCTACACTGAATCAATCCATTGAGCTTCCTGCTTTCTTTACGCCTCACTCCAGTCAAGGGGAGTACCTCTTGCATAGTTTGGATGTTCACCGAATTCTGAGATACTACACCACTAGTACTAAGGATCTCAGAAAGTCTGATCAGCTGTTTGTCTCTTTTGCTCACAAAATAGAAGGCAATGCCGTTACCAAGAAATGCCTGTCTAAATGGTTGGCTCATTGTATCACTTTCTGTTACGACAAGTATCACAAGACCCTGCCAGGTCAAGTCAGAGGCCACTCCACCAGGGGTGTCGCTGCCTCTGCGGCTTGTTTTTAAGAATGTGTCTGCGGCTGACATCTGCGCAACCGCAACTTGGACTTCTGTCCATACCTTTATGAAATACTACAGTTTGGACATTGCCTCTCGCCGTAGAGTAGGCTTTGGGCTGGCTGTTCTGCAAGGTCTCCTTTCTTGAGACCCTCGCAGCCGGAAATTCTATGGTTGAGTGGTTTTCCTCCTCCCGTGTGCTTCTCCTTGTTTCAGACTGCTTGGGACTCAGTCCTATATGTAATTACCTACTGCAAGAGCCCTCTAGAAGTAAGATAGTACAGTTACATAAGAACTTACCACAACAGTAGATCTTCGAGAGAGACTTTTGCAGTAGGTAATACCTTCCTGCCCTCCATCCCTCTTAGCCTTTTTAGCTCCTTTTCCATGGGGTAAAGATCCACTTCTCTCTCATCTTGCCATTTTTGGCCTTTGGCGGGAAAGAACTGGAAGGCAGGCGTGGGGGACCGCCCCTTTATATCGACGTCATCTGATGCCGGTCACCTGACATGGGGGTGGTCCCCCGCCAGAGACTGCTAGCTAGAAATTTTCCTTGGGGTCCTGGCGCCTGCTGGCTTCAGTCCTATATGTAATTACCTACTGCAAGAGCCTCTCTCGAAGATCTACTGTTACGGTAAGTTCTTACCTAACTGTATTTTATGGGTGATGTGGGTGTGACATGTAGGATTTTTCGGGTTTACCTCCTATGGGTCAGGAAAAGGAGCTCCTGTGGGAATTTGCAGATTTCATCATTGGCCTATTGTTGAATGGCCCCAGCCCGACTGAGCTGGGGGATTTAAGTGTATAAGTGGATGATGAGACCTCCCAATTTGCTTGACAGTTCCTCCAGTTCATGGAATTACTTGGCTTCTCACAGATTGTTTTCTCCGTCACCCATGAACATGGCCACACCTTGAACCTTGTCTTCTCTCTGGGGCTTGTACATTGTTTGTCAGGGTGTATCTGGTAGGGTGGTCAGATTACCATGCTGTTAGCTTTTACGCATGGGTTCACAGAACACCCCCCACTATGGAGATGTTCCAGTACCTTCCTAGACATGCTTTAACACCAGAAAATCTCCTAGCATTTTTGGATGTCTTGGGTATGGAAGCAGCATGTGATGGGGTCGCAGAGGCAGCAGTTGATGGTTATGGTCTGGCCATTACAGCAGTGCTTGACTCCATCGCACAGATCCGTGTCTTTTCACTGACTTCCCATCACAATTTGTCATTGTATAATGACGAGCTGTGGCGGTTGAAGGCAGCAGGGCAGTGGTTGTACAATTTCTGGAAGAGGGCTGGCTCTGAGATCCCATTAGCAGGGCTATAACCCTGAAAAAGGTGGAGTTCATGTCATGGGTTTTCGCCTCAGGAATAAATAGGCCTGCTTAACTCTTCTGCGATGTGGTCAGTTTCTTAAATCTTGAATGTGCATAGCTTGGGGGAATTTTGTCTCAAGAAAGATGGTGGGTCTTTTTTTTCTTGGCAGGGTAGCCTTCATTTGGGCTAGTATCTTGACAGGTGCTTGATCAAGGGCAGCAGTGGTCTAGGGGAAAGGTGTGAGGGCACTCCATAGGTCTGGAGTAAGTTCCAGCCAATTGTTATGGAAGAGGTACTTGAGGTAATGGCGGCTCCATGCCTTACTTATTTTAGTCTTTGGCAATCAGGTAAGGCCCACTAGGCACAACTGTCTGTTTTCAGGGGCGACCTGGGAGCACTGGGCAGTTAAGTGACTTGCTCAGAGTCGCACAGTATGCAAGTGGAGGTTGTGAGAATCAAACCCAGGTCTGGTCTGCTGGATGTACCAAACTGGTTCACAGCTCGTTACTCTAACCTCTAGGCTATACTGCCATATACTGTATGTCTGACCCAGAGCCCAAGCGGCTGTTGGTTGATTGCTGGGTTGTCCTGGCCTTAAGGGAGGCAGGAAGCAGGGGGACAATCAAGGGGGAAAAAAAATTAAACAGTTGGACAATTTGGGACAGCAGTGTAGGTCCTATCACAAGTACCTTGCAAGCTGGCATTATTCGTTTCATCCTGCAGTCCTAGAGATCACATCACAAAGCAAAACTTAGTGAGGCTTTTACCATGGATGAGTAATGATCTTGTTGCCTGGCAAATATGCATGCCACTTAAAGTGTCAGGGATGGGTGAAATTGGGCACTGAAATACCTGTACCAGCTGATGGTCAGACATGAATTGGGAGTCCTTGAGTAGTGTCACGTTGTGCTGTACTGTTGTGATATGAAATTTGGATTTTATGCTAGAAAAGAAAAAGAGAAGAAAAGGTAACGGTCCAGTGAAGTGGTTGCACTAAGATCTTTCAATTTACAGTAAAACAGAGTTTGAAAAAAAAAAAAAAAAGAAATCCCTTCATTGCTTTTTGGGACTGAAAAAAATGACTGTGGCCTGCATTAATAGATGTGCACCCCATTTAAGTTTACAGAAATCAGGATCCTAGTGCTGATTAGCACAAACTATCATTAAGCTCTGGCTGCTTTAGTGTGCAGCTGTTGAGTCTGATGTGATTAAAAATGATCAGTGCATTATAACCTCAGTAATGTTGTGATTTACAGAAATCAGAAGTGTGTTGCATCTTAAAAACATCTGCAGAGCTAAATTCTCACAGTGCTGCTAAAAAAAAAAAACAGCTGGAGATGTAGCAGTTCTCTGTAAAACAAACAAAAACAAACAGTTCATAGTAACACCTCAGTTTGTTGTTTTCTTAGCTTAAAGAGCAGGTTTGTACTCTGTGAAAATTCAGCCTCCCCCAAACATATAATGCAGCTTACCTGGCCCCAAGTGTAATTCAGTATTAATTTTAATTTTCTGCTGCCAGTATTTAGGGAGAGAAGAGATTGTAGTTTGGCTCTGTGGAGCTGAGAGCTCGATCCCTTCCACGTCCCAATTCAGAGCCCCTCCCCCGTGCTAGCACGTTTTATGATGTCCGTTCAGAAAAAGTGCGGGGCATTCTCTGTACAGTAAAATAAGGATGGTTTTTAACTACTTTTTCTTTAGTTGAGTGGTGTCTGTGATTTGTCATACCTTGATTTGTCATAATTGGAACTTTAAATTATATTGAAAAGCTGTTAAAAAACATCCCTGTTATACTTTCTATACCCAGTTCCGCTCCATGACATCAGGTTTTTTTTTTCTGCTGGAAGAACAGCTCATCTTCACTGCTCTCACTTAGGATCAAGTGCGCTGCAGGCAAACTTTGTTTTTGAAGTTTTTATAGTTATTCGACTTTCGTTCCTTTGACTCCGTGTGTAGATCATCAGTGGAGCAAATGGAAGCCAGGGGTTCAAGTTCTGCTTTCAGTGCCAGCAGAAGATGTCAATGACCGACCCACGTAGCACATGTGTGTATTGCCAGGGCAGGCAGGACAATATGCCTGGGTGAGGACTTCGTCCCTTGAGGACAGGAAGCTCCAGCTGGGTTGGTCTTTGGAATGGGATCCAAAGGACGGCTCTAAGGGTCGCAAGAAGGCCTCAGTTGCGACCAAGTCTGCACAGCAGCTTGCATTCCTTGAGATGGAAGCAGCATCTGCTGTGGTGGGCACCTCCTTGGTCTTGATGCTGTTCCCAGCTGGGGCCATTCACTGTTAGTGGGTCATTCTCCAGAAGCTTCCAGGACATGTATCTGGCCCTCCAGATCCTGGGGAGAGTCCTGCCCACCGTGGTCCAAGCACAGGTGCTGCCAGTCATGGGACTGGGAGAGGTTCTCTCGGTCCCTTGCCTTGCCTGTCCACTTGATGGCGGAGTCAGATTCTGGACCTGAAGCACCTGAACAAGTTTGTTTTACCACATGACCTTCAGCATGGAGTCCTTGCGGTCAGTCATCTGCGCTGTCTAACCAAGGGGACTGTCTGGTGTCCGTAGATCTGATATCTCCATATCCCCATTCGCCAGTCACAGCAGACGTTTCTGAGGTTTGCGATTCGGGGGCAGCATTTCTAGTACTGAGCGCTTCCCTTCAGACTGGTGACAGCTTCCCTAGTATTCTTCAAAGTATTGATTGTACTAGTGGTACAGTTCAGACAGAATGGATATCATGTGTGCCCTTCTGGACAACGTGCTTATCTAAGCATCATCAGCTCAGATGACGTGGAAGTCAGTGTCAAGGAACCTGGAGGTGCTGGAGACACATGGTTGTCAATTGGGAGAAGAGTTCCATCATACCATCTTAGAGGTTGGAATACTTGGGTCCTCTCCTCATTTAGGATGCAGATCCTGAGGCGAGAGGTAGATTGGATGAGCAGCTGGTGCTCGGTTTCTGCTCACAGGCTTCTCATGATTCTGGGACTGATGGCTGCAGTAGTAGAACTAGTTCTCTGGGGCTGCTTGCATATGAGGTCCCTCCAGAGTGGAATGCTAGAGGCCTAGAATCCGGCCTCTGAAGACCACCAAGCCTGGATTGTGCTTCTTTGTTCAGTCTGGCAGGGGGTCTCTCCTGGAAGCCGCGCAGGAACTGATATTGGTGACCGATGCAAGCCTGTTCAGCTGGGGCACAGTCCTGGATCACGACCCTGTCCAGGGTGTTTGGGACTTCTCAGGAACAGTGGCTTCTGATAAATGTATGTGTACTGAGGTAAGTACACCTTGCTCTTCTTCCTTTCCACAACAGAGTATGGTCCCAGGCAGTGAAGGTAAGGATGGATAGTGCTGCCACTATGGCGTACATAAACAACCAAGGAGGCACAAGAAGCAAGGAGATGATAGGGGAAGCAACAGAAATGCTGCTGTGGGTAGGAAAAAACCTTCTGACTCTCTCAGCTGTTCATCTGGCAGGAGATCTGAAGGCTGAGTCCGATTAGCTGGGTTGAGAGATGGTCCATCCTGGGGAATGGATGTTGAACCTGGAGGTGTTCAACCTCCTGAGCGCTCAGTTTTCCTCAGATCAGCTTCTTCGTATGAAAGGAAAATGCTCAGGTACCAAGGTTCGTCACTCGGTACCAGTGTCCTCAGGCAGAGGTAGTGGATGCCATGTCCCAGAAGTGGGATTTTGTCAGAGCGTACTTGTTCCTTCTACTGCTGCCCCCAAAGGTTCTTCACAAAATAAGATGCTCGAAAGGAAGCTTCCTGCTGATAGCCCCAGAATGGCCAAGATGGCTGTGGTTCTCAGATCTTGTGAATCTGCCTCAGCAGGTCCCATTCCAGCTTCTGCACTGGAAAGACCTTCTCTTCCAAAGGCCCATTCTGTATCCAGCCCTAGAGGTGATGCAGTTGGTGGCCTGGCTCCTAAGAAGAGGAGATTGTGAGACATGTTTTTTCCAAAAAAAAAGGTAGATACCCTCATGGCTGCCAGGAAGGTGTCTGTGTCTGCAGCCTATAACCATGTGTGGAATATTTTCTTGGCTTGGGCTAGAGAAAGAGATATCAGCCCCTCCAAATCTACAGTTCACAAATTTTTGATTTTTTTTTTTGCAGGCGGGGTAGACTGAGCTTGCGCTGAGCACTTTGAGAGGTAAGGTACGCAGATGCTGCAGTGTTATTCAGCGCCAACTCTGACTCAACCGCTCTCCAGCAAACCCTCCAAAGATCTTTAAGTGATGCTTTAATCTTGGTTTGCTGAACGTTGACTTGTACTAAACTATAAAAAAAAAAAATAAATCTATGTTGTTTGCTCATGACCAAAATAAAAACAGTGATCACCCATTGTTCATACAACACTCTCTTAATGAAACACTGGAGCAGGTCACCTCATTTAAATATCTAGGGGTTACACTGGACTCAGGTTTTACATACCATGAGCATGTCCGCCCCCTGAGCATGACTGTCAGTATACATGTTGGCCTACTCCACTGATACAAGCACTGTGTCCCACCTGAAGCCTTGCAACTAGCAATCTCCCTGTCAGTTCTATCACTCATCGACTATGGTATCTTGGTTTAAGGCGCAGCCGATAGCACATGCCTCAATAAAATCAGGGGTGCTCTGAATAAGGCCTGTAGGCTGGCCACTGGCTGGGACCGACTCACCCACACCACGTTCTATTCCCGCACTAAGTGGCTAAATTTTGATGATCGTTTAAAATACCAGATCTGTCTTTATGCCAAAAAAATCACGGCTGGCCTCACCCCTCCTGGTCTCATACTGCGGCTACACCCATCTCAAGTCGCCAGATGCAGTCATCAATCTGAGAAAACCCCCTACCAGGTCCCTCTCTGCAAAACCACTATGGGCCAAAGAACCTTTTGGTACCGGGCCCCCCGCTGGTCGAACTCACTCCCCAAATCAATCTTCATGGAATCCAAGCTCGGCCATTTCAGATTCCTCCTTCGGAATCATATATTCAGAATGCTGTCTGTGACTGCTACTGGTCCCACATTACCACTAATAGCCCCTATATGACAAAGGACCCTTGCTGTTCCTGCCGGTTTTGTTTTGTCTTATACTGCTGGTTAGTTACAATCAGATAGGGCTGAGGTCCTACTGTCGCTGTCTGTAACCTTTGATTACACCTCTCTGTTCGTGTTTGTGTTTAATTAACGTATTATGTGATTGTATTTCGCTGCTGATCTTGACTGCTGTAAAATCAATGTTATATATGTTTGCCTGTATCTTTCTCCTGAAACTCCCTGTACGCTGTGAAAATTGCTTCAACACTGGTTGTGCTTTGTAATTAATACTATGTCCTTGCTATTGTATTCACTGATGAGCAGCCTTTGTAAAGGAGTCTCTGACTCAAAGGTATTAATTCCAGTATGTTTCAATAAATAAATAAATAAATAAGGTGTCTGTGCTAGGAGCAGCCCTGGGAAGTTCCATGGCCACATGCCTGAAGACCAGCCGGGAAGTTAAGTTTTCTAAGAGCAGTTCTCAGAAGCAGACCATTGTTCTGGTCTCTGGCTTCCCTGTGGGATCTGAATCTGGTGCTAAATGCTCTTTGTAAGGCACCTTTTGAACCCCTTTCATCAGTACTGTTGGATGTCCTGTCGTATAAGGTATGAGCCTCACTTTATCAAGCATAAGGAAAAGATGGTATTGAGGATGCTTCTGTCGTTTGTTCCTGAGGTACCTACAGCATTCCATGTAAATCAGGAAATCTGTTTATCATCTTTCTGTTCTAAGCCAGCCAATCCAAAGGAACATGAGCTACACAATTTGGACCAGTGCAGGGCAGTCAGGATATGCATTAGACAACAGAATTCAGGAAGTTTGAAAGCCTGTGTTCTTTTTGGTGCAGCAAAAAAAGGTCAGAAAGCTTCCAAGGCCACCTGGGCTAGGTGGGTGTGGGCTTGCATTGCCAAGGCCTGTGTGGTTGAAAAGAAGAAATCTCCAGCCCCTCATTATAGCTCACTCCACCAGGTCTCTGGCTACCTCCTATGCGGAGAGGGGGGAAGCATCTGTGTTAGAAATGAGTAAAGTGGTCCCTGTTCATACATTCACTAAGCACTACAGATTAGTTGTTTGAAGTTCCCCTCGATGTTACCTTTGGTTGCAGAGTTTTGCAGGAGGTTGTTAGATTATTATTATTATTATTCTTTCACCTACATGGGTTATATATGGGACAGTATTCACCCCCTCCCAGTTGAGAAATGGGTACTGCTCTTTAGAACCCATATGTATTAACCCCCCACTGACCACGTGAATCGATATAGAAAGGAGAAATTTCTTCATACTTACCATAATTCCCCTTTCTGCTAGCTCCAACGTTGTCAGGTGCGGCCTCTCCCGGGAGCCGATGGCTCTCATTGGAGAATATTACCCGAGTATATTTCGGGATGTTGCAGTTCACAAAAGATTGTAACTTTTTTTTTTTCTTGTGGTTTGGCCAGACTTATCTGCTAACCAGGAAAACATTTACAGTTTATTCGGTGTCGAGCACCTAGATTAAAGGGAAATGTCCATGTCAGTAAGCCTCACATCTCAGTGTGGGGCACCCCCTGACTTTTGTCCACTGTGTAAAAAAATTTGGGTACATCCTCCTGAAGTAATTTTATCTGGTTGATCCTGCTGTCACTCCCACTGGCATTTTCAATGGAGTGCCTCTAGCGGTGTGTCCTACAGTCACCTGTGGCTGACGTCCGAGCTGGGGAGCAGCTGCGAGTATAGGGTTAGCCTATTGATGGAGCTATTCACTGCCCTGGTTTGCCACTTAGAGGTCTTAATGCTGTACCGTGAGCAAGTGTACACTGGCAGGCAATCAGCCAGGCTATACTTCATCTCGATATAGCACTGAGACCTCTAAGTTTCAAACCGGATGGCTTCCTGGAACCGCAAAAAAAACAAAAAACGGAGCAGAATAATTTCTTGAAGACTTCATAACCGATCAGTCAGAATCCAGTCCCTGCCTGGTTGTGGAAACGGTGGGGAATAGTATGAAGAGATATAAAGCTTGCTCATCTGCTTCTTCACTAAAGTTAGGCTACTGAAAACTGTTGGGAGACTATGTGTGGTGATAAATCGATGACACTGCTTAAGGCCTTGTTTGGGGTTAAGGGAATTAACTGTTCTTCCAAGAGGATTTCTTCTTAAAATACATCACCACCCAACCCGCAGGAAACTCACCGACCCCCAGGTTTGAGGCTAGATTTTGTTTGTCCACTCTGGTCTGCCTCCGATACAATCTTAGTACAATGACAGCACATGCTTGGTTCCGACGCTGACAAGGACAGAAATGAGGTTCACATTTACAAGTGTCTGCAATACAGTGTGACAGGGATAATGAATCAAACAGAGATGAGGTTCACATTCAAATTCTTCTATGTTCTGAACCTCCTTTAACTGCCATAACATACAACCACTATGCAAGTTTCAGCAGTGCAGTATGACAGCGATGATGGGGCTAGAAATCTACATAATTGGATTCTGTCTCCTCCCCATCTCTCCTCCTTGGAGGGCCACACTTCCTCATTTTACCTTTGGGTCAGGATTCCACCAGACACCCCCATGACTTGACATGCTGTCAGTGTTTTTTTTTTTTTTGGGGGAGGGTTCGGTGAGCATAGTAACCTTTCTCTGGTGCACCTAGTTGTACCTGCATGATAACCCCGACTTAAGGGACTTGCTAGGGGTTAGAGTGTCTTCACAGGGTAGGCCCATGGTGAACTATAGTAGCCTTTTATCTGGGGGAAAAGTGAAGTTGTGTGACTCAGCTTTACCCCTGCCAGACAGTACCACAGGATCCAGACTTATACATGCCCATTTACTTTACAGTCTGGACAGCAGGACCTCATAGGCAGAGGTCTTATTCCTGTAGCAGGTCTTGTATTCTCACCCACCCCCCGACCGAAGGTTCGGCTGGGGAGTGTCTGAACTTACATATTGGTCTGTGTTGAGCTGTGGTGCCGGAAATAGTGAATATTTATTGTGAGACTAGAAGTAAATCACATGTGAGGAAGCGCATGCTGTCTACTTGGGAATTCTCCTGTTCGTTCTTCCCCATACGACGGAACTAGACAACTTAGGTAGAAACTAACTACATGACTCCCAGAACAGTCACCAAAGAAGGGAACATGGTATTACATGTGATGGTTATCATACCATCATAATTTAATACTGTGACATCCTGAATAGATACATAGATACATAGACACTGTCGGCAGATGAGGGCCTATGGCCCACCCAGTCTGCCTGTTTGAGCTTGTAAGTTCACTTTGTTTTCTAGAAGTCTCTTGCCCCTTACCCCTGACCTCCAGAATTCCCTTATGTCTATCCCATGCATTCTTAAATCCCATGATTGTTTCAGCCCCCACCACTTCCTCTGGCAAGGTGTTCCACTTGTCCACCACCCTTTCTGTGAAGAAATTCTTCCTCACGTTTCCTCTGAATTACCCTCCCTTCAACTTCATCCCATGCACTCTAGTCCTGGATCATCTATTTCACTGGAAAATAGTGTATTCCTGCATCCTGTTGCTCCCTGTAAGGTACATGTATGTCTCTATCATATCCCCTCTCTCCCTCTCCTCCAGGGAGTATATATTCAAGTCCTTCCACCTGTCTTCATAGGACCTGTGATGCAATCCCTGTACCATCTTTGTTGCCCTCCTCTGAACCTTCTCTACCCTATGTCCTTACGTAGATAAGGTCTCCCGGAACTGTACACTGTACTCCACGTGGGGCCTCACTAGTGTCTTGTACAGTGGAATTTTAACCTCTCTTTTCCTGCTGGTGATGCCCCTGCCTATGCATCCCAGCATCCTATTTGCTTTACTTGCTGCCTTGTCATACAGTTTCCCTACCTTGAGATCATCAGAAATTATAACCCCCAAGGCCCCTCTCCTGCTTGGTGCATGCTATATCCTCACCCCCCAACTGATATGTTGTTCCGGGGTTTTTGTGCCCCATATGCATTATCTTGCACTTCTTTGCATTGAATTTCAACTGCCAAACCCTTGATCATTCTTCAAGCTTCTGCAGGTCCCTTCTCATTCTGTCTACACCCTCTGGCGTGTCCACGCTCTTGCAGAGCTTCATGTCATCAGCAAACAGGGAAATTCTGCCTTCTAGGTCATGTGCAATGTCTTTGATGAAGATGTTGACTAGGACCGGTCCCAGCACTGATCCCTGTGGTACCCCACTTATCACTCTTCCTTCTGTGGAGTGACAGCCATTTACCACCATCCTCTGTGTCTTGCCGCCCAGCCAATTACCTGCCCACTGCACTACTGTGCTGCCCACTTCTATATTCCCCAGTTTGGCCCACTCCTGTATTCCCCAGTTTGTTTAATTAGCCTTGTGTGTGGCATGGTGTGAAAGGCCTTGCTGAAGGCCACATCCACTGCCCTCCCCTGATCCACCTCCCTTGTCACCCAGTCGAAAAATTCAGTGAAGATGGTCTGGCATAGCCTCCCTCCAGTGAAACCATGCTGCCTTGGGTCCTGTAGCCCGTTGGCAACCAGATGTTCCACTGAGGTCAACTGGACTGGTCTGTAGTTCCCCGCTTCCTCTTTGTTCCCACTTTTGTTTAAGGGGACTACATCTGCTGTCCTCCAGTCTTGGGTACCTCCCCCGTTTCCAGTGATTTGGATAAACAGGATGGCCAGAAGTTCAGCCACCACCTCTTTTAGTTCCTTTAGGACCCTGAGGTGCACCCATCTGGCACCATTGCTTTATCGACTTCCAGTTCCTCTAGGATACTTTCCCTTGTAAAGGGACTTGTGTCCATTTCTGTGCCATTCCCACCCCTTGTGCTTCCTTCTGGCCCATTACCCTCCTCTTTCTCAGTAAAAACTGAGTAGAAATATCTGTTCAGTATGTCCGCTTTACTGTTGTCATCCTCCACGTGGCTCCCATTCTCCCCCTTCAGTCTCACTATCCCTCCCTTTGCCCTTCTTTTTTCACTTATATACCTGTAAAAGGTGTTGTCCCCTCTACCCACTGATTTTGCGATGCACTCTTCTATCTGAGCTTTGGCATCCCTTACTGTCCTCCCTGCCTCCCATTGCTTCTCCTGGTACTTCTCCCTATCCCCTTCTGCCTGCCTCTTTATGTATTGCCTAAATGCGATCTTTCTGGCTTTCACTTTTTCCGCAACCTCTTTGGAAAACCATAATGGCCTCCTGTTCCTTTTCCCCTTGCTAACCTGCTTAATGCATAATTCTGTTGCTCTTGTAATCCCTGTTTTAAATATTGTCCACTGTTCCTCAACCCCTGATTCCCTTTCCATTCATGCCTCTTTTAAGCATCTCCCCATTTTCCCCAAAGTCTGCCCCACCTAAAATCCAGGATATGAGTTTTTGTGCGGTTTGGTTCTGCTCCTTTTGTGATTTCAAACCACAGTGTCCGGTGGTCACTGTTTTCCAGGTGCTCCCCCACTGTTACCCCTATCAGACTGTCCCCGTTTGTGAGCACAAGGTCCAGTATTGCCTTCTGCCGAGTTGGTTCCATGACCAGTTGCTTGAGGAAGGCACCTTGAAGGGAGTCGAGGATAAATCTGCTCCTGGTTGGCGCCTCTGATGGGAGGCTCCAGCCCACATCTGGAATATTGAAGTCTCCAACCAGCACCACCTCTCCCATGTCTGCCATCCTTTTGATGGCTAGCATCAGCTCCATATCTGTTTCTTCCTTCTGGGCTGGTGGTCTTTATATCACCCCTGTGCGGATGGCTGACCCAAGTTTCCTTTCCAGCTTAGCCCACAGTATCTCTCTCCACTAATTTGTTCCTCCTGGATCTCTGTGGCCTTTATGCCATCTTTCACATGAAGTGCCACTCCTCTTCCCTTCCTGTCTGCCCTGTCTCTTCTGAATATGTTGTAGCCGGGTATGGCCATCTCCCAGTCATGGTTATCATTACACCAGGTCTCTGTGATGGCCGCAATGTCCAGGTCCGACTGCACCATGGCAGCCTCCAGATCCTCCATCTTGTTACTAAGGTTCCTGGCATTGGCACACATGGCTTTCCATGATGTTAACTCCCTGGACTGTTTAGCTGTTCTATTCCAGCCTCCTCCCTGGTTGTCTTTTATCCCTGGTTCTCCCTGCTGTCTGCTCTTCTGTTGAATTTTGCCCCCTTTTTTGCTGATCCACCCCTTGGGTGCTTATCTCCATCTTTTGTACACTGCTTTGTAGAGATATACATTCCTCCTGTTCACTGGTTCCACTGCTAGCTGTGGGGGATGGGCAGTTAGGTACCCTCCTTGCTGGCCTGCCTCCCCCACTTGGCTAGTTTAAATGCTTGTCCACGTAGCATTTAAACTTATTATTGAGTGCTTGGATTCCCCTCCAGTACGGATGCAGGCTGTCAGGCTTGAACAAGCCCCCATCCCTCCAGGTAGGTCCCCAGTCACCAATGAATCTAAACCCTTCCTCACAGCACCAGTCCTTCAACCATGAGTTAAAATTCCTGGTGCATGTGCCCCTGCGCTTTCCCATGCCTCTCACAGGTAGTATATCTGAGATTGTGACAGAAGTGGCTACTTGCTTGAGACCCCTCCCCAATTTTCAAACTCTTCCTGAACTTCCTTAGGCTCCCTGTTTGCCAGATCATTAGTACCTAGGTGATAATGACATCCAGCTCCCTCTCCCGTCTTACCTTCCCGGTGATCCCCAGGATCTTCCTCCTAACCCTCCATGCCATGGCACCTGGTAAGCACCTCCCTGTCCTCCCCCTCCTGTTTTCCTAGCTGGATCCCTCTTACGATAGAGGCCCCACCAGGATTTGCTTCCTCCTTCTCTGGGGTCAGCTGTTCTCTCCGCTGAGGTCCCTTCCTTGGTAATACTCCACATCCATCCCTTCCACTTCTCTGGGTACCTCTGTTTGGTTGTCCCTGTTTGCCAGTGCGGCATATGAGTTCTGGAGTGGAATGGGATTTGGGATGTGCCTCTGCCTGACCACCCTAACCTTCCCTGAGCCCACCATCATCCAGGTGCTCCTCGTTCTTGGCATCCTTTGAGGCAGCAGTGTTGGACTGGGTGGTCTCTGGATAGGGGCGAAGGTACTCCTGACCAAATTGACTTCTGCTCCGAGTCTGGCTACCTCATCCCACAGTCCAGAGAAATGCCTGCAGATAGGGCAGCACCTCAATGTCCAGAAGGTCTGCCTGAATACGGCTGCCCCGCATCCACTGCATTGCACCACTCCCCACATTATACTGCACTTGTACTGCTATTCCAGAACTTGTCTGTTACTGAAGCTGTCCTTGTAGTTCCCTCTTTATTAATATACTGTCCTGAAAATCCTGCCACTGATCCTCAGATACTTAAGCGAGTCAGAACACTTGTGCCGAGGGCAGGCTTCCTCCCCTTTATGCCCCTCCTACTCCACAACCCCTGCTATTCTCTGTGCTTGGCTCCTGTCAGTCAGATTTAACAGGGTATATAATTAAAATTGGGGGACAGGGGAGGCAGGGTCGGTGAACATTTGCAGCAAGTAAAGACAGCAAACGAAAACAGCACTGCTACAAACACACTAAACTAGGTTTTAAATGTTCAACAGCCCAAAAACAATTCTAAGTAAAGACAGCAAAGAAACAACAGTACCATTAAAAGCCCACAAATCTAGGTTTAAAACAAAAACAGCAATGAACAGTTACTGCACTGCACAGAAATGAATCTGTATCCTTCCCCTTCTGGCCTCATGTGATTAGGTTCGATTGTCACTGTGGCAGTGATGCCCACATCTCTCTTCTAACTTTGCTAGAGTCACTACTGTGACTAGCAGTAGTACTAAATGTGCAACTAAGTGAAATGTTACTAGAGTATGAGTTTGTTTGAGCTTTGCCCTTGTATGCCCTCCAGCTGCCCCACTTCAAATTCTCCAGTTAATATTTTGGTGATTCTTAGTGATTCATTAACAGCTACAGGGTTTTAAATAAGGATTTTTGGTCGATTAGCACTTTCGCGTGGAAAAGTGCTACTCAGTGTAGCTAATGTCAGCGTGGCTTAGTTGGTATCACGTCCGCCTCTGGACCAGAAGGTCGTGGGTTCTTGTCCCACACCGGGATTAGACTTGCTCCCAAAAATCACTGGCATCTGAGTGCAGTATTCGGGGGTGCTGTACTGCTGGGGTGTGCCGTCCTTCGGATGAGATGTTAAACCGAGGTCCCTTCTGCCCATCCTGGTGTTGTCCTGGTGGGTGTCCAGGTGGAAGTAAAAGAACCCAGGGCACTCTTTCGCAAAGAGTAGGGAACATTCCCGGTGTCCTGGCCAACATTCTTCTTCCTATAAACCGGTTCATGCAATTATCCAGCCTGTGTGTGGGTGATGATGTGCGATATGGCCATCACCACACATTCGGTCACTTCACTACCAGTCTAGCATTGCTTGTAAAGTGCCTTGGGCTACATTGTGTATGAAAGCGCTATATAATGCTGATTCTTCTTCTTTTTCTTCTTCTAACGTGTAGCGATGGGAACAAATTGATTAGCAAAATGAAAAAGTTGTTATATTTACAAAATACATGGCACAGCTTGCCCCGAACTGGTGGTGTGGACCCAGGGAGATTTGGCTTTCACAGCAGGGTACACTGAGAAAAACTTTGCCAGTCGTCCCCCCCCCCCCCAAAATGTAGCAGACCGGAGAACTTGAGAATTCTGTCTCACGATAGATGTGTGCAGCTCACAGCCACCCCCACCACCCCGTTTTGCTGCACTCACTTGGCATGTTCCTTTGCTCAGCTGAGAAACGTGTCCAAGTCCCCAGGCACTCTCTCAGCATAGGGCAATGCTAGACTGAGTATGACCACTGTCCCCAGAGTTGCACTGAACATGATTTAGTGGTTACAGATTGTAACCTCCCCTTCCCCAGTGTGCATGTCTGAGGGCCCAGAGAACTGCACACACCAGGGCACAGACTTTACCTCCCCCCCCCCCCAAAGGGCCCAGAGGACATCTAAGCTGCCTGCTGGGGACAGACTTTGCCTCCCCTTCGTGTAGCGGGGCTGGAGAACTTATGGCAGCATAGCCCCCACCCCACCCCCACACACACATCTGCTGGTCGGGATCTGTCTTGCTTATAGCAAAGTGTGGCTGCTCAAATCCTGGCTTCTCACATGGAGGCACACACCAATCCACTGTGGTCCAAAACCTTGCCTCTGAAGGCCCCCCCCCCCACTCATGCACAAATGGTCAAAAGGTCAGAGAACTGCATGGGGATTGGGGGAAGAGCCTTTGCCGGCCGCGATCTCTCTGAAACATGGGTCCCGAGTAAACTGTAGCCAGGCAAGCCAGGGGACATCTGGCTGCACATCTTCCAACCAGGATCATTGGCATGTCAGGGCCTGCAGTAGCAGCCGGAGGGGTGAGGGTCACCATGACCTCCTGGCCTCAATCTCCTCTGACAACAGGAGCACACCATTTGGGGGGACAACAAACTCACACCAGGGGGATCCGATCGGCTTCCTGCTGCATGAGAGAGAATTCCAGGAAGATCAGCTCGGCAGGCTCTGGGCTGCACTGACCACGGAGGGCAGAGGGTTTAAAAACAACATACCTCGATCCCCTCCAACAGCATGGAGCAGCAGCTGAGGCCCTGGGGTGTGGGGCAAATTCACACAGGACGAGGAAGGGGAGGGGGACCAGCTTACAACAGCAGGACGGGACACCCGCTACAGGGAACAGACAAAAGGGGCACCTGCTGATCACAGAAAGACCCAGACTGCCTCTTGAAGCATGACCCCCTCCTTCATTTTACCAACATTAAACTCACAGATTTGGGGGGGGGGGGGCACGGCAGCCTGCGCGGGGATTTCGTTAAGTTGTTCCATAATTTTTTTTGTTAGCTGCTCAGCTACCCTCAGTGATTTTTGCCGGCGTCCCAAGGCTGCAGTCCCTTAAACCTAAGCTGTTCTTGTTGCTGTCAAAAAATCATGTGTACCCACCTTGCTCTCCTTGGTCATCGGCACTGCAGCTCAGCCCATGCTCCACTCTGCGCCACGGGTCACGTTTCGAGCTTCTCTCCCTTCTAGTTCTCTCCTTACAGCACGGGATTCAGGAGGCAATGATTTTTAACACGAGGCAGAACAGCTAGAATCTTCCCGCAGAACACATGGAAATGCTAAAAAAAATTTGAAATTGATCGCACTTTTTTGCGATCCATTCCATGTTTTGCCTCGCATGATCAATCGGTTCGCCTCACAAACTGTGATGCGATACCGGCTATTTAAATCCCTGAGCTATCTAGTGCCTGCCTGTGCTTGCTGGACCTGAACTTTCGTGTCTTTGTTCAGAGACATTTGGGACCCTATTCACTGTTGCTGTTGGTGGCACTAGGTTTTGCCACCACAGTGAGCCATGCTCAGTGGGGGTTGCAGTTTCTTTCTGCTCAGTGCTCAGAACAATGGCAGAGCTGCTTCTCTTTCCAAGACAGGGGTGCTACAGTAGCTCTGCATTACTTTCTTACCCCAGGAGTCCTTTAGCATCAGCAACTTTATCAGTTAGCTGGATAGGTGCACCTGCCCCGGAGGTGTGCCTTTAAGAGAAATTTAAATGAGCTTAGGGCCATAGCCAGTCAGAAAACAGGAAGGGTAGTGAGCTGAGTGAGAGCTGCTGAAGGCTTCAGAATTTTTGTCCTCCGTTGGACTCAGGCTATTGGGACACATGGCTTCAGTGCCTGCAGTGGTCCCAAGGTTCAGATACAGGAGACATTACCTGCAAGTCTCCTTGTAGCTTGCTGGTCTCAGAAAGCAACAGTTTTCAAAGCTGAAAACTCTGACAGAGCAGTTCCAAAGACATCTTCCCCTGTGGTGGGAAGCGCATCTGGACAGTGCCTCAGTAAATGGCACCTAGACTTTCCAAGAGTCACAATTAATCATATTTCTTTTGGAACTCAGAGAAATCTTTCTAGCTCAAAGCATTTGTTTCTGTCATAAAAGGGCAGACTTACAGAGTCGAACAGACACTACTGCAACTGCCAGATCAGGAGTACTTTGTTCGTAGGAACTATAAAAATTGGTCTCTCGCCTTCTACCTGGGAGTCCGCCTTCAGCGATTTATCCCCCAGGCAAACACAATACTCTGGCAGAGGCTCTAGTTGCATCAGTCAGGGCCATAGTAATGGACTCTGAACAAACAAGTACTAGCCACGGTGTTCAGGTGGTTGAGCACCCAGTAGTGAATATATTTGCCTCTCCCCTCAGCTTCCAGTTTCCTCAGATCTGTTGCAGGCTCCAGTCCTGGGATTGCCTCCTCTGGACGCCTTCATCCTGGTCTGATCAGGGAGGTTCTTATATGCATTCCCTCCATTTCCCCTGATTCTCAGGGTATTTCTGAAATTCTTACAACAGCCTGCATCTAGGATTCTGGTGGCTCTGGATTGGCCCAAGCAAGCCTGGTACCCTCTCCTTCTCAATGCCCTGCAGCATTCCATTCGCCTGTCTCCAACTCACTCTTGCTGACCCTTCCTCAGACAGGAGTGCAGTATCCAGGCATACACTTCTTCCACCTCAAGGCCTGATTCTGAAACAATTAGTCTGCATCCTCACAGTACTCTTAACAGATCCTTAGGATACTGAGGGTGGTTAAAAAAAGAAGGCTTATGCAGCCAAATATAAATATTTTCCCTCTGCTGCAAGAGCAAAAAGGTAGAGTTCCATTCCGTTTCAGACCCTCAGCTGCTAGATTGCCTGGTACTCTTATAAGCATCAGGCTTGAAACCATCTTCCCTTGAACCACACCTGGCAGCAATTTCGGCCTACCTTTCGGTGAGAAAGAAAAAATCAGTTCTTTCCCATGTCATATTTAAACAGTTTTTAAAAGGCCTCTTGCACCCCCAGCCTCCAATCTGGGAGCCTGTTCCTCCTTGGAGCCCTAACCTTTGCACAAACAGGCTCATGAAGTCACCCTTTGAGCCTATGTCCATGACCCACATCAAGTTTATAACTTGCAGGGCGCAGATTAAGAGTGGGGACAAATGAGGCAAATGTCCCAAACCCCCGTGATCGACATGGCCCCCCACTCAAGCCGACAGAATCAGACAAACGCTTTTCCCTGCCATTCATGCCAGCAATATCAGATGCAACCTCCCACCCACACCACAGCGCACGTGACTGATTCAAACTTGTTTGTAATGTTCCCTCTCCGATGTCAGGTCCTCTAGCCATGCAGAGCTGCAGCAGCTCACCGGCGCCATATATTTCCAACAATTTGCCCTTTGACTTAAATGGTTTGGCGACTATCTTGATGCTACTGCTAAGTAGTCAGGAGAGCCTGAGCGGTATCGATATATGTACCCTACCAAGAAAAATACATCAGTACGCGCGTAATGTGTAGGTACTGTAGTAAGCCTAAACTGCGGCCCCCCCGTCCGTTGGACTCCTTCGGCCGCCCACCCGCCACAGCCCAACAATTGAGTCTCGGCTCCCAAAAAAAAAAAAAAAACACACCCTGTCAACTTCTTTCCATGACTCACAATACAGTGCCCCCTGACCAGGCAGCAGCTGCCTTGCCATGAGATTAAGCTTCAGCACCACCGAGGTGCAGTGCGAGAATCTGCTGAAGCCTGCTGCTTGCGTTGTGACCGTCGGTCTTCTCAGACTGTGTCCGACCCGATGGAGCCAGAATGGGATGAGCCAGCCAGCCCTTAGGCCCTGCATTTTTAGCCCCGCCTGTGGCACCATAGTTAGCTGCGTAGCACTTGAGCCCCACCCCGAGTAGCCCCTGCCCAGAAGCGCTTAAGTTAATTCCCACCTACCTGAAGTACTACTGGAGTACCGTCAAGTACTGGTACAGAGGCGACTAGTCGTGGAGACCAGTTTTCCATGATGTAGACTTGCTGCTGAGTGTGCTGCAGGCAGTGGGACAGTCTGGACAGACTTCTTCTGGTTGGGTGGCACTGGTGAGCGAGAAGAAGCGAAGAGACTCCAGGATGTAATGTGCTTACCGACTGACGACGGACAGTACAACCGCGGGGCGGCCCCCCACCGAAAAAAAAAGAAACCCAGCTTAGCTACAACAGGCAGGCTACTGGATACAACGAAATTGATTCTGAAAGAAAGCCTGTTGGTTTGGGACTGCGGGACACCGGGGCAGCCTGGGTCATCGGTAACTTGATTCGAGGTTGGCAATGGTCGGGAAGCTGCTGTTGGCGCCGGCGCTGTTCTCTAAACTGCCTGCCTGTTGCATATGCTGCTGGCTGTGCTTACTAAAGGTTTGTAGTTCACAATGATTCAATTGCCAGCAAGCACAGCCAGCTTCACTGCAGAAAGTGGCTTAAGAAAGCCACCAATCAGAGCCCCAAAAGTGTAAATGGAGCTGAATCGGATGGGGGAGGCAGATCAAGGGTTGTAGCAGTTGGTTCGATTGGGAGAGCCAATCCACAAGTCTATATTCAGAAATATGCAGTGGGAAAAATAAACAAAAGAAAAACTTGGCTACTTTGCCTTATAAATAGGAGCTTTAAAGCCCACTTATGTCAGGTATCAGGCTGTAATCACCTGATCTGATCACCTGCTTTGAAGGAAGAAATTTACCAAAGAACACTGAAGAACAACATCTCCATTCCACCTGAGCCCTACTCCAACTGAGCTGACAGAAAGAACCAGGACATGGACACTTCTTCTGTGCCAGAGTCGGAGACCTCCAGTAGCCAACTCTGTTCCTGAACTTGGACTATTTGTGTTGGCTTTTTAAGTGTAAGCTCATAACAGCATGCTGGTGATGTTTATTTATTTTTTTATTGACTGGGGGTATAGTATACTGCTGTCTGTAAATACCTTCATGTAAACTGACACTGACTGTGTAGTACTGGGGGGAGGACTGAAGCACATGTAAAACAGGATCATTCAATTATTGCATGTTTTTTATATACATGTGCATATATATATGTGTGTGTGTATGTGTGTGTGTGTATATATATATATTTTCAGAATATTCTGGTTACCATGTGCCCCCCCCCAATCTACACAGTGTTAGTCTCCATAAAGGTATTTTTCTCCATTGTAACTTACTAATCAGACCACAGGACATAACCTAATGAAATGATATTATTCAACAACATGGTGAGAACGGATAGAAATTAGTTGTGCAGCCCCCATTGCAACTTACTAATGGCTGCTTCTATAGGGAGTTTGAGGTTATATGTTTTTGTGCTTTGGTTTGTTTGGCTATGTAGCTGTTTTTCCAAACATTCTCGGATGGTTAGTTTCTTACCCTCTTTTAAATTGGTTAGCTGGAAGCGACGCGGTTTTGACTTGCACTTCAAACAAAGTTGCAAAGACATTTTCCTGCTCTCCCCAAGTAAAATGACGTTCTGAAGAACAGTCTCTGTGGCGAATATGCTGTATGGCTAAACTTAAGGCATGTTTAGTGGGTTTTGCCCTTTGCTTTGTAAGCTTTATACATTGCTTATAAGTTGTGTCAATCTAATTACATTATTGTATTTTATTTTAAACTGAAATGATTGGTCCTAGCTAATCTGCTTATTGTATGTAGTTAACGTGTACTTATGCATGTTGATGGTAGAACGTGTGACAACCATCTTTTATTTGTAGTTATGGCTTTGGTTTTGGTATATTGGACTGCACACCTCTGTGCATACACATTAAGTAGTTACTTCATTACTGTCCTTTGGAGTAGGATGCATATGCATACATCATAGTAAAGTACTGTTTGCTTTATTTTTTTTGTATTTTGTAGGTACATGAGCCAGAGTGTGCAGTTTTATATGATGATAAAGTAACCGACACACAGTTGTGCTGGAAAAATTTGTTAAACAGCAGTTCCCAGTCTTTTTTTTTCTGATTTATTTCTGGAAACCTATACAACCAGTTAATATTGCCATGGAATATAATTACCACTGGGCAATAGCTGCTAAACAACTAGGCAGCAAGCCTGCCAGTCAAGTAGATGTGTCCTAGGTAAACTAATAGATCAGGCATGCTGCATGAACAAATGCCGCCAGCAGCACAAAATGTGTCCCTCATTAACAGGCTAAGCACAGAACAGTTGGACGAGGGAAATACGTGTCATCCTGGCTCATTAATGAGGATAGATTTTGTGCTGCAGGCTGCATTTGTATTTCTTCATGCCTGATTTATTGGTTACCAACCAACACCACATCTACTTAAGAATCGGATAGTGAGCTAATTGCCTAGTTTGTTGGCAGCTACTCATAATTATATTCCCTGGTAAGTGGCAACATTAACTGATTTCTATATGCAGGTTACATGTTTTTTTGGCAACTACTGGCAGTGGTTGGTGGTTATGTTCTGGCACGGTACAGTAACTGAGGTATTATGTTATGAGCTTTTTTTTGTTCCAAAAAGAAGAAAACAACATTGGCTACCGCTGCGATACATTGAGGACTTAGCAAATTTACAGCAGTACCTAACTGTATTATAGGTTATTTTCATGACACAGACACATCATATATTTTGTCTCTGAACAAATTCCCTAATTCCTGTAGGAGGCTGGAGCCATCCAGCTTATAGTCAAAGGTACTAACTTATATTTATTGTGCTGGGCCAGAAACCTATATTAGTACGTGCTTTTAACAAGACTGGCCACAACAAATATTGGTTTGGCTACCACATTTTGAAAGTTAGTGGCCAAACTGACCACCTGCTCTACAACTGATTTTTGTCCCACCCTGTGAGTACCCCTCCACAGGACATGCTTATTACTGCTGCTGTCTGGGTGGATCCATCTGTCTGCAGTGCATGGAGGCTGCTGGGCGCTGCTGCGCTGATACATGCTGCAGGAGGGATACTGCTGTTGCTGGGCTGGGTAGAAAAGGAGGGCTCCCTCAGGCTCTGGCTCCTCCTTGTGTAAGTCACTCCCCTAGCCTCTGGTCTAACTCATTGATTCATTTGCCCTGGCTCTGTATTAGAGCTTTACTAGTTCTGCGCGGTGGTCATCCGGCTCTATGGGTACAACACCCATTTCATGGGGTTCTCCAGGAGAGCTGTCACTGTGACAGCTTGGTAGCTGGTGGTGGAGGAGTGGAATGCCAGCCTTGGCTTAGGAATGGAGATGCAATGCATGGAGTGCTGTCACTGCGCGGTCGGAGGTCATGTTTACCTGGGGCTCCCAGCCCTTGGACTACTGATCCATCTCACAGCAGGGAGAGTGACCTCAGAACTTGTGGTAGAAGACACAGTGCCTACATTTTGATATTTGTAATTGTTTTATTTAGTTTAAACTATTTTAGATGTAATCTAGATTTTTAGATGGTAATCATGGAAGTGTAAATTTGTGTACAAAAGGAGTATCATATAATTGTTACTTTTGTCCTAAAAGCCTTAATGTTTCAAAGTCCCACAGATGGATTGGGCAGATGATAATGATGGGTGCATAGTATGTGGCCGGAGATGGATTGGGAAGATGGTAACAATAGGCTGCGTAGTATGTGGGTCTGGAGATGGATTGGGCAGATGGTAACAATAGGTACGTAGTATGTGGGCGGAGAGATGGATTGGGCAGATGATAATGATGGGTGCGTAGTATGTGGCCCACAGATGGATTGGGCAGATGATAATGATGGGTGCATAGTATGGGGCCCGGAGATGGATTGGGCAGATGATAATGATGGGTGCGTAGTATGTGGCCCACAGATGGATTGGGCAGATGATAATGATGGGTGCGTAGTATGTGGCCCACAGATGGATTGGGCAGATGATAATGATGGGTGCATAGTATGTGGCCCAGAGATGGATTGGGCAGATGGTAACAATAGGTGCGTAGTATGTGGCCCGGAGATGGATTGGGCAGATGGTAACAATAGGTCGTAGTATGTGTGCGGAGATGGATTGGACAGATGATAATGATGGGTGCGTAGTATGTGGCCCGAGGATGGATTGGGCAGATGGTAACAATGAGTCCGAGTATGTGGCGGAAATGGATTGGGCAGATGATAATGATGAGTGCGTAGTATGGCCCGAGATGGATTGGGCAGATGGTAACAATAGGAATAAGTAGTATGTGGCCTGGAGATGGATTGGGCAGATGATAATGATGGATCAGTAGTATGTGGCCCAGAGATGGATTGGGCAGATGATAATGATAGATGCGTAGTATATAATTTACTTACTAAAAATTATAACTATTCTCATTCAAAAACCAGCGTTGCTATTGCTCTTCTTTTATGTCATTCTGTTCTTAAATATTTATTCTGTCCTCTTCCCCAATAAGCAGGCAAGGTAAAATGTCAGATTCACTTTATTGAGGTTAATTGTCATCATAATCATATTATATTCATATATCTTTAAAAAAGGCCACAATACAATAAATATAACATTACAAATTATGAATCTAACAGTGTATTATTCGCACATATTAGTGCAATTAAATATTTCCATGTTCAAATGTGACAGATCCGGTACTCTGCTCTGGTGTAATCTTCTGTCCTGCAAGTAAATGAAAAACCATGAAAGAGTTGTTTCCATAATTCTAGATAATAGTAAACAAAACATTACCCAAAATAATAACTCCAAATTTGATTACAATACAGGCATCTTAAGAGATGGAGTGTTATAGTATCAATGCTCTATAAGTGACAAGCAGACCCTTCTCCTTAGGTATTTATTAGGCGAAAGTACTACCAAACAGTGTGTAATAAATAGCATAGTCTTTCAGAGACACACACACACACACACAGTCTTCAGAATATTTCCAGTGTCCGTTATTACTGTGACATGTTAAAGTGGCTTTTGCACCTGCTTTTCAAACTATGGCATTAAGTCCCACTGCTCACTAGATAGATACAAATATAAATAAAAAAAAATTCGCAACCACCTAAGTGGCCATTTTGTGTCAGGTTAACAATGGATAGTTTGGATGTCATATATAGTTATTGGAATAATGGTAGAAGATAGGAGGCCAAGGATACACTGCTGTGTCTTGCTCTTGGTGTGTCTCTCCCGCAGTGGGTTTTCTCTGTTCATGTCGTGTTCTCTCTATCTCGGTCTCTTGGGAGGCTTCAAGCTGCTGGCATACAGGATGCTGCCTTCAAGAACTGTGCCACAGAGGTTGGCAAAGCTAAGCATGGGGAGTAAAGTCTGCCATGGCAGATTACAAACTCCGCTCTGTCTGAAAAAGCACATGACTCTGACGATGCACTGCTTGCCGCCTTGCACAAATACTGTAGTCCAGGTGCACCAAGTCTTCCCTCTCAACTCTTCTGCAAACGAGATGTTGCCCACACATGAACGTTGAGTCGTGCTCTAACGGTTCTTGCACCAAGTGACTGCCTTGTGTGCACAGCTGTGTTATCAATGGTTGCTGATGGAATCTAATTGTTGGTGTAATAGCAGAAGAAATTACTTACTAAAATCCTGAAATGGTGGGAGCCAATGCCATCTACATGGACTAATGCCCTGTGCTAGTCATAAATCCAATCTCTCATTTGTTTCCCCAGGTCTGAACTGAGGGTGAACATTCTGGAAATGCCACGAACCATTTTACATTCAGTGCTCAAGCTGTGCTGCAAAGGAAAAGCAAGAAAAACTGGATGCCGTCCTGTAAAAGACTCGAGATTCAACCAATTTTTGTGAGCAACCCATCCTGCGCCATCTGTCACCTCATCTGTTTCTCTCCTGACAAGTATATGGCTGCAACTCTGAAACATCATGGCGCCCTGACACACGGATCCGATGTGGCCAAAGGTTGGTCAAGGTACTATGGTTGAGACTGCTGCTTCTACAGATGAAACTGGTGATGCATTGTCTTTGTCCTCCAGAGTCTACCAGCAACTCAACTCAGTCAAGAAGTGATCCTGCATGTCACTTGACAGATCCTGGGGTGGTTCCCAGTAAGTTACCGCTACTGTAAATTTCTGGGTTGAAAGGACAGACACTTGCCAGAATAAGTGCGACTCTGACAGTTATTTAAAGTCAAAAGTACTACAACCCTACACAGAGCCAAACAAAAGGGCATTTCCGGTTCCTAAAAATCTCATGTTCTATGCCCGGCCAAATGGTGAGATCATCTTCGGAAATGGTTGCTGTATAGTCCTTCAAAGAGTCCATCTATTGTTTCTTCTGCACTGATGGCGATGAAAGGACCAGTTTTCAAAGTTGAGGGTTTAAGTGACTGGAAAAAGGCAGATGGAGAATCCGCATCCATGAAGAAAGTGCAGCACACAGAGAATGCATTTTGAAGGTACGCAGCCGTAGCAAAGAATACTGCCGTGTGGACTACAGCTTGGAGAAGCAGTATCAGGAGAGAAGAATACTGGCGTGATGTACTACACCGGGTGGTTGCTGTTGTGACACTGTTGGCGGAGAGAGGACTGGCCCTCCGAGGAGATGATGAATTAATTGGCTCAAAACATAATGGCAACTTCCTCGGCTGCATGTGGGATGTCGCGGTTTGACCCTTTCTGGCCACATAGAGAAATTTAGTGCGCTGGTCGGGAAGCCAGCTACTTGTCTTCCACACTATTTTGAAGAATTTGTGCAAATCCATGGCGAAGCACATCCGAAGCACAATTGTGAAAGAAATTGCAACAGCCAAGCACTTGAGTATCTGTTGACTCAGCGCCAGATTTGACTCCACGTTGACCAGCTGACTGTGATTGCCCGGTATGTGCTAAATGGTATACCAATTGAGCTGCGTTCTGACTTTCCTGCAAATCGGCAGTCACATGGCTGAAGAACTTGCACATACTCTGCTACAGTACTTGCAGGCTGAATCAATTGATTTTATGGATTGCCGCGGGCCAGTCTTATGACAATGCAAATAACATGGCTGGCGGTACACTGGTATGCAAGCGCTCGCCTCAAAAGCGGTGAGAACCCTCTTTGCCTTATTTGTCCCTTGCGCTGCACATTCTCTCAACCTGAGTTGGTTCCAATGCTCGTAGATTGCTGCGTTGAGGCAGTCAGCTTCTTTGGCTTTTCTCCAGAAACTGTACACATTCTTCTCTGCATCTACTCACCGCTGGTCAGCTTTATAAAACACTTGAAAGAAAGGTGGAGGACTGACAGTAAAGTCACTGTCTGACCTACAGTGAATCTGCAGGTGCTGATGCAATCGAAGAGCACTCTTTGAAGGCTACATAGACATCAAAGCTGCCCTGGAGGAAATGTCTGGTGACCAACAGCAGGAATGGCACTATGAGATACTGAGGGCAGATTGCTTTGCCCACAATATGGAGCTACAGAAACTGCATTTCTCTGTGACCTGTGGAATACAATTCTTGCAAGATTTAATGCAACAAGCAAATCTTTGCAGAGTACAAAAATTGATTTGAAAGTAGCAGTCAAACTACTGACCTCTCTGGGAAACTTTGTGAATGCATTAACGTGATCATTTGATACATTACCTTACGGCGCAAAGTTATCTGGCACATTACACTACAAGAAGTGATCACTCAAGGAAGAAAGAGAAACACTCAGTCACGATGACTTGCAGTCTGAGGAGTTGTTTTAACTGGCAGAGAAAAATTCAGGACTGAGACTTATTTGATTATAATTGATTGCCTCATCATGGCCTTAAACAAAAGGATTTCAGCCACCAAACTGTCTATGACCACTTTAAAGTCATAGTGAACTTCAAAACACTAACAGATGAAGAAATTAATGCTGAGGCTCAGAAACTAGCTCAAGCATCACCCATCAGACTTGTCTCGGAGGTCTTCCTGGTGAAATGGCACAATTCATCAGCTTTGCAAAGGCAAGAGGCTGTGATCTGCCACTGTCTCAGCAGCACTACTACCTAATGAAGAACTGCAGGAGACTTTCAAATGTTTATGTTGACTCTTCGTATCTACCTGTCGCTGATGGTGACTAACTGCTTCAGGTGAAGCGCTCCTTCAGCAAGATGGCACTCATCAAAACAAACTTAGATCTACAATCACGAGATGATCGTTTGAGTGCACTCCACTCTTAAGTGCATCGAAGTGATCTACTCATGACAAATTGACTTTAATGAGCTAATTGATAAGTTTGCTACTGCTAAGTCACTGAAAGGAATATCAAGTGAACCTTGCATAAATTGTGCTGTTCCTTTTTCTTCTTGGGCTGTAGTTCTCACAGAAAGGAGTACTCTGTAAAAATGGGGAAAAGGCCAAGGGTTCAGAATGTCTATGGATGTACTTAGCAAGATATATCCTGATCTATGGGATTCTCTCTCAGTACTGAACCAGTTAGGGGTCTTCTTTTAAATTGACTCACAAAAGCCTGTACACTGGACCACTTCTGGCGAAAACTTGTTTCCCCTGGAGTCGGGGTGTAGGAAACCATCTGACCTTAAGTCTACAGCTGGGTAAACATCCTGGAATTGTGGCCTCTGAAGGTAATGCCCTGTATCTGGGATGTGTGTGGTGCCTTTCTTTTTTTTTTTGTTTTGTTTATCTGCCTGTGAGACCTCCTGCTTCATGTCCCTGGATGCATGCACCCCACCTTTGACATGGATGGTGCAGTGCACTAACTCTCCTCTAGGAGTCCAGAACTTGCCCCAGAACATCTAACCCCAGAGCTTTAGAAGTACAGTGATGCTCATGTGGTGACTAGTGGTAATGTTCAAACCAGCTGCAGCTGTAGACTTAAAGCTAGATGGTTTCCCACACCCTCTGACTCCAGGGGAACCAATTTTCTACCTAACTTTTGCAACTGGTCTGTTTAGGTAATTTTTCTTGGGAAAGATAATTGTAGTCTGCTAATCAGTAGAGGAGGAACCAACACAAATGAAGTTATCAGATTGAAAGACACAGCTGTCTTTATTTTCAGTCCACCTTTTAAGGTTATAATGCAGGGTAAGCAGGTCAGAAATGTAATTTGGGAAAGTGTGGTAAGCCCCTTACAACACGGCTCCCTTCCACCACCTGTAAATGTTCCTGGGTGGAAGTACCTCATTTAAAGAGCCAATTGGCCATATGTTGTGTAGGCCAATTCAGGCAGCACTCTATATTTGTGAGTAGCCACTGTGGCCATTTCCAGAGCTATTAAGCTTAGTGTAGGGACTATACCGAAAAGGGTCCCACCGTGAAGTGGTGGTATAGCTTGCTCACTTTGGAATTCCAATCTGAAAACTAAGAGGACTCCTTTACATGAAGTTTAAAGTAATGAGAGCGAAGTGGCCATGTAATTGTTTACATATTAAAATGTACCATTTTGGGAGAGGGGGGCAGTTGTGCACTGGTATTCTGTTAACTGCTACTACCACAACCCAGTAGCACCCCTAGCAGAAATGTTAATTACATTTGTGGGCAATGCAGAGTTGAGCATGTTGATTTGGGGAAGGTGTGAAGAGCCTCTTACACACGCCCCTTCCACCACCTGTAAATGTTCTCTGGGTGAAGTACCTTATTTAAGGAGCCAATTAGGCCATGTATTGTAGGCCAATTCAGGCAGCACTCTATATTTGTGAGTAACCACTGACGGCCATTTCAGAGCTATTAAGCTAGTGTAGGGACTATACGAAAGGGGTCCCACCGTGGAGTGGTGGTATAGCTTGCTCACTTTGGAATTCCAATCTGAAGACTAAGAGGACCCCTTTTTTACATGAAGTTCAAAGTAAGTAGAGCCAGTGGCCATGTAATTGTTTAAATATTAAAATGTACCATGTTTGGGGAGGGGGTTGTGCACTGGTATTCTGTTGTTAACTGCAGGAAATGTAAACAAACATGTTTTGCTGTGCTAACACCAGTATAGTGGCAGTCAAGTTCTCACTCTTTAAAAGCAAAACGGGATGTAATAAAACTACCAGCTGCATCAACAGTCCCTATAGAATGTTAGCAATTATTATTATTATTTTTTAACACATGGAGCCTAAGGGTTTTGATGTCCCTTTAAGCAGTGGGTGGGGCAATTGTTTGGAAGATCTAACAAGCATTTTATCGCCACTAAAAGCCCCCAAACTCACCACAGAATATATAGACCCCCAGAGCTTCTGGGGCCTGGTGGCCCCCGGACCAGACCCCAGCCTTCATATGTCACATGACACTGTGAGTGCAATAGAGTGCTGTACCTGTGAATAATGGGGCTTGTCTCCCCATACAGTGGTTGTTAAGGGTAATGAACTAAAACTATAATGAACAATATGCTCGGAAAATGTTGCGCAAAAGAATAGGTATGAAAAATTGGGCGTTTTTACCTGGCCACCCAAGTTGTGAGTGTCCCAGGCCCCCTAAGGCTTGATCTGGCCCTGATAACTTGGAAGACAGGCTTCCTGGTAACCATTTCCTCTGCCAGGAGGTTTTCAGGGCTACAGGCCCGGTGCACTGAGCCACTTTACATCTTCCCACACAGCGATAACGTTGGGCTCAGGACAAGTAGGAATTTCTGCAAAGGCGATTTCAGAGTTCCTCTTGGACCAGTCCATTACTCGGCCTGTCTTCTTTCCTGAGAAATCCACTCCTGGTGAGCAACAGCTCCACAGCTTGGATGTCAAGAGCCATCTTCTGCTACCTAGAGCATAGTAGACAGTCCAGAGGCTCTTCCTCTCAGTTGTTCCCCACCTACAGATATGTAGGCAGGGGAAGACCAGCTACCAAGAGAACTTTTCCTGTAGTAGGTCTCTTGTATTAGATTCCGCTGCGAAAAAAGCTGGTCACCAACCTCCAGTGAGGCTCAGGGCCCACTTCTTCAGGGGCACAGCAGCCTTGCTTGCAGCAGCAGTGGACATTCCTCGACTGGAGGTCTGAAAAGCAGCTTCCTGGAAATCTTTACACACCTTGTGAATCACTACAGTTTGGATGTGCAGACCAGATCTGATGCAGATTTGGCAGGACAGTTCTGCAGAGCCTCTTTCCTAGCAGGTTCTCTGCCCACTTTCCACTTGGTACTGCTTGGTAGTCTGCTAAAGTTACTGATTCTAAAGTACTCCTGTGGTAAGAAGAAAAAATTACTTACAGGGTTTTAAATAATTGATTAGCAGTTTTTTCTTGGGACAATACTAACTGTTCAGAAAGTATTTATATAGGTTTTCTAGAAGTATTATGTTTGTTAAACACAGTGAGACAGGTGCTATGCATTTTCACAGTGTTTCAGCACTTTTATGAGCAAAACGCTAATCAATTTTTAGAGTTAAATAAAACCCTGACTTACCACAGTAATCTTCTTTCTTCCAAGGGGTCCTTTAGCATCAGTAAGCTCCCACCCTTCATCCCTGGTTCACCTATCAGAGAAGGGCTCTTTATCTCATCTCTTACCAAATTTGGGGTTTCTTATTGATGAGTTTTTAACTCATGTTGTTGTTTCTGTTTCCACTATTGTGGACATTTGCATGTTTTTTTGAATCCTGTCAATTCTTTTTTGGGGCATGTGCCCTGGTTTTTCCTTCATAAAAATTCTGAAACCTTCAGCAGCTCTCACTTGGCTCACTACCCTTCCTGTTTTCTGGTTGGCTATGGCTCTAAGCTCATTTAAATTTCTCTTAAAGGCACACCTCCAGGGCAGTTGCACCTGTCCAGCTAACTGCTAAAGTTACTGATGCTAAAGGACCCCTTGGAAGAAAGAAGATTACTGCGGTGAGTAATTTTTTCTTTAGGCACATACCGTGAGGCTGGCGAGAGCATGCGCTGATGCCACGCATACATGTATGACGTCGTCATGTCCATGCGCATGTCTAAGCACATGCCCTCTGACAACTCAAGGGCATGTGCACCTAAGCTCTGTGACGTTGGGAGAAGTAATGTGACCATGTGCTGAACAGTGGAAGGACACTCACAGAAAAAGGGCATAAAGAGCTGGGCTAGCAGCTTGCTAGCATGCATGGCGCTGTTGAAATGGTGTGTAAGTAAGCAATAATACCTGACAGGGTGGGCATTATTGGAAATACGGACCGCCTAGGGCCTTATAGCCCTTGGAAGGTCTGGTATTCAATAATGCCCACCCTGGAGGGTATTATTGCGCTTATAAAATGGTTTTCTTATTAAGCTTTAATGAAGAGAGGAAATTATTATAAAAAAATTAATAGTATTAGCAGAAACAAAAGTATTTTAAAACAATAGTCCATGTTTCTTTAAGGCTGTTCCAGGTGTTTCTGTTCCAAGGTTGGTTTAAGAGTCTAAGCTAGAAATTCAGACCTGATATATATCATATACACAGCGTTATTTGGTTCAGCTCACGAGATAACGTCAACAAAGTCCCAGTTTAACTCACTGAGCAGATATTTAAATGCAACTGTTACTACTTTTTTCTTGCATACAAACAAGATTTCAAACAAGTAAGGCTAATACAGTGCATTAAAAAATTACATACCTTTGATGTCGTTTGCTAAAGTTTTTCCAGACTGTGGAGAACTGCAGTGAAAACCGCGCAGGAGCATAAAACTGCACCAACAAAGCAGTGGAGGAGTTGAGCAGCAGCCTCGAGATTGTCGGGTTCAGGATGACAGCGTGATCTGATGAGCTGCCAGGAAGCCCGCGCCGGGCCGTACCCGGCAGGAGGGGAGGCGGCGAACTGCAGGGCGAGCAGCAGCTGCAAAAGGGCCAGCAGAGTGACTACGGAGGAACTGCAGTTGGACGTGGCAGCCGCGGAGCCGCCACGCCATCTTCCGCTTTCGACTCCGAGCTTTCTTCTCCTCCTCCCCTCGTTGTGTGTGGTGGACGGTCCCTCTGAACTGCAGGCAAGCAGCAGCCGTGGAACTGGTGAATGGATTGTTTCACTTCCGGTTTAGTGCAGTGCTGCAATAGTGCAGTCGGGAGGTGCAGCTCTGAGGAAAAAAGATTTGGGCACTCTTCCGACTGTAGAATATGTAGGTGTCTTTTTCTTTTTGAACAGGAGCGGCGTTATAGCGAAGGAAGCGACTGTGCATGTGTGTGTCGGGGGGGCGCCCGTTTGGTCTCGCTAATGAAGAGAAAAACATGGCGGGGATTTTAAATGTTAGCTGGTGGTTTCAGCCAGTGAGTAAGCAGGGTGAGCACCCCTACACAAGGGTATGTGGTAAGGTGGCACTCAGGCTGGTACTAATTTCTTGCTGGGCATTTATTGAAAAATAAATGCCCAGCTTGGAGGTGGTATTAGCCAATCAGCAGTGAGAATCCATTCTCGCCATTTTATAAGTGGTAGGAACGGCTGCACCCTGGGAAAAATTGCATCCTCAGCTGGTTTAGAAGCTAAGCACACGATAACAGTAAGGCACAACAGGGCAGTAAACTAATGTACACTTAGGCAACCTGGCTGATCAACTCCCAAAGATTGTAGGTCTGTTTTATATTAAGAATTATACACACATACACAGCTGGGGGCTGCGACAGAGAGAAATGCTAGGAAAATAAATCACACACATACACAGCTTGGGATGGGGACTTCCTCAGAACACAACCGGCTTGTTTTTCAGTCATCAGAGAATGACGCAAGGTACTTGTGCCTGAAAAGATTGACTCGAGCAAGCTGCATCAAAACTTGCATCAGTTCCAATTTTCTAATGGTACTTACATTAAAAGCGGAACTGCCTGCGCCAAAGTTTTTTATTTATTTATTTGTTTTCTAAGATGGAATCTGTTGACACTGCCTGAAGACGCATGCAGCTGTTAGGCCAGCCAGAGCAGGTTTGACAGGCACTGGAGCATATAAAGGGAAGGGTAATTTATGTAGTGTGTTGGTTATAGAGCTAATATTCCCCCGGAGGACTGGTTTAGAGCATTTTTGGGGCTTCACATGCCATTGCCTTGGCCATTTCATCCGCTGTATTTTTTGTCTCACTTGAGTCATTCTCGCTCCATGCATTGTCTTTTTGACGCAGCTTGCCTCATTCTTGCTCCATGCATCACTTGTCTTTTTGACTCAGCCTGAGTCATTCTAACCCCTTGCATCATCTTTTTGACTTCAATTGAGTCCGTCTTGCCCTATGTATTTTTGACATAGCTTGTGTCATTCTCTCCATATGTGACATATTTTTGACATAGCTGACCTCTTGTGTCATTTTGGGGACTCTGCCACAGAGAACGCTTTTCTTGCAAAATACAGCGCATAGTATTTGGTGCACTTGGGTTTGATGCTAGATGATGGTTTGACACACCTTGTGTTAGTCTAAGGGCGCTTTGAAAATCCGTCTCTATACCTCTGACTCCCCAGCCTAATCTGATTGCCTGACTAGACCTCTCCCCCCAAAAGGAGGAACAGAGGGGCCAAAGAACCCAGTAAAAAAAAGAGACGAGACATGTTTGCGACAGACCCACAACAGCAAACACCAGACCAGTGCAATAAACACCCTTTTAAAGGTGAGTGAGACTCATCCAGGCACTGTAGGCACTACTGATAATTTTAGCTAGCAGCTTAGCCAATTTGAAAGCCTTTATGGCTTAACAGGCACTCATTTGTAAACTGTAGGGTGCCACCTGTCACCTGAAAGCCCCCAGCCTGCTTCAGAGTCGCACAATTTCAAGGCAGAACAACAAACAGGAGTAGAAACTCGAAATGTCTCAGAGTGCTCTCTCTGGCACATCAGACACTGGGGAATAAATGATCTCAGAATGCTCATGTGCCCAAGGTTCTATGCTGATGACAGCTTTGGGCTGTGTATTTACCTCACTGGGGGTGTTCTTTAACCTTATGTATTAACTCCCCTTGACAACGTGGAGCGATACAGAGGAATTAATGAAGAGATGGGATCCTACCCCGGAAACAGTAGGATGGCCTGGAGATGTCAATGTTTTTATGTCCTTTTGGAAGGATGTAAAACTTTGGTACAGTACGGGACTCGGTGCAAAGATATGCAGTTTCTGCTTCTGAAATTTATCCATCCAGTTCAGTCCTCTGTAACAGCCTTAGTAGCTCTGTGTAAAGATGGTTAACATCATGAGTTTGTATATAATATTTCAGTCACTGTTTGCAAATTATGAATGTTAGTATGCATTCCCTCTTTTATTCTCTCTCAGATGTTTTGGGCCCCTTTTTTCTTTTGTCTCCCTAGACTTTGTGTGTGTAAATAATGCAGAATTGGAACTGAATGATCATGCAACACAGTGTTTGTGTTATCCTAAAATTGACACCTTTTATCCAAACATTGATGTCAGTTTTTTACTGTGACAGAATAGGTATTGATACTAGGGTAGTGCCAACAGTGAGTTGGATGACAGGGTATTAAAAAGCTGGTATTGCATAGGAAAATGCTAAGCAAAACAGGAGGGAAATTCTGTCAGTTTTCAGAAGTGTATAGCAGTAGACTAACCATTTTTTTAGTAAGTCCATGGCACAATAGACAAAATAAATAAAAATATATATATTAAAAATTTTGCTAACCGTTCTGTGCTAAATGCTATGCATTTTCACAACTGATTAGCACTTTCATGCAAAGAACTGCTGATCATTTTTTTCAGCTTGTTTTTAATACCCTGAATGATCCTTCAAACACAGAAGAACACGCTGATTTGACAAGGTTTCAGGGACGATACTCTAATTTTTCATTTCCTTACTTTGTATGCTTTACTTCAATCCTAATAGAAACATTTACATAGTTTTTTGCAGATATGTTGTAAATCCTACGCAAGCAAAAGGTTTAAAGCATTTTGTCTGTGTGGGTCTTGGAACTTTTTTTTTCCAACAGTTTTCTTTTAACATTTTGTGTGTAGGAGTACCCTGCTTATACTGTATTACACTCATTTATATACTGCGACATCTTAGCTGTTTATATACTTTTTAATTTTCCTGTATGTGTTGCTTTTTGATTTAAAGAACAGTGACGTAATGTGAACAGGCATGTATGCTGTTTAATTTTTTTTTTTTTTGCAATGAAGCTACAAAATGAAGACAGCTACAGTTTGTGGGTGGCTTCAGAATAGGACGTTTAGTACTGCCATTTATGAGTGTGAAAGAAGTTGGTTGTGTGACACTTTGCAACATTTTCCCGATACATCTTTATAAAAGATAAGTTACTGCAACTTGTATCAAGTATTCCACCCAACTAAAAGTATACAGCTACAACTAAAGTACAGTAATGAAGTTGGTACAAGTTACAGTCTAACATCAGGGATAGACTTACTTGAAGGTCAGCCATTTGTAAATGCCAATTTGTTTTTCTTTTTCATTTCAGTACAGCAGAATGGAATAAGGCATTGCTCCTACATAGGCTCCCGGCAAAACCTCTACATCACAAAGGACACTAAGGTCATTTGCCAGGGCTTTACTGGCAAGCAGGTAGGTGGAAGCATACATTAAAATGGAGTGCTGAGCCGTTATTTTCAGACTCCCACAGTTTTTGTTTTAAAGGAGACCTCCAGAGGTTATGCCATGTTGGCTTGGGAGTGAAAAGCTTCTGTAACTAAAATATTTAGGCAGATACTTTTATTTTTAATTCTCTACCAAACCTGGAGATCTGCTTAGAGCCCCGGGGGTCCCTGTTGAGCATTCACAAGGCATCATGGGTATTACAACCCAATTAGTGATGTGGATGCCACCACCACTGCAGTGGATTGAAACGACAGTGGCTGGGAATTATTACATTAATTTTATTGCTTCTATGGGGTTGAGAATGCCGAAAACAATACTTTAAGTAACACTTGGACAAACATAGAAACGTAGATGGTGACAGCAACAGAAGACCATTGAGCCATCTAGCCTGCCCATAATCCCCAACAAACTTGGGAGCTATTGTCCATACAGGGTTCCAACCCACACTGTCGACCCCATGCTCACCACCACGCTGAGCAACCACTAAGCCCTTCACTGTGTCCCAGCCACGTTTGAAACTGGAGATAGTTTTGTCACCTACCATATTAGCTGGTAAATTGTACCACAGCTTCACCACCCTTTCTCCAAAATAAAACTTTCTGATTTCCCTCTTGAACCCCCCCCCCCCGGTCAGTTTCCACTCATGCCCTCATGTTCATGATCCGCTACTTATGCGAAATAGTTCCTTGCAGTTTACCTTGTTCATTCCTTACAGGTATTTGAAGGGTCTGTGTCATATCTCCCCTCTCTCTCATCTTGCCTCCAGTGAGTAAATGTTCAGTACTTTGACCAGTCCTCATAAGGTCTGCACTACTGGCTCTGAATCATTTTGGTCACCCTGTGTTGCTCTGTCTTCAGCCTGCCCTTATCTTTCCTTAGATTATGGTTTCAGAACTGGGCACAGTACTCCAGATGGGGCCTCACCAGTGATTTATAGAGAGGTAGTACTACCTCTGTGATGCTGTGCCCCTTGCTTATAATTATTGTATGATATTGGTATTATAAATACTTGGTCTGTGTATGACATTTCAGTGTGTGAGGAATTTGGCCTGTAACTTCAAGGTGTCAGTAGCTGAGAACTACAGAATGTAATTAGACCAGGAGGAAAACAGTTAATTGCCTGCTGCTGGTTGTGAAGTTAAAACTTAAATACAAATTTTACGACCTTTCAAGAGAAAGGTAATTGGGCTAGTTCCTCTCCATTTAGCAACTAGCTGAAAGTCATAAAATACCTCAGCTCTCACTGGCACAAGAAATCAGCCAAGGGACATGACAGATGTGGGAATGTTAAGATCAAAGAGAAATGTTTAATTAAAGGATGCCATATTTAGGAAATGTTTTTTCTTCTGACGTAACATTAATTTTAAAATGCCTTCTGGTAGGAAATTATGTTTGTAAGAATTAATTCTAAAAGGAGGAGCTAGATGACTCACCATGGGGGTGGGGAGATAGAGTTGAAAATGTATTATTGTTTCTGAAATGTGTGATATCATTCTTGGGACTCTGAGAGAAAGACCACTCTCTGATTTAACAAGTACTTAAAGGAAACACTTAGAGAAGAATCAAATGTCTGTGGTAGGAGTTTGGATTTCTGTAACTTTCCTTTTTATTTGTAGATGATTGTGAGATTTGTCATATTGGTTCTGTATGTTATTTTACCTGTTTTTATCATATCCTAGTAAATCACATTTTCTTTAAGATACTGCCTGGGTGTCTTCTCAGTTTCTTTTTTGCATGTGAAGTGCTTGTATTTTAAGTCTGACAACTGTTTAAAAGGCTTGATGGAGTTACTAAGCTTGAAAAATGTAAGAATATACATAAGGTCTCTTATAGAGTTTTAAGGGTTCATTTTGGAGACCTGGCTAGGTGCCCCTGGCAAAGGATTGTACTGCAATCCCCGAAGAGGGTACGTATCTGAGCCTGTACATTGGGTATGCTAGCATAAGGTTCACAGTTTGAATCCCCCCAGAACTCTAGGCTAAAGGTGATTCAGACCCAAAGTAGACAGGAGGGTTGCCCTGTCTGTTATCTGTTCACACTATTGTGCTCTGAGGTTGGCACTGTGGGAGCAGAGGGCCTGACCTGCGGAGTGCGTTTGACACCTCCTTTCTTCTGCTGTCATTACTCCTACTTATACAACCCAGCTTACTGTAGGCCTTGTTATCCTGGTTTGATTGCTTTAGGGAGTCACTGGTTATGACCCCTAGGCCTCTTTCCTCAGAGGTCGTGCCCAGTTTAACCTCCCCCTCATCCAGTACTTTGTCCTGGTGTTCTTGTTCACTGTGTCCATCACCTTGCACTTTTTGGTATAGTATTTCAGCTGCCAAAATTTTGACCACTTCTCTAGCCTTTGCAAGTTTCCCTGCATCTCCCTAACCTCCTCCTCGCTTTTTACCCTGCCACAAAGCGTAGCGTTGTTTGTGAAGAGAGACACCTTTCCCTGAATTCATTCTTCCATGCCTCCGATAAACATATTGTAAAGGACTGGAACCAGGACTGATCCTTGTGGCACCCCTCTCTGGTGACCTCCTTCTCTTCTGATTTGACTTCGTTAACCACAACCCTCTGCTGTCCCCTTTCAACCAGTTTCTCACCCATCTGTGTCCTTTGCTGCATACAGATCCACTAGCTTCTTCAGAAGCCTTCTGTGATGCATCAAGTTGAAAGCCTTGCTTGAATCGAAGTAGAGTAAATCCATAGCACAGCCCTTATCCACTACTCTTCTTACCCATTCAAAGAATGCTATCAGACTGGTCTGACAGGACCTGCATGCCACATACCTGTGTTGCTTACTGTCTTGCAGTCCATTGCTCTCCAGGTACATTAGTTTACTAAGTCCTCTTTGACTGATGTCTCCATCAGTTTACTCACAATAGAGGTAAGACTGACAGGTCTGTAGTTACCCAGTTGCTCCTTGCTGCCCCCCGGGGCTACATCTGCAGTCTTTCAGTCTTTTGGAGCTACCCCTGTCTGAATTGAGCTATTGAATAGCCCTACCAGGGATTCAGTTCTGTTTGTTTATTTATTGAAATTGTTTCACCAGGAAAAGCACGCTGAGCAACAAACTGCTCGTCTCCTGGTGCGACTTGGGGGGAAGGGGTACAGTGGAGAGAATAACATGCAGGTTATCTTAGATACATTTGACAGAATACATTGCCAATTCCTTGAGCACCCTTGGATGCATCGCTGTCTGACTTCATGATGTTATCTATCTTTAGAGTTGCTAGCCCTTCCCAGAGTCTTTCACTGGTAAATGCTTGCTGCATCATCTCAGGGATTACAGCTGCCTTAATGCCACACTCGCTGAAATAGTCATTAAGGATGCACGTTCTCTTCAGTTACCCTGCCTCCCTCTATTAGCCTAACAATTCCTCCCCTCTTTCTTTTTTATAGCTAATATATCTAAAGAACTGTTTTTCACCTCCCTTGGCCCCCTCTGCAGTGCTCACTCTGTGTTTGCCTTTACTTCTCTGACCAGTGTTTTGGTTTCCCTTGTTCTCATTTGGTACTTTCTCCATTCTTCCTTCCCTCCCCTGTTTTCACTTGTGCCTGGTGAAAGCCTTATTTCTGGCTCTCAGGGCTTCCCTGACCTTTCCAGAGAACCATGTTGGTCTCTTGCATCTGTTTCTTTTGATTACCATTCTCTTGCAAGACTGTATTGCTTCGATAATTGCCCCCCCCCAAAAAATCTTTCTTTTACATCTCTGATGTTGTCCTCTTTGACTGACTTGTCCTGGACCAGCTCCCTCATCCGTTTTAAGTTTGCCCTTCTGAAATCTAGGACTTTATCGTTTGTTGATGGCTTATTTGTTCCATGGGCCAGGTCAGAACCATGTAGCGTTACGGTTGCTGGACACTAGTGGCTTTCCTACCCTCACTCCTGCTACCACTTCTGAGTTGATGAGCACTACATCCAGAATGATAGCCTGCCTATTGAGTTCCTTTATCAGCTGCACCAGCAGGCACACTTGCAGTATATCCAGCAGGGGCTAACGTCTGGAGCTCCAATCTGCTGGAATGGTCCAATCCATATTTGGCAGTTTTAGATCTTCAGTGACACCACCTAAGGACAGTGTGACCCACCTAGTACCTAAAAAAAAAAAAAAAAAAAAAACTCCAGGAGGGATCAAGCTCCAACACCTCAGATAAAGCTATATTGTGCACAATTGGAGAAACTCAGACCCACTCACCGGATTTACAATTAGCATCTTATATTTATTGCACTTTTTTATATAGATCTTAGATCAGTGTTTCATAGTTTTCTCACTACTTCTTCAGGATCTATAAATTCATAGAGAAATCTTTTTTTAAAACAAGGAAAATATATTTATAAGCACTCGTTAGAGGTGCTAAACAATCTCTCAAATAGATATACATTTTCTAATATTTTTATATCGCATACTTGTAACAATTACAGAAAAAGAAAAAATAGTGCTATGTTCAAATTTATTTCTAACCACATTTCTTGTAAATAAATCTATTTTATAAAAATACATTTATACTCTGTTTATGAAGAAGAAGAATACTTTACTTATAAATACAAAATTTCCACAGGTAATTATTTTTACATTTGCTTAATCTCCCACCTCATAGTGCTGATGTTCTCCTATTCAAGCCACTTATTCCTTCTTTATTGGTTGTAATCCACTCTGTTCTAGAGGACATAGAAACATTGCTATTGTAAATTACTAACAATTTATTTCCTAATAACTTTTAGCATTCTAAGTGCTTTATAATGTTTTTACCTTTTTAAGAAATAAGACATGGGGGGGGATGTCCACCATTTTATAATTCTTTCTCTTATTCTTAGTTATCTAGTTGGGAAACACAAAAGCACCTGCAAAAGCACCCGCAATTTAATAAATTTCATAAGTTTTTCCTTTTCTACTTCTGTTATAAAAGTATAATGGGTTGTTATTTACCTTGGTTTGTATTTGTAATTTATCTGGATTCGTTTTATCTGGGAAGCGTACTTGCTTCTTCCATCTGTTTCTCCTAAGAATCCAATAGTCAAGATAACAATTTTACATTCAACGTTTTTGCCCACTTGTGTCACAAACCTAATAGCATTAAACTTCTGGTTCCTTTCTAATTACATTATGCAGGCCCCTGTATTTACAATTCATGCCTTACTCTGTCTATAATACTTTTATTTTTTCATGTCTCCCTTTTGTAATTCCCCGGTGCTCTTAGTTTTTCCAAACTAACACCTATTGCAGTTTGCTCTCTCTTTGTGCTAGCATTTGTTTATTGTGCAAAAAACTTCCCTTCACTTCTTACTTCATATACACACAGAGTTTGTCTAAGTAATTGTTTAGCCAATTTCCTTCTTTTTATATTTAGAAAGCAGAATCTCCGCATACCCCTATGTAGGTGCTTCTCCTGTTTGGTTTTTACCTCCACCATTTCTCATTGCGTTGCACACTTGGGCCCAGATATTCAAAAGGGTTGCGCCATGCGCAACAGGGTTGCGCATGCTCAAGTCCTACATTGCGCCATTCTGCAATATTCAGCAGGAGGCAGTTGCACCACTGAAAACAGGTTGAGCAACAGCGCAATACAAATGAATGCATGCTCAACAGGAGGGGGAGGAACCATGCATAAACTGCACAGCCCGATATTCAGTCGGTTAGGTAGAGTTGCAGGCGCAACCCCAACCCGCGCCTGCACAACTTTGAGCCAAAAAAAGGATTAGCTGAGGGCCAAGCCTGGGCAGATGACCGACTGAGGTAGTCTGCCAGCGTGTTTTCGACCCCGAACATGAACCGCGTGAGGTGAAGGTTGTGTTATACCGCCAATCCCAAACCCACATCGTCTCCCTGCAAGAGGGTAGGAGCGGTTCCTCCTGTTTGTTGATGTACCAGACTACCACATGTTGTCCGTCTGGACAGCTAGGCGACTAGGAAGCAGATACAGATGCAGAGCTTGAAGAATATACAGCACGGTCCTGAGCTCCAGCATGTTTATGTGCAGAGACTTTTCAAGCCTGGACCAGGAGCCCTGGGTCCTGTGAGACTCCAGGTGCGCTCCCTAACCTTCTCCCTAGGCATCTGTTGTCAAAGTTTGGGAGGGGGAGAGACGCAGAAGGGAAGTCCCTGGCAAAGTTTCTCCTGAACCATCCACCAATGGAAGTCCCGAACCATAGGGTTGGAGACCAGGACTTCTTGCTCTAGGTCGTCCACCAGTTGATCCCACTAAGACAGAAGCATCTACTGAGAGCTTCTCATGTGGAGCCGAGCGCGAGGGGCCATCAGAATAGCAGCCGCCATGAGCCCGAGGAGGTGAAGGACTGACCTGGCGCTGACCCGCCTGCGACTGGACAACAGGCTTAAATGAGCCTGTAGGGTGGCCACCCTGTCCAGTGGCAGGAAAGCCACGCCAGAGGTTGTGTCCAGGATCACCCTGATGAATTGGAGCCTCTGGGATGGGACCAAATGGGACTTGGCCTGGCTGATGGTAATACCCAGACTGGTAAAAACCTGCAGGGTAAGGGAAAGGGAACACAGGAGTTCCTCCCTGGATGGGGCCTCCAGGAGCAAATCGTCCAGGTATGGGAAAACCAGTACTCCCTGGGTACATAGGTGAGCCGCTACCATGGAAAGGCATTTGGTGAACACTCAGGGCGCCAAGGAAAGACCAAATCGGAGGACCCTGAACTGGTAGTGGTCCCCCTGAAACGAAGATATTTTCAGTGGGAAGGGTGAATAGCAATATGCAAGTAGGCATCCTGCATGTCCAGAGCGCACAGCCACTTTCCCAGCGGAAGCAGGGACAGAAGGCTCTGCAAAGAGAGCATTCTGAACTGTCTGTAATCCACGAACAGGTTCAGGGAGCTGAGGTGTAGGACAGGCCTCAAGTCTCCCGACTTCTTCAGGACCAGGAAGAGATGGGAGTAGTAACCTGTGCCCTGAAGGTGGGCTGGGTCAGGTTCTATCGCCGCCTTCAGCAAAAGGGAGGATATTTGTTCCCGAACCAGAAGATGATGTTCGAGAATAAGGCGACCGGGGGTCGGGTTTCTGGGTAGTTTCTGTAGGAACTCGACTGATTGTCCTTCTACTATCAGCTGGAGCACCCAAGTATCTGAAGTGATCCTCTCACAACCTGGTAGATGGAAGGAGAACCTCCCGCCTACTGGGTCCTCTGGAAGGAGGCTGTGAGAGAGGAGAGGAGTCAAGAGGTGTGAGGCAGCACCACGGCTGAAGTTCCCACTGCTTTTTTGGGCGGGGGCAGGTTGGCAGCCAGAGGGGCCCGACGTTTGTTGGCCTGCTTACCCTGAGGTTTCGCTTTGGGCCAAGAGCGTCTGCAAAAAGGGTGGCACTGAACCTGAGGGGGCCTTTACAGAGTCAACAGACATTACAGCAGTACCCTTTTCTTGCAGATCGGTGGTGATGTCCTTGACAACTCCACCGAACAGCACCGAACCCCTGAAGGGCGTGTCCTGGATAGCGGACTGCACCTCCAGGGCCAAACCTGACACTCTGAGCCAGGCATGACGCCACAAACCCATGGCGAAAGCCGAGCTCCGACCAGCAGCATCCACTGCATCGTACATGGCACGAAGCATGTGCTGACTGGCTGAACGAGCAGACCGGACCAGATCTACCGCTTCATGCTTAGTCTGAAACTCAGGAAGGGAGTCCAATCTTGCTTCCATTTCACTAAGGATTGCCTTCTGTTAATCCCCCAGATGAGCAACATAATTAAGGGCCCTTATTCCCAGAGTGGAAGAAGCGTAGACCTTCTTCCCATATTGGTCCAGAAGACGTGATTCCTTGTCAGGTGGGGACGAGCTAAGATGCTTAGGGTTAGCCGTACGGCTGTAAGCAGCGCTTATCACGACAGAGTCGGCTTTGGGGGGTGTGTGTTCAGGGAATAAAGATCCTCTGGAGCCTGGTATAGCCTATCCGTCTTCCTCGGAAGGGGGGCTAATGCCGATGGATGCTTCCAAATAGTGGAAACAAGGTCCACATGAGGCTCGATCCAGGGTGGAATAAGTGTTGGAGCGGTTTTGGGCAGATCCAAATGAGCAGCGAGTTTCTTCCGCTGTGGATCCGGCTCCAAAGACTGCCACTGATGAACCGCTTGGATCTTATGCAGCAACTCCAGAAAGGAAGGCTCTTCCAGAGGTGACTTCGGAGGAGTCCTGGGCCGTTCTGGAGTACGTGGCTCGTCGTCTGGATCGGAGCACTCATCGGAATCATCCGTGGTCTCCGAAGAAGAAGCAGAAAGAGGAAGACCCCTCCCGGCGCGGGGGAAGAACGGATCCCTTGGGCAGCCCCCGGGGAAGCGTGTCCTCCCTTGCCCTGGTACTGGAGGGGAAGGGAGTCTCTCGCATCTGGCGACGGGACTCCGGAATCGGGTCCAGCGTCAGAAGACTGCTCTACACCTCTCTGGTGAGCTGAGCCTTGGCCTCAGCCCACCAGGAAGCCAGAGTCTCCTTCAGATCCACCGGCGGCTGAGGGGGCGGTGGAGGAGGAGGAGGAGGTGGGGGATACAGATATTGAGGATTTCTGTACGGCGAGTATCCGTAACCCGACGGTGGGAAGCCCGGCGTCCTGGTACTGGGGCACGGGTACTGTGGCACTGGGTAAGCCGGCATCGGGTACAGCGGCCCCCGGTAGGATGACGTCGGATACGATGGGGTCGGATACCCGGCACCAGGGGCTCTGATGGAGCAGAAGGCCCTGGGAGAGGCCCAGCAGGCGGGCCCGGAATGGGAGGTCCAGCGGGCATTGGGCCCGGCATAGGGATGGCGTCCGGCAAGGGAATGTCGCCCAGCGTCGGGTAGGCCAGCGTCAGAGCCAGTGTCCGAGGGTCTGCCGTCAGGTCATCCGGCCCAACGGGAGGGAGACCAGATGGTAGCGTACCAGCGTCCTCGATGTCGCCCAGGGAAGGAGGACTAAATTCCCCGGGGTCCAACAGATGAGACACTGGAGCCTCAGAATGCAACGGTGAACGTTGCAGCAAGCCGAGGACGACGGACTGATCTATGGGGTCCGGCGTTGGTTCTAACGCAGTGCGGCTGTCGGAGGGGCCGATGTCCGCCTTAGCGGCGGTGCCTGGGCAGATGTCGGAGGAGCCAGCATCCGACGTGTCAGACCAAACGCTCGACAAAGGCCGCGAGGGAGGAGCGGCCTTGGTGAGCACTTTGGAGGCCGTGCGCTGCCCTGAAGGGTAGGGCATCTATCGGCCTTGCCCATGCAAGCGGAGGGGCCAACATTCAGCTTACCAGAGCCACTTGAACCAGAAGACCGCACGATGGTGGGCTTACCGGAAGCGACTGCCTCCTTTAAACCAGAGGCTCCCGAGGGGCCCGAGTGCGAGCCCAACAGGAGGGTCAACGCCACCTTGGAAGCCTCCAAGATGGCCGTCGTGGAACGGTCCCCCAGAGGGGACGTTACCTTCAGCACCATGACCCCGTCCGGAGTCGCGGTGGCCGTGGAAGAGAGTCCCGGTCCCCGTGCTTCTTCTTTTTGCGGTGACCCTCAGGGGAAGTGGAGGCCTGCCGAAGCTTCTTCAGCTCCTTCTCCATGGACGACATCTTCTTTTTCAAAATGTGGGCCTCCAGGGACTGCTGCCTCAGTTTGTGGGTGGCAGCGCTGAACTGTTGGCAGTGCTGGCACTTCTCCATGGGGTGATCCGGGCCTAGGCAGAAGAGGCACTGGGAGTGTCCGTCCTTGTGCAGGAGCTGGGCGCCGCAAGAACTGCACTTGTTCTTGTGTTCAGATGGGAGTAGGGGACAACATACATGGCAGAACCTGACGAGAATATCAAATAAATTCAGAAAACTAATGGTAATAATACCACCGAATGACTGACGAAGCAGTGAACTTAACCGCGAGGTGCTTACACAAGCTAACGGCGGGAAAGAACTGGAAGGCGAGCGTGGGGAACTGCTCCTTTACACCGTCGTCGTCTGACGCCGGTCACCTGACGTGGGGGCAGTCCGCTGCCACAGACTGCTAGCTAGAAATTTTTCCATGGGGTCCTGGCGCCTGCCAGCTTCAGTCCTATATGTTATTACCTACTGCAAGAGCCCTCTTGAAGTAAGATCTGCCACACATGCAAGTGACCCCATCTCCTTCAATGGGTATGCTGTTATCCTCAAGCAGGATCTAAAACAGATGGCCACCCCACAATCCCTGTGCTCCTGCCTCAGGAGGTGTACCACCTAGATCCTGACTAGGACTGCCGCTTCTAGGACTGGCCCAAAGTCATCACCAAGCCAGGTCTCAATAAAATCAAACCAGATCCCCAAAGAACTCCTCAATAAAATCTGACACCATAGCTGTTTTATTACTCTGGGACCTAGTGTATCACAACTCACCATGAAGGGGAACAGCCGGAGCAATCAGTCCATCTACTACCTGCCCCTCACTCCTACAGGGCTCCCTGGGATATGGGCATGGCAGGGAGGACCATTGCTCAATGGCCCTCTTAAACCCAGGGTGCCTGCTCAGCCTGAAATTCCCAATCCTTCTCTCTTTTTTTTTTTTTTTTTTATTACAGCAAAGTATATGGTTATAGTTGATTCATACATTGTTAAGGAGAAAAGTTAAACATTCAAGCCAACATAAAAAATATATAACTTAATGTATCTATAATGTACAAGGTATATATAGTAGCTTTCATGACATATGGTAAAATAGGGAGCATAGTGTTACTGTGATGTTCTATTCATGTAATAATGCTAGAAAGCTCATTAGAATTCATAAATTCGATAAATGGAGACCACATGTTTAAATATTGTTTTGTCTGTTTGATGGCTGTGTAATGGACTTTCTCAAGTTGATAGCTCAAAATCGGTTTACCTATAGCACTCTGACAGCGCTAGTGCGACATCCCCTACTACGACAGCTACTATAGTACCAACTCGGCATTGTGGCAGCGAGATAATCGGCGCTCTCTAATCAGGCGGCACCACCCACAGCCCCGGTCTCTAGGATTCTAACTCCGAGTTGGACCGGGGGCAATCACCCAGCGGCGCAGTCCCGATTGTCGACGGACCACCACAGCGATGACTGGATTTTGCCCACATTTCTGGTGCTGTGGTGGTCTTTGCGGTCGGCGAGTCGCTGCGGTGATGGTATACCCTCAAAATCAACATGTTTAACCAAATTTTCAGATTAGGGGCCATTTGGTCTTTCCAATGCATAAGAAGAACTTTAAACGGCTGGATAAGGCAGAGTCTAATAAATTTAACCCTGTGTTTGTTAATTTGTGACAGAGGACCACCTGATAAATCATCCATTTTACATCCTTATATAGATGAATGCCTTCTATTAAGAATAATATTCTCAGAATCCCACTCCACCAATCGTTTAATATCGGGCATGTAATAACCACACGTTCCACTGTGGCTACATGATCGCACCCACTTGGGCATTTATCAGTGATGTTGGCATCAAAAAGATTCAATCTATGAGGTGTGAGATATGCCCTAGGAAGGATATTGAAATATATTTGTGTAAGTTTAGTAGAGTTTAATCCTATATCTTTGAGATTGGTGATTTGATTCCACTGGCCATTGGTGAACTTAAGATTTAGCTTAATTTCCCATTTGGCTTTAAGTTCAGATTTGAATTTATCATATTCAACGTTGCTTATTATTATTTTATATAGATGTGAAATTAATTTTTCCCACCTGATGTGCATAGTGTTATCAAGATTTCCTCAAATAATGGATTGTCAAAAATTGTACTATCAGTCAAACTGTAACGTCTAATCTGTAAGTATGCAAAAAAAAAAAAAAGTTATGTGATAAATTTAGTTTTTAAATCGTTAAAGGCTAAAACTTAATTGCCATCCAGCATTTGACCAATTGTTTGTAGACCCAATTGATGCCAAATTATAAATGGTGTTTCACTGAATGATGGAGGGAAAAGGCCATTCATATAAATGGGAGTCATTTTACTGCAAAGTAATTTTAGTTTTATAATCTTACTTAACTTGTCCCAGATGTAACAGAGCATTTTAACGGAGTATAAATAATGCTATTTAGCTCTTTTAGGTCCGCTCATTATGCAACGAGCCAGACTCTCATATGGGGTAGACTTTCAATCTGAAGTTCTGTAGGATATTTCCCACCTTTAAATATGTCATATAAATAGGTCATGTTAGCAGCAAAATAATAAAATTGAAAATCTGGGAGGGAGAGACCACCTTTCTCCTTAGGTATATATAAACTTTTTCATTTTTAGTCTGGGGTGTTTACCTTTCCAGAGAAATTTCTTCTGAATTGAGAGGATTTTCTTAAAAAAGATATCTGGCAGCACAACTGGTAGAGTTTGAAAAAGGAATGTATATTTAGGGAGGGTATTCATTTCCAAAGCATTCGGTCTGCCCAGCAGAGACTGGGAGATCTAGTCAGTGAGATAGGTCTTGTGCTAATTTTTGATTTAATGGTGTAATATTCAATGCAGCTAGGTTGGCCAAGTTTTGATCTATAACCACTCCCAGATATTGAATTTGTGTTACCTTTGTTTATGTCGCATTCAGGGGGATGGTTAAAAGGATGAGAGTGACTATGTGATTCCATTAGTTCAGTTTTTGACCAATTCACCTTAAAACCTGACAATATCCCAAAACGTAAGAGATTCCGCATGATGTGGGGAAAGCTATCATTCATATTAAGTGTATGTATTACCGCATCATCTGCGTATAAACTAATCTTATGTGTATTATGTCCTACTGTAATTCCTTTCGTGGAAGTATCATTTCTTATTGAAATAGCAAGAAGTTCTATAACTACAGCAAAGATAAGTGGTGAAAGGGGACATCCCTGCCGCGTACCCTGTGTAAGCTGAATCTGATCCAAGTGATTGTTATTGGTTTTAACCCTCGCCACGAGACCGGTGTATAGTACATCCACCCAAGATCTAAATTGAGGGCTAAAGCGAGTCAATATCAGTTTTAAGTATTTCCACTCGACCCTATCAAAGGCTTTTTCGGCATTGATGGAAAGTAGTGAGTAATCAGAATCTTTGAACATATCGACTATATCTATGGTTTGTCTGATATTGGATTTTATATTGCAACCTTTAATAAAGCCATTTTAATCGTGATACATAATATCCGGAAGGACTCTCTCCAGTCTTGTGGCAAGGATTTTAGCATCTGAATTCATTAAGGAGATGGGACAATAGGATACTGGATACAGTAGATCTTTATCCTTTTTTTTTTTTCCAACGAGTAAAATAATAACTTCTCTAAAAGAAGAAGGTAATTGTTTATTGTCAAAATTATTTTGAAATAAAGTTTGTAAATGAATGACTAATTTGTCTGAGAACTTCTTATAAAAATTAAATGGTGATGCCATCGGGACCTGGTGCCCTCCATTTCTTGGAGCGAAATATCCTGCTCGAGAAGCAACAAAGCATTTTGAGGTAATTTTGAAAATGAAATTTTATTAAGAAGGGTTTGAATTCAGACAGGCTCTAGTGTTTGTTCAGAAGTATACAAATTTTGATAATATTTTTTAAAAATGTTAATATCTTTGGGATTATTAATGTTTCCTAAAGTTATAGATGTCATTTATATGATTTTCTGCTCGTTTCTTTTTCAGCTGCCAAGATAAAATTTTGTTAGGTTTATCATCAAGAGCATAATATTTGCTTCTTATATATAATATATGTTTTTCTGCAGTCTCTGAGGATATATTATATTTATTCCTTGCATTGTATTAACTTTTGAAATGCCTCAGGATGGGCCTTCTGCGAATGAGTGGCTTTTAACTGAGCAATTTATTTTTCAAGGTCCTGTATTTCGATATTTCTTTGATTTTTATATGCCAAAATAAGACCTGGAATGTATGCTTTAAAAGCATCCCAAATAACCTGCCATGATGTAATCTGACTGGCATTATTAAATATTTATATTATTAATAGTGTACTGAATAAATTGTTTGTCTTTTAGCAGAATGGGGTCCAGCCTGAACATAGGAGGAGCTCTTTTTCCTACAAAAATAATATCCATAATTACTGGAGAGTGATCAGAAATTATAATATTTTAATAAATTATTTCTCTAATCATATAAGCAATAGCTTCTGAAATAATAAAGAAATCAATCCAAGAGTAGTTTTGGTGAGCAGCTGAAAAGAAAGAGTATTGTTTCTTAACTGGATTTCTTATGCACCACAAGTCAATCAAATTGTAGTCTGAGCAGAACGGTTTTATTTTAATTGTGCTGGAGGTGGGTTTTTCAGAACAAACTGAAGATTTCTCTAGTTCGGGAATTAATATGGTGCTGCAGTACCCTGCCACTACATATGGAGTCTCAAATTTGGCCATTTCTAAAAAAAACTTTGTTAAAGAAATAAGGAAGGAGGCCGGCCCGGTGGCGCTGAAGGCTGAGGCGCTGGACGCCAGACCTGGCACCACGCCGGCGGCCTGGGTTCGGGAGCGAGCCCAGGGCCATTGGGGGTTGGTGGGGAAGGAGAAGACTGAGCGTCCGGAGGACTACTCTCTTCTCCTGGGGTGGGTTCCAGGGTGTTCCGGGCACAGCAGCGGCTCCTAGCAGTGGCTGGGCACATTTCATTCCGTAGCCCGGTTGTACAGGGGATTGGCACTGGCAGGACGCCTGTGGGCAGACCCATGCTGGCACCCATTGCTTGCCATGCCAATGGGGGAAAAAGCAAGTAAAAATCCCTGCCTCCTGATAGGCGAAGGATGGTCCAGGGGCTGGCCACCAAGTCCAGTGTCAGGTCTCTCCACTCGCTCCTCTGTTTCTCCTCCCTGCCTGGCTGCTCTTCTAGATTGCTAGACAGAGAGCCAAATAGGAGTAACGGCGGTCCCACCTCGGGGAACTCAGAGCCGGAGGGTTGGGTGGCTGGGCTAACGGCTGAAGAAAGCACCTTCAGAGGAGTTGAGTAGGAGAACTTCAGACGGGTGGGATCTGGCTTCAAGCAGTGTGTCCATCGGGAGAGTTTTCAAGGTAAGGCAGAGCCATAAACAGAGTTAAAAAAAAAAAAAAAAAGAAATAAGGGAGGTTATCACTTGGCCCATATACTATACTATACATTAATTAAATTAAATCTGAATTACGCATAGATGATTTCTGTAATGATGTAATGACCACTAGGATCTATTTTATGGTGACCAAAAGATAACCCAGACCCTTTCTTAAGAAATAGAGCCACACCTCTAGCATTATTGCTACAGGGGGCGTTCAGTCCATTTCCACATCTTTTAGTGTGAAAATCGAAGGCATCATTGAATAAATGAGTTTCTTGAAACATAATACAATTAATTTTTTGCTTGTTGACATAATTAAAAACCCATTTTGCCTTGGTTTGGTCAAGTAGTTCACATTCAGAGTCATTAATCTCAGTGGAAACTCCATTTAAGCATGTTTGATAAATAACAGCATTTTGTAGGTACATATCTGAAAAGTAAACAAAGACTGAATTTATAATCTCCATCATAATCCCTGATTGTGCATGAGAACTTAAACTGTATTAGTTTTTCTTTCTTTTTTGCATATAATGCTATAGTATCATGCATTCCAACATAAGCCAGTGACCCCACCACCACCTCCAAGCTGTATATTCAAAATTAAGTACAAGCATAAACCTCCCCCTCCCTTAGCATTAGGGCAAGAATATAGTAATAAGTAATACTGAGCCTTATTAGATTTGCTTGCGTTACACTGTAGCTATACCCTATCCATCTGACATGATGGCTGATTTCTGTAGCTAAGCTAGGTTTGCGCGTGATCGCATTAATTACATTATCTAGCTTCAGTGCCTCTTATAGTTTACATAGCCATCCTTAATTTCTTATAAATAGGATCATACATACTATGCATTCCCTCTATTTTTAAACTTTCTTTCGCCTACTCTTCCCTCCCTTCCCCCACTACATATTTCCTTCCATCTTCATTTATGCAGTGCTCCCCACTCGTATTTCACCTGCCTAGATTGCCCCATAAAAATTATATGTATATAATAGCAGACCACTTTTCAGGGGTAGATTCAGTGGCAGGGAATGGTTAAATAGTAGAGAAAAATAATGTGTGCCATAAACGAGAGTGCAGCCAAAAAAAAAAAAAAGGAAAAACCCACCAACAGTGGGGAGAAAGAATCTTCAGCTAAAAAAAGAGAAAGAACAAGGGAAAAGAAAAAAAAGGGGGGGGGTAGGCAACAGCCTATATATAACAGAGCTAATTAACACAGTGAACCAACAGGAAACCCGTGGTACCTTCCAACACAATAATCCATTTACACATAAATTTAAATTTTCATCACTATCCTGCTTTATCAGTTCTTTAAACATTTGAAGCCACAAGTCCAGTAATTGCAGTTCTTTAACCTTCTGTGCCCAGTCCAGCATTTGATTCATTTGTTCTAGTTAGCAGCTCTTCTGTTTTATTAGGATGATCAAAAGTTTGCATTTTGCCATGATAAAAAATCATATTCTAGCTGGGTATAGTAGCGTATATTTGATGTTTTTTTGCCGTAGAACATCTCTGACATGATCAAAGGCATGGCGTGACCTCAACGTAGTCAAGTCTGGGTACACAGAGAATCTTGTGCCCTCGCTCATCAAGCCTCTTAATGCATGCCTGTTTAAGTATGTCTTCATGGTTAGAGAAGTAATGTGGCTTGATACAGATGTGTCTAGGTTTGTTATTTTGATCTGTTGAGTATCGGGTGTGCCCCACGGGATGGGCTCTGTCAAGCTTGATTTTATTTTCGGGATATTGCCTGCCCGTGGCAGATGAGAGGAATTTTTTAAAAAAAGTTAAGGAGTCTCCACCTTCAATACCTTCTGGCACCCCAATAAGTTTAATGTTTTGTCGCCGTGATCTGTCCTCTAGTTCATTAATTCAGGACTGTAACTCATTTAGTATTTTTGAATGTTGTAGCGAGGTGTCTTGCAGAGGTTTGTTACCATCCTCTAGGGCACTGATGCATTGTTCAGCATTATCTGTCCGAACTGTAAGCTGTTGCAATTTAAAAAGTTATGCCTTTCAGTGAGGAAGAAATACTTAATAGAGAGGAATTAACAGTGAAGGAGCTCCCTTGAATTTCTTGAGTAATCTCTGCTTTGAATTGTGAAAAAGTGTCAAAATTGAGCTTCATAAAGTTAGCATTCTGAGCAGTTTGTGTAGATGAGCAGGATTCATTTTGTGGGCCTAGTGCTGCGTTTATTAGGTCAGAGTTTTGCGCAGGGTATATATGTGAGTTTTCGCAGCTACACTGAAATTCATCTTGCGCTACATTAGTGGGCCCAGCTTTCAAGATATTAATTTGTTTTGCAGTTTCTTCTAGATATCCCCCCCAATCAGCGTTAGTAGAAGCATTAGCACCAATAATTTCAGAGCCTGATACAAGTACCTGGTGTTCTTCGTCCCTCATCAGCAGTAGCGTATTGCTGCGCTTCTACATCAAGAGTATGAGTTTCTGACACCGAGGTGAATGCAGCTATGATTTCAGTGTTAGCACTGTGGAGCTTCAAAGAGTTTTCAGAGCAAATTGGCTCGGAATTTTGCTGCTGCATTTCCGCGATTGGTGAAAGCAATTGTCTTATCTGAAAAGGGGTGAAATTCAATTTTTGTTGTTGGAACCTGGTACGAGGCTCAACCACGGTCGGTAAGGATTCACGACTTGAGTTCCCTGGACGCTGTTTCTCCTTATGTTGGCGTTTAGATATCTTAGGACATTTGTTGCTTTGCAATTCTGTGTCAGCATCCGTGGTGTCTTGCAGTTCGCCTATATTGCGTGCAGATTTTGACATACTTCCCGGGCAACCGGCGACAGCTTTCAGGTAAACGATACAGATGATCCAAAATATTTAGGAGCAAAGCGCAGAGAGTGATGGCAAGGAGAAAGCAAATTTCAATTTGTGAAGAGGGATCTAAACATATTTCATAAGCTGGCCCATGCAACCCTCCAGCTGCAGCATTCAGAGCGCCGTCTTTGCGTTAGTGTCACTAACTCCTCCTCTCCCAATTCTACTCTCCTGGACTCACCCACCCGAATCACATACCCACTCCATGCCCTGCCTTTTTAGGATCCCCAGCATCCAGAAGGCAGTCCAGGACCTCCTTTGGAGGAACTGAAAAGGATGAAGCTGGTGAAGCAGTTTCGAGGAATACGAGCACAACAGAACCTCCAGACCTAGACATATTGTGTACCTTGCTAAAAACTAAAATACAAATTCACTAAAACTAACCACTTAAATAGCAGCAAACCTCAAATAACAAAAATATTTAACACACCACCCCAACCCCAATTTATACCACAATCACTCAATAAATACAATGATTTCTAAACACTCACTCGCCCCCAATCACATAAAACTACTTAACACACAAAAATGGAAATATAATAACACTAATCGGCACGTGGTGTGTCTCAGACAACTAAACCAGAATTGTCCAAATGTAATCAATTCAAGTCTTCAAAGTATGCAATTCTTCCAGTCTAACTTCTAATACAAACAAACTCTGGTCAGTGCCACAACGGCTGCTAATGCATTAATATGATAAGAGATTATTTATGTCTGTATGTGCGTATTTCAAAGGTTTTACTAGAAAAAACATACTGAGCTGGTGGCAGCTCATTTTCACTTCCAAAGATGGAAGGCAGAAATCAACAGGGCAGGAATGGTGCAGGTAAGGGGTGGCCAGCCCAAAACACACAAAAATTCAGAGGAAAACCTACACTCGAAGACAACCAAGGAACCAACTTTTTATCCGTTTCAAATGCTTTATTGCAGAAATAAAACAAATGAAGGTGTACAGACGTATCCACAGGCCACTAGTTACCCCAGCACTTCGGGTATGAAACCCTTCGTCAGGGGGGCATGATTAGCAGGAGAGAAGGGATGTAAATTTACATAAGCATCTCATGAATAAACATGACATTAATTAGAAAATAAATTTACATATGTACACAAATACAAAAAGTGAAAAACATGAGAAAATACAGAAATCCTATGCCAGTCAAAATATCATCCAGACCATACACTCACATTTCCAAGATCATGTTTTTTAAACAAAATCCATGAACAAGAAAAACGTTTTTATTTGCTTATTGCAACCTGAAACATGTATGTATGTATGTATGTATGTATGTATGTATGTATATGAGTGTGGAAATGTTAGCCTAATTAATTCACATCTGTTCTGTTTTAGATGACAGTCTTCTATTTGATCTTGTCCATTGTGGAGATTGGTGTTTGTTGATCGCACATGCCTTGCCAGATCACAAGAGCCCCCCCCAAAACACACACACACACACGCACACACACACTTTTTCTGTCTATCCACAGCCAGCATGTCTCCAGTATCAGGTTGCAATAAGCAAACACATTTTTTTTCTTGATCATGGATTTTTTTTTTTTTTTTTTTAATTATCTTGGAAATGTTATGACTGTACGGTCTGAATAATATGTTGACTGGCACAGGACTTCTGTATTTTCTCATGTTTTTCACTGTTGTATTTGTGTACGTATGTAAATTTATTTTCTAATTAATGTTATGTTTATTCATGAGATGCTTGTATAAATTGACATCACTTCTCTCCTGCTAACCACGCCCCCGAAGGGTTCCTTACCAGAAGCGCCGGGGCAACAAGTGGCCAGTGGATACCTCTCTGCACCACCGTTTGTTATATTTCTGCAACTCATTTTCAGATGCATCCTGGGGAAGGAGAAAGGGAAAAGTTGACAGATAACAAAAATACAGAATTTAATACACAGAATATTAACGTGGTGTTTGATACCAAAAAATTACATTTCTGGACAAGGTTGGGTTTTTGTGGGGGGGGGGGTTGTTTTTATGACTTTGTTAACCAGGTAGGTGCACTGATCCCAGGGACTGTTTTCAGGCACGACCCGGGCCACGTAAGTCGGCACAGAGTAGAAACATCAGAATAACAAGAACATAAAAAGAGCAGGTAATACATAGTGAAAGGTTACAGTTGTTACATTTGGCAATACATGGTGGCAGTAGTTGATGGACAACAAATAAAGCAAAGTGAACTAGCCTCATCTTGGAAAGGATGGCAAAAAGTGTTTATTGGAAAAAGAAGATTGGTTGAGGAGGAATTGTTTTAAATCCAGTAGGTATAACACAATATTAAACGTATTGGAGAAATATGAACTATCTTATTTGTTAAGATATCATACCAACAATATAGTGATAAGTAAATAGTATGCACGATTTATTAATAGGAGAATAAAAGACTACTGGATGAAAACTGATAAACAGGAAATAAGGAATTCGAGGTTTTCCAAATAGTAAGCAGACAATAATGATTTGAGCTTCATTATTACTTAGAAGTACTGACTGACAGAAATTAAGATGTATGTTTATAAGGTATAAATCTGAGCACTTTGATAGTAACTTTCTCTGAGCTAGATATGATAAATCCCATGACACTTCCCCAAATTGTGATTGTGAAATTGGTGGTCTGAAGGACTTGTTCCAAATTGTAAATATCTATGGAAAACTTTATTTGTAAATATCAATATGGAGCCTATGGAACTGCAGGGATTTAGCAGTGGCCCAGTGGCCAGAGGCCAGCCAATCTGAAGACGGGCCACAGGATGTCCTGCTTTGCTGGCCTGATTGACCAGCGCCTTTTTAAAGTAAACTCTGCATTGTACCATAAGGAATGAAGGGTTGCCAGTGCAAGAAATATCCAATTTCCTGGTTGTGGACACTGCCGCACTTGCGCATGAACCGACGTACTGGACCTGCAATCATGTGCGGAGAGACGCACATGGCAGTACATAGTGGGAAGGCCAGGACTAGTTAAGTCAGGGTGGGCAGTCACTCTGGCATAAACGGCAGGACCTGTCGCAGGCAGGAACAACAGGTTGGACAAATGTGACAGTAGTGGTACTCCTACACTGATCGACGTGTAACTGCTAGCTTCTAGCTGACAGATGAAAGAACACACAGTGCTGGGCAGCAGGCAAACCTGCCCTAAGCTGTGGTGCAACTGCTAATTTAAACAACAAATTCTGGCAAAATAAGTTTTCAAATTCACTGTGGGGAGAAACAGATTTAAGAGAAGTAGTGGGAGTTCATTAACTAGTTGGATAATGGGACTACAGCTAGTTAGCAGACACTCAAATAAATTGACTTTTCTTTTCTACAAAAATTCTCCACATAAACAAATTTCTATCCACTGTCTGATTCTGTCAAAAAAAAAAGTAAGCATCTGAACTGTAGCTGTGTACGGTAACTCTCCTCAGAAAAATCTAAGTGAAGTCCATCAGTTTACAGTTTGCCAGTGAAATACAGACTCCGTCTTGAAAAACATTTAGAGTGGTCCTCTGTTAGTAACATACTAATATACTGGAATAAGTAACTAGTGTGTCATAATTTGGGCTCTTCATGGTCACTTCTTTGGTAAACCAGTCTCTGTGCCAGTTTTCTTTCCCTGGGCACCAACATTTGTGTTCAATTTATTTACTCAGAAACTTGCACTTATTCGGTCCCCTCCCATCCCCAACCCCCACTCCCAAAAAATAAATGTCATTATCAGATTTGTCCTTTGTCTTGTTATCGAGCCAGTATGAGCAGAGTAAGGCAGCAGTGTCACACTGAGGGGCCACCAAAATGTTATGCGGGCCATTAATTTTGGCTAACTCACTGGCCCGATGGCTACCAGTTTTTTGGGACTAAAGTCAACCCCGGAATTGGATAAAAAGTCATTAACAATAATTCTGCTTACCAAAGAGGATGTTTTTACAATTAGGTCTTTGACAAACTATTTTTTAAGTGTTTCAAAGGTTAGAAAGAAAAGAGGTGCAATAGTCAGAAACATTTACAATAAATTATGCATTATACCAATGAAGGGTAAGAGCTTAAAAGGATCGTTATATCTGGAAGCTGTTGATATGTGGAAATGATTAAATATTGAATGTGTGTGATATATTTGCAGATGTTAATATAGTATTGTTAACTTATTCATGTTTTTAATAAAATTGTGTATGATAAATTTTATGTATAATCTGTGTTATTTTGTATTGTAATAACCTTGTGCTGAACAAATAAACATTACTACTACTACTGAATACATAGAAATGGAATATGTATAACAAAAAGAAACAGGACAATCACACCTAAGAATAAACTGACAAAAGTAAGTTACCAAGCAGTAAGTTGTGGTACCAACCAAAGAGCAATTAAAAAGTTATCAACTTAACAGAATAAAAACTGGCAGTATAGAAACTGATTGTCCCCAACTCTGCAGTGATAGCCCAAGACGTCGATTTATCAGATTTGTCAAACCCTGAGGTAAACACTTAAATGATATGCTGTAGGTAAATACATTGGGAAAAAAAATGGGTAAAAGCAAGATCACACTGGAAACGAGATGTAGTAGATATATACATTGAAAAAAAAAAATATATGTAAATGCAGGACTCCACTAGACACGAGGTGCTGTATGTAAATACACTGGAAAAAATAGATAAAAGCAGGACCCCACTGGAAATGAGATGTTGTAGGTAAATACATTGGAAAAAATGGGTAAACGCAAGATCTTACTGGAAATAAGATGTTGTAATAATAATAATAAACTTTATTTTTATGGCGCCTTTCAAATACTGAGGCGCCGAACAAAATTTTAAATACATCATACAGCTCAGTGTCCTAAAAATGTAAAACAGCAATGAAACAACTAATATAGATGAAAGAAAATTAGCTACCAAAAGCTTGCATCCACAGATAAGTTTTCAAGGCCTGTTTAAATCCCTCCATGGACGTGCACTCCCATAACCGACGGGGTAGAGAATTCCAGAGGGTAGGGGACGCAAACATAAATACCCGGGCCCCTGAACATTTTAAACACACCCTTGAGATCTCTAGCAACCCCTCATCGGCTGAGCGGAGTGATCGCCAAGGGCAGTAAGGAACCAGAAGCTCTTTCAAGTAGTCCGGGCCCAGGCCGTGTAGGGCTTTGAAAGTCAGAAGACCGACTTTAAAGGTGATCTGCCACTGTACTGGTAGCCAGTGCAGTCCGCGCAGCACCGGCGAAATATGACTGGACTGAGAAGTTCCCGTCAAAAGCCGGGCCACTGCGTTCTACACCAGCTGCAGGTGGCGGATTTCCACCCCAGGTAGCCCTAGGTAAACGGAATTGCAATAGTACAAGCGTGAGGACACAAAGGCATGGACCAGCATAGGAAGATCGACGGACGGAACAAGGTGCTTGATCTTGGAGATATTCCTCAGATGATAAAAAGAGGATCTGACGATGGCAGACACCTGCGAATGCAGAGTAAGCCCTTTGTCAAAAAATTACCCCCAGGTTCCGCACCTGTTCAGAGGTCGGGGGTGATAAGCCCCCAAGGTATAACCCGGATCCACAACCAGCACCTCAGTCTTATCCAAGTTCAACTTTAGCCAACTCGAATCCATCCACTCCTGGATTTCTGTGAGGCAATTGTTAAAGACCGAGAGAGCTCCATCCTGGTCAGGTGCAAAAGAAAGGTAGAGCTGGGTATCAGCATAGCAGTGAAACCTCAGCCCGTACCTTCTTACAATGTCTCCGAGGGGCAGCATGTACACTGCAAACAACATGGGGGACAATACTGAACCCTGAGGGACCCCACAAGACAGGGAAACTGGGTCTAAGGAATTAACCCCAGACACCGCGCTCTCTGTGTTCTCCCAGTGAGGTAGGATGTAAACCACCTGTCGGCTACACCAGATAATCCACAGATGAACCTCAGACGGTTAAGCAATACCCCATGGTCCACAGTGTCAAACGCTGATGAGAGATCTAGGAGAACCAAGATGGAATGGCTCTTCCGATCTCTAGCCATCAGGAGATTATTGAGCACCCGAACCAGCACTGTCTCAGTACTATGCCTCTTTCGAAAACCGGACTGGGAGGGGTTCATAGATGTCATGGATGGTCAAATGGTCCTCCCGCTATACGGCCACTACTTTCTCAATCACCTTCTCTAAAAAGGGAAGGTTTGAGATAGGTCTGTAGTTCGCATGGCAGTCGGGTTCCAAAGAAGCTTTCTTCAAGAAGGTGTTACCACTGCCTCCTTCAGCAAGCTAGGAAACTCACCTGTTTCCAAGGAGCACCCGACTATCTGTGCGAGGACCGTATCGATGGAATCAATACAACCCAAAATAAGGGAAGTCGGCCAAGGATCCAAACTGCAGCACGTAGGGCGCATACTGTGGACAATCCGCATGACATCCATGAATCAGTCAGTCAAAAGTACTCCAGGACAGCTGAGGAGCAGCAGCCACACGCTGGTCCAGAGCAACACCCATAGAGTGTGCTGGGTAGAGTGCCGTCCTGATGTCGGCCACCTTATCTGCAAAGAATCGAGCAAGATCATCGCACTCTGCTTGCAAAAAAGCTTTTCGCACTTATAGGCAGGCTGGGTTGCACAGTCTGTCCATTGTGGAAAAGAGCTGAGCTGGTCAATTCTGAGCAACAGCAATCTCCCTGGACAGGAATTTTGTCTTCTTACGGGAGATTGCAGATTGATAGGATTGATAATGCTCCACCAATTTAAGGTGGTCGGTATCAAGGGAGGATCTCCGCCAGCAATGCTCTAACCTTTGTCCTAGTCACCGCATCTCCCTCAAGGTCCCATCAAACCATGGAAACCGAGGGCGAAGGAAGAGAGGACGAACACGGACCGGAGCAATGACATCCAGGGTCACCAATATAGCTGTATTACAGACTACCACGAGGGCGTCTGGGTCGCTGTTTGCTACTGTAAGGGACGATAGGTTAAGTACCACCGCCAGGCCTTCAGAGCTAGTGTCTCGTAAAGGGCAGTACCTGACCATCTCCACAGGGGTAGGCCTACGAAGGGAGGCACTAAAACGGAACCACATGGTGTAGTGGTCGGACCATCCAACTGGTTCCACCCCCAAGTCAGAGGCCTCGATCCCCAGGAGGAAGACTAAGTTAAGGGAGTGACCACGTTTATGGGTAGCAGTGGTAACTATCTGTGTAAGGCCCAGAGGTGACATTAATTGGAGGAAGTGTTGTCCAAATGGTGAAGTCTGAGATCAACCCAGACGTTGAAGTCGCCCACAACAATCAGTCTGGGCGACTCGAACGCCATGTCAATGACAAAGTCCGCACTTCCTGAAGGAAGCGCTTCTTATCTCCAGGTGGACGGTAGATGAGAGCGATCCTACAACCTACACCTGCTACCACGGCACACTCGAATGACTCCATCTCCTCTACTGGTACACTCGCAAGGTTAAGTTTGGTCTTGAAACAGACCGCAACCCCCCCTCCCCCCACCGATCCAATCTCGGGCGGTGGATCACCGAGTACCTGTTGGAGTTAGAGCCTCCAAAATGGGGCCAGAGTTCTCATCCAGCTAGGTATCGGTAATGCAAGCCAGATCCACCGTTCCTACAAGATCTGCAATAATTGCAGTCTTGTTTTTAATGGACCTGACATTGCATAACACTGCCCGAGTTGGATGAACCTCCAGAGCCACCCGAACCACCTGCCCACCAATACTGGTAGTGCCGTTGGGTATGAACACCAAACACGGTAAACCACGTTCTTGGTTCCATTTCACCCCAGTGCATCTCCTGGATCTCACGACCCCAATATGATGGCCCTGCTCATTCACCCTTCACTGTTCGCGCCCCATAGTCCCCCTCCTCCCCTTTCCAGCAATACCCAGTGCCCTACAGTGCTGGTATGTTGTAACCTGCAAAGGGGGAGGAAAAAAGGGACGGAGAGCACAGAAGGCGAATAGCGCACGACCGTGGGGGCAGGCCTCCAACACATTCTGGCAGTCACTTTATCAAACGACTCCAACTTAATTACCAAAACAAATAAATAAGAAAAAAATAACCCTGTACCACTAAAATTACTTAATAAAACTCCAGACCACCCACTAAATAAACTAAAGAACAAAACTCCCATGTACCCCAACCCCGACATAAAAATAACCCCTCAAAATAAATACAATAAAATCCCCCACAGATCAAGAAAAAGACAACAAATGTAAATAAGGAGATAAATTCAGTCACTAATCCAGCTGCTGATCTGCTCTACTGAGGCTCTCACCCCCAGCAAGCAGATAATTGAATGTCCAATGGAACGCACCGGACTCTCACTCCGGCAGTCCTCCGATCAACAGGATTTTGTGCAACAACGCTTAAAGGAGGCACTCTCACAACCTCCACTCGAAATCTAAAAGCTGAGATAAAGCAAGCAAACCACTGACACTCAGGAGCAGTTCTTCGTGTACAGTCTGAGATGAATAGTAGCTCAGTCCACAAAGAGGTCACCCACAATGAAGCATTACCAATTGGCCAAGGCAGGGCATGGCAGGGCAGCCCCATCAGGATGATTGGGCCCCCAAAAGGAATCCACCAGCTCCAACTGGAGAATACCCTATGGAACCGAGGCCCAGCTACTCTCCAGCCACAGTAACCTGGTACCCTACCAGAGAGGCAAACTGACCCAAGCCCAGCCACCGGGCTAGCTCCTCAGGAACAACCACTTCCACAACCACCTCAATCAGGCGGAGACAGTTATAGTATAATGGCACAAACTAAAGCCCACTGGTAAGGGGCAGAGCTGAAGTGGCCCTCTGATAATTCAGGGAATAGTCCTCCAAAACCGCACGACCGAACCCCCGTCACCGCTGAAGCCCACGCCCTCCAGCAGTAAAAGCCCCACGCACCCGAGGCTGCAAACAGCCCCCCCCCACACCAGCAGCTCAAGCACCAAAGTCCAAATCCTCCACCAATGCAAAAAAACTGAGGTTTCCAACCAGTTCTTATAATAGGAAAGCAATAGCAAGCTGTCAGCACTCACAACCTCTGACAATCCTCAGTCCCAGATCGTGTAGGTTCACTCTCCCAGATGTAGATTCCCTTCCAAATGGCAGGCTCCATGACTTCCTCCAATGTCTGTTACAGACAGGCTCCCATTAGCGACGGTGATTGCTTGCAAAAAAGGAAAACAAAATGGGCTATAAAAGAGCGCTCTACTTCACCAACGGCCAACTGTCCGGCTACAAGCCCGCCGCCAGACACCAAACCAAAGGCGCTCACTACTACGTACAAGCGCTTTTTTTTTTGGTAGTACTTTTTTGTCCCCATACCCAGTCTGCCTATCTTGACGTCCTGGCATCCCTTTGGTCTTCAGGCCACCGTCCCGAAGATACCTCCAGCTCCCATTCAGGTCTCACAGCTGCTATCCCCTCGGCTTGCCCCCTGTGGCGAGGTGGTGGAGAGCCCCCCATACCCTTCCATCAAACCAGGATCCAGTATGTGCTGCGCACCTTCGGAGCCGAACGGTCCCCCTGAGACAGCCATCATGCTGCCATGACTGGAGCCATTTCGCCTTTTTCTGTCCCTAGCTTGAGCCTGGGGCATGCAATGACGCCAACGGAGGGGGTGCATACGCGTCTGCACCACTCCCTCTCGGCGTTGTGCCCCAAGCCCACCCCTTCTGAGCAGTGCCAGTGCACTAATCCCCAGCCTCCACTGGAGTTCGCTGACACGCCGACAGCTGGTGTCCCCCCTCCCGGAGAGGGACAGCAGTCTACGGACGCTCAATCCCTCTCCACCCCTGCCAACCCCTGGCAGCCTGAGTCCCTTCCCGAACCCGGGTCGCCAGCATAGAGCAAGGTGTGGCGTCCAGCTCCTCAACCCTCAGCGCCACCGGGCCGGCACAGATTTTTTATTTATTTTTTTTATTTTAGTCATTGCTAATCAGGTAAGGCCCACGTGCCTATTTTCAGGGGCGACCTGGGAGCACTTGGCGGTTAAGTGACTTGCTCAGAGTCACACTGTATGCAGGTGGAGGTTGTAAGAATCAAACCAAGGTCTGGTCTGCTGGATGTACAAAGCTTGTTCACAACTCATTACTCTAACCTCTAGGCTATACTGCCAGTCATATGAGCGCTTCTAAAACAAAACAATGTTAAAGGATCAACGGGTGAAAAATACTAGGGCTCGGACCGATCACAAAAATACAGCCTGCCACACTGCATGACGGCCTTTAACTCCCGAGATCCCAGCTACTGGAGAATCAAACCCACCAGAGAACAGCAGCCCAAAAAGAACGCTTTAAACCGTAATCTTCCTCACTTCCTCGACCCTAACTACTAAATTCACAAAAATGACAAAACAGCACAACAATAATACATTAAAATAAATAAAAAGAGAACAACTCAGAGTTAATGATCAGGCTGGCTCACAGCTGCCACCATCTTAGCTAAGTAATCTCAGTTCTACCCAGAATACATTGGGAAAAAAATGGGTAAAAGCAAGATCTTACTGGAAATGAGATGTTGTAGGTAAATACTTTGGAAAAAAATGGGTAAACGCAGGACCCCACTGGACATGAGATATTGTAGGTAAATGGGTTAAAGTAAGATCACACCGGGCAGGAGATGTTGTACCCATACCTCCTACCCTTTCCAATCACTGACAAGGCGTCTGGCTGCATCTATCCCCCTGATACTTTAGCTAACTTCTAACCTTCTCAATTTGCTTCTTATTTAGAACCTTTTGCCAACCTGAAGCATTTGTTCCAACCTCACTGTACTATTTATAGTTGTAAGCCTATATCAACAAGGCCTCAGCTGCACTGTTGCCTATTCCGCTTTCATAACCTCTCTCCTTTTGAATCACGGTTACTTGTACCTACCTCGAAACTTCTGCCCTCAATTCCTGATTGTACCTTTCCTAGCACTATGATTATGCCTTTTGTACCACATTGTTTTTCTATTTCTTTATTGTGCTTGTACGTTACTGTATGTTATTGTTTGTTACTTTTTCTGATGTGGAACCTTTGTAAATGAGCTCACAGCTCAAAGGTTTTGTCAATCCAAGATTTAAATAAAATAAAATAAATAAATACATTGGAAAAAAACGGTAAAAGCAGGACACCACTAGAAATGAGATGATGTAGGTAAAAACATTGGAAAAATGGGTAAACGCTGGACCTCACTGGAAACGAGATGCTGTGGTACGTACACTTGGAAAAAATGGATGAAAGCAAGGCCCCAGTAGAATGAGATGATGTAGGTAAACACATTGGAAAAATGGGTAAAAGCAGGACCCCCACTAGAAATTAGATGTTGTAGGTAAATGCACTGAAAAAAAAAAATGGGCAAACACACGACCCCACTGGAAATGAGATGTTGTAGGTAAATACACTGGAAATCAGAATTGAAGAACAACAGAAGGATGTAGCACCAAAAAGAAGCAAACCACTGTTAAGTCTTGCTATAGTTAAATGACAGAGTGGTTGTCAAACTATTGCATTTTTTTTTTTTTGGGAGGGGGGGGGAGTGTACCTCCCTTCCACTCAGTTATACTCTGCTTACTGCTATACAGCTGAAGTCTGTAATATCGGTGAGAAATGCACTAAGAAAATAAGAAATTTGGAACACACTGTGCAGACACTCAATTAGTAGGGGTAAGCAGGGCTTAAAAATAAAGAACAGGTATGAAAGTAATTTGTGAGCTGGGGGATATGCCTCTGTCATTGTTTGAGTATATCAAGGTTACATGCGGCTACAAACCAGTGTCACTGGAGCCGTTTACAGAACATACAACAAAATGCTGTTTATTTTTCAGGGTTGCTCAGTTTTGTGTCTAATACAATCCTGACATCAGCACTGGTAATAGCAGCAATCTCGTCTCACTGATAAATTACAAGGTGCAGTACGTAATGCAGCTAGGGCAAAAATAAGCAGAGTGCAAAAAAGAACAGGTTGTGTATAGTGTAACAATGGCTCTGAACTTTCACTGCTTGCCAGACTCCAGAGAGAGAAGCTTCAGGGGACGGGGTCCCAGAGAGAGAAGCTTTGGGGGAGAGAGGAAAAAAAAAAAAAAGTGCGGTGTTTACACTGAGCATATCCACTGATTGTAATTTGAGCTGGCATGAGTATGCTGTATCCAGCAAAGGAACTCTTTTCTCCCCCTCCCAGCGGAGTGATTTCAGATAGTTGAGGGATCGCACTACAACTCCACAATTGTGTTTCGGTGAGAATCTGAAGTGCCCCCTCCAAAGTCATAGCAAGACAGCTTGCAGAACTCCGCCATGCAACCATAAAAATTAGATCCTCCCTTCTCACTACCACTGAGATGAGGGGGGCAAGTTCATAAAGGATTTATGCCACATCCAAAACCAACCAGATACACAGCAGCAGTCAAAGTTGAAACAGAAAGACAAGAGGTCAGCTCTCACATGGCCACTTCAGTCAACAGTTTCAAAGTCAGAGAGGGCTCAGCAAATTCCAGGACGTCCTCTAACGGCGTCCTGCTCCTGTGGCTCACCTGCATCTGTCAAAAAGGAGTCAAATCCACCGTGAGCTGCCCCAGAACCTCGAATGTAATACCATCACCTCCCCAAACCCACAGCCACTCTCTAGGGTAGGGACGGACTCAAGCCAGTACATAGCTTGGTCAAAATGGGTTCCAGGCTGACAGTCTGGGTTTTAATGGTAAACTGGCCCAATCCAAGGAAAGAGAAGTACCAAGAAGGGTTTGGTGCTGGGGCTGGTCCTCTTTAATATCTTCACAGGGGACACTGCAGAGGGGCTAGAGGGGAAAGTGTGCCTCTTTGCAGATGACACTAAAATCTGCAATAGACTGGATACTCCTGAGGGGGTGGAGTAAATGAAAAGGGACCTAGGCAGGCTCAAGGGTGTAGCACCTGAGTTTCAATGCCAAGAAATGTAAGATCATGCATCTGGGGCACAGAAATCCAGATGTGGAATACACGATGGGAGGACGGGTCCGGGCAACCACAAATCAAGAAAGAAGAAGAAGAATAGAAAAAGAATCTGCATTAATATAGTGCTTTCATACAATACATCCAGGGGTCAAAATAACCACCTGTCTGCCTGTCCCAGACACCCACTTTTCCCCAGGGACAGTTGGTTTCATTTCTCTGCCTGTCCCTGGGACAGGCACCAAATGAAGAAGCATTAGTGGGCACTAGAACCCCAGAGATGCTGCCACCTGTACAGCTGGGCTATGGATTGTCCCAACATCATGAAGTCACATGTTGAGGGATGTCCATTCAATCCAACATCCCGTGATGGCTCTTCTGTGTGGTTGGCGGTTTCGTCAAGCAGTAAAAATGAAAACAGTGCATCAGGACTAGACTGCACATATGTTCCGTGTCATCGAGTATGTGCAAGTTGCTTGTCTTCCTTTTGCTTTCTGCACTACATACCTCATTTCTCTGTGTACTGTACTTGCACTAGCAGCCCACGACAAGCTCCTGTTCACAGGCAGCAGAGTTTGGTGGTGGTGGTTGGGGGGGGGGGGCAAATTAGAAATCCTTTTCAAGGCTGCCTACTAAATAAGAGGGGCCTGGGTAAGGCTAATCAAAAGCCACTGCAAGTGCTAGAAAATAGTATTTGAAACCTCTCCTAAGGTCAGGAAGGGCTTCAGAGACTGGAGATGGGGAAGCTGGTTAGAAGCCCTTGTCAAGGTTACTAAGTAGGGGGAAACTTAGTGTTTGGGCTATACACAGGAGCAAAGGAAGCCAAGTGACTTGTTGGGGGCAGAGCAGAAATTAGTTTATTAAGGGTCCTTGTTAGGGCTACCACTGAGCGGGGGTGGGGGGAGTAATTTTAAAGCCCTTATTAAGGCAGTGAACTGGCAGCACAATTGCTAAACTTTTCAGGGCCACGTACCAGTCAGTGGGTAATATTTAGCAACCCTCTTATAGGGCACCTTACAATGGACACCATCAGTTATTATGCCCTTGTCAAGGCACTATACCAGCCAAGGGGCACAAGTTATTATCAGCTTGTATTTGTAACTTAATCTTGTTTCTCCACTTCCCTGCCTGCTCTAGTGGTCCCCCCCCCCCCAACTGGATTCTACCCTCACATCTTGGTATACCCAATGCTTCACTTTTCACCCTCTCCCCACCCTACCTACATTCCTTCTCCTCCCCCTTCCCTCCCTCTATGACTCTGGAACTTCTTATCTCGTCTGTTTTCTCTGACAAATGCCGCTGGCTGCCTTGCTTACAATGTTATCCTTGAATTGTATTAATCTGTTTGCAATGTCCACATTGTTGTAATGTCTGTCTTGATGTTCCCCATAATTTGTATTTCTCTGACGTGGAACCTTTGTAAAAGAGCCTTGGCTCAAAGGTATTTGTAATCCTAGACTTGATAAATAAAATAAATTTGAAAACAGGGATGTAAAGTTAGGAAACAAAAATCAACAGGACACATATAAATTCTGTGGGACAGTCAAAATGAATATTGTACCTGTCCTATGGACAGCCATCCACTAAAATGTATTCTAGTCCTGAATGCATCACAAAGCGCTTTACAAGAGACCTAGGGATGATCATTACTGATGATTTAAAGAGGTCCAGGCAGTGCGAGATGGCAGTAGGGAAAGCCAGCAGGATGCTTGGTTGCATAGGGAAGGATATCACTAGTAAAATGAGAGAGGTAGTGATACCACTTTACAGATAACTGGTGAGGCCACATCCGGAATACTGTGTACAATTCTGGAGACCGTATCTTAGAAGGACAGAGAGTAGAGGCAGTTCAAAGGAGGGTTACAAAGATGGTACAAGGGCTACATCAGATGTAATACGAGGAGAGAGGCTAAGGGACCTCAGGATGTATGCGCTGCAGGAAAGAAGAGAAAGGGGGGACATGGCAGAAACTTTCAAATACCTCACGAGCATTAACAAGGTGCAGGAGTACAGCCTGTTCAGAGGAAACAGGATGCAAGAACTAGAGGTCATAATATGAAGTTGGAAGGGGCAGGCTCAGGAGTAACATGAGGAAGTACCTTTTCATGGAAAGGGTAGTGGACAAGTGTAACAGCCTCCCCACGAGGGTGGTGGAGGCAAAGATGGTAGGAGAATTCAAAAGAGCATGGGATAAACAGAAAGGGAAGTTATCAGCAAGGAGTGAGGAGGAACTCTGGACCGAATGAGGTCTGTGATATCAACAATAAGTAAGGTAAAATGGGCAGACTTGGTGGGCCAGGCGGTCCTTATCTGCCGTCAGTTTCTATGTTTCTCCACTGCTCCCAATACACAGTACAAAGCAGGGCCAATGATTTTCCGTTTTCAACTGAAAATGCCAGTAAAAAAAAAGAAACAAAAAAAAAAAAAAAGAATTTTGCTGTTTTTCAAACCAGCACTTGTCAAACACTATTTGCACCAGTTTTTTTTATATAGACCCTCCATTTTGAGATACAGTTCTGTTAAAAATCTGCTGATTTTCCCTCAATTTTAGAAAAGCCTAGGGGAAAAAAAAAGACAGATTTTATCATTCTGCCAGATGGAATCTGTCATTTTTGAGAAAGGAATATCATTGGCTCCAACAGAGATCATAGCCGAGGTGCCAGGCTGTGCCACCCATTACTCACAATTCAGCAGGTCTCACACATCAAAATGTGGTCCTCCCTAGTTGTCATCTGATCAATTAACTTCAATCCTACCTAAATCACCACACTCCCCCACCTCAGGCAGAATAATTCAGACTCCCCTCAATCCATGTTAGCCACCGGGAAGAAGCTGTTGGTCAGAAAGGGAGAATAAGGCCAAACTGATGTTTTGAGCAGCACACTTGTGAATTATAACTAAAGTTGCTGCAGCAGTTCTCTCTCTTTTTTTTTTTTTTTAATTAAATCAAAACAACAGTCCATTTCAGCATATTGACAAAGGTGGTCCGTTTAGGCCGGATACTGGATTGCTGCTAGGGAGTACTGACACCTCTTGGAAAAAAACTAACTAAAAACTGCCTTCCTCACTCAGAAGCCCTAGCTAAACTTAAAATAATGCTGCTGACTAAACATGCTCTTAAAGACTGAAAATTGCTGAAACAGCACGTTTAGGCCCCATCCACACTGCACCGCTCAGGCCCCGTAACGGACAGAAACCGTTACAACCGGGGAGCGGTGCATTGTGTCCACACTGCCGCAGTGTCCATTACGGGACAGGCACCGCCAGTTCACACTTCAGAAGCCGGGCGACCGTTACCGTGGCACCCGGTCACAATGCGGAAGCGGCATATGCGCTAGGGACGGTGCCACGTGTCCACACTCGCCGATAGCGTTGCGGCGTAACCGGTTTCATAACCGTTGTTGAAACCACCTCATATGTGGTTTCAACAACGGTTACGAAAACGCCTTCTGTAACATTACAGGTGTAAACGCAAACCGTTGCGGTAACAGTTTGGGCACTCTATAACATTACAGAGGGGTAGTGTGGACAGGGCCTTAGAGTCCTTTCAGCATTTTCTCTGAGCTCTGCTCAGTGAAACATAGAAACACAGTACCTGTCAGCAGCAAAGAACTGCTTGGCCAACACAGTCTGCCCAGATTCCCTGCCTAGTCTGTTTCTGCAGTCCTCAAATGGTCTCTGGTGATCCTCCCTCCTCCGTATTTACCAATATTCCCCTATGACTAGTCCATGCATGCTAGAAAACCCCTACTGTTTACCCCTCCACCACTTCCACTGGCAGTCGGTTCCAGTGTCTAGAACTCCTTCACTGAGTACTTCCTCACATCCCTCTTAAACTTAACCCCCAGCTTCATCACATGCTCTCTGGTCCTTGTGCTCTAAATCATTTGAAAGGGACTCCCCTACTGCAAAGTTAGAAACACAGAAGTTGATGGCAGATAAGGACCACAAGGCCCATCCAGTCTGCCCAATTTTCTACCTTATTAATGTGCCAAAACCCTTTACTCTGTTAGTGGCCTATCTATTCATATTCGTCTATATTGCTCCCTTGTGCCTATTTGAAGCCCTACACTGTATTCGTATCAACCACTTCCTGAGGTAGGCCATTCCATGCATCCACCACCCTTTCTGTGAAAAACAACTTTCTCACATTACCCCTTAAATCGACCTCCCTCCAATCTCATGCTGTGTCCTTTTGTCCTGCTATTTTTCTTATATTGAAACATTAGACTCTTTCACCTTGTTAATGCCCTTAAGATGTTTGAATGTTTCGATCATATCACCTCTCTCCCTTCTGTGCTCCAGGGTATACATATTGAGCTCCGTTAATCTGTCCTCATATGTTTTCTGATGCAGTCCCTGCACCATTTTGGTTGCCCTTCTCTGGACTGCCTCTATGTTATTAATGTCCTTGTGCAGGTGCGGCCTCCAGTACTACATGCAGTACTCCAGATGGGGCCTAACCAGTGTCTTGTAAAGAGGGAATATTACCTCCCTATTACGACTTGTGATACCCCTACTAATACACCCCAACATCCCTCTAGCCTTACCTACAGCTTTAGTGGTCTGCTTGGATGATTTCAGATCATCTTTGATGATGATGCCCAAGTCTCTTTCTTCCCTTGTGATTGCCAGAAACTCCTCTCTCAACCGTTAGGGAAGAGAAACCCTGAAGCTACCCATGTGCATGCTCTTGCACTTCTTTGCGTTAAACCCCAGTTGCCACTCTTCCAACCACTTTGCCAGTTTATCCAGATCTCTTCTCATTCTGCCTGCCCCATCACGGATCATTCACTCTGTTGCAGATCTTGGTGTCCTCTGTAAACAGACAAACCTTACCCTCCAGTCCATCTGCAATGTCACTGATAAGATACTGAAGAGGACTGGCCTCAGGACCGATCCCTGAGGTACCCCACTTGTGACTTGCATCTCTTCTGACTGTATACAGTTTACCACCACTCTCTGTTTTCTGCCCGCCAACCAGTTTGCCACCCAGATGACCAACTTCTGACCCACCCCGAGCCTACCCAGCTTATTAGCCAATCTCTATGTGGAACAGTATCGAAGCTTTGCTGAAGTCAAGGTAGGTGACATCAACTGCACCCCTTGGTCCACCACCTGGGTTACCCAGTCAAAGAAGAAATCTAAGAGATTAGTTTAACAGGACCTTCCTGTTGTAAACCCATACTGTCTTGGATCCTGTGCTCCTATGGATTCCAGGTGTTGCACTATCCTTTCCTTAAGGAGTACCTCCATAATCTTGCCCACTACTGAGGTAAAACTGACTGGTCTGTAGTTCCCTGCCTCCTCCCTGCTACCACTCTTATGGAGCGGGATCACATGAACCCTTCTCCAGTGTTCTGGGACCTCTCCTATGCTCAGAGACTCACTAAACAGTTCTGATAATGGCTCTGCCAGTTCCACCCTTAGCTCCTTTAGTACCCTGAGATGTATGCCATCAGGTCCTATTGTCTTGTCCACCCTGAGCTTAGCGAGCTCTTGTAGGACCCTTTCTTTTGTGAAGGGACTTGTGCACACCTCCCTTCCCCCTGTGTCCATGGCGCTGAGCTGTGGGCCCTGCCCTACCTTCTCTTCAGTAAATACTGAGCAGAAGTATCTATTTAGGATAGATGCTTTTCCTTGGTCTTCCTCCACACACTCCCCCCTTATCCCCTTTGATCTTAGCAATACCCCCTCTAGACTTTCTCCTTTCATTAATGTATCTACTGAAAGTTTTGTCCCCTTCTTGTACTGCTCATGCTAGTAGTTTCTCGGGTTGGGTCTTTGCCTGTCTTACTGCCTTCCCTGCTTCCCTTAGGGAAGTTTGCTATGCCTCCCTATCTTCGTCCCGCTTCGTTCCCTTATATTTCCTGAAGGCCAACCTTTTGGCTCTGACCTTTTCTGCTACTGCTTTTGAGAACCAAAGTGGTTTCCTCCTTCTTTTGCGCTTGCTTTTCTCCCTATCACAATGGGATGTTGCTTCAAGTATTGCATCCTGAATGCTTGCCCACTTTGCCTGTACCCCCTCACCTGTATTTCTTCATGCCAGGCCTAGCTTCTCTCTGTCGGCCATCTTATCAAAGTCAGCTCCTATGAAGTCCCATATTTTTGCCTTGGAATGGGATGATTTGGTTCTAGTGGCCAAATTGGACCATACCATGTGATGGTCACTGGCCCCCAGGTGAGCTTTTACCTGGAGATCTGTGATCCTTTCCCCGTTAGTCAGTACTAGATCTAGGATAGCCCTGTCTCTTGTGGGTTGTTTTACCAGTTGTTTGAGGCCCTCCCCCTGCAGGGAATCCACTATGTGTCTAGTTCTGGCAGATGTTCCTGCTAGTATTGACCAATCTATATCTGGAATGTTGAAGTCTCCCATTATTGTCCCACATATTTATCTATGTGGGACACTGACCCACTGGATAGAAAAAGTAAGGGTTAAATGAAAAAAATAATGGGTCATATTGTTCAACTGAGCCCAGATTCATAAAACAGCAGTTTAAAAGCTCTATAACAGTGAGCAAGTTGCCCCAAGGTAGAAGAAAAGGTGGGTCAAAATTAAAAACTGTGTGCCAAGTGTCCCAATCCCCCACCCCAAAATGAACCCTGCTCCTGTACCCCATTTACCTCTGTGAAGTATTTCTAAGTCTCTATCATGTCCCCTCTTGCTCTCCTCTCTTCCAGGGTGTACATGAGTTCCCTCCATCTCTCCTCATATGGTTTTTGATGCAACCCCTGCACCATTTTAGCTGCCCTCCTCTGGAATGCCTCTATCCTGTCCACATCCTTTCTGAGGTGCAGCCTCCAGAACTGGACACTATACTCCAGGTAGTTAGGGCAAATGATTTTCCATTTTCAGTGGAAAAAATGGTAAAAATGGAATTTGACATTTTTAAACTAGCACTTAGGAGTCAATTTTTCATGGGAAAAAAAAAAACAAAAAAAACTTTGCACCAGCTCTTTGGACAAACCCTCCATTCTGAACTAAATTTGCATAGACAACATGCTGATTTTCACAATCTGGGTAAAAAGGTAAAAATGGATTTTAAGATACAGCAAAATGGAATTAGCCATTTCTGAGCACGGATAATCATTGGCTCTAGGTAGGCTCTCACCAGTGAGCGATATAGCAGGAACACCACCTCCATCCTCTCATTGGGGTTACCTCTCCCAATGCATCCCACTGACCCAAACCACTGCTCTGTCTCTCTGCCCTACCACTGTGAGGTTATCAGTTATGATAACCCCAAAGTTCCTTTCCTGCTTAATAACTGCTTGTACTCCCCCCCCCCACCCCTTCAACAGTGCTTGTTAATGGAAAGATGTCCTTTGTTCACCATTTGAATCTGCTTCAGCATTTAATACTTAAAATAAACAGAAACATTCCCTTTAATATGACTATCTCAAGGTTTTTAGCAATATTCTAAGCTGTTTTTGAACACCCATTGCTCCATAAAGTGAGGGATCAGTGTGTTCTGCATGCTTTTTCAGCTTAAAGCAGCAATGCAATGAAAAATGTTTTTGTTTTCTTTTCCAAAAAAGCTAGTTTTAGCTACAGTTAATAAAAATATTAGCATATCTGTCAAATCTATTTTCTAGGTCCCTCCTATACTACACACATGAGTCCCTCGATTGTAACCCTTACTGGGGCTACAACGGTATTTCTAAGCCAAATGAGTGGCCCATTTTTTGTTCTTGAAGAAAAAGCAAAAACTAAATTAAAAAATTTTAAAATATTCAGATGTTGGTGGGACTAGAACATTTTACAACTAAGTAAACCAGAAAATGCTTGGAATCTTTTATAGTAGAAAGAAAGGTAGGGTCACATTTTTTTTTGCTAATTTTCGCTGCATTGCTTATTAAGCACAAGAAAAGTGATGTTAAACAATGGGCGTTTAAAACCAACTGAAAACTGTTATAAAACCCTGGAGACAGCCAGATTAAAAGGAGCATTCACTGATGCCAAATCAAACTGAAGCACATATGGAAGAAGAAAATGTGCACTTTACAAGACTGTAGAAAATGAATATACTAAAAAGGCAGCATGAAATGGTAAAGGTTCAAAACTTGTCACCATGACATGCACTACTGCAACCCACTCCGTCCTGGAGTGCATCTGTGAGTCGAATCGTTCTTTACTCAACCTCCTCCAAAATGGCTACTGCGAACTAAGCAGTCTGCTGGAAACCCCAGCTGGCAAATGTTACAACATTAGTGGCTTCAGCACTGATCCTTAAAGGGTGCTGCAGCATACCGCTTTCCAACTGAAGTAGTACCGGTCCACCACTAACCTCCGTTTTCTGCCCTCAAGCCATTTAGTAACCAACCTTGTGTATATTTCATGTATACAGCACTGGTGTACTTTGACCAGAAGCTTGTCGCTTGCCTCAGTGTCAAGGCCTTACTAATATCCTTGGTGGGAGCAGTTTAAATCTGTTTGCAGTGTCTGGGTGTGGTCCTTAACAAGAAGCCGACACTTGAATCCCAGGTGCTGGCAGTATTCAAAGACTGCTTCTTTCATCTATAAAATACTGCAAGACTTTACCATTTTATAAAACCTATTTATCTGAGGACCACAGTGCAAGTTTTTAGTCTCATCCATCCTGGACTACCGAGACAAGCTCTAAAAGTGCCTGCCTTGTGGACAGATTCAGTGTCTGCAGCTGGAGTAGAATATAGCAGAAGAAGTCAAATCAAGTTACTGACTCCTTCACTACGGGTTATGCATGGCTGTCCATAAGGCAGTGGATCTACTACAAGGTTGGTTGTTTTTTTACTGACATTAACGCACTCAGCTGACTGGGCCTTAAACAGCAGCCGACACCTTCAGGAGAACTGTACCAAAACATAATATTTAGACACAGTCCTGCTTGTATTTCACACTCGTTCTGGATTCCTCCTCTCCATTATTTATTACTGAGGTCATCTGCATGAAAAAAGGATCTTTGCTCCTTAAGAGTTCATCTGTTCCTGTTGCTGTCTCCCTACCAGAGGTCATAATGCACTGCTTGTGACATCACATTTACTCCCATGGCAACAGACTGTGATGTCACAACAGAAGATTATGACTTGAAGTAGGGAGTCCACTATAGAGGCAGGTGAATGCTGAGGGATAAAGGTTGTGTAGTCATGCAAATGTTCTTAGTAATAAATACTGGAGAGGAGGAATTTTTAGAATATATACGGAATAGAAGCAGAATTGTATCTATTTAAGTTTTTCAAAGTTGTTTTTAACTAATTTTTTCCCCATAGACGACATATGGCGTTGGAACCAGCCATTGCTGGATCCAACCCAAAATGGCCACCAGGGGCAAATGAGTTGGCGTCAGCAGCTCTTTATCTCCATGAACTACTGATCCCTTATTTGGTAAATGGTGGGCAAATTATGATGTTCACTGTATCAAAGCCCACATGTTTAGCTATAGGGTCAATGCTGATCATATGGGGGCCATTTTAAGAACATATAAGAAAACTAAACTTCTTGTCAAGGGCATCTCCAAGTAGCTATCTTCCTAACCTCACAGTTGCAGACTATGGAAAACTCATCTCATTGTACAATTTAATTTTATTCAAGATAAACGCCAGAGAGCAGAGCTAGGTTACAATGGTATCCTGTTAAAACAAAACCTCTGTTAACAAGTAAACATGTCACAGACATATAGTACGTAGTGCTAGACAGAGTTTACAACTTACAGAGAATGGTACGTTAACATAAGCATAAAATGTCACATACATACATAGTGCTAAATACATAGAAACATAGACTGACGGCAGATGAGGACCGCTTGGCCCATCTATTCTGCCCATTTCATTACCTACAGGATAAGCTGCAGATCCTAGTTAACCAACAGCCTATTTCTTCCTACCCCCAAGAATTGCCTTTTGTCTGTCCCATGCATTCTTGAATTCTCCCACAGTTTTAGACCCCACAACCTCCTCAGGAAGGCTGTTCCATGCATCCATCACCCTCTCTGTGAAAAAATACTTCCTCACATTGCCCCAAGCCATCCCCCCATAAATACAGTTTACAGAATTGTATTTACATATGCATAACAAAGTTTCAAGTGCAAGGTAAGGCCCCGTGCAAGGGTACCGGGACAGAGGCTCACGACTAGTGCTACGCCCTCTTGAATGAAGGCAGCAAGGTTTGTGCCCAAATAGACTGAAAAGAACCATTCCATGATTTTTGCACTGGAGGGCAAATGGCAGTTTACCAGGCATAGGGATTCTGGTAAGGAGTTCCACGCAGTCGGGCATCTGTGACTCAGCAAGGGACCCACGAGTTGTATTTATGCAGATCATCTGCTTGAGTGATCCAGTAAGCAGCACAATCTAGGACAATACTTGCAGGTAAGCCTTGAGTGCAAATAAGAGGGGACAATGCCTTTGATGCACTTCAGGGAGAACAGGATGAAGTGCAATTTCCTACTGTCACCCAGTGACATCCAGGTTAATGCAGTATAGAGCATACAATGGCACGTGCAGTTTAAGGGCACTCACTTATCTGCCTGACTAGCCTGCTGTGAACAGGGTGCAAAATTAGGTGCCCCAGGAAAGGCAATTTTTGCTACAGGCACATAAATTTTCTTAGTGTCTGCCCACTAGGGCAGCAAAGTCTGCTGTTGACGACAGTGTTTTCTTCAGCTCCTCCCAACCCCTGACGTCAGCATGAATGGAGGAGTGGATGAGTCGGTGCAACTTGCTGTGTATTTTTCAGCTCCCTCCACCAGAAGATGGCATATCAACATGTGTGCAGCAGCAGATAAGTCAGCGCAAGAAGAGCAGGGCTTCTCTGTGCTTTCTTCAGCTCTTCACACCTGAAGACAGCATGTTACTGCAAGTGGATCTGACTGCAGCCGATGAGTCAGTATGAGAAGAGGATCAGAGCGCTACTGTGCAATACTCATCCTGTGGCCCACTGCAAGCACGGTCCACCAGTCACAGTACGTGTCTAAAGATGCAGGGGCTGCTGTTGTATGATTTGCTGCTATTAAGCAAAGATCCCTTTCCCCATGAAGCATACTCCTCCATGCACCAGAATGCTTTGTGGGGGTTCGAGCCAGGGGCAAGAGCATCAGACATTTGCTGGCAGCTTGAGGTGAAAGTTCAAATTATTTCAGTTCTAATCTCTAGAACAATCTTAATTCCCCTGCTAAGTTCTGGATGTTTATTCATCCCCTTTTTTTGACCCCTTCCCCTCCTCAGTCATGCTATTGAATGGTTCACCTGTCTGCTTTTTCCTCAGCTGCTGCTGCACATTTCAGGGAATTTTTCACCACCTGTGTTCTCCCCCCTTCTCATCGTGCTACCTCTCTATCCCATTCTCCACCCTCCTCCTTGCCATATCAGTGTCAGTGGCTCAGCAGTTTGCACACTCACCTGAGGCCAGAAGATCAGAAATGTGTGGGTTCTTGCATCACACTAGATACCTGGGGTAAATCCCAATACTTGCACTGTAGTGCACCATGAGGAGGTTGCTGCACTCCTGATGTGCCATCTTTTGGATAAGGTGCTAAACTGAGGTCCTGCCTGTTCTGGTGGTTGTTCAGGTGGACGTTTAAGATTCCATGGCACTTCTCAAAAAGGGTAGGGGAATTTTTATTAGAAAAAAAAAAATACTCATACAAAGGAAATCATAATAACATCCATTGTCCCCTACCACTCCAACAGAAACATACACTCATAAAAAATGAAAACAACCTCTTCATCATCTTAATGAAACCTGAGCCATAACAGTTGCAATCTAAAAAGGAAAACAAATAAAAAGGTCACATCAGTTAAGATATTATACAATGGCAAGGAAATTTCCTGTATTCTGATTGGTCAGTGGGTGTCTGAGACAGTGATGTCATTACACAATAACATCACTGTATTGATTAATTGGACCATTTAATGGATCGCTGTTGTCTCTTCAGAAACACAAAAAAATCTACTAAAAACATTAATTTTTTTTATTTTGTATAACATCAAGCCACTGTATAATTGCAATAAGGCACTCCAAGGTGTGTGTTATTGTGTAATAACGTCACTTCTGGAGTGGTGGAAGCACTCTGCTTCGCCTCGTGCTTCAACTCACCCCAGGAGTGACGTTATTACACACCTTGTCGTGCCTTATTGCTTAATTATCCATGTCACTCCTCTCCACAGGAGCAGCAGTTCAGGTGGATACATTTTCTGACTCTCCAATTTGTGAATCTTTCTTAATACATGGGTAATTAGACTAATCACTGCTTCAGGGGACATTTATTACACCACATCAACCCTATATATTGTCTTTTCCTTCCAGGTTCTAGCAAATCTGTCATTTCATATATCTTACAATGGTGTATTTTTGCCTTTTGTTACAAATTTCGCTAATCTATAATACATCTGGTCTATCTTTCTCAACAATGTTTGAGGTCAAAATTTATATACAATTGAGATCTATATTCTAAGACTGGGATTAACAGCTGTCCCACCATTTTCCCCTTACTTCCTTTGTGAGGCAGCTGGAAACTCTCCTAATACGCTTCTGTACTCTCTCACTAAAGCCTGTAAACATATCTAAGTGCTGAGATTTACCGTGTTCCAAATTTCAGTTCCTTTTCTAAATGCAGTTCTCAAACAGGTAACTCTCCACCAGCAAGGACCAGTGCCAACAGAAGTGAATTAAAATCCATAAAGCTATTACTTCGGCTCTGAAGTCTCCACCTTGAATCAAAAGGCACTAAACGTTGTGTCAGGTTAAACTTAAACTTTTATTATTAAAGCATAAATATACATAGACAGCCAGACCCACAGCTGAACGTTTTCACATCCCTTTTGGATGCTTTTTCACTGAGCAGCTGTGGGACTGGCTGTCGTCCATATATCTTTATGTTTTTAATAATAAAAGTTTAAAGTTTAACCTGACACCACGTTTAGTGCCTTTTGATTCACGGTGGAGACTTCAGAGCCGAAGTAACAGCTTCATGGATTTTAGTTCCTTTTCTAAAGTAACTTCTATATCATACTGAAATTGCAGCATTTCCTCTTTGATATTTTCAATGTGGTCCTCAAAATCTCTATTCTCATCTTGGGCTTGTGAAATCAACTTATGTAAGTGAGTCCAAAGACTCAAATAGTGCGAACATGTTTTTGTTTTTAGTTTCCTACTTAAATTCTTAAAGAATAACAAAATTCCCGCTTTTTGTATCCTCCCACAAGTCTACTACACTATCATTGATTACAGCCTATCTGCACCTGGCTTTAAAAACTTACAGCCAAGCTTTTTGTGTTTGTTTCTGCTCCAGTAATGGAGGTATTTAACCTCCAAGGAATTCACACAGAAATATTCTGCACTCGAGCTGAACAGTGACAAAGAACAGCTGCCTGATCTGAGGTTTCTACAGGAATAGTCCTTGCTGTATGTACTTTTAGCACAGTGGACAGGAACAAAAAATATATTCTAGTTTTTAACTGAACCTTCATAAATGTACCCATCATGTGAGTATGCAATCTTGCAAATCCATCTTTTAAACCAGCTGTCAATCATTTCCCTCAAAAAAACTGATTCACTATATAGTTTAGAGTCGTTTCACCACCTCAATCTCTTAAGCAGTAAACCCACAACAGGGTGTGGGTTATGCTGGAATTTACCCCTGGCTGACGGGGTCAAACCAGATCAGCCGTAGGTAAATCCCAACATAACCCATACCCTGGAGTGGTTTATTGCAATTATACAATGGGTAGAAGGTTAAGCTTTAAAAAATAATTTAATTACAAGCTGATATTTATTTTTAAAACTTTTTTTTTTTTTTTTTTTTTTTTTTATTGATTTTTGTTTTATTGTCCTTCCTCCTGATGTAAAATAGTCCCCTGTTGCTAGGTGGACTACTTGAGTATGGCTGCAGATTGTGCTGGCTAGCGGATAAGAGTGTGTACAGGCTGGCACAGTGACAGTGCAAGTGTTGGGGGATACAACCATGGAAGGGAACACGATTGTACAGTTCGGTGAAGACCTCAGTTTTTTTTTTTTTTACCCTACTGTTCCGATTCAGTAGGCAGCAGGGACTCCTGTTATGCAACTGACACAGCCTGCTTCCAGCATTGAGGGGCTGCTGTCAATCAGCACATTGCTCCGGGTGACTGGCAAGTTAACTGAGTTTGCTCGGTTACTTTCTCCATGTTAATAATCAATTTTACTGACTGCAGATAATAAAGTGATTTCACGATTAATGAGTATTTTTTTTTTTATGCAAGCTAACACTATCAAGCACATCTGGGTATCTACTACGTTGTGCTGTTGTACAAGAAAGTGGTGGTTCGAGCAAGCGGAGCAATCAAATGCAGCTTAGGGAGAAGAACGGGTTGTGAGAGTGGGCTGCTGGTGTCTAGTGTGGTACAGTGCTGGTCAGAGATGGATCGGGAAGCCGATGGAGTGAGTCTCGGGAGAGGGTGGGAGGTAAGAGTCCTGAAATGGTGATCGCAGCAGGTAATTGTCTTGTATTGAGCGTGGGATAGAGGTAGGTGCGAGCTGTAATGGAGGACTGTTCGTTAGAAAAAAGTTTGGGCAAGGTTGCCCCTGAATTGTATGTGGGGGGCGGGGGAGAAATCTACAGCAGTTGAAGCCACTATACTTTTGTGTTGGTGAGGTTGCAGTTCCCTTTTTTCCCCACTTTAAAGGAGAATTAATATGGCAGCGTTTTTGTTTTCTCAGGTGGTCGAACTGATTTTGGCAGATGCGTCTGAGTGACACCTTTTCCCATGGGTTATGCCAGGATTTACCACTAGTAAAAGGGGCCAGTCAGCCAATCAGAATGCATGATTCTGAGACCCCATTGTATAATTAAGATTATACCATGGACATAAAAAGAGAAAAAGAAATGATAAATCCCATATTGTGAGTGGCCAGCAGGCACCTTTCTACCGTGGTAAATCCTATGATATACCCACGGAAAGTTGCCAGCCAGCCGCATAATTTTAAAATCCCTTCAACCCCTTCCAAAACACGCCACAAAGCCACCATATTGCCCTCTCGCTAAAAGGAGAATTCGCCCCGCATCAAGCATTAAAATGGAGAGAAAATTGTGAACTTTGAAACACCCATACACCTTCAAACTAAAGAATATTTCAGCTCCAGTCAGAGGAAACACAAACCACTGCTAAAAATTAAACATACCTCTAAAACGGAATATGGCCCAAACCGACACCGCGGCTTTCCGTTTTCAAACCATAACGTTCATAAACCCTCCAGTTTCACCCTCTGTACCATTATCCCCGCACTCCAGTCATGTGACCCCCGATAATCAAAGCACACACATTGACTCCCTCATTTAAAAAAAAAAAAAAAACACTCCTGCAACCTATCGCACACTGGCACAGCCATTAGCAACTCACTATGTCGCAAAATTGCACCTGGAAGCAACCACGGAGACGGAGATGCTGCACCGATCCTCCAGTTTCACTTCGCATACCACCAACTCTGCAGTCCACTCCTGTAAATCCCGATAATTTTAGTACACACCGATTCCTTCATTAAAAAAAAAAAAAAAAATTCCTGCAACCTAAGGGACATTATCAAAACTGACAGCAGCTCACTAACTCGCAAATTTCCACCCGCAAGAAGCACAGCCCGTGAACACTCACACCACACTCTGTCATACTTCCTTACCAGTTACAGTTTTTCCTTCTTTTTAATTAGAGGGAGACCAAAAGACCAAAACAAAGTTGTAAAGGAGTTATGATGGACACACCATGCAGCACTGCATTGTCTCTAAACCGATCACCTCAGTATCTCCCTAGCAACACAGCACTACTTTATAAGGCGGAGTGATAAATTTGTTAAAAATAATTATTTACAATACAAACAAGTCTTTCTTTTTTTTTTTTAGTAATACAAAAAAAAAAAAAAAAAAACAGCCATGGTATAATCACAATAACCCAATCGAAGGGTGTGGGTTATCGGGGGAGTTACCACGGCTGGCGAAGATTTAACCACTCGGCTGAGCCTCGTGGGCAAACCATGCCAGCCGTGGTAAATCCCCCGATAACCCACACCCCCTCATGGCTTATTGCTTAAATAACCCACTATTGAAATCTCCACCTAAAATTATAACCCCATTAGTGTAAAGGAACAGGCATACTTTCTGAAATAAAGCTACTCTTGTTGTCTTGGTTTGTGGGGCATAAAATGAGCATCCATGATGTTCTACAGCTAACATAAGAGCTCTACCTACCTGATTCTATTTCGATCAAGCTGACTACTTTAAATGTAGCACCCTTAAACAGAATGCCCATCCTATCACACCTCTTCTTCCCTTGGGACCAAAAGGAAGGTCCTGCATGCCAAAAGCTATTTACAGTTGTAAGTCCTCTCAAGGATTTCAGACGAGTAGATTGTGTAAACAAAATATTACAAAGCAAAGAATCTTAAGAGCGACATGGTGGTCATCCTTTTCTATAAGACTGAATACTATTCACAGTGAGGGTAACAGGTGATAGTGTGGAACCCAAACACATAATTTAAGTAATGGAGGCTTCCCTTCTGTCTGCATAAGACTGTGACCTTGTTAACCATCTGTTTGTTTGTTTTTTGCAGCTAAAGGCTCTAAATTCTTATGCTCCCCAACCAGGGGTTAACCCCTTACTATGGAAGTAAGAGAGGAAGTTTCAGAGTCCCCATCTTCGTCCTCAGTAGCCCCCCCCCCCCGCCTACTGGAAGCCTAAACTTGAAATTATTGGCCACAGGAATTGTAACAGGTTTAACTTGTTCTGTTTTGACTTTTCAGCCACATATCCTGGATTGAACTACTTCCATGTTATCAGTGTCCAGAGGCAGGGGTGCATTTCACTCTGATTAGGAAAGTTACTATTTTCTCGTGCAGTTCCATGAGTCTCCTCTTTAATGCCCAGTGGCTGAAGGCCAGAGTCTCCGTTACTAGACACAGGGACTTCACTGGTTGTCTGAATCTCCATGCATATTAAATCAATACTGTTGCACACACCCCAATCTGTGGCAGCAGCCTCTGCAGACGTGGGTCTGTCAGCATACCTTTTTGCAGACACCTGAGCAACTGCTTCTGATTTATTACATCATTCTGGTTTATACCTCCCGGCATACTGTGCAAAGCTCAGGGGCACTGCCGATAGGAATGCCCCTGTTCCTCGCAGAGGTTGCATATAAATGGGTTAGGGCACTGAAGACTAGTATGGCCATACTCTAGACACAGACTGCAATGCATAGCATCACATGCCACACTGAAGTGACCCCTTGAACCAAATCTGTGGCAAGTGGGAGGCTGTCCTGCATAAAGCCCCTATCTCTACCAGTGTAAAAACTTCCTGGCAAATGCTGAATTCCTGCATCTGTCTGTAAGAGCTGAACTTTAAACTTCCATCCCGCTGTTCACACCTGTTTGCTATCAATGATAGGCACTGGGTTCTCTAAAACAGTACAGGGTTGTTTCAGCCAGAACATTATATCACCAGCATTAACCCCTTAATTTCTAAAAAGAACTGTGATGTGGTAGGTTTCGAAGAGGGATAGTCTGAAATGGGGACCATAATTCAGTATTATTTTTCATACCTTATCCAGAATCTGTCAGATTTTACATTTTTTAAACTAATATCAAACATAGTTTTTCACCAGCCACATGTATAACATAAAACTCATATGCAAAGAAAGCCACAGATTATTTCGCTAATGTTCCTATCGCATATATTCCTGTCAGGTGGAAGTTCCATATTTCCTCTGCATTTTAAGGAGACTGTGTTTCTGCACTGTGATAGCTTCCCCTGTCCGGCAAACAAATCTGCCATTTGGAAAGCTCTAGGTGTGTCCCTTGACTGCTGTCCAGGAGGGAAATCAATGTCAGAAAGGTCAGAGTCCTCCACTGAGTTTTGGGAATGCATTCCCTCTGTCGCCGGCAAACCACTGTAGTGATAATGTTAGCAGTCTTTGCATTAAAGTACATTTCCCCAGGCTGTGCAGTAGTAGTCTTTTGGGATGTGTTATTGTTACAAACAAGCTGTCAGCCCTTTTCTAAATCAGGAAGCCCACAGGACTCTCCTTGCTGTAAAATGTGGCCAGTCTTATCAGAAGCACCAAGTGGTGAACAAACACTAGCAGGTAAACCTGTACTGGGGCCAGGTTGAGCAGAGACAAAAGATGCAGCAAACTCTCCTGGCAACCATCAGCTGATTTCACCCAACCTGCAGCCAGTAATGCTGATTCCACAGACCACTCTGATTCTGGTTTGTCTCTAATGAGAGGGCCAGTACTTCTGCCAGCAGTTCCATGTTTCAATCCCAAATGCCTCATAGGCTAACCTTTTCCACCCATTGTCCCCAGTCTCTGTTTACAAAATGTGCACATTTCCAGCAGGGTTTACAATTTTATTCACAGTATTTACACTTGTGGCATTAGTTGCTAAGCTTAGTCCATCTCGCCGAAGGGGTTGTGAAACTGCAGCTCCAATCCCGGCGTCTCCGGCGGCTGTATGCACGTTTGTAGCATTGCCCACAATGCTTGTAGTCGGCGTACCTTGCAGGTTTGTACAGTCAGCTGCACTGACAGTTTGCACCTGGTTGCCAAAAACGAATTCCGCTGCTGTCTTTGTTGCTCCTACGTCAGCAAAGCAGTCTGAGCTGTGACAGGGTGATTTCATTTGCAGAAGTGTAGACTGGCCATCCTGCACTTTAGAAAGTAAACGCATTGCTGTCAGTTGTTTTTTCCGCTACAAAAACTTCTTCCTCGGCAACCATTTGCCTTTTTTTGTAGCTAGGTCCTGTTATAATTTCTCTTCTTCTTGGATGAAAAGCATCTTATCAGCAGCCGACAGCTCCATTCCAGCCAGGATTTACAACTGCATGGCACTGTCATGCACATTATCCTCTGAGCTTACTATATTTTGAGCAGTTACAACACAACCATTTTCAACACCGCCGACCTCTGGTAAAAAGGTAATGGGAGAGGAGGTTGGCTCCCCGATACCTGAAACAGGAACCTGCTGTGTAGTACTTCAGCTGCCACCCCTTCACCATCATTGGCTTTTACTTGTTGTCACAAAGAAATCTTGTGCTTAAGGGTCTCCTGAGGAGCAGGTATCTCAAACTGACTGCAGTCAGTATCAGGTCTTCCCATGGAGCAGGTGTACTACTCTGAACCTGGCTGCTGTACAGGTGCGGAAAGGGAGCACCAAAATGAAAGAGGCCTCCTATGAGTGGGAAAACATATTTGAATGGAGCCACTAAGTAAGTCATATTGGGAGTCTTCTTTGGGGTGACAACTCTAATAAAAACAAGTGTCATGAGGTATGCACAAGGAGAGGGGAAAAACCCAGTAGTGTTTTCATGAAAATGCTGATGAAGAATGGACAGAAGAAAAACTCAAGATTTATTAAACTAAGCTAAATTATGTCTAAATATTATGTTTTCAAAGTGTTCCACAAGTTGAAAGTCTCATCTTAAGATCTGGAAAGAATACTTCCAGATCTGCAGAAGTTTACTCCTGTAAACTTGCAAACTGGGAGGGTTAAGACTGACTAAGTAGAGAAGAGTCACTAATCTGACATTTGCCAACCTCACAGGCAGTGATCTGCAGCCAAAATATTTTAATGCAACACAACCTACAATTACATGCTGTACCAGTAATGAATGTAGCACGTACCATGGTGCATATCCCTTACAGTAGATAAACAATTTTTTGTGGCATCTTGGTATGGATAATATGAGTCGTGAAACAGTAGTACTTTTCTACAAAATAAACCACTCCCAAAAAAGAAAGGTGTAAAGACATAAACTACTTGGTTACTATAGGCATTGATCTGTAAAGGTAACCGATTCACTAGCCAGTTAATAAGACATTATTTTGAATCTCAAAAACAAAGATTCCATTATATATTTAAAACAATGTATCTATAGTAAATATTACATAACTGCCATAACTTGAATAATTTAACTCTCACTGAATTTAACTACACAGGGACAATTATGTTAACTGATTCCAAAGAGGAAAGGGGCAGATTGCAACTGAATTATCAGTACTGTTTGCCTTTTACAGTGCACAGAGCAGTTTATCTAGGAGCCTGTGTGTACTGGACTTAAAAAAACACCCTTCCTGCATTACTAGAAGAGCTCTGATAACAAAGTATAAGCTCCCCTATCTGCCTGGGACTGGGAGCTGTTGTAGCCTACTTTGATTTTTTTTTTTTTCCCCTCGGAAGGGATCGTAATTTTCCCCCAAAGGGCCAGTCAAACAATCCCTTCCACTTCCTACCTTGATTGGCCACGCCCCCACACTCCAATATTATGTGACATGTGTAGATGGACAGAATGGGGGCGCACGCTGTACAAGTCTATGGAGGCATAGTTTTACTTCCTTTTTAAAGCTTTACAACAGCTTGTTCTACAAATCCAGGCCAGTGTTCGACTGACAGGACTCTTGTTATCTGAAGGCAAGACTTCATTTGCAGAACAACTATTCTCCGTATATGCATGTCACATAACATCAGAGCACGGGGGCATGGCCATCAATGTGGAAGAGGAAGGGATCGTTTGGATGGCCCATCGGGGCAGATTATGATCCCTTTTCTTTCAAGGGGACAACTACAAAAAAATTATCTAAGTAGGCTACAACAGTTTCTAGGAAGGTAAGGGAGCTTCTAGTTTGTTATAAAAGGCACCAAAAAAGGTGAGTCATTCATGAAAAAGTGACTTTATTATTACAAGAGGAAGTTTTTTAAGACTAAATGTTCAGGCAATGTCACTATGTAGCTTACTCTTGGATCCCTTAAACAGTACTAAATGGGTTTAAATTCAAGGTGGGCATGTCAAGACTGACTCCAGCCTAGGGTTTGACTCTGCTCGATCTCTACATGTAACTGGGAGCCAAGGTCAAGCCAATAATAATCAAAGCGAGCCATTTTTTTAAATTATTCCTTTTACCAATTTTTCTCTAACATGACCCCTGTCCACTCAAATCCTTCTCTTGCACTTTCCAGCCCTCCATGGAGCACAGTTCCTGCAATAAGGGTGGACTCCACTTGGGGGTAGGAACAGAACCCCACCCAGTCCAATCGTATGGGATATCTGTAAACATCTGTCAGAATTCCCAGAGAGTGTCAGCATCATGCTGCTCTCTGTTCTGTGGCTTTTTTAGTTCCTTCCTTTGGACATCAGCATGTTATAGTGAAAGTGGAAGGTGTCAGCATATGAGGGAATACTGGCACTGGGTGCTGTAAATGAAGGCCGAGACAGAAAGCAGAGGTCACTATATCCGGTGTACAGTGCCAAGATTCCTGAGGGCTGACTCTCAGACGCGTCCCATTTAATGCTATTATATCAAGGTAAGGAGTGGGAAAGTCTGAACATTTTTTAAATGCATTACTGTACTTTTCTGTTAACAGTTTCTGACTGTGCAACTGAAGAGATTTCTCTTCTGACTGTTGGGTTGCTGACAGAATGTTCACAAGGTGAACGTTAAGTCAGAAAACATCTGAATGTTCAGAGTAACTTTCTGCACTCATCTCCATATTTAAAGTCCCTTTTTACCTTATTTACATATTCCAAGTGCCATCATTCACTAATTAGCATGTTCAAAGTGCCTTTTCATGTTTCTCATGCTCATTTAATGGGCACGGTCATCACATAATGCCCTGTGAATAAGAAATCTGATTGGCTACAAGGGTTTCCTCTTGATAGGTCACTAAGCACACATGCACGTAGGGCATGCTCTGAACTTTGACGCTTCTGACATCCATCGTCCATGTCTACTTTCCCGCTGCAGAATCAACCAGGAGGCGTTAATACAGCAGAGCCTGCAGGCCTCATTTCCTGCAGTGAGTCCTCTGTGGTACTCAATCCTACTCCCCCAGATGACCCCAGAGATCCCAGGTTTATTCCAGAATCCAGATCGCCAATGCTGGAAGCAGTCAAACCAAGTATTTTAGTCAACCTGAGCAGTTAGTGCAGTAGTGAGAAGTCGTACATTTGATGAGTGGCACACTCACGAAGGCAGCCAGCAGTAGCCATGGCTCCTTTCATTCTTTGGCTTCTAGAATCAAGCTAGATCCCATTGACATTGTTCTGGCTTGACTCTAGGTGATAACCTCCTGGCCTGCCCACCTCTAGTTTAAATTGTGATGTTCTACACTCCATAATTATTGATATGAAGGAATCCACCAGCTATGAGAAACACACTGAGGCATTTGTAGAATAAGCAGAAAACAGACTTAAAGGGCTCCAACCATAATTTACCTCAAAATAAAATGACAAACACAGCTCACAACCCTTCTGTCACAGAAATGTGAAACAACATGGAACACGTCACCAAAAACGAGATACAAGCTCTGCACTGTGTGGAAATCAGTGCTTGTGTACGTGCAAATGTAAAGTTTAATTCTGATTAAGAATCTTGGAAAAATATAAATGCCGATTTTAGTGTCTGGGCTTACAGCACCTTTATCACGCGGGACAATACAGAAGTGGCATCCTCATGTGAGACAGTTGAGAGAAATGTAATAAAGAACTGCGAGCAAAGTAAACAGCATGGAATACGGTTGCCCTCATGGGAACAAAAAGCTCTCACAATGGAATGCACCCAGCCTTCAGCTGTAACACTATTCTACAGTTTAAACAAACTCTCTAAATAAGCCGGGGAGGGGGCGTCCGGTTCAGAGTTCACTGTGGCCTAAAGGCAGTCACAGGACACGGGACTTGACATTATAAACACAAAGTTTGAACCAAGAAGCCTTCGCACTTCCCAAACACAGCCAGCAGCTCGGTAACGGCACTGTTGCACTCACCACCCCCACAGAATTGGCAATTCTACTTACCAAGTAGCCGAGCAACTAGCCTGCAACTTTGATACATCTTCGGTCATTCGCCAATGACACAAGGACTGGCGGGGCCTTGGCGGGACGACGCTACGCGGTGCCTGAGACGGTCGCCTAGCAGGCGCCAGTGCGCAGGGGCTCGGTGCCTACTTACAGCCGCCTCAGCCAAAGAATAGTCTGTATTTATGTGGAGTGGATGAGCAACACAACGAAATATGGATGTTGTGAATTAATTTGTATGTGCTGGGGAAGCAGTAATGAAAGCAAAATTTGTTTTGGTGGATCAGGCACCCGAAAAGGGTCTTTCGCCGCAGGGAGTTAAGGGAATTGTAGTTTTTGGTTTCGCCCGAGTTGAAGACCATAGCTATGCTTGTAGGCATGTATCAGGTTAGCAGTTCTCTGCCCTTAGCTTGCACTTCCAGTATTTTTCGGATTAATTTTTAAACGTTCAGTTGAATGTTGTGGGTTTACTTTTTTGCCAGTGTATCATGAAATGAATACATTTAAAATGTATTTATATAAAAGTGTGTTGGCTGGGAAAGGCACACTGAGCCAAAAGTTTCCAGGTGCGCGCCACCTGAACTTTCACGGTATTTTAATTTGACTGGTGAAAACTAAATTGCCTAAGAGACAGCCATAACTGGACCACACCAGATCTCTGTGTTTCAGTTAAAGCTGGACTTGCCGGAGTAGTATCAGAATCTGCTTCCCCGTCAGAATTTGCTACCCAGATAATAAATAAGTAAAATGGTGTAAAACAAATTGTCAGTTGTTGCAGTCATGGATGTTAAACTGCTTATAGCACACATTGAACAATATCATACATAATTTCAAAGTGAATAATATTGCAAAAGATATGTAAATTAGCAGCATATAATAAAGCATAAATGCTGTCACAGTGGGATTGCAAATGACAAATAATATAAAAACAATTTCTTTTATACCTGCAATGCCCAAGCTGTATTTCAACTTTCCTTTGATTAATTTTCATTTTTGCTGTGTACTGTGTACCCCATCCCTCAAAACACCCCCAGGTAGCAAATTCTGACAGCTATTTGCACCGTCAGAATTTGGTACCCTCAGTCTAAATGAAACCCTGGACCCCAGAATGACAAGGACAAGTCCCTATATCAATGCCCAAGCTGTACTTCAACTTTCCTTTCATTAATTTTCAGTTTTGCAGTGTATTGGGCTCCCCATCCCTCAAAGCACCCCCAGGTAGCAAATTATGATGGCTATTCTTGCCTGTCAGAATTTGCTACCCTCAGTCTAAATGAAACCCTGGACCCCAGAATGACAAAGGACAAGTCCATATATCAATGCCCAAGCTGTATTTCAACTTTCCTTTGATTAATTTTCAGTTTTGCTATGCATTGGACACCCCATCAATAAAAAAAACCCCAGGTAGCAAATTCTGACGGCTGTTCGCACCTGTCAGAATTTGCTACTCTCAGTCTAAATAGAACCCTGGACCACAGAATGACAAAGGAGATGTCCATATATTAATGCTGAAGCTGTACTTCAACTTTCCTTCGATTAATTTTCAGTTTTGCAGTGTATTGGGCACCCCATCCCTCAAAACACCCCCAAATAGCAAATTCTGACGGCTATTCGCACCCATCAGAATTTTCTACCCTCAGTCTAAATAAACCCTGGACTATACAATGACAAAGGACAAGTCCCTATATCAATGCCCAAGCTGTACTTCAACTTTCCTTTGATTAATTTTCAGTTTTGCTGTGTATTGGGCACCCCATCCCTCAAAACACCCCCAGGTAGCAAATTCTGACAGCTATTCGCACTTGTCAGATTCTGCAACCCTCAGTCTAATAAAACCCTGAACCCCAGAATGACAAAGGAGAAGTCCATATATCAATGCCCAAGCTGTATTTCAACTTTCCTTTGAATCATTTTCAGTTTTGTTATGTATTGGGCACCCCATCTTTCAAAACACCCCCAGGCAGCAAATTCTAATGGCTATTCGCACACATCAGAATTTGCTACCCTCAGTCTAAATAAAACCCTGGACCCCAGAATGACAAAGGAGAAGTCCATGTATCAATGCCAAAGCTGTACTTCAACTTTCCTTTGATTAATTATCAGTATTGCAGTGTATTGGGCTCCCCATCCCTCAAAGCACCCCCAGGTATCAAATTCTGATGGCTGTTCGCACCTGTCAGAATTTGCTACCCTCAGTCTAAATAAAACCCTGGACCCCAGAATGACAAAGCACAAGTCCATGTATCAATTCCCAAGCTGTATTTCAACTTTCCTGTGAATAATTTTCAGTTTTGCAGTGTATTGGGCTCCCCATACCTCAAAACACCCCCAGGTAGCAAATTCTGATGGCTGTTCGCACCCGTCAGAATTTGCTTCCCTCAGTCTAAATGAAACCCTGGACCCCAGAATGACAAAGGACAAGTCCATATATCAATGCCCAAGCTGTACGTCAACTTTCATTTGATTAATTTTCAGTGTTGCAGTGTACTGGGCTCCCCATCCCTCAAAGCACCACCAGGGGTAGCAAATTCCGACGGCTATTCGTGCCTGTCAGAATTTGCTTCCCTCAGTCTAAATGAATCCCTGGACCCCAGAATGACAAAAGACAAGTCCATATATCAATGCCCAAGCTGTATTTCAACTTTCCTTTGATTAATTTTCAGTTTTTCTGTGTATTGGGCACCCAATCCTTCAAAACACCCCCAGGTAGCAAATTCTGATGGCTGTTCGCACCTGTCAGAATTTGCTACTCACAGTCTAAACAGAACCCTGGCAACAGAATGACAATGGAGAAGTCCATATTTCAATGCCCAAGCTGTACTTCAGCTTTCCTTTGATTAATTTTTCAGTTTTGCTGTGTATTGGACTCCCCATCCTTCAAAATACCCCCAGGTAGCAAATTCTGATGGCTATTCGTGCCTGTCAGAATTTGCTATCCTCAGTCTAAATGAATCCCTGGATCCCAGAATGACAAAGGACAAGTCCATATATCAATGCCCAAGCTGTATTTCATCTTTCTGTTGATACATTTTCAGTTTTGCTGTATATTGGGCACCCAATCCCTCAAAACACCCCCAGGCAGCAAATTCTGATGGCTATTCGCACTTGTCAGATTTTGCTACCGTCAGTCTAATAAAACCCTGGACCCCAGAATGACAAAGGACAAGTCCATATATCAATGCCCAAGCTGTATTTCAACTTTCCTTTGATTAATTTTCAGTTTTGCAGTGTATTGGGCTCCCCATACCTCAAAACACCCCCAGGTAGCAAATTCTGACAGTTATTCGCACCCGCAGAATCTGCTACCCTCAGTCTAAATAAAACCCTGGACCCCAGAATGACAAAGGAGAAGTCCATATATCAATGCCCAAGCTATACTTCAACTTTACTTGATTAATTTTCAGTTTTGCAGTGTATTGGGCTCCCCATCCCTCAAAGCACCCCCAGATAGCAAATTCTGACGACTATTCATGTCTGTCAGAATTTGCTACCCTCAGTCTAAATAGAACCCTGGTCCCCAGAATGACAAAGAGATGTCCATATATCAATGCCCAAGTTGTACTTCAATGTTCCTTTGATTAATATTCAGTTCTGCAGTGTATTGGGCTCCCCATCCCTCAAAGCACCCACGGGTAGCAAATTCTGACGGCTGTTCGCACCCGTCAGATTTTGCTACCCTCAGTCTAAATAAAACCCTGGACCCCAGAATGACAAAGGACAAGTACATATATCAATGCCCAAGCTGTATTTCAACTTTTCTCTGATTAATTTTCAGTTTTGCAGTGTATTGGGCTCCCTATCCCTCAAAACACCCCCAGGTAGCAAATTCTGACGGCTATTCGTGCCTGTCAGAATTTGCTACCCTCAGTCTAAATGAAACCCTGGACCCCAGAATGACAAAGGACAAGTCCATGTATCAATTCCCAAGCTGTATTTCAATTTTCCTGTGATTAATTTTCACTTTTGCTGTGTATTGGGCATCTCATCCCTTAAAATAATAAAGCACAGGACACCAGAATGACAATGTAAGAGCTCATATATCAATACAAAAGCTGTATCTCAGCTTTCCTTCTATTAATTTTCAGTTTTACTGTACATTGGGCACCCCATTCCCTAAAAACATGGTTTGGTAGCCAAATATTTGAGCTATTTCTATCTGTCACATTTGCTGCCATGACTGAATGTATCACACAGTACAGCAAAGTAAAAAAGAAGCAGACCATATATGATTGCCCAAACCTTTTTACAATCTTGACTTAATTCCTTTTTGTGTTTTATCAAACATTGTGTATTGGATTATCTCAAAATCTACCATTGTAGCAATAAGAATTTGATTATGACCTGAATCATGTTTGGAAAGAAAGCCATACCAAAGGACATACGTGATGCATTTCAAACAGAGCCTTAGATCAACAATTTTTTGACATATTGTATAGCTGTTGAACAGTTGTTCATTTAGTTTTCCACGAGCTGTCATTACCAACTTATTTCTGTTGAGCACCATGCTGGACACAGTGCTCACATTAATTGTTTCCTCTTCTTCAATGTGTTAGTAAAAAATATGAAAATCTTACTAAACTAAATTGGAAAAAAAATGTGAAATGCGGAGAGAGATGTTTTTGGTCCATAGTAGTAGAAATGTTTTGCTCAGGAGTAAGGACTGTGTGAGTTTTTATAATTGTCATGCAGATATACACTTTGTGGCCACCCTGATCTTTCAAAATAATGGCAGTATATTTCACCGTCTGTGGAAGAAGTATTTCATATTCCACATAACGTAAAATCCTTTATGGCATAAGTATACAGGTGCTACAGGACCATGAAAGAAGACGCAAGACAGTGAAACAAATGTTTTAGTTACAATTATGTTGAAAAAATACTGTCAAGATTATAGCTTAGTGCATCTAAACAAGTACAGATGTGGTAAATATTAACTTTTCTTTTCACAAATTTGAATGACTAACAAATATCGATTTAACGTATCTATCTACTCAACATCAGTAAATCAATTGTGCAATGTTAGCAGCAAACTGAGGAAATGTAGACTTCAAATAGGGAAAACATATGAGGGAGTAGGGTGTACAAACATGTTTGCTGTTTAAATCTTAAGGTAGTGAAAGGAACAAGTTATGAATGGGCACACTGTGCTTCATCATAAATATTGCACATTTTTGCACCAGGGTACCTACCTGGCATCCAGTTATTGCTAGACCCCATTGGGTGTCCATAATTCTGAGAGCAAAGATCCCTAAGTGAGCATCAATGTGCCATTTCATGCTGAATGCAGTAAAGCCATCACTGACTCTATTTCTCCCTTGTTCAGTCCCTCCCTCTGGACTTCAGCTGGGCTCTCACACATACCATAGAAGTTGCCATGCCATGTCTCCCACCACTGCACACTCTGTTCCGCAGCACAATCAATTGCTATGCACAATATCGTATGTTGCTTACTGTGATACATGAATAACATATGTCCATATACTTCTTAATTGTTATATTACACTGAGTACAGTCTGTGCAATGTATCAGAGAAACACGGTTTTTACATTTATAACTCCACAGTGCTCTTCCCTGGCTATTCTTTGTGAAACTGCAGGTTTATAGCTATAAAGTCCACTCCCTGAGCATATATGGCAGCTTACCTTGCTCTTAAGTTGCAAGATCACCTTGATCCTTACTGCCCCCTTCTCTCTGCGGATAATGGATTGCTGGAGATTCCCATGGTGTATTTAAAGACATCTGGGGCTTGGTCTTTCAGTTTTGTAGCCCCTAGCCTGTTAAATTCTATAACTCAATGAAGGCCAAACAGTTCAGCGGTAGAGCTACCGCTTGCGTCGCCAGTGACATGGGTTTGGGAATGGACTTGGGTGGCTGGAGGGTCAGCCGGGGGAAGGAGGCTTGAGTACCCAGAGGCTTCTCTCCTCCTCCAGTGGGTGAGCTGCTTGTTCCGCTGCTCTACCACCACCTGGATGACCACCCGTGGAGGTGCAGTGAACAGCAGGAAGAAAGGAGGGGGACATTAGCCGAGAGCTGGAGCATATGCATGCCACTGCGTGCTCTGCCCTAGGCTCTCCGAGAGTGCCAACATCAGGAGAAGAGAAAACCGGAAAAAGGGACCCTGTCACAGAGCATGGAGATGGGACCTGACTGCCCCAGATAACCCATAACTGAGCTCCTGGTGAATGCCACAGATGGACCTCCTGACAGACACTAAAGGACTGAAGGGGGTAAAGGGGTTTCCCCTCCTTACCGCCCGGGGGGTAGGCTGAGGCAGCATGGAGGTTGGTCCAAGAGTCACCATGGGAGGTACCCAGGCAGGGATTAGAGGATCACAGTCTAGGACTCCCTGAGGAAGTTCCACCGTGGCAGAGAGAGGGGGCAGAAAAAAAAGTTATAATACTCAACCTCATCAGATACAAGAGTGCCTGATGGTCTGTAGTTCTAAAACATCTGTAAAGACACATCCTTCATTCCCCGACTCAAGTGCTTTATTTTGTGCTTGGTACAAGGTCATAATTTACTGATAATGGATATTGTATCTGTGGAAAATTGATTGTTTTAATATTTTTATTAATGATTTTATATATTAGCAATTTGGCTCTGGAAAAGCACTCTTTAGAAATAAGGAATGATTTGATTAACTGAATGTTGCATGACGTACAATTTTTGTACTTCTGTGTTTACATAAAAAATGCTCATTAAATTGGTCCTTGGACTTGTCAGCCAAAATGCTTCTACGTCATACACAGAGACACACTCCCATGCTAGCTGTTTTGTGATGTAAGAAAAAGAATATTGTGGGGACACAATACACAGAGTACAATGTCAACATTTTTTGCATCTTTTCTGTATTTCTAAGTGAAAACTTTCAGAAAGTAGAACCATCACTAAAGTAACAAAGACTTTGTTAGTTGACCGTTGGCCTTTATTTGTCAAGATGTGCGGTCAAAAAATTCTTTAAAAAACAAACACATTACAGTCTATGTATCACACCACCAATCTGTTCTTGTACTGATGTTAAGAAACAGGCTATCATGGGGAGGTGCATATCAGTGTATGAAGTAGGAGCAGTTTGACTGCCCGTCCCATGAAGTAATTTTACACCTTTTTTCTATAAACGCATTCATAGAAATATTACACATTATGCATGATTCAGTCAAGGGCAAGGTATTCTGCCATATATGTTCTGCTGAGTGGCCTTAATAGCTGGAAACTCACTCCTTAAATAGTTTAGGTGGTTACTGCTGGTCATTTGGTTATGTCTACACAATACAGTTTTCATCATAAAAGAAATGAAGTTTTGCTCACTTGAGTCAGCATGCTTTGCTGCTCTCTCTGTTGTGTACATGACATTCTTGTCTCTCTATTACTTCTTCAATCACTTATTTCAGTTACTGACCTGCAGTACGAAAGTGCTAAATATTTTTCGCATTTGCTTGAACAGCAGTTTGTTACTGAAATGGGGTGTGTAGAAGCCTGTTTTCAACTGTTAATAAAAATGGTTTACCACTTATAAGGTAAAAATGACTGTCAGTGGTTTCCTGACATGGAATAAGAATGTGCTAAAGGGGTGATAAGAGAAAGTAACAGATTAGGGAAAGAAGGTAGAAGGGAAGGGGTGGGGCCAGATGACACAAGCCATTAGTCTGATGGCAGTGGTCCAGTTGATTTGCCATGGGGAAGGATGTGGGAGCTGAAGGTGTTACTTTTGGCATGGCAGTGCAACCATAGAGCACCCCCTTAATTTAAAATTCATTTGAAGAATCCCACCCACCCTTATGGATCAGGACTGAAGGGTGAGGATACCCAAGTGAAGGAAGGAAACGGCATGAGCTGCCGTAAGAGGGCAACAGGAACATTATGGCAAGGAGTCGGTTGCCCACTGAGGGAACCAATGTAGCTGGTCAAGGATTGGGTTGTTATCTCACGACAGCAGACAAGGAGAGAGGCATGCTATGAAGAATGGGAAAGAAAATAAAGGAAATGAAAATAATGAAATAAAAGCAGAATGTGGTGTGAGACCCCCTGAAAGGGGAGTGAACATGCACAAGGGGTAGGAGGGAAGTGATAGGCATGGACTGGATCAGCATCCAGCTGTGTCAGTCAGCTCATCAAGTCATCACCCCAGGTTTGGCAGAAGTGTGATCTGGGCACAACATCAGAGCATGGAAAAAGAAGGAAAACAAGGGATAGACAACAGAAATTGGCAATGGGTTTACATGTGTGGGTATAAGAAGAAAGTCACAAGACAAGGACTGTTAACGTTTTAGTACTAACACGTATGCAGAAAAATAATAGTTGTTTAAATGTGAATATGTTAATAAATATGCTGATACAGCACCTAAGACACTGTGTGTGACTTTTCACTATGAGAGGGAAATCACAGGGCAACAAAACGCCAGGCTGTGCCTTGTGTACTATGTATGTGGTTATATGGCATGACATACTGCTGAGATGTATTTCAAGCACCGTTCTTGTGCAAGCTGATAGATTTGAGAAGAAAGCATGGATGACAGCTGCTTTAAAGCACAAGTATTAGTGACGTCTGTTAAACTAATCTGAATTGGGCTTCACGCAATGGACAGTGGTGGGTCTGCCATTTCTTACAGACTTTCTGACAGCATGCATGTCTCCATGTAACTCAATGAATCAGCAGTTGTCCTGAAGACATTCAGAGTGTCAATACTGACAGACAAAACGTTAACAGCAGATCCCTGAGAGCCTACCAGCACTAAGTAAAAACTGATCTAGCCATACCTTCTCAGTCAACACTTCAGCACCCCTAATTATCATGCACTCTTTGGAAGTGTCATAGAAAGATACCATGTTAGTCCCTGGAGTGTTACTGGTTCTGTCGCAGTTTTGTCTCACCCAAGACTTTGGGACAGTAAATATCATCATAGCTGTTGCTTATCTTTGATTTTTTATAAGAAGACATATTGACAGTTAAGGGACGGTAATGTTCATCCCCCCTCAATACAAGTGGAAGATATTTAGTGCAATGAAAAGCACATGTTCTTCTATGCATGGTGGAAACTGGTATTGATCCCTTGCCACTTGGATCAGCAACCTTCCTAAGATCTCATATTTACTCGAGCACAGTACAGTTACCTAAGAACTTACCGTAACAGTAGATCTTCGAGAGGAGCTCTTGCAGCCAGTAATACCATTAGTACTGAAGCCGGCAGGCGTCAGGACTCCACAGAAAACTTATAGCTAGTAGTCTGAGGCAGGGGACCACCCCGACATCAGCTCCGCGTGGAGTGGGATGTGATATAAAGGGGGAGGTCTCCTAGCACAACCCTAGTTCTCCCGCCGGAGACCCGGCTAAAAGTAAAATTGAGAACCAGGTAGGAGTTCCCAACCAAGGCTGCAGATCAGAAACCCAGTAAAAACATACCAGGGGCAAGAAAGCCACCTGCTGCAAGAGCTCCTCTCGAGGACCTACTGTTATGGTAAGTTCTTATGTAACTGTACTGTCTTGTCTTTGAGGGTGGAGCTCTTGCAGCAGGTAATACTATTAGGACTGAGTCCCAAGCGGTACCCAAGGATAGACACAGGTCTGAAAGGGTGGTGGGCAGAGAACTGTATGAAAACAAATAAGGAAAACCCTACTACGAGAGGAGGCCTTGAAGGACTGCTACTCCAAAACCTGCTCTCCTTCTGGAAGCTATATCCAGACTGTTGTGTCTAACAAAAGTATGGACTGATGTCCAAGTTGTGGCTGCTCAAATGTCAGATGAAGAGACATTTTTAAGGGCTGCGAAGGAGGAGGCCACTGCTGTGGTGGAGTGGCCTTTGATAGCACCTGCTTTATGTCCTCGAGTCTCCACTTCAGCATCTTCCTCATCCTCCCAAAGACTGCTTTCCTGAAATCTACCACCTTTGTTAGTGATCCCTCTCATTACCAGATCATTGTGATGTTGAATCACACTGTTTATAGTCACTGCCAGCTAATGGGTCCTATATCCTTATGTCCCTCACTGCCTCACTGTTAGCTAGTACTAGGTCTAGCATGTTTCCTAGCATACTGGGTTCAGCAACCAGTTGTATCAGGCCCTCCCCCCAGAATGCAGCCAAGAGGATCTTCTCCCCAGTGCTGGAGGTGATCGGCACAGTCCAGTCCACCATCAGCAGGTTAAAATCCCCCACTATGATCACGTTCACCCTCTTACATACTCTCCCTGTTTGGTATGCCAGTTCCTTGTCCATTTCCACTGTCTGGGATAGCAGACTGTACACCACCCCAAACATCAACTTCCTACTCCTGGAATCCAGGAGGTGTAACCAAATTGCCTCCATTCCCTGCTCCTCCCCTTCTTCCCTTGCACATCGCATCCCCTCCCTTATACATTGGATCCCCTTCCTCACATAGACAGCAACCCACCCCTCCCCATGGTCCTTCCTGTTCAGTCTGTACCCTGGGATTGCCAGATGTCAGTCCTAGTATTCTGTGGCCCACATTTCTCTGATGGCCACAATGTACACCTTACGTACTTCTAAGAGCACCTATAGCTCTGCTAGTTTGCTGCCCAGGCTCCTCGCATACACAGAAAACACCCTCCACCCTGTCCTACTCCCCTCCTTTTCCAGTTACCCTTCCCCACCTTGCCTCTTCTGTAGTAATTCCACAAGATGTTTCCTAGTAGCTTGCGGGGTAGGCTTTCTCTATTCCTAGCTACTTTGTCCATGTCTGACTCCACACACCCATAGCTAGTTTAAACCCACTTTGGTAGCTATATACCCTTGCAGCTTCTGCTTTAATAGTCTTTTTTCCTCCCCACTTAGGTGCAGCATATCCCCTACATATAGCTCATTGTTGTCCAAAGTCTTTCATCACCCATACCCTTTTGATCTACAGCAATCCTCATGCCAAAAGTTGAATTCCTGAATCCTCCCCTTCATCCATTGTGCTCACACAGGGTACCTGGAGCACCTATGAGAAGGCAACTGTCTCACACATTTTGCACAGTGTTCACAAGTGTCCGACACATTCCTTCCCTACTTCCACAGTCTCCCCTGCCAAGTAATTTGTCCCACACGATTCCCTTATGTGTATCCCATGCCTTCTTCCAGCCTGTGATTGTTTCATCCTCCATCACCTCCTCTGACAGGGTGTTCAACTTGTTCACCACCCTTTCTGGGAAGAAATTCTTCCATACATTTCCTCTGAGTCACCCTCTCTCCAACTTCCTCCAAAGACCTCTAGTTATGAAACATATTTTTCAGTCTAAAATAGTATATTCCTGCACTCTTTTCCTTCCTGTAAGGTACTGGTATGTGTCTATCACATCCACTCTCTCCCTCCTCTCCTCCAGGGAGTACATATTCAATCAATGACTATCCATTATTTTTCAGATTACTGTAAAGCTAAAAAGTTAAAATAGGATACTGTAAACCTTGTCCCACAAATTCAACATTCTTTAGCAAAACAAATACTGTGGCACACGTACAGAAATAGAAGCATGTAGATGTCTAGAAAATTATGTCACAAAATGTGTGCATTTTGGAGAATAAAAAGAAATCAAGAAATTAGTAATATTCCATTAACTCCCCGATGTGAATAATGGAACAAGTCAATATTAGTACATAAAAACATTGTAAGACAAAGTAAGAACACTGTAGTGAAACTCAGTTAACTAAGTGCACCCATGCTTATTGCAGCTTCATGAGGGAAGAGGGGGAGTTCACCATGCCCCGCAGTGAGGACCACTTTGAACACCATACTGTGTCTGAAGCTTACCGTGCTTCAACCACAACCATCACACCTTCTGATTTCATGCAAGACCATCAGCCACAATGTGGGAAGAAAGAATGAGATCCATTCTTGGAGCTCTACAGCGTATGGTGTAGTCTGCTTGCTGTCTCTCTAGCAAAACTCTAGTCCCACTTTAGTAATCAAAGAAATTCTCCTCTTGTACACAACCACCCCCTACAACTACTTTCTCCCTTCCACTTAACAACGCTGAACAGTCTTGTCCTAATTTTCTTCTTCACCATATCATACCCTTCATTGAAAACAGCCAAAAGATTTGCCTCTACCATCCCCTCCTGCTACTCATTTTGGCACAATATGACCCTTTAAGTCAAAAAGTGCATCTTATTTCCTTCATAAATTAACCCCCCCCATGCTACATGCTAACCGCCCTTGTTGTATCCTCCTTCCATAAACTAAAGATACCCTCTGATCCAACACTGTGTATGCCTCTGAAGTCCCTTTTCTTTCATACATTTGTTGTCTTTTTTTTTCTGAGTTCTCTCATATCCCTCCACCCCCCCCCGGGCACCAGCATGTCACCTTACATGTATGTGGAGGTGCACACTTAGACAGGTAGCCAGGTCAGCCACTTTTTCCCACCCAGACTGCCACCCCACCTGCCTGCATTACCACACTGACCACAACAATGTGGGTATGGGACTATGAAAGGGGTGACAACCCACCCCAAGGAGAGCACAGCAGCCTGGAGGCTTGCTCAGTCATGCTACTTCTGCCATCCCATGCTGGCACCCTGATGACCTGAGGTCATTCCCAAACCAGGGTTGCAGGCACAGCAAGTAGCAAGGTGTCCAATGACAACAGGCTGGCTTGCCCTTGAGTTACTAGAAGGTGTCTAGCTTGTCCCCCCCTCTCTTTTGCATCATCCAGGCAGCACATGTCATGCTCCTTCCGCCTCTCCTCATATGTTCTATCCCTCATGCCCTGTATCATTTTGGTTGCTGTCTGCTAGACACCCTCCAATAGTTTGATATCCTTTTCCATATACAGGCACATAACTGTACACTGTATTCCAGGTGTGGCATCATTAGCAACCTGTGCAATGAGAGAATGACTAACTCTCTCCTATAGGTGATGCCTATGGCAAAGCATCTCAGCTGCTTATTTGCTGTTGCTGCAGCCTTATGACAAAGTGCCAATTGCTACAAATGAACAATGACAATCAGTTCAAGGTCCTTTTCAACCTACAATACTGTCACCTGTACACCCCATCCAGTAAATGATCCCGGGATTCCTCCTACAAGACTGTCACCTGTACACCACCATTCAGGAGCTGATCCCTGGATTCCTGGCATCAGGAACTTGACTTGCCATTTCTTATCATAGAAACCAAACTTCCAGATGTCGGGACATTTCTTCAGTATAGCCACATTGCCACTTAGATCTTGTCTTCCCATCTTTGTGTCTACCTTTTAACAGAGCTTATAGCATCATCCACAAAAAAACAGATGTTATGTTTCACTGTCTGGCTGATGTCAACAGTAAAGATGTTGGAACAGCACAGGTCCGAATACTGATCATCACAAAAATCATGTCTTTTGGCTGTAAGAAGCAAATCCACCTATCCCTTCCACTTCCTGGTTTACAGACACACATCTACACTGTTACATATTCTTTAATCCATGTGCTTGCATGGGGGACCTGCTCAAAACATACCTGTGGAGCATGCCAAAATGCAACAGCATTATGATGTCAGAGTATGTTACAGTGTGAGAGGAGTGTCTGTAAACCAGTAACTGGAACTGATCACTGTCAGTCCTCCTCGGTCCGAAAGTAACATCCCTCCTTCATATAAGTGCTAGCAGATAACAATGCTTTCTTCATTGCATCGAACTCTGAGGCCAGGATGGCTCATTCGTAGCTGTGAGCAATCACACCACAAAAGGTGCTATTTCAATATATGGACTGTACAAATAATTGTTTGGTCCTTTGTTTACTGTTTCAGCAAAGCATTTCACACTTGTGGTATGTTGTTTGCTGCAGTAGTGGCACACAGGCTTGAGGCGGTGTGCACCACACACACACTGCACAACAATAACCCTAACTGTGAGGCAAGGTTTGTCTGAAGGCAGTCAGCAATACCTATAAGGGATAGAAAGGACAATGCAGTAATATCCTGTCTGTGTTGTGATGCTGCGGCTGTTCTCCCGCTACTGTGCTGCCACATCGCACATGATGGCTGGCAGATTGACAGCTGTGGAAGCAGGAAGTGTGCACAACTGCCAAGCAGCTGCATCAGTGCATCAACACTGATATGCCATGGAAAGGGAGGGATACAACATGAAATCAATGGTGAGAGTAGATTGTATGTGTCCCTGACAGTGTCCATCCTCAGGTTTCCACTACTGGGTCACCAAAGGCTTGATGTACACTGCCAGTCGTATTAAGGTATGACTATGTGTGAAGGATGGTCCTATTACTCAGTCAACCAGTGTGGTTGTTCCTGAATAGTCAGTAGCAGAAGAGAGGGTCACTGGTACAGGAAGGACGATGGAGGGAAGGTGGAAGATACATGGATTACTGGCCTTAAACGTTGCACCCCCCACAGCATCACCTGGCTGTTTGGGGAGAAACATGTCACTACATTACCTGTCACGGGACCATGTGCGACCACCACCAAGAGTGTCACCCTGCTGCTTAGGGAGCATTTCTTGATTACTTTCTCATGGTCTGTACCTTTAGCTTGGCATCATGCAGTAATTGCATGCTCATGGAGTTATGCGTACACAGATAAGTCCCTCTGCACCATACCTTCACTGTTATCCCTGTCTCATCCTTCCCTGGGACCTCCACCTGGGTTCAGGTATGTGGTGATAATACCTGACAAGTATAGTGTAGCTGTTGTTCTTCACACTCAAAACAGTACTTCAACGATTGACAACTGACAGCATGCTAGGTCAGAAAACATGGGTCAGAGGCATGGTAGGAGGCAAGGTATGATTCGAAAGTACTCCACGACACACAGCCACTGTACTTTACTTGGTTCTGTTGCCGATATTACACCACTGCTCCCTGTCTACATTACCAACAGATGGTCACCACCAGAAATGGCTGGTACACAATATTGTTGATTGCACGGTCCACACACGGGAGTGTGTCTGTGAAGCCACTTGCCACACATTTCCTTATATGCGTGTGAGAATGATGTGATGGTCAACATCATAAATAAACAGTGATGTTCTGTAGCAATGTAGCATGGAGTTCTGCACAATGTAGTGATATATGCTGACAGGGAAAATTGCTTCAAACGATGCAATGCAGACCTCATGCTGGATGTCACAAGGTGGTGGAATAATACAGGCACATACATAGATTCATAGACGTGTGATGGCAGAAAAGGACCTTCCTGGCGCATTGAGTCTGCCTATTCCCCTCACCACTAGTTCTCCCCTCCAGGGTTCCACTGCTTCCATCCCTCACAGATCCTTGTAGTTTTCACAGGCCTTCTTGAAACCCTCCACTGTAATGGCCCTCACCACCTCCTCTGGCAGTCCATTCCAGGGCTCAACCACTCTCTGTGAAGTAATACTTCCGAACACCTACCCTAAATTTGTCCCCTTCAGTCCTTGGCCTCTAGTTCTTATACCTACATTCCCTGAAAATAAGTTCTCTCCATCTTTATTGATCCCCTTCACATACCTGAATGTTTCAATCATGTCCCCTCTCTCTCTCTCTTCTTGTCTCAAGAGGGAACAATTCCAGCTCCTTCAACCTCTACTCATGTCTTCTTGATTAGCTCATGTACCATTTAACTGGACCTTCTCTGCACCCTTTCCATGCCATCTGTGTCTTTTTGTAGATGGGTCCTCCAGAACTGTACCCAATACAGACCTGGGCTCACCATGGAACTGTAGAGTGACATCAGCATCTCCCTCCCTCCTGCTGCTTATCCCTCTCCCTATGCACCTCAGCCTACTGTTAGCTTTGCCCACTACCTTGCTGCACTGTGTCCCCAGCCAAAGGGCACCAGTGATTATGACTCCTGGATCCTTCTTCTGCCTGGTTGCAGTCATTACCCACCCCAGTGTGTGTTTAGTATTTGGATTCCTCCTCCCCAAGTGCACACTGTGCATTTCCTAGCATTAAATTTCAGCTACCATGTTTCTGAGCACTATTCCACTAACCTTAGATCATTCTTCATTGCCTCCACCCGCCAGGGTGTCCACCCTGTTGCTAAGTTTTCAGTTGTCCGCAAAAAGGCAGACCTCACCCTGAAGTCCCTCTGCTATGTCGCCAGTGTAGATATTAAGCCTAATGGACCCCAGCATTGACCCCTGGGATAACCCAATCGTCACCTCCATCTCCCCAGAATGCTCATTATTTGCCACCTTTCTTTGACTTCTACCCATTAACCAGCTCTGCACCCATCTTATTTTCTGTCACAGCCCTGTACTACCAAACTTATTAACCAGTCTTACATAAAAACATAGAATTTGATGACAGATAAGGACCGCTTAGCCCACCCAGTCTGCCCACTGCCATACCTAATGGATAAGCTGCAGATCCTAGTTAACCAACAGCCTACTTCTTCCTACCCACACCACCCCCTAGAATTGCCTTATGACAGTCCCATGCATTCTTGAATTCCACCAGTTTTTGACTCCACAACCTCTTCCAGAAGGCTGTTACATGCATCCACAACCCTCTCTGGGAAAAAATACTTCCTTACTTTACCTCTGAGCCATTCCTCCCATCTTCAAATTGTGCCCCCTTGTTACACACCTATTTTTCTTGACCTTTGTTGATTCCCTTGAGGTACTTGACAGTTTAATCATGTCCCCCCTCTCCCTCCTTTCTTTGAGGTTATACGTGTTAAGTTCCTTTAGTCTATCTTCGTATGGCTTCTGCTGCAGACCCTGCACCATTTCAGTTGCCCTCCTCTGGACTGCCTCCATCCTGTTTATGTCTTTGCAGAGACTGGGTCTCCAGAACTGCACGCAGTAGTCCAGATGGAGTCTCACCACCTGTCTGTACAGAGGGATAACAACTTCCTGTTTTCTACTGGTGATACTTCTCCCTATGTGTCCCAGTATCCCCCAGCCCTGCTTACTGCCCCTCTCACTTTGCTTGCCCAACTTTAGGTCATCTGTTATGACTACCACCAGGTCCCTTTCCATTTTTGTTGTTTCAGTATCTCACCCCCCATTGTGTACTCTTCACCTGGGTTTTTGTTTCCCAGGTGCATTACCTTGAACTTCTTAGCATTGATTCTAAGCTGCCAAACATTTGACCATTCCTCCAACCTTGCCAAGTCCCTTCTCATCCTTTCCACCCCACCTTGTGTATCATCTCTGTTGCAGATCTTTGTGTCGTCTGCAAAGAGACATACTTTTACTTCCGGTTCCTCTGCAATGTCACTTATAAAGACATTGAAACAGACTAATCCTAGTATTGAACCCTGTGGTACCCCACTAATAACCTCCCTTTCTTCATAGTTGGCTCCATTTACTATTACACTCTGTGTCCTGTTCTCCAACAAAATCCTTACCCAGGCTACAATCTTGGGACCCACTCCCAGGCTGGCTGACATGTATATTAATCTTCTGTGTGAGACTGTGTAAAATGCCTTGCTAAAGTCCAGTTAGGCCATGTCCACAGTCTCTTCCTGATCTACTACTTTGGTCACCCATTCAAAGAAATCTATTAGATTCGTCTGACATGACCTTCCTGCTGTGAATCCATGCTGCCTTGGGTCCTGCGCCCCTCTGGCCTCTAGGTACTTGACAGTTCTTTCCTTCAGAAGTCATTCCATCATTTTCCATATCATCTTCTGTAGGGCACCATGTCAGAGGCCTCACCAAAGTCCATGTAGGTCACATCCATTGCCCAACCCTAATCAACCACCCTCGTCGTATCACCTGAGAAGTCGATCAGGTTCATCTCACATGACTGTCCCCGAGTTAAACCATGATGATGAATGTCTATCACTCCTCCTCTTCCAAATAGCTGACCACCCTTTGTTTCAATATTGCCTCCATTACTTTAACCACCACTGATGCAAGACTGACTGGGTGATAACTGCCTACCCACTCTCTACTGCAAATTTTATGAAGTAGCACATCTGCCTTCCTCCAGTCCTCTGGTACCCACCTCATATCCAGGGAAAAGTAAAATAATCCAGTTAGTGGATCCGTCAGTACCTCACTTAATTTCATGAGCATCCTAGGGTGTAGGCCATCTGGGCCCATTGCTTTGTCCACCCTCAGTTTACCTAATTCCTCCCTTACCTCTTCCACACTGGTTGTGTCAGAATCCAACCACCACTCCTCTTTCCCTTATCACTTAGTGCTGGTCCCATTCCTTCCCCTTCTGTCATGAAAACAGAGCTACAGTATCCATTCAGTGCTTCAGCTTTCTCAAAATCCCCTTCCACCTGCGACCCCCTCTCCCCCTTAATGCTTACTATACTCTGCCTTACATTCCTCTGTTATCCTGTGTAACAAAAGAACGTCTTGTTCACCCCCCCCCAATCTGGCCTGCCTATGAATTCTCTACTCTGTTTCTGCTTTAGCCTTCCTTTTCTTGCAAGTGTCCCAATCCTCCTTTAACTGCATCCTCTTATATTCCCTGCATGCCCTTTCTTTCTCTGCTATTGCCCCCTCGCATCCATATCGAATCAAAGCAGCCTCCTCCTTCTTTTGTTCTTCTTACACATCCCTCTGTCGCTTTAAGGACACTCCCTCCATCCAGTCCCACCCCCTTACTTCCTCCAACAATATCTACCTCATACCAGGAAAATCTGCAAGCCTGAAGTCTATGAACTTTGTTGTGGTTTGACTAGCCTCATATCCTGCTGTAACCTTGAGGCCCACTGTACTGTAGTTGCTGTGTCCCAGGCTGCCCCCACTACATCTCCATTGGTTAAGATCACATCAAGTATGTTTCCCTCCCTTGTGGACTCCCTGGAGTGTCCCTAGGATCTCCACAGTCCTAGCTGACCTTGCCATTGGGATATCTCAGCCTATATCAGGGAGATTTAGGTCTCCCACCAGCAGAATCTCCCCCTTCAGAGCTATTCTTTCAACCTCACGCAGCATCTGCACGTCCATTTCCTCACACTGCGTAGGGGGTCTGTATACTATCCATACTCTTAATGCTGTCCCAGCCTTCATCTCTAGCATGACCCATATGCTTTGAACTTCTCCCTGCTCTTATATCCCTTCCATGACCTTGATTCCATCCCTGCTGTATATTGCTACTCCTCCACCCTTTTTACCAATCCTATCCCTACTAAATAACATGTACTGTGGGACACCAGCTTCCCAGTCATGGACCTTGGACCACCATCACAATGTAGAATCACTCCCCCTCCATTAATGTTTCTAAATCTACCATACTATTCCGCAGGCTTCTAGCATTTGTGGAAAGTACCTTCCTCAAATTCCCTGTCCCCCACCATCCATACGCACCTTTTCACTTAACATTTCTTCACTTTCTTGGGGGGAGCGGAATGCCACACCTGTCTTTTTGTGTATCACTTTCCCTATCCCCCAGCCACCCAATTTTATTGAAATCATACGTTTGGTCTATGAATTCTTTCCATTTGATTTTAAGTACTGCCTTTCTCTCCCAATTTAGGTGCAGTCTGTCCAGGATATATAGGCTTATAATCCTTCCATGCTGTTCCCCAGTCACCCACTAACCCATACTCCTCTGCATGCACAATCCCTCTACCCATTGGTTGAACTCACTGATACTTTGTTTCCTTTTACTGCTCACTGTATGCACAGGCAACACCTCAGAAAAGATATTGATCAGAAGCACCGGCTACTACAAAACCTAGCAAGCACTGTGAATCTCACTTTTGCTTCAGACAGGCTACTCCCATCCAAATCATTTGTCACACAGGTGGAAAATCAGGTGTGTTTTCTCATCTTGTGGTTGTACCCATAATGAAATATGGTGAATTACCTCTGTTGCTGTCATACCCAGCAAATACTCCACCCAAACCACTCTACCTCTGGGCCCACATTTAATTACTCTTCCAATTGAGCCCCCAGTGAATAGGACATGCCCCCATTTACCTTATTTATTTTATTTTCTATTCTAGTGCTAGGCATTTCTTTTACCAGACTTATCTCAAATGCTTTGATTCCCTCCTCCCCTGAGCCCTAGCCCCAATTAAGTGAACCCCCTTCTATCCCCACTGGTGTTACCTGCTTCTCTACTCCCCCTGCCCTCTCTTACCTGTCGGTTGTTCCGATCACTACACCGTGAGGTAATATTTTTCTGCTTTCTTGAGCAGGTCTGGTCCTGTGGAGATGGTCACTTACTGCCCTTTGTGGGACGTGGTCCCTGGAGACCTGCCGGCGATTGACCTCTCAGTGTTCGGTCAGACCAGCATAGGTCCAGAGCAGTTAGTTGCGGCCTATAATAAGGCTATTTCTTCAGCTCTTGACCAGATTGCTCCCGTCCATGTTCACCCCCTTCCACTTTGCCCTCAGGCCCCATGGTTTGATGCATCTCTGAGGGACTTGCGGAGGTTGGGACGCAGGTTTAGTTTAGTTTAGTTTATTGTTCTAGGAATTACTACCTTTGAGCCAGAGGCTCTTTTACAAAGGTTCCACGTCAATTAGGTACAGTACAAAAAAGGTTACATAGATAACACAACAATTTGTGCTGTGTCAAGGGCGAGAAAACATATACAAATACATATCAAATCATTTGTGCAAAAGGACATGAGATATCAATAATCACATTATTATTACAAGAAAGAGGTCATGCCAGATTAGGAGAAACAAATAGGGAAAAAGTCCAGAACAGAGAGGGTAAGTGAAAGGTGTGGGGAGCAGACAATAGCAGGAGAAAAGGTTTCCCAAACATGTCTTTGTCAAATAATGGAACAGGGTGGGTAGTAAGAACATAGGAGGTTTAATCAGGGCAGTCACAGGAGCTGGAGGTGGCAAGGTGAGAGAACAGCCTTGATTTGAAAATACCTAGAGAGGTGGAGGCAGTAATATGAGTGCTGAGGGCATTAGCCAGCTAGAGGCACGATAGGCAAATGATCTTTGTCCCTTGAAGTCCGGCATCGGGGGACTTGGAGAGGCTGGTGTTCTGATCTTCTGGTAAAGCAGATTGCTAGCGCTTGGGCATAACAGGTCTTGGATACAAGGTGGAGTGAGGCCCAGAGTGGATTTTTATCGCCATCAGGCAGGTAAGGTACTTTATCCAGTTTGAGAGTTGCAACCAACCTGAGTCAGCATAGAGTTCACATGTGTGGAGTACGTCGATGTGCACCAGTGAGCAGCCGACAGGCCTTATTTAGGGATGTTGTAATGCGTATAAGTGCTGTAGTAGTGGCAGATCCGGTATATAACTGAAGCCATAGTCAATGACTGAGATGATAGAGGTTTGGATGGCAATCCTCAGTGCAGAATGGGTAAGGAGCTGTCAGTTCCGATACAGAATCCCAATTCGCTGATTAATAGTTTTTGCTGTACTATCAATGTGAGTTGCAAAGGTTAGGCCTTGATCAAAGTTGATTCCAAGATATTTGAAAATTGGCACTTGTTCAAGGGTATTTCCCAGGTATGTATTAATGGTGAGTGGGACTTGCCATTTCTTGTTTTGCGGGTTAGAGAAGAGCATGGATTTAGTTTTTTTGTGGTTTAGAACTAGCTAATGTTCAAGGAACCACATCTCAACTTTGGAAAAAGCATGCTGAAGGTTGAGGCGTAAGAGGTTCGGATCTTTATGAGTGGCAAGAATCACGGCATCGTTGGCATAGAGGATTATTTGTTCAGGGCAGGATTTGGGGAGGAGTTTAGGAAAAGGCTGAAAAGGAGGGGGCCCAGGATGGATCCTGGGGAACTCCTGGCGAACGGTTTGAGTCTGAGAGAACTCCAGCTACTTTTACAGATTGAGAGCACTGAGCAAGGTAATTTTTTACCCAGTCACCAGGACCCTGCGAGAGCCCTAGGGATAGTAGTTGTTTGATAAGTAGGCCATGGTGTACTGTATCAAATGCCTTGGTTAAGTCAATGTAGACTGCTCCAGTTAGGTTTCCTTTGTCCATGGCATTGTGGATTGCTCCTGAGAATTCAAGTAGGGCAGTCAATGTGCTGTGCCCTTTCCTAAATCCATGCTGCTGAGTGCATAGGATGTTGTGCTTCTCAGGTAGTCTGAAGTTGGTCCACCCAAGCGTTCAAGGGCCTTAGACAGAGGTAGTAGTATTGATATCAGGCGATAGTTACCAGGCAGTGACTTATCACCACTTTTGTGCACGGAGTGACAACTGCAGCCTTCCATTTCCTAGAATTGGCTGTAGCAGAGGAGAGATTGAAAATTTTTGTGAGGGGAAGCAGTACTTCCTCCAGAGTGAGGGACAGAAGTTTAAGGTCAATAGTGTCACTGCTTGCTCGGGACTTAGAAATGGCCTTCTTTATATATTTATAGACTTCACGTGCCTTTACTAGTTTGAAATGGAAGGGTGGTTTGGTTGGAGAGGCAGTAGTAGAAGTAGAAATTGGAGGGTCAGCATCAGTGAAGAAATCAGGTGAGAGGACACCACTAATGTCCATGAAGGTATCATTTAGGGTGTTTGCAATGATCTCTGGGTCTAATGTAATGGTTCCATCCACATTCATTATTGTAGGAGAGGATTTGGACTGCTGACCCATGATATTTCTTATGTTGTCCCAGAAGGATTTCCCTTCACCCCAGGAGTTGGAGGGCATTCTTGAGTAAGACTCTTCATCAAGTGGATCTGTTTAGTACAGTGGTTGCGAGCCTGTTTATATTTTTGGATGTCCGACAGAGTGCCAGTAGCTCTTGCAGTGGCCCAGAGGTGATCCCTACTTTTGAGTCGTGCCAATAGCTTTGCTGTGAACCAGGGATTTGTGAGTGCTTTGATTTTGCGCTTTTTTACTGGTGCATAGGTGTCACAGGCAGTGTTGAAAGTAGTAATAAAGTAATCAAGGGCTAGGTCAACATCTTAAGTTTTGTAAATCAAGGACCAGTCTATCTGCCTAAGACAGGTCTTGAGATGAGTAAGGTTGCCATAAGGTAGGACTCTGCTATAGATGGTTTTTGGAGGCGGCTTATGAAACTTGTTTGTCCAGGTACATATTATAGGAGAGTGATCACTGAGCGAGTCAGGGAGAACACTTAAATTGGTTATAATGGGGGTGGCTGGTAAGGATCCAGTCAATGAGGGTGCTGGTCCCTGATTTGTAGTTTTTCCTGGTAGGGGAGTATACCACTTGTGTTAAATTTGCTGCTAGGATAGCATCTTTGTTTGACCCTGCATCAGGAGCAAGCCAATTTATATTAAAGTCCCCAAGGAAAAGGAGTTCGATGTCAGAAGGTTGTGTACTTACGAACTCGAGGACAACCTGTAGGTTAGAACGTTGCTGGCGGAAATCCGCTTTGGTAGCTGACCATCTTATTTTGTTAGAGCATTATGAACTCTTATCAAGTTCAAGTTCAAGTTTATTGCAGGAAAGACTCCGTTGAGCAAGCTCATTCACAAGGAGGTCTTGAGGCACATACACATACAGTTCGCAATTACATAGACAGGAGATATAAAATGTAGAACAACAAAGAAAAAAAATATATATAATACAAGAGGTGTACACAGTAGAAGTCCTTATGCTATTTATGCAGTACATTTCAGCTTTAACCTTGCCCTAAATTATGCAACACATTTCAGCTTAATAAGTAGAGGGCCAGTTGGTACCTAGGAAGTTGACTTGGCGTTAGGGGCCTAGTAGCACCTACATATGTCTTTTAATTTAGAGATAGCTAGTGTTTTGTAGGAGTTAATTGATACGATGCTGGTTAGCTTCAGCATGGCTTGCAGTTGGTTCCAAATGTTTGGGAGGACATATGAGACAGCTCTTTGGCCAGCTGTGGTACGTGTCCTGGGAACATCTAGTAGGATAAGGTCGGATTTCCTTAGGGAGTAGGTGCTATGTGAGATGTGTATGAGAGACGTTAAATAGACAAGCAGTTTGTGGAGTAGTAATTTGAGGGTCCAAATGCCAGCATGCAGGAGACATCTGGTGGCAAGAGAGGTCTATCAATCAGCGATCTCCTGTAAGAAGGCAGAATTCCTGTCCAGGGAAATCGCTGTTGCTAGGAATTGACCGGCTCACCTCTTCCAAACTTTGCAGTGGTTGTGCAACCCAACATGTCTGCAGCTCCTTCAAGCTTTTTCACAGATAGAGTGTGATGACATTGCTCAATTCTTTGCATATAAGGTGGCAGACATCAGGCAGGAGATCCATCCGTTCCGTTCTATGGGTGTTGCGGTTGGTCAGCGCTTGGTCCCTATGCCCAGTGTTTCCTGGAGTACCTTTAACCTGCTGGAGTTCGTTAACATTATGAGGATTGCCCAGGGGATGTGCCCCATGTGCTGTAGTTTAGACCCGGGCCCTACTTTCCTAATTTTGGGTTGTAGTGATATCTTCGGCCCAGTCTTAGCTCAGATTGTCCGGTGCTCCTGGGAAATGGGTGACTTTCCAAGCTCCCTGAAGGAGGTGGTGGTGATACCTCTTCTGAAGAAAGCTTCTTTGGATCCAGAGATTTGAGCGAACTACAGACCTATCTCGAACCTTTCTTTTGTGGGAAAGGTTATCGAGACAGTGGTGGCAACTCAACTGGAGAACCATTTAACCATCCATAACTTATACAAACCTCTCCAATCGGGTTTTCGTAAGAGGCATAGCACTGAGACTGCTCTGGTTCGGGTGCTCAATGATCTCCTGATGGCGAGAGATCGGAGAAACCATTCCATCTTGGTACTCCTTGATCTCTCCTCAGTTTTTGACACTGTGTACCATGGGGTCCTGCTCTAGAGCCTGAGGTCCATCTATGGGCTGACTGGAACAGTGCTCAGATGGTTTTCATCCTTCCTCACTGGCAGAACTCGGAGAGTTGTTTCGGGTATATTTTCTTCCGAGTCTTTTTCTCTGCCTTGTGGGGTGCCCCAGGGCTCGGTGCTGTCCCCCATGTTGTTTGCAATATATATGCTGCCCCTTGGAGACACTGTAAGATGGTACAGGCTGAGGTTTCACTGCTATGCTGATGATACCCAGCTCTACCTGTCTTTTGCCCCAACCAGGTTTGTGCTGTCTCGGTATTTAACAGCTGCCTCGTTGAAATCCAAGATTGCATGAATTCTAGCAGGTTAAAGTTGAACGCAGGAAAGACTGAGGTTTTGGTGGTGGACGTGGGTCACAGGACAGAGGGACTGAGTACTGATTTGCCCTCTGGTTTATTTTTTGGGGGGCGCTCAGATCCTTACCTTTCAACGGGTGCGTGACCTGGGAGTGATACTTGACGATGGGCTGACCCTTCATCATCAGGTATCAGCAGTCATCAAGTTAGCCTTTTACCATCTTAGAAACATTGCCAGGATCAAGTACCTCACTCCATCCAGTGACTTGCCCGTTTTGGTACATGCCTTTGTGATCTCATGCCTTGACTATTGTAACTCCCTTTACTTAGGGCTTCCTGGGGTTGATATCCGCCATTTGCAGCTAGTGCAGAACGCAGCTGCGCATTTATTGACTGGGGTATCAAGGAGATCTGATATTACCCCAGTGTTGTGCGAGCTGCACTGGCTGTCGGTTCAGTGACGGATCACCTTTAAGGTATGCTTATTAACCTACAACGCCCTACACAGACTGGGTCATGACTACATGAAAGAGCTTCTGATTTCTTACACCCCTGTATGACAGCTCCGCTTGGCTGACTAGGGGTTGCTGGAGATTCCGAGGGTTAGTTTAAAAGTCATCTGGGGCTCGGGCTTTTATGTTTGTTGCTCAAGCCCTCTGGAACTCTTTACCATGTCAGCTACGGCAGTGCAGGACAATGGGGAGTTTCAAGCAGGCACTGAAGATGTTTCAATGGAACAAAGCTTTTTCTGATTTCCTATGATCTTATCCATATATTGTTTTATTGAATTTGTATGTATTTGTGAAGTGCCTTGACATTTTGAAAGGAGTTATATTAAATAAAGACATTATTATTATTATTACATCAATCACTACCCTCACCTTTTGTCCTTCTGTTGCTGATGCTCTCTTACCTTTTCTTTTTCAGTTGGTAACTCTCTCATTCACCTCCTGTTTTGCCCTCTAGGCACTTGCTGACATGAGCCTCTCCATTACCTCTTGGCTTACCTTCAGCTTCCCTCTGTCCCTTATCCTCCTTTATCCAGCCTCACTCCTCCTCCTGCAAGCTCAGAATCCTTTACATGCTCAGTACTACCCCTTTCCTTGCTACCACCATCCCTACTGTGTTTCCTTGACTCCCTTCACTTCTGTTTTCCCCCTTTTCCTGGGCAATGCCTGTTGCTCCCCCAGGACTATTTAGTAGTCTCTCCCCAAGTTTGTCTGATAGAGGACTGCACCTGTTAGATACTGTAATACCCTTCTAATCTTGCAGTTCACTTCCCCCTAGTGCTGAGTTATGCAGCCTTCCTTGAAGCACCTTTCCTTGAGTCTTTACTTCTTGCCAGGCTTCTCTCCCCTCACCTACTGATCCTAGACCCTTTCCTCCCCGTATAATCATAATCCTGCCCTATGTCACCTTGTTCACAGGCAGTCCTTTTGCACTGCCTTTATTTGCGCTCACCCACACCCCCGCCTTCCATACACTAACAATTTCCTCCCTCAGCAAGTTGATCTCCACCTCCACTTACACCACTCTAATACATATCAGGCAGCACCCCATCCTCCACAGCATCCATAAACACCACTGACCCACATCTGTTGCACCCCGCTATCCTGCCCATGACCCTCCAGCCCCCTCTTCATTAAAGAATACCCCTGTCCCTGTCTTCTGGTAACCCCCTCCATCATCCTGCCTTACTCCAGTGCCATCCTCCTCCTACATCAAAACTCATGTCCCTCCCCTCTCCACCTTCCTGAGTAACTCATTTGGCTGAAACTTCAAGACTTCACCATCCACATCCCAGGAAAAAAATAAGCAGTAGCAGTTAGGATCTGTCAGGCACTGACACTGGATCAACCAGGAGCATCTGCTGGTTTCAGTCACTGCTCTGCAGCAAACATGTTAGCATTGTCCAGGGACCAAGTCATGCATTGGGGACCACAGCCTCTATGTACACAGATGTATGAATCTCATTAGGTCACAAGAGAAAGAGGACAGTCAGCAGGGAGTGGCATCACACCAGGGCAGAGATTGGTACATTGCACCATATCACGAAAATGAGAATTACCAATGGTAAGCATCGCTCCATGTCCTGAGGCATACATTTGTGCATAACCCCAGGAATATAACACCCTTGTCAATTGACCAGTGCCCACATTTCATTGACAAGTGGCCATTATATTACTAAACATACATTGAAAAGTATAAGCACATACACTATAATGGAGTGCACCCACATGCTGTCACTGGCATATCGTTATCACATCCCTGAGCACGGGGGTGCAGTTCAGCAAGGGGGAGAAGAAAAAAACAGTTTTAGGAGCAGAGCATCGGCGGGTGATCCTCTGGCAGTAAGGCACCCATATGTGTGGTGGATGGGCTCATCTAGGTGAGCCTCTTTCACTGAAAAAAGTGGGGAAGCCATGGAGATGCTCCTTATACAGATGTCACCCCAGCACCCACAGCATGTAAACATTAGGAGACTGTGCAGCTCTTAAAGCGCAGTACCATGAAAGGAGTACAAAGCTCAAAAAGGGGACACAATTCTCAGTCGGGAAGGTATGCGAATGAAGAACAAAAACACGACAGATAACAACTTATTTTTTTCACTTAGACTACAGCGAGTTCAATGGCCAATAACCCAAGAACAGGCAAAAGCTGAACATAAAAAGCTTATGATACATTTTGTCACCTGTGGAATATAGAGTATAGGATAAGGAGTACCCCATAGGCACTCCCCCTCCATATACCACAACGGTAGGAAAATTCCAAAATAGGATTCATAACAGAGTTTATTGTAGTCTCCAAACGAGGTGCTCAGCTTTTCACATAACCACTTAAATCCACTGTTTATCATTTATACTGCTTCACAGATTAAGACATAGTAGCTTTGATGTTTGACAGTGCTTACTTACACTAGATATTATGAGTACCTACAAGACATAAATTGCAGGCTGCCAGCCCAGTGGCGCTGAGGGTTGAGGTGCTGGATGCCACACCTCATGCCACGCTGGTGAACCGGGTTCGGGAACGAGCCCGGGCCATCAGGGGATGGCAGGGGAGGGAGAGGATTGAGCGTCCGGAGGACAGCTCTCCTTTCCCGGGAGGGAGAGGGACACACACTCGGCACCTGTCTGGCCTCTGGTGGAAGCCAGGGGAATAGCAAGTGTATGAGCGTACAGAGGGAATTGGGAGTGGGGGGACGTCAGCGGTGATGCCGCGATGTCAGGGCATGTACCACACCCACAGAAAAATGGAAAAACACCCTGCAGCACTCCTGGTAGATGGAGTACCAGGCCCTGATCTCCAGTGCCCCTGCCTGACCTGGGTACCAGCATCCCGACAAAATCAAAAAGGACTTCAGGGGTGGCCCAGCCCCGTGCCTACCTGGGGGATATAGCCATGGCTACATGGGAGATGGACTGCACCAGGGCTCCAGGCAAGAGGGCGGACACTAGAAGGCCATAGGTGTCTCCTGAAGAGTGGGAACGCTGTGGGCAGGGAGAGAATAAAGAACAAGTAAAAAAAAAAAAGACATAAAGTGCATGCCACACAAGTTCACTTACAGTAAATACAGGGCAAAATAATATAAGATACATGATATCTACAGTATATAAACAGTAACCTTACCCTACTCACATAGCAATAAGAGAACACTTAATACCTTCATCATCAAAGAAAACATTTTAAGCATTAATTGGACACAGAGTGAGGTGTCAGGATATCCTTTATTGTTTTGATGAGCAGCACTACAAGACTGGCGCGCACACATGCACACAAAAGAATCAATGGTTTTAAGTCATAATACACCGTGCAAACACTAAGGCATGCTGTCATGTGTCATTTGTCATGTAAAATAGCAAGAATAACACTGTCTCATGAAATAAAATTTAAAATAATCAACAGAACAGCATGCTGGTCGACTCCCTTGGGACAAGATATTTTTTTTTTCATAGATTCATAGAAGTGTGACGGCAGAAAAGGACTGAAAAGACCCACCAAGTCTGCCCGTTTGTCCAGCTATCTGCTTGGACATGCGCCACCCCCACCCTTAACACTCCTCTGTGATTGTCACGTGCCATTTTGAATCCCTCCAATGTTTCTTCTCCAATGACTGCCTCCAGAAGTCTGTTCCACCTTTCCACCACTCCCTCTGTGAAATAGTATTTCCTAATGTTACCCCTGAACTACCCCCACCCCCACCTGCAGGCCATGTCCCCTCATCCTCTGATTACCTTTCATCTGGAAGATACTTTCCACTGGCACCCTGTTTATACCCTTTAGGTACTTGAAGGTCTCAATCATGTCCCCCCTCTCCCTCCTCTGCTCCAGGGAGTACATGTTCAGATACCTCAACCTTTTTTCATAAGATAGGCGGCTTAACCCTTTTACCATCTTTGTCACTCTCCTCTGAACCGTCTGCAGCCTCCCCACATCCTTTTTGAGGTATGGCCTCCAGAACTGGACTCCATACTCCAAATGTGGTCTAACCAGATGGGTGTACAAGAGTAGTATGACCTCCCTGTTTCTACTGGTAATCCCCTTCCTATGCATCCCAGCATTCCACTCCCCCTAGCCACTGCCCTCCCACACTGCCTTTACACATTCAGGTCCCCTGATATAATGATGCCTAGGTCCCTTTCTTGTTCCATTACCTCCAGATCTCTGCCCCACATACAGTACCCTGCCCTCTGATTCCAATAGCCAAGATGCATGAATCAACACTTTTCTGTACTGAATGCAAGCTGACACCTCTTTGACCATGCCTCAAGCCTCCACAACTCTCTCTCTCTGCATTTTTTTTACCCCTTCCTGCGTGTCCACCCTATTGCACATTTTGATATCATCCACAAACAGACTCACACCTCCCTCAAGGCCCTCCACAATGTCCCCTACAAATATATTGAATAGTAAGGGCCCCAGCACTGATCCCTGAGGGACCCCGCTTGTGACCTTGCCCTCTCTGGATGCCACCCCATTTATTATGACCCTCTGCCTCTTGTCCCACAGCCAGTTTCCTACCCATTTAAGTACCCTCTGCCCCAGCTCCAGAACTGACATTTTACACAGTGGTCTCCCGTGGGGCAAGGAGTCAAATGCCTTCCTGAAATCCAAACAAGTCACATCTACTGCCCACCACTGATCCAGTTCCTTGGTGAGCCCATCAAAAAACTCTATCAAATATGTTTCACAGGATCTCCCTCTAGTAAAACCATGTTGCCTTGGATTCATCAGGCCGCTTTCCTCCAGGTAGCTGGTGATCCTGTCTTTTATTAGTTTGTCCATGAGCTTGCCTGCCACTGATGTCAAGCTCATGGGCCTGTGGTTTCCTACTGCCTCCCTTCCTCCCCCTTATTCAGCGGGACCACATTTGCCTGCCTCCAGTCTTCCGGCACCACCCCAGTCTCCAGGGACCGACTGAAGAGTGCAGTTAGTGGTACTGCCAGTATCTCCTTTAGTTCCCTTAACGCCCTTGGGTGCACCCCATCCAGCCCCATTGCCTTGTCTAACTTCACGCAGCCTAGTTCCCCCAACAGTTCCTCCAAGAGAAAAGGTCTCATCTCCACTTCCCCTTCCCCTGCCATTTCTTTTCCTGCTTTGATGCCTTCATTTTCTTCCTCCCTATTGAACACTGAGCAAAAATAGCTGTTTAGCGGGTCCACTTTCTCTCTGTTCCCTTGTAGCATCTCACCCTTGTTTATTTTTAGCTGGAGTATTCCCTGCCTAGTCTTCCTCTTTTCACTTACATACCGAAGGAAAGTGTTATACCCCTTTTTCTCCCCTTTAGCTATTCGCTCCTCTGTCTGTGCCTTTGCCCTCCTTACCTGTACCCCGGCTTCTCTCTGGCTCACCTGGTATTTTTGACAGTCTACTTCCAATTGTGTTTCCTTGAACTTCCTGAAGGCTTTCCTTTTTGTCTTTACCTTTTTCACTAGTTCCCTAGTATACCACAGAGGTTTTCTCCTCCTCTTATTTTTACTTGCTCTCTTGGCACTGATGTCTATGGCCTCTACAATAGCTTATTTTATCCTCACCCACATTACCTCTACCTCTGTCATATTCTCCATGCCTTCCAAAGGCCTCTGCACTATTTCCCACATTTCCCCGAAGTTTGCCCTCTTGAAATCCAGCACCTTCAACCTAGACCGGTGAACCTCTGCAGTGTTCCTTATTCTAAACCTGACCATGTTGTGGTCACGCCTACCAAGATGTTCCCCCACCAATACATTTCCTACCTTCTACCCATTTGTCAGGACTAGATCAAGAGTAGCTCCTGCCCTAGTTGGCTCCCTGACCAGTTGATTTAGGAGGGCCAATTGCAGGGAGTACAATATTTCTCTGCTGCTGGTTGAAGCCAGCCGAAAGGGTGCTCAAGTCTACATCCGGTAGGTTCAGGTCCCACATCAGCACCACTTCACCCCTTGCCGCCATTCTCACGAACTCGTCAGCCATGCTGCTATCCACCAATTCCTGCTGTGCCGGGGGCCTGTAAACCACCCCCATACACACTGTCTCCCCCTTCCCAACCAACGAGACCCAGAGTCCTTCTGCCTCTCCACACTTACCCTGCATTTCTAATGCTGATACTGTTCTTTACATAGAGTGCACCCCCCCCTCTCTTTTCCACCCTGTCCCTTCTGAACAATCTGTACCCTGGCATCTCTATTTACCATCCCTGTTCCTGGTGGCACCATGTTTCTTTTACCCCCATGATCTCAAGGCACTCCTGAACCATTTTTGCTGTTAGATCTGGGATCTTTCTCCCCAGACTTCTGGTGTTTGCACACATGACCCTCCACCCCCTTCTTTCCTCCTGTCCTATATGTTTTGCCCTCTTACCCTCTGTCTGTGTGGGTAGGGCTTTTTGCTCTTCCCCTGCCTCTTGCTTCATCAACAGGGCTTCCCCCCGCACCCCTTTACTTTAAATGGCAGCTTCTGTCAACATAATCGTCCAGTTTGCATTTAAGCACTGCTTTCCCCTCCTCATTTAGGTGCAGCCTATCCGGTACGTGAAGGCTCTTGTCGCCCCATGTTGAACCCCAATCTCCTATCACACCATACCCCTTCTGGGCACACCAACCTGCAAGTCAACTATTGAACACCTCTATACTTTGCCTCACCTATGTGCTGGCCCATGGTACTGGATAAACATCAGAGGAGGACAGGGATTTAAAGTGCAAGCAGCTGCAGAACCTAGCCAGTGCCATAAACCTTGCCTGTACCTCCATCACACTACTCCTTGAAAGGTCATTTGTGCCTAGGTGCAAGATCAAATGAGTTTTCTCATCAATTTCCCTCCCGCTCAAGGGAATCCAATGTATGACTTTGGCTGTCATCATACCTGGCAGGCACGCCACCCATGTTTTATCCCCTCTCTCACCTTCTCCCCCATGTAACTCCTTTCATAATAGAGTCACCCACTATTAAGACTCTATCCCCTTTTTCCTCCGGGCACCCCTCGCTGCTGCTGTTCTTCTCATTCCCAGTTTTTTACCATCCTTTCCCTTGCTATCTCCCCCCTGAAACTTCCTGAGCCCTCTTCCCCCCATCCGCCCCTGCTCACTTCCCTGTGCCCCTTTCTGGTTCTCTGGTTCCTTTGTGCAGCTCTTTTCCTCTTCTGAATCTTCACGATACTCCCTTTCCCCATCCTACTCATCTCCCTGACCCCAATCACAGTTTTCTGGCTCTTCTATGGTGCTACCCACCCTTGTGCCTTGCTCCATTTTATCACTCCCCCCAAAAGCTTTCCCTTCTGTTCCTTGTACTCCGAGCTTCATTTCTGGGCAATGCTCCATTTCCCTTCCTGCCAAAGCCCCCGTCCCCAGCGTCCCTGCTTCCTGCCTGGATTGATCTCACACAGTTTCCTCATCTCCCTATCTTTGCTCTTCCTGCACAGACGTTCCAGGTCACAATCTTGCAGCCCCAATCTGTGTCTTCTTGCGGAGTCCTGATCCAGGGCACCCACTCCCCCCTGCTACCCTTGAACCTCTTCCAGTCCTATCCCTCTCTCGGGACTTCCTTGACACCCCCCTCCCCCCTGCCGGGTTATATGGGCAGTCCTGCATTCTGGGACCCTCCTGCCAGGATGCCCCAGCTCCCCCAGAGTACCTACATTTCCTCTTCTTGTGCCTGAGGGTTCAGCACCTGGTGCATTTTTGTAGGCAACCCCGTGACCCCTCCTTTTCCACTCCCCTAGCTGTCTCCAAAATTCCTTCCACTTCCTCGATGAGCTTTGCCATCCAGTGGCACACTGAGAAACCCCCAAATTTCCAAGCCCAGTGTAGTACCATGGTCACCCCACACCCTGTGCACCCAACCACCTGCCCAAAGATACCAGCTCTAGTGACTTGAGGGCCCTTCCACATCCTATCATGCATCTTTGGTCAAGCACCCCACTTTTCTTTCAATAACACTTTTGTAGCAAATACACCATACAATACATACTTTTCCTTTCTCCCAGCTTTCACAGACAAGGTTCCCGAATGATCCCTGCTTCAGTGCCTTCCCTGATCAGGCCAACCCAGTTTTGCCTGCACCCCTAGTTACAGTGCCCAAACCAAAGATTTGCACCACAGGCCGGCCCGGTGGCACTGAGGTTGAGGCGCTGGGCATACACCTCGCTCCACGCCCCGGCGGCCGGTTGAGGCGGACTCGGGTAGATCAGTGGGGGTCGGCCGGGGAGACAGGCTTGGCGTCCGGACGACAGCTCGCCTGCTCGGGAGGGATCCGGCCGATGCCCGACCACATGACCCGGCCCGGAGGCTTGGGGAACTGCAAACCCACTAGGGATGGCTGGCCATTGAAGCAGCAGACGTCGGCGTGCGCGTCATGGACGTCAGGAGGTCGTCGGCTGCTCGGGTAGGGAGAAGAACAAGGAAAAGAGCCTGCCTCATCCGGGAAGATGGGAGGACCTTGGATGTGCCCATGATGTGCCCGTGCCCGCCCAGCAGACCGCGAGACCGGCGAAAATGTAAGTTCGAGGGTTAGAACCCCACCTCGTCCCGCCCGGAAAGCTGCTGCCATGGGGATCTGTGGGTCCGTGTGGGCAGGGTTCCGGCAGGTGGATGTCTGGGGTTGTCACTGAAGGGTCGGAGGAGGCAGGCTGTGAGGAGGATAAAGAGAATTTCAAAAAAAAAAAAAAAAAGATTTGCACCACAGTAGCCAGTGAGCCCGCACCAATGATCTGCACCACAGCCACCACACACCCTGCCAGAGCTGCCCCAGCAACATGTACACTTGCTTGATCTGTAAATATTCTTTAAAATCCTCTAAAGTCAGGCCACTCCTCCCCCTTGGCCTCACCCCCACCATCTTTTTAATAGAGATCAGGGCCGGGGTGGGTGGTGTTGGAAGAAATTACAGCTCCTCTTGTGTCTGCTTTACAAAACTGCGGCTGGACCTATCCTTTATAGCCCAGCCGCGAGTCAAATCTTCGTGCACTGGCTCCTGATTGGCCTTCCACTTCTCCTTTTACTTATGGCCTGCCACTGACTGCAGCCACTGGGAAAGTCCGCTCTTCTGCCTCTGCTGCTGCCGATGCAGCACTGGCTCCTCCCCCCTCAAACGCACTCCTATAATATATGATATGATGTTCTCACTGTTTATTCCATACTTGGTAAACTGTATGGCAATTTCATCATTCAATGGTTATATCTGAATGTATGCACCTTTTTAGATTCAAAATTAAAATGTTTAAGTGTGACCTCAGATAGGTGATGCTGTGAACTGTGAACAAAGCTAATCTTAAATACCCCAGGAAATAATATAACCAAAATGAGTTTGCATTGAAAAATATCTAGTCACTATTAAAGTATATTGCATGCTATACAAATTAAATAAGCATTTCATTGCAGCATATATTGCACAATGCCCTTTCATTTTCATTAAACATAAGCAGACCTACAATGACTAAAGTGCTTTTTATCAGCCATGCACAATAAGCATTCCATAGATAGGCATTTACAGGTTTTGTTTCAAAACTTATGCCTCACAGGTTTTGTTTAAAAAAATATGCCTCACTTGCAGGGCTTCCAGAATTCAAAAAAGTAATAAGCATTCCATACCAGCATATTGCACAGTGCCCTTTAATTTCCATCACACATAAGCAGACCAACAATTACAAAAGTGCCTTTATTATCCGAGCCCAATAAGCATGTAAAATGGGCATTTACAGGTTTTTGTTTTACAAGTTATGCCAATTACAAAAGTGCCTTTATCAACCATGCCCAATAAGCATGTAAAATGGGCATTTACAGGTTTTGTTATAAAGCTCATTTGCAGGGTTTCCCGAATTCGAGGACTTCTAACACACCGCCTGCCATAATTTTCTTTTCCCTCGACTAAGCCATCAGAATTTTCTACTCTCCCATTGTTCCACCGCACATGTGTGATTTAATACGACAAAGACTTCAAGTAGGTAGCAAATTCTGACGGGTAGCAGATTCTGACACTACACCGGTCCAGCTGGACTGGATGCACCTTGTGCAATTGTTGGGGACAGTAAAACCAGAATAGAATGGTAAAATACAGACAGGTGGTCCGGTCGGACTAGATGGACGAGGTTCAGTTTGTGCTAATATTGCTGGTTCAGCAACTCTGGATGGACCAGTCTGGATTTTACCTACATGGTCTGGTCCCAGCAGTCCAGGTTTCACCTACCTTTCAGCTGTGGTCCTAGTGGTCCAGTTTTCAACTAATCCAGGGCAGAGGTGAAACCCACACCACCGGGACCTGAACAAACCAGATAGGTTGGTGAAACCCCATTGGCTGTGATGGGACTGGGCCACATTGGCGTAACCTCTCAACAAATTGGGATTTACTGACCAGATTGTAACCCTCATGGTCAGCACACCACACTGCCTCATGGCAACTTGTACGTATTAAGTGCCTTGTACATTGTTATTTTTGCCTTCTCTCTGTAACTAATTCCGGGTACCGCCCCTGAAAAAGGGACCTCCAGGGCTCAGTGGGCCTACCCGGTTATCAAAATTGAATAAATAAATAAAAATAATGTATTCTTGGGCTCTTTAATGCCCACTGTCAGGCTGCCGTCCTGTTTTAAGTAGTTATATCTATGTGTGTGAGAGTGCCCTAGTGAGCCTCCATGCCTGTCTCTTTAAAAGCATAGTTAATCTGTGTTTGGAAATTAGTCTGGGCTGGGTCCGAGTGATTTAAGGCTTGTGACCAGCCAGACAGTGTGCTATTCTGCTCTATTCTGCAGTCACTACTTGCGAAGGGGGAGATTTCATAGGAACTGTTATTGTTTACTGTTTATATGCTGTTTTAGTAAAGATAGAGAAGTTTGTCTAACCTGCTTTAATTGCAGCTCGAACATTTGGATGGGAGCCACCATGTTAGGTCCTGGACTTCCAGTAATTGGATGAAAAGAACCACTGGGGCTCTAAAATGGAGCTTGTCCCCAGGGCTCTTGTGGAAAGGAAATTCTGTAGTTTTAAGTGTTGGCGCCTAAATGGACCTGAAGGAGGAGCCCTTACTGTTACTGAGAGTTCCCACAGCCAACCAAACCTTTTGAATTACACAGGAAATGCCTGGAACTGCCTGAAGCAGTGGATCAGTTAGAGTTGGAAGTGGAGAAGTGAATAGCTTGAGCTTTCGAGCAGCTGCTCCCTGAAGGAGCGTAGGGGAATCAGCCGGAAGAGGCTTAGCTAACCTTCCTGCCATGTTCTTCTGCAATCGCACTGCTTACTGCAGAAGTCGGACCTGTCCAGTTTCCAGCCTTAGAACTGCAACAGAAGAAAGAAGAAGTTTGTTAGTGCGACTGGTGGTTTGGACCGAAGACTTGCTACTGAAGCGATCGGCCCAGCCATTGAGAGCGTTAGACTGGGATTTAAAGGTCTGTGCAGTGCAGCTGTCAATTTGTAACCGGACTGAATCTGAACTGTTGTTTAAAGAGTTTAGTGATTTAAATGTGCTGAATGTGTTTCGTGGGTCACGATATGGTTCCCCATGGTAGAATCTGTTACTCCAGCTGGTGGCTTCACCAGCAGAAGAGCACAAACTTTTCCAGGACTGTTCATCCTGCCTGGGCCCTGTCATCCCAGCCAAGGCTGCTACTCGTGCCTCAGAGACCTTCTCCGCAAAAGACCAGCCTGGGGATTTGGCCCCCTGCCCAACACCATCGAACAGGTAGTGAACACCTGGAGGTGAGTCGTGATGGCTTTGCTTCCCCTGGCCTCCCTGATCATCACCACAAGGTCTACATCTCACCTGTCATGCATCCAGGCCCTGGTAGTGTGAGTACACATCAGGGTAGCTCCCTGCAATGAAAGCAAAATATCATTGTGGTACCGTCAAATTGTTCTTTTACTGGGTTCTTGCAACAGACTGAGCCATCCAGCTTGGATTACTAATAAATGGGTTGTGTGCATGCTTAACTGTTCTTCTTTCATTAAAGGCTCCAACATCAGCTGCAATGCCGGCCACCCCAGGCATCGCTTCAGGTTTGCCTGCATGACATACTGGGTACCCAGGGTTGTTGAACTGTCAGGTTGGGACTTAAAGCGCATGCCAGAGAATCCTGATTTAAATCAGAGTGCTAATCGTTCTGCTAGTTTCATGCCCCTCCCTTGTTTACTGCCCCCAAATAAATCTGATTGTCTTTTTCACGTTTAACCTGGCTAGTGTGCATATTATTAGTTGGGTTACAGTGTTAAGGATGTATTATTGCATTGCTGATCTTATTTTATTTTTATTTTAGTCTTTGGTAACTGGGTAAGGCCCACTAGGCACAAGTGCCTGTTTTCAGGGGCGACCTGGGAGCACTGGGCAGTTAAGTGACTTGCTCAGAGTCACACAGTATGCAAGTGGAGGTTGTGAGAATCAAACTCAGGCCTTGTCTGCTGGATGTATCAAGCTCATTCACACCTTGTTCCTCTAACCTCTAGGCTATACTGCCAGCCCATTTTCCAGGGGGTCTCCAGGTCAGTTGCCGCAGATCCAGCCCTGGTGATAAGTGAAATGGGCATGAGCACATTATTACTGCTGTCTACTGAATGTGAATGTACCATTGTATTATTACTTGGGCCACTAGAAGGGTTGGTGGGTGGTTATAGCATCCCAGAGGGCTATACCAGAGCAATTAAGCTATCCCAATACCATTCCTCTGGGTGGAGGCAACAGATTACAGAACTCAGGCCCCTCAACCTGTGTATTGCCATACAGGCAGGGGTGGTAGCCCTTAGAATCGTGCCGCCTAGGGGTTACATCTTGGAGGCACCGCTGGGATTAGCACCCCCTAGTGGCCAAAAGTAAAAATTTCAGCAAAGTGTAAAATTGGAACAGGAGTCGAACTAGAGGTGCTTGCTATGCCCAAATGGAAAATTTCCCCCCATAAGCTGGTCATGCACCGCATGATGGGGTGGAGCAAGACCGAGGGGGTCAACTCCTGCCACACCTCACTACTACTTGATATCCCTGCGGGGACAACTAATGAAACTATCGAAGAACTTGTGGGAAAGGTTAAGTGTCTGGGGAAGGTTGAAATACAGGGGTGGTACTCAGAGCTATTTGCTCAGACCTTGATGGCCCACCTTTCTTGTACCCTCCCCATAGACCCTGAGATGGTACCCCCTGTCATTCTGCCGGAAGAATCCCAGAAGGGGCGGAGAGTTATTCATTTACATAGTGACCCATCTTCCCTTGGGGAGGGTCCCCTATGGTGGAGGGGTTTAAGGACAAATTATTGAGACTCCTAGCTGCTGAAGGGCAGATAGTTAAGGATTTGTGAAAGACTTTGGAGGATTCAGAGGAGACCACTCCCTTACAACCTTCTCTGGCATCTCCGGCCACCCCCAAGGCATCCCCTATTGTAACGTCCAACATTGTGATACCCTCTGTACATCTGGACTCCTATTGCAGGCTCAGACTATTCTCTGGTGCAGTTCCTGTGCCAATGGGGGAGGATGACTTGGAAACTTGAAGGGACTATGCTTCTCCCCTGGTCAAAGAGTGGCAGTGCTCTGAAGGAGAGAAGCGCAAAAGACTTATAGAAAGATTGAGAGATCCTGCACTGGAAGCTATGCAATTCCTTTGATCCACAAACCCAGAGGCCACTACAGCTGAGTACCTAGCACCTCTAGAAGGGGTGTTCGGCAGCACAGAGTCTGGGGAGGATTTAATGTGGAAGTTCAAGTCTGCTAAATAGTGGAAAAATGAGAAGTCTGCTTTTGTCACCCGAATTGAATGAGCACTGCAGTGAGTGCTTCGAAAAGGGGGTGTCTCAGCTAGTGAACTTAATCGTGTCATGCTGGAGTACATTCTCAAATCTGCCCATTATTCAAGTGTGCTTATGTTAAAGTTGAAGTTTCAGGACAGGAAAGCTACCCCCCCCTCCGATTGTTGTTGGCTAATGAAGGAGATCCGGGAGGCTGAGAACGATGAGAATGGTTGGGAACCATATGCCAGAGTTGCACACACTGCCCCGAGCTCCTGACCTGATGATAAAGTGGAAGCCCTTGAGACACAATAGGTCCAAGAGCTGCTGAAAGAGCTTAAAGAGATGCGAGTCAGCCAACAAGCTGAGGCCATCAGAAACTCTAGTTTTTATCCTCCTAAGACTGAGACTGGCAGTGAGACCCCACCCATGGTTGTGGGGGCCCATGTCCTTGCCACTGAACCTCGAGCTGAATCCAAACTGGTGGAAGAAATGAGAGAACTATGAACTTTGGTGGGGGACCTCATACATGCTACCTGAACCTCTGCCCCTGGCAGAGAAAGGGAGCCTGAGCTAAAACCAAAAGAGGACACTAGAACTCCCACCTCTGACCGTTACAAATTTCATGAAGAACTGAACTGCCCTAGTGATTTTAGAGAAAAGGTGTTCTGTTATAGGTGAGGAGAAGACAGGCATACCCAATGAAGTTGCAATTCTACCAAGCTGCTTAATCTGGTTTGGCAGAGCAATATAAAACCCCAGCTAGGCCCACACCATGACTTTCACAACTGACGTAGGCCTGTCTGCACAACAGACTTCCCAGGATTGGTCCAAAATGGTTGGCCCTTCCATGGAGACTACAGTGACTGTTAATGGCATCTCCACTCGAGCTGTGCTAGACAGTGGCTCGCAGGTCACCATTGTACTTAAAGACTGGTATGACCAATACCTATCTGATCTCCCGCTCCTACCCCAGAGGAACTGCATGTGTGGGGGTTGAGCGACAAATATTATCCTTATCCAGGGTATGTATAACTTTTTTTATCTTCTCCTACTGCCTTTGCTGGGTTGGATGAACAAGTGGAGACACTAGTCCTGGTGTGTCTGCCTAAGGGGATCTATGATGATATCCCTTTGCTGATCGGAACCAATGCTCATATGTTTGGCAGGCTAGCCCAGCTATGTCAAGAGAAACAAGGCAAGATAAAGGGAAGGCACTAAACATTCCGGCCATTGTGTGCAGAGCATATGACTTACTGATTCAAAACAAAGAGGCAGAGAAAGATGAACTAGTAGGAGTGGTATGGAAGAAGGATCTGGAATCCCTTGTGTTGCCCTCCGATGTCCAGTGTACAATCAGTGGCAAAGTGAGAATTAAAAAAGATGTCAAAAATAGGATCCTCATGTTGGATGCCCCAGAAGAAGGGAAGCTCCGTGATGGACTCTTGGTAAAGCCTAATATCCTACCAGCCTGGGCTCACGCCTATGCCTGATGAGTGGTGGTACAAGTCCAGAATATGTCCGACTGAGATATCAGAGTAAATTGAGGTTGCACCCTGACCACTGCATACTATGTAGACACGGATGTGTTGCCCAGCAAGAAACACACAGTAGAGACTGATGAGGTGACCCCTGGACTGTTTGATTTTGGAGAATCCCCCATCCCCAAAGAGTGGAGAATTAAAATCTGCTGGAAGCTGGCAAAGAAAAGCAAGGTGTTTTCATTGAAAGAGTGGTAAGTGGGATATGTCACTGGGGCTGAACATTACATAATGTTACAAGGTGAAAGGCCTTTCTGTGAGAGATCCTGGCGACTAGCCCCAGCAGACATTGATGACATTTGACGCCATCTCCAGGAGATGCTCACAGCTGGAATCGTACAGGAGTCCCGCAGTCCATTCGCTTCCCCTATTGAGGTGGTCCAGAAGAAAAATGGCTTGGTGAGGATATGTGTGGAATACTGGACTTTAAATAGAAGAACCATACCTGACCAGTACACTATGCCTCGCATTGAGGATGCCCTTGACTGTCTCACTGGGAGCCAGTGGTTCTCTGTGTCTGGATCGCCAAAGTGGGCATTACCAGATCCTGGTGGCCCCTGAAGATAGAGAAAAAACAGCATTTATCTACCCTTTGGGGTTTTATGAATTTGTGCATGCCTCAGGGTATTTCAGGAGCACCCGCCACTTTCCAGTAGCTGATGGAGCGAGCAGTGGGAGACATGAACTTATTAGAATGCCTCATCTACCTAGATGATGTCATTGTGTTTGGCCGCACTCTTGAGGAACATGAGACTCCTCTGTTTAAGGTTCTAGACCGATTGGAGGATTTTGGACTAAATTATCAATAGGCAAGTGTCAATTTTTCCAGAAGTCTGTAAAATATGTTGATCACATAGTGTCGGCTGAAGGATTCCAAACAGACCCAAGCAAAGTGGAGTCTTTGACAACCTGGCCCCAGCCTAATAATCTTAAAGAACTGCAAAGATTCTTGGGGTTCTGCAACTATTATTGCCGATTCATAAAAGATGACACTAAAGTCATCCGCCCTTTGCTCAATTTAACTCAGGGTTACCCACCTACAAACAAGAAATATAAGAGAAGCACTGTTAAAGAGCAGGAAAAGGTCTACTCTCGAACAAATTGGAACCAGGTGGACTCCCGAGTGTGAGGCGGCCTTCTATGATATTATTCACCAACTCACCCATGCACCTGTGCTTGCATAGGCAGACCCCACCAAACCCTATGTGTTGCACACTGACACCAGCTTGAAGGGACTTGGTGCTATTCTATATCAAGAATATGAGGAAGGCTTATGCCCAGTGGCATTTGCTAGTCGAAGCCTAACACCATCTGAGAAGAACTACCCTGTACACAGACTTGAATTTCTTTCATTAAAGTGGGCCGTGGTAGACCAATTCCATGAATATCATTATGGTGCAAAGATTCTAGTACAAACTGATAACAATCCCCTCACCTATGTCCAGACTTAAGCATCGCTGGTTATCTGCACTTTCCACTTATGATTATTTCGTAAAGTATCGGCCGGGCTTGAACCACATTGATGCTTATGCCCTTTCCAGAAGACTTGACCTTAGCGCACAGTGGATAAGAATATCTGAACAATCTGTCAAAGCTCTTTGTCAACAATCTGATATAGATAAGCACTCCTCTTCTGTAACAGTTGATTGCCTGGTGGACTGCTTGGGCCCTCCTGACACTTGTGTTGCCGCAGCCTACTGCCATTTTGCAGCCTTAGATCTCAGCACACTGCCCCAACTTACACCTGATAATATACAGTGGGCTCAGGCCCAAGACCCCACGATTAAACTGGTGCTGGATGCTATTCATGCTGGAAAAAATATGTCTAAACTTTGTTCTTCAGATCCACAAACTGCCCTGTTGTTTAGGGAGGGGCCCAGATTAAAGCTGTGCAACCAACTGCTTTACAGAGAAACAACAAAGCAACAAGGACAAATTGCCAAGCAACAACTAGTGTTACCTATAGCTTTCAAACATGTGATTCTGTGGGCCCTTCATGACTGGATGGGGCACTTAGGCTGTGACCGATATACTGATCTGGCCCGTGCTCACTTCTACTGGCCAAAGACGGGACCTGACATTGAGACTCACATTAGAACTTGCAGCCGTTGTCTAAAAAGGAAAGCTCAGCCCCAGAGGGCTGCACCCTTAGTCAATATCACTACCAGTGCACCCATGGAGCTCATGTGCATTGACTTTTTGTGTCTTGAACCAGATCAAAAGAATACTGGCAATGTGTTGGTGGTGACCGATGATTTCACTCATTATGCCCAGGTATAGCCAACCAAAGACCAGAAAGCATCCACAGTGGTGAAGGTCCTAATTGAAAAGTTCTTTGTCCATTATGGTGCCCCTCAGAGAATTCACTCTGATCAAGAGAGAGACTTTGAAAGCCATTTGGTCAAGGAAATGCTCACATTCTGAGGAGTGCGAAAGTCATGAACCACCCCTTATCACCCCAAGGGGGACCCACAACCTGAAGGGTTTAATCAAGCATTACTAGATATACTGGGCACACTCCATCCCCGAGACAAGTCTAAATGGAGCCAACAGATAAGCATCCTAGTTCATACGTATAACTGCACTAGAAGTGATGTCACTGGGTTCTCTCCCTTTCACCTAATGTTTGGCAGAGAAGCCCGGTTGCCAGTAGACATCTGCTTTGGAGTGTACCCTGATGGAGTCAGAGCTGAGAACCACCTTCAGTATGTTCAGAACCTAAAAGCCCAGTTAAACCATGGCTACCAATTAGCATATACCATGGCAGCAAAGAAGAACTTAGCAAATAAAGAAAGACACAACAGACGTGTTAAGGCCCAAGAACTGCAACCTGGAGATAGAGTTTTGTTACGAAATTTGGGACTGCATGAGAAACACAAAATTGCCGACAGGTGGCATCATACCCCCTACATTGCTGTCAGCAAGCTGGAGGATCTGCCAATCTATAAATCTATAAAATCTATAAAGGCACTTACCTTCTATTTGTATAATACACCTTATGTGCCCTGGTACTGCTATTGTCTTAAACGTGTTCACTTCTGATATGTGATGTGCTGCACATTTCTTGACGCTGTATGCCTTTTACCTGTATCTCTCTATGTTGTGACCTCCCGGGTCATGCCTGAAAATAGTCACTTTTGTGTCTAGTGCACCTACCTGATGATCAAAAAAAAAAAATAAAGTGCATCCAGAAAATGATCCATGAGCCGTAAAGACAATGCACAGAAATCATTTACTGCCAACTGGGCAAATCGTCATCGATTCTGCACCCCAAGACACTACCCCTTCCAAGCCTATAACCAGAGCTGCAGCTAAAAAGAAACAGTTAACCCCTTCTCCAGTTATTAAAGATTCATGGCCTTCCATCAGTCATGTCCTAAATGAAACCGATTGCCAATCAGAATCTGATGACAGTGAGTGTGAAGCCCCCTATTACCTGTCTTATGACTGAGTTAGTTGTTTCAAGGTAACCCCATGTGCAATTTTGGAGATGAAGCTGGACCTTCAGGACTGTCTAACGCTCCAGCCTTCTCCACAGGCCCTGAGTCCCCGGAAGTGAGTTGCAAAGTGTCTTCTGATGTAGCTGACTCCTTGTTTCTTGTGGAATTAGCTGAGCCTCAAGAAAGAGAACCAGAAACAGAAAGTACCACTGGTGACATACCAAAAAACTTAGAACTGTTTGCAACCAGTGATTCTGAAAATGTTGTGGGAATTGATGTTAATGAAGATAATGATGTTGAAAGTATCAGTAATGTGTTACAAGATTTACATTTCATGGAATTTCCTCTGGATGACGAACTTGGAATTTCTTCAGAACCAAATTCTGAAAGTAATTTTGTTGAATCAGAACAGTACAGAACAGGCAACCAGTGCAGAGGTACCCCTTTCTTCAGAAGTAGACTCATTGACAAGCAATGTTGAAAGAAATGAGCCTGTGCCTGCCCCTCCCAGAATGTCTGGAAGAGCCATAAAGCCAGCACTATGCCTCAGTTATCACTCCCAGGAAAGCCTGTTGACCTCCCATTATATGTAGTTCACAAAGGGGTGTATATTTCTGAAAGCTCTCTCAGAACTGGGTTATTCTGCCACATCCAAGCTAATAATAAAACCCTTCAACCAGTGTACTGACACCCTTGCCCATTGCAGCCCTAATGTAGCTGATAGGGATAGGCCCCAAGCCATGTAGGTTGGTATGCAGGAGGTAATAAAAACAAGAATTGTAAGAGTAATGTGTTTAACTGTTTGAATCTGCTAACATGTTTATGAAAATGTGCGACTATGTGTTACTGTGGAAATGCTGTCGCAAATAAAAAAGTATAGTAATACTTATGACCAGTTATTTTACTGATGTATCAGCTTTTATTTTATGGTATACCAAATGAAGCATGCATGCATTTTACATATTATTATGCCAGGATAACATCCCTGCTGTGGTGGCCAACTGACCAATCAGAAGTCAGGATTCTTTCTTGCCATTGTATAATATAATGTCTTCCTGGGCTCCTTAATGCTCACTGTCAGGCTGGTGTCCTGTTTTAAGTAGTTCTAACTGTGTGTGTGAAAGTGCCCTAGTGAGCCTCTGCACCTGTCTCTTTAAGAGCATAGCTAATCTGTATTTGGAAATTAGTGTGGGCTGGGTCCGAGTGATTTAAGGTTTGCGACCAGCCAGGTAGCATGTTATTCTGCTCCATTCTGCAGTCACTACTTACGCAGAGGGAGCTTTCATAGGGACTGTGATTGTTTACAGTTTATATGCTATTACAGTAAAGACAGAGACATTTGTCTAACCCACTTTAATTGCAGCTCGAACATTTGGATGGAAGCCACCATGTTAGGTTCTGGACTTTCAGTAACTGGACCAGTACAACCACTGGGGACCTAAAATGGAGCTTGTCCCCAGAGGTCTTGTGGGAAGGAAATTCTGTAGTTTTTTTTTTTTTTTGTATTATATATTTATTAAATTTTACAAGCAAAACCTTACAAAGTTTCAGTACAAAGGAGGATAGCACATAAAAATACATAGTAGCATACACTTACAAAGGATTCAGTAACTGACACCTCTCTAATAGGTACATCACTGGGGGGAAACCCCTGCATCAAATGACTCAGAAAACACATAAAAAGAAGTCCAGCAAATGCATGCAACCAAGGAAGTATCCGGGGTAATCTTGAGAAGGAAAGTTCTTAATGTCCATACTTATCAGAGAGAGACCAATCAGGTCCATAGACTCCCTTTTACAATAAAATATAACAAATAACACAAGTTTATGCAAATATCCCAACCCCCAAAAGGAGTAGCTTGTATTATAATCAGCCAGACTTATGAGTACAGTATAAACCCACAAAGATTTAAACTGTGAGGCAAAACAGTCCGAGTCCTAACAGTACTGAAGTATAATAAACTGCATAAAGAGCTTCAACCATGTACATTAATCGTAATACTAAATTGGCAAAACATTGGTATACAGTAAATGTAATATATTTTAAGCACACCAATGAACATTGTAAGTCGCCTAACCTCTCAGCAAGGGAAGGGAAACAACAGGGTCGATCGAGTGAATCTGGGAAAAACAGTAACTCACCCAGAGTCCAAAATAATGTCTAAACTCCACACCTCCATAATGACAATGTAGTAAGAACCAGTCCAGAACACTCGGCCTTTAGATGCACAGCAATATGCTTGCCCTCATGAAAAATTAATCACCCTGGTCGTCCAAAGACTCTCCCCCACCTGTTGCTCTGTCTTCTAATTCCTCCTCAAATCGCTGCACCAGTTTTTTGCCTTCCTTCGATTTGTTGAAAAAATATTGGTGGCCATTCCAGGTAACACACAGCCAAGCTGGCAATAGCAGATGGTGCTGGAGTTTCAACAGCCGAAGGCGGCTACATATCTCATCGAAGGCCTTCCGATGCATCCTGGTAGTGTATGAAAGATCTGGAAAGATGTGTATAGCATTGATTCCATATTTCAGAGCTCTGCGTCATCTGGCCAACTGAAGTACTGGCCACTCCAGTGCAGACAATCATCAAGGTACAGGGAGAAGAAGCATCAGCCACAGCGTGCCAGGGTGTCAATCGGTAGTTTTTTTAGTTTTTGTAGTTGTAAGTGTTGTTGCCTAAATGGACCTGGAGAGGGAACACATACTGTGACTGACAGTTCCCACAGCCAACCGAACCTTTTGGATTACAAGAGAAATGCCCAGAACTGCCTGAAGCAGTGGATCAGTTAGAGATGGAAGTGAAGGAGTGAACAGCTTGAGCTTTCGAGCAGCTGCTCCCTGAAGGAGTGTAGGGGAATCGGCGGGAAGAGGTCTAGCTGGTTTTCCTGACACACTCTCCTGCAATCAAATTGCCTATTGCAGAAGTCAGACCTGTCTGATTTGCAGCCTTTGAACTGTGGCAGAAGAAAGAAGAAGTTTGTTAGTACGACTGGTGATTTGGACTGAAGACTTGCTACTGAAGCGATCAGCCCAGCCATTGAGAGAGTTAGACTCACACTGAAAGGTTTGCACAGTGCAGCTGTCAGTTTACAACCAGACTGAATCCAAACTGTTGTTTAAAGAGTTTAGTGATTTAAATGTGCTGAATGTGTTTCGTGGGTCACGATTTGGTTCCCCACGGTAGAATATGTTACTCCAGCTGGAAGCTTCACCAGCAGAAGAGCACAAACTTTTTCAGGACTGTTCATCCTGCCTGGGCCCTTTCATCTCATCCAAGGCTGCTACTCGTGCCTCAGAGACCATCTCAGTGAAAGATCAGCCTGGGGATTCGGCCCCCTGCCCAACACCATCGAGCAGGTAGCGACCACCTGGAGGTGAGTCGTGTCAGCCGTGCTTTCCCTGGCCTCACTGATCATCACCACAAGGTCTACATCTCACCTGCACTGCATCCAGGCCCTGGTAGCATGAGTACACATCAGGGTGGCTCCCTGCAATGAAAGCAAAAAATCATCGTGGTACCATCAAATTGTTCTTTTACTGGCTTCTTGTTACAGACTGACCCATCTGGCTTGGATTACAAATAACTGGGTTGTGTGCATGCTTAACTGTTCTTCTTCTTTCATTAAAGGCCCCAACATCAGCTGCAACGCTGGCCACCCTAGGCAACGCTTCAAGCTAGCCTGCATGACTTACTGGGTACCCAGAGTTGTTGAACTGTCAGATTGGGACTTAAAGTGCATGCCAGACAATCCTGATTTAAATCAGAGTGCTAATTATTCTGCTAGATGCATGCCCCTCTCTTGTTTACTGCCCCCCAAATAAATCTGATTTTTTTTTTCACATTTGACCTGGCTAGTGTGCATATCATTAGTTGGGTTACAGTGCTAAGGTTGTATTATTGCATTGCTGATCTTATTTTCCGGGTGGTCTCCAGGGCAGTTGCCACAGATCCAGCCCTGGTGTTAAGTGAAACGGGCATGAGCACATTATTACTTCCATCTATTGAATGTGACTTTACCATTGTATTATTACTTGGGCCACTAGAAGGGTTGGTGGGTGGTTATAGCTTCCCAGAGGGCTATACCAGAGCAGTTGAGCTACCCTAATGCCATTCCTCCGGTGGAGACACCCAGTTACAGAACTCATGCCCCTCAACCTGTGTATTGCCATACAGGCAGGGGCAGTAGCCCTTAGAATAGCACCGCCTAGGGGTTACATTGGTAAAACTGGAGAGGTCCATCCAGACTGGTAAACTAGCAATATTAGCGCAACTTGTGCCTGACCGGCCAGTCCATATTTTAGAGATCTAGTCCGGATCCAGAGATCCGATTTTTACCGATGCCCCAAATTTTGTTGGTCCAGCGAGTCTTGCTGGCCCGGCTTTGATTGACTTCATTCAGACCACTTCTGGCGATCTGTTTTTTTACCCATACTGTGAAATGCCAAAACTGGACTAGAACAGTAAAAGGTGGACCAACAGAATTTGTACAACTTGTCCAGCTTTTACTGGCCCAGTCCTGTTCCAGCAGTTTGTTTTTTTACCCACAACCACCATCCATTTTTACTGCAGCATGGCTAGGATTCCGCCGACCACCTCGCTCACCAGCCTGTGATACTGCTTCCCTCTTTCGGGTAGTGGCATGGCTTGGCTTACTTCCCTCTTGTTGGAGTCATAAAGACCAGGGCCAAGAAATTCAGAAGTGCATAAGCACAGTGTTTGCACTGCACCCCATTGCACCAGCGCTAAACCCTATGAATGTAGGGTGGATTGTGCATCACACAAATGACAAGTGATTATGCAGTGCACTGCAGCAGCACAGCTCTGAATATAGCACTGAGGATAGCACTGACCACAAAGAGGCAAGCAGTGGTGCAGCCATGACCAGAACACTGGGTACAGAGCTGCACACTGGGAGTGGCTGTGGTTGGAAGAGGAGGGCCCCAATGACAGACACATAACACAGAAGCATCAGTATCAAAAATAAACTTAAATAGGCAACAGGCGTACAAAACCAGACAAAACAGTAAATACAACAGGGGGTGAGGAAAACAAAATTGGGGCAACCATCCATAAATGGGAGGGCAAGGCAAGGCAAATTTTATTTCTAGGGCGCCCAATCCCAGGGGCCCTGGGCACAGTACAATAAAAATAACAATTAAAAAAATACAACATCATAAATACTATAAAATTCTCCAACAGCTTTAAAATACTGAGTAAAATTAATAAAACAGCTCAGCAATTCCAAGTGCATCAACCAATGGCTAGGACAGATCATATTGTCTCATCAGGGAAAGCCAGGCGGAAAAGGTGGGCCTTAAGCCCCTTCTTAAACTGTTTGACTGTCGAAGCCTCCCAGACAACAGGTGGCTAGGAGTTCCAAATGGTCGGCCTGGCGACACCGAATGCTCGGTCACCTGAGGTCTGTAGCTGGACCCTTAGAACATCCAGGAGGCCCCTGGTCAAAGAGCAGAGGGAGCGGACAGAGGTGGCAGGTTTCAGATCTTCAGCCAGGTAGCTAGGGCCCAGCCCACATAGGGCCTTGTAGGTGAGCAAGCCCACCTTGAAGAGGATCCTCCACCTGATAGGCAGCCAGTGCAGAGCTTGCAGGACTGGGGTCACGTGACTGGACCTGGAAAGGCCCGTCAGCAATTTGGCTGCTGCGTTCTGCACCAGCTGTAATCGGCAAAGGGTTCCTCCAGTGACCCCAAAGTACAGAGAGTTACAGTAGTCCAGTCTCTAGGTAACAGAAGCATGCACCAGTGCCAGTAGGTCATCGAGTGGAACAAGGTGCTTAACCCTGGCGATGTTCCTCAAGTGGTAAAAACCACTCTTGACCACAGACGACACCTAAGCCTCAACTGTCAGTCTGCTATTGAGGATCACGCCAAGATCTCGCACCCTTGGAGAGGCTAGCAATGGAACAGACCCCAGAACAAGTCCAGAATCTGATCCAGGAGCACTCCCATCACATCCGTGACCTGGCTTGATCACCAGTACCTCCGTCTTGTCTGGGTTCAGCTGCAACCAGCTGGAGGACATCAAGTCACTGATTTCGGCCAGACAGGTATTCATCACATCCACAGCACTGGATGTTCTGGGGGCAAAAGACAAATACAGCTGGGTATCCTCTGCATAGCAGTAAAACTCCACACTGTATTGTTGAATGACCTCACCTAGGGGCAGCATGTACACTGCGAACAGCATTGGTGGCAAGATCGAACCCTGCAGTACTTCACACGACAGGGGCATTAGGGAGGAGGAGAAATTCCCCATCATTACCCACCACACCCTGTCAGTAAGGTAGGATTCAAACCAGTTTGATGACAATACCGGCAAGTCCGCAGTACTCACAGAGATGATCAAGAAGCACAAAGTGATCAACAGTGTCAAAGGCTGAAGCGAAATCGAGGAGTAGCAGAACTGACCGTTCTCCTCTATCCCTTGCCCTAAGGAAAGCATTATGCACCCTGACTAGTGCCATTTCTGTGATATGTCTGGCCCTGAAACCTGACTGGAATGGCACATATATTTCAAAGGACACAAGGTGATTCTCGACCTGTTGCGCCACAAGTTTCTCAACAACCTTACTCAAAAATGGAAAGTTGGAGATCAGACGGTAATTCGCCAGGTTGTCCGGGTCGAGAAATGGTTTCTTCAAGAGCGGTCTCACCACTGTCTTTTTCAAGGCTGTTGGAAAACACCCTCTGTCATCAAACACCAGGCAATCCTAGTGAACACCGGGCCAACAGCCTCGACACATCTCATCCAGAAATGAGTTGGGGCTGGGTCCAGTTCACAGTATGTGTGCTTTAGCTCTGAGACCACCCTAGTGACCTCAGCCACCTCCACAGGTTTAAACTTCTGAGTGCTTCTGTTTCTTTGCTTCTCTCGACCTGACCACTGCGAGACAAAACTTGCCACACTGGTGGAATCCCTGCATGGATGGAGGACACCCTATCAGAGAAGAAGAGAGCAAACTCATCATGTAAAGTGGATGAAAAAGCTTTTTTTGGCTGCAGACAGATAGGTTGGAGCAGACGGTCTACAGTCTGGAAAAGCTGAGCTGGTCCGTTCTTCCCTGCAGCAATCTCCTTGGACAGGAATTCTGCCTTCTTATGGTCAATTGCCCCTTGGTACTCATCATAATGAGTACGCAAGGCCAGTTTGTCCTCCCCCGACTAGGTCTTCTGCCAGCAATGCTCCAACTTCCAACCCCTGATCTTCATCAAACCAGGGAGATCTCAAGTGAGAAGATCTGGGTTGTATACAGACCTGTGCTATGGCATTAGGTGCCTCAGATACCACCCTAGTTTAGGTGGCCACCGCCTCACTGAAACCAATAGCACATGCGGCATCCACTGTAGATAGATCAGTCACCGCCAGCAGTCCTTCTTGGGGCGATCCCCTCAAAGGGTGGTAACTGACCATCTCAACGGGGGAGGGATTCTCAGGGGGCCCAATGTTGAATCTCACCATGCAGTGATCGGATCAACTGACCCGATCAGTCTCGAGGTAGTCAACCTCAAGACCCAGGTGGAATACCAGGTCAGGCACGTGGCCATGGAGGTGGGTCGCAGAAGTAACAGCTTGTGCTAGGCCCAGTGAAGTCATTAACTGGAGGAGGTCATAACCGAATTGCGGGGATTCATTGCCGAGCCAGGCATTGAAGTCCCCCAGGACTAAACACCTGGGGGACTCCAGCACCTCGATGACAATGAAGTCCACAACCTCCTGCAGGAATCCCCCCCACAGCCCCGGAGGGTAATATACGAGGAGAATCCTGCAACCTGCACCTGGACCTCCACACACGGACACACTGAAAAGAACTGGTAGTTCCAACTGGATGCATAGAGAAATCCAAGTTGGATCTAAAAAAGATGGCCACTCCCCCACCTTGTGCCCCTCTCTTGGACAGTGCCCTGTGGAGTACCCAGCAGGGACAGATGCCTCCAAAACTGGCCTGGCATCATCACACAACCATTCTCTGTGATGCAAGCAAGGATGACTGAGGAAATCAAGTCTGCTATAACTGCGGTCTTGTTCTCTATTGACCTGGCATTACACAGCACCGCCTGGGGAAGAAACTCTTCAAGACACCCATTCCCCCACCGATGCATGACCATCATCACTGGACCTCGGCTGCTGCCAGTAGTGGTGGTGGTGACTGGTGCTGCCAGTGAGCCAAAGCCAGGTCCCAGATGGCTTGGGTGTTCTCCTCCACTCGTTGGATGAGTATGTGCTACAGGCAGATGAGCCTGCGCAGCAGGTCCTCCTGTCCCTCATAATCTGCTCTCTGCCCTAACGGTTGGAAGTCCTCCGGGCACCTATGGACAGAAAGACAGTGAACTCAGCCAGCTGTGCACACAGGATGGAAAACACAGATGTAGCATAACATGCGCAGGCAAGGTGAGAGTCAACATATCGGCCACCATGCCACACATGGATGACCAGAGTCAAACACCCACATTGTACTGGTTGTGGCATACCAGAGACAGCATCGTGTATCCATGCAGTGGAAGAGTGCATATGCAGTCGCTATGCCATGCTGCACCAGAGCATGCTCAAGCCATTTATTTATTTAAAATTTTTTAACTGGGAAAGGCACACTGAGCCTAGGCTCGTTTCCAGGTGCGACCTGGGGGTATAAACACAGAGAGGAGGTACAAGCAGTAGTACAATTCAAAAAATAAATGTACAGTACAATATCAAAAAAATACAATACAGTTCAAACAATTAAGAAAATAAAGTGCAACAATAAAATACTAGGGAAGTACAAGCAAGCCAGTAAATGTTACCATGTGCCATGTGTCAATAGGCCCCAGAACTGTATAAAGGGAACAAAAAGTTAAGTCAGAGCTGCATAACAAGACAAAGGTACAGAATGGGCACAGTTTGAGCTGCGTGCCAGTGAGAGGGGGAAACACAGAGATTGGTCCAGGTAGACGAAAGGGAAAAGAGAGAAGGGGAGGGGACAAAGACCTCTGGGGGTCCCTAAGGGGGCTAGAGCATTAGGAAGGGGGGTATGGTAGGAACGGTAGAAGAAAGCGATGAAGGGAAGGGGGCAGTTGCAGGGGGCAGTGGGGAGGGTACGAAGCAGAGATTTGAGGGCAGGGAGGGAGGGGGCATGATGGGTGGCACAAGGTTGTTGATTCCAGAGGTGAGGGAGGTGGAAGGAGAAGGCCGGTAGGCCTGAGCAAGTGCGAGGGAAAGGAAGGGAGAACGGTCGGGCATCCCTGGAACATAGGGAATACTCTGAGGGGCTGACAGGAGAAAGACATGAGCTGAGATAGGAGGGAAGAGACCTGAACCAGAATTTACCAAAGAAGATGAGGCTGTGCTGCTGGCATCTTGTGGGAAGGGGCATGAGGGAGAGGAGTAGAGGGTACAGTGGTGAGTGAGAGGAGGAGAGGAGGTAGCAAAGTGGCAGAAAGAATTGAGCAGGGTATCCAGTCTGGCAAGAGAGGTTGCCAGGGCTGAGCAGTAGACAATGTCAGCGTAGTCAAGTACAGGGAGAATAGTTTTCCCAGGTCACAGCAGGTTGCCAGAGTGAAGCAGCCTTTGTGCCGGTAAAGGGTACCGAGTTTGGGGTGGAGCTTCGAGCAGTTGTAGTCTCTGTGTACAGAGAAGTCAAGACTACAGTCAAGCCAAACACCCAGGTATTTAAATGAGTCAACTGATTGGAGGGGTGTGCCAACAAGGGTTAAGAAGGTGGGGGGCTGGTGGATTTGAACAGCTTTTGCCTGGAACCAAACAGCATAGAAGCTGTCTTTTTAGAGTTGAGTTTTAGTTGGTTCGTTTGAAACCAGGATTGAACCTTGTAGAAATTTCTTTGAAGAAGGGCCGTGACATACAGTAGAAGGCAGAGGGACCAGAGTAGAATAACATGGTGTTGTCCGTGTACATATGAATCCTGGATGGGGAGCAGACGGACGGTAGATCATTAATGAAAACAGAGAAAAGTATGGGGCCCAGAATGGATCCTTGAGGGATGCCAGCAAGGATTGGGAGGGGGGAAGAGAGGGAGGTAACTACAAGGACAGACTGCTGCCTGTGCTAAAGATAAGACCTAAACCAGTGAGTTGCATCAGGAGCTAGCCCAACCCTTTGGGCTAACAGCACCTGGGGTCTACATGCCTCCACGGCGAGAAGAGCCTGCTTCTACACTCCTCGAGTCCTTGCTAGCAGGTATGGCCTGGACAGTGTTCTGGGAACTCAAGACTGTGTGGCTGTCTCTGTAAATTTTCTAAGGACAATTGCCTTTATCTTGTTACAGCTCTTACTGGCTGTCCATGGAACACAAGCTCCTTGTTTGGTTCCTCATCCTGCCAGGCATTTCCAAATTCCTCCTGACTGGACTATGTTACTACCATTGGCCAGTTTATTTAACCTTTGTTCCCCCTAATCTAGGTATTATCTCTGATATCTGGTCTGTTTTAATACTCAGTGCTGAATTTCTTCAGTTTAAAGTGTATTTTAACAGTTTTTTTCCAGATTATACTGTAAAGCCACTAGAGGGCAACAAGACGTGTAGTTTACAGTCCTCTTCCCACTGCTCCCCCGAACACTTCGGTCCTGCGTCATTCATACCTAAATTCTCTGCCTTTCACCCCTCTCTGTAGTGTCCCTTGCACAGTCTCCCAGGCTATCACTAGGCATACAATGTGGTATCCAAACCGGGGTTCGAACCAGGTACCTTTTACTCCAAAGGCAGCAACCCTACCACTGCGCCACTGTGTCTGGCCACAACGTTTGGTGTCAGCAAGACCCACTCATACCTGCCCATGGTCACATCTACCACCACTGTACTCCCTCACAACACCTACCCACATAAACTAACCATACTTCTATTGCTAACCACGTTTACCCTGCTCAGCAACAAACCCCCAGTTGCCTCTGTTATGTACACACCTTTGTTGCTGGGGGAGCACGTCACCCCTCATAGCCTCTCTGTCACCTTGTCTCTCTCTGTAGCCCCCACACACCCCTTCCCTCTACTCCTTCCCCCTTCTCACTGTGCCTTGAGCCCTCCATGTCTGTTCCTCCACCTGGCCATCCCAGCCCTCACGCAGCTGCCCATTCACTGCTCATCACCTTCTAAGCTTGCCAGCCACCGCTACCCAGCAGAATGCCACCAACTCATGGCACTTGTCAGGATCTTCCACTTGCTTGTTCTACTATCTGGCAATGTTCACCCCAATCCTGGCCTAGCAGCCCCCCTTCCCCCAACTACAGTCACTCACAGGGCTTTGAAAAGCTGCTATGAATATCTGCAGTCTGCTTAAAAAATCAGCACCCCCGCAGTGCTGGATAGCACAGCACCAACCAGACATTCTGGCTTTAACAGAAACTTGGCTGTCAGCCAAGACCCCAGACTCATTTGTCTCTATTCCTGGCTACTCTCTCGTTAGGCTTGATCGTAACGGCAAGAGAGGCGGTGACCGTACCTTCTATGTAAATGACTCACTGTATTACCAAGCCCTGTCTGCGCCCTCCCTACACCATGGTGCCCAAGCCCTCTCAATAAAACTGTCCCCTGACCCAAACAGTGCTCCTCTTACTCTCACCATCACCTACATCCCAACCCACAGCCAATCCCCTGCCTGTAAAGTGCTCTCTGACTACCTAGCCAGCCACCCCCACAAAATGGAACAAATCCTAGTTGGGGATCTTAACATAAACTGGCTGGTGAGCTCATCAACACACGCCAAAGATACCTTTGCTACGTTAGATATGACCCAACTGGTATCTCAGCCTACCTGGGCCAGCCCCACTAATGGAACCCACACCCTACTAGATATCCTGCTCACTAATCATCCCCACCATATTACCAACCTGAGTGTCCTACCCAATGCCTTAAGCGACTACTCCCCAATCATCTTCAGCTGGTCCTGTCAGCTATCTAAACCACCACCAAATATCACCTTTCATCATCGACTATGCCCAGGAGGCATAGCCAAACTCAAACAATATCTAATTAACTGGGACCGGTCCCCTATTTCCCAAGCCCAGCACATAGATGATGCATTGCACTACTTCACCACCACCTTTAATACCGCCTGTGATGCTTTTGCACCAACCATCAAAGTGACCATTAAGAAACAAAGTGCCCCCTGGGTCACCCCAGAACTCCTACAACAGTTCAAAATGCATGACAACCTCTGGCATCATGCCACTGCCTCTGGTTTGCTAAGCAGTAGGCAGGTATATAATGCTGCCTGCAATAAGTGTACCTGGGAAATCCACAAGGCCAAGGCGGAGCACTACATAACCACCCTAGCCACCTCCTGGGGTAGCACAATGAAGTTCTGGGATGACATCAAGGAGCTTAATGGTAAATCCTGCTCCCCCTGCCTCATAACTTAGTGTTAACGGTACTACCACCACAGACACACTTCACATAGCTAACTGCCTTAACTCCACCTTCTCAGACCTCAGCTCAGTCCTCCCTGGCAACTTTTTTTGATCCAATTCAGCCTACCCCACCACCTGAGCTCCTACACTTCCCTTCAAACTCAGAACCATTACCCCTACAGAAGCAAAAGTCTACCAGTCCAAAGCCTTCCAGAGCTCCAATTACCGCAAAGATGCCTTCAATATACGTATCCTATACCTTGCGCTAGACTCAGTTATCTCCCCACTCACAGACCTTCTAAATCTGTCCCTGTGCCTGGGCCAGTTCCCAACCTCATGGAAAGTGGCAGTGATAACACCAATATTGAAATGTGGTGACAGCTCCCTCCTAAACAACTACTGGCCCATCTCGATTCTCCCCCCACTCTCTAAAGGCCTTAAAAAAGATCATGGTCAATCAGCTCACTGACTGCTTCCTCGCAGACAACCTCTTATGTAGGGAGCAGCATGGTTTCAGAGCTGGTCATAGCACTATGACTGCCCTCACAGAATTCACTAACTCCCTGCACTCCACACTTGGCAAGGGGCACCTCGCAGGGGCCGTGTTTATAGACCTCTCAAAGGCCTTTGACATGGTTTCCCACCCCCGCCTTCTTAACACATTACAACAAATTGGGGTCTCTTATTGTCCACTCTCATGGTTCTCCAGCTATCTTTCATCTGGAACCCAATGTGTTAAAAGTAATAATACCATATCTACTATGCTGCCTGTGCACTCAGGAGTTCCCCAGGGATCTAGCCTGGGTCCCCTGCTATTCAGCATCTACCTCAACGCCCTGCCTAAATCCTGCCCTGGCAACCTTCTCCTCTACGTGGACAACACTGTTCTTTATGCCGCACATCCTGATCCCCTCTCTCTCCAGTGTACCTTACAAAACTCCTTCTCTCAGATTGAACAGTGGTTTGCTGAACACAGATTGTGGTCAACATTAAAAAAACTAAGATGATGCTCTATGCCCACCGCCAAAACAGATAAAAGGATTTCCCCCTGGAAATAATCTCCGCCTCTCTCATCCCACTGGAACAGGTCCAAAAGTATAAGTATCTAGGTATTACATTTGACTGTTCCCTCTCATTCCATGAACATATAAAAATCCTCACCTCTGCCACCAACACCCGCATTGGTCTCCTTTACAGACATAAAGACTGTTTGCCACCTGAAGCACTTCACCTAGCCATTACCTCCTCAGTCTTATCGCTGGTGGACTATGGCCTCACAATCTATGTTGCCGCCGACCCTATGGTGCTTCATCAAATACAAGTAGTCATCAATAAGACCTGCCGGATCCTCTCTGGTTCCCTACAGAAATACACATACCTGCACCATATATACGCTCACCAATATCCTCTCCTTTGAGAAAAGACTATTACACCAGACCTGTCTGTTCACCAAAAAAATCCACCTGAGTTTAACCCCAATAGGTGTCATGGCTTCTCTTCAGGCAGCCACCATCTCAGCGTCCACACAGGTCACCCCAAAAACTATCTGGAAGGTGCCTAGGGTCAGGACCACCATGGCCCATCGATTCTTCCCCCTTAGAGCTCCATCTTGGTACAATGCCCTCCCCCCGGCCGTCACATCAATCACTGATCTGGGTCCTTTTAAAGCTGCCTTAAGTACCCATATCCTCTCCTTATGTCAATGCCAGTGTAACCAGTAACCTGTGGATCCTGCACCACGCTGCTAGGCCATGCACCCACCCTTGGCCAGGCAGTGGAGAGCCCTCACTGTTTCTAGCCTACAGGCTCCACACCTCCCTCGGTTACCATATAGTTGCATTGGACTATGAATGCATTGTATTATGTATAAGACAAGGCCTCCCAGAGGCTGCTTACTACCAACTCATATCATGCATTGCTTTAGCTACCAATTGTATACTGTAGGTCCTAACAGCTCATTAGGTAAATATGTCGATAGCTCTGTCCTGTTTTAGCTACCAAATGTATAGGCATTAACCAGTGCTCATTGTACTTATACTCTGTATGATTGCTCACCACATTTATTCTATGTATATACTGTACGAATGTCTATGTTTTATTCTGACGTGGAGTCTTTGGAAATGAGTCTATGACTCAAAGGGTTGTAATTCCAATTTCCTAAATAAATAAAATAAAATAAGAAGGGTGTGGGAGACAGAGTCAAATGCCTTTGCCAAGACCACGAAGATGTCTGCGGTGACATGGCCTTTATCCATTGCTGACTGGATTTAGTCAGTTACCTGTAACAGGGAGGAGACGGTGGTGTGCTGTTTCCAGACTGGTAAGGAGAGAATGTCAGTGGCAGTTAGGTGTTCCAGTAGCCTGGTTTACATTAGGGATTCCTGGAGCTTTGCGAGGGCCCGGAGGAGAGATATTGGTCTGTAGTTGCTGGGAGAGGATGAGTCCCTGCCTTTGTGAAGGGGGAGCACTTTGGCTTGTTTCCAAGCTAGGGGGACGGTGCTGGTGGTGATGGAGAGGTTGAGGAGGTGAGCAAGAGGAGCAGCTATGGCAGGTGCAGAGAAGTGTAAAAACATGGGGTGGAGACCACCGGAGCTGTGTTTAGAGGGGTTAAAGGCCATTAGCGCCTTGTAGACTTCTTGTGGGGTGACTGGGGGAAAGGAGTAGCCAGGACCAGCAGGGGTGTGGGGGCAACCAGGGCAAGAAGAGGGGCATTGTTGGGGAGGACACAGGACGTAAATAATTTGTTGAAGGCTTCAGCAATAGTGGCAGAGTCAGAGGCTGATTCACCACAGTGTTTAGCAGTTTGGTAGTTTAAGCAGTGGTGTGGCCTAGGAGGTTATGGAGGGTTTGTGTAAGAGGACACTAGGTGGGTTACAGAAGGACTCTGACACAATCTGTATTCTTCAGGATGAGCTTCAGGTAGTTTTATTCAACCAGTTCCAAACATAATAATTCCAACGAAAAGTACAAGCGGACTTATTCCGCAAACAATAAAATAAAACAAAGTAAAGAACATCAATGAAGACATCAAACATGAGCAGTAGTATCCACATTAAACTAGAGCACTAGTTCTGGATGCTTACATGTCACCATCCCAACCGCTACTAACTCTTTACTTGCTACTGACCCAATTATATACCTGATACTAAGCTCTTATTGGGTGAATTACCCATCAATCAAATGTCTTTATAATTTTATTTTACAAACAGCTTATTTATGAATTCTATACAACAAGGTATTTATCTTGATACCTTTTAAACTCACATAATGGTTGTGAGCACATTAATATTTGGTTTAATGCATCTTTTAGTGGGTTTCCAAAGTAAGTCCCTCCCCTTCTCTATAAGGGTAGCAACACAATGGCCGGCTGGCTCCTAAAGGGAAGGCTTACAGAAGGACATACCCTGCAAAACCAAGTAATATAATTGTACCCACTCATATTTCTTTACCTGGTTAATTTTCAATACCATTTCTTTATAGTATCCTTCTGTATTCAAGTGTGTGCATACAAGTAGAAACAAAAGGTTGAATAGCACAAAACATCTGGCTTGTGTATCAGGAAGTAAAAGACAAAAGAAAACTGGTATTGCACAGTAACATACAGCTTTTTAAAATTAGCTGGCTCTGCATCACAAATATCCTGTTTGTGTTTGAAATACAGCGCTTTAGTGCTAAGGGCACATTCTAACTTCTTATCCTGCTTGCAATCGTAGAGATAGCTTTATTTAACATCAAGCGTTATGAGCTGATATGATCATAGTAGATGCTCGTAGCTAGTCAGGAAAAACGTCATGAAGACTTGGAATAGACGAAAGGTACTTTTTAGGGTACCAAACTCCAAATAAACCTCTGCCAAATAAAAGTGTTTTTATCGACTGGCATGTGAAAATAATGAGTTTTACAGAGGCTTTACATAGGTTTTTAACATAATGGCCATTTAAAGGGCCATGCTTCTATAAATTCCAGCCTCAGATAATTCAGACAGATGATGTCCTTGCAAGTAGCCAGAATAAGAGGAGGGGGAAACAAAAGACAGAAATTAGGTTAAAATTGCATAGGTGGCCAGTCTATGCACACAAAAAAAAAAACAACACAGAAGAGACAAGGCTATGACACATTAAAGGAAAAAAGGGGGGGGGGTTTCTGGCTGCTACAACAACATCGATCCGAATAATATGTTATTTTTGGAGACTTTTTGACAGTCTCATCCCACCTTAAAATAACAGAAGATACTGATTTATCAGAGTTTTCTGTTTATATCATTATGTGCAGATCTCTTTACCAAAAGAGATGGAGCCAAAGCCCACCCTCTTCTCAGGCTCCACCTCGGGGTCCCACATTGCAACAAACTTTGTTTGTTGCTTTTGAATGAAATCTAATTCAATTAGACTACATAACAAATTTTTTATATATATATATATTTTTTTTTTTTAACTCACCCCAAGGTCTGCTGTAGTCTGGTCATGTCCATATCTTGATAAAAAGTCTGTGTTCTTATGTTCACTACCCTTCCTATGTTTTATTTTAAAACGGTATGGCTGTAGAGTTAGGTACCATCTCATTATACGGGGATTCCGATCCTTCATAACATTAAGCCAACATAGGGGATTATGGTCTGTCCATAATTCAAACTCAGTTCCCCACAGATAAAACCTCAATGCCTCTATGGCCCAGCGTATTGCCAAACATTCTTTCTCAATGGTGGAGTATTTGGTTTCTCTTTCATGTAGCTTCCTACTGATATAAATTATAGGATGTTCTTCCCCCTCTATGATTTGTGACAATACAGCCCCTATGCCTAAGTTTGAAGCATCTGTTTGTACTATGAAAGGAAGTGTAAAATCTGGTGTACGTAAAACTGGGTATGAGCATAATGTTGCTTTAATTGTGACAAATCGTCTTCACAATCTGAAGTCCACCTTACTTTTCAGGTTGACTTTTTGTTAGTTCAGTGAGTGGGCTAGCTATCATAGAAAATTTGGAATAAAGCATCTATAATAACTGGCAAGTCCTAAAAAGGATCTCACATCTTTTTAGTGTTTGGTCTTGGGCTGTTTACTACAGCCTCAATTTTAGACTTTATAGGTTTTATCAGGCCCCGCACTATTTGAAAGCCTAAATATTCAGTCTCTTTCATGGCCAAAAACATTTTTTGGATTGATCGATTAAACCTGCAGAGGTAATGACTTTTAGGATGGTTGCTAAATGGTACAAATGGTCAGTCCATGTATTGCTAAAAATTACCACATCGTCCATATAGGCTGCACTATATGCAGAATGTGGTAAAAGGAGTTTATCCATTAGCCTTTGAAATGTTGCTGGGGCTCCATGGAGTCCAAATGGCATGACAGTGAATTGGTAGAGGCCCAATGGAGTGCTAAAGGCTGTTTTTTCCTTGTCATCGGGATTTAAGGGAATTTGCCAGTATCCCTTGGTGAAGTCAAGGGTTGAGATGTACTGTGCTCCTCCCAGATGGTCAAGGATGTCATCGATGCGTGGCATCAGATAACTATCAAATTTAGATATTTCGTTTAGTTTTCTAAAATCTAAACAAATTCGGACCCCACCTTCCTTTTTTTTCACAATTACCATAGGGAAATTCCACTCACTGCTGGAGGGCTGATGACACCCATCTCTTGCATCTTAGTTAATTCATTTCTATCTCAGACCTTAATCTTTCTGGTATTCTATAAGGTCGTACTTTATAGGTTCTTTTTGGGTAGTATTAATCTTATGATTTGCATTTACTACTTTGCCAGGTGTTCGGTCAAGTAACTAGCATAAAGGCTGTAACATGGTGTGAGAGTTCAGCCTCTTGTTGTTTAGACAATCCATTGTTTATGTTAAGGTCACTAATGCCACGTCTGTCTCTAAGCGTTGGTAGACTAAGTCCAATTCACTAGTAGGGCTTTCTGGATGAATGAAACATACAGGATCTTGCCTTTCTACCCATTTTTTAATAGGTTTGCATAGAAATATGTTATATTTCTTTTTCTTATCTGATAGTTCAGTTTGATAGGTTACAGGCCTGTTCTGTCTGACCACTGTATAAGGACCTTGCCATTTCATGTATAATTTGTTATCTGATGATGGGAGTAGTAACAACACCTTCTCACCTTCTTGAAACTCTTTGATCTTTGTGCCTTTGTCATAGTGATATTTTTGTTTTTCCTGTTGTTTACAGTTAACTTGATGAGCACGTTCTATATACTTAGTTAGTTTTTGTTTAAGCTGATAGATGTAATCACTGGGGCCCTGATCCTGAGATGTCTGCCCATTTTCCCATTTTTCTCTTATTACATCTAGGGGGCCACGAGGGTTTCGTCCATATAGCAACTCAAATGGCGAGAACCCTGTGGAAGCTTGGGGTACCTCCCTATATGCAAACATCAGGTAGGGTAATAGTATGTCCCATTTTCGGCCCTCTTCTTGACAAAATTTCTGCAGCATTTTCTTGAGTGTCTGTGGATGATATGGAGTGGTATGAATGGTGGTAACACCTAAGGTATGATACAATCTTTTTAGTAGGAGAGAGCAAAAATTACTGCCCCTATCAGTCAAAATTTCTTTTGGTATGCCTGTCCTACTAAAGAGTTTGCCCAGTTCTTCCGCTATTTCTGGGGCAGTGATATTGCATAGGGGAATAGCCTCTGGGTACTTAGTAGCATAATCACACACTACTAATATATATTGATTACCCTTTGAACTTTTGGGTAGTGGGCTGACTATATCCATTGCTATTCGTTCAAAAGGGGTAGTTATCAATGGTAAAGGCATCGGGGTACTTTATTACTCTTGTCTAACTTAGCAACCTTTTGACATTCTGTGCAACTTCTGCAGTAGTCTGCCACTTGTTCGTGTATACCAGGCCAAAAATCTATATAGTAGGCGGCTTAATGTGGTCCCTACCTAAATGTCCGGCTAAAGGTATATTATGAGCCATGTCCAACGGTTGTTTTCTATAAGCTTGGGGTACCATTAGCTGTTCTACTATTTCCCCATTTTTTGGGTTTACACACCTGCGGTATAACAAACCGTTATACATTTTATATCTGTCAGCACTTGAACCATCCCTGCCCTCAGACATTTGAGAAAAACAACTTTTTAAACTAGGGTCTTGTTGTTGTGCAGTTTTAAAGTCAATACTTGATACTAAGGAATCAAATTCCTTCTTATGTTCCTGGTTCCATTGCTTCTTATCCTTTCTTCTTTGTGCCTTAGACTTCTTAGCCTTTCTTGTCTCCTCAAATAGATCAGCAGCAAATGGGAAGTCTTGTCCCGGACTTTCTGTAGTCTGGGATCTGGTTACAGGGCTTCTACATGGTTAGAAATTAGGACTGGAAGTCAGGGTAGTCATGTCCAATCAGCACAGGGACTGGTAGGTTGGGACAGCCCTCACCGGATGTTATAAGTATGTCCTTGTATTGTTAGGTCTAAGTTATATAGTGGGTATAATGGGTGTCCCCATGTATACAAGTCACACAGTAGTCTGAAGCTCTAGTATTAATAGATGAGTCTAGTAGATGGCTTTGAATAAGGGTCTGTCTGCTCCCTGAGTCAAGGAGACCATATACGGTGTTTTGCCCAATTTGAACTGGATGATATAATGTCCCCAATTTGCTAACGCCAAATGTGTGGGTTCGATTTCTTTTTGGACAAAACCGTGCACATGTCCCTTACTGCCGCACTCATGACAGATGATGTCTGGATTATACCCCTTTGCACCGCTGGTATGTTTTGGCTACCATGGTCGTACTTTGGTGAAAAAGGGAGACAGATTGTTTAGAAACAATAGCCGGATGGACGTGTGGTAAAGTCCCTTTTGATCGTGTAGACCTAGCAGCAACAAAATCTTCTGCAAGCCGAATCGCTATATCCGATGTCTCAGGTCGGTGTTCTTTTACCCACAGTTGCACATCTTGTGGGAGGATCTTAATAAACTGTTCTAGAATAATGGCCTCTAGGATCTGGTCAAGTGTCCTGATGGTTGGCTGTAACCACTTGAAGCACAAGTCCTTTAGACGTATATAGGGTTATCTGCATTCTGATATTTAAAAGTTCGAAATCGCTGCCTGTAGGTCTCGGTGCTTATGTCGTAACGCTTTAGAATTGCAGCTTTCACCTGATCATAATTATAAGCATGTGCTACCTCTACATGACTGTATGCAAGCTGAGCTTTTCCCGTTAGGTAAGGGGCCAGGCGAATCACCCATTGATCCCTGGGCCACGCACAGGCTGTGGCAACCCTCTCAAAAGTCATTATGTAAGCTTCAATGTCATCAGTTTCTGAAAGTTTCACTAGTTTAATGTCTTTATATCCCCCAGCTGGTGGATCTGGTGGCCAACTTATACCCAGAGCTTGTATTGCCCTCAGGGTATCAGTCCATCTAGCCTCATATTCCTTTTTATCTCTTTCTCTCTGTTTTTCCATTTCCATTTGGTGCATGCATAACCACCTTACCAGTTCGTGGGTCTCCAAAGGGGGTATCTCCGATATCTCCTCCTCCATACCTCCTCCACTCGCCTGCTCTTCTGGATCGCCTTCATCCTTGGAAATAGGTTTCCCTTCCTTCTTCCTCATGACAGGATCCATCCCTGGTAATAAAGGTATATGGAAGGCTGCAGATACTGAACGGGTAACAATTCCAGGAAAAGTATCAACGTCCACTTGCTTCTCCTGCATGCAGAGTCCACTAGAGTCTCGGACTCACCCAGGTGTATTCAGCCAGGGATCCCACTTCTGACACCAGTGTAAGAGGACACTAGGTGGGTTACACAAGGACTCTGACACAATCTGTATTCTTCAGGATGAGCTTCAGGTAGTTTTATTCAACCAGTTCCAAACATAATAATTCCAACGAAAAGTACAAGCGGACTTATTCCGGCAAACAATAAAATAAAACAAAGTAAAAGAACATCAATGCGAAGGCATCAAACATGAGCAGTAGTATCCACATTAAACTAGAGCACTAGTTCTGGATGCTTACATGTCACCATCCCAACCGCTACTAACTCTTTACTTGCTACTGACCCAATTATATACCTGATACTAAGCTCTTATTGGGTGAATTACCCATCAATCAAATGTCTTTATAATTTTATTTTACAAACAGCTTATTTATGAATTCTATACAACAAGGTATTTATCTTGATACCTTTTAAACTCACATAATGGTTGTGAGCACATTAATATTTGGTTTAATGCATCTTTTAGTGGGTTTCCAAAGTAAGTCCCTCCCCTTCTCTATAAGGGTAGCAACACAATGGCCGGCTGGCTCCTAAAGGGAAGGCTTACAGAAGGACACACCCTGCAGAACCAGGTAATATAATTGTACCCACTCATATTTCTTTACCTGGTTAATTTTCAATACCATTTCTGTTATAGTATCCCTTCTGTATTCAAGTGTGTGCATACAAGTAGAAACAAAAGGTTGAATAGCACAAAACACTGGCGTTTGTGTATCAGGAAGTAAAAGACAAAAGAAAACTGGTGTTGCACAGTAACATACAGCTTTTTTTTAAAAATTAGCTGTCTCTGCATCACAAATATCCTGTTTGTGTTTGGAATACAGCGCTTTAGTGCTAAGGGCACATTTCTAACTTCTTATCCCTGCTTGGAATCGTAGAGGATAGCTTTATTTAACAGTCGTGGCGTTTTCGAGCTGCACGATAGTGCGCACGTTCGTGCAGCTCGTGAAAAACATTGCGAAGGACGAAATAGATGCAAAGGTACTTCTTAGGGTACCAAACTCCAAAATAATCCTACTCTGCCAAATAAAAGGTGTTTTTATCGACTGGCATATGAAAAATAATGAGTTTTACAGAGGCTTTACATAGGCTTTTAACATAATGGCCATTTAAAAGGCCATGCTTCTATAAATTCCAGCCTCGAAGCCGGCCCGTTGGTGCAGCGGTGGGATTTCCGCTTGCGACGCCGGCGACCCGGGTTGAGAATGGATCTGGGTCGTCGGAGGGCCTAACGAGGGAAGTAGGATCAAGCGTCAATGGGCAGCTCTCCTACTCCGGGGGCGCGGGCAGCTTTCAGTGCGATAGGGACCCCTGGTGGAGACGGGAGTTCCACGCAACGATGCTCGGCGTGGGGAGGCTGGGCGGACGCTGGCGTCATTACCGCGTCCCTACCTCCTCAGGGGAGAATCTGGTGAAAAAAGGCGGGCAGGACCACGATCTATGAAGCCCTCCTGGAAGCCTCACATTGCCGTCGTCGCTGCGAGACCCCGACCAGTTACAGTTCCGGGGTCACGAAGGTGGCCCGCGGCCCCACCCTCCGGGGGGCAAGCCGGGGGTGACTGTGGGTCCCCAGCAGCAATTGACGGAGGTAGAGGTCTCCGGGGGCCGTGACCAGGGCGGATGGCCCCGGTGGTCCTGCCAGGAAAAAGGGGCAAATAAAAAAAAAAAAAAATTCCAGCCTCGGATAATTCAGACAGATGATGTCCTTGCAAGTAGCCAGAATAAGAGGATGGGGAAACAAAGACAGAAATTAGGTTAAAATTGCATGGTGGCCAGTCTATGCACACAAAAAAAAAACAACACAGAAGAGACAAGGATATGACACATGAAGGGGAAAAAGGGGGTTCTGGCTGCTACAACAACATCGATCCGAATAATATGTTATTTTTGGAGACCCTTTGACAGTTTGCCAGAGGTTTGCAGCGGAAACTGACCGGAATTGCCATTTGCATTTAGAGTAGGTGGATTTCACCTTTCTGACTGCTTGAGTACAGGCATTTCTGAGTGACCTATAGAGTTTGAAGTCTGAAGGAAGGCAGGAAGCCTCAAATTTCACCCAGTTTATATCACATGATTTACATAGGGATAGGAGGTTAGATGTGATCCAGGGGAGGTGATGTTGTTTTACTCATACTTTTTTTAAAGGAGCATAGATGTCCCAAGCACTGGTGAGTGTGTCAGAGAACATTTGGAGAGCAGAGTCCACATCAGGGGCAAAGTACACAGGTGACCAATCTGCCTGAAATAGATAGCAGACAAGGGAGCTATAGTCAAGGTTGCGGGTTGAGCGATACCAAATATATTTGTGACCGGTCTTAGGTGTTGTGGCTTTGCGTATATAGAAGGTGATACAGTGGTCGATAAGGGTATCTGGTAGAACTCCATCAGAAGAGATGCAGTGGGGGTGTGATGACAGCACTCAATCGAGAAGAGATTGCTTGGAGGATTTGGGGTTCAGACAAGTGGACTTGGAGATCATCTGGGTAAGGTTTAATGACTCTCATTTGAGGATAGAGGGTTTGGAAGCAGGGAAGAACCAGCCTAGATTAAAATTGCCTAGCAGGATGAGTTCTCCTTTGTTTAAATGAGTGGAGATAGTGGAAATGCAATCGAGCAAAGAGCTGATGGGTGCTTTGGGAGGGAAGTAGAGTACAGTACCGCCAAATAGATCAGAAGGGTGGAGGGAAGGGAGAGACAGACTATACAAAATTAATGGGAGGAAGGCTTGGTGTAAGTAAGTGAGACGGAGCAGGAGAGTGAGTCCCTGACAAAGATGGACACTCCACCACCTCACTTGCCATGGTCCTGAGGGACGAGGTTGAAGTCAGGAATGGCAAGGGAGGAGTCAGGGATCCTATTGGAGAGCCAAGTCTCTGAGACACATAGTATATTGGGGGGTTAGTGTTGGGAGACTTTGACCATCTGGGGGGAGCGAGGGAAGGGAGGACAGGAGAGGCCGGTACAGCGGAGGAGGGCCTCAAGGTTTAGAAAAGGGGTGGAGAGCAAGCTAGAGTGGATGGGCAGAGGGAGAGGAGAGAGAAAGGGAGGGGGTTGGGAAGTACAGTGATGGTAGGGATAGATGGAGGGGGAGTATAAGCCATGGAATGAACACACCATTCACAGGCATGTCAGAAGTATGAATGCAGCACACACAACTGCACCGACAAGCCAGAGTCTAATAGGCTGTGTCATGGCCCAGGTGGCAAGGAATCACACCCACTCAGCCTGTGACTACTGACCAGGCATCCAGTGCACAGGCTAACAATAGCATACAGGGCACAAACATTCAGGAGCCTCCCTGGGGGCAGCAGGGGTAGAGCTCTGGCACACACTTGTAATGCACATAACACAGCTGTATATGGCTGGGACCTTCATGCAGCACTAGGTGCAGCAGGCATTTTAACACACGAGTGCAATGGTGGCGTACATGGGTGGGCACTCAACACACAGTGGCCCAGTCACCACAACATTGGTGTTCAATGCAGCATGGCCTGGAAGAACTTGCCATCCCAACTGACACTGGTGCCACCCTAAGCAGAGGGTGTCCTCCAATGCAGAACTTATTCAGGTCATTGGCCCTGTACAGGCCTCTTGTGTCCCACTGTATGGCTGGCCCCACCTGTGTACAATGGAGTGATCATACCCTAGTTATCACTGTGTCAGATAGTCACCACTGCAGCCACACAACTGTGTCAATCACATATTATGCCCTACATTCACCACCCACCAATGGCCCCACCATCCACCAACCTCATGCCACATATTCAAAGCTCCAGTGAACTGCAAATACATGACACACAGTATAAATGGCATGGGATAAGGCAGCAGTGCAAGTGGACTACCACGGTGGCTGTATGACGCACAGCTAGACATGGTGTTGTACCGCTACTACAGTAGGCAATGCCAACCACCTGCAGTCTGCCTTGCATACACAGTCCTGAGCATATGGCAGTACAGACCTGACCAGCACTGATGGAGTTTCTACTGTGAGCACTACCACCAGCTCCTTGTGCACCTATTCTGTAGCACAGAGGGCTTGCCACCGCATGGTAGAGGGCATGCCTCTGTATGGTATAGAGACACAGAGCACTGTGCCAGCACCACATAGGTGCACAGCAGTAGACTGCACAAACCATAACACACCACAGTGGCACTTATGAACCAATGCCCCACATGCAGGGTGAGTGTCCTCACCACAACCCCAGAGGTGATGCCCCCAAATGCACTGATCTTCCTAGCAGGTCACACAGAGACATCTATCGTTGGTAACAGCGACATGCAGCATAATGCAAATATGGGGAGTCTGAAGAGTCTAAATAGTAGCAGGGCCATGGATGCAATGGGTGAACCCCCCCCGCCCCTTGCTTGGGGTCACCAACACCCATATTACTGTCTTGAGCAGCTGTAGAATATTGGTGTATCTCCCCCAACCACTGACAGTATTACCCTGTGTCTTGTCCCCCCAGGCCAGGCCTGTTATTTACATTGGTAACATCAGCCCACTGTGCTATAACCCAGCAGGCCAGGACCCCCACTCACCCCATTCTATAAAACCAAGGCCCTCCCTGTCCCCAGTTCCGCTGACACCCTGCATGCTGCATGATGGTCCTGTGTGAGTATCACTATGAACAGCACACGCTGTTTTGTGAAGGCACACTCTACCAGTATCATATATAGCCATGAGTGTAACAATGGATAGGGCCAGGCCCTAACACTTTCTGAAAGTGGTAGGGCAATGGCCACAGCAGCGCCGCCTGATCAGGCACCTATAAAAGTAAACACACAACCCTGAGTATGACACTCAATGCAGGATACTCACCTGGACACCCTTCCTGTGAGCCGCTCCTTTGGGCCCCATCAAAGCCTGGTGACCCGGTGCACTTCTCTCTCTCCAGTGCAGTTGATCACACTGTGCTTCATCCCTGTCCAGGGCCAGTTCATGGCTGAGGTGTGTAGTGGAGTAAAAGGGAGGTGTGATCAGTATCCTGCAGTGAAACACAATGCCTCGCTCAGTATACACTACACAGTACAAACACCCATACACTTACCTGTACAGTGCACCAGCCACCACATATACATGATGTGGATGGACTGGCCGAGCAGGTCTGCAGTGTACCCTTAGTACCACCCATGACACTACACACATGCGTGTCATGGAACAGGTGCATATGGTATGATACGTCCCACCGTGATCGGTAGGGCTTTGCTCAGTGGATGCCAGCCTGTGTAGTGCCTGCATCCTGCCAGCCCCTCAGTCCCTGTACAACAGACCATAGATCTTGGCCCCAGACCCTATAAAGACATAGTATGCATTGGCATGTATGGTGCACCAGGCCAAAGTTGACAAGGGCAGTCAAGGCTTAACAGATCAACAGCTGGGGGAGCCAGGATACAGTAGGTGTGGGCTCGCAGTTTTGTGTACATATCCACAACTCATAGTGCAGTAATGTAGTACCCAGTGCTGTACCTGACAGATACATATCTGTGGCCATGCAGTGTAGTACAGACAATGTGCATGACACAGATGGCAGCCACATCCCTATCCTGATGGAGCCGCCTACCATCACAGCTTCAAGTAGGACACATGTTACTCCTTTCCTGGTTGAACCTGGCAACAGACAGTGACATGTCTAGCTCACCGCACCCGGCGACCAGTCCCTGCATAACATGCCACCCATGACACTGTACATGGGTCTTGCATGCCTCTTGGCACTGCAGCCATGGCACTGTGGTGGCCTACAACCGTGCAGCCCAGGCAGGTGCACACCTCGCGCAATCATGATGGGTGCTGTCATGCACAGGACACAAGGATGTCCCATGGGACAGGGAGCACTGACAGCTGCACATACAGTGGCAGGCCATGCTATGGGACATGTGCTACAGCACACGGGGGAACAGCGAGGACACACAGGTGATGTGCACAGTGCTTCAGGGGTACTGGCCCTATTGCAGATTACCATGACACAGGCCTGCACACAAGCGAGTACACACACAATACTTACAACCATCTATACTCAACTAGCCTGCAACAATCACCCACAGTTCCCGCAGGCAGCAAACATCCCTCTTCTGGAGGTCATTGTATTGATTTCTGCACTGGTACCTGGTGCAGGTGACCCCTGTCCATCTCATGAGGCACCATCCACAGACGCCTACAGCTCACTGTCAGGCCTGTCTAGCCCTGCTCCCTCTTGCATCAGCTGGTCCTCCTTGACCACCAGTAGGATGACAAGATTGGCCAGTTCAATTGTGGATCACCTATGGTCCTGCTGCAGAACAGCCTTGTGTCGTCACTGTGCCATGCTGTTCCCATTACTTGGCTTATCAGTATTACCATGCTGCTTTCTATTTTTGGCCTGTCTGGGTATTGCACAGCACATTGCTGTGTTACTGCACTACTACACTGCACTGCATAATGCATATGTCCGGTGGCTGTCCTGGGGCATGCAATTGGCATGGGGTGGGATGTGTGCAGGATGCCTGTTCATGTGTTGCCCGTGCACCATGCTGTGCACCATGCTTGTGCAGTGGTTTGTCATGCACGGCTACACAGACTGATGACATCATGGGCAGCACCAGGCAACATGCCTGCACCATGACCTCACAATGTGCAAATACAGGCGCGTCAGAGTGCAGCTGCACAAACTGGGTTTGCACAGTGGGCAAAAATGCAGTATTCAGCCAGGGTATGCAAATGAGGCAGTTTTGCAGTCTGTGGGCAAACAACCACATGTGCATGTCATTACCAGCAGGTATGCATACATTTATATAAACAAGCACAGTGCACTACCTAGATTCCACAGTTTAACTGCAGGCAAATGGAGGTAAGTGTCCTGAGCCTAGAAAGGGATGGGGGAGCATTGGACTGTGTGTGGTGGCTATAGCATGGCTCCTAGATTCATGTGGCATGTTCAAGGCAGGGCTCCCAGATCTACTGGGATTCCTGTATTTTACAGGAAAAAGAAGCCATTTACAGGGAAATTGCACCCATAGACTTCCAGTGGTTATATGGGAAAACAGAGCAATTTGACTTCCATAGGCCATATAATGTATGCTATAGGAAAACACGGGAAACATGTCATGAAGCTGCAGGGAAAATGCCAAGGCAGTCTGGGAGCACTGTAATGTGCCTCATGGGCAGGTTGCTCGGTGTTCCTGTACCTTCCATTACGTAATATGGAGGACAATGTAATCATTTGCCCTGTGTAGGCAGTGTAACACCATGGAAACAATGTCCATGTACCTCTCTCTATTGCTCTGTACAGGAAGCCCTGTACATCTGGGGGCCCTACTACATTGGAACTGCTTAGGTGGGGGACCCATCACATCCAGATTTCTAGGTGGTGGATGTAACATTTGTAGGTGTGGTAGTTGCCCCTAGTACTCGGTGGGGCAGGATGATAGTGGTGGTGGGCCTCTCATACATGTGTTGGGGAGGTCCTTGAATGGAGGTTCCTGTAAGTCCTGCCCAGTGTAACTCCTGTGTGTATACTATGTGCAGTGGGACCCTGGTGCATATGATGGTGGTGGCCAATGGCATCCACATCTAGTGGTGGTGGTCTTCCCATGTCTGGGTGGAGGGACCTCCCCTCCCATAGTCTATGGCGCACACTATCAGTGGAGTCACCCCTTCACATACATGCATACATGGTGGTGGTGGCCCTGGGTCCTGTGGGCCCCTGCCATTGTCCACCCCCACCTGTCTGTAACATTGCAGTGGCTGTGGCTGTGCATGGGCAGCCCAGTGTGAGGCAGCTGAGTGCTGTGGGAAGGCAGGCATTGCCTGACTACCTGTGTGGTCAGGGGTGGGGTGGGTACCTCATGAGATGAGGGAGGAGTACACCTTAGCCTGCAAAATAAAAAGTACAATTCCAAAAGAATAAATAATTACTGGGTATGTGAAGACTTAGAAGCTATTTCTAAATTACATTATTCAGATTGGTTTAAGAACAATAACTATGATTTTGGATATAAACCATATCTAGACATCTTAACTGGTGTAAATCATAGAAACGGTTTTCTCAGATATAAGTTTGAGCAATTTCCAAGCAATGTTTTGTCATATAGATTCAAAACTGGAGCACAATCGGCCGAGTGTGACTGTTCACTGGGCGGTCGAGAAGACCTTATCTATGTAATATGTAAATGTACCTTTTATACATAGGAAAGGTTATTCTGGCTATAAACCATTCTTTCTTCTGCATATCAGATGGAACTAGAAATATTAACTACTATATTGTTACACACTGTAGACTCATGGACCATAGATAGAATGGCAACATTTTTTAGAGCAATTGGGAAGATTAAGGCTAGGCTGCTGCAATAACTATTGTGGATCTATTTGCTAAATTACTGTAGATATTTTAAGATATCAAATTTGTATTTAAGGTCCTACTTGGGGAAATATTTATGGATGTATGCTGTTCTTAATTGTGTTTATTGTCTGTTTCTATTTTTTGTAATAGCTATTAAGCTAAACAATAAAGCTTTTACTATTACACTATCAGTGGAGTCACTCCCCCACATACATGCATACGTGGTGATGGTGGCCCTGGGTTCTGTGGGCCCCAGCCATTGTCCACTCCTGCCTGTCTGTGACATTACAGTGGCTGTGGCCATGTATGGGCAGCCCAGTGTCAGGCAGCTGAGGGCTATGGGAAGGCAGGCATTGCCTGACTACCTATGTGGTCGGGGTAGGTGGCTACATCACTGTCCAGTTCATCTATGTGGCACTGTGCGTACTCCCCAGTGTCCTGCATTGTGCTACCCTGTCCAGCAGATACAATGGAGGACACTGACTGAATTTGGACCCACTGCTTCACTGCAGAGAAGTTACAGGTTCTGGTACAGGCCTACAAGGCCAAGGAGGAGGAGATCTTGTCTCATAGTAAGAGCACAAATGCCCAGGTGTGGGGGCCTAGGAGGAAATAACTGACTAGGTCAGTGCCGTCAGCAGCCACAACAAACCCATGGAAGCATCAAGAGAGTGCTTCAGGGATATGGGGAGGAGGACGAAGCAGGTCATGGCAAAAGAGTGCAGGGAACTGCATGCCACAGGTGGGGGCCCATAGGTGTTGGTGGCTGCACATACCCTGAATCCTTCAAAGGAGGCCATAGCATCCTCCCTACAGTCCACGGAGGTGATGAGAGTGCCAGGTGGTAGCTACAAGAACCAGGTGGGACCTTCCCAGCTATGTAAATGACTGCCAGTGCAATGTCCTGTCAGCCATGTGTGCAATGTCTAGGTGTATATAGGTATGAGTGTATGCATACACCAGTTCTGGGTAACATATTAGCTGCAGACTACACTACTGTTTCCCTGTCACCTAGTGTGTAGCTATCTGTGTGCAGATCCATGATTGTGCCCACATGTGCTTACCAGTTCTGGGATGTGTGCTCCCTGGGGATGGGATGTGCTCACTGCTGATGGTGAGTGTATACACTGGTGTTCAGTTTGTGTTCCCTGGTCTTGGGTTGTATGCCCACTAGTACTAGGTGGGTGTTCACTTGTGGTGGGGTGTGTACTTGCTGGTGCTGTGTGTATGTACACAAGTGTGGAGGTATGTGCTCACTAATGATTGAGACATGTGCTCATTGGTACTGGTTTGTGAGCCCCATGGTGACAGAGTGTGTGCTCACAGGTGTAGGGGTGTGTAGGTACCCGGGGGTATAGGAGTGACACTGGGCATGCATGCTGCTTAAGCCTGCACACCGCTCTGTACAGTATTGTGCTATATAACTCTCCTCTCCTTTCCTCTCCCAGCAGAACACCACGTTGGATCAGACATGGTGGAGGACATCATAGGGCCATCTTTGCACCTGCAGCCCCTGCCACCCCCCCATCTGCATTACCGGTGAGCAGCAGTGAGGAGGACATGGAAGAGGATGAAGATGAGACCTACACTGAGAGACTGGAACAGGCAGGGCCAGCCACAGACCAGAAAAAGTTGTCCTCCCTGCCAGACCCCATTCCAGTGGGGCACAGCCACTGTCCAGGGGCACAGCCACTGTCCCTATATGACCCAGCAATCACAGGGGGTGCAGCCCACCACATCCCCTGGCACAGCCACCACTGTGCCACCCCAGTACCCCTACTGTGGCACACCCATCGCCCTACCACCTCTGGCCAATACTGCAGGGCCAGACACTACTATGCCTCCCCATGATGCATCCTCCAGCTCAGTCAAAGCCCTGCCACCCCAGACACATCCCACCAGGCCAGCCACAGCCATCCTACAGCACCCACAAAGAGGTGCTGCATTGACCATGGTGCACTGTGACAGGGTTGAATAGGATCCTGTCCCAGTTGTTATGGAGAGTTTGAATGCATGGATCTGTTCTGTTCTTTCCTTTCCTGTCTTTGTCTGGTTGCACAACCAAATTTTCCTGTGAGATCTAGGATTTAATCACTCCGACATTCTCGCAATTCTTTGCCTTTCGCTCTCTCGCTCCCCTCAGTTGCTGTTCTGTCTTTTTTCCCCCTTACATATCTGCTGGTATAAAAATATATGCAAATCATTTGTGGAAATGTAACTGACATTGGGATCCATTTGTTTAAAAATTATATAATGTTACTGTTGAAGTGTATATAATTATAGTTTGAGATGATTGCAAAAAGCTATTGGGAACTCAAGGAGTTAACCTGAGAGTGGTTTGCAAGCCCTTTTTTCAGAAGCTGTGGAGAAGGGGCCTTGGTTCTGGGACATTGTGTTCTTGCTGCACCTGCATGAAATTTCAAGAACACTGGAAATTTACAAGAACATTTTAGAAAAAAACAGGATGCTTGTTAATGAGCGGAGGTTGCAAAGACTTATGAGAGAGAGCTGCAATGTTTTGAGAAATACAGACACACAGAGATTGAAGGAAAACTTAGATGGATCTTCTCTGTTAATTCTGCCTTTGTAAATAGTTATACTGAACAAGTTTTTTTTTTGTTACTGCTAGCACTGATAAACACTTTTTGCGAATTCTACAAATGCTCATGTTTTTTCAATGCTTCCTGACCTGTGCCTTGATGACAGATGGTGTCAGCCTAAGTGGGATTTACTTTGTGCATACTCTCAGCTAGGAGTTTTGTGCGTGGGTACTGGACCTAGTACCAGGGAAGCATAGAGAAAGGTATGGATTCTGCAGCGGCAAGCCCAGGAGTGGTTACCAGGAAAATGGCAGTCAAACTAGCAGAGACAGAAACAGAAGTCCAGGATGAGACTGTATAGCCAACACCGGTTATGGAAAAAGAACAGGAAGTGACAGAACCTGAAAGCCTGATTGCCTTTTTCAAATGGTGGGCTATATAACAAAAAGAGATGGAGAAACAGAGGAGAGAAGAGAAGCAGCAGATGAGAGAAGAGATGCAGCGACAAGAGCAGCAATGGCTAGATGCCTTGCAAGCTATCAAAGGCAGAGGATCTGGCACAGATCGAGATGAGCAACAAAACACAAGCAACTTAAAAAACATTAAACTTACAAAGTTGTGTCCCTTGGATGATATCAAGGCATACCTGACAACTTTTGAAAGGGTTGCAGCAGCCTGCCAGTGGCCAAAGCAGCAATGGGTAATCAGACTGGTACCCTACCTGACAGGGAAAGCCCAACTTGCCTACAGCAATATGGACACTGCACAGTCAGAAAACTATGACCTTGGTGAAAAGTGAAATCCTGAAAAGGTATGACATCTCAGGAGAGATCTACAGCATAGGCGTAGATTGCGGGGGGGCAGAGGGGCAAGCTGCCCCCCCTGAGAAATTAGACCAGGACTTTTTAAGGAGCCCAGCCACCGTTCTCCGGTTATCATTTTTTTTAATATTGAATGGGCTCAGGGCTATGCCCAGACTGCCTGCACCTCCGGAGTGGCGTGGTGCCGTGGTTCTCTAAACAAAAACTATCCCCTTTTCTGATTGGCTGCAATTTACAGCCAATCAGAGAGTGCTGCAAGCTGGCGCCATCGCGTTAGCAGTACTCCATTAGTGGTGCCATTTAGTTGTCTGTGTGCCTTCCATGAAGGAGCAGCAGCAGCATCCATATAGCGTAGGGCTGAGGAGAGATAGCTATTCGAGGATGTCGAGCAGCAGTCGTTGGTTGTCTGTCAGGCGTCACCAGTGTCTCAGTCAGTCTAGTGTTCTCACCCTCCTCCTGTCCTGAACAGCCTAGTTTAAATATACCTCTCTCGAGTCCTCTGACTACCTACTCTCTGTTTCTCAATGCAGCCAGCTGTGATCTGGGCTGTGCCGCTGCCACCTGAGCCTCCCATCCCACAAAGCCTAGGAGGCCTGCGGCCTCAAGGCCTCTACCACTGGACAGACCAGGCAGAGGAGCGAGTAGTACAATTACAGTGAGTCTGAGGCACGGCCAGGCTTGCCTGCACACCCAGCTCCTGTGTCCAGCAGGCCAGAAAAAGATTTACCGTGTTGTCGGCGAGCCACATACCATGTCCGTTGACCACCAGTTCCACAGTCCACCGAGAGGGATTATTCAGGCCAGTGAACAGCCAGACCCAGAACAGTGAAGAAGCCGGCAGTCATGCAGGCTATAGCAGACCCATAATGTGACATGTTCATCTGGTGTCAGAAAAAATGAGTTACTGTCTCATCGGGGGATTAATCGGGAGAGGAACGGGACTGTTGGGAGAGACTCTACTACCTGACCTGCCTTCTTGGCCTTGCTGTGCCCTGCTGTATGCTGCCCTGTCTGTGCCCTTACTGATTTTGTGAGTAACTGTGCTGCAAGCTGGCTGTTGTAAATTAATACCATTCACATCCCAGAAATGTGTCTTTTTTGGGGGGGGTTGTCTTGGTGATGGCCATGTGTCTGGGGGTGGGTGGAAGGTTTGCTGTCAGCTTGTGTTTCTTTGGGTGGGAGGATTTGCTGGCTGTTGAGGCTGTCCATGTTGGTGAGGTGGGTGGGGCCTATTTGTTTGGTATGGTGTGGACACTGGTCATGTTGGTGGGGTGGGAACGCTCAGTCACTGTGCTGCTGGTGTGGTGGGGTTTGTTGGGGAGACTCCCTGGATGGTCTGTGTTTGGTGGGGCTGGGGGAATGGTCTGTTTTGTGGGGTTGGGGTCGAGGGAGACAGTCTGTGTGTTTTGGGGCTGACTCACTGAGAGGATGGTCAGTGTTTGGTGCTGGGGAAGGGCCTGCGTTTGGTGGGGCTGGGAGGATGATCAGTGTTTGGGGCTGGGGTGGTTAGTGTTTGGGACTGGGAGGGCGGTCAGTGTTTAGTGGGGCTGGGGAGGGACAGTCTGTTTTCTATTCTGGGGTCTGGTGGGGTGGAGACACAGGCCATGGTGATGTGGGGACACTGACTGTGATGGTGGGGTGGTGACACTAGCCATTGTTTGGTGGACTTAGTTGGCCATTTGTCTGGGGGGACTGTCCATAATGGTGGAAAATGGGGACTGTCCATGTTGGCCTTCTGGGTGTCTTGTGGGGAGGGGGGACTATTTGCTGGTCAGGTGTCTGGGGCGGATCATTCCATGTTGGCTTATGGGGGAATGTCAGTGATTGCTGATCAAGTGTCTAGAATAGGACTATCAGTGTTGTTGGGGAGGGAACTCTCCGTGTTTGCTAGCCAGGTGTTTGGGGGATTGTTCATGTTGGTGGGGTGGGGAAATTCTGTGTTTGCTAGCTGTGTGTCGGGTTTGGGGACTGTCCTTGGTGGGATATGGGGGACCGTCCATGTTTGCTGGCTGCCTGGGTGTCTGATGGGACTGTCCTTGTCGGTTGGGAGGAGGCATTCTATGCTCGCTGGCCCGGTGTCTGGTGGGGAGGGGGACTGTTCAGGTGTCTGGGGACTGCCCTTATAGGTGGGGTGAAGGGGGACTGTCCATGTTTGCTGACTGGGTTTCTGGTGGACTGTCCGTGCTGGTTAGGAGGGGGGACATTCTGTGCTTGCTGACTGGGTGTTAGCGTATAAACATACGTAAATGTTAAAACGTAATTTCCACCTCATCTTTTACCTGTCAAGGGATGTAGCTCACTGACCTGCGCCCGCAGCTAGCATACGAACATTAGTAAATGTTGAAACATTATTTCCCCCTCGTCCTTTACCTGGCTGTAAAAGTAATCTTTCACTTTTTTTGATTTCTCCGATCGTCCACTGTGGAGGGGTGAAACAGACAGATTCCTTAGCCTTGCTGTCTCTGTCTTCATTGCCTGGCAAACACAACCAAAGGGGTAGCTTTGTGTGTTCTCCCCCATACAGTGTTACAAGACTTGCAAAAAAAATCTTGCACTAAAACATGCACCCTAAAGAAATGATTATACTACTACCTGGCTATTGTTATTGCAACTACTGACTGGCCATGATTTTTTGGGGGGGGTTAGAACACTGGTCCTGTGTGTGGGTGGGGTTGCGGACACTGCTGGTTGTGTGTGTGTGTGTGATTGGGGACACTGCTGATGGTGTGTGTGTGTGTGTGGGGCTGGGGACACTGCTGGTCGTGTGTGTGTGTTGGGGACACTGCTGGTCATGTGTGTGTGTGTGTGGTGTTGCGGACACTGGTCATTTGTGTGGGTGGGGTTGGGGATACAGGCATTGTGTGGGTGTGGTGGGGCACTGTTGTGTGGGTGGGTGAGGCACTGGCATTGTGTCGGTGGGGCGGGGTTGTAATTGTATACCAGGCAAACTGTGCTGACCGGTAGCTCAACATCTCTCTTTCCAGACAAAGAAAGAAACATAAACATAATGCAGTATAAAATGTGGTTTTATTTATTTTTGTGTGCCTGTGATGGGGAGGCACAGACCTGGATGCCTGGAGTGGATACCAGATAAATGGAGTTGGAAATGGTGTTGGTTGGGTGGGGTGGGGAGAGTGGCTGTGCTGGTGCGGTGGGGAGAGTGGCTGTGCTGGTGGGGTGGACACAGAGTGTGGAGAGTGGCTGTGCAAGTCCATCAGGGTGCAGAGAGTAGCTGAGCTGGCCAGTCTGGGTGGAGATAGTGGTCTTGCAGGTCTGGGATGGGGAGAGTGGGCTGTAGCTTTTTTGTATGGATATATAATTCACTGTTGCTTGCTGTGCCTTCTGCTGCCCTGCTAGCTTTGTGCTGCTGTGCTGACCAGGGCGCACTGGTACATATGCTGAAAAAAATGGTTCTGGCCACTGGTGATGGACGAGGGAGGGGTGGATGGGCATAGTGGCACAGAAATATTTTTTTTCAACATGTATGCCAGTCTGCTGGGTCCATGCCATGCTTAGCTCCCTCGCACAAGGGGGCTTCTGAGCACTAAAGATAAGTTTCTGTGTCAAAATTAGGAACTGTTGGAAAGTATGAAATCCTACAGTATAAAAATTGTGCATGTTTATGTAGTTTCACCTTACTGTGTGGTTTGACAAGATGTTCTGTTGTCTCTCCTCCTCGTTTAGCACCCTGACCTGTGACCTAGCCATCCCCAGGCAGGGTGAAGGTCCGTTGTGTTGTGGTCTTTTGGTGGTTTGTTGGGCATTGTAAAATGCATTTTCATTTAATGTGTTGTACTGCCCGGACCTGCTTTACCCTGTCTCTATTCTGAATGTCAACATGGTATAAAAAAGTTCATTTTTTGGTGGTGTGTGTGTTTGTCTGTGTGTAGAAGAATAGAGACACATGTTCGGACAAAAAAAACTGTATTAAACCACATCAAACTGAAGCAACCATGTTTCATTTGTGCCCTTCAAAACTGTCAGATGAGATGATTTTGAAGTAGTCTGTGGGGGGGAAGCATCCACGGCAACCTGGGCTACCACAACCGGCCCACCACACACCGTCATAGGTGATGCTAATAAAAATCACCAACCAAGTACTTACCTTTCAGGGTGGGTCCTGCGAGGCTGTGCACAGGTATCTGGAGTCATTGTTCCAGCAAACTTCCTGTGACGTCTGTTCTCTTAGGTTATGTGATGCGTCCACTTTTGTGCCAGTGTAGTCCGTGTTTGCTTGGATGGGGTTGTGTAACCCTGGGCATGGACAGAGATGCATATTCCTTAGGAGCCCATGGGGAGGAGAGTGGTAGGGATTGTGGTGTGACCTCACCATGCCCATGATCATCTTGAACAATTAGGGGATTTACATTGTTCTGTTGCACTGTCCCAGGTACATCAGCATGCTTGTTAAGAGCACCACCTGAGGGATATCAGCAAGTCCCATGCTTATGTATGCAATGCTTGCTTGCTTGAGGAAAGCATTATCTTCTTCGCTTACCTTACCTAACCAGATTCAGGCATGTGATATTGAATAATATGGGTTGGGATGGGATGGGAGACTACTTAATTAACTTGGTTATAACAAAGAAAAGTGTTAACACTGGGTGCAAGTAAGCAATAATGCCCGTCATGTTGGGATAACGTCACGCCTCAGGTAGTTGGGCACAAGTGCATCCAATACATAAGGCATGACGTTATCCTACCCTGACACACACCTTGGAGGGCATTATTGCTATTATACAATAGCGTGTTGTTATACAGAATTCAAAAAAATAATTTTAAAGGTGTTTTATTTGGTGTGGAAAAATATTTTTAAGAGAAGATACAAAAAAACACACTAATGCTAAGAATCATCAAGAGGTTCACGGAGAGGCTGAGACTAGACCTGTGATGAATCGGATGGACTGGGATAACATCATGGGTCTAGCCCAAGACTGACCAATCAGAGGCCAGCATTCATTCCTGTCATTGTATAATCACATTTTTTTATGTAATCTTTGTAAATAAGGGCTCATGCTGTGAGGATGCACATGCTGGGATGTTTCCCATACCATCCATGTTTATAGGTATACTGAGGTGGCACAGCCATTTGCTGCACTTCCTTGAGACATGCTTTTTGCACTCCTCAAGGGTGGAAGGGCTAGCTCAAGCAGACATTTCAAGAAGTTCAGGATCCACTATAAGGGCTGGACTTGGGAGGGTTATGTAAGCAGCAAAATGGGTGAGAGACTAGTGAGCTATCCACCTGGAGGTTCAGGTGGGGCAAAATTAGGTCAAGACTGATTTGAATTGAAGCTGAGGGGAGGTCCTGTCCTCTGAGAAGGAAGTTAAGTTCCTTACATATTTTCAACTTTACATAAGTCCTCACTCCCAAGGCAGAAGAACGAAGAACTGAATACAAAACAGATTTCGGTCAGTTTTTCGACTCTGGTCTCAGGAGGAGTTGGGCGAGAGCAGGCTGCAGTAAAACTGGTGGGGTGGGGAAGTGCTCTGACTTGGCCTGGGCTGGTCCCTCCCAGGAGTTATTCAGCTGTAGTCTTAAATGTTTTTGGGGCATTATTTGATGCTGGTTGATTTGTTTGCATTACGCAAGCCACCCGCCCTCTTCACTGTCGTGATGCATGAAAATCAGGACTTTTTGGTTACTTTGCCCCCCCTGTAAAAATAACAAACTACGCCCCTGATCTACAGGCAGAGATTTCGGTCTCTGAAGTACAACTCAATCAACAATCCTTGAGAAGCCTTCAACCGACTCCGAGAACTACTGATAAAATGGCTCGAACCAGAGGGCAAAACAGTCCCACAGATCACTGACACATTTGCAATAGAGCAATTCATTAACATCCTGCCTACAGATGTGCAGCTTTGGGTAAAGGAACACTGACCAGAAAGTGGGGAAAAGGCTGTTTCTTTGGCTGAGGACTACTAAATGGCCTGACAGACACCACAGCAGTGAGGTAACAGCCGAGCACTGGTAAGACACTCTTTTCTCATTTAAACTCCAAGTATGATAAGAACTCTGGTAGGGGTAAAAAATCTGTACCCAAAGACGTTATTTGCTATAACTGTAATAAGCCAGGTCATATTGCAAGAAATTGCCGTAAGAAGAGTGACACTGGAGCAGATTTGTCCTTGGCAAATTGGGGCAAGTACTTAACAGATGTGAAGGTGGGGGATAAGACTGTAGAGGGACTCATTGATTTGGGAAGCAGTCAGACCTTAGTGCAAGTTGAGGTGCTGGGAAAACACTGCAAAAGGACCAGGTACTAGTGTCATCTGCATCCACAGGGACACTCGATACTATCCCACCACCCAAGTGACTCTGATTATTAATGGGGTGTCATACCAAATGAAAGTGGGGGTAGTATCCAAGTAACCTGTACCTGTGATTACTGAATTTGACTTTCCAGGATTTACAGAGTTTATCAAGGGAGTAAATCCTGATTTTTCAGCAGCTGTAGTGAGAAGAACTCAGGCAAAGAAAATTTCAGATGGTGGGGATTCTTTTCCTTTCGCCGATTTTGATCTGGACTTGTTTGAGCACAGCTCCAAGATCCAGAAATCCAGGAAAGAAAGATGATGCCTGAAGAAACTGTGGCAACAAATGACTTATGGACATAAGGGGTTAACATATGAAAATGCTGAAACTAAGCTGACAACTAATTGTGATTTTCTTTCAGAGCAAGCTAATGATGTTTCTCTCAAGGGTTATTTTAAGCAGCTGGGGTGAAACCAAAACAGGATGAACCTATGTTTAAAAAATGTACTGGGTTACTGTACAGAATATGGGTTAAACCTCAGACATAGGACCAGACAGAACAACTGGTTATACCACAAAAGTATAGGACTGAGTTGTTACAGATAGCACATGATAGTCCTATGGCTGGTCACTCACGGAGGGATTGCACCCTTGCCAGATTGCTATATAGATTTTACTGGCCTGGAATTCATGAATATGTTATTACCTATTGTAATTCCTGTGCTGAGTGTCAGAAAGTAGCCCCAGTCACTGGAAAAGACACAGTGCTCTTGGTGCCCCTACCCTTGACAGATGTGCCTTTTGAGAGAATTGCAATGGACGTGGTTGGCCCTTTAGACAAAAGTAAAAAAGGTAATAGATTTATCCTGGTAGTATGCGACTATGCTACTTGATACCCAGAAGCAGTTCCAGTGTGTACTGTCACAGCTTCAAAAGTGGCAGCAGAGTTTGCAAAAATTCTCAGCAGAGTGGGCGTACCTGAAGAAATTATTACTGATCAGGGTAGTAATTTTGGTGCTGCATTACTTAAGGACTTGTAAAGACTATTAGGTATCACTGCCATAAGAACATCCCCCTATCACCCTCAAACAGATGGTCTTGTTCGGCATTTTAACCATACCCTAAAACGCATGTTAAAAAGGTTTGTAAAAGGAGAAGGAAAAGATTGGGACCAATACTTGCCTTACCTACTTTTTGGTTACAGAGAAGTGCCACAGGCATCAACAGGGTTTTCACCATTTGAAATGCTGTATGGCAAACAGCCAAGAGGGCCACTGGATGTGATAAAAGAAATGTGGGAAGATAACCCCACTCAGAAACAATCTATAGCATCTTATATGTGTGCCCTAAGAAAGAAGCTGGCAAAATATGTTGAAATTGCCCATAGTAATCAGGAAGAGGCCCAAAACTAGCAGAAGGTATATTCTGACCATGGGGTAAAAGAGAACATTTTTGAGCTAGGTGAAAAGGTTTTGCTGCTGTTACCCACAACAGAAAATAAACTGTTAATGAAGTAGCAAGGGCCTTATAGAGTGCTTAGACATACTGGCACCGTTAACTACAGGATTGAGACCCCTGACAGGAGAAATCCTATTAAGATATACCATGCTAACCTCCTCAAGAAATGGGTTGAAAAAATGCCAAAATCTGCTTTGCTAGTTTTTCCAGAAACTGATAAAGAAGATATTGATGTAGCTTATGACAGACTGGAACAAACTGTAACTGCTGATGCTGTAAAGGTGAATGTTTCCTAAACCTCAGAACAAATTGCAGAAATTCGTAATGTGCTAAAGCCATTTAACAGTACTTTTACCACAGTACCAGACCGAGCAAAAGGGGAAACACACATAATAGTGCCAAGGAATGCTCGGCCTATTAGGCAAAAGACATACAGGTTACCAGGGCGCTTAAGAGCTGACGTGGTTAAGGAAATACAAAAAATGGAAGAATTGGGTATCATAGAAGAGTCGAGGAGTGCTTGGTCATCTCCAGTGGTAATTATAAACAAAAAAGGAAGGGGGTGTTAGAATCTACCTTGATTTTAGGAAACTTAATAAAGTTTGACAGTTCTCCTGTGTCCTGAGTAGAAGATTTGTTGGACAGACTGTGTAGTGCAAAGTATATCAGTACCCTCGATTTCACCAAGGGTTACTGGCACATCCCTTTAGCTGAAGAATCCAGAGACTAAACTGCATTTGCCGCTCCTGTTGGATTCTATCAGTTCACCACCATGCCATTTGGTGTACATGGTGCTGGCACTATGGTAGAGTACAAGGTCGTCTGCATAGAGCAAGGTAGAGCAAGTAGACACTTTGTTGTTGGAGGTCGTTTATGAAGATTGAGAAGAGTAATGGGCCAAGTATGGATCCCTGTGGGACACCAACATGTATGGATGATAGGTCTGACAGGGCTGAGTTAAAAGCAACAGCCTGCTGTCGATTGGATAGATAGCTACGGAACCAGTTCACTGATTTGGCTGAAAAACCATGGGAGGTGAGCTTTGTAAGGAGAAAGGTGTGATCAACCAGGTCAAAAGCCTTGGTGAGATCAATGAAAGTGGTACCTGTCAAAAGACCGGAGTCCATGGCTGTGTAAATGTCATTGGTAAGTTTCAGAAGGGCAGTAGAAGTACTATGGCCTTTTCAAAATCCATGCTGGGAGCCGGAGAGGAGGTTGTGTTTCAGGAGATACTCTGTAGTTTGCCTTGCAACTAGTTTTTCAAGGATTTTACTGAGCACGGAGAGGATAGCAATAGGCCGATAATTGGCCATCTCTTTAGGATCACCTTTCTTAAGGATTGGTGTTATCCTAGCTATCTTCCAAACATTAGGAACTACACCATGACATAGCAACAGGTTAAAGATTTTAGTTAGGGGGGAGGCTATGAGCAGGGCAGCGGCTTTCAGAAGCCTAGGTTCAAGACTGTCAGCGCCAGAGCTAGTATTGTCAGGGATTGTCAGCAGCAACTTAAGGACTTCAGATTTAGTGATGGTCCGGAACCTGAAGAGTGGACGGGAGAGCATCGGAACCTTGGCCACAGGAGAGGATGTCAGGTGGCTAGAGGGGAAGGAGGCTAAGTAGCATGACAGATCCAAGAAATGATGGTTGAAAGAGTTGGCAATGGTCACAGGGTTGTTACAATGTATGCCATTCAGCAGCATATCATTTGAGGTGGATGGTTTATCAGTACCAAGGAGAGTTTTGATGACTGACCAAAATTTTCGCGAGTCTCCTCCAGCATTTATTAGTGAATCTTTATAGAAACAGCTTTTTGCTAGACAAGTGTTTCTTTTACAGGAGTTTCTCAAAGCCCTGTAGTGACTGTAATCTGCCTGTAGCCCTGAGGCCTTAAAACGATGCCAGCTTTTGTCCCTGTTACGAAGCTGGGCAAGGAGATCCTTGGTTAGCCACTTAGTTTGTGTACCTCTGATGCGGCGAGTGACATGAGGTGCGTGAAGGTCCTGAGAACCCCCAAATTTATCAAGGAAGTAGTCTAGGGCAGATTGTGCATTAAGAGAGGTAAAGATAGGTGACCAATCAATGAGTGAGAGATCGTGCAAGAACTGTGTCAGATTAAAATTAGCCATGTTACAAAAAGTGATTAATTTTGGAGGGGGAGATGATTGTCTGGCAGCCCGCCAGGTACAAAAAACTGGGGAGTGGTCACTAATTGAGTGAGCAAAGGTACCAGCTGAGACAATGTGGTCAAGACAGTTTGTGAGGGCCCAATCAATTAGGGAACTAGATTGGGAGGGTGGGGCCATGACCCTGGTGGGGTCAGCAATCAGTTGATGGAGGTCATAGTCTTGTACAATAGTATGGAGGTATTGGCAGGTTTTACCTGACCAGTTTAGATTTAGGTCCCCAAGGATGAGGACTTCATTTCGTCCAATGGCTAAGCTCACCTGGGAGAGGAGTTCAACTAGCCCTGAGGTACCACCCCAGGAGGGTTGTAGGCACATACAATGTGTAGCCGCTTTGATCCGAGTTGAAGAGTAGCATGAATAGCTTCACAGTATGAGAGAGTGAAGGAGATATTCTGGTGTAACGAGAGGTAGGGTTTATATAGGATTGCAACCCCACCCCCACGTTTAGATGAGGACCTATCTTGTCTTATCATTTTGTAGTTAGGCAGATGGCATAAATGATCAGGTGTGGAGGGCTTTAGCCAGGTCTCTGTCAAACAAAGAATATCAGGATTGCATTGGGTGACCCAGGCCTCAAGTTCCGTTATGTTGTGGGGAAAACTTCTGATATTCATATGAACAATGCGCAGATCCTTGGCATTATTCCAGTAAGTGTCAGAGATGGAGTCATTCCTTCCAGGTCCTGGATTCAGCTCAATATCACCAGCTAATAGTAGTGCCAAGAGGAGCAAGTACTACAGCTTACGGTGAGTAAATGTGGTAAGTAGGGGGGCAATGCAACAAGAGCGATTTTGCAGTGGATAGATGACATGGTAAATGATACGATTTGGGACAAAAAGTGGTGAGGTGGCTAGTGGCATATGAGCCAGGATAAGCATGTTAGAGAAAGTGTAATCTTTGGGGTGATGGTGGTGACCATTTAGGGAGAGAGGGCTACTAACCATTGGGATCCACATAATGGTAACAAGAATTGAGGCTTGTAGCAATAGTACACCTGGGTCAAATGCCCAGGGATTTGAATGCAGGAAGGGCATTTTATGTAGGTAAGTTGCAGTGAGGAGGACAGGCCAGTGATAAGATTTTGAGCAGAGCCCACCAAAAACAGCTAGGAATAAAGGCTAAAAAACAGGAGAGATAAGCAGGGTTTGTTAGGACTGTTGATGCCCTCTAGTAATATAAAGTGTGAATGAGAAAGTAGGGAGATAGTTAAAATAACACTCCCACTGGGCGTGGCATCAGAATTGTAACAGTATATAAGTAATGCCGGACAAGGGTGGGGATGGTGGGGAGTGGGTGGGGAACAGCCACGCAGCGGCTGCGGGGAAGTCCTAGGATCAAAAGGCGTCCCTTATGCAGTCACCGAGAAGCAGAGGTGAGTCCCGAATACAAAGTTTAAACTGCGCTAACCCAGCTGAGCAGCCCAAGCTTGTGAGCAGTAATTACACTAGCTGGGTAGCCCCTACTTGAAACCATGAGTGCTGCTAGGGAGAAAGATGCCAAAATCCACTGGCACAGCAGCCCGTAGTTGTGGAGATGGAAAATCCCCCAGTGGTAGCAGTCCCAGAAAAAGGCACCAAGATTTGAACACCACAAAGAACCACTGTGTTTCCTACGAGTGTTCCACCAGCAGAAGCAAATTACCTTGGTTCCTTTGAGTGGAAAAAACGGCTGCAGCGTGCTCCAGGGCAGGGTGCCCTTCAGGGGCAGGGGCTAGGAGAAAGGAAAGTACACAGTTAAATAGGGTCAGGGACTACAGGGGTCGGCAGTAATTGGAGAAGGTTTTAGAGGAGGGGGCAGAGAGGAGAGGCGTGATTGAGTAGGCGAGTGTGGGGGCGGAGAGAGAGAGGAGCACAGGGAAAGGATGAAAAGAAGAACAGTAGTTTTGCATTTAGGTTATACTAGCGATAATTTCCAGCTACAGTCTCTAAAACAGTACCTTTTACAGCACAATCAAACTTAGGGGCTATAGTTTGCAATTTCACAGGCTAAGGTAAGAAAAAAACATAACCGTTCTCAGTAACAAAATTCCGACTAGGAGGTTTTTGTAGGCAGATTACAGGGCTTCAGTAAAACCATTACAATTTGGCTTCCTAAATAACTGGTAAATATAGATTCTCTTTTTTTTAAATTTTTCTGTGCTGCCCCACAATCTGGGAGTCCTAGGATCAAAAAGCATCCCTTATGCAGTCACCGAGAAGTGGAGGCGAGTCCTGAATACAAAGTTTAAACTGCGCTAACCCAGCTGAGCAGCCCGAGCTTGTGAGCAGTATTTACACTAGCTGGGCAGCCCCTACTTGAAACCATGAGTGCTGCTAGGGAGAAAGATGCCAAAATCCACTGGCACACTAGCCCGTAGTTGTGGAGATGGAAAATCCCCCAGTGGTAGCAGTCCCAGAAAAAGGCGCCAAGATTTGAACGCCACAAAGAACCACTGCATTTCCTATGAGTGTTCCGCCAGCAGAAGAAAATTACCTTGGTTCCTTTGAGTGGAAAAAATGGCTGCAGCGCGCTCCAGGGCAGGGTGCCCTTCAGGGGCAGGGGCTTGGTTCCTTTAAAAAAAAGTTATTGGGAACTCAAGAGTTTAACCTGAGAGCAGTCTTTAATCTCTTTTTATGTTTGCTTGCACGCATGTGCAAGAAACATAGTGCCATCATCTGAGTTTTCGTAGGTGTGGCACCTGTTTTCCAATGCAGTCAGTGTGTTTGCAGGTGCAGCCACAGTTCACCATTGAATACTGCAGCTGTCTATGACAGCAGTTGAAAATGCAGTGCCGTACAGTTAAAAGGCAGAGCTCCACTTCAGTGAGCAGCGAAGCTACTTCCTGTGCATGCACTCCCCCCACACACACAAGCATGCATGCACGCACTCATATTGCATGCTAATGCACTCCCCTCCCACACACTATATGGCCGACGGGGGTTCCCAATCCTGTCAGCTCCAATGCCCCCCCCAACAGACAACCGGGTGCCACACTGGGAGCCCACCCCAGCGTGGCAACAGTCCATATGTCTGATGGGGGTGCCCAATCCCCCATCGGCTCCACTGCCCCCCGCCCCAAACAGCCTTCCAGCTGCCACGCTGGGAGCCCACCCCAGCATGGCACAAGTCTCGCGTCATCCAAGAAAAAAAAAAAACCTGAAAGAGAAAACCTTCCCTCGCTGACTGTCCTGACCCCCACTCCCACACCTGCGCCCACCCTCTGCGCACCCTGTCTCCCAACACACACCTCTCACCCCATACTTACCTCTGGAGTCCGGCGTGATGATCTTCAGTGGACCGGGAACATGTCTGCACTCTTCAAAGCCTACCGCGAACTGAGGAAATGCCGGTGAGCTGTATAATGTAATAAATGTTTTAATTTTTCAACTTTGATGCATATCTCAGGCATTTTGTGGAATTTTTTCACCAAATTTTCAACATGGGGTTTTTGGGACCCCACCTCATGAATTCTGTCAGTCATGTTAATCGGCCCCGAAAGGTGATTTTGAGTTCACTGCGTGGAACCACCTTTCTGGACCGATTTACAAAATGACAGTGTCACAGTTCATGAGGTAGGTCCCCAAAAACCCTATGTTGAAAATTTGATGAAAAAATTCCCCAAAATGACTATTTTACGAGCATGTGTTGCACTGTTCCTACGCACGCTCATAAATTCACGAATTTTCAATATTTTCATCCAGATTTTCAACATTGCCATTTTACCACACCTCCTTATGAGCAGTACAGCTGTCATTTTTCACATTTCACCCAAAATGTGTTTCAACGCATACGAACATACGAAATTTGCCAGCAGATAAAGGTCTAGAGGTCTATCAAGTCTGCTCAAATGTGCAGCTAGCACCCCTTATTCTGCAGCTGTCCCTCCCTTCCACTCTTCCCCTTCATTAACCCTCCCCCTTGTCCTGTCCCATCCCCTTTTGAAGCAGTCCACTGTTCTACTGCATACCATTTCTGCAGGTAACGCATTCCACCCAGCCACCACCCTCTCTGTAAAAAAGTGTCTCCTCATCTCCCTCCTGAACCTTCCTCCTTCCCTCCCTCCAGTCTCATATCATGGCCCCTGGTGGCCCTCCCTCCCTTACTTTAAACAGCCCCTCTGTACCCGTCTTGTTTATTCCTTTCATGTGTTTAAAGGTTTCAATCATGTCACCCCTGTCCCTCCTCTCCTCCAGTGAGTACATGTTCAACTCCTTCAACCTCCTCTTGTCCCCCAGCCACTTGATCATCTTTGTCACTCTGCACTGCACCCCCTCCAGTAACTTAATGTCCCTCTTCAGATACAGGCGCCAGTACTGCACGCAGTACTCCAGGTGCGGTCTAACTCATGACCTATACAGTGGCAGAATCACCTCCTCCTTCCCCGAGGATATATCCTTGTAATACAACCCAGCATTTTGTTGGCCTTTGCAGCTACCTTCCTACATTGTGCTGAGTTGTTCATTGACCCTGTAATGAGCACACCCAGATCCTTCTCCTCCTCTGTCTGGGCTAGCTGCACTCCCCCCAGCTGGTAACTCCTCCTTGGGTTCTTCATCCCAAAATGCAGCACCTTGCACATTTTGGCATTAAACCCCAGTTGCCAGGTGTCTGACCAGGTTTCAAGCTTTGCCAGATCATCCTGCAACCCCTGCCATCCCCCTAGGTCATCCACCACCGCGCCCACCTTGGTATCATCAGCAAACAGACTGATCTTGCTCTTGATGTCCCATGATATGTCTGCAATGAATATCCCAAACAACACTGGTCCCAACACCGAGCCCTGTGGAACACCGCTCGTCACTGCTCTTGGGTGTGAGAGCTCCCCACCCACCATCACCCTCTGTTGCCTTCCCTGAAGCCAGTTCCCTACCCAGCTCACCAGCTTTGCACCTGCCCCTGTGCCTACTAACTTCCTTCCCAGCCTTCCATGCGGCACCGAGTCGAATGCCTTACTGAAGTCCAGATACAGGACATCCACTGCATGGCCCCTGTCCAGTCGCCTAGTTACCCAGTCATAGAACTCCATCAGGTTGGTTTGGCAGGATCTGCCACGTATGAAGCCATGCTGTCTGCTGTCCTGTAGTCCTTGGCCTCTAGGAGGCCACCAGCCTCCTTCAGGATAGTCTCCATTAGCTTACCCACGATGGATGTGAGGCTCACTGGTCTGTAGTTTCCCGGTTCATCCTTGGGCCCACTCTTGTGAAGGGCACCACATGAGCCATCCTCCAGTCCTGAGGTACACACCCAATGTAGTGAGGCATTAAATAGGTCTGCCAAAGGTCCTGCAAGGACCTCTCTAGCTCCTTCAGTACCCTGGGTGGATGCCATCTGGGCCTGGTGCCTTGTCCACCCTCAGTGCCTTCAAACCTTCTCTAACTCTGCCCTCCATGATTTCCATCTGTCACCACTTCCCTGTTTCTGCCATTTCTCCCACCCGGGTGTCACCCCTCTTCTTAGTAAACACGAGCAGAAGTGATCATTTAGTGCTTCTGGCCTTATCGCACCCTGCTTCCACCCAACCCCCTCCTTCCTAATCCTTACTATGTGGTCCTTACAGCTCCTTTTCTCCCTGATGTACTTAAAGAAGTCCTTCTCCCTTCTTAATGCCTTGTGCCAGCCTGAGTTCCATAGATGCTTTGGCCCCCTTACTGCCCTTGTCACCTCCTTCGATTCTGTCAAGTACTCCTCCCTGTCCTCCCCCCTCACTGTTTCCTTGTACTTCCTAAAGGCAGCTCTTTTCCTCCTTACCTTTTCCGTGACCTCCTTGCTCAAGCAGCTCGGTTTCTTAGCCCTAGCCTTCTTGCTCTGGGCTTTGCAGCAGGTTTTGGTTGCCTCCACTATCCCCAGCTTTATGAGCTCCCACCTCTGGTTAGTGTCCATACTAGATTGAATTCTGGCCAGGTACCCTTTTACCACTTCCCCCATCCTCCCAAAGTTGGCCTTCCTGAAGTCCAGCACTCTTGTGCCAGATTCCACTCCTTCCTTGCCCATATCCAATGTGAGCCATACTGAGTGGTGGTCACTTCTGACAGGGTTCCTCCACTGTAAGTTCTCTCACAAAGTCCCCATTTGCCAGCACAAGGTCAAGGTATTCCCTAACCTGGTTGGTTCACTGACCATTTGCAGCAGGAAGTTGTCCTGGAAGGCATCCAGCAGTACCTGCTCCTTCTGTTCCTGGTTGTTGGGGTGCTCCAGTCCACTCCTGGCACGTTGAAGTCCCTACAATCACCAACACTACCCTTCTCGCAGGTCGTCCTGATCTGTCCCGCTAGTTCCTGTCTAACTCCTCCGCCTGAGATGGTGGCCTGTACACCACTCCCATTCTAAGAATCCTATTCTTGGAATCCTGGATTTGCACCCAAAGTGACTCCACTACCCTGCTCCCTTCCTCCCTTACACCTTCAGTCCTTCCTTCACATATAGTGCCACCCCTCCTTTCCCAATCACCCTGTCCTCACGAAATAACCTGTACCCCTGTACAGACAGGTCCCAGTCATTGTATTGGTGGCCCATGTTTCTGTGATGGCTGCAATGTCCACCTCTCCTCTGCCATGAGAACCTGTAACTCTGCAGTTTTCCTCCCAAGGCTCCTAGCATTAAGGGTAACCACCTTCCACCCTTTTCCCCTCCTCCCATCCTGCCCTCCTTTCCTAGCATCACCAATAGTACTTGCCATTTGTCCTTTGTCACTGTTATGGGGGGTAAGCTCATATGGTTTCCCAACCTGTGGTCTCTGCATATCTCTTCCCCAGCTGCCACACCCCCACTCCTAGTTTAAATTCCCAACTTCCTCTATGTACTCCCATCCTCTGTTTCAACACTTTCTTTCCCTCCTCACTCAAGTGTAGTCTGTCCTTGGCATAGAGACTACTGTCCTCCCAGGTCCCTCCCCACCCCCCCAACAGCCCATACCCTTTAGCACAACACCAGGTTCTTAGCCATCCGTTAAGTTCCTCTATTTTCAGCTTTCTTGTTGTGCTTGCCTTTGGCACTGGAAGTATCTCTGAAAAAGTTACTGATCTTCCTGCCCCCTCACATAATTGTGCTAGTTCCTCAAACCTCCTCTGGACTATCTACTATCTTGTCAGCCAGGTTGTTTGTCCCAAGTTGTATAATTAAATGAGGCTTGTCCCTACCCCTTCTAGCATATTTCAGAACAGACTGTCCCACCCTTTCCACTGTCATTCCTGGCATGGCCTCCACCCAAATGTGACTATGCCTCTCCCCCTTGATACCCCACCTGACTCTTCTTAGTATTGAGTCCCCCAGCACTAAGATTCCACCCCTCTTACTCCCTGCTTGCTTCCATTCATCTCCCTCTCTCATTTCCAGCTCCTCTTCTTCCTCCTGCACATTATTTACCCCTTTTACCCCTGTTGCAATTCTCCCAGCAGAACTTCCCTCCACTCCAGTTTGGTCCAGGCATACCTCTCAACTGTCCCTGATTTTCAGGGATGTCCCTGATTTTGCCTCAAATGTTTACTCTGTCCCTCCTAAAAATGATGTTTCCGTGACCAAACAGTGAAGGTTGTAACTACAAAATAATGTCAAAAATTAAAGTTACAGACTTGTTCTTCCTTAGAAAATGTATTTTACACCAAGGCCCTTATTCTACCAGCTTCCTGAGTGGATATCACCAATTTTGAAGATGTGTCCCTGATTTTAGTCCTTTGTCCCTGATTTTTTTAAGCCTTGTCCCTGATTTATGAGGCAGGAGGTTGAGAGGTATGGGTCCAGGCATTTATCAATTACTCCTCTAATTTCATCACTTCCCTCCTCCACTTCTTCCTCTCTAGCAGTGCAAAACTATTTTCTGAAGACCTTCACAAATGCCTGCTCCCTCTCTCTGCATAGTAACCTGTTCTCTCCTTTCCACTCCATGACTTTTGCCACTTCTTCGCCTCCTCACAAGTCCCTATCTACTCCTTCCATTTGTCTTTTGTCTCCTGACCTGGTTTCCCTGGCAATCGTTCTTCCTGGCCTGGGCCCTTTGTCTCTGCTTCCTTCTTCTGACCTCTTCTCACTACTGTTGGCTTAAATCGCCTCCCCATCTCCTTCTTCCTCCCTCCAGTATTGGCTAAACCCCAATCTGCCTTGACTGTCTTAGTTCCTCCTGCAGACCCTCAATCTCCTTTCTAAGTTTTTCTACGTGGTTGCACACTAAACATCCTCCCACACTCCAGGCAATTTTTAGAAAGATTGGTGCACCGCAGTTGTTGCAGCCTACCACCCTACCCATTGCTGTCGTTGCCCACCAGTGACCCCCCACCCTGTAGTGCACAATGGCGCAGTCGGTGTGTGAAATCAATGTTCAGGGCAGAGTAAGAAAATCACAGTGACATTTTTCATGAGCAGAAGTGTTAAAATGGCTATGTTAAAAATTTGGTAAACAAATTCCCCAAAATGACTGTTTTAAGAGCATGCGTTGCGCTGTTCCTATGCACGCTGGTAAGTTCGTGAATTTTCACTATTTTCACTCCAGATTTTCAACAGTGCCATTTTACCACACCTCCTTCTGAGCAGTACAGCTGTCATTTTTCACATCTCACCCAAAACATGTTTCTGCGCATGTACCGCACAATGGCAGAGTCGGTGTGCGAAATCAATGTTTGGGACAGATTAAGAAATCACAGTGACACTGTTCATGAGCAGAGGTGCTTCAATGGCTATATTAAAAATTTGGTGAAAAAATTCCATAAAATGACTGTGTTACAGGCGATCATTGCATAGTTTCCACGTACCCTCATAAGATCATGGATTTCTAATATTTTCAGTCCAGATTTTCACCGCTGGCATTTTTCCACACTTCCTTATGAACAGTACAGCTGGCATTTTTCACACCATGGCCGAAATGTGTTTTCACACTTCCAGCGCAGAAATGCGTGATTGCTGTGGGAAATCACTGTTTAGGACAGATTAAGAAAATCACAGTGACACTGTTCATGAGCGGAGGTTCCAAAATGCCTGTGTTGACAATCTGCTGTAAAGAATCCCCAAACTAATTGCATTATGGGTGTGCTTTGTGCAGTTTCTACACACACTTGTGACTTCAGTTTTTTTTAATATTTTCACTGCAGATTTTCAACATTGCCATTTTTTCCACCTCCCCATGAACAGTACAGCTGTCATTTTTCACATCCTGTTCGAAATGTGTTTTTGCACCTGTGGTGCCAAATGGCATAGTCACTGTTCAAAATCAGCTTTCGGCTAACAAACTGATATTGCGACTGTTCATAAGGTGGGGGTCACAAAAAACCCATGTTGAAAATTTGGAGTGAAAATGCCAATGAACGCCTGAGACGTTAGGGTTTCCAACCATAATGCCCCACCCTGTAGAGATTGACAGGCATCAGGGGTGTGACTTGGGATTCTCGCCTGTAATGTTCCTACCATTCCACACCCTGCAGCCAGTGAGAGGCATCGAGGTGTGCCTTGGACTCTTCGGCCCCAAAGTTCACCCCATTCTCCTATATACCACCCATATCACCATATTTCCTGATGGAATGGGGTGAGCATAAGGGCCAAAGACCCCAAGGCACACCGAGACACTTGTCAGTGTCTGCAGGGTAGGGTTTGGTGAAATAGCGTGGTCGTTATGCCTGACAACCCAAAGGCACACCTCAATGCCTGTCAGTCTCTGCAGGGTGGTGGCGGGGTTGGCTTCAGTTCAATACTTCACTGCCATTCCTATTATGCAGCTCTCTAACTCCTACACTACCAATGCCAATGCCAGCAAGCAAACATTCAGCATTAACAAATGCTTGTTTCAGAAGCTGTGGAGAAGGGGCCTCAGATCTCGGACATTGTGTTCTTGCTGCACCTGCAAGAAACTGACAAGAACATTGGACATTTACAAGAACATTTTATAAAAAAAAACTGGATGCTTGTTAATGAGTAGGGGTTACAAAGACTTATAAGAGAGAGAGAGATGCAATGTTTTCAGAGAAACAGAGACACAGAGATTGAAGGAAAACTCAGATGGATCTCTGTTTATTCTGCCTTTGTAAATAGTTATACTGAACAAGTTTATTATTTGTATGTTACTGCTAGTATTAATAAACACTTTTTGCAAATTCTACAACTGCTCCTGTTTTTTCCTATGCTTACTGACCTGTGCCTTGATGACATGCAGTCCCAACCCATACAATGGCCGAGGGTGCAACCTGACCCTGTCCCTATAGACAGTCCCCAGTGATAGCAGGATGTGGCTGCAGTCCACCATGGAGGCTGGGAGTTTTGCTCAGCAGAAATTGACATGCCTTTACCACATGGTGCAGGAGGACATGCAGCACGCCAAGCAGTGGGAGGAGGCATACCATGCGGAGCACATGACAGCCCTGCATGACCAGCACCAAGCTGTAGCTGCTGTTTTGACCACCAGCATGAATCGCCTATGTGCCACTGTGCTGGAGGCTGCAGCCATGATGGCAGGCACTGTGAGTGCTGGACATAGCCCCAGCCTGACCAGTGGGAGTAGTGCCATCCTACAATGGACATGACAATGTATGCCCATGCCACAGAGTAACAGGACGAAAACACCCAGTACACCTGGGACTTCCAGGCCACCAAGGATACTGTGCACAACAGGTCATGACCTGTTCCTCCCTGGGGGTAGTACTCCACAGGACCTTGGCAGGGGTGGGTAACACATTCCTCACACTTATTCCCCATACTGTGGAGGAGGTTCCCCCCAACCATACAGGGTACAACACAAACATACTGTCCATAACCGGGGTGGTGGTAGGGGACACATGTAGACTGCACATGGCCACACCTCACCAACGTGTTCCGTCTCCTTCCCCTGCAGTGTCATTGTGACACCACCATCTACCCCTGTGACTTAGCCAAGGCAATCCTAACCATAGCATGGATAGCCTGTATTATAGCCCCCCCCCACCTGGCTAGCAGGTATCTATGTGTACATCCCTGTGAACCCCCCCCACATGGCCTGTCATCATATGTACCCCATTTGCTACCCCCTGTCTGGCAGGCCTGTAATGTCATGCACCCCATCCCCCAGATGGCATGTGTCTCTATTGAAACCCCTTTAGGGCATGGACCCCTGCTAACATGGACTTCTATGTGTATGTGCACCCTGTTTGCTACCCCCCAATTGCAGAGCATTCCTGTATTCCCCATTTTGTTACCCCTCCCCCGCCTAGCATGATACACTGTATGCACTGTTCTTGTTGATGATAATATATTGCTTAACTATATTACATTTTCATGTGTGGTCTCTAGTCACCCACCATGCCCAAAGGGTCTCTTATGGGTTGGAATCTGTACTCCTGCGCTATCCTGGCCATTCTGGGATCATGCTTGTTTAGCTGCTCCAGTATCCCCTTGTACTCTGGCTTCGACTTCACTGCAGGTTGTTTCTTTTGGGACTGGCATGCATATCCCATGGTTGAGTCCTATGTTGTGTAGTATACAACAAACAATGAATATGGCACAGGCCTTCTTAGGGGTGTACTGTAGGGCACCACTGGAACAGTCTAGGCACTGGAACTACAGGTTGAGCATTCCAAACATGTGCTTGATGGTGTTGTACATAATGGTGTGTGCCACATTGTACCTGTCCTCTGCAACAGATGCAGGGTGTAGGACAGGTGAGAGTAGCCAGGGACACAGGGGATAGGCACTGTCCGTTATGTAAGTAAAGGGCATAGGTTAGTATTATCATGTTCCAAAAGAGGCAGGGGGAGCCTGTGGGATATACACACTGACAAGGTGGCCATTAGGGATGTCCCCACATTCAAGCCTCTGGCACAGGATGGAGTTGTGCCATATGAAGGCATCATGGGTGCTGCTGAGGTACCATGCAAGGACATTGATGATGCGCCCTGTTGCATCACACATCAGCTCTTCCTATTGAAATATGTCTCGTCTCCACTCCATCACCAGTGGGTGCCCTGATGGAAACATGGATGTAGTCAATAGCACCACATACAGATGGTATATGCACAACCTGATGGAACTGCACATGGTTGCTGCTCATTCTGCTGGTGTGCTGGGGAAACCCCCTGTCAATGGGTCAAAAAGACCTGAAGCACTGGGGTTAGTGCCATGGACTCGGGTGTTTGCTGGAGCACAATTCCCTATTGTGGATTTATTTCTTTTTTCAAGCGACTTTATGTTAAGTTTTGCTTCCTTGAGTGCTGCCCTAACCTGTTTTTGTTTGCTGCAGAATATGATGAACTCCCCACATGGTCCAGCAGAGTGTCTAGGAACTGGCCCAACAGGCACAAGGTGGCTGACTGCAAGATACTGGTGGTGTCCCCCACCAGTGTCTGGAATGTTCTGGTAGCCAGGAAACACATTGCAGCCATCACCTTCAGCTCTACAGACAGTGCATAGCTACACTGGGTGTCTGTCCAAAACTGGTCATGCAGCAGCTCACACAGCTGCCTGAGCATGGGCCTGTTGACCCTTTACGGGCCCACAATCTGCTCGTCACTGAGGACTTCATATGTGACTCATGGACGGTACTGTCTGTGTGCAGCATAGTGCCTCCGTGGCCTACATGTGGGCCCAGGGTGGGCATTGGCCCTCTCCTCATCTGCTAGGACTGCTGCATCAGGTAGACAATGTGTGCTTACCCAAGCACTATCTTGGTCTGTGGTCTGCAGTGTCTCCTCCTGCCTCTGGTATCTGCCCCAGTTTAAGATGGCCTTTTTTTAGGCAGTAATTGCATGGCACTAGGCGAGCTGTGCAAACCCATCTGTGCAGTGCTAACATGCTGAATGTTGCACTGTGCCAATATGCATGGCCCCGTCCCTGCCTTTGCACGCTGTATAAATTATCTCTGCATAGGATGCAACTGATTTTAGGATGCGTAAAGGTACCCACTGAACATAGGAGTCTGGCCAAATCCTTGTGCAAAGCAGGCACCCGGTGCAAAGCTTTGAATATCTGGGCCCAGATATTTACTTCTAATAAATAAACAACGGATTCAGTTACTGTATTTTTATGTGTTAGAAATTATTTTCTACCTTTATTAGATATTTTTTATGAATTGAAACAAGTGGATTACATCCATGGAGAAATTCAGAAAAGCATTAGACATATATATGGTCAGTCTGTGTTATGGGTATCACCACAGATATGTGGCAAGTCAATACTGGCTAACGACAACTGACTCAATTCCTATCTATGAAATCGATGATTTTCACGTTTGCTTTTCACACTGCTAGTAAAAAGAATTCGGTAGAATTCTAGTATTGTCATGTCAGAAACTGCCAACTACTTATGAACCCAGAATATTTCAGTTAGAAACTAAACGTATTTTTCTTTTTCAACGGAAACAGATACTTCTTTCAGCAACAAATTTTGCCTTTTATATGTATGCACTATTGTGGTTCATCTGTATGAATTTAATATTTTTAAAATAGTTAGGCCCTGTCCACACTGGAGTTCTTGTAACGTTACCGGCAGTTCGTAATGTTAACACGAACGGCAAACATGGTTTATGTCCACACTGTAGCACGGTAAAACCATGCTACAAACCGTGTTCAAAAACTGTACTCAAAACCTGATCGGAGCAGGTTTCAAGCACAGCTTCAGACTAAAATGGTCACCTTAAACCATGTTAACAGTAGTGTGGATGCAAACCGTGCTGTAACATGGTTTAAGGCAACCTCTGCTGACTTCTGTGGCTATTATATTGCTGCCCAAAAGAAAAGGGGATAATTCACTTACATCCCTGACCTCACAATGAGTTTCCTAATCCAGTCATGTAATTTTAATTCTGATCCATTTCCATGTCCGTTCGCGAGTATCCCAGCATGAATTGCAGCGTCCAGTACTGCCGCAAGCATGCCTGGGAACTCAGAACGGCAAGCACAGTATCAGATCGAAGTGTGGACGCACTGACAACCGTGCTCCAGCAACGGAACACGAAACATTTTGAAAAACATTTTAAAAAATGAGGAGCAGTGTGGAAAGGGCCTAATTGGCTTCTCTTTTCTTCTTCTCAATAAAATCTGGTAATGAAGAAAATGTCACCTGCTAAATTAAAACAAAAGAACACAGGTTATCAAACATCACATTTCTTTTGAAGTTAAACTTTTTATTTGAGTTTTCCAAATACAATAAAGAAAAATACAAAAACAGTCTGTACTTGAAACAGTGCAAGTACAAGGAATGATACAGTGCCAGTACAAAGTTCCAGTATTATGTTGTAATATACAAGAGTGGGGAGGGCAGGGTTAAAGGGGAAGCTCTTCATTGCAGCAATTAGTAATGCAGGCGCACATTGAGAATTTATATTAACTCCTTATATCTGGAACACAGTGGATATGTTTACTGTCACTTGGTGAAGTTTAAATATCTTCATCTATATTACTACTTATTAGGTTATGGAAAATACTGGGCTAATGTCAAAAACCTGCAATGTACAATGACCTGTACCTTTGTCTAGTAATACTGGATTGATTATAGTACTTAGTAAACATAACAGCACTTTTTTACAAAAACAGTTAATTATGTACAGATCTAAGATAATCAGCCAAACAAGAAACATCAGCGTGGGAGATTCAATAAGTTTCTGTAAGAGGTTATTCTGTGAGTGATATCAGAGTGCCCAGTAAGACATATGATGGAACTGAGAGATCATGTTAACAGTGGTAGGACCCCTTCTGGCCATTTGTGTGCCAGTGGCAGTGCACCCATCATTAGGGCACCATATTGATGAATCCCGCCCCTCCCTAAAGGTCCCCCTGGAGTTAGAATATTTAGAAAGCGGCATGGGGGTACAAGGGGTACAGCCCCCAAAAAGAGGGGATGGTGACACTCCTGGGACATGGTGCTCTAATGACCAGGCGACTGCCGCCGGTGCCTACATAGTTGGAACTGGTAGGACTTAGCAGATGTGCATTACCCAATTCCTTGTCTGGGGGTGAGGTAGGGTACCAATGGGCTTTTGAGTAGTGTTGACGCTCAGATAGAGGTAGAAGGGTTCCCAGCTATGGATATGTGTATGTGCAGTGTTGCTAGAGAGATGAGAGAGGCGTTCATAGGAGGCTAGTTGGGATAGGTTACTGAGGAATTCGTTTGTGGTAGGTATATCTGAGGTTCACCATTTCTGTAGAAGCAGCCTCTTCACTACTATGCTTGCTTGTATTTATAGTGCTTTTTGGTTTCTCGGTATGGCTCTTGGGTTCGTGTCCAATCCGATAAGGAACAACTCCGTTGGGGGGGGGGATATTGGCTGGTTTAGGATGGCAGAAGGATAGTTATGATGTTGGTCCAAAAGGCTCTGATATGTGGGCAACTCTAGAGAATGTGGTATAAATAAATCACCATGCAGCTGGGCACATCTCCAGCAGTGGTGTGATGTTATAATCTTTGCTGTATACAGTACTTCCAGTGTGCGGTACCAGCAATGTAACACTTTGTTTTGGATCAGATGGCTCTTAGGGTCTTTTATAAGTTCGTGAGCCATATGCCAGCATTGCTGCCATTGATCATCAGAAATGATAGATTGTAGGGCCAAGGCCCAATATCATTTGGCTGGCGCTGTGTGGTCTGGTATGCTGTCACTAATATGGGAATATATTAACCCTGCTCTCCCTCGTTTGGTTTTGATCCATTTGGTTAGAGGGGTTTTGTTGGTTGGGTGAGTGTGAGTCTTTAAAAGTTTTGAGATGTTGAGTTAAAGAGCTACATAAATGGAAATATTTCCAGAAGTCTGTTTGAGGAGGTTGACACCTTGTTTGCAGGTTTTGAAAAGAGTCAAAGGTACTAGTATGTGAGGTCAGTATGTTAACCAGGTTATGGATACCTTTACTCTCCCATTCTGCCCAGTGCAGGTTGGTGCCTGCAATATTGATGGAATGATTGTGCCATAGGGGAATAAGGGGATGGTGAGATAGGCCTACTATGCATCCACTTACTGTTTTGCCAGGCTATAAAGGATGCTCTGATGGTAAGGGGTAGGCGGGGGGCTTCTATTTGTATCTATGGGAGGGAGGCCAGATTTACGTATCCATTTAAAGCTTTGTTGTATTTCTAAACGCTCAGTAATACCCTTTAAACCATGGGAGATTTCAACCCCCCACCCACCAGCTGGTTTGAGTTTGTTTTTACTGTAGCGTGGTTTATGGCCTTCCCATAGATATTGCCCTATTAGTTTATCAGTCTGGTCAAACCATTTATTAGGAATTGGGATGGATATGTGTGAAAGTAGGTGAAAGATTTGGGGGGCAGTAATCACTTTGATTGCTTCTATTTTGCCAACCTTGGAGAGTTGTAGTGCTTTCTATCTCTCAAGCTCGAGTTTAATTTTAGGGAGCAGGGACCTAAAGTGTAAATCACAAAAGGTGTGTAGTTTTGGGGTAGTCTTTATGTCAGGAAATTCGGCGCCCATGAAAGAGGGAGGGTGGAGAAGTTCTAGGGGGCGCTTAGCATGTTTGGGGAGGATTTCAGATTTAGAGTGGTTTCCTTTTTAAGCCCGAGAGGGATGTAAAATTGTTTAGAATGTCTAGCAGTGGGACAAAGTGGTTATCTGCCTGATCCATGAGTACTAGAAGATCATTAGCATAAAGCAGAGTTTTGTAAGTTTGGTCCCCAGCCGTAATGCCCTTAATGCTCGGATGTCATTTGATAGCAGCAACAAGGGGTTCAATAGCTAATACAAAGAGAAGTGGCGATAAAGTGCATCCTTGTCTGGTTCCTCTGGACAGTGTAAAGGGGGAAGATATGTTAGAATTGATAAGTACCTGAGCTTTTGGGACAGAGTACATAGCTTGTAGTGCTGAAAGGAAGGTTGGGCCTATGCCTGTATGTGTAAGTACTGTGTATATGTACGACCATTTGACAATGTTGAAGGCTTTTTCAAAATCTATTGCCACCACAGCTGTTGGAGTGGTATTGGAGGAGGCAATGTGCATAAAGTTTGGTAAGGTCCTGATATGGTCAAAACTACATCTGCCCTGCACAAACACAATTTGAGATGGATGAATCAGTGAGGGGAGGTATGATTCTAGATGGGTGGCCAGTATCTTACCATATATTTTACTGTTGGCTGTGATTAGAGATATGAGCCTGTAGCTAGCTGGGCTTTGAAAGTCTTTACTGGGTTTGGGAAGGACCGAGATAGTGGCTGCAGACATAGAGGGTGAAAACTTACCGGTGGAAAGGAGTTCTGTATACAATCGCAGTAGAATTGGGCTTACTTGTGGGGTTAATGTTTGGTATGTGTCAATGGAGAAGCCATCATTGCCTGGTACCTTTCAGGGTTTAAGACTTTTAATCACTGTTTCAATTTTCTGGGTAGTGAAGGGTTGTTCTAGGGTGGATTGTTGTGTGGGTGATAATTTGGGTAGAGGGAGTTTACTTAAAAAGGTGGTGAGCTGCTGGGTGGATGGGAAGGTGCTTGAGGTGTAGAGCTGTTGATAGAAATCTGTCATAGTTGCTTTTATCTCTAGTAGGTTAGTGCTGGTGGCGCCAGTTTGGGATGTCAGGAAGGGAATATATCTTTCTGAGTGCTGTTTCTTTAACCGGTAGGCTAATAGTTTTCCATTTTTCCCCATTCTCCCAATATTTGTGTTTTAACTTTAGGATGGCAAGCTCAGCTTTTCTTAAGGTAATATTATTAATTGCATGTCTTATGGCGATGATTTCTTTCTGCGGGGGGGGTTCTTGGTCAGTAGTTTTGTGCAAAGTTGCTTTTAAAGCTGCCTTTTTAGTTTTTAACTGTGCTTCCAGATTGGCTAGGTGTTTCTTCCTTTCTTTTCACCTAAATGCAGAGCAACCTATTATTCTACATCTCAGGGTGGCCTTAAAGGTTTCCCACAGTATGATTACTGAGGTGGCCCCATTGTCATTATCTGCAAAGCAGTCCAAGGTGGCTTGCTGTACCCAAGACTGGAATTGAAGGTCCAGTAATAAAATGGGGTCTAGTCTCCAATTTGGGCACTTTTGCGGCAAGCTTCCAAATAGTATGTCTATTTGAAGGGGAGTGTGGTCTGAGATAATCAGTGGTTTGATCTCTACTGCAGTTGCACGTGGGGTAAGGTCGTGAGATGTGAGCCACATATCTGTGCAGCTGAGGGAGCCATGTGCTGGAGAGAGGTATGTAAAGTCCTTTTCTCTGGTGTGATAATGTCTCCATATCGGTAAACCCCTGATCTTGGAGCCATAGTTGAACTGCCTGGAGGGCTTGGGAGTAGGGTTCGGGGTTATCCTGACTCCTGTCTAAGGCAGGGTTTAGTGTCAGGTTAAAATCACCACCTGTTAGGATAGGCAATTGTTATCTTTGAGATTATTTAAACTTGTTGCTGGGTGGTGAAAGAACTGAGAGGAGTCAGTGTTAGGGACATATAAATTAAGGATGGTGAATGGGCCCTGTGGTGTATTAAAATCAGCAAGAACTCATCTACCATCTGCATCCTGACATGGTTTTTGGAGAGTCCAGTGTAGATCTTTATGTATGAGAATGGAAACTCCTCTTTTTTTGGTATGGATAACTCTGTGTACTTCTATACCATTCTACCCCATCATTAACTTTTGGGATTCAAGTGTGTTTAGTTTGGTTTCTTAAAGTAATACAACTTGAGATTTAAGTTTGTGTAAGTGCGTCAGTACCTGTTTGCATTTGGTAGGAGAGTTTAGTCCCTGATGTTCCAGCTATGACATGTAAGTTCAGCCATGGTCATTGTTATGTGATCCAGTGGGGTTACAGGGTGGCATTGCTGGAGGAGCAAACAGGTGCTGAGGTGGGTACTGTAGGTGTGGTCTCATATCTATGTTAAAAAGGGATAAGGGGCTCTGATATTCTCTGAGAATAGTCCTCCTATCATCTTCAGAAATATGCTCAAAAATCTTAGAACAAAACAACATATAAACACGTAGTAAACATTAACACAACGACCATCAAAAAAAGTAAACTGTACATTAGTGGAGACTGAAAGTTCAGTGTTTGAACAGTTATGTGGGATATGATCCAGATAAGATATTATCCTAGGGTCTCCCTGTATCCAGTCAGGGGCAAGGTGTCCAGAAAGAGAGGGATCTGTACACCTCAAGGTGGTTAGGCGAGAAACCCTAATGGGTGGGAAAACCACTGAGAGGTTGTAGTGAGATCTGACTCAAAGGTGGGAAGTCTGAACAAAATTCTTCACCACCTCTGACTCACTTACTAGTGAATGGAGAATTATAGATGATGTGGTTTGGCATGCTCGGCCAGAGGAGCCTCTCTTGTATTAAGATGTATACTGTAGCTTATTTGTTGTGTGGTAGAGGTGGGCGTATCAGATATTTTAGGGGTTCTTGCAACCACGGAGATAGCAGGACTGCTGTTAAGAAGGAGAACACAACCTCCAGGTATGCAGCTCCCTGTTTTGGCAGCTTTTGTAATTTGCAATTAAGGGAAGCTGCATTTCTATATTTTGGCCACAAGATGGGGATATCTGATTACACTGAGGTGCATGACGGCTCGAGCCATCAGCAGTGTAGAGTTGTTTAGTTTAAATAGGACTGCTGATAAACTGATTAGTGGCACTTCAGATTTGGGACCTTTCCTATACGTTTTACAGTCTGTGCACCAAAAGATGTCCTGTCTCTTGTACCAATGTATATTTGGAGGGCTGCACGACTGTGGTTTAAGTCTCAACAGACACTTAAAGAAAGCTCTGCTACCATGCAAAACTGTTCTGCTGGTTCTCATGGGGAGGGGAATCTGCATCCTGCTGCTAGTTCCTGAATAAAGAATATGGTTTTTATCCTGCTGCATCAAGTGCTGTATTTATTCATTACCAAGCAGTGATGTTGAAGTTGAGCCTACCCATCTGCTTTTGTAAGACACTCAGAATGGCAGTTTTATGCACCAAAAAGGTAGGTGATTTTTACAGTTTGTTCTGAGCTGTTCAATGGTGACAACTTGGGGTCTGCTCTGTCAGTTGGGTCGCAGATTTTCTAGCTAGTTTACCTCAGCACGCTAGCTTTTTATTTGCAGGGAGAGAGGTTCGCCTTCATTAGGTACCCAGGATGGGGTTGTTTCCCAGGGACAAGGGCACAGGCTAGAACGTCTGTACCATGGGTTTGATCTGCCCGCTCCACATGTCCTGCCAATAGCTGATGGTCAGGGTAAAATCTATAAGCCCGTTAATCAGCCCTACCCTGGGTTTAGTGAAGGGAATAGTGTTACTGAGGTGCTTTAAAACTAAATGACATCCAAACAATCTCTGAGTCCTGAATATTATTTATCTGACAGTTTAGAGTATTTCAGAACTGGACTGTAAGCTAAAAGCAAGGCAAAAACTTTCTTTACTTAGTGCACTATACAGATTATAATTCAGAAATCATAACTGAATATTAAACTTCACATTAATCCAGCAGACAAGGGGTTTTGTTATACTCCATACCAACAAGGAGTATAGTGGGTTAGCCTGCTCAGTGTAAGTAATTACACCGATGAATGCTGTACCTTAAACAGTTTATGCTGATTTCATGAGTTCATCAGTGGCCTCGTATGGGAGGACTTACCCTCCATAGATGGTTGTGCTGGTGTCAGATGGGCGACAGCTTTGTCCAGGGTAGTGGGGAGTGTGGTGCCTGCCCCTTCTGTTGCCCATGCTTTGACAGCTATACCAGATGTTTCTTGAGGGATCTCCTCTGCTGACATGCTTGTCAGGTATGAAGAGCAGGTGGTCAGTGCATAATTCAATGCTTCTTGGTCATCACAATTCAAAAGTGATGCATATCGATTGCAGGAGGCTGTAGGGGAGTATAAATCCTCCAGGCGTTCTAATCGACCTCTGTGACTACAGCTCCTAGCTCTGTCCACGTTGGGTGATGGTCGGCAACCTTCTTGTTGCTTATTCTTTTATTTTTTGGTGGGAGCATCCAAATGTCCACAAGTGTGGCTTGGGTTGTGTGGGCTGCCAGTTGCTCTTGTGCGGGTAGGGGAGCAGTGTCCCTAGCCTCCTGAGTATGTTCTTTGTCATCCGTTTGACAGGGTCTCGTTTAAGGGGGCATAGTTGCCTTTGGCCACTGTCTTTGAATATAGTCTATCACTGCTTCAGGTGTTTGGAAGGGTATGAGTTCCATTGTGAAAATTACATAAGATAGCAGGATAACAGAGTGAGAAGGAGATTCCTGCCTATGGAGAGTGTGCCTAGCTTTGGTGAATGCCCGGCGCCAGTTTGTGAGATCATTCGAATTATCCTGAAAGATCCTGATTTTATTGCCTTGCCAGTCCAGGGTACCCAAGTCTCTGGCCCTTTGTAAGATATTTTCGTTATCTTGAAATCTTGAAAATCTGGCAATGATCAGTCGGGGAGGTTTGCCTGCCCTTGGCATCGAGGCTAAAGAGTGTTGTGCCCGCTCATTTTCGTAGTATATCTCCACTTTTAGTTTTAATGAGATTGGTAGGATGTGCTGCAGAAATGCTATGCAGTCCCCCATTTCAGCTTTTTCTGGCAGACGAGGTTATTCTGATGCTCCTGGCTTTTGACATTGTCCAGTCTGAATTGCAATATTTCAGTGGTGTGTGCTTGATCTCGGAAAACACTACAGAGGTCTTGGCCCATTTCTTCATTTTGGATGCTCTGTTTTTCATTTGCTGTAGCCTGAGAATTTACATTTGTGATCTGTTCAGTCTGTTGTGCTGACTGAAGCCTAAAGTTCTTGAATTCCAAGAGGACTTGGTTGAGCATATTTTCTATTTTATCCTTGTGGTCCGCTTTGCCTGATTGTGGCCGGGATGCCATGCTGGTGCAAAAGTTAGACAGCCTGTGTAGCAGCTTGCTGCCTGGTTTACAGTAAATTTTTCAAAAGTGATAAGTCTTTGATAGCTTTACTTTAGAAGTCCCAAAGTTATTCTGCAAGTTGTATAGATATTATTCTTTTTTTTTTTTTACTTTCTGTTTTATGTTCCCCCGGCCCCCTAAACTCCACATTGTTGGGAGTCATCTGGGCATCTGTCCTCCTGTTATCTGTCCTTGGTGTTCCCCCATGGAACCTTGGCTGTTCCTCCCAGGCGGGGATGGGTGGGGCCCATACACCCCGAGTGTTTGCTGTTCTCGTTGGGACACCGGAAAGGCAGAGGTTGGGGGATCTGTGCTGGCGCTCCGTATTCTTGGAGTGCAGGGAGTTGTTTTTCCTGTGTTCCATGTACGTGACATGTGCCATGACATCAAGGCAAGGTCACTGATGTCTGTCATGCCCCCGTCATGAAGGATGGTGCTTGCTGTTCCTCTGGCCTCTGCCAGAGGTCAGACAAGCACCATGCCTCTTCCTCCCTTCCACCTCAGAGAAGGCAAGCAGTCTGCAGATAATCAAGCCTCCTCACCCCAGCCAGCCCTCTGACTCCCCGGCCATGTTCCCGAACCCTGATTATCGGCGTCGCGAGTGGTAGTGTTAACGCTGTGCCAGCGGGCCAGCCCTATAGATATTATTCTTCTTATTGCTGGTTGTTAAACTTCTGGATGCATGCCCAGGAACATGGATAGCATTAGGATGTGAGTCTGGTGATGAGGAGTTGTAAGCTCAAACTTCCATCTTCTTTGAGCAATCAACATCACATATTTGTATTAAAAACATAATATTTTGGTGGGAGAAAGTGTTATTTATCTATTAAAATTGGAAAACAGGGCTGGTTCCGTGGTGCTGAGTGATGGGAGTTCACGCGGCACATTGGTGACCCGGGTTCATGCCCTAAGCCCAGGATGACAGGAGCGGATGCTGGCAGGGAGGGGTTCAGAGCATCCTTTGGACACTTCCCTTGGGGGGGGTAGTTGGTGCTGTTCTGCTTCTATAGCAGCTCCTGGTGGTGGACTGAAGTGATGTCCTTGGCAGTGTGGGTGTGCTTGCACTACTGGGTATCCCCCAGCAGGACGCATGCTGCGGCAGCAGCACGTGGGTGGGCAGGAACAGGAAAATTGAAAATGGGCCATCCAGCCCTGCTGGATGATGGCCATTTGTCCCCCCATGCTGAGATCCTCAGAACGCACCTCCTCCATCCCCCATGTCTACCCCCGGGTCACCATACACAGTGATCTCCTCTCCCTGTCCCCCCTCCAGGGGGAGAGGCCCTTCCAGTAGGGTTAGTGCCAGACCCCCAGGTGCAGGGTGCATGGGGACATAACTGGTGGATGGAGGCAGTGGGGGTGAGACCGGCGGGTACCAGGGACATTAGCAGACCCAAAGGAGTGGCGGACTGGGGCCATGTGTGGGAGCATAAAAATAATTTGGAAAATAGGTTTGCAGTTTCCTATTGAAATACACTACCATCCTTACCAGTAAAACTTTTCTGACATCATAATACAAGAATTCCATTTTATTCTTTTTATGTTGATTCTGCGCTGATGCAAAAAACATATTAGGACAGCTTGCTGAGAAGCAGGCTGTGCAAGTATGACACTATTGTAGCCAATGCCCCCACACCCTGCAAAGGCTTGTCCCGTTTCCCCCAATGCCGTTGCAGGCTGCTGGTGACACAAGTTTGGAACATTTGCACCAACTTGTGACAAATCAGCCACTGCAATCAGGTGCTGCCTCGTCATTGCAGCATCAGCCATCCGCTGCAATGAGGGAGCGACCCATCATTGCAGGGCGGATCTAGCAAACCTGATATTGTTTGTGAACATGGTGTTGGGTTGCCGCCCTGTTCACAAACAATATAACCCCCCCCCCATGTTTATGTGCCAATGGGGCCCCCAATCCCTGTTGGCTTCGGTGCCCCTTGTTGATTTTGCAGATGGGGGAGCCCACTCCCCGTCGGCATTTTGTAACCCCCCACTTTCATTTTCTGCCGACGGGGTGCCCAATCCCCTGTCGGCTACTGCTGCCCCTCCCAAAAAAACAGAAGCCTCTGGTGGCACGCTGGGGAGCCCACACCAGCGTCACATGCCCCTGTAAAGTTAAAACGGTCCTGCAATGTCTTTTGTTTTTTTTAACCTGAAAAAGGAAATGGTTCCTCGTAGTCTGCCTGCCCCTCCCACAACCTGCACCCACCCACTGCGCACCCTGCCTCCCCACCCCCTCACCCCATATTTACCTCCGGAGTCTGGCGCGACAATCTTCGGTGGACCGGGAACACGTCTGCACTCTTCAAAGGCGACTGCGAACTGACGGAATGCCGGTAAGCTGTATAATGTAATGTAATGAATAGGGTGTTTTCAACTTTAGTGCATAACTCGGCCATTTTTTGAAATTTTTTCACCAAATTTTCAACATGGGGTTTTTGGGACCCCTCCTCATGAGTGCTTGAACTGTCATGGCGTTAATTGGCCCCGAAAGGTGATTTTGTGGTCACTGCACAGAATCACCTTTGGGGGCCGATGAACAAAATGACAGTGCCAGAGTTCATGAGGTGACGCTCAAAAAACCTATATTGCAAATTTTGTGGAAAATCCAAAAATGACTGTTTTACGAGCGTGCGTTGCGCAGTTGCTACGCACGCTTGTAACTTCGTGAATTTGCTATATTTTGATGCCAGATTTTCAACATTGGCATTTTGTCACACCTCCTTGTGAACAGTATAGCTGTCATTGTTCACATCCTGGCAGAAATGTGCTTTCATACTTCCGGCGCAGAATAGCGCGGTCGCTGTTGGAAATCAGTGTTCGAGACAGATTAAGAAAATGACAGTGACACTGTTCATGAGTAGAGGTCCTGAAATGGTTATGTTGAAAATGTGGTAACAATACTCCATAAAATAACTGTGTTACGAGCATGCGTTATGCAGTTTGCACGCATGCTCGTAACTTCGCGAATTTATAATATTTTTACTCCAGATTTTCAACATTGCCATTTTCCCACATCTACTTATGAACAGTGCAGCTGTCATTTTTCCCATCCTGGCCGAAATGTGTTTCCGCAGTTGCGGCGCAGAATAGAGCAGTCGCAGTGGAAAATCACTGTCCGGGACAGATTAATAAAATGACAGTGATACTGTTCATGAGCAGAGGTCCTAAAATGCCTATGTTGAAAATTTGGTGATGATAGCCCATCAAATGAGTGTGTTACAAGTGTGCATTGCACACTTTCCACACGCCCTTGTAACTTTTGCAGATTCGTAATATTGTCATGCCACATTTTCAGCAATGGCATTTTTTCACACTTCCTTATGAGCAGTACAGCTGTCATTTTTCAAGTCCTGAGTGAAATGTAGTTTCACAGTTGTGGCACAGAATAACGCGGTCGCTGTGGGAAATCAGTTTTCGGGACAGATTAAGAAAATGACAGTGGCACTGTTCATGAGCAGAGGTCCTAAAATCCCTATGTTGAAAATTTGGTCACAAAACTCCATAACATGACTGTGTTACAAGCGTGCATTCAACTGTTTCCACGCACCCTTGTAACTTCGCAAATTAGTACTATTTTCGCGCCATATTTTCAACAGTGGCATTCTTTCACATCTCCTTATGAACAGTACAGCTGTCATTTTTCACATCCTGGCTAAAATATGTTTTTGCACTCCTGACGGAGAATAGCACGGACGCTGTGGGACATCAGTGTTTGGGACAGATTAAAATGGAATGAACGAGAGGGGGGATTGACCAAGCTCAACTGAGCTCTGTCGGGACTGCTCTGGATTTGTTTGTGGGCAGAAAAAGGCCCCAACACAAGAGGCCAGTACAAAAGGGCAGCCTGCAGCACTGGGAGAAACAGAACGAGAAAGCCAGTGAGGGAGTGGGGAGTGAGCGAACTCACTGGAGTGCTGTCAGGACTGCTGCAGATTTCTTTGTGGGCAGAAAAAGGCATCAATGCAGGCAGGGGCACAGTAGAAAAGGCCAGCCTGCAGCGATGGGAGAAACAGTATGAGTGAGTGAGACAGGGGGATTGAGTGAGCTCAACAGAGCTCTATCAGGGCTGCTGCGGATTTCTTTGTTGGCAGAAAAAGGTGCCAATGCAGGCAGTAGCCCCGTACAAAAGGGCGCTTGCAGCGCCAGGACAAACAGAATGAGTGCGTGACAGAAGGAGACTGAGCGACCTCAACGGAGCTTTGTCGGTATAGCTGCGGATTTCTTTGTGGACAGACAAAGGTGCAAATGCAGCCAGCAGCCCCATACACAAGCGCAGCCTGCAGCGCCAAGAGAAACAGAATGAGTGAGTGACAGAGCGGTAGTGAGCGAGCTCAGCGGAGCTCTGTTGTGACTGCTGCAGATTCCTTTGTGGGCATAAAATTCGGCAACACAGGCAGGAGCCCAGTACAAAAGGCCAGCTTGCAGCACGGGCAGAAATGGAATGAGTGAGTGAGAGAGGGGGAGTGAGCGAGCTCAATGGAGTTGTGTCGGGACTGCTTCAGATTTCTTTCTGGCCAGAACAAGCCACCAATGCAGGCAGGAGCCCAGTACAAAAGGGCAACCTGCAGTGGCAGGAGACCCAGAATGAGCGAGTGAGGGAGGGGGAGTGAGTGAGCTCAACGGAGCTCTGTTGGGACTGCTGCAGATTTGTTTGTGGGCAGAAAAAGGCAGCAATGCACGCAGGGGCCTAGTACAAAATGGCAGCCTGCGGTGGCAGGAAACCCAGAATGAGCGAGTGAGAGAGGGGGAGTGAGTGAGCTCAGCGGAGCTGTATTGTAACTGCTGCAAATGGCGGCAACGCAGGCAGGAGCCCAGTACAAATAGAAAGCCCAATAGAAAAGGGCAGCCTGCAACGCCGCCAGAAACGGAATGAGCGACTGAGAGAAGGGGACTGAGCGAGCTCAACGGAGCATTGTCGGGACTGCTGCAGATTTCTTTGTGGGCAGAAAAAGGCACCAACAGAGCCAGGAGCCCAGTACAAAAGGGCAGGCTGCAGTGCCAGGAGAAACAGAATGAGTGAGTGACACAGGGGGAGTGAGCAACCTCAACAGAGCTCTGTTGGGACAGCTGTGGATTTCTTTGTGGGCAGAAAAAGGTGCCAATGCAGGCAAGAGCCCAGTACAAAAGGGCAGCCTGCAGTGCCGGGAGAAACACAATGAGCAAGTGACAGAAAGGGTGTGAGCGAGCTCAATGGCGCTCTCTCATGACTGCTGTGGATTTCTTTGTTGGCAGAAAAAGGCGGCAACGCAGGCAGGAGCCCAGTACAAAACGCCAGCCTGCAACGCCGGCAGAAACGGAATGAGTGAGTGAGAGAGGGGGAGTCAGCAGGCTCAACAGACCTGTGTCGGGACTGCGGCAGATTTCTTTGTGGGCAGAAAAAGCCACCAACAGAGGCAGGAGCCCAGTACAAAAGGCCTGCCTGCAGTGCCAGGAGAAACAGAATGAGTGAGTAAGAGAGGGGGAGTGAGCCACCTCAACGCAGCTCTGTCGGGACAGCTGCGGATTGTTAGTGGGCAGAACAAGGTGCCAATGCAGGCAGGAGCCCAGTACAAAAGAGCAGCCTGCAGCACCGGGAGAAACAGACTGAGCGAGTGACAGAGGAGCAATGAGCGAGCTCAACACACCAACTCAATCAACATTCGGCATTGACAAATGCTTGTTTTACTAGTAGTTTTCAAAATACGTATAAAATGATGAACAGGAAATTAAAGAAACAGGTAAAAGCTAACAAAATGATTGCAGAAGCATCTAAAGGCCCCAAACCTTCATTCATTAATCCTTACTAAGAACTTGCTCTTCAAGTGCTCCCTGGGGATTCACTTGACAATGCTCCTAATTTTTACTCACAGCATCTACTATATACCATGTTGATGTTTCAGAGTTCAGTTTGTGTTCCATGTTATTTTGTGTTGAATGTTAGCTGACTGTGGTGTCAAAGATTGTGTAGAACCTTCCCCTCACTCACCACTATGGGTTGCAATGGAATCCGCATTGTGCCCGGGAGGAGTTTCTACTTCCTTTACTTTTAATCCAATTTCCTCTAAACTAAAATCTCACCCAACTATATTATCCTCTGTTCTTTATTGGAAACTAACCCACAAATTCCTGAAATCCAATCCAACACCCTGGTTTTATGCTCCCTTATGGGGCAATCCACTGCTCACTCTAGAAGATCACCCAATTGTCTGTTGTACGTGGTGGAACAAAGGCATTTTCTTTCTCTGAGATATGTTGGACCAGAATTCATTCACTCTTAGATCATTCTTGGACTTGCAGGCTACATGGAAACTTCCTAAACAGGACTTCTGGAAGTTTTTACAAATTCGGGCAGCTTATAACTCTCTCTCTCTAATCTAATGTATAGGCATACTCTTCTAAACCCATACATTTCGCACTGGACTAATTTATCAGTAAAATTGAATAGCTCCATTTACAGAGGCATTATTGATAATCTACCTGATCAATCTATACAAGCCAAAAATAAATGGAGTACTCTTTTTAACTGCAATATTTCAGATGCACAGTGGAGTAATTGTTGGCGTCTTGCATATAATATCCTTAAAGATGCCCGTAATTCTTTAATACAAACTAAAATCCTACATCTTTGGTATAGAACCCCCTCTGTGCTCCAACAAATGGGCCTATTAAATAATAATAACTGCTGGCGCTGTAATTTGGCCAACATGGATCTACTGCATATCTTGTGGTCGTGTGCTCCCATTAATAAGCTCTGGCGTAAAGTCTATTGACTTGCCTCCAGAATAACAGGACAAAAACTTCCTTTTGACCCCAAGCTATTCCTTCTAGGCATCCTTATCCCCAATAGCTCTCTCCTCTCACATGCACGTTTTAGATGGCTAAACATACTTTCTCTTCTGGATTTATGAAATGGAAATCAACTCTGGTGCCGTCTCTTTCAGATGTTCTTCAAAACCTTTCTCAGTATGCCTCCCTAGATTGATTATCTCATGTTACTCATAACCGACTCACTGTATATAACAGATGTTGGCAGGATTACTTCAAGTACATGAACCTAGTTCTTCTAGACCCTAATTCTTAGGGATATTTAGCCCTCCTTCTTATTTTGCTCTCAGATTAGGTTTTCCCAAAACTTTTGTGCACAGATATCTCCTCTTTTTTTCCCCTCCTTCTCTATTTTCTTCCTCTCTCCTTCCCTTCTTCCTTGCTTTTCTCTTCTTTCTTTCCTTGCACACTTTTCTCTTGTCTTTACCTCTCCATTACTGAACACTGTTCATATTACCACATTTATCCCTTTTTGTAATTTACTGAATGCCTTGCCATAGCCTGCCCTAGCATTTATTTGGTACATAGTTGCCATTTATGATTTTATAATACTCTTTTGATTATGACCCTTCTGCTTTCCACTTATAACCTGTCTAGGTTTGTGTTTTATTATCAATATGTGTATATAAGGCTTCTCCAATATGTTTACCCTAAATACTGTGTTTAAGTGATATTTATATCTTATATGGAGGATATTCTTCTATTGTATAAGACGTGTGCTTTCTTATATAGTCAAATTTCAATAAAAAGATAAACTGAAAAAAAAAACATTGTGTAGAATATGAGAAAGGGTCCTCCCTTTGGGTACTCCCTGCCCTTGCTTCCTTGCAAATGGAGGTGTAGCTCTGGTATCTCTGGGTAACTGCACCGGAGAACACTTGGGGCTGCCCAGTGCTGCACAGGAGGCATTTACTTTCTATTCCTGTCTGTGCACCTTTTCTTCTGCTGTACCCTGCATCGCACCCTTCCACACCCCTCGTCTCTCAATCCACTCTCTCCTGACCCTTGGGATAGCTGGGTGAATTTTTTTATGTGTGTGTGTTCTTAAACTATCAGTGGAATAATGAAGAGATCATTCTCAGTGTCAGTGGCTTAGTAGGTAGCACACTTGCCTCTGAGGCTGGGAGATCAGAGGGCTGTGGGTTCAGTTCCCACAACTGGCATTTGGGTTACTATCCCAGTACTGACACTGTAGTGCAGCATGAGAGGGATGCTGCACTTCTGAGGTGCCGTCTTCGGATGAGCGTTAAACCGAGGTCCCATCTGCCTGGATTGGTGGTAGTTCAGGTGGATGTTAAAGATCCATGGCACTTATCAAAAAGTAGGGGAATTTCCCGGTGTCCTGGCAAATTTCCTCATTCACTAAAAATATCCAACAGCTTAATCTCTGGTTCAAGGTCAGTTGCCATTCATCTGTATCCCCCTCCCCCGGGTCGTGCCTGAAAATAGGCAGGATTTGTCTAATGCACTTACCCGGTCAACAAAAACTAAATAAAATAAAAAATAAATTCTGTATATTAAAATGTGCTATATTGAAATGACTCCATGGGTCACAATGACTTTGGTTTCTGGTGCAGCTGAACCAGGAGTGAGAGCCTCTAAATAGGTATGCTGTAAGGATTGTCAGGATATAAACCAGTGGATACGTAGTTATCACATGGCTAGGCATCACCAGCATGTGGGTTCCCTTCCCTATGGGTCAGCCAAGGAGCATGGGGTCCCATATGACCCAGCCCACTGCAGCTCTGGTGATGAAACTTGTCCCCCACCTCCACTACTACCAATCAAATCAACATTTACCTGTCAGTGGGTTTGCAAGATATACCCTCATGGGTGCAACCCCCAGCTCAGGGTACTTGTATCTTAATGGGGTATATCCCTCCCATGTATGTTATAGGGGTGCTGGTTATGGCATCCTAACTGTCCTCTAGTTCACTGACATATTGCTGGAGGTGTCTGAGATGCCCCCCCGTGGTATCCGGTGCACCCCTTCAGGTCGACACCCCGACGATGAAACACAAAAATAGACCATTATGGTGACATTCATTGTAATGGTCCTTTTTGTACTGCGTTCCACCAGTGTTCCGCCCCGACCAACTCCGACCTGGAGTTGAGAATCCCTAAAGTCCAGGGGATGTGGGGGGGGGCTACCCCCACAGAAAAAAACTCACTGCATGGGACGTCGGTATTGTGCCGTTGCTGTGGGGGAGGTCGGCATTTTCATTGTCGACTTCCCTTGGTGCTTTCCTTGATATCCCCCCTCCTCTCTCTCTTTCTATGTGATTGTCTGTCTCCTCTCCCTTGTGTCCCTCCTCTGTCTGCCTCCATCAGTACCAACCGCCTGATGTGATATGGGCTTATAAGCCAGATAGATGCAGCATAGGCATATACAAGATGGCCCCTGCAAGGACAGCTCTATATACACAAAGGCTTCTACAGATTAGCTGTGCAAAAGGCATGATTTCTGTATGAGGCAGCCCATAGGTCACAGAGAAGTCAGAGGACAGTTACTGTCAGTCAGTTTGTGGTTTCTAGCAGAGAAAACCAGTTCCGGCTAGTCCAGCGCTGGCATCTTCCTCATTTCTTCTGAGCATGTGCAAGTTCTGGAAATTTTGTAAGTGATGATGTCATACTGTAAGAATGTATAAGAAGAAGTGAGCTAAAGGGGGCATTTGTCACACACCTTTCTCCTCAGCTGCAGCCTGCCATATGGCCCTGACAGTGACCACAGAGTCTACTATAAGGGTATCATCATTGTAAGTGTTTCTGGTTCTAGTACATTTGTTTTCATACTGTACTACATAGAATAAAAACACATATGCTGAGGTAAAATTATTATATGTGTGTGCCTGTCTCAGTTTTTTGGTGACACCTCTCTGGGGAAAGAAACCCGCACAAGATTTAGATCTCTGATTACAACACCCTGCTCCCCATTAGGGATATACAAACTTCCTGCTTTAGAATGGCGAGGGTGTACACTACTCCTTCGATGGGTCACAGATAAGACCCTTTTATAGGCAGCCTAGGTGGGAACATTGCGGTTTCAATCCACTCCCACCACTCGTTCTGTGCCCCTTACCTTTTTGATTACATGCAGAGTTCTACATCGGTCTCTGGGCTCTTCTGGCATTTTTACTGGTTTTCATCCAGTGGAGAGCCCGAGACTTTGGAGCGGGGGGTGGGGTGCATCATTATTTAGGCATCTGGAACGCTAATAAACACATCACAAAATCGTGGTTAAAATATACACATACAGTCAACAACAGAAGAATGTTGAACTTGTTAGCGTGTACTAAACTGAAAACCGAGGGCTAGAACAAATAAAAAATTGCACTGAAAAGACTGGCATGCTACTGGGCATGCGTCTATACATATGCATATCTTTATGCATATGTTTGAGACACATATCCAGTAACATGGTAACTTTATGTGCGATTTTTAATATGTTCTAGTCTTGATTTTCAGTCTGATCGTAGCTTTAACAAGTTCAGCATTCGTTCTCCAGTGATTGTATGTGTATCTCTTAACTGTGATTTTACGATGTATGCACAAGCTTTTTGGTGCTTTAGCCCATTACCTTATGTGGCTGGGCTCACCAGGGGATGCCAGAGGGTCTCGCAGGACTCTTGAGCACTCATGTGTGATTACATGGCAGCCCAATCCATTCCACAAGGATGCACGGAAATGGCAAACCCAAGAAAACAGGGAACGTCGGATCAGCGGGCACTCAATTTGGATATGGTACGGGTTGTCTGTACACACAAAAAAAGGAATGTTGCAGTTGCTCTGCACCAATGACAGTGGTGCAGAAAATGTCATGTAAAGGCCCTATAGACTCCTTCCTTACATCCCCCAAGATAGCCAGTGTTATTTCATTGTTTAAGTGCTGTTTGACTTTGCTCTCTGCACATGGGTTAAAAGATTAAATGAGGGATTCAACTGGAGGCTTGTTTGTGCTCCAGATTTGGTTTTAGTTGTATAGCACAAAATGATACAGCCATCCCCCCAGATTGACAGGGCCATAGCCATGGAGGCATATGAGCTTCCTGCTCCCCTTGCCTGGATCGATCCAATAGATCTTATCCTTTGAGTTACCAGTTCTTCTCTTCCATTTGTTACTAGAACCCTCCAGGATCTGCCAGTCAGCCTGTCAGTGTGGCATTCTCAGATCCCATTGTATAATATGTATAGTATATGTTACTTGGCATGTTATCAGCCACCAGTTTTAATGCAGACAAAATGGTTAAATGTTGTTTATGTTTTTCAGGACTCCAGTATAAGGCTCAAGACAGCCCCTTGTTTTTGTTCAAAACACTTGAATGTCATGAGTACTGATAATTTCCTGGCCATATACATGGCAGTGACATAACATCTATTAATTGTGTGACTTTGAGCTAGACCCCAGAGCAGTCATTGGCAGTTGAAATAGTCTGTTGCAATTCAATGCAGTTGCAATCAGTTGCAATTGCATTGGATTGCAGTCATAAAATAGTGGAGTTGAAATCCACTGCAGTTGACGATTCCATGACCCATCCAGGTTTATTTTTGTGGTGCACTGCAGTGTGTTTTCTATTTTTTTTCTTTCCAGGGGAGAAGGGGGGGGGGACCACGAATATCTAACAGTCCTCAACTGCCAGCACTAGAGCCTTACAGCCAATAAAATACACCCCTGGCTCCTGAACATGAAACTTGGACCAACTAGGAGAGATAGAAGGAGGAGAGAGGAGCTTAAGAGTGTCTGTGACTGGCTGCATGAGATGGCAGGGAGGGCATGCCTAGGTAGGAGAGGAGACTGTCAGGAGAAGAGGCATCTGTGTTGGTGTGTGGGCAACAGGCGAGCAGCGTTGTCTGCAGTGATTAAAGTTTGGTTGTTTGGCCATTAATTTAAAAATAAGTTAACTGTGTCCACTATCCTGACGTATCTGGTGCCTGGAGAGAGACTAGTGTGTGGCTGTGCAGGTCCCAGTCAGTCCTCCAGCAAAGTCAAGCAGCAATCATGTAAAGGCAGCAGGTCAGTGGTCTGATCATGGTTGGGATCAGCCTGTGACACAATCGGCTGGGCCCATTGGGCAACTGTCACTCATCCTCGGTCAGGTTTTCAGAGTTGGCAAGGAGGAGGAGTGGTAGGTGCATTAGTTCCACTGCATGGATTGCCAGAGTGGGGACGTGAGCCTGGTTTGGGGACCGACTGTGCAGGTTGGGAGGAGGGAGCACACAGCTCAAAAAAACACCGGCACCACCACCGAGTAGAGCAGCAGTGGTAGCCTGAGCCATGGAGCCACCCGCCGCTGAATCATCAGCCAACACCTGACCAAACTGGCAACAGGCTACTACAGTGAGCAAGGTACTGTATGAGATGTGCATGCAAGGCCCACCAGGGCTGGGCAGTGCACAGTTGGAAGGAGGAGGATGGACTCTCACAGACTACTCAGCCTGTCTGTGTGTCTGCTGCATGCTAGACTGGCCTGTCTGGCTGGTTGAGGGCTTGAGGGCATGGGGGCCAAACCTGAAAAGCCAAGGTGATCAGTCATCATTGATCTACTGCTGGCAGCTCGGTTGGACTCTCTGTGACTGTGGTGTCATTGTGAATAAGTCAGACTGCCCACAAGGTCATGGAGCAGGCCAGACGCAGGTGGTCGGTTGGTGAGTTCCCAGACCCATAGAAGGCCAGAGCACGGAGCATGGTTGGTCAGGTCCTATGGACAAAATGTTTCTTGATTGCCACTGCAAGAATCAGATAGACTAAATATTAAAGTCCTCATGGCAAGATAAAGAAAATTTTAAAAACACATTAGTGTACATGCTGAAGGCCAAGACAAGTTCAGAAACTGTGTCAGAAAATGTTTTTTTAACATGCATGAATTTTTTTACCTTTAAATTTTAGCTATAGATACATCTCAGTTCTGGTATACCTGGCTCTACCATGCGGTTCGACATTCTTTATGTCAACGGCATTACACCGACAGGAACCAAGTTGACCGCAAGTTACAGTCTACATGATTCCTGTGTGTCTCAGTCCATTTTTTATCAGGCTCTTAACTCCCCACCCCCAGATGGGGCCTGCTTCTACCTCCCCCATCATTTGGATTCTCAACTCCAGTCGGAGTTGATTCGAGGTGGGGGTGCAGGACCAAGAGACAGCATGCCCCTGTCTCAGGCACACTAACACAACGACCTGTCGGTAAAGTGTTGATTTTGCTGACAGGTATGTATTTCGCTGGGTTGGTATCACCGTAAAGGTGGCATACCAATATACGCTACAGGAGATATTTCTAGGGGACCTCCCATAAACTGTTTTTAGTCTCACAGATTCTAAGACTACTAGTAAACTAACATATATTGATGGTTAGCTCTGTTTGCAAAAGGGTACCTTCTAGCTTCTGTGGTGTGTTTAAGAGGCCCTACCTGTACTGTATTTTAGACTCACAGTTCTTTTTCTAAGTAACTAGTATTACTGCTGCTTATTTTTCTATACCGTATACTGTTTCACTGTCCTGCTTCAACTTGTTACTTTCAGGGACTTAGTATATTTTGTTGTTGTTTTGACTGGTCATTGTGCTTTAGTGGGTCCCTACTGTGTGGGGATTTGTTTCACTGCACTTTGCATTTGCATTTTAAAGAGCAGTCAGCTTCTTAGCTGCTGCTGCCTAGTTGCTGCTCCCTCCAACATATACAATACCTCACCTGCCCCAGAGTTGAAGGGCATAAAGAATTCCTTTTGTTTCTGACCATTTATGATGTTATAACGCTGCTAAATCCCAAATACTAAAAATGGAGTTGCTTCCTGACCTTAGCCCACCACCGTGCCCCCACGTAGGCACATGCAGCCCCATTTTGTGATGTCAGAAGGAGAAGGATGTGTGTGTGCGTGACCCATTGATTTCGGGAAGGGGGACTTTTCCATACATTTTATTATCTTTTATAGTCACAGTTTTAATAAAAAAAAGATTCAAAGCTAAAAAAGTATGACAAACTACTACATAATAAAATTCAAAGATGATGAAAGTTGAAAAAATTGGTTGGATTTTCTTCAGTTAGTTGAAGTCAGAAATTTCAAACTAGTTGAAAAAATCAGTCATAATGTGTGGGAAGTCAGTCATAATTGTTTTTTCAACTGACTCTGGGGTCTACTTTGAGCATATGGGACCTAATTCTGGAAGCCGTCTGTACTGGATGCAACCTGCGGCAGAAAAGAGGGCTGTGGCCGTTGCAGCTGCAGCAAACACAAAACCTGATATTCCAGAAGGTTGGCGATTTGCAATTGAACCTTCTGGAACAGCCATAAAATGTACCCTGCGGCCGAAAGATGGACGCAGTTCGGAGTCCTGGCACAAGTCCATTGATGCAATGTGGACAAGTGTGCAGAGGTGCCCCAAGGAGCAGCAAGTCTAGTACCTGGGCACAGAAGGGGCAGCTGATGCAAGGCTGTTCCAGGGGGTGTTGTGCCACTGTAGTGCAGTGTCCCAGTGCTGTCTGGGGACCTGTATGCCACCATTTTGGAAAGTCTGCCATAGAACGCTAGTGCCAACCCTCTCCGATCCCCAATATACTCACAAAATGGTTTGTGGTATAGTGCCCTTCAACCCGCAAGGCCCGGATCGTCATTGAAGTAGTGAAAACATTGGCTAGTCCCAGTCCATCACCCCCACACCCATAAGTGCCATAAAACACATGCCTAGCATGTACCTTTTGGTCTAGTGGCCCCCACCCTCCCTACCCTGACAGGCAGTGGTCAACCACCCCACTCCCCCTGTCCCTGACCCACTTCTGTGACTGGCACTTCCCTCCACACACTACCATGGCCAGCCGCAGAATGCAATTGCACAGACTGTGTAATACACTTACACAGCTTTTTACACAGATTTCTACATTAACCCCAATCCCAGTTAGAACAATAAACTGAGTTCATCTGTACTTGGCTAAGTAGCCATTTGTCAGTCCTGCTTTTTATGATTTTACCCTCTAGCTTGTCTTAAATGGGAAGGCAAATTATACCATAGGTTAGTGCCCATTGTCAAAATGTGGGATCTACCAACTTCAAGATTGCATTTTCTTGGGAGAAATTCAATTCCAGAAGCTGATCTTAAATTAGCCTTGATTTTTCTGAGTTTAAGGTTCTTTAATAAATAACCAGGTACTAAATTTTTAAAACATTTGTACATAAACATAATTATGTTACAATTTTTCCAGTTCTTTAATTTCAACCAACCTAATCTGCCACTTGGCTTGATATCCATGCCACCGTTTATGTGGTCAGTCTGGAGACATGGTCACTTGTGGCAATCAAGCACAAGTGACTTGACCAGTTAGCCATGAAGCAAAATAATACCAGCATGGAATGGACACAGCATGGCACAGGTTGGGGAACACTCTTGCAGGTGTCCACACTGTTGCCAGTCAAGAGAATGGTGTCCGACACCCTCAATGAGGTTGACTGACACGGGGAGACAGAGGGCATTGACACCATGTCAGGTATGGGGCACAAAGTGGAAGACACGGGGTAAGAGGTGCCACCTGGACAGCTGGTTCTGATTCCTGTATAATTTTTTGTTGTAAATATAAGAAATTAATGTATGATGGACTGTGGCAGAGGGGGTGCTGGCTGCTGAAGCTGACACTTCAAACCCCTCGCGGATAAGTTCAAGGATAGAACATTGTTAAACTGCAGATATCTGGGGTGCAATTATCTTGTCAATTTGCTTTGATCCCAGAAAATAAAGTTAGCAATTCATGACAGCCTCAGGGAGATCCTTTGATCTGCACTAGATGTCCTGAGAAAAGGGACACTGGCCAGTGTTATGAATAACCTCCCAGGAAACCAGCATTTCATCAAAGAGACCTTTGATGTGTAGATACCAAGACCAGATGGAATTAAGGAGTCAAATACACTTTTGCTTTGAATGCAGTGACTTATATCAAAGAGACTTTTGAAGTGTATGTGAAGCAAAGCACAAAGCGTTTTAGACCAGTAAACATGTGTATCACTGTCATATCCTCTCTAGCACACTGCACTGACAATATAAGCATACACATTGTATAATATATATATTTCTACATAACAAACCAATCTCACACACACAAAAAGAAAAAAGGTAGATAAACATGTGGGGAGTAGTACAATATAATGGCTGTGGGGCAGCAGTCTTCCGGGAGTCTTTCTGGAGGCTGAGATGATGCCCTATTTGCAGACAACTCTCTGCCCTGTGGGAGGAAGTTGCCCATCTTCAGGCCTTGCTGGACAGTAGTAAGGGAACCTTCCCTCAGGCCACACTGGACGGTAGGAAGGGAACCTCCCCCATCCAGGGAGCACCAGAGCCACCACCACTACCTCAGAGGTTGCAAAGAAAGCACAGCGTTGGACCACAGTGGGCTCAGGAAGGGGTGAGGATGGTGGAACAGAGGCACACCCAGTCAGTTGTTCCATTCCACAATCCATACACCATTCTGGGGAGCATAGCTCCCCATGGATGCACCCACAGAGGAGACTAAGGAGGCTGAGGACAGCTGTCAAAGGGATGCCCACAGGAAGGAGACAGAGGACACCACAAGGAAAGGAAGAAGCTCCCGGTGGGGACTCAATTATTAGGGGATAGAACTGGGGAGCAGGGAAAACTGAAGTAGAGGTGCCTGCCTGGTGCCATGGCTTGGAGGGACAGGAAGCGCATCCTCAGGATCATGAGAACAGCTGCACAGGAGTCTGAGCTGGACATCATTGTCCACCTAGGGACAAATGACTTGGCTCATCATGAGATTAGAGCAGTGCAGAAGGACTTTGTAGAATTGGAGAGGGGCCTAAGACAAGTAGCACACACAGTATCCTTCTCAGAGGTGCTGCCTGTCAATGGCATGAGTGAGGCGAGGGTACTTGGCACCATGCAGTTTAATGAATGGTTAAAAAAATGGTGTGGAGCACAGGGGTTTGGCTTCATTGGGGACTGGGGTTCCACCTGGAAGGACACTAGCCTATACTGGCAGGATGGTCTGCATCTGTCCAGGAAGGGTATAGTCTTTTGAGCAATCGATTTAAATGCTTCATTGGCAAGCTTTTAAACTAGTCAAGGGGGGAGGCACTGATAAGCAGCTGGAAAATCCCAGCCTCTCCCTACAAAACAGGGTACTAAATGAGAAAAGACCAAGGTAGAAAGGTCAGTGGGGGATGCTGCAACAGAAGGTAAAGCCATCAAAAATGGAGATCAATGAGTACCAATGCCCGTAGTCTGAGTAACAAGCTTCCTGAATTAGTGGTCTTGATGGAGAGGAACATCTGATATCGTGGCAGTCACAGAAACATGGTACACACAAAACCATGACTGGGACATAAACATACCAGGATATACTATCTACAGGAGGGACAGGGAGGATAAAGAGGAGGAAGAGTAGCTCTTTACATAAGGGAAGGAATCAAAGCAACAGAACAAAAGGGTAAACAGGGAGGAAAAGAAGCACTGTGGGTAAATTTGGAGACCGGCAATGGCACCACAATCCGCACAGGGGTTGTATACAGACCCCCTTCTCGGGGAGGAAATGGACAAGGAAATGATAGAAAGTATACTTAGAATGGCAGAAAAAGGGGAGATATTGCTGATGGGTGATCTGAATATGCCAGATGTTAACTGGAGTGCAGTTGCAGCAGCCACTTCGTAAGAGTGGAATTATTCTAGATGCCCTACAGGGGGCATGCCTTAGACAACTAGTATTGGAGCCCACTCGAGAGGGAGCAATCTTAGACCTGGTTCTCTCAAATGGAGATGAAGAGAGGATCACAGATGTAGAAGTGGGTAGCCACCTGGGAACTAGCTACCATCGAACAGTATGGTTCACAATAAACACAGCAATAGAGTCAAGCCACAAAGACAAAGGTACTGGATTTTAGGAGGGCTGACTTTGCAAAATGGGTGAGTGCCTAAGGAATGCACTAGCAAATGGGCAGGAAGAGGGTGGAAGAACAATGGGGAATAATAAAAACTGCCATCACAGAGGTAACAAGCCTTTTTGTAAAGCAAATAAAATGAAACGAGGTAAGAAACCACTATGGTTCTCAGAGGAAGTGGTAGTGAAGGTTCAAGAGAAAAAGAAAGCATTCAGGAAGTACAAGGAATCACAGAAGGAACAGGACAGAGAACTGTATCAGTTAAAGCAAAAGGAAGCTGGGAAGGCAGTCAGAACAGCAAAGGCCCAAACCGAGGAAAAGATAGCCAACTCAGTTAAGAAGGGGGATAAAACCTTTTATAGGTACATCAGGGAGCAAAGGAAGACCAAGGGAGGGATAGTGAGGCTTAACAAAGTGGAGGGAGCGTGGGCAGAGGGTGACTGTGAAAAGGCAGAGATACTAAAATATTTTTGCTCAGTATTTACAAAGGAAGAGGGGGAGGTACCTAAAACAAACAGTAGAAACACTCTGGATACAGAAGTTGATACCAGCCCATTTACAGAAGAAAGGGTTCTGAAAGAACTCTTAAAACTGAAGGTGGACAAAGCAATGGGGCTGATGGGATTCATCCCAGAATTCTAAAAGAACTAAGGGTAGAACTAGTAACACCACTGACTACCCTCTTTAACAAATCATGGGAGGATGGGGTGGTACCCGAGGACTGGAGGAGGGCAGATGTGATTCCCCTTCACAAAAGTGGGAGCAAGGCAGAAGCAGGAAACTACAGACCTGTTAGTTTAACCTTAGTGGTAGGGAAAATGATGGAATCACTTCTGAAGGAAAGAATTGTTGAGTATCTAGAGGCCAGAGGGCACAGGACCCAAGGCAGCATGGTTTCTGAGCGGAAAGGTCATGCCAGACAAATCTGATAGATTTCTTTGACTGGGTGACCAAAGTAGTTGATCAGGGAGGGGCTGTGGACATGACCTACCTAGACTTTAGCAAGGCATTTGACACAGTCCCACACAAAAGATTAATATACAAGTTAGCCAGCCTGGGAGTGGGTCCCAAGATGACAGCCTGGGTACAAAATTGGCTGGAGAATAGGACATAGAGAGTAATAGTAAACAGAGTCCACTCTGAAAAAAGGGGGGTTACTAGTGGGGTACCGCAGGGTTCAGTATTAGGACCAGTCCTCTTCAGTGTCTTTATAAGTGACATTGCAGAGGGACTGGAAGGAAAAGTATGCATCTTTGCAGATGACACAAAGATCTGCAACAGAGTTGATGCACAAGGTGGGGTGGAAAGGATGAGAAGGGACTTGGCGAGGTTAGAGGAATGGTCAAATGTATGGCAGCTTAGAGTCAATGCTAAGAAGTGCAAGGTAGTGCACCTGGGAAACAAAAACCCAGGGGAAGAGTACACAATGGGGGGTGAGATACTAACAACAACAAAATGGAAAGGGACCTGGGGTAGTCATATCAGATTACCTAAAGGTGGGCAAGCAATGTGAGAGGGCAGCAAGGAGGGTTGGGGATACTGGGATGCATAGGAGAGGCATCACCAGTAGAAAACAAGAAGTTATTATCCCTCTGTACAGACAGCTGGTGAGACCCCACCTGAGTACTGTGTGCAGTTCTGGAGACCCAATCTGCAAAGACATAGACAGGATGGAAGCTGTCCAGAGGAGGGCAAACTAAAATGGTGCAGGGTCTGCACCGGGAAGACATATGAAGAGACTTAAGGAGCTTAATATGTATAGCCTGAGGAAAGGAGAGAGAGGGGCACATGATAGAAACTTTCAAGTACCTCAAGGGAATCAACAAATTCCAAGAGGGTAGCATCTTTCAAAAAAAGAGGTGTGCAAGAACAAGGGGGCACAATTTGAAGATAGAAGGGGGGCGGCTCAGAGGTAATTTAAGGAAGTATTTTTTCACAGAGAGGGTTGTGGATGCATGGAACGGCCTTCCAGAGGAGGTTGTGGAGTCAAAAACAGTGGTGGAATTCAAGCATGCATGGGACAGTCATAAGGCAGTTCTAGGGGGTGGGGGTAGGAAGAAGTAGGCTGCTGGTTAACTAGGATCTGCAGCTTATCCATCAGGTAGGGAAATGGGCAGACTGGGTGGACCAAGCGGTCCTTATCTGCCATCAAATTCTATGTTTCTAAGAGGAGATTTATTAGTCATCTCTTATTTTTTTAAATACCTTAGTAGGCCATCTTGGTGTTATAAAAAAATATAGATTTTGTTACACCAAGGCGGAGTTTGGTGACCTAAGCGAGAAGGCCGGCCCAGGACTGGTTTTAACTGCTGAGAGAATCTTGACAGACACACTTTCATATTTCTGACTGAGGAAGAAACATCACAGCACTGAAAAAAGTAAGCATATATTAGATTAGACCAGTCTGAATGTATGTATTGTAGGAAATTGCACTTCAAACATGTTTGTTTTAAGGCTGTATGTGTTGGGATATTTTGTTCTGTAATTTTACTGTTTTCTTATTTTCCTATTTTAAAGTAAAGATATATATTTTAAAACGGAAACTGCTTAGAGTGCCTTGACATTTCTTTTTATTTAAGTGGAGTTTTTAAAGGTTATAGTTGACATTGTGTAAGAGCTTATTTTGATACCAAACTGGGAAACGGATAGAGTTCTCTAAAGTCTTGCATAGAGTTCTAAGAGTTCATTTTGTAGTCTTGGTCAAGTGCCCGTAGGCAAAGATATCTGGCACCCCCGAAGACAGAATTATCTGAGCCTGATAATTGGGTATGCTAACAAGAGGTTATCAGTTTGAATCCCTCCAGAACTTGAGACTAAGGTGACCCGAACCCACAAAAAAGACCAGAGGGTTACCTTGTACCGTTCACTAGCCACAAATCATATGCTCAGAGGTTGGCACTTTGGGAGTAGAGGGCTGACCGGCTGAGCGGATTTGTGATAGATTGTTTGGCAGCAGTGGCATAAAAAGTTTGGTGGTATAAACTTCATTGTTCAGTGTGTCAGCTTGAGACTGTTCAGCTCACTTAGAAAAAAGAAAGGCAGTGTTTTATTTCAAAAGGAAACACAACTATATCCCTTGGCTTACAGTCAAGTTCCCACCCATTTTATTTTTTTTTCTAAAGTGCTAGTCAGATTAGCAGTAGTCAAGAAAGATGGCGTCCAACTACAGCAGGCGCACTGTAGAACACTTAAAATAGTTGTGTGAGGACAGAGGAGTCCTGTTCGAGATGACAGCCAAAATGAGGAACCTCATAGAGGCCCTGATGGTAGCAGATACCCAGAGCAGCGAGTCACAGACCATGACTGAAAGGGACCAGACCTTGAGTGTGGCAGGACTAGAGGCCAGTGAGGGGACCCGAGCTGATGAGGACAGCACGGCCACTGTCAGTGAAGAGCCACAGCAGCAGGGCAGGGTCACCAGTATCCTGAATCCAGTGGTACTCAAGCTGCAAATTGAGTTGCGCAGGATGGAACTGGAGGCAGAGCGAGAACAGAGGGAGGCGGACCGTGCGGCAGAGCGACAACAGAGGGAGGTGGACCATGAGGCAGAGCGACAACAGAGGGAGGCAGACTGTGAGGAGCGTGAGTGCCAGTGAGCTGCAGAGGAGAAGAGAGAACGTGAACACCAGAAAGCAGAGTGAGAACAGAGAGATGCAGACCATGAGGAGAAGGAGCACCAGAGCAACACGAACTGGAGAAGATACGACTCCGACCAGTGGCACCAGAGCAGGTAAGTGGCTTGGATTTAAATGGGACTGCAGGACTGGGTTACAAATTGAATTCCAAATTAATAGCTGAGTTTAAGGAAGGGGAGCACATGGACGCCTTTTTAAATTCTTTTGAAAAAGTTTGTATTCAGGCTAAAATTCCTAGAGAGTCCTGGAGCTTCCCGCTATCCCCGCTACTTACTAGGAAAGCTCAGGATGCATTGGGTCAAATAAACAAGGATGACAGTGACAATTACAGCAAGTTAAAACCTGCAGAGTTAAAAAAATTTGAATTAACTGCTGAATCATACAGAGCTAAATTCCGTAAGCTCAGGAGAAGCTCTGATATGAGCTATGAGGAGCTAGCCACAAAATAACGTCAGTTTTTAAAACGGTGGGAAGGAATTGAGGCAAACTCTGTTGATAAAATTGAAAATGTGATTTTATTAGAACAGTTGTATTGGGCTTTCCCAGCAGAGCTAAAAACCTGGCTAAAGGACTGAGATCCAAAAACAGTGTAAGAGGCTGCTGAACTCTCGGACCACTATGCCAAGAGCAGACCTGCTCTGAGAATGAATGAGCAGACCTGCTCTGAGAATGAATGGGGCAGGTGTGGCAGTGCAGAAAGGGAAAAGCGCGCCTTCAGGGCAGCTAAAACCCTCACTGCCTCCACCGAAACCAGTTAGCCCCAGGTTTCAACAAAAAGATTTATCGGAAGTAAGAAATGCATGCTGGCTGTGTAAGGAAACTGGGCATATTGCCAGACAGTGCCCCAAAAACGCAAGCCATAATACACAACAGGGTGCTAGAAAAGAGGTGGGTTGTTTGTGTGTCCCTGAGGGCATGCCAGTGAACATGAGGGAACACAGGCACCCAGTCATAGTAAATGGTGTGCAGACGAAGGGGTTAAGGGACACAGGGGCATCCCTGACATTGGTAAAGGGGGATCTGGTACAGCCTGGTCAGCTTGTACCCAATAAATACATAACTGTACAAGGGTTTACTAGTGAAGAGAAAACATTGCCACTCGCTAGTGTTCTCCTGGACTGGGGTGAAGCAGGGGGAACTGTGCAACAGGTGGCTGTAGCCAACACGTGAGCAGTGGATGTGATCCTGTGTAACAATCTCCAGCAGGGGGTGGTATGTGCAGTTACCTGTAGCCAAGCTGCAAGCAAAAATAGTAGTATCCTGAACCCCACAGAAACCAGTGTGGAAACCACTGAGAGGCTGGTTCTCCAGCCTGTGTCTCCAGATGGGGAGACTGATAAAAAGGGGGTAGAAATTTCCCCAGTAGCAAGTAACCACACAGCTACAGAGGGTTACTCTGAAGAGGGAGGGGTGACCCCTTGTTAGATGGTTAGGATTGACAGTGATCCTGAGGGCCCTGATGCTAGGGCTAGGGACCCTAGTTTAGTGATGGAAAGGGACCTGTCCCATGCCTTGGGACTATATGAGGGGTTTGCAGCTGCTCAGAGGAGTGACCCTAGTTTAGAGAAGCTGAGGGCTTGGGCAGACTCTGAAGGAACACAGGGAGGTGACAGCAGACATAAGGGTTTTTGGAAAAATGGACTTATGTATACACAGGCAGTACAGACAGAGGGAGGGATGCTAGGCAGGCATCTTGTTGTTCCCCAGGGATATCATGAGCAGTTGCTCAAGGTTTCCCATGATATTCCCTTATCTGGTCATCTGAGAATTGCACGAACTATGCAGCGGTTGGCCCAGAATTTCTACTGGTCTAACTTCACCCAGCAGGTAAAGGAGTATTGCAGGTCTTGTCACCGGTACCAAGAAATAAGGAAGGCAGGCAAGAAAACCCAAGCCACCCTGATCCCCTTGCCATAGTGGAGGAGCCATTCCAGAGGGTGGGAATGGATATTGTGGGGCCTTTAAATACCCCCAGATCCTCAGGGATGAGATTCATCCAGACTGTGGTGGATTATGCCACCCGGTACCCAGAGGCAATCGCCCTATCCTCTCTGAGGACAGACAAAGTGGCAGATGCCTTATTTGGGATTTTCTCCCGTGTTGGGTTTCCGCAGGAGGTAATCACCGATCGAGGGGGTTCCTTCATGTCGGACCTGATGAATGTTTATGGGAGAAGTGTGGGGTGGTGCAGAGATGCACAACACCGTATCACCCACAAGCCAATGGACTTGTGGAGCTATTCAATGCTCTGAGCATTTGCTGAACAGCATGGGAGGGACTGGGAGAAATACCTTCCCCACCTGTTGTTTGCATACAGGGAGGTGCCCCAAGAGTCGACAGGATCTTCCCCCTTCGGACTCTTGTATGGACGCTGGGTACGTGGGCCCCTAGACTTGATCCGGGAGGACTGGAAAGGCAAGCATGCCACCCAGGGAACTCCCCTTGTGGATTATGTCCTTAGGTTTAGGGCAAGGCTGAAGGAGCTTATGGGGACAGCCCAGAGCAACCTGGCAGCTGCCCAACAGAAACAAAAAGTATGGTACGACCACAGAGCCAGAGCTCGCTCGTACATGGTGGGTCAGGAAGTCATGGTCCTTATTCTGGTCTGGAAAGAAAAGCTGCAAGCTGAGTGGGCCGGACCGTACAAAGTGGTTAAGAAGGTAAATGATGTGAACTACATTGTGGAGTTACCTGACTGTAGACAGACAGAAAGGATGTACCATGTCAACAAGATGAAGCCATATACAAATAGGGCTGACATGGTGTTCGCAGTGTGTAGTCATGGGAAGGGGATGGATGAAGGAGACCCCCTTCTGGACTTGCTGGAAGAGAGTAAGTGGGAGTCCTCTGTGGAGGCAGTAAAATTGTCTCCCCAGCTGATCCCGGGCCAGATCCAGAAAGTAAGGGAAGTTTTAGCAGACTTTGCCCCCTTGTTTAGCGCCAAGCCTGGACTAACCTACTTAGTGACACATGATGTGGAGACAGGGACACAGAAGCCCATACGGCGGACAGCATATTGGGTGTCAGAGGTGGTCCAAAAGGACATTAGGAGGGAAGTGGAGGAGATGCTGGATTTAGGGGTAATCCAGAGATCCCACAGTCCCTGGGACTCACCTGTAGTCCTTGTACCCAAGCCAGATGGCTCGACACGTATTTTGTGTAGACTATAATGGACTGAATGCAGTCACAAAGTCAGACGCCCACCTGATGCCCCGGATGGACAAACTCCTGGACAAGTTGGGAGGGGTGACCCACCTTACGACCATTGACCTGACAAAGGGGTACTGGCAGGTAGGGTTGATGGACAGAGCTAGGGAGAGTTCGGCCTTCATCACTCCGATAGGCTTATTTGAGTTCAAAGTAATGCCTTTCGGAATGAAGATTGCCCCGGCCACTTTCCAAAGGTTGGTGAACCAGGTGTTAAATGGTGCTAAGGAGTACGCCATGGCATACCTGGATGACATTACCATCTTTAGTACCAGCTGGGAGGAACACCTATCCCACCTTAGAGAAGTGCTGGACAGGATACAGAGGGCTGGGCTCACTGTCAAAGCCGAGAAGTGCCAGGTGGCCATGGGAGAAGTGGCATACTTCAGGCATGTGGTAGGCCAGGGACAGCTCCGTCCTAACCAAATAAAAATAGAGGTAATCCAGGTATGGCCCAGACCAGAAACTCAGAAGCAGGTCAGGAGCTTCTCGGACAGCAGGGTATTACAGAAAATTTGTACCAAATTACAGTGCCCTGGCTGCTCCCTATCTGACCTGACAAAGAAACAGATGCCCAAGAAAATTACCTGGGGTCCAGCCTGTGAGGAAGCCTTTTCCAAACTAAAGGAGTCACTGTGCAATGCTCTTGTTTTGACAAGTCCGGACTATAGTAAAACCTTTATAGTTCAGACTGACACCTCAGATGAGGGTATTGGGGCAGTACTGAGCCAGACATCCAGCGAAGGGAGGGACCACCCCATAGCCTACCTGAGTAAAAGCTTGCTTCCCAGGGAACAGTCATACTCCACAGTGGAAAAAGAGTGTCTTGCCATAGTGTGGGCCCTAAAGAAATTGGAGCCATACTTATATGGTCAGCATTTTGTGGTGCAGACTGACCACAACCTCCTAGTTTGGCTGACGCAGAGGGGGAAAAACGATGGTCAATTACTAAGATGGAGTCTTGCTTTGCAAGGATATGATATGACCATTCTACGTAGAGCCAGAGTGACCAGTCAGAACTCAGATGGATTGTCCAGGGTGTATGAGGAGTGAACTGATTTGGGAAGCTCATCCCATGCAGGGGACAGAGCCCCAAATTCAGTCTAGGTGGGGAGGAATTGTCACACCTGGACAGCTGGTTCTGATTACCGTATAATTTTTTGTTGTAATTATAAGAACTTAATGTATGAAGGACTGTGGCAGAGGGAGGTGCTGGCTGCTGAAGCTGACACTTCAAAACCCCCAGGGATAAGTTCAAAGGACACGACATTGTTAAACTGCAGATATCTGGGGTGCAATTATCTTGTCAATTTGCTTTGATCCCAGAAAATAAAGTTAGCCATTCAGGACGGCCTCAGGGAGATCCTTTGATCTGCACTAGATGTCCTGAGAAAAGGGACATTGGCCAGTGTTATGAATAACCTTCCAGGAAACCAGCATTTCATCAAAGAGACCTTTGATGTGTAGATACCAAGACCAGATGGAATTAAGGAGTCAAATACACTTTTGCTTTGAATACAGTGACTTATATCAAACAGACTTTTGAAGTGTGTGTGAAGCAAAGCACAAACCAGTTTAGACCAGTAAACATGAGAAGAGGAGATTTATTATGTCATCTCTTATTTTTTTTAAATACCTTAGTAGGCCATCTTGGTGTTATAAAAAAATATAGATTTTGTTACACCAAGGCGGAGTTTGGTGACCTCAGCAAGAAGGCCAGCTCAGGACTGGTTTTAACTGCTGAGAGAACCTTGACAGGCACACTTTCATATTTCTGACTGAGGAAGAAACATCACAGCACTGAAAGAAAGTAAACATATATTAGATTAGACCAGTTTGAATGTATGTATTGTAGGAACTTGCACTTCAAATTTGTTTGTTTTAAGGCTTTATCTATTGGGATATTTTGTTCTGTAATTTTACTGTTTTCCTATTTTAAAGTAAAGATATATATTTTAAAACAGAAACTGCCTGGAGTGCCTTGACATTTCTTTTTATTTAAGTGGAGCTTTTAAAGGTTATAGTTGACATTGTGTAAGAGCTTATTTTGATACCAAACTGGGAAACGGATAGAGTTCTCTAAAGTCTTGCATAGAGTTCTATGGGTTCATTTTGTAGTCCTGGCCAGGTACCCGTAGGCAAAGATATCTGGCCCCCCGAAGACAGAATTATCTGAGCCTGATAATTGGGTATGCTAACAAGAGGTTATCAGTTTGAATCCCTCCAGAACTTGAGACTAAGGTGACTCGAACCCAGCAAAACAGACAAGAGGGTTACCTTGTACTGTTCACTGTCCACAAATCATACGCTCAGAGGTTGGCACTTTGGGAGTAGAGGGCTGACTGGCCGGTTGAGCGAATTTGTGACAGGAGGTATATGACTGAATAGCATAACCAAAAGTCTTGTCTTGCACCCTGCAGAGCAGGAGACCGTGCCCAGCACCCATGCAATGCCAGCAACTGCTGTAGAGGAGGAAACACAGGGAGACACAGACACAGATTATGTAGATATATGGTCCCCATTGCATGCCATTGTCTGCCAAGTCACCTATACATAACCAGCCAATGTTCTCTCATCTACAGGTACAACATAGAGAACCCAGGATACAGTGTGGGAGATGGGCACCATGGAGGACACTGACTCCAAGACCCTGCTGGGGATGCCAAAGGTCATGCAGGACTTGGACCAGACACCTAACAGGAGTTAACAATCACCCCCCACCCCACCACAAACCAACCCCACAGCCACCATACAGCCAGTCATCCAGTGCCGTAGGACAGGGCTCAGAGGAGCAGCTGACACAACCCTACATGCCTGGCCATGCAGGCAGATATCCCATCACACACACATGGCTTGGGGACATAGGGGGGCCAGCGAGCCACCCCACAAAGGCATGCCGACTGTTGGGATAAGGGGCCCTCCGCATGCTCGATCTGCCAGGTGTGCAGTGCAGCACCACATTCTGTCATGCAAACATACTACCCTGAACTTAGGCAGCTAGAACAGGACTGTCTTCAGACCCAGCAGAACAACCCAGACACCATGCAGGACCTGACAGCAGAGGTGAGCGGGATGTGGTGTGCACATGAATGGATCACAGACCTCCTGGAGTGGATAGCAAACCATCTGCTATTTGGGGTTGGCACAGCTGGCCATCCCATCCCCCCCAGCAGGCTGTGATGTAGTGATCCAGAGCCCGCAAGGTGGGCACAAAGGGGCCCTGAGCACAGCTGTATACCACCACCCCACAGACACCAGCACATGCTCCTCAAGCCCTGGTACACATGTGCGGGGTGCCAACATAGAGTCATCTGTCAGCCCAGTAAGGACACAGGAGTTGGGGTTGGAGCCCACCGACACACTGGGGGATGCACAGGAGCAGCCTGGCTCAGGGCCATCTGGGGACCCTGGGCCACGCCAGGGGGGGAGGCAAGGCAAAGGAACAGCCATGCCACCAGGGTACACATACCTCTGCACATCGGGGGGGACATTGCCAGAAGGCTGTAATGCAGTCCACGCGTGATGCACAGTGAAACCCATGCACCTACCTGCCCCTGGCACAGCCCCACCACACAGTCTTACAGACACACCCTGTCCTGGCCCCCCTGGGATAGCACAGTACACCCATGAATCCCACCCTCCCCCTAATAGTAGGTAGTCACACCCGTGAACTCCATCCTTCAGGTAGGGGGCTGCACCCATGAACCAGGCTCCTGGGGTGAGGGCCACACCCATGAACCCAGACCCTGGGGTAAGGGGACACACCTATGAACTCCACCCCCACAGGGTAGAGGTACACACCCATGAACCCCACCTCCGAGCTAGTAGGACACACCCATGAACCCCACCCCTGGGTGGGGGGGCCAACCGTAGCTGCCACAGACATGGACCACTACTGCAGGTACCCATCCCACCTAGCCCATACCAGCCGGACCACCACATGATGCACCCCTGACATGGACAGAACCGTGCATCTACACACAGGGGAAGACACCCATCCTCCCCATATGGGCACTCAAGACGTATTGGCCCCATCACAGTACCGCTATGGTATACACTGTATCTCCTGAATGACCCACGCATGAGTGCATGGCATGCTGCCCAGCCAGACAGTGTCTCCAGGCAATGGTGCTGTGGGGAATCCTTCTCCTCCTCATCCTGTAGGACAGCTGCCTGATGCTCAGGCATAGGCAGCCATTTGCGAACGAACATGTTGTACAGCAGGGCACATGTGGTGATCACTCTGCAGAACTTCTCAGGGGCCAACATCATAGTGCCACTGGTGTGGAACAGGCAACAGAACCACATCTTCAGCACCTCAGTGGTCCTCTTGACAATGGCACTTGTCCTCCTGTGTGCCTTATTGTATGCCTCCTCCTCCCTGCCCTGTGGCATCAGGAATGGTGTCACCAGGAATAGCCTGTGTGGGTATCTGCTGACACTTAGGCACTGGATACAGAACCAACATGTTAGTGACCCGTGGCAGTATGCACAGCTGTGTCGTGTACGTGACACATCCTTACTCACCCAGCAGTCAACCACTGACACCCCCTCCCCCGGGCTGAGAGGTGGTCACTCAGCCTGGATATGTCAAACATGTATGCATCCTGGGTTGACCCTGGGTACTTGGCATACACACTGGTGATGATACCATCTGTGTCACGTACTATATGTCAGTTGATTCTGTAGAAACCCTTTCTGTTCCTGTACACTTGCTTGTCTATGGTGGTTGCAATGATGGCCATGTTGGTACAGTGTATAGCACCCAGGACATTGGACATGCCATGCATGGTATGGAATGCCTGCTTCATGGCACAGATGTCCATGTAGCCATGGGTAACCATATGTGGTCATGTACAAGTTCGAGTAGGGTGTCTGTGACCTGGTGCAGGGCCTGTGACATGAACGACTGACTGACACTGGTGACATCCTCTATGACCCTCTGAAAGGAGCCCGTGGCACAGTATGGCAGAGCACACAGAACTTTTGTTCTATGGACATGGCATGTGACTGACATGTCGGGGCCTGCAGCTGCCTCTGGAACATGTGGCAGAGCCATGAGATCATGTTGTGATTTATGCGGTACCACTCAATGCACTGTCTCATGTGAAGCTGGGCCACAGTTGTACAGGGCCTAAATATCCTGGGCCTGTGTCATCTCCTTGGATCCCTCTCCCTTTCCCTCTTGGCATCCCACAGGAGGATATTCATGAGAAGCACAGGGCACATCCTGCGATCCCATGGATCGCTGCACAATCTGACTGCTCCTACTTGCTGTACACTGTGCCATATACTGTGTGGAGTAGTTTCTGCCACAGCCACAGGTCCACCTTTCAGTGGACCATGACTTGGCACACCAGCAGGGTCATACATGCCAGTGGGAGTTGCCGCCCTGCATCGGTCCACTATGGTGCCATGACAACACACGAGGTTGGGCAGCTAGGAATTTACCCCCACAAACTGTGGCAGGTGTCGGCAGTGACATACATGGATGAGCCCGAGGGGGACCCTCTGGGAGGCAATGGAGCCTGGGGATGTGAGTGGATGTGTTCTTCCCTACTGTGTGCTACTGTCCTGTCCATGTCCCACAGGTCCTGGACATACAGGGTAACCGCAGTGTGGGTACCTGCTACTTGCTGCATGTACACCTGTGGTGTATGCCTCATGCTGTCCACTGGGGGTGCCCCTGTGTGCTGTGACCTGTCTGTTGCATCTACTGGCAGTGTACAAGTGTGCCCAGGGTCCTTGTGTGCTGTGCTGCTAACCCTTTGCTATTCCTTTGTGTCTCCATGTGACTTCCTGGGATGGCCAGATGTCTTCACTATGGATGGACGGGTGCAGCTGGATGGGGCTGCGTCACTGGTGGTGGCACCAAGTGTTCCTCAATCTGCCATACCACCTGTCCTAGAAGGTGGGCATGGTGGATGCATGCTACAAAGTTGAGGTGGGGAACCTGTGGGCTATTGTGGAGTCCTTGAAGATATGTTGTGCTGGTGCCTCTGGTGCATGTGTGTCTCTGCAGGTGTCTGCCATGTCCCCATCACTCATGGCTGTCTTCTCACTTTTCTCTTCCAAGGGTATCATTGACTACTCCATTGTCTTGTCCTGCTTTGGGTTGTAGTAGTGAGGTCCCAGTTCCAACAGTCCCGCAGCTCAATGCACTCCCCTGCTTGCCGATTTGTGTTGAATCGCAGTCCAGCATAGTTCGTGTCTAGGAATAGGTCCCTGTTATTCAACCAAGCATGCCACTTATGTTGAACACAGGCTTTATTGTTGAGTCACTATGATCAGAGGCCCCTCTCCAACTTACAGGGATAATGTCCATATAGGACCAACTTGCAGCAAACTGTCCCCACTGCCCTTGCACCATGTACTGTCCCCTCTCACACCCATGGGTCCCCAGTCCATCTCCATCATCTAGGTGTGAGTAGATGGCATCACACTGCTTGAGGGCATGAAAAGCATCAATCTTACCAGGCTGTGGGGCCAGAACGTGACTGATACCTCTTGGTGGCAGCACAGCTCAGCTTCAGGCTTGGTGGTCATGCTGGGTGACTGTTGAAAAAGGTGCTACATAATTAGGCAAGTGGGATGGGGGTGCAGGAGATACCGAACGGGAACTCGCACATTCAAAAAGGGCCCACCTAACATGTAGCTCATTGTTCAGCTGTGCCTGTGCTTCTGGATTGTAATCTGCCTTCCACAGCTGCATCCTCCTCCTCCATAAAGTGCTCAGCTGCAGCAAGATTGACAGAAATCTAGTGGGTCTGCCAGGTCTGTTCAGATGCAGTCAGGATGGATAGAGATGGGTGATGCCCTAGCCCCTTAGATGCATCTTTGCCTCGACCCTGTTGAATTGCTGCCATTTTATTTGGCACTCCCTGCTATAGTCCTGGAACACCGAGATGCATTTGCCCTCCATATGTATTGGACCATTGTCTTTCACAGCTCACACTTATTCCTTATCTGTGTAATGGAGATATTAAGTGACAGAGCCTCCCACCCGACTTGGACTTTGATCCTGTCCTATGTGCTCTCTCCACTTCAAAGCTGGCAGCTGCAGGATCCATTTTAAGTTTTGTGAACAGCCATGCATTTACAGCTTTGCCAGGGTCGCTCCCCTCCAGGCACTCAGGGAATCAAATAATTCTCAAGTTAGACCTTCTGGCATTGCTTTCTTGGTTGTCTAAAGTTTGCTATCATTTCCTCCAGGGCTGCTTTTAAGTTATTCCTCTCTCTCATGTATCACTGACTTGCTCCTCCAGCTCCCCCACCCACTTTGCAACCTCCTTAAGGCAGGTAGAGTGGGCAGCAACTGTTTCTGCAAGGCGTATAACTATCCCTAGCAGATGGGAGATTTGTGCAGTTATATTAGTGAAACCCAGCTTTATCTCCTGCTGTAGATGAGCCAGCATTGTGGTCATAACCCCTCCAGTGATTTTGCTTGCTCACACATGCTGCAGGAGTCAGGAGAAGCCACTGTTGCTGTCTGTGATTGGGTCCTGGCTTCTTGGCACCCATGCTGATCCCCTTTCACTGGTATTGGCTCAAAGGTTAACGCTTGTCTGCTTTTTCTGCACTCTCCCCGATGCCATGGATTATCTACTGCCACACTGCAGAGGTTCTAGTAAGGGACTGAGAGTTTAATGAGTTTACATGTTGGATTTAGTCATGGATTTAGTCAGTGCCTTGAGGAGCTCAGCTACCATGTTTGTCTGGCTGGCCATGTCCCCACTTTAGACATCTTTATTGGAATCATCAGTTATGATACTGCTTCTGTACAAACACATTGCATTCAGTTATACTTACTTCAACATGTGCCTTCTTATTAGTGTTATACCAGCTCAAGTTGTTTTATATATCTCCATTTAGTGATTCCATTTATGGTTGTGGTGAGTTCTTACATGTAATGTACCTGGTTTGTGCTCAGAAGCCTTCCTTATGTTGGCCCAGGCCATCCCCATATTCCTATACTTAGCATATGGTGTACATGTAGACCTGCCTGACGTACAGTCCCTCACATGGACTATTATGATGTCTTTAGTTAGCCATTGTTGTAATGTATGTCTAGTTAGGTTAGTCAGAATGTATAATGTGTATCTTCTTTCCTTATTTTTTACTGTGATTATGCTAAGAAACGCTATATCCTAAGTGAAACAATTCAGCCAAGGTAATTACTGTCTGTATAGCAAAATCTAAGAGAACTGATCATGTTTTATGCAATATATAGTATTAGCAAGGTAGAATGCAGGATAGTATTATGTGATTTTGTTATATATAACTGTAGTATCTGCTAAGTAGGCCAAACAGAGTTAGTATTGCTTTGTGCAGGCCCTATGAGACACTTTCATTATAGTTGATACATCTTTATTTTTCTGCAAGCTAAGCATGTCTTTTGTATTGTAACAAAGAAAGCCAGTTCTGGCTAGTTTAGCCCTATCTGTGTCTATGCGCAAAACTAAGGATGAGCTAATTGTTTTACAACCAGTTGCCTGCCTATAGGATAGCTGTAGTCACCTTTCACCTCCTTGTTATCTCTGAGTGTAAGAGTTTGTGTAATCCTATTCTTCTCTGAGTTTTTCTACAATGACATTCCTATGGTGGAGGTTCTAAACTCCCAGCTGACAATAAGTTGACCTTTCTGCATGCGTGTATCATGTATCTGGAAATAAACCTTTACTCTGTAAGTACCTGCTTTCCGTGTTGTGCTTGTCATCAGGTGTAAAATCTGCCAAATGGTGACTGCGAACAGCACCTGATTGGTGAAAGGTAAACCAGGGGCAGAGGATCTGGGAATGGCACCCCAGATCAATGGGAATAATGCAGGGGCTGAGACGCCTGATCAACCAGAGGAGAAAAGGAGCCAGATTGGTCAATACCTTCCTGCTGAGGCAGAAGATTGCTTACAAGGTGAAAGGGACCTCCTCACAGAGTCCCTAGAAGCTTGCAGGTTACCTGATTGTGATAGAACACTAACCTACTGAAAGTTGTAACAGTAATGTGTAGATTTTGGGAATGGGGGTAAAGAGGTTATCAGGGGCAGAAACCCTTGAGCCATCCCATTAATTTCCCCCGTGGTCATCCCATTCATGGGCAGACTGGATGGACCTTGCGGTCTTTATCTGCCGTCAACTTCTATGTTTCTATGTTTCTATTTATTTGCATGAAATTACCCTAAGGCTTTGTCTGATGGGATTTGTGACTCAAAAAGTGTAACTGTTTAGCAGAAAGTACAGGATGTTCTGGACCATTCTGGGCATCTCAGCTTGTACAGGAACACATGGTGAGAAATAAACCTTCATTCTGCATATCTGTTACTGTGTGGGGTTTTACAGTCAAGGTTATACATGAGATTCTAAAGGAAAAAAAAAACCTTTTGTTTGCTACGCTGTTTTAAGTTTGTGCATTTGTCCATCTGGTCTCAAACTTATTTTTATGGAACAACCTCCATGACTCAAAAGAGCTCTGGTATTAGATGTCAAAACCCTAACGCTCTACCTTTTTACGGTATGACGTTTTGGCTCTAACATCCTGAAGGACTTGGTATCTCAAACATATAAATATCTTGCTGAGAAAATTTCAGGTGAAATGGCAAGCCTAAAAATTCTCAGTGAAGTGCAGTTATAGAGGAACCTCCACCAAAACATCCTAAAATCCCTGCCTCCCTATGGGGAGGTGAGAAACTTTTGCACAGAGATTATGAAATTGCGGGCTAATCTGGTACAGTATGTGGGCAGACTGTGCAAAGAGATCACATCATCCACTGTTTGTAATCTCTGCTGTATGTATCTAATCCCAGGTTGCCCCTGAAAAAGGGACCTCTGGTCTCAGTGGGCTTACCCAGTTACCAAAATCTAAATAAATAAAATATAGTCAGGAAACATAAAACTGTTATCCTGAGGTGTTGTGTGAAAACTAAACCCTCTGCCCAGCCATTAGAATTACTATCCTTGGCCAAAGACAATAAGACTGGTAGCATGCCTCTAGACGCTGTAAAGTATAACCTGGGAAAAGGTTTTGGATCTAGCCAGAAGTACTTCTCAGCAGGTAAGGTTAAATTAAATCATGCTACATATTCTATTCTGACTGTCTTCCCTAAATTATGCTTTGTTTGTCTAAATGCACTGGCTAGTAAATGTCTGTCTTTTCTAACTTTCAACTTTTTTTTCTCTCCTAAACCCAAATTTGACAAGTCCAGGGTATTACTTCCGTCTATCAAACACACACATACATACACACACTACAAGTCTAATGTAGGAAAGAAACAGTTTATTATTCTATTGTCTGGATGTTTTAAAATGAAAGTACATGCTGTGATTTCTTGCAGTTTTCTAAATTGCCATGTAATTAGGAACAGTGTTTAAAGTTCTAAAAGTTTCATTTTCCTGGTTCAACTAAATGTAACAGCCCTTTGACTCACCTTGGCTGCTCCAGGGCCCTCAAGGTAGTTCAGCACATACCTCCAAGGGGGCCGACTGGGGTTCTGCACTGGTAGCAAATGTGGCATGGTGTCTCCACCTGAGGTAATGGCAAGGGACTCCTGAGGATAAAGAACAGGTTACCACCCACCAAGAAATAGTACGCTGCCCTGATAATACTTTCCCCACCCAAATAACAGTTCCCACACAACAGCACCAAACCACCAGCAGCTCTGTTTTAGTAATACAGTGACAGTGAATAAAATGCAAACAGTAACCTGATTTATTGGGGGGGGGGGGGCACACAAAGAGGAGAATGTCAACCACAATCCACTCTGTTCAGTCAATAACTTTCCCCATAGCAACCCCTCTCACCGCCCACTGGGTGCATCCAATTGTCCCTGTATGGTGGTTACCACACTGCTTGGTGATGCTGGCCTGGGGTCTTTCGTCGGGGCCCCGTTAAACACAAAACACACTTCAAACTTGTGATCCTAGGCTTGTAAACTTATATATCTCTAAGTCACTGTGCAGGGACTTACCCCAGAATCCTAACTGACTAGCTAACTCAAAGACTCCCCAGAGCTGCAGCTCGGGGAACTCACAGTTTGCAGTCCACACTGGGGGTTCACAACAAGATGCTTTGCACGGTACCATGGAGGTTCTGCATGGGTGGTGCACCACCAGTGGGGAAAACAGAAATGGACAATTTGAGGGATGATGATCTTTCCCTGCCTGGTCTTGCCAACTTGACCTACAGGCCTTTATATACAGACTTCACACAGGCAGGCCTGTTCTGTCCTTCAACCCAGTGGATCATCATCTTCAGTCCGAGGAACCAAGATTGCTTATATTCCCCAAACCCTTATTCTATACACCCAGCCACCCTCAGGACCAGTGCAGGGCAGTGGGGCTTTTACAGTCTCTCACCTTACAGCTCCTCTCTCGGAGGATGCTTCCACCAGCAGTGCTGGGTGCCATCCCAGCACCTTATCTCAACACTTACAGATTCTCCCCTGGCTGAATGTCCACTTCCTCAACCAATTTCTGTGTCATGGAGGGCAGGGGTTCATTCAAAGTCTGCAGCCCATCTCTTTTCCCAGTTCACACAACTGTCCAACTATTGGGGCTGCAAAAGAACACTTTTTCTTCTATTTAATCTCTTTAGTCTCACAACAGCTACTGTTCCTCCTGCACTCAGCTTATTAGTTGGATGTAGCCAGGATTTACACAGTCAGGTTGACTGGATAAATGAGGACAGTCTCTCCTCTCATGGCCACTCTGCAGCCTCTCTGAACTACCAACCTCCCTTTGGCACCAAAAATCCAGTTTTATAGCTCCTGAGCAGCCTCTCTCTCTCTCTCTCTCATTGGCTGCAGATCCCACGTGATCTCAGGCTCGCTCTCTCTTTTAACCCAGCAGCCCAGTTCTGTAGTTCACTAGGGGCAGGCATGTTGTCCCTCTGAAGGGCTCTCTCTTATCCAACCCTGATTTATTTACTTTAGCCCTCTAACAGGGCTAACTTCACAACTTCTCATGACCGGAGGCCTTCCAGTCACTATTTAGGCTATCCCCAGGCTACTCAGCTCATTTTAGAGCCGGGGATGTACTTTTTGTTTTACTGGCCACATGGCAGAGCTGAGAGTAGGAGCACAGCTCCTTTAAATTTTCCCCCAGATGGCTGCACATGCTCAGAGGGAGTACGACCACCATTTTGTTTGTTTATGTTGTGGTCCCGGCTCTCCAAACTCCGGGACTGCAAGTCTCTCCCCACAGATGCCCAAGGCATGGGAAGTCCCGTTCAGTCCTCGGCCCCCTATGATTGAGCGGCCAGCTATAAAGACTGGGCGCGCCCCGGTCCAGATCCACCTGGGACCCTGGCAGAGGCATCAACTCTGGTCAGGGACCAAAGTCCCTCACAGGTAAGACCAAACTGGGGGCTTACACACTCCCCTGGCTGAACAGCTTAGCATCCTGACAAGCCACTATGAAACCGCACATTTTAACATGCACTTTTCTAACTAGCAGGGGTCGATCTTAACATTGTTTTACTAGCCCAAACCCTAGTGCAAATTGACCAGGGCTAGTGCAGCTAACTCTCTACTTGCCCATATTGACTAGTGCAGATTTTCATTGCTGTTAATGAAGTTAAAAAAGTCTCTACTTTATCAGGCTCTAGTCCTCATACTAATCTCTCTCAATGTTCCAGATGGCCTGGTGTGATTAACAGCTTATTAAGAGCTGCAGTTATCTGGCCATTCAAGAGAGGGATCCCACAAAAGACTCAATGTGAGTCATTATCACTCTACTATTAAGACTTTCAGCTAGTATCTAGGGTGTGATCAAGGGTAGAGTGCTGTTAAGTTGCTAGGTTCCAGTTTTCTGAATGTGTCTCTGTCTACCAATTTGTCCAGCATTATTAAGACCAGTGCCCCTCATTTCTCTACATTTTGAATGTTCGTATCCAACATTTCAGTGACAAAATGCAAAGAGGTATACAGGATTGGCCCTACAGGTGGTGGTTTTTATCCCAGCCTCACCATAACATAGAAACATAGAAACATAGAAGTTGACGGCAGATAAGGACCGCAAGGCCCATCCAGTCTGCCCATTTCTTTTTCTATCTTATAAATGTGCCATCGGCCTTTGCTATGTCAGTGACCTATCTATTCATAGTCATTTGTATTGCTCCTTATGCCTATCCCATGCCTGTTTGAAGCCCTGCACTGTATTCATAGCCACTACTTCTTGTGGTAAGCCATTCCATGCATCTACCACCCTTTCTGTGAAAAAGAATTTCCTCACATTCCCCTTAATCGGCCTCCCTCTAATCTCATGCTGTGTCCTCTTGTCCTCCTATTTTTCTTATATTTAAACATGTTAGACTCTTTCACCTTGTTTATGCCCTTAAGGTGTTTAAATGTCTCGATCATCACCTCTCTCCCTCCTTTGCTCAAGGTATACATATTGAGCTCCGTTAATCTGTCCTCATATGTCTTCTGATGCAGTCCCTGCACCATTTTGGTTGCCCTTCTCTGGACTGCCTCAATTTGGTTAATGTCCTTGTGAAGGTGTGGCCTCCAATACTGCACGCAGTACTCCAGATGGGGCTAACCAATGTCTTGTACAGAGGATTATTCCTCCCTCTTCGACTTGTGATACCCCTACTAATACACCCTAACACTCTAGCTTACCTACTGCTTTAGAGGTCTGCTTGGATGATTTCAGGTCATCAGTGATGATGATGCCCAAGTCTCTTTCTTCCTTTGTGACTGCAGCAACTCCCTCCCAGCCTATAAGTGGCTTCAGGTTTCTCTTCCCTATGTGCATGATTTTGCACTTCTTTGCATTAAATCCCAGTTGCCACTCTTCTGACCATTCTGCTAGTTTATCCAGATCTCTTCTCATTCTGCCCACCCCATCTGGATCATCTACTCTGTTGCAGATCTTGGTGTCATCTGCAAACAGACAAGCTCACCCTCTAGTCCATCTGCTAGGTCACTAATGAAGATGTTGAATAGGACTGGCTCCAGGACTGATCCCTGAGGTACCCACTTGTGACTTGCATCTCTTCTGACTGTATACCATTTACCACCACTCTCTGTTTCTGCCAGTCAACCAGTTTGCCACCCAGTTGACCAACTTCTGACCCACCCGAGCCTACCTAGCTTATTTATCAATCTTCTATGTGGAACAGTGTCAAAAGCTTTGCTGAGTCAAGGTGGCGACATCAACTGCTCCCCTTGGTCCACCACTCTGGTTACCCAGTCAAAGAAATCTATGAGATTAGTTTGACAGGACCTTCCTTTGTAAACCCATGCTGTCTTGGATCCTGTGCCCCTATGGATTCCAGGTGTTGCACTATCCTTTCCTTAAGGAGTGCTTCCATAACATCTTGCCCACTACTGAGGTAAGATCTGACGGGTCTGTAGTTCCCCCTTCTCCTCCTGCCACCACTCTTGTGGAGTGGGATCACATGAGCCCTTCTCCAGTCTTCTGGGACCTCTCTCTGTGCTCAGAGACTCACTAAACAATTCTGCTAATGGCTCTGCTAGTTCCTCCTTTAGCTCCTTAAGTACCCTGGGATGTATGCCATCAGGTCCCATTGCCTTATCCACCCTGAGCTTAGCAAAGCTCTTGTAGGACCCTTTCTTTTGTGAGGGAGTGGTGCTCACCTCCCTCCCCCTGTGTCCATGATGCTGGAGCTGGGCCCTGCCCTACCCTTCTCTTCAGTGAATACTGAGCAAAAGTATCTATTTAGGATAGATGCCTTTACAGGGTCCTCCTCCTCACATGCTCCCTTTTCTCCATTAAGCTTAGTACACCCCTGGACTTTCTCCTTTCACTAATGTATCTATAGAAAGTCTTGTCACCTTCTTTACTGTTTGTGCTAGTGTTTCTCAGTTTGGGACTTTGCCTGCCTTACTGCCTTACCTGCTTCCCTTAGGGCAGTTTGGTATGCCCCCTATCTTCATCCGCTGTGTTCCTTATATTTTCTGAAGGCCAGCCTTTTGGCTCTGACCTTTTCTGCTACTGTATTTTGAGAACCAAAGTGGTTTCCTTCTTCTTTTTGCACTTCCTTTTCTGTCTAACACAATGGGATGTTGCTTCAAGTATTGTATCCTTAATGCTTGCCCACTTTGCCTGTACCTCCTCACCTGTGTTTCTTTTGCCAGGGCTAGCTTAACTCTGTTGGCCATCTTATCAAAGTCAGCTCCTCTGAAGTCCCATATTTTTGCCTTGGAATGGGATGATTTAGATGTATGTAGCCAAATTGAACCATACCATGTGATGGTCACTGGCCCCCAGGTGACCTTCTACCTGGAGATCTGTGATCCCTTCTTTGTTAGTCAGTACTAGATCTAGGATAGCCCTGTCTCTTGTGGGTTGCTGTACCAGTTGTTTGAGGCCCTCCCCTGCAGGGAATCCACTATGAGTCTAGTTCTGGCAGATGTTCCTGCTGGTATTGACCAATCTGTATCTGGCATGTTGAAGTCTCCCATTATCAGAACCTCCCCTTTAGCTGTCATGTTTTGTATATCTTCTAACAGTATATGTCTATGTCCTCCCTCTGGTCTGGGGGCCTGTAGACAACCCCAGTTCTTATGGCTGTCCCATTTCCTGTTTCCAGGGTGACCCACAGTTCTTCTGGCTCCTTATGTATTCTGAATTTCTGTAGCTTTGATATTTTCATTAACATACAGGGCCACCTCCCCCCTTTTTGCACCTCGGTCTCTTCTGAACAATACATAGCCAGGTACTGAAGTCTCCCAAGTGTGGTTACTGGTAAACCACGTCTCACTAGTGCTACTATGTCCAGTTTAGCCTCTGACATTATTGCCTGCAGGTCTGGGATCTATTTCCCAGGCTGTGAGCATTTGTGTACATGATTTTCCATTGGCCAGATTTTGGTGTGTTAGTTGTTGGGTGAGGTTTGGCATTACCCTGTGCATCGTATGGGAGACAAACCTTTTCTCTTACCTGGTGATGCAAATGAATGGCAAACACACTGAATTCAGTTTGACCACTAGCTGAGGGGAGGGGTGTTCTTCCCATTCAACGTATAAGGTGATGCACCCTCTCCCCATTTGCTAGTTTAAATATTCTGCAAAGACGTCAAACTTCTGCCCCAATGCACTGACTCCTCTTTAGTCAGATGCAGTCCATCAAATTAAAGAACTTTCGCTCCCAGAACTGTTGCCAGTTCCCACAAATCTGTGTCCTTTTCCTGGCACCAGTCCTTGAGCCACATGTTTAGCTCCCTATCTCCCCTTCTCTGACCTTCCGTCCATCTGCTCCCTCTCCCAGACTGGCAGGATCTCAGAGAAGGAGATGCCGAGACGAAATAGATGATAGTTTGTCACCCAGCCTAGTCAGGTGTTCCTTGGTCTCCACAACTGACCCGGCTGGCAAGATCATTAGTCCCTATGTGTACTAGGACATCAATGTTTTCTCCTGCTTTGTGAACAATTTACAATGCGGTCAGTGTCTCTCCATGCTGATGTACCTGGGAGACATCTGACCATCACCCTAGCTGGAGATGGGTATCAACTCCCGAATCATGGAGTCTCCTATGATCAGAAGTTTTTGGATTTCTTTGTGCTAGTTTAGTTTGGTTCTGATTTGGGTGGTATTGTTGTACTAGCTCCTGTGCCGCAGTGTCCTGTCTGCAGTGTCTTCTGCCTCTTTATTTGATTTCAGAGATAGAGGCAGATACCTGTTTGTAGTGTTTATATGGTTTTGGAGGTAATGTGTTGGAGAGCAGAAGTGATGGGGCACCTGATTTGCTCTCTAACCACCTGCCAACCTCCTGGACCAACTACCCTCTACGGTTGAGGTTTTTTCTGTTGGATGCTCGGGGAAATATTGGTGGTTCTTATAATGTATTTCCTTCAATATGAAATTTGAGTGCAATCTCTGCCCATGCTGCCGGAGCTGAGACCTAAGATCTCCAAAGGCCCAGCATGTGGACAAGTGTCCTAAATCCTGTAAGAATGTCCTTCTGAAAATTGTTCCACAGTACCTGCAGTTAATGAAATCCATTCCAAATAAGTTGCTGGGTTTGTAACCTAGTCAGAGTAATTAGAAGAAAAAAAAATGCAAGTAATGGTTTAATTGTGCTTTGTTTAACTTGTTATAACAAGTTAAATTACTAGTGCCCTGTAAATGAGATCACCTTGTGGAGGCCCCACTGATCCGCCCCTTCCTGCTCTGCCACAGGAAATGTCACAACTGTGGTACCCTATAAAAGGAGTGTAGCGTGGGGTGGTTGGGGATGGGGGTGGGTGGCTGGGCCCTTCCCCTGCCTAAAAAGAAGAACCACGGACGAAAGAACAAGGAGGTAAGAGCAGAAACAATCAGTCAACAACAAATGCAGTAACCCTGAAAGCTTATCCTAATGTTAGATAAAACTGTAAAACCTGCAAAGCACCACCTGTAATAATTTCAGAGAAGATATACCCTATAAGAAACTACTTTGCTCCAGAGAAAAATAAAGCAGTAACAGAAGATATACCTTGCAAAGACAATTTGAATCAGAAGATTACAGCAGTAATCTGTTAGCACACACCTGTAGGCACACCTTGTAATAATGCAGAAGAAGGTATACCAGCAACAACAATTTGAATCAGAGAAAAAATAAAGCAATGAAATGTTAGCAACAAACAGTAGCAATCCCTGTGAGTAAAAATAAAACACCACCACACAGTAAATCTGCGTAGCCAAACTAAGTCTTAATCCTTCTCCCTTGCTCTGGTAAGTTTCTCTACTCTGCCTTTCAAGCAGTCTTAGAAGGAAAGAGCTCAGGTGAAGCTAGGTGCCTTGGCCAGCAAACCAAGTCTTCTACTCCCCCTCCAAATCTCTTAACTCTGTTCTTTTCCTGGACACCACTGAAGACCAGACTCTGAAATGACCATCCACAGATCCATAGCTGCCATTACTGGCAAGTGTAGGGGGTCCCAAGCTCTTCTAAATGGACCATGGCAGCCATCACCATCCATACAGTCCCATCCTTATTCCATCCAGCATGTCCTTTCATCCTAAAAACAAAGCTTTGGCTCATGTATGGTACAAAAATAAACCTTGATAAAATAGATAATTTGAAAGCTTGAAATAGGCATTCCTGGGGTGCATAGATCATCCTATACAGAAACAGAGATAGTATAGTGTTATGCCTGTGTACCGTTTCCCCTGGGCTGATGAAAGGACCATGTTTAAGAAAAATCTGTTGTTGTTGGGGCAGAGCATATAAAAATCAATGCTTTTACAAATAAAAATGTCATAGTTTTCTATTTCCCAAGCCCCTTAGGTTTGTCTAGCCCCCACCCCAAAGAAATCTTAGATGTGCTCCTGGCTCACTTAAGATTGTACAAAAACGTTCAGAAATGCAGGTCTCCAGTTGACTATAGCCAGGGACTGAGAGTGTCTTTATCTGCCTGACTCTGTTCATTGCCCTGTGGGTGGTGGTGACAGTGTGGTGAGGTGCATGATGATGTCAGCTATATGTGTGCAGACCTGGGACTGCTCAATGAAACATTGCTGTTGTGATGTCTTTGCTCTGTTGGGGGGGGCAGAAGAGGAAGACAGGAGGCCATGATACAAAATAATGGGGGGTGCACTGTGTGTGATGGCATTGCAGTTTTTTTTTCTGCTGGGGAAATGGAAGCAATATGGGAGCAGGATAAATGTGCAATAATCAGAGTATTTCTTGGCTTTGCTTTCATTGTTTCCTGTATAAGTGATCAACATTTACCATTATAATTAAGGGCTAGTGCAGCCATCTGCAGGCTAGTGCAATTTTGAATCAACTTGCCCTGCTGGCTAGTGCAAAAAAATGTTAAGGTTGACCCCTGCTAACTATGCACCTGATTTCTAGCTAGCACCAACAATAATAACATTTCAATAACAGTGACTATCCCATAAATAGTGTCTGTTCAAACATCAGATGTTAATTATGTACAGGTAACTACAGGCATGCAGATACACCTTCCCACCCTATCCATTGGGCAACACAATGGGGGATAAACAACAGGGACCACAGGCTTGTGAATAACATGGAGGGGAAGGTCAGAGGAGGCATCCAGGGTATCATACGTAAGTTTAACAATTGACCTGGGCTGTCTTGCGACCTCCTAGACAAAGCTGTGTCAGGTATTGGAATCTCCCCAGGACTAAAGGGCACCCCTGCCTAGTTAGGTTCTACAGTCCACCTCGGGGCCTGGTCAGGTAAAGCTACACTACCTCGAAACTTCTCAGGGTCTGGGACTGGGACACAGTCAGGGCAAGGGGTGGCCGGTGCATCAATCACAGGTTCAGTGGGGCCCAAATCATTTTCATTGTCCATTTCAGTGTCCAGATCAGGCTCAGGTGCAGGGATAACAGGCCTCTTCTCAGGAATGAAAGGCATGGCATTGGGATTCAATGAAAACAGAGAGTCTGGAGGGTTGGTACTGGTGAATGGAGGTGAGTTTCGACAGTACCATTCCCACGAGGACTGGGGTAGCTTGGTATTTCGCTCACAAGGACAAAGTTTAAAATCCTCAGCCTCACTTTCCTCAGAAGAACTGCTGATAGGCCACTCAGGAGGCTCAGCTGGACCAGAGTTCAGATTCAGTGTGGTCCTCTCAGGGCATATCTACAGCAGGATCACTTTTGTGGGGCCTCTCAGAAAGCGCATTTGGATCAGTATTCAGGTTCAATGCGTTCTTTTCGAGAGGCATGGATGGGCTTGGACTTTGTTGTCCTTTCTGAGCAGCTTGTCTATGTGTCGTGGGCCTTCTTGCAACTGGAGTTTCAGGACCAGGGTCAGGGTCAGGCAGAAGCTTGCCTATGGAGAGTAGGTGGTTTCGATGAACAATCTTTCCTAGACTCTGGCCTTGCGCTTGTTTGATTCAGTATACTGGCAATTCCGGCAGTTTCTCAACCACAATGTAACTTTCTGGGGCCCACCGATCCTGAAGCTTGTGTTTGCCTTGCAACCCCAAGTTTCGAAGCAGAACACGATCCTCTACCTGCAACTCTTGATTACGAACATGGTTATCATACCTCTGCTTGTTACTATGGTTACTGCGGGCTGCTGCTTCAGATGCTAGCCGGTATGCTTTTTGCAGTTGCTCGCTCAACTGATGTATGTATTCGAGGTAGGTTCTGTGGGACATGCCGTCAGTGGACACACCAAAACAAAGGTCAACTGGCAGCCGGGCTTCATGACCAAACACGAGGTAGAAAGGGGAGCATTGGGTGGCATCATTCTTGGTGTAATTGTACGTATGCACCAAATAGCTTACTTTCTGACTCCAGTTTGTTTTGTCAGTTGGGTCCAGGGTACCCAACATGTTCAGCAGAGTTCGACTGAAGTGCTCAGGTTGAGGGTCTCCCTGAGGGTGGTACAGTGTGGTGTGAGATTTCTTTATACCGTACATGGCCAAGAACTCTTTCACCAGTCGACTTTCAAAGTCACGGCCTTAATCAGAATGGACACTCTTTGGGATGCCATAGAGCGGTACAACCTACTGCAAGACTTTGACCACAGTGCTAGCCTTTTGATCTTTGGTGGGAAATGCCTGGGCCTACCTAGTATAGTGATCAGTAATAACCAGAATATTACTGGTGTTTTTTATGTCAGGCTCGAGGGACAAGAAATCCATGCAGACTATGTCGAGGGGCCCACTAGTACTAATGTTGACTAGGGGGCAGCTTGCCTTGGCAAGGTTGTCCCCTGGATGCACCGCAGGCAGGTTTTGCAATGTTTTTCTACTTCAGTTTTCATTCGGGGCCATTAAAACTGTGCTCTGCACAGATCTAGGATGCATTCATTGCCCAGGTAACCTATGTTGTCATGTAGGGACTTTAGGACTATATCACGGTACCCCTGTGGGAGTACCAGCTGGAGCTTGGAACGTCCAGGGTTGTCTTTGTCATTGATTTTTTGCAGTAGCAGTCCATCTACTAGAACTAGCTTTCCCCACATCTCAATAGGCCTTTGGCATCAGCATGATGGCTATGCACCTGATCGGCTGAGTGTCTGTTTTCAAGGGCCCAGATTAGGTTTTTGATGGCTGGGTCATCTCTCTGTGCCCACTGTAGTTCAGGCTTACTGGGTTGGGGCAGCGAAGACATGTCCAGCCCAGTGAAATTTAAATATACAGGTGGGATACATTTAGGAGAGGCTCCCAGCATATCTATTGCTCTGTCACGGTTCACAACTGGATCGTCAGCAGGCAATGTAAACTTGGAACACAACACTTGAACAAGAGCATGTTCTATTTGAACTGGGAGAGTTAGAGGTATTACCATGTGGGCATCTTGACGAAGCATCAGCTTCTGCATTAGTTCACACCCTTTGATATTTAAGGCTGAAATTGTAGGTGGAAAGAGCAGATAGCCATTGGTGTCCTGCAGCATCCAGTTTAGCTGTGGTGGTGACATAAGTCAGTGGGTTGTTATCTGTTCTGACCATAAAAGGAACCCCATACAGGTATTCATGGAACTTGACTGTTATGGCCCAGTTTAGGGCCAAGAATTCCAGTTTATGCACCAGGTAGTTCCTTTCAGAAGGTGTCAAACTGTGGCTAGCAAACGCCACTGGCCTATGCCCTCCAGGATACTTCTGGTACAGCACAGCTCCCAAGTCATTTAGACTGGCATTGGTGTGGAGAACATAAAGCTTGTTGGGGTCAGTAAACACCAAAATGGGGGCCTCGTGTAGTCTCCGAATAATCTTCCGGAAAGCAGCTTCACTCTCAGGGGTCCACCATTCCCCAAAGGGTTCACCAACTCACAAATACTCCTTTGGCGAGTTTGTCCTTGATCCTGGGGCTCTCTTCTTCTTGTTTGTTGGGGGATAACCTTGCATCAAATCACTAAGTGGACATACCACCATTGAGTAGTCCTTCACGAAATGATGGTAGTAGCCACAGAACCCCAAAAAGGACTTCAGGGCCCTTAAGTTGGTGGGCCTAGGCCAGGTCGTTAGGGCCTCCACTTTAACTGGATCAGTTTGCACGCCCTCTGCTGAGACGATGTGCCCCACATATTTTACAGCTGTCTGGCAGAACTGGCACTTGTCAATTGAAACCTTTATGCCAAACTCCTCCAGTTGATCCAGGACCTTCACTAACCGGGTCTCGTGTTCTTCCAGGGTGTGACCGAATATGATTATGAGTCATCCAGGTAGACAAGCAAGACAAGCAAGTTCATATCCCTCACCATCTTCTCCATCAAGAGCTGGAAGGTGGCTGGTGCTCCAGATATTTCCTGTGGCATGCACTCGAATGGGTAGAACCCCAACGGGCAAATAAAAGTGGTCTTTTCCTTGTCCTCCACCACCATGGGGATTTGATAATAGTCACTCTGGAGATCCAACACGGAGAACCACTGGCTCCTAAACAGGCTAGCCAGGGCGTCTTCTACCCGGGGCACAGTGTACTGATCCAGGATTGTCTTCTTATTTAGCATGTGATAGTCTATGCACATCCTCATGGCCCCATTTTTCTTCAGAACCACAACAATGGGGGAGGCATAAGGGCTACAGGACTCGGTAATGATGCCGGCATCCAATAACTCCTTCAGGTGTTGCCGGATGTCCTCAATGTCACCAGGGACCAACCTCTGAGACCTGTCTTGGAAAGGGTGATCATCCTTTAAAGTGACTAATCCGATGCTCTTCACCTTCCACATGCCCCATGTCCCAGTCATGTAGTGAGAAGACCTTTTGGTGCTTGGCCAACCTTTGACTTAGGCTCCACCGATAACTGGTGGGTATAGGGGATTCACCAAATTCAAACAAATTTGGATCTATTTCTTCCTCTGTGGCTACCGCTGGGTTCACAGCAATGGCACTGTCACACCTGCACATACTTGCCAACACTTGACCCTTTCGGATGACTCTGGATTTTCTTGATTCATTTTATACCCTCCCTGTAACCCGCTTGGCCCAAGGTGTATTCAGAGGTGGCAACACTCCTCTTTGCACCAGCAGTCCTTCCCATAAACTGTCAGGCATGGAGCATTGATGATGAAGGCAGGTTCTTAGGGTGGCTGAGCAAACTGTGCAACTCCCACGACTCAGCACTTGGAGACAGGATCAACTCTTTCCCATCCACTCGGCACACTACGCCAACACTCTCCTCCACATTGGTTCTTGCACTTCCCACAGTCAAGCCAACTTTCTTTACCTCAGCTTCTACCAGAGGGTTTACTAGCTCATCAGTCCTGCCTCTTTCAGTGCAAATCTTCACTAGCCATCTGAACATATCAGCATTTGTCCCAATTAATACAGGTGTGTCAGTCATCCCTTTTGGCTCTGGGCATATCAAGGCCAAAGTCTCAATGGTAGGGTGCTCTTCGGGGTTCTTTGAGATTAAAGCTATTTGCACTAGGCAATAGCCATCATGGGGTAGTCCAAACTACCTATCCCCACAGTGACAAACCAGACAGGGGTAGGAGGGGCAAATGCTGCAGATGTCTGTCATAGAAAGTCTGGTGAATGATAGTGACCTGTGACCCGCTATCCAGTAGAGTGAAACAAGGCACCCCCCCTTGCAAGATTTCCATGTCAGCCCAGGGGCCAATCAGGCCAGGTGACTCCCAGCTTGTGGGGGGAGATTTGGGGGTCAGTCCACTTGCTGGAGCAATGTAACAGTGGGGGCCCCGGTAGCTCCATTACTGGTCCCCACTGGTGTTTCCCTTGTCCATCTGCCTTTGTATTTTGGTCACTAACTGGGGATTTTCTGTACTGACGCAACCACATCTGGTATGACAATCTTGTCTGGATTTGAAACAGAACCAGCCCTCTCGAGGCCCGAGGGGTATTCCAGGCCTAGGCCTGACTGGGGGCAGCATATTGAGCAGACTGCTGCCTAGGCTCAGATGCAACAGCACTCTGCAAGGGCCGGGACTCCAATGCCAGTTGCATGGTCTTCACACAGTCTTTTATTTCTTGGAACTGAGCCATAGTGGGAAGGGGGAGTGTTCTCTCATTGCCTTGAAGTCCTGCACACAATCTCTCAACTCTTTCAACATATTTCCTAACTCCAAGAAGTAAGGCAGTTCTGCAGGGTTTGTGGCTTGGGGTTGCAGGGCGGCAGTGGTAGCTGCGGGCATCTGCAGCGAGTCAACAACATCTCCCTGGGCCTCTCCCTCCTTCACCTCATCCAACAACTGCTTAAATGACAGGGGTTGGTCTTTCAGTACCTTTGTCTGAGGGAGATTAGAGTCAGTCAGGAGTGCACGGCCCCCCTAAGGATCTGATCGAGCCTCATCCTAGCTACTTTCTCTGTGGACTCTTCACCAGCCTCTGCAATTTTGCACACCAAGGCCTCCACCCTGGTAATGTACTGCGACAATTTATCTCTGTGCTGCTGCATGGTGCCCCATAATTGAAACAGAATGGCCTCCCTCTTCTTGACAACCCCAAAGGTGCTTTTCAAAATTTCCACATGGTCATCTGTGGTTCAGTTAGGCTGGCTGGCCCGTAAGGACTGAATCACATCCAGAGTCATACCTTTCAAGCTTTCAACAACCCTCTTATATTTTTCCTCATCTGAACACCTCCAGACTTGGACCATTTGGGTGGCCTGACTTATCCAGGATTCAAAATCGTCTTCCCTGGCTGGTGTAGGGATTGCCCCTGAGAAGGTGTGCAGCTGCTTGTACTTCTCATATGGTGCCACTACATAGGGGGTGACCCCAATGGGCAACACTATAGGAGAGGGCCCACCTCCTGGGAACATAACCTGAAGGTCTTTCAGGAACTTTCCTTCACTAGTGAACTGGGAGTCTAGTTTAGCTTCAAAGCTGACTTTGTCACTGGACAGGGGGGTTCTCGGGGGGGTAGATTAACAGGTTGTAGACTAGCCTGACTCCCTCTCTCAGCACCACCCAGTTCTCTTGGAACCCTTCTAGTGTCACAATAGTGGGTACATTGACAGGACCTAAATCCTTGTCCATTTCTATTATTAAATCCCTAAGCCTAGTGCTGGGGTTCTTTGTCACCCTTTAAATTTTCATTCTCCCACACTCTGTCAGGGCTCCATCTAATACTTCCAAAATAAACTCTTTTGTCCATCCCCAGTCATCTTTCTTATCAGCAGCATCCTCTGGGGTCAAGGCTCTCAAACACACACCAGATCACTACTTCCTGGAACGCCATTTCAGTTATCCCAATCGAAAGGGGGGAGTACCAACATTTCAAACTGCAATTTTGGGGGTAACCTCTAGAGGGCAGCAAATCCCAATGGGGCCTCCACTTGTAACATCCCTTTGACTCACCTTCGCTGCTCCGGAGCCCTCAGGGTAATTCAGAACACAGTGGGCCAGCCGGGGTTCCGCAGTGGTAGCAAATGTGGCACATTGCCTCCACTTGGGGTAATGGCAAGGAACTTGTGTGGATAAAGAACAGGTTACTACCCTCTCAGTAAATAGTATGCTGCCCTGATAATACTTTCCCTCACCCAAATAACAGTTCCCACACAATAGCCCCAAACCCTCAGCAGCCCTCTTTTAGTAATACAGTGACAGTGAATAAAATGCAAACAGTAACCTGATTTATCAAGGGGAGCACAAAGAGAAGAATATTAACCACAGTTCACTCTGCTCAGTCAATAACTTTCCCCATAGCAACCCCTCTCACCACCCCTTGGTGCACCCAGTTGTCCCGTATGGTGGGTACACACTGCTTGGTGATGCAGGCCTGAGGTCATTCATCAGGCCCTGTTAAACACAAAACACACTTTGGACTTGTGATCCTAGGCTTGCAAACTTGTATGTCTCTAAGTTGCCGTGCAGGGACTTGCCCCATAATCCTAACTGACTAGCTAACTAAAGACTCCCAGAGCCACAGCTCGGGGTACTCACAGTTTGCAGTCCACACTGGGTGTTCACAAGCAGATGCATTGCACGGTACCACGGAGGTTCTGCATGGGTGGTGCACCACCGGTGGGGAAAACAGAACTGGACAATTCAAGGGATGATGATCTTTACCTGCCTGGCCTTACCAACTTGACCTATGGGCCTTTATATACTGACTTCACACAGGCAGGCCTGTTCTGTCCTTCAACCCGTTGCATCATCATCTTCGGTCTGAGGAACCAAGATTGCTTATGTTCCCCAAACCCTTATTCTGCACACCCAGCCAACCTCAGGACCAGTGCAGGGCAGCAGGGCTTCCATAGTTTCTCACCTTACAGCTCCTATCACAAAGGATGATTTCACCAGCAATGCTGGGTCCCATCCCAACACCTTGCTTCAACACTTACTGATTCTTCACTGGCTGAATGTCTACTTCCCTAACCTATTTCTGTGCCATGGAGAGCAGAGGTTCATTCAAAGTTCGCAGCCCATCTCTTTTCCCAGTTCACACAACTGTCCAACTATTGGGGCTGCAATAAAGAACACTTTCATTTTTTCTGTTTACTCTCTTTAGTCTCACAACAGCTACTGTTCCTCCTGCACTCAGCTTATTAGTTGGATGTAGCCAGGGTTTACACAGCCAGGTAGAATAGATAAATGAGGACAGTCTCTCCTCTCACAGACACCCTGTAGCACCTCTTGACTACCAACCTCCCCTTTGGTGCCAAAACTCCAGTTTTACAGCTTCTGAACAGCCTCTCTCTCGTTGGCTGCAGTTCCCCAGGTGATCTCAGGGCTATCTCTCTCTTTTAACCAAACAGCCCCATTCTGTAGTTCGTTAGGGGGCAGCCATTTTGTCCCCCTGAAGGGCTGTCTTTTATCCAGCCTTGATTTATTTACTTTAGCCCTCTAACAGGGCTAGCTTCACAACTTCTCATGACCGGAGGCCTTCTGGTTACTATTTGTGGCTATCCCTGGCTCCTCTGCTCATTTTGGGGCCGAGGATGTGCTTTTACTTTTACCAGCCACATGGCCGAGCTGAGAGTAGGAGTACAGCTTCATTAAAATTTCCCCCTAGATGGCCCTCTATGCTCAGAGGGAGTGTGGATGCAAATTTGTTTGTTTATGTTGCAGTTCTGGCTCTCCAATCTCCGGGACTGCAAAACTCTTCCCACACGACACCCAACCCAAAGCATGGAAGTCCCGTTCGATCCTTGGCCACCCTCTGATTGTGACTCCTCAGGGCTGAGGACAGCACTGCCACCACCGGTCACAGCCGCAAGGACACGAGAGGCGCCGGGGTCCAGATACCACCATTGGCAGAGGCATCAACACCAGATCGGGGACTGAAGTCCTCACAGGTAAGCCCAAACTGGGGGGGCTTACATAAACAACAAAGGATCCTGTGTGATTTTAAAGCACCAAGGTTATATCTGAGCTAACTTAGATAAGCTTAGTACAGGAGAGAAATGTTTTGTTTATTAGCTTTCTGAGGGAGGGAGGGAGGGAGGGCTAAGTCTGCCTTCAAGACTGTTTAATTTATGTAGTTTCATCTAGTCACTAGAATAAATAGTTTTTTCAGAAATATTTGTGCTTGCCTGAAGGAAGATGATAAAAAGTTTGTCTTAAAAGAAGAAGATGGTCTGAGAAAGTCATGTAAGTACTGTGGAGATTTGCAGAATGACGTACAGTAGTTGGATTCATGTGTGTAATACAGTTAGCAATGGTCTCAATGCAAAAGATGGATTTATGACACAGAAAGATTAAGTCTGTAGTGTGCAGTGAACCTGTAATTTTAAATGTAGTCTAGACAGTTTAGAATACCTTTTTTGGTTTTGAAAAGAAAAATGTTTTTTTTTTCCCAAACGAGAAAAATGGCTGACAACTTCAGCCTAACATCCACGTCATCATGGCTAGCAGCCAAGCCAGGGGGTGTGACTAACTGATGTAAAGCAGCTCTAGTCCACAGCAACTCTTTGTGATCCAAATCTGTAGGAGGACAGAATAAACATTTAAAAGCTTTGTCTGTTTTAAGATGCTATTAGAAATGAAATGTTCCCGCATTTTGCATTGTGCAGTCAAAATGTAAATATAGATGTAACCCCCCCTACAAATGGGGGTTCCCAAAATGTCTTCCTTGAGCTTGCCTAAATGCTCACTGCCAGGCTGGTGTCCTGCATTTTAACAGTTTAAATGTGATTGCCAGAGCCTGTGTAGCCTCTGTGTACTGTCTCTTTAAGAGCTGCCTGATTGCAGCTTAAGTAATCTGAGAGGGAGCTCTATTGACAGATGTAACTATTTACTGAAAATTATTTAGAGTGATAATGATAATGTAGTTTGTCTAACCTGTTTTCTTTGTAGCAAGGACTATTTTGTTTGTCTCCACTATCTTGGTCCTGGACTGCAAATTGGTCCAAACAGTTCTGGTGGGACCTAAAATGTAGCCGGACTACAGGAGCTGTCTGAATTCAAAATCTGTAGGAACTGTGGTTTGAGCTTTTTGCAACTGAAGGGAGCACTTGCTTTAACTGACAGCCAAATCAGCCAACCAAATATTTTGGATCTTGGGGAAGTCTCGGGCTGCTTGCAGTTTTCAGTTAGTTCTGAGCTGGAAGCTCAAGAAGAAGGAGCCGAAGTAATTCTGAGCAGCAATCCTGAGTGGATTCACATGGGAGAACTGGGAAAAGGCTGAGTGTTTGGCCTGTATGTCTGCCTGCTGCTCCTGAGAGGGAGAGAATAGAATTATTTTGGACTAAATCCAAGTTTGTGTGACTAAAGTAAGATACTGAAGTGGGCCAGGCTCAACCTGAAGAAGACCGAAGATTTTGCTGAATGCGATCGGCCTGTCAGGAGTTCCAGCTACCCCTAAGCTCCCAATGTGTGCAGAGACTTTGCGATTGTGACCGGGGAGCACTTTGCGTGGTACAGTAGAATTCCCATACATGTAAATGTGCTATGAGCTGCTAGTGGGTTGTGAGTTAGTTCCCCACTGTGTGAACTATGTTCTGCTTGCTGGAAGCAGTATCCAGCCCAAAACAGACTGCACCCGAATTTGTCTCCATGCAGTCTAGGCCTTGCCAGACTGGCCCAGCCAGACTACCCACTGCATAGAGAAGCCATCGACGAGAGACCTGCCCGGGGATCAGCCCCCTGCTCCACGCTTGAACAGGAACGTCACCTCTGTGACTCATGTGGGCCCTGCTTCTCCTGGCATTCCAGATCAACCACCTGCAGTCTCGATTTTCATCCTGCCTGTGTCCAGTCTTGGGTATCATGAGTAAATACCAGGGTAGCTCCCCGCAACAACAGCTTAATCTGAGTGTGTCATCTGATTGTCTTGTTGTTTCGTTTCCTTTCACGAACTGAGTCCTCTGGCTTCTGATTACAAATATTGTGTACTGTGCATGTTGTGTTTTCCATCACAAGGCCCCAACCAGCTGCAACCCCAGGCAACGGTCCTGGCTAGCCCATCTCTTCTCCACCTGGGTACCCAGAGATGGACTGTGTGGGGCGACTCAAAGCGCATGCATACTGCTTGATTGATATAACCTTTAAGCTAATTAACCTGATTTTGCCCTTCCCTTGTTCAAATCCCCTGAATAAATCAGATCTAACTTTTTCTGCATGTAATCTGACTGTGATTCCAGTTTGTGCTCAAAGTACTGTACTGTTGCTATTTGCTGTGCATAACCTTGTTTTACAGGGGTTCCCCAGGGTTCAGCCAGAGGAACCAGCCCTGGTGGTAAGTGCAAACAGTGTGGGTACTTGTGTGGTGTACCAGGGGTATTGTGAAAGTGATTATTGTACAGTGTTCAGGCCACTAGAGGGGAAAGAGGGGGGTTACAGTGTCCCGGAGGGCTGTGCCTAGGTTAGCTTGACCATTACCAACCCTGACATCCGGGTGGAGGCACCCATTTCAGAACTCAGGCCCCTTAACCTGGTACTAGCCAAGCAGGCAGGGGTAGTAGCCCTTGGGATAGTGCCACCTAGGGGTTACATAGAATTGTGTCTCACAAAGGGTAAAGGGACTTTGTGGGCATTCCCAACCCCCTTTGTGATAAGCTACTCTCAAATGCCTCCCTGTTTGTTTTCTTTTAAATAAAAGAACATGCACATTCTGTGCACCTTGGTATAGCGTACTAAGACTGCCAGGAACTTAGATTATATCACCCGACACCATAACCAAAGACATTGCTCATAACCGTATTATTTTTCCATCCAGAATAGCTATGTGTGTTTCATTAAACTGTGTTTCTACCAGTGTTTTACAAGTTTACAGGTTTCAACAGACTGGCATGTGTAAGATCTTCAAGCAGCACACCAACTTTTCTTCACTGCTGGTGCTTTCCAGGCCTGGCTGGCACCTCATACAGACTGATTTTTCTATAATGGACTGTCAATACTTGTGCAGGGGTGTAATCCTTTTCAAAAAAAAAAGTTACACCAGTGTGTGTGGCTACTCCTTTGAAGGATTCAATGAACAATATGCTAATGCACCTTCTGCCAAGGCCTCTGCAAATCCAGCCATCAAGCATCCAGCAACATGCACATTAAATTTCTTACCTTGCTGGTGTTTCATCTTCAACTAAACTTCTGCATAGCCCCATGTGCCATGTGGGGTTACAACCTTTGTGCAACTGACATTTCGTATGTAACTATGTCGATTTGTTGTTACTCACCTGAACTTTATGGACTGGTCATACATGTTTAATAATGATCCATTATCTAAAGACATTGTCAACAGATTCTTCAGTCAAGAACAACGTCCATTATGCCTCACCAGCCAGGTAGCCAATGCCACCGTCACCTGCCTTATCCACTCTCAAAGTGGAATCTTCATATAAATGGACAATGTTGTGTCATGTTATTTTATGTTGTAAAAATCATTCAATACTGTTCTTATAAACCAGGGTTGCGTGGTAACAAACATCAACAACTTTTCTTCTACACATATCAATTTACACAATTGAATGATTTAATGCTTGATGGTAATTTACATCTTGTTTTAACTCATGCACTGCTAAAATGTTGTTCAAGGTCTTGTCATTTGGCAGGCTATCGTGAGTCTTCTTTGTACCATTTGCTACCTTTGCATACCTTCAGGCATCATCACACACACACACTCTATCCTCACACCCTATCATGTTTTGCCATTTAGCAGGCAACAAGTGGGGGATTTGTTGGCCCAGGCCACCCCATATTCCTATGCTTAATCAGCATATGGCATACATTTATTTATTTATTAGATCATCGGTTTACAGACCTTTGAGTCAGAGACTCATTTACAAAGGCACCTCGTCAAGAGAGCAATACATCACAGCAAACAAAACAGTACAGTACATAACGCTTAGATTAAAAAAGCAACCAGTGTTACAGGCATTCATTGGTGGTACATGCTCGGTAATAGGTAGATCTCAGTAGTCATAATATAGGTACATGAGTACCATGTCAGGTAGCAACCAGAGATATTTTATTACATTAGTCAGCAGATGTTGCCTGTGACCACAGGTATATACAGCAAAAGCAGGCAGGGCAGACCCAGCCTAGGGGTGAGGGTAAGGGCAGATGGGGGATTATGTGCAGTTGCAGCAGAGAGTGCTTGTCAGATGGCTTCTGAGAGAGACCTTGAAAGGACCAAGCTTAGTGAGAGTCAGCTATGTTGACTGGGAGGAATTGAACCAGGAGGGAGCCCAATAGCAAAAGGATCTCTGGCCATAGAAGTCCTTACCCTGGGGACAATAAGGAGGTTTTGACAGGGAGACTGAGGGAGGCACGCTGTGGATAGGTGGTGATCCTGGGGGGACCCTAGCAGGGTCTTTTACAAGAAGGCAGGTTTGGAAGTGGAGTCTTTCTTCAAGATTAAGCAAGTTGGTGGTGGAGAACAGCAGGCACATATGGAGTGCGTCTAGGGCTCCCAGCATTAGCTCTGCAGGCCTTGTTTAGTAGAGGCTGGATTCTTGTAAGCACAGTGTTGTCAGCTGCAGCATATATGGGCAGCCCACAGTCGATTAGCGACAGGACAGAGGAGATGATTGCCAATCTAGGGGCCTCTTGTGGTAGGCAGTCCCTATGGCAGTATAACAGTCCAATCCTGACATTGGTGGCAGCAGAAAGGGCATTGATATGGGAATGGAAGGAGTGCCAAATCAAAGATAATACCCAGATACTGTAGGAAACCTGCTCAATGGGGTTTAGTGTGCTAGACAGTATCACTAGAGGGGCACCACTGGCTTTGCTTTGGTGATGCAAGAAGAGCATAACTTTGGTCTTTTTTAGGTTCAGGACTAGCCTTTGTGATGTGAACCAATGCTCAGCTCTATCAAAAGCTTGTTGGAGGGTGGCCCGAAGCATGTTGGTGTTGGGGTCAGAGGTGAAGAGCACAGCATCATCTGCGCAGAGGAGGATCTTACTTGGGCAGGCCAGGGAGAGGGGAGTTGAGGTAGAGACTGAAGAGGAGAGGGGCCTGATGGAGCCTTGGGGAACCCCAGAGTGGAAAGATCGTGTATCAGATAGGGTGCTGTTGATTTTTACACACTGAGTTCTGGCAGAGAGGTAACTGGTGAACTATGCAAGGGAACTGGGGGAGAAACCAAGGCATCTGAGGGAGTCAAGCAGGAGGGGATGGCAAACTGTGTCAAAGGCCTTGGAGAGGTCAATGAACACAGAACTGGCAGAACTTCTGGATTCACGAGTAGAGTGCAGGAAGTTGGAGAATTCAAATAGCACGGTTGTGGTGCTGTGACCTGAATGAAAGCCATGCTGTTCAGGGCACAGGATATTGTGCATGGCCAGGTATTTGGCAAGCTGGTTGGCAACTGCTTTTTCAAGGGCCTTAGAGAGTGGGGGGAGGATGAAGATAGGTCGATGGTTACCTGGGGTAGCTCGATCGCCGCTCTTTAGGAAGGGAGTGATGATGGCAGTTTTCCATGTGCTGGGGAACTGCCCCAGGCCCAGAGAGTGGTTGAGCAGCTCAGTAAGTGGGACCAGGATAGCATCCAATGTCAGACGAAGTAGCCTAGTGTCCAGTAGGTCAGTGCCGGGGTTGTTACTACTAACAGCTTTTTGCAGAAGGAGTCTAGCCTCCAATGGGGAGATGGTATGTAGGTAGAAATGAGGTCTCTGGAGAGTGGGCAGGGGTGCTACTCTGATGGGATACATGTAGACCTGCCTGACCTACAGTCCCTCACATGGACTATTGTGATGTCATTAGTTAGCCATTGTTGTACTGTATGTCTAGTTAGGTTAGTCAGGATGTGCTGTGTATTATGTGTATCTTCTTTCCTTACTATTTACTGTGATTATGCTAAGAAACACTATATCCTAAGCAAAACCATTCAGACAGGGTAATTACTGTCTATATAGCAAAACCTAAGAGAACTGATCATGTTTTATGTAATATGTAGTATTAACAAGGTAGAACGTAGGACAGTATTATGTGCTTTTGTTATATATAATTGTGGTATCTGCTAGGTAGGCCAAACAGAGATAGCATTGCTTTGTGCAGGCCCTATGACTCACTTTCATTATAACTGACACATCTTTATTTTTATTTTTATTTTTTTTTACTTGCCCGGCTCCTCGGCTTCAGAGGAGCCTTGTACCCCCTCCTACTCCATCCACCAGGTCCTGCCACCGGGATCCCCCTGGTTTTGTTGTGTTCATTACAGCCGGGGGGTGTATACATTTTTCCTCCATTTTTCTCCCTCTCCCCTGAGGACTCTGGCATAGAGGATGTTCGTCCAGATGAACAATGTGTTGATGCATGCTGTCGTCAAGCACCTGACAGCATCCTCCCTCCCTGACTCCGGAGAACCGTGCATCCCTACTGCCTGTGTATCCATAGGCAGAGGAGCTACAGGTGCTTTGTGCTACCCAGCAACCAACCCCTGGTGGAGGAGAGCATCCATTGGCCAAATCCGCCTTCCCCCATCTGACCCCCGGTGGCCCGTATCCATCCCCGAACTCGGGTCACCGGCATAGTGTGAGGTGTGGCATCCAGCGCCTCAGCGCCATTGGGCCAGCATATCTATATTTTTTGCAAGTTAAGCATGTCTTTTGTATTATACCCAGGAAAGCCAGTTCTAGATAGTTTAGCCCTTTCTGGGTCTACAAGCAAAACTAAGGATGAGCTAATTTTCTTATGACCAACCAGCCTTCCAATAGGATAACTATATTCACCATACACCTCTTTGTTACCTCTCAGAATAAGAGTTTGTGCAATCCTATTCTTTTCCTAGTTTTTCTATGATGACATTCCTATGGTGGATGTTCTAAACTCCCAGCTGACAATAAGTTGACCTTTCTGCATGCATGTATCATGTATCTGGAAATAAACCTTTACTCTGTAAATACCTGCTTCCTGTGTTGCGTTTGCCATCAGATGTAGAACCTGCCAGAATCTGACACAGTCTGCAAACTAATACTGTCAAGGCAAAATCATTCTAAAAATAGACATTACCTATCCACCCAAGAAGCCCAAAAGCTACAGAGAGGATGGGTAGGCATAAAGGTACAGTGTCACACCATCTAAAACAAACTCTGGTCAGTGCCAACAAGACAGCATAATGCTATTTTCAGTGTCAGTGGCTCAGCAGGTTGCACACTTGCCTCTGAGGCTAGAAGATCAGAAGGCTATAGGTTTTATACCCACATCAGGCACTTGGGTTAAATCCCAATACATGCCCTGTAGTGCAGCATGAGGGGTTTGCTTCACTCCTGAGGTGCCATCTTTTAGATGAGGTGTTAAACTGAGGTCCCTTCTGCATGGTCTAGTGGTTGTTGAAGTGGGCGTTAAAGATCCTATGACACTCCTTGAAAAGAATAGGGGCATTTCCCTGGTGTCCTGGCCAGTTTCCCCATTCAGTAAAATACCACCAACAGCTTCATTGGGTTCAATTTTAGTTGGTTACCATCTGTACTCAACCCTGGTCACCCCTGAAAAAGGGACTTCTGGTTTCAGCAGTCCTACCTGGTCAACAAAATTCATCAAGTAAATATTTAATGTCATATTGGTCCTAGTAAGAACAAATCCAGAACAAATGGTTTGATACCTTTTATTGGACCAACAAGGATGTTACAAAAAGAACAAAGAGCTTTAGCTTTCAGACCAACACCTTCTTCTTCAGAAGTAAATAAATAAATAAATTATATAGGGGTAAGGAGCGATCTACAAGGGAATATATATGTATATAAAACCTCAAGCAGCTCAAAATTTTGTTTAAAACTGGCAGCCAGTAACAGTGATTGCTGGCCCTGTTAAAATGAACACATTCTCTGGTGTCCACAAGCACAACCCACCCTCTTACTGCTGGGTCTGTTAATAAAAAAAATAATTTCCTGGTGTGCAGTGGCACTATTGTTGTTCAATTGCCTGTCCTAGTAGTAACAAATAATTATTTTGCTGCAGTATAAGGCTTGTCAGGTCCAGTGGTATGGAGGGATGAGTGCTAGGTGCCTTGACTGCCACCATCAGTGACCCAAGTTCAGGAATATGCCAGATTGCCATGGGTTGGAAAGCAGATTGAACATTCATCACATAGCTGTCCTGTCCCTTCATGGAAAGGCATGCTGACTTGACATTGACTTCCCCAGGTGAAAGCAGGAACTCAAGAAAGGAAAAAATGCAGAAATGGCTGCGCGGCAGGCTCCATAAAGCCCTACCTAGCTACCTGTGTCCCACATGACCACCTGGATGACTGGCTCAGTTGTGAATGTAAGTGACTGGATGGGGATAAGGATGGCTTTCCTTTTTCTGGTCATCTTAATATGGGGAAGGGAGGCAATCCATGGGAACTTTGGGCTCTGTGGTTTGGGATGGGGGAGTCATGGACAGGGGAGGTAGGGATAGGGCTGAGAGCCTGCTCAAGTCAGCTGGCAAAGCAAAACGTTTTATGGAGGAGGGAAAATGCTGCAGTATGTGTGACCTTAACACATACAGTATACACAATCCTCCCATAATGGGTGCAGATGTGCTGTTACAGTAAACCTATCAAGTATAGATAATAATGTACAGGGTCTCTTACCAGGGTACTACGGAGCCAGAGGTAGGAGTCATAAAGGGATGGCATTTCTTAAACCTGTAAAATAAAATAGAGGAAAGGGGTTACAAAGGATCCTCAGTTCTTAGAGAGTTACAAGGAGAGATAAGACAGGTTATATATTGTAATACTTATCTGATGGGAAATGAGTTCACATCTTGTGAGGCCTGTGAAAGTAAAGAGAAGAAGGTTAATATGGAGTAAATACAGTAGTGGGAACAACAGAGAGGAGAGAGATGAAATGAGTGTAGTCACAGTGTAAGAGGTAAATGAATATAGCTGTAGAGGATTAATTAAATTAAATGAAGTAAAAGATAGAGACAAGCTTAATTTAAGTATTATGCTAACGACAGCAATTGTTTACCATAGTGTCAAAACAAAACCCCAAAAAACAGAATAATGAAATGTCTGTTACCATTGGAAAAGTTGTTCCTGTGTTTTCACCTTGACTTGCATGTTGGTGCTGGCCCAAGTGGGTGTGTGCCAGGCATGTTGCTGGAAAATAAATCTTGCACTTTGCATATAAAACTGAATTTGCACATGCGCAAAAAACATGTTGCAGCAGGTTTCTCCACAAGCAGGTTGTGGAGGCGCGGCACTGTTGTGGCCAATGCCCCCATAGCCTGTAAAGGCTTGTCCCGCTTCCCCCAATGTTGTGGCACGCTGCTGCTGACACTAATTCAGCCAGCATGCCACCTACTTGTAAAAAATCAGCCTCTGCAATCAGGGGCCACCTTGTCATTGCAGCGTCAGCCATTCGCTGCAATGAGGGAGCGACCCGTCATTGCAGGGTGGGATCTTTTGTTTGTGAACATGGCGGCGGCTTGCGCGTGTTCACAAACAGCTGCTATCCGCTGCCGAGGGGGTGCCCAATCCCCAAAGCAGTATACGACCTACCGACCATGTTTGCAGTTGCTGGTTGGGGCCCCAATCCCCATCGGCTGCAAGTGCCCCAATATTTATGTTGCCGGCCAGAGGCCCACTCTCCATCGGCATTATATTTACCCGCTTTTTATTTGTGTGCCGATGGAGGTGCCCAATCCCTGTCCTTCTGGCTGCCCCCCAAAGAAGACTCCATTGGCATGCTGAGGCCACCCCAGCATGCCACATACCCTGCAAAAAATAAAAAAGCGGTCCTGCGATGTCTTTTTTTTTTTGTAACCTGTAAAAAACGTCCTGGCCCGGTCTCCCTGCCCCTCCTCACGCCCACCCACTGCACACCCTGCCTCCCACCCCTCACCTGCCTACCTCCAGAGTTGAATCCGACAATCTTCAGTGTTCGGAACACATCTGCACTCTTCAAAGCCGACCTTGGAACTGAGGAAATGCTGGTAAGCTGTATAATGGAGTAAATAAGGGTTTTTTCAACTTTGATGCATATCTCAGGCATTTTTGGAATTTTGGCACCAAATTTTCAACATGGGGTTTTAGGACCCTTCCTCCATGAATTCTATCACTGTCATGGTGTTAAGCAGCCCTGAAGGTGATTTCCGTGGTTACTGGCGGAATCACCTTCGGGATCAATTAACGAAACAACAGTGCCAGTGTTCATGGTGGGCTCTCAAAAGCCTATGTTACAAATTGCTAGGGCATCAAAAATGACTATTCTTAATTGCAATATTTTCACCCAGATTTTCAACATTGGCATTTTCTCCAGACCTCCTTGTGAACAGTACAGCGGTGTCATTTTTCACCCTGGCCAAATGTGTTTTCATGCTTCGGTAGCAGAAAATAGTGAAGTTGGTGGCAGGAAATCAGTGTTAAAAATTAAAGAAACTGAACAGTGGCATATTTCATGAGCAGAAGTCTAAAATGCCTATGTTGAAAATTTAATGAAAATCTCCATAAAATGACTGTGTTATGAGCGTGTGTTGTGCAGGTGCCGCACCCTTGTAAGTTATGCAAATTAATAATATTTTCGTACCAGATTTTCAACACTGCAGCATTGTTCTACTCCTTATGAAGGCCTAAATGTGTTTCGGCGCTCCGGTGCAGAATACTGCAGTCGCTGTTTGGGACAGATTAGGATCGGCGACTGGGGGTGACCGAACTCAACTGAGCTCTGTCAGGACTGCTGCGGATGTCTCTGTGGGCAGGAAAAGTGACAACGCATGCAGGAGCCCAGTACAAAAGGGCAGCCTGCAGCGCCGGGAGACAAAGAATGAGTAAGTGAGCTCAATGGAGCTCTGTTGGGACTGCTGCGGATTTGTTTGTGGGCAGGAAAAGGCAGCAATGCATGCAGGGCCTGAGTACAAAAGGGCAGCCTGCAGCAGTGGAACAAACAGAATGAGCAAGCAAGAGAGGGGGACTGAGCGAGCTCAACAGAGCTCTGTTGTTACTGCTGTGGATTTCTTCGTGGGCAGATAAGGGTGGCTATGCTGGCAGGAGCCCAGTACAGAAGGGCAGCCTGCAGCGCTGGCAGAAATGGAATGAGCAAGTGAGACAGGGGGAGTGAGTGAGGCCAGCAGAGCTATGTCAGGACTGCTGCAGATTTCTTTGTGGCAGACAAAAATACCGACAGAGGCAGGGGCCCAGTACAAAGGGCAGCCTGCAGCACCAGGAGTAACAGAATGAGTGAGTGAGACAGGGGGAGTGAGTGAGCTACCTCAACGGAGCTCTGTCGGGACAGCTTTGGATTTCTCTGTGGGCAGGAAAAGGTGGCAATGCAGGCAGGAGCCCAGTACAAAGAGCAGACTGGCGCGGCAGCAAGCAGGCAGGCGTGAGAGGGAGGTAGAGTAGCTCAATGGACCTGTGTCAGGACTGCTGCATTTCTTTGTGGGCAGAAAAGCTGCCAACAGGGCGGAGTCCAGTACAAAGGGCAGCCTGCAGTGCCAGCAGAAACAGAATGAACGACTGACAGAGAGAGTGACCCACCTCAACACAGCTCTGTCAGGACAGCTGCAGACTATCTTTGTGAGCAGATAAAGCCAGCAATGCAGGCAGGAACCCAGTACAAAGGGCAGTCTGCAGCAGCGGGAGACAGAATGAGCCAGTGAGGGAGGGAGAATGAGGAGCTCAACAGAGCTCTGTTGGGACTACTGCAGATTTCTTTGTGGGCAGAAAAAGCAGCAGTGCTGCGCAGAGGCCCAGTACAAAATGGCAGCCTGCACGGTGGCAGGAGACAAACGAACAAGTGAGAGAGGGGAGTGAGTGTGAGAAAGCTCAGCAGAGCTCTTTCATGACTGCTGCAGATTTCTTTGTGCCCAGAAAAGAATGTGCTAATGCAGGCAGGGCCCAGTGAAAGGGCAGCCTGCAGCTCCACCAGAAAGCAGCCGCAGCTAGTGAGAGGGGGCTGAAGCGAGGCTCAGCAGACTCTGTTGGGACTGCTGCAGATTTGTTTGTGGGCAGAAAAGGCACCAACAGAGGCAGGAGACCACTACAAAATGGCAGTCCACAGCACCAGGAGAAAAAGAATGAGCGAGTGAGACAGGCAGCGTGAGCGACCTCAACAGAGCTCTGTCAGGACAGTTGTGGATTTCTTTGTGGGCAGGAAAAGGTGCCAACGCAGGCAGAAGCCCAGTACAAAAGGGCAGCCTGCAGTGCCAGGAGAAACACAACGAGCGAGTGAGAGGAGCAGTGAGCAAGTTCAATGGAGCTCTATTGTGACTGCTGTGGATTTCTTTGTCGGCAGGAAAAAGCGGCGATGCAGACAGGAGCCCAGTACGAAAGGTCAGCCTGCAGCGCTGGCAGAAATGGAACGAGCGAGTGAGAGTGGGGGAGTGAGCTACCTCAACGGACCTGTGTCAGGACTGCTGCAGATTTATTTGTGGACAGAAAAAGCCTCCAACAGAGGCAGGAGCCCAGTACAAAAGGGCAGCCTGCAGCGCCAACAGAAACAGAATGAGCGAGTGACAGAGTGGGAGTGACCCACTTCAACAGAGCTGTGTTGTGACAGCTGCAGATTTCTTTGTGGGCAGCAAAACCTTCCAATTCAGGCAGAAGCCCAGTACAAAAGAGCAGCCTGCAACACCAGGAGAAACAGAATGAGAGAGTGAGACAGGCGAAGAAAGTGATCTCAACAGACCTCTATCGGGACAGCTGCAGATTGCTTTGTGTGCAGAAAAAGGCGGCAACACAGGCAGGAGCCCTGTACAAAAGGCCAGCCTGCAGCGCCGGCAGAAACAGAACGAGCGCGAGAGGGAGAATGAGGTAGCTCAATGGACCTGTATCAGGACTGCTGCACATTTCTTTGTGGGCAGAAAAAGCCGCCAACAGAGGCGGGAGTCCAGTACAAAAGGGCAGCCTGCAGTGCCAGCAGAAACAGAATGAGCGACTGACAGAGGGCGAGTGACCCACCTCAACACAGCTCTGTCAGGATAGCTGCAGATTTCTTTGTGAGCAGAAAAAACCTGCCAACACAGCCAGGAGCCCCATACAAAGGTGCAGCCTGCAGCACTGGGAGAAACAAACGAGCGAGTGACAGAGGGCCACTGAAGCGAGCTCAACAGACCAACACAATCAACATTCAGCATTGACAAATGCTTGTTTTCTTTGTTATTACAAGCTGGCTGCTGCTTATGCACCACCTTTTCCTTTACTTGTGCACCATTCTACACTACTTACACAGTAGCCACAGCACTGACCCCTGACCATCAGAGGACTGTTCATCCAACCCCTCGCAAGAGTCGCAAGACTGCACCCCTCAGACAGTCACAGGACTGACACCCTCCACTGTAAGTCACAGCACTGGGCACCCATGCCTGACAGTCACAGAACAGATCCCCATTCCCAACAATCATAGCACTACACCCCATCACCATGACATCACTATATCCATATCTCCGACAGTCACATGGATGACACTTTCCACAGACAGTCACAGCAGTAACCCCCCACCAGTCACAAAACTACATCACAGCATTAGTAACCCCACACAGTCAGGACCACAATATCCCCCCTTGAGCAGTCACTTAGTTTGGCGCCTTATACAAGCTTCCTGCCACATGTACAACTTCCTGCAAATGCTAACTGTCCCTCAAAGTTGCAGAATTGCACAGAAGCAGGCCTCCCAAAAGTCAGAGAAATTACCCTTACTTTGATAGTCACATACATGACACCCTATCCCTGACAGTAACTTAACAGGCCCTCATCCTGACAATCAATGGACTGTAGCACTGCTCTTACAGTTACAGTACTGACACCATCCACCATCAGTCACAGCAATAACCCCCTTCCCCAAAAGTCATTGGATTGGACCCCCACACACACAATCACTGGACTGTTCCCCCAGTCACAGGACTTTTGCCCCCCACAGTCACAGGACTGTATCACCCCTTCCCCACAAGCATGGGATTAACCCCCCCCACCATCACAGGACTGTATCACCCACTGGCAGTCACAGGACTAACACCCTCCACTGACAATCTTGACAATGACAACCCACTTCTGGCAGTCACAGCACTGATCCACACCCTTGAGAGTCACAACACTTTCTCAGTATTCCCAATAGTCACAGAACTGCTTTCCTACCCAACCCCCCAACCTGGCAGTCACAGCAATGACCATACACTCACAGCATAAATCCCCATTCCCCTATAGTAACAGCGCTAGTCACAGTACTGCAGACTAGCCCCATCTTACAGCACTGATCATCAGTCCCCAACAGTCACACCACAGCCACCTCACCCCAAAGTCACAGAACTGACAACCTACCATCAGTCACAGCATTAATTCCCATCCCCTGACAAAGACAGCACAGACCCACTACTCCTAACCGGTCACCACACTGACCCCCATCCACAGCAGCCACAGCACTGCCTCCTCACCCACACCGGTCACAGAACTGCCACCTCAACGCCCTCGACAGTCACAGAACTAACACCTTCCTCCATCAGTCACAGTGGCCACCTACCCGATAGTCACAGTGCTGATCCTCATCCCCCAACAGTGACAGCACTTACCTCTAACCCCAACAGTCACAGCACTACCCACCACGACAGTCAAAACACTGTCTCCCTACATCCATGACAGTCACAGAACTAACACCTTCCTCCATCAGTCACAGTGGCCACCTACCCGATAGTCACAGTGCTGATCCTCATCCTCTTGCCAGTAACAGCACTTACCTCTAACCCCAACAGTGACAGCACTACCCACCACATAAAATTTTTTTTTTTTTTGACGGCAGATAAGGACCGCTTGACCCACCCAGTCTGCCCATTTCCCTACCTAATGGATAAGCTGCAGATCCTAGTTAATCAGCAGCCTATTCTTCCTACCCCACCCCCTAGAATTGCCTTATGACTGTCCCATGCATGCTAGATTCCACCACTGTTTTGACTCCACAACCTCCTCCGGAGGCCGTTCCATGCATCCACAACTCTCTCTGTGAAAAATACTTCCTTAAATTACCTCTGGCGCCCCCCATCTTCAAATTGTGTCCCCTTGTTCTTGCACATCTCTTTTTTTGAAAGATGCCCTCTTGGACTTTGTTGATTCCCTTGAGGTAGCTTGAAAGTTTCTATCATGTCCCCCTCTCCCTCCTTTCCTCGAGGCTATACATATTAAGCTCCTGAAGTCTCTCTTCCTTATGTCTTCCAGTGCAGACCCTGCACCATTTTGATTGCCCTCCTCTGGACAGCTTCCATCCTGTCTATGTCTTCTGCTGAGACTGGGTCTCCAGGAGTGCATGCAGTACTCCAGATGGGGTCTCACTAGCTGTCTGTACAGAGGATAATAACTTCCTGTTTTCTACTGGTGATGCCTCTCCTATGCATCCCAGTATCCCCCAACCCTCTTGCCTGCCCTCTCCCATTGCTTGCCCACCCTTTAGGTCATCTGATACTGACTACCCCCAGGTCCCTTTCCATTTTGTTGTCGTTAGTATCTCACCCCATTATGTACTCTTCCCTGGGTTTTGTTTCCAGGTGCATTACCTTGCACTTCTTAGCATTGAGTCTAAGCTGCCATACATTTGACCATTCCTCTAACCTTGCCAAGTCCCTTCTCATCCTTTCCACCCCACCTTGGCATCAACTCTGTTTGCAGATCTTTATTGTCATCTGCAAAGAGACATATTTTCTTTCCAGTCCTTCTGCAATGTAAACCCCTTATAAAGACATTGAAGAGGACCGGTCTAATATGAACCCTGCGGTACCCCTAATTAACCCCCTTTCTTCCAGAGTGGAATCCATTTACTATTACCTCTGTGTCATCTTGGACCCACTCCCAGGCTGGCTAACTTGTATATTAATATCTTTTGTGGGACTATGTCAAATGCCTTGTTAAAGTCTAGGCAGGCCATGTCCACAGCCCCTCCCTGATCTACTACTTTGTCACCCAGTCAAAGAAATTCATCAGATTCATCTGGCATGACCTTCCTGCTGTGAATCCATGCTGCCTTGGTCCTGTGCCCCTCTGGCCTCTAGATACTCGACCAATTCTTTCCTTCAGAAGTGATTCCATCATTTTCCCTATCACTGAGATTAAACTAACAGGTCTGTAGTTTCTACTTTCTGCCTTGCCCACTTTGTGAAGGGAATCACGATCTGCCTCCTCCCGTCCTCGGGTACCACCACATCCTCCCATGATTTGTTAAAGAGGGCAGTCAGTGGTGTCACTAGTCTCACTCCTTAGTTCTTTTAGAATTCTTGGGATGAATCCCATCAGGTCCCATATGCTTTGTCCACTTTCAGTTTTAAGAGTTCTTTCAGAACTCTTCTTCTGTAAATGGGCTGGTATCAACTTCTGTATCTCAGAGTGTTTCATTGTTTGTTTTAGGTAATTCCCCCTCTCATTTGTGGTAAAATACTCGAGCAAACATATTTGTTTAGTATTCTGCCTTTTCACAGTCCCCTATGCCCACCCCCTCCTTTTTAAGACTCACTATCCCTCCTTGGGTCTTCCTTCGCCTCCTGATGTACTCTATAAAAGGTTTTATCCCCTTCTTAATCATTGAGTTGAAGATCTTTTCCTGTTTGGGCCTTTGCTGTTCTGACTGCCTTCCCAGCTCCTTTGGCTTTAACTGATACAGTTCTCTGTCCTGCTCCTTCTGTGATTCCTTGTACTTCCTGAATGCTTTTTCACTTGAACCTTCACTGCCACTTCCTTAGAGAACCATAGTGGTTTCCTACATCATTTTGTTTTGTTTATTTGCTTCACACAAAGGCTTGTTACCTCTGTGACCTCCACAGTCAAAGTACTGTCCCCCTACATTCATGACAGTCACAGGGCTGATACCCTCTACAGACAGACACAGCAGTAATCCCCACCACCACAGTCGCAACACTCCCACTGCCAAAAGTTGAAGACCTGCTCTCATCTGACAGTCATGGCACTGACCACCCACCCCTAGATAATAACTGAACTGGCTCCCCACCCACAACTTGTTAGAGCACCAAACCCCCAACCACAACAATCACTGGGACTGACCCCACCATTAACACAACACTGCCTCTGGAACCTCCCACACAACAGTCGTGGTACTTACCTGTCCCCTACAGCAATGCCCCAGTGCACAGCACTGACAACCAGTCACTGGCAGCCCAGAACTGACCACACCTCAGTTATTACATTTTAAAAATAAGTTGTTTAAGTACTGGTAACCCATGGAAGAGAGTGCAGTGGTTGAAACTTGTACAGGCCAACTAGTCAAATTATGGTGGATTTTGTGTTAGGCTAGTAAGATTTTCCTTTAACTAGCCCTGCAGGTTGGTTCTGCAGAATGTAACCAAAAAGTACAGTATTTCAGCTGGGCTAGTGGAAGAGTCTATGGGGCTAGTAAATGTTCCCAGTCAATTGACTTGCTGACTAGTGGCTGTAAAACTTAATTTAGAGCCCTGGAGTGAGCTTTATACCATCCACAAGATGGCCTCTTTCCCTTTACCCTCTTCTGGTTTTACTGATTTTAATTTATGAAAGTGATAATTTATAGACTGAAAATGTGTTATGTTCCTTTGCCATATTATGATAGATTTGTTGCTATTGTGTGGCGCCCAGAGCCTCTGGTGTTGGGCACCTGAAAACTAAATTGCCTTGCCTCAGACATTCCTGCTCAGGACCAGCCCTAAAGCTGAGCACCCTGCTTAGAGTAGGAAAACCTTCATCCCAGCCCCCAACAGGACCACTCTTCCAGTACCAGTGCAACTCTGCATATTAAACTTTATACTGCTTGTTAAACAAGCTTGTAGTACTACTTGTGGGGTTACAACCCCTGCCTGTATTACTATCCATAGGTTGAGGGGCCTGGGTTTGTAACTAGCTAGTACCAGAGTTTGCTCACCCACGGTAAACACAGTGTTTCAGTAGTCCGCTCAGAGTAAGGTTTCAATGGGTATTTATTAAATTTGTTGTAGCCCTCTGGGAAGCTATAACAACTGACTACCCCACCTAGTGGCCCTATACCTTGGAAAAAACAGTAATCTCTCACAACATTCACAATACATTTGTCAACAGACAATAATGATATGCTCATAGGCTTCCCACTTACCATGATCTGGGCTTCAGTGTTACCTCCTGGAGCCCCTACAAACAATGGTTATCAGGCATGCATGTTCAGGAATATTCCAAACACAGTAACAGACCACCAGTAAACTTATATGAGGCAATATAACACTGCAACACCAATCAGGTTTATTTAGGGGGAGCATAACAAGGAAGGGGCGAATCTGATCAAATGATGTTATCCTTACTGGTTTGAGCCAGGATACTGGCATGCATTTAGTTCCACTTTGCAGTTCTATAAATATACTAGGTACCCAGATGGAAAACAAGCTAGCCTAAATGGTGCCCTGGGTTGTAGCTGTTGTTGGGACCCTTGATGAAACAAGACATGATGATTTGGCATGCAGTTTTATTTGTGTCTGGTGGCTGGATGGGCCAATCTCTTGATTCATTAAAGTAGCAGTGAAATGGAGATTAGGTGGTACCACAATGATTATTAAAGCTTGTCTTGGAGCTACCCTGATTTCTACTCACTGTACCCAGACACTGGAGATGAGCCAATGAAATAAGACCTGTGGAGACGTTTCTTGAAGCGGAGAGTAGGGTTCCCTCACGGTCCTAATACAGCAGCTGGTCTGGTGATACAGGAGCAAACAACTGAGGCTGATTTCCCATAGCCCAAGGCCAAATGGCTTAGCAGAGTCAATGAGTAAAAATTGCAAGCCGGATATCTTGAACTGGCCGGCCCACAAACACTTTAGCAACTTTACACATCTATATGTAAGGATTACAAGAAATACAAAATCACAAAACCCTCATAATGCAGAGCAGCGGGTTGTATATGCAAAGCACCACAGAATATTATGCTGCTTCAACTTTAAGCAAAAATGCATGGTATCAAACGGCCTCTCATACAGTCTGCAAAGGGTGCCAACAAAAGACACATATACGTGTTTCATCTGACCAGGTCTCATCAATGTACCTTGTCTGTGTAACACCCCAGTGGAATGAACCAGCTACTCTAAGATGGTCTGTCTGGGTTGCGTTGTGATGAACCCAATAAAAATGAAAAACAAGCTAAAAGACAAAGAACCTTAGTGTGCAAGCACCGGCAATGGGTTACCCCAAAGGGCATTGACGGAAATGAGTTCAAAAGAAATACAAAATCACACATACTCCCCATAATGCAAAAGACACATAACGTGTTTTTGTCCTACCAGGATCATCAATGTGTGCCTCATCAGTGTAACACCCCAGTGGAATGAAACAGCTACCCTAAGATGGGTCTGTCTGGGTTACGTTATATGTAAGGGTGCTGCTGGCTCCTCTCTGGTCCTTCCAGTAGATTTTAGGCTGATCCACAATACTGCCTTTTGTTGCATGAATCCCCACTTGTTGCATGCTGCAGCTTGCACCAACTGATGCACCTTGGACCCCGTGGACTGAACCACTGAGAAAGGTCTACAACCACCAGGCCTAACCTCTGAGAGATGACTGGCTCCTCAGAGGCTCACACTCTGAACTCCATTGCAGATCTGGCAAATCTCCACTGTTTTAGCAGTTACCCCCTTTTATATGGGGTTAAGGTCCAGGAATCTCATTGACTGTCAAAACTATCCCAAACTGTCCCAGTCTATTAATTGGCTTGCTTTTTGGTGCCTTGAAAATATCCTCCTTTTTGTCCTCACAAGTCTTTATTAATTTCCTTAAGTCTCTGGTCAAAGGTCCAGGCTCTCGGCTGGTTATTTTGCTGCAAAATGGTGACTGCTGAATAGTCCCAAACACACATTTTATTGCAGTCCCAATATAACTGTCCAGGTGCAGCCAAAATAAACCTTATTCTTACATAAATTCCCTACAGTTACATAGCCCCAGCATTTCTCTTTTAAACACATTTATTAATCTCTCCCATATGTGACTAGTTTCTGTGTTGCTGCCTTGCAAATACAGTGCCCCTCTAAAATCTGCAGCAGTTCATTAATATTCATTAGGGCTTCACTGCCCTTTCATGTGTCCTTTATAGGTGCTTGCCTTCTACTTAATTAAAAACACTTTCCCTGCCTTTGTTCTAGGTCCCCCGGTGCCTTTTACATAAATACTATATGCCAGGATCCCAGGAACATCTTCAACTTTGACTGCAGCCAGCAGAATGCAAACAGTGTGCCTTTCTGTGCGCAAGAGCGGCTGCACGGTGAAATGCTGGCCACTCACAGAATGTGCTCTAGGAGCCCAGCTGGGCTCAAAACAAGATAATGAGGCTGCCTGGGGAACCTGGGGGGAACAGAACTTGGGCCAGCGAGTGTCCTGGTGGATTCATTGGGAGGACACCCAAGAGGTACAGCTGACATGGGAGGACTACAGGTGTAGCCCCTGAGGGGGTTACATGCCTCTCAGTACTGGTGCTGTGTACCAAAAGACTAGCAGTTATAGTCCCTCAGGTCTGTGTCTGGAAGGTAAGAATTTAAAGTCTTCATTGAGCATCTCTGCTAGGAGTAGGAAAACCCCACATCCCGCCCCCCAACTCATACAAGACCACTCTTCCAGTACTAGTACAGCTCTAGATCAATGGCAAATGGCAGGAATAAACAATTACACTGTTCCCTGTGTCCCATTCCAAAAGAAAGCTCTTGACAAGGATCCTTTTCCTACCCATACTCACTGTGGCTTAATGAGATCCCAGCTAACATTCTAAATGCTGTTAACCCTGGAACCATCAAAGCTGAACTTATGCAGTTTCTACTGCAAAAGAATGTCTATGAGTGCTCAACTGTTCAGAGCAGTTCTCCAGTGCCTGCACCAATCCTACCTTCTAGCAACTACTCATCATCTCACTCACGCGGTCCACCCCTACCCACTCCCTACCCATGTTCCCCAAACTCTACTACCTCATGCTCCATAGCTCTTATTCTGCTAGTGGTTGTGCTCTTTCATTTGTATCATGCCTCATTGACCCTCTCTGCCCCCCTACCAGGTCATAATGTTGCATGCTTAATAACACTCGACATTGTGGCTAAATGGCTTCTAGCGTGATCCAGTAACCTCTACTGGTGCAATGCAGTATACTGCTATCGTGAGTATAGCACCTGTAGTGCTCTCCCAGCCAGAGGATATGGCCTCTGCTGGGAGTGGGTTCCTCAAGGCACTGCCGTGGCTCACAAGACTGTGACACGGCAGCAGGAATCTAGGTGTTGTGTCTGAGACTGGGTTTGATTCCCAGTCCCAGAAACTTTATTTTCACACTTTTGTGTGCTCCTGAGTTGAACCCCTGGGTTGAGAATCTTTAGTGGGGGTTCAGGGGGCACAAAACCCTGTAACGTGGGGTGTGGGGGGTGGAGCCCCCCATAGAAAAAAAGACATGCCTCATGGCAGAAATTGCACAGTAGTGGCAGTGCGATTTTGCCACGAGACAATGTCTTGCGACATTATGACCCCGTGCCCTCTCCCCCACCCCTCCTTTTCTCTATCAATCTCCACTCTCATGACACCACCCTTCCACTGCTTGGTCTCTACCTTCTTCTCCTCTCTCCCCCTCCCCTCTCTGTCTCTAACCACCTTCTCCCACCTTACCACACTATCTCACATGCACCCTCCCCAGTTCCTCAGCTCCAAAACTGCAATGCAATGTGACAAGGCTCCTATTGGGCTGCTGTATCCCCACACCACTCTCTGCCTAGCCTACATTTTCCTCTCTTTCATATACTTCCTTATGTCGTACAGCACTTAGTAGTAACCCTTAATGAAACTCATAAGAAACATGACTGTTTTCTATTCTTTTGTTACTTCCTGTACTGATAATTCAAGTATGTTTGTATTTTATTCTGTGAATTCAATTATGTACTGATAATTGAACTACGTCTCTGTTTGTACTGTGAATTCAATGATATCTGTCTTTGCCCATTTAATGGATGTAGACCCTTTGTAAAAGAGTTCTTACTCCAAGGTTGAGTGGCTGAGCCATTCACACTAAATCAGTGTCAGTGGCTTAGCAGATAGCACACTTACCTCTGAGGCTGAGAGATCAGAAGACTGTGGGTTCTATCCCCCCACCACGCACTTGGGTTAATATCCCAATACTGACAGTGTAGTGCAGTATGAGGGGGGTGCTGCACTCCTGAGGTGATGTCTTTTGGATGAGATGTTAAAACAGAGGTCCCATCTGGTGGTTGTTCAGGTGGACGCTAATGATCCCATGGCACTTCTCGAAAAGAGTAGAGGAAATTTCCCTGGTGTCCTGGTCAGATTTCCTCCATTCACTAGGAATACTACCGACAGCTTAATCTGGTTCAGTTTCAGTTGGTTACTATCTGTATGGTCACCCCTGAAAAAGGGACTTCTAGTCCCAGTAGGCTTACCTGGTCAACAGAATTCAATAAATAAATTATACATACATAAAATGTCTGCACTTTAAAAAACAGGCTTTTGAATCCGCTGCATTAGCCACACAGTTCCACATGGCACTTGTGCTGTTTTATTAAAACTGGTTTTGAAATAATAGTTTGTCACCTTTTATTGTGAGTTCACCCAAAGCACTGCGCATGGTCTTCTCAATTGTACTGCATTAAGGCTGCTGTACTAATGATGTCATGTGCTGTATCATTCTCGGAGCCTGCATCTATCTGCAGAACAGCTCAGAAGGGTCCTGCTGCATGTTAGCAGTGCACTAGTATTTTATGAGGGGGCTGATAACTGTTTAACCTTTGGTGTGCTTGGCTGGACACATGACAGTTACAGTGCTGTTCAGCTCTGAAGAAGCTGTAGGCATACTTTGTTGTTTACTGAACTAACCTGCTGAATGCTACTCAGAGTTCCTGTGTTGATAAATGGTCTCCATAGAGATGATTATGCAAAGTACCACCCATATGATGTCCTTATAGCACTGTTTGACCATGCAGAAAGACACTGAACATAGAACAGACTTCTTTCTGGCTTCCTTTTCAGAGGCTGAAACTCCAGGAGGAGAAAATAGCGTTCACAATAAAATCATTTCACCAAACAACTACAGTATTGCTAGATACCAGGAACAAAACTGGAAAAAGGCACAATACAGCAAAACAGTACAAAACATTTGCCATTGATCTTAAATTGTTTGTTCAACAGGTTTCTGGAATGTATAACGTCACAGCTGTTTAAGTTAAAGAAGAAACATTTACAGTCTCTCAGGTGATGTGTACCAACAGCAGCTTTTGATTACCTATATGTGTTTTTATGTTTGCTTGCACGCATGTGCAAGAAACATAGTGCCATCATTCGAGATTTAGGAGGTGTGTCACCTCCTCCTCCAATTCAGTCAGTGTGTTGGCAGGTGCAGCCCCTATAAGCCAATGCATGTTGGGCTGTCTATGACAAGCTCAAAATGCAGTAACGCCACAGTTGAAAGGGGGAGCTACGCTTCAGTGAGCAGCGATAAGATATTGCCTGCTCGCGCAGCTCCCCAACACACACACACACACACACACACACACACACACAGAAACGCACGCATACTGTGTGTTATGCTTCCTCCCAAGACATTACTATCAGAGGAAATGACGTGGGGTGCTCATCTTCGTCGGCTTGTGCTGTGCTCCCCAAGCTTTTCCATATGCCATGCTGCTCACCCCAGCGTGGCAACTGATAGAATAGCCGACGGGGTGCCCAATCTCCGTCCAGCTCCACTGTCCTCACCCCATGTACTGGGTGCCACGCTGGGAGTCCACCCCAGCGTGGTAACTGATCATATGGCCGACGGGGTGCCCAATCTCTCGTCAGCTCCAGCTCTGGCCCCCCGTTGCGTCCTTGTGCGTAAGCTGGGAGCCACCCAGCGTGGTAGACGTCCCACATCGTCTTTTTTTTAATCTGCAAAATAAAACAGTCCCAGGCGCTTCTCCCAGCCCCCTCCCAACCCGCACCCACCCTGCACACCTGCCTCCCCACCCCTCACCCCATGCCTCTGTGCTCAGCTGGCGCGATCTTGGTGGACTGGGACGCGTCTGCTACCTTCAAAGCCGACCACGAACGCAGGAAATGCTGGTAAGCTGTATAATGGGCTAGATAGGGGTTTTCAACTTTATTGCATATCTCAGACATTTTGGAATTTTTGCACCATTTTCAACATGGGTTTTTGGGACCCTTCTCACGAATGATGTCACTGTCATGGCGCTATCTGGCTTGAAGGGTGATTTCGCAGATCACTGCATGGGAAATCACCCGCCCGGCCTGAATAATGCCATGGCAGTGACATCGATTCATGAGATGGGGTCCCAAAATCCCATGTTGAAAATTTGGTGCAAAAATTCAAAATGACTGTTTTATGAGCTGCAGTTATGCAGTTCCTACACACACACTCGTAGTTTGCGAATTTTCAATATTTTCTAATTAGATTTTCAATATTGCCATTTTACCATACCTTCTTATGGGTAGTACAGCTGTCATTTTTCACATCTCACCCAAAACGTGTTTCCGCCCATGTAGCGCACAATGGCGCAGTCAGTGTACAAAATCAATGTACGGGACAAATTAAGAAAATCACAGTGATACTGTTCATGAGCAGAGGTCTTAAAATGGCTATGTTGAAAATTTGGTGAAAAAATTCCTAAAAATGACTGTTTTACGAGCGTGCATTGCGCAGTTCCTACGCATGCTCATAAGTTCGCGAATTTTCAATATTTTCACTCCAGATTTTCAACATTGCCATTTTACCACACCTCCTTATGAGCAGTACAGCTGTCATTTTTCACATCTTGCCCAAAATGTGTTTCCACCCACGTAGCGCACAATGCGCAGTCGATGTGCAAATCAATGTATGGGACACATTAAGAAATCTCAGTGACACTGTTCCATGAGCAGAGGTCTTAAAATGTTTATGTTGAAAATTTGGTGAAAAAATTCCTAAAATGACTGTTTTACGAAAAGTCTATAGTTCTATGCATGCTCAGTAAGTTTGCGAATTTAATATTTTCACTCCAGATTTTCAACATTGCCATTTTATTACACTTCCTTATGAACAGTACAGCTGCCATTTTCATATGTGCCCAAAATGTGTTTTCACACATGTAGCGCACAGTGGTGCTGTTGGTGCGCGAAAGCAATGTTTAGGACAGATTAAGAAAATCACAGTTACACTGTTCATGAGCAGAAGTCTTAAAATGGCTATGTTGAAAATTTGGTGACAAAAGTCCATAAAATGACTGTGTTACGAGTGAGCATTGTGCAGTTTCCACACACCCTCGTAAGTTCATCACTTTGTAATATTTACAGTCCAGATTTTCACCAGTGGCATTTTTCCACACTTCCTTATGAACAGTACAGCTGTCATTTTTCACAACATGGCTAAAGTGTGTTTTCACACTTTCAGTGCAGAGATGCGTGGTCGCTGTGAGAAATCATTGTTTGGCACAGATAAAGAAAATCACAGTGACACTGTTCATGATCGGAGGCACCAAAATGCCTGAGTTGACAATCTGCTGTAAAAAATCCCCAACCTAATTATATTATGGGTGTGCGTTGCACAGTTTCTATGTACGCTCGTGACTTCACCATTTTTTAAATATTTTTACTGCAGATTTGCAACATTGCCATTTTTTACACCTCCCATGAACAGTACAGCTGTCATTTTTACATCCTGTTGAATGTTTTTGCACCTGTGGTGCTAAATGCCCGTAATCGCTGTGCTAAGCAGCTTTCAGCTAACAAACTGATATTCCCCTGTTCATGAGATTGGGTCACAAAAAAAAATGTTGAAAATTTGGAGTGAAAATACCAACTAATGCCTGAGGTATTAGGGTTTCCAACCATAACGCCCAACCCTGTAGAGAATGACAGGCCTCAGGGGTGTGACTTAGGATTCTTGCCTGTAATGCTCCATACCATTCCACCTGCAGCCAGTGAGGCATCCGGTATGCCTTGGACTCTTTGGCCCCAAAGTTCACCCATTCTCTATATAGCACCCATCTCACCATTTCCTAATGAAATGGGAGTGCGCCTTAAGGCAGATACCAAAAGGAACACCATGCGCGGCATCAGTGTCTGCAGGGTGGGGGTGAAATGGCGCGGCCGTTATGCCTGATGACCCAAACGCACACCCCAATGCCTGTCATCGGTGGTGGTGGGGTTGGCTTCAGTTCAGTACTTCACTGCCATTCCTATTACGCAGCTCTGTAACTTCTACACTACCACTGCCAAAGCCAGCAAGCAAACATTCGGCATTGACAAATGCTTGTTTAAAATCCTGCAGTTCTGTTTACTTTCTTCTGGGTTCCACATAGGCTGTTGCTCTCTGGCTCAGGAACTACAATCCATTTAGCCTGTGTGACTCAAATTCCTCAAGGTCCTAGTGCCAGCCTGATAAGAAACTGACAGCAGAATATGCTTGAAAAAGGTGATCAAATCCTGTGTTTTTAAAAACTGTAGAGAACTATTTCCTCAGTGCCCCAGCAGGAGGGGGAGGAGAGGGGGTTGTCAGGTCTGCAGATGGAAGGGCCAGGGGAAAGCCAATGCTGAGAAAATGACCGTAGCACTGCGGAGGGACACATTATAGTGTTCCTATCCATCTTCCTCTTCTACTTCATAGCAATAAGACAGCATGGCTATGCATGCTGCCTTAAAAAAGGGGAGTCTCCATCCTTATCCATAAAAATCTACGCTGGACCTTATGCAAGTCTCACCATGACTTAGAAGGTAGATGGGTCCTGGCTCAGATCAACAGGCACAAGGCCCCTTTACCATACTCAACATCTATGCCCCAAACACAGACTCCCCTATTTTCTTCCATACCCTGGCAGATCGCTTAACTAATTTGGCAGACGCACATGCCCCTATCCTAGTTGGAGGTGATTTCAACCTGGCTCTCAACCCCCTGATAGGCAGAAGCTAGGGTAACCGTTAACCACATTCCCAAGTACTTCAGGCAGTACTGATATGGCTAAAAGATCAAGCCCTTACAGATATCTGGAGACAGTGCCACCCAAGAGAAAAAGACTTTACCTACCAACCCCCCACCTACGGTTCATTTAGTCAAATAGATATGTGGTTCACATCCCCTAATATGATCCCATTAGTAACAGCAGTCATTGTCAAACCAATCATTATCTCAGATCATGCACCCATTCAATTAGATTTTCTGCTAGGCAGCTCTCCACAAAAATCTTCTAACTAGAGGCTAGACCCAGCCTTGCTCTTAGACCCCCAGTTTCAACCTTGGCTTCAACAAGCTACTATAGACTATTTCGCAGATAATGACGATGGGGCCACATGTACTACCATTTTGTGGGAGGCTATTTAAGCCACCCTCAGAGGAAAACTAATTGTATATAAAACACATAGGAGAAACAAAGAAAAAAGCAACTAGTCAAGCTGGAAGGCCAGTTGAAAGTCAAGGAAACAGCCCTGAAAAACACTCCCCCTAATAAAACTAAGAACGCTCCCCATTACTAGGAAATAATATCCATCAGACAAGAAATAAATGTAATTACCACACACAAAGCAGAATTATCCCTACTGAGACTGAAGCATACATACTGGGAAAGTGGGGAGAAAAATGGTAAACTCTTAGCGTATAGGCTTAAAAAGCAACAATACGAATGACATATAGCATCTATGGTGTCTCAGTCAGGCACAAATACTACCAACCATCTGGAAATAAATACTATTAGATCCCAGTTTTACCAGACACTATTTGCTTCAACTACCTCCCCATCCCATCAACAGCTAACTTCCTTCTTAAGTTTCCTAACCCTGCCCAAGATATCCCCTGATCAGTGTTCAGCTTTAGAATCACCCATCTCGATCCAAGAAATTGAGGTGGCAATTAAAGGTCTAAAACCAGAAACGCACCTGGCAGCCATGGTCTCCGTATTGACTTGTATCAATTAAAAACCCTTCAAGTCAGCCAGATTTAAGAGCACTTGTTTAATGAGCTCCCTCCCTCCCTCTAGAACATTCCCACCATCTATGTTCACAGCTACAATTACAGTCCTACTGAAACCGGGTAAGGACCCCTTATATCCAGCCAGTTATAGACCTATCTCCCATATCATAGCGGACTGGAAAATCTATGCCAAAATACTAGCTACCAGATTAGAATCCCTTCTCCCTTCACTGATTCACCCTTCCCAAGCTGGATTTGTACAGGGCAGACTGAGTGCTAACCATATTAGGACACTCCTGAACCTTATGAGTATACCCTCTTCCTACTCAACCCCAGCAGCTGCTATAACAATTGACTTGAAAAGGCCTTTGACATAGTCAAATGGGCCTATTTATATGCAGTCCTCACCCATCTCGGCATTGGGTCTAAATTTCTTTCTGCACTGCAGGCCATGTACTCTGCTCCTAAAGCTCAGGTACTTACCAGTTCAAACTTATCCCCCCCTTTCTCTCTTACCAGAGGCACGAGACAAGGGTGTCTACTTTCTTCCCTTTTTTTGTTCTAGCAATTGAACCTCTTGCAGCTGCTATTCGCCAGAACCCATGCATCAAAGGCATTGCAGCTGGAGATCAAGATCTATAAAACACTGCTCTATGCTGATGATCTCTTAGTGCTTCTAGATCAGGCCAAAAAGTCAATCACCCTACTTTTGAACACCTTATCCCTCTTCTCAACTCTATCAGGGCTTAAGTTGAATCGCTCTAAGTCTGAAATACTTCCCCTTAATAAATCAGCAACCCCACAGCTCTTCTATCCCTTTTTGGTGGGCTCCCTTGTCCATCATCTATCTAGGCATAAAAATAACCCCTAGGATGCATACGTTCTGTGGCTTAAACTTTAACTCCTTACTCCTCAAATTCAGACAGGAACTGGATCAGATAGAAACCCTCCAACTCTCCATGGTGGGGAAAGTCAAGGCTATAAAATGATTACTACCCCAAAGTTTTCCATCTCTTATCACATACCTCTTCCCATACCCAACAAATGGTTTGACAGCACTAATAAATTATATTTATTTATTTATTGAATTTTGATAACCAGGTTTTCGCCCACTGGCCCTGAAGGTCCCTTTTTTCAGGGGTGACCCGGAGAAACAGAGCATTACAGTCAGTACAATCAGGTGATCCAAAAGCAGTACAATACTTAGAATTCATGAGAAGTAGACAAGATTTATGTGGATAACAGTAGCAAGCAGTTGTTCAAATTGTAGACCATAAGTGCAACACTTGAAAGAGTTAAGGCATGGATTAAAGTATGTAACTTTCTGTGGGAAAGCTACAAACCTCAATATAGCAGGAGTAAACTTAGAACTAGTTGGAGAAGTGGGGGTGGACTCTTCCCTGCTTTAAAGGATATTATTTGGCATTTAGAAATGCACAAACCATACAATCCATTCCTACATCAGGCCTACTGCCACCGTTATGGACACAAATTGAAACTGCTATGTGCAGGCAAAATAACCTAGCAACATATCTTTTGCAAATATAAAACTTCCCTCCCATGCCCTCCCCTTAAAGCTGCACATATTGCATGGCAGCAGACTAGTAGATGGCTACATAAAGACCTATGTCATATTCCTCAACCCTATTTGGCATAATAGGTTTATTAGAATTGATGAAAATTGTATACTGGCAAGAATGGGAGATGAAGGGCATCCATACAATATCTGACCTGCTTATTCCCAATACTTCCACATTAGACTTCTTTCAAGGACCGCAAACCAGATACAAAATTGCACAATCAGATTTCTGGAAATTTCTACAAATTTGTAACTCCCTTGGATATGCCCTCCTGACAGTGACACCATTACAGCGAACGACGTTGATGCCGACAACATCGACAGTTGCTGTAATGGTGCGCCTGAGACCCCAGCACTCTGTCTCCCAGTCCTGCACCCCTTCCCTGAATCAACTCCAATTCAGAGTTGATTATATTTAGTATGGGGAATGTGGGGAGGGGGCAAAGCCCCCTGATAGAAAGATGGACTGGGTTTTCTTATGGATTTACGTCAACTGCAACTTGCAGTCGGCATAAATTCATCGCTGTGATGCCGGTTGAAGAAACTGTTGTCAAACTGGCATTGTAGAGCTGCCTCTTGCTAAACACCTCCAAACAATGAAGTACCAGCCTCTGACTACCACACGACCCCCTGTAACCAAGTGGAAGAAAACTACACGTGGCAGAACTGGTCTCATATACTCCCACATAAGAGAGAACATTCCAGACCAAACAGGGCTGGCCAGGCACTACTTGCCAACTGTTTTACAAGCACCCATCTCAGAGGTGCAATGGAGCAGATGTTGGTGCACTGCTCATGCATCAATCAAAAACTCCAAGAGTCACCTTTTTCAAAATAAGACACTCCACTGTTGGTATCGTACACCTGAATTACTGCACAAAGACAAACTTGTAACATCACTGCTGGTGGTGTACACAACCCCATGGGGACTTATTTCACACCCTATGGAGTTGTCCGCTCATCCAAACATTTTGGACAGAGGTCATACAGATTCTCTCTACTGTCTTACAGCAGCCTATCAACCCTTCTCCTGAGCTGTTCCTTATAGGCCTGGAAACTGTCCAGATGCCACTGCTCAAAAGACAGAATTTTTAATACAAGCAAGCATTATAGTGAAGTGACTGCTGCTGCAAAAATGGCATACCTCCATAATACGTACAATTAATAAATTCCCAAGTAACTTATCCCAGCTAGCCACCTATGATCACTTATCGTGTATCTCGCACAACACTCTCCAATCTCACCTAATGACTTGGGAACCCTGGAACCAATATCTGCACACTATCTCTAATCATACAGGTCTAGGACCATCACCCTCCCAAGACAGGGCATAGGCTAGACACACTTGCTGACCAACTTAGTACCACTTACTCTCGTTCCTCTGGCCTCCAAATGGTGCTCTTGAAACTCTGATATACCTGCAAAGCACACATAATTGTTAATGCGGCTTACTACATATGTTAATCTACTTGTTATCTTATAATTGTATATACTGTAGTTAGTTTTTCCATGTTTTTTTTTTCATCAACCTGGGTGTATAATGCATGCATTCCATACTGAAGTATATCACCATTAGACCTAGCTTATTACTTGAATGATCAGCTCATAGTGCAGAGGACTAGTCTTGTCTTGTATCATAAACTCATGGTTCAGTTTAACTCAGCATAAGATATAAGCAATGCCTACTTTTGTGTAATGACCCGTATCACTACAAGATATTTTTGTTTCTTTTTTTGCATATAGTTGTCATAGAATATTTCTCCTGTGAATATATTAAATGTACTATGCATGCCTATGTATGTATCAAACCAAGGACCACAGTATGTATTAATTGTAATATGTTTGAAAATTCAATAAAATATTTAATTTAAAAAGAAAATAGACATTACCATCATTTTGGTCCATAAACTGTGCTTTTGAAATATAAAAATTGGTTATATAAATGTGTATACTATACATAATACTGAGATAAATACTGAGGTACAGTATATAGGAGCTGAGAGGGCAGCTGCCCATGAATAGCTACATCTAAGTATTGTAGTGCCCATGTAATTTGCCAGCTAAAATACATATGTCCAGTTTCAGTCTACGCTCAGCAATAATTATTTCTATTGGCATTGAGTTCCATGAGTTCACTATGCAATGTGTGTAATAGTATTTTCTTTTTAGGAGTCTGAAACAATGTGTTGCAATCTGCAGTGGGTGACCTTTAATATTGGATGCTGTGGATTTATATTTAAGGTTTAGTTTGCACATTAGGTAAGGGTCATGCACTATATTATGCATGAGAAGAAGAAGAAGAAGAGGAGGAAGAGGAAGAGGAAGAGGAAGAAGAAGAAGAATCAGCATTTATATAGTGCTTTTCATACACAATGTATCGCCAAAGTACTTTACAAGTAACTTTAGAAAAAGGTCACTTCTTAGATGCCCATCTGTTAAAGGCACTAAATTATGAGACTGCATGCTACTAATATAGCTTTCATCCTTAAGAGAAGAAATACAGTTGGTAACCATTCTTTGATTCTTTTCTGTTTTGTTAATATGACTTTTTTGGATAGGGCACTAAAACTGACTGTTGAAGTCAATACCTGGTCAAACATAGGATCTGTAGAGAGGGAAATGAACTGTCACGTGATGTTATATTATGCTTGCTGAACCATAGTACTAAATTAGCTGTTACCTTCCATAGCATGTACTCTTCCTTAAGAGATTCACAGATTCATAGATATTTGTCATCAGAAAAGGACCATCCTGGCCCATCTAGTCTGCCCATTCCCCCCTCATTACTTGCCGCCCCCACTCCGAGATCCCCTCTTCCACTGCCTCTTGACTTCACATAATTTATATGGTCATTAATTTGCTTCTGCTGATATTTAACATTCATATGTTCACATTAGTAGCAAATAAAATGTTGTTCTATATTAATCATGGGATCTGCAATCTTACAATATCGAATGAAATAATCATCAATGATCTTCTCTTGATCATTTATGGACAATCAAAAACCATCATGCCGATTTAAGCTTACAAAAAAACCCCATCAATAATCATCAGATAGTGATTTAAAAGTGACATGTTTGATGATTAAATCAAGATCTGGATAACAATTTTATATCATGATCTCCCTTGATGATCATATGGTGACATTTGATGATTAACAAGGATCAGTCATGATCGACCTTGAAAAAACATAGATGATGATTTACCAATTTGCCTCAACACTTAAAGAGCCCCTCACACAAGTTTCAGGTTGGTCACAGTTTGCACTTTGTGTACAAAACAGAAGATTGTGTATGAGCACTATATACAACAAGGCTATTTTCTGTTGAAGTGGTTTCCAAGGTGACAAGTGACCTAGAGAGCACAACTCGAGATGTCTCATTACCAAGGAAACCACAAGATCAGAAAATAGCCTTGTCTGCGTATGAGTTGCTCATACACAATCTTTTATAATGTATGGCCACTCATTACTGAGAAATAATGTCCCCAAATAACTTTTAAGAGCCTTATTGTGGTGTGTTGACTCTGGTGCCGGCAACTTCCATGTCATCTCTCACTGCTGCGGCCCCTTCATCGCACACGAGAGACCACATTCAATGTTGTCATGCTGCACTAGTGACATACTCAGTGCAGCATAACAACATCAAGATGTAGTCAGGACAGCACAACAACACTGTTCCAGGCATGGATTTCCATGTGGAACAGTGTTCTACCATAGACTATAACATTTTTTTACTCACGGTCTAATATAGTGCAGCTAGTGCAGTGAACAGTGTCAGGTGGAGTTTGATGACTTACAACCTGATAGCTGCTATAACCAGAAGTCTCAGAATCCCCTGCAACTGACACCAGAGCAGGGCTGCAGCAATGGGAGAGATTTTATAACCGTATATCAGATGTTTGCCAGACTAGTGTGACTGTACTTAGCCTTGGGAGGATATCGGGACCAGCACACAAAAGATCAGAAATTATTAAACCTTTAACATGCACTGCTGACTATTGAATTTCCCTTTTCTGCAGCCCTGATCGTATGTCATCTCCAGGGGATTCTGGGAATTCTGGTTACAGCAAATGTCAGCTTGGAAGTCAGCAGACTCTGCCTGATACAGTCTATGATACTGCAGTAAACAGTATGTAAAATATTTTTGCTGATTATGTGTTTGTTTGCTTTACTCTGCATTTTCTTATATATGAGATTTTGTCATCCTTTGTACCTGCATGCCATGTCTGGAAATGAGCCTTGGCTCTAGGCACCATCCCAGTCACCAACTAAAAAAAAAACCTTTTCCCCCCTCTAACTCCTATCCCAACTAACCTAGCAGTAATTATGTAAACAGTTCACTTACTTTATTGTTTGCTTAGCAGCTTTTGTGATACTCCATGTATGCCTATCTGTGACACTTTATTCACCAGTGGAATTGTATGTTAAAGGGGCACAGTCATCACTAAGAACCCCACACCTAAGTGTGGTGCTGATCCCAATTTGCACTAAGTGTGCAAAAAATACAGAATACACAAGAGAAAATAAAAATGCTACATAGCCTGACCTGAGGGAGTGGTTACTCTAAGCGTGGTACAGCATGATAGAAACCTGTCTAGAAAACTAGTGACAGGTGCAGCAGGAAGTGAAGTGAGATTAAAAGAAACTGACAGAATTTGGTTGTGTCAATGTTACTGAAGATGAAACAAAAGGACAGCAGGTTATTATGACTGAGAATGTACATTATGGGCCCTATACAGAGAGATGTAGAATCAACATACAAAATAGACATGAAAACCATGCTCCCATGCATGGTGCATAAACAATGATATATATACCCGGCATTCATAAAGTGGCCTGCAGTACACAGAGTATGTAGGATGTCCCACATAGACACATGGAGGATGGTGTGGAACACACATTGAATGGTGTAAAACTACTTGGCCACATGCTTTGACCCCACTATATAAGGTTAAACACACCAGGATAGCCCCACACCCCCACAGTGTGTTTCATGCATAATAAATATGGACATGCCGTAGAGGAGCACAGGAAACAGACTGGTGAGTGAGGAGACAGGCACACAGGGCCTGCTGCAGGAGGGTGCAGAACCCATGGTCCTTGGGTGGCCCAGGGTATGTGGCTGTGGATGGATTCATGGTACCGGCAGATCCCAATTGTAAAACTCAGTACACAGCAGGTTGCCATAATGGTCATGGACAAATGTGAACACTGTTCAGCTCCATATGGGTGCAAGTTCCAGATGGCTCAAGCTGAGATGAAGGCACGGGTATAGCTGGACATCTGGTCAGCTGTCAATGCAGCTGAGCCAGAGGCATACACAGTGGCTGCTATCAAGCATGAGTGGCATGAACCCTGTACAGCCATGAAAATGAAAATGGCATGTGCCAAGTAATCGATGGACACCACATTTGGAGGCCCCGTGCATCTTCTTCCATCTCCAGTCTCACACCAATTGAAGGGGCAGTGGTGGACAAACTATCCCATGCAGCATTACATGGTGGGATGGAAGGCAAGAACACCCTGACAGATATGTACTGGGGCATGTGTACACTATGCAGTACCCACAGTGCACAGTAAAGCATACTGTCCCTCACAGAACCAGTGCTTAATTGTAAATAGTAAGTGTAATCTCATTACTTTTTTATGTAACTAGTAATAGTAATAGATTACTTTAAAGAAAGTAATAAGCAACTGTAACAATATTACTTTTCCCTAAAAGTAGCTATTTACTGTAATATAAATTTTTAGTTACTTTTAAATGTCTTTCTGTGGCTGTATTCACGCATACTTGAACAGCACCAGGTAGAAATGTGACAAATCCAGGGCTTAGATTCATCTGACCTTCCAACATTGCACCCACAGAATTTATTTTGTTAAGTAAAACTCACATTTATACTTACAAAGTACACATAATGAAAAGCAACATGAAGTAACATAAAAAGTAACAGACATTACTATTACAGTTACTTAATTTTTATATAGAATTAATATGTAACTGTAACTTATTGTAAAAATGTAAGAGTAACTTGTAACCATAACTTATTATGTTTTAAAAGTAGCTTACCCAACATTACCAAGGAGATTGTAGGTGGACCTGGAGATGTCCTGGTGGGCTTTTCTATGCCTGGTGTAGCCAGTACTACTCCACACTAGCACCTAACACATAAGTAGTGACCCCATACACCGCACATGCAGATGGTGCAGCAGCCCTCAGTGATGTAATGCGCCATGACTCATGCCATGTTTGTTGTTATCCACAGGCTGCCCACTTGGGAGGATGGACCAAGAGGATGGAGATGCTGACTAGGAAGAGGCCATGCTTGTGAGGCATGCTAGACCATCTGGCCACTCATCAGCAGCACTAGCCACCATGTGCAATCAACAGGACACCATCAGCACCACACCATTCAGGCAGTCATATGCCACATAAGACCAGGGATCTGGGACACATTGCCCTGTCCACATCCACCACAGGCACCACACTGGCCACTTTGGGACAAGAAACAAGTGCATTCCTCAGGTTGGCTAAAAAACAAAGTTCAGTGATGCAAGGGTTGGTCAGAAATTGCACTTTTATTGCTACTCTGATATGTAAGTTTATCACGGCAGAGTAGTTCCGAGCAGAATGCTGATATTGCACTTTCTAGTTTATAGGTGAGCAAGTGTGCAAAGTACCATCACTATGGTCCAGTGCCCTGCACTCTGTCAGAACTGATCTTCATAGGGGGCCACAGCTGCACCCTTGGCATAGGGCGGATACATAAGGGCTGTGCATACAGACCACGCTCAATGTGCGCAGAACATACTACCATGGTGATTGCACTGAGCTGATAATGCTACAGCCCACACAAACCACAGGGATAACAGGGGAGATAAGAGCCTGTCCAGCAGGGACACACAGGGCAGGGTCCAAAGAAGCAAACAGTACTGCACTCAGAAACACAACTGGGAGCCAGACATCAATGCAAAATAAATCAAACATTTTTAAATGCCTTGACTTGTGGTAAAAAATAAAGGCTGGCTGGAGGAGGATAGCTATAACCCTGACACTTCAACCCAAACTGGCCTTCGTCAGGGGGCATGACAGCTCCTGGTACCTCTTAGTATAAGTACATTAGAATTTACAGGCACAGTGTCACACATCTGTAGTATTTTAGATTTTGCAAAATAGTATCATGTTATCTAAGCATTGTTAAAATCTTGGGGTAGCTTTTTGTTTTTTCAGATTGTGCATAGAAACAAACAGAAAGATCTCTGTTGTTGTTTTTTTTTTTTCCATTCAATAGGAGACCACTGCCCCGTTCTTGGAGCGGTATGTCATGCTATAATTTTTCCTGAGTCCGAGTAACAACCAAATCATGACAGTAGAGCACAATATTATTGATTGGAATGCTTGCTGGGTCTCTTTCCACTGCTAGAATGGATTTAAAATATAGAAGATGCTACTGAAGTGGTGGACCAATTGCAGATTTGCACTATAATGTTAAAGGGACATTGTCAACCCCCTTAGACCTCAAAGGGTCCCTAGTTTAACAAGCATTTGTCAATGACGAATGTTTGCTTGCTGGTATTAGCATTGGAAATGCAGGAGTTAGACAGATGTAGAATAGGAATGGCAGTGAAGTATTGAACTTCACACCAACCCAATCTCCACTCTGCAGAGACAGACAGGCATTGGGGTATGCATTTGGGTCGTTGCCTATAACATTCGTGCTATTTTATCTCACCCTATCCTGCAGACACTGACAAGTGCTGAGGTGTGCCTTGGGGTGTTCGGCTTTATAGTCACCCCATTCCATAAGGACATACGCTAAAATGGGTGCAGTGTAGGAGAATGGTGTGAATTCTGGGGCCAAAGAGTCCAAGGCACACCTCAATGCCTATCACTGGCTGCAGGGTGGGGTGGGGGGTGGAATGGCATAAGCATTACAGCCAGCATTCCAAAGGCACACCCCTGATGCCTGTCAGTCTGTACAGGGTGGGACGTTATGGTTAGAAACCCTAACGCCACGGGTATTTGTTGGTATTTGCACTACAAATTTTCAACATGTTCTTTTTGTGACCCCCACCTCATGTGAAAGCATGTGGGACCTCTTCTCATGAACAGTGGCACTGTGATTTTGTTAGTGTCCCAGACTTTGAGTTCCCACAGCGACCATGCTATTGTGCGCCAGATGTACGAAAACACAGATTGGGCAGGATGTGAAGAATGACAGCTGTACCATTCATAGGGAGGTGTGAAGAGATGGCAATGTTGAAAATCTGTAGTGAAAATATTAAAAATGCTCAAAGTTCTGAGCATACGTGGAAACTGTGCAACGCATGTGCATAACACAGTTATTTAGTGGAATTATTTCACCAAATTTTCAACATAGGCATTTTGTGACCTCTGTTCATGAACACTGTCACTATGCTTTTCTTACTCTGTCCCGAACATTGATTTCCCACAGCGACCGCGCTATTCTGCGCCAGATGTGTAAACTCATATTTCAGGCAGGATATAAAAAAATGACAGCTGTACTGTTCATAAGGAGGCGTGAAAAAATGCCAATGTTGAAAATCTGTAGTGAAAATACTACAAATTTGCCGAGTTACGAGGGTGTGTGGAAACTGCACAACGCACGCTCGTAACACAATCATTTTATGGATGTTTGTCACCAAATTTTCAACATAGGAATTTTAGGACCTCTGCTCATGAACAGAGTCACTGTGGTTTTCTTAATCTGTCGCAAACACTCATTTCCCACAGTGACTGTGCTATTCTGCTCCGGAAGTATGAAAACACATTTTGGCCATGATGTGAAAAATGACAGCTGTACTGTTCATAAGAAGGTGTGACAAAATGCCAATGTTAAAAATCTGGAGTGAAAATATTACAAGTTAAGAAGTTAAGAAGGTGTGTGGAAACTTCGCAACACACGCTCATAACACAGTCATTTTATAGAAACATAGAAGTTGACGGCAGATAAGGACCACAAGGCCCATCCAGTCTGCCCATTTCTTTCTACCTTATAAATGTGCCATCGGCCTTTGCTCTGTCAGTGACCTATCTATTCATAGTCATTTGTATTGCTCCTTTATGCCTATCCCATGCCTGTTTGAAGCCCTGCACTGTATTCATAGCCACTCACTTCTTGTGGTAAGCCATTCCATGCATCTACCACCTTTCTGTGAAAAGAATTTCCTCACATTCCCCTTAATCGGCCTCCCTCTAATCTCATGCTGTGTCCTCTTGTCCTGCTATTTTCTTATATTTAAACATGTTAGACTCTTTCACCTTGTTTATGCCCTTAAGGTGTTTAAATGTCTCATCATATCACCTCTCTCCCTCCTTTGCTCAAGGGTATACATATTGAGCTCCGTTAATCTGTCCTCATATGTCTTCTGATGCAGTCCCTGCACCATTTTGGTTGCCCTTCTCTGGACTGCCTCAATTTGGTTAATGTCCTTGTGAAGGTGTGGCCTCCAATACTGCACGCAGTACTCCAGATGGGGCTCAACCAATGTCTTGTACAGAGGATTATTACCTCCTCTTATGACTTGTGATACCCTACTAATACATCCTAACACCCCTTAGCCTTACCTACTGCTTTAGAGGTCTGCTTGGATGATTTTAGGTCATCAGTGATGATGATGCCCAAGTCTCTTTCTTCCTTTGTGACTGCTAGCAACTCCCTCCCAGCCTATAAGTGGCTTCAGGTTTCTCTTCCCTATGTGCATGATTTTGCACTTCTTTGCATTAAATCCCAGTTGCCACTCTTCTGACCATTCTGCTAGTTTATCCAGATCTCTTCTCATTCTGCCCACCCCATCTGGATCATCTACTCTGTTGCAGATCTTGGTGTCATCTGCAAACAGACAAGCCTTACCCTCTAGTCCATCTGCGGGGTCACTAATGAAGATGTTGAATAGGACTGGCCCCAGGACTGATCCCTGAGTTCCCACTTGTGACTTGCATCTCTTCTGACTGTATACCATTTACCACCACTCTCTGTTTTCTGCCAGTCAACAGTTTGCCACCCAGTTGACCAACTTCTGACCCACCCGAGCCTACCTAGCTTATTTATCAATCTCTATGTGGAACAGTGTCAAAGCTTTGCTGAAGTCGAGGTGGCGACATCAACTGCTCCCCTTGGTCCACCACTCTGGTTACCCAGTCAAAGAAATCTATGAGATTAGTTTGACAGGACCTTCCTTTGTAAACCCATGCTGTCTTGGATCCTGTGCCCTATGGATTCCAGGTGTTGCACTATCCTTTCCTTAAGGAGTGCCTCCATAATCTTGCCCACTACTGAGGTAAGACTGACTGTCTGTAGTTCCCCGCCTCCTCCCTGCTACCACTCCTTGTGGGTGGGATCACATGAGCCCTTCTCCAGTCTTCTGGGACCTCTCCTGTGCTCAGAGACTCACTAAACAATTCTGCTAAAGGCTCTGCTAGTTCCTCCTTTAGCTCCTTAAAAGTACCCTGGGATGTATGCCATCAGGTCCCATTGCCTTATCCACCCCTAGGCTTGGCAAGCTCTTGTAGGACCCTTTCTTTGTGAAGGGAGTAGTGCTCACCTCCCTCCCGCTGTGTCCATGATGTTGAGCTGTGGGCCCTGCCCTACCTTCTCTTCAGTAAATACTGAGCAAGTATCTATTTAGGATAGATGCCTTTACAGGGTCCTCCTCCTCACATGCTCCCTTTTCTCCATTAAGCTTAGCAATCCCCTCTGGACTTTCTCCTTTCACTAATGTATCTATAGAAAGTCTTGTCACCTTCTTTACTGTCCGTGCTAGTGTTTCCTCAGTTTGGGACTTTGCCTGCCTTACTGCCTTACCTGCTTCCCTTAGGGCAGTTTGGTATGCCTCCCTATCTTCATCCGCTGTGTTCCCTTATATTTTCTGAAGGCTAGCCTTTGGCTCTGACCCCTTTTCTGCTACTGTATTTGAGAACCAAAGTGGTTTCCTTCTTCTTTTACACTTCTTTTCTGTCTAACACAATGGGATGTTGCTTCAAGTATTGTATCCTTATGCTTGCCCACTTTGCCTGTACCTCCTCACCTGTGTTTCTTTTGCCAGGGCTAGCTTAACTCTGTTGGCCATCTTATCAAAGTCAGCTCCTCTGAAGTCCCATATTTTGCCTTGGAATGGGATGATTTAGATGTAGTAGCCAAATTGAACCATACCATGTGATGGTCACTGGCCCCAGGTGACCTTCTACCTGGAGATCTGTGATCCTTCTTGTTAGTCAGTACTAGATCTAGGATAGCCCTGTCTCTTGTGGGTTGCTGTACCAGTTGTTTGAGGCCCTCCCTGCAGGGAATCCACTATGTGTCTAGTTCTGGCCGATGTTCCTGCTGGTATTGACCAATCTGTATCTGCATGTTGAAGTCTCCCATTATCAGAACCTCCCTTTAGCTGTCATGTTTTGTATATCTTCTAACAGTAATGTGTCTATGTCCTCCCTCTGGTCTGGGGGCCTGTAGACAACCCCAGTTCTTATGGCTGTCCCATTTCCTGTTTCCAGGGTGACCCACAGTTCTTCTGGCTCATTATGTGTATTCTGAATTTCTGTAGCTTTGATATTTTCATTAACATACAGGGCCACTCCTCCCCTTTTGCACCTCGGTCTCTTCTGAACAATACATAGCCAGGTACTGGTCTCCTTGGTTGTAGTTACTGGTAAACCACGTCTCACTAATTGCTACTATGTCCAGTTTAGCCTCTGACATTATTGCCTGCAGGTCTGGGATCTTATTTCCAGGCTGTGAGCATTTGTGTACATGATTTTCCATTGGCCAGATTTTGGTGTGTTAGTTGTTGGGTGAAGTTTGCATTACTCCTGTGCATCGTATGGGGAGACAAACCTTTTTCTTACCTGGTGATGTAAAATGAACGGCAAACACGCTGAATTCCTGTTTGACCACTAGCTGAGGGGAGGGTGTTCTTTCCATTCGACGTATGGGGTGCTGCACCTCTCCCCATTTGCTAGTTTAAATATTCTGCAAAGACGCCAAACTTCTGCCCCAATGCACTGACTCCTCCTTAGTCAGATGCAGTCCATCAAATTTAAAGAACTTTCGCTCCCAGAACTGTTGCCAGTTCCCTACAAATCTGTGTCCTTTTTCTGGCACCAGTCCTTGAGCCACGTGTTTAGCTCCCTATCTCCCTTCTCTGACCTTCCTTCATCTGCTCCCTTCTCCCATGGACTCTTTGTCACCAAATTTTCAACATAGGCATTTTAGGACCTCTGCTCATGAACAGTGTCACTGTGATTTTCTTAATCTGTACTGAACACTAATTTCCCACAACAACCATGCTATTCTGCACTAGAAGTGCGAAAACACATTTTGGCCAGGATGTGAAAAATGACAGCTGTACTGTTTATAAGAAGGTATGGAAAACTGCCAAGGTTGAAAATCTGGAGTGAAAATATTACAAATTTGTGAAGTTATGAGTGTGCGTGGTAACTGTGCAACACATGCTTGCACAGAGGCAGTATAGCGCAGTGGTTTAAGGCTCTGAGCTGCAAATCTGGAGACCTGGGTTTGAGTCCCACAGCCCTCACTTGCATACTGTGTAACCCTAAGCAAATCACTTAACTTCCCTGTGCTCCCAGGTTGCACCAGTAAACATGCTTTCAGCTTAGTGTGTCTCACCTGGTTAAACAATGGAGGGAGGGAACAGTAATTTTTTGGATTTTTTTCACCAGGTTTGCAACATAGCCTTTTTGAGAGCCCACCTCGTGAACAGTAGCATTGTCATTTCGTTAATCGGTCCCGAAAGGTGATTCCACACAGTGACTGTGAAACCACCTTTTGGGACCAAATAACACCATGACAGTGATTGAATTCATGAGGAGGGTTCCCAGTAACACCATGTTGAAAATTTGGTGCCAAAAGTCAAAAAAGTGGCTGAGATATCCACAGAAGTTGAAAAAAAAACCCTATTTATGCCATTATACAGCTTACCGGCATTTCTTCAGTTTGTGAGTCGGCTTTGAAGAGTACAGGCGATGTTTCTTAGTCCACCGAAGATCATCACGCTGGGCTCAGAGTGTAAGTATGGAATTGGGGGGTGAGGAGGCAGGGTGCACAGAAGGTGGGTGCGGATTGGGGAGGGGCACTGAGACACCGTGAGGAACCATTTTCTTGGTTTCAGGAGAACAAAACAAAAAGACATCACTGGAAGGTTTTTGTTTTTCAGGCTTGCTTTGGTCACACTGGGGTGGCCACTGGATTGAAGGAGGGGAATAAAGCCCGATGGGGACTGGGGCCCCTGTATGGCACAGAAAGACTGTTTGGGAGGGGCATGATGCTGAGGAGGATTGGCACCCTCAGCACACCACAAATGGGGAGGGGTTCGCCATTGGCAAATTAACTGGGTCATCGGCATGCCAACTGGGGATTGGGCACCGTCATGCGCTTTCATGGGGCTCTGAGCTAGAAGGTGATAGCCACTGCCATGTTTATGAAACTGTTACACCAGGCAATGTACCCTGCAATGACAGGTCCTTCCTCATTGCAGCAGAATGGTTAATGCAATGGCAGAGATGGCCCTGATTGTGAAGTAGCCATTATTTCAAGTTGGTGGCACTTTTGCAGAACCAGTGTCATCAGGACAGTGGGCCTGCATTGTTTGAACACTGCCAAACCCACAAATGTAGTGCCGGCATTGGCCGCCATAGTGCTGCACCTCCACAACCCTCTTCTCTCCTAAGCTGCCACATAATGTTTCTTGTGCATGCGTGCAAGCACACATATAAAACACATTTTATGATTGTTCACATTCTGTAGAGATTGCTGATGTAGCTGGTAGTTTGATTCTAATTTCTTTTTTCTTTTAAAAATTGAAAAACTGACTGCTCACCATACTGGTGTTACCACACAAAAACAGGTTTGTTTACATTCCTTGATCAACTCTTACTGCATCTTTCCTGGGCTTGGGAACAACCCCAATGCAGTATGACCACTCATTAAGCAGTGGGAACAGAGGAGAGTACTGTATCATGAGTGACTGCACTGTTTGGGGGTGTTTCTAATGTTCAGAAAGTACACAATAATAGTAGTACAAGGATTTGAAGCAAAACAAACATGGGTATAACTATACATTACCATGTATTTCAGTTCTAGGAAAGGGAACATTGTTTAACCAGGAGTAGCACACTAAGCCAAAGCTTGTTCCCAGATACGACCTGGGAGCACAAAGAAGTTAAGTGACTTGCTTAGGACCACACAGTATGCCTTGGGCAGCTGTGGGATTCAAACCCAGATCTCCAGATCTGCAGCCCAGAGTCTTAACCCACTGCACTATACTGCCTCCATAAGTTCTACTGATCAAGGAGGCAGATGTAACCCCTAGGCGGTGCTATCCCTAAGGTTACTACCCCTGCTTGTATTTCTGACCACAGGTTGAGGGGCCTGGATTCGGTATTAAGGTAACAATAGTGGGGATATTGGACTGACCTGTTATAGCCCTCTGGGAAGCTGTAACCACCCACCAACCCTTCTAGTGGCTTTGTGCTTTTAACAGCAACTCATTGGTCATTTTTCAGTATGTCTTTAGAAAATTCTCCAAACTTGGTGTTTATGAACAGTCATGTAAACCCTCTTAGCTACATGACAGAACTATTGGATGCAGTGGTACAAAATAATCCATTTCTAGCTGAAAATATGGAAAATGTAAATCAGACCACTAGTGAACATTTGCTGTCAGTGGCATTTCGAGAATTAGAGAGGGTCACACACCAATGGAGATGTACATTTTGGAACAAAACTAATTTGGAGGCTTATGTGACTGTAAATAAAATTCCCAGAGGCTTAAGATTAATTAAACACCCAGCTTGTGGACAAGAAAATGTGGACTTTTTGAAAGTCTGGGAAGTCTGGGAAGAAATTTTAAATGAAGCTAGTTTTAAACTGATTAAGTTAATCATAAAATATAGTAAAGAAAGAGAAGAGGCACTGAAGGTGGAAATAAAAAACGACGAGAAAGAAGTGCTGGAATTTAGTAACCATCAAGATTTCGATATATTAAATCAAAAATTAAAAGCTTCAATTAACAAACTGGAGAATGAACTTAAGGCAGCAAAACAAGTGAAATTCATTCATGATATACAAGATTATGAATTGAATCGAGTGTATGATTGGAAGAGGAAGCCACGTGGTATTTTGCAAAATAGAAAGAGACATGTTTCGGTCAAATTTAGTAGTGTAAGTGAGTCAGATGGAGAAGAATTAAACCAATACAACCATTTCAGAGGGACGAGCAAGACACAGCACCCCTGTATGCACCATGTTGAAGTCCAAGACTACAGGAAACTGGAAGAGAAGAGCACAATGGCGACAGAGAAGGACGCGGAGGGGGAAGAGGAGGCAGAGGTTGCGGTTGGGGATGCACATCAACATATTGCAACCCATGATACTACAATAACAGATGACAACATCGAATGATGACTGTCAACTAAGTGAGACTGGAAATAGGAAGGTATTTAAACCAGTCTCAACCTTCTGCCCACCACAGAATGCTACTTTGAAAGTCTCTAAATGTCTTGTGGAGACAGACTTGGATAATTTATTTGATAATTTACCTCAGATTAAGTATAGGAATCTAACAGCACATGAGAAACTGGTTATTACCTCCTTGCAAGAAAGGACTGAAATTGTGAATAAAAGAGCTGATAAGGGGGGATGTGTGGTTGTGCTTAACAAAAATGATTATTTGTCTGAAGCAAAACGGCAGCTTGGTAATGGGGAATATTATTTGAAACTAAGTGAGGACCCCACAATGGATTATAAGTATAGTATAGATGAATATATTTGTGAAGCATTCCAGAAGGGAGAACTCAATAAAAATGAAAGAGATTTCCTAATTGTTATGTACCCCATTAGAGCTGCATTTTATCTTTTGCTGAAAATCCATAAGACTTTAGACAACCTCCGGGATGCACAGTAGTAGGCTGGGCTTCACTCACTGAAGTTCTTTCTCAGTTAGTTCATTCACATATCCATCTTTTTGTAATTGCCTTGCCATCATATTTACAGGACACTACTGATATATTGAAATTAGTGACAAATTTGGAGATTAGCAGTGGAAGCTTGCTGGTCACAATGGATGTAGAAGCCCTGTATAGTAATATTCCACACGAAAAGGCCTTAGATGTGGTAGCTTATTTTTTGAATATGATAGAGGCTGACACTGTGCCCAGCACTACCTTCCTTTTTAAATTATTAGAATTTGTCTTTAACCATGAATGGTTCTTACAAATAAAGGGGACAGTGATGGGGCAACCGTTGCCCCATCTATAGCTAATTTATACATGGGATTATGGGAGAATCGATATGTCTTAGACAGACTACAGAACCCATTCTTTGATAAAATCATAACATGGAAACGTTACATAGATTATTTATTTTTTGTGTGGGAGGGAAGCTGAAGTGAGCTGAGTGATTTTATTGGCTATTTGGAAACTACAGCTAGGAATTTAAAGTTTACATTTAATGCTTCAGAGAAAGAAATTAATTTACTGGATGTAGTGATTGGAAAGGAGCAGGAAGGTGGGATACCATTAATATTTATAGAAAACCAACTGATGGTAATAATTTACTACGCTGACAGTTGTCGTCCAAAACATGTCATTCGCAATATACCGAAGGACAATTTGTAAGAATCCAATGTAATTGTAACAATACAGTGGATTTTGATAGAGGTGCTGATAATTTAAGTAAAAGGTTAAAAGAAAGGGGTTACAATGTATCCTGTATTTCTGAAGGGTGAAGTTTTGCAAACAGCCAGGACAGAGATGTACTTTTATCCAAACGCACTGAAAATCTAAGAAAAGATGGACAAAACGATTTCATTTTGTTATTCCACATTCAGCACATGCAGATGTCATCACACGGATAATAAAAAAACATTGGCATGTTTTAAGCAGTGACCCTGGCTTGCAACAGATAGCGTCAGTCCCCCTCCCCGTTTTGCTTTTAAAATGGCACCTACAATAGGCGATAGAATTGTGCATAGCCACTTTGTTAATCAGAGTCACAGACAAACATGGTTAGAAAAAGGAAATGTTGGTTGTTTTCCATGTAAAAAATGCACTGTCTGTACTTGTATAAAACAGGGGAGAGAATTCAAGGTACAGGAAGATGGTAAAATGTACTAGATTAGACAGCTAATCACTTGTAACTCTGAAGGTATTGTTTACCTGGCATTATGCTTATGTGGGGCATATTATATGGGAAAAACAATCAGGAATATGAAAACTCGAGTTAGAGAACACGTCAGAGCTATAGAAAAAAAATGACATCACATATGCTACGGCTGCACATATTTTGAAAAGCACTAATAGGGAAGAACATAAATTTGTTTTCATGCGAATTGATAAAGTGTGCCCCAAACCACGGGGTGGTAATTTTAATGGTCTATTGCTTACCAGAGAAGCATTTTGGATTATAAACCTTAATGCAACCAAAGGTAGAGGCCTTAATGCTGGATTTGAACTTAAACCCTTTTTAAAGAGAAAATAGCCCTTATGATTATAATAGAGTGTTTATCAATAATCTGTGTGTTTGTTTTTCTGCACTTATATTCCATAGATATGTCCGTCATTTATGTTTATTGTATGGTGTTCCCAGTACTTCCTTCTTTTCCCTTCCCCCCCCTTTCCTTCCCTCTCATCCCTTCCATTCCTTCCAATTGAGTCTTGCATGATTCCATGCTTTATGTGGTGAATGTAACTAATACCATTAGTGGTTTAGATGCATCTGCATTCCCACGTTTTTGCTGCCTGTTTTGTTGCTAATTGATTGTTTTTCATCTGTTTTATATGAATGCATATTTATGATGCCATAATAATGTGAGTTAGTTCATGTGTATTTAAAGGTCACATTTTTGAGAGATTTTAGCCTTTGAGAGAGGATGTAAGAAGCATCTGAAATGTGTCAGGCGTCTCTTACCTCTGTAATGCATTTTTTTAATATATAGTTTTTTATGACCAGTGCCCTTGGTATGTTCTGGTTTGTGTGTGCTCTGCCTTTCTCTGTGAAGTTCACATGTCCTTAACAGCAGTTAGCACACAGTCAGTCAGTGACAATAATAATATGCACACGCCCTTCACACTTACCTCCAGGGTCTGGCCTTCAGCAACGTCCCTGGAACACACTGTAAAAACAAGGTTAGCAAAGCAAATACACACTTTCAGTCCTGTAGCCCAGCTAATAATATGTGCATAAATCAAGTTAAATGTGAACTAACAATCAAATTTATTCAGGGGTTGTGAACAAGGAAGGGGCGTGAATTTAGTTCAATGATTACTACACTGATTGAATTCAGGTTCTTGGCATGCACTTTTTAGTCCCATATAATTAGTTCTACACACTGGGTACCCAGGATGGAATACTGGCAAGCCAGAGGTGTTCCCCGGGGGTGGTTGGCATTGCAGCTGTTGTTGAGGCCCTTGATAGAAAGAAAAGGCAGTTAGCATACACAGCAAAGATCTGATTATTTGTAATCCTGGCTGATTGGCCCAGTCTCTTGTAACCCAGATAATTACTAAGGCAATCAGGTGGTACCACAGATAATTAAATGACTTGTTGCAGGGAGCTACCCTGGGTTAACTCGCACTACCAGTTGGCTGTGGTGTTGCTGGTGTTATGGAGACCTCGTGTAGATCACCGATGAGCATGGAGAAGCAGGACCGACATGACACACCTTCTATTCATGGCTTTTCCCTCCAGGTGGCTGCAACCTGTGAGTTGTTTCTGCACAGGGGCTGGATCCCCATACTGGTCTCTCGCCGAGGACAGTCTCTCTGGTGCATTACAATCGGTCTGGGCCTGGTTGGCAAAAGCCTAGGCATGATGAACACTTTGGCAAAGTTCAGTTTCTTTTGCTGGTGAAGCCTCCAGCTGGCATAATGATCTGGTCACGGGCAGGCAGGCCTTGACTCACAATGAACATTCAGCACATTTAACAAGAACAGCATTAACTTCTAACAGGTCAGATACAGTCTGATTGCTATTGTAGCCAATTTACTGAGCAAACCTCTCGATCCAATATTAGTCTACTCACAAAACCTCTGGGATGATCGCTTCACAGGAGCCTAACTTCTGTACAAATCTCAAGCAGTACTTTTAAACATCTCTGGGGCTTCTGCCACAGTTTCAGTCACCATTTGGGTTAGTCCGATCATGGCAATCAGGCAGTCCAATGCAGGAGAACAGTGGCAGGGAGGCAAGTCAGGCATCTTCCCACGATTCCCTAAGCTCCATATGGGAGCAGCTCTCAACTTCGAGCTGCTCACTCTTCAAGCTCTAACTCCAACTGAGACACTGTCTCTGACAGTTCTGGGCTTTTCACTTGGTTTCCAGAGTTCTGGTTGGCTGGGGGGAGCTGTCAGTCACAGTTCAGATGCCCCCTTCTGTTCAGTTTAGGAGCCAACCTAAAAGCTACAAAAACTACTGTCTTTTCTTCCCACTAGGCACTTGGGCCAAGGACCCTTTGAGGTCCCCTGAGTCCTGTTGGTCCACTTACTGAAAGTCCCAGACCTAACACGGTGGCCCCCAGTCATAAAAGCAAAGCTGCAAGGAAAGCAGATTAAACAAACTCTCTAATGCAAATACAACAGCCAGTTAGAAATAAATAAGTATAGCACTAGTTTAGCTCCCTCTGCTCTATCATCAGCTGCAGAGTGGAATAAATTAAAATGGTATGTATGGCCAGTACATGAAGCCCTAAGCACTTGGACCCAGCCCAGACCATTCACTATACACATACTGACTGAATTCTTAAAGGAACAGGTGCAGAGGCACAGCATGGCACTCTCACGTAAATCAACAGACGCAAACAGATAACCTTGGATCTATTACCTCTATAGGATGTCAGCCTGGCAGTGGGCATGGAAGGAGCACAAGAAGACATTAAGGCAAACCTCAAATTGGTAGAGGGGGTTACACAGATAAAATAACCAGCAGCACCAATACATTTTAGAGAAGGTAAGCAATCATAAAATGTGGGGTTTTACCTAGAAATAGTAGGATGCAAAATAGGTTGACGGTGTCCATTTAAAACTTTTCCATTCAGCTCTTTGCAACGCACTTCTTTGAATCTTACATTCTTTTAGTATCTATTTTCTGATGGTTTGTCCTCCCTTTCTGTATGTTCAGCAGACTGTATCAAAATTACCCAAAAATTGGAGATGGGCCAAGAGTGGGTTATGTATTCCATGTGATATCTGCCCAACTGTACCATTACCTGTATCTGCTCCATTTGACAAAGCTTTGATAGAATGTCTGCCTTCTGATCAACCCACCCTATATTTAATGCTTGAAACAGTGCCTCAGGTTGGAACTCAGAGTGAGACGCTAATTTTAGATCCTGAGTTAAAAATATATGTCTTGCATGGTGTGGTAGTGATGGTGGCATTGCACTACTAAAGGATTTTTATATTAAAAAAAATTAGAGATCTATAATAATTTTGTGGGTCCATTTGGAGGGTGGTGAGCAGTTCTGTGGTCCTTAAGATTCAAGAGATAACACTCTTGTATCCATAAGAGGCCCTTCAACTGGACCCATAAACTTGTATCACAATCTGCAATCTTGTATCACAATCTGCAGTGTTCTGAAGACAAACACGGCTGAAAACATTCTCTCAGTCATATCATCAAAATGCAAAAACAAGGGTCTCAGACAAGGTTTATGTTGCCTTTAACTAATTACTCCTTATGTCGACATGGTTCTCTGATTCTGAATGTAGCATATATGTGTAAGATATAACTGCAAGACTTTTTAAGTGATACAGAAATTGGAAACTGTGTCTTTATGATGCCCACAACTGGGACAGAGGGGCTCCATTTGATCTGGCTAGGGAGTGGTTTTCCAGTTGAATGACCCTGCCTCCATTTCCCCTTTTAGAAGACTTTTGCTTTATTCCTTGTACTACAGTACAGACTGCATTTAAGTTACTTTGTAATACATTCCCAGTTCATACAGCTGGAAGAGACAATTTATTTCAAATTGTTTCTTAGAATGTTCAGCTTATGTGGCTAAATTGCTAATGCAGTGCTTATAACAACATGAATAATTTACTGATGTAACTTATTTTAAACTCACTGCTGTTTCTGCATGGCAGGGCATTTAAAGCTCAAATCAAGATAATTTCCAGATAAATTCAAAATGACTCAAATTTAATCTGTATGGTACCCTCCCCCCAACCCATTAAGCTGCCAGCACCACTCACTTTACTTTTTGACCCCAGTTATCTCTTTAAAAAAACATTTTCTCTTCTTCAAACTAATTCTTCTGCACTTTTCTATGTCATGTTGCTCCTGGAGACTGCTTACCGGTTTTAAGAAATCATATCTAACAGTTGTTTCAGAAGTCTTGGGTTCTATGAATTTAAATTCAAGGCCTTCGATTTGGTTGAACACGGTTTGTTAAATGGTATTCTCTCCAAATTATATTTTTCTGACAATGTTATTTCTTAGTATCAGGATTACCTTTCTCATAGATCTCATCGTACTCGCATAGGTGTCAGTATCTCCTCTCCAAGTTCTATTAAATGTGGGGTACCCCAAGGGTCAGTCCTTGGTCCTTTGATTTTTTCACTTTATATGAATTCTGCTCCGTTGGTTTGTTCTTATTCATCAATGATATTATACGCTGATGATGCAGTAATTTACAACGCGGGTCTTACTCCTAAGGATGCTCTGGCTGAGGTTCAATCTGACTTTGATTCCTTTCAGAAATGGTTGCATTTAAACTCTATGGGACTTAACTCGGGTAAAACTAAGGCCATGTTGTTTTCACATAAGACTAATGAGCCACAGGGCTTATGTCAAATAGTTACACTGGATGAAAAGGTGATTGAGTTAGTGGATACCTTTAAATATTTGGGGATAATCCTTGATTCTAAATTAACGCTTGAATCTCATGTAAACAATTTAAAAAAAATTCTTCATCAGAGATTAGGATCACTTTTCAGAGTTAAGCAGTTTCTTACCAGGGAATCTAGGTTTTTACTTGCCCATAGTTTTTTGATGAGTGTCCTGGATTATGGCATTGTCATCTATTCCCCTTTCTTTGGTCGATTGCTCAGCAGACTTATTGTAACCTATAATTCTATTTTTCGATTTATGCTTGATGCCCCCTTCTGAACACACCATTTTTTATTAAAGCACACTCAGAGTTTATCTCTTAAAAATAGGATTATATTTAAAATGGGCATGATGATGTTTAAGGTCAAAAGTGGCCTAATATCTCCAGTAGTTTTTCATTATTTCCTAGATTTCTTAGTTCTAGTGGTACCAGATCTCAGACCAAATTTACTTATAAAATTCTGCTGTTTCGTTCTGCATTTGTTTAGAGATCTGCCTTATACAGGGCTCCTCTGTTTTTTAACTCATTACCTACTGATATTGTAGAGAGTATGACAATTTGGTCTTTCAAAACCAGATTGAAATTTTGGTTGCTGGAAAATTATACTTGCCTCTGCTAAATAATTGTTGTCTGTTTTTTGTATTTTGTATTATGTTAATTATTGTATGTGTTTAATATTATGTACGTCTAAGTAATATTTTGTAACTTGTCGCTGGTGAAAACAGGCAGTTCTGCTCATCCTGCTTACAAGTATAAACAAAAAAAAAATTGAGTCATATGGTCAAGCCCATGTCACATCATGGCAACTCCATTAGCTAAGACCTAACTAAGGACTGTAAGACTTAAGGTCCTTACACGTATTGTAAGTAGAACAATACTATATTTCCCTCTAGTTAACCCATGCTCTTTAATTGGGGTCCAAATTATTTCACATAGAAATTTAAGATCATAAGAGAGTCCAGGTTCATAAAGTCATATAGACATACAAATATATGAAAGGCCAGCAGAAGAAGGCCTGAACATCTATCAATCCTGCTCAATGTTGAACTCATGCGTGTATGCTACATGTTGCTCCACCTGCTCCACTGTCACCCTAACCTTTTCCTTGAATCTATCTCACCCTCTTTTCAACCCCTCAAATGTACTGTGATTTACTGTCCCCTCTAGCAGTACATTCTATCCTGCCAGCACCCTTTCAGTGAAGAAGTGCCTTCTGACCTCCTTTCTCTACCTCCCCCAACTAATTTGTAGTTGTGCCCTTTGGTGTTTCTTTTCTCACTTTTGCAAAAACAATCCTCTATGTTGACTTTTTTAATGCCTTTAAGGTACTTGAAGGTCTTGATCATATCCCCACCATCCAGTGTGTACGTGTTCAGGTTCCCCAGCCTCTCTTCATACAAGATAGCCTGCTGCCTCTGAATCACCTTGGAAGTCCTCCTCTTTACTGCCCCCATCAGGTTTATGTCATATTCAAGGTAGTGGCTCCAGTACTGCACACAGTACTCCAGATTCTGACACACCATGGACCTGTATGAGGGAATGACCTCTTTCCTCCTGCAAGAGAACCCCCTTGATATGCAGCTCAGTGTTCTGTTCACTTTCCCCACTACCTTTTTCCACTGTGTTGACAGTTTTAGGTTGCATGTAATTGCTATCCCGAGGTCTCTGTCCTCCACATGAAGTGACTTTCATTCCTCCCCAAGACTGTATTCAGCCCTGGGATACTTATGCCCCATCTGCATTACTTTGCACTTTTAGCATTGCCAGATTCTAGACCATCTTTCCAGTCTTACTAGGTCCTCCCTTAGATCTCTAATGACCTTCTCAGTGTCCACCATCCTGCAGAGCTTTGTATCATCTGTAAAGACATATCTTGCCTTAATGCCATCCCCAATGTCAATGATAAACACATTGAACAGGACTGGACCCAGTTATGATGCCTTCTCATCCCAGAGTACCCCACCCCCACCGGCTGTGTTCTATAGCCTAGCCAGTTTGCAACTCACCTGGTTAGTTTCTCCCTGTCCCTATATTCACCAGTTTTTTTATCAGTCTTTTGTGGCGGACTGAGTCAAAGGCCTTGCTGATGTCCAGGTGTAGTATGTTCACTGCTTGGCTCTTGTCTACAGCCCTAGTGACCCAATCAAAGAAGTTGAACAAAGTTGCTTGGCATGCCCACCATGCCATGAACCTGTGCTGCCTACTATCCTGGAGCCTGTTTGCCTCAGGAAACTCAACCAACCTTTACTTTGAGGGTTTCCATCAGCTTGCTAATAATTTATATCAAACCATCTGATCTATAGTTCCCCAGTTCGACCCTAGCTCCACTCTTGTGTAGGGAGCACCTTATCGACTGTCCTCCACTCACACAGAACCACCCCAGTATCCAGTTAACAATTGTACAAGTCAGCCAGGGGCACTGCAAGGAATGCTGCCAGCTCTCTCAGCACCCTCAGGTGCATGCCATCCAGCCCTGGGGACTTGTCCACCCTGAGGGCCTTGAGCTTTTTGAGGACTGTGCCCTCTATTATTGCTTTCTCCCTCACCCCCACTAGCTCCCGTCCCTATTTTCTCTTGTGCCACTGGCCTGTCCTTCTCCTTAGTGAACAGTGAGCAGAAATATTCTTTCAGTACCTCCACCTTTTCCCTGTTTTCCTTCACCCACTCAGTCTCCTTTCTCAGCTTCAATATCTCCTCTTTTGTTCTTTTCTCCCAGATGTATCAGAAGAAGGTCTTTCACCCTCTTTGATCCTCTCTGCTATGCTTAGTTCTGTCTCCACCTTGGCTTGACTTTTTACCACCTTGTGAGTTTATTTTGGCTGCCATGCATATTTTGCCCTGTCCTATTCCCTCTGGGTCTTCTGGTAGTTCCTGTAAGAAACCCTTTTCTCCCTCACTGCTGTGCCCAACTCCTCTGCAAACTACAGTGGCATCCTCCTCTAGCTCCTTTTATCCATCTGTGGTAAGGCAGGTTGCAGTAACTTCCTAGATCCCCTTCATGATTACTGCCCATCTATCCTCCACACCCATATGCTCTCTTAGTTCTTTCAGTCTTTCTTCTAGCATTGTCCTTATGCATACAAAATCTGCCCTTTTGAAGTCAAGATCATGTTTTCATGTTCAGCACTTCACATTCTATGTTCACCTGAAACCGCAGACTGGTGTTCATAGGTTATAGGTTCATAGATTTGATTTTCAAGTCAAGTCAGTTACAAGAGCCACTTCAGACTTGTCACTATATCAGTGAATGTGTTCCCTCAAGGGGCTCAGTGACCCTGATGCTTTTGACATTATTGCTTTCCATCAGAATTATGTCCAGGATGACCCGATTCCTTGGTGCCTCCATTATCCTCTGTGTCAGAAAAACCATCCTGGAATGCATCCAAGATCACTTTGTTTCTGCTGCTGCTGCTGGCCAGTGGGATGCACCAATCCACATCAGGAATGTTACAGTTTCCCACTATTACCACTTCTCCCCTCCTGCAGCCTTTCTTATCTTATCCCCCAGCTCCCTGTCTGTGGTTTTGTCCTGACTTGATAGTTGGTACACTACCCCACCCTTATTTTCTTCCCCACCCCTGACTGCAGCTATAGTCATAGCATCTCTGTACCCTCCATATCCTTTCTTGTGACCTTTATCCCCTCCCTAACATTGATTGTCATCCTCCACCCCTGCTCTTAGTTCTGTTCTTCCTATAGATGGTGTATCCTGGAACAGACATATCCTAGTCATTGTTTAGGGTTGCCCAGGTGTTGATGACCACCTCCATATCTGCTTGACCTTTTGTCATCATGGCCTGAAGGTTCCCCATTTTATTCTCCAAGCTCCTGTCATTTATGAATATCGCTCTCCAAATCCCATGTTTCCCACCATCACTCTGCCCTTCCGGGTCCCGCTTCCTTCCTCTGGTTGCCCTACTAGCTTGCCCCCACCCTGTCTTTTTTCTCCCCATCTCTCCTATTCCTCCCCTGCTATGTTCTATCCTCACCCTTCCCCCTTTCTCTTTTTACTTATTTACCTCCTTCTGTTGTAAACCCTGGATTCGGCATTCCCAGGTAGTCCCCCCACTCAGTTTAACATCAGGCTGTCCCTGCTGTACTCCCCTAATCTGTGACATAGTATCCTTCTGCCCCCCTCAAACTGAGGTGTAGCCTACCTGCTGAGTACAGGAATTTCATATCCCAGACACTTCCCCAGTCCTTCACACAACCAAAGTCATCCTCCTTGCACCAGTCCCTTAGCCAATGATAAAACTTAGAGATCTGGAGCTTCCTATCCAAGCTGGCCCTGGGTACTGGCAGCTTCTCTAAAAGTGCCACAGACTTTGACACCTCCCTAATTTTCATCCCAAGCTCCCTAAACCTATTCTGTACAACCTGTTCCTCACATGCTGCCAGGTTATTTGTGCTCAGGTGGAGAATCATATCAGGTTCAGGTTCCCTCTGTCTTCCTGTGCATGTATGTGCACCATGGACATGATCCTCTCAAATGTCATAGCTGAGAAGCACACACCAATCCTTCCTTGTGGCCCCCCCCCCCCCACCCTGTGGCCATCTAACACCCTTCACCATTGAATGAAGGCCTTCACATCCCCCACCCCTACTTCAAAATGAGAGATGAATAAGCATACTGTGTAGATTTACTTTTTAAGGAAATCCTTCTAATTAGTTACTTTAAGGTATATTTTATATTGTTACATGGACTTTTCGGTCATTTTAGTAGACTGGATTATGACTCCCTATAGGACTTTTGAGTATATTCCGAGACATGATAGAGTCAGCTTAACTAACTGGCCATACATGTTCAGCAAGAGTCATAAACCAAGTACCCTATGTTCAGCCACAATAATGTTCACTCAGTTGTCACTGGGACTCCTTGAAAACAGTCAACTCTTGATTTTGCAACTCAGTTCCCTGCTTTACTGCTAAACAGTTTGCAGGACTATTCCCCAAACATGGTGATCCTCACTAACCCTGTCACAGATTTTTGTGTGTATCCCCCAGGACCCTCATGCATTCCAGCAGTGTATGGTTCAGCACCAAAAGTGTTAATTAGGGTTTCTTCTTATGCATGTTCTCAGAATTGAGCCTTCTGTAAGGGGAGGAACCAAACTGGGCAACTCTGCAACACATGAAGGGAGTATAGGTCAGATTTGACTAACTTGAGAAGAAGAAGAAGTTGGTTCCATGACCAAATGGAGGAGAACTTTCCTATGCTTTAGATTTCAGATCACTGAGTTCCCTTGGCCTGTATTCAGGCCCAGCAAAAGAAGAAGTGGTAGAAGCAACTGACTAGTGTTGCCCCATGGGGACTGCTGGAAAATAACTTTTTTCTAAACTGCAAAATAAGATGTGAATAAACTGATGACTGTATTTATGGTGGAGAGTGATACTGAGACTGCGAGTATAGCCCTTTCAGTGCTTGAACATGAGAAAGCTGGTTTGACATTATGGGATCATGATCCACAGGAACAGAAGAAGGACCAGTCAGGAGTTGGAGTCGGAGAGGACCAGTTGGGTGAGGAACAGCAGAAGGGAAGGGACTACAAAACATTAAGGAGTATGCTGTTTGCCTAACGGGCAACTGTTGGGTGTCCACAGGTCTGTAAGTCCACAGTTCCAATTCGTGTCTCTGCCTGTGCAGGTCTCTGGTAACTACAGTTTATAAGCTGAAGGCAAGGTAGTGCAAGGGATTTCAGTAATGTTTCTATCTGGGTAGATTAACTTTGCAGTAAATGAGTATGTAACCTGTATATCAGGGGAATGATGTTAATTAGTAGCTCTGACAAACTCCCTATCTGGGGTAGGAGTATAACAGAACATCCAAAGGGGTGTCAGGCAGAGAGACTGTAACTGTGTAAATGAGTATCTTTGTCAAAACTCCCTATATAGAGTAGGCCAGTTTAGAGATTAATAAAGTAAAAGGGTAATAGTCAGGTAGAAGAAGTAATAGTGTATAGGCTGACAACTGACTGTATGGAGCATAGATACAGTAGGGTAGCCATTTGCAGGGACTGTGGAGCACTCATCTCCATAGAAACATAGAAACATAGACTTTGAAGGCAGAGAAGGACGACTTGGCCCACCCAGTCTGCCCATTTCCCTACCTACTGGATAAGCTGCAGATATTAGTTAACCAACAGCCTACATCCTGCCACCCCCCACTATAATTGCCCTTATGTCTGTCCCATGCTTGTTTGAATTCCTCCACTGTTTTAGACCCCATAGCCTTCTCCAGGAAGGCGGTTCCATGCGCCCACTACCTCTCCAGTGAAAAAATTTCCACATTACCCTGAACCGTCTCCCTCTATCTTTAAATTATGCCCCCTTGTTCTTACACATCTCTTTTTCTGAAAGATGCTACCCTCCTGGACTTTGTTGATTCCCTTGAGGTACTTGAACATTTCTATCATGTCCCCCGTCCCTCCTTTCATCAAGGGTATACATATTAAGCTCTCTCAGTCTCTCTTCATATGGTTTCTGATGCAGACCCTGCACCATTTTAGTTGCCCTCCTCTGGACTGCTTCCATCCTGTCTATGTCCTTGTGTAGATGAGGTCTCCAAAACCGCATTACAGTACTCCAGATGGGGTCTCACCAACTGTGTGTACAGAGGGATAACCACTTCCCTTTTCTACTTGTGATGCCCCTTCCTGTATATCCCAGTATCCCCATGGCTCTCCTCACTGACTTCTCACATTGCTTACCCACCTTTAGATCATCTGATATGACTATCCCCAGGTCCCGTTCCATTTTTGTTGTTGTTAGTACCTCCCCTACTATTGTGTACTTTTCTTCTGGGTTTTTGTTTCCCAGGTGCATTACTTTGCACTTCTTTGTGTTGAATCTAAGTTGCCATATGTCTGACCATTCCTCCAACCTTGCCAAGTCCCTTCTCATCCTTTCTACCCCCCACCTTGTGTATCAACTCTGTTACAGATCTTTGCGTCATCTGCAAAGAGGCATACCTTTCCCTCCAGACCCTGGCTGGCAATGTCACCTATAAAGATGTTAAAGAGGACTGGACCTAGTACTGAGCCCTGAGGTACTCTACTAGTGACCCCCTTTCTTCGGAATGTGTTCCGTTCACTATTACCTTTTGTGTCCTGTTGTACAGCCAGTTTGATACCCAGGCTACCACCCTGGGACCCACTCCCAGGCTGGCTAACTTGATTATCAATCTTTTGTGTGGCACTGTGTCAAATACCTTGCTAAAGTCTAGGTAGGTCATATCCACAGCACCTTCCTGGTCTATTACTTTGGTCACCCAGTCAAAGAAATCTATTAGATGCATTTGACATGACCTTCCTGCTGTAAATCCATGCTGCTTTTGGTCCTGTGCCCTGCTGGCTTCTAGGTACTCAACAGTTCTTTCTTTCAGAAGTGATTCCATCATTTTCCCTACCACTGAGGTCAAAATTACAGGTCTGTAGTTTCCTGCTTCTGCCTTGCTCCCACTTTTATGAGGGAATCACATCTGCCCTCCTCAGTCCTCAGGTACCACCCCATCCTCCCATGATGTGTTAAAAGTGTGGTCAGTGGTGTCACTAGGTCCTCCCTTAGTTCTTTTAGGATTCTGGGGTGAATCCTGTCAGGGCCCCATTGCTTTGTCCACCTTGAGTTTCAGGAGTTCTTTCAGGACTCTTTCTTCTGTAAATGGACTGGTGTTATGCTCTGAAGGAAGGGACACGTCCCCATATGTGGTACCACTGGGGAGTTCCATGCAGAACTGATAGAAGCAAGAGAAGAGATACATCAGCTACAAACACCAGCTGAGCTTGAACTCATACCCATACTCACACTCCCCCAGATGCCCACTGGCCCAGAGGATTGGAGGGTGGTGGGAATGAAGAGGGGGAAAAGAGGCTGAGGCAGTCTCAAGGGGTCATCCAAACACACAAAATTCTGACAGCAAATCTATTTTTACCCCTCAAGGAGGTGGAGGTACATCACTCCATCATGAGGGACTGAGAACTAGTTGGGAAGAGTGGGCAGGATGACTTGGTGGTACCCAGGAGAGTGAGAACAGGAGGAATATAACAGGGAGTATTTTAGTCATAGGGGACTCAATGATAAGAGGTGTGGAGAAGGTTGTGGATGGAGGGGAAAGGGAGTAGTCAGATGCCTTCCTGGTTTATCAGTCATTCAAGATATGAATAAGATAGGGAGGATGGTAGAGAAAGGGAGCCTGGGGGTGCTGGCACACTTGGGTAACTATGATCTGGTGAACCAACCTACAGAAGTAGTGAAGCACAACATTCAAATGTTGGGGATAGATTGAAGGTGTACTCAGCTTCCGTGACCTTTTCTGAGGTCCTCCCTGTGTGGGCTAGGGAGAATTGAAAAGATAGAGTGAGAAAGGAAGAGACTGAGGAGTTTAATGGGTGGTTGAAGGGATGGGTATCTGGTGAATAATACCATTCTGAGGGGACTGGGGGGACTTCTGGGATACAATGCTTTTCTAGGGTGGCAGCATTTACCTAACAAAGGGAGGGGACCAGTGCACTGAGACAGAAGTTTGATGTCTACATTGTGGAAAGTTACGCTGACTACAGAGGAAGCTGATGTTGGGGAATCACAGAGATGGGAGAATAAGTGGGGAACCTAGCTAGGGCTCCCCCAGAACTGGGTACTAGGAACACTGTAGAGGTAAGCAGCAAGACAGGAGTTCATGATAGGTTACTAGAGGATGCCAGGGAAGGAGGCTCACTAAGCTGGCAAAAAATCAGGAAAAATGGAAATTAAGGCGTCTAGGGGATGACGAAAGGAGAGTATCTTAAAAAAGTGGAAGGGGTTTAGGCACCAGATTGGAGGCAGTCTGCCTTAATGCCAGGAGTTTGAGAAACAAAAGTAGTGAACTCCAGGCAATGGTGGCTGATGCAGGGTTGGACCTTATAGCCATTACAGAAACTTGGACCACAGGGAATAATAAAAGGGACCAGGTAGTCCCAGGCTATTCTGTGTATAGGCAGGATAGAGGGAAAGGTAAAGGTGGAGGGGTAGCCCTTTACTGGATTTACTGGATTATTCAGAACAAAAGAAGGCACAAGGCCTATCGGGATTGTCCCTAGTAATAGTGGCTCATTAAGAATATAAGGGTTTTATCCATATATCTACAGTAACTGAAATTTAAAAGTATCAAACTTTGTTATGTTTAGTAACTCCTGTGGTAGTGAATTCCAACATTTGGCTGCTCTAATAGGGAAAAAGGTATCGCGTTTATTAGTATTAGCCCGATTCATTAAGAGCTGCTGGTTATGAAGTCTACCAACCATGCACTTATTAGCTAAAATAAGTCCACATTGTTTCATTAAAGTAAGTGTTTTAAGTAACTTAAAGGTAAGAAGAATGTCCCCCATGTCTTTTTATGGTAAGGGGATAGAGTCCTGTCTCCTAAGTCATGCTTCATAAGATCATGTTTTGAGTCATGGAATCATTTTAGTAAGCTGTCTCTGGACTTGCTTCTTTAAATAAGGGTTCCAAAATGGGGTTCCATTGTCCAGATGAGGTCTGACATAGGCCCTTTACAATGCTAGACAATGCTCAGCTTTACTAATAAATGTTCTTTGAATTTGTTTTAGGATAATGTTTGCTGTTCTTGCCACTTTATTGCAATGGTCATTTGATGTCAGTTTATTGTTAATTAAAATACCCAAATCTATTTCACAAGTTGATGATTTAAGCTGGTTATTATATAAATAGTAGTTGATTTGTGGGGTTTTGTTACCAAGGTGGAGAACAGTATATTTCTCAATATTAAAAAATCATAGAATTGGTCTGTGCCTAGGATTCGATAAGTTGTATGTCAAGTTCTAGTGACCTAATGTTTGATAAAGTAGCGATCCTTCCACCTAGTTTTGTGTCATCTACAAATTTAGAGAGATGATTATTTGAAGAGACTTTCAGATTGGATATAAAGATATTAAAAGTGTGGGCCCCAGCACAGACCCCTGAGGAACACCACTAGTGACTTGACGATATCTGAAAAGACACCGTTAATTTTTACTGTCTGAGTCCTATATTGCAATCACCTTGCTGTCCAGTTTACTAAGAACTATGAAAAATCTAGTTTTTGAAGCTTACTAATTACTAGAAAATGAGACAGGTTATCAAATGATTTGCTAAAGTCAAGTAATATGATGTCCGACAGTATTTTGTTATCTAGGTACTTACTTATGTTATTATAAAATGAGACTAGATTTGTAGTGCATGAATGACCTGTTTTGAAACCATGTTGGGATAAATCCTGGATACTGAGTTCATGCATTTCTTTTTCAAACAAGGACTTAACTAATCACTCCATAATTTTCCCTATTACAGATGTCAAACTAATAGGCCTGTAGTTCTGGACATTTGATTTGTTACCTTTTTTATGAATAGGGATTCCTATAGCAGTACGCCAATCATCAGGAATATCAATCTCACCTAATGATTTATTGAAAAGCAGTGTAAGAGGTAAAGTCAATGATTTTGCTGTTTCAAGTAAAAACCTGGGACTAATATTATCAGGTCCTGGGCTTGAGAATTTCTTTAATGAAAACAAAGCTTTTAAAATCTCAGCATAATTAAAGAGCAGAATAGGAGATGTGTTTTTGAATATGGTGGGGTTGGGGTCTGTTGAATTATAAACAGAACAGAAATAACCATTAAAGTGATTTGCTGTTGCCAGATCAGATTTGATGGGAATTCCATTTTCCAGAAGTGCATCTATTGTTTTTGTATTACCCTTTTTACTATTGATATAGGAAAAGAGGGTTTTGTGGTTGGACTTCGAATGTGCCAAGTTAAATTCAAATTTTAGTTTGGCCTGTTTAATTGTTTTTTTAGTAATGAGACAACTGTTTTATATTTATGCAAGATAAGTGGGCTATTACTTTTCTTTAGCTTCTTGAATAGATGCATTTTTATGTTTGCTTGCACGCATGTGCAAGAAACATAGTGCCATCATTTGAGTTTTCGGAGGTGTGGCAGCCCTCTTCCAATTCAGTCAGTGTGTTTGCAGGTGTGGCCACAGTTCTCCAGTGGCTGCTGGAGCTGATCTATGACAGCAGTCAAAAATGCAGTGGTACAGTTGAAAGGGGAGCTACACTTCAGTGAGCAGCGATAAGATATCGCCTGCTCATGGACCTCCCCCTACACACACACACACAGTCATGCATACTGCATGCTCGCTCACACACATTGTATAGCTGACGGGTGCCCAATCAGCCAGCTGTGCAGTGCTCCCCCCAACAGAGTTTCACGCTCACCCAGCGTGGCTACATCCTATAGCCGGATGGGGTGCCCACCCCATCGGGCTCCATGCCCCAAAAGCTATCCCTTGTGCCACACTGGGAGCCCACCCCAGCGTGCAAATATCCTGCATCGTCCTGGCCGCTCCACTGGTCCCCCCAGAGAGTACAGGGTACCATGCTGGGAGCCCACTCCAGCGTGGCAACAGATGCTATCACCGACGGGATGCCCAATCCCCATCGGCTCCACACCCCAAAAAGCTTATCCTTGTGCCACGCTGGGAGCCCACCCCAGCATGGCAAATGGTCGATGTTGTCGTCATTTAAAAACCATACAAACCTGAACACAAAAACGGTCCCTCGCTGTCTCTGTCCCCACACCCATGCCCACCACTCGCACCTGCCTCCTCATACCCCCTCACCCCATACTTACCTCTGGACTCCAAGCGCGGCGATCTTGATTGGACCGGGAACATCTCTGCACTCTTCAAAGCCAACCACGAACTGAGGAAATGCCGTAAGCTGTATAATAGGATAGATAGGGTTTTTTTTCAACTTTGCTGCATATCTCAGGCATTTTTTGGAATTTTTGCACCAAATTTTCAACATGGGGTTTTGGACCCCTCCTCGTGAATGCTCTCACTGTCATGGTGTTAATCGGGCCTGAAGAGTGATTTTGCAGTCACTGCATGGAATCACCTTTCGGGACCGAGTAATGAAATGACACTGCCACTGTTTATAAGGTGGGCTCTCAAAAAGCCTATGTTGAAAACTTGGTGGAATAATTCCTAAAAATGACTGTTTTACGAGCGTGCGTTGCTTAGTTCCTATGCACACTCGTAAGTTTGCAAATTTTCAATATTTTCACTCCAGATTTTCAACACTGCCATTTTACCACACCTCCTTATGAACAATACAGCTGTCATTTTCACATCCTGCCCAAAATGTGCTTCCAGCATGTAGCGCTTATAATGGCGCAGTTGGTGTCGCGAAATCAATGTATGGGACACATTAAGAAAATCACAGTGACACTGTTCATGAGCAGAGGTCTTAAAATGGCTATGTTGAAAATTTGGTGAAAAAATTCCTAAAAATGACTGTTTTACAAGCGTGCGTTGCGCAGTTCCTATGCAAGCTTGTAAGTTTGTGAATTTTCTATATTTTCACTCCAGATTTTCAACATTGCCATTTTATTACACTTCCTTATGAACAGTACAGCTGCCATTTTTCACATGTCACCCAAAATGTGTTTCCGCACATTTAACGCACAATGGTGCAGTCGGTGTGCGAAAGCAATGTTTGGGACAGATTAAGAAAATCACAGTTACACAGTTCATGAGCAGAGATCTTAAAATGGCTATGTTGAAAATTTGGTGACAAAGTCCATAAAAATGACTGTGTTCTGAGTGAGCATTCGCGCAGTTCCACATCCTCGTAAGTTCATGGCTCTGTAATATTTACAGTCCAGATTTTCACCAGTGGCATTTTTCCACACCTCCTTATGAACAGTACAGCTGTCATTTTCACAACAATGCCAAAATGTGTTTTCACACTTTCAGCGAGAGATGCGTGGTCACTGTGGGAAATCATTGTTGGACAGATAAAGAAAATCACAGTGACACTGTTCATGATCGAGGTCCCAAAATGCCTGTGTTGGAAAATCTGCTGTAAAATCCTAAACTAATTATATTACGGTGTGCATTGCACAGTTTCTATGCACGCTGACTTCACCAGTTTTAAATATTTTACTGCAGATTTGCAACATTGCCATTTTACACCTCCCATGAACAGTGCAGCTGTCATTTTCACATCCTGTTCGAATGTGTTTTGCACCTGTGGTGCTAAATGCCGTTAATCGCTGTGCATAAGCAGCTTTTGGCTAACAATTGATATTGCCACTGTTCATGAGGTGGGGTCACAAAAAACATGTTGAAAATTTGGGTGAAAATACTAACGAATGCCTGAGGTGTTAGGGTTTCCAACCATAACGCCCACCCTGTAGAGAATGACAGGCATCAGGGGTGTGACTTGGGATTCTTGCCTGTAATGCTCATACCATTCTACACCCTGCAGCCAATGAGAGGCATCGAGGTATGCCTTGGACTCTTCTGCCCAAAGTTCACCCCATTCTCCTATACCGCACCCATCTCACCATATTTCCTGATGGAATGGGTGCCCATAAGGCCAAAGACCCCAAGGCACACCGTGACACTTGTCAGTGTCTGCAGGGTAGGGTGTGGTGAAATGGCGTGACCATTATGCCTGACAACCCAAAGGCACACCCCAATGCCTGTCACTCTCTGCAGGGTGGTGGTGGGGTTGGCTTCAGTTCCATACTTCACTGCCATTCCTATTATGCAGCTCCATAACTTCTACGCTACCAATGCCAATGCCAGCAAACAAACATTCGGCATTGACAAATGCTTGTTTTAATTAACATGCTAATAGATTAGCTACATTGTGCCAGCAACAGACCAATAGGTTGATACTTCAACTAAAGGATAGTGAGACAGAGGGACAAGTAGTCAGCCGACCAGAGAAAATCATGGACCTTTTTTTACAGTACTATAAATCCTTTTACTTTCAGGAACCAGTGACCTATATTAGCCAGAAAACCCTTTCCTTTTTTTTTTTTTTTTTTTATAATTTGCTTGGCTCCCACGGCTTTCAGAGGAGACCTTGTACCTCCTCCTACTCTGTCCACCAGGGCGATCCCCATGGCATCCCATCCCCTAGTTTCATCTACTCGTAGGGCCAGGGGTGTTTAATTTTTCCCCTGTTTTCTCCCATTCCCCTGAGACGCCTGCGCTTGGGACTGACATCCAGGCTTGCCAGCGTGCTGGCATGCACGACAGCCACGCCACGAAGCAGTGCCCCCTCCCGACTCTTGTAGAGCCGCCCAGTGCCCAGCCCGTGCATCCACCAGCTTCAGAGGTGTCAGGTGCTAGAAGCACCCTGGTTTTCCCACCCCAGAGGGAGGATAGCATCCGTTGGGACGCTCGATCCTCCTTCCCCCCTCTGACTCCCAACGACCCGAGTCCGTTCCCGAACCTGGGTCGCCGGCGTAGCGCAAGGTGTGGCGTTCAGAGCCTCAACCCTCAGCACCACTACCCTTTCCTTTTTTGATGGCCTGAAGACCCAAGAGCTATCACAAGAGGAGAGGGAGGAGTTAGACAGAGAGGTCACATTATTGGAACTCAAGTCTCAGGTAACCACCCTTAAAAATAACAAATCCCCTGGATCAGATGGATTCCCATTTGAGATTTTTAAAATGTTTTCAGACCTTCTGTTGCCGCTTTTGCTCTTGGCCTGTAAAGAGGTGGTGGAGGGAGGCCCTACCCCCAAATCTTGGCAACTTGCCCACATCTCAGTCATACATAAACAGGGTAAAGACCCCCTCGAATGCGGGTCATACAGGCCTATATCTCTACTCAACGTGGACCTCAAAATATTTACAGGATTATTGGCTAAGAGACTGCAGACTTGTGTCACTTCTTTAATACACACTGACCAGACAGGATTCATCATGGGACGGCTCCTGTTGGATAACATCCACTGACTTATACATATCATTTCCTCCCAGAATTCTCAGGATACTCTTCAACTAGCCATCTCCATTGATACCAAAAAGCATTTGATACAGTTGATTGACACTTTCTCAAAGCATCCATGGAAAAAATGAAATTTGGCCCAAAATTCTTACAGTCCATTTCACATTTGTACTGAAGTCCCAGAGCCCTGGTCAGGGTGAATGGGGTCAGTTCCCCTTTTTTTCCCTTGACCAGGGGCACTAGACAGGGGTGTCCTTTGTCCTCCTTACTTTTTGCAATATGCCTAGAGCCCCTGGCTGCAACAGTTAAATAAAGCCAGGAGGTAAAGGGTATAATGGTGCGCAGCCTTGAGCAGAAAATTTCCTTGTATGCCGATGACACCATCTTCTTTTTGTCATCCCTGAAGACTTCTGTCCTTGCACTGGTGTGATTGGTGGAGTCATTTGGAGAGATCTCAGGATATAAGATCAATTTCTCAACTCTGAGGCACTGATACTCAGTGGAAAACTAGACTGACACTTCAAGGACAACTTTCCCTTTAAGTGGGTCCTTAAAAATCAAATCAGATATTTAGGCATACAGATGAATACAGATTTATCCAAATTATTCTCAATAAACTAAAATAAGTTATGGGAGGCCACTGAACAAGATACAGCCAGATGGAGACTTCTCTTCCTAACCCTGGTGGGAAGGATAGCAGCAATAAAAATGAACATTCTCCCCCATATTTTATTTTTATTTCACTGTCTCCCCCAAGGCTCCTGCTGGCCTTCTAGAATAGACTAAATAAAGATATTTTCCAATTTGCCTGGCAATATAAGAAACCGAGAGTCTCAAGGAGAGTCCTCTTTCTCCTCAAGGAAGAGGGGGGAGTTGCCATGCTGAATTTCAATCTATATTATTTGGCAGCCCAAATGGGCCCAGTGTTCTCTTGGGCCAAGCAGTGGGTAACATCAGGCTGGTAAGACCTGGAGAATGAATTGACAGGTGGTAGACCCCTTTTCACACTAATCATGACCCTAGTAACCTCAAACTATGTAAAACAAATTCCAAATGCCTGGGTCTGCCATGAACTTTACATTCTTTCCAAGGTAAATAAACTTACGGAAACCCCGGGTGGAGTTGGCCCATTATCTCTGATCAGACACGAGCCAGAATTTTTTCCCCCTCGCTTAGATCAGGAATTCGACTGATGGGAAGCACACAGAATAACAAGATTTGTTCAGTTTATTGAGAAAGACAGATGTATCTCCTTTCAGAGGGCTAAAGAGAAATTTAAATGGAATAATATCGAATTCCTGCGGTATATGCAAATCAGACATTTTATTAATACGGCAGACCACCTCCGGGATCTTACGGGACCCAGTTCATGGTGGAAAGAATACTTATACAACACGGTACATATAGCGGCCAGGGACAGATACATATCTATTATATATAAGTTGCTGCTGACCATGGGGGATTCTCCCCTGTAGGCCTACAAGATGGCCTGGAAGAGGGAGTCAAACCGGAATATCAGCTCAGAAGACTGGAGGGCCCGGTTAAAATTCAGTTGGAGGGTGACAGCGGCCCCAGTCTGGAGAGAATTTTTCTGGATGGTCCTGGTCAGATTCTTTCATGTTTTCACCATAACACAGCATTACTCCACTTCTAGTTCAGCACTATGTTGGAGACAATGTGGGGGGACAGGCACTCACTGGCACATGTTCTGGGGTTGCCCCCAGCTCGTGTCTTTCTGGAAGGCACTTCAGACCACAGTGCATACAATTACAGGGGGTTCTTCTCCCCTGGAGTTCACAAAATGGGTTCTAGGAATTCCTAGGGCAACACACTTAAAGGGAGACTCACGTAGGGTAACATTGCTCTGTCTTGTAGTTGGGCTGAAATGCATTACAGCTCGGTGTCTCCAGCCAGAACCGCCTTCCATACAGGAATGGGTGGGCAGAATGAAGGAGGTCCTTCATATGGAGGCCCTGACTGCAAAGCTTAGATTATAGCATGATAGACATTTGCAGAGGTGGCAGGGATGGGAATTCTGGCTGCTTAACGGCCCTGAGGAGACCTTGTCCGTTTGAAAGAGACACTGTGCCACTTGAGAGAGCTGGCTCATGCACCTTCAGGTCTTCCTAAGTGGGGGACAATACTGAGCCTGAGGTAGAGGGCCATACCAGCCCAAAGACATCAACTGGGATAAAAAAAAGTTAAAATATTTATGCCATAAAACAGCCAAGTATAAAAAACCTGATTACTTTATTTCCTTATTCCATGTCTGCATTTGGTATGAACTGTCTTTAAGACTCATAATTTTCAGAAAAGGGGGAGGAATTTTTTCTTTTTTAAGCGCACAGCCATTGTATGGTTTGGGGCCAAAGTTATGTTTGTTATTGGCCCCATTAAGAGTTATCATATTTACAGATTGCTCTCTTTGGGTATCCTGTCATTTTAAGGGCTGGCACCCAACCACAGTTTACATGTAAACTTTGTGATATTCTGATGGACAAGTTGACACTCTTTTTCAGACCTTGTAACGTGTACTGAGATATATGTATATACAGGTATACCTGAATGTACTGCTGTGGAGAGATTGCTTTGAATAAAGCTGAGTTTTAAAAACAACAACTTGTTAATAGATTTATTGAACCAAGTAGGGATTTTACCTTTTTTATTATGTTGATTGTGCACATGTGCAAGAAACATATTGCGGCAGCTTGCCAGAAGCAGGCTGTGGAGGCGCAGCACTATTGTGGCCAGTGCCCCCACAGCCCTTAAAGGCTTGGCCCACTTTCCCCAATGTGGTGGCATGCTGCTGCTGACACTAGTTCAGCCAGTGTGCTACCACCTTGAAATGTTTCAGCTGCTGAAATCAGGGGCCGCCTCATCATTGCAGCGTCAGCCATTCTGCTGCAATGAGGGAGCTACCCATCATTGCTGGATGGAATGTTGGTACTGTAATATTGTTTGTGAACATGGCGGCAGCTTTCCCACCATGTTCACAAACAATATTAGCGAATCACCAGTGCCGAGGGGGTGCCCAATCCCCCACGGCAGCATGTGCCCCCTCACAACAGTGTGTGTTTGCTGACAGGCCCCAATCCTTGTCGGTTGCAGTCCCCACGTGAGTTCAGGTTGCTGACAGGGGAGCCCACTCCCCATCAGCATAATGGTTCCACCGCCAAAACAGTCGGTTTATGCCAGGGAGTGCCCAATCCTCCTTGGCTCTAGTCCCCCCCAGCACTGAATATGTGCTGACGGGGGTGTTCAATCCCCTGTCAGCTACAGCCCCCCCAAACATTTAGGCAGCATGCTGGGAGCCCATCCCAGTGTGCCCAATGCCCCTGTAAAGAAAAAAAAACATCCTGCAATGTTTTTTTTTTCTTGTTTAAACCTGTGAAAAAGAAAACAGTCCCTCGCGGTCTCCCTGGCCCCTTCCACAACCTGTACCCACCCACTATGCACCCTGTCACCCCACACCTCCCCTCACTCCATACTTATCTCTGGAGTCTGGCGCAACGATCTTCGGTGGACTGGGAACACGTCGGCACTCTTCAAAGCCAACCGCGAACTGAGGAAATGCTGGTAAGCTGTATAATGGCATAAATAGGGCTTTCTCTTTTTGTGCATATCTGGGGCATTTTTTGAATTTTGGCACCAAATTTTCAATAACATGGTTATTAACCCCTCTTCATGAATTCAGTCACTGTCATGGTGTTAATCAGTCCTAAAGGTGATTTGCAGTCACTGCATGGAATCACCTTCGGACCGATTAACGAAACAACAGTGCCAGTGTTCATGAGGTGGGGTCTCAAAAAGTATATATTGCAAATTTCATGGGAAAAATAAAAAAAAATGACTGTTTTATGATTGTACATTGTGCAGTTGCTACTCACGCTCGTAACTTTGCCAATTTGCAATATTTTCACTCCAGATTTTCAACATTGCTATCTGTATACACTTCCTTATGAACAGTACAGCTGTCATTTTTCACATCCTGGCCGAAATGTGTTCTCGCAGTTCCGGCACAGAATAGTGCAGTCGCTGTGTGAAATAAGGGTTCAGGACACATTAAGAACATCACAGTGACACCTGTTCATGAGCAGAGGTCCAAAAATGCCTATGTTGAAAATTTTGTGACGAAAGTCCATAAAATGAGTACGTTACGAGCTGCATTGCACAAGTTTCATGCACGCCATAACTTCACAACTTTGCAATATTTTGACTCCAGATTTTCAATATTGCCATTTTTCTGCACCTCCTTATAAACAGTGCAGCTGTCATTTTTCACATCCTAGCTGAAATGTGTTTTCATTCTTCCGGCACAGAATAGTGCGGTCGCTGTGGGAAATCAGTGTTCAGGACACCTTAAGAAAATCACAGTGACCCTTTCATGGGCAGAGGTCCTAAAATGCCTATGTTAAAAATTTTGTGATGAAACTCTATAAAATGACTGTGTTACGAGCGTGCATTGTGCAGTTTCAACGCACCCTTATAAATTCGCAAATGAGTAATATTTTCACGCCAGATTTTCAACATTGGCATTTTTTCACACCTCCATATGAACAGTACAGCTATCATTTTTCACATACTGGCCGAAATGTGTTTTCATGGTCCCAGCTCAAAATACTGCAGTCGCTGTTGGAAATCAGTGTTTGGGACTGATTAGGATCGAACGAGTGACAGAGAGGTAGTGACTGAGCTCAACTGAGCTCTGTTGGGACTGCTGCAGATTTCTTTGTGGGCAGGAAAAGGTGCCAAAGCAGGCAGGAGTCCAGTACAAAAGGGCAGCCTGCAGCGCTGGGAGACACAGAACGAGCGAGTGAGGGAGGGGGAGTGAGTGAGCTCAACGGAGCTCTGTTGGGACTGCTGTGGATTTCTTTGTGGGCAGAAAAAGGCAGCAATGTATGCAGGTGCCCAGTACAAAAGAGCAACCTACAGTGGCGGGAGAAACAGAATGAGCAAGTGAGAGAGGGGGAGTGAGTGAGCTCAACAGAGCTCTGATGGGACTGCTGCAGATTTCTTTGTGGGCAGAAAAAGGTGCCAACAGAGGCAGGAGCCCAGTACAAAATGACAGCCTGCAGCACCGGGAGAAACACAACGAGCAAGTGAGAGAGGGGGGGTGAGCGAGCTCAATGGAGCTCTATTGTGACTGCTGCAGATTTCTTTGTGGGCAGAAAAAGGTGGCAATGCAAGCAGGAGCCCAGTACAAAAGGGCAGCCTGTAGCACCGATAGAAATGGAATGAGCAAGTGAGAGAGAGGGAGTGAGTGAGCTCAATGGAGCTCTGTTGGCACTGCTGCAGATTTCTTTGTGGGCAGAAAAAGGCACCAACAGAGTCAGGAGCCCAGAACAAAAAGGGCAGCCTGCAGCGCCAGGAGAAACAGAATGAGCGAGAGACAGGGGGAGTGAGCGACCTCAATGGATCTCTTTCAGGACAGCTGCGGATTTCTTTGTGGGCAGAAAAAGGTACCTATGCAGGCAGGAACCCAGTATAAAAGGGCAGCCTGCAGCGCTGGGAGAAACACAACGAGCGAGTGAGTGAGAGAGGGGGAGTGAGCGAGCTCAATGGAGCTCTATCGTGATTGCTGCAGATTTCTTTGTGGGCAGAAAAAGGCAACAACGCAGGCAGAAGCCCAGTACAAAAGGCTAGCCTGCAGCACTGACAGAAATGGAATGAGTGAGTGAGAGAGGGGGAGTGAGCAAGCTCAACGGAGCTGTGTCGGGACTGCTGCAGATTTCTTTGTGGGCAGAAAAAGCTGCCAACACAGACAGGAGCCCAGTACAAAAGGGTAGCCTGCAGCACCGGGAGACACAGAACGAGCGAGTGAGGTTGGGGGAGTGAGTGAGATCAACAGAGCACTGTTGGGACTGCTGCGGATTTCTTTGTGGGCAGAGAAAGGCAGCAATGCATGCAGGGGCCCAGTACAAAAGGGCAGCCTGCAGCAGCGGGAGAAACAGAATGAGCAAGTGAGAGAGGGGGGGTGAGTGAGCTCAATGGAGCTCTATCGTGACTGCTGCAGATTTCTTTGTGGGCAGAAAAAGGCAGCAATGCAGGCAGAAGCCCAGTACAAAAGGGCAGCTTGCAGCACCTGCAGAAATGGAACAAGCGAGTGAGAGAGGGGCAGTTAGCAAGCTCAACGGAGTTCTGTCGGGACTGCTGCAGATTTCTTTGTGGGCAGAAAAAGGTGCCAATGCAGACAGGAGCCCAGTGCAAAAGGGCAGCCTGAAGCGCTGGGAGAAACACAATGAGCAAGTGAGAGAGGGGGCGTGAGCGAGCTCAATAAAGCTCTATCATGACTGCTGTGGATTTCTTTGTGGGCAGAAAAAGGTGCCAATGTAGGCAGGAGCCCAGTACAAAAGGGCAACCTGCAGCACTGGGAGAAACACAATGAGCCAGTGAGAGAGGGGGTGTGAGCGAGTTCAATAGAGTTCTATCATGACTGCTGTGGATTTCTTTGTGGGCAGAAAAAGGCGCCAATGCAGGCAGGAGCCCAGTACAAAAGGCCAGCCTGCAGCGCCGGCAGAAACAGAATGAGCGACTGAGAGAGGGGGGGAGTGAGTCACCTCAAGTGAGCTCTGTTGGGACAGCTGCAGATTTCTTTGTGGGCAGAAAAAGGTGCCAACTCAGGCAGGAGCCCAGTACACTCACCTTGATTACTGCAATTCCCCTTATCTGGGGCTACCGGGGTTGAAATTCCTCGCCTGCAGCTAGTGCAGAACGCAGCAGCCAGGCTTTTGACTGGAACATCTAGGTATAGTCATATTGCGCCTGTTTTGCGCGGGCTGCACTGGTTGCCAGTACAATGGTGGATCACTTTCAAGGTCGGGTTACTGACCTATAAAGCCTCACATGAACAGGGACCACAGTATCTGAAAGATCTCATTACTCCCTACTACCCCTCTCGCTCACTCCGATCCGCCAACAAGGGATTGCTAGAGATTCCCAGGGTTCGTTTGAAAACATCAGGAGCTTGTGCATTTTCATATGCAGCTCCAGCCCTGTGGAATTCTCTACCTCGTCGGATATGAAGCTGCCTGACCGTCTAGAGTTTTAAAGTAGAGTTGAAAACCTTTTTATTTCCTAAAGCTTATGGCTTATGATTTTATATTATTAATATTGTATTGTTGTTTATTGTTTTGTAAAGCGATTTGATCATTGGAATTTTTTTTTTAAATAAACTTTACTTTACTTTTACTTTACTTTACAAAAGGGCAGCCTGCAGCACCGGGAGAAACAGTATGAGCGAGTGACAGAGAGGCAGTGAGCGAGCTCAACGGACCAAAGCAATCAACATTTGGCATTGACAAATGCTTGTTATATTTAGTTTTGGTTGGTATATAGTGACTTTCTAGAAGATATATGAAATCCTTCAGTTCATTCCTTGCACTATTTACAGACTTATCCTTGAATTTTTCCTCCCATTTAACTTCTGTAATTTTTGTACTTATTAGGTTTATTTATTAGCATTATTGTAATCCTTATAAGTTGTATTATTGGAGAGTTTAGGGATATTATTATTTATACTAAAATAAATTGAGTTACGATCACTATTTCCTATGGGTGCTACAACATTTATATCAGAGATTTTGTTTTCTGTATTAGTAATAACTAAGTCAAGTATATTGCACCCCCTGGTGGGCTGCTCCACTAACTGTTCAAGGCCAAGATACATACATACTGTTATAAATATTTTTCCTGTTCTGTTTTACCTGAAAATGACTCCCAAGTTAAACCTGGAAAGTTAAAATCACCCAAAATTAAAGTATCACCCTTATTTACCATGTCTGTTATAGCATTAGTCAAGTCAGAAGTATAGAGTAGATCAGCAGATGGAGGTCTATAACATACACTAATGGTAAGTTTTGGGTGGCCCTTAAAATGGATTGAGACCCATAAGGATTCAGTGTTGATTGATATTGGGATTTTTTATGATGGAATATCTTCTCTAAGGTACAGACATACTCCCCTACCTAACCCATCGTCTCTATCATTGTGGTAAAGTTTATAATTTGGGATCTCTCTTGACCGCACCAAGGATGGATCCCACCATGTCTCGGTGACAGCTATAATACCAAGATCTAATTGGGTACATTTAAGTTCTAATTCAGCCTTGTTTAAGTTGTTTAGGGATCTTGCATTAAAAGATAGAATATTACAATGCCTACTAATATGAAGTACCTTATTCCCTGTTAGAGAATTGGGAGCATGCCCATTCTCCCCCGAGCAGTTTAGTTTAAATAACCATCAATAACAGAAGCTATGGTTTTACAAAATAGGACACTCCCTTGTCTACTGAGATGGAGACCATCCCAGCAGAATAGTGAGTCCCTACCACAGAAATTTTCCCAGTGTGGGATGCAGTGTATATTTTGTTTGAGACACCACTTCCTCAGCCATTCATTTGTCGCTTTTATATTAGCAGTAATGGTGTTTGTTGCCCTTGGCACTGGGAGTATTTCCGAGAAGCACACCGTGCATCCCTTTCCAACAAGTAGATTGTTTAGGGCAACATAATCTTTCATAAGTTGAGAGGGATTAGTACAGTTTATATCATTAGTTCCAGCATGTATTATAACAAGCGGGTTGTGCCCGGCATTGGAGAGAATGTTATTTACTATTTAAGTAATATTTGATATTTTCACTCCCCAGAAGCTGGAGCAAATTTGATTTGCTTTATCAGGGTTGCAGATGGCCCTATCAAGATGTTTAATTATGGAATTTCTCAATACATAAACTTGATGAGCCTGGTTCCTAGAAGTAGAAGTATCAGTTGTGTCCATAGGTATTGCAGGATGCTCCAGAGGAGATGGGGTAGTGATGGGTTTTGGAAGAGAGTGCATATTTGACCCCTTTAAGTGTGTTATTGGCAGAATACTTTTCAAGTTATTTGAGATTTGCGGGCCAGATTTTGGATGAAGCTCTATATGAGCTAAGGATGAAGGAACAGGGGTATCAGTCCCTGTAACCGAGTCAAGTTGAGCTACAGGGCATGTTGAAATAGTCTAAACCGACCTGGAAGTGCTGTCTGAGGTTGCAGTACAAGCCTGAGGTACAACGTTCAATAACAAAGTAAAAAACATATAAGAACCACTCATGCGTGGTTCCTATTATATAAAATAGCAACTAGTTGAAAGGGAATGAAGTAATGCTGTTTAAATGTACAAGTTGTAGTTTCAGGGACTCAGGATAAAAACTACAACTCCTCTTCCTGGTCACGAGGTACACAGGGCTCAAGTTTGCAGCACAAAGTACAATAAAGTTACAAAAGGCTCAAGTTTCACACTGTAATGCTTTACAATCTCCTGGGACAGCAAGAAACACCACTGTCACCAGAAAATTAGCTTTAACACTTATGTCAGGAAAGGCATTGAGACAGTGGAGGACAGCTGCATCATGGGAGGGAATGGGTAAATACAATTGCTCTGAGTGACATTAGGTAAGAAACGTGAATGGGGTTGGTCTACAGATGAACAGGACAGGTGGATGAGGGTGATAGGGAACTAGGGGCAGAAATAGAGAAAGGGATTACAAAGGGAGGTTGTGTTAATGGGAGATCTTAAACTGCCAGACGTTGGTTGAGACATTCTAGCAGCTAAGCGCACCAGGAGTCAGGCCCTGCTAAATATATTGCAGGACTCCCTACTTCTGCAGCTGGTCAAGAAACTTGGTAGGCAGGCTGCCATTCTTGATGTGGTGCTTGTCAGCTTGGAAATTGTAGGTGGAGTGTGGGGTGGGGAACCACTAGGGTCCAGAGACCAAAACACCATGTGGTTCAAACTGGCCCTCAGTACTAGTATGCCCTTGCCAAAGGCTGAAGTTCTGGATTTCAGAAGAGCAGTCTTTAACCTGATGAAGGAATCAGTCCAGGTGAAGTTGCTTGGAGCAGATAGGATCAGGAGAGTGGAGGCAAAATTAAGAGAAATTAAAGGGGCCATCGGCAAGGCCACAAAGTCCTGCTTGGATGGTTACCAAGAGAAACAGATATCAGAGACCAATCTGGTTTACTAAGAAGGCCATGGAGACAGTGTGGGCCAAAGAAAAGGCCTACGTCAGATACAAGGATAAGCAGGGGAATGAAGAATGGAGGGAGTATCAAGTAAAAACAAGGGAAATCAAGAGGCAGTCGGATGCAAATGTAACCCCCTTGCAAATGGGGCTTCCTAAAAGCTTCCCGGAGCTTGGGTAAATGCTCCATGCCTGGTTGAGGATTGACATTAAAGCGGTTTAAATGAGGCAGTGAGCGCTTTAAAAGGCCTCCGTATACTGTCTTCTAAGGAGCTGCTGGTTTGCAGTCATGATTGATCAGGAAGGGGCTTGAGTGTTGCTATGCTCAATCCCACCTGGTCTAGAGTAATGCTCCTTCTGCCATCGCTAGTGGTGCTAAGGGAGCTCTGAAAGAGGAAGTGAATGTTTCTTAAAATATTGTAAAATAATAATGGCAGTGTAGTTGTTCTAACCTGTTTCTCTTGCATTAAAGACTGTTTGATTCTCCTCCATTTTGGTCCAGAACTATTGAATTGGACCAATCAGTACCATGGACCCCCAGAGTCGGTTGACCAATAGGGAACTGTTTGTATTTGAGAGAGGTATTATGGGCTCTGGCTTTTTGCATCACTGAGAGCTGAAGGAAGTGACTGGCAGGTTCAGCCAGCCAATCGAATCGGGTAGCGCCTGAACTAAGAAGAGTTCCCAGGCTGCCAGGGGCAGATGCGTTGTGGCTGAGATGAGGGAGAGGGCCTTGTGCTTCTGCACTGTGGAAGTGCTAACGCGGGAGCGTGAGAGGCTTGAGGCCCGTTTTTGCCCGTGAGAGTCAGTTAAACCGCTGGCGTGTGGTCAGAGGAGGCTGTGTCCTGCACAGCTACCCAACAAGCTCGACCTGTTTGGAGGACTGGAGAATCTGCTAAATCGCGCTCGGTCCACGGGAGGAGTGAATAAAGCTGCCATTTGCAGTGCTTCAGTGACTGTGAAATCTGGAGAGCCTAGCAGCAGCTGCTGGTGTGGTAACCCTCTGCTACTGCTGTGGAGCTTGTCATATAAATGTGTGAGGAGGCTCGTGGAGTTCAGACTCAGCCCTGCTGGTGTTGAAGGACTCTGTCTGGTCTGGAGGTTGTGAGTACTGAATCAGGGTAGCACCCTGTTAAATGTGCAACAGAGGTTCCAAATGGCATTGCTATATGTCTGACTGCTTAATTAAACTTTTCTTTCTTCTCTGTGTGAAGGGCCCCTACCAGCTGCCACGTTTTGGACTAGCCGTTAGGACTTGGGTACCCAGGGACAGTAAATCGTAGGGTTAGGCCTGTGCACAGAGCCCTAGGTATATCGAAATAGTGTAAGCCAATCAACCTGATTTCCCCCTTTCCCTTGTTATCTGCCCTTTTAATAAATTAGATTGCTGTGTTATAACCACACCCTGGCTGGTCTGAACTCTTCTGATGAGTTGCTGTATGGTGACTGTAATATAACTGTACCTTACTTTACAGGGGGTCCCTGGAGTGAGTTGGAATATATTATCCGTGGGGTAAGTGTACTGGCAGAAAGAATTGTTGGCACTCAGTGTGAGTCACTAGTGGGATGGAAGGGGGGTTGCAGTTGCCCAGAGGGCTGTAACCGAGGTGGTCTTAATTGTACTAACCCTGACCTCTGGGTGGAGGCACCCGATAACGGATCTGGGCCCCTCACCCTGCCTCCGTGGGGGCAGACAGAGGTAGTAGCCCTAAGGGTAGTGCCCCTTGGGGGTTACAAATTGGAGGCACCGCTGGGATTTGCGTCCCCTAGTGGCTCAGTGAGGAAATACATCAGAGATGGAAAAAATGGAAGGGGATATGTTGGAAAAAATTAAGCTGGGACCCATCAAAACCATGGTACACAGATTGGTGGGTTGGGGTGAAGCCTAAGAGCTAGACTCCCAGAAGACTGTATTATTGTTAGATGTGCCCCTGGGTACCTCAACTGTTGATATTGTCTCTGTTGCCGAGCGAGTAAAGTGTTTGGGTAAGGTTGAAGTGAAAGGGCGTATGGCTGATCTGCTTGACCAGACACTGCAGGTGTTACTCCTATACAGTGTGGCCATTGACCTGAGAAGGTACCTCCTGTGATTTACCGGAGGGTGCATCCCAGGGTGGAGGCTAGTTCATATCCGAAGTGGGTCAGTCACCTGGGGGTCTCCCCAGGAACAGTTTTAAAGACAAACTGCTTAAATTGTTAGCTGTGGAGGGAGGACTACCCAGGAGTTGTTACAAACTTGGATTTGTCCACACCCCGGGGTTCCCCGGCACCTCCCCTTGCCCGCCAAAAGTTCCGTGCTGGCTTCTTTGCCCTTGGCAGTCCCATCCATACATCTTAATTCCTACCGTAAGTTAAAACTTTTCTCTGGCATGGTACCAGTGCCTTCTGGGGAGGATGACCTGGAGGCGTGGATGGACTATGCCACCCCTTTAGTTCAGGAATGGCAATGCTCCAAGGGGGAGAAAAGGAAGAGGCTGATGGAGAGTTTGCGGGGTCCTGCCTGAGAAGCCATTAGGCTCTTCTGGGCCACCCGTCTGGAAGCCACTGCTGCAAAGTATCTCTCTACTTTAGAAGGGGTTTTTGGGAGTACAGAGACTGGTGAAGATTTACTATGGAAATTCAGGTCTGCTAAGCAGTGGCAAAATGAAAAACTGTCCGCTTTTGTTACTAGAGTGGAGCGGGCATTGCAGAAGGCTTGTAGAAAAGGGGGAATCACTGCTACAGCCCTGAATCAGGTTCAGTTAGAACATATTTTAAAGTCTGCCAGATTCTCTAGTGTAACCTGCTGAAACTCAAGTTGCATGATCGGTGAGCCACCCCACCTGAATATTGTCAATTGATGAGGGAAATTCAGAAGTGGAGACTGATGAAGAGGGTGGGAACCTGTGTGGGGGCAGTGAACCCTAGTGGGACCCCTGAGTCTAACACCCCTGAGGAGACTGGCTCGCCTGGAGGGTCCGAGGGGTCCCCAGATTTCCCAGGTACTGTGGGGATGCAAGTTGTTTCCTCTGACCCCTACGTGGAGGGTGAGTTGAGGGCTGAGATCAGGAATTTATGGGAACTGGTGAGGGACTTAAAGCAGTCTACTGTGTACCCTACTCGGCCCGGGGCCCCTGAGTCATGTAGAGCCCCGAACCCTAGCCTTAGAGAGCTTTCTCACTCCCCTCAGGGCCCTCCTCAGAATAGTGATCCCGGGACCCCAAGTTTTGTTGCCACTGTGGGGAAGATGGGCATTTCAGCCTGAATGCCAGAGGCCGGAGAATTTAAGGAAAGTTAACAGCAGACTGATCGCAGAACGCCATGAGCCCAGTCTCGGGCCCCAAGAAAAGTTTTGTGACTCAGGCCTATGCCCAGGCTACTAATGCTGCTACCCCCAACTGGTACTGATCTGGTCGGCCGGTCATGGAACCGGGTGCAGGTAAATGGAATTCCACTCGAGCTGTACTGGACAGTGGCTCCCAGGTGACCATCATGTTTCAGGACTGGTACCAAGCACACTTATCTTAGGTACCCCTGCAGCCTCTAACTGGTCTACATGTATGGGGGTTGAGCGACAAGGCCTATCCGTATTTGGGGTACATTCGTGTCTTGTTATCATTCTCTGCAACTGTGAATGGAATAGATGAGCAAGTGGAAACCTTAGTTTTAGTTTGCCCACCCACTGGACTGTATGATGGGGTGCCCTTGTTGACTGGGACAAATGCACACATGTTTGGACGATTGGCCCAATTGTGCTCAGAGAAGCGAGCATTCCAAACTGGGTGAGCTTTGAGCATACCTGCTGTGATTCAAAAGGTCAGGGCCACTCAGGAGAAGGGTAGTCTGGAGGAACCTGAAGGCCCTGTGGGGGTGGTGTGGAAAAAGGATCCGGCCCCCGTGGTACTTGCCCCAAATGCACAATGTGTTCTGCATGGAGAGGTATGACTAAAAACAGATGTCAAGAACAAGTTGTTGATGCTGGATGCACCTGTGGAGGGAGGATTACCTGAGGGGTTGTTGCTCAGACCCAGCATCCTGCCGGCTAGAGTCCATGCTTACGTTAAGAGGGTGATGGTTCAGGTGCACAATGTGTCTGATAAAGAGATTCAGATAAGAAGAGGGTGTACCCTGGCTAGCGTTCATTGTGCAGATACTGCTGTACTACCAAATAGAAAGAGTTCTCGGACGGGTGATAGAGTTGCTCCTGATCTGTTTGACTTTGGTGACTCGCCGCTGCCTACCAACTGGAAGCTAAGGGTCAGTGAGAGGCTTGCCAAGAGGGACCAGGTTTTCCCCTGAAGGAGTGGGATGTAGGATGTACAAGGCTTACATCACATTCATTGCAACGACGAAAGACCTTTCCAAGAGAGATCCTGACGCCTGGTTCTCGCTGACAGATGATGTATATGCATCTGAAAGAAATGTTGGCTGCTGGCGAATTCAAGAGTCCAGGATCCCCTATGCCTTCCCCATCGTAGTAGTAAGGAAAAAAAATGGGGCAGTTTGGATGTGTGTAGACTATCGCACTTTGAATAGGCGGACCATTCCGGATCAATATACCATGCCACACATACAAGACGCCTTGGATTAATGGTAGTAAGTGGTTCTCTGTGTTGGATCTTCGGAGAGGATACTACCAGATCCCGATGGCCCCAGACGACCGGGAGAAGACTGCTTTCATTTGCCCTTTAGGTTTCTATGAGTTTGTTCAGATGCCTCAAGGAATTTCGGGTGCCCCAGCCATTTTCAGCACTTGATGGAATGAGCTGTGGGAGATATGAACCTACTCGAGTGTTTGGTCTATTTAGATGACGTTATAGTGTTTGGCCGATCATTGGAAGAACATGAGCACATTATTCAAAGTCCTGGATCAGTTGGAGGTTTCGACTTAGGTTGTCTACTCCAACAAGTGTCAATTCTTCCAGACTTCCGTGAAATATGTGGGCCATATAGTGTGCCACTGAAGGCATAGAGACTGACCCTGGCAAGGTGGAGGCATTGACCACATGGCCTCAATCCAGGAATTTAAAGAGCTGCAACAATTCCTGGGGTTTGTGGATACTATAGGCGATTTGTCAGAGACTATTCATGAGTGATTCCCCCTCCTTAATCTCACTCAGGGGTATCCGCCTACTCACAAAAAGTATAAGAAGGGTGTGTACACTGACATGGAAAAGAAGTATTTTGGCCAAGCGATATGTTGGGGATCAATGGACTGCTGAGTGTGAGGAAGCTTTCACGACATCATATATCAACTTACGCTCCAGTACTGGCTATGCTGACCCAGTCAAGCCCTACACTCTTCATACTGATGCCAGTCTACAAGGATTGGGGCTGTGTTATCAGGAGCACTTGAATGGGCTGAGACCTGTAGCGTTTGCCAGTAGAAGTCACGCCTTCAGAGAAAAATTACCCTACATAAACTAGAGTTTTTGGCTCTAAAGTGGGCCATTGTTGATCAGTTTCATGACTATTTGTATGGTGCCACGATATTAGTAAGACTGATAACAACCCTCTGATCTGTACAGACCTCTGTCAAATTGGATGCTACTGGGCATAGGTGGCCTCTGCCTTGGCCACCTCACGATTCACGCTGTAGAATACCGGGCGGGCCTAAACCATATAGATCACGGATGCTCTCTCTCGAGGCCTGCGTCCCAGGCTGAATGGGTCCAGTTGTCTGAACCTGACAAAAAACCCTCTGCCAGAAATTCGACAAAGAAGAACAGGCGTCTCCTGATCACGATTGGACTGTGTGGTAGATTGTCTGGGGCAGCGGAAACTGTATATACCTGCCTGTCATTTCTCTGCCTTGGACACCAGCTCCTGCCGCAACTCAACAATGATGATCTCCAGGCTCAATCCTGTGATCCTATGATAAGAACGTCCGTAGAGGTTGCGGGCGGAAGGGATGTATCAAACTACGGCTCACTGACATACGGACTACTTTGTTGTATAAAGAAGGCCCCAAATTAAAGCTGATCAACCAACTACTATATAGAGATACTGTGAATAAGGAGGGCTGCATACACCAACAACAACTGGTGCTGCCAGCGGTTTTGAGAGAGCTAGTTCTCAGGTCATTGCATAATCAAATGGGGCACCTGGGCATAGATCGAACACTTGACCTGGTACGAGCTCGATTCTATTGGCCGAAGATGAGTGCGGATGTGGAACAGTATGTCAAGACCTGTGGTCGTTGTTTGCAAAGAAAAGCGTTACCCCGGAGAGCTGCTCCCCTGGTCAACATTACTACTAGTGCTCCTATGAAACTGGTCTGTATTGATTTCCTGAGTTTAGAGCCTGATCTGAAAAGTGTCAGCAACATATCGGTGGTCACTGATCATTTTACCCGGTACACACAGGCTTTCCCGACCAAGGATCTGAGAGCAACCACAGTGGCTAAGATACTTGTTGAGAACTTTTTCGTCCATTATGGGCCCCACAGCAGATTCATTCTGACCAGGGAAGGGACTTTGAAGTCGTTTGATTAAAGAGATGCTATCTTTGTAGAAGTACGAAAATCACAAACTACCCCTATCATCCATAGGCGACCCTCAGCCTGAAAGGTTTAATCGGATATTGCTTGACATGCTGAGCTGTACAATCAAAAGATAAATTGAGATGGAGCCAACAGATCAGCACTTTAGTTCATGCTTACAATTGCACGAAAAGTGATGCCACAGGGTTTCCCCTATCGACTGATGTTTTGGGACAGAGGCTAGATGCCGAGTGGATGTGTGTTTTGGGGTTTCTGCCGATGGGGTGTGAGCAGAAAACCATCTACAGTACGTACAGAGATTAAAGGCCCAATTAAACCATGCTTACTAACTGGCTCAGACCATGGCTGCCAAACGAAATCTGGCTAACAAGGAGATATGACAAAAAGTGAAAACAGTAGAGTTGAGAGAAGGGATAGAGTGCTGCTAGAAATCTGGGCTGCATGGCAAACATAAGATTGCCAACAGATGGCATCACCTCCCTCATATTGTTGTGGGACAGCGGCAGACCTACCTGTATATAAAGTCACGCCTGAAAACAATTGAAAGATGTGAAAACCATACACAGAAATCATTTGCTGCGATTGGGCAGATCTTGATTGAAGCTGAACCTTCCACTGCCACTCCTTCCCCAGTCTGTGACTAGATCTGTTGCTAAGAAGAACCAAGCCTGTGGAGCCTTCAACAAGTCCACCAAAGGAGCCTTGTCTCACCCCTCCTGCAGAAGGAGATGATCAACACTCAGTTTCGGAAGATGAGAGAAGGTGATATTGAATACTATCCCTCTTATGAACTGAGTCAATTGTTTGAGGGCAATCCCTTGTTAACTCGGGAACTGAAATTGGCCCGTCTGTACTGATTGAGCCCTCTACTTTGTCCCCAGAGGCAATGCCTCCAGAAGATGAATAGGGTAGCAGACAAGCTCAAGGGGCTGAGTCCTTAGGCCTGGCTGAACTGTCTGGCCTGGCTGAATTATCTGACTTGTCAGAAGAAGAGAGTGAGATGGGGGAACAAGCCAGGGATATGCCCGAATCAGATGAATATTTTGAATGCCCTGATGGTTCCCCTCTAGTACCTAAACCACCCCCAGATGAGCCCAGTGGGGTGGGTTCAGGGATAGAAAGTCAAGCCCCTAATAGTATCATGAGCACTGAACCTGTTCCCCTTGAGGAGATTCCCGTTGCTAATGTCACTGATACTGAAGTGGAGTCAGGGCCTGGTTTAGGATCCCCCGAGACCCCTAGATGATCCGTCCGACAAATACGGCCAGTAATAAAGTTGAGCTATGAATCAATTGGCCAGTCAGTGGACCTGCCCTTAAATGTGGTTCACAAGGGGTTATATGTGTCCCCACATTCCCTGCCTAAGTTAGCCTTGGGGGATAACTCCAGATTGTTAGTATTGCCCTTTGAGTGTGGTGCTCCTGTTTCAGGTGACTCACCAGTGACTAGAAAAGAGAGGTTCCCCCAGTCCCGGTGCCATAAGCAGGAATTAGTAACCTGATTAGAAAAAAGGGAACCAGAGTTATGTGTATAATGTGTATGAACCATAATATATTGTAAATGTAATATTTCTGTATGTAATTCAAAATGTGATATAGGTTAATTGGGATGTTCGCCTAAATGGCCTCAGGGGTAGTTGCTTGACGCGGACGTCAAGCTTTTCCAGACCAGGGAGGGTGTAACCCCCTTGCAAATGGGGTTCATAAAAACTTCCCGGAGCTTGGGTCGATGCTCCCGTGCCTGTGGTTAGAGTTTGGTGTTAAAGCCGTTTAAATATAGGGAGCAGTGGCGCTTTAAAGGCCTCCGTATATTGTCTCTTTAAGGGCTGCTTTGGTTTGCAGTCATGATTGATCAGGAAGGGTTTGAGTGTTGCTATGCTCGAATCCTGCCGGGCTGCAGAGTAAGCTCCCTTTCTGCCATCGCTAGTGGTGCTAAGGGAGCTCTGAAAGAGGAAGTGAATGTTTGCTTAAAATATCATAAAATAATAATGGCAGTGTAGTTGTTCTAACCTGTTTCTCTTGCAGTAAAGACTTTTCAATTGCCTCCTCCATTTTGGTCCAGAACTATTGAATTGGACCAATCAGTACTATGGGACCCCAAGTCGGTTGACCAATAGGGAACTGTTTGTATTTGAGAGAGGTATTATGAGCTCTGGCGCTTTTTCGCACCACCGAGAGCTGAAGGAAGTGACTGGCAGGTTCAATGACCAATTGAATCGGGTAGCGCCCGAACTGAGAAGAGTGCCCCAGGCTGCCAGGGGCAGATGCATTGTGGCTGAGGTGAGGAGAGGGCTGTGTGCTTCTGCACTGTGAAGTGTTCTTGCGCGGAAGCGCGTGAAGGCCTGAAGCGGCCATTTTTGCCCATGAGAGGGAGTCGGATTAAACCCGCGGCGTCACGGTCAGAGGAGGCTAGTGTCCTGCACAGCTACCCACCAGGCTCGACCTGTTTGGAGGACTAGAGAATCTGCTAAATCGTGCTTGGTCCATGGGAGGAGTGAATAAAGCTGCCATTTGCAGTGATTCAGTGACTGTGAAATCTGGAGAGCCTAGCAGCAGCTGCCTGGTGTGGTACACCTCTGCTATTGCTGTGGAGCTTGCCATATAAATGTGTGAGGAGGCTCGTGGAGTTCAGGCTCAGCCCTGCTGGTGTTGAAGGACTCTGTCTGGTCTGGAGGTTGTGAGTACTGAATCAGGGTAGCACCCTGTTAAATGTGCAACAGAGGTTCCAAATGGCATTGCTATACGGCTAACTGCTTAATTAAACTTTTCTTTTCTTCTCTGTGTGAGGGCCCTACCAGCTGCCACGTTTGGACTAGCCGTTGAGGGCTTGGGTACAGGGACCAGTAAATCGTAGGGTTAGCCTGTGCACAGAGCCCTAAGTATATCGAAATAGTGTAAGCCAATCAACCTGATTTTCCCCCTTTCCCTTGTTATCTGCCCTTTTAATAAATCAGATTGCTGTGTTATAACCACATCCTGGCTGGTTTGAACTCTTCTGATGAGTTGCTGTATGGTGACTGTAATATAACTGTACCTTACTTTACAGGGGGTCCCTGGAGTGAGTTGGAATATATTATCCGTGGGGTAAGTGTACTGGTGGAAAGAATTGTTGGCACTCAGTGTGAGTCACTAGTGGGACAGAAAGGGGGTTGCAGTTGCCCAGAGGGCTATAACCGAGGTACTTTGGTACTTTGGTAGTATGGGACAAACAAAGGCGATATGCCCATCATGGTTTGTCCTCCACATTGTGGATCATTGAACAAATCCCTAATTTATTAACCATTTGTCTAGTTTATTTTTAAAAGTCAAAATATTGGGTGAGTCAACTATTTCCTGAGGCAGTTTGTTCCATATTTTAGGTGCTCTTATGGTGAAGTAATTCCTTCTTTTGTTAGTTTTTGCTTTCATAATCTCTAGTTGTCTATTGTGTAATCTTGCTACTATTTTTCTTGTAGAAAATTTTAGTCCGCAATTTTGCATCTGTTCTGAATGTTTTGTCATTTTGAAATAATAATAACAAATCCCCCCTTAGTCTTCTTTGAGACAGTGATTGTAGACCAGTAGATTCTAGTCTAGTAATGTAATTAAACTTAGAAAGATATGGTATTAGTTTTGTTGCTCTATGTTGAATGCTTTCAATTTTGTTAATATCAGAGATTAGATAAGGGTTCCAAAAGAGACAATAATCCAGATATGGTCTAATGTGGATCTGTAAAGTGGGAGTAAACATTGTTCAGTTTTATTTATAAATGTTTTATTAATCCTTCTAAGGTGATTTTGCTTGATTGGCTATCTTAGTACAGTGTGATGAAGAAGACAAGTTGTTATTGATTAAAACACCTAGATCTTTTTCTACCAAGGAGGTTTTAATAGCCATGTTATTAAAATAATATGTTTGTAATGGATTATTTTTCCCCAAATGGAGGGTTGCACATTTAGAGACATTGAAATAGATTTCATTTGTGGATGCCCATCGTTCAATTAGCAACAATTCTGCTTGTAAGCCAGAGTCATTGGTTAGACTAATAGCTTTTCCCCCAATTTTGGTGTCGTCAGCAAATTTCACCATTTTATTATTACTGGATATATACATATCCCCTATGAAAAGATTAAAAAGAACAGGCCCCAGCACAGAACCCTGGGGACCCACTACCCACACCTCTCTCCAGACATTACATTATTAACCCTAACTCTCTGTGTTCTGTTGTTCAACCACTGGTTTATCCAAGAAGTTAATATTGGTGATAATCCTATTTTGATGAGTTTTTTAATCAGTAAAGAGTGAGAAACTTTATCGAACGCCTTACTGTAATCGAGTAGTATGACGTCCATGAGGTGGTCTTAATTGTACTAACCCTGACCTCTGGGTGGAGGCACCCGATAACAGATCTGGGACCTCACCCTGCATCCGTGGGGGCAGACAGGGGTAGTAGCCCTAAGGGTAGCACCCTCTGGGGGTTACACAAAAGCAGAAACAGAGTTGTGCATTGTGAAGGGGTCAAGGACACTGACAGTTTTTCAGATATATTAGGGAACAAAGAAAGATAGGAGGAGGAATTGCTAGACTAATAGCAGTTTAACTCCCCCCTTCCTTCTATGTCTTGGGATCCTGATGTTATGTAGGAGGGAAAGGGTACAGACCAGAAACCCTCCATGATACTTCCCACTGTAAACAATGACAAAATGAAGTGACTTACCTCGTGACATCGTCATAAACAGAAATGGCCTACCTCTTCCCCAGCAGGAACTCCTGGACCAGGTGGTGGTGAACTAATGGAAATGCCACCAGTTCAAGTGGCATCAGCTGCTACTGTCCCCTTACTGGGGGCAGATTTTCATTATCTTGGGAGGCAAAGAACAAACTGAGAGTAGTTAAAAATGAATTCATTAATTCTCACTTCATTAATTCACAAATGGACATCACACTCACAGTTACTGCAAACCAAGAACTTTATTCAGGACATTAGAATGATTATGCCCAGATTATTTGATTTCACAATAAACTGAAACTGGAGCAGCTCCATGGGGCCAAGATCAATAGACAGTTCAAGTGGCAGATTCATGTTATTTTCAATCAGCATGCAACAAGATTTCATACACACCAGCCTAGAATGGAACAGACTAAACTGGCTCCTTTGTTTTATCAGCTTGTTCCACAGAAACCCTTCTCAAAGACTTAATTCCTTTTCCTTGTATCCCTTAAACCTCCAGATGAGGGAGTGCCTTACTCCTCCCTTGCCAGCTGAACCAACATAACCTCGGGGTGGATTTGCAGCCTAAGCCTACACACAAATTCCCTGAACCAAAACAGTGCACCAAACCTCTAGGGCTACACCAAACTCACACAGGGCTGCACTAGTAAAGGGTGGCTCCATTCCTTCCTCGATTTCTAGTTCCCACAGGAAAACCCTGGCCCTTAATCAGTCTGATGGACCTACCCCAGACATGGGCATGGTAAGACCCAGGGCCTGCCCAGTACAGTCACACCAAGCCCTAAAGTGAATCCCAGGGTGAAACTCTCCCAGCCTTCTAGACCTTCCTCATAGGCAGAGTGCCACACAGGTAAACACACCAGAGCTGCCACCTCTGGATATGCACTGCTGCAGTGTTGCTACCACTGCAGCAGCCCCACTGCCCGGATGCTCTTTACCTTAACTGGGGGTACTGGGACCCCTTCGCCATGGGGGGGCACTGACACCATTCTGATCTTGTTCCTCCTGCCTTCAGTTCTTTTACCCACTGCAGCTGATGTACGAATCAAAAGAGGGGATACTCTCCTGGACCCACAAGACCGCTAATTCTACTGCACACTCTCCCTCAGAGTACCATACCCCACATTGCACCGATGCTGCATACTGCCAACCTGCTAGGCCAAGGGGGCTGGGGAATTGAAACTGCCCCTACATCAATCACCGACTCCTGCTCTCACTTTTACCTGGGAAAATCAGGGTCTTAAATACCTACCTTACTGCTGCCGCCTGGTGGCAGCATGGAAACAAGGCCAGAGAGCACATACCAAACAAAATGGCATGACTAAAAGGGGAGGGTGGGGAGGTGCAAACACAGGCTAGTAAGGCTACTCGATGGGGGGGGGGGTTACAGCAGAAGCAGAGTTATAGAGGAAGACAAGTAGAAGACAGCTATTCTTAATGACTACTTGTGCTCAGTATTCACAAGGAGGATATCGGACATTGCCAGAAAGCCAGATTAAGGCTGTTGAAACAGGGATCCCAGAAATGTGGCAGAAGGCACTTATAAATGAAAGGGTCAAGAAAGGGCTTGCAGCTGTCAAGATAGGTAAGGCTCTGGTACCGAATGGGATACATCCAATGGCACTTTGAGAACTGGCACTGGAATTAGCTGAGCACCTGGTAGGGCTATTCAATAGCTTAATTCCATTAGGGATGGTTCCAAAAATAGGAGGGTGGCAGACATAGTTCTGCTCCACAAGGGTGGAGACAAGGAGCAACCAAGTAGCTACAGACCCGTTAGCCATACCTTCTTTGTGTGTAAACCAATGGAGACACTAGTCAAAGAGGATCTAGAGGATTACCTGGAGAGAAATGGGCTCCAGGACAGTAAATAGCATGGATTCATTGCAACTGGCTGGGTAACTAGGGCAGTGGGTAAGGGTCAGGCAACGAATTTGCTATACTTCTACTTCAGCAAGGTATTTGACTCGGTGCCACACAAAAGTTTGCTGAAGAAGCTACAGGATTTGGGGGGAGTGAAGGACATAGATGAATGGGAAGTTGGATGGCATGGAGACAGCAAAAGGTAGAAGTACACAGTCAAATTCTGGCAGAGTGATGTCACCAGTGAGATGCCACAAGGATCGGTCCTGGGTCCTTCCAACAGCAACTTTGGCAAGCAGTAGGGCCATCCTTGATTCCCTAAAAGGGCTTTTGTCAGGCAGCTAATCAAAGAACCCACTTGCGATGAGGCAGTGCTGGATCTCTTGCTTACAAACAGGGACAGCAGTGCTGATGTTGCAGTGGACTTTCCTCTAGGTAACAGTGATCACCTTACAGTGAGGTTTAACATAAAGGCAGGAGAAGGCAAACCACACTAGGACAAGGATCCTGGAGTTTAGGAGTGCGGATTTTAAAGAAATAAGAGATTGCTTCAGAAACTGCCTAGTAGAGGGGATTGCCAGGGAGGAGTAGAGGCACAGACAGGAACAATAAGGGAGCGAACAAGTAAGGCAACCAGCCTCTGTGTGGAGGAAGTGAGTAAAGGCAGAAGGAAAAAGAGGCTGTTATGATTCTCTAGGGAAGTGGCCATGGTGGTGAAGGAAAAAAAAGGTGTAATGAAGAGTTATAAGTAAACACAAAGGCAGGAATACAGGCAGTTATGCCAAGTACAACAGTGGGAAGCAGGACAAGCAGTGAGGGGAGCAAAGCTCCAACAGAGGAAAGATAGCTAAAGGGGTAGGTAATGGTGATAAGAATGTCTTCAGATACAAAACTCGAGAAGAAGAAAGCACTGGGAAGGATAGTGAGGATTAGGAGGGTGGCTGGTGGAGACTGCTTACAGGAAGACCAAGAAAAAGCTGCCATCATGAACAGGTGCCTCTGCTCAGTCTTCATGGTGGGGGTGGGGTGGACTACCAGGGAGTAGCAGGAACAAAGGGAGGGGAGGCAAGGTGGACACAAGTCCATTTTCAGAGGAAAGTGTCCTGAAGTTACTTGCAGCTCTGAAGGTGAACAAGGCTACGGGACAGGATGGGATGCACCCATTGTACTAAAGGAATTCGGAGGTTCTAGCTGTCCAATAGATGACCTTATTCAACAGTTCACTGGAAAAGATGTGGTTCCAAAGGACTGGAAAAGAGTGGGCATGGTCCCAGTACACAAGAGTGGCAGCAAGGAGGAGGCTAGCAGCTATAGGCTGGTCAGTCTCATTTCAGTGGTGAGAAAATTATTGGAACCCCTGCCTAAGGAAAGGCTCTTAGAGTATCTTGAATCCAATGGACTGCAAGTCCACAGTCAGCATGGATTCCTGGGTGGGGAGGGGGATTCATGCAAGAAGAATCTAATTTCTTCAATTAGGTGACCAGGGAAATAGATCAGGGGAGGGCAGTGGATGTGGCCTATTGGGACTTCAACAGGGCCTTCGCCACTGTGCCACACAGAAGACTGATAAAGAAATTGAGCAGCCATGTGGGGATCCAAAGTGGGGAACTGGGTTAGAAACAGGTTAACGTATAGATAGGTGACAGAGTGTGGTAGTTAACAGCACTCACTCTAATGATGGGAAAGTAACAAGCAGGGTGCCATAGGGCTCAGTACTGGTATCAGTCTCTTCAATGTCTTCATAAGTGACACTGCAGAAGAGCTGGAAAAGAAGGTATGCCTTTTTGCAGATGGCACCAACATCTGTAATAGGCTGGATACTTAGGAAGGGGTAGGGAGAATGTGCAGGGATCTTGGGAAACTCGAGGAGTGGTCAACAGCATGGCAGCTGGGGTTCAATGGCAAAAAAATACAAAATCATGTACCTGGGTCATAGGCACCCTGGAGTGGTATACGATGGGGGCTACTGAAGTGACTAAGCAGGAAAGGAACTTTGGGTTTATCATAACTGATTACTTCAAAATGGCAGGGCAGTGTGACAAAGCAGTGGGTAGGGCATTTCCAGCAAGAGAAGGGAGGTGCTGTTGACACTGTATTACTCACTGGCGAGACCCCACCTGGAATTCTGTGTCCAGTTTTTGAGGCTGCACCTCAGAACAGATACAGACAGGGTGATGGCAGTCCAGAACAGTGCAACTAAAATGATGCAAGGGTTGCACAAGAAGTCCTACTAGAAGAGACTGAGGGATCTCAACATGTACACTCTGGAAGAGAGAAGAGGGAGACGGGATACGATAGAGACCTACGAGTATCTTACAGAGGTGAACAGGGTGCAGGAGGGGAGTCTTTTTCAAATGAGAAAGAGCACCAGGACCAGGGAAATGTGATGAAGCGGGGAGAGCTTAAGAGGTGTGAGGAAGTGCTGCCCACAGAAATGGTGGAGGCAAAAACAGAAGGAAGCTTCGTGCATGCGTGGGATAGACATAGGGAAATAATAAATAAGCAAGGAGGTGGAAAGGTTGCCAGAGACCAGTTAGGGGTGTGGAGATAGACTAGGCAGGGAACATCTGGGTCAGACTGGGTAGGCTAAGCAGTCCTTTTCTGCCAATAAATTCTATTTATTTGTTTCAATGCCCAATCCTTTCAATATGTCATTCAGTGACATACTGTAGCAGAAGGAATTCAGGGCTAGATGTGTCTCTTCACAGATAACACTAAGCTCTGTGGTAGAGTAGACAGCAAGAAGGGGCTTAGGAAATTGCAGAGGGACCGGTAAAGGTTGGAGAAGTGGTCCAAGGTTTGACAGTTGAAATTCTATGCCAAAAAGTGCATGGTGATGCACTTAGGGAACAAGAACCCCAGCCAGGACACAGTATTGGATTGGATGGTTAAGCTGGGCATTACTTCTGAGGACAGAAGTGACATCCTTAAACAATCTAACCACAGTCCTAAAGTAAGGCAACCAGGATGCTGTGGTGTATTGAGAGGTGCTTTGACAGCAGAAAGAAAGTGGTATTACTACTTCTGTACAGATCCCTGGTAAAGCAACACTTGGAGTAGTGCACCCAGTTCTCGAGTCCTTGCCAAAGCAAAGACAAAGACAAACTGGAAATAGTGCAGTGTAGGGTAACCAAATGATTCAGGGCCAGCAAGGCGGACTCTATAAGGATTAACTTAGGGCACTAAATATGTACTTGCTGGAAGCAAGAAGAGAGAAGGGGGATCTGATAGAGACCTCCAGTTTCCTGAAAGGAATTAAAGAGGTAAACTGTGAGGAACTTTTCAACAGGAACAGTGAATCCAGAATATGAGGACATGAATGGAAGCTGTTGGGGGTAGATTCAGAATGGACGAGAGGCAGTTTTATTTTAGAGAGAGTGTTTGAGCCATGGAACAACCTGCCAGCTGAGGCTGTGGATGCCAAAATCATTAAGGTTTCAAACACAGCTATGATAGAGGTAAGGGCTTGGTGGTTACTCGGGGGGATAGCAGTAAGGCATGGAATATTGGGGGGCAGGTAGCTTGGACAAAATCCTAGACAGACAACAGATCTTGGGGGATGAAAAGGAATATGGGCAGACTAGATGGACCAATGGTCTTTTTGGACTTATGGAGGCAATATAGCATAGTGGTTAAGGGCACTGAGCTTTGGAGACTTGGGTCAGAATCCCATTAGACCCCACTTGCATACTATGTGACCCTAAGCAAATCACTTAACTTCTTTGTGCTCCCAGGTCACACCTGGAGATAAGCTCTGACTTAGTGTGTCTTTCCTGCTTAAACAATTTCCCCTTTCACCTCACCCCCTTTTCTGCCATTACTGTCTGTGTTTCTATGATTCATGACATTGTAGGGGCTGATGAGGTTTGGGGTGTATGCCCATGCTTGCAGGGACCTGTTCTCCCTTGTGGTGGCAGAACTGAATTACTAAACCATCAACTAGATGTCTTTGGGTTCTCCTAATACTGAATTCTAAGTGGGATACTTTTGTTTAGAGGAGAGGGGGGAAGGACATGAAATGCATTGTGGGAGTTCTTCATGAGGGCAAGTGAGGTGAGATGTAATGATAAGGACTACGTGCAAAGCCAATACCCCTCACTAAGTCTCTTATTCACTCAGGTAACAGCAGCTCACTAGTCCTCTGTCTTCCCTATGAGAGACTGGCTGCTGGAAGTCTACTCACATGCAAACATACACAACTAGCCAGCAGAAGAAGGCCTATTGGTCAGAGCCCCAGGGAAATGGTGCCATATAAATAAAATTGGCTTTCCTATCTAGTCTGCTCAAATTGTGGATCCCCTTTACAGTACTGCTGTGAGCTCTGCCCCACCCCTTCAACCCTGCCCCACCTTCACACTTTTCTTGCCCCCCCAGTGACCCTGACCTTCCCTTTCACCCTGTCCCACCCCCTCTTGAAGGCATCCACTGTCTCAAGAGAGACATCCTCCTCTGGGAGGATGTTTCACCTCTTCACCACTCGTTCCATGAAGAAGTGTTTCCTGATATCCTTCTTGAAGTTTCCTCCATTCAATGTATAGCAGTGCCCCCTTGTTGTCCTGTTCCCACTGAGACAGAAGAGGTCCCCTGTATTCACTGTGTTGATACCTTTCTGGTACTTGAATGTTTTAGTCATGTGCCCCCCTCTGCTTTCCTTGAGTACAGGTTGAGGTAATTTATTCTGTACTCATATGCCTTGCCCTGCTGTCACTAAACCATTTTCATCTCCCTCCTCTGAACTGCCTTGAGCAGGTTTCTATCCTTTCTCAGGTAGGGGTTCGAGTGTTGCACACCATAGTCCAGGTGCAGTTACACCAAAAATCTGTAAATAACCTCCTCTTGCCTGCTCGTGATCCCCCGCACAATACAGCCAAGTATTTGGCTGCTGCCTTCCTGCACTGCATCATTTGCTTAAATTTGCTGGTGATGGCTACCTCAAAGTTTTTTTCCACCTCAAATATGATTACTTGGATCCCCCCAGGCAGTAGTCGGACCTTGGGTTTCTACATCTATGTGCATGACATTTTCACAGCTTTACACTGAACTCAAGTTGCCATAATCCTGACCACCTTTTAAATCTGGTTAGATCTTCCTGAAGGCATTGTATCCTATCGACAGTGCCTATCCTTCCACAGAGCTTAGTGGTATCTACAAATGGGCAGATTTTGCCCTTTATGCCCTCTCCAATGTTGCTTATAAACATGTTAAACAACAATGTGCCAAGTACTGAGCCCTATGGTACCCTGATGACTTCCCTCAAACCCAAGAGTCCCACTCAACTATCACCCTCTGGGTCCTTCCTCCCAACCAGTTTGTCACCCATCTAGTTAGTTTAGCCCCTGTCCCTAGGTCCTCCAGCTTCCTGATCAACCACTTATGGGGCATAGAGTCAAAGGCCTTGCTAAAGTCTAAGTACAGGATGTCAACCACTTGACCCTTGTCTGCTGTTCTTGTTACCTAGTCAAAGAAGTCAATCAGATAAGTTTAAAAGGATCTCTCTGCCATGAGCCCATGTTGCCTTTTGTCTTGGAGACCATTTGCCTCCAGAAAACCCACCAGTCTTTCTTTATGGATTGTCTCCACAAGCTTACCAACAATTGAGATCAGACTGTCTGGCCTGTAGTTGCCAGGGTCCTCTCTGGGCCCACCTTTGTGGAATAGCACCATGTGTGCAGTTCTCCACTCCTGTGGTACTACCTCATATTTAGCAAGGCGTTGAACAGATCCACCATCTGACCTGCCAGGTCCTTTGCCAGCTCCATCAACATCCTTGAGTGCTTACCATCTGGACCTGGGGACTTATCAACTTTGAGGCCATGAGTCCTTTTTAACCTTTCCTCTGGGATTCTGTTCACGGCCCCATCCTCCCTTCTCTCCCCCTTCTTTCCTTTTGGTACTGGGTCATTCTTTTCTTCCATAATGACAGAACAGAAGTATTCATTCAATATTTCTGCCTTCTCTGTACTACTTTCAACCCCCTCCTTTTAAGCTTTACTATTCCATCCTTTCTGTCCCCTTTTTCCCTTATGCACTGGAAAAGGGCTTTCTCCCCCTTCCTGATCCCCTCTGCTATGTGCATCTTCTTTCTGGCCTTGGCTAGCCTGGCTACCCTACTTGCCCCTTAGTCTTCCCAAGTATCCCTCATTCTTTTCATCCCTTTGGGTCTTCCTGAATTTCTTGTATGTGGCCCTCTTCCCTCTCACTGCCTGGGTCACATCCCTATTAATCCAACTTGGTTTCTTGGCTTTGGAGTTTTTTTTCCCATCTGTCTGACACACTTTTTAGTGGCAGCTGTTATCCCATCTTAAATGATGGACCATTTGTGTGGTTAATTGTTTTTTGTATTCTTCAAATTCACACAACATACAGACCATACTGATAAGGCCAGGGTGCATATTGTATACAGTGGACATTGTCATATATTGCTCAGGTCAGATCAGCTCTAAGGTATAAATGAGGTCTAGCTTGACATAGATATTGATAATGATAACAATAACAGATAGAGAACAGAATTTGACTGACATTTCTAAGCATAGTATTATTAGAGTGCTGGGGCATAGCTCCAGCATTCACTCAGGTCTTAGTCCCTGGGCAGTCTGTGGCCATTGGAGATTAGGAGGCTTCTATACAGGGGAACAATTCCAGATATGCTTTTTTAAGAACTATCGTCTATTTACAGAAGGCTAGAACTTGAATTTAAGAAAACTGGTAAACTGTAACCTCATCCTAGAAATAGGACTTAAGAGTGTAGATATGCTACCTTCAATGAATGGTGTGGGATCATGTGATTAGGAGGACATAGCCGGTGCCAGGCCCTTCCTTTCACCCATGTCCAAGTGGCGGTTTGTTGTGGGGTAGGTGACTGTTGTCAGTGGCTCATCTGTTAACCAATTCCAACCCTAGGGAACTGAGAACTTTGTCTAGGAGTTAGTATACCAAAATAATTTAGAAATAGACCCCAGGACTCATAGTACCTAGCAATTGTATTGTTAGTAAAGTGTGCCAGATTAGAGATGAGCTCCTTCACTGTAGGCACCTCTGTTGTCCACCACCGGCACAGCAGTAGGCGTTTTGCTTCAGCTGAGACCATGTGGACCCATTTCAGATCTTTGTGACAGATATGGGGGGTGGCTGCAGGGGAATCCAGAATTACAAGTGCTGGATCGAGGGGTATAGGCCTAGTGAGTACTTGATGGAGGAAGTCCATCACCTGCAACTAGAAGTTCTTCAACCTGGGATAGTGCCATAAAATGTAGAGGAGGTCTCAACCTGCTTTACCACATCTCCAGTAGTTCATGTTGGAAGCTATTTGTTCTGCATGTAGGACTAATGAGGTGTAGTAGCACAAATGCAAAACTTTGTTCTGCATGAAGCTTGATCTGATGGCTTTGAGGGCAGTATGGGACATCCACCCACAGGTTGCCCAGTCTGAGGCATCAGTCTGCTTATTCAACATAACCAACCATTTGTGACAGGCATTTACTATTTGGTCTGGTAAACTATCCTGCATGTGGTGGTAAATGCTGCCTGCCTTTCCTTTAGGGTGGGACAGCTAGTAAGCTAATGGGTGTATTGACAGGCTCATGGTGCATTCCTTTACGTGCCAGAGGGTGAGGGCAAGCAAACTATGATGCTGCAGATAACACCTGAAGTCATTTATATATTGTTTGTACCAGCCTTGGAGGGCTTGGAATGAGTCCATTTTGGGTAAGCCTGGCATAAGAAGATCATTAACAAGCAGGGTGCCTCGACATGCCCAACTTTCCCACCTGATTAGGGTGCCTCACACTTTGATGCTCTTGTTGTTCCAGATTGGTGTGTGTTCAGAGCTGGGTGTGCAAGGGGACTTCTATGTTGCTTTGTACAGCCTGCTAGATAAGTGCAGAGTGTCTGGTTTTGGGGGAAGGGGGAGGCATTGCTGTGTCCTTTGGATTAAGGAGACAGGTTGTTGGTGTCCTTCCCCCACCCATTAGATTGGCCTCAATATTTGATCAAAGGGGTGGAAACTGGCTGTTGAGGAAAACCTCTAATTGGCTGGGCTAACTTGAAATCCCTGTAGTTTGCCTTAAACCATGGGAGTCCCCACCCTCCCTTTCTCCAGTGGGATCTGAATTTGGCACAGCTGTATGTGGGCTGTTTGCTCTCCCAGAGGAAGCCACTAATCATGCCATCAATACGTTCAAACCATTTTGTAGGGATTTTTGATGGCAGGGGAGCTAGAACATAAAATAACTTTTGCACAGTTACCATCTTTATTGCTTCAGTTTTCATGGCCATTGAGAGCTGCAGAGGTTTCCATCTATTGCACTCTGTGAGAAGTTCCTGTATGAATGGGTTAAGATTTATATCACAGAATCTGGCAGATTTTGGGGAGATCTTAATCTCTAGGTATGTGATCTAGTCTGGGTCCCACCTGAAGCCCGTGGTTTATACATGATGTATCTTGCAGTGGTGGTTTAGAGGTAGGATTTCAGTCTTATACCAATTAATTATGAGCCTGGAGATCTGGGTATAGAATGCTAGCAATAAGATGAGCTGGGGGATGGATATGGGGGTATTCATTGTTTTCAACAGCACGTCATTTGCATATAGAAGGGTTTTATAGTGCTCTTGCCCTGTCTCAATCCCTTGGATGAGGGGATCCATCCATATGGCTGCAGCCAGGGGCTCTATAGTGAGCACAAACAAAAGAGGAGAAAGGGGACATCCCTGGTGTGTTCATTTTGCCAGGTGGAAGGGGATGGAAAGGGTGGAGTTAGTGGGAACCATTGCCTCTGGTTCAGAGTTGATAGTCTTTATATTAATTTGAAACTGAGCACCAAAGCTCATGTGACCCAGGACTTTGTTCAGGAATCCCTACTCCACCAAGTCAAAGGCCTTTTCACAATCAATGGTCACAGTTGTGGCTGGAGAGGTGGCAGTTTGCATTACATGTATGAGGCCCACGAGTGTCCGTAAGTGGTCACAGCTGAGACAGCCTTTAATGAAACCCACCTGTGATGGATGTATCAGGGATAGCAGAAGGTTTTCCCATCTGAGAGCCAAGGCCTTGACAAAGACCTTACTGTCCACCAAGATAAGGGAGATGGGCCAGTAATGGTCTGAGAGGGTGGGGTCATTTCCTTTATTGGGAAGGACTGTTATTGTTGACATTCTCAAAGTTGGAGGAAAGATCCTCTCCCCACTGAGTTCTGGTACAGATGCTGATGAATGGGACATATTGTAGGGGACATGAGTTGCAGGAACTTCACAGGAAAACCATCCCCAGGGCCTTGCATGGATTTATGGCTGTTAAGGGTACTTCTATTTCAGCAAGTGAGAGGGGTTCATCCAGGACAGAACCTGGCTGGCCAATAGCTTGGGCAAGCTGAGGGGGGTTGAGAAACTCATCTATTTTATGAGTGTCAGGCAGGGCTTCAGTTAACTCCAATTTGGGAGTATTTGACTTTAAACTCTTCCTCCTTTAATTTTAGCTGCACCTGCAGCATAGCCAGTTCATACTCTCTTTCCTTTCTCCTTCTGCCCACATATCCAATTACTATACCTCTGATCATGGTCTTGAAGGCCTCCCAGAGTGAACTAACTGACATTTCTCCTGTATCATTGATTCTGAAAAAGGCCTCTGCCTCCTCCTTGATCCATGACTGAAACTGCAGGTCATGGAGGAGCAGTGGGTGTATACATCAGGACGGGGACTTATGGGAGGTGGGGCCCCACACCATGTCAAGCTGTACTGGCATGTGGTTAGATATGAGCAGGGGTTGCACATTGACAGCTATAACCATAGGAATAATTTGCTGCAAAGCTAGGCATGTATGTAATCTACTGTAAGTTTTGTGCACAGTGGAACAGCATATGCAAGGCCCCTAGAATTCTGCGGCCACAGAATTTTGCACAGAACTTGCAATCTACCACAGAACTTCTGCGGTGCCGCAGAATTCGCTCTTGTTGGTGATTTTTTTATTAATATTTCTGTTTATCCATAGAATCTGGTTCCCTGCCCCTCTTTTTATATCCAAAACCCCCCTACATGCTCAGAATATGATAGTATCATTGCTATAACATCATACATTAGCTAATGAAATGGCTGCATTCTGCAACAGAAATTAACAATCACTTATCTACCACAGCTCCCACTGCCAGAGATGGTGGCACAGCACATCATGCATGGTGATATTTGCTCAACCTGCACTACAGCCTAATACAATTTTTCAATCTTACATTATTGCGCTAGGGCCAACTTAAACAAAACCTTGTCAATAGCACAGACTTGTTAAGTCCATACCTCACTTTGTACAAACCTATTTGTGCCTTTAAGGTACAGAGATGCCATCTGAAATGAATAATTGGTAAAATGAATTTAACTGTCATTTTTAAGAAAAATAAAGTAATTATGCCCAGAAAAGTGAAATATAATAATGTGTAGACCTGTTGAAAGACTAGACCTGTTAAATAAATAATTGCACTGTAAGCATTTTTGCCAGGGTTATTGATTACATGTTGTCATTGGTTGATAGAATCACCTAAAAGTTATGGAGAAATGCTGTGTGCAGGGACAGCTGTTGGGCCAGAGGGTAGCATATTGTGTTTCCATGCCGGCAACTCAGGTTCAGAGATTAGCTCTGGGAGCTGGATGGGCTGCATAAGGATTGGTGGAACATATCACTCCTCGGAGCCTGAAAGGTATGGTGCAGTGTTCTGTCACATGGTGGACACATTGTGATGGGCTGGAGAGCTCTATCTCACAATCGGTTCACATGCATGTCATGACCTGATGGTGTTACGCAGTGTGTTAGGGTAAGCAGGTTGACATGAAAAATTAGTTTTGTAATAACTCCTCTATTCTATTTCCAATGGGATCTGTATGAATGAGGATGCAAGTTCATGGAAATGAAAAAAAAAATATATACACACACACACAGACACACAGACACACACACACAGTATCTCTGTCTCTCACCACACACACACACACACACACACACACACACACACACACACACACACACACATTTGTATGTATGTTACAGATTACATATAAATATATAAGTGATACACAGTGGGAACCTCATGAGTGGTATAGAAAGCACATACAAATATATAAGTGATAGACAGTGGAGACCTCATTAGTGGGATAGATAGCATGCATATAGAAATACCTTATTTATCACATAAGATCCCTCTACATATGTCATTTATGCAACAGGCTAGGACCTTAAGGAGAGCCTTTTTTCTTTCTTTTTTAGGCATAAAATTATTTTATAAGTCTGTTATTTTTGAACTAGTGTTACTGTGCTTTCCACCATCCTGATTGCTATATCCACTGCCACGAAAGTGAAGTCAGAATGACAAGCTGACACTGTGATGTGGTAGTTTGTTAGTGCCGGAGAACTTCCACAGAAATTACAAACCACAGCCGCAGAAGTTCTGCGGCAAATTGTAGTCTTGCCGCAGAACTTGGTCCCACTGTGGCGCAGAAAATTAGGGGCCCTGAGCATATGTATACACAGTTGTGTGGGCTGTGCAGCCTTAAGAGGTCAACAAGGGCCTGGTCCTGCAACCACAGCATCACTTCTTATTTAGCCTTGGCACGGGGTTTGGCCATATCATGGCAGTGGTCTAGCAGGGGATTTAGGGTGAGGATGAAGTCTCTCCTATTAGCACAGGGGCCTGGGGTTCATTAAACTTTGAAAGCTTCTCTGCAAAGCTATGGAAGAACAAACATGACTCCTTGTTCAGAGCATTGTGGCTGCTGATGAGAAGCATGCCAGAGTTTGAGGCAAACAACTCCTTGAACGATCTGCCATCGGGGTCTGCTACTACTTTTTGTAGGCTCCAGTACAGAGCCTTGTTGACCAGGATTGACACTCCCCTCTTTTTAACTGCTGCCAAACTGTGGGCTTCAAGGTTTACCCATTTTGCTTGGAGCTTGTGAGCATCAGGTGATGGAAGTTTACTCTCCTGTAATAGGGTCACTTGTGTGCAGAGCCTTTCAAGGTGTGTCAATACTTGCTACCTTACATTGCAGCTATATAATCTTAGGTCCACCATCATCATGGAGACCACAATAATAGTGACTGGATGTCTGCCCTGTGAGGAGGAAGCAGTGGTGGTGGGGTTCTGGCATTGTGTCTTCAGTGGTATCCCCTAACAAAGTTATCATGGTTTGAGGTAGGGGTGGTTGAATGAAATATGTAACAAACTTATATCCTGTACCAAACAATTCATAACACTATAATTAATCAGTAAAAATTATGAGCAGAAACATACAAGACATAACTATGTACAAAGACAAACTTGTCTGTGGCACTAGGCATATCGCTGGTACCGTGGGGTGACCCAAGATCACCTATCTGCTCCCAGTAGTGTGGTGGTGATACTGAGTCTGTTGTGACTGACCTAGTCCTTAGACAGATCCCCAGAGCCTCAAGGGCCAAGAAATACCCTATTTCCCGTAGTCCAGTGTAACCCCCCTCTTGGGGGCTTATCTGAATTGCCCTGTGTGTCTCCTGTTTTTCTCATTTTTCTCCATTCCCCTGGTATCCCCTGGAGTTCCCCTGCATTCCAGATTCCTTTTTCCTGTTCACAAGGTGCCCTTTCTGCAGTTCTGTATGAAGTACAATCTCGAGTCGCCAGCATTCTTCTGTGCAGCAAGCGACTGAACATGCACAAAGGAGCACATTGATGTGCCAGCCACCAGATTTGTGGTCTTTAGGGGAGTACTTTGGTAGTCCCGGTTTCCCCATTCTATTAATGGGAGACTGGTGATCTTGGGGAAGTGGCTGAGGATCTGTGGGAGCATCGAAATGAAAAGTTTAAATACTGGCAGATAGTAAGGGCTCATGAATAATTCTTGAGTCCTCATGAATATTAATGAGGAGCTGACTGCCACCTTGGGGGGGGGTATATGTTTTGGTGGCAGTAACAGTGGGAGCACATTGAGCCTAGAATCAAGAGTGGGCTCATTTTGCAGGGGGCAGTTGGGACTATAATACTATGGGGTATTTAAATAAAGTGTTTTGTTTGGCTGCATCTGTTCTTGGAAAATGGGAAACTGTATGGGGCTGCATAGAACTGAATGGAAGCAGTCATGCTGCTGACCCTATGACCCCCCACATTGTAACCAGTCATATAATTAGGTACCTAAAACTGTGATAAAGGGATTCCTGGGAAAAAGAGGGGACTGATTGAGGCACCTAAATCATGCCCCAATTAGCCACTTGGAAATATCAGTCTCTATGGTTATGGACAATTGATAGGCTCAATAAGCCAACCAGAACTGTGGATTCGTGGGTAAAAACCCTTGGACTTTCTGGTTGTTCTTCAGTCTGTTCCCAGGCTCTGTACAAGTTAGAAGTCTCCTGTGAGAGTGGGTCTGGACTAGGGAGGCCTTTCCCAGGCTTCTAGAGGAGATTGCTGTGTTCAGGAAAGGATTAACAGGAGAAAGAGAGTGACAGACTGAACTGATACCTTGCTTCCCCAGGTACTGTTAGCCATTTGATTGTTTTGGAGAAGATAAGTGCTGCAGAAACCCTGCAATGGTGGACTGAAGGACTGAATTGAGCTGAGAGGACTGAAATGTTCTATATGAGTGCCACAGTTGCTGCTGAGAGTTTGTTTGACCTGTATGGGACTGCGATTGTGATTCTGAAGAAGCAAAGCATCTCTGGACCTCAGAGTGCTAGCCAGGTGCTGTACATTTACTGAGTGAACTGGCTAAAGTGGCTGAGAGCTGTGTTCCAGCTGCAGCTAAAGAAAAACTTGAGGCCATCTTCTAACTGGAAAGTTGTGCAGGGGTCTGTTGTGTTTGCATCCCCCTGTTGATTGCTCCTGTACTTCATTGATCTAGGGCTAGTACCCACTGCTAACTGGCACTTGACTTTGCTTGAGCTATTGCCTGTGATTTCTGTGGTTTTTGAACTCATTGCAGGGACTGCAGGAGGACCTCTACCATTCGGGAGTTCTCACCCAGAGTCAGGGAGGGAATCAGCTAACCCCTTCCAAGTGGGACTTACTGTCACAGGAGGTCACCAGTGCTTGCTAGGGTGCTAGGTCACCTGTGATCCACTTTGGGGAGCTGGGCTTCGGAGCCACTTCTGGGTCTGGGCCTTCTGGGGCTGGTGTGACAAGCGGTCAGACCTCCAATCAAGGGGACAAGCTGCAAAATCCTCAAGCAAGATTCCATCCACCCATTGCAGCACAGAGCTCTGCATTCCTGTACATCTGGAGGCAATCATCCCAAGCATAGTTAAGTTCTGCAAAAACATGAGTGCCCGGGACCTGGTACCTGGAAATCAAGCAAGGGAGTGTAAAAGAGATTAAATTGCTTCCTCAAATAATTGTTCTATTTCATCAGGACCCCAACAGTCAGCCAACTTGTGGCAATGAACAGGCCTGCACCTTGTGGGTATCCCTAAGGACTATCAGGGTAGGCACTGGTACCAGTGGGGGTGGGCCTCTGGGGGTGGGTTTGGCCTATGGGCCCATATAGTTATTGTTACTTGTTCTCTCTAATCATCTTTTATTCACAGCCATCCTTTGTCCCAGTATCCCTTCACTAGTCCTTATCTGCAATAAAGCTGTGATTTATCAATTGAAATTGTGTATGCAGGAATTCTCTGAGTCTGTCAGATCATTACTGTTCATGGTTTATGGTGTTACTGACCAGTTGGGTATTCAGAATGTGGGGTGATTGGTAGGGGGAGGTGGGTAGGCACAGCATCCCAGGGGGCTGTACCAGCCAGTCACCTGACCCACTTCTACTCTTCTCTGGGTGTAGGAGAAGCCAGAAGGTGAAGGAAGGAAACATATTCAATTCAGTGCTTTAGAGTAACTGGTAATTGGTATTTTTCTTTTAAACTTAGATTGTAGGCTTGTAGTGACACTATACTTTCTTTCTGTGTTGTCTTTACTTATAATTGTTTTTTGGGCTGTTGAAAATTTAAAACATAGTGGTGGTGTAATTCTGTGCTGTCTTTAATTGCTACACATTTTATCTTGGCTTGTCTGACTGTCCTGTAGCTGGGTGAAGGGTGTTAATTGTCTGGCCTCTGACCTCAGCTATGTGATAACTGGAGGTGGGGCTTAGTCACAGTTAAAGCAGCAAACAGAGGTTCATCTTCTCAGAAGAAGCCAGAAGGTGAAGGAAGGAAACATATTCAATTCAGTGCTTTAGAGTAACTGGTAATTGGTATTTTTCTTTAAACTTAGATTGTAGGCTTGTAGTGACACTATACTTTCTTTCTGTGTTGTCTTTACTTTATAATTGTTTTTGGGCTGTTGAAAATTTAAAACATAGTGGTGGTGTACTTCTGTGCTGTCTTTAATTGCTGCAAATTTTATCTTGGCTTGTCTGACTGTCCTGTAGCTGGGTGAAGGGTGTTAATTGTCTGGCCTCTGACCTCAGCTACGTGATAACTGGAGGTGGGCTTAGTCACAGTTAAAGCAGCAAACAGAGGTTCATCTTCTCAGAAGAAGCCAGAAGGTGAAGGAAGGAAACATATTCAATTCAGTGCTTTAGAGTAACTGGTAATTGGTATTTTTCTTTTAAACTTAGATTGTAGGCTTGTAGTGACACTATACTTTCTTTCTGTGTTGTCTTTACTTATAATTGTTTTTGGGCTGTTGAAAATTTAAAACATAGTGGTGGTATAATTCTGTGCTGTCTTTAATTGCTGCAATTTTAGCCCCTCCTACCCTTCCCCAACTCTTAATTATATGCCCTGATAAATCTGATTGACAGGAGCTAAACACAGGAGTATAGTAAGAGGTGTGAAGTAGGAGGGCATAAGAGAAGAAGACCACCCTCAACACGACAAGTGTTTTGACTCATTTATTTATTTATTGGTTTCTTTTCCTTAAAAAAATATATATCTGATGATCAATTACAGGATTTTTAGTACTGTAAATAAATAAAAGAGAACTAAGAGAGCTTCAGTAGCAGAGAAGTAGTGGAATTGCAGTATAATGTGGGAGTGGTGCAATGCAGTGGCTGTGGGCAGCCATATTCAGGCAGACCTTCTGGACACTGAGGTGCTGCCCCATCTGCATGCATCTCTCTGGACTGTGGGATGAGGTAGCCAGACTCAGAGCGGAAGTAAACTGGGTCAGGAGTACCATCACCCCTATCCAGGGACCACCCAGTCCAATGCAGCTGCCTCAAAGGATGCTGAGAACGAGGAGCACTTGGATGATAGTGGGCTCAGGGAGGGTTAGAGCAGTCAGGCAGAGGCACATCCCAGATCCTATTCCTCTCAAGAACTCATATGCCACACTGGCAAATAAGGACAACCAAATAGAGGTACCCAGGGAAGTGGAAGGAAAGGATGTGGAGGTTAGGCAAGGAGGTGACCTCAGTGGGGAAAGCAGTGGACCCCAGAGGAGGAGGAAGCGAATCCTGGTGGGGGACTCCATCGAAGAGGGATCCAGCTAGGAACACAGGAGGGGGAGGACAGGGAGGTGAGGTGCCTACCAGGTGCCACGGCATGGAGGGATGGAAGGAAGATACTGGGGATCACTGGGAAGGCAAGACAGGAGGGTGAGCTGGACGTCATTATCCACCTAGGTACTAATGACTTGGCAAATGGGGAGCCAAAGGAAGTTCAGGAAGAGTTTAGGAAACTGGGGAGGGGTCTCAAGCAAGTAGCTACTTCTGTCACTTTCTCAGAATAACTACCTGTGAGAGGCAAGGGAGAGCATAGGAGTGCATGCACCAGGAACTTTAACTCATGGTTGAAGAACTGGTGCTGTGAGGAAGGGTTTGGATTCATTGGTGACTGGGGACCCACCTGGAGGGATGGAGGTTTGTTCAAGCCTGCGGCCTGCATCCATCCTGGAGGGGAATCAAGCACTCAATGATAAGTTTAAATGCTACATTGACAAGCATTTAAACTAGCAAAGGGTGGCAGGCCAGCAAGGTCGGTACCTACCTGCTCACCCCACAGCTAGTAGTGGAACCAGTGAACCAGAGGAGTGGCTATCTCTGCAAAGCAGTGTGCAAAAGATGGAGATTAGTGTCCAAAAGGTGGATAAGCAGAAAAGGGGCAAAATTCAGCAGAAGGGCAAACAGCAAGGAGAACCAGGGATAAATGACAACCAAGGAACGGGCTGGAGTAGAACAGTGAAGCAGTCTAGGGAGGCCAAATCATGGAAAGCCATGTGTGCAAATGCCAGGAGCCTTAGCAACAAGATGGAAGATCTGGAGGCTGTCATGGTACAGTCAGACCTGGACATTGTGGCCATCACTGAAACCTGGTGTAATGATAACCATGACTGGGAGATGGCCATACCTGGCTACAACATATTCAGAAGAGACAGAGCAGGCAGGAAGGAGGAGGAGTGGCACCGTATGTGAAAATGACATAAGAGGCCACACAGATCCAGGAGGAACAAAATGGGGGAGAGATACTGTGGGTTAAGCTGGAAAGGAAAATGGGGCCAGCCATCCGCACAGGTGTGGTCTATAGACCACCAGCCCAGGAGGAAGAAACAGATAGGGAGCTGATGCTAGCCATCCAAGGATGGCAGACAAGGTGAGTAGTACTGGTTGGAGACTTCAATATACCAGGCGTGGACTGGAGCATCCCAGCAGCAGCATCAACTGGAGCAGATTTATCCTGGACTCCTTCAGGGTGCCTTCCTCAAGCAACTGGTCATGGAACCAACTCGGCAGAAGGCAATACTGGACCTTGTGCTCACAAACAGGGACAGTGTGATGGGGGTAACAGTGGGGGAGCACCTGGGTAACAGTGACCACCAGTCATTGTAGGTTTGAAATCACAGAAAGAGCAGAACCAAACCACACAAAACACGTATCCTGGATTTAGGGGGCAGACTTTGGGAAAATGGGAGATACTTGAAAGAGGCATTAAGGAATGGGACAGGAATCAGGGGTTGAGGAACAGTGGGCAGTATTTAAAATGGGGATTATAAGAACAACAGAATTATGCATTAAGCAGGTTAGCAAGAGGAAAAGGAAGAGGAGACCATTATGGTTTTCAAAGAGGTAGCAAAGAAAGTGAAAGCCAAAAGATTGCATTCAGGCAATACAAAAGACACAGGCAGAAGGGGATAGGGAGAAGTACCAGGAGAAACAAAGGGAGGCAGGGAAGTCAGTAAGGAAGCCAAAGCTCAGACAGAAGAACACATTGCAAAATCAGTGGGTAAAGGGGACAAAACCTTTTACAGGTACATAAGTGAAAAAAGAAAGACAAAGGGAGGGATAGTGAGACTGAAGGGGGAGGATGGGAGCCACGTGGAGGATGACAACAATAAAGCTGACATATTGAACAGGTATTTCTGCTCAGTCTTTACTAAGGAAGAGGGGGTAATGGGTCTGAAGGGAGTACAAGGGGTGAGAATGGTGCAGAAATGGACACAAGTCCCTTTACACGAGAAAGGGTCCTGAAGGAACTGGAAGTAATAAGAGCTGATAAAGCAATGGGGCCAGGCAGGGGTACACCTAGGGTCCTTAAGAACTAAGAGAGGTGGTGGCTGAACCTCTGGCTATCCTGTTCAGCCAATCACTGGAAACAGGGAGGTACCCAAAGACTGGAGGACAGCAGATGTAGTCCCCTTATACAAAAGTGGGAACAAAGAGGAAGCAGGAACTACAGACCAGTCAGCCTCACCTCGGTAGTGGGAAAGATCATGGAAGCACTACTGAAGGAGAGATTGGTGGAACATCTGGTTGTCAATGGACTACAGGACCCAAGGCAGCATGGTTTCACCAGGGAGGTCATGTCAGACCAACCTCATTGAATTTTTGACTGGGTGACTAGGGAGGTGGATCAGGGAGGGCAGTGGACATGGCGTATCTGGACTTCAGCAAGGCCTTTGACACTGTGCCACATAGAAGACTATTACAAACTGGGGAATATGGGTGTGGGCAGGACAGTAGTGTGGTGGGTAGGTAACTGGCTGGGTGGCAGGACACAGAGGTTGGTGGTAAATGGCTGTCACTCCACAGAGGAAGAGTAACCAGTGGGGTACCACAGGGATCAGTGCTGGGACGGTCCTATTCAATATCTTCATCAGTGACATTGCACAGGATCTAGAGGCAGAATTTCACTGTTTGCTGATGACACAAAGCTCTGAACAGAGTAGACACACCAGAGGGTGTAGACAGAATGAGAAGGGACCTGCAGAAACTTGAAGAATGGTCAAGGGTTTGGCAGCTGAAATTCAATGCAAAGAAGTGCAAGATAATGCATATGGGGCACAAAAACCCTGGCACAATATATCAGTTGGGGGTGAGGATATAGCATGCACCAAGCAGGAAAGGGATCTTGGGGTTGTCATCTCTGATAACCTCAAGGTAGAAACAGTGTGACAAGGCATCAGGGTAAAGCAAATAGGATGCTGGGATGTATGAGCAGGGGCATCACCAGCAGGAAAAGGAGGTCATAATTCCGCTATACAAGACACTAGTGAGGCCCCACCTGGAGTACAGTGTACAGTTCTGGAGACCATACCTACGTGAGGACATAGACAGGGTAGAGAAGGTTCAGAGGAGGGCAACAAAGATGGTGCATGGGTTGCATCACAAGTCCTATGAAGACAGGTTGAAGGAACTGAACATGTACTCCCTGGAGGAGAGGAGGAGGAGAGGGATATGATAGAGACATACAAGTATCTTACAGGGAGGAACAGGGTGCAGGAAAACACTATTTTAAGCGAAAAAGATGTTTCAGGACTAGAGGGCATGGGATGAAGTTGGAGGGAGGACGATTCAGAGGAAACATGAGAAAGAATTTCTTCACAGAACAGGTGGTGGACAAGTGGAACACCCTGCCAGAGGAAGTGTTGGGGGCTGAAACAATCACAGGATTTAAGAATGCATGGGATAGCCATAAAGGAATTCTAGAGGGCAGGGGTAAGGGACAACAGACTTCTAGGAAAACAAACTGAACTTACAAGCTCAAATGGGCAGACTAGGTGGGCCATAGGCCCTTATCTGCCGACACTGTCTATGTATCTATGTATCTATGTAGGAACTGCAATATTTTTATTATATTTGGGATAGAGCCCTTGAACACCATCGTAACAGGCCCCAGGTCCCTTAACCTGTTAGAAGCCAACAGGCAGTGGTAGTAGCCCACTGTCACACAGCACCTGGGCTACACCAGGAGAGCATAAAATGCAACAGGCATGTTGCCCTATTGTTTTCTTCCAGTGGCTGACAGATAGCCTGGGGATTGCCAGATTAAGCCTTCTAGTCTGGTGAGGAGGAAAGAGGTAGTGGGATAGGTCAATGTGTGAAGGGTCACTTGTTTTTAGGGATTGTGATGAATCATAGAAACAGAATCTGACTGCAGATAAGAGCTGCTTGGCCCACCTCTTCTGCCCATTTTTTCTACCTACATTCTCACCACAGATCTACTTGATCTGCAGCTCTTTCTTGCATCCTCCTTCCTTTCCACTGCAATTTCCATGTGCCTATTCCATGCATGCTTGAACCCCACCGCTGTTTACACCCCACCACCTCTGCTGAAAGGCTGTTCCAGGAATACACCATTCTTTCTAGAAAGTGTGAAGAAGTACTTCCACACATCTCTCCTGAACCTATCCCCTTCCAGATTCATATCATGTCCATTGTTCTTGAGCACCTTTTTTCTGAAAAATACTTCTGTCCTGACCCTTGTTTACCTCTGTGAGATATTTAAAGGTCTTTATCATATCCACTCTCTCCCTTCTCTCTTCCAGGCTGCACATGTTGATGTATTTTAGTCTCTTCTCATAGGGTTTTTGATGCAGACCCAGCAACATTTTAGTTGCCCTCCTATGGACTGCCTTCACTCTGTCTATGTCCTTCCAGAAATGTGGTTGCCAGAACTTGACACAGTACTCAAGGTGAGGTCTTACCAGTGATCTATACAAGGGCAATACAAGGGCAAAAACACCTCCCTCCCTCCCTCCTTCTGCTGGTGATATCCCTTCCTATGTACCCCAGCATTCCACTTGCCCTCCAGATTGCCTTTTTGCACTGCATGCTCACCTTTGGGCCATTCAATATGATTACTCCCAGGTCTGTTTTCTGTTTGGTTGTCGTCAATTTCACTCCACCCATTTTGTACTCTGCCCCTGGATTTCTGTGCCCCAAGTGTATTATTTTGTATTTTCTCATACTGAACCCCAGCTGCTATGTCCTTGACCACTCCTCAGGTTTTCTCAGGTATCTGCTCATCCTTTTCATCCCCTGGAGTGTCCACAGACTCCACGCTGTTGCAGATCTTTGTGTCATCTGCAGAGAGGCAGACCTTTCTTTCTAGCTCCTCTGCAATGTCACTTATAAAGCCATTAAAGAGGACCAGTCACAGCACTGGTCCCTGTGGTATCCCACTAGTTACTCTGCCTTCCTTTGAGCAAACTCTGTTTACCACCACCCACTGTCACCTATCCACTAACCAATTGTTTACCCAGTTTACCACTTTTTTTGACCCACTGCTAAGCGGCTCAGATTGCTCACTAATCTTCTGTGTAGAAGCGTGTCAATAGCCTTACTGAAATCTAGGTAAGCCACATCCACCGCTGCTCCTTGATTTAATTCCTTTGTCACCCAGCCACAGCAAGCTATCAGATTTGTCTGACATGTCCTCTCCCTGTGAATCCGTGCTGCCTTGGGTCCTGCAACCCATTGGATTAAAGATATTCAACAATATTTTCCTTCAGCAGTGTTTCCATTAACTTTCCTAACACCTATGTCAGGCTGACAGGCTTATAACTTACAACCTCTTCCCTGCTATCACTTTTGTGAAGTGGGACTTCAACATACCTGGTTACTCACTCTTTAGAGTGGACAGAAAGGGCTCAAAGGGTGTGGGGGGTTTTGCAACATCATGCAATAGAATAAAGAAAGGTGTTGAATCCCTATGGGTTCATACTGGCACAACCCCTGGGAAAGAAAGTCTATGTAGGTGTAATATATAGACCACCCAATCATTTTGAAGCCCTGGACAACCAACTGATTGAAGAAATCAAGGGGGTCACTTCCAAAGGAGACATTATAATAGTAGGGGACCTAAATATGCCAGACGTTGATTGATCTGTCTCTGCTGCCAAATCACTTAGGAACCAAAACATAGTAGACTCTATGCAGGGCTACCAACTTGCACAGTTAGTAGCTGAGCCCACTAGGGTTAACACAATACTAGATGTAGTCCTTACTAATTCTGACCTAGTGGACACTACATCTGTGAGACAACCCGTAGCAAACCGTGACCACAACACTGTATGGGTCACTGTATGCCTTGGAACTTCTTATTCCCAATCTCGGGGATCAGTAATCAGTTTCAAAGGGGCAAACTTTGCTAAGATGAGAGGATTCACAGACAAGAGACTAGAGGCTATTATGCAGTCTTCCAATGTCAATGACCTCTGGATGGTAATCAAACAAACTATCACAGATGTCACAACCACCTTTGCAAAGACAATGACTAAAAAGAACAAGCATAAAAACCCTATATGGGTCAACACGGAAGTCAAGGCAGTTATCAGAGGCAAACGCAAAGCCTTTCTCAACCATTAAACAAAACCTATCAATACCTCCTGGTAAGAATATCTGGAATTAAGCAAAAAAAGCCAAAAGCACCATAAGAGAAGCCAAGACAAGCGTAGTGCTCAGCATAGCTGACAACGTCAGTAATGGGAGCAAGCAGTTTTTTAGATACATCCAGGAAATAAGGAAGACTTCTCAAGGGACGGTGAAACTAAAGGACGGTGAGACAATAGTCAAAGATGACACACAAAAGGTGGAAATTCTCAACAAATTCTTTTGCTCAGTCTTTACCAGGGAACGGGATGTGCCCATGCCAGTAAGTGGCATTTTGGGCAAACCGGAAGTTATGGGAACTCAGTCTTTTACCGACAAAAGAGCCATAGAAGCTCTTGAAAGTCTGAATCAAAATAAATCACCCAACCCAGATGGCATTTGCCCTGGGGTCCTTAAGGAATTAGCCAAGGAACTAGTGGAACCATTGTCCAGACTATTCAACCTCTCTTTCCAGAATGGCGTAGTGCCGGAGGATTGGAAAAATGCCAACATGATCCATGCATAAGAGTGGGAGCAAAGAGGAGCCTGGAAACTACAGGCCCATTAGTCTGACCTCAGTGGTGTGCAAACTGATGGAAACACTGATTAAACAAGATGTAGCTGATTACTTGAACAAGAACAACCTCCAAGACCCCAAGCAACATGGATTCACAGTAGGAAGATCATGCCTGACGAATCTCATATCATTCTTGGATTGGGTAACCTCAAATTAGACATAGGGCACCGAGTAGACCTGCTTTATTTTAACTTCAGTAAAGCTTCAACTCAGTTCCACATAAGCATCTGCTAGCTAAACTCAAGACACTTGTATTTCAGACCAGTTTATCAACTGGATAAAAGTGTGGCTCCAAGATAGAAGATAAAGGGTGGTAATCAATGGAGTGGGTTCAAGGAAGGGAGACATTATAAGTGGGGTTCCCCAGAGTTCTGTCCTCGGTCCTGTGCTCTTCAACACCTTCATTAATGACATACAATAGGTAAGGACATAAATGATAGATTAGTGCTGTTTGCTGATGACACTAAATTGGGAGGAAGGGTGGATACCACAGGATCCATCAGCAAACTTCAAACTGACATAGGAAAACTTGAGGCATGGTCCAACCAATGGCAACTCGGCTTTAATGCAAAGAAATGTAAAGTGATCCCTTTGGGAAAAAACAACCCTAGAACGGAATATTGGTTGAATGGGGTGCAACTTAATACCTCATCAGAGGAAAGGGACATAGGAGGGTTAATTCATGAGTCCTTTAAGGCAACTAATCAGTCTAACTCTGCATGTAGCAAAGCCAACAAAATCTTGGCGTGCATCAGCAGAAGCTTTGACAGCTGGAGCAGAAACTTTATACTGCCTCTTTATGGATCCATGGTGAGACCTCAACTGGACTCAGTTTTGGAGCCCACACCTAAAGAAGGACATCAACAGACTGGAGACGGTCCAGAGAAGGGCAACAAAGATGATAACAGGATTATATGACCTGCTGCCATACGAGGAATGCCTGAAAGAGCTGAAGTTTTTCTTGCTGGAGGCCAGACGAGGGGGGAGACATTATCAAGATATTTAAGTACCTGAGAGGCATTAACAAAGTGCCATACTCAGAACTGTTTACTAGGTCCCACAACTCTAATACTAGAGGACACAACTGAAACCTCAAAGGGGGGAGGGTCAGACATGTTGTCAGGAAGTTATTTTTCTCTGAAAGGGTGGTGGCACTTTGGAATAGTTTACCTGCCGAGGTGGTGGAGGCCGAAATAATCAACTCCTTTAAACTTGGTTCGGACAGAACATACATGCAACACAGGGTCGTGGGTGAGGACTCATCTTGAGTAAGAGTTCAGTGCTAGCAGGCATGGCCCAACAGGGGTCCATGCAAACAAATGGGCAGATTAGATGGACCTTTGATCTCCTTCTGCCGTCACCTTTCTATGTTTCTATGTTTCTATGTTTCTATCCGCTCTCCTCCAGTCCTCTGGAACCACTCCAGTATCCATTGATCTATTAAACAGGACTGTCAGAGGTGCAGCCAGCAGCTCCCTGAGCTCTCTCAACATTTTTGGATGCACCCTGTTTGGCCCCATTGCTTTGTTCACTTTCAGATTAGTGAGTACCTTCGGGACTCTCTCTTCTGAAAAAGGACTAGTATCCACCTTCCTCCCTTCAAGGCTCCTGTTACCTTTATGTATCCCTCCACTTCCCCTTCCTCTGTGAACACTGAGCATAGGTATTTGTTTAAGATGTCTGCCTTTTCCTGGTGTCCCTCTGTACAGTCCCTCCCTACCCTTTTTAACCACACAATACCTCCCTTGGTCTTCCTCTTCTCACTTATATATCTCACTTATATATAAATCCGTGGTCTTATTGAGTGTCTTTTACCTGTCATTTCATGGACATTGCCTTAATGCCTGGCCTCGTTTTTGGGGCAGCTCCTTGGGTATACCTGAACTGTGAATGTGCTGATGTTGAGTAGCTCCTAACTTGGGAGGTGAGCAAGTGACAAATAAAGATATTATGTACATGGGCTGCCTATTTTCAGCAAAGCTTTGTGAGATGTTAGAAGTTACTACACTTAGTTGTGCTTATCCCGACCCCACAGGTCCCTCTGTGGTTCAGAGAAAGAGCCATCTCTACTTATCAATCGACTACAGTACAGGACCTTTTATGCTCTTTAGGGACAGTGTGAGCTGTCTGTGCAGCTTTAGTTATCTTGTCCTCCTTTCCCCTGCTCACTGTCTTCTCGCAGCTTTAGTTATCTTGTCCTCCATTCCCTCACTCACTGTGCTCTCACAGCTTTAGTTATCTTGTCCTCCTTTTCTCCACTCACTGTCCTCTCGCAGCCTTAGTTATTTTGTCCTCCTTTCCCCTGCTCACTGTCCTCTTGCAGCTTTAGTTATCATGTCCTCCTTTTCCCCACTCACTGTCCTCTCACAGCTTTAGTTATCTTGTCCTCCTTTTCCCCACTCACTGTCCTCTCGCAGCTTTAGGTATCTTGTCCTCCTTTTCCCCACTCACTGTCCTTTCGCAGCTTTAATTATCTTGTCCTCCTTTTCCCAACATGCTGTCCTCTTGCAGCTTTAGTTAACTTGTTTGCCTTTCCCCCGCTCACTCTCCTCTCACAGTTTTAGTTATTGTATCCTCTTTCTCCCACTTGCTGTCCTCTCTCCCACCACTGTGGGTAGAGAACAGGGGAGACAGTGATGCTTTGTTGAGGAGGGACTGCAAAGCATGAGGGTTATTGTCCGACAGAGGTTTTCCTTCACTTGACAGGAGATGTATACCCTGGGGGGTGGCTGAGCCAGTTCTCTGCACTAGGTTGCCTATGCATGATGGACCCAGCCTTAGCCTGTCTCCCTCAGTAGAGCACCACAGCTTTGTTGCCTAAGAATCATCAGGAGTTAGTCACTCTGCTCAGGGAAAGTGGTCACTGTAACCTGGACATGCTATGAATAAGGGTAGGGGTTGACTGAGGGGTGGCATCACCATATTTGGAGGTGACCTGCTGAAGAGATATTCAAATGTTCTTGGCTGGCTTGGCAGTCATGTCTAACATTATTTTGGGGCACCCACACAGCTAGTGGTGTATGGGACTAGCAGTTCCCCTGCCATAGTCCCTCAGCCCCATCATGAAACTAACCTCATAGTCAGGCTACTTTTGTAGAGGGGATGGGTTTGCAGAGACAGCTGTTAGATAGGGGAACATACAGTGTGTTAATGGCATGGAGAGGGTTTCTCTATTGTTGGTGAGTGGCTAGTGCGGGGGTGTATTATACTGTTTGAGCTACATGAACTGAATTTTAGTATAAACCAAGCCTTGGGAGAACTGTTGACTGCTTACTACCTTACAGAGACCTTGTCCACATAACTGCTTCAATTCTCCTCGCTCCCCATTGCCCAACAATTCCCACCATATGACAGGTTCAATTCCCATGCCCCTGTAAACAGTCTTTCCCCACCTGATAGTGTTAAACAACAAAAGAAAACAGAGAAACAAAACTTTAAAGCACAGCCTATAAAGGATATCAACCTTTGCATAAGGATGTATTTGACATTCACTGAGTCCTTCCAACAGTGCTGGAGCTGCATGGCAATCATTGAGAAGGCAGATTGCATGTTCATGGAGGAGAGAAAGTCCTTCTCAAGCAATGGAGAACATTTTTAAAGGAGGGTACATACTCAATTGCAACACCATTAAGGGTGCATTGGCTCATGATGTAGTATTGCCATGGGAGACAGGCGAGTCTGGTAAGCTTCTGTTGGGTGGCAAAAGTCATGGAAATTGTTTTTTTGCTGTTGTTGTTTTATCATTGAGGCACAGTTGGATAGACTGGAAACAGTGCTGAATATTGTCAAACTCCAGCCATAGCTAGGAAGTAAGGTCATGGGAAGAGAAGCCAAATGAAATGAGCACTATATCGTCAGTATACATATGAATGAATGCAAAGCAAGAATAAGAATAAGAATATGGAAAAGAGAATAGGGCCTGGGACAGACCGTTCAAGGATGTCTAAGTAGATGGGGAGTGTGGGGGGATAGGGACTTCCTAATCTGGACAGCTTGACACCTTCCCTCAAGGTAGGAGTGGAACTAACTGACTGAGGAGTCAGAGGACTGCTGCTTTAAGCTTGTTCAGGAGGGGGAAGGTCATGGTGTCAAAAGCTTTAGCAGGATTGACATGTATGTTGGAGATGATCAAACTCTGGATGAGCCAGAGGAGGGAGGTGAAAGTAGGGTGGGATTTCCTAAAATCAGACTGGAAAGGTTGAAGCAGAAAGAGGAATCAAACAAGGAAGACAGCTAAAAAAGAACAAGGTGTTCCTGTAACTTAGGAAGAGTTTGAAAGAGATAGGATGCTAGTTACCAGGAGAAGGATCACCACTTTTGAGGAGAGGGGTGACAGTAGCCTGCTTCCAGGCTTCAGAAACAGTGGCAGAAGTCAGAAAAAAGAGAGGCTAAGGAACTGGGTAATAGAGCAATGGCAGAAGCTGAGAAAAGCAGAAGCTGAAGACTGAGACAATAAGGGCAACAGGCCCTAAGAGAAGCAAAGGTTGAGGTACGAGAGAAGGGAAAGGAAAAAAAAAAGATGAGGGGAGGCAGAGGAGGGAGAAAGGGAGGGCAAGGAAGGGACCAGAGAGAGCACACAGGTGGTGAAGTAGGAGTTAAAGAAAGAGGCACTAGAAGAAGTGTCACAGATGAGGGAGTCACTAACCATGAGAACAGGGAAGGGAGACTGGGTCAGAGGTGAGAAAAGGAAATGGATAACCTTTAAGAACTTGGAGTGAGCATGCAAAATACTCACACTTTGCTAGTCCGATGATTTTGGTATAGGAGACACAAAGGTGCTTGTAGTTGGACAGAACAGCTGAGAAGACAGTGATCTTATAAGATTGCCAGGCATGGTCTCTGGTACAGAGGCAAGCTAACAACTCACCTGATATCCAGGGAAGATGGGAACCCCACATTGTTTTTTTCAGGGGTGCATGTTGATTTCATACAGCCATAAATTTGAACTGAAAGTATTGGAGGGCATAATGTATCAGCTGCGGAGATGGGAGACCAATAAGTGGTGTAAAGGACCTGAGATAGATACTTTTTTGGGGGGTTTAGGATGGTGTATTTTATGCACACTGTAAACCATTTGATGGTCACTGAGGGTATTAGAATGATACCTGCATCCACTAGATGGTGAGAATGGAATGAGAGGACCCAGTCTAACAGATAATGATTTAAAGATTTAAAATGTAGACGTGTGATGTCCACTAGACACCAGGGATTTCATTGCTATTTGGTTTTTACCTTGGGGCCGATGACGGTTGGGGGGGGAGGAACCACTAGACACCAGGGATTTTATATATTATTTTACACTGGGGCTGGCAGTCAGTAGGGGGGAAGAGGGGGACCACTAGACACCAGAGATTTTATAAAAATGATTTTACATTGGGGCTGGTGATCGGCAGGGGGAGGGGACCACTAGATACCAGGGATTTTATAAAAATGTATATGTATTATTTTACAGTGGGGCCGGCAATCCACCAAAGGAAGGGAACCACTAGACACCAGGGATTTTATGAAAATTTATCAATCAATCAATCACTTTATTTAACCAGGCATAAACACCATTGAGCAAGCTCCTTTTCAAGGTGGTCCTGGGCATTAATACAATACAGTACACTTCATAAGATTACAATTACGGTGGACAATGGTGCAAAAAAAAAAAAAAAAAACATTGTGAAGGTGCCAGTCAATATGGGCCTATACATACCGGTCAACATAATTAACATGCAAAGGTACATAATGATAAGCTTTACTGAAATGAGAAGACACAACAATCCCATATAGTCTCTGCTATGTAAGAGCTCAGACCTAAGTGATAAAAAATAAGGAGGTATTAAGGAATAGGGTAGAAATTGGGGTGAAAGAGTAGGTAGCCAAAAGGGAGGCCAGAATAGGTAAAAGGTAGAGAATAGGCAGGGCCATCTTGAATTTATATATAATATTTTACCTTGGGGCTGGCGATCAGCGGTGGGGGGCCCACTACTACTACTAGTACTGTAGATTTTGCTGCAAAGTGTGGAATTTCAGTCACAAAATTCCACACTTCGTTATCGATCCGCGCTCTGCAAATTGATGATTTTCGCAAATTGTGTTTACCGAATTCAGCGCAAAATATTTCACAGAGCGAATTTTATGGACTTTGCACATCTCTACTCAACATCCCCTTTTCAGATTAAAGAAATTGCCATCAATATCTACTTTAGTTTTGGATCACCCCTAGTTGCTGTAGCAAAAAACACTTTGGACATTTTTGTGAGCTATTTTTGCAACTAAGACTATGGCCCCTTTTTTGTCTCTGAAAGTATAGAGTAAGTACAGAGCTGTTCTTTAAATATAAATGTTGAAGTAATATTCTGAGATATGATTTTAGAATTTAAAACTAGATGGCACTGCTGTTAGTGTAATGATTTTAGTAGTTAAGCTCTTTAGACATATGCATATTGGTCAACATAAGGACAAAGTATTAAAAAAAAAAAAGCTAATTACTGAGGGCCCCAATTCTGAGGAAGGCATGTTTAATACTGCTACGTGTTATTTTGGGAATGCTTCTTGTTGATCATCAGCTTATCAGCTGTACTCTGTTTTAGTTACTGTACTTTCAACCTGCACTGCGCAGAATGTAACCAAATAAGAGGGCTGGAAAGTGATTTCTGTCCAAATCTGGTGTGCAGTCTATCAGGGAGTGGCTACTTTGAATAACATGAGGTAACTGCTTCTTTATCTGTATTTTAGCTGCATTTTCTTTTATAGCATCAATTTCAGCTTTTAGTTGTGTAGCACACTGTCACACAATTTAACATTTTAATGGTTTTAGTTTTTACACAAGCACTGATATTCTCAGTACTTCTCAATTTATTTTGTTTTATTTTCTGATTCTGAATGGCAGATTGAGGCATCAGTTTCTCAACTCTTTACATTTTTATGTCCAGGAGAAACTCTCTTCATTACATGTAGGGATACTGCAATCCAGATTTTGGTATTTATTTCTAATGGTACCAGTAAAAACCTGGGCAAGGTCTAAAGCTTATGCTATGTGAAGCAAGTAAGTCTCTTTCTGATGTTTTGGGGTGGATAAGTGACAAGGGCTCTGGAATGGACTACAGTCTGACAATCAGCAATGTTCAGGCTGAGGGTGCTGTGGATTCCTTTTGTAAGGAGAACTAGAGCTACCATCCCACAGTGATATAGATCATAACAAAAACCTCTCTGTTTTATGCTGCAAACAGGTTCCTCAAACTGCTGGTATTGCTTAAACATTAACTTCCCTTGTCAGTCAAGCAGAGTGTAAACCTCTTTTACAGTCACCAGCATACAGATATATCTAACGTAAAAACAAATCAACAGAGTTATACGTCAGTGTGTGGGGCTGCACATAGAATAAAATGGTTAGACTAACTGCATAGTGAAATGGAAAATAGATTTAGAATTCACATTGTGTTAATTAAATTAACAACAATTATATTAAGTTAGAATTGATAATCTGACCATTGTCATTCTTCAGGAATTCTCTATAAAGAAAAATGTAGGCATAGTTAGTGCATGGATGTTATAGTACACAAGTGTTTGGGCCCACGCTGGTAACAAAACAATATTTCCACACCTACTTTAATGAAACAATGACTACATTCCTTTTTAATTATGTATATGGTATATATGGAATGTGTGTTTTTCAAGGGGAAACACAGGAAGATTAATGACTTGGGGCTCCTACGGCAAGTGGTTAAGAGCATGCCATGAAATGGCAAGGTCTCTGGGTTTGAATCCTGGTAGGAGTCACGCTTTTCCTTTCATTTCTACAATTGGATTTTCAAGACTGCCTCACAGTGCTTATTAACTACATAGAGAGAAAGAAATAGGAAGTAATTTGAGTCTTGAGAGACTGGCTAGTTGCTGTTTCACAACACCATGAAAGGAATGTGTGTGTTTCAAGGGAAAACTCAGGAAGCTTAATGACTTGGGGCTCAAGTGGTTAAGATAGGGTTACCACCTGTCCTGATTTTTGCAGGACAGTCCTGATTTGGGCTGCTGTGTCCTGCAAAATAACATGAAAAATACTAAATGTCCTGGTTTTACAGTAGGAAAAATGTTTTCTAACTTTCCACTAAATGTTCTAGAAAACTACAATAGGTTAACTAAAGTACCTTAAAATGATAAGAAACAATAAAAGTAACTAAGAAACTACAATACTTAGCCTTAATTCTGATTATATAGAGAAAACATGTCTGTTGCATCGGTCGAGATTAGATAATGTTCTGCGAAAAATCTTGTTTCAGTAAGAAATGTCCCACTTTGGGCTTCTTAAAAGGTGGTAACCCTAGGTTAAGAGCATGCCACAGAACAGCATGGTCCCTGGGTTCAAATGCCAGTAGGAGTCACACTTTTCCTTTCATTTCTACAAGTATGTATATGGTAGAAAGGGGCAAATCTCCAATCAAAAACCACTTACAGAGATATGTAATGTTCTCCCACTGGATAATTCAGCCATTAACCTTTCCCTATAGTATATTGTCTGTCTCCTTTATTTGGGCAGAAGCACCTCCAGCCCTTGCTGGGAGTCAGATCTGGTGACCTGGAGTCCTAAAGGCAGCAGCAGCACTCACCACAGAGTGGAGCTTCAGCTACAGTAGATGGGAGGTAAGAATTTTCCTTTGATTTTGATACCCTGGAATCCCAAAACTCACCACCAGAGGTCTCTCTGCTGTTACTGTTTCTCAGCACCGTTGAGATCTGTCATGTGCAGCAGACTGTATCTAGAGGAGGCTCCGTTTTGTAGACTGATTTTTTTTCTCTTATACAACCTCCAGTGACTCAAGCTTTTTATCCAGCCTAGAGATGGACAGATGGAAGCATGGCCCCGATAGATGGGCAAACTCCAGCTAATGCTTCTTTGGCTCTGTCATTCCCTGCATGAAAAACACTATCATATTCTTTGAAACAGAAACGACATGATGTCACATTGAAAGTCCCAGAAAAACAATCATAATACAAAATGGCCCACTCATTAAGCAGTAAGGATTCCCTTCACTGCAGTTTTGCTTTATATGACACCCCTGGCAGTGCAAAAAGGAGTGTAGTATAAAAACACAAATAAGGTTGGGGATCCATAGACTTCCTAACTCTGCTCCCCAGCATTTTTAATTAAACTTAAGTACTTCATGTCACAACCCCACTCAGCAGGTCAGGCCCTCTGCTGTCACAGTGCCAACCTCCGAGTGCAGTATTGTGAACAGTTAACAGAACAGGGTAACCCTCCTGTCTGTTTTGTGGGTTTGAATCAACCTTTGGTCTCAAGTTCTTGGAGGGATTCAAACTGTGAACCTCTTGCTAGCATTCCCAATGTACAGGCTCAGATAATTCTGCTCTTCGGGGTTGGGGGGCAGGTATCTTTCACCTATGAGCACCTAACCAGGTGTACAAAATGAACCCTTAAAAACTCTATGAAAGACCTCAGAATAAACTCTTACCTTTTCCCAGTTTGGTTTTACCATTAAGCTATGCACAGTGTCACTGTAACCATATATGCTTCACTTGTCAAAGAAAGAATTTCAAAGACACACCGAGTAGTCTCTAAAATGAGATGATTACTTAAAAATAGATAAAAATGTGTAAAATGTAAATACAGAACAATTTATCACAAACACATACAATCACTTAAAACAATAAGGTTTAAAAAGTGCAAATTCCTACCAATAATACACTTAGACCTGTCTACCTAAGGTATTCTTTTCTTCTTATAGTGCTGTAGATGTTTCTTCCTCAGAGTCCAAACATGTATATATCTCTACAGGTCACTGACAGCATAATTAAAACACTGTCTTGAACCTGCCTTCTCCATGATGTTACCCAGCTCCTCTGCTGTTTATTAAAAATTATACAATCAGGATGTCATATACTTCAGAAGGTAAATTAAATAGGTGACAACAGCAAAACTTATTTCCCCACTGACTTCCCAATCAAGTCTGTGAATTGTCAGTGTCTTGTTTCATCCAGGAGCAGTTTCCTGCTTTCACAAAGACATCAAGGGAGCATTTACAACTCGGCAGATGTCTCACCTACCTGTAACATAGTTTTCCCAGCTCTAGTTGAAATTAACTGCCCTTCCTGAGGACGTCATAAAATGGATAGATTAGTTCTTAGCTTCAAACAACCCAGATCCTAAATAAGGCTATAAAATGTGAGTTTTTTGCAAGTTAATCTCATCACAGAGATCTGCTGTTAACATATTCTGCCCTTTGAAGTGAAACCTGGGGGGTCATCCAGGAGCACAGCCTTTCTCATGACAGACAATCACACCATATTTTTATTTTACAAAAAAAAAAAATCAGAGTAATCAGAACCAGCTGTCCAAGCATCATACTTCATAGTATACAATGTAGTAAAATTAATAATTTTTTTTTAATAATATACTTTTCTGTCATGCAAAGTCATAGTGATGTCGCCATTGTAGAAAACTGTAAAAAGTTGCTGCTACATTGAGGCAGTGCAGTATTTCACACTGTAAAATTAGTGATGTACTGTAGTCAACAGAGTTACCATTAGTTACTGTAAATGCTTCATTATGAAATACATTAATGTCAGTTACCATTATCTATTAATGCCTTATTGTGTAATATATTAATGTTGGTCCACTTTGTATCAGTACGGTTTTTGCAAAGGCTTTGTCTGTGGTTCAATGGGCAGAGCAACAATGTCACTCCCCCATCAGGCCTTAAAATGCTACTCTTCCTGGACTGTTCCAGGATTCGTTTCTTTGATCCGGCTGGAGGCACCGCCCTTCTTCAATTCCCTCCCTTTCTCTCATTTTCGGTGATTGCCTGCTTGTCCTCGGCTGCCTCTGGCTCACTGTCCTGCCTGTCTTTCAATTCTGTTTCTGCCCTTGGCTCCCCTGTGCTGCTCGTCCCCCTCTCTGTTCCCACTCACTATGGTGTGTGCTCACTTCCCCTCCTCACCCCTTCCATCTCTATGCTTCCCCCCTCCCCGCTCCTTCATTCGGTCCTTACCACTCACTCTGGCTGCTGCACTGTGCTGCACTTGCTCTCCTCCATGGATGATCTCTGCTCTCCATGACTCCCCTGCCACTGCTCCTTGGGTATGCTGATGCCCATTCTGCCTGACTTCCCTCTTCTTCCTTCTGCATTTGGTCCACTGGAATCTCCACTGTCTGACAGCATTCTCCCATCTTCAGGACTGGCTGTCTTGCCGGCCTTCCACCACCAGACTTGGCTTTCATGTTCTGTCTTCTGTTTTGCTCCTCTGGGCCTGCTGCTTTGTTTTCACTGCCTACTCTTCTCGGGTGTGCTATTCCAGCCAAGCTACCATTTCTCTCACCTGCACTTCACATTTGCCTACTGCCCCTCTTGGCCCGTCTCAGTGTTCTATGGCATTTTTTGTTCTCTGCTTCTGTGCTTGCGGTCTCTCCTGGCCATACTGCCTCCTCGCCCTCCCATTTCTGTTCCTTTCCCTGCTTCACAACTCTGGTTCGTCCTTTGCTGCCTCTCTGCCGGCCAGCTGTCTGCTTCATGGTAGTCTGCTCAGTCCTGCCCTCTTTGCTTTCCCTGTTCGATGACTTCATACATTTTTCTTTTGGGCTCTCAATGCTCAGCCCATTGTCCCTTTCCTCACAGTGCTCTGGCTTGCCTGCCTTGGTCCTTCTGGGGTCCTTGCCCTACTGCCCCTCATCTCTCATGATATTATAGTGGTTGTCCTCATCCACCGTGCAGGACCTGTATGCATTCGTTCCTTCTACAGCTTTCAGCTTCATTTAGTGTTTTAACTACAGGCACATCCTTAATTAGTTTTCTTATCTCAATCATCAGCCCTGCCCAGCTACTGCTGCTGGCATTGAATCACTTAATTTATCTTGCTGTTTTCCTCTGATTAGCTTTCATTTCATAGTGTTTGCTTGGCCATCTGGTGTCCTAGTACCTATTTTGTGGCTCTCAGTTTTTCCCATGGTAGGGGACTGCTGAGTCACGGTGGACACCGTGGTTCCAGACAGACAACTTTCTACCATCTCCCACTCATACCATTGCCCCTGTTTTCCCATCCCTTGCTTTACCTGCCTCTTTCACCTTGATGGGGCTCCTCCTTCCATTCACTGCTGGCTGCAGTGCTTACTGTACACCACGCATTTCCAGCCTTTTGGCTCTCGCACTTCCACCTTTACCTCAACCCTCACCTCTTCTCCTTCTTCATCTTGTGCTTTCTTTTGGGTTTTTTTCCTATCCTGTCTTCACTGTGCACATTTGTCTCATTCCCTTACCTTAGTCCTACATTTGGACCACTTGACTCATATCTCCCTCTACTCCATGTCAACCTCCATTCTTTCTTGTACCTCATCCCTCCTATACCCTACCTCACTTCATTCATAGTGATTACTCCTGGTACTTTATACCTTCATCATCAGCCGTGGGCTGCGCCATGGCCATTCTCTTCTCTCTCTCTCATGCAATCAATCCACTCCTAATTGGGCTTATCAATGGACCTGGTTGGCATGCATGCCAGTGGTTGCTACTTGCAATCTCCTCTGGACCCATGTTGGAGTCTTCTTCACTCAATCTGACCTCTCTGTAGGTCTACTCATTCACATCGACCAATCAAGCATGCCCTTCATATGGGTCCTATGCTACCTTGATGCATCCTGCTCTTCACTCAGAGATGTGCCTTCTGTATCTGTTGCTCCATGGCTCGGGGCTAGGCTGTAGCCAATGGTCTCACTCTGCACCCACGAAGTCCTCATCTAGAGCATGTGAAGTTTGGAGTGGGGTTCTTCTCCCTGGCCCATAGTGAGAATGTCTTCACTCCGGGTGAACCTTCAGTCATCCCTCATTCTGGTGACCTGTCTGGATGTAGAATTTATGACTTCAAGCTGCGAGGGGCAGGGCTCTCATCATCAGGGCTCCTTTGGCTGCCTGAGAGGGTTCAGAGGCACCGTCTATGCTGTTCTCCATAAAAACCGCTTCTGGTTTACCTGGTCTGTTTCATAAGCTCGTGTAGGCTGGCTGAGTGCCTCAGAGGTCTTTTCCTTCCTCCTTTGCTTTTGGGCGTCTAGTTGCAGATACGTCGCTCTCGACCCTCAATAGCTTTCCTGTTAGAAGGACAGAGAGAGAGAGAGAGAGAGCTTCATCTAAATTGAAATCTTTTCCTCTTCCCTCAATATTAACTCTAAATTGCAGTAGCTGAGCCATCACTAACCAAAATGTCCTTCAGCCTGGAGGGAAGGCGACCTAGGTCTTGGATCCCCAGAGGTTTTATCCTCAAAGGGTTTTTTCCTCTCCTCTGTGCCGATGGTCATAATATTAGACAGGGTTAGTGCTTTCATAAGTTCTGTAGTTACTGTAGGTTCCACTATTGGATGGAGTCGGATGATGGTCCTGACTGTTCCCTCTCTCCTTAGGAAGTCCACCCTTCTGCATCTTGTCAGCTTGCCTTTCATTCATCGTCCCCATCATATCTCGTTCTTCTCCTGTCCTTCCAGTCTACGTCTATCACCTTAATTTCCAGTCTCAATATATTCTGATTTCTCACCTCTTTGATGCTCGACACCCTTTTGAGTATTCTTTTTGGGCTTCTTCCTAAGCTACCTTTACCCAAGTAATTCATTCCTGCAGCACCTATAGGGGTGGAACCCTCCTCTAGGGTTCCTCACCATAGTACCCCTATAGGGTGGTATATCCCATGCATAGAGAAGTGAACAGCCACAAAGTCTCTAAGTCACAAAAGCATATATCATACCAAGTTGTGTAAGCACACTAAATTGCAAAGGCTATGCCTGTGGTTCAATGGGCAGAGCAACAACTTCCACTCCCCTATCAGGCCTTAAAAAGCCATTACTCTTGGATTGTTCCAGGATTCATTTCTTTGTTGCCCCACCATCCTCCCCTCCTCCTCCAGTGGCACATCTCTCTTTTCTGTGGGCTTCTTCCAAAGCTACCTTTAGCCAAGGGAATCATTCCAACGGCACCTATAGGGGTGGAACCCTCTTCTAGGGTTCCTCACCGTCATACGCCTATAGGGTGGTATATCCCGTGGATAGAGTTGAACAGCCACAATGTATTTAAGTCACACAAGTATACATCATACCAAGTTGCATAAGCACATTGAACTGATTTTATTTCTTACCCATTGCAGGGACAAGTTTGGCAGGTGAAGAGCTTATATATTAGACAGCTTGAAGCCACTGTGTATCCATAATAAATAAATAAATAAATAAATAATAAATATGGGTGGCAACACCAGATGGGAACTGCTCTAGTCCCTGCAGTGCTTATCCTGGTTGGTCCAGGCCTCGACAAGGACCGGGCATCCAGGGCTCTTTGAGTGGTGAACCACAGGCATGGAGTAAATAATTAATTTCTTATTTATAAATGTACTGTATGGTTTATTGTAATTGTTAATGGAGTCAAGTAACTGTACTGTACTTCTTTTAACAAACTCTATTGATTTCCACATAAGCAATATAATACAACACATTGAACTCATATAATAAGGTTACAAGGCTTCATAACACAGTAATACAACAAAGTTTTGTCAGAGTACTAAGAATGTCTTTGAACTTTTGAGATAAGTATGTTGTCATCTTCATTTAAAAATGTAATAACTATGAAAAACACAGGATGAAAAAGAAAGAATACATTGAGTTTTGTCATAAGTAAAGATATTTTGTCTAGTGGATAGTCAGTATATTCTAGAACAATTCTAATGAAATGGCATTAATGTGATTTGCAACCTAGCAAGCTTAAGGTGGGGACTGTGACAATGCATCCTCTGGAGAAGTGGTGCTTGGTAGAAAGGGACCCCAGACTCAATCAAACCGTGACAGATTATGTGTGGAGATATGTGATAAGCATTCATTGCAGGTCAGTTTGAGCATTCCCATAGTTCGACTCGGTTAGACAGAGGGAAGTTGGTGTTCTCCATTAAAGTAATATTTGTCTTTTGGCTTCTAATGCAGTCATGAAAAGCCATTGCTGAATGTGTTTGTTGGGCCCTGAAGTAAGGATACGTCTCCCAATTGCCACATTTTGGGATCCTTCAGTATGCAGTCACCTACAATGTGGTTGCAAAGTCCTGTGACTTATGCTCAGTATGGCTGTATCTTGTAGCATGACCATAAGATATGTTCCAGTGTCACAGGGGCCAATAGGCAGTGCCAACATATGTTAGAAGATAGAAGGCCCATTCTAAAAAAAACACCAGGGTGCGATATAATTTATGAAATATCTTCTGTTGTATTACTCAGTAGTGAGTGTCCCTTAGGCCTTTATGTTTCCACTGAGAGTTCAATGCCCAATTCATTTTCCCAATCACTTTTTTGTTTCAATAGAGAACATCAATGTGAGGTTAGGAGGTAATTTTATATTCCACCACCAAGTCATATAGAGGCTGTAATCAATTGGGATAGCTGTGAGTTTAGCAGAGGAGACTGCCTTTAAGCTGGCCTTTTAGTGTGGGTGGTCAAGGCTTGGCAAATTTGGAGCTATCTTCAAAAGTCTGATCATGAGAGGGGAAACTATCCTGCAGAGCTTAAAAGGATTGTAGCACATCTGAGCACAGCCGAGGTTGGGTCCTGTAAGTATCCAGCTGTTAAAATGCCTTGTTGGATCCATGTGGTCTAGTGGAGTGGGCATTATCAGTAGTAACGTGGGTTATCCCATAGTGGTTCCCATTGGCCAATATGAGCAATATTTCACCCATGAGTTTTAGCTAGCATGGCCCAGGCCATACATACAACAGCTATAGAGAGTAGCAATTTATGTAATGGTGGTTGCTTTGACTTGGGGTTTGAACTCCAAGGAGGGGGGAAGCAAGTGCTTTTTTTAAGGATAAATAGAGTGAGGCTGATGAGTTAGTAGGTCTCAGCCAGTGCAATAATTATTTTATACTGGTGACTTGTTGATAGGTCCAGAGCACCTGAAGAAGCTAATCACAAGCGAAGTGCAAGAAGGAGAAAAGCAGTTTTTCCAACCTTCAGAATAATATTTTCAGTATGCGGCAAGGAAGATTATTTGGTAAAATAGAATTCTGGGGAGGGTCATCTTTTATAGCCAGCTAATTTGCCCCCAAAAGTGAGGTTAAGCTTTTTCCACCAGGTGAATTCTAATTCTTGGTCCTTTATTAATGTAAATTATCTGATGCAGGTTTTCTGTGATAATGATGTAAGTGATGTGGTATGGGGACCATTTATGGTTCCAAGGTACCACCTGGCTTTCAGAACAGCCCGAGTTCAAGGTGAGCACTTCTGTGTTTTCTCAATTAACATGTACTCCTGAGATGGCTGAAAATTGTGTCAGTATAGCAAGAACTTGGAACAGTGAGGATGTGGGGTTGGAGATTGACAGGAGCAGATCATCTGCATACACCAATGTTCTCCACTTTAAATTTGTGGATTCCATGCTTTCATTTGAAGTGCCTAAGCAGAGTCTTCATGGTAATTAAATATAACAGACAGAACACAGGGCAGCCTTGCCTTGTACCTGGTGCTAGGTTAAAGTTGTCTGAGATTAGCCAATTTGTGAGGATTCTAGCAATGGGGCGATGGTATAGGAGTTGAATCCAGAGAAGGTACTGGACCTATCCCCCTTGCCACCATTGTCTGGTATAAATGTGCCCACTGTACTGAATCAAACACCTGCTCTGTGTCACAAGAGTGGCAGTTGATTCCTTTTAGAGGCAGACCATATAGTGGATATGAGTGCTCTCAAGTTGTCCATTGTCATTCAGCCTTTTACAAATCCTGTTTGGTGTCTTTTGATGAGATGATGGATATAAATTCTGAAGATGATGAATGTAAATTCTGAAGCTGGAGAGCCAGTAACTTAGCTAGCACTTCTGCATCCATACTGAACAGGGAGATTGGGCAGTAATTAGATATGTCCTGGATATTTTCACTTGGTTTGGTGAGGACTGTAATCAATGCTTCTGATATTGACATAGGGAGATCCCTTTGGGTATATGCAGTATTGAGAGTGTCCAGCAGTCAGGTTCCCAGGCGAGGTAAAGTAAAATTCCACTGGAAGGCCATCAGGACCTGGTGTTTTCCCCTTTGAAGGGTTTTAATAGCTGGCATATATCCTGCAGTGTTGGGGGCGGGGGGCCCAGGCTGGGTAGTTTGTGCTTCTGTTATGGTAGAGAGTTTAGTTGAACATATAAATGAGGTAAATGGGTGGATGTTTTGGTTTCTTGTGAGGTATATAGGGCAGCGTAGAAGTCATGGAATGCTGTATTAATTGCCTCATTGTTTGTAACTATGAGCGCAGATGAGGTTGCAATACTCACTGTGTTTCTGCACTTGCTGCCATTTTATATGGTTAGCCAAAGGCATTTCTGCTTTCTCCCCAGACTTTCAGTACTTGTGCGCCATGCACAGTACTGCTCTTTAAAGTGTTGAGCATGTAAGGGAACTAATTTTGTAACTGAGCAATGTGAGGTCTCATTTGATTTGGGAAGGGAGCGGCTCCATTGAGGTATTATATTGCTCCTCCTTTTCACTGAGCTGCCTTTCCAGTTCTACTAGTTCTTGAAGACACTGCCTCTTTGCATGGACTGAGTAACTAATAATTCTACCTCACAAATATTGTTTGCATGCATCCCTTTGCATTGATTTGGAGGTATCTGCAGTATCATTAGTTAGGAAATAGTTTTGTATTTCCTTTTCCAGCCATGGCTGAAACTTGGGATTCTGTAGGAGGAAGCTGTTGAAGCACAGCTGGATGAAGAGTGGCCTGAGGGACCAGCAGTTAATATAAGGGAAATGCAGGCATGATCTGACATCATAATGGGTGCTATCTGAGCCTTAGTGATGTTACACAGCTCTGATGTCTGTGCTAGAAAGGAATCCAGGTAACTGATCATGTTGTGCCTTGCAGAACAGAAAGTAAAATCCCTGTCCCCAGATGCAGGGCTCTCCAAGGATCTATAAGGGCAAATTCCTGCACAGTATGATGCAGTGCCCTTCTAGTCTGGGTGGGGAACTGGGGGTAACTGTAACTGTTCTGTATGTGTCTAAGAAAGGTCACATACCTCATTACCCAGGTCTAATTTGTCTTCAGACTCTAGAATGCCTGATAACATTTATGCAACTTCAGGTAGGAATGAGTGTGAGTCTTCATTAGGTCCATATAGATTTCCTATCACTACATTCTGGGAACTGATATTGAGCCTACCTATGACCCATCTGCCATCCCTACTACATACAGACTCATGCACCTATACGACAAATGTTTTAAGAAAAAGAATGGCTACTCTTCATGCTTTTTTAGGATTATGTGCTTCGAAATACATACCCTACCCAGTCCCTCTGCAATTTGTTTGTTTTAGCAGGGAGAAAGTGAGTTTCCTGGTAGGTAGGTAGGTAGGTAGGTAATATTTTATTTTTATACAGAAACATGCAATTTAGATTTTATCAATCCAGTTCACAAGAAAGTCCTGTTGTTATCTAAAGTTATATACGTATAATAAATAAACAACATTAACAGTACATACAGTACATAAAATCAATAAATACATTATGAACACTGTAGGGGGGCATAAGAAGAATAGAAATTAAATCACACACCAGCAAGTATGGGTACAATGACCCCTTAACATCCCAATAAAGGTACTATGTACTGTTTTAGCATGTACAAGTGAAGGTAGTACATTCCAATGTAAAGCTGCCAAATATATCAGTGTGTAATCTCTAAATCTTTTAGTATGCTTGTCCTGTTGGATTTTGTTTTGATGAACACATCTGGACAGTTGTTTTTTTATATTCAAAGTATCGAGAAATAAGATATTTGAAATATTGTGATCAGTATGAGTAGTCTTATATTTATGTATAAATGTTAACCAACTTCTTACGTATTCTGTCTCTAAAGGCATCCAATCAAGTCTGGTCAGAAGTAAGCAATGGTGGTTCTAAAGTCACAACCAATGACATACCTGGCTACTCTATATTGAATTTTGTCAAGTTTATTCAGCAGTTGTTTATTTGCTGGTCTGTAAATAAATTCACCATATTTTATAATAGACAGGATTAATTGCTCAGCAATCTTTTTCCTATCTAAAAGGCTTAAACACCTAGCTGTTCTTTTTAATGCCGCTAGTTTTTTTGTTACCTTGCTAATTGTCATATCAATGTGATCCCTAAGACAGTGTAGGATCAAAGACTAATCCCAAGTAACTATAGGTAGTGATACATTCTATAGGGGATTTGTTAACTGCAAATATTTGCAGTTGTAGACAACTGCTATGTCTCTTAGAGACAAAGTGCAATACTTTGGTCTTGCACTGCAACAGTGCAATGTCACAATGTTTATGCTTAAGGTGGGTGAGGACTTATTTCCTTTTATTGGGAGTTTAATCCTTGAACATTCCTAGATGGAAAGTTCAGAGTATAGTCTATCACTCCCATAATGGTAGGGGCATGGCCTAGACATTGTTCTGTACTGAAATGGATGGTGGTTGTGATAAGTATATACCAGGTTATTTGAAAGATGGAACCAATGCTGAGCTGCTTGCTTTGTTCATAATGTATGGGGGGTAGTGTTTGGGTGTGCAGGCAGTTTCTCTACAGAGACCAAAACTCTTTCTCCTTACTGTAGCTGTACCTCACTGGTTCAAGGTAACTGAGATACTTCACATATAATTGACAACATAGCATCCCTAAACAACTGTTTTTGTAGTAAGCTCACAGAACAAAGTGGGACTGACAGAAATGTTCATAAACTTTTACAATTATATTCAGCTTAACATTATATCTTGTCCCTTTGCTCCTAATCCTATAGTTGAGACCTCGATATCTATCTGTAAGGCTCGCATAACTCAGTATAAAAAAGAATGTGAATACAAGAACTTACTGAAGGGGAATTCTGATGAACCTTTGGAAGCCTGAGGGAGAGTCAATCCCTGTCAAAGGCTGTTCATCAGATCCAGACATGTACTTCCAAGGACTTACTTAAAGGCTACCCTGGGTTGAATGCTTGGGGATAAAATGTTCTCACTTTATATTGTATGAGGTAAGGGTAAGGGGAGGGCAAACGTCTATCTAGAGGTTTGGACAGGATATATAGTTGGTGAGTAATAGAGGCCAATATCTTTATTACACCTACAACGAATGAAGAAGCTCATGTTATTATTTCTTACACTACTGGTCTTGTCGAAGGGAGGGGGCAGGTAGATTAGAATCATGATGGGACAGACTGTTGGAGAGATAGGCTTGGCAAATTACCACCATTTTGGAAGAGCAAGTGTTATGGAGAAAGGAGCCATAGGCTGTCTATGTTCCAGTAATGGGGTTGTCAATGAGTGGGTCTAGGAGAGGAAGTCTTGAAATATCACAGAGAGAGTCTTGAGTTGAGGACACATATCCACGTGCCGTGGCCCTTGCGTTGCTTGAGGTTACAGTGTAGGATTTAAGAGGTATTGGAGGTTAGTAATGTCAGCTTTTTCATATAGCAGTTTTGAGTTGCTCAGGCAGACTGTAGTTTAAGAAGGATACCACATTTTGTGAGACTAAAAGGTATTACCTGTGTCTCACTCCCAGTAGGGAGCAGAGGTGAAAGACAGCTGACGCCACAGATATATTCCTTCTGTCCATAATGCCTTCTGTAAAAAACAAGCTGCAAGTGTCCTCCATGCTGCTACATCCAGATCATCAGTGTGATCTAGCAGATTCTCAGGTTGTGGGAGCAGCAGGAATGGTTAGAAAGAAACATAGAAACATAGACTTTGATGGCAGATAAGGACCGCTTGGCCCACCTAGTCTGCCCATTTCCCTACCTACAGGATAAGCTGCAGATCCAACTTAACCAACAGCCTATTTCTTCCTACCCCCACAAGAATTGCCTTATGTCTGTCCCATGCATTCTTGAATTCTTCCACAGCTTTAGACCCACAACCTCCTCAGGAAGGCTATTTCATGTGTCCACCACCCTCTCTGTGAAAAAATACTTCTCACATTGCCCCAGAGCTGTCCCCCTCTATCTTCAGATTGTGTCCCCTTGTTCTTGCACATCTCTTTTTCTGAAAGATGCTACTCTCTAGGACTTGTTTGATTCCACTGAAGTACTTAAAAGTTTCTATCATGTCCCCCCCTCTCCCTCCTTTCCTCAAAGGTATACATACAAAGCTCCTTTAGTCTCTCCTCATATGGCTTCTCTTGCAGAACCTGCACCATTTTAGTTGCCCTCCTCTGGACCTCCTCCATCCTGTCTATGTCCTTGTGGAGATGGGGTCTCCAGAACTGGATGCAGTACTCCAGATGGGGTCTCACCAACTGTCTGTACAGAGGGATAACAACTTCCTGTTTTCTGCTGGTGATGCCTCTCCCTGTACATCCCAGTATTCCGCCAGCCCTTCCTACTGCCTTCTCACATTGCTTGCCAACCTTAAGTTCATCTGATATGATTACTCCAAGGCCCCTTTCCATTTTTGTTTCTAAGGAACTGTGTGACCTGCTCCTTTTTTGGCTGTGTGATAATGCTTCCCTCTGTGGCTTCCCGTGCTCCATCCTCATTAAACATCATTTCACCCATAACTCAGACCTACCTGTTGTACTGGGCTAAATTACTAGATGGTCAAATGCCTACTCATCTGGACATTGGCAAAGTGCACCTTTCTCCTGCCTGTTCCCCACCTAGTGACATAGACTTGAGCTAGCAGCCTGAAGTGTAAGTGAGCATGGAAGCTAGAAGAGAGCAGAAAGAAAGAAAATACAAACTGCAGGTAGGATAAAAAGTAGCATGTGGGGGGAGGGGGCAACCCCCCTGCAACTATTGTGGTGTTGTGCAACTGGTCGCTCTTCGAGAATCATTTGATTGCAGAGCAGGCTGATCTGAAATGAGAGGAGGGGATTGAAAGAGTCATTGGAATTGAATTCCATAGTCCCCAGGTGCAGGATATCCTCATGTGCTTAAAAAGTAGTTATTTTGGGGAAATGATGGTGGGGGCATGGCAATAAATGGAGTGAGGGTTCATGATGTCGAGCTTTGTGAGGTATGAGGAACACAAACAGAACCATCATTAGGTGCATTAGGGTGAGAGAAGAAAGACAGGAGGAAGAGGAAGAGGTGGGAGAGTTTGTTTACCCATAGTACAGCAGCTGACAACACTTAGGATGGAATTTTCTGCTGCAGAGTAGGTACAATGAATGTGGAAAGGTGTATTTACTGAAAAGAATGCATTATTTTTCACCAATAAGTAAATTCCTTTTTCAACTTGGCCGTTAGGTGCTGTGCAGTCTGCGTGGCAGGATTGTGGGAGAGAGGGTTACTACTGTGGGGAGGGGGATTTAGTTTAGTTTAGTTTAGCTTATTGTTCTAGGAATTATTACCTTTGAGCCAATGGCTCTTTTACAAAGGTTCCACATCATCAATGTACAAACAAACAAGACATGTTACATAGAATGGTCAGCAAATTATAAAGGTTTCAATAAGCCAGTATAATACAGGATTGCATAGTAAGCGCTGCAGTTTACACATCCTAACATTACCCTTTGTAATTTTACACTGCATAAAAGCAGTGTTTTATTTCATTGCCTGCCAATTGTGCAAGTGGGGAAAAGGTACTTCAGATGCCTTGGTTTTGTTTAAAAATAAACTTTTAAGTCTTGTGTTGCTCATTTCAAAGGTTTGTGAAGAGGCAGGAGTGATGTAGGGTCAGGAGGACCCACAACGACTCAGTGGCCAGTAGCTGGCTGTTGTCAAGCTGCACCTCCTCAAGCTGTCTTCTAGTAACATTGTGGAGGGGGAAGGGAGAGAGGACAATCAGAGCAATATGTGGAAAGGTGCATAAAACACTTGTCACTGGTTGTCCCCATTTCTCCCAGTGCATATAGGTCAGCCAAGTGCAGTCACCCAGGTAGGTTGTGGCTATATCTCCATTCTGAGACAGGGCAACATAGATGTTGAAAGGTGGGGGATGTTGAGTTTAGTAACAATATTAGAGGGGTTGTATCACTCCTGCTCACTTCTTCCAAGCCCAACACCTGTCAGCTATCACTTCAGACTCATCATAGACTCCTGATAGCTATTACTAATTCATTTTATCATTAGTTGCCACATTCATAGAGTGTCAGTCTGCCAATCAGTCATTCAATGGAATGAGAGAGAATGTGTGTGTGTGTGTGTGTGTGTGTGTGTGTGGGCGGGGTAATGGGGATGGGTGACAGCAAGGTTAAAAAGCTGTTAGTCCATTATAATATGAAAAAGGAGTCCCACTATATTTGTAGGTAGTACCTTAGCTAGAATACTGTATTGCAGAGTATGTAGGCATGGAAATCTGCAGCTTCTGTCTACCATGGACAGGGACCCTGGTTTTCCATTTTTACCGGTAACACCGGTAACAATCACAGAATCCTGCTTGGTTTGCGGATTTTGAATTCTTGTACCGGTGTCTCACGGAAATTGCATGCCACGGCACAGAATCTCTAAGATTTCAGCATCTTTTTAATTTTTTTATTTTCTCTTTCTATGACCCCTTCTCACAGCATTAGTCTCCACTTTTCAGAGATCCCTAGGCTGGGTATCTCCTAGCTTCACCCCAGGTAATGCTCAGGAGCTCCTGTGGGCCTGCCCCTATCCTGCCTGGGTTGTACCCCCCCAGGTGGGAAGGGAGGGGACCCTAGGTCATCCCTCCACACTCCCTTAGTGTGTGTGTCAGGCAGCTTAGCAGGTACCTCAGGGAGCCTGGTTATGAAGTCTGGGGCACCTGGGTCCCTTCTGCCAGTGGCCGATGTGGGGTGACTGTTCCTGGTTTTCTGGTCTCTGTCCCTGAGGGCACTGGCACTAGAGGAGACCCAAGGAGGTAGGTCACATAGAGACATGCCACTGCTCCAGATCCTGGCTAGCGTCCTCCCCTCCTAATCACTCTGCAGCACCATTGCATCACCACTCATGGTCACACAGGTGGTGGTAAAGCTGCAGAATCTGCAGCCCACCCTCCCTGGAGGAGGAGAGCAGTCCCCCAGGTGCTCGATCCTACTCCCCTGGCCAGACCTCCAGCGACCGGAATTCGCTTCTGACTCTGGGTCACTGGCATTGCAAGCAATAGTGCTACCACAGCGCCAGTGGGCCAACCCAGATTTCAGCATATTAAAATGAATGATGCTGTGCTTTGCATTCTTTCTGCTTTGCTACATAGAGTCAGTAAGGAAATCACCACTTCACTGCTTTGTTGTAATCAGCCATTCACTTTAACCACCCATGCCTAGTGGTTAGAGTAACAAACAGTGATTGAACTGGGTACATCCAGCAGACTTGGTTTGATTCCCACAACCTCCACTTGTATACTGTGTGACTCCAAGCAAGTCACTTAACCTCCCCAGTGCTTCTAGGTCACTCCTGAAAACAGACAGCTCTGCCTAGTGGGCCTTACCTGCTTTACAAAGAATATAGAAAAAATACCAATATATGTTTACTACGTCATAGAATAGTAGTCAGGGTACCATGTAATTTACCTGAGTTTTATTTGGGCTGCAAAGATTTTTATAGGTAAGGTATATGTTCAGATACTTCACAGTTAGCACCCCATTTAGGTGAATGGGCTTATTTTCACCTTTTCTCCCACCTGCTGTTTCAGTTTCTGTGACAACAAAAACATTTCTGATAGACTGCTTCAACAAAAAGCAAATGTTAAGTGTTTAAGTGTACTTACGTTTGGCCAGTGGATTATGAAAGCACAGTCAATGACATATAGAAGGTTAGACCTCAGGGGCTGTATGATGCTGGTGGGTAGAGTAGTGCTCAATTCACATCTGAACAAAGACATGAAAACTGGGAGACACCCTTTTAATGGATACCAAGTAAAAAAAAGCATCCACATGTCTGGGAGATGCATGAATCCATTTGAAAGTTCTCCACTAATCACTTTTGGACTTTTTAGGTAAAGACACTTTATTTCAAAGAAGCATATTCAAGCAGTTTTTTTTTTGTTTTGTTTTTTGCTCCTCCTACCCCCTGGCCATCCACTCCTTCAGGCCTGCCAAGGCCCCCTACCACCGCTGATGAATCCCGACCACCATCCACTGCCCCTTACTGCTGTGCTACCAGGTATCCCAAAGTAACCCTTCACTGAGTGGGCCCCTACCCCTGTGGGAGGCTACCAGGGTAGGAGAATTACCCCAAAGAGCTTCCTGTGTATCCTGGGCATGGCAGGGGTCAGACCGGACACATGTCTGGGGCTTCCAGCTTATGGAGGGACCAACAGCTATCCTTCGGTTGGTCACCGGGTGTTTTCCCATTTTCTTGGGAGCGTGACAGGCCACATGATGTCAAGGCACAAGCCGACGTCCATCATGCTCCCTCCTGCAGTGAGGACTGACGTGTTGTCGTGCCTCTGGCCTCCACCAGGGACCAGCAAATGCTGAGCCATGAACCCACCCTCCCTCCCAGGAGAAGGTGAGTGGTCGTTGGATACTCAAGCCTTCACCCACCAGCTGGCCCTCCAAATCTGTTCCCTAATCCTGGTCAGTGGTGTCACAGGCAGAAATCCAATTCAGGCAGCTAAATTATAGATAGGAAAAAACAGAGGTCATCCACCTTAGCGGTGATGGTTCAGATTAATTCACATCTGAGTTCTAACAAACAAAGAGACTAAGTCATTTATAACTTGTGCATGTGGGGTGTGGGTGTTGAAGAAAGGGGATCATAGTGCTGTCACTACTGCCATCATCCCAGAGGGATGTGGACTGCATTGTTGCTACTGCCATCACACTGAAGGGGTGGAGGCTGTAGTGCTTCTGCCATCACTACTGGTGGATGGGGAATGTAGTACTGCTGCTGTCTCACCTGAGGGATGGTGAACGAGTTCTGCTGGCATCACACCTAAGGGATGGGGGCCACAGTGCTGCTGTTTCTGTCACACCTGAGGGAGGGCAGTTGTAGTGCTGTTGCTGCTGCCATCACACCAGAGGGATGGGGGCCTTAGTGCTGTTGGTGCTGCCATCGCACCTGAGGGGTGGAGCCGTAGTGCCACTGCTTCCATCACATCTTGTACCTAAAATAACTTTAAATTGGTACAAGGATGGAAGGGTGTGCAATAGTGGAGGTCAAAATTGCTAAAATGCATGTTAGCAGAGTTAAAAATTGTTAAATAAAGTACACAAAACCAAACATCGGTAAAACCGGATTTTGGCTTAGCAGACACCAGTAACAATACCGTTTTTTACAATGTGCAAAACGGAATATGCTCTTTCTCAATCCCGGTAAACCAGTGTCCCTGACCATGGATAATTTTCACAAGGGAGTAGATGCAGTCACATGCTCCGTGAGTGCCCTGTTATGGGAAGTGTGGCTGTACATGAACACCCTACATTTTCCATAGCTGTCTGTAAGACTTCACAACCAAGAAAGTGTGGTATCTCTATTAGATTAGCTATGTTTAAAATACACTGTAACTCTAGTGTTGCCCAGTTCAGAGGTTTGCAAAGATGGCGGGAGTAACGGGGAGAGGATCATGCTCTAGTATAGCAACTGGCAGCTGGATGTTGCTAAGGCATGTCTCCTTGAACTGTCAGAAAAGTGACAGTTGAGGGTAGGGGAGGAGATGGTCAGCACGACTGACAGGAAAGTACTTAGTGAAACTGCCATCAACTACCCTCACTTTCCAGATGTGCTTCAGCCTAGGAGTGCTTTCCAATACTGTAGTTAAACGAAAATAGATAAAACTGCATTGTCGACTGCCAAGTGCTAAAGCAGACTAATATGTAATGAGAGACAAGAGTCTTTTTCAAAGCAAGCTTTGAATATCTCACCATGTTGTGCCTAGGTAGCATGCATGCTTTGATGTGGGAGAGAGGAGATCCAGTGCAGATTAGGTATTAGATGGTTATATCATTACTGCCCACTTCCCCAGCCTGAACCCCTTGAGTCTTAAACCAGCAACATTAAACATTATTAGGGATCCCAAGCTAGTGAGTAGTTAAACAGCTTGCCACAAGGTGAAATGCTTGTGGTGCTTATTTCAGGCTGTCAGCTAGCGGGGAAGAGAGAGATGGGTTCTTATCTCAGTTTTCTCTCTTTGCTGGTGTTTATCCAGAAAAAGTCAACCAGTGGCGAGGTATGTATGGTGGCTGTGTGGAATGTAGCCATCTTACGGTATCTTGTCACAGATCATCTGATTGTGAGGGGAGAGAACTGTGAACCATCTTAGCAGTGGGGGAAAAGGACAGATGAGTTACAAATGGTATCTCCGCTGTCACAGACTCATCTGGGTACCAGCACTACTCATCATCAATGGTACTTCCCCATAAGTGCACTGCGTATTTCACAATACTGTAGCTCTAGATTTTAATCAGTATTAGCTAATGACTGGCAGTGCATTGTAGGGGAGGTGGGGAGGGAGATTTTTTTAATTTTATTTATTTATTCTAAGATTACAAATACCTTTGAGCCAAGGTTCTTTTACAAAGGTTCCACGTCATTGGTACAATTTAACCGACATAGGCAAAGATAACAGTTTATAGAATTTAAAAAAGGAGGAAAAAACACATAATCTTTTTGGGGAATAAAGATCAATGTAGTGAAACTTAAGGAGGGAAGGAAAAGGAGGGAGGAAACTAAGAGGATGTGGGAAAGGGAGATAGGAAGGGGCAGAGAGAGGGGAGGTGGAAGGGGGAAGAATAGAGGTAGTGCAGTCAGGAGGCGCTTGTCATGAGCCAGCAAGTGAGGTGAAGAATGGGGGGCTGCTGGCAAAGTGCAGGAGTAGATGCAAGTCCAAACGGGCATCTTCAGCTTTGGAACCAAAGACATTTTAGGCACAACAGTCACAGAGGTTTGAGGCAGTGAGTGTTAGGGAGCCGAGTCTTAAAAGTGCTGAGCGATAGTGAGGATGAGATATCACTGGGAAGACTGTTGTACCAACTAGTAGCCCGGTGAGCAAAGGATCTTTGGTCTTGAGTTGTGCGACAATGCAGAATTTGCAGAACCTGAGGTTTCGATCCCCTGGTATGGCGGGTATGGATTCTCGGTTGTATGAGGGCACAGACTCGGGGCCCAGCATGATGTTCTTAGTAGTAATACAAGTTTGGTATTTTATTCAATTGGCAAGGTTCAACCATCCAGTTTGAGAATAGAGGTCACAGGTGTGTGTTACATGCTGGGAGCCAGATGATAGGCCTGAGGCTTGAGGGGCGGTGGATACACGCTTGATTATGTGGTTGTTGCAGAGCCGTAAATAATAATGCCGTAGTCAATGATGAATATGATGGAGCTCTAGACAGCGACAGCAAGGGCTTCAGGTGTCAGGTGTATTCTATGTCAGAATAGCAGGCCTAGCTGGGAGTTGGCAGTTTTTACTACAAGGTCGATGTGGGCAGCATAGTAGAGGTGGGGGTCAAGGGTGATCCCAAGGTATTTAAAGTTATTGACCTGTTCCAGTGTGGCACCTTGTCTGGTGATAACGGAGAGCTTGAATTTCTATGTTTATTATAGGTGCTGCTGAACATCATGGTCTTGTTTATTTTTTTGATTAAGAACCAGTTTGTGCTTTATGAACTGTAACACAGTGAGGGGGGCTGTGTTGCACTGGGATCTTGTAGGCGGGGATATGAGCACACTTTGCACCACGACACAGGATATTCAGGGTCACACAGCACTATAACTATATGTTTAGTAGTAAAAATACTGGGAGAGGTACATTCAATACAACGCAGGATGCAAACAAATAAAAGAAAATAATACCTGGCTCTTTGTTGAGAGCTACCTACACAGTGAGTTTTCAGTTCCCTGTCTATAGCCCAGATAGCTAAGCTATTTCCTGGGGCAAACAAACAAAATCAGAAAAGAGTCTCTTGGTCTTTGTTTCAAACGAAAGTCATTTACCAGTGTCAGGTTTTTAGAAAGTCCAAAGTCAAGATCCAATTTGTAGTCACATGCCAAACAAAAGGTCAAAACTGGGAAGTCAGTTGATTTAAAATGATCTTTCTTTCTTTCCTTCCTTCTTGCTACAAATGCTCACCAACCACCCTCCACGCCTGTTTCCTAATCAGGTACTGAGCGAGAACAATTGTTTGAGCCTTCTCTTTTATGCAGGCAATCACTCTCCTGCACCTGTTCTTAATCAAGCACTCAGCTAGGTGGAGCTGTGGTGCAATGCCTTCTGGGGCTTGTAGTGTGTGCACCATGCTTTGTAGTCCTGACAGAGAGAAAATGGAACAGATGTGCTGGGAGATAACACCCTTCCACAACTCTGCCCAGTGCTGTGTTACATACCTCCCCCCTCAGCTTAGCCCCCTAGGGCTGAGCAGCAGCAGAAAAGAAGGAGTGGATAAGGGAAAGAGCATCTGCATTCCCATGCTTGGCACCGGCACAGTGTACAATCTAAAAATCAAAGGGCTGTAAACTCAGAAACCATTGGGTAACATGAGCATTCTTTTCCTTAGCCTGTCTCATCCACGTCAGGGGAGCGTGATCAGTAACAAGAAGAAACTTACGGCCCAGCAGGTAATACTTCAGAGACTCAAGTGCCCATTTGATTGCCAGGCATTCCTTCTCCAGCATGGCAAAGTGACCTTTACGCGGCAATAGCTTGCGCTCAAGTATATGATCGGGTGTTCTTCACCATTAATGTCCTGTGACAGGACTGCACCCAGACCCGTGTCAGATGCATCAGTTCTTACGATCATGGGTTTGGAGAAGTCAGGAGAATTCAGGAAGGAGAGCACACAGTGCCAGTTTCAAGCAACAGAAAGCTTTGTCCACTTCAGGAGTCCATTTCACCATGTTAGGTTGGCTGTTACACGTGAGGTCACTTGAGGGGGCTGCCATAGTAGCAAAGTTTTGAATAAACCTTCTGTAATAGCCTGTGAGTCCCAAAAATGCCCTTACTTGTTTTTTATTGTCCGGTTTTGGCAAATCTTGAATGGCAGCAACTTTTATTTCTTTGGGCTTTATAAGGCCTCTTCCTATTATATAACCCAAGTTCTGTGCTTCACTCACCCCTGAGGTACATTTTTTGGGGTTGGCTGTGAGCCCTGCTTCTGGAGGGACCGTGTCAAAGTTTGCAGTTTCTTCAAGTGGCTGTCCCAGGTGTGACTGTGAATAATGACATTGTCTAAATAAGCAGCAGCATACTCCTGGTGGGGTCGCAGCACACGGTCCATCAGGCATTGAAATGTGGCTGGGGCTCCATGTAAACCAAAAGGAAGCATTGTATATTGATACAAGCCATCAGGGGTGGCAAACACAGTCTTCTCTCTGGCAGCTTTTGTCAAGAGGACTTGCCAGTAGCCTTTCGTCAGGTCAAGAGTGCTGATGAAGCGGGCTGTTCCCAGTCTTTCGATGAGTTCATCTACTCACGGCATTGGGTATGCATCAAAAGCTGAAATCTCATTCAGTTTTCTGAAATCATTGCAGAACCTGATTGTTCCATCAGGTTTTGGGACAAGCACTATGGGGCTAGACCAGGCACTGTGAGATTCTTCAATTACTCCCAGATCTAACATCTGTTTAACCTCTTCCTTTATCACAATTCGGCGTGCTTCTGGAACACGATATGGCTTGAGGTGTACCCATTTCTCTGGAGGGGTCACAATGTCATGTGTGATGAGTTGAGTGTTGCCAGGCAAATCAGAGAACACATCTTTATTTCTGTCAAGGAATTCGAAGATGTCTTGTTTCTGACTTGGTGTCAGGTCTCCAACCGTCACTGCGTCTCTGGGGTTTTCCTCATTTGGACAGGGGTTTGTTTCACTCCAGAAGACATCACAGTCCACCTATTTTTTCAACAAATTGATGTGATATATTTGTTCAGGCTTTTATCTACCCAGTTGTTTTACCTTGTAATTGACTTGGTTTATTTTTTCAGGTACCTTGTAGGGTCCTCTCCAGGTGGCCAGGAACTTGCACTCGGAGGTGGGGACAAGTACCAACACTCTGTCACTGGGTTGAAACTCTGGGTGCATGGATGGTTGTAGGCTCTGCTTTGAGCTTCTTGGACCTTTTGCATATGTTCCTTCATGATGGGTATTATAGCATTAATGTGCTTTCTCATCCCTTCCATGTGTTCAATGACGGTTTGGTGGGGGCAGGGTTGGTGCTCCCATGTCTCCTTTGTTATGTCAAAGAGACCTCATGGGTGGTGGCATACAGCAGTTCAAATGGAGAAAATCCTGTGGGCACTTGGGCACTTCAATGATGGCAAACATTATATATGGCAGCAACTGGTCCCAGTCTGCCCACCTGTCTCCATGGTTTTTAATCATACTTTTAATGTTTTATTGAATCTTTCAACGAGCCCATCTGTTCATGGATGATACACAGACGTGCACAGCTGTTTTATTTGGAGGAGCTGGCACAAAATCCTTCATTATTCTGGACATGAAGGTGTTTCTTGGTCAGTGAGGATTTCCCTTGGGTATCCCGACTGGAAAAAAAAACATCTGCACCTAGTTCTTGGGCGATGTTCTTGGCTAGTTCCACAGGGAATGGCTTCAGGCATTTCTGGTAGCATAGTCCACTACCACCAGGATGCACTGAAACCCTTTCGCAGACTTTCTCACAAGCGTTCACCAGGTCCATGGCAATCCACTCACAGGGTGTTTTGATGATTGGCAGAGTAACTAATGGATTTCGGAAAGAGGGTTGTGGGAGTTCTCTGCTGGCACCTGGACAGGAGCGACAATATTGTTCCATCTCAGGTGGGACCCCTGGCCAAAAGAAATGATTCAGAGCTCTCTTTTGTTTTATCCATTCCAGGTGTTCTCCCAAGAGGTGGCCATGAGCTAATGCATTACAGTGCTACCGAAGGGTTGGAGCACGCGCAGCTGCTCTGTCAGTATGTCGGCTGTTTTGTGTACCTGATACAGCAAGTTGTTGTTCATAGCAAAGTGTGGATAGGGGAGGGGCTGGTCAGGGTTGAAGGGCCTCCCATCCACCACTTTCACATTTCCTCTGGTGTGCTGGAGTGTGGGATCTTCCAGTTGTAAAATGAGCAGTAGTGAAGTTCTGCACCAGGGTCCTGTGTGCTCAGCATTAAGCAGATGTAAATAAACGAAATTGTTTGCCAGCACCAGGTAAACTAACAGAGTGCTTTGTCCAAGCTCTGAAATAAATAACCTTATTTGGCAGGATTGGACAAAGCACTCTGTTGTTTTACCTGGTGCTGGCAAACTGATCTTCCAGTTGTGCTGTCCCAAATCTTCCTCTGTACTGTGTGCATGCTGGTGTAAAGAACGTTGCCCCTTCTAAGTCCTCTGGAGTGTCTTCTATGACATCTGCTCCTCCGTCTTCCTCATCATTGTCTTCTACCATGAAGACGTGTACCATTGGTGTTGACATATTTTTTTTCCTTTCAGGTTTGTCGGACACTGTATACACTTTGTCATCCTCTTTGTCTTTGTCTTCCTCCTTGTCTTTGTCGTCCTCTTTGTCTTTGCCTATGTCTTCATGGTCTTTATCCTCCTCTTTGTCTTTGTCTTTTTCTCATTTCCAAAGTCTTTGGAAGAATGGACAGTCTTATCCTAATAACACGGGGAAAGGCAACTGCTTTACCAATCCCACTGTTCCAGTAAACACACCTTCCTTTGTTTTAATTTCAAGGTGTGCTGTGGGATATGTCTTGGTGTCCCCATGGATGCATGTGATGGAAATGGGGCTGTTGTCACTCACTTGGCTGATGGGTGCTAAAGAGGGGCTGACTAGTGTCACCATACTGCCGGAGTCCAACAATGCGTTCACTTCCTGGTTCTGGATTTGGACTGGACTGATTCGAGGAGGCTGACTATGATTCCCCAGGAGGGCAGTGATGACATTACACTGTTTGGACAGGGTTGCTTCTACTTGCATTGGCTCATCTTTCTTAGGACATTTCCAAGAAATGTGTCCTGGTTCTCCACATGTGAAACAGGTTCTGGTATCTCAGTCCATCACTCCCCTTCTTGCTTCAAACAAGTTCTGGCACCCTCTGCTGGTGCTGAAGTCATCTGGTCCCTTGGCTCCTTCTCTCCCTTCTGGCTGTGTTGAGCAGTGGATGGCTCTCTTGTCCTGCTCCCGGTGGGTTCTCTTGTCAGAACTGATCCTTTTAGGTCTGGTAGTCTTTAAGAGCTCAGCCACTTAGTGTATTCACCTTTTCACGAGGTCTACCCAGGCCTCTGCTGTGCTAGGGTGCCTTGACTGATGGTTTTTTTTTTTTCAAGTCATGAGGGCAGCCCTCTGGTGAAGTGATCTAGCACCACTCTTTCCCACCACTGCATGACGTCAGTATTTCAGGTTGCAGCGTTTTACTGGCTCAAGTGGATCAGATCAAACATCTGTGAGCAGGAGCTTTCTCTGGTTGAAATGTCCACGAGTGGAATTGCTGAGATCTCACTACTGTTGTTACTCCTAGGCGCGCAAGGATTTCCTTTTTCAACTTGTCATAGTCATCAGCGTCTTCTGGTTCAAGGTCATAATACACCTTCTGTGCATCACCACTGAGGAAGGGGGCCAGAATGCCAGTCCACTTGCTTTGAGGCCATTCTTCTCTGTTTGCAGTCCTTTCAGAACTTTTCAGATAGGCTTCCCCTTCATCACTGGCTGTCATCTTCTGCAGGAAATGTCCAGCTATAATGGAAGATGCACCTGCTGGTCGGGCTTCCTTTGCTTTTGCCACCTCTGCGGCAATCCGCTGTAGCTCCAAGTTCAACATTTGTTGTCCCCTCCATTGCTCCTCCAGCAGCAGTCTGTTGGTCTCTGTCTGTTGTTGGTTTGTGGCTTGCTGGGCCAGGTTTGCTTGCACAAGCTGCTGCAGCAGGTTCTCCATGGCAGTTTCAGTGTGTTAGTGTTGTTGTTATCCACACAACCTTGCCTGCATTCTCCACCACTGTAACACAGTGAGGGGGGTTGTGTTGCACTGGGATCTTGTAGGCGAGGATATGAGCACACTTTGCACCACGATACAGGATATTCAGGGTCACACAGCACTATGATTATATGTTTAGTAGTAAAAATAGTGGGAGCAGTACATTCAAAACAATGCAGGATGCAAACAAACAAAAGAAAATAATACCTGGCTCTTTTGTCGGTACTACTACACAGTGAGTTTTCAGTTCCCTGTCTATAGCCCAGATAAGCTGCTATTTCCTGGGGGCAAACAAACAAAATCAGAGAGAAGAAGTCTCTTGGTCTTTGTTTCAAGCAGAAAACCATTTACCAGTGTCGGGTTTTCAGCCAGTCCAAAGTCAAGATCCAATTTGTAGTCGCACGCCAAACAAAAGGTCAAAGCCGGGAAGTCAGTTGATTCAAAATTCTTTTTCTTTCTTTCCTTCTTGCTACAAATGCTCACCAGCCACCCTCCACGCCTGTTTCCTAATCAGGTACTGAGCGAGAACAATTGTTTGAGCCTTCTCTTTTATGCAGGCAATCACTCTCCTGCACCTGTTCTTAATCAAGCACTCAGCTAGGTGGAGCTGTGGTGCAGTGCCTTCTGGGGCTTGTAGTGTGTGCACCATGCTTTGTAGTCCTGGCAGAGAGAAAATAGAACAGACGTGCTGGGAGATAACACCCTTCCACAACTCTGCCCAGTGCTGTATTACAGAACCAATTCTCTACCGATGAGAAGCCGAGTAAGAGACTATCTTGCAGTTTCTTTGGGTCATGGTGTGAGCCCTGGATTACTGCATCATCAGCATACAGGGTGATATGTTCAGTGCAGTAGTCTGGAAGAGTGTTGAGGAACAGACTGAAGAGTAGGGGACCCGGTATTGAACCCTGGGGTACACCAGAAAGGGCAGGTTTGGAATTAGAGAGTACATCCCCAATTTTTACATGCTGGGAGCGGTTTTCAAGACAGCTTTTTTGAACCATGTGATTGAATCAGAGGAGAGACCAGCATTTTTAAATTGGTTCAGCAAAAGGGAGTGGTGAGCAGTATCAAAGGCTTTGGTCAGGTTGATGAAAATAGCACCAGTTAGCTGTCCATTGTCGAGGGAGCTGTGAATGGTGTCAGTGAATTTGAGTAAGGCAGAGGATATACTATGGCCAAGGCCACTGTTTTTCGGTTTTTCCCGGAAAACCTGGTAAAATTCTGGAATTAGGGCTGCCTGAAAACTGGTAAAAACAAAGATTTCATGGAATCTGGTATTTTATATCAGATCAGTAAATCTACAAAACTTGTATTTTTCTTTATAATTCCTTCCTGTACTAGTTTCAGTTTGCTTTATTTAAGGCTCTGCATATTAAGCTTTCTTTAATTCTGATTCTTTATGCACATACTAAAAGAATGATAGCTGAATCCCGGTAAAATCCGGAAATTAGAGTAACAATCACCGGTGCAATTCCGGAATCTGATGTCTTGAAAATGGAATTTCATTGTTTTATTCACTGTAAATCAGTGGCCTTGACTATGGCCTTTTCTAAAGCCATGTTGCTGTATACAAAGAACGTTATAATTGTCCAGATGCTCAGTAAGTTGGTCCACTACAATATGTTCCAGTGCCTTCAATAGGGGAGGAAGAATGGAGATAGGGCGGAAGTTGGCATGGTCAGTCTTATCACCACTTTTGTGAATTGGGGTAACAGTGGCCATTTTCCATTTGTCCGAGAATTGGCTAAGGGAAAGAGAGAGATTAAAGATCTTGGTGAGGGGCCCAAGTACCACATCAAGCGTTAGAGTCAGCAGCTTGAGGTCAAGTGTGCCATTGCTTGTTCTTGATTTGCTAATGTCTTTGGCAACGTAGTTTCAGACTTGGTGATTTTTAATGCTTTAAAGTAGAAAGGTGGGTGAGAGGTGTGGGTGGAGGACTTGGGGCTGTGTGAGTTGATGCATGGACGATTGAAAGAAGTCAGCAGGGAGAACACTGCTAAGGTTAGTGAAAGCAGTGTTAAAAGTTTTGCAATAGTTTTAGGTTTGAGTGTAGTGTGCCCATTAATGTTGAGTATGTTTGACAAATATTTTGACTGTTTCCCATTGACATCTTTAATGTTTTTCCAGAAATCCCTCTCATTTCCCCAGGAGTTGGTGAGGGCATTCTTATAGTAGTCCAATTTCTGTTACTGAATGGATTTGGTACAGTCATTCCGTGCCCATTTGTAATTCTGGATGTCGAGTAGCTTGACGGAATTTCTTGCCAGTTCCCAGAGGTGGTCCCTGGATTTAAGTTTTTAGGAGGTCGCCTGACAGCCAAGGGTTACTAAGAGATTTAACTTTGTACTTTTGAGGGGGGCAAGTTTATTACAGGCTCCATTAAAAATGTGAATAAATTGCTCCAGTGCAGTATTCGTATCTGTTGCCTTAAAAATGGGGGACCAGTCCTGCAGAAGAAGGTGTGATTTGAGGTGGAGTAGCTGACCACGGGGATGGACTCTGGTAGTTATGATTTTTAGAGGGAGCTTACAGAATTTGTTTGTCCAGATACAGCTGATGGGAGAGTGGTCACTTAGAGAGTCAGGGAGGACTGAGGTTTTTGTGATCTGAGAGGGGTGATTGGTTAGGATCCAGTCGAGTAGGGTGCAGGTCCCTGTTCTGTAGTTTTTCCTGGTTGCGTGGTCAACCATTTGAGTCAGGTTAGCTGATATAACGGAGTCCTTAAATGATTCACCTTCAGCTGAGAGCCAATTTATGTTAAAGTCACCAAGAAGGATGATTTCAGAGTCCAATGGGTGGGATTTGACAAAGTCAAGGACAGCAGTTAGCCCAGGTCCCTGTTTCTTTGGAAGTATGTAAACAGTGACAACTGTGAGGGCCTTATTGTGGGCGCCTAATAAGAGACTGATGGGAAGGATCTAGGTAGGAGTTGCTGGAAGAGTGGCATCAATGGGGTGACCTCGAAGAGTGTCTTTCACATATAATGCACACCCTTCTCCTCTTTTGGAGTTATGATCAACCTGGAAGACATTGTAGCCAGGGAGGGTGATTGCCTGGTCAGGGGACTTTGGAGTGAGCCAGGTTTCAACAACTGATAGAATATCTGGGTTGTGTTGGGTGGTAAAGGTTTGCAGTGCGTCAAGCTTAGGAAGTAGACTGCAGATATTCAGGCACATGATTGAGAGAGTGCCGGTTGGTTTATCATGGTGGGAGGTGTTTAGTCTGCAGTTAGGGTGAACAGTCCCTGATAGCAGCAGGAGGAGGAGGAGCACAAGTTTCAGGGTGCATAGACAGAGATCAGTCAGAGAGAGGCTGCATTTCTTTTTTTGAGCAGTGGTATGCCAGGTGGTAACATCGAAAATGCAACATTGGAATAGTTGTATGAAATGTGGCTAGATACCTAGGCACAATGAGCAGTCCAGATCAATTGTGGTGGTGTGCATCCGGGGAGGATTTGCCTCATGGTGAAGGGTACCAGAGTGACGATAGGAGGTGGGCAATTGACAGCTGGAAGGGGGATGGGAAGCGGCTGGGGAAGGAGGAAGAAGGGAAGAGATGAGAGGAGAATGAGTAAAGAGGGCAGTAGATGAAAGGAGAGCATAGCAAACTAGGTGAAAGGCAGACAAGCAGGAGTCAGCCGAATTCACAGGGAGGCTGTGGGTGAGAGGAGGCGGAGACTGAGGGGGATGGAGGAGGGGAACCAATGAGAAACAACAGGGGGAGGAGCTACAAATGAGGGTGGGGCGAGGGTCTATTTAGTTAAGGCCAGGGGTGTGGGGGTGGGCATAAATTTTGGCCGCTTACACAGAAAGTCTATGGGCGCAATGGCCCCAAGTCAGAAGAAACAATACAGCAGGCTGTGCAGCCAATGAGTGTACGTGGGGAGGGCTGGGGTCCAATCAAGGCACACAGAGGAAAGTGTGGGACCAATGGCGGGCCTCCCCGCTACCCTGGCTCGGCAACATAGCCTTACCCGGCTTAATGGATCCATGTGATGGCCTTGTGAAGAGCAGCAGTGTGGCTGAAGGTTGAGCCGCCTGCACTCGATGGAGGGCTCGTACAGCCCTGTGGAAGCTGGATCTGAAAAGAAAGAGATGGAGGGAATTAGAGGTCTTATGCATGGAGAACAAAGCGGGGTGACATGTAGGCTAAATCGAGGGGCGTGGAGCAGGTCACCAGAGATGGTGGGCACAGCAGGGAGACAGACGGGGGGGGGACAATCAGTGAAACAAGGGCTAGCTGAGGACTTGACCTGGCACCATAGGGGAAGGGGGAAGGGGGAGGAAAAAAGTGAGGGAAGACAGGGAAAAAATTAAGTCAGGAAGAGCATGACAGGCTAAGGGAGGAGGGTGGTTCAAGCCCCGAGGGCTAGAGAAAGGCTACAGAGAGCAGGAGGGATGGCAAAAAAAGAACAAGAAGAACAGAGCTGAAATCACAGTCATGGAATATCAAACACAGTCCATATTAATGTAAGTATGAATATAGCCATAGAGCAGCACACTGGTGGGTCTGAATGGGAACTAACTTGGCTATTCACTGCTATTGTTGAAACCGCAGATGTTCAACCAGTACAAGTACCCACTACTGATCTGTGGCATGGCGGAGGGGCAGGACAACAAAATTAGTGAATTGCAATCCCTCCACATTGTGTGTGATGGACTTACTTTAACTCTGTTTGGGGAGGGCAGGTCAGTAATCACCCTTGACAAGTGAAATGGTCCATGCTTGCCAAATACATGGTTGGCAATTTTGACTTTAGGACAGCATGTATATACACCAAGAGATTATTACATAATAATAAAAATGATACCTGTCCTTTCAATGAGCAGTTGGCAGATTGAGAGCTTTATACAGTAGAGATAGGAAAGTCATTTTATTGTATGCTGGTGTGGTTTAATAGGTGGCAGTGCATGTCTTTTCAGTTTAGGGTTCAGGTCATCCACCCATTCTGTGAAGTTCTGCTGATGTTGGGGGAGGTTGTAGCTTCTGCCCATGACATTGTTCTCTGTCCTGCAGGTTTAGGGGTTGCTAGGTCAGTTTTGTCCTTCTTTGTGGCATTGACCTGAAGGAGTGGAAGGGCTGAGAGATCTGAAGAGGAGGGTATCCTGTCAAAAGGGCAACTGAGATTGAGAGACTCAAATATGAGTGACTCAGTCTCAGTGCCTGTGTTGTGGGCTACCCTGAAAGCATAGCGATGACCGAAAAAGGAAGCCAGTGAGGGCAACCAGAACTACACCACGGGGGATGGAAGAGAAGGGAAGGTATGTGGAGACAGTGCAGAGGAAGGCTGCTGAGCTGGCTATGTGGCATGGTGGTGAAGGTGGCTGGCTATGGTTGGGATGGTGCAGGGTGCGGGTCTGGGGAGGCACAAGAGTTTTTGTGGTCACGGCATTTTTAATTTTATTCTTTTAAGTCCCCCAACATGCAGCCCCTGGGTTGAGAATGTTTTGTTGGAGGTGCAGTGTGAAGCCCCCAGGGGGTGTGTTGGGGTGCAGCCCCCCATATAGAGATCAGTGTCACCGCTGTTGTTTTGCAGTGCACACACCGTCATTTTGTTTTTCGCGATGTACACTCACCCTAATGGCTATCACCATTTGGCAATCACCCATATGGCACAGAGCCAGAGTGGAGACTTTAGAGGACTGGGAGCCTGGTCCCAATGCCCATGACCTTCTGCTGCTGCTACAGTTTTACAGTTTGGGTGTCAAAGATTTCTGCCTTCCTGAAGCCCCTGCTTTCTTGTGTTTAGTTAGTCTGTGCTGCCATTTTTCCAGGGAGCCATGCTAATTGTAGGCACAGGTGAATAGTGGGGATCTCCATTTCAGGGCTGTGATCTCTGTGGGATGGGTGGGTTGCCACTGTGGCTCCAGATGGGGCTCTGGCAGGAGCAGCATGGCTGGAAGGATCAGTTTGCACTCCTCGGGACCTGTGAATGAAGGCTGTGTTTCTAAGGGATCCTTGAAGTCGTGTAGAGCATCCATTTCTTTCAGTTTTAAATGTAGCAGGGTATGTCACCTGATACTTGGCCCCAGTCTGTTGAAGGGCTTTCCAGACCTTAGTAAACTCAGCTTTCTTTTTATTCAGATGTATGGAGTAGTCTGAATAGAGTGAAATATTATATTCGTGCCATACTAGTGATCCCTTGTCTTTGGCCAGCTTCAGTAGTTTTTATTTAGTAGATAATTTTAAGTGCATAGTCAGGAGGGAGACAGTTTTTCCCCTGGTTATGTGCAGGGTGTGGTATTCTATGTGATCACTGAATTTCAAGCTTTATTGCAAGGATGTGCAGTATCTCCGTAAGCATATGTTGCACAAATTCTTTACATTTTTCCCTTCAGCACCTTTGGGGACACTGAACATTTGTATACAGTTTCTGTGCCGTCTGTATTCCAGGTCATCTAATTTTTTCCAAATTAATGCTAGCTCCTGTCTGATGCTATGGAGTTCTCTGTCCCATCCATCTGCTTGCCTGCCCATGTGCCGAATGGTAATTTCATTATCAACGACCCTTACATTCAAATGTTCTATTTGGATTTCTAGAGTGTCCAGTTTCCTTTCAACTCTTATCATTTCTTCTAGGATTCACTCAGACATCTTGGTGACTATGACTGTGTCATCATCAACAACTGTGATGAGACACCAGCTGGCCATCTCGGCTTGTCACTTTACTCAACGAATGTGACTGGAAAAACTTCTAAATTTAGTTAAAAAACAAGTAGTTTTCATATTCTGAGAAACAAAATTAGCCAAAAGAAAATTTTTACTGAGAGAAACATTTTTATTGGTAAGTTTTAGCCCAAGGTGAGGAGCTAGGAGCATATTCTGCCATCTTGGTCATGCTCCAACCGGAAGCCCTAACTGTACTATACTAGACATGCATGGCTAGTTAGTGTTAGCTTGTTTGGGGCAGCAAGTCCTGAGAGTTACATTACAGCTTAAGAACTTTTGTTGTTTATGAAGGTTGGAATTGTTTTCCTGTGTCTTCGATATGCGAGAAAACATGATTGGGCCTACTATGGTCGCACTACAGTATGTGCACAACTGCACTACTTTTTTCTCTAGTATCTTGCAGGAGGGATCAAAACCAAGACCATGCAGCTGATGGATTGAAAGGAGGCAGATGCCCTGCAGTGGGTCAACACTAAACAGGGCTGCAGACAACCCAGCAAACAAGAACCCCCAGAACAACCAAGGCAGGGACATAAGAGGATCAGGAATGGCTTGTCCACTGCTGGAGACAATTGCACCATGCCTGAGACCATTGTGGCTTTGGAGTTGCACTCAGACTGGGCTTCACATTGTAATGGAATAGGGCCTCTTGCTGTCTAAGGAGAAAAAGTAACTTAAGTACTTATAGTACAAAGCAGAAAAAAATAAAGTACTGTAATTAAAGTACTACACCAAAAAGTAAAGTACTTAAAAGTAAAGTATAAAGCAAAAAAGTTAAGTACAGCACTTGAAGTACTAAGCCAAAAAAGTATATACAGTACAAAACCAAAAACAAGTGTAATAAAAGAAATATTGAGCTGTACCATTCTTGTCTACATATTCATTATTCATTATACTGTATACTCTGGTTATGTAAATAAAGTGATTTTTTACTTTCTTTTTATTCCTCCTACTCTGCCCTCATTGTTCTGCTCCTTCGGGCTGCTCATACCATTCATGCCCAGGACGCAGAGTCTGCCCCTAGAGTGCCCTGGCAACTCCTACCTTCCTCCATCTCAATGGAGTGCTTGCACAGTGGGGTCTGCCCGAGGATCTGTGGCTAGATGGCTTGGAATGGTCATCATCTAGGACCACCGAGGGTTGTTTTTCATTTTTCTTGTGGCTCCCTTCCATCCCCCTGAGGACGCTGGCTTGGGCAGGTTATGTGCTTACGCACTATGCCTGCCAAGTGCCTAATAGCGCCCTCCCCTCCCAGACTCCAGCGCCACTGGAGCCGCCAATGCCCCAAAAGTCAGTGCTCCCACTGACCCTCAAGGACGTCAGGAGCATGAAGCACCCCTGGTAACTCACCCCAAAGGAGGAGAGCATCTGTTGAGATGCTCAATCCTCCTTCCACCTGCTGACCCTCAGTGACCCGAGCCAGTGCCCTAACCCGGGTTGCCGGCATGGTGCGAGGTGTGGCATCCAGCTCCTCAACCCTCAGCACCACCGGGCTGGCCAGTAAAGTGATTTTTATGAGGGGTACATCTGCGTGTTGTTTATTTTGCAAAGTGCTGCTTGAATGTCTCTTCTCATGGCCAGCATTTACTTCACATACTGTGCAAAAGACAGAAGCAGTAATTAACTTTAAGTTTCTGGAGGTATAGACAAGAAATTCAGCATACATGTTCCCTAAGTTGTCCCTTGACAGCCTGTAAATGCCTAAGCTGATAAAATAAGGGTAAAGTGTTTTTTGAGGGGTGCATCTGTATGTTGTTTGTTTTGCAAAGTGCTGCTGCAGTGTCTCTTCTCAGTGCATGCATGTGTTTAAAAACATCATACAGAAGCAGTAATACTGGCAATTTCTTGAAATTGAATACTTCTTCCTCAAGGAGTCTCCTAACAGCTCCAAAATGTCCAGGTGAATAAAATAAGTGTGAAGTGTTTTTTGAGGGTGCATCTGTGTGTTGATTATTTGGCAAAGTGCTGCTTGAATGTCTCTTCTCATGGCCTGCATTTGCTACTCAAACATCAAACAGAAGCAGTAATAACTTTGCAACTTCTTGATGTATAAACAAAAAATTGGAGATTACAATGGACCACGTAGGAAGAGGGCCAGTCTTATCTGCTCTCCCCTTCAAGCAGTTCTTTGTAATACCTGCTCTCTTAAGAATAAAACCACATTGGTGGAGATGTTCACTGCAGATTCCTCCACAAGTCTGGAGACCTTGTATGCTTCATGGGGATCTGGTTGGGCGATGACTCTGGTGCTGTGTTGAAGGCATCTATTCCTTTGAGTTATTCAGTAGTGCATTGCAAGAGGCAGGGGTGCAGGGGGGGGGCATCTGTTTTAGATCCACTCTGGGATTGATGGAATACCCCACAGTGGAAACCACTGCATTTGAATGTGTGACTGTGCTAGGCGGTCTGGGTGCAGGTTGCAGAATCATCTTCATATATCATCCTCTGGGGCACTGGGGTAAATTTCTGTAGGAACCTGAGAATTTCATGAATGACCTAGTGATGGACTCATCTAGCCTGTTAGTGTTGGGTGATTTCAATGCTTTAGTCTACAATGACTTTTGGACAACTGTTCCTCCAGATTATGTCTTCACTGGGCCTAATACAAGCAGTTGCCACCAGGACCCAACAAACAGGCCACACCATAGATTTGGTTTTCACATTGTGTCTGGACATAAATGATGTCAGGGTTGATCTGGTCTGGTGGTCAGATTATCATGTCATACAGTTTCATTGTGGGGCCCCCTGTTTTGAAACCCCTATGTGGAGATGGTCAGCTATCATCCTTTTAAAAATCTGGAGCCAAATAAGCTCCTGGCAATTCTGGACATCTCAAGTATGGAATCAGCTCATGCTGGAGGTGTGGGAAATGCTGTGGAGGGTTATGATAAAGCCCTTACAGCAGCCTTGGACTCTGGTGCCTCATCGTGTTTGCCCCTTGATGCCCCACCCCAGATCTCCTTGGCTTGTGTTGATCTGAAGTGGTTGAAGACTAAGAGGCAGAGGTTGGAGCATTCCTGGAGGAGTACTGGCTCAGAGAAGGAGAAGTTGGCATATACATGCTCACTATGGGAGTTTCAGCAGGATATCACACTGAAAAAGGCAGTGTTCTTGTGACATGTGATAGAAGGTGAAATTACATGGCTTAACTCTTCAACACTATAGACAGATTGTTAAATCCTAGCTATTTACAGTCAGGAAGAGTATTTACAGCAGAAAGATGCAATGAGTTTAATCATTTTTTTGTTCTTGAGCCTGTGTTTAGACTCAGATCTCCTCAGGTTGCCTTTCATGGACTGGTAGTGTTCAGAAGGTTAGGGACTTGAGCACTCTTTCACCTTGGGAAGAGTCTGATCCAGTCTCAGTTGAGGTCTCCTGGGTGGTCCTTGGGCTGCACCCAGTACATAGTATTTTAAAACAAGGGCCCACCAGCTTTCTCTCAAGTTGCTAGTTGACTCTGTTCCAGTTATAGCCAAGGTTGCTGGGTGTTTGCTCCGGGAGGGTGTTTTCTACACTGATATGAGGAGGACAGTGGTGAAACCCTTTCTGAAGCAACCATCACTGGATTCTGATAATCTGCAAACTACAGGCCTGTCTTGAACTTTCCATTCTTAGGGAACGTTATTGAAAAGATAGTGGTGACACATCTACAGGACCTTATAGAATGTTTTGAGATCCTTGAACCTTTTCAGTCTGGATTCAGGCCCCGTATAGTACAGAGACTACTCTCATCATGGTGTTCAGAGATCTTCTCTAGGCTAGAGACAGTGGACATTGTTTCATCTTGGTATTGTTGGATCCATCTTTGGCATCTGACATGGTGGACCATGGACTGCTAGTATCCTACCTGAGACACTATATAGAACTCTCAGATATAGCAATGTGGTGGATTCAGTCCTACTTATTTGGCAGAGTGCAGCAGGTGGTACTTAGCGGAAACATCTCGGATAGCGTTGCTCTTGACTGTGGTGTGCCACATGTGTCGATTTTAGCACAGATGTTGTTTGCTGTGTACATGTTGCTGCTGGGGTAGATCATCAGGTGGTATGGTCTTGGGTTTTCATTGCTATGCAGATGGCACCCAGATCTATCTGTCATGTACATGTAACAGAGTAAATGCAGTGGCTATGCTGGATGAGTATCTTACAGAGGTCCAGGACATTAAGGGATTCAATCTGACTTAAGCTCAACTCGTCAAAGACAGAGGTGCTACTGGTAAAACCAGGTCTGGCAGCTGCAGCAATGAATAGTGATGATGCCTTGTTGCCATTGTTATATGGCAGCACCTTATGAGCTGTTGGTAAGAGTTAAGAACTTAGGCATCATTATAGATAATATACTGATGCCAGAATGTCAGGTGCTGTCTGTTGTCCACAGTGGTTTTTACCATCTACAAAGTATCATCCAAATTTGAACCTATCTAGCTCGCTCTGACATGGAGACACTAGGGCATGCTTTTGTCTCCTCCTGACTGGATTACTATAATGTTGTCTACCTAGGGCTATCTGTGGGGCTGGTGTACTGCTTGCAGCTCATACAGACCTCGGCAGCCCAGCTGATAGCCAGGACCTTCCAGTGTTGGCATGTCATGCTGATTTTCTGGGAACTGCACTGGCTGCTAGTGAGGTGGCACATCTGCTTCAGGATATGTTTGTTGGTATATACAGCCCTGCACAGTTTGGGTCCCATCTATCTGAAAAATGTTAGTTATTTATTTCAGGTTCAGATTACTACCTTTGAGCAGAGGGGCTCTTTTACAAAGGTTCCAAGTCAAGAAATACAACACAGTACAATAAAATACAAGAGGTATAGGTTTGTTACAATGGACAGGACAGTTGGTATACAGGAATAACGAAAAATTCTGACAAAATACAGTACACTCCCATCTGCCCTTTTCGTTCCACTGAGGTGGGTCTCCCTATGGTTGTTATGCTCCTGACTTACACCTTTGGAAGAGAGCTTTTTGTGTTGCAGGCCCTGTGTAGTGGAATGCACTTTCAGTTGTAAAGGGAACTCTCATCTACCCCACAGTAATGCTGTGGGACGTAGACGTCCCAATGAAACAAAACAGACATAAATGAAATTTTTCTTAGCTACTTACTGTTTTGTAGCTTTACTTTGTATCTGGTTGATCCTGCATCCTCCCACCTGCCATACCAACAACAGTGTCCACTGCAGCCAGCCTTCTGATGATGTGCATGACGGGCTAAGCCATGGGGGTGTCTATGTACTGGAATGTCCGTTCAAATTCTGACATTGCTGAACAGCACCTATTTGTGCTTTTACTACTACTACCAATTTGGCCATGTGGAGACATTGGGAGAAACAGTTTTATGGTATGGCAGGTAGGGGGATGCAGGATCAACCAGACACAAACTAAAGCTACAAAACCTTAAGTAGCTCAAAAAGTTTCATTTATATCCTTTTGCTTAATTGGGACCTTTGCGTCACACTGCATTACTGTTGAGTAGATGAGGGTCCCCCCTTTAATTAGGGAAGCCCCATCCTTGGGGCCTTTTAAGAGTTTACTTGAAACTCATTTTTCTTTAAATCAGGCCTGTGGGACCACCTAAACTTTAGAAATGTAATTCTGTACTTACGTTTTTTGAGTTTTGTGTTTGTATGCACATGTATCATCTTTATACTGTTTTTTTTGTTTGCTTGCGCGAATGCACAAGAAACATGTTGTGACTGCTTGCTGGAGTAACAGGTTGTGGAGGTGTGGCAGTGTTGTGGCCCATGCCTCCACTGCTTTTTGGGGCTTGTCTCTGTTGTACCCATAAATGAACATGCTGTCTATGACAGCAGCTCAAAAGCATGCCACCAACTTGAAGGGCGTGCCTTGTCTGGTGGTGGCTGTTGCTGTCCACCTCTCACAATCCCACGAAAGCTGATGTTGGGGGCGCCAAATCCCCTGTTGGCATGCCCCTCCCAGTTCGTTTGCTGATAGGGGAGTCCAATCCTGTGCTGCCATATGTACCTTTTTGTTGTTTTTGCCCGTTGACGGGTGCCCAATCCCCTAAAACACAGACATGCTTTGCAACGCGGTGCCCAATCCCTCTGTCGGCATGTTTTAACTCCCCAAGATTGTGTGGCAACACTGGGAGCATGTCACCTCACCCATTGTGTGCCATACTAACATCACCCAGACTGTTCCTTACCTGTAAAAAAGAAAATGGACTTTGGTGTTCTTTTTTTTTTTTTTTTATTTTAATAACCTGAAACAAAGAAAATGGTCCCACACCATTGGGTCCTGTCTCCCAACCCACACTCACCCTCTGCACACCCCACCTCCCTGCACCCCCCATCACCCCATATTTACCTCCGGAGTCTGGTGCTATGATCTTCAGTGGAGCGGGAACACATCTGCTATCTTCAAAGCCGACCACAAACTGAAGAAATGCAGGTAAGCTCTATAATGGCATAAATGGGGGGTTCAACTTAAGGTGAATATCTTGGCCATTTTCAAAAAATGACTGTGTTATCAGCGTGTGTTGTGCAGTTCCCATGCACACTCATAACTTTGAGAATTTGTCATATTTTCACTCCAGATTTTCAACGTTACCATTTTTGCACACCTCCTTATGAACAGTACAACTGTCATTTTTCACATCCAGCTCGAAATGTGTTTTTGCACATCTGGCACACAATGGCACAGTTGCGAAATCAACATTCAGGACAGATTAAGAAAATCACAGTGACAGTGTTCATAAGTAGAGGTCGCAAAAACCCCATGTTGCAAATTTGGTGAACAAATTCCAAAAAATGACTGCATTACCAGCGTGTGTTGCGCAGTTTCTATGCACGCTTGTAACTTCACCAGTTGTTCATATTTTTACTCCAGATTTTCAGTATTGTTATTTTTGCACACTGCCTTATGAACAGTATAACTGTCATTTTTCAAATCTTGCCCAAAACATGTTTTTGCACTAGCATCACACAATGGGCGTAGTTGCTGTGTGAAATCAATGTTCGGGACAGATTAAGAAAATCACAGTGCCACTGTTCATGAACAGAGGTCTCAAAATGCCTATGTTGAAAATCTGGTGTAAAAATTCCCCCAAATAATTGCATTACGGGTATGAGTTGCTCAGTTTCTACACACGCTCATGACTTCACCAATTTTTTAATATTTTCACTCCAGATTTTCAACATTATGATTTTTTTACACCTCTTCATGAACAGAACAGCTGTCATTTTTCACATCCTGCCTGAAATGTGTTTTCACACCTGTGGTGCCAAATGGTGCAGTCACTGTGCAAAATCATCTTTCAGCAAATGAACTGTTAGTGTCACTGTTCATGTGGTGGGGATTACAAAAAGCCCATGTTGAAAACTTGGAGTGAAAATACCAAGAAATGCCCAGAGTGTTAGGATTTCTGACCATAGCACCCTACCCTGTAGGGACTGACAGGCATCAGGGGTGTGATTTGGGATTGTCGGCAGTACTGCTCATGCCATTCTACCCCCCCAGTCAGTGACAGGCATCGAGGTGTGCCTTGGACTCTTTGGCCCCAAAGTTCACCCCATTCTCCTATATTGCACCCATCTTCAGTGTATTTCCTTATGGAGTGGGGTGAGCGTAAAGCCTGAACACCCCAAGGTACACCTTGACACTTGTCGGTGTCTGCAGGGTAGGGTGAGGTGAAATGGCATGAGCGTTATGCGTGATGACCCAAAGGCACACCACAATGCCTGTCCATCTCAGCAGGGTGGCATGGCGTTAGCGTCAGTTCAATATTTCACTGCCATTCCTATTCTGCATCTATCTAACTCCTGCACTTCCAATGCTAATACTAGCAAGCAAACATTCAGCAGTGACAAATGCTTGTTTTTTTTTTTTTTTTTTTCAAGTTTATCCTTTTTTCCCTGGCATCCAGTCTGCCTTACTGGCCCCACATCCAGACATCCTCTCAGGTTCCATCCACTGTACCAAGGATCTCCCCACTCCACATTGGGCCTCACAGCATTTTACCCCCATGGCTTGCCCCCCTTGGCGGGGTGGTGGAGAGCCCCCCTACACTCAGCCACCAGACCAGGATCCAATATCGCTGTACGCCCTCGGTACAAGCGAGTCCTCAGCGAAAATGGCCATCATGCTGCTGCGACTGGTGCCCTTCTTTTCCCTGTTCTACCCCCTTGATGTGTGAGGCATGCAATGATGCCAGTGGACAGGGGCATGCATGCTACCACAAGCACCCCTTCCCGGTGTTGGCCCCAGCATATCCCCTGTAGACTGCCTGTGCATTGTGCTGCCTCCAGCTACCACCAGAGGCCACCAGCACACTGACAGAAGTGCGCCCCCCCACCCCAGAGAAGGAGAGCAGTCCTCCGGACACTCAATCCTTCTCCTCCCTGCCAACCCTGATGACCCAGGCTTGTTCCCGAACCCGGGTCACCGGCGTGGAGTGAAGTGTGGCATCCAGCGCCTCAACCCTCAGCGCCACTGGGCCGGCTTAACAAAAGCTTGTTTTAATATTTAACTGTATTAAATGTTACTGTCTGCATAGTGCCTAGAGCCTTGGACAGGTACCTGACAAATTAAACTTGCCTTGCCAGGATGTCCCCTGACACCCCTAAATGTCCAGGTTGATAAAATAAGGTTAAAGTGTTTTTATTTAGGGCAACACCTGTGTGCCATCTGTTTGGTAAAGTGTTGTTCAAATGTCTGTTCTCAGCTTCTGCATTTGCTTCACAAACATCAGACAGAAGCAGTAATAACATAGCAATTTCTTGATGTATAAACCAGAGATTTGGCATACATGATCCGCAAGGTGTCCCCAGACAGCCCTTAAATGCCCAAGTTGATAAAATAAGGGTAAAGTATTTTTCCAGGGGTGGGTGCATACTGTATAGCATACAAAAGGGAAAGGAAATTAATTGTCATGGAGTGGGTGCATGTTGACAGTTAAAAATGGCACACTGTGGAAGTTATATGCAATTATACTGAAATATACAAGCCCAATAATGAATAAAGACAGTGCCATGCAGGTGATGTGCCTGAAGAGTGAAGAAACAATGTGCCAAAGTGATGTGCCGCTGTGCTCTCACGCAGCTGAAAACTACATGATGCTTGGGCACATCTAAATATTTGCTTGCCAGAGGTTTGTTCTCAGTTTTACTAGTTGCTTCTCTCTAGGGTTTGGAAGGACTTTGAACGTTTCTAAGACCATGCCGTGATGCAGTACATAAGCATGCACACGGACAAATGTCCAAGAATCTGACTTTTACTGATAATGGGTGTCAAAATTAATCTGTACTTCTGATCATGGATCCAGGGACCCTAAGTTATTTGTTTACTGCTGGTCTTTTGTGCAATCACATACTCATCTCCCAAGGATCTGGGGTGCCTCGTGACCTATTTTCTTACCTGTCATGGGTAGACCCCTTCTCTCCACAGCCTATCTTTGGGATAGATAGTATATTAACTCTGTCTCATCTCCAGTGGCATCCAGTTTCTCTGACTCTGTACATATTGATACCCTGTCCTTTCTTTACATACACTTTGTGCTTCTCAGATGGCTGCTCTGTGTCTGCTGGAACAAGGCTGTGCCAGAGGATCCCTGTCAATGTATCATCTGAGCTTTCTATGCAGCAGGGGTTCTGTTTTGCTTTAAAGTTCACTTTGGTATGCTTTATCACACTGAGAGGGCATTCATTCTACTGAATGTAAGCTTAGGAGGTATAGCCCAGGGGAGCTGTATGCGCTGTCTAGTGACCCTCAATTCACCCACTCAGATCTCTTCTCCAGCAGATCAAACTGTGGCTGTTGCTGTCATAAAGACTTGACCTCCTTCATCCCTTCTGCTCTTGAGATTGATCCCTCCTACCTTATTTAGCTTTTTTAGCTCCGTCACAGATGTTGACTGCTGTCTTCAGCTGTGATTACTTTGCACAGGGCAGTCTCCAGGGTTGCCTCCCAACAAATGTATTTTGTAATTTTTCAGAGAATCATCAGATTGCTTTACATTATTTGACCCCTTGGGGTGCCTGCATGAACTTGGTGGTCCCCTACTACAACCCTGCTATCAGCAGCACCCCTGACATGATCCTCAGGTCCCCAGTGCCTCAGGATTTTTCCCCAGTGCCTGAGGTCCTTCTTTGGTTGCTACCTGAGTCTCTCACTGTTTTCTACAATGTCTTTGAGTCCTCAAGATCTCTTGGACCTTCTCCACTTTCAGAGTCCCAAGAGTGGCTGGCACCAGGCTCCTGTCTGTGCCATTCAGAGGACGCTTCTGTCCAGTTCCTCCTGTGCCCCTGGCCTGCATTCTACAGCCAGCCACCACCCTGGCCATAACCTGTGCACCAACTCTCCCTACTGCTGTGAGGTGAAGGTGCTAGCCAGTGCCCAATCTCCTAGGCACTCCAGATGGCACTGAAGGGCACCGTGGCACTACCAGCATTCCCTGTGGCAGTGGCCACTGCTTTCAGACTGGCACTGCAGCTGAGAGTGTTCTAGTCAGTCCCCCACCTGGTACTCCTGCTAGTCAAAGGCACCTGATATTGAAATCCTTAAGCAGCTGGCACCACATGTGCATCCTGTTTTGTCTGTTCTATAAGTTCCTCCCCATCTATACCCTTAAAGAATAATGCCAGAACATTAGTTTCTACTAGGTCACTCTGGTGAAACCCCCTCTCCCATCTGTCAGGAGTGGATTACTATTAAAGCAATCTTCTTTTTTCACATTTTTACAGCTGCATGGGTGGAGCCATGCTGTTGTATTGCTGTGAAGTAGAAGAGGGATAGGATTGTGGAAGCAGGTAACCAGATACCTCTCTAGTGTGCTTCCACAGTGTTGTGGTCATGTCCACAGCATTGGCTTTCTGCCACCCATAGCTGGTTTCAGGCACCAGCGAATCCTACAGTCACTGGGCACCCCTGCTTATGCCACTGAACAGAGCTGTCATCTCATTAATGTTTAAATGCTTTTTCTAATATTATTATCATCCTAAAATGGAAATAAAGGTTGCCTAGCTCCTTCTGATGTGACCTCATGATATCATGAGCATGTCTTACCAAACTGTGACCATCAGTACAGAGGCAGATGGGTAGCATGGATGGGATGGAAAGAACAGCCCCAAGGACTAACAATGTTGTCTCCACTAAAAAATTTCAATATATCACTGGTTGTACTGAATTAAAAAAGAACAGAAAATGAAGCACATATGGGCTATAGTCAAACACATGGGGTGAAGGTCAGCTAGGTAGGGGGGCCCTGACTTCACTAATCCTGATGGGGACCCCCTCAAACCCTAAAGCCAACCCTGCCACCACCCACCCTCCGTGGGCTGCATCCCCCCCTGCAGGGGTACTATTTTGTTTCTGCCTGTCACTCCCTCAGTTGAGGATGAAACGTAAGAGGCCTCCGTGATCATGATGGTTGCTGTGAGGTCATTATTCATGTGGAAGTATCGCGCATACGCACCTCTGTCATGGTGGCCATCCTGGGCATGGTGCAAGTACAGGGTCAGCTGCAGCAGGAGCACTGACTGCTTTGCACTCAGACTTGCCACTCTGAAGCAGCCATGTTGGCTCTGACCAGAACCTGTCTGTTCTTGCTGCTGAGTGCTGTAGCTGTGATAGCAACAGTTCTGCACTGCAGATAAGATCTCTCCCATTTGTTTTGACTAAAGAAATTAATGCAACATAATAAATTCACAGTAACAATTCATATATGTAAGCAATCATTTTTTTTTTCACTTTATCTGTGCTTGCTTCTGCTGGGACAGAAACAACCCTGCACCAGAGTCAGCCCGCCGGTGCAGCAGTTGGCTTTCCGCTTGTGACGCTGGTGACTCAGATTCAGAAATGGACTTGGGTCATCGGAGCACCAGCCGGGGGGAGGAGGATTGAGTGTCCCTCGGACTGCTCTCCTTCTCTGGGGGAAGGGTGGCATCACGTTTGGTGCAACAATGGCACCCAGAGGAGGCTGGCTTGCCGCAACACACCAACACAGTACAGCTCTCAGGAGTGGGGTGGACGCTGGCCATCATTGCACATCTCTGCCCCTGCCTATAGGAGAGAAAATCCTGCAGGGCTGCCTCTATGAAACCTTACCTCTGGCTTCAATTAGCCTCTCATGACTCACTTCACCAATAGATACTTTATTTGCAGCACCTAAGGGAAGTGGGTGCTGCATCCCCACCCTCTGGGGGGTAAGCCAGGGATGCCATGGGGCGTAAAGAGCAGATGATGGGTGCTGGGAGTTGAAGGTCCATGATCAAGTCAGATGTTGGCACCCCCTGCAGCCAAAAAGCATATTAAATAAATAAAAAAGAAACAACCCTGCACCACAGCGGAAGAAGCTCCCAAATGTTATTATGTTGGCTTGCACGTGCCCAAGCAATATCTTGCGATAGTTGCACATTTCAAAGATGTGTCAGTGTTGTGGCCAATGCAGGGGACACTTTAGTGGGTGTGTCCCTCAGCTGCCACTCAGTGAGCATGCTGGTAATGATAGCAGTTTCAAAGAGAGCCATGGAGCTGAAAGAAATCTGCCGCTCCAGTGAGGTGCAGTTTCCAGTGGTAGATGACAAGACTTCGGCCATGCGCATTACAGTGCACAGTAATGCTCAAGGCCAGAGTTACCAGCGGAGTTTCAACATGCCTTTTCTGGTGAAACATTTCAATAAGTAAAATAGCCACAGCATGGCTTTCCACAATGATGACTCCTGCCACCTGATACACACTCACTGGAAAGCCGACATCAGGGTGCCCAATCCCCCATGTCGGCATGTCCTCCCCATTATGTGGTACTCTGGGAGCCCACCCCAGTGTGCCGAAACATGGAGGCTCCTGCCACCTGCCACACAGTCTCACAAACCCAACATCAGGAGTGCCCAATCCCCGTATCGGCATGTATCCCCCTTATTAATGTGGCACACTGGAAGCCCACCCCAGTGTGCCAAAATAATTGTTTCTGACACTGGGATGCCCACTCCCAGTGTCGGATGTGCTGCCCCCCCCAAACCATCTATGTTCTTTGCTGACAATGGGATGCTCAATCCCCGTGTTGGCAATGGCATATGCCCCTTCCTTTTGTGGCACACTGGCAGCCCACCCTTGTGTGCTTCAATATTTTTTTAATTGTTTTCCTCCTCAAAATAGAAAAATCATCCCCCATAGTCTTTTTATTTTATGTAACCTGTAAAACAGAAAACGGTCCTTCAAGGTCTACCCTGTCCCCCTCCCCCAACCTGCACTCTCCCTCTGCACATCCACCTCCCTGCACCCCCCCTTCACCCCATACTTACCTCCGGAGATCGGGAGCAGTTATCTTCTGTGGCACAGGACACATCTGCTGTCTTCAAAGGCCAACTGCAAACTGAAGAAATGATGGTAAGCTTTATAATGGGTTAATGGGGGGTTACAACTTAGGTTGATATCTCAGCCATTTTTTGAATTTAGATACATAGAGACATAGACAGTGTTGGCAGATAAGGGCCTATGGCCCACTCAGTCTGCCCATTTGAGCTTGTAAGTTCAGTTTATGTTTTCCAAGAAGTCTGTTGCCCCTTACCCCTGACCTCCAGAATTCTTTTACGTCTATCCCATGCATTCTTAAATCCTGTGATTGTTTCAGCCCCCACCACTTCCTCTGCAGCAGGGTGTTCCATATGTCCACCACCCGCTCTTGTAAAGAAATTCTTCCTCACGCTTCCTCTGAATTGTCCTTCCTCCAACTTCATCCCATGCCCTCTAGTCCTGGAACATCTTTTTTCACTTAAAATATGAATTCCTGCACCTGTTCCTTCCTGTAAGATACTTGTATGACTCTATCATATCCCCTCTCCTCCTCTCCTCCAGGAGTACATATTCAGTTCCTTCAACCTGTCCTCATAGGACTTGTGATGCAATCCATGCACCATCTTTTGTTGCCCTCCTCTGAACCTTCTCTACCCTGTCTATGTCCTTACGTAGGTATGGTCTCCAGAACTGTACACTGTACTCCAGGTGGGGCCTCACTAGTGTCTTGTATAGTGGAATTATGACCTCCTTTTCCTGCTGGTGATGCCCTGCCTATGCATCCCAGCATCATATTTGCTTACTGCTGCCTTGTCACACTGTTTCCCTACCTTGAGGTCATCAGAGATGATAACCCCAAGATCCCTTTCCTGGTTGCTGCATGTTATATCCTCACCCCAGCTGATATATGTGCCTGGGTTTTTTGTGCCCATATGCATTATCTTGCACTTCTTTGCATTGAATTTCAACTGCCAAACCCTGACCATTCTTCAAGTTTCTGCAGGTCTCTTCTCATTCTGTCTCACACCCTGGTGTGTCTACTCTGTTACAGAGCTTTGTGTCATCAAAGCAACAGTGAAATTCTGCCTTCCAGGTTCTGTGTAATGTCACTGATGAAGATGTTGAATAGGACTGGTCCCAGCACTGATCCCTGTGGTACCCCACTGGTCACTCTTCCCTCTGTAGAGTGACGGCCATTTACCACCACCCTCTGTGTCCTGCCATCCAGCCAGTTACCTACCCACCACACTACTGTCCTGCCCACACCCATATTCCCCAGTTTGTGTAATAGTCTTCTATGTGGCACAGTGTCAAAGGCCTTACTGAAGTCCAGATAGGCCATGTCCACTGCCCTCCCCTGATCCACCTCCCTAGTCACCCAGTCAAAAAATTCAACGAGGTTGGTCTGACATGACCTCCCTCTGGTGAAGCCATGCTGCCTTGGGTCCTGTAGTCCATTGACAACCAGATGTTCCACCAATCTCTCCTTCAGTAGTGCTTCCATGATCTTCCCCTCTACTGAGGTGATGCTGACTGGTCTGTAGTTCCCCGCTTCCTCTTTGTTCCCACTTTTGTATACGGGGGCTACATCCGCTGTCCTCCAGTCTTTGGGTACCTCCCCTGTTTCCAGTGATTGGCTAAATAGGATAGCCAGATGTTCAGTCATCACCTCTCTTAGTTCTTTAAGGACCATGGGGTGCACCCTATCTGACCCCATTGCTTTATCAACTCTTATTACTTCCAGTTCCTTCAGGACCCTTTCTCATGTAAAGGGACTTGTGTCCATTTCTGCACCATTCTCACCCCTTGTACTCCCTTCAGACCCATTACCCTCCTCTTCCTCAGTAAAGACTGAGCAGAAATACCTGTTCAATATGTCAGCTTTACCGTTGTCATCCTCCACGTGGCCCCCATCCTCCCCCTTCAGTCTCACTATCTCCTCCTTTGTCTTTCTTTTTTCACTTATGTACCTGTAAAAGGTTTAGTCCCCTCTACCCACTGATTTTGCAATGTGTTCTTCTGTCTGAGGTTTGGCTTCCCTTACTGACCTCCCTGCCTCCCTTTGCTTCTCCTGGTACTTCTCTCTATCCTCTTCTGCCTGTGTCTTTTTGTATTGCCTGAATGCAATCTCTTTGGCTTTCACTTTCTTTGCTACCTCTTGGAAAATCATATTGGTTTCCTCTTCCTTTTCCTCTTCTTAACCTGCTTAATGCATAATTCTGTTGCTCTTTTAATCCCTATGTTAAATACTGTCCACTGTTCCTCAACCCCTGATTCCGGTTCCATTCCCCTTAATGCCTCTTTCAAGTATCTCCCCATTTCCCAAAGTCTGCCCCTAAAATCCAGGATACGTGTTTTTGTGTGGTTTGGTTCTGCTCTTTGTGTGATTTCAAACCACAATGACTGGTGGTCACTGTTCCCCAGATGCTCCCCCACTGTTACCCCCATCACACTGTCCCTGTTTGTGAGCACAAGGACCAGTATTGCCTTCTGCTGAGTTGGTTCCATGATCAGTTGCTTGAGGAAGGCACCCTAAAGGGAGTCCAGGATAAATCTGCTCCTAGTTGATGCTGCTACTGGAATGCTCCAGTCCACATCTGGAATATTGAAGTCTCCACCTAGTACTTCCTCACCCTTGTCTGCCATCTTTTGGATGGCTAGCAACAGCTCCCTATCTGTTTCTTCTTCCTGGGCTGGTGGTCTATAGACCACACCTGTGCGGATGGCTGGCCCCATTTTCCTTTCAGCTTAACCCACAGTATCTCTCCCCATTTTGTTCCTCCTGGATCTCTGTGGCCCTTATGTCATTTTCACATACAGTGCCACTCCTCCTCCTCCTACCTGCCCTGTCTCTTATGAATATGTTGTAGCCAGGTATGTCCATTCTCCAGTCATGGTTATCATTACACCAGGTTTCAGTGATGGCAACAATGTCCAGGTCTGACTGCACCATGACAGCCTCCAGATCTTCCATCTTGTTGCTAAGGCTCCTGGCATTTGCACACTTGGCTTTCCATGATTTGACCTCCTAGACTGTTTTGCTGTTCTACTCCATCCCTTTCCTTGGTTGTTCTTTATCCTGGTTCTTCTTGCTGTCAGTCCCTCTGCTGAATTTTGCCCCTTTCTGCCTATCCACCTCTTGGGTGCTAATCTCCATCTTTTGCACACTGCTTTGTAGATAGCCACTCCTCCAGTTCACTTGGTTCCACTGCAGCTGAGCTGTGGGGGTGAGCAAGTAGGTACCCTCCTTGCTGGCCTGCCACCTCCTTTGCTAGTTTAAATGTTTGTCAATGTAGCATTTAAACATATCATTGAGTGCTTGGATTCCCCTCCAGGATGGATGCAGGCCGTCAGGCTTGAACAAACCTCCATCCCTCCAGGTGGTTCCCCAGTCACCAATGAATCCAAACCCTTCCTCACAGCACCAGTTCTTCAACCATGAGTTAAAGTTCTTGATGCATGCACCCCTATGCTCTCCCTTGATTCTCACAGGTAGTACTTCTGAAAAAGTGACAGAAGTAGCTACTTGCTTGAGACCCCTCACCAATTGCCTAAACTCTTCCTGAACTTCCTCTGGCTACCCATTTGCCAGGTCATTAGTACCTAGGTGGATAATGACATCCAGCTCACCCTTCCGTCTTGCCTTCCCAGTAATCCTCAAGATCTTCCTTCCATCCCTCCATGCTGTGGCACCTGGTAGGCACCTCATCTCCCTGTCCTCCCCCTCCTGTATTCCTAGCTGAATTCCTCTTGTGATGGAGTCCCCCACCAGGATTTGCTTCCTCCTCCTCTGGGGTCCACTGGTCTCCTCGCTGAAGTCACCTCCTTGACTAACTTCCACATCCTTTCCTTCTACTTCTCTGGGTACCTCTGTTTGGTTGTCCCCATTTGCCACTGTGGCATATGAGTTCTTGAGTGGAATAGGATCTGGGATGTGCCTCTGCCTGACCGCTCTAACCCTCCCTGAGCCCACTGTCACCCAAGTGCTCCTCGTTCTCGGCATCCTTTGAAGCAGTTGCATTGGACAGGGTGGTCTCTGGATAGGGGTGATGGTACTCCTGACCCAGTTTACTTCCACTCTGAGTCTGGCTACCTCATCCTGCAGTCCAGAGAGATGCATGCAGATAGGGCAACACCTCAGTGCCCAGAAGGTCTGCCTGAATATCGCTGCCCCACAGCCACTGCATTGCACCACTCCCCACATTATACTGCAATGATACTGCTATTCCACTACTTGACTGTTACTGAAGCTCTGCTAGTTCCCTTTTTATTAATTTACAGTCCTAAAAATCCTGCCACTGATCCTCAGATACTTTTCTTTAAAAAAAAAAAAAAAAGAAAATAAACCAAAAAATGAATGAGTCAAAACACTTGTGCTGAGGGTGGGCTTCTTCCCCCTTATGCCCCTCCTTCTCCACACCCCTTACTATCTCCTGTGTTTAGCTCTTGTCAATCAGATTTAACAGGGCATATAATTAAGAGCTGGGGGAAGGGGAGGAGGGGGCGAAAATTTGCAGCAATTAAAGACAGCAAAGAAATACACCACCGCTGTTTTAAATTTTCAATAGCCCAAAAACAATTCTAAGTAAAGACAGCAAATAAATTGCAGTGTCACTAAAAGCTCACAATCTAAGTTTAAAAGAAAAATAGCAATTACAAGTTACTGTAAAGCACTGAATTGAATATATTTTCTTCCCCTTCTGGCTTCTTCTAAGAAAACAGAACTCACTTGCCACCTCAACTCTGACTAATCCCCACCTCCAGTTATCATGTAGCTGAGGTCAGAGGACAGACAATTAACACCCCTCACCCAAACTGCAGGGCAAGTCAGACAAGCCAAGACTAAATTTGCAGCAGTTAAAGACAGCAAAGAAATACACCACCACTATGTTTTAAATTTTCAGCAGCCCAAAAACAATTCTAAGTAAAGACAGCAAATAAATTACAATGTCACTAAAAGCCCACAATCTAAGTTTAAAAGAAAAATAGCAATTACCAGTTACTGTAAAGCACTGAATTGAATATGTTTCCTTCCCCTTCTGGCTTCTTCTGAGAAAACAGAACTCAATTGCTACCTCAACTCTGACTAAGCCCCACCTCCAGTTATCATGTAGCTGAGGTCAGAGGCCAGACAATTAACACCCCTCACCCAAACTACAGGGCAAGTCAGACAAGCCAAGACTAAATTTGCAGCAATCAAAGACAGCAAAGAAATACACCACCACTATGTTTTACATTTTCAACAGCCCAAAAACAATTCTAAGTAAGACAGCAAATAAATTACAGTGTTACTAAAAGCCCACAATCTAAGTTTAAAAGAAAAATAGCAATTACCAGTTACTGTAAATCACTGAATTGAATATGTTTCCTTCCCCTTCTGACTTCTTCTGAGAAAACAGAACTCACTTGCTACCTCAACTCTGGTACCAAATTTTCAACATGGGTTCTTGGGACCCCACCTCATGAACCTGTCACTGTTATTTTGTTACTCTGTCCCAAAAGGAGATGTATCTATCACTGTGCAGAATCACCATTTGGGACTGATTTAATGAAATGACAGTGCCACTGTTCATGAGGAGAGGTCCCAAAAAGCCCATGTTGCAAATTTGGTGAAAAAATTCCAAACAATAACTGAGTTATGGGTGCGTGTTACGCACTCTCTTAACGTTGTCAATTTTTTATATTTCCACTCCAGATTTTCAACTTTGCTATGTTTTCACACCACCTTATGAACAGTATAGCTGTCATTTTTCACATCCTGCCCAAAACATGTTTATATACCTGTGGCGCAGAATGGTGCGGTTGCTGTGGGAAGTCGACTTTTAGGACAGATTAACAAAATCACAGTACCACTCTTCATTAGGAGAGGCCCAAAAATGCCTACTTTGAAAATTTGGTGAAAAAATTCCAAAAAATGATTGCAATACAGGTGTGCATTGTGCAGTTTCTATGGACGCTCATAGCTTCGCCAATTTTTAATATTTTCACTCCAAATTTTTAATATTTTCATATTTTTACACCACCTCATGAACAGTACAGCTGTCATTTTTCACAACCTTCCCAAATGTGTTTGCACACTTGTGGTGCCAAATGGCACAGTCGCTATGCAAAATCACCTTTCAGGCAATGAACTGATAGTGACACTGTTCATGAGGTGGGGTCACAAAAAGCCCATGTTGAAAATGTGGGTGAAAATACCAACGAACGCCTGGGCATTAGCGTTTGCAACCATAATGCCCTACCCTGTACAGATTGACAGGCATTGGGGGAGTGTCTTGGGATCATCGTCAGAAATGCCCACACCATTCCACCCCCACCCTCACCCTCACCCTGCAGCCAGTGACAGGCATCAAGGTATGCCTTGGAGTCTTCGGCTCCAAAGTTCCCCTCAGTCTCCTATACTTCCTACTTCACCCATCTCAGCATATTTCCTTATGGAACGGGATGAGCATAAGGCCTGAAGACCCCAAGGCACACAGCGACACCTGTCAGTGTCTGCAGGGTAGAGTGAGGTGAAATGGCATGAGCATTATGGCCGATGACCTGAGGCACCCCCAATGCCTGTCAGTCTCTGCAGGGTGGGGGTGAGTTAACATCAATTCAATGCTGCACTGCCAGTCCTATTATGCATCTCTCTAACTCCTGCACTACTAATGCTAATGCCAGCAAGCCAGCATTCGGCATTGACAAATGCTTGTTTAAAATAGAAATGAATAAATACAATATTAACAATAATGATTTAGTACGTTTTTTTAAAACTAATCTACCGTTCTTCACATTTTTATGTTTTCTGTCCTTGCTCCTGAGTGCTGTTGCCATGACAGCAACATTCCTGCACCACAGATGAGGCTTCTCCCATTTTGTTTGAATATGGAAATTAATATAAAATAACAAATTTACAATAAAAGTCACATGTAAAAGTAATCTACTTTTTCACATTTGATGTGCTAATGTTAAGCAGGACTGTGCAAATTCTTTTTCTAGAATATTCTGTCTTATATTCTGTATTTGACAGCCAAACAGGGTATTTGTTATTCAGATATTCAGCTAAAAAAAATCCCCCCAGCTTCATAGCATCCCCAAGCCCATCCCTTATCAATGTTGCACCCTCTTGACTGCCCCCAAATGTCCTTTCTGTTATAAGAGGCCATACCTACATCCAGTAGTCTACATAGGTCCTGACCAGGGCCTAGTAAAGTGCCAGGATTACTTCTGCTCTGCTGGTCAGCCCTCTTTGATGAACCACATCATTCTGCCAGCCTTCTTGACAGTAGCAGCATACTGCCTGGCATACTTCAGTCATTTGACTCTTATGACCCTGAGGTTCTTTTCCTCCTTCAAAGCAGCAAGAGGAGTCCCACACGATTTATAGGCTATACAATTGCCTTCGTTTTCCTTTCCAGGTGGAGCACCTTGTGTTTGACTATACTAAATATCAGATTTTTTACTCTGACAATAAGTAAGGCAATAACCCATGACAGGGATATTTATTTATTTATTTATTTAGATTTTGTTAATCAGGTAAACCCTCTGAGACCAGAGGTCCCTTTTTCAGGGGCGACCTGGGGTGAGTACACCGACCACTTTACATTAGGTACAGTATGCAACTTCAAAATACATATACAGTTTGTACAGGTGGCTTGGTAACAGTAAGGCAGAGACAGCAAGCATACAGCAAGTAACAGAGTCAGAGAACATGCATTGTCAGTGGGGTACATTAGCCCACAGTCTTCAAAATACATACTCAGTTTGTACAGGAGGCAAGGGTATGGTAAGCTGGTGTAGGAACAAGTTCAGTAAAAACACCAGAGCAGTGTATGTACATTGCCAGTGGGGCATATGAGCCTACAGAGGTAACAGTCTATAGAGGTTAGCTAGTCCATAGGGTGCAAAGAGTTTGTCGGTAGCCAATTCGGTAGGGAGAGGTAGAGCTGATATCTCAGCGGTTCACAGCAGTGGCTCCAGTTCAAGGAGGTAGACTTTAAGAACAGCCTGAATGAGGAGAGGAAGGGGTTGTCAAGCAGGGAAGAGGGGAGCGAGTTCCAGAGGTGAGGGGCAGTGAACTAGAAGGAGCGTTTTCCTTGATTTAGAGAGAACTAATTCATGCTGTGGGTGAATTGCAAGGCACATGGCCAATGGCTGAGTGACTTTCAATGGACCCAGGAGGTGCATTAATTCTTGAGAAACCCATGCTCTGGAGTGAGTTATTTACTGCACTCAGAAAATGGAAAATATATATACTTTGTAAGTTTTCACAGAAGTTTATAACAACAATCATTCAAACAGATATTTTTTTACAAGTAATTCCTACCTAAGGCTGAGGATCTTGGAGGCATGTTTCTAAGAAAATAGTTGTAATGTCAGTTACTGTACATAACAGGATTGATAATAATCAAAATAAGATACAGCTAGAGTATTGCTGAGATTTTGTACAAAGAGCAATACCTCATTGTTATGTAGCATGGAGTTTCATGTAAGACATGTGCCATTGGTTGCAATGGTTAAGGTAGGAGAGTTCATTTGGTGAGACTGGCCTATTCTTCCCTCTGGTTAACACCCACTTTTCTTTCCCCCTGATATTACTGCCTAGCACATAGTTGGGGAGAAAGTGTCCTTCAGGAATTTTGCAGAATTCAGACATTAGCTAATCTGCTCAAATGACCTTAAAGGATTCCAGTTGATCCTTAGCAGCAAACTGAATTGTTTTGCAGCTTGCTGTTTCCTTCATTGCTATCAGCCACTCATCTACTGCTAGCAAGGTCTTATCTCTCCAGTGTCTGGGTATAACTCTTTCAGCTATGATCAAGACTCCTGTGAGCCACCTACCCATACCTCCATGCTCAGATCCTTCCCCCTTTCCTGTGTACCTGGTACATGTATGTCCTAGCATTACTAGTGCAGGACATTGCGGCTCTGAGCTCCACTGTTGTGCTACTTTTATTGTGGGGTCAGGACAGTGATTAAAAAGTGCTCTGTAGTTGTGACCTGCCTGTATTTGGGCCTGTTCTGATGGAAGCATCAGCTTATCTAAAGCGGAGGGGGTAGGTAGCTTGTATCTTTGCCTTAACACTGTCACCAAGGTATAGCTCATCTGTAGGTAGCACCAGAGATGCTGCTTGTGGAGGGTATATTGGTCCTGCAGTTGTTGGAAGAACTTCAGGTATCCACATGATTCGTCCACTAGGTTCCGTAGTCTGCATTCCCTTCACTCTCCAGTCTCTCCAGTCCATCAGTTCCTCCAATGCACAGCTGTTTATTGGACCATAGTGAAAAGAGTGGGGACTTGTCAGGAGACCAGCTTATTAGTTTAGCCTCATGGCATGCCTTGCTAGAGTTCTTTATCGTGGGATGGATTTTGAGCCCATGGGAAATCTTCCCAAAGCAGAGGACTCTGGTTGGGAATGCCCCTTGTACAGCAGTTTTGCAGTCTACCCATCTGGGGGTACATACAACCAGGAGACAGAAAGAAGTGAATGCCTTAGCTGGAACTTGAACCCAGGCTGTCTGGAATGCCATTCCTGATGCACTACCAGCTGCAGCACCAAGGCAGCTGGAAACTGAGCCATCTCAGAGCACATTACTCTATGTAAAAAGGATATAATTTGCCTGAGATTGCTAGTAACCTACAATAACCCTGCCAAGGCTGTCAAGTACAAAGTTCATTCTCCAGTTCAAGTGCTGCCTATGGTGGATATGCAGGGACAGCCCAGTCTGGCTTAGTCACTGGAATCACTGTTGCTCTGTTTTCTCCTCAACAGCGCTTACTGTTACTGTCTCGGCCCATGACATAAACTCCAGTACTGGAACGCCTTCTGGCTCCAGGACTGAGAAGGTATGTTGATTCTGGGAATTGAAGTTTCTGGCTCTAGTGGTCAGTTCAGGCCTACTTATTTTGGAGCTGTTTTTCCTGTGGAGTCAGAGCTCTGGGAAGAGGAGCCTGATTCTCTGTTTCAATCTTGGGGCATCTGGCTAAGTCAGAGGGTTTAGGTGTTGGACCTGTCTCCGTACCTAGTTTATTTTGTCCAAGTGATTACCACTCTGTATCCCTGGTGGTCCTAAGTTTCCTCTTCCCAACTGCTGATGCATCTTGGGGCTGGTAATTTGATGTTTGGCCACTTTGTCCAGGGCCCTTTCAATCCTGTTCTTTATTATGTCTTTCCATTCTCTCAGGGGTATCACATGTGTTAGCCATACCATTCCTTACCATCCTGAGCTTGATGGAGTACTACAATTGGTGGAGTATCCTGAGGTTCTGAAATGACCTGCAGGCTAACATGAATTCTTTTTGCCTTGCAGCCAGTCCAGCAGAGTAATCATTGAAAATGAATATCCTGCGTCCTTCCCACAAGAACATTCCTTTTTCCCTGACTAGGGCAAAGATTGTGTCCTACTCTGGAAACCTCAGGAGCTTGGCAAAGATCGGTCAGGAATGGCCGCTGGCTTTGTGGGAGTCAGGGACCTGTGCATTCTCGATTTCCAGGGCTACTCTCCAGCTATATTGGTGAATTTTTGGAAACTCACATTGGAGGAAGGCTGCTATGTTTGACCTTTCTGCCCCTTCAGGAAAGCCAAAAATGTTGATATTTTTCCTGCACATGGACTCTGGTTTTCCACTTTTCATGGTAAAAGTGGTAAAAAGCACAGAATCCTACTTTGTGTGTGGATTTTGAATTCTTCCACTGGTGCTTCATGGAAATTGCATGCCACTGCATGGAATCCCCAAGATGTCAGCTTCTTAAAATGAATGCTGCCTCTACTGTGCATTCTTTCTGTTCTGCAGCTTATAGAATCAGTAAGGAAACCACCAACACTGCTTCTTTGTAACCACCCATGCATCAAGTTTAATCACCCATGCTTCCCTCCAACCTTTCTGTCAGCTGAGGACTGCTCTCTGTCCTGAAAGTATAGTTTTCATTTAATATGTGCATATGTTATTATTTATATTACATGGGATGATAAAAACAAACTAACAAAAAAACGAAAAAAATAAGTATCAGTACATTCGGTGAATCGGACTAGGTAGTGGGAGTGGGGTGTCAGGTTTAAAGTTTAACCACTTCTGCATCTAATGCTCCATTTGATCAGCTGATGTGACTGCTCAACAACCTGAAACTAACATTTTTGTGTAGAAGAAGTATCTGCCTAAATGTTTTCTGCACACTAGATGATTTAAAACAAAAACAAAAAAAAGCTAAGTCTCAGCCCACTTGAGGAATTAGGCTGGACAGCATGGATGGGGTTGTAAAGTTTAAAGTTTAACTCCTCTGCATCTAACACTTTGATCAGCTGACACAACTGCTCTCCATCCAGATGGTAAAGTTTTTGTGTATAAAAGGTTATGTGCCTAAGCTATTTTTACACTGAATGATTGAAACCACACAAAAAGCTTAGTATCAGCACACTTGCAGAATCAGGCTGCCCCCACTTCCCACTGAGGTATGGCCACCCACCCCCTACCTCAGCATGCAGGGCCTCTGCATCATGCTGTAAATCCCATTAACACGGAGCATCTGGGTCAGTTCAGCTCATAAAACTCAGATCTTGCACTTGCCAGTGTTGTGCACCACTAGCCAGCTCCACTATTTTGTTTTTTTTAATTATTCTGTGAGTGTTTTTTTAAGCTGAGTGGGTGATCTGGGCTGCAAATGGTGTAAGCGCTGGCAGTTCTTCATACTGCTGTTGTTAGCTGTGAGTCCCTAAATGGGGGGGGGGCTTAGCTTCTCTGTGGCCCTGAATTTGCTGAATAACCTGGGTGCTGTTGTTACTCTACCTGTCACTGCATGATACCAGCATGGGGGGTGCTGCAACATCACCCAAGCCAGACTGCGCACTCAGAGCCACACAGCAGGTAAGGTGCCAGATACTGTATGAGGCCAGTGGGTAGAGTGGAGCTGCTGCTGTTGCTTGTTGTGTTCCTCTAAGTGAGTCAGGGGGCCTTAGCATCTGTGTGCCCTTGAGTTTGCTAAATGGTCCAATTGTTGTTTGCACTCTACCTGCAACTGTATGATGTCATTAGGGTAGAGTGGGGTGCAAGTCAGGAGACACAAAGAAGATAAGGCCCTGGGTATTGTTTGATGCCAGTGGCAGATTGGTGTTCAATTCACATCTGAGCTTAGACATGAAAACTGAGAGACCCCCCTTTTTAAGGAGACCAAGTTAAAGGTATGAACATGTTTGGGAGATGCATAATTTTCCATTACAAGGTCCTCCACTAATCAGATGTGTATTTTTCAGGTGAATGCACTTTATTTCAAAGAAGCCAGTTCAGGCAGTTATATGTTAGATAGGCCCAAACCAAGGGAGTCCACTTTGGCATCCGGTGGTTCAGCTTAATTCACGTCTAATGAACTTCTGACTAAGCTAAGAGACCCAGAAATTTGTAATTTGGGTATCAGTGATGTGGGTGTTGAAAGAAGGGGATTATAGTGCTGTCACTACTGCCATCACCCCTGAGGGATGGGGGCTGTAGTGCTTCTGCCATCACCACTGAGGGATGGGGGCTGTAGTGCTTCTGCCATCACCACTGAGGAATGGGGGCTATAGTGTTGCTGCTGCCATGACACTTAAGGGTATGTGGCCTTCATGCTGCTGCTCTCACCTCTGAAGATGGGGACTATAGTGCTGTTGCTGCCATCACATCTGAGGGGTGGGGACCATAGTGGTGCTGCTACTGTCAGCCATGAGGGATGGGGTCATAGTGCTGCCATCACCCCTGAGGGATAGGGCCGTAGTGCTGTAGCCATCACACCTGAGGGATGTGGCCTAGAGTGCTATAGCCATTATAACTGAGGGATAGGAGACATAGTGCTGCCATCACTCCTGAGGGATGGGGCCATAGTGCTGTAGCCATCACACCTGAGGGATGTGGCCTAGAGTGCTATAGCCATTATAACTGAGGGATAGGAGACATAGTGCTGCCATCGGTCCTGAGGGATGGGGCCGTAGTGCTGTAGCCATCACACCTGAAGGATGTGGCCTAGAGTGCTATAACCATTATAACTGAGGGATAGGAGACATAGTGCTGCCATCACTCCTGAGGGATGGGGCCGTAGTGCTGTAGCCATCACACCTGAGGGATGGGCCTAGAGTGCTATAGCCGTTATAACTGAGGGATAGGAGACATAGTGCTGCCATCACTCCTGAGGGATGGGGCCGTAGTACTGTAGCCATCACACCTGAGGGATGTGGCCTAGAGTGCTATAGCCATTATAACTGAGGGATAGGAGACATAGTGCTGCCATCACTCCTGAGGGATGGGGCCGTAGTGCTGTAGCCATCACACCTGAGGGATGTGGCCTAGAGTGCTATAGCCATTAAAACTGAGGGATAGGAGACATAGTGCTGCTATCACCCCAGAGGGATGAGGTCCATAGTGCTGCTGTCACAGCTGAGGGTTGGGAGCAATAGTGCTGCTGCTGCCATCACACCTGAGGGACAGGAGGCCATAGTGCTGCTACTGCCATCACATCTAAGAGTTGGGAATCATAGTGTGGTTGCTGCCATCATACCTAAGGGATGGGGGCCATAGTGCTGCTGCTGCCATCATTTCTGAGGGATTGTGGGCTACAGTGCTGCTGCCATCACACCTAAGGGATGGGGATCATAGTGGTGCTGTTGTCATCTCTGAAAAGTAAAGGCTGTAGTACTGCCACCATTCCTCCTGAGGGATGGGAGCCATAGTGCTGCTGCTGTGAACCCTGAGGAATGGGGGATATAGTGCTGCTCCTGCTGTTGCTACTGTTACCCCTCAGGGATGGGAGAGATAGTGCAGGTACTGCCTCCTCTGAGGAATAGGGGCCATAGTGCTGCTGCTGTCACCCAAGAGGGATAGGGCCCTAGTGCTGGTGCACACCTTTTTTTTCTCTGCTGCCATCACCCTTGAGGGGTGAAGGCCATAATGCTGCTACTGATACCCTGAAGGAGCCATAGTGCTGCTCCTTCTGCTGCCACTGTCACCCCTCAGAGATGAGTCCATAGTGTTGCTCCTGCCGTCACCACTGAAAGATTCAGGCAATAGTGCTGCTGCTGTCGCTTATGAGGGCTGGTTGACTCAAGATGCCATATACGGAGTCAGACACACACACACACACACACACACACACACACACACACACACTGGCCTCCAAGTTTTGCACACTCAGATCGTTGGGTGAATAGGCATTGATACTAGTGAGAGGACTGTGTATACATATTTCTAATTTTTGGCTTAACTGTGGATAAAGAGCTGGATGTCATCTGAACCACAGAGCTTTGATTCCTCACCCACAGGACCTTAAAGCTCACCCCTGGTCCATCGGTTTGGCTTTCATGGACTTTTGTGTTAAAGAGAAACTCCTGTGCACTGCCTGGTCCAAAAAAGAAATTCTATTTGGAGATATCCATCTATTTTTGAGTATGATTATACTCCCCAGACAGTGCAGTGCAGGAAACAAGTCTTAGGGGTCATTAAACTCCTTAAACAAAAAGAGACACCAGACTTATGTGGAGTACCCTGCTCACATTAAAATCATGATTAACGACGGCCCTAAACATTACTCTGACCTAGCAGAGGTCAGACCCTTTCTACAATCTTTGTGGCTGAACCTCAACGAAGATCTAGCTTTGCTGCAGCAGAGGGTGCTATGATCCCATACCTGGCACACCTCTGGAACAAAGAACACAATTTTCATCTTCATTGATACCTAGCCTGTCATCTATTACATCTAATGTGTGAATCCAAAACATTTTTCTTCTTTCTACCATTTTTTTCCAATCTCCTCCCCTCAATGGTGGTTCAAGCCTTTCTATTCTCCAAAACCTTATTGAGGCAGCTGTATGATCTTGGGAGTTAAAGTGTTGTGCTAGCTTTCAACTCTAGTTCTAATACAGCTTTTGTGTTCACTTATTCTTAGTTTTATTGGTCTGTTAGTTTTTCCCATATAATATTTAGAACATGGGCAAGTCAGCACGTATATCACATGGTCTGTTTCGTATATAATAAAATATTTAATGTTGAAAGTCTTGTTGCCATTTGGGTGTGTAATTTCTTTCTTTTTTGAGGTGTTGCTACAGTGTGAACACCTCCACAAGGTTGCATGCCTGGTTCCAAAGGTTCTAGGAGTAACTGTCCTTCTGTTTGTTCCCGATTTTTTAGTTCTGAATGTACCCACCTGTCCCTAATGGTTCTTGCTCTTTTAGAAGCTATGATAGGTTTCTGACTAAATTCAGGCACTCCTACTGATCTCAGGGTATACCCATGTCAGAAAATGATGTTTCTTATGATTGCTGTGTATGTTGAGTATGCCAAAGAGAATGCCATTCTATCAGTATTGTCGGTATTTGTATTAATGTTCTCTGTTGTCCTGTCCTGTTTAGCTCTGTTATAGAGGTTAATGCATGGGCATCGATGGACAACAACACTATGTGAGCCTCGAGTGGTTTCCCTGGCAACCCAAGTAAACCTCGAGAGCTTCACTCTCGAGGTTTACCTTGGTTGTCAGGGAAACCACGAGAGGTTCACTTAGCGTTGGAGTTCATCAATGCCCATACAATGTCTTTTATAGTGTATGGGCACCGATGTGCATCTGAAAAAGACGATTTACTCATTTAATGTGTCGCAGTGGTCACCTTACCTTATTCAGATGAGAACAGGACTGTGTCGCTCATTTCACGTTTCCTTTTATCATTAATAGTAACAGCAGTGTACATTTCGTGTTATCGTATTAGTTTACATCAACAGAGTTAACAAAAAAAACTTATCTCTGTAATATTAATGAGAACAGCAAAAAAACGGTTATCAGGGTCAAATGTCATGTGGCATCCAATCAGCCTTGCCATAAAGTGGGTGAGAAGGGGTTGTGCTGCAAGTGGCAAACGTTGGGAAATATAGTCGGCGATTTTTTTCCTTCAAACCTAAGGGGAAACCAGAGACGTAACAAGAAAAAAGGACAGCTGGTTAGTAAATCAGTTTGTATGAACAAATGCTGATTGTATGGTCATGGGTTTAAAGGCTTGGAAAATGTTGCTGCTGCCATTTACGCGACTGTGTGCTTTTGTGTTAATGCTCACTGCGAATAGGACAGTTGCAGTGAATTTTGAATTGCACAGTCGCAGTTCTGGTGCTGGAATTTTACATGCATGTTAATTCCCTTTTGTTATGCCATCGATGTGACGTCTTATCGATGGGTTAACAACTTCATCATGTCACGTGGATGGCATAACAACATGAGGAAAAGATAAAAAACACTAGATAACAATGTTCCACCATACATTATAATAGATTTCTGTATGGTTCTTCTATTGTATCCCTTGGAAATGAACCTGTTGGCCATGTTTAGATACTCATGTTCTCTAATTTCCATGTCACTACAATTTATCTCTACTTTAGTATCTGGGAAAATTGTATACTGTCAATCAGTGCTTTTGGGTGGAAACTGTCAACATGCAGCAGGGTGTTCTGGCCTGTTTCTTTTTTGAAGAGCCTTGTATATAATTTCTCTCCCTGTTTGTATATCATTAGGTGTAGAAAGGATACTTTATCTTGGTGAGCTGTCATTGTGAATTTCAAAGTGGTGGTGAGGGAATTGGTATGACTATGAAAATCATTCAGCTCTGTTAATGTACAAGTCCAAAACATTAGTATATCGTCAATAAACTGTTTATATACCGGGATATGCTTAAAAAAAGGGATTGTACATGGGGTTCAGGATAAATTGTTTATCAAATAGATCCATATACAAATTTGCATATGTGGGGGCCATAGCACTCCCCAATCACTGTCCCTTGTTTCTGTCCGTTGTATCTATTCTTGAACCTGAAATAGTTCTCATATAGAACCATTCTGGAAAGTTCTATTAGTGTAGTAATCAGTGGCATATTCTGTAATATGCATAATATGAGTCCTGCTGCTAGGCTGTCTAGTCCCTTCTCATGCGGTATGCTCAAGTAGAGGTCTTTGATGTCCATACCACATAATATGAAGTCACATTTCTCAGTGTCTGTAGAACATCTCCTGTGTCTTTAGGGTAACTCACCATTAATTGCACCGCTGGTTGTGTAAAGAAGTTTACAAAGCTAGAGAGTGACTTTAGTAGGGAGCCATTTCCTGAGACAATAGGGCATGCTGGGGGATTTATTGCATCTCTGTGGATTTTGGGCAATCCATAGAACACAGGGATCATGGGAGAGGGAGTTTCCAGAAGATCTTTTTGCCATTTGTGTATGTATTCAAGGTCTAACTGTTCTTCTTGGATAAATTTGGTACTAGCCTGTATCCTGGGGGTGAGGTTTCTCTCAAGCTTTTCATAATTTGCTGCTATATCCAAAAGTTTTTGCACATCTGGACATACTTTTCCCACTGCATAATCACAATCCCCCCACCCTTATCAGCTGGTTTGATGATGATAATCTCATTTTGCTCCAATTTCTTCAGTGTCTCAGACTCAGCTATTTATCTATTTATTTATTTAAGAGTTTCACCAGGACAGCATACTGAGCAGAGTACTGCTTGATTGCAGATGTGTCCTGGGGGTGAGGGGGAGGGATGTATACAGTAACAAAATGATCAAAATATCTACCATACATTACAACAACAGCTCTAGTGAGATTATACTTGTCTTCAGGTGGCGGTGTGTTTTTTTAAGTTTATTTACATGATTCAAAACTGAGATCACAAATGCCTCAATACTATGATGTCTCCCTCTTGGGGGGTTATAGCTTGATTTAAAATGTACGGCTTTTCTTATTTCTCTCACTCTCATGTTTTGGGGTGGTTCAAGGTGAAGTTGCTCTTTGAACCTGGCCGTTCTGAAGAAATGGTATAAACCTACCATCAGTTTGAATTTGTTAACATGAGAGTATGGAGTAAAGGAAAGGCCTTTGCTCAAAACATTTATCTCCTCTCCTGTGAGTTCCCTATTGCTCAGTTTGAAAATGACTATGGCCTCCTTGATCGGAAGTCTTGCCACCCCCCCCGTTTCTGCCTCCTTTCCCTCCTCCTCTTGGAAGTGTATATTGCTCTATTCCTGAGTCTGATATAGGGTCCTGTGCCCTTGTATAACACCTGGGTGTTCTGTCATATTGTTCCACTTCCTGAGAGGTTCCCTCCCCAGTGCGATCCTGGTCTACAAAAACCTCCCTCACTTGGTCTATCTTCTGATAGGCTGGTCTGTCTGTTCATCAAGTATAGCTACCAGAGCTGTCAGAATCTGTCTCTTCCCTCCTTCCTCTGTATGGGGAGTGATTTTCCAACTATAAATCTTATTCAGTCTATAATCATTTATGAGTCATTTAAACTTCCTGATTTTTGTTTTTTTGAGAGTTTCCTCAAATGTTTCAAGTCTTTTTTTTTTATGTCTTCTAGAGTTTTTTTTTTAAATAGTTCCTCCTCTGTTTTAAGTTTGAGTTGGTCTTGCACTTTATTTCCTCAGCTAGGGAGTTTCTCCCTTCAAGAACTGCCTCTATTAGAGTGTACATGAAGTCTAGGGAGCATCTAGTTCTAATGCCCTCCCATCTCTCATTGAGTATTTTGGATTCAATTCCTAAATTGTTTTCAGTAAGGACTCTAAGTCCTCTAGGAAGGTGTTTATAGTGTATATTCTCCACTACTGTTATTCCATGCCATTCCAATTTTGTGTCCTCCTTTTTCAGTTGTTCAATTTTCAAGTTGTACTTCTGTCTCATTAGTACCTACTTCCAAGTTTTCAGTGGTTCTGATGGCTGTAAACAGTTTTTTTTTGCTCAGCCTCTGAAAAACTGAGTGTGAGTTGCCTATTCTCAAAGCTTGTGCCTATCTCTGCAAAGCTATTCATGCCTCCAAACACACATCCAAATCGGTCCCAGGCAAATTAATGGAATTATTTCATATACATACACTGTTCTTTCACAAATACTATGTACTGAGTGGTCATGACACTCTGAACCATTCAGATAGATGTCCATAAACACAACAAGTGTATCACATGGTTCAACAAAATTTAGTGTTTCAAGTGATCATAACGATCATCAAAATCCTTTGCAGGAGTGTAGAAGTCCAGCCATCCTGTGAGGCATCTACTTCACCTCACTACCATAGTCCAAAAAGCACAAAGTGGTAGGTGGGTTCTCTTCTGCTAGTGTCCACTTGTCAAACTTTTCAGTATGGGGCTTGTTGTGGCAGAAAATGTCAGCAAACAAAATCCAAAGAACCCAGCCACACTCAAACTGTTCAAATATCAATGTATAATATTTATTTTCAACCAATCACAAGACGATCCCCTGGCCATGCTCAATGTTTTGCCCAGTGTGAGCTTCTCCAGGGACTAGGATCTGTATTTAATACAAATATATTGATTAAGTGTATTGCCTAAAACATTAGCTCAAAACTTTACTATATACAGTATTTGCAGGTTGGCTCACATTTAAACACCTGCTGTATTTCTGGACTTTATAATCATCTGAATTCAATTAATTAATCCTGTTCAAGTGAACGAAAATGTCATTCTTCTCATTAAAGGTGAGCATACACCAAAGCCACTGTTCCTCACTTACATGCATTTATACTCTCAGTAAGACAATCATCAGCTTTTAGTGTTAGGTCTACCAATAGGACCATGATAATCTCACTGTCCTCCTTATTTAATATTATTTAAAGCATATGTTAATATTCTGTCTCCAAACATCTTATATATAATGTGTCATATCAATTTAACAGTGATTGCAAAGATTTCAGTCTATTCTGTGGTTTGTACTTGTCTACAATGCACTTAATTTCACAACATACAGTACCTATCTGCTACTCACTACTCATGTAGCATTTATGTTTCATTTTTCTTTTGTTTTCTTTAATCATAGAATGCCTCCTCTATAGAAAGTTGTAAAATCCTTCTATCAGTTTCATTTCTCATATAGAGTGACTGCCATGCTGCTAGTTCTCTACTCAATCACATTAGCTGTGTTATTATGCCAAGATTTCCTGTTTGACAGTTTAAACAGCAAACCTATGGGCTAAGTTTTCTCACAACTCCACGTTTACTTGTCTCCTATTGAAGCTATGTGGCTTGAAGCAGTCACCATCTCTCTTCCTGAAGCGTTACTCGTGAGCCTTCCTTTTTATTGTTTAAGTCAAAACTCTAGACTGTTATCATTTAAGTCTATGCACTATTTATTACATTCTCTCCAGTAACGCTCCTACAGCAGTCTCCTATTGTAATGGTTGGACGACAATATATATGCAGTATATATAAATACACCGGTTTCAATTTTCATGAGTTGTGCACATGCTGGTGTGTGTCCTTAGGATGCAGATTATACCTAAAATAAATTATGCATGTTTACAATATGTCTGTGTTTCACATTACAGTGCTCTATATATGTTCTCTTTTTCAAGTTAAAGTTAACATGATTAATATTTCAGAGAGGAGCAAGCATACAAGTAAGGTTCTCTGCTGACCTAGTTCAGTGTTCTCTTCATTGTTGCAAGTCAAAGGGGCTGTGACCTGTTTCTAGAGCTTTATAAAGCAACTGAGTTTGAGGGCAGAACCTGACACAGCAACCGCCACCACCACAACCACCCTTGAAGTGGTCACAGCTGTTACAGCCCACCCCCTAGCTGTGCCTGGACGGTTGCTGAGAAACCTGCAAAAACACAATAGTGTGTTGTCCAGAACTGGAGCGGAGTTCCAAAACACTACTACATGTGCTTTCCGCCTCCAAATTCAGCATGTATTGTCCATACAGGGCTTGATCAGTGATGGCAGTAAGGTGATCGTGGACATGGTTTGGGTCCCTGATTTATCTCTGCAGTAGCCTTGCTCTATAACACTCCTGAGGCAAGAGTAAAGGTCAATGGTTTTCTTTCTGAGCATGTCCCATTGGGCAGAGGCACCTGACAGGGCTTCCCCCATCCCCCCTATTGTTCATGCTGTCCTTTGAACCTTCAGCAATAGCAGTTCGTAGTAACATGGACATCAGGGGGCTTATGGGGGAGTGAAATAAAAGTTGGCCCTTTTTGCAGATGATTTTTTGTGGGGTTTTTTTAGGGGACCCGCAGTCTTCTCTCCCCCTTGTTTTACATTCTCTCAGGGAGTTTGGAGACCTGGCTGGGTATAAAATTAATTTTACTAAGTCAACTAAGTCAGAGGTGATGATACTAAGTGGTACTCCCACCCCTGAGTTTAAGGTCACATTCCTTTTTGCATAGGCCAAAAAAAGACCTTTCGATATCTAAGCATCCGGGTGTCAATAGACACCTCCCTCCTACTTAAGAACAATTACATGAAATTGTATAACACTTTACAGGCTGATTTTGCTCATTGGACCCTGCTTCCACTTACATTGTACGGCCGGATCCAGACCACTAAAATGAATGTTCTTCCCCCCATCTTATTTTTATTTCAGACCCTTCCTTTTCCTATCCCTAATTTTATTGAAATAATTTTGCATGAAGACATCAGGTGTTTTACATGGGCAGGGCATCATCCTAGAATCGCAGAACTACACGCTGGCCATGAACTCGGGGATTTGGCTCATCTAATCTGTGTAACTATTATCTAGCGACTCGGGGTACTCATCAAATTTTGTCCGCAGCATGTGCCTAAGGAGAATGACAGCAAAACTGAGGGAAACTGATGCCAATGGAAGAAACTGCAGTTAACAGCTATGATATAAGGCATTAAGTTATAAACAGCATTCCTTACCGAATCTGTGTAGTGCTCATCTACAGCAGGACTGGAACACTATGTCAAAGGACATGTTTGATGAGAAAATGTAAAAAATTAAAAAAGTGAATGCAAAATAATGGTGCCAAAATAATGAGAAAAATGACAAACATGCCTGTTTGTCCCTGAACCGTGACAATGGTGGGATTTCCAGAATTTCTGAGGGACAGTTGCAACTGCTGAGAGAGAGAGAGAGAGCTGTTTGCAACATTAAGTAATGAAATCTGGCAGTACACCACTCCACACAGGATTTTCTGTTCATACACAACCTTGTCATCATATTTGGTATCACTGTTTGCAGGCTGTTGTTCATTTTCAGGGTCAGAATCACATAATTCAGTATTTGAGACAGCTGGGAAATTGTCAGCATTTATTCTGAAAAATGTAAGCTGTTCCACATGTGCAGGACTTAGCACTGTTTGTTTAGTCAGAGACTATTCCTCCAGTGGCACTAAATATGCCTTCTGAATAAATGCTTGAAGGTGGACAACTGAGGTAAATCATTACAAGATTTGCTAGATCTGGCCACATTGTTCTCTTTTGTTTCCAGAAGAGTAGTGAATCTTCCTTGAGACCATCATGGTATTGTCTGCAAAATAGAAACATAGAATTTGATGGCAGATAAGGACCGCTTGGCCCACCCAGTCTGTCCATCTTTTTTACCTTCTGCAAAAACCATAGACCCTACTTGATCTCCGCTTTGTTCTCCTACCTATTGCTAGGGTTCCTCTAAGCCTATCCCATTAATGTTTTAATTCCCTCACCATGTTAGCTCCCACCTCCTCCCCTGGGAGGCTGTTCCATGCGCCCACCACTCTTTCCGTGAAGAGATACTTCCTCACATTACTCCTTAGTCTACCCCCTTCCAGCCTCATGTCATGACCCCTTGATCTAGAACATCTCCCTCTCTGAAAGAGTCTACCCTCCTGTATCTTATTTATGCATTTGAGATACTTAAAGGCATCTATCATATCCCCCCTCTCTCTCTCTCACTCCTCCAGGGTATACAAATTGAGGTCCTCCAATCTCTCCTCATACCACTTTTGGTGCAGGCCCCGCATTATTTTTGTTGCCCTTCTCTGAACTGCCTCCACCCTGTCTATGTCCTTGCAGAGATGTGGCCTCCAGAACTGGACACAGTACTCCAGATGAGGTCTCACTAATGATTTGTAAAGAGGCATCACCACCTCCTTTCTTCTGCTGGTGATACCACTCCCTATACACCTCAGTACCGCACTGGTTCTCCCCACAGCCTTGTCACATTGTTTGGCCACCTTTAGATCATCTGATCTGATTACCCCAGATCCCTTTTTGTTGTTTGGTGGCCGTCAGTATTTCACCTCTCATCATGTATGCCTTTCCCAGGTTCCTGTGCCCTAAGTGCATGATTTTGCACTTTTTTGCATTGAATATTAGCTACCACACTCATAACTATTCTGGTTTACCTAGGTCCCTTTTTCATCTTTTCCTCACCTCCCGGAGTGTCTACGCTATTGCAGATCTTTGTGTCATCTGCAAAGAGGCATACCTTTCCTTCCAGACCCTCTGCAATGTCACTTATGAAGTCATTGAATAGGACTGGCCCCAGAACCAACCCCTGTGGCACCCCACTGGTTACCTTCCTTTCCTCTGAATGAGCTCTGTTTACCACCACCCTCTGCGTTCTGTCCATTAACCAGTTTCTAATCCAGTTTACCACCTTTGGGCCTATTCCCAGGCTGCCTAACTTGTTTGCTAGCTTTTTACGTGGAACGGTGTCGAAGGCCTTGCTGAAAACTAGATTATTACAATGAGATGGTGTGCTCAGCAGGGTGGGTCCAGGAGTGGTGCAGGGGTTGCAAGCCCAATCAGTCAGCAAGTTCCAAAATAGCTAGCACTCTCCAATGGGAGACAGATTTCAGCAGCAAAATCCAGACCCAATCAAGTGCAAAATAAAGTAGACTTATTCCATACTGCTGATACAACAAAGTAACAGTGTGCAGCCTACTAGCTACAAAACCCCAGCGCTTTGACCTATGGTCTTCCTGAGGGGGTACTGTTGAAATAGTTAATTGATCCCCTTTATATACATCAGAATGTGTGTCACACTGCCATCTAGAGGCCATTTAGAGAAATATTATTTGGATACGTTTTACACACAAAGGGCCCTACACACGATTCCACCGTGGGGCGCGCATACATGCATAGCGCAGTTGTGTAAGCGGCTATGCAAATCTGTCATGCATGTCCTGAGACAGGGAAATGCATGATGGGTGCATAGAGCCCTGTAGGGGACACCTGCAGACAGGTCCATGGCTGCTACATGATGCAAGTCCGCGAGGCATGGCCACATAATGTGGGGCACAAGAGGAACCTGCATGCATGCAAGAAAGCATGTGTGACAGACAGGCATATGGGTGCTGGGATGTACAGTTATGCCATGTGGAGGACTACTGTAACTGTAAATGGATTGGCACCAGCTGCCTGTAGACACCAGTGATGCCCCCAAACAGATGGGCAATGGTACGAACCCCACGAACGTCCGCCACACACACCCGGATGGTCCACCCTGCATATGAGATGGACCACACCGGTGTGCCCATGTGGGATTGGATGCACATGCTGGGAGTGGCAGGGGATATGGGTGGGGCAAGTGACAGTGCCCCCACATCATGGGCTACATTGCAGGTATCATACCATGGATGTGCTGGTGGCCATGGGTGCCTCAGCAGGCAGTGTGGTCATTCTGCCACTGTCGCCTCACGCATGTGTACAATGTGCTACCGCCACACAAGACACACATGACGGGCACAGACTCATCCTCCCCAGCATGCCCCACATTCGGGTGCTCCCTGGCAGCCACCATGGGTGTGACAGTGAGTCCATTCCCCCTCTCCCCACCCGAACCCATGTTCCACCCACAGCCCATGACACAGTGACCACATATGGGGTGCGTTCAACATTTTATTAACAAACAATTGTCAGTAGAACAAAGTGTACATGACTGAATGGCATACAAAGGCCCAGTGTATCACACTACACATTGAAATGCACTATGACACTGGTGACATATGCCACACTCCTCACACAGATCAACTGCTTCCCCCATCAAACTCGATGTCCACACATCAGGGCGGCAAGGTGCACGGCAACACCCATGGCATGCCAGACGCTAGTCCGTGGAGTTTCCACTGTCCTCCTGGTCTTCGTACTGGTCTTCTCACAGGACCCCCACATACCACAGCATCATCCACTGCACAGGACCCTTGTAGTGCTGGAAGGCAAATGGAGACAACATTAATGCACTGCAGTGATATGTGCCATGCAACTATGCCCGAACAAGGGCACAAGGCCCCTGGCCAGTGATGGTGCACTTACCACTGAGGGCACATTCACCTGTCAGAGGCTGTCATCCCAGTCCTCATACTGCAGCTCAGGTCCATACAGGTGTAGGCTGATGTACATGGGAAAGGGCAGTTACCATAGTCTCCGGTGGCAGGAAGGTGTGCTGATGAAGCACGCGTCTGCGCCAGGCTGCTCCAGCTGGAGGAAATTTAATCAGTCAGCTTCCCATGTTGGTCCTCTGGGGGACAAGAATAACAACACCATATTACCATGGACAGCCACCACAACCCACAGTGTCCTACAGCCCCAGCCCAGTGGCCACCACATGCCTTGTCAAAGCCATTGACATGCCACAGTACACTGGCACCCCAGTTGTCCATATAATTGTCATTGGACACATGCCAAAGCCTTCTTGGGAACCTGTGAAATCTGTTCACTGCGACTGCCGCCATTGCACTGCACTTCACCAAGACACGAAGCATTGAACAGCAATGGCGACACATGGTGCACGTGTCACCTGCACAGGTGAGGGCATGGTGCACCTGGCCAGGTACACACCCACTTAAAGATGTATACAGGTGTCTGGGGCACAATAAAAGGGGATGCTGGGATAGATGCACGGGCTGACAGGAAGTGCTCATGGGTGTGGAGGATGTGTCCCGGAGTGCTAATGCATGCACACCTGACAGCGGACCAGGTGGAATGGCAGGGGAGGAGAGGGCCATGGCTCTGGGTTAACCATTCACGGATTGATGCCACAACATGGAGGGACACACACTGCATAGAACGATTTCACTTCCCATGGGCCTTCATCACACAGCTGTGTGACATTGTCCGTGATGCCATTTGCCCACAGACACAGCGGTCACGGGCGATGATGGTGGAGACAAAGGTGATGTGCACCCTTGCATACTATGTAAGCAGCTCATTCCAGCATGTGACAGGTGACACGGTAGACATCAGCAAGTTATCTCTATCCTGGGCCATGTGCACAGGTGTCCAATGACCTCGTCGCACACGTGGAGGTGCACATCCATTTCCCCATGGCAGTGGATGAGGTACATGACACTAAACAGGCATTCTGTGAAATGCATGGCATGCCGAATGTATACGGAGTCATTGATGGCATGTTATTATATGTTTTGTATTCTGCTGTTGTTTGTTTATGTTTTATTGTTGTTTTGGTATATTGTCATTGTATTTTTTGTTGTTACTGGATGTCTGTGAAAATGGGCATTTTTTGCTCACAGATTTTTCAGTATAAAATAAATTAAATTTAATTAAATGAAAACATAGCCATACTGATACCGTCAGTACATGAGGAGGCACACCACAACAGGAAGAGGTTCCACAGCATCAACTGCCAGGTGGTGTGTGATGTGAATGGTATCTTCACCAATGTGTGTGCAAGGTTTCCTGGCTGAACACATGACTCCTATATGCTGGACTCCTCTGGACTTGGTGCCATGCTGCGTGCAGGATGTCTGGATGGATGGCTGCTGGTGAGTATGGTGATACCACATGCACCAGCCATATGTAACAGTGGGCACATAACATGGCACTTACCCTGTGTTCTTCCCCCTTGCAGGTGACAGCGGGTACCCTCTTCACCTGTGCCCGATGATGCCATACCTGGCACCGAACACACCCGCGAAGGAGGCATACAACACTGCCCAGAGGAGGACACGCGGCATCGTGGAGTGGACCATCAGGCTCCTGAAGATGTGCTTCTGTTGCCTGGACCATACCAGAGGGACCATTATACTGGCCCCTGCATGGGCATACAGGGTGTTTATGGCGTGTGCCATGCTACATAATGTTGCTAAATGTGGTAATGTGCCCATGCCACCAATACCACCTGCTGACCCTCTTGGTGATGAGGCTAATAAGGTACTGTACTGGGAGTTCTGGACAGTGGGGGACCAAGTGGCCTGGCAGGCAATGGCTGAGGGGATGTTCCAACGGTAGTGCTGACCACAGGCACACCCATCCTGTGTGGTGCTGTGTATGCACCAGTATGTGCACCCATTCATTCCATGGCATACCATGATGCCAAGCCATGTGTGCTCCATGGAGTTACAGTACACAGTCACTGGTAGTGTGTGTCACAGATGCCATGTAATGCAAGTGCACGATGATGCTACCACTCACTGAGTGCACCCATATCGGGGTTGGGGGGTGGGGTCCTGCACGGTGGCATGTCCAGGTCATGGCTGCATGTTTTCCCTGGGATGTCCCACTGTATAGGCAATGGGGGGTGGCTGACGAATGGCTATTGACATGCGCTGTGGTGCGGAGTGTGGAGGGAGAGGCCACCAGTGTGCCTGTTGCCTAGTACTGTACTATGGGATGGGGTATGCAGCTGCAGTGTGTGATGTACTCTGTACAGACATGTTGGGGGGGGGCATGAGTGTGCCTGGTGCATGGTACAGCGATGTGTGGTGGAGTTTGTGTCTACACAGTGTGCTGTGTGCTGTACAGATGTGTGGGGGGCACAGGTGTGCTGGGTGCTTGGTACTGTGCTGTGTGGTAGAGTGTGGCACTTCACAGTGTTCTGAGGTCTTTACAGAGGTGGGTGGCATTACTGTACATGGGGGTGGGTTTGTGTGGCATGTCCCTGATGCCATAGTGGTGTCCAACCCCTATGTCTGATTGGCTCTGTGCCACAGCTGTGATCCTGTCTTTCCGGCAAGGTGGTGCTACTCAGTAGGAGAACCACTGGGCTTTACAAGAGCCATGCAGATGTTCTTGTTCTGGTATGCCTTCTGTGTGCATGGGCCCATGCCACACCATGTGAGCTTGGTGGATGCCCCGTCCAAAACATCGTCACCAGCCATGACCTGGCTGCTAGCCTCCCCAGTCATGTCAGCCTGTGAGCCCCCTTCAGGACTGTCAGACACCTGTGTGCTGTGTGCACCTGGGACAATGTAGGCAGTGGTGACCACGTGCAGTGCTGTGCCTGCTGGTGGCATGATTAGTGTGCAGTGCTGTGCAGTCTGGACCTGGTCAGGGCCCTGCGCAGGTGGGGATCATTGCGTTTCCACATCCATCATGGGCAGTGGTGTGTGTGTGTTGCAGGCACAGATGGTGTGAGGTGTCCATGTAGATGCTGTAGTATTAGCGCCAGTGCGGTGGCACGCTGCTCAATGCCACTGTGCATACCAGAAGCCTCAGCCATCAGGGTGATGAGTGCCACTGTGTTCTGTATCTGTGCCTCCAGCCTGTCCCACTCAAGCTGCTGGAGCACCCTGTACTGTGCCTCCATGTAGGACTATGCACGCAGTGCCCTGCTGTGTCTTGGTGGCTGTGCTGAGGTCCCCTCATCCCCACTGTCATACAGGCATGATTGTGCTGTCTCGTGCCTGGTACCCCTTCCCATGGATGGCATGGTTGTCCTGCTGGTGATGCCAGGACTGCTTGACACTACGTGTAGTGCTTGGTGGGGGGGGGGTGAGTGGATCGACCGATGCATATGCCATGCCCCTCCTCCGGCAGGGACTTCACCACCTGACACAGTGTCCTCATCCCGGTGTGCCACTGTGCTCTCCCCATCCATGTCACTGTTCAGCTACATCTCAGTCTCCATCTCCATCTCCATACCTGTAGGAATAGAAAGTGCATGTTACTACTTCGTGTGGCAGTACCTCCACCGCCATCCACCAGTGTCGCTTGTGGCATGCATACCTACCTGAGGCATCCATTTGCTGGCTGCTGGTCTCCTGTGCCAGCTGCACCACTGCCATTGCCATGGACTGTGTGGTCCCCACAGCAGTCAGTTGTGATACAGTGGACATGTCTGTGGGTGCAAGAGGCTCAGTTACTACCTGCATGGGGCGCATTCCCCATGTGACTCCTCTCCAGTCAATGTCTACTATCTGCCATGGTGTCCACACTGTTGACCTCACCATGTACAGCGACATCGGTAAGGGTCTTGGACATCATCCTCCTGTGGCATGAGCTGTGTGTCGATGCTCAGTGGGCCACCCCTTGTGTCCTGGCATGCCCGTGTAGCCACAGCCACAATTTTCTTAACCACAGCATGCAGGTCACACCACTTATGTTTTATTGCAGTCAGGGGTTGGCGGTATTGACACCAGCCTGTATGTCCAGCCACAGGCTGTCCTTCACCCAGGGGGTGGTGGTCAATGCCTGCACCCCATACAGCCAGTTGTAGTTCCATCAGATATCACTGATCATCGCCACAGCCTGGCTGTCTGTAAAGTTGGAGGCTCTGGGCTGTGCACCACCAAGTGTGTGGACACGGCCATGGCATGCCTCGCCACAGCCGGCTGTGTGTTACTTTTGTCCCTGTAGCAGTGGGGCTGCCCTCTGCACTTTCTTCAGGATCCACCACTCTGTGCATGGGGGTATACTGCTCAGCATTCACATCTGTGCCGCTACACTTGGCATGTGCCATACCCATATATGGTGGAGTCAAGGGGCAGTCCCTCATAACCAGCTGCCACCTCTGTGGGGAGCGCAACATGCTACACATTCCTTGCTGTCATGCCCCCCTGGATGCATGCAACCCACAGTGCCATTTGTGTATGCCACATGGCACAGTAGCCTTGTGCGCTGCATAGCTGCATGCCCATGGATACTACTGGTTTCCACGTAGTTTGTGCACATACGTGCATAGGCACCATAGGCACCATAGTCAGTGGTTGTTAGGGGGATTCAAGAAAAGAACAATACATTTTCTTATCTTAAAAAATAAAGTACAATAAACAATGAAAATAATATTAGAATATTACTTAAAGCAATATATATATATATATATATATATATATATATATATATATATATATATATATATACACACACACATTCATATGTATCATTTTAAATTTTGGCTACCATTCACCTTATGTAACATTCTCACTCTCCTATGTAGAATATATACATACTGTTGCATATCAAGGTTGATATCACCAAAGAAAATTTTGGAAAAGGTAAAGTTGATGGGTAGGAAGAAGTTGTCGTGATGCAAATAATCTGGTTATGTGATCACCCATGTAACACTGTGGGTTCAGATTTCCTAGGGGATCCACAGTTGTCAAATCTTCTGTTCCATAAAATAGGTTACCTAGACAGAGATAGAGATAAAGATGAATTCAGTAATGAAACATGCAGATTGTTTTTACCTATTATTTCCTTAGAAACGGTTTTAGATCCCATTCCACATTCCAACCTTTTGGCTGTAAACAATCAAGATGAAATATACAGAAACCTTCTCTTTGCAACAATCTGTTAGCTCTGTTGCCACCTCTCGGGTTTCTTTTCAGTAGTTCCATAGCCATGAACCTAATTTCTTCAATGCTGTTGCCATGTTTTTCCATGTAGTGCCTCACCAAAGCCTTCTGGAGCAAGCCCACCACCCCTATTTTTCCGAATGTGCTCCTGGATACATTGTTTTGGCGTTCTTACTGTTTTACCCACATAAAGAAGCTGGCATGGACAACATATTGCATATACTATAAAAGCGCTGTTGTAATTGAGAAAGCTCCGAATCTCAACCGCCCTGTTGTAGTTGTCAAATTTAAACTTGATTCCCTGAAAGCATAAGTTGCAGACATTACATTTTCCACACTTAAACATACCTTTGAGGGTTGGGGGCAACTATTGTGTGAATGGGGCTTCTTTTCCAACTGTACAATATCTGCTATGAACCAACTTGTCCTTCAGGTTTTCTGCCCTTGAGAAGGTAATCAGGGGTTTATCTTTCACTTCTTTTGCTAAAGTTTGGTTGTTTAAGAGTATTGGCCAGTCCTTTCTGACAATGTTGCCAACTTGTCCTGAAGCCCTATTATATTGCCCTTGTTTTGGAATCTTTTGTATCAATTAATCAATCAATTAATCAGTCAATCAAAATCTTTATTTTGCCAGGCAGAACATCATTGAGACAAGCTCATTTACAAGATGGACCTGGGGCAAAACTATTGCCAACAGGGTTAAGACATAACAGGTTGAGTGAACGTACATAAACATTTTTCATAGAAATAATAACAACATAATAACATATAACTATCACATATGGCAAGATACTTGCACCAGAACATAGCAATAGGTTCAACAGGAGGTAGTGCCATTTAAATACAATTACATGGATACAGAAATATGGACGTAAGGTAATGAGCTAAAGTTTATACAGTAAACATCATTGGATGAGTCATAGTGAGCAGGAGTGGCAGTTACTCTAGTGTCTAAGTTCGAAGAAAATTGAGATGTAAAAGTCCTTTGATAAGTACTGTAGACATGTTCTGGAAAGTGGGGTGGGAAAGGGAGGGGGTATAGGGAGTGGGGAGGGAAGGTCAGCTGAGACAGTAGAGGGTTGGACATGATGGCCTAGTCAGGAAAGACTGTTCGAAGGGAGAACACGACAGAGTCCACAGGCAATGGTTGGGGTTTAAGTCCAATATCTGAAGCAAAGACATAACTCCTCTGTGTGTTAAATTCTTCATTTCTTGAGCAATTTCTTCTAATTCTTAAGAATTGACTATATGGTATTGATTCTACCAAATGTCTCAGATGTGCACTGTCTGCTCTCAGAAAGCTATTAGTGATAGGGACTTCCTAAAGTTTTTTGTCTGTGCTTTGCTGTTACTGTCTACAAATAGGGTAACATCAAGGAATCATTTGTTATTTTATCTATTTTATGTGTGAAATATAAATTCCAATTATTGTTGTTGCCCATTCCATCAATTCTGCTATTGCTTCTTCAGGTCCATCCCACAAGCATATAACATCATCAATAAAGCAATGCCACAATCTTATATATTTAAGAAATGGATTTGCTATTTCATTCATGATCCATGTTTTCTCCCATATCCCCAAGAACAAGTTTGCATAGCTGGAGCCATAGCTGTCCCCCCATTGGTGTTCCTTGTAGCTGTAAGAAGAACTTGTTATCAAACTCAAAATAGTCATGTGTGAGGATGAATCTGAGTGCTTCCAATATAAACTGTGTAGGAATATTTCTTTCCCTGTTTGGTCTTTCTATGAAATACCTACAAGCACTAATGTCAGGCTTATGGGGAATACCGGTATACAGTTATTCCATATCGATGCTTAGCCATGTGTATTCCTGATTCCAATCAAAATTATCACATTTGTCTAGGAGATCCACAGTGTCTCTTAGATTTGAGTCAAGACACCCCATACATTTTTTAAGAAAGTGGTGCATGAATTTACTTAGGTTAGCCATCAAAGACCTGATTCTCGGCACTATTGGTCTCTCTGGTGGCTTTCCCAGTCTTTTATGAATTTTTGGGAGTGCATGGAATGTTGCTATTCTTGAACAATCTGTTCATAAAAAATCTAATTCATCATCAGAGATGAATCCACTCATTCTACCCCATTACAAAATATCAACTCTGTGGGATTTCCAGCCAGGATTTTGTAATTTTTTTTATTGGATAATAACACCTGTATACATTCTAAGTAATCACCCACACTAATGACTGCCACATTGCCCCCTTTTATCCGCAGTCTTTATTGCAATTTCTTTCATTGTGGATAGTTCTTTTAAAGCCTGTTTTTCGTCATGAGTTAAATTTCTGCATTGAAAGGGTGGCTATTTTTTGAGAAGTGAGTTTACTTCATTAATGACCACATTTTCATAGGCCCTGATGAATTGATTAGTGATGTTAGGGCAGAATAAAGACTATGGTTTGAATTTTTTTCATAGTGGCTGCAGTGTCACTATTGGTAACCCCCACTTCTTCTGTATGACTATCCTCCATTAGAGTCATGTCACTTTCATTATGTTTGCTTGCACGCATGTGCAAGAAACATAGTGCCATCATCCGAGTTTTTGGAGGTGTGGCAGCCCTCTTCCAATCCAGGGAGTGTATTTGCAGGCTTGGCCGCAGTTCCCCAATGCCTGCTGGAGCTGTCTATGACAGCAGACAAAATGCAGTGGCAGTGACAGTTGAAAGTGGGAGTACGCTTCAGTGAGCAGTGATAAGATATCACCTGCTCATGCACGGTCCCCCCACACATGCTTGTCACACATGCACGACACTGCGTGCTCGCCCACGCACACACTGTGTAGCTGACGGGTGCCCAATCCTCGCCGGGCTGTGCTGCACCCCCCAAAACAGAGTCTATATGCCACGCTGGGTGCCCACCCCAGCATGGCTACACATCAGTATAGTGGACAGGGGTGCCCAATCCCCCATTGGCTCCACTGGTCCCCCCCCAAGAGTACAGGGTGCCATGCTGGAGCCCACCCCAGCATGGCACACATGCTATCACTGACGGGGTGCCCAATCCTCCGCTGGCTCCACGCCCCCACCAGCCTTATCCTTGTGCCACACTGGGAGCCCACCCCAGCGTGGCAAGCGCCTCGCATCATCGCATTTTAAAACACCTGAAACTCAAAACGGTCCCTCGTGTCTGTGCCCCACCCGTGCTCCACCCACTGCGCATTACCTCCCCCTACACCCCTCTTCACCCCATACTTCTACCCGGACTCTGCACGACTATCTTCGTGGACCGGGGAACATGTCTGCACTCTTCAAAGCCGACCGCGAACTGAGGAAATGCCGGTAAGCTGTATAATGGGATAGATAGGGGTTTTTCAACTTTGCTGCATATCTCAGACATTTTTTGGAATTTTTGCACCAAATTTTCAACATGGGTTTTTTGGGACCCCTTCTCATGAACGATCTCACTGTCATGGAGTTAATCCACCTCAAAGGGTGATTTCGCAGTCACTGTGCGAAATCACCTTTTGGGACTGAGTAATGAAACGACACTGCCACAGTTCATAAGGTGGGATCTCAAAAAGCCTATGTTGAAAATTTGGTGGAAAAATTCTTAAAAATTACTGTTTTATGAGCGTGCGTTGCGCAGTTCCTACACACGCTCGTAAGTTCATGAATTTTTAATATTTTCACTCCAGATTTTCAACATTGCCATTTTCCCATACCTCCTTATGAGCAGTACAGCTGTCATTTTTCATATCTGCCCAAAACGTGTTTCCGCCATGTAGCACACAATGGCACAGTCAAAGTAAATCAATGTATGGGACACGTTAAGAAAACCACAGTGACACTGTTCATGAGCAGAGATCAACTGCTATGCTGGAAAATTTGGTGAAAAATTCCAGAATGACTGTTTTACGAGCGTGTGTTGCGCAGTTCCTAGCACGCTCGTAAGTTTACGAATTTTCTATATTTTCACTCCAGATTTTCCACATTGCCATTTTGTTACACTTCCTTATGAACAGTACAGCCGCCATGTTTCACATGTCGCCCAAAATGTGTTTCTGCACATGTAGCACACAATGGTTCAGTCGGTGTGTGAAATCAATGTTTGGGGCAGATTAAGAAAATCACAGTTACACTGTTCATGAGCAGAGGTCTTAAAATGGCTATGTTGAAAATTTGGTGACAAAAGTCAATAAAATGACTGTGTTATGAGTGAGCATTGCGCAGTTTCCACGCACCATCGTAAGTTCATGACTTTGTAATATTTTCAGCCCAGATTTTCACCAGTGGCATTTTTCCACACTTCCTTATGAACAGTACAGCTGTCATTTTTCACAACATGGTCGAAATATGTTTTCACACTTTCAGTGCAGAGATGCGTGGTCGCTGTGGGAAATCATTGTTCGGGACAGATAAAGAAAATCACAGTGACACTGTTCATGATTGAGGTCCCAAATGCCTGTGTTGACAATCTGCTGTAAAAATCCTCAAACTAATTATATTACGGTGTGCGCTGTACAGTTTCTATGAACGCCGTGACTTCACCAGTTTTTTTAATATTTTTACTGCAGATTTGCAACATTGTCATTTTTTCACCTCCCCATGAACAGTATAGTTGTCATTTTCACATCCTATTCGAATGTGTTTTTAGCACCTGGGGCAAATGCCGTAGCTGCTGTGCACAAGCAGCTTCGCCAACAAAACTGATATTGCCACTGTTCATGAGGCGGGGTCACAAAAATCATGTTCAAAATTTGGAGGAAAATACCAACGAATCCCTGAGGTGTTAGGGTTTCCAACCATAACACCCCACCCTGCAGAGAATGACAGGCATCAGGGGTGTGACTTGGGATTGTTGCCTGTAATGCTCATACCATTCCACACCCTACAGCCAGTGAGAGGCATCGAGGTATGCCTTGGACTCTTTGGCCCCAAAGTTCACCCCATTCACCTATACCGCACCCATCTCACTGTATTTCCTGAAGGAATAGGGTGCACATAAGGGCCAAAGACCCCAAGGCACACCGTGACACTTGTCAGTGTCTGCAGGGTAGGGTGTTGTGAAATGGCGTGGCCGTTATGCCTGATGACCCAAAGGCACACCCCAATGCCTGTCACTCTCTGCAAGGTGGTGGTGGGGTTGGCTTCAGTTCAGTACTTCACTGCCATTTCTGTTATGCAGCTCTGTAACTTCTACACTACCAATGCCAACGCCAGCAAGCAAACATTCGGCATTGACAAATGCTTGTTTTCTATCAGCAATGAAACTAGTACTGACAAGTTCCTTAAATCCTGGTCTGTAAATTCACCACTGTCTAAGCAACCCAAACTAGACTCATCTAACAGGCTAGTCATAGGTGGGTGGGTAGGAATGTCAGTGTGGGTGGACTCAATTCTGCTATTATGTTAATTAAATCTTTAATATTTGAGTCCACGCCCCCCCCCACATCAAGATTACAATCAACACAACATTGTAGGAATTTTTTCTTTATCAAAGTGTTCTTTCAATATGATTTTTCTGAAGAATTTAAAGAGATCCACATTAATATCAAAACTATTACAGTTACTTAGTGGAGCAAAATTAAGCCCCTTCTCCAGCAATTTAAGTTGAGCACTAGAAAGTTCTACCTGTGGGAAATGTCTCACTTTTAAGTCTTCTTCTGGGAACTTCTTGGATTTCTATCTCTTTCCCCTTTTCTCCCGTCTTGTTTTCTGTCTTTTGCCTTGTTTTTCTTGTCGCTTTTGTCCTTCTCTTAAAAAGCACCCTTGTCCAACATAGTTGCCGCTGCTGTTATCTCTTCAGAATTGCTAGTATTGCCCACTGCAGATGCTTCAATTGTTACTTTTTCTTGACCGTGAGTGTCCTCTGCTAAATGAAAGTTCCCTCTTAGGTCAACTGAAGATGTTTCCCCATCTGTAATCTTCCTCATCCCTATCTGATTTGCTCTGGTTTCTTTTCATTATTTCCTCCTTTTGATGCTTAATTTTTGTTTAGTTTGCTTGACAGTCCCTTGAAGAGCGCCAATGTTTTAAATTTATTAATTTCTTTTTGTACCTCAGCGATGTTCTCACTTATTTTGTTGTGTTTATCGGAATCCTCTGCTAATAGCAATCCAATATAGTTTTTTGTGCATAACGCTGAAGCTTCCTTCTCCAATATTATCTTTGGTGATATCAACCTTGATATGGAACAGTATGTATATATTTTACATAGTAAGAATGATGCATAAGGCGAATAATAGCCCCAAACTTAAATGATACATAAGATATATATATATATATATATATATATATATACTGTATATATATATATATATATTGCTTTAAATAATGTTCTATTGTTTTTACACTTTATTTTTTTAAGATAGGAAAATGTATTGTTCTTTGTTTGAATCCCACTAAGAACCACAGACTTTGGGCCAGATATTCAAAGCATTGCCCCTGTCGCAAAGCTGTAGCTCTGGAATAACACTGGATTTGCACCAGGCTGCAATATTTAGAAGCCCTAATAGCGATGGCGCTGTGTGATAGCACTGACGCTAAAAGTAAATATATGCTGGGATGGGAGTTAGGGGAGTGCCATGACTACTGGCTGCGCGGCATATTCAAATGTATAGCGCCACGCTACAGGCATTAGCGTGACCTGTAGCGCAGCACTAAATACCACCAACAAAAAGCTGGAGGTAATGTAGTGGTGCCCCCCCAGCATAATCCCCAAGAACAGGTAGCAACAGTAGGCACAGTAATCCTGGTGCTCTAGTGCCCCCCAGCACGATCCCAAACCCTGTAGCCACGGTAATGTAATAATTTCCTGGTGCTCTAGTGGTCCCCCACCCCAGCATGATCCTTGACCCCATAGCTGCAGTAATGTAATAATTTCCTGGTGCTCAGCTGTCTTCCCACCCCAAGCATGATCCCTAACCCCAGTAGCTGCGGGTAATGTAACACTTCCTGGTGCTGTAGTGTTCCCCACCCACCAAGCATGATCCCTGACCCCATAGCCATGCTACTATCAAAATTTCCTGGTGTTCTAGTGGTCCCCCACCCCCAAGCATGATCCCTCAACCCCGTAGCCATGCTACTATCAAAATTTCCTGGTGTTCTAGCTGTCCCCCACCCCACAAGTGTGATCTCTGACCCCGTAGCCATGCTACTATCAAAATTTCTGTGGTGTTCTAGTGGTTCCCCACCCCCAAGTGCAATCCCCGACCGTGAGCCATGCTACTTTCAAAATTTCTCTGGTGTTTACTGGTCCCTCCACTCACAAGGGCGTTATCACTGATTCCTAGTAGCCCTGAACAGCAAACCTGGTGGCCTAGTGGGCACACCCAAGTGCACCACCCGCCCTCTGTAGACAGACTTGGTACGGCGGCCGGGGACTGGTTCAGCCTCCTCTCATACCGCAGTCTGTGGCCGCCATGGTGGTGAGAGGAGGGCTGAGCCGGTCTCCGCACTGTACCAAGTCTGTTCACGGAGGACTGGCAAGACTTGGGGTGCCCACTAGACCACCAGGTTTTGCTGTCATTTCGGGCTACTGGAGTCGGGATCTGGCTTGTGAGGTAGTGGGACCACTAGAACACCATGGAAATTATTACATTACGTGGCTACAGGGATTGGGGATCGTGCTTGGGGGTGGGGGACCACTAGAATACCAGGGAAATTATTACATTATCACAAGGTCGGGTCGGATCGTGCTTGGGGGGTGGGGAACCACTAGAACACCAGGGACACTATGTAATTAACATGGCTACTGGGTCGGGATCATGCTTGGGGGGGTGGGGGGACCACTAGAGCACCAGGGTCACTTGTGTGTATCAAGCACACATATACATGGGTGCACTGTATGCACTCATACCTCCTGACTGTCCCTACTGTTCCGGGTGGTCCCTGATATAGTCTCCAAATGTTCCTCTGTCCCTCACAGAATATGTATTACTGTGACAGAACAGTGGGGATTAACCTCACACATTCATGTTGCGCATGACTGTTACAGACTGGTTCTGCTTCTGAAACTGCTTCTTATTACAAATCCCCTTATTCTATCAGCATTCTGAGTGCATACCTCTTAAACTGTGTCCCTGATTATGGGTCTTTGTCCCTGATCCTTTGAAGTCTTGGCCCTTCTCTTGGGGCAAGGGGTTGTGAGGTATGTATGTTCCGACTGTGCCTGCCACCACACAGTTCATGCTGCTTCTAGCCTGTACTTCTGTTCTGACCAACAGGGGTTGCTGTGGGCATGCCTTGGCCTGCAGCGTCCAGCCTGTACTTCCATTCCGACCAAAAGGGGGTTTGTGCTCCATGCAGTAGCACCAGGCAAACTGCATGGTAATGTATGCTAAGCAGCACCTAATGAGATGCAAAATACCTGTTTGCCCACGGATTACCTAAGTAGGTCATTTGCATGGAAGCTTTGAATATAGCTCCCGTTTGCCTTGGGCTAACCAATTTGCACCAGGCTAATGTGTTAGCACTGTGCAATCAGGTTAGCCCCGGGCAAACCTCACTTCATCATAGCACACTAAGCACAGATCTGCAGTGTGTGGCTTACAGTGTTGTTTGCAGACATACCTCTCAACTGTCCCTGATTTTCAGGGACGTCCCTGAATTTACCTCAAACTTTTACTCTGTCCCTCCTACAAATTTGTGTTTCCATGACCAAACAGTGGAGGTTGTAGGCATAACATAATGTCAGACATTAATGTTACAGATGTGTTCTTCCTTTAGCAATGCATTTTACACTACACCACTTATTCTACCAACTTCCTGAGTGGGTATCACCAATTGCTAAGGTGTGTACCTGATTTAAAACCTTTGTCCCTGGTTGTTTTAAGCCTTGTCCCTGATTTATGAGTCAGGAATTTGAGAGGTGTGTTTGCAGTAGCTGTGAGACATCTCTGTGCAATCACACACAATGTTCTCCACCTGCAACACTGGCTTGCTACAGAGTCTAATGAGCTGCAGTTGCAGTTGCAGTTTGCACTTCCCTGTTGCTATATTCAGTGCTGTCTTATTACCGGGCTATGTTTAACCCCACTCCCAGACCAGTTTGCCCGGCTACCTTAGACTGCTATATTCAGCAGGATTAGCACCAGGCTGTTTCCTTTTGAATATAGCTTGCTTTGTGCTCCGGGCTAAGTTTGCCTGCCGGGCAGTGCTAATTTAGCCTCGGGGCAATGTTTTGAATATCTGGCCCCCTGTGTATAAAAAGTATTGAAATGTTATTTCTCTAAATAGCCACTAGATGGTAGTGTGACACACATTCTGATGTACATAAAGAGGATAAATTAGCCATTTCAACATTACTCCCTCAGGAAGACTATAGGTCAAAGCACTGGGGTTGAGTGGCTAGTAGCATACCTCTCAACCTCCTGCCTCATAAATCAGGGACAAGGCATAAAAAAATCAGGGACAAAGAACCAAAATCAGGGACACATCTTCAAAATTAGAGAGATCCACCCAGAAAGCTGGTAGAATATGAGGCTTAGTGCAAAATGCATTTTCTAAAGAAGAACAAGTCTGTAACTTTAAGGCTTGACATTGTTTTGTGCTTACTGTTCCCACTGTTGAGCCACAAAAACACTAATTTTAAGAGGGACACAGTAAAATTCTGAGGCAAAATCAGGGACGTCCCTAAAAATCAGGGACACTTGAGAGGTATGGCTAGTAGGCTGCACACAGTTTGATGTATCAGCAGTATGGAATAAATCTACTTTATTTTGCTCTTGATTATGTCTGGATTTTACTGCCAAAACCTGTCTCTTATTGGAAAGTTCTAGCTATTTGGAACTTCTTGATGAAATCAAGGTAGGCCACATCCACCGCTCCCACTCCCCCCGATCCACCTCCCTGATCACCTAGTCAATGAAATCTATCTGATTAGTTTGCCATGATTCATAGGTTCATAGGTGAGTACGAATCCGAAGGACTAGCCCATTATGAACTTGCCACCCCTAACCAGGGTGGAATTTGTATTTGAGATCTCCCATGTATAGATCTAGATTCTGTTTAAATTTCAGCAATTTAGCACTATGCACCACTTCCTGAGGCAGGGAATTCCAAATTGGAACTATTCTCTGTGTGAAGAAACTATTTCTTTTATTTGTCTTATTAATATTTGCTTTTAACTTCGATTTGTGAGATCGAGTATTACTTGCGGAAGGATGCCAGTCGATATATAAAGTCTCAAACAAAGTCTCATCTTTTGTTGCTTTATAAATTAGACAGAAGTCACCTCTTGGTGAATGATATTCCATTGAGTAAAGACTCAATTTTGTAAGTCTATATTCATATGAACATGAATTTAAATTAGTAATATTTTTTGTGAATCTCCATTGAACTTCTTCTATGGATACCTTTTCCTGAACCAATGTTGGGACACAGAAGGATGAGCAATAGCCAAAATGAGATCTAACAATACTGCTATATAATGGTATTAATACTTCTGACTCCCGACTCTTGTCATTTTTCAAAATACAGTTAGTTAAAATGTGACATTTTCTAGCTGTTTTATTTGTATGATCAGAGAATTTCAGATTATTAGTGATATAAACTCCCAAGTCCTTCTCAGAGATTACCTTATTTAATAGGGTATTGTTCATAAAATAATCTGCCAATCTATTATTTTTGGTGAAGTGCATCACTTTACATTTAGGTAAATTAAAAGTAAATTTATTGACCTTAGCCCAGATGGATATTCTATTCAAATTATTCTGTAAGTTTTGTACAGAAGCAAGGTTATTAACAATGCTATCGATTTTAGCATCATCAGCATATTTGTTAAGCCAAACGCCTTGTGAGGTAGTCATACTAGAAATCAGAATATTGAACAGTATCGGGCCTAAGACTGAACCCTGTGGTACTCCACTAGTGATCTCACCCCAGAAGGACTTGTATCCCCTAATACTGACTTGTTGCTGTTTGTCTGTCAACCAGGATGAAATCAACCTTTTAATATTCTTTGGAATCTTCATATTCAATAGATACTCAATCAAGACTTTGTGAAACACAGAATCGAAAGCTTTTTCATAGTCAAGAAAAATAACGTCAACTGAAAGACCAGCATCCAATGCTTCGCTGACTGGCTCAAAAACATAAATTAAGTTGTTTTGGCATGATCTACCCAAATAAAATCCATATTGAGTTATATCTGTTAATCCATACCTCATTATATGTATACTTATTTTTTGTGAGAAGGGTTTCTCCATTACTTTGCCTATGCAAGATGTTAGACCAATTGGTCTGTAGTTTTTCACATTCTGTTTAGTGCCTCCCTTATGAATAGGGATTACCAGTGCTTCTTTCCATTCCTTCAAAACCACCCCTTTAGCAAGTGATTTGTTAAAGAATAAGGTGAGAGCTCCAACTATCTCATACGAGATTTCTTTCAAAAAAGTAAAAGGGATATTGTCTGGTCCTGATGCTGGGGAGGATTTAAAGGAATTAATGGCCGAGTATGTTTCTGCCTCAGTAAATTCCACAAATTAATCCTGTAAGCCACCAACTATGTTACCTACTGATTCCTTTGTTTTAAAGATACTGGAAAAATACTGGTTGAATTCATGTGCCATTTGCTGTCTGGTCAGATACCAGATTGTCATTTATTAGCAGTGACCGACTCTACAGGCATTGCTTTTCAATGAACCAGCACAATTAAAGAAATGTTTTTTATTGTCCCTTTGTACAATTGCCAGATTATATTCCAAGTCTTTCTTAGACTTCCTGATTGCAGATTTAGTTTTACTGGCTTTTTGTTTAAATTTAGTCCATGTTAACTCTGTCCTGTGCTTTCTATATTTAGTAAAGGCCTTTTTCTTAGCTCTAACAAGTCTACCAATACCTGTAGAATACCATAATGGTAGTCTCCTTTGATTTTTATATTTTATTCTCTCTGGAACCCATTTTTTAAAACAAAAATCTATTCTTTCTTTGATTTTAACCCATATTTTATCTACTGTAAGATTCTGTAGATCTTGTTTCCAGTTCCAATCTTGCAAATAAGCTTTAATTGCCCCATAATTTGATCTATCAAAATTTCTCATTTTGTTACACCCTTAGTATCGTGCTTGTAATAATTTATAGACCAATGCACCATGCAATGATCGCTGTCACCTAAATGTTCTGATATAATTGGAAATTCAACCTGATCACTGATGTTGGTAAGAATTAAATCTAGGATATTATTCTTTCTTGCAGGCTCATGAACTAACTGATCCAAACACAAATATAGTATAGTCTCCAGAAATGTTGTTTCCTGATAATTAGAGTTTCTGAAGTATCCCATTTTATTCCTGGATAATTAAAATCTCCCATTAGTATGATATTATCCAAATAAATAATATTTTGAAGATAATCCAAAATGGAAGAATTTTTATTGGAATCTAGGGATGATGGACAATAGCAGAGACCTTGCATCATAGTGTTGGATTCATATTTTACATTGAGCCACATAATTTCAATACCATTTGGTGCTGGGGTATCAGTATTCACTTCTACACAATCAGTGCTATTCTTAATACATACAGCTACTCCACCTTCTCTAGAGATGATGCGATTCCTGGTAAATAAAGTGTAGCCTTGAATGTCTTGACCCCATTGTTCATCGGAAAACCATGTTTCTGTTACCCCACGTATATCTATATTCTGGATATTCAACACAATTTGGAGTTCGTTTATTTTATTAGGAAGGCTTCTAGCATTTAGTAGCAGTAATTTTAGTTTTAAATTTTGCTCCTTTAAATGTTGTTTATAATGATTGGTAGGTACATTGCAATCCTTAGGCATTATACTTTTATTAGCAACTGTGTAACTAGATGTTAAATAATTACTTATGGGCCCCCCCATGTTTAGTTTAAAAAAAGAGTCTATCTGAGCATCGATGCTTTTGCCTAGTAATTCAGAGCCCCTTTTATTTAAGTGCAAACCATCTCTAGAATTGTATTGCCAGTTCTTATTGAATTGTTCCCAGTGCATCAGACACATAAGATTTTGTTTTAGGCACCATCCCCGTAGCCAATCATTTACTTGTTTTAGTTTGGCTTCCATATAATGGTCAGATCTAGGTACAGGGAGTATTTTGGATAGGACAATGTTGACACCAATATCTGATAGTTTGTTAGTCAATCCCACTTAAACCTCCTTAATCTGCTGTACACTTTGATTGCTAATATTGTTAGTTCCTGCATGTATAATTACCAGGGGGTTGTCCACACTATTTTTCAAGATTTGACTAGACATCCTAGCGATGTCTTGTATCTTTGCTCCTCGAAAACAAGAAAAGTGTGAGTAGCTTTATTCATATTACAAATTCGTCTATCCAGATTTGAAATCATAGAATCACCCAAAATTAAAATTTGTTGAGAGCCAGATTGGGCACTACCTGTCTCCATGTTGGAATGTTCAAGAAGATTACTACATACTATTGGCCTAGAGAAGCTTAATAGATCTAATTGTGCATGCAAATTATTATTTTTGTTATGAGAATGTGGCCCTAATTTGCTACAGGCTGATCTGAAGGGCAAGCGTTCAGTAGTGTGCCTTGGGATGTAGTGGTGTTATCCACTGAGGAGACATTTCCAGTTTCTTCTTCAACATTCCATCCAATAAGGGATCAAAGCTATTGTGCAATGGTATTTGGAAGCCCCCTGCTTTCCCGCCTTTCTTTGCAGGTTTATTATTTTGTACAGAAAACCATTCATACTCCTTGTCTAGAGTTTCCACTTCCTGTCTGGGCCTTTTTCTCTGCAGTAAGTCACTGACAGCCCCCATACATTCCTTAGATGCTACTTGATGTTGGTCAGCAGCAAATGACAGTTGAAGTCTTTTGTAGTTTCAATTTGACTTAATTCTAATGCACTTAACCTGCCATCAAACAGGTTAATTTCCTCTTCCAGTGCTATATTCTTCAGACATTTTATACATGTATATTTACTTCATTTACAATATTACTGTCAAAGTTGTACATCCTACATAATATGCACATTGTACCTTGTCTCCCATCCATAGTAATTATAATAGATGCCATCTTACTATACTAATATAACTATTATAACTGTAGTATTTTGGGCCTGTTCTATCAAATCCTAGATATGTACCTGATGATATTGGTAGGTCCTCCTGTTGACCGTCACACCGCCAAACACGCCTAACATGCGCAGACACATTTGACTTTGCCCACGTATCCACAAGCAACAATGAGTGCTCACCCTGCTCACCACAGGACTGGCAAAATATAGCCCTAGATGACCCTGGAAGTAATCTCAAAGGTCAAGCAGAGTCCCATGTTAAGATTAAATTAAAAATACCCAATTAACTCCCCAAAGTTAAAATCACCACTATGTTTGGCTAAACTGAGGTCTGTAGTTGCAGCTGCTATTTGCAAACTACAAATAAAGTACTGTTTCAGCGAGTTTTAGATTAGAGCTTTACCCACAGGACTACAATCCCTCCGCCTAACTTGCTATACTTGCTAGGGCTCAAAAATTGCACAGTAGCATGAGTACAGACAGTTGCTCTGACACACATGGTATATTTAAAAAGTATATTAAAAGGAGAGACCAAAGCAAAATCACAGCATACGCTGTTGTTACACAGTTATTCTCATTACATACTGCACTTTGGCAAACTGATCCCTGCAGTGAATCTGTGCTGCTTAGGATCCTGTGCTCTGCTGGATTCAAGATGTTCCACAGTTCTTTCTTTAGCAGTGCTTCCATTACTTTCCCCACCACCGAAGTCAGGCAGGCTGATCTGTAGTTTCCAGACTCCTTCCTATTCCCACTTTTGTGTAGAGGGGCTACATCAGCTCTTCTCCAGTCCTCTGGAACCACTCCTGCTTCCAGCGATACATTGAACAGGGCTGTCAGTGGTGCTGCCAGCAGCTCCCTAAGCTTTTTTAATATTTTAGGATGTGTCCCATCAGGTCCCATTGCTTTGTCCACTTTCAATTTTGTAAGTTCCTTTAGAATTCTGTCCACTGTAAATGGACTGGTGCCCACCTCCTGCCCTTATTGCTCCTGCCACTTAATTGTGGTCTGTCCCTCCCTATTCTGTGAGCATTGAGTAAGACATTCTCAGAGCTTTCTGTGGGATTAATGCATGATTGGGGGGGGGGTGCATACAGCCGAAGGCAGAGTGCTTCCCACCAGCCAATCATGCATTAATTCCTGGGAAATGCCTCCTGCCAAGGGGATTAATGCACTAGTAACATGGCATGTGCAAGCTAGGTATTGTTTAGATACTGTTTACTTGAAAAGAAATGACACATACATTTTTTGTATCAATAGCTATGTATTTCGCAATGACATTTGTTTTTGGAACCACACTTGTTTATATATATATGAATACAATTATTCATTTTTTAACAAACACTGGTTTCAATTCTTACAGTCTTTAGAACCTATTTCACTATTTTCCACTGTTTTTACATGGTGTATAAGTTTGCAGTTCCTTCGTTTTAAACTCTTACACATTTGCTGAGTGTTGTGGAACACATTGCTCATTTGCAAACAGTGGCGCGGTACTTATCCACAGAAGATGTTTAAACTATTCAGTTTAGCGCCACCCCTTTCATTTTATTATTGTTTTTTGGAGAACTGCTATGCTTCCTATGATATCACTCTTTGTTTCATGTGCACTTTTGTTGCTGCTCGCTCTGCTACACATTTCACTATCCCGACTGCAATGCTGAGATGATGTGCTGCACATCGGTTAGCTCACCCTTCCAATCCTTCTCGCATTTCTGTTTTGAGCATTCTGCTCACTTCAAACATCTATGCTGAGCTACGGGGAGATGGAATTATTTCTACACGTATGGTGGTACGCTCATAACTGGACACATCGACAAGGTGCTAGGTAACTGACTCATGTGTTTTTTTCATCACTGAAACTATGACTCTTGCGCAATCTACTGTGTCCACTGCTTGGGTGGGTGGCAACTACTGTGGTACATTTCTGGGGCACATTTTCCTCTCGTGGGCAATGGCAGCATTTCACAGCTATGCATATCTAGGGAATTAATGCACGGGTATAATAGTTACATGTGATGGGTTGTGACCAATCAGCTACCTTTCTGACTGTCATTACATTAATGCCATGTTACAAACAAAAATATTTGTTCAGGATTAATGCTTTTTCCAAGTCCCCTTCCACACACTCCCCATCTTCCCACTTAAGCCTTACCATCCCACCCCTTGTCTTCTTCCTTTCACTAACATACAGTGCTCCCTCGCTATAATGAACCTCGTTATAGCAAATTATCGGTTGTAATGAATGACTCACTTGGCTCCCATGAATAAAGCACTTGTCCAAAACATTACCGTCATAGCTCTGTATGCGTGTCTGTGCTGAAACACAGTGCTACACTCAATTTCTCCCATCAATTAAACAAATAAATTGAATACCCTGTAATGCAATCATTCCATCAAATAATCAAGTAACCAAACCAGTTTCACTAATAAAACACACACTCAGTTCAGGATTCACATTTCAGTGTTAAACACTGCTGCTGTAAGGATGAAACGATCCTTGTATTCAAGTCCAAACAAAGCTGTCTGTCCTGTATAGACTAAAATCTGGTGAAAGCCTCAAGAAAATATCTTCAGACACTGGTTTTTCAAAATCCAGAATTTGTACTTGGTACAAGGAGGAGGCATTGCTGTGTGAGTTTGTTGCAGAGTGTGGTATCCTGGAGGGACTTGAGAGAAAAAAATTGAGGCTTGCCAATGAAAAACAGATCGACACTGTCACACTGCTGTGGTTTACCTAGCAACAATCAAACGGAGTGCCACTTTCTGGTTCAGTTCTATGTAAGAAAGTGGACTAGTTTGCCAAGCAGCTCTATGGTGAGGAAAGCCACTTCAAATCATCTGCTGGATTGCTCTGGCACTTCCTGAGAAGACATGGCATTAGGCTTATGGCAACAACTGGTGAGCAGTGCTCTTGTGATGATCAAGCAGCAGCAGAGTTTCTTCCGAAACTGGAAGATGTAATCTTGTCAGGGTGGTACACGCCAGAACAGGTGTACAACGTTAACAAGACTGGCCTGTTCTGATGGTGCCTCCCTGGTGTCACTCTGGCATTAAAAACAGAAGAAAATGCCAATAAAGGCTTCAAGGTCTCAAAAGACTGGGTCACACTGCTGTTTTGCACAAATGCTTTGGGAACACACAAGGTGACTCCATTGTGTGTAGGAAAGTTTGTGAAGTTGCACTGTTTCCACCACATAAACTTAAATGCATTGCCTGTTGAGTATGCCCACAGTAAGAATGCATGAATAACAAGTGGGATTTTCCAACACTGGTTCCTTAACACCTTCGTGCCAGCAGTTCGGAGACATCTAAGACTGAAAGGTCTTCCCCCAAAGCGTTGCTTCTACTTCACCAATGCCTCACACACCCATCAGAATCTGCACTCAAATCTAGAGATGGCAAAATTAAAACCCTATTCTTGCCCAAGAATACAACTTCTAGAAACCAACCAATGGGTGGGGGCATTATAGCAACTTTCAAGAAACATTATAGGAAAAGACTCCTTGGTGATCTTGTTGCCTGTTCTGAGGAAACTGCAGTTACTGAGTTTCAAAAGAAATTAAACTTGTTAAAAGTGCTTACAATTGCTGGTGAGGCATGGAGCAATGTATCAGAATCGACTGTGTGCCACTGCTGGCTAGCAACTCTGGGTCTGTCATTTGGGAGTTTGTTGCAACCTGATTTAGAACTGGAGTCCAATGATACAACAGAGATTGCTACCATAGCAACACAGCTCAATATGATAGAAGAAGGGCAAATAGCCAGTGACATAATTGATGATTGGATAGCTATTGATGACACGATTCCAACCAGTGATCAGCTGACTGAGGAAGAGATAGTGAATGCAGTATCGGGAACAGAGCAGGAACGGGGGCAGGAACAGGCTGATGAAAGTGGAGATTCAGAAGAAGAGGGCAAGGCAGTTCCACCAAGTCATATTGCAGTTGCTGGACTGGAGGGGCAGATGATGGTAGTGAACACTGCATCACCCTGTATGCTGATGATAAGCCTTCTTTACTTCGTAAACCCAGGTACTGCAAATCAGACAGCTGTTGTCATATTCATGGATTTGGCCCGACAAAAACAAAACAAGCAGAAAAGCATTACAGACTTTTTAAAAAGTGAATTACTATATTGATAAATGTACTGTTACTATGACAAGCCATTGACTAGTATGCTGCTATGATTCTGCTTTCTCTGCTTCTCTATGCTTCTATGCCGTGTAGCACATTTTTGCACATTGTTGTGTTTTTTAAACATATTTTAAAACCAAATTAAACCAAACTATGTTATCAATGCATTTTAAAATACTTTGTACAGTTTCAGTACAGCACATTAAACTTTGTTTAATAACTGATACAATTTTAGTGTCTGTTTGTTGGTTTGTTTCTAACTAAGCAACACGGATAGCCACTCTCTCGATGAAATGAACATACTAGTATAACGAATGTGCTTAATGGCTCCAGTTTCGTTCATTATAGCGAGGGAGAACTGTACCTATAAAAATGTTTTGTCTCCTTTCTTTACTGTCTGGGCTATTTTTTCCTCTGTTTGTGCCTTTGATCTCCTGAATGCCTTTTCTGCCTCCCTCTGCTTGTCCAGGTGCACAGCCCTGTCCTCCTTCTGTGTTTCCTCATACTTCTTGAAAGTCAACATTTTTGTTCTTACCTTCCCTGTCACTTTCCTTGAGAACCACAGTGGTTTTCTTTTTCTCTTACTTTTGTTTATTTGACTAATGCAGTGATGTGTTTCCTCCACTATGGCTCCTTTCAGATGGGCCTGTTGCTTCTCAGCTCCCCCCTTGTCCTTCCACCCTACTAGTGCCTTCCTGAGACATACCCCTGACTTCTCAAAGTCTGCCCTCCTGAAGCCTGAGAATCTTGCTTTCATGTGTCTTGACTCTGATGCTGCACTTATTTTGAACCTCACTGTGTGATGATCACTGGACCCCAGTTGCCCCCCACCATGACATCTGCAGTTCTGTCCCCGATGGTTAGTATGAGGTACACAATTGTGCCCTCATGGGTGAGCTCTAGCACTAGCTGTATCAGGCATGCCCCTTGCAGGGTGCCCAGTATGTCCCTGCTCCTAGGTGAGGCTGTGGCTGGGATGCTCCAGTTGACATCAGGCAGATTAAAATGAACTAGTATCAGCACTTGCCCTTTAGTTGCCATCTTATGGATGGCTTTGATTAGAAGCCTGCCCAACTCTTCCCCTTGTGCTGGAGGTCTGTAGATCACACCTGTGTGAATAGTAGTGCCACTTCCCATCTCTAGGGTAACCCACAGGGCCCCCACCCCCCGTGATCCCTGTACCTCAGTTTCTTTTATACCCTCTCTGATGTAAAGAGCTCCTTCTCCTCCCTTTTTGCCCTCCCTGTCTTTCTTGAATAGAGTATAACCTGGTATATCTACATCCCAGTCATAGTTCCCATTATACCTGTCTCGGTGATAGTGACAATGTCCAGGTCAGCCTCTGCCATCATAGCTATCAGGTCCATGATTTTGTTTGCCAGGTTGTGAGCATTCACACTCATGGCCTTCCATATTGTGTTGCTCCCCTTCTATCGTCTCCCCTTTTGACCTTATACCTACCCTCATTACCCCCCACCATTAATTCCTTCTCTCCTTTTTTTCTACCATAGTAACTTTTCCTAGTGTATTTACTATTGGTGATTTCCCAGCCTGAGAGTCTTCCCTGATGACTACATCAACCTGAGAGAGTGGGCAGTTAAGTTGTCCCGGCTTTCTTCCACCACCCCCTTGGCTAGTTTAAATGTTTGCCAATGAAACATCTAAACCACTCACTAAGGACATCAGTCCCCTCCCTGGATGGATGCAGGCTGTTGGCCTTGAACAGGCCCACATCCCTCCAGGTGGGTCCCCAGTTCTCAATGAAACCATAACCCTGTTCTCTGCACCAGTTCCTCAACCATGTGCTGAAGTCCTTGGTGTGGAGATTCCTAGCCTCCCCATGTCATGGACAGGTAGCACCTCCGAGAAGGTCATGGAGCTTGCTACTTGCCCAAGGCCCTTCCCCAAATCTCTGAACTCCTCTTGCACTCTCTTTGTCCCTACATCCTCTCTAGCCAGGTCATTTGTCTCCAGATGGACAATGGCATTCAGCTCCCCCCTCCTTGCTGCTGCCCTATCGATCCTCCTGATACACCCTCCATCACTGCAAGCCATGCTTCCCGGCATGCACTTTACCTCCCTCTCAACCCTACTACCTGTCCCCAACTCTACTTCTCAGACAATGGAGTCCCCCACCTGGAGCTGCTTCCTCCTCCTCTGGGATCCTCTGCTACACCCCTTGAAGTCTACACCTAGGAGGACCTCCACATCCATCCCAGTCACTACCTCAGGCACCTCTGTGAGACTGTCCTTCCCTGCCAGTGCAGCATAGGATTTCCATAGTGGTATTGGAGAGGGATGTGCCTTTGCCCCACCAAACTGGCCCTCCCTGAGCCCACTGTTGTACATCTGCTTCTCCTTCCTGGCATCATCTGAGGAAGCAGAGGAGGACTTGGTGTTCCTTGCTGATACTCCTAGATCATTGTGCAATGTGAGATAGTTACCAGTCTGGCAGATGTACCAGCTGCACTTTCATTACAGGATACTAGTCCATGTTGTTGCAGGCAACTCAGAAATGATTTGTCTTTCTGACCCTGAACATAGGATGCCTGAGAGGTAGCTGTAGATGTTCTTTCCCTTGCTGATGACACTGGTGATTGTGAAGAATTTATAGATGTGCTATCATCTGCATCAGAAGCACACTCTGAGGGTTCAGATAATTTTGACTCCTGTACATCAGTTAATGGTGTTGGTGGGGCAATGTCAAATTTGGGTAGCAGAAGATGTCTCCAATACTTAATGTCTTCCCCTGCAGGAGTATGGCTTCAATGTCACTCTTAAAGTGAGGATCAAGCAACTTGGCCAACACATAGGTTTCATTCTGAAACATAGCGTTTATTCTGTGATCAGTTGACAGTTTGAGACTCATGTCATCTGCCAGCATTACAGCGGTACTGTCTTCTTTTGACTGGAAGTCTTTCTTGATGCCATCAAGAAAAGTGTGAAGAAATCTTATCTGAGGAAGAATTTGACTCAGAGTTGCACCAAATTGATATCACCTCAAATGGCTCCAGTAAGGTGACCAAAGATTCAAACAGACTCCAACTGCTGGAACTGAGCATGATGTCTACTTTACTGATTTGATTCTGCAAGGTGTAGCCATGTACAGCTTTTTTCTGTTTAAAAATCCTTTCCAACATGTAAAATGTTGAATTCCAGTGGGCTGGAACTTCCTGCTTAAATTTTTGCAGTGGTAAGTTGCTTGACTCCTGCAGCCCCTTCAAGATTTTCTGTGCTTTCACAGAGTGGCTGAAATGACCACATATTTTCCAAGCAAGACCTAATAGGTTTTCAGCATTTCTGTTTCCATTTAGAATTTTTTTTAATTTAGTAATTTGTTATCCTGGTAAAGGCTCTGAACCAAGATACATTTTTCAGGCCCGACCCGGGTGTTGCATACAAAATATCACTTACAACTTTCAACACATCACATTCAAATTGCAATACAAACAGACCAAATACATCATTTACTTAGTATAATTACAATTACAAATAGCTTGTGGTAATAAATATTGTTTTAGCAAGGTTTTAAAAGACATCTTCGGGTTTGCTGCTCGTATAAAGGTGAATAATTCCATAGTAGGGGTGCCAATATTGAAAATGCACGTGATCCTAGTTTATACTTACATATTGGAGTTTCCAATATTAGACCATTAGAAGACCTTAATTTAGATGGAATCTTATAGACTGTAATTAAGTCAGCCAAAAGGAATAACAATTTAGGGAAACAGCCTTAAATATTAAGCATCCCAAAAATTATTCCAATCTAGAAGCAAGAGGCAACCAACCTAATCTGTGATACAATTCGCAATGATGAGTATGATATGGACTGGCTAATACAAAGCAGCAAATGTTATTGTAAGTTACCATCAGAGTATGTAGCTCCTTGCTACCCAGTTTGTAACACAAGTTTGTCACATATTCAAGATGGGGAAGCAAAGTCCCAACAGCAATGGTCTTTCTAGTTTCTTCTGTAAAATGACTTATACATTTATACAAAAGCCCTAGCTTCTGGTTTACTATTCTGCTGAGTGTAGTTACTGTACCTGTAAAGAAAAAGTGAGAGTTGGGTCCAATAATATACCCAAATGCTTGAATTTCTGTACCTGTTCTATGATGACCACATCAGAATCATGTATTTGTAAATCAGGACTGTTCTTTAACTGATTATTAGTACCAAATATCATAGTTTTTGTTTTTTTGGAGTTCAAAACCATTGAATTGTTTGTAAATTAGTCACATATAGTGTCAAAATCCCACTGTATGGAAGTCCCAATATTAATACATGATTTGTCCTGATGAAACAAAATTAAACCATCAGCGTGAAGGATTGTATCACAGACTGAACATTGCAATGGTAGCTGGTTCACAAACAAAGAGAATAACAGGGGTCCCACAATGGACCCCTAAGAACCCTGTGGACCACAGGGGATTCAGATGACTCAACCTGCCCAATATACATTACTTGAGAATGATTAGTCAGATAATCTTTCATCCACACAACAGGTCCTGCTGAAAACCCCAAATCCGATAGCTTTTTACAAGCCAACTCACATTCTATAAGGTCAAATGCCATGGTCAGGTCCACAAACACCACTCCAGTCATTAACCCACATTCAAATGCCCTCAGAACAGTGTTTGTGAACCTGACCAATGCCGTACCGGTCCCATAATGCTTCCTGAAACCATGTTGTTGTAAACATTGAGTGCCTTGACTCTCTAAATACTCATTAATCTGATTAGCTACAATTTTTTCCAGAATTTTACTTAAAGGGGTTAGTATTGATATTGGCCAAAAATCCTCCAATAACTCAGCATTTGTTTTTTAGGGACCCATACAACCCTTGCTCGCTTCCAGCTAGACAGAAATTGTTGTGACACCAGGGATAAATTAAAAATATAACATAAAGGGTCAACAATGTATGGTATTATCAATCTAAGAAAATGCCCATCCACCTCCCACCCCCCAGTCACTGTGTTTATTGGGAAATTTTTGTAACAATCCATATACTTCTTTTCCATCAACTCTCTTAAAAAACAACTTGGGGCTTTCATTCAGTAATGGTGACAGTCATGGTTCTTCTGTAATGTTTTGAACAGTTTCCTTCCTGTAATCTGACAAATTAGTGATTTTTTTATTTAAAGGCTCAACAATCTCTCCTACTGAAGTAACCTCCTCATCCCTAGTCATTGATTTTTATATTGGACTTTTCATCTTAGGTGATATTCACATTGTCCCAAAAGGTTTTGGGGTTAGGCAAATTTGCCTCACATTGTACTTGACAATATTTCTTTTTGGCTGACCTAACCATATTAGATAACCCTATTTTATAAGTTTCTATAGGTATTCAGCGTAACTGTTGTTAAATATTTCTTATATGATTTCCATGCAATATTTCTCTGCCTAATCAGCTGTTTTATCTCAGATGATAAAACACTTATTTGGGATTCTCTTAATCTCAAAGTCTGCAAGGGGCAAAAGGCATTCTGCACTGGTAGCAAAGTTTCACAGAAATAGTCCAAAGCTAGAGTCACGTCTAGAATATAGTCCAAATACGACCAATCCAAATGAAATACATGAAAGGCCTTGACTGTTTCAGGTGGAGGCTGCTAAACTTTGTTATATTGCAGAGAACACAATCATACTCATTTTTCAGAACTGTGAGCCTGGAAAGACATAATATTGCTTGGGACCTGTGAGGAAGGTTTGAAACACTTTTTATTTACACTTTCATTTTTGCTTATTGGAATTAAGAAGGGGCTTGCAAGATTCCATTTGAGGAGTGTTCATTTTATAACTACAGGGAGTGAAATACTACTGAATTTGCTTTTTACTGTGATTGATCACTGGTGTAGAGACCTAGTATTTGTAAGGATATTTTTGAAACTTTTAGAATTGTACTGCTGGCTAATGATTGATTTCATTTTTATTCCTGGGTTCTGTGGAGTGATTATGTATTAAACCCAGACAAAGCAGACTGTCTTCACAATAAGGCTGCTTGCATCACAGGTGTGATACTAGTCAGTAAAATGTTTCTGGGAGAAGTTTTCAGCACTGAACTGCTCTAACACACCACACAACTAGAATTCAGTTAGACATACTTGACTGTTTCTGGCGGAGGCTGCTAAACTTTGTTATACTGCAGAGAACAAAATCATACTAATTTTTTGGAACTGGGAGCCTGAAAAGACATAATATGATGGGGTGGGTACGGCGGGGGCACTGACATTGGAGGGCAAAAGAACGGACCTCTCATATAGGGCTGCTTAGGTCCAGAAGATGCCCTGGAGTGAAATGGAGCCTGGAACATGGTGCTCCATGTCTAGTCCCCATATCCAAGGGTGCCATCTTTTTCGATGGGCATGAATTTGGGACGGCTCAGGAGCTCAGTCCAACTCAGGTGGTGTGCAATGCCAGATCTGTTAAAAACAAGTCTGCTGTTATTGCTGACTTTGTTGGAACAACTGATTTGGCTTGCATCACCGAGACCTGGCTAGATGGAAATGCTGTTCCCATTTTGGCGGCAGCAGTTCCAGATGGGTACTCGGTGATTCACAGCCCGAGATTGGATTGCGCAGGGAGAGGGGGGAGCAGTCTGTTTCAAGACCGGGTTGGGGCTCACGGGTGTACCAGTTGAGGAGACCGAATCCTTTGAGTGTACCATAGTAGCTGGTGTGGGTTGCAGGATAGCCCTCATCTACTGTCCACCAGGGGATGAGAAGTGATTCCTGCAGGAAGTGGCAGATTTTGTCACCGAGATGGCATTAGAGTCACCCAGATTGATGGTTCTGGGTGACTTCAATGCTTAGGTCGATGACAAACTTTCATCTTTTGGTCAACACTTCCCCAGCTGATGATATCGTTGGGCTTTACACAGATTGTTTCTTCAGCTACTCATAATCATGGTCACTCTTTGGATTTGGTTTTCCTCCTGGGGATTGAGGCCTCTGATTTGGTGGTGGAACCTATCAGCTGGTCTGATCATTACACCGTGGGCTTCAACTTTTGTGCTCCCTTTGTAGGTCTACCCCTGTGGAGAGGGTGTGTTACTGCCCTTTATGGGATGTGTGCCCTGAAGACCTGATGGCGGTGATGAACCTCTTAGTGTTTCCTGTTGCCAGCATGAGTCCGGAGTCGATGGTTCTGGCTTATAATCAGGACATTTCCTCAGCTCTGGACTCAATTGCTCCTGTCTGTGTTTGTCCCCTCCCTCTTCACCCTCAGGCCCTTTGGTTCGATGGGTCATTGAGGGAATTACAGCGTGTGGGACAATGGTTACATCGTTGTTGGTGGAAATCTTCTCTAGAAGTCGACTGCCTTAGTTTGGAGGGGCATTATCTGCTCTACCAATCAGAGATCTCATTGTTCACTTGGGAGCTTAAGCAACAGGCTGGTAGAAAAGAGGTTAGGAGTTATATTCTGTTTTAACTGAAATATTTGAATAGTTTGTAAGTGAAATTAGTTCTATGTGTTAAAAATTATTACCTTGAATTTGAACTGTTACTTGGGCTGTGATATTGTAACGTTGGAGGCTTGGGGATAGTTGTTTCACAGGGACAATTAGAAGCTAAATTTAAATGTGTTGTTTGCCTGGTGTTAGGGAGGGACATTAGCTGCAATTACCTTGTCTTTAAACAGGAATTACCTTGGCTTTCATTGTTCACTTGGAAGCTATCAATAGGTTGGTAGAAAGAGGTCAGAGTTATATTCTGTTTTAAATGAAATATTTGAATAGTTTGTAAGGAAATTAGTTCTATGTGTTAAAAATTATTACCTTGAATTTGAACTGTTACTTGGGCTGTGATATTGTAACGTTGGAGGCTTGGGGATAGTTGTTGTAGCAGGATAATTAGAAGCAAATTTAAATGTGTTGTTTGCCTGGTGTTAGGGGAGGGGACATTAGCTGAAATTACCTTGTCTTTAAACAGGAATTACCTTGGCTTTCATTGTTCACTTGGGAGCTTAACAACAGGCTGGTAGAAAAGAGGTCAGGAGTTATATTCTGTTTTAACTGAAATATTTGAATAGTTTGTAAGTGAAATTAGTTCTATGTGTTAAAATTATTACCTTGAATTTGAACTGTTACTGGGCTGTGATATTGTAACGTTGGAGGCTTGGGGATAGTTGTTTGGCAGGGATAATTAGTAGCTAAATTTAAATGTGTTGTTTGCCTGGTGTTAGGGGAGGGACATTAGCTGCAATTACCTTGTCTTTAAACAGGAATTACCTTGGCTTTCATTGTTCACTTGGGAGCTTAAGCAACAGGCTGGTAGAAAAAGGTCAGGAGTTATATTCTGTTTTAACTGAAATATTTGAATAGTTTGTAAGTGAAATTAGTTCTATGTGTTAAAATTATTACCTTGAATTTGAACTGTTACTTGGCTGTGATATTGTAACGTTGGAGGCTTGGGATAGTTGTTTGGCAGGGATAATTAGAAGCAAATTTAAATGTGTTGATTGCCTGGTATTTGGTAAGAGCCCTCCCACCCACCCTGTTTTGTAGGCTTTAAATACTGAAAAGCCACTGGGGTTGGGATTGAAGGGCTGAGTATTTCTGTTTGGGACTGAAATTTGAAGCAACAGGAGCTGGTGGGCCTGTGACATCATACGGTACCTGGTGTCTGCTTACACACACTGTTATGGGACCGAACACACTGGACTGTATGTGTTTGTGAGACTTGGGAACTTTATTGGTGGGGTTGAAATTGGGTTTGTAAACAACTACAGTCAGTATAGAGAGAAACTGTACTCAGGGAAAGGGACTGAGAAAAGGGTGTGCTATTATAAACAGAGGGGATAATCAGGGTGGCCATATTCCACCATGGCAGGCATCTTGGAAGGGTTGTAGGCTGCACAGGCTGTGGGATGGCAATAATTCTAAATTGGGCCTGAGAAAGGAGGATGCCCACCTATAGACAGCTATCTGTATCAGGAGTGAGTACATACAAGGAGTAAGCTGTGAGCTGGGGGTGTCCAGGATAGAGGTGTGGATATGGGCAGCAGAAGGGTGGGGCTGAGGCTGGGGCAACACTCTGAAATTACAGGACATTATGTTACAGCAAACAGAAGGGGGGATATTAGGGACAGAGGACCCTTAGATAGGGAAGTTGATGCTAAGGGAAAGCTGTGACAGGTGAACATTCTGAATTCAAAGAGACTGGAGGGGAAGAGTCAGGAGGGGCTGTTGTGTGAAGCCTAAAACAGCAGACTGTGGGAAGGAGCTCCTAAGGTGAACAGTGCAAGAGAGGAAGAAGAGGGTCAGTTTAGAGATGCAGTCAGGGGAAACTCAGGTTACTTGATGGAGGCTGACGAGAGTGTCACAATAAATTTGAGCTACTACATCCTAGAGGGGAGGAAGGGGCTGGTGAAATGAGAAACTTATACAGAGGCCGGGGGGAGGGAGTCAGATACCCATAGGGCATCACAGACCATCTATGGAAAGGATAGACATAGTCCCAGAGGGAGAAGGGGAAACATATATGTTAAGCAAATGGGGTAGATGCAACATATTCCAGACATGAGGGAGGAGAGCATGATTGGATAGAAACTGGGAGACAAGGAGGTGGGAGAGTAGCCCCCCCTTCAGCAGGGAGGTCAGTACCAAGGATTGGGCCCTAGCTAAAGGGGACCCACAGAGAGCCTCTGGAGGCAGGGGTACTATTACAAGAGGGGAGGATGGTGGGAGGGGAAACCATCAGGGCCAGGATAAATGGTTCAGATAAGAGAGGGTTAAAGGGGACACTCTATTCAGAGGGGTTTGAGTTAAGTGGGCAAAATAGCAAGGGAGGCAGAAAGGGAGGGTGACAAGGGGTCTCAATAAGGCAGGAAGACTCCCATGAAATTGAGATCATGAATAAAGGCGGGAGGGGCTGAGAGGGCATAGTGGAGGTAACCATAAGGATGATGGCAGTGTTAAGGTTCTGTTACTGGGAGACTCGAAGATTAGGGGTATCCATTGGGAGGACAGGGGGTGGATGCCATAGCCAGGTGAAGGTAGTGAGTATCTCTTGGGCTGACAGTGCACAGAGCAAAGTTCATGGTGTATGAAATGGTTAGGATTGTGGAGGGAACCGGATTTCCTGGGCATTTGGGAACTAATGATCTAGAGGAAATATCGTTTGGAATCCAAGCAAGGTTCCAAGAACTTGCCAGAGTCTGTCGGGATAATGGATATAACATTTTTTTGGAGATATTGCCAGTACCAAAGGCCTCAGTGGAGAAAAAATGAATACTCACAGGAGGTTAATGACTGGCTCAGGAAGTGTGGTGAAGAGAATGGATTAGGGGTGTAGAACTGGAATGGAGTTTGGGAGGATAAGGGACTATATGCCAAGGACAGGTTTCAACTTGCCCCATTAGGGAAGGAAGCCTTAAACAGGGGATGGCTGACTACATACAAGAAAGGTGGGGTTTAAACTTGTAAGGGGAAGGGATAAGGGAGGGCTGACTGAGAAGCCCTCCCCTCCAGATGAGGGGAGGTATCTGGCCCAAGGGGAGGGGGAAACAGACGGGAGGTGGAGGTTTCAGGAGGAGCGGGGAGGATGGAAGTATAAGAATCTGGGTGGGTTTCGACAAAGAGGATCAGGGATAAGGGTGGGGTTGGTGTTAGTAAATGCCAGGAGCTTGAAACAAGTTGCCAGAGTTCCAGGTCATGCTGTTCGGGGTGGATGTATGCGGTCACGGAGACGTGCAACAACAAAAACCATGACTGGGACCTAAATGCATGGGGGTACACTATGGTTAGGAAGGATAGAAAGGAGGGCAGAGAGGGGTGGAGTGGCTATGTTCATTAGAGATGACATAGAAATATGCTATGGCAGAGGCAGAGGGAAATGGAGGCCTTATGGGTCACCTTACTTATCCCTGGGTGGAGATAAGGTCAAGCTGGGAGTAGCATATGCCCCAGGATGAGTGATGTTCTAGAGGATGGTTTGCTGGACAACATCATTGCCCAGTGTGGTCCAAAAGGAAGGAGTGGTGTTGATGGGGACCTTAATATGCCAGGTACAAACTGGGGAACCATGTCCCTCTAAGGTGGCCAAGGAGCAGAGGCTGCTGGATGGCTTCACAGGATGTGTTCTTAACACAGCATGTGATGGAGCCCACAAGGGAGGGGCATGTCCTGGATGTGGTTCTGGCAAATGGGGATCTGGTAAGGGACATGGTTGTACAGGACCCCCTGACTGGGAGTGACCACAATACTGTCTGGTTTCAAATAAGCATGGGGGGAGTGGGGGTGAGATCTAGGACACTGGCAGTGGACTTCAGGGGGGCAGACTTTATGGGCATGGGAAATATTCTCAAGGACCACTTGAAGGGGATTACCTCAACGACAAGTGTGGAAAGGAGATGGGAGGTCATAAAACGGGGACTTCATGAGGCAGTCAGGATCTGCGCTAAGTTGAAACATAAGGGAGCAAGGTCACATAAACCATGCTGGTGGTTCAGTGAGGCAGGTAGCAGTCAGAGAAAAGAAGGCGCTTACAAAAATATAAAACAACAAGAGGGTAGGAGATATGTAAATGTACCAGCTTGCATCTAGAAAAGTCACCGTATGGTGAGGGGAGCAAAGTCCAGTAAGAGCAGCGCTGGGTACAGGGACAAGCATGGAGGGAAAAGGGTTCTTCTGTACATTGGGGAGTGGAGGAAACTAAGGGCCATCTCAGCAGATTGAGATCAGATGGAGGTGAGTGGAAGAGGCGAGGGACCATAGCAGAGGTATTTAACGAGTACTTTGCCTCTGTGTTCACTAGGAGGGATGGGATATCTACAAAGCAAGGCACAAAGGGATAGAAGCGGCAGGAGTGGGATCAGGGAGCAACAGAAATGGAGCAAAAGGAGGGGAAGGTACCCCAGGGGTGTCACATCTGGATAAGGATAAAAAGACCAGTAAGGTGGAGGGGATGGATGATGCTATCCCCGCCAAGAGGGCATGGTTAGCCCTCAAGGCCATAAAGAAAGACAAATCTCCTGGGCTGGATGGCATTCATCTGAGAGTACTATGGGAATTGGCGGGCATACTGGCTGCACCCCTGGTGGAGCTTTTCAGCAGGTCACTTGAGACAGGGAGGGTACCTAGGGATTGGCTAGAGGCATGTGGTACTAATCCATAAAGGGAGTTGAGGGAAGTACCAGGTAACTATAGACCCATCAGTTTGACCTCGTGGTGGAAAATTAATGGAGAGTATACTAAAGGAACGATTGGGGGTGTACTTGGAGGAGGTGGGAGGTCTGATAGTCGGCAACATGGGTTTGTGCTAGGTAGATCATGTCAAACCAACCTTGTGAGTTCTATGAATGGGTAACATCAGAACTGGACAGGGGTAAGCCTGTGGATGTATTATTCCTTGACTTCAGCAAGGCGTTTGACTCTGTCCCCTACAATGGTCTGGGTGGAGAAACTGATGGGGGTTAGGAGTAGGCCTTTGATGGTCAGATGGATTGAAAAACTGGCTAGCTGGGATGCACTCAGAGAGTAGTGGTCTGTGGGGAGCTCTAACCCTAGAGGTTGGTAGTGGGGCACCACAGGGCTCGGTCCTGGGTCCAATCCTGTTTAATGCATACATATCGGACATCAGGGAGTGGTATAGGGTGTGAAATGGTCTCTTCGCTGATGACTCCAAGATGGGAGCAGTAGTTGAGGAGAAAGAGGGAGGTTGGCCCTGCAAGGGACCTTGACACCCCTGGAAAGCTGGGCTCACACATGAAATTAATTTCAATATCACCAAGTGCAAGGTGTTGCATCTTGGTCGGGGAAACCCTAACACAGGTACACTCCTGGGAGGGAGGCGCTGGAGGCCTCAATAGGGGAAAAGACCTAGGGGTCATGGTGGATACATGTATGAATAACTCTGAGCCGTGCAGGAGAGCAGCTAGCAAGGCAAACAGGATGTTGGGATGCATCGTGAGGGGATCACCTCTAGGAGCAAGGGAAGTGATTCTGCCTGTACAATGGACTGGTTAGACTCACACCTTGAGTACTGTGTACAGTACTGGAGACCACACTTGAAGAGGGACATACAGCTCCTGGAGAGGGTACAGAGGAGGGCAACAAAGATGATATGAGGCTAGGGATTTGACTTATGAGGACAGACTTGAGGAGCTCTGCCTGTTTTCATTGGAGAGAGGAGAGCAGGGGGACATGATTGAGGTCTTCAAGTACCTCAAGGGAATAAATAGGGTAAACATGGAGGGATCTTTAGACTAAAGCAGGGAGGTATCACCAGAGGGCATGGTTTGAAGTTGGAAGGTGGAAGGGTGAGGGGAAAGAGGAGGAGGTTTTTCACTGAGAGGGTGGTGGACCTTGGAATGCACTGCCTGGTGAGCTGGTTCAGAGATCCACAGTGGAGGGCTTCAAGAGAGGTGGGACAGACACAGAAAGTGGATGTATCAGATGATGGCCTGTCCCGGGGTGGGTGGGGATGGATGATAGGGGTTTCTGGAGCACAAGGGATGGGAGGGTCTCGGCACCCAACTAAGGATCTAGGTTCGAGCAGACTCGATAGACCATAAGGCCTAATCTGCTGGCAAATAGTATGTTAGTAAGAAGGCAGAGTTCCTGTCCAGGGAGATCGCTGTCGCTCAGAATCGACTGGCTCAGCTTTTCAGAACTGTAGACAGGTTGTGCAACCCAGCCTGTCTACAGCTCCGTCGAGCTTTTTCACAAAAAGAGTGTGATGAGATCGCTCAATTCTTTGCAAATAAGGTAGCCGACATCAGATCAGAGATCTGCCTGACTCACTCTATGGGGGATGCTGTTAATCTGCATTCAGTCATGGTACCTCGAGTCTCCTGAGGTTCCTTTGACCTCCCGAAGTTCAAGGATGTTATGCAGATTGTCCAGGGGATGCACCCTACATGCTGTAGTTTAGATCTGGGTTCAACCTCCCTGATTTTGGGTTGTGTTGAGATTGTGAGCCTGTTTCTGACTCAAATAATCTGGTTCTCCTTAGAATTGGGTGAGTTCCCAAGCTCTCTGAAGGAGGCAGTGGGGACTCCCCTTTTGAAGAAAGCTTCTCTGGACCCAGATATTTTTGCTAACTACAGACCTATCTCTAACCTTCCTTTTATTGGGAAGGTTATTGAGAAGGTAGAGGCAAACCAGCTGGAGGACCATTTGACCATCCATAACATCTACGGACCTCTCCAGTCTGGTTTTCGTAAGAGGCATAGTACTGAGGCTGCTCTGGTTCGGGTGCTCAATGATCTCTTGATGGTGAGAGATTGGAGAAACTGTTCTATTCTGGTTCTCCTTGATCTCTCTTCAGCCTTTGACACTGTAGACCATGGGGTTTTGCTCGAGCTCATGAGGTCCATCTGTGGACTGTCAGGTACAGTACTCAGATGGTTTACATCTTTCCTATCTGGAAGAATGCAGTGAGTTGTGTCAGGGATTTTTTCCTCTGACCCTTTCTCTCTGCCTTGTGGGGTTCCTCAGGGCTCAGTGCTGTCCCCCATTTTGTTTGCAGTGTATATGCTGCCCATCGGAGACATTGTAAGATGGTATGGGCTGAGGTATCACTGCTATGCTGATGATACCCAGCTCTACCTGTCTCTCGCTCCGATCAGGTTAGTGGTTTCTCAATATTTAATAGCTGCCTCACTGAAATCCATGGTTGGATGAATTTGAGTTGATTAAAGTAGAATGCAGGTAAGACCAAGGTTATGGTGGTGGACCCTGGTCACAGGTTAGAGGAGTAAAGGGCTGATCAGCTCTCTGGTTTATTTCTGGGGTGGATCAGATCCCTACCTCTGAACAGGTGTGCAACCTGGGAGTGGTACTTGACGACGGGCTGACCCTTCGCTATCAGGTGCCAGCAGTTGTAAAGTCTGCATTTTACCATCTCAGGAACATTGCCAGAGTGAAACACCTTGTTCCGTCTAGTGATTTACCTGTGTTGGTCCATGCCTTTGTGACCTCTCGCCTTGACTATTGCAACTCCCTGTACCTGGGGCTTCCTGGGGTTGATATCCACCACTTGCAGCTAGTGCAGAATGCTGCTGCTAGGTTGTTGACAGGGGTGTCAAGAAGGACACATACTACCCCTGTATTGCGTGATCTGCACTGGCTGCTGATACAGTGGTGGATCACCATTAAAGTAGGTCATTTGACCTACAAAGCCCTGCAGGGATTTGGCCCCAAATACTTGAAAGAGCTTCTGATTCCCTACAGCTCTGTTCAACAGCTCCATTTGGCTGATGAGGGGTTGCTGGAGGTTCCGAGGGTTATTTTAAAATCTTCTGGGGCCCAGGCTTTTATGTTTATAGCCCCAACCCTCTGGAATTCTCTGCCCCACCAGCTTCGGGAATGTATGACTGTAGGGAGCTTTAAGCGGGAACTTAAGACCCATCTGTGGAGACAAGCTTTTATGGGTTGGTGTTGGTATTATTATGATTTTTGTGTATTTATTTCTGTGATTTTATTGTTGACCTGTACAGTGCCTTGGTGCTTGAAAGGCACTTAATAAATACGGTTTTATTATTATTATTATTTTATTAATATTGCTTGGGACCTGTGGGGAAGGTTTGAAACACTTTTTATTGAAACTTTCATTTTTGCTTATTGGAATTAAGAAGAGGCTTGCAGGATTCCATTTGAGGAGTATTAATTTTATAACCAGAGGAAGTGAAATACTATAGAATTTGCTTTTTACTGTGATTGATCGCTGGTGTAGAGACCTAGTATTTGCAAGGATATTTTTTTGTAAAAAGAGATTACAGCCATATTGATCCTTGGAAAAACAAGAAATGATGGAAGGGTTGATACCTTTATTGGACCAACAAGTGCTGAAACTTTTAGAATTGTACTGCTGGCTGAGAATTGATTTCATTTTTATTCCTGGGTTCAGAAGAGTGGTTTGTGTAGGAGGAGTGGTCTAGTAAATTGTGGTGCTGGTTGAATTACTGAAAGAAAGGGCAGCACTCACCAGGGTGGTGGGGCAGTGGTGTAGTTGATTGTTTCTGAAGGTCACTGGTGGCTGAGAGGTCACCCATCCACCCTTCCCCTCACCCAACCCACCCCAGGTGTGTCATTTCCTTTATAACCAAGGTTCTGACATTACTTCCTCAAAGGACAGGGGACACAACTCTGCCATATCCTTACTAACCCAGCACCATGCATAAAGGGTAAGTATACACAACCAGAAAATGATTATATATATATATATATATATATATATATATATATATATATATATATATATATATATATACAACATACAAATTTGCCAGCAGATAAAGGCCTGGAGGTCTATCAAGTCTGCTCGAATGTGCAGCTAGCACCCCTTATTCTGCAGCTGCCCCTCCCTTCCACCCTTGCCCTTCATTAACCCTCCCCCTTGTCCTGTCCTAACCCCTTTTGAAGCAGTCCACTGTTCTACTGCATACCACTTCTGCAGGTAACGCATTCCACCCAGCCACCACCCTCTTGTAAAAAAGTGTCTCCTCATCTCCCTCCTGAACCTTCCTCCCTCCAGTCTCATATCATGGCCCCTGGTGGCCCTCCCCTCTCTTACTTTGAACAGCCCCTCTGTACCTGTCTTTTTTATTCCTTTCATGTATTTAAAGGTTTCAATCATGTCACCCCTGTCCCTCCTCTCCTCCAGTGAGTACATGTTCAACTCCTTCAACCTCCTCTTGTATGATAAGTCCCCAGCCCTTGATCATCTTTGTCACCCTGCACTGCACCCCTCCAGTAACTTAATGTCCCTCTTCAGATATAGGCGCCAGTACTGCATGCAATACTCAGTTGTGGTCTAACTAATGACCTATACAGTGGCAGAATCACCTCCTCCTCCTCAGGATATACCCTTGCAATACAACCCAGTATTTTGTTGGCCTTTGCAGATGCCTTCCTACATTGTGCCAATTTGTTCATTGACCCTGTAATGAGCACACCCATATCCTTCTCCTCCTCCATCTGGGCTAGCTGCACTCCCCCTAGCTGGTAACTCCTCCTTGGTTCTTCATCCCAAAATGCAGCACCTTGCACTTTTTGGCATTAAACACCAGTTGCCAGGTGTCTGACCAGGTTTCAAGCTTTGCCAGATCATCCTGCAACCCCTGCCATCCCCCTAGGTCATCCACCACCGCACCTACCTTGGTATCATCAGCAAACAGACTGATCTTGCTCTTGATGTCCCATGATATGTCTGCAATGAATATCCCAAACAACACTGGTCCCAACACTGAGCTCTGTGGAACACTTCTCATCACTGCCCTTGGGTGTGAGAGCTCCCCACCCACCACCACCCTCTGTTACCTTCCCTGAAGCCAGTTTCCTACCCATAGTACCAGCTTTGCACCAGCCCCTGTGCCTACCAACTTCCTTCCCACCTTCCATGTGGCACAGAGTTGAATGCCTTACTGAAGTCCAGATACAGGACAGCCACTGCATGGCCCGTCCAGTTGCCTAGTTACCCAGTCATAGAACTTAACCAGGTTGGTTTGGCAGGATCTGCCACATATGAAGCCATGCTGTCTGCTGTCCTGTAGTCCTTTGGCCTCTAGGAGGGCCACCAGCCTCTCCTTCAGGATAGTCTCCATTAGCTTACCCACGATGGATGTGAGGCTCACTGATCTGTAGTTTCCCAGTTCATCCTTGGGGCCATTCTTGTGGGGGGGGGCACCACATGAGCCATCCTCCAGTCCTGAGGTACACACCCCAAATGTAGTGAGGCATTAAATAGGTCTGCCAAAGGTCCTGCAAGGACCTCTGCCAGCTCCTTCAGTACCCTGGGGTGGATGCCATCTGGGCCTGGTGCCTTGTCCACCCTCAGTGCCTTCAAACCCTCTCAAACTCTGCCCTCCATGATTTCCCCATCTGTCACCACTTCACCTTATATATTATAAGCAGGAAGGAAGAGGGACATGTAGGGGGTGGTGCAATACACTGGCTGTGGGGCAGCAACATTCTGGAAACTGGCATTGCTGCCCTATTTGCAGACAACTGTCAGCACTGAGTGAGGAGGTTGCCCATCTCCAGGCTGAACTGGCAAGGACTAGGGAAGTCTCCCCCACCCAAAGAGCACAAGTGCCACCCACGCTGCCTCACAGGTTGCCAAGAATGAGGAGAGGTTGGACCACAGTGGGCTCTGGGTGGGTGAAACAGAGGTGCATCACTCCAGTTGTACCTCTCCACAACTCATATGCCATTCTGGTAGGGCAAGGTTCCTCTATGATGGCATGGCACCCTCAGTGAAGATCAAGAAGGATGTTGGGAACCTCCACAAGGGAGACCCACAGGAAGGTGGCAAGGGACACCACAGGGAAAACACAGTTCCTGGCAGAGGACTCAATTGTTTGGGGGTAGAACTGGGGAAGGAAGGGAGAGGGAGGTAAGGTGCTTGCCTGGTGCAATGGCTTGGAGAGGCAGGAAGCAAATCCTCAGGATTGCAGAAGCAGCATCATGGGAGAGGAAACTAGATATCATAGTCCATCTTGGGACAAATGACCTAGCTGGGCATGGGATCAGTGCAGTGCAGGAGGAGTTTGTGGAGTTGGGGAGGGGCCTCAGACAGGTAGCATGCATGGTAACCTTCTCTGAGGTGCAGCCTGTCTATGACATGGGTGAGGCTAGGGTACTCCACACTATGCAGTTCAATGAATTGTTGCAAGACTGGTGCAGAGCACAGGGTTTTGGCTTCATTGGGGACTGGGGTTCCCCCTGGAGAGATGTGGGTCTATACTGGTGCGATGGTCTGCATCTGTCCAGGAAGGGAACCAAGCTCCTAGGTAACAGGTTTAAATGCTTAATTGGCAAGCTTTCAAACTAGCCAAAGTGGGAGGTGCTGATAGGAAGCAGGAAATCCCAAGCCTCCCCCCAAAAAACATGGTAGTTAGTAAGGAAAACACCAAGGTACAGAGTTTAACAGAAGGCAGGACAGGGGTAAATGGAAAAAAAGACAAAGGCAATAAGGGCAGGGATGGGAGAAAAAAAGGGTCATGGCAACATTAAATGGAGGGCAATGAGTACCAATGCCTGCAGTCTGGGTAACAAGCTTCCTGAGCTAGTGGTCCTGATGGAAGAGGGACACCTAGATATTGTGGCAGTCACAGAAACATGGTACATGGAGAACCATGCCTGGGATGTCAATATACCAGGGTACACTATCTACAGTAGGGACAGGGAAGGTAAAAGAGGAGGAGGAGGAGTAGCTCTCTTCATAAGGGATGGGATCAAAGCTACAGAACTAAAGGTCAAATGTGGAGGACAGGAGGTGCTGTGAGTCACCTTGGAGACAGGGAGTGGCACCACAATCTGGACGGGGTAGTATACAGACCCCCATCTCAGGGGGAGGAAATGGACAAGGAAATGATAGACAGCATTCTCAGAATGGTTGAAAAAGGGGAGATATTGTTGATGGGGGGGGGAGCTGAATATGCCAGATGTTAACTGGAACACATTTACTGCAGCCACATCTAAGAGCAGGGTCATTCTCGATGCCCTACAAGGGGCATGCCTTAAATAACTAGTGTTGGCACCCACTTGGGAGGGAGCAATCTTATACCTGGTACTCTCAAATGGAGAGAGGATCACAGATTTAGAAGTGGGTAGCCACCTGAGAACAAGCGACCACCACATGGTGTGGTTCACCATAAACACAACCATGGAGAGAAGCGATACAAAAATGAGGATATTGGATTTTAGAAGGGCTGACTTTGGCAAAATGGGTGAAAACCTAAGGAATGCACTAGCAAATGGTCAGAAAGGAGGGGTGGGAGAACAATGGAGAAAAATCAACACTGCCATCATAGAGGTAACAAACCTTTTTGTGAAACAAATAAAGAAAACAAAATGGAGTAAAAAACCTCATTGATTCTCAAAAGAGGTGGCGGGGAAGGTTAGGGAGAAAAAGATAGCATTCAGGAATTATAAGGAATCACAGAAGGAGCAGGACAGGGAACTGTATCAGTTAAAGCAGAAGGAAGTGGGGAAGGCAGTTAGAATAGCACAGGCCTAAACTGAGGAAAAGATAGCCAACTCAGTTAAGAAGGGGGATATAACCTTTTATAGGTACATTAGGGAGCAAAGAAAGTTCAAGGGAGGGATAGTGAAGCTTAATAAAGTGGAGGGGAGGTGGGCAGAGGGAGACAGTGAAAAGGCAGAGATGCTGAATGAATACTTTTGCTCAGTATTCACAGAAGAAGAAGAAGAAGAGTTACCTAAACCAAACAATAGAAGCACTCTGGGAAGGGGGGTTGACACCAGTCCATTCACAGAAGAAAGGGTCCTGAAAGAACTCCCAAAACTCAAGGTGGACAAAGCAATGGGGGCTGATGGGATTCACCCCAGAATTCTAAAAGAACTGAGGAGAGACCTAGTGACACCACTGACTACCCTTTTTAGCAAATCATGGGAGGATGGGGTGGTACCTGAGGACTGGAGGAGGGCAGATGTGATTTCCCCTTTGCAAAAGTGGGAGCAAGGCAGAGGCAGGAAAGAGAGTGGTGGATGCATGGAACCACCTTCCTGAGGAGGTTGTGGGGTCAAAAACAGTGGGAGAATTCAAGAATCTATGTGACAGCCATAAGGCAATTGTAGTTGGGGGGGGTAGGAAGAAGTAGGCTGTTGGTAAACTAGACTCTGCAGCTTTTCCAATAGGTAGGGAAATGGTCAGACTGGGTGGGCCAAGCAGTCCTTATCTGCTGTCTAAGTCTCTGTTTCTATGTTTAAATAAAGCCTCTAAATGAACTTTTCTTAAATTCTGAACTTGCACACTATACATGGGGGGATTTTGTTAGATTTAAAATGTTACACACAAAATATGGCCATATGGTCATTAACAGATTCTGGTAGTACCCCAAAAGAACCCACATATTATCGCTATTGACTAAAACCCAATCAAAAATGGAATGGTTAAAGGATTTTACATTCAAACTTGTTGGTTCATTAATATTCTGTGATAGTCATATGGATATAACAGAGCATCCAACCCCAAATCATCTCTTGATAACCAGTTTAAATTCATATCACCCACCAACACTGAATCATAATCTTCCAACATGGGGGCAGTAGATTCCAAACATTTCTTCCAACCTAGTGTCCACAATGTAGGGGATTGTAGATACAACCCAACATAAGATGTCTCCACCACCCCGAGCAATATCCTGAGTAACAACCAATCAGTATCAAGAGTCACATTCAGTACTAGATTTTTCAACAGTAACCTGCAAATCCTCTTTAAAATACATTGCTACCCCTCCCCTTCACTTTTTTTCTTTCTGATTGGCTCAACTATGCTTTAATCTGATACTTTACAAACACTATCAGGCAAGCGAGAATGCAGCCGCACTTAGCCACCACAAGCCACCACTGTAGATACTACTGCATCCACCCAGCTGCTAAATTTAAATCCCTTAACCCTGCCAAACCAGGCTGCCACCACCAATGGGGGGTAGGGGAGTGGCTAAGCTATTAGTGGGTCGGCAGTGCTCAGTGTACAGTTGCTATGGAAATGCTTGTGAAGCACTCAGCACAGATGTAGATTATGTAGCACAGAGTCAAATGATGGATGAGAAGATTTAAACAAAGTGTGAAACAAAATATGTGTTGGTAGTTGCCATCTTTAACAGATTTGACTATGTTGGCATCATTATCTGACACTATAAACCCTAGAGATAAGGAATATGGAGTAAGCCATTTCTGGAATTGTTTTTGCAGCTCCTACTAAATATTGACAGCAGTGTGGTTTTCCTCAAAAGTGATGACAATACAGCCTGCTTCCTACTGATTACAGTAGAGCAGGGATTATCACTTTCTAATTGAAAACTTGCCCAGTTAGCTGTAACAGTCATGTAGTCAGTTGGTTGCTGGTTCATATATCTGTTGTTATGTGGACCTGCTCCATCTCAAGAGAGTTTCAAATGCTTAATACCTTCAGTACACAACAAGTCATACAACTGTTGAACTGCTTTTTTCAAAAAAATATGTTCAACAGGGAACAGTGTACCATGGTTCAAGCTGGTTCATGAACTTGAGGAAAGCTGTTTGGGCAACAAAAGCAAAAGAGAGTTGACCAACAGCTCTGCAATGGTTCTATTTAACTAGTGGCATGTCGGATGCTTATGGGTCAATTTTGATGTCCTTGCAACACTTTCTTTTAATTTGACAAGATATTTTTGATTTTTGGGAGAATTTGCTTTTCACACCTATCTCACGGGAAGTACCACTTTGGGATTTCCCATTACTTGATGGTGTCAGAAAACAATCTGAGAAGACTGGAAGGACATCAAATGGTTACCACCACCATCACCACCTCCACTATTGCCCATAACAAGTACACTGCCCCTTTTTACTCTGCCCCACTCAATTGGGTGTTTTTCTTTTGCATGTTGCATCATCACTGATGTTCCAATCTGTGTTCCTTTGCCATGACAGGCATATTTTTGCACAGACTGCACACAGTTCATGAATTGTCTGCAGGGTCAATACAGAATAAATTACACACTAAAGATTTACCTTTTTTGCCATATGCTGAGCTGCCTGACACTATTCTTTGTACAGGTAAGCAAACTGGAGGAAACCCTACACTGCCATCTCATTGTTGAGATAAATTGTTATTTATACTCATCTTCTTACTTTTAGAATAGATCCAGAGGCAAATGGTTTGATACCTTTTATTGAATCAACACAGATGTTACAAAAAGAAACCAATGTCTAAGCTTTCTGACCAACCAAGTCCTTCCTCGGAGACTTATGACAATTGTTCCCATAACAATTGCGTCTGGATCTGGATCTGTTATTACAAGGACCAATACAGCAACAAATCTACTTTTAGTATATGATTTGTTTCCTGTATTTGTTTCCCATGCCATAAAGCAGCCCCTCTCCTACCTCCTCATCCAAACTAGTGACCTCATCATCTGCACCATTAGATTCTGAAGAACTGGAAGTGTTATCATCATTATGTGGGACATGCCCTGGGCTATCCCATTCCCAGTCTCCACTATCATCATCTCTATCAGCATTCGCTGCCTCAGCATCTGATCTTATATTTGAGGAGGATGCTTCTTTGCATGCTGTTTCAGCAGCCGGAAGTATCCTGGTACATGTGAGAACACATTCAGTACCTCTACGAGTAACTCCATTCAGTTCTTTCTGAAACTCTGCTATCCTTTCATTGCTAACCTGCTTTTTCTTTGCAGGACATTTAGTGCTGGTCATGGTGACATTATTATTATTGTTGCTCTGTACTGATTTATTAGTGCTGTGTTTCGTGCTGTCATATCAGTAACAGTTGCATGTGCAGTGACACTGTGCTTTCTTTTAGTAGACTTTCAAGATTGAGAAGTAGTAGACACAGTAATTATGATCACAAACAGTACAGGAAATAGCAGTCAACAGTCTTGAGTCTGAATGACTGTGTCACAGTAGTAAATGACAAAGCTCAGAATTTCTAACAGTAGCCTTAAGATGATTGTCTAATGCGGTCATAAAAGGCTATTTGTTTCCCTAACTGCTGTGGAGAGTCTAGCTGGCTAAGTCACAGTAATAAATAATAGGGCTCGTGGCATCTAACAGTGGCCCTAAGTTGATTGCTTAGTACAGCTGTAAAAGGCTATTTGTTTCATTAACTGTTGCAGAGAGTCTAGCTGGCTAAGTCACAGTAATAAATGAAGAGCTTGGGGCATTTAACAGTGGCCCTAAGATGGATGCCTAATACAGCCGTAAAGGTTACTTGCTTCATTAACTGCTGTAGAGAGTCTAGCTGGCTAAGTCAAATTAATAAATTACAGGGCTTGTGACACCTAACAGTGGCCCTAAGTTGATTGCCTAGTACAGCCATAAATGCTATTTGTTTTGTTAACTGCTGCAGAGAGTCTAGCTGATTAAGTCACAATAATAAATGACAGGGCTAATGGTACTTAACAGTGGCCCTAAGATGATTGCCTAGTAAAGGCGTCAAAGGCAATTGTTTCACTGACTGCTGCAGAGAGTCTAGCTGACTACATCACAATAATAAATGACAGGGCTCAAAGCACCTAACAGTGGCCCTAAGATGATTGCCTACTACAGCCATAAAATGCTATTTGTTTTGCTGACTTCTGTGGAGAGAGTCTAGCAGGATAAGTCACAATACTAAGTGAAGGGCTCAGGGAACCTAACAGTGGCCCTAAGATGACTGTTGCATAATGCGGCCTTAAAACTTTAAAAGGCTATTTCTGTACTAACTGATGTGGAGAGTCTAGCTGGCTATGTCATAGACTCACAGTACGACGGGGTTCAGGGAGCCTAATAGTGCCACAGCAGACACAGACACAGACACAGACACAGACACAGACACACACACTTATGCTGGGTGTTTTACTGTGCAGTGTGATTTAAAAAAAAACAACACCATCCACTTCCCTTGGTGTCAGAGCAGGATGATGAACAAATCTTCTGTTCAAATTATTTTTCTAATTCAAACCTAAATTAAGTACTTAATTTTTAAATAGCAGCACTACTGTAACTTATAAATAACTTCTGTAAGCTCAGCTCAGCAGCATAGATGTCTGGCTGGAGCTGCTTCCTGCATGCTGCTTAAAGTTGCTGGGCAGAAAAAAATCAGTCTCTCTCACTGTCTTGAGAGATGTGCGACTGTGAAGAAGGACCCAAGCCAACCAGGCTGACAGTTGTTGCACCCTCCTCCAAATTCCTCAGACACACACCCCACCCTTTCAATTTCTTTTATGAGTAACGGAAGAAAATAAATTATTTTTTTCCACTCTACTTCATGAGTTGGTCCCACCAGATTCCTCTCTAAGTTTTATTTTTCTGGCCTGATTTGAGTTTTTTTTTTTTGCTGTTTTTTTAATTTCCATGTGGTGGCTGGATGTTACACGATGCCTAATGCTTGCTATCTCTGTCTTGCAAGCAATCACTGAACTACATCTCTCACTGCACAGCTCTCAATTTTATACTAGGGTGGATGTGAATGTTGACTGGAGCACACTGAGCATGTGATATGGGTACACACACAGGAAGATTGCTTCCTTCCCTGGCAAGGCTTAACACACAGCATGAGTGAGAGTCACATGATTCCTTCCTCTTAGGGACAGTAGAAGTACTGGCAGAATGAGAGAACACTACATAAACCCCATGAATCTGAAGCTGTAGGTTGCAGGGTGCTTCAAAAAATAAATTGGTGTGTACTTATTTTGCACACATCAATTTATTTTTGCACTTTCCTTCCAACTGCTTAGCTTATCTTCTTGTCCTGTTACTAATTCCATTACCCATCCTGTTACCCATTCAGTATACCTGACCCATAAATAACATTGATGTGCTGGGTAGGGTAGTATTTTACGCAAACTACCCTACCTGGCTGAAAAAGACAGATATCCACAATATCCGGTCTAGCTACCATCGGGTAGCCCATCCCTAACATGCATCTATCTATCTATCTGTAACCCCCTTGTTACCTGGGGTTACTAGAATCCCAGTAAGACCTAGTGGTAGGCAGGGAAGGCAGCTTGTGAAGCTCCAGTTAAATGGGTTTCACACTGTCTCACTCTGTTCTCAGTCTCAGCTGAGACTGAGGGATGACATGACTATAGAACTATTGCAGCTGCATGAGCCACAATGGAATCTGCAGCAGGGAGTTGGAATAGAATGTTGGGAGGTTTGAAAAGTAGTCTGTAGGTCAGTTAGTGTTAGGAGCTTGCTGAGGAAGCAGCACGGCAGCTCTGTGTAGGCTCTTGGAGCCTTAGCCCTGATATAGGGCTACATTCTAATAAAAAGGTGTGTGTCTCCACCAAAAGAGAGACACAGAAGATAGTTTGAAGTGGTGGAGACCACTGATTCGGGTCTCAGTGCCCCCTCCCTCTGGGGATGGGGGCAGGAAAGGGTTTCCTGCATATTTCAGGGGCAAACTCCCTGGTTCTGCTACTAGTGGAGAAGCTGCCTATTTCTTCCAGAGTTTTTGGGAAATAAGAAGATTTGTGAATTGCCTGTGGGGCACCTGCAACCGGAGGGTGAGTTGCTGCTCTTCCTAAAGGGCCTATGTTTTTCACCCTGGGACTTGTGTGATAGTGGGGATTGGACTACTGAAATAGTGGGAGGCCTAGAGTAATAGGCTTAGTCAAAAGTGAAAGTATGTTCAAGTCCAGCACTTATGGGAATTCAAGATAGGTAGAGGAGATGTGACATACGTCTACCCAGTAATCTACATTGCCAAGCTTTCAGTAAAAGAGTTGTTTAGTTTCCAGAGAAATGGCAGGGTATGGACTGTGGGAGCTGGAGGTGGGAGACCCCCCATCTTTAGTGACCAGGTCCACCGCTACGGATTTGCTCTGTGGATTTCTACTTTGCCTCATGCACTTGGCCAGTGATGAGGGAAGTACCCAGACATGGGATTGGAAGGAAAATTCCCTCTAGGAGTCAAAGGCTCTAAGGTGGTTTGGGGAGCCACAACAGGAAAACTGGTTCATTTCCCAAAATGGACCGTGGATCAAGTGGCCGGTGGGGGAGCAGGGCCAGTGGGGAAAACCCAAGTAGTGTACAAGTCGGGCTGTGTACCCAAAGCTGCAAGTCCAGGCTGTGTGCCTGGTGGGTTCAGAGCCTGAGGCTGGAAATAGTGAAGAAGTGTTCTGTTGTCTCTAATCTGCATTACCAGTAATGTAGCCCCATGGGGGTCCATCTGTGCTTTGTTTGTTCAGCTTGGATGTGAATAAAAGCCACACTGTAGAATCCCATTCCTGGTTCTGGACATTACAGTTATTGCTTCCTGTGTTCGGATTTACTTAGGTGCCCCTGTGCAGAGTAGCCAAACCTAGGCCCCCTGTGCCGAGTAACCTAATCCTCCCCGAACCCAGTCCCCACCAGGTACTGCTGTCAGCTTCAACAGCATGTCACCTGTTGTTTTTGCAAAAAGGTGGGGGTGAGGGATTACATATCTATCTATCTATCTATCTATCTATCTATCTATCTATCTATCTATCTATCTATCTATCTATCCATCTATATGTTGTCTGTCAGTCAGTCTGCCTATCCATTATATGTCTTTGAAAAAAATAATTGTATAAAATTATGTAAAAAGAAGATTAGCATCTCTCTGGGAGATGTATCTCAACTAATTAGTTGAGACCTGTTGGCAGGTGCAGTTCATGTACCTCAGTGTTTGAGCCCCTGTGGTTGTCATGACAACTCTTAACGTCACATCCTTGTTCACTAACAACTGATGCAGTGCTATTTAGAGGGAACAGGAAGCTATACATTTTCAGATACACCTACCTGCTGCAGAGTGGATGAGCTCCACACTGCTGAAATGATTTCTGAAAAGCAGGATTCTAGCAGCTAGAAATAAAATGGCCCATTTATCTAATAAGCTATAGTATGCTTCATATGTGAAATTTCGAATGAAGTTATTTAAAAAAGTTCCTTTAAACTATGTTTATTGTTTTGCATTACTGCAATGGAATATATAATTGTTAATATTATTATTATCTTTGATACACTAAGGACCACTTCCTTGATAAAGCTCAAAAATGTATTTGTGGTGGTGAATTTCAGACACAATTGAGATTAAAATTCAATGTTGCTGAGAATGTCATTCCACGCCTCCTTCACTTTTAGCACTGTACTGTATCGCCTTTACTTTACAAACATGGAAGCTACTCATGCTTTTTAGAAAAGTGGTTGAGGCATTATTATTTAAATGTGCTGCATTCTGATTGCCAGAAGAAGTGCAAAGCTATGGGTTTCTTTTTCTGAACCACATGGCTTTGGAATCTTCTTGGCCATTCAGAACACAGGAAAATCCCTACCCATTTTATAAGGCAGCATTTCCTCTATCAATACAGTAAAACAGGTCTGTAGATACTACCTGCCATCCTGAGCACACCTGAAAATGAGCCAGTACAGCTTTATATGCTTTTCCTGGTCAGGAAGTACACATTAAATATATCAAATACTTTTTACCACATTGTTTTATTTAAACTTTTTGTAAATAAGTTTTTTTTAAATGTCCCAAGTTTTGATTCATATTTAGCATAAAAAAATAAGAATGGCATAGATTTCCAGGGATTTGTACATTTCTGAACAATGGAGGGAGACAGCACCTGATACAACTTTGAGTGCTGAGCTGGAAAATGGTAAAGGGATTTCATAAAGAGGACACCACCCTCGTACTAGTCTTAATTTATAGAGTACAAATATAGATCATAAAAACATCACTAACTAAAGCATGATTTAGTAATGCCATTAATGTTTCTAATTAGAACGCTCTTCGATTCTTATGAATGATAGGCTAGCAGGGGCTGATTAGACTTCTGTGAGGAGTGTATTCTGTAATCCTGAAGCACAAACTGAAGAAATCATGATCTCCCACCTTTATCCAGATCTTTTTTTTTTTACCAAACAGAAAATGTGCATAGACAATGTACTTTGCATGAACATTTCTCATTTTCTGCTGCAAGGATTTATAAAGCATTCAGTCTGTTACAGTCTATATTTATTGAAATAGTTACAGAGAGAAGATACACAATGATCTTCCTGATTTATTTTGACTGGCTGGTGCTAGTTTATATTTAAGGTATGAGCCTGTGATACAAAAGTTATTCCTTAATCAAATTGGATGTCTTATTTAAAATAGTATATCTAAAAGACCCATTAGTTTTAATCTTGCGAATGTGACACATTTGCTACTATTTAAAGCAACCAGCCAGAATGTGTGTGTGTCTATGTTCCACTGTACATTTTTATGTTTGCTTGCACACATGTGCAAGAAACATAGTGCCATCATCTGAGTTTTTCAGAGGTGTGTCAGCATCTTCCAATTCAGTCAGTGTGTTTGCAGGCGTGGTCACAGTTCTCCAATCACTGCTGGAGCTGTCTATGACAGCAGTTGAAAATGCAGTGGCATACAGTTGAAAGAGGGAGCTATGCTTCAGTGAGCAGCTCCTCCCCCCCCCCACACACACACACACAGATCAACTGTGTTGGTTACCTGCTAGGATGGTGTAGTCTTGTCTAACTTAGAGAGACAAGCCACAAGTCATTACTTTAATAAACTGTTCCCTGCCACAGCAGGACCACCAAAATGTGTGGGTGCCTAACAGTCCTTACACACGCCAGCTCTCCAAAGCACACCTTCATGGACTCCATGGGTTCTAATCCTCCAGAAAAAAATACCTCAGCATTTGATGTGAAAACTCAGACTTTGTTGTATGTGTAATTCCAAGCGTTTTCTCTTACTAGACTTTGTCAATGTGAACTCCCCACTGCTAAAACCTATGCAAATGAACTTGAGCGTACTGTACTACCTGCAGCTGAAGCAAAGAACAGCCAGAATGCACAAAGGAAAACATACTGCTATGCATTTCAGCAGCAGCCAGTGGGGGAGGTTTTCATGACTGAAGCACTTTAATGCACCTTTTAGTGCTGTCATATACACACCCCTGTGTGGTAATTCACTAAACTGCACACTTAGTCTGGTAATGCAGCTTCATATTTTTTTTTTCTCTGAATTGCCGTGAGCTGGCATTTAGAATCACACAGCTCTTTCTCAGATCAGATGCTCAATGAAGTCACATCACCTTGTGACCCTAAACATCTTAGGGTTGAACATGTGCCCTAACAAAATAACGAAAACTAGGTATAGAAAAAGAAAACACAAATTCAACCGTAGCTTACAATCAAATCCACCCTTTTCTCTGGCGAATCTGAAGCTGCCTTACAGCCCACCCTTGGGTGCTCATGCACTCCCTCCACCCGCACAACATATGGCCGACGGGGGTGCTGTTGCATTTTATTTCATAATTTCCTGATCCCGTTGCTGCCATCATACTGATACAGTAATTCTTGTTATGGCTCAAAAACTGCTTGACATTAGCTGAATTATAAATGGCATCCCTGTTTGACGCTGTGGTGCGGAATATGGTGGTGCTCAAATTTTAAGCCAAGTATTACATGCAGATATGTTGTTATTGACTCATGTTACTTACAATTTTATACATCTATTGATTTTTTCAATTCACTTTTGCTGACAAATGTTGATCGCAGGGATTCTGGTGTCACAATTCAGTTCAGTGACGTGTAACATCTTAGTGCAGATGCTAAGTAACTGTTGTAAAATGCTGAAAAAGTTAACAGTCATGAAAATGCATGAACTTCTTTCTTCAGTGTCTGAAGCTGTAGTGGTGTTATTGGCAAGTGCATGTCCCTTTGCTCCAGATCTATCAGTGAGATGTCTATTCTGTGCAATGGACAGTGGCTGAATGTTATCAGCTGACAGTTGTCATTTCATTACCAACAGATAAATATTCAGGGCTTTGCAAATGCAACTTTGCTGGTAGCACAGTTTCATGCCCCCAAGAGTCTGTCATCAGTTAGTGGTTATATCTTAACCGATGATCTCAAAAGTATGAAAAGATTTGCCGCTGAGTAATGTAAATGCTAATCCACCTAAGCACCTTTAGGCTGCAAACAGAATTTGAAATGTATAGGGATTCTGGACTGGTGTATCACTATGCACAGCAACGGTTAATAAGTTTAAGCACATTCTCAGGACATTGTTTCACTTGCCCCCTCTCCCCACTACAATCCTGGTCACCCGAAATAAATCTGACATTTTAGTATCTGTTTTACATCTTGGCTCAGTTAGGCAATCAGCGCTGTAAGAACATAAATGGACATATAAATGGGGACTATAACATGCCGTGGGTTCTTGTGCCTTAGTCCAGCTGTACAATATCAGCCTGAAGCTCAGGTAGGGCTTATTGTCTACCACTTTGTTCACTCCCCCATGTATCGCTGTGCTACATCAGCCTGAAGCTCTGGTAGGGCTTACTGTCTACCACTTTGTTCACCCCCCCCATGTATCGCTGTGCTACATCAGCCTGAAGCTCTGGTAGGGCCTACTGTCTACCACTTTGTTCACCCCCATGTATCGCTGTGCTACATCAGCCTGAAGCTCTGGAGGGCTTACTGTCTACCACTTTGTTCACCCCCCCACCATGTACCTGCGCCATTTCACATCCTCCCTTGATCTACGGTGAGTGGATCCCTCATTCATCGTCACATATGCATGCACAAAAAAAAAAAAACAGTCTTCAAAAATTAACATACATTTATTATGTTTGTTGTGTTTGTCTGCCAGCATGTGCAAGAAACATAGTGATATCATCCGAGATTTGAGGTGTGTCACCCCTCTCTCCAATTCAGTCAGTGTGTTGGCAGGTTTGTAGCCCCTGTGCCAATATCGCATGCAGGAGCTGTCAATGACAAGCTCCAAAATGCAGTGGCATACAGTTCAAAGGGGAGCTACGCTTCAGTGAGCAGCGATATTACTTGCTCATGCGCAGCTCTCTCCCCACACATACATGCAGGCATCTCGCCCCCATACCTTTTACAGGCACACACTGTATAGGCAACGGGGTGCTCAATCCCCATCGGCTGTGCTGTGCTCCCCGCCCCCAAAGCTTTTCTAAATGCCACGCTGGATGCTACACCCCAGCGTGGCAACTCATGATATAGCTGACGGGGGGGTGCCCAATCCCCCATTGGCTCCACTGTCCTCACCCCCCGAGTACTGGGTGCCACGCTGGGAGCCCACCCCAGCATGGCAATCGATGCTTTGGGCAACGGGGGTGCCCAATCCCCCATCGGCTGAAAATCCCCCCACCCATCACTGTGCCATGCTGGGAGCCCACCCCAGCAAGGCAAATGTCCCGCATCGTCACTGGAAACAAAAAGAACAGCTGTAAAGAAAAAAACGGTCCCACGTAGTCTCCCTGGCCCTCCTCCCACAATACGCACCCACCCACTATGCACCCTGCCTCCCCACACCCCCCTCATCCCGTACTTACCTCCGGACCTTGGCATGATGATCTTCGGTGGACAGGGAACACGTCTGCACTCTTCAAAGCTGACCATGAACTGAGGAAATGCCGGTAAGCTGTATAATGGGCTAGACACTCTGGATACAGAAGTTAATACCAGCCCATTTACAGAAGAAAGGGTTCTGAAAGAACTCTAAAACTGAAGGTGGACAAAGCAATGGGGCCTGATGGGATTCATCCCAGAATTATAAAAGAACTAAAGGTAGAATTAGCGACACCACTGACTACCCTGTTTAACAAATCATGGGAGGATGGGGTGGTACCCGAGGACTGGAGGAGGGCAGATGTGATTCCCCTTCACAAAAGTGGGAGCAAGGCAGAAGCAGGAAACTACAGACCTGTTAGTTACATGGATACATAGACAGTGTCAGCAGATAAGGGCCTATGGCCCACCCAGTCTGCCCATTTGAGCTTGTAAGTTCAGTTTATGTTTTCCTAGAAGTCTGTTGCCCCTTACCCCTGACCTCCAGAATTCCTTTATGTCTATCCCATGCATTCTTAAATCCCGTGATTGTTTCAGCCCCCACCACTTCCTCTGGCAGGGTGTTCCACTTGTCCATCACCTGTTCTGTGAAGAAATTCTTCCTCATGTTTCCTCTGAATCATCCTCCCTCCAACTTCATCCCATGCCCTCTAGTCCTGGAACATCTTTTTCGCTTAAAAATAGTGTATTCCTACACCCTGTTCCTCCCTGTGAGATACTTGTATGTCTCTATCATGATCCCTCTCTTCCTCTCTCCTCCAGGGAGTATATGTTCAGTTCCTTCAACCTGTCTTCATAGGACTTGTGATGCAATTCATGCGCCATCTTTGTTGCCCTCCTCTGAACCTTCTCTACCCTGTCTATGTCCTTACGTAGGTATGGTCTCCAGAACTGTACACTGTACTCCAGGTGAGGGCCTCAATAGTGTCTTGTATAGTGGAATTATGACCTCCCTTTTCCTGCTGGTGATGCCCCTGCCTATACATCCCAGCATCTTATTTGCTTTACCTGCTGCTTTGTCGCACTGTTTCCCTACCTTGAGGTCATCATAGATGATAACTCCAAGATCCCTTTCCTGCTTGGTGCATGCTATAAACTTAGCCCCCCAACTGATATATTGTGCCAGGGTTTTTGTGCCCCATATGCATTATCTTGCACTTCTTTGCATTGAATTTCAACTGCCAAACCCCTGACCATTCTTCAAGTTTCTGCAGATCCCTTCTCATTCTGTCTACACCCTCTGGTGTGTCTACTCTGTTACAGAGCTTTGTGTCATCAGCGAACAGTGAAATTCTGCCTTCTATGTCCTCTGCACTGATGAAGATGTTGAATAGGACTGGTCCCAGCACTGATCCCTGTGGTACCCCACTGGTCACTCTTCCCTCTGTAGAGTGACAGCCATTTACCACCACCCTCTGTGTCCTGCCACCCAGCCAGTTACCTACCCACCACACTACTGTCCTGCCCACACCCATATTCCCAGTTTGGTGTAATAGTTTCTATGTGGCACAGTGTCAACGGCCTTGCTGAAGTCCAGATAGGCCATGTCCACTGCCTCCCCTGATCCATCTCCCTAGTCACCCAGTCAAAAATTCAATAAGGTTGATCTGACATGACCGCCTCTGGTGAACCATACTGCCTTGGGTCCTGTAGTCCATTGACAACCAGATGTTCCACCAATCTCTCCTTCAGTAGTGTTTCCATGATCTTCCCCATCACGAGGATGAGGCTGACTAGTCTGTAGTTCCCTGCTTCTTCTTTGTTTCCACTTTGAAAAGGGGACTACATCTGCTGTCCTCCAGTCTTTGGGTACCTCCACTTGTTTCCAGTGATCGGCTAAACAGGATAGCCAGAGGTTCAGCCACCACCTCTCTTAGTTCTTTAGGACCCTGGGGTGCACCCCATCTGGCCCTATTGATTTATCAACTTTATTGCTTCTAGTTCCTTCAGGACCTTTCTCGTAAAGGGACTTGTGTCCATTTCTGTACCATTCTCACCCCTTGTACTCCTTCAGACTATTACCTCCTCTTCCTCAGTAAAGACTGAGCAGAAATACCTATTCATATGTCAGCTTTACTGTTGTCATCCTCCACGGGCCCCATCCTCCCCTTCAGTCTCACTATCCCTCCCTTTGTCTTTCTTTTTTCACTTATGTACCTGTAAAAGGTTTTGTCCCCCACCCACTGATTTTAGTAAGTGTTCTTCTGTCTGAGCTTGGCTTCCCTCACTGACCTCCCTGCCTCCCTTTGCTTCTCCTGGTACTTCTCCCTATCCCCTTCTGTTCTGTCTTTTGTATTGCCTGAATGCAATCTTTTTGGCTTTACTTTCTTTGCTACCTCTTTGAAAACCATAATGGTCTCCTTCCTTTTCCTCTTGCTAACCTGCTTAATGCATAATTCTGTTGTTCTTGTAATCCCCATTTTAAATACTGCCCACTGTTCCTCAACCCTGATTCCTGTCCCATTCCCCTTAATGCCTCTTTCAAGTATCTCCCCATTTTCCCAAAGTCTGCCCCCCTAAAATCCAGGATATGTGTTTTTGTGTCGTTTGGTTCTGCTCTTTCTGTGATTTCAAACCACAATGACTGGTGGTCACTGTTCCCCAGGTGCTCCCTCACTGTTGCCCTCATCACACAGTCCCTGTTTGTGAGCACAAGGTCCAGTATTACCTTCTGCTGAGTTGGTTCCATGACCAGCTGCTTGAGGAAGGCACCCTGAAGAGAGTCCAGGATAAATCTGCTCCTAGTTGATGCTGCTGCTGGGATGCTCCAGTCCACATCTGGAATACTGAAGTCTCCAGCCAGCACCACCTCATCATTGTCTGCCATCCTTTGGATGGCTAGCATCAGCTCCCTATCTGTTTCTTCCTCCTGGGCTGGTGGTCTATAGACCACACCTGTGCGGATGGCTGTCCCCATTTTCCTTTCCAGCTTAACCCACAGTATCTCTCCCCATTTTGTTCCTCCTGGATCTCTGTGGCCCTTATGTCATTTTTCACATACAGTGCCACCTCCTCCTCCCTTCCTGCCTGCTCTGTCTCTTCTGAATATGTTGTAGCCAGGTATGGCCATCTCCCAGTCGTGGTTATCATTACACCGGTTTCAGTGATGGCCACAATGTCTGGGTCTGACTCACCATGACAGCCTCCAGATCTTCCATCTTGTTGCTAAGGTCCTGGCATTTGGCACATGGCTTTCCATGATTTGACCTCCCTAGACTGTTTCGCTGTTCTACTCCAGCCCCTTCCTTGGTTGTCCTTTATCCCTGGTTCTCCTTGCTGTCTGTCCTTCTGTTGAATTTTGCCCCTTTTCTGCCTATCAACCTCTTGGGCACTAATCTCCATCTTTTGCACACTGCTTTGCAGAGATAGCCACTCCTCTGGTTCACTGGTTCCACTGCTAGCTGTGGAGGGTGAGCAAGTAGGTGTCCTCCTTGCTGGCCTGTCACCCCTCTTTGCTAGTTTAAATGCTTGTCAATGTAGCATTTAAACTTATCATTGAGTGCTTGAATTCCCCTCCAGGATGGATGCAGGCCGTCAGGCTTGAACAAACCTCCATTCCTCCAGGGGGTCCCCAGTCACCAATGAATCCAAAACCCTTCCTCACAGCACCAGTTCTTCAACCATGAGTTAAAGTTCCTGGTGCATGCACTCCTATGCACTCGCTTGCCTCTCGCAGGTAGTACTTCCGAGAAAGTGACAGAAGTAGCTACTTGCTTGAGACCCCTCCCCAATTTCTGAAACTCTTCCTGAACTTCCTTGGCTTCCCATTTGCCAGGTCATTAGTACCTAGGTGGATAATGACATCCAGCTCACCTCCCATCTTGCCTTCCCAATGATCCCCAGGATCTTCCTTCCATCCTCCATGCCGGGCACCTGGTAGGCACCTCACCTCCCTGTCCTCCCTCCTGTGTTCCTAGCTGGATCCCTCTTGTGGATGGAGTCCCCACCAGGATTCGCTTTCTCCTCCTCTGGGGTCCACTGCTTTCCCGCTGAGGTCACCTCCTTGGCTAACCTCCACATCCTTTCCTTCCACTTCTCTGGGTACTTTATTTGGTTGTCCTCATTTGCCAGTGTGGCATATGAGTTCTTGAGTGGAATAGGATCTGGATGTGCCTCTGCCTGACCGCTTAACCCTCCCTGAGCTCACTGTCATCCAAGTGCTCCTTGTTCTCGGCATCCTTTGAGGCAGTTGCATTGGACTGGGTGGTCTCTTGGATAGGTGATGGTACTCATGACCAGTTTACTTCTGCTCTGAGTCTGGCTACCTCATCCCGCAGTCCAGAGAGATGCATGCAGATAGGGCAGCACCTCAGTGTCCAGAAGGTCTGCCTGAATATGGCTGCCCCACAGCCACTGCATTGCACCGCTCCCCATATTATACTACACTTATACTGCTATTCCACTACTTGTCTGCTACTGAAGCTCTCCTGGTTCCCTTTTTATTACTTTACTGTCCTAGTTTAACCTCAGTGGTAGGGAAAATGATGGAATCACTTCTGAAGGAAAGAATTGTCGAGTATCTAGAGGCCAGAGGGGCACAGGACCCTAGGCAGCATGGATTCACAGTGGGAAGGTCATGCCAGATGAATCTGATAGATTTCTTTGACTGGGTGACCAAAGTAGTAGATCAGGAAGGGGCTGAGGACATGGCCTACCTAGACTTTAGCAAGGCATTTGACACAGTCCCACACAAACGGTTAATATACAGGTTAGCTAGCCTGGGAGTGGGTCCCAAGATGACAGCCTGGGTAAAGAATTGGCTGGAGAATAGGACAAAGAGAGTAATAGTAAATGGAGTCCACTCTGAAGAAAGAGGGGGTTACTAGTGAGGTACCGCAGGTTCAGTATTAGACTGTCCTCTTCAATGTCTTTATAAGCAACATTGCAGAGGGACTGAAGGAAAGTATGTTTCTTTGCAGATGACACAAAGATCTGCAGCAGAGTTGATGCACAAGGTGGGGTGGAAAGGATGAAAAGGACTGGCAAGGTTAGAGGAATGGTCAAATGTATGGCAGCTTAGATTCATGCTAAGAAGTGCAAGGTAATGCACCTGGGAAACAAAAATCAGGGAAGAGTACACAATGTGGGTGAGATATTAACAACAACAAAATGGAAAGGGACCTGTGGGTAGTCATATCAGATGACCTAAAGGTAGGCAAGCAATGTGAGAGAGCAGCAAGGAGGGTTGGGGATACTGGGATGCATAGGGAGAGGCATCACCAGTAGAAGACAGGTGTATTATCCTCTGTACAGACAGCTGGTGAGACCCCATCTGAGTACTGCGTGCAGTTCTGGAGACCCAGTCTTCACAAAGACATAGACAGGATGGAAGCTGTCCAGAGGAAGGCACTCAAATGGTGCAGGGTCTGCACCGGAAGACATATGAAGAGGGACTTAAGGAGCTTTAATATGAGAGCCTTGAGGAAAGGAGGGAGGGGACATGATAGAAACTTTCAAGTACCTCAAGGAATCAACAAAGTCCAAGAGGGTAGCATCTTTCAAAAAAAGAGGTGTAAAGAACAAGGGGCACAATTTGAAGATAGAGGGGGCGGCTCAGAGGTAATTTAGGAAGTATTTTTCACAGAGAGGGTTGTGGATGCATGCAACGGCCTTCCAGAGGAGGTCGTGGAGTCAAAAACAGTGGTGGAATTCTAGCATGCATGGGACAGTCATAAGGCAATCCTAGGGGGTGGGGGTAGGAAGAAGTAGGCTGCTGGTTAACTAGGATCTGCAGCTTATCCAGTAGCCAGAGAAATGGGCAGACTGGGTGGGCTGAGTGGTCCTTATCTGCTTCAAATTCTGTTTCTATGTTTCTATGTAGATAGAGGGTTTTCAACTTTGTTGCATATCGCAGGCATTTTTTTGAATTTTTGCACCAAATTTTTAACATGGGGTTTTTGGACCCCTTCTCATGAATGATGTCACTGTCATGGCGTTATTCGGGCCCGAAGGGTGATTTCACAGTCACTGTGCAGTCACTACGTGAAATCACCCTTCGGGCCTGAATAACCACCCATGACAGTGACATCATTCATGAGAAGGGGTCCCAAAAACCTCATGTTAAAAATTTGGTGCCAAAATTCTAAAAAATGAGTGTTTTACGAGCGTTCATTGTACAGTTCCTATGCACCCTCATAAGTTTGCGAATTTTCAATATTTTCACTCCAGATTTTCAACATTGCCATTTTACCACACCTTCTTATGAGTAGTACAGCTGTAATTTTTCACATCTCACCCAAAATGTGTTTCCGCCCATGTAGCGCACAATGGCGCAGTCGGTGTGCAAAATCAATGTACGGGACAAATTAAGAAAATCACAGTGACACTGCTCATGAGCAGAGATCTTAAAATGGCTATGTTGAAAATTTGCTGAAAAATTCCTAAAATGACTGTTTTACGAGTGTACGTTGCACAGTTCCTATGCATGCTAGTAAGTTTGCAAATTTAATATTTTCACTTCAGATTTTCAACATTGACATTTTATTACACTTCCTTATGAATAGTACAGCTGCAATTTTTCATATGTCGCCCAAAATGTGTTTTCGCACTGTAGCGCACAATGGTGATGTTGGTGTGTGGAAGCAATGTTTAGGACAGATTAAGAAAATCACAGTTACACTGTTCATGAGCAGAGGTCTTAAAATGGCTATGTTGAAAATTTGGTGACAAAAGTCCATAAAATGACCGTGTTACGAGTGAGCATTGGGCAGTTTCCACGCACCCTCGTTAGTTCATGTCTTTGTAATATTTTCAGTCCAGATTTTCACCAGTGGCATTTTTCCACACTTCCTTATGAACAGTACAGCTGTCATTTTTCACAACATAGCTGAAGTGTGTTTTCACACTTTCAGCGCAGAGATGTGTGGTTGCTGTGGGAAATCATTGTTCGGCACAGATAAAGAAAATCACAGTGACACTGTTCATGATCGGAGGCACCAAAATGTCTGAGTTGACAATCTGCTGTAAAAAATCCTCAACCTAATTATATTACGGGTGTACGTTGCACAGTTTTATTTTTTTTTATTTTACTTTATTGAAATCTAGGATTACAAATACCTTTGAGCAGGAACTGCTCGTTTACAAAGGTTCCACGTCGAAGGAATGGGGGGTATACATACATACATAAAAAGGTCAACATAATAATACATAGTTACACAATAACAAGAAGTAAGAGACTGAGGCTTAGGAAATTCCAATAATTCAAAATGTGCTAAATGTTAGGTAGCATGACATAACCAGCCAAGGGCAATCTTGGAAATAAGCACTGCAGGTGAGAGGGAAGGGGGTATGCAGGCAGCAAGGCCATTGTTAGAGGGTAGAGGGTAAGAGCTCTAAAGGGGAGAGAGAGAGAGAGAGAGAGAGAGACTGAGAGAGACTGAGAGAGACTGAGAGGAGGGATAAAAGTTAGGAAAGGGAGAGGGGGCAAGGGGGTAGGCAGGTAGAAGGAGGCAAGACAGGGAGAGATAGCTTTCAAGACTGAAGTTTCTATGTACGCTCGTGACTTCACCATTTTTTAAAATATTTTTACCACAGATTTGCCACATTGCCATTTTTAACATCTCCCCATGAACAGTACAGCTGTCATTTTTTACATTCTGTTCAGAATGTTTTTGTACCTGTGGTGCTAAATGCCATAGTCACTGTGCATAAGCAGCTTTCGGCTAACAAACTGATATTCCCCCTGTTCATGAGGTGGGGTCACAAAACAAACATGTTGAAAATTTGGAGTGAAAATACCAACGAATGCCTGAGGTATTAGGGTTTCCAACCATAACACCAACCCTGGAGAAAGACAGGCATCAGGGGTGTGATTTGGGATTCTTGCCTGTGATGCTCATACCATTCCACACCCTGCAGTCAGTGAGAGGCATCAAGGTATGCCTTGGACTCTTTGGCCCCAAACTTCACCCCATTCTCCCATATCACACCCATCTCTGTATTTCCTAATGGAATAGGGTGCGATAAGGACCAAAGACCCTAAGGAACACCGTGACACTTGCCAGTGTCTGCAGGGTGGGTGTACTGAAATTGCGTGGCCGTTATGCCTGACGACCCAAAGGCACACCCCAATGCCTGTCACTCTCTGCAGGGTGGTGGTGGGGTTGGCTTCAGTTCAATACTTCACTGCCATTATTATTACGCAGCTCTGTAACTTCTACATTACCACTGCCAATGCCAGCAAGCAAACATTCGGCATTGACAAATGCTTGTTAACCATAGTATTTTATCTTTTTTTCTCTAGACACCAATGGACAGATTGTGATGACTCAGTCTCCGCCCTCTAAATCTCTGGCTCTTGGAGAAACTGTCAGTATTACTTCTAAAGCTGATTCAGACATTAGAAATTACATAGCCTGGTACTAACAGAAGTCTGGACAAAGTCCCAAGCTCCTAATCTATTACACAAGCGACCGTGCCTCTGGAGTCTCAGATTGTTTCAGTGGCAGTGGGTCTGGAACAGACTATACCTTTACAATCAGCAATGTTCAGGCAGAGGATACAGGAGATTACTACTGTCAGTAGTACAGGAGCTTCCCTCTTACACTGATATAGACTGTAACAAAAACCTCCTCTAATGACAGTTACATAGACCATGTGCAGTTTTAGAGCATGCAGCTGGAACATACTCTTGGGGGTTATACTAAAAGGTAGCTTATGAAGTGTAGCCTTGGACTCCTTGTCTGCGTCCCAAAGTTTCATCCATAGAGACCTACGTGATCTGTTGGAAATGGCTGCAGATCTCACATTTATTTTTAGTGAATCGACTGCCATGTCCGCTAGGTACTTGGTTGACAGAATGGCATGGTCTAATAGGGTGGCTTGGTGAGATTTAGCGGGAATTGTTTTTAGTAACTCCTGGAGCCATGTGAGTTGGGCACGAGTAGCGTAAATAGCGGTGACTGCTGCTCTGCTACCCAGGCCAGACAGCTCTGCTGTTTTCTTAAGATTTTCTTCGATCTTTCTGTCAATGGGGTCCGTAAGGCCAGACGCGTTTTCAGTTGGAAGCACCGTTTTCTTGTTGAGAGCGGCCATTTGAGGGTCTACTGCCGGGGGAGTGCACCATAGTGCTAGCTTCTCTGCCTGTAGTGGATACATTTTGTCCCAGGACTTTCTTTCTGGGATTCTGGCTGGTTCTGAGGCAGACCATTCGTTTTGTACAATCTCGTCTATTGCCTCACAAACTGGGAATGTATCTGCATAGTTTACGCTGCAGGTTGCAGCAATGGAAGCAGTTTAGATGTAGGGGCTGGTGTAACTGTATCGAATCGGCGGTTTCCATAATGTTATGGACCAGCTCGAATTTGGTCTGGGAAACACCATTTTGCAGTAAGTGTTTGAGGGTCTTGCTCGGAGGAGGAGTCCTCGTTATCAGAGGAGTCACTGGAGTCTAACTGTGGTTCTGTGAGGGAGTGTTCTGTGCCCTGGGAATGTGTCGTGTGGACTTAGTTGTAGGAATTTGGCTCTGTGAAAGTTCCGTGAGTTTCATGTAGCATGGCTGCAAGTACTTCTTGTTGTGCCTGCATGAGTTTGTTATTTTGCAAGAGTACTGTAGTGGAGTCCATCTGTTGAGTGTTATTGTGGTTAGTGGATGGATGCGATCCACCGTCCTCGGAGTCTTGTGTCTCAGTATGAGTGTTGGTGTCCTCGATGCAAGATGTGCATAGCCTGCCTGAGTGTAGGGTGACAGTGGCACATAGACATTGTTTGCAGCTCTTTGTTCTGGGCATGGTCACCTGAGAAGGACAGGAAAGAAAATATTATAGTGTGCTGTCCAGGTGTTAATTAAAATATTTTTTTTTTTTTTATGCATAAATGTATTGATAGTTCTTATGTGTTGCCTACTTGAGTTGTTACTGTGCCAGGTGTAGCAATGGAGAAAGCTGTGCCTGCAGGAGGTCACTGTAGGAAATAAAGCTGTGCCTTTAAGAAGCAGTGGCAGAGCTGCTGGGCATTGAATCTGAGAGTAGGAGCTAATTTTAAGCAATGATGTACCAAGATAGTGTTGGGACTAGTTTGCAGTTTTGTATAAGCAGAGGTGTTTAGGCAACAGAGTTATGTATGCTTGGCAAACAACTGTCTTAAGAACTGTTCCACAGTCATGTTTGGCATGTGTAGCTTGAATTAGGGCAACTAGGAATGTGGAAACGTCTCAGGCTTAATTGAAGTCCTCACGAGTTTGGCAAGGTTTGTTTACTATGTTGAGTCATGGCGAGATCTCGAGGCGAGATCTCATGAGCGGCGTGATTATGACGTCTGGGGCTTGGCTGGTCCCGCGAGATTTCTGAGCCAATCAGGAGCAAGATAGGGCAGAGGAGAAGTGAAGTGATGGTTCCTGATAGAGGATGGGGTGGGTGGAGGGTCATAAAAAAACATCCTGAAAACGCCATGATGGGTTGAAATGCTTCGAGAGCAAGCAGATGCAGGTAACATAGAAAAGGTTAATGTAACCTATTGAGCAGTGACTACATAGGGTGTCTTTAGCTGCAGAAGCAGGAGCTGAAGAGCACTGTATAACACTGTATGGGAGGCAGTTGAATTGTGTTAAATGAGTCTGATACTGCTGTAAAGGAGAGTCAGAGCTCAACAGTGAGTAGCAGCAGTTAGTGTCTGAGACCGCTATATAGGGGAACACAGAGCACTAAATAAGCATAATTAAGAGGTATTAGACTGTGTCTGTGGCCGCTGAGCAGGGGAACACAGAGCACCAAGTAGAGTTAATAGTTATTGTAATGTGTCTGAGACCGCTAAGTAGGGGAACACAGAGCACTACCAAAAATGACTAGCCACTGAGATGAGCTGGGCAGCTAGGGGAGGAATTAGATGCAGTCATAATAATAATGCGATATAAGAGTAACATGCATAGTAATTTGTACTGTCTTATCCTGACTGAGTTTAAAACTGTTTAAAAAAAATAAACAACCCCGTCGAGTATCAAAGCGCACGTAAGTCTCATTCTGTCTCACAGACTAGAAAGCAGTACATAAGAAGTAAAAGGCTGATTGCCTACCTGTAGTAGTTTCGCTTTGGTTTGTAGCTTTGGAGCTCTGGAAAGAGCGACAACCTATTTTAGATGCACAATGTTAACTGACTAGAAGTGACCAGTGACACTCAGAAGGGGATGTCCACAAAACTAGTCACATGTGCATCGGACAACCTATCAGGTGTACACAACCCATGATGTCAGGTAAGTGGAGTGCCTCAGAGAGCCATTCCCCCACAATCATCTTTACCAGGTGAGTATACTACCATTCTGACACGGTCTAAATAATAAATGGTATGGTTATTTTTAAATGCAACAATCTATCATACAGCAGCTATCCTACATTCTATAAACAGCTTGAAGACCAGTTCATTTTAACACTGTATAACTCAATATTACTCTGTAACTGAATTAAAATCTTTGTGAAATGGCAGAAAGGGACTCCATATGTTCCTAAAGTAATCGAATTTACCAAGTAAGTTGTAACTAATTCTTCCATTGTTATTCAAAGTACTCATCACATTAAACTACTCTCTTTCTCTGTGAAGCTTCTTTACCTTACAATTCTGTAGAGTTAACCTTTATTATGAAATGGGTAGAAAGAATGCTGGCTCCTGATTGGTCAACAGCAGCTTTCAGCTGGGCCATTATCCCAGCACAATGGTCCAGCTAAAAGTAAAATGTTTAAAAAAGGCATAGTATTTACTAAAAATGACACATTTCATATTGAGGTAGGCACTCCAGGAGGTGTGTTATGGTGGGCTAATGGCCCTTCTCAGGTGGTAGAAGCACTCGGCAATGCCTCATGCTTCAACCCACCTGAGGTAGGCCATTATCCCACCATAAAACACCCCCTGTCATGCCTTATTGCTTAAATATGCAAACAATGAAAATCCTGCACTCACCACCCAAAATAATGGATGCTCAAGCAAATCTTTCAAGGTGCTTCATTTTAATGTATCAAAGTGCAATGTGCGAAATTCCAGATGTGTTTCAGAAGAACACTTCATTTCTCAATGGCTCTAGTCTAAGTGACACAGGAAGGGCACTACAGTACATAAATACATATATAGCTATGACATCATCAGACATCGCCTGGTCATACACACGTGTAATAAAAAACAAAGTGCAAGTGAAAAATACTAGCCTACTAAATACACGCTATACAAATATGATGAATGAATAAATATGGGTTAAAAACCTGTAAGAGGTAAAACATAATAAAATGAACAAAAGGACGAAGTCCATGTGTTTTCCTTTTGTTCTATCCTTTCCTATAGAAAAAATACAAAGACAAATAAATGTAAATATATAACAAAATCATAACATTTTTCAACTGGTACAGCTTATATCAACAGGAACAATAACAGTTATATCGAAAGGACCATTTGCAGAAACAATCTAAGATTTGTATAGCTTACAAGTAACAGTGTTGTACAGTAAAGTGAATAGCAAGGTTACTATAATTACTTTTTCTTCGGATATGGCTTAATATTTTGTATTTATATATATGTCTTGTATTTATTAGGCTAGTATTTTTCACTTGCACTTTGGTTTTTATTACACGTGTGTATGACCAGATGCTGTCTGATGATGTCATTTAGAGCCATTGAGAAATTAAGTGTTCTTCCGAAACACATCTGGAATTTTGCACATTGTACTTTGATACATTAAAATGAAGCACCTTGAGAGACTTGCTTGAGCATCCATTATTTCAAGTGGTGAGTACGGGATTTTCATTGTTTGCATTTGGAGTCTTTTATCCCTGCACCACCGATCCTTGTGCAGCTTCTTTTCTTGTTTTTTATTGCTTGCCTTGAGGCCTTCTGCATGGGTTACTGCAAACATATTAAGCAGTGTGAACCCCTAGCTATGGAAGAGCTCTTTCCCCCAGTGCATTCTACCTGTGACACAGGATTTCAAAATGGAGACAATGGTGGCAGTGTCTCTACAGAGGACATCCGACCTAAATTTTTCTGCAGCAACATCTATAGCATCTACACAGGTGGATCTTTTTTCATATATAGATGCTCTACTTGCATGAGCTGGCCAAGTAAACCAATTTTAATGGAGACTGATAACATCATGGGAGCTGACAGAGGCATTACAAATAGAACAGTGGGTTTGTTATGGGAAGAGTTTCCTGCTCTGGAAAAAACAGTCACCAAAGCACAAAGGATTCAGTGGAATATTTATTTATTTATTTGTGAAATCAGTTTACAACCTTTGAGCCAGAGGCTCGTTTCCAAAGGTACCTCATCACATTAAAGACATACATAGAGTTTTAGGTTACATAGCATAGGTTTGCAAAACAATAGGCATTCAACAGAGGTGCCAAGTCACACTGAGGTCAGACAAAATACATTTAGGTTACAGGGTACATGTAATTGAGAACAGGTGTTACACAAGTTGGTATCAAACATTGAGCAATCTAATAGGTATACAATGAAACAGCTGGCACTGGCCAGAGCTAGACATAGGTGCGGTGTAGCGGGAAGCAGTGATGGGATGGCTAGGTGGAGAGCGCCTGTGGGCGTTGTCTTGAGAAGTCGAGGTGGAGACTACTTTCAGAGACAGGAGCAGCTACGAGTGTTGAAGAGTTGGTTTCGAAGGGTGCTTTTGAACTTGGAGATGGTGGTGGCATTGGTGATGGGGGCAGGGAGAGAGTTAAACCAGGATGGGGCTCTGTAGCAGAAGGACCTCTGGCCACGGCTGGTTCTTTACCAATATTACCAGCTTATAAGCGTACTTAGAAGTCAAGCATATACTGAGGGGGTTACGTATTCTTAAAGAACTGGCATTTGTCTTGGATGTTGAATCCTTCATGAACCAAAGAAGGCTTATTTTGGATGAGGCTTCAAACAAACTAATGAAGCTCATCATGGACTATGGTAAAGGAGTGAGTGATGAACTCAAGAATGAAGCTAAAGAATGGGAGAAAAAATGCTTAGCTTGAAAGAACTTGTAGATTTTAATCACTGCAACACAAAACGTAAAGTGACACTGTCAAAATTAGACTTTGAGCTAAAAATGTAAAAACCTTACAAAATTCAACAGAGATCTCAAAGATTACCAGAATAATAGAGTATATACTTGGAAGAAAAAGACTCAATCTAGAGGTATTCTCCGAGAAGGCAGGTGGGTGTCTTTCAACCTTAGTACTGACCCTAGTGATAATGAGACAACTACCTCAGGGGAAGAATCCTCAGATAACTCCCATATTACATCACCAGTAAAGCCTATGCCATGGAGAAGCACTCACTCTAATAGAGAGCAGGGTTTTCAGTTACCAGAACAGAGTGGAACTGGCAAGGGCATAAGAGGAAGAGGAGGACGAGGCGGGGGAATGGGAGGAAATGGAGAAAAAAACAACAGAGCAGGGCAATCAGAGGGATGCTCCACAGAACAGGGCCCAGCAGCAAACAATATCACCCCATTACCCTCAATGTTACCAACCACAATGGAGGGACCAATATGTATATCAGGAATACAGCAGACAGAATTACCCATGCAACAACAATACGGAGGGATGTCCTTACAAGAGACCATGGAACAGAAAGTGATGAACTTATCTGACATACCCCTCTGCTATTGAAACTAGTATCCTAGAGAAAGGCTTGACATTTGCACCAATGGGAGTGAATAAAGTTTGAGACATTCCAGGATTTACAGAAACTATGCAGGAATTTACGCCTCAAATCCTTTGTCCATAAACAGCATGAGAAAACTAGTTCTGATGTGACCAGTAGTCTATAGAATAGCTCTATACTACTAGGTGAGACTTTTGATAATGGTATGACTAATACTAAAACATTCAGAGGTTTCTTTACATTCCACCCACCTCCAAGTGCAGCAATTTTGACTTTTCAATCAGTATGTGAAAGTGAACAGGAATATCTCTTTTCACATTTGCACCTATAACTTATGACAATTTGTCTAAAATAGCAAGAGATGCTTTGGAAATACTTAAGGATGATGATTCTATTGTTATAAAGCAGGCAGATAAGGGGGTGGGGAAGCAGTAGTTGTACAGAATACAACTGACTACATTTTTGAGGTAGACAGTTGAGTAATACTGCCTTCTATGAAAGACTAGAAAGGGACCTCACTGTTTTCTTTAAACAGAATTGATGAGTACATGTTGGATGCCCCCTGAGAAGGGATGGATTGATACTGATACAAAAAACTTTCCTACAGTTTACCTTCCCATTACAGCCACTATTTCTATGCTCCCAAAGGTTCATAGGGACATTGTAACCCCCCCCTTGTAGACCTATTGTTAGTGGTGTGGGATCCTTCACCCAGCCACTATCACAATATGTGGACCACTTCTTACACCCATTTGTAACACAGTTAGGGTCATATATTAAAGACACAAATGATATTCTGGTGACCTTGGGAGAAATAGAGGTAGAGCCAGAATGTTACCTGATTACTCTGGATGTTGAAGCTCTCTATTCTAATATTCCACAGGAGGATGCTTTAGATAGTCTGTGATTTTTTTCTTAATTCAAGAGGAAATGATGCTATACCCTGCACTGAATTATTAGTCAAACTTTCTGAATTTGTTCTAAAATGTAATGTTTTTTCTTTTTGGGCAACTATTATTTACAAACAAAAGGTACAGTGTTGGGGGTGACTTTTGCCCCAAGTCTTGTAAATATATGTATGGGACAGTGGATAATGTTTATGTGAGAGATCTTGAACATAAACCCTTCTTTTGGAAAATCAGGAAAGGGGAAATTGTTTAACCAGGAAAGGCACACTAAGCCAAAGCTTGTTTCCAGGTGTGACCTGGGAGCACAAGAAAGTTAAGTGACTTGCGTTGAGGGTCACACAGTATGCAAGTGGGGGCTGTGGGATTCAAACCCCAGTCTGGTCAGCTGGATATCACCACATTTGTAGCTCAGAGCCTTAAACCACTGCACTATACTTCCTAAGTTATATAGGAGCTTTATTGATAACATTTTTATTACATGAAATGGAAGCCTTACAGAATATGACAGTTTTATTACCTTTTTACATATTTCTAATTCCAATTTGCACTTTACTTATCAAGTCAGTAAAGAGAGTGTGTGTTTTAGATTTATGTATCATGAAGAAGTCAGATGGTACTATTGCTACTAATATTTGATTTGATTGATTGATTTATAGAAAACCATGCAAGAGAAAGATACTCCTCCTGTCAAGTATCTGTTATCCCAGACAAATACTGAGAAACACACCAAAAGGGCAATTCCTCAGACTTAGGAGAAATTGTACTGACCTAGAAAGTTTTGAGAGTGCAGCTACTGATCTACAGAGTAGATCTATTTGAACAGGGTTACTCTGTCACTCATGTTGAAGGAACCTATCAAGAAGTCAGGAACACAGCAAGGCAGGATATATTCACATCAAATAGAGCACAGCCACAGGCTGAAGAACAGCTGAATTTTGTGACAACATACTAAGTACATTCCCCCAGAGTAGTTGATATTATTAAAAATAATTGGAATAGTTTGAAAGGGGATTCCAGTTTAAAAGAATATCATGAAACTATTCTCAGACTTTTTTTTATAGATGACCAGAGACTCTTGGAGATATTTTGGTTCACAGCAGACAGGCCACCCCTGTACAACACACGTGGTTAAAACCCAGTGTAGGATGCTAAAAGTGTCGAAGATGTATGTACTGTCCCAGTATTTAGACTAGCAAGGAATTCATTACCCCATCTGCACATAAGATGTACACAATTAGACACCTCATTACTTGTGACACAAGCGGAATTGTTTATCTGGCGACTTGTACCTGCAGTGCATTTTATGTAGGCAAAACTAAAGGAGTCAAACTAAGAGTGGGTGAACACATTAGGGCCATTAAAAACAATGACCTGAGTTATGCAACTGCATACCACATTCCATGCAGAGTGCAAACCAGTCTGATCATGTGTTTACTTTTCGAGGAATTGAGAAAGTTCATAGAAACCCCCAGGGTGGGGGGTGATCATGATAATTTAATCCTATCTTGGGAGGGATTCTGTCTTTACACATTAGGAGCACATAAAAGCCCTGGCTTGAATGAAAGATTCAATATTAAGTCATATCTGAAAAAAAAAGTAATTATAGTAACCTTGCTACTCACTTTAGTATACAAAATTGTTACTTGTAAGCTATACTAACATACTAAAATTGCCAGCAGAGTAGGCATAATGGTCTTTCATGTCTGCTCATTAGTCGGTCCCCATACTGTGTGCCAACTTTGCTGTCCTCCCCACCCCCTTGGGTTTCTTTATCCTCAGTCCAAGATATTCCCCTTGTATTAGAGTTCCTCAGCTCAACCCTCCCCTATACCTGTCCCAGCCCCTCTTGCACCCTTCTACAGTCTCTTCCTCCACCAGTACCCTTGGGCAGTGCATTCCATGATTCCACCACCCTCTCAGTGAAGTAGCATCTCCTCCTCCCCCCCGAGTCCCCCCTTTAGCTTCCACCTGTGCCCTCTAGTTGCCCCCCTTTCCTTTGGAACAACCCAGCTGAGCCTCTCTTATTAATCCCCTTCATATACTTGAAGACCTCTATCATGTCCCCCCGTCCCTCCTCTCCTCCAGCGTGTACATGTTGAGCTCCTCAAGCCTCTCCCCATAGGTCCTCTCCCCAAGCCCCAAATCATTTTGGTTACCTTCCTCTGGACCCTCTCTAGGAGTGCAATGTCCCTTTTTAAGTGCGGTCTCCAAAACTGCACACAGTACTCAAGATGCGGCCTAACCAAGCAGTTATTTATGTATGTATGTATGTATATCTGTATGTTTTTGGTAACCGGGTAGGCAACCTGATCCAGGGGACCATTTTCAGTTGCAACCTGGTCCATACATTTGGCAAACAGTACAGGGTCAGGCAGTAGGTGCCAGCTTACAACAGAGTAGGTGCACACAATACACTAAGTAAAATGGTCCATCTTGTAAATGAGCTTGCTCTATGATATTTGCATGGATAAATAACCGATTTTGATTGACTGATTGATCGAAATCAAGAAACAGGGATACAGAAACAGCAAATTATACAGTTATACAGAGGGAGGATCACTTCCCTCCTTCTGGAGGTAATCCCCCTAGTGATGTATCCCAGTATTCTATTGGCTTTGGTCACTGCCCCCCCCTACAAGTGTCAGAGTTGTTCATTTTGACATCCACCACAACATCCAGGTCCCTCTCACCCATCGAGGCTTGTAGTGTTTCTCCCCACAGGGTATATACTTGATTTGGGTTTCTGGCCCCCCAGGTGCAGAACCCTGCATTTCTCTGCATTAAACTTCAGTTTCCACTTCCTCGACCAGAGCCTCCAGATCCTCCTGCAGGGCCACTCTCCCCTCCTCCCCATCACCACCACCACTCCCAGCTTCAAGCTGTCCAAACAGAGACTCATTTCACTCCTGATACTCTTCCTTATGTCAGAAACATAGGCATTAAACAGGAGGGACCCTAGAACTGATCCCTGAGGGACCCCACTAATGACCCTTCTTGGAGATGAGACTAGCCCCCAACCACCACCCTCTGAGTGTGCTCCAGCAGTCAATTTCCTATCCATCTGATCATCTGCTTCCCTACCCCCATTTCCTCCAGCTTCACCAGCAGGCCTCCGTGTGGCACTGAATCAAACATCTTGCTGAATTCGAGAAAGAGGACATCCACTGGTCTACCCTGGTCCAGGGCACTCATCACCCAATCGTAGAACTCCACAAGATTTGTCTGACATGATCTTTCTGGGACGAAGCCATGCTGCCTGTCATCCAGGTACCCCAATTTCTCCAGTACCCCCCAGCCTTCCTTGATAATACCCTCCATCACCTTGCCCACCACCGATGTAAAGCTAATGGGCCTGTAGTTTCCAGCCTCCTCTCTTGTTCCTCCTTTGTGGATAGGCACAATATGGGCCACCCCCCAGTCTTGGGGAACCCACCCCATCCTTAGAGAGATGTTGAAAAGCTCTGCCAGGTGGGCTGCCAGGACCTCCACCAGTTCCCTCAGCACCCTGGGATATATTTCATCCGGCTCTGGTGCTTTCTTCATCCTTAGGGACCTGATGGCTTCCCTCACTCTCTCTACCAGGATTTCCACCTCCACCATTCTCCCCCTTAGCCCCCTGATCTGCCTTCCCCCACCTGATGATACTAGCCTCCCTTCCCTAGACCCATCAGGGCTCCCGATCTGTAAGGGTCCTGCCCCCTCCACAAGTTCACCATCTCTCCACCTGAATGACATGGCCCCCCCATCCTCCCTGGCAAAAAACTGTGGCAAAGTGCTTGTTCTGTACCTCGGCCTGCTCCCCTGCATCCTGAGCCCATCCTTCCCCTGTCCTAATCCTGCTAATCTGCCCTCTCACTTTCCTCTTTTCCCCAATGTATCTAAAGAACCCCTTGTTCCCTCTCCTGATTTCCTTGGCCAAGTTCTGCTCCTTGCCTTAGCCAATCTCACCACCCTGGTGACCCTCATGGCCATCAGTTCATACTCCTCCTAATCCCTTTTACTGCTTGAGTGCTTGAAGCCCCAATAGGGTATACATATTAAGCTCCTTTAGTCTTTCTTCATATGTCTTCTGGTGCAGACCCTGCACCATTTTGGTTGTCCTCCTCTGGACAGCCCCCACTCTGTCTATGTCTTTGTGGAGATGGGTCTCCAGAACTGCACACAGTGCTCCAGATGGGGTCTCATCAACTGTCTGTACAGAGGGATAACAACTTCCTGTTTTCTACTATTGATGCCTCTTCCTATGCATCCCAGTATCCCCTCAGCCTTCCTTACTGCCTTCTCACATTGCTTGCCCACCTTTAGGTCATCTGATATAATTACCCCAGGTCCTTTCTATTTTTACTGTTGTCAGTATCTCACCCCATTGTGTATGCTTCCCTGGGTTTTGTTTCCCATGTGCATTACCTTGCACTTCTTTGCATTGAATCTGAGCTGCCATACATTTGACCATTCCTCCAACCTTGCCAAGTCCTTCTCGTCCTTTCCACTCCATCTTGTGTATCAACCCTGTTGCAGATCTTTGTGCTCGTCTGCAAAGAGACATACTTTTCCTTCAGTTCCTCTACAATGTCACTTATAAAGATATTAAAAGGGCCAGTCCCAGTACTGAACCCTGTGGTACCCCGCTAGTAGCCCTCCTTTCTTCACTGTGTACTCCATTTACTACTACCCTTTGCATCCTGTTGTCTAGCCAATTTTTTATCCAGGCTACCACGTTGGGACCCACTCCAAGGCTGGCTAACTTGTGTATTACTCTTTTGTGTGGGACTGTATCAAATGCCTTGCTAAAATCTAGGTAGGCCATGTCCACAGCCCCTCCCAGGTCTATTACTTCGGTCACCCAGTCAAAGAAATTTATTAGATTTGTCTGACATGACCTTCCCATCGTGAATCCATGCTGCCTTGGGTTCTGTGCCCACTGGCCTCTAGGTACTCAACAATTCTTTCCTTCAGAAGTGATTCCATCATTTTTCTACCACTGAGGTCAAACTAACTGGTCTGTAGTTTCCTGCCTCTGTCCTGCTCCCACTTTTGTGAAGAGGAATCACATCTGCTCTTCCTCCAGTCCTCAGGTACCACCCCATCCTCCCATGATTTGTTAAGAGAGTAGTTAGCGGTGTCACTAGTTCTACCCTTAGTTCTTTTAGAATTCTTGGGTGAATCCCATCAGGTCCCATTGCTTTGTCCACCTTCAATTTTATTAGTTCTTTCAGAACCCTTTCTTCTGTAAATGGACTGGTATCGACCCCCATCTTCAGAGTGTTTCTCTTGTTTGGTTTAGGTACCTCTCCCTCCTCTTCCTTTGTGAATAATGAGCAGAAATATTCATTCAGTATCCCTGCTTTTTCACTGTCACCCTCTACCCACATTCCCTCCCTTTATTAAGCCTCAGTATCCCTCCTTTGGTCTTTCTTAGCTCCCTAATGTACCTGTAAAAGGTCTTATCCCACTTCTTAACAAATTGGCTATCCTTTCCTCGGTTTGGCCTTTGCTATTCTGACTGCCTTCCAAGCCTCTTTCTGCTTTAACTGATAAAGTTCTCTGTCCTGCTCCTTCTGTGTTTCCTTATATTTCCTGAATGCTATCCTTTTCTCCTTAACCTTCCCTGCCACCTCTTTTGAGAACCATAGCGTATTTTTCCTTCACTGTGTTTTATTGATTTGCTTTACACAAAGGCTTGTTGCCTCTGTGATGGCTGTTTTGATTACTCCCCATTGTTCCTCCACCCCTCCTTCTTGCCTGTTTGCTAGTGCTTTTCTGAGGCACTCTCTCATTTTCCCAAAGTCATCCCTCCTAAAGTCCAATACTCTTGCTTTTGTATGGCTTAATTGTATGGCTGTGTTTATCGTGAACCACACTGTTTGGTGGTCGCTTGTTCAGATGGCTACCCACTTCTAAATCTGAGATTCTTTCTCCTCCTCATTTGAGAGTACCAGGTCTAAGATTGCTCCCTCCCAAGTGGGTTCCAATACTAGCTGTCTGAGGCATGCCTCCTGTAGGGCATCAAGAATGACCCTGCTCTTAGATGTGCCTGCAGCAAAGGTGCTCCAGTTAACATCTGGCATATTCTGGTCCCCCATCAACAATATCTCCCCTTTTTCTGCCATTCTAAGGATGCCTTCTATCATTTCCTTGTCCATTCCCTCTGTATACAACCCCCATGTTGATTGTGGTGCCATTTCCTGTCTCCAGGGTGACTCACAGTGCCTCATCTGCTCCCTGTTTACTCTTTAGTTCTGTACTTTTGATCCTTTCCTTTACATAGAGAGCTACTCCTCCTCCTCCTCTTTTACCCTCCCTGTCCCTCCTGTAGATTGTGTATCCTGGTATGTTGACATGTCAGTCATGGTTCTCTGTGTACCATGTTTCTGTGACTGCCACAATATCCAGGCAACCCTCTTCCATCAAGGCTACTAGTTCGGGGAGCTTGTTACACAGACTATGGGCCATGTTTCTGTGACTGCCACAATATCCAGGCAACCCTCTTCCATCAAGGCCACTAGTTCGAGGAGCTTGTTACTCAGACTATGGGCATTGGTACTCATCACCCTCCACTTTTTGATAGCCTTACCCCTTTTAGCCCCATTCCTGTCCTTACTGCCTTTGCCTTTTTTTACATTTACCTCTGTTCTGCTCCCTAATAACTTCTCTACCTTGGTGTTTACCTCACTAATTACCATGTTTTGTGGGGGGAGGCTGGGATTTCCCTGCTCCTTTTCAGTGCCTCCCCCCTTGGCTAGTTTAAATGCTTGCCAATGAAGCATTTAAACCTCTCACCTAGGATCCTAGTTCCCCCGAACAGATGCAGATCATCACACCAGTATAGGTCTGCATCCCTCCAGGTGGCTCTCCAGTCCCCAGTGAAGCCAAAACCCTGAGGTCCACACCAGTTTTTCAACCACTCATTGAATTCCCTGGTGAGGAGTGCCCTAGCATCACCCTTGCCATAGACAGGCAGCACCTCTGAGAAGGTTACCGTATGCACTACTTGTCTAAGGCCCCTCCCCAACTCTATAAACTCCTCTTGCACTTCTCTGATTCCATTCCTAGCCAGGTAATTTGTCCCTAGGTGGACAATGACATCCAGCTTCCTCCCTAGTGAAGCTCCTCCCATGATCCTGAGGATTTGCTTCCTGTCCCTCCAAGCCGTGGTGCCAGGAAGGCACCTTACCTCCCTCTCCCCTTCCTCCCCCATTTCTTCCCCCCTAATGACAGAGTCCCCCACCAGGAGTTGTTTCCTTCCCCTGTAGGGTCCCATGCCACCCTCCTGTGGGTCTCCTCTGTGAAGGTTCCCAGCATCCTCCTTGGTCTCCACTGCAGGTGCCTCCATAGAGGAACCACTATCCTCGAAGTGCGAATGGTGTGGAGGTACAGCTGGTGGGATGCAACTCTGTTCCACCACCATCTCCTCCCTGAGCCCACCCTGGTCCAGCCTCCTCTTTTGGCAACCTCTGAGGTAGTGGCATTGGCCCTGGTGGTCCCTGGGTGGGGAGGAGGTTTCACAAATCCTAGCCAGGTCAGCCTGGAGACGGAAACCTCTCTCTCAGATCAGAGAGGTGCCTGCAAACAGGGCATCACAGTGCCTCCAGAATTTCTCCTGAACACTGCCGCCCACAGCCATTGCACTGCACCACTCCTATCATGTCTTATTTTGTGTCCCTCTACTGTTTCTCTGTATGCTTACTCACCTCTCCTTACAACTCTCACCTTCCTGTTCTGGGACAGCAACTTCTATCTTCTTCAGTAGCCTCCTTCTTCCTTGTTCAATGTCAGTCCACCAGCGGCTGGGGAAGTGAGCTACTTTTTCCTTTAGGGTTGACAAAACCAACATTTCTCTATGATCCTTCCTTTCTACTGCCAAACAGAAAGTTCCTGTTGACAGTCAAATCCAGTGGCTATAAAAGTAGAACTGGCTTAGTTAGGGTGGGTGGTTGGAGGGTGGAATGGAGGGCAATTAATAAGAAAAAGGCTAGCAACAGGAAGTTGTAATTTGAGTCACCTGCTTTTATAGTGTCTAAGCCACACCCCCAATTAAGTTCTCTTTTCCTCCTATTGGTTTACCAAAGTCAGCTAATACAGTACCCTTCCCAGCACAGAACACACACATTGACTTTCTTTCTTTTCTTTCTTTTTAAACCCTAAATAATACCCCTTCTACTTCTAATAAAGTATCTGTCTGCTTAATCTCAACAGACACTGACTCCTGCTGAGATATAAGTTTTAAATTAATAGGAAAATGTTGCTTCTTTTAGTTAGCTGCTTTCTGCTCTACAAGCAAGGCTAGCAACAAGAAGCTGTAATTTGAGTCACCTGCTTTTATAGTGTCTAAGCCACACCCCCAATTAAGCTCTCTTTCCTCCTACTGGTTTAGCAAAGTCAGCTAATACAGTACCCTTCCCAGCACAGAACACACACTGACGTTCTTTCTTTTGTTTCTTTTTTTAACCCTAAATAAGACCACTTCTACTTTTAATAAAGTATCTGTCTACTTAATCTCAACAGACACTGACTCTTGATGAGATATAAGTTTTAAATTAATAAGAAAATGTAGCTTCTTTTAGTTAGCTGCTTTCTGCTCTACAAGCAAGGCTAGCAACAAGAAGTTGTAATTTGAGTCCCTGCTTTTATAGTGTCTAAGCCACACCCCCAATTAAGCTCTCTTTCTTCCTACTGGTTTAGCAAAGTCAGCTGATACAGTACCCTTCCCAGCACAGAACACACAATGACTTTCTTTCTTTTTTAACCCTAAATAAGACCCCTTCTACTTCTAAAAAAGTATCTGTCTACTTAATCTCAACAGACACTGACTCCTGCTGAGATATACGTTTTAAATTAATAAGAAAATGAAAATGTAGCTTCTTTTAGTTAGCTGCTTTCTGTTCTACAAACAAGGCTAGCAACAGGTTCCTGGTTTTCAAAAGTTCGATGAGTCTTGAGGAGATCCAAGGGTTACTGTGAACTTTGATCTTACATTTTTGTAGGAAGCATGCTTGTCACATACTGCATTGAATTATTGTATAAAGTACTCAAGTGCAGCATCGACATCACTAGTGCAGTAGATTAAAGACCAGTCTAGTTGTCGGAGGTCAGATTTCAAGAGTTTAAAGTGCCCATAGATGAGGACTGTAGTGGAGATTGTTCTGGGGCAGGCTTGGTGAACTTATTAGTACAGTAGAAAAGGATAGGGGAATGGTCATTTATACCATCAGGGAGTACTGCAGAGGGGTTTTGTCAATTGATTTTTGTACTCTTACCCACAATGGAGAATTGATATGAGAATCTTCAGAGAACCAATGAGTTGCTTGTTTAAGGTGGTAGGCCTAGCAGTACCTTTACCATCAGGGCAAGTTTAACCTTCCTTTTCTCATAGAGGCCCTTTGTTTGACTACTTAGGCAAGGTGGTTTACCATTCCGTAAAAATTTAGAAAATGAATGCTTGATCTTTCTGAACTAAGATAGCTGAGTCACAGTGCGTAAGTTATTAAGACTACAAAAAAACCTTTATTGAATTCACTTCTCCCATAGAGATAAGTTCAGTTTAGACATCTTTCCAGTTCAATAATGATTTCTACCAGTAAAGAAGTTAAATGTGATTCCACCTTTTTTTAGTGGAAAGAAGTGTACAGTCCAGTAGTCACAACTAAATATGTGATACTTTTGTTTACCAACGGGAATGAGAAGGACTGCAAGAGTCTCTTTTTTTTTAATTCAGAGGAAACCAACATAAAGCCTTCAGTTTTGTACCAACTAACGTACAAGCCTGAAAGGGATCCAAATTCTTGCAATATATATTGCAAATTTATCTTTTAAAAATGTGGCTGACTGTGATAGACTGGTCCTTCCCAGACTCAGCCTGTATAATGTTTTCAACTTTCTTAATGCTTCAGCAGCTGCCACCACTCAGCTTAAACTCTTGTTTCAGGAATCTCCAGGTTCATGTCCTTTCAGAGCCACTGCTCACACAGTACAATGTTCCTTGTTCAAGGTTACATAACCTACCCCTCTCTGTTGCAGCTGAGAACACCTTACTTTAGAAATAGGATGTGCCAATGTAAGCCTTCTCCTCACTGGCAGAAATAATCGGTATTGTCGTTATAAAATGGTTAGCAGTACCCCAAAGGATTCAGTCACAAAAACATGAAATAAATAAAAATAGTATTGTTAATATTTCAAGATAATTACATTGATAACTATAGGATATTACAGCAACTATATATGGAACAGTAATTCTACAGAAATGGAAAGAAAATGTTTGCATACAGTAGGTTTTACACAGAAAAAAAAACTCTCTCTCTCTCTCTCTCTCTACCCCTCTTTGTAGCCAGGTAGATAGGCTTGCCACAAGACACTTTGCCATCTAAAAGTCCATGTCTGACCTGATTAAGTTTGCTCATAGTCCTAAGCTCTGTCAGACTTCATAACTGTCTAGTTGCCAACACCCCCATGACACATTGTTCATTGCATCACTCTGACATCATAGATACAAAATCTTCCATCTGGAGTTGGGTTGGGAAAGCCAGTTTGGACCAGCCTGTTAGCCAAATACTACGGCAACCTAACAGGAATGTTTCTATAAGCTGCTTTCTGACATCAGAAGCCCTTCTAATGCTCAACCTTATGTGACAACTCACCTCTCTCTGGGCTATAACAGCTTTTAGAGAGGTGTCTGTGCTTGGGTATTTGCTGCTACCAGCTGGGTTCGCCCAGTGATGAATTTCCAATTTTACAAAACTGGGAGGTCAAACATGCAATTGCACAGATTAAATCCTGGTAGTGTGTCTCTCTTGGATGGCGGAGGCTAAACAGAGTTTACCTCAGCCAGAAAAGAAAAAGGCTATTACTGAGATATGCTAGTATTATTCTTATCCCTTCTCTATCTTTCAAGAGACACTGGACCTTATGCTATCTGCCAGCACCCACAGACATACTAGAAGGGTAAGCCCCAAGCTTAGCCTCTTGGATGTATCTTCCTCCAACTCCAAGAGCAACTCTCCTCACTCACTGTCTTTCAGCATCTTATATTCTCACTTGAGAATAGGTGATTCCTATTCCCCCTTTGAATGCACCAACCAACTATCATGTATGTATTTAATTATCCCAATCAGATTGAACATCTATCAGTGACCCATTATATTCATGTTTAACCTTACATTTATATTTAAGTGATCCAATCCCTTTAAAGTGTGAGTCTGTGTGAATATGTCCATTCCCCTTGTCACTGTGTCTGAGATTTATGGCTCACCTCTTATTTAGATGATGGTGGACAGTGGAATCCCAGCCTGTGTGTGTGTTTTTTTTAGACTGCTAAAAAAATTCCCAGCTGGAAGATCCAAGCCATTAACTTCTTCCTTCCCATTTCTGTCACATCCCCCACCGGTGATGAAGGCGTGTCCTTTGGGCCACATCCAATGACACAGCCATCCATGCAACTGCTGGGAAGTGCCCAACGTATCCTGCTATGCCATTAGACCTGCTTAGCTAGCCCATCTACATTAGCATTTTGTTTACCACTGTGATGCTGGATGGTCATGTTGTATGCTTGCAGTACCAAACTCCAACATAGTAGTTTTGCATTTTGCCCACTTGACCAATGAAGCCAAATCAGGGGATTATGATTTGTGACCACAGTAAATTCTCTCCCATATAGGTAAGTCTGCAGCTTCTGAATGGCCCACACTATTCCCAAACACTCCTTCTCAACTGTGTCATAGGCCTCCTCTCTGGTCAGAAGACTGCAGCTGAGGTACACAACCGTGTGCTCCTCCCCCTGCTGGGTAACCTGGCTCAGCATGGCGCCCAGTCCATGATCTGAGGCATCCACATGGACAATATACTTTAGACTGTAATTGGGGCTGGCCAATATAGCTGGCTTATGTAAGGCCTTCTTTAGCTCCTGAAAAGTAACCTCACAGCCCTCTGACCACTGCACCTTATCTGGCTTTCCCTTCTTTGTTAGGTCTGTCAGGGGCTTAGCCAGATCAATATAGCGAGGAGCAAACCTCCGGAAGTACCCTGTTGTCCCCAGAAATGTCCTTACCTGTTTCTTGGTGGTAGAAGTATGCAGGCCAGGATGGCATCGACCTTGGCAGGCTCCAGCTGGATGTGTCCTCTACCCACCTGGTGCCCAAGGAAGGACATTTTTGCCATACCTATCTGGCATTTTTTTCTTCTTGACTGTCAGCCCTGCATTCTTCAGCCCATGGAACATGTCCCATATGTTCTTGATGTGCTCCTCCCAGTTCTGGCTGCATATAGCTAATCATCCATATACACCAGTGCAAACTCACCTCACCCAGATAGAATATGATCCACAAGCTGTTGAAAGGTTGCAGGTGCATTCTTCATTTCAAATGGCATTACACTGAATTTGTATAAGTCAAATGGAGTGATGAAAGCTGATCTCTCTCTGGCTACAGGGGTCAGAGGTACCTGCCAGTAGCCCTTTGTTAGGTCTGTTGAGATCAGATACTTGGCTCCCCCAGTCACTCCAGGGTCTTATCTGTTCTGGGCATGGGATAGGCATCAGACTCCATGCAGCTATTAAGTCTCCACTAGTCAATGCAGAATCATGTGGTACCATCCTTTTTGGGGATCAATACCACAGTCGAGGCCCAGGGGCTACTAGATTCCTGGATTACTTCCAGTTCCAGCATCTCCTTCAGCTCTCCTTTCACAATCTGCTTAACCTGCTCAGATACCATGTAAGGAGACTGTTTCAGGGGCACCTGGGTACCTGTATCCATGTGGTGCTCTGTCTTTGTGATGTAGCTCAATTTCCCTGTGAACATATCCTCAGATTCTCTCAGCACACCCGGGATTTCCTGCACCTGGGCTGGTGTCAGCTGTTCAGAGAGGGTAAGGTTGTCCAAGGAGGATGCAACCTGGGTCTCCCTGAGCAGGTCCACTAGTGGATCCATCTCAGTTTCCTCTTCTGGAGCACTGCACACAGCAAGGACCAGTTCTACCCTGTCATAGTAGGGCTTCAGCAGGTTAACATGATACATCTTTCACCTGCATCTCATGTCCGGTAGCTCTATCATATAATTGACATCACTAACCTTTTGGACAATGGAGAATGGCCCCTCCCATGCTGCCTGTAGTTTATTCTATTGGACAGGGATGAGTGCCATCACTTGTTGTCCCACCTCGTGTTCTCTGGCTCAGGCCCTGCAGTAATACCAGACTTTCTACTGCTGTTGCACAGTGGCCAAGTGCTCCTGAGCAAGCCCTATAAGCTCCTTAAGGTGGATCCCGAAGTTCAGGACATACACCACAACAGACTCCCCTTGGGAGGCACAGTCACCCTTCCATTCATCCTGAATCAAATCTAGAGGCCCTGTACCCTATGGCCAAACAGTAGCTCAGAAGATGAGAACCCTGTGGACTTCTGAGGGACTTCTCTGTATGCAAATTAAAAATAGGGCAAATATTTGTCCCAATTCCTCTTATGCTGGTCAGCAAAAATCCTTAGCATAGTCTTAGGGGTTGAATTAAATTGCTCCTCCAGACCATTAATTTGGGGATGGTATGGGGAGGTTTTGAGCTGTTTTGCCTCACACTTCTCCCACAAACTACTCATTAACCCCAACATGAAACTGGCACCCCGATCTGTCAATATCTCCTGGGGAAACCCACCTGGCTAAATATTCCCAACAGTATGTCAGCCACCAGTTCCACCTCAGAGGATGATAGGGCCACTGCCTCTGGATATCTTGTGGCATAGTGGACTACAATCAGGATATACCGCTGGCCAGTTTGACTTAGGGTGCTCTGTGGCCCCACTATATCCACAGCTACTCTTCTGAAGGGTTCATCAACAATGGCCAGGGACACCAAAGCTGCATTGGCCTTGTCCCTCGTTTTCCCAACCCTTTGGCACTTTGGACAAGTCCTACAGTAATTTGCCACATCCTTGTCAATACCAGGCCACAAGAAATTGTTGGTCAGCTGCTTTTTTGTGCACCCCACCCCAAGTGGCCGGAAAAAGGGATATCATGGGCAAGGGCCAGAAGCTGCTGATGGTGAACTTTAAGGACTACCAGCTGCTGGAGCACCTCACCATCTATCCCTTCCTCTGTTGTACATTCTCTGTACATCAGCCCATTGTCTCAGTAAAGTGACCTTTAAGTCAGGACCTGAGGACCCTCAGCCCTATTAGCTTTTTCCCTCAGTTTTTGTAAGGTAGGGTCAGTCAGCTATGCAACGCTCAACTGCCCTCATAGAAACATAGCATTTGACAGCAGATAAGGACTGCTTGGCCCACCTAGTCTGCCCATTTTCTGACCTAATGGATAAGCTGCAGAGCCTAGTAAACCAACAGCCTACTCCCTCCTACTCCCCACTAGGACTGCCTGATGTCTGTCCCATGCATTCTTGAATTTCCCACTGTTCTTAACTCCACGACCTCCTCAGGAAGACTGTGCCATGCATCCACAACCCTCTCCATCAAAGAATACTAGTCATATTACCTCTGAGCCATCCCCCCTCTATCATCAAATTATGCTCCTTATTCTTGCACATCTCTTTTTCTGAAAGATACTACCCTCTTGAACTTTGTTGATTCCCTTGAGGTACTTGAAAGATTCTATCATGTCCCCCTCTCCCTTCTTTCCTTGAAGGTATACATATTAAGCTCCTTTAGTCTTTCTTCATATATCTTCTGGTGCAGATCCTGCACCATTTTGGTTGCCCTCCTCTGGACAGCCTCCACTCTGTCTATGTCTTTGTGGGTATGGGGTCTCCAGAACTGCACACAGTACTCCAGATGGGGTCTAACCAACTGTCTGTACAGAGGGATAACAACTTCCTGTTTTCTACTGTTGATGCCTCTCCCTATGCATCCCAGTATCCCCCAGCCTTCCTTACTGCCTTCTCACATTGCTTGCCCCACTTTAGGTCATCTGATATAATTACCCCAGGTCCCTTTCCATTTTACTGTTGTCAGTATCTCTCCCCCACTGTGTACTCTTGTCCTGGGTTTTGTTTCCAGGTGCATTACCTTGCACTTCTTTGTGTTGAATCTAAGCTTCCATACATTTGACCATTTCTCCAACCTTGCAAGTCCCTTCTCATCCTTTCCACTCCATTTTTTGTATCAACCCCGTTGTAGATCTTTGTGTCATCTGCAAAGATACATACTTTTCCTTTCAGTTCCTCTGCTATGTCACTTATAAAGATATTAAAAAGGACCAATCCCAGTACTGATTGTGTTACCCAGTTAGTAACCCTTCTTTCTTCACTGTGGACTCCATTACTACTACCCTTTGCGTCCTGTAGTCCAGCCAATTTTTTATCCAGGCTGCCACCTTGAGACCCACTCCAAGACTGGCTAACTTGTGTATTAATCTTTGTGTGGGACTGTATCAAATGCCTTGCTAAAATCTAGGTAGGCCATGTCCACAGCCCCTAGCTGGTCTACTACTTTGGCCACCCAGTCAAAGAAATCTATTAGATTCATCTGACATGACCTTCCCACTGTGAATCCATGCTGCCTTGGGTCTTGTGCCCCACTGCCCTATATGATCTTAACAATTATTTCCTTCAGAAGTGATTCCATCATTTTCCCTACCACTGAGGTCAAACTAACTGGTCTGTAGTTTCCTGCCTCTGCCCTGCTCCCACTTTTGTGAAAAGGAATCACATCTGCCCTCTTCCAGTCCTCAGATACCACCCCATCCTCCCATGATTTGTTAAACAGAGTAGTCAGTGGTGTCACTAGTTCTATCCTTAGTTCTTTTAGAATTCTGGGGTGAATCCCATCAGGCCCCATTGCTTTGTCCACCTTCAATTTTACTAGTTCTTTCAGAACCATTTCTTCTGTAAATGGACTGGTATTGACCCCGGCTCCAGAGTGTTTCTCTTGTTTGGTTTAGGTACCTCCCCCTCCTCTTCCTTTGTGAATACTGAGCAGAAATATTCATTCAGTATCCCTGCTTTTTCACTGTCACCCTCTGCCCACATTCCCTCCCCTTTATTAAGCCTCAGTATCCCTCCCTTGGTCTTTCTTCACTCCCTAATGTACCTATAAAAGGTCTTATCCCCCTTCTTAACAGAGTTGGCTATCCTTTCCTTGGTTTGGGCCTTTGCTATTCTGACTGTCTTCCCTGCCTCTGTCTGCTTTAACTGATAAAGTTTTCTGTCTTGCTCCTTCTGTGTTTCCTTATATTTCCTGAATGCTAGCTTGTTCTCCTTAACCTTCCCTGCCACCTCTATTGAGAACCATAGCATTTTTTCCTTCCTTGTGTTTTGTTGATTTGCTTCATACAAAGGCTTGCTCCTCTGTGATGGCTGTTTTGAATACTTCTTATTGTTTCTCCACCTCTCCTTCTTGCCTGTTTGCTAGTGCTTTTCTGAGGCACTCTCTCATTTTCCCAGAGTCAGCCCTCCTAAAGTCCAATACTTTTGCTTTTGTATGGCTTGACTCTATGGCTGTGTTTATCATGAACAACACTGTTTGGTGGTCGCTTGTTCCCAGATGACTACCCACTTCTAAATCTGAGATTTTTTCTCTGTCCCCATTTGAGAGTATTAGGTCTAAGATTGCTCCCTCCCAAGTGGGTTCCAATACTAGTTGTCTGAGGCATGCCCTTTGTAGGGCATCAAGAATGACCCTGCTCTTGGATGTGCCTGCAGCAAAGGTGCTCCAGTTAACATCTGGCATATTCTGGTCTCCCATCAACAATATCTCCCCTGTTTTCTGCCATTCTAAGGATGCCTTCTATAATTTCCTTGTACATTCCTTCCCCCTGAGAAGGGGGTCTGTATACAACCCTCATGTGGATTGTGGTGCCATTTCCTGTCTCCAGGGTGATCCAGAGTGCCTCATCTGCTTCCTGTTTACTTTTTAGTTCTGTTGCTTTGATCCATTCCCTCCTGTAGGTCTCCTCTGTGGAAGTTTCCAGCATCCTCCTTTGTCTCCACTGCAGGTGCTTCCATAGAGGAACCACTATCCACCAGAACAGCGTATGAATTGTGGAGAGGTACAGCTGGAAGGATGCAACTCTGTTCCACCACTCTCTCCCTCCCTGAGCCCACCTTGGTCCAGCTGCTCCTCTTTCTTGGCAACCTCTGAGGTAGTGGCAGTGGCCTTGGTGGTTCCTGGGTTGGGGAGGAGGTTTCACGAATCCTAGCCAGGTCAGCCTGGAGATGCACAACCTCCTCCCTCAGACCAGTGAGGTGATTGCAAATAGGGTAGCATCACAGTCTCCTGGAAAACTGCCACCCCACAGCCATTGCACTGCACCACTCCCATCATGTCTTATTTTTGTCCCCCCCTCTCCTGTTTCTCTGTATGCTAACTCTCTCCTTTCCTTATAGCTCTCATCATTCCTGTTCTGGGACAGCAACTTCCTATATTCTTCAGTAGCCTTCTTCTTCCTTGCTCAGAGTCAGACCACCAGTAGCTGTGGGGGGGGGGAGCTACTTTTTTCCTTTAGTGTTGACAAAACTAATGTTTCTTTATGCTCCTTCCCATCCTACTATCAAACAGAAAGTTCCTGTTGTCAGTCAAATCCACTGGCTATAAAAGTAGAACTGGCTTAGGGTGGGAGGGTGGATGGGTGGGATGGAGGGCAATTAGTAAGAAAAATTGTTGCTTTTTTTTAGTTAGCTGCTTTCTGCTCTATGAGCAAGATTTCTGTCTTCCAAAAGCTAGAAGCAGGAAGTTGTAATTGGAGTCACCTGCTTTTATACTGCCTAAGCCACACCCCCATTTAATCTCTATCCCTTCCAACTGATTTAGTGAAGTAAGTTGATACAGTACCCTGCCCAGCACAGAACACACACTGACTTTCTTTCTTTTCTTTTTTAACCCTAAATGAGACCTCCTCTACTTCTAATAACATATCTGTCTGCTTAACCTCAAAAGGCACTGACTCCTGCTGAGATGGAAGTGTTAAATTAGTAATCTGAACCTTCCCAGCACCCTTTCAGAAGGAACTCCTTTGGGCTCCTCCATTTGTGACTAGGGTTCAGGACTGCTGCTTCTAGCCAGCCCCTCCCCTGTGCTAGTCACTTCCTCTGCTGCTGAGGGAGGGGCTGGACCACACTGAGTCATGCCCTCTTCACCCTCAGAAGCTTGCCCATTTGCCTGGCTATGGGTTGCAACACACACCAGAGATTCCCTGTGGCCAAAACCATTCTCCATGATCACATTTACAGGGAGGTCCTCTATGACCCCCACCTCCTTTTCTATGTGGCACCCCTCCCAGCTCAGAAAAACTCAAGCCATTGGTATCTGGACTACTGGCCCTGTGGATTTCTGGATCCTGGAGTATTTCCCTGGCAACATCTGATCCACCCAGATGAGATCCTGCCTCACCAGGGAGATGAAAGCACCTATGCCCCTCAATTCCTGGGTTACTGTCCCATTAACTACAATGGGATGCATAGTCACATCGGAGGAGAGTGGTTCTTCAGGCTGCACACACCTCATCAACAGGCCAGTGCTATTTTGATTACCCCCTTTCCCCAGGCCTTTGGCCCTTGACCATTTTCTGAGTGCAGTTATATCTCAAGTGCCCACTTGATTGCAAATATGACATTTCCTGGGTACTGTCTCTTGGGTACCTTTAGAACCAGAGGGTTCTGGTTTGGGGTCAGGTGCAGGTTGGTTTCCTTTGGGCTGCACCCTCCATGAGACCCCTTATAACCATGTGCTGCCCCCTCACCATGAGACTTACGCTGTGTGTATGGCCTGCTAGACATGTATATGTCAGTGCTTGTGGCCACCTCCTTTGAGAAGCTGCATGCCTGGTCTAGGAGCCATACATGCATTTCCTCAGGTACAATTTTAAGAAATTGTTCCCTCATAAGCAAATCTTTGATTAGTTCCACAGTGTTGGCTTTTGCCCCCTCCACCCACCTAACAAGGTAAGTACACAACTAAACCTGCAGTTCCACATAACTGTCATCTGGGCTTTTCTTTAACTCCCTGAATTTCCTTCTGTAAGCCTCAGGAGTTAATTCAAAATGTTTTAACAACACTGTTTAACCTTATCATAATCAGCATAGTCTTCATCACTCATTTTAGTAAAAGCCTGCAAATACCCCCTCATAAGTAAGGGTGTGAAATAAGTTGACCACAAAGCCTTAGCCAATTGGAATTGCTCACATATTCTCTCAAATGACCTTAAAAATAGATCAAGAGCATCTCCCTCTCTAAACTGAAGAAACAATTTAGAATTCATTTTGCTTCATGAGGAGAACTCACTCCACCATTAATCACAGTTTGCTGGCTGCACAGGGTCATCATCTCCTTCCCATGCTGTTGTCTCTGGATTTCATGCTGTCACTCTTTCTCTCCATCCTCACATTCTCCTACTCTTTTCTGATGTTCTTTTTCTCTTTCCTGATGCTCTTTTTCTCTGTCTGCCAGTCTCTTTTCTTCCAGTTCTTTCTCTGCATCCCATCGTCTTGTTTCTGCTTCCAGTCTTCTTGTTTCTGCTTCTAGTCTTTCTGAATCCAACACCTTGTCTTGCAGCAACAGCTGCAGTTGCAGTGCATCAAGTTGGTTTGGGGGGTCTGCCACATCAGCTCCTGATTCACCCCCAGGGATCGTCTGCTTCTGGTCATGTGCCACCAGGGCGGCTATGAGGTCTGCCTTTTTTTCTCTTTCAGACCTTCAAGCTGAACCCCCTTTTCCTGGTGCTTTTCACAAAGCTGTTGCACAGTAAGTGAGTCATACTCTGCGGAGCTCATTCTCTAACCCTTCACTACACTGTGCTAACTAGAAACAAAAAAACAACAGTTGTACAAGTGTATTCTCTTATATATCCTGTTTTTCAACTGCTAAGATAAATGTTCCACTAGCAAACTCTGTATCTCAGTGTGCTAAACAGTCCACTATCATCCCACCGCTGCCAAACAATTGTGACAACCCACCTTTCTCTCTGGGCTGTAGCAGCTTTCAGGGATGTATCTGTCCTTGGGTGTTTGCTGCCACCAGCTGGGTTCACCCAGTGCTGAACTCCCAATTTTTCTAAACTGGGAGGTCAAACATGCAATTGCACAGATTAAAGCCTGGTAGTGTGTCTCTCTCAGATGGCGGATGCAAACAGAGTTTACCTCAGCCAGTGGAAACCATGAATTACCTTAGGAAATAATTGAAATCATAGCCACAACTGTTGAGTAAATAAATAGCTTTTTACTTAACAGAAGGTCAAATGTTGCATTTCAGGATATCTATGTTTAAAACAAGAGAATAACACTGTTACAGGAAAAGTAAACAAATGTTTTTAAATAACAGATGACAAAAGAAAAAGGCTATTACTGAGATATATATATTTTTAATTTATTGATTGAAAGAAATTGGAATTACAATCCTTTGAGTCATAGACTCCTTTGCAAAGGCTCCACATCAGTAAGAATGAGCAAAGAAAATACACAAAGTATCACTTGCAAAGTACAAAACTTAAACATTTGTCACATTGTACAATGTAGGTTTATGTGAGCAGGGATCCTAAAAGAGGGTTCCGGGTCAACACTTATGCACATATGACAGTAATTCAGTTATGGAGGGGCTTACAAATAGGCCCAGAGTCATAATTTATTTACAGTGAGATTGAGGATCCAAAGCTTGGGAAAAGAGAATATGCTAGTATTATTCTTACCCTTCTCTATCCTTCAAGAGACACTGGACCCTATTCTATCTGCCATCTCCCATGGACATAGCTAGAAGGGTAGGTCCCAAGCTTAGCCTCTTGAATGTATCTTCATTCAACTCCAAGTGCAACTCCCCTCACTCATTGTCTTTCAACATCTTATATTCTCTCTTGAGAATAGGTGATTCCCATTCCCCCTTTGAATGCAACAACCATCTATCATGTATGTATTTAATTCTTCCAATCAGACTGAACACCTATCTGTGACCAATTACATTAATTTTTAACCTTACATTTATATTTGTGTGATCCAATCCCTTTAAGCTGTGAGTCTGTGTGGATATGTCCACTCTCCTTGTAACTATGTCTGAGATTTATGGCTCACCTCTTATCTAGATGCTGGTGGAAAGTAGAATCCCAGCCTGTATGTGTTTTTTTTTCAGACTGCTAAAAAATTTTTCTGCTGAAATATCCAAGCCATTAACTCCTTCCTTCCCATTTCTGTCATACCTCATTTCAGAGGTCGAAGTCTGGACATTCTAAAGTAAATTCACAACCAGCCCCATTTAGTCTGTTTTTCTTTTCAGAAAGAAAACTAAGAAGGCTTGACATTTTCCCAGCATCTGCTAAATTCAGACTATTACCCTTGTAAAAAAGAATTACATGTATAAAAAGAAAAGGGAATACAGTACAGGTATATCTAGCAAATTCTTACATCTTCTCCTCTGAGGAAAGAAAAAGACAAATCTTTTTAGCAGTACTGAATTATTTTTTACTGTGTGTGTGTGTGTGTGTGTGTGTCTGTGAGATGGCTGGCTCCACCTGCCATGCCCTCAGTTCACTCATTGTGCGAGTCCCACCTTAGTTTCTCCTAAGTCTCTCCTACTTAAGTAAAAAACCTGGGGCACTAGCTATTGTCTGGACAGCACATCTGCATTGCCATGCTATGATCCGCTGTGATGCCCAGTGTCCATATTACAGGACTGTAGTATGAGCTCCATTTTAGTAACTTTGATTTCTGGCTGCTGGTCCTATGAGCCATGTAAGGGGGTTGTGATCAGCAACCAGGGTGAACTCCCTTTCATACAGGTAAGGCTGTAACTTCTGCAAAACCTAGACACTCCTCAGGTACCCTTTCTCTATTGTGACATGGACTTGCTCTTTGGGCAGCAGCTTCCTGCTCAGGTTAATGAGTTCAGGACTTAGAGGGGAAACACACGTATGTTGTTAGGGCAATTCAGCCCACCTTAGTAAACCCTGGAGTGTCTGTGATGTTGTCCCTTGCATGACCATTGATTTATTATGAACATACAAATGTGCCAGCAGAAACAGACCAGCAATTCAGTTCTGCTGTCTAATCTCCCCCCCTCCACCCAGTTCAGTGAAAGCAAGCAGCTGAGTGTATGGGGAGTCCTGAACTTGGTTCCTCAGTGTGAGGGAGCATGAGTTATGTTTTTAAAAATTTGACTTGTGACTGACAGACCCCCCTCTACCCTGCACCATTGTCAGGGATGCTAAGAGGCATTTCTCACTTGGTTTAGGGTGGAACCATTGAGGAAAATTGAAGTGTGGCCATGCCCAGTGGAGAGAGAGGGTGCATGGAGTGACAGATGATCAGTTTATGCCTAAATTGATGACCCAGTGGTCCCTTCCAGCTCCAGGTGTACTTCTAGTTATCTCCCCAGTCCCAGCTAAGTTTTGATGGCTGGTAGGCGTGGGTCCTCTTTTATTTATTTATTTAAATATTCATGAAAAGGAGAGGCACACTGAGCCATGGCTCATTCCCTGGTGAGACTCGGAGGATGGGGGAGTGGAGGCAGAGTAAATAAGTTTACATAATCATACATTTACATATGTATACAGTACAATTTCAAGACTTGTTGAAAGTCAGCAGAGTGATAAGTTTACGTAGTCATACATTTATATATATTTATAGCCAAAATTCAGGATTTAGCTAATGCAATCAGAGTCAAAAAAATACAGAAGCCAATTCTGATACAAATGCAAAGATTTAAAGAGAAAGAGCATGTATTGTAGCAGCATAGTAGGTGCAGGTGTAATTGGGAGCAGGAAGGAGGAGTGGAGGGGAGAGGAAAGGGGACTGAGGTGGGGGAAGGATGGAGGAGGAAGGGGATGGTGAAGGAAGGAATTGGGGGCTGTAGGTAGAGGGCCAGGTAGAGTAAGGGGGCCATGGTCTTTTGGATGGGGGGAGGAGCACCCTGCAGAGAATGAGGGAGAATGATGTGTTTAAGGCAATTTAGGGATAGGGATAAGCTGTTGGATCAAAGTAGGGCATCCAAGGGGGAAGGGAGGTGATATGAGAAGGCAGCTGGGCCAGCATTAGTTCAGGGGTGTAGGAGGGAAATGGTGCAGCAATCTCTTGAGCAGAGAGGATAGGATGAGGAAGAAGAGGTAGAGAGAAGATCCGAGAGGTAGGAAGGGAGAGAGTTGAACCAGAGTTTTGAGATGAGCATGGCACCATGAAGCTGTCAAAATTTAAGGGAAGAGAAAGAGAGAGAGGGATAAATAGAGTGCAGTGGTGGGTTCACAGGGGAGCACTGGAGACAGAATGGCAGAAGGTATTAAACAGGGTGTCTAGCCTAGCTAGGGATGATGGAGGTGCAGAGTCAAAGACTATGTCAGTGTAGATGAACATAAGAAGGATCATCTTTGTGAGTAACTCCCATCCTAATTCCGGGGAGTGAGCATCCTTGTTTTTATACATGGCCCTGAGTTAAGGCCACAGTTTTGAGTGTGTGTAGTCTATGAGTGTGGTGAAATACAGATGGCTGTCAAGTCATACAACTAGGTATTTGTAGGTGGGAGCCGATTTGATGAGTGTGCCATCAATGGTGTGAAAGGAGGGGAGGTCGGAGGTATTGGCAAGTTTGTGAGGGATGCTGAAAAGCATGGAGACAGTCTTTTAAGAGACAGCCTTAAATTGGTTAATGGAACTGCTAAAGTACTCGGGAGAACTTATCTTGCAGCTTTGATTCAGTTTCCAGGGAAGATGTGCAAGTATAGAAAAGGATAGTGTCATCCACGTAGAGATGGATTTGGAGGAGGCACAGATAGATGGGTGGTCATTAAACATATGGAGAAGAGGATGGGATCAAGGATTGATCCTTGCAGGACTCCAGCAAGAATAGGGAGGGGAAGAAGAGGGTAACACCAGCTTGGACTTTTTGGGTGCGGCCTATGAAGTAGGATTGGAGCCAGTCAACTGCGGAGGTGGAAAGGCCTACAGAGTGGAGTTTGGAGAGGAGAAAGGGGTGGGGGAATAGAGTCAAAGGCTTTTGTGAGATCAGTAAATATGGCTGCAGTGAGATGACCATTGTCCATGCCCACGAGTATGGTGTCTGTTACATGGAGCAGGAAGGTCACAATAGAGTGTTGTTTTCAGAAACCCAAACATAAAGGAGACAAAAAGCTGGAGGAGGTGAGAAAGTCAGACAGCAAGGACAAGCGACTCTTGAATTTTGGCCAGTGCTGGGAAAAGGGATATGGGGCAGTAGTTTCCAGGGGTGGGATGGTTGCCTCCATTATGCAAGAGTATGACTTTGTCAGATTTCCAAGGAATGGGGATGGTACGATGGATGAAGGAGAGGTTTAGTAGGTGGGAGAGAGGAAGGGCTATGGCTGGTGCAGAGATCCGAAGGAGATGGGGATTGAGACTATCAGGGCTGGACTTGCATGGGTTTGGAGAGAGTGAGGAGGGCTTAGAGATCCTCTTGTGCTGAGACAGGGGTGAAGTGGAGACTGTGCAAGGAGGAGGAGGAGGGATCTGGCAGGCTGGGGGGTGGGGTTTAGGGGTGGATGGGATGGCACAGGTTGTAAACAATGAGTTTGGAATGTTAGCTACTGTGGAGGGGTCCGAGGCTAGCTTGACACCAAGTAGGGAGCAAGAGGAGGACTTGATTGGGGGGTTGAAAAGGGAATGAAGAGCTTGCCAGAATTTAACAGGAGAGTCCAGGTTTCACTGCAGGGATGCCTTATAGTATTTTTCTTTCTCCATGGTTATGGAAGTAGAAAAACAAGCCACAAGGGAGCAAAGACCAGGGGTCAGAGAGCTGAGTTTCTTGTCTGCACTCCACATGTACTGGAGAGCAGCCCACTCTCACTGGGACCGGACTCTAAACTGAAGTGAGATTGTAGACCAAACAAGGATTTTCAGCTGCCCAACTAATCAGCATCCAGGTTAGGAAGGGCACCAAAATTTGAAGAGAACAAAAGAGCAGAGCAGCTTAAAAGGAACTGCAAGGAGAAAAACATCCCCACCCATCCTGCCCCTCCTCTCATGACTTCTTAAATGCTCTTGAGGAACTTCAAGGGATTGGACAGAACCCGGCCTGGGTTCTTGTCAAACTAAAAAAAAAAGACTGAATGAAAAGCAGTCATGGGCAGTATATGTTTGAATGTCTTTGTATGTAGTATCTTTTAAGACTAGTTAATGGGATGAATTACTCTGGTAAAACTATATTCAATACTGAGGGTCAGGGATGATGAATCTCTCAGGATTTCTGTAAGGTTTCATAGTTTCATAGTTGTTTACAAGTTCAGAAGGCAGAGCCTATTATTGAACTTGCCACCCAAAGGTGGTTTTAGTTATCTATGTATTCAAATTTAGTATTACCTATGTGTTTGTCTAATGTATTCTTAAAGGTATCCATAGATTCACTCTCTACTATTGAGACTGGTAGTGTATTCCATAGATTAACCATTCTCTGAGTGAACCATCAAAGTCTTTTTATTATTTGACACTTTGCTCCTTTTAATTTCATATTGTGTGATCTAGTATTTGATGCGCAAAATATTCTTTCAATACCTAATGTTTCTATTAATTCTGGATCATTGAGTGCTTTATAGATGATACATAAGTCTCCTTGAAGATGTCTGTATTTGATTGAATACAGGCCTAGTATTTTTAATCTTTCACCATAGGGTTTGTCAGACACACCATTAAGTTTTTTGGTCATTTTCCTTTGGACTCCCTCTATTTGTTTCATTCCATGAATTGTGGTAGGTGCACAAAATGTTCACAATAATCCAGATGTGATCTTACTAGGCTAGTATATAAAGGAAGGATGACCTGTGGTTGTCTGCTTTTAATATTTTTCCATATACTACCCATAATTCGTTGGCATTTCTTTACTTTGAGAATTGTATTGTTTTCAAAGGTTAACTTACTGTCTATATTTATACCAAAAGATCTTTTTCTTTGTCTGTTGTCTGAAGTATTAAATTATTTAATAGGTACATAGGTACCCTTTTTTTTTATTGTTATGACACAAATGCATTACTTTGCAATTCTGCTCATTGAATTTCATTTTGTTATTTATTGCCCAAATTTCTTGTGCTTCTAATTCTTTTTGCAGAATATCTGTTGCTTCAGGAGTATTAACAATACTTCTAATTTTGCAATCATCGGCATATTTAGATATCCATATATTATCTGATGGCTGCATTGATGTTATTAGGATATTGAAAAGAACAGTACCCAGCACAGAACCCTGTGGAACTCCGCTAGTAACTTCGACCCATGAGGATAAAGCTCCCTTAACAGATATACATTGTTTATGATCGCATAACCATGAATTAATCCAAATGATTAAGATATATGGACATTTTTGTTTAGCCAGATGTTTCAAAAGAATTATATGTGATACTCTGTCAAATGCCTTAGCTAGGTCCAAGAATACAACATCTACCGGAAGTCCTTTATCCAGTGCAGCACTCACATTCTCAAAGAAGTTTAGTTGATTTGTTAGACATGATCTTCCCTTTCTAAAACCATGCTGTGTTGTATCATATAAGTTATAGTGATTAATGTGTTCTTCAAGCCTATGCAAGATTAATCTTTCAAAGATGTTCCTTTAACAGAAGTCAGACTTATAGGCCGATAATTGGAAACTTCAGATTTGTTTCCACTTTTGTATATTGGTATAACTACCGCTTCTTTCCAGTCTAATACGCTTTCTCCTACCTCAAGAGATAAATTGAATAATTTACTCAGTGGGCCAGATAAACAAGAGGAGGTTTCTTTTAGGAAAAAAGGGTGCATCCCGTCAGGTCCAACTGAGGAGGTGACTTTTAATTTCCATAATTCTTTTGTAGTTTCATCTTCTGTAATTGGTTCAACAGTTATATAATTAAAGTTTGTATTTAAATTATTGTTAAAATGTTCCTTATTAGAGAAGATTTTATGGAAATACATATTAAATTCCTCAGCTATTTGTGTTTTATTACTTATTGTTCCTGAGTTTGTAAGTAGAGGACCTACAGTTGCTTTGGAGCCTCTCAGTGAACCAATGTAATTATAGAATTGTTTCTTGTTATCCAGTGTATCACTAGCTACTTTATTTTCCATGTTCCTTTTGGCATTCCTAATTTCTAGTTTATCTTTATTACTATAGTTTTTGTACTGTTCCCATTTTTCTTTTGTTGGTTGGGCTTTGTATTCCTTATAAGTTTTCTGTTTTTTGGCAATCAATTTTTTAATGTTATTATTCCACCAGGCAGGATTTCTATATCCCTTGTTGTATTTTTTTCTAGTTGGAACCCAGTTGTCTATGCAGTATTTGAGCTTGGTCAATAAACTATTCCAGGCTTGATGTACATTGAGCCCTGTCCATTCAGAGTTCCAGTCCCATATATTCAAATATTGTTTGATTTTTGTGTAATCAGCTCTAGTAAAATCTTTACTTAAAGTGTTTCCTTTTGTATCCATAACTCTTGACTGTATGTGAAACAGAATCATATTGTGATCACTGTTTGCCAGTGGTTCTAATATTTGGATATTATTTACTAAAGTCCCCATGTTAGTTAATACGATGTCGATGATATTATTGTTTCTTGTACCATCATGGATTATTTGATCCAAATTTTGATTTACTGTTATATCGAGGAATTCTTTCTCAACATTTCCCTTCCAAGTATATGCTTTCCAGTCAATGTTGGGAAGGTTAAAGTCACCCATTAAGATGTAATTTGTTTTTGGTTCAAAAGTGTTAATCAGGTTTAGGAATTCAGTGTTCTGGTCTTTATTTAAGTTAGGAGATCTCTAAGCTAATCCAATGCATACTTTTAGGGATGGTAGGTTAATCTATGTCCACAATATTTCACTTTCGTAGTTTGTTTGCATATTATTTTGATAACAGTGGAATGAGTACTCTTCAGATATATATAATACAATTCCTCCTCCTTGTGTATCTTTCCTATTTTTTGTTATTTTGTTAAATCCTGATATATCTTTATTCCAACTGTCATCATAGAACCATGTTTCAGTGACCCCACAAATAGACATTTTTTATTTGTGCATTATATACCTTAATTCATCCATTTTATTTGTCAGGCTTCTAGCATTTAATAATAATACTTTCATTTCACTTTGTTGATGTTGCAAGTAAGTAAGGTTATTGGTTGTTACTATATTATTTAAGGAATCTGTAGTTACAGTTCTGGGCTGTATTTCGTGATTCTCATTCCCTTGAATAATCCCCCCCGATCTAGTTTAAATATTTATCCAGGTGCAGATGAAATGTTGGCTGAGTAAGTCACTCCCTTTTTTGTTTAAGTGTAGTCCATCAAAATAAAAGAACTCATCTTTTAGATAGAAATCTTCCCAGTGGGTCAAACAATGGATCTCTTGTTTAAGAGCCAAGTTCTCAGCCAATTATTAAAGTTATGGATTTTTTGGTTAATTCAGGGGGAGACTTTTGGTATGGGGAGTACTTCAGAGATTATAATTTCAGAGCCAAGATTAGTTAACCTATTGGTAAGTGCCACCATGTCTTGTTTTATTTCTTCAAGGGAGTCTTTGAACATGTTATTAGTTTCCACATGTGTAAGAACAAGGGGTTGTGCCCTAATCCATTTACCATTGCTTTGCACATCTTGGTTAAATCAACAATTTTTGCCTCACTAAAAGCTGATAAGGTCTTATGTGATTTATTTGGGTTACATATGTTTCTGTCCAATATTTTAATCATAGAGTTCCCTATTACCAAGAGATTCCTATGGTTCAACTGAGTTATGTTGTCAGGTTCCATGTTGACAAGTTTACTGCAGTTATGACTTTCCCCATCAGTTTGACTAATAGATCTACTATTGATGTTATTATCTATTATAGTAAAGAGGTCAGAGGTCCCTTAAACTGTAGTAGTAGTAGATGTTTGGGTCTTTTCAGGATTAGTTTCCAGTCTTTCCAGTAGAGAATATCTATTTGTTAGGGGGATATCAAATGTTGTAGCATGCCTTCCTTTTTTTGCAGGTTTAGTGTATTGGATATTATACCACTCTTCATCCCCATCGTGTGTAAGGTTGATTGAATTAAGAATCTCTTTGGTTTACTGTATGGTTGACTGAATGAAGATTAACAATGCAGGTCAAGAGAAATTGAATTAAATTACTGTATGAATGAATAACAGATGTGGGGGTTTAGGAATAGCAACTGGCAGCAGCATAGGGGAAAGGAAGGGGGATGGCAACTAAATGGGACAGCAAGGGAAGGACTATAGAATGCAACAAGTGTGGGGCTGCGGTGCTCATGGAGACAGTATGGAAACTAGAGGAGAGACCAGTGTGCAGGAGCTTGTAAAATTTAGATAATGAAATAAGATTGCTTGTTGGGAGATGAGAGGGCTTGGAAGGGACATGTAGAGAAGAACAACAGAGGATATGAGGAAAATGTTTTGAGTCCACACTGAACAGGGCAGAACAGATGGGAGTTGCACAGGGATCAAGGAGGAACCAACAAGAAAGTTTTTATCAAGCTAGCAGAACCAGGGAGAAGGAGTGGCAGGTGACAGGAATTAGGGGAAGAGAGGATTTACCATAGGTAAGAAAAGGGGAACACAGAATAGCTCCCTCTTTTAGGTACTTACAAATAATAGATAAATGGTACTGGTGGAAGGGAGGCAAGGGGTTGAAGTAGGAATAGGGGCTAGAGTACCACATGATGCCAGAGAGGAGAAAGGGGAGGAAGAGTAGACGCACCTAGGATCCGTCAAGGAACAGATACAGTGGATAAAGGGGATAGGACAAGAAGGAGCTCAGGTAATATAACAAGTAGAAGAAACCAGGAAGAAGAATGCCATCAAGGGTTGCAAAGGTAAAAGTAAGGAGGTAGAGGGCACATCAGAAGCAAGGAACCTGGAGGGGGGAGGATCATACAGGGATAAGAAAGTAAGAAGGGGTGGTTATTGATACATGCACAATAAGTAAGGAGGGTGTCTGAGAAGATTCTGAGCCTTCGGTAGGAGTCGTGACTAATGGCAGGTACAGCTATAGGGGCCAGCATTGGCATGGGCACAGAAGGCAGGCAGTAACAGGTGCTGGAGTGGAAGGGGGTGTTGGTGAAGGAACACTCCCCGGTGGCAGGAACAGTTTCTTAAAGTCCTCTACAGTTTTCCCTTCCTCCAGCAACAACCTAGCAAATTTCTCCTCAAAAGTCTCAGATAATGGTGGGGACTCATCCTCCCAGGGGTCTTTACTGTTCTTTGTTGTCACTTTCAAAGCAGCTGCAACCCTTCTGGGGCAATAGCCTGTGGCACTTTAGAGCTGTCCATTCGGTCACTACGTTCTGCAAAGGCTATGAAAGTTTGGGTGATCAAATCAGCCTGTCGACCCACCATCACGGGGTTTTTTAAACATTCAACTTTGGAGAGTGCTCCCTCTACAGTGTCTTTACTGGTATGCAGAGGAATATCCAGTATAAGTAGAACATTTTGTGGGTCGATCTCCTGCCCGGTACACCCCCCCACCAATTGGTGTACAGCCATTTCTACTGAGGTAGCCATTAATCTTTAACAATAATTCATAATTTTTGGCCATTAGAAGACACAAAATCCCAGTGGTGAGCCTCCAAAATTTAACCCCTAAGTGTCGCTATCCCAAGGTCTACTACCTCTGCCGGCTTGGCTAGTAGCAGGTTAAGGGGCCTGAGTTCTGAAATGGGTGCCTCCCCCCGGGATCAGGGTTGATAGTGGTCAAGCCAACCTGGGCACAGCCCTCTGGGACACTGTAACCCCCCTCATTCCTTACTAGTGGCTGGAACAATACACAATAATAACTTTCACAATACCCCTGATACACCACACAAGTACCCGCATTGTTTGTACTCACTCACCAGTGCTTTCCTCTGGCTCGGCCCCTGGGGACCCCTGTAAACAAGGTTCTACAGAGCAAATAACAGCAGTACAGTACTCTTGCACAAACTGGAACCACAGTCAGAGTAAATGCAAAAAAGAGTTAGATCTGATTTAATTAAGGGACTTGAACAAGGGGGGGGCGTAATCAGGTTAATTTGCTTAAAGACTGTATCAATCAAACAGTTATGCATGCACTTCAGGGTCCATAAACAGTCACATACCCTGGCTACCCAGAAGGAGATTGGCAGGCTAGCCAGGAATGTTGCAGCTGGTTAGGGCCCTGTGATGGAAGAAAATAACATGCACCACACACACTAATTGTAATCCAGAGCCAGAGGGCTCACTTCGTGAAAAGAAAACAACAAGACAATCAGATGACACACTTTTAGATTAGGCTGTTGTTGCAGGGAGCTACCCTGATGATTACTCATGATACTCAAGACTGGACACAGGCTGGACGAAAACTGAGACTGTAGGTTGTTGCTCTGGAGTGCCAGGAGATGCAGGGCCCACACGATTTGCCGAGGTGTCATTCCTGTTCGAGCATGGAGCAGGGGGCTGATCCCCAGGCAGGTCTCTCGTTGATGGCTTTCTCTGTGCAGCGGGTAGTCTGGCTGGGCCAGTGTGGCAAGGCCCAGGCCAAATGGAGACAAATTCGGATACAGTCCATTTTGAGCTGGATACAGCTTCCAGCAAGCAGAACAGAGTTCACACAGTGGGGAACCAAATCACGACCCATTAACAACTCACAGCACATTTACATGTAAGGAAATTCTACTGTATCAGGTTAACAGCTCTCCGGTCACGATCACAAAGTCTCTGCACGGTTTGTGCAGATTCAAAAGCAGCTGGAAATCCTGACAGGCCGATCGCATTCAGCAAAATCTTTGGTCTTCTTCAGGTATGAGCCTGGTAAAAAATCAGTGGCTTACTTTATTCTCACAAACTTGGATTTAGTCCGAAATAATTCTCTTCTCTCCCTCTCGGGCAGCAGGCAGACATGCAGGCCATAACTCAGGCCTTTCCACAGTTCTCCCATGCAAAACTACTCAGACAGCTGCTTGACTACTTCACGCTATTGCTTCTTCAGCTCCAAACTTAGAGCTGACTCAACTGCCAGCAAGCCTGGGAATTTCCTCAAGATCCAAAAGGTTCGGTTGGCTGATTCATCTGTCAGTCACAACAGGAGCTCCCCCTTTAGGTGCAAAAAGGCACCAAAAGCCCAAAACTACAATTCCTACAGATTCTGACTCCAGACAGCTCCTGTAGTCCGGCTCCATTTTAGGTCCCACCAGTACTGATTGGTCCAATGTGGCAGTCCCGGGCCAAAGTGGTGAGGATAAACAAAACAGTCCTTGCAGCAAAGAAGGAAGCTTAGACAAACTACATTATCATTATCACTCTAAACGATTTTCAGCAAATAGTTACATCTTTCAACAGAGCTCCCTCTCAGATTATTTATGACTGCAATCCAGGCAGTTCTTAAACAGACAGTACACAGAGGCTATATAGGCACTCTCTGGCAATTACATTTAAACTGCTAAAACTGCAGGACACCTGCCTGGCAGTGAACATTTAGACAAGTTCAAGGAAGACTTTTTGGGAACCCCATGTGTAGTGGGTTACACAGGAAAGAAAAGAAACAAGGGCAAGAGGAAGTAGTTTCAAAAGGGATGAAATGACAGTGGGGTATGGACACTCTGGGAGCATAAAATAATAGTCTTTGAAGATTCACTAATTAAAGGTATACAATTGGGAAGAAGAGAAGACCCACACAATAAGACAACAGTAGCTTGAAGGCCAGGAATGGAGGCAGGGAAACCACCACTTAACATCAAGGAGCTGGTAGGTGAGGAAGGGGGAAAGCCCGACTTGGTTTTGCATGTTGGAACCAACGACTTAGCTGTGGAGGAGGTGGCGGTGGTGCAAAATAGATTAAGAGGCATAGCTAGGTCATGCAGGGAGTCAGTGAACTTGCTAGCATTTTTGGAAATAATTCCAGTCCCTAGGGCCAGCACAACAAGAAAAGGGAGGATTGTTGAATTTAACGAGTGGTTGGAAGGGTGTTGCAAGGAAGAGGGGTATAGTTTTATAGGGAAGGGGGGATACACATGGTCAAGCAAAAGGCTATATAACTGTGACAGACTACACCTAAACAGGGAGGTGAATAAATTGCTAAAAGATAAGCTGGGAGAGTACATGACAAGGGAACTGGGTTTAAACTGCTAAGGAGGGGGGAGAAAAGGGAATGCCAGAACCCCCCCCACACAAAGGCAGGGATAAGAAGGGTAGGGAGCAAGGAAACAGACTAAGTAATGGAGGAAGAGAAGAGGGAGGAGAGACATGCCAGGACAAGCCAAGTAAACCAAAAAGCAAGGGTACTGCAGGAACTATGTGGAGGGTGGTGTCGCTGAATGCATGCATTCTTGGGAACCAGATTATGCCAGCCTTCTAAACCAGTATGACCTGATGTAGATTCTCACTCTCTCTATCTGCTTCAACACCCGTACCTCGAACCACACACTCTAATTGGATGATCACTAACATTGGAGATAGAGTCACCTAAAATGGCACGCTATCTGACTCCATAAGTGACCACTCCCCTACCTACGTAATCTGGTCCTCCAAGGCCCCTCGTTCTCCCCCCCAAGTGCCTCTCTTTCTGCATCTTCAATTGCCCCAATTCTTCCCACCTCTTTGGGACATCAGGGCCAGAAACTGATGGGACCTCTATGCACCCACTGACGTATCTGTAACCGCCACCTATTTCACCAATGCTCTTCTGGCCATCCAGGACCGCCACTACTCTACTACTACTACTTGGTGTGTCAGAGGCGGGTGTACGAATTGGCTAACAGAAGACCAACTGACCCTCATGAAGTTGAGAGACAGCAAGTGGGCTGCCTACAAACTGACACCCTCCCCTGCCCTGTGAAATGAGTACAGACACCTGCACAACAGATGTTAGCACATGACCAGACCCTTAAAATGAGATTACTACCACCAGCTCCAGAGAGAGAGAACCTGGGTAATCCTAAAACATTCTGGGACTCAGTTAACTCTCTGTTGAACTCCAACACACATAGCCCCGCCATTCACCTGAGTTCCCCTTCTGGCCCTCTGACCGATCCCTTGAAGGTTGCTCAAGCATTTAGCACCAAGTTCTCTGACCTGTTGGCCCTCCTCAGCAATCTCCCTTCCCGGAAAACCTGCATTTATTCCTCATCCTCTAACCCTCCTCCCTAGTGATACCCTCCCTTACCTCCCTTTTTACTTTTTGACAGTCTTCACAAAGGTCACATCCAAACTGGTAAAGAGGTTACCTAACAGGGGTAGCCCTGGCTCTGACGGCCTCTCCCCTGTCTTTCTGAAACTTATCTCTTCTCTTATATGCAAACCTCTCAACTTCATCTTTAATCCTGCTCTATTGACCTCCACTATGCCTGACTCCTGGAAGTTGGCTAGAGTAGTTCCTATCTTTAAATCCAGTGACCCTCACTCCTGCAATAACTACTGGCCCATTTCTATTCTCCCCCACCTAAGTAAGCTCCTTGGAAGGATTGTCCACCAACAACTATCAGAGTACATTGTGAAATACAACCTCTTATGTAGCCAACAGCATGGCTTTCATAAGCATCACAGTACTTCAACCACTCTAGCTCATTTTACTAATCACATCCTCTCCAACGTGGGCCATGGATGTACCATGGGTGCCATCTTTGTTGACCTATCCAAAGCTTTTGATATGGTCAACCACTCCCTACTCCTATCCAAACTATCCTCGTTCAGTTGCTCTGCCAAGACCACTGACTGGTTTTGGAGCTACCTGTCTGGATGCTCTCAATCCATGCATATTGGGATTATCATCTCCCTTCCCCTGCTGGTACCATGGTAGTTCCCCTGGCTGCATCCTGGGACCCCTGCTCTCCTCTCTGTTTGTCAGCTCTTTCCCCACTGGATGCTTTGCCTGCAACTCCCTACTCTATATGGACGACCTTGCCATTTTCCATAGTGACAAATCCCTCTTGAGTATTTCCTCTGTCTTCACCCAGAACTATCATGCAGCTTACAACTGGTTCTCTTTCAATCTGTTGTTGGTCAACTCAAAGAAAACCAAGACTATGTTGTTTGGGTCAAAACCGCTCCTTACCAAAACCCTCAATGCCAACTCTTCTGTCCTTATCCACCCTCCTGATGGCCCTACCCTTGAAAATGTCTCCTCCTTCAAATACCTAGGAGTAATGCTTGACCATTCCCTCTTATTCAATGACTACATAAACCACTTAGTCTGTAGAGTTAATATGAAGCTGGGAGTGGCTTACCATCTAAAGCCCTACCTAACCAAGGAGGCTTGCTTGGCTACTGTCACGGGTAATCTCCTCCCTATCTTTGATTATTGCTCCCCTGTCTACTATCAAGCCTCAACCACCCTTCTGACCAGACTCTCAGTAGCTTGCAACAGCACTTGCCACTTTGCCCTTTCGGCCCTTTACTCCACGCACCACTGCAGCCTCTATCGCTCACTTGGTTGGCTCCCACTACAGGATCACTTTGACACACACTTGGTTGTTTCTTGGATGCCACCCTCAGATGTGGCAAAACTTTTCCTTTCTCTACCCTCTTCAACACTAGAATCTAGACTAGGCACCTTTGCTCCTCCACCACCCCCACCCTCGAGGTACCTAGAACCACCACCAATATGAGTGGGAAAGCTCTCTCTCTGTGGTGGCCCCATCTCTGTGGAACAGGCTACTAGCATCTCTGTGAACTTCCAACGCTTATCTAAATTTCAAACGTAACCTAAAATCCTGGCTTCTTGACAAAGGTCAATGCAAAGCCCCCTCCCCTTCTCTACACCCCAATAACTGAAGATAATGACTGTGAGCTGTTGATGAATGAACATGTGCTTGTACAAGCACGCATTCATTCATTGAGTTCAGTTGGGCTGCCGGCTGTGGAGGTGAGTGGAGGGCTGTGCCAGTAGCTCGTTCGGGGTCAAGGTTGGGGGGACCAGGGTGGGGGCACTACCTGACAGGGTGGGGGATCCACTAGACACCAGGAATTAAATGAAACATTAAAAAAAAAATTAAAACAGTACTGTGGATGTTGGTGCTGGCTGGGTGGCAATTGACAGGGTTGGGAGGACCACTAGACACCAGGACAGGGTGCCAGCTGCTGGGGGGAGGATTTACTGTGGTCAGTGATTGGTGGCGGGGGCACTGACACCAGGAAGGGATTTAATTAAAAAAATATATTTTTTTGTTATGGTGAGATAATTAGGTAGGGCCTTACTGGACACCAGTGAGCTGTCATGTTGTCGGCTGTGGGGGGTCTGACTTCTCTTGTTTGGGGTATATTAAATGCAATTTGCATTTAAACCCCCAAAAAGAAGGTGAAGTCACAAATGTTGAATTCTGGGTAATTTTGGCAAATTACATGAAGTGCTCTGCAAATGCGAATTTGGTGACTTGGCCACACATTTGCCCATTGAGAAAAACGTTGCTGCATCTCTAATCTAGACATGGGAAAGGAGGATATCTCAACAAAGATCAGGGCATTGGATTAAAAAAAAAAGACTTTAAAAAAATGAGAAAAATTATTAGGGAGGACCTGGTGAACATAGTAGAAAAAAGGAGGTGGGAAGCATTGGGGGGGTGATTCAGAAAGTGACACGCAGCTGCATAAAAACAAGGGGCAAGAAAGTAGGGGCTAGAACACCAAGCTGGTTCAATGGGGAGGTTGCTAGAATAGTAAGGGATATGAGGGCTGCCTATACGAAAAGCGAAAGAACAGCTTGGGTGGAGGATGAAGAGGAATTCCAGAGGTTGGCCAAGCCAGCAAGAAGGGAAGTACAGCAGGCCAAAGCAAAGAAGGAGCTCCAAATAACTGAGGGGATTAAGAAGGGGGAAAAGGCCTTCTTTCCCTATGTAAAGGAAAAGAGAGACAAGAAGGATGGCATTGTCAGGCTTAAGGAAGGGGGATGAATGGATCGTAGAGAACAGATCAAAAGCGGAGGTATTAAATGAATACTTCTGCTCTGCTTTTACAAAGGAGAAGGAGGGATCACTACCACATGGGGAAACAGGGAAAGAGAGAGAGAGCTGGGGAAGACCCATTAGGGGTCATCGGGCTCAAGAGAGTGAGGGAGGGGCTGTTGGCTTCGAGGGTGGATAAATTCCCAGGGCCAGATGAAGTACTCCCAAGGGCACTAAAGGAGATGGCAGAGGAGCTGGCAGTTCCTCTAACAATTCTCTTCAATAGATCTGTAGATGCCAGAGCAGTACTAATCTAATGGAGAATAGCGCATGTAGTGCACACCACAAGAGTGGACCAAGGAGGACCTGGACAACTACAAGCCAGCCAGCCTGACTTCGATAGTATGTAAGCTTATGGAAACAATAACTGAAGGAAGGGCTGGTGAGGTACTTGGAAGAAAATGGCGGTAAACAGCACAGGTTTGTGGCAGGCAGATTGTGTCAGAAGAGCATGATTGAGTTCTTTTATTGGGTCACCAAGGCAGTGAATAAGGGCCAAGCAATGAATATCATCTATAAAAAAAGCATCCAGCACTCCTGACTCCAGACAAAATTCAGTGAGAGTAATTTATTGAAAAACTTTACAGATACTTGCCAATGTAAGCAGTAAAATTATCACACACATGTAGTGATTGTTGCAAATTTCAGCTTGACACTCCACTCCCAGCCTCAGTGCTTTAGGGTTATGCTACCCCTTCATCAGGAGGCATGACCAAACCATAAATATTAGTGCTTTAAGTACGCTAAAGTGCAGGTGTGTACAATTAAATTCAGCTTTGTAATGAAAGTTCAGTGAGACTACCATCCATTGGTTAGTGATCCCTCATCATTCCAGCTCTATTTAGTGTTGGTGCATCTGAAAGTTAAAGGAGACTTTCCTAATAATATGTACACACCAGTGCTGGGGTGATGGGGAGGGGGTTCAGACTACAAGATAAATGGTTAAAACATATTTACAAATATTGCAACAGCACTTGATAGTCAGAGTATGGCGCCATAGTACCTGAAAAAATCATTGTAACCAACAGTGATTGCTGCAAATACACATGTAATTTAAATGCATCTCATATATAAGTGTAGAATACAGTTAAGCATTTATTTATTTATTTGCTTTTGGTAACTGGGTAGGTGCACTAGGCATATCAATGCCTATTTTCAGGCATGACCTGGGAGGGTACAAGTGGGAATACAAATAACAAACAGTTTGAGCAGTACAACAATGGGTAATACAGAGGTTACAGGTACAAATACAGTTTCCAATGAGACAGAGATACAGTTAGGACAAAAACAAAAGAATTTCAAGTGCAACTGCAACAATATTCATGATACAAAAATGAAAAGATATTAAAAAATTTTACAAAATACAGTAAAAGCGCATTTAAACATTGACTACGTTGGAACACTAGAGTCAATTTTTGATCAACCAGAGGACTAAAGGTCAAAAGAAGAACAAGAGTACTATTATAGAGAAAAGATCAATGATCGAGATCGGGGTATATGTGCTATACTGCCGACCAAAAAGTATGGACTTGGAGGAGGGCGAAGTAGGAAAAAATTAAGAGAGTAGAGGGGAGGTGAGAGTGGTGAGAGCCTATGAAAGGGCAATAGCAAGGCTAGAAAGAAAGGTGGCAGGAAACCAAAGTCAGGTTGAGAGGAGAGAAAGAGGAGAGAAGGGCAGCAGCAGGTAGAGACATGGCAGCCAGGAGGTAGTGACTGGAGGGTCTACGGTGGGTGAAAGCACATGCAGAGTGTTAAGACAAGTAGATGATTATGGTGTAGCCTCTTAAAACTGGCATGGGTTGGAGCAAAATGAATGGCTTGGGGAAGGGAGTTCCAATATTTGGATGCCACACACAAGAAAGCCTGTGCACACATGGAAGTTTTACACATTGGAATGTGGAGGGGAGCTAGGTCAGTGGATCTAAGCCCAAAGGAGATGGTTTGAGTATCCAGCAGGGAGGCAAGGGATTGGGGGAGACCTGATCTGGCAATACCATCAATGAGAGATCCAAGGGACTTTAGCTGATAGGCAGAAGAGGAGAGCCATTTTAGATCAGCATAAAGTTCACAGTTGTATCTGTAACAAGGATTGCAGAGTCATAATGACAGATATTATTATAGGTGGTATCTCACTTGTGAAGAGTAGATTTTGTTGCTCCTAGGTGGGTGACTGTGCCATAAGCTAGTGCTGGTAGCAGAATGCCTTGAGCAATAGCAAGTCTAGCCAATAGGGTGAGGGCATAACTGGTTCGGTATGTGCTCCCAAGTTTGGCATTAACGGACTTACAGGTAGCAGTAATGTGTTGATCGAAATCAAGAGATTCATCAAGCAAAATGCCAAGTACTTGAAAGAACTAGTGCTGACCAATGGTGAGTCATCAGTGCATAAGATATTGAGAGGGTTATGATTTGTTCTGAGTCTGGCAGGGGAGCTGAAAAGCAAGGAGTGCATTTTGCCCACGTTAAGAATCAGGTTGTTTTCATTCAGCCAAGACTGAATGTGGAAGAAGTCTGAAGAGAGAGAGAGTGATTTATGTCCGAGATGTTCTTAGTACTGGAATGAAGAACAAGGTCGTCCGCATTCAGCAGCATTGAACAACCTGGAGACAGCGAGGGGAGATCACTAACAAAGATGAAAAAAAGTAAGGGGCCCAGGATGGATTCTTGTGGCACATCAACATGTATGGTGGAGAGATCGGACAGGACAGAGTTGTAATACACGGTATGCTTCCTGTTTGACAAGTAGCTATTAAACCAGGCCACAACATCTGTAAAGAAGCCAAGAGACTGGAGTTTTGTGAGGAGAAAGGAGTGGCTAACTAGGTCAAACACCTTGGTTAGATCAATGAAGATTGCACCTGTCAGGAGTCCTTTATCCACTGCAGAATAGATATAATTTGGTTTGTCTTACTGTGACAAGGAACCTTTGTAAATGAGCCTATGGCTCAAAGGTTTTCCAAACTGCTGTTTAAATAAAATAAATAAATAAATAAAAATAAATTTATGAATTTCAGGAAGGCCATAGTAGTGCTATGGCCTTTGTAGAAACCATGCTAGGACACAGAGAGGAGGTAGCAGTCATGTAGAAAAGAGATGGTTTGCTTAGCTACTAGTTTTTCAAGCAATTTGCTAAGTACAGAGAATGGCTATAGGACAGTAGTTGGCAACATCCTTGGGGTCCCCTTTATTAAATATTGGGATCACTCTGGCTATCTTCAAAATGCCAGGGATAGAGCTGTGTCATAGTGGTAAGTTAAAGATTGTAGCTAGGGGTGAGGCAATGAGAGGAGCAGCGAGTTTCAGGAGCCTGGGTTCAAGACCATCAGAGCCAGTACCATTGCTATCAGGGATAGCAAGCAGCATCTTTTGGACTTCCAATCTGGTAATGGTTCGAAATCAAAAGGTGGGTGGTTGTGCAGTGGCTTGTTCTCCATGGGGGGGGGAGAGTCTGCCCCGGTGAGAAAAGAGACAAGTATTTGGATAAATCTGAGAAGTGGAGATTAACGGAATTTGCAATGGTGGCTGGATTGTTACAATGTGCACCATCTGGGATAATAGTGTTTGTATTTCTGTTGCGTTTGGCTCCAAGGAGTGTTTTGATATGAGACCAGAATTTCCTGGAATTACCTGCAACATTTAGTAATAGTTCCTTGCAGAACAAGCTTTTTACTAAACTAATGTTCCTTTTGCGAGAGTTTCTCCATGTTCTTTATTCATTGTAGTCAGACAGAAGACCAGAGATCTTGAAATGTCTCCAACTTTTGTCCCTGTCCCTGATCTGAGCAAGTAGGAATTTATTTAGCCATTTGGTTTGTGTTCCATGTACATGACGTGCAGTACGAGGTATGTGGATATCCTGTAGAGATCCAAACAGGGTTAGGAAGTGGTCAAGAGCTACCTGAGCATCTGTGGCAAAGAAGATACAAGTCCAGTCAGTCATGGATAGAGCTTTCAGGAACTGGACTTGGTCAAGGTTGGCTAGGTTATGGAAGGTGATGAGTTTTGGGGAAGGGGAGAGTTGACTAATTGAATGCCAGATACAATATATTGGAGAGGGGTCACTAATTGCATCAGCCAGGGTACCTGAGGAGACTATACAATCAATGCAATTGGTCAGTGCCCATTCAATTAAAGTACTGGGCCTAGGGGGGAGGTAGGACACTGGTAGTGTCAGCGATTAGCTGGTGGAGGTTGTGGCCTTGTACCATGGTGTGTAGAGATGTGTTCACCTTGCCAATCCAAGTTAGGTTTAGGTCCCAAGAATGAGGACTTTGTTTCAGCCAACAGCTAAACTGACATGTGAGAGGAGCTCTCCAAGGCCAGCAGTGCCAACTAGAGGGGGATTATAAGTACACACTATATGTAATTTCTTGGAGCCAAGTTGAAGGGTAGTGTGAATACATTCATAGTAGGAGAGGACAGGTGTGGAAGTGTTTGAGATGTTTAGGTGTGATGTATAAAAAATGGCAATGCCACCACCACATTTAGAGGTTGGCCTGTCTCGTCTAATAAGGTTGTAGTTGGATAACCAGAAGGCAGAGTCAGTGGTAGATAGTTTAAGCCAAGTTTTGGACAGGCAAATTATATCTGGGTGATATAGTGTGATCCATGCTTCGAGTTCTGCTAGGTTATGGAGGAGGCTCCTAATGTTCAGGTGAACAATGCAAAGTCCCTTTCACACTGCATCCGAGCAGGAGAGGTGAGCAGGTGGACCAGGGTTAATCTCAATATCTCCTGCAAGTATTAAAGCAAGAAGGAGGAGATACCACAGTTTGCGATGGATGATCAGGGAGGGCAGGATAGAGTAGCATCAAAGGCTCTTTTAAAGATGTAAACTATATGATAGAAATTATTTATTTATTTATTTAATTTTGGTGACTGGGTAGGCCCACTGAGCCCTGAAGGTCCCTTTTCAGGGTGACCCGGAGTTAGTTACAGAGATAAGGCATTCATACTGTAGTGGTTTACAGGAACATTAAACAATACTTATTTACAGGAGTACAGATATAAGGGATACATAGTGGTATACAAGGAATGTTAAGCAATACATAAGAACAGAGGTACAGAGTATTTGATCAGTGTACAAGACATAAATACACCATATGTTGACAGTAGGTGGTACAGTGGTTAGATCATGTGCAGTAGGAGCAACAGGTACTGATGTCAAGCAAGTGGGCCCTAAGCCTGGTTTGGAAAGTTTTGAGGGAGGGACCTTCCTGTACAAAGGGAGAGAGTTTGTTCCACAGTAGAGGGGCAGAGGAGACTAAGGATTTACCGCCTGCCTTGGTCCGCACCTTGGGTTCTTCCAGAAGAATTTGTCCTGTTGTGCGGAGATTTTGTCTGGAGTGCTTGGGGACCAGGAGCCCTGCAAAGCTAGCCAGAGGGGAAGAGCGGAAGAACTTATACGTGTTGCAGAGCAGAGGATACTGAAGGCGAGAGTCAAGGGATGACCAATTCAGGGAAGCCAAGGCTTCACAGTGGTAGCATCTTGCATGAGACTGAGAGGCAAAGTGAGCCACCTTGTTGTACAGCATGTGCAGTCTGTTATTCTCCAGTTTTGCCATGCCCTGAATAACTGGAGCAGCATAGGTCAGGGTGGGGAGGAGGACACATGTAGCAATGGTTATCATGGCCTCGGGGATCAGTTGGTTATTTAGGTGGTATAGCATTGCTTTATAGCTGTGAGGAATAAGTAATGGTGTGATATCATGGAGTTCATTGGGGAGTATAAGCATATTTGAGAAAGTAAAGTCATTCAGATCAGTGGTGACTACCTTAGTGGGGGAGGTGCAACAAGCCAGTGAGAGCCACAGGATAAAAGCTAGCGAAATACCTGCCAGCAGAAATGCGTGTGATTGGGGACCCATTGGGTAGGAGGTGAGCTGGTGAGAATGTGTCATAAAGTAAGCCATGTTATGGAGTGGAAAACACACTATAGGGAGGTGAACTAGCTATCTGACTACAGGAATTGGATGCAGAAAAGTACGTAATGGGAGCTGAGCTGCATTTTGCTTTGATTTCCAAAACCAGCAAATTGAAATGGAAAGTATTTGGCAGAAAAGATCTGGTACCCTCTATGGGCGTGTTCTTATAGGCTGCTAATGGAAAGTGGGAGTTAGTCACATGACTCCAGCCATTATAAAAAGAAACAAATGCAAAGGGTGGGCGTGGTGGGTGTGTGGGGAGCAGCTGTGCAGCGGCTACAGGAAGAGAGGACTTGTTCTGTTTACAGGCAGGAAAATTTTAAGGCAGATGCTGTGCTACAGTCACCAGTCAAAACAAGAGCAGCAGCCAAAAGTAGGTGGGCTAAAATGAAAGCAGCAAAAATAATTTATTCCTGGGAGCAAGGCTGCACCTAAAAACCCCACCAGTGCTGACTACCAGAAAAGATTTAACTCTCCCAGCGTGGGTTAGGGTTCAATTAAGCTCCAGGTGCAGGACTGAAACAGAAAGTCCTTTCCAGAGTGGGATTTCTGGAAATTAAATTAAGCTCAGGGCCAGCTTTGGGCAGTAGTTCCACCTCCGCTGCCATTTTGGTTAATAACAGACTCTGGTACAGTTTTAAACCTGAGAAACTACCTCTGGGGTGAGTAACAATGGATTTAGAAATGCTCCAGGCTGTTGGACAACTTAATATGGTGCTGGAATGTTTAGACTGCAGCAGGCAGGGCTTTACCTAGATAAATTAAAAGATGGTCCCTACATCAGCACTGTGTACATTTACAGCCCCCAGAGATGATATCTACAGTGCAGGGGATCAGCCTCACCAGATAAATGGGAGTTTAATGACTGCAGCTCTAGCAGTTAGGGGGCGGAGGAAAAAAGGCACCAAATTCAAAAATGAAGACAAAGGCTACAGCTCCCTTTATGAAGGCATCTCAATTCCGTACCTTTCAAGTGGGTCCTTTTGATCGGGTGGTGTGACTGCTCTGAGGGCAGGGTGCCCTCCTCTAGCCAGGGCAAAGGAGAGAGAGGGGATAGACAATCAGATTAAATAGAGTTAGGGATGGTACAAAAGATAAACTTTGATTTGAAGAGACAAAAGAAACAAAAGAAGAGGAGAGAGGAGGAGCAGAGAAAAGGTAGATTCAGGGATGGAAATAAAGATTCAGAGGTACAGAGCAGAAAGAAAAAAGTGCTTCAGCAGAATATGAGAACAAACTGTCTTATCATGGGGCTTAATGCTATGCCGCCCCTCTAACAGAACAGATAATGTTGCAAGTAGAGTTATTATGGTAATGAGTTATGCTAATTATTTCCTGCAGGGGCTAGGAAACCCCCCTATTTCTTGTCTGTAGTCAGTCTGAGTTTGAACCTCCTGCTGAACAGTTGCTCCTGCTTGATGCCTCTGCGTAAACTAATTCTGCTTATTATTTAATGTGTCTGGCTTAGTTTGTTTGGTACCAGCAAGATGCCAATTGCAGCAGAACTAGATGAGCCTGGCAGAGCAGAAAGAAGGTAAGGGTCCGATGACAAACCAATGCCAAAAACACCACACATGGTGAAGAATGCTGCCCTTCCTCTGCCCAGACCCCAACTCGCTTGTCTGCATCATTGGGTACCCAAGTCATCACCCCAGTATGCCTGGACAGTATGAATGCTACCTGTACCACAGCCTTTACTGCAGAGAAAAGCACTGAACTGTTCCCTGGGTATACAGCAGCCCGTAGCCCTCACAGCCTAGCACAAGTAAAAGTATTCAGCACTGCTAGCCTGCTGCTCCATGCATGAGCTGTTAATATTAGCCAAGCATCTGCTCCACAAAGCTGGGAACTGCACCCCCCCCAGCTCGCCACCCTTCTTTGTGGCAGGGCTTAAATCACCAAAGCCATTTTGTCCAGCAAGCACATGGCACAGCCTTACTACACCTTCCATCATGGACTGCAGCTCCAGCAAAAAACCAAAAAATAAATTAAGTTTACAACTTAAACTCCCTGATGCTGTCTCCATCTGTGACTCTGCAGCAAACAGTGGCTTTGTTCCTCCTTACCTCGCATTCAGTGCCAGCTCTCCCACTCTCCTTGGTGGCCTGCAACAGCCACTCCAGAATGGACTGCCCCACAGCATAATAAAGAAACAAGACCAGCTCTGTGGACCACAGCAATTTTGACTTACCAGTGCCACGCCGGCCACTCTTCGGCACTCCAGCTTTGCTCTGCAGCCAGCCAGCACCACTATTGGCCACTCCACAAGCACAGCCCACAAACTGGAGCACTCTGCACAAAATCGCAGCTCAGTCAGCCTCCCCAAAGAACCACTCCAACTCTTGCTCTTACAGGTGCCACCCGGCCACAGGGAGCAATCCACTTTAGCTTGGCCATAATGCTACAGGACTTCAAAAATAAATTAAGTACAGACTGTGGGAGCCCACATGGAGCAAAGGAATAATCAGGGGCAAGAAGAACAAAGCTCAAGTAGGAAATAAGTAAATAAATAAATAATCAGACCTGGGAGCAGAATCTTCAATAGAGGTGAGGGCAATACACATGAAATAGCCTGAAGGACCAGCTCTGGAGAAACATTAAAAGAGAAAGAAGCATAATATATCAACAATCAATAAAACCAGTAAATACAGTGACCAGCCAGGGAGCCAAACAGGAAAAAAAAAAAGAATCAAAGCAGCGCAACAAACGGAGCTTGGCAAATAAAAATAACTCCCCCCAATTTTTGCACTCACCACAGTAAAGCCCGCCAAATTTCAGTGAGGAAGGTGGTCTGCAGCATGGCAGTCGCTATTGTGTCCCTGCACAGCAACCCTGTGGCAGTGCCTAGCTGCCATCTTGCTACAGTCAGTATTGCAGGAACTGTATGTCACAGTTCAGTGGCCATTTTGTAAAGGGCATCAAATGAACCTCACTCCATAGGGATGAATGGCAAACCTATTGAAATAAATGGACACTACAACAAATAGCTGATTTTTGCAACAAAAACTTTATTTAAATAACAGACAACACAGAACTGAGTGGGAATTGTTTATCAAGATGTCATTTCATGGAAATTGCTTACAAATAGCTGTACTTTGTCTACAAAAAGATTTCCTTCTCAGCACTTCATCTATTCCATGACATCTTGTCTCTTACATGATGGCAACTCCTTCTCATTCCTATGACCTTTGTTCAGTGAAGCGCAGCTCATCTCTAACCAGAGTGTCCAAGGAAGACACTACTTCAACCACTGGAAGGTCCAGGGCTCCATCTTCCCCATCTCAAGGGCGTGGGGCCTCAAAATAGCAACCGCCCTGCACAACATCCAGTCTTCCTTGTCAGCTCAAGGAGTGCCAACTATGGAAGCTATTTAGGATGATCTTGCCTACATTAAGGCTATTTCACAACAGTCCGCGATCCATACCTGTTTATAGCCAGTACTCTTCTCAGCATTTCCTCAAGAAGATGCTCTCAACTGGCTTAAGCAATTCCAGGCCTGGATCTCCTTCAATGGTTGGACTGATTCCCTGCGTATTTCCAGTGCCATGGGCTTACCGCTGGGAGGGGCTGCCATCTTTTGGTTCAACGCACTTCCAGACCAGGTAAAAGGGGACATTGCCACCATGTATTCCTCCTTCAAGGATCATTTTCTCCAAGCACATCTACACTGGTTATTGGAAAAGCAACTGTGGGAATGCACCATGCACCCCATCCCGAGTCATTAGAAACATTCACAATGGACACTGAATAATGCTGTAAACATCTGCAAAAATCAGAAAAAGATCAAATCACAGCCTTTGTCCAGGGACTACCTCCTCAATTCCGTACTTATGTCACACAGCAAAAGCCAACCACTTGGATGGACACAATCCAAGCTGCGTGACTTGCACACAAGAGTCTGTCTCAATGTTCCAGTCTATCACTGCACAGGCGCCACAGTCCTCACAACTGGTTGCACTCACAACATGTGTCCAATGACAACAGGCAGTGATTGATAAGCTTATCACTACTGTCAACAGCTTACACTTCAGTGCTGCTATTTCCCCTGCAACTTCTGTCAATGCTCTACAGCCACCTCAACAGTGACCTGAGCCACCTCTGCCTTCACAAGAACCGGTGACCTTCCAGTGGTGTGCATTCAGGGGACACATTGCTGCTGTCTGCCACAAGCTAAAAAACTACCACAGAAATCAAGACAACCAAAGGCATCCACCACAGCACAATCAGCACGATGATCGCAACTACTCCCAGGCTCTGGGAAACGAACACTGCCCAACAAATAAGGGGCTTTGGTTGGGCAAGGGAACACAGCAACTGACCATCCCTCTGACTCTCACAACTCAAACAATCCACACTCTTCAGCCCAACTCAGGTACACCCTTGCCTCCAGGGCAAAGGTTCCTGTCATCAGGTCACCTCTGCTAGAGAACTATGTCCCTGTAACCACTGGAGATTGGTCCATGCATGCCTTGGTCAACTCTGGAGCAGAAATCTCAGTTTTTCACAGCAGTATTCTAGACAACCCAGCTATTCATCACATACCTAATGTCTCTCCAGTCGACCTAACGTACATTATCACAGCAAGTACCGCTACAGTACCTATAACAGGCATGGTCCATCTCATGCTCCACTATGGCTCACAACAAGCTACTGTCCAGTTCTATCTAGTGCCTGACCTACAACCAGCAGTAATCCTTGACCTGGACTTCCTCAAAGCTCACAAAGACATCCTAGACTTTGCATCAAATAAACTGCCACTAGATCCTCGGAGGCAGCTCGCAGCTATAGATTTAGTCTCTGTGCCGCCTAAGTTAGAGATGGTTTTGACTGCCAAGATTCAAGGTAAACCACTTCCACATGGTATTGTTGGCATTGTCATGGGATCCCTGCTCTGCATTCATCAGGCCTCCTTCCAGAAAACACCTTCTCTGCAGTGCATGGTGGTGCAGTCTTCCAAAAATGCTGCAACTTCACAGATGAGCCATCAGTGGTCATGTCAAAGGATGCCAACATCAAAACGTTTGTCTGCTTGTCTTTAAGGTACCAGCACCACCACCTGCAAGAGCCTCAACCTGGTTCCACCAACTCTCATCCTGCCAGTACTATCACGACCACTCCAGCCTCCACAGAGCTACCCCTCAGTCAGTGACTATCTTCTTCAAAACTTCCAACCTGTCCAGCAGAGAAACAGCAACTTTTGGAATTCCTGGAGAACTACCTGGATGTCTTTTTTGGTCCAGACAACAAACTTGGATGCTGTGATATCCTGCAACACACCATCGAGGTGCAGACTAACCAGCAGCCAATCCATCAGCTACCCTGCAAAGCAGGACACAAACAGAAACAAGTCCTGGAGGACATAATCAAGGACATGCTTGACCAGGACATTATTGAGCACTCTACAAGCCCTTGGGGTGCACCGTGCTTGCTGGTGGTAAAGAAGGACAAAGGGTATCATTTTGTGGTGGATTACAGAAAGTTCAATGCCTACACGGTACAGGATACTCATCCCTTACCTACAACTAAAGATGCCCTAGAGAGCCTTGGTGTAGTCAACACAGCTTACTTCACCACTCTAGACCTTCAGAGTGGATTATTTTATTTTTATTTAGTGTGCATTATGTTGCACCGGCACCGTCGATTTTTCAGCTCTGGTCATGGAACCCCGTACCTCCACCTCCGATGTTGCTGGAGCTCACCCAGTCACCCCTGGCTTATCCTCCTGAGAGCATGACTGTGACACTGTCCCCTACCTGTGCCGCAACACTAGTAACTAGTTGGTGAGCTGGCTCCAGAGGCTAACTAAGCCCCGGGGGCAGAGCATCACTGAGATGGTGAGACTCAGATTTTCTGCCCTGTTTTTCCTGGAGGTGGGGACGTGCAATGATGTCCAGCATCTGCCCTACATAGAAACATAGAAACATAGACTTTGATGGCAGATAAGGACCGCTTAGCTGATCTAGTCTGCCCATTTCCTTACCTACAGGATAGGCCGCAGATCCTAGTTAACCAACAGCCTATTTCCTCCTACCCCCCACAAGAATTGCCTTATGTCTGTCCCATGCATTCTTGAATTGTCCCACAGTTTTAGGCCCCATAACCTCCTCAGGAAGGCTGTTCCATGCATCCACTACCCTCTCTGTGAAATAATACTTCCTCACATTGCCCCTGAACTGCCCCTCTATCTTTAAATTGTGTCCCTTGTTCTTGCACATCTCTTTTTCTGAAAGATGCTGCCCTCTTGGACTTTGTTGATTCCACTAAGGTACTTAAAGTTTCTATCATGTCCCCTCTCCTTCTTTCCTCAAGGGTATACATATTAAGCTCCTTTAGTCTCTCCTCATACAGCTTCTCTTGCAGACTCTGCACTATTTTAGTTGTCCTCCTCTGGACTGCCTCTATCCTGTCTATGTCCTTGTGAGATGGGGTCTCCAGATCTGGACACAGTACTCCAGATGGGGTCTCACCAACTGTCTTTACAGAGGGATAACAACTTCCTGTTTTCTGTTGCTGATGCCTCCCTATGCATCCCAGTATACCCCCAGCCCTCCCTACTGCCTTTTCACATTGCTTGCTAACCTTAAGGTCATCTGATATGATTACCCCTAGGTCCCTTTCCTTTTCTGCTGTTGTTACTACCTCCCACCCAATTGTGCATTCTTCCCCTAGGTTCTTGTTTCCCAGGTGCATTGAATCCTAGCTGCCATACTTCTGACCATTCCTCCAACCTTGCCAAGTTCCTTCTCATCCTTTCCACGCCTCCTTGTGTATCAACCCTGTTGCAGATCTTTGTGTCATCTGCAAAGAGGCATACTTTTCCTTCCAGTCCCTCTGCAATGTCACTTATGAAGACATTAAAAAGGACTGGACCCAATACTGAACCCTGCGGTACCCCACTAGTAACCCCTCTTTCTTAGAGTGGACTCCATTTACAATTACCTTCTGTTCCTGTTGTCCAGCCAATGTTTTACCCAGGTTATCACCCTGGGACCCACTCCAGCCAGTTAATTTGACTATTAATCTTTGTGGGACTGTGTCAAATGCCTTGCTAAAGTCTAGGTAGGCCATGTCCACAGCCCTCCCTGGTCTACTACTTTGGTCACCCAGTCAAAGAAGTCTATTAGATTCATCTGACATGACCTTCCTGCTGTGAAGCCATGCTGCCTTTGGTCCTGTGCCCACTGGCCTCAAGGTACTCAACTATTCTTTCCTTCAGAAGTGACTCCACTTTCCCTACCACAGAGGTCAGACTGACAGGTCTGTAGTTTCCTGCCTCTGTCTTGGTCCCACTTTTATGAAGGGGAATCACATCCGCCTTCCTCCAGTCCTCGGGTACACACCATCCTCCCATGATTTATTAAAGAGAGTTGCCAGCGGTTTCACTAGTTCCCTCCTTAATTCTTTTAGAATTCTGGGGTGAATTCCATCAGGCCCCATTGCTTTGTCCACCTTCAGTTTTAGGAGCTCTTGCAGAACCCTTTCTTCTGTGAAAGGACTGGGATCGACCCCCCTATCAAGAGTGCTTCTGTTAATTGGATTAGGCACTTCCCCCTCCTCTTTTATGAATACTGAGCAGAAATATTAGTTCAATATCCCTGCTTTTTCACTGTCCCTCTCTGCCCATCCACTGTTCATTCTGTTCAGCCTCACTATCCCTCCCTTTGTCTTTCTACGCTCACTGATGTACCTATAAAAGGTTTTATCCCCCTTCTTAACTGAGTTGCCTGTATTTTCCTCAGTTTGGGCCTTTGCTATTCTGACTTCCCTCCCTGCTTTCTTCTGCCTTAACTGGTACAGCTCTCTGTCCTGCTCTTTCTGTGTTTCCTTATACTTCCAGAATGCTATCTTTTTCTTCCTGACTTTCACAGCCACCTCTTTTGAGAACCATAGTGGCTTTTTCTTTCATTTTGATTTGTTTATTTGCTTCACACAAAGGCTTGTTGCCTCTTGATGGCAGTTTTGATGATTCCCATTGTTGCTCCACACCTCCTTCTAGCCTGTCTGCTAGTGCTTTCCTGAGGCACTCTCCCATCTTGCCAAAGTCAGCCCTCCTGAAGTCCAGTACCCTCACTTTTGTATGGCTTGACTCTGTAGCTGAGTTTAATGTGAACCACACTGTTTGATGGTCACTTGTTCCCAGATGGCAACCCACTTCTAGATCTGAGATCCTCTCACTGCCTCCATTTGAGAGTACGAGGTCTAAGATTGCTCCCTCATGAGTGGGTTCTGAAACTAGCTGTCTGAGGCCTGCCACCTGTAGGGCATCAAGAATGGCCCTGCTCTTGGATGTGGCTGCAGCAAATGTGCTCCAGTTAACATCTGGCATATTCAGGTCTCCCATCAACAGTATCTCCCCTTTCTCTGCCATTCTGCCTGCCTGAGACTCTCCGATGCCAGTCACTGTGGTACCCTTGGCCTCCACCAGGGGTCCATCAAGTGCTGGATGTACACCCCGCCCTCTCCCTTGGAGAAGAAGATAAGTCCCTGGGATGCTCCATCCTTCTTCCCCAGCTGGCCCTCCAACAACCCAGGTCCATTCCCAAACCCGGGTCGCTGGCATCGCAGTGGAAATCCAATCACTGCTCCGATGGGTCAGCCTTCAGAGTGGATTATAGCAAGTTACTGCTGATCCAGCTTCTCACCCATACACAGCCTGGTGTTGCCACTTGGGACTTTCTCAATTCAAATGACTGCCTATGGGATGTCAGAACAGTCCAGCCACATTTCAACATATCATAGAAGCCAAATTACATGGACTATCTTGGAAATATTTCCTAGTCTACCTGGATAATGTTATAATCTTCAGCAGAACTTTCCCAGAGCACCTCCAACATCTCAAAGAGGTATTCGACGTCTCAGACAAACCAATCTCAAGCTTCACCCAGAGAAGTGTTGTTTTGCACAGCATCAAATTCATTACCTGGGACATGTAATTAGTTCTCCAGACATCTCTCCAGGCCCAGATAAGCTTTCAGCAGTAAAAGACTATCCAGAACCTTCTAATCTCAAGGACCTTAGAGCTTTCCTGGGCTTGTCTGGCTACTACCAAAAATTAATTTGCAACTATACCAAGATTGCAGCCCCAATGTACACCCTTACCAAAAAGGGATGTGACTATACTTGGACTTCCAAATGTAAAGAGGCCTTCAAAACCTTGAAAGACAAACTAATCTCTTCTCCAGTATTGGCCTACACAAGGTTTGACCAGCCCTTCAAATGCTACACAGATGCTGTTTCCTTTGCAGTGGGCACTGTGCTGTGTCAACTCTAAGATGGAACAGAGTGAGTTGTCTCTCACGCTTGGGCACCCTTTCCTCAGCTGAACAAAACTATGGCATCACAGAAAAGGAATGTCTAGCCATGGTATTTGCTGTAAAGAAATTTGACTGTTACCTTCACTACTCCTCCTTCACAGCTATCGTTGATCACTCTGCCCTCAGATGGTTATTTGAAATGAAGGAGCCAGTAGGCGAATTTGCCTGATGGATTCCCATATTGCAAATGCTGCAAATTTGAAATTCAGTATCAACCAGGTCGAGTTCATTCTAATGCCAATGCTGTAAGCCAGAGATGGTATCCCTCCACATAATTTTCAACAGATGAGGAATCCTGACTACAAGCTCTTCCTTTCCAGTCCACAGATGTGCTCCTTGTGGACACTCCTACGTCATCTTAAGTTGCTTTGCTGCTACCAACTGCTTCCACAGAGAAAAGCACCAATCTTCACTTACTGCAAGCAGCTGAAGATCTTCTTACCTCCTCTGCTACTGATATCTCCCTGGCAATGATCAAAATGCAACAAAGAACTGATCCTCAAGTTATTTATTTATTTGCTTTTGTTAACCGGGTAAGCACACTAGACAGTCAAGTGCCTATTTTTAGGTGCGACCCAGGAGATTACAAGGTGCATTACAAGGTACATACATGAACATCCAGCAAATACAAGTGGAGGATTACATTACACAGAATTAGCACAACAGGGACTTTACAAGCATCAGATTTCATCAGGCAAATAGTAGTGAAGAATTACTATAAAGTGACTAGAACAGAGGGACATTACAAGACAACAGTACCAAAAACAGGTATTACAATACAGTATTAAACATTGCAATCAGTAGGAAGAAGTACAGTGTGAATTCAATGCTCCAGGCAGCAAGTTGTAAGGCTAGCAGTTAGAATAAGGAGGAGTCACAGTTGGGATAGAGTGGGCCCAGTGTGAGATAAGGGAGTGCACAGTTACAGTGCTCACCCTGTTTTGCCGTTGGGCTTAAGTGGTCCATTTTTATATTTGCTCTGAGAACAGGAGGAGTGTGAGCACAGATGTGCTCTATCCAAGTCGTAATGTTTAGGTAGTGTCTCAGTTTGTTGGGGCATCACAGGCTGAGAGGGTTTGTCTAGTGCAGAGACAGGTGGCAGCCATTTTGAGAAAGCCCCAGAGGGAGGCTTTAAAGCTCTGGTGCGAGGGAGAGGAGCGAGTGCTAGTTGGAAGAGAGTTCCAAATCCTGGGCGCATACACAGCTAAAGGCTCAGTCACCCATTTGTGTATGGGTTTTAGGTACTAGGAGGGCATGGGAGCCACTGGATCGCAGGTTGTAGGAGGGTATAGCTAGAACAAGGGAATCACGTACCTAGAGACTGAAACATTACCACAACAAAGGCAACACTGCCAGGATGTACTTTTCCTTGCTTCACAATACTTTCTCAATGATGGTGTGCTTTTTCACATTAGGTCCAAGAAAAGCAAGGGCCATCGCATGGATAGAACTCATGTACAGTTAGTTATGCCAGCTTCTCTAGTCAACAAAGTTATTCAAGCCACTCATGCCTCTCCACTTTCCGGAGGACATATGGGAATCCACAGAACTCTCGAAAAGACAAGGCTTCACTTCTTCTGGCATCATGTGAGCAAGAACATTGTCTGATTTGTCAAATCCTGTCAGCCCTGCTCCAAAAGCAAGCCTCCTACCAAACTGATGAAGGCACACATCATGCCAATGCCTGTAGCCACTGAACCATTCCAAAGAGTCAGCACAGACATTCTTGGGCCTTTACCCACATGCTCTGACTCTGGCAACAAATACATTCTTGTTTTTGTGGACTACCTTGCGAAGTATTCAGAACTAGTCCCCCTAAAAGACATTAAAGCTACCACAGTGGCAAGTGCCTTCCTCAACACAATCATTCATCATAGTACACCCTTGTACCTGCATTCAGACAGAGGCACTAACTACCTTTCAACTATGGTGCAAGGAAGATGCAAACTTCTCAACATCAAAAAGACTCACACAACCAGTTATCATCCACAATGCAATGGACAAAGTGAGAGAATTATGTCTACAATTCGTAATACACTCTCCAAGTACCTGGATGAGACTCATGACACTTGAGATCATTTTGTTCCATTTGTGCAATTTGCTTACAACACAAGCGCTTGAGTCGGCAGTACAGAGTACACTCCAGTTTTCCTAGTCCGTGGACTTCACTCAAGAACTCCATTGGACAGGGATCTCTCACTGCTAGAGGTTCCAAAGTCAGCTTCATCATTTCAGTGCTGGAACAGTTCAAATTTGCCAGACGTATTGCAACTGACGTACTGGGCCAGAAAAAATCTGTAATGCAGAAAAAGCAGCCAAGTTGCATGAACCTTCATCTTCTGTTGGGGACATTGCACACTTGTATCGACCTGTCCTAGTTCCAGTCACCACCAAAAAACTGCTTTGCCCTTGGATTGGTCCCTTCTACATTATGGAAAAGCTTCCTCTTGTTCACATTCGTTTATGCCGCAATTCCGATGGAAAGCTGGCACACAATAAAATCCACATCAACCAACTAAAACATGGGTACCTGAATGATATCCTCCCAGATGGTCCTAGCCACCAAGCAATGAAGCTTCACTTGAACCTGCTATACTTTCTGAAGTCAAAATCCCTTCAGACAATTTGAGACCAGTTTCTCTAGAACCCCAGGGTCTTGACACTCTTCAGCCAGATCCTGTTTTGCCTGATTAGCCAGATGGACTTCCTGGGACTTCTCAGTCTTTTGTTGCTTCTTCTTCTCAGGACTCTTTTGTACACACACCAGTGTACCAGACTGAGAAGATATTACGCAAAAAGTATGTAAATGGATCCTAGTCTCATTGTGTCAGGTGGTGCAGTATTGACGGTATGCAGAACTCTTGGGTTCCCTTTCATGACCTGACCCGATCCTGTCAGAAACTGGTACAATGCTTCTATCCCCATTAACTGTAAAAGTCACAGAAAATCGTGAACTTTAATAACCAGACTAAGTGTAGTAATATCTTGTGTTCATTATAGAACTCAGTGTGGTAAACCATTACTTATAGTACATTTAACTGTTGCCTCAAATATTCTAAAATTTAGTGTTCTGCAACACAGTTTTTTTCTCCTCTAGGTCATTAGGAATGTTCTGTTTTGCCACTATTAACCTATGTTTCAATTACATTGGGTACCTCCTGCTGCCCCCTTCCCTCTCTTCCCTTTCCCTTCCCCTGCACTTTAGCACTTGTGGCATGACCAAACTTCAAGTTGCTATGGTGTTCCCCCTTTCCCTGGCACTACACTGACTAGTCACCAGTGTAGTCCAGATTCTTTCCCCCACCCCCAGCAGCGGAGTGCAGTGTTTTTTCAGAAAAAAAAATATCTTCTTAAACGTGCTCAAATGTTTAAATCCATGTTTCCACGTTATAGGTTTTCCTCTGATCTTTTTGTTAATGCCATTGCCATGCTCTTTTTGCTTGTTTGAGTGGCATTCACGCTCACTGTCCCAGGGGTGATGTAGAGTTAAGCATGGGGCATAATGCTAGCTGCCGCCCCTTTAACAGAACAGATAATGTTGCAAGTAGAGTCATTATGGTAATAAGTTATGCTAATTATTTCCTGCAGGGGCTAAGAACCCTCCTATTTCCTGTCTGTAGTCAATCTGAGTTTGAACCTCCTGCTGAACATTTGCTCCTGCCTGATGTCTCTGAATAAACTAATTTTGCTTATTATGTTATGCGTCTGACTCAATTCTTTCAGTACCAATACGATGCTAATTGCAGCAGAACCAGATGGGCCTGGCAGAACAGAAAGAAGGTAAGGGTCCCATGGCAGACCAATGCCAAAACACCACATAAATAAGGTATTCAGTGTCTTTTTTACTTGCATGTGAAACAACAAATTGTCTCTAATCCTATTTCTGTATGAAAAGCACTGGCATTTCAAACTATTGTAAAATGTTAAACATTATAAATAATGAAAAATGAAAAAAAAATTATATAATGCCAAATTATTTATTTAAATTTTGGTTTTTATTTTTATTAACCCATACTCATCCAAAAACATTTTTATTTGTTTATATTAACTATGTATATATGGTTGCCACTCGATGTGGTCATTGAAACCTAATGGTTTTAAAGTTCTTAGCTTAAAGATCCACATGGACCCCTTTCTATCTAAATCCAAATTCCTGCCCTCCCACTCTATGAGCAACTTGATCTATACCCATGTAAAACACTTTATGATCTGTTATATCTGTTACATCTGCTAGATGCTTACCTATCAGATGAACCAAATCCTGTTTTTGTATTGCCCTGTAGTGCTCCTGTATACTTTCTTGCAGGCTTCTAGTGGTCTGCCCCACATCTACTTTACCACAAGAGCACCACAGAAGCGTATGCTACAAATCTGGCTGAACAAGTGATACAATCACAAATTTTGACCTCCCTTATTCCCTGCTTTCCAGAGTTGTTAAAATTTGTACCCTGGACCACTGATTTACATGTCTTGCAGTGTTTGCATGGAAAAAAGCCCATGGGGTTATTTCCCTACCAGTTTTTAGAAGTAATTGTTTTTTTCTTTGTATTCAATATGAACTAGTAAGTCTCTAAGACTTTTACCCCTTTTAAATGCCACAAGTGGACTGGTTTCCAAAATTCCCTTTAAGTCTCTGGGGATGTTTGAAAATGGTTTGGACAGAAATTTACTTGATATTGGGAGATAAATATACTCTGCTATTGCAGGGAAGGTGGTCTTGATGGGCTCAGGCCTACTTCCACCTTAACAACTGAGTATTGCTGAGATTAACTGAGTCTTTGTCAGTACTTAACACGTGCCAGTTATTTTTTATTATTGCATGCAAATCCATAGACCCTGAACAATATTCAGTAGTAAAAAGTATTCTATCTGTATTTGTCTCTTGTTGTTTGTATTGCAAAAGCTCATTTTCTATGTTTTACTTCTACTTTGTGCAGTGCTTTCTCCAAGACCTCCTCTGTGTACTCCCTCAGTTTTAGTCTGCAAAATAGCTTGTCTTTAGCCTGTAAGAAATCCTCCAGGTCAGAGCAATTTCTTTTAAGGTGGATCAATTGACCAAATACAGAGCCTCAATAGTATGCCTGGAATGTGAGCTACGTCACGAAGAGCACTATTACTTTCTTATATACCTTCATGTTTATTAAAATATCTGACAAGCCTTGAAGTGTTAAGTTCAAAAAGTTGATTTGTTTTTTGTCATACTGTGCAGCGAAATTCAAACCCAGCTCATTATTATTAATGTAATCCAAAAGATCTAAAATGTCAGTCTCTGTGCCATCCCATATAAGCAACAAATTGTCAATATAATGTTTATATTTTACAATATTAGAAAAATATGGATATAATTTACCTGGACTTTAGCAAGGCCTTCATATCAGTGCCGCACAGGAGGCTGATAAAACTGAGGGGACTAGGGGTAGGGGAGAAATTAGTAAGATAGGTGAAAACTGATAAATGGCAGATCACAGAGGGCAGTGGTGGTGGGGAGAATCCTCCAGCAGCAAGGAGGTCACCAGCGGGGTCCCACAGGGGTCAGTGTTGGGCCCGGTATTATTTAACATCTGTATTAGCGACATTGGGGAAGGTATTCAGGGCAAAATGTGTCTGTTCACTGATGACATCAAGCTTGGTGGGAGGGTGGACATCCAGGAAGGGATGCAAGAGTTGAGGGAGAACCTACCCAGACTAGAGAGATGGTCAGGGATATAGCAGCTTGGGTTCAATGCCAAAAAGTGCAAAGTGATGCACACTGGGTCCAAGAAGCTAAGAGCAGAGTACTACATAGGAAAGGTTTAGGTAGCTGCTTTGAAAGAAGAAAAGGACTTAAGGGTGGTAATTACTAGTGATCTGAAACAGTTCACTCAATACAGAACGGCAGTGGTGAAAGCAAATAGGATGCTAGAATGTATTGCAAGGGGATTTAGTAGTAGTGAGATTATTTTACTATTGTATAGGTCACTGGTAAGGCCACATTTGTAATACAGAGTGAGGTATTGGCACCCATACTTAAAAAAAGAACATTAAAATGCTGGAGGGGGTCCAGAGGAGGGAAACTAAAATGATCAGGGGTCAATAGGATAGGACACACAAGGAGAGGATTGGAGCCCTAAGGATGTACTCCCTGGAGGAGAGGAGGTGGGGATATGATAGAGACCTTCAAGTACCTGAAGGGACATATGAACATATGAAATTGCTGGCAGAAAAAGGCCCACAGGTCTATCAAGTCTGCCAGATTGTGCAGCTCTTAGTTTCATATCACTACAGCTGCCCCACTCCCACCAAACCCCTCCCTTCCTCCTCTTTCCGGTCCTTCCCCATTTTGTGTTTTAGTCTGTACTAACCCTGCCCATGACTCTATCCCAACCCTGCTTAAAACTATCCACTGTCCTTTGAGTGATTAACTCCTCTGGCAGTGTTTTCCAACCTACCACTACTCTCTGTGTGAAGTAGTGTCTCCTCATCTCCTCCTAAACCTTTCCCTTCCAACTTCAGATTGTGCCCCTAGTGACCCTTCCCCCCTTTAAGCAGAACAATCCTCCCTCCCTGACTTTGTTTATGCCTTTTAAGTACTTAAAGGTCTCTATCATGTCCCCTCTTACCCTTCTGTCTTCCAGCAAGTACACGTTAAGCTCCTTCAACCTTTCCTCTTATGGTAACTCCCCTAGTCCCATGATCATTTTTGCAGCCCTACACTGCACCCCCTCCAGTAATCTCACATCCTTTTTGGAGCATGGGGACCAGTACTGTATACAGTACTCCAAGTGTGGCCTCACCAGTGATCTATACAATGGCAGGATGACATCCACCTTTTGAGAGGGATCCCTCTGGCAATGCACCCCAGCATCCTATTTGCCCTTGCTGCCACCCTCCTACACTGTAGCTGATACCTTCATGTCCCCTGTGACTTTTACCTCCAGATCCCTTTCCTCCTCTGAAGCCATTACATGCACTCCCCCAGCCAGTAGCTGGTCCTGGGATTTCTGGCTCCAAGGTGCATGACCATGCACTTCTTATCATTAAACCCCAACTGCCACTCCTTAGACCAGTGTTCAAGTTTAGCTAGATCCTCTCTGACTGCCTGCCACTCTTCCTCATTGTCCACTTTTGCACAAATCTTATTGTCATCTGCAAACAGGCAGATCTTACTCTTGACCACCTCTGCAATGTCTACATTGAAGACATTGAACAAAATAGGGCCCTGTAGTACTCCATTCATTACTGGCCTTGGCTTGGATGTCTCCCCCCTTACAACTACCCTCTGTTGTCTGCCCTGGAGTCAACTCTCAACCCACCCCACCAATTATTCCCTGCCCCCATGTCCCTCAGCTTGCTTATTAACCTCCTGTGTGACACAGAGTTGAAAGCCTTGGTGAAGTCCAGATACAGCACATCTGCAGCGTGACCTTCGTCAACCACCCTAGTGACCCAGTTGTAGAAGTCGATCAGGTTAGTTTGGTAAGATCTTCCTGTGACAAACCCATGCTGTCTCTCATCCTGCAGCCCACTGTTATTGAGAAAGGTTATCAACCTCTCCTTCAGAATGGTCTCCATCAACTTCCCCACTATTGAAGTCATGCTCACCAGTCTGTAGTTGCTCGGTTGGTCCTTGGGTCGACTCATCTTCAAGGAGGTGTTGATCAGGTCCATCAGAGAGCCTGCCAACAACTCTGCCAGTTCCTTCAGGATCCTTGGGTGTATGCCATCCGGTCCTGGTGCCTTGTCCACCCACAAGGCTTTAAAGCACTTTAGAACTCTATCAGATGACCTCATCTGTTATCTCTGCCCCACCACCCTTGCTCCCTTTCCCCTGCGGTATTGGGCTAGCCCTTTCTTTTGTAAACATTGAGCAGAAATACTCATTGAGTGCCTCTGCCTGATCTTCCCCTTGTTCTGCCCATCCTCCCTCTCACTTGATTCTTACAATGTCATCCCTATAACTCCTCTTCTCCCTTATGTATTCAAAGAACCCCTTTTCCCCCTCTCTGATCCCCTGTGCCAACTTCAGCTCCTTTGCTGTCTTGGCTGCCCTGACCGATCTGGTCCCCTCCCGAGATGCCTTTGAGAACACTTCTCTATCCTCCTCACGCACAGATTTTTTGAACTTAATGAAGGCCAATCTCTTTTCCCTCACTTTCCCCTCTACCTCCTTGCTGAGCCAGCTAGGTCTTTTTGACCTAACTTCTTACTCTGAGATTTAGCACACATGTTTGTGGCCTCATTTATCCCCTTCCTAATGATTGCTCACTTCTGTTCAGCATCCATCCTTGGGTTAATTTCAACTAAATACCCCTCTAGGATGCTGCCCATTCTGGCAAAATCTGCCTTTCTGAAATCCAACACTCTTGTCCTGGTCTTAGCTGGCTCCCTCCCTGTGTTGAGGAGGAACCACACTGAGCCATGGTTGCTTCCTGCTAAAGGGTCCTGTACTACCACATCCTGGACTTGGTCTCCATTTGTTAGCACCAAGTTCAGTATGTTCCCTTCCCTAGTAGGTTCCATCTCCCCTTGCACCATGTATCTGTCTTGGATAGCCTCCAGCAGCACCTGTTCCCTGGTGTGTACTGTAGTTACTGTCTGACAGTCAACCCCAGGTAGACTGAAGTCTCCCACTGTAACAGTATTCCAGTGTGATGCCCTGTCCAACAGTCTGTGTTTGGCTATTGTGCTACATGCTATGGTACATGTTGCACCAGGTATGTATTTCACTTGCTCTTGGCCTGTCTGGCCATGCTGCTACCTATGTGTCCTGGGCTTCCTAGGGTACTTTTGCTTCTGTGTTCCACTGTATGCCCATTGGTTCCATATTCAGGGCCTACTGGTTGGGGGTATGCTTTGTGGGGGGGGGATTCTATGACCTGTGCTCTGGTTAGGACAGCCTTTCATTGTTCTACCTTATGTTACCATTCTCTGGCATGGTACATTATACCTCCTGTTCTGGAATAGCGGTTCTGTGGTGCCAGTGTGTAATGCATGTCTTAAGCCACATTACACAGTGTCGTAGGTATTCTTTCACGTAACTGTGGCGTAATTTGCGTTTGTCATAGCAGTTGCGGGTTGTGGTGGAAGTGTTCTTTTGTACTCGCACATGTCACAAATTGCTGGTGTAACTTGTGATTTGCACTATCAGGACTGGCGTACTGCATTTACACCTGGTGTAACTGTCTTGGAATCGAGCCCTCTGTCCTTAAAACAAAACCCTTGTGGACACCCTTCCAGGTAATCCCCTACAAAGCAGGAAACCTGTTATATTACTGTATTATTCAGAAATGAGGGGATACAGTAGCAGCCACAGACACTGCCAGATATTTCCCGAAATTTCTGTGATATTTCCTGAAATATCTCCTGCTTTCTGCATTTCCACAGTAGGGGCAGCAGAGAGAAGCTCTTCAGAAATTTCGTGAAATATCTGGAAATAGCTGGCAATGTCTCTGGCTACTACTATAAATATTGTGGATACTATTCTTTGATTGGAGTGATGTTGTGAAGTGGAAGGTCTACCTGAACCAATCTTCGATTGTAAAGGATTTTGGAATGGGGTGGAGGATAAAGGTGAAATTGACCCAACTACAACAAGATTTTCAGCATCTGCCCAATTGCTTTTTTCTTGATAGGGATAAGGGTTTTATTTCTATCCCAGGCAACTGAGAAAGTGCTATAAATGTGGGTCAAACAGACATATAAGTAATTCATGTGATGAAATTCAGTGTAATAACTGTGGAGAATTGGAACACTCTGGGTACTACTGTACTAATACTCCTATTTGTAACCTCTGTGGAGATGGTGGCAACAACTTTGCTGACTATCCAAAGGCAGCACATAATACAGAGGATGCAGATTATGGCATACAGGACTATTATCTCTGTAAGGCATCTAGGGACATGTCAAATCCTTCCAGGCCTCAGACTGCTTCTGACCCATCCTCTGTGATGCATAGTGCACCAAGATGATCTAGTCGCACCTATGCTAAAGCAACAAAACAGAATCCCCACCACCACTACCTAGAGTATCTTTGCAGCCTGCACCCATCCAACCTGTTCCTTCTAATTTTATGGCCCTGCCTGTAGGTCAGGAGCAAAAGGGAAAAGAGGTGCATCTCATGGCTCCTCCACTGGTACCAATATCTGAACTGCAGTCTACCATATCACCAAACAATTCAAACCCTGTGGAGAATGAGACACATCATCCTATGGTGGGAATGTCAGTGTCCAATAAATTCGAGGTACTATTACAGGAACAACCAGATGAAGGAAGCATATCAGAGGTAGAATCATGTGCTTCTTCACAAATGGAAGCAGCGTCAGAACAAAGCACGAATTCTGCCTCGGCGAAAGCCCCAAGAAAAAAAAAGAATGGGTTCTAATCTGGGAGTCAGAAAGAGTGCAATAAGAAAACCTAATCCAACCTAAAACACTTGGTTGAATGCGCCTCAAAAGTATGACCAGTCAATAGCAAGTCTAAATGTAAATAGAATTCATTCTGAAAAGAAAAGATTAGCTACACATGTATTATTTTCTGAGTATAAAAATGATATTGTATTTTTTCAGGATGCTCGGTTATATGACTCAGAACATTTTTCCACAGCCTCAAATGCTTGGTTTTGGGGCCCCAGATATTGGTCAGGGGGTATGGAAGTAGCTAATGGAATAGGGATATGTTTACTGTACATTTTTAGATTTTAAAGTAATACATATAGTAGATATTGACCCAGAAAGGGCATTATTGGTGGATGTTCAGATAAGGGGGGTGGAATTCAGATTGATAAATATTTATGCACCCCAAGGGAAAGTGCTGAGGATTGACCTCTGGAAGAAAAGTCAACCCTATTTATTTTCAAGTAAAATATTATTTTTGGGGAGTGGGGGGATTTTAATTTTAGTAGATTATTGTCAGACAAAGGTCAAAAAAATGAGAAACAATATTGTGATGCAAATTTCCTTAATGATTTACTTCACAGAACAGAACTCAGGGATGTTTTTTTTTTTAGACAGAACCAGCAACCAGTATTTACTTTTTTTCAGGGTACGAAAAGATCCAGAATAGATTATATTTTCATAACTCCTATTCTTTGTTTCAATGAGATGAAAGTACAGGTAATGGTGACCTTGGATCATATATTACTTATGTTACTGATTTCGAATTTTCAAGAAACTACTAGTGATCCAGGGTATCAAAAATTAAATCTTTCCCTACTGGAGATACCGGAAGTTCTAACAGGCCTCCAATATGTAATGGAAGCTAGAAAGTCAGTATATTTTCTATATGATTCAGCACAAGTATGATGGGGAGATACAAAAAAATGATATTAGAGACTACTTTAAAAAACTAGGTAAAACCAAGGGTAGATATAACACAGACACCTGTAGTCTTCTTAGGAAAGAGTTACATCAGTTATATACCTTTCAAAATACAAATAATTTGTTTCTCAAGAGAGAATGTCACAAATCAAGCAGGACATTATTGCTTTACAGTACAACAGAATGAAATCTTTAGAACTAGAGCAAAGATTTGTCACACAAGGCACAAAAGCATTTTGTAATCCATATAATATTTGCCAAACAACATAAACAAAAAGAGATTAAACAAGTAAGGTCAACAGAGGGGGAGTTGAAATACAAACAAGATAAGATCTTACAGGAAATAGAAACATATATGGCAAAAATCTTTTCGCTGATTCCGACATCAAAGAATCTGGGATACAAGAATGGTTCCAGGAGTGTAAGCTTCCAGAGATTCAAACCATTTTGTTGGAGCATTAACCACCTCAATAACAACAATAGAGATACAACATGTAATAGCACAATTACACACTGGGAAATCTCCAGGCCCAGATGGGATACCAGATGAGCTTTATGCCCATATTGGTCAGATATTATTGACTGAACTCACACAAATGTTCAGAGACTATCTGGAATCAAATGATCTCTTTACTTTAAATACAGGATTGGTAATTTTATTACATAAGGTGGGGGATAGGGATTTGTTGCAAAATTGGAGACCAATCACACTATTGAATTTAGATATAAAAATACTAACAAAAACACTGAGCAACAGGATTTTTGCAGTTTTGCTTAAAATTATTCCCCCCGCCCAGTTTTGTTCATTACCAGGTAGAATAATAACAGATGGTCTGATAATACTAAGAAAGATAATGGAAAAAGGTTGCATGAGAGAAATTTCAGGGTTTTTTGCTGAGTTTAGATCAGACAAAGGCTTTTGATAGAGTGGCACATTCCGTATCTTTGGACAGTATTATGAAAATTAAAATTTCCAGGTACTGTATTTTCATAGCATGGCTAAAAACATATTAAAATTCTGCTTTTACAGTCCCTTTTGTTAATAGATATATCGGAAAACCATGTAGAATTACAAGAGGAGTGAGACAGGGATGTCCACTTAGCCTGATATTGTATATTTTATCTATAGAATCATTACTCAGAAAAGTTTCTTTACAAACAACTATAATGGGCTTGTCTTTTTCTAGTGTTACAGAAGAAGTGAAATATATTGCATATGCTGATGATTTCTGTTTTGTTGTAGCTGACCTGCCCGCTAGTGGAGTATTAGAAACAATGATAAATTACTTCACTTGAGGAACGGGTGCGCAGATTAACATCCAAAAAAGTATGTGTTTATCTATAGGGGATTTACATTCTGGAGAGATGACACCATTGAACATACCTACATCACCTTCCACATGTAAAATTTTAGGAATATGTTTTCATACTGGGGCATGAGTTTTTTTGGGATATGGTTCTAGTGAAGCTCAGAAAAAGTTATTAAATTGAACAAATGTTTTTATCGAAACAAAAAGAATATACATGATCAAAATGCTTTCATTGAGTATGTTCCTACATCTTAGTGTGGTTTATATGATTCCTCAAATACTAGAAACCTCGATTATACAGTGTGTTTTTTAGGAGTATGGGAAGTCATCTCAATTCGTTAAAAGGGGTATTATGCACTTGCCAATCAAGAAGGGGATTAGGGATGGTACAACCTGTGTTATTTTTCTTTATATGTTACTCAATAAAAATATATCACTTTTATTACAAAAGGTAGACAGGGTTTGGAATATGTGGGTTTGGGATCAGGTAGGCCCATAGTTAAATACATGGTGTCAGGACACTGCAATTCCTAAACATAAATCATTACAAGGCTTATCCTCATATATGCAGCAATGTGTGGGTAAACTGAAACTTTGGAAAATATAGAAATTGGCTTATCTTACATTATCATGGAAAGCGCTGTATCAAACTATTTTAGCTCAAAGCTTTTTGGAAAAAAACATTTTTATGATTAGCTGCAAGAACAAATTTCATGTATAGAAAAATGTTAACTCAAAACAGAACACCTGCTTATATGGGATACCTTTGGTTAAGTGCACACAAAAAAGCTAAATGTTAAAGACAATTTGAAGCATAAAGACAGACGCGAAAGAATGTGTCCCAGAACACATTGGTGTATTCAACAAACAGAAACAATGGAACATCTGTTTTTTGACTGTCCATATGCCATGCAATTTTGGAACTATTTACACCATTATTGGGACGATATTCCTTTTAAGATGCTGATTCTAGATATTCTGTTTTGGGGGATATACCAAAGTCATGGCAAGGTTACAACACAGAGACCTGTTATCTAATCTTGTGGAGTATTAAACACCAAATCTAGCATAGTAGACGTCAATGGTCCTTAAGTAAAATTTGGATAATACCAGAACAATACTTTGGGCATTACAGGGAAAAATCAAAAACATTCACATAGAAGATAAACAGAAATTATCTCTGAAATTATACAATAGTTGGTGGGATGGGACAACATGGTTAGATACTGGATGAATGATAAAGTTTGAAAAGAAACATTTTTTTTAGAACTGTTAGAAAGACCTTACTTTAATTTTAAAAATTTAAGAAAGGGGATATACTTTAAAAAGTTTGGGTTTGTTTTTCTGGTTTAGGTTGTATTAGTTACAGAAGGGGGATAGGAATAAATACCTGTTTTGCTATAAGAGTTTACTTTATATAATTTCTGTACATCATTTTATTTCAGGGAAAAAAATCAGTCAATCCCATTTTTTAGGGAGGGGGACTTTTTTTAAATTGTATGAAGGAATACGTGTTTTTTTGTTTCACATAAGGGTTTCTGAATTAATTACATTTTTGAATGGGTTGTAAAATGGTTGGAAAGGAATGTATGCTTTAAATACTTATCTTGTTTTCATGACTTGCTTTTGATTCTTTTTGTAATGTATTATACTTTCTGGCAGTTTGAATAATAAAATTCCCATACTCTTAGGGATGGGGGATTGTTTATTTATTTATTAAACATCAGTTTATAACCTTTGAGCCAGAGGCTCGTTTACAAAGGTACCTCATCACAGAGAGGACAAAAACAGTGATAACAAACAGTTACAGGAAAACAATGTACAAGATTTGAGGGAACATGAGTACATAAGATAGTTACAATTTGCTAGGTTACAGGATTGGAGAAGTTAACATTGGTCAAGAATAACTAGTACATCAAGCAAAAACAGAGGAGGGTCAGTACAGTGAAGTTTGGTGGAGTCAGCAGAGAGGTATCAGGAACCAAAGGTAGAGGAGGTAAAATATTTGAGCAGCCACTCGGAGAGCTTTGTCAGACGAATGAGCAAGAGATCTTAGAAACAGCAGCATTGTATGAAGTAATATGTATTTTGTTTTAGTATAAGGGCTTCTGATTTATATTACAATTTAGAATATGTTTTAATATTTATGAATGGGGTTGTATGCTTTAAATACTTATTTTGCTTTAATGGTTTGCTTTCTGTTATTTTTGTAACGTATTATAATTTCTTGAAGTTTGAATAAAAAATTCCCCTACTCTTGTCGACAAGTGCCATGGGATCTTTAACATCCACCTGAACTACCACTGGAACAGGCAGATGGGACCTCGGTTTAACATCTCATTCAAAAGATGGCACCTCAGGAGTGCAGCACCCCCCTCATTCTACACTGCAGTGTTGGGATATTATCCCAACTGCCTGGTGTGGGGATAGAACCCACAGCCTTCTGATCTCCCAGCCTCAGATGCGAGTGCGCTACCTGTTGAGTCACACAAGGAGTTGCACTTGGTGGAACTCCACCTTTTACATGTTATAGAGGATCCAAGAACAAAGCAAAGCAGTGCACCAGTACATCATGGACCATGCAATAGGGAAAGGGAATGTTACACTCACCTCTGGGCAGTGGAATCTTGTATCATACTGTATTAATGTTAACTGCTACAGCCATTTTAGGAAGCGACACGTGATGTGAGTGCTGACAGTGCAATCATAAGTCAGGTCATTTCATTGATACATCTTCTCATGCAGATACTGGAAAGATTATGAGAAACATTTGAAGAGCAAGGTGCAAGCACAGGTGTCACTTTTGCTGAAAATTTGTCTTTATGTTTGGAAACAGTCTACAAGATTGCCATGATTTTGGAAACAGAACATTATGTGATAGCAACAATGTTAGATCCATGTTTCAAAACCAGTTTGGCAGATCTTCTCCAGTCTGGTAGTGTAGACCTCAACCATTATAAAGAACTGCTCATTAATAAAGTTGCTCTAAAAATGACAACAGATTTTAAATTGGAACCCAGGAGCAATTTGTATGGTGCCTCCATGGACAACATTTGGGCTGGACTGGATGACAGAGAAAGACAGTGCTGTTACTTCTCCCATCACAAGCTACTCAGCAAGCAGTATGGTGGATGGCTTCTTAAAAGATCACAGAAAGATACATGTTTGAGATGACTCACTTCAGTATTGGCATGAAAAGGGTGTGGTCTGGACAACATTACAAAAAGTGTCCCTTTACTATTTAAGTTGCCCAACAATGAGTGTCTATTCAGAAAAATATTTAGCACTGCTGGCTATGTTACTAGTAACAGGAAGTAAAAACTCCTTCCAGAAAATGTTGAAATTCTAACTTTTATTAAACTAAACTATGGTGTATTTGCAGGATTCTCTGGGGCCCTTCCAAAACACCGCTGGGACAGTAGTGATGATGTGTCTTTTGGCAATGATGTTGAAGAAGAACAATACTACTGGGGGAAAGGGAATGTTGCTCCGGCCTGTCTCTCATGTCATTCATGTCCTGTCTCATGCCAGTCGCCATTTTGTTTCTTCCAATGAACTGCTGTCTAGCAAGACTACAAAAGCTAGGGGCTACTCTCTGACTCTGTGGAACATATGAAAGAATTTCACACTCAGATATTTTTTCTTCAATCTTTTATTTGTCAGTTTAGCTTAAATTTGTACATGACTGTATTGATTTCTGATAGATGCCTTCCAGTTATGTACCCTATGCCAAGTTTCTGTATTTCTATATTTCTTGGGTAACATCTAACCCTGTTCTGAGTTCTGACTGATCTGCTGCTCTTGAATGGAGAGTCATCTATGAAAGAAAATCATAAAAATAGAAACACCACGTAAAAGTGGGTATTCTCTTTCACAAATCACAATGCTACCTTAGTTTGTTTATATAATTACCAATTCAGTTTTCATGGCATTGTACTACCAACAAAAAAATACAAAAGAAAAAAACATTAGTGTGAATGCATCCTAAATGAATAAACCAAATTGTTGAAATGGTGGGGGTCCATTGCTGGCAACACAAACAACAAATTTGGCCTATCAAAAAAAATAAATAAATCAGTCAAAGCGTGGTGGGTGGAAAGGTCCATCTATTATATTTTTCCGGTGTACATGCTCTTTCACAATGCTACCTCAGTCTACATACATAACTGCCAGTTTAGTTTTCATGGCATTGTACTACAAAATTAATAAATTGTAGTGTGTCTGTACATCCTGAGTAAAGAACAACAGTAAAATGGAGGAAGGCCCATTGCTGGCAACACAAACAACAAAGCTGGCGTGTCAAAACAAACAAACATCAGTTCAAAGGGTGGGTGGGAGGGTCCAAGATATTCTGTGTGTGTATGCTGCTGCCTGTAAAAACCCTATATCTCCTCTCAGACCATCACCTGTCATTTACTGTGTCCTCCTGTCCTGTTACCCTCCTTCAGTCACCAAGTCATTTTGTTAGCAGTACACACCTTGCTTAACAGGCTAAACAAGGTAGCCAGAGGCTTCTTTTTTGTGTGTGTGTTATTCTTTGGTAACCAGGTAAGACCCACTAGGCAATAAGTAACCCGGAACACTAGGGTGTTAAGTAGTGATTTGCTCAGCTCTTAGTCTGATGTGTTACATGAAGTGAGAAGCCTGCTTTGCCCTTGTTCATCTGCCAGAGGTACTTTTGTTTTTTCTATTCTGGTGGGACTGCAGCAGTGAGGAGTCAGCTAAACTGAATTTGGCAGCTACAGAGATCGTGGTGGGACTGCAGCAGTGGGGAGTCAGCTGAATTGAATTTGCAGCTATAGAGATTGAACTGGCATTTGGCTGCATTCTTTAGTGCTAAAACGAACAAGGACCAACTACTTTCCTGTTTTGCAGCTGACCTGTACTATTTTTACCCCAGATTTGGTATAAGGAGCGTGTGGATAATTGGGGAGGGTCACTCTGCACTTAAAAGTCGCTACTGTCTCCACAAGCATAATACATAGCGCCTTAGTCTGATGTGTTACAGTGAGTGAGAAGCCTGCTTTGCCCTTGTTCATCTGCCAGAGGTACTTTTGTTTTTTCTATTCGTGGTGGGACTGCAGCGAGTGAGGAGTCAGCTAAACTGAATTTGGCAGCTACAGAGATCGTGGTGGAACTGCAGTAGTGGGGAGTCAGTTGAATTGAATTTGGCAGCTATAGAGATTGAACTGGCATTTGCTGCATTCTTTAGCTAAAACGAACAAGGACCAATTACTTTCCTGTTTTGCAGCTGACCTGTACTGTTTTTACCCCTCAGATTTGGTATAAGGAGCGTGTGGGATAATTGGGGAGGGTCACTCTGCACTTTAAAAGTTGGCGCTGTTCCCCATCCACGTGAGCTTAGTGGCACGAGCGCCACTCGGCATCAAAAAATTTGTTTTAATTTCCCTTGTTAGGGTAAGCTTTGGGTATAATTTGAAGTTTTAGTTTTAATTTTGTAGTGGTAGATTTCTTTTTTGTTTTAAACATGGGTATTTATACTGTAATTAGGTTGTTTAGTTTATTATTTTTATTAGCTATCATGCATACAATAACAGCTTATGAGAAAGGTAATTTGGTAGGAAATGTTAATAGTGTTGAGAATATCAGTGGTAAGCATGTACATTGGTTAGTTTCTTCCCATATAATGTCAATGGAGATATATGGAAAGTTGTTTAAAGTGAGTTGTATTTGTATAGAGATTAAACATGCACAGGCTTCTGTTTCTTTGGTTAATACTTATAATAGACTAGTTAAAAATTAATAATGGTAATTTTAAACAGAAGAAAAATGGGTTAAACTCATTTTGTTACTGCATTGTTGATTCTTGTGGAAATATACATTTAAATCCTGGCCCATTACCAAAAGAAGCAATTTCTATGGGTACAATAAAGGTAATGATTTCTCAATTGTACATTTTAATATGGGTAGTTTGAGTAATAAAATTGATGTTTTAGAGAATGGGTATTGGAACATCAGTTGATTTAATTATCTTAACTGAAACGTGGTTAAGTATAAAGACTCCATCTAATCTTTTCAAATCGATGGCTACTTGTTGTTTAGGCAGGATCGCAAGAAAAAGGGGGTTTATGATATATATGCCAAGCAGCAATTAGACATCAAAGTTTTACAAAATGATTTGGATTTTCAGGGATAGAAGCTCAATAGTGGAATTGAGACTCCTTTTCTTTATCTATGGTGATAATGGGGTGTACAAAACCCTAGAGTGCATTCATCAAAATTTGGGCTTCTGTATGACTATTTGTATAATTTTCGTGTTTCACACTAAATATTGCTGATTAGCTTTAATGTGAATTGGAAACAAATTACAAGTGAACATGAACTTATTGATTTGACAACTAGACTTGGATTGACGCAGTTAATTGACGGAGTAACTAGAATCAACAATAAAGATAGTGAATGTTCCTCTACACTGGATTTAATTTTTACTACAAGAGTAGAAAAATATAAAATTAGTAGTGTCCTGTTGGATACTTTTAGTGATCATCAGGGGGTGGTATGTGTGAGAGCGAAAGAAAAAAGTATTAAATCTGGACATTGGGTTTTTAAAAGGACATTTAAAAAATTTGATTATATTGCTTTTATACAGGATTTGGAACGTGTAAGATGGGAAAGAATTGCTTTAATTCCAACTATTAATGAGGCATGGAAGTTTTTTCGGGAAGAGTTTGAAAAGGTTTGTAATCAGCATGCGCCAATAAGAAAGGTTTATCGGGGATTAAAAAATGCAATTTGGTACAACGGGAATTTGCATAATTTACGAAAAAAAAGAAATAAACAATGGAAAAAGGCTAAGAATTCAAAGAAACAGAAGGATTGGGATGGTTATAGAGCCTTAAGAAATAAATATTTAAGGGATATTAGGAAGGCAAAATCAGATTATTATAAATATTTATTAAAGGACACCCAATTTTCACATCCAGGTAAATTTTGGAAATTAATTCACAAATTACAAAATCCAGGAAAAAATGATTATCCACAAACTTTTTGTATTAATGAAAGAGATTTGGAGCAATGTATAGAGACGGCTGATCATTTTAATGAATTTTTTGTTAATTTGGGAGTGTTAAAGGGGGATTCAGATGCTGTTATTGATGATAATTATAAGTTTGGTAATATAAGAAGGGTGATAGATAGCACATTTGATTTTGATCATATTGATGTGAATGAGGTTTTATGGAATTACTGCATATTAATGAAAGAAAGGCAACTGCTTTAGATGAGATCAGTAGTAAATTATTACATATGCGCCCCAGGGATTGCTTATCCTTTGTCTCAAATTTTTTAACTGTCTTGTTGTTAGTGGAAGTACCAGAAGAATGGAAATGTGCAAAAGTAATTCCAATTTTTAAGTCTGATCAAAACATGAGATTAGTAATTATCGCCCCATATCTCTGATACCAGTAGTAGCAAAGATTTGTGAAAAGATTGTAGCTAGACAGGTTAATAAATATATAAATAAACAGAATATTTTACATAGAAACCAGTCTGGTTTTAGAGAGGGTTATAGTACCCAAACAGCATTAATAAAAGTAACAGGAGATATTCAGAGAGCCATGGATAACGGACTATTGACAGGGCAATTATGATCGATTTGTCAAAAGCTTTTGACTCAATAAATCATGAAATATTAATTAAAAACTGATTAGTATAGGTTTTCAGATAATGTGGTAGCTTGGTTTTCCAGTTATTTGAATGGTAGAAAACAAAAGTGTTTTGAGTTCATATGTATCAGATTTTAGGCAGATAAGGCTGGGGGTACCTCAGGGAACAATATTGGGGCCACTATTATTTAATTTATATACTAGTGATTTGGATTTTAAGCAAAATAACTTGGAATACCATCAATATGCAGATGATGTGATTATTTATGTTTCAGATAAGAATGTTTATAATATGCAGTGTATATTGCAAACAGCTTTCGATATACAGGAGTATTACATTAAAAATAAATTAATATTGAATACAATTAAAACTAAAACAATGCTGTTTAGACAAAAAAGTGAAAAATTACAGTTAAATTCATTGGATATAAAAGTGAGAGATGGTTCTACTTACAGATAGTTGATGAGTATAAATATTTAGAGTTATGGTTGGATGTGCATTGTAAATGGTCTGTTCCTTATAAACAATTTAGTTAAAAGATTAGGGCAAAATTAGGAATGTTGTATAGAATAAGAAGTAATTTCTCTAGGGATATAAGGCTTCATGTGATTAATACAATGTTAGGTGCCAGTGATTGATTACTGGATGTAATTTATGGGGAGCTTAATAAGGTTGATTTGAAAAATTAGATATGGTATATAATAAAATGGCTAGGTATATTACAGGTTTACATAGACGCACACATCATTGTCAGCTGTATAGAAATATAGGTTGGAATCATTTATACATTAGGAGAAATCAGCATATAATTAAGGTGGTATGTAGGTTTTTGAAAATAAATTACCTGAATACATAGCTAAATATTTAAAATTAAATATTCAATGAAGGGTTTAAGATCAGCCCAATATAGAAATTTATAGTTCCAAAGTTCAGAACAAAAATGGATGTGCAACATTATTTTATATGGGTCCAAAAGTTTGGAATAGTTTGCCTCCAGAATTGAGAAGTTATTGTAGTAAAAGTAAGTTGGATAAAATTAAATCTTGGTATCATGGGCAAAGTATGAAATTGCATGATTGCTGTGAGAACTTAGAAAATGGGTGAATATTTATGTATTTATGATTGTTTTGTTATATGGTGTATATTTATTGTATTATGGTTGTTTTGTTCGTTGTGTATGTTTATTTGTTTGTATTTCTTATATTGTAACTAGGTATTGTATTTTATAAGGTGTCCCTTGAAAATGAGTGTGTTTATGTACTAATGGGATTGTTTTACCTTGTTCATTATATATGAATATATATGAATAAAATCATTACTACTACTACTACTACTACAAAGTGTGCAAGTGGAGGTTGGGAATTAAACTCAGGTTTGCTTGACCAAGCTCAGTCACAGCTCGTTATGCTAACCCTTAGGTTATACTGCCAGGCTGTACTGAATTTAGACTGCAAGCCAATGAAACTATGCACATATTCAACTTTAGCACTGGCTTACAATACCTTACAAGATAGGCATACTAGGTATTGTTTCCTGTGAACTTACTAATAGCTGGGCCTTGCTAGCTGCCATGCTATTAAACTGTTTCTCAACAGAATTTAGCCCCTTTTACTTTTATATGATACTTTAAAATTAAGGTACAGACCTCGTTTTATGTTGAATGAATATTGGTTGTGAATCCAAAACCAGAACCAAAACCAGAGGTGATTTGGCAAAGCCAAACACAAAACCACCTTGGTTTTGCACACCTCTAAGTTTCAACTTAATTCTGCAAGAAATCAACCTAGGCTGTAAGGGCCTTGAACTGTCAATCAAAGCAGCTATTCCAGTCCTATATCTGATCCAGAGATCTACCCAATGTGTCAAAGGTATAACTTTTGTGTTTAGTATCAGTATTTCCATAATTTCCTGTACTGCCAGTAGTTTTACTGTTTTCATTGTAGCGCACCTCAGTTGTTTCTAGTGCAGCTGCAGACACTGAATACATGATGTGAATGTTACATGTGCTATCCACCATTCTCAGAGGAGTAGTCATTGACCCGTCGAATCCTAGGGATTTTGCACTCATAGTTACAGTAGAGGAAGGTGAGGAGATAATTGTAAAGGTTGGTAGTTATCTTTACTTTCTGTTGAAGTAACTGAGATTGGTCCTAGGGGATTTCTAGTGGCCAAAGAAGTTGCCTCCCAAACAGGGGTGCCAACCGGAGTTCCCATTCTGGCTGCACTTTTTCCCCAGCTGCCAGGACTGCTTGTTCAATGGAACTATTTTCCAGCAGGTGAGTTTCTGGAGACATGCATTTTTCAGAGGATGCTGGTCGATCTCTTATCTATCATTTGCAGACTGGTTTCAAGACAAAATAAAGTTTTTAAGCTTCTGATTTTCAGTTTAATTATTGCCTACATAGTGCTCTAACAAACAGCATCTGCCTCAGTCAGCCATCTTGTTTCCTTCCAACTATGCTGATCTTAACCACTTTTTGGCTTTCAGTTGGACCTCAAACCTCACTGTGTTATGGTCACATGACCCTAGTGGTTCCTGGACTATTATGTTTTGGAACCACTCACTGTATGTGAACACCAGGGGCATGATTCTAAAATGGGTCATGTATATCACAATTTGACTTGCACCAAACCCAATGGTGCAAGTCACACCTTGCAACATGCGCTACACCATTTACAATTCCGAGAGGTGGCCTGTGCCACGGCACGGGCGCCTGCATCCAAGGAGCTCTTCGCCAGCCACAGCCCTATGGCACAGTGGAAGGGTTACAGCAGCAATTTGTACCCTATTTTGAAAGTAGCTGCCACGTAAACCCTTATGCAATTCCAAGACTCACTATGGCACTGCAGGTTAGACCAGCAGTTAGCTGGCCTAAACAGCATCCATCCATGTGGTTGCCCCTACAGTGTTACAACATGCACTGAGCGTGCCCAACAGACAGCACTCATCACAAATGACCCCCTACCAATTCCAGGTTGCCACTCACTAACACCTGGGTCATTTCTCTGGCGCCACCTTTGCACCCCTGACACTCAGTTATCCCCCATGGCCCATAGAGGCTGCAGGATTTTTCCATGGTGGAGGGGGGTTTGGGGCTGTTCATTGTGGTCAGTGGCTTGCTGCACCCAGATCCATTGTGCCATTTCTGTGGTGCAACCCTGCAGCTGCCGCAAGTCACAGGACATAAGTGCTGGGGACCCTGCCTGTCTTGGAATAGGGTGCAGGGTCCCTGGCATAGCAGCACATGTCACAATTTGCATATGCCTGTGAGTTGTGACATGCATCTTAGAATTGGGTCTCAGGTCTAGTAGGGCTTCCTACCTTGTTGGGAGGGATGAAAAGTCCATGTTGTGAAAATCATCTAGTAAGGCAATGAGGTTGTGAGACATGAATGACTGAAGACAATGTTAATGGGGGATTTGGGGTGACAAAGCTTGTGCATAAAATAAAAAAATATGATGATCACTGAAACCATCTAGCAGTGATGTGGTGAGGGTGTGTGGGTATGTCTCAATCAACAAAGGAGTGACTGGAAGAAAGAGGGTTACAGCTGGTAGGCTTAGACATTAGTTGCATTATGTTTACAGAATTATTAATTCATTAATTAATTTATTTGTTTAAATCATTGGAAATAACCTTTGAGCTAGGAGCTCAATTATAAAGTTTCCATGTCATGAGAGAAAAAAACTGTTACAATGGTACAGTCACATAGACAGAAATACAGGTATCTAACACAGAAATACAAGCTGGACAAGACAATTTCTAAGAAGCAGATTACAAGCAGTTGCAAAATATTACAAGTTTGAGATAAAAATAGCTGGCTTGACAGCTACAAGAAGAGAGGCCCCACACTGGGACACAATAAAAAACATATTTATTATTACAAATGGGTAAAAAGCAGTAGCACCCCCATAAAGTGCATCAGCGCTTCACGCCGCGCTGGCTGGTCTTGAAAAAGTGCCAGTTTGGCGTGAAACACTGATGCACCTGGGGGTGGGGTGCTACTGCATTTTACCCATTTGTAATAATAATACGTTTTTTATCGTGTCCCAGTGTGGGGATCTCTTCTTGTAGCCATCGAGTCAGCCTTGTTTTTTTGTTTCTGTTGGTGAAGTTGTGGCATGGGGCTGGTGGACATCTCCCGAGTCATGTTGCTGTGCAGCTTAACAAGTCAAAATAGCTGCCATGGAACCAGACAGTGTCACTTGTTACAGGTTCTTATTCTACTAAATAGTTGCAGGTACAGGGAGGACAGAGAGGCATGTGGGAGTGGAGATCAACAAGCTCAGTCTCAGAGATGGGACTGGAAAAATTGGAGCTAGGAGATCAATAGGAGAGCTGCTTGAAGGAAAGTGAAAGTGAGTGTGAAGGTAAGGTTAGAGTGGTGAAACAGTTAGGAGGGAGAAGAAATGAGGGTTAGAAACAGGATAAGTCATAGAGATTGAATCAAATTATTGTAGCTGGGGCAAGCAGGGAGGGGGCAGGAGGGAGCATACGCAAGAGTATGAGCTAGACTATGGATTGCATGGATGATACTTTAGCAAAGGGGAGAGATGATTAAGATTTAAGTCACCAAGTATCAGAAGTTCACCAGAAGCAGAGAGTGCAGAAAGGGAGAAAAGAATATCTGGGAGGGAATCAGAATTGGCTTTACAAGAAATAAGATGCTAATTGAAGGAAGGCAATGGAAATTACCCTGCACAGGATGAACTCATGAGAAGAAGGAACAGAGTTACAAGACATAGGGGGACATATTCTGAGCCGGACGGATGCATGTGCATAACAGAGTGCCGCGCAAATAATCTGAGCTGGCTGGCTCTGTTGCGATATTCAAACAGAATGTGTGATCGGAACAGATGGCCCATCCTGTATGAATATGGGACTCTGGATGTGCAGCACATAGCAGGCAGCTGCCATGAATGGCGCAGCATATCCAGGTTGCAGGGCTGAAGACCACCCATAGGGGAATGCATGGCGCATTCCATCTCCCCCCCATCTCTTCTTGGTACCAGAGCATGGATAGCACAGAGTATGCACTCATTGGTTGTGACATCCAATGAGTGTATACTCTTTACTATCTGTGCTCCGGTACCGATCAGTCAGCGTCTGGCCATAACAGGGTGGGGGAGGGCTGTGTCAGTTGCCAGGTCAGTATGGGGGTTATGTGGGGCGGTGGGCTACCGGTGACCATGTGGGTTGGGGGAACTGCTAGCCACAAGGGATTGGGGTTCAGGGGACCCGTCTGGCTACCTAGGGATCAGGGGTGGTGGGACCACTGCACTATGGAAATGAGCTATGTTTCAGCATTCTATGTGTGGGTGATCAGGGCTGGGGAGCGGCTGCATTGGTTGTTCATGTGGTGGGGTCTGGGGAGGTGGGATGACTATCTGTTACATGAGAGCGGGGCTCGGTGAGTGGGCTGACAATGTTTTCCATGAGATCAGGGCTGGGGAGGGGGATATCATTATCCTTCAGGTGCTGGGGGCTCAGGGAGGGCAGCCATTACACTATGGTAAAGGAGTTCTGGGGTACATTACTATGTACGGGTGTTCAGGGCTGACATGGTCCACTGGATAACCAGGGATTTTGTATCCCCTACAGCTCTGTGTGATCGAAGCTTGGAGGGGACTGGGTGCCCTGCCCTGGACTACGTACAGGACACCTGCCAGCCCCACGCATAAAGTAGGATCTGGAAAGCATAACTATGCACCAGCATAGCCAGCCATAGTTATATTTGGGGATGCTGAATATTACAAAGTGGGAATATGCACGAGGGACCACTCATTTGCATTCTCGCATTGCAATATTATGCACGATGGCACAGTTGGGTTTGTGGGACACATAGGGGCTTTTGAATATTGCCATGCCCTGATGGCCCCTCACAAATCTGGAGATGTATAGGCATATCTAGGGATACACTGTGCATCTATTATGAATATGTAGGTCATAACCTCAAAGTTGACACTCAGACATGCATAAATAAATACTCAGCCCCCTCACTTCCTATGGTCCTGCCTCTAGACATCATATTCTGAAATACCAACATGAGAATCAACAATACAGGCAGACAGATAAGTTTCTATAATGACAAGGACACTAGGATGGTCAAGCAAGACCCACAGCTAATTAAGTTTAGCGGTAGACCCTTGATGTAAGATGAATGACAGTCAACTATCTCGGATGAGGAGTGAAGAGAAGAGGAAGGCAGGGACTAGAGTTGACTTCACATCACCTGACTAGGTTAATTTCACATCACCTGACAGAAAAGCAGAATGATAATGAGAATCAGATTGGAATGGATGTTAAAATGGTGGGAACGGAGGATAGGCTGAAGAATTAGGAGAAGTAAAAGAGACAGAACGATAAATAGCTTTCAAGATTTAGAGAGGGGAAGGGAGGAGGCTAGTATGTACAAGGAGGGTGAAAGAGGTAAAAAATGGAGTGGAGGAATAGGGAGGGAAAGGAGGGGAGAGAGACTTTTTTTTTTCCTTTTCAGTGTTCCTGTCCAAGATTTACAACACATCTGAGTAGTTCATCTAAAAAGTCTGCGTAGAAACAGTTGAAAACATTTGCCTCTCCTCTGTGAACCTCACAGTGCCTTTATTTATATGAACATACAAATCTGACAGCAGAAACAGACCACCCGGTCTATCAATGTCTGCTCGAGTGTGTAGCTAGCACCCTAGATTGCAGCTGCCCCAACCCCCTCCCCATCTGTCATTCCCATGACAGCTTCAGCCACCTCCACCCAGACCTCCTTCTTGCTTTGTACCACTCACTCTTAAAATGTCCTACTGTCTTGCATGATACCACCCCCTCTGGTAGAGTGTTCCATTTAGACATCACCTTCTCCGTGAAGTAGTGTCTCCTCATCTCCCTCCTAAATCTTCCAACCCCGAATGTTAGTCTGTGCCCCCACGTGTCCCTACTCCTCCTCAGTTTAAACACCCCTTCAGTGCTAGCTTTGTTTATCCTCCTCAAATACTTGAATGTTTCAATCATATCCCCATCCCTCCTCTCCTCCAGTGTGTACATATTCAGCTCCTGCAGCCTGACTTCATAGGAAAAGAGGCAGAGCACCTTCCTGACCAGGAATGGAACCTGTGCCGTGGAGATGAGAGAGCCGAATCCCAGCCACTAAACCACCAGGGATCTCCATGACAGTGTAGTGCTCATCATGACAACAGACTGATGTCACAAACAGCAATTTTGTGATTACTGTAGTAGGGGAAAGCCAGATACATTCTGAAAGACTCAGTTAAATCATTGCTGTTCTATTTACAATATTTAGTAAACCAACAGCAGGGGAAAGTAAAAAATAACAAAGACTTAGAAAACATTACAACATAATTGTTTTAAACCTAGTGTTGTTAAGCTTTTTATTGTAATAGAACATTGCTCTTTAAGAGCAAAACAGGAACCAAAACAAAAAAAGCAAAAAGGAAATACAAAAAACTTCTGATCATAGAAGACTCCATGATTCGGGGAGTTGATACCTATCTCCAGCCAGGAGTAATGGTCAGATGTCTCCCAGGTACATCAGCATGGAGAGACACTGACCACATTGCTAAAATTGTTCAGGAAGCAGGAGAAAACATTGACATCCTGGTACACATAGGGGCTAATGATCTCGCCAGCCAGTCAGTTGTGGAGACCAAAGAACACCTGACCAGGCTGGGTGATGAACTATCATCTATTTCGTCCGGCATCTCCTTCTCTGAAATCCTGCAAGTCTAGGAGAGGGGGGCAGATGGACGGAAGGTCAGAGAAGGGGAGATAGGGGAGCTAAACACATGGATCAAGAGCTGGTGCCAGGAAAAAGGACACAAATTTGTAGGGAACTGCAACAGTTTTGTGAGTGAAAGTTCTTTAAATTTGATGGACTGCATCTGACTAAGGACAGAGTCAGTGCATTGGGGCAGAAGTTTGATGTCTTTGCAGAATATTTAAACTAGCAAATGGGGAGAGGGGTGCAGCACCCCATACATCCAATGAGAAGAACACTCCTCCCCCCTCAGCTAGTGGTCAAACAGGAGTTCAGCATGTTTGCAGTTCATTTGCAGCACCAGGTAAGGAAAATGGTCCAACTCCCCATACGATGCACAGGGGAAACGCTAGACCGCATCCAACAACTAACACACCAAAATCTGGCCAATGGAAAATCATGTACACAATGCTCGCAGTCTGGGAAACAAGATCCCAGACCTGCAGGCAATAATGACAAAGGCTAAACTGGACATAGTAGCAATTAATGAGACATGGTTTACCAGTAACCACACTTGGGAGACCTCAGTACCTGGCTATGTACAGTTCAGAAGAGACCGAGGTGCAAAAAGAGGGGTGGAGTAGCTCTGTATGTCAATGAAAATATCAAAGCTACAGAAATTCAGAATACACATAAGGAGCCAGAAGAACTGTGGATCACCCTGAAAACAGGAAATAGGACAGCCATAAGAACTGGGTTGTCTACAGGCCCCAGACCAGGGGAGGACATAGACACATTACTGTTAGAAGATATACAAAACATAACAGCTAAAGTGGAGGTTCTGATAATGGGAGACGTCAACATGCCAGATACAGATTGGTCAATACCAGCAGGAACATCTGCCAGAACTAGACATGTGGTGGATTCCTGCAGGGGGAAGGCCTCAAACAACTGTTACAACAACCCACAAGAGACAGGGCTATCCTAGATCTAGTACTGACTAACAGGGAAATGATCACAGATCTCAAGGTAGAAGGTCATCTGGGGGCCAGTGACCATCACATGGCATGGTTCAATTTGGCCACTACAACTAAATCATACCATTCCAAGGCAAAAATATGGGACTTCAGAGGAACTGACTTTGATAAGATGGCCAGCAGAGTTAAGCTAGCCCTGGCAAAAAGAAATACAGGTGAGGGGGTACAGGCAAAGTGGGCAAGCATTAAGGATGCAATACTTGAAGCAACATCCTATTGTGTTAGAGAGAAAAGGAAGTACAAAAGAAGAAGGAAACCGCTTTGGTTCTCAAAAACAGGATCAGAAAAGGTCAGAGCCAAAAGGTTGGCCTTCAGGAAATATAAGGGAACACAGCAGGATGAAGATAGGGAGGCATACTAAACTTTCCTAAGGGAAGCAGGGAAGGCAGTAAGGCAGACAAAGGCCCAAACCAAGGAAACACTAGCACAGACAGTAACAAGACTTTCTATAGATACTTTAATGAAAGAAGAAAGTCTAGAGGGGGTATTGCTAAGATCAAAGGAGATAAGGGGGCATGTGAGATGCAGGACCATGTAAAAGAATCTATCCTAAATAGAAACTTCTGCTCAGTATTTACTGAAGAGAAGGTAGGGCAGGTCCCAGAGCTCAGCACAATGGACACAGGAGGGAAGGAGGTGTGCACTAGTCCCTTCACAAAAGAAAGGGTCTTACAAGAGCTCGATAAGCTCAGAGTTGACAAGGCAATGGGACCTGATGGCATACATCCCAGGGTACTAAAGGAGACACTAAAGGAGGGTGGAAACTAGCAGAGCCATTATCAGAACTGCTTAGTGGGTCTCTGAGCACAGGAGAGGTCCCAGAAGACTGGAGAAGGGCTGATGTGATCCCGCTTCACAAGAGTGGTAGCAGGGAGGAGGCAGGGAACTACAGACCAGTCAGTCTTACCTCAGTAGTAGGCAAAACTATGGAGGCACTCCTTAAAGAAAGGATAGTGCAGCACCTGGAAACCATAGGAGCACAGGATCCAAGACAGCATGGGTTTACAAAAAGAAGGTCCTGTCAAACTAATCTCATAGATTTCTTTGACTGGGTAACCAGAGTGGTGGACCAAGGGGGAGCAGTTGATGTCACCTACCTTGACTTCAGCAAAGCTTTCAATACTGTTCCACATAGAAGATTGATTAATAAGCTAGGTAGGCTCAGGATGGGTCAGAAGTTGGCCAACTGGGTGGCAAAGTGGTTGATGGGCAGAAAACAGAGAGTGGTGGTAAATGGTATACAGTCAGAAGAGATGCAAGTCACAAGTGGGGTACCTCAGGGATCAGTCCTGGGGCCAGTCCTCTTCAATATCTTCATCAGTGACACTGCAGATGGACTGGAGGGTAAGTTTTGTCTGTTTGCAGATGGCACTAAGATCTGCAACAGAGTAGATGATCCAGATAGGGTGGGCAGAATAAGAAGAGATCTGAATGATCCAGCAAAATGGTCGGAAGAGTGGCAACTGGGGTTTAATGCAAAGTAGTGCAAGATCGTGCACATAGGGAAGAGAAACCCTGAAGCCACCTTTAGCTTGGGAGGGGAGTTGCTGGCAGTCACAAGGGAAGAAAGAGACTTGGGCATCATCATCACTGATGACCTGAAATCATCCAAGCAGAGCACTAAAGCAGTAGGTAAGGCTAGGGGGATGTTAGGGTGTATTAGTAGGGGTATCACAAGTCGGAAGAGGGAGGTAATAATCCCTCTTTACAAGACACTGGTTAGGCCCCATCTGGAGTACTGCGTGCAGTACTGGAGGCCACACCTTCACAAGGACATCAACCAAATTGAGGCAGTCCAGAGAAGGGCAACCAAAATGGTGCAGGGACTGCATCAGAAAACATAGAAGGACAGATTATGTATACCCTGGAGCAAAGGAGGGAGAGAGGTGATAGGGTCAAAACATTCAAACACCTTAAGGGACATTAACAAGTGAAAGAGTCTAACATGTTTCAATATAAGAATAATAGCAAGACAAGATGACACAGCATAAGATTAGAGGGAGGCCGATTAAGGGGTAATGCGAGGAAGTTATTTTTCACAGAAAGGGTGGTGGATGCATGGAATGGCCTACCTCAAGAAGTGGTGGATATGAATACAGTGCAGGGCTTTAAACAGGCATGGGATAGGCATAAGAGAGCAATACAGATGAGTATGAATAGATAGGCCATTGACAGAGCAAAGGCCGATGGCTCATTTATAAGGTAGAAAAATAAATGGGCAGACTAGATGGGCCTTGAGGTCCTTATCTGCCATCAATTAATATGTTTCTATGTAAGATTGCTGCCTCTATCTTGCTTTCCCCCTAACCAGAATTTTGAATTTATCAGTAACCTCTGCTATGGTACGCATTATATGGAAGGTTTCCAAGACTGTACCAGTTTTCAAGAAAGGAGATCCAAAGTTTGGAAAACAATCACCCCACAGCAAATTTGTTTCTTCTTAGCAAGATACTTGAGAGGGTAGTGGCCTCACAGGTCACAGAGCACCTCCACAAATATGAGCTACTATCACCTGCCCAACATGGCTTTAGACAGGGTCACAGTACAACCACAGCCTGATCCAGTTAACAAATGACCCAAGGTAACCATGGACAGGGGCTTGTTCACTGAAATAGTGTTCATTAACCTAACACAGCCTTTGATCTTGTTGATCACACTATTCTCAATGCCAAAGTGTTGCCCCTTGGCATTTTGCCAGAGCTATAAACTGGTTTTCTAGCTATCTGGGTGATAGACAGCAGTTTGTAACGTAAATCATTCTAAAGTCATGTTTATACGGCCTCAGTGCTCTTGGTTTTGTGTCACTCCCTTCCTGCTGCGAGCTGCTGCAGGATCAATAAACTGTTTACACAGCCCACTCTCATGATGATGCAGGCTGCACCATGAAGGACTGTACCTTCAGTGGGCCGGGTTACTTTAACTGACATTGGCAGTGACACTGTTTTGACAGTCCCCCCAACACACACGCCCTGTTAGGAACAATGAACAGAAATAATACACACTGACCTCGGTTTTAAGTGGGGAAATACTTTACTGGACTGAACATTACATGAAATACGTTTGTACCAGTGCTATTGTTCCCTGTTGTTCTTACTCACACGCCAGTTGGTCTCTCTGCTATACTTCCTGGTTCTGGCAGAGAGACTCATGTAACCAGTGGAGAATACTGGGAGAGAAGGCTTTCATTTGGCATGAGCATAGCAGAGGATTCACACCTCTGATTAACACGCTCACCCTGATATACGCCCCACTCATAAGTTAAAGCAAAAAAGGATCCAAAGCGGTCTTAAGTGTCTACATAGCTGACTTCGCAGTGCATCAACCTGTGACATTGGTTGATGTGCTGCAAAGTCAGTAGTATAAACAAGCCTTACATATGACCTTACCACTATGAACTCTGAAGTTCCTCAAGGCTTCATACTAGGCCTGCTACTTTTCACCATTTTTTTATCAATAATACAGGGTATCTCTATGGTTTCCTGCCTCACACTTCACCCTGCTACATGACAATGATATAAAAACATAAGTACATAAGAAACTGACAGAAGGAGACCTCTCAGTCTATCGGGTCTGCTCGTAATGATAAGGGTTGTTTCTGACTTCAGTTTATGTCTGTGACCCATCCCTGAATTTCTGGTCATTCCCTTTACAAGGCCTCCTGATGTTCCTTTTTCCCGTCCCAAGCTCTTTGAAGGCTTCCACTGACTTTGACTCCACCATCTCCTGTGACAGCTCATTCCATGCCATCACCACTCTTTCTGTAAAAAAGTGCTTCCTTATATCCCTCTTGAATCAGTCCCCACCAGCTTAAGGCTGTGCCCTCTGGTGGTGGTGGTGGTGGCCCTCTTATTGAATAAGCTCCCACAGTCCACTCTGTTAATTCCCCTCAAGTATTTGAATGTCTCAATCATATCCCCCCTCTTCCTCCTCTCCTCCAGAGTGTACATCCCCAGGTCCTCCAACCTCTCTGCGTATGATCTATCCTGCTGTCCTTTATCATTTTAGTCGCTCTCCTCTTTACCCTTTCCATTTGGTTTATGTTTTTCTTCAGATGTGGGTGCCAGTCTTACTCCGTACTCCAAGTGAGGCTGGACAAATGACCTGTACAGCAGCAGAATAACCTCCCTCCTCCTACTGCTAATTCCACTAGCAATACACCCTAACATCCTATTGGCCTTGCTACAGCCTTTTTGCATTGAGTCGAGTGCTTCAGATCACTAGAAATTATTACCCCTATATCTTTTTCCTCTTCTGATGGCGTAATCTGGACTTTTCCAATGTAGTACTTTGTTCTTTGGTTCTTCGCCCCATGTGCATCACTTTGCACTTTTTGGTGTTGAACCTGAGCTGCCATATCCCTGTTCATCTCATCAGCTTGGCTAGGTCCTCCCTCATCTCCTTTATCCCTTCCTAGTGTCCACCTTCTCAGAGAGTTTAGTGTCATCAGCGAACAAGTACATTTTTCCCTGAATGCCTTCCCTAATAAAGATGTTAAACAACACCAGCCCCAATACCAACGAACCCCACTGGTGACCTCCCTTGTACTGGAGAACCTCCACTACCTAGCCTCTGTGTCTTACTATTCAGTCAGTTATCGACCCATCTAACCCACCTTTCTCCCACCCCTAAGTCCCTCAGCTTTGTGATCAGCCTTTTTTGTGGCACAGAGTCAAAGGCTTTGCTTAGGTCCAGATACGTAATATCCACTGCCTGGCCTTTGTCCACTGTCTGGGTGACCCAGTCAAAGAACTCAATCAAGTCGTTTGACACGATCTGCCTGCCATGAACACGTGCTGTTTGTTATCCTGCAGGCTATTTTCTTCTAAACTTGATCAAGCCCTCCTTCAATATTGTCTCCATTAGTTTATATACACAATCGAGGTCAGGCTGACCAGCCTGTAGTTACCAGGGTCCTCCTTAGGGCCACTCTTATGGATTGACACTACCTGTGCTGTTCTCCATCCTTTGGCATCACCCCTGTGTCAAGAGATCTATTGAAGAGTATTGTCAGTGGGCCAGCAAGCTCTTCTGCCATCTCTTTCAGTATCCTGGGGTGTATTCCATCAGGTCCCAGAGATTTATCTACCTTTAAATTCATGAGCCCCTCCCTCACCCACTCTGTATTTATTGTCTCTATTGGGTCTTTGCCAGCCTCCTTCCTGCTCCTTGCGCTATGCGGTATTGGGGCCTTTTCTTTCTTTGGTAAAGGCAGAGCAGAAGTAATTGTTTAATATCTCCTCTTTTGCCCTGTCTTCCACCACTATGCATTTCCCCTTCTTCAGCCTAACTATGCCATCATTTTTGTCCCTTTTTATGTTGCTTGTGCGCATGCACAAGAAACATGCTGCAGCAGCTTGCTGCAGAAGTAGGTTGTGGAGGTGCGGCACTGTTGTGGCCAATGCTCCCACTGCCTTTTGAGACTTGACACACTTTCCCTAATGGGGTGGCATGCTGCTGCTGTTGACACCAGTTCAGCCAGTGTGCCACCACCTTGAAGCATTTTAGCCACTGCAATCAGGGGCTGCCTCGTCATTGTAGCATCAGCCATTCTGCTGCAATGAGGAGAGACTCATCATTGCAGGGCAGTACCGCATGCCCCCGACCTGTTTGCTGATGGGGAGGCCAGTCCCCATCAGCATAAGGTCCCCACCCCAAGTTTCTTCTGTATGCCAAGGGGTGCCTAATCACCCTTGGCATCATGCCCTCCCTCTTTCTTTGCCGACAGGGTGTCCAATCCCCGTCAGCTTCAGTCCCCCCTTCCCTGTGGAACTTGCCGATGGGTGAGCCCACTCCCCATTGGCATAATGCCTCCTTCCAATGTTTTGTTTGCTGAGGGGGGTGCCCAATCCCCCTTGGTATGTGCCAACGGGGGTGCCAAATCCCCCACCAGCTACAGCCCAGCCAAACCACTCAGGTGGCACGCTGGGAGCCTACCCCAGTGTGCCAAATGTCCCTGAAAAAAAATAAAACAGGCCCGCAATGTTTTTTTTTAACCCTATAAACAAGAAAATGGTCCCTCATTGAGTCCATGGCCCCACCCCCAACCCGCACCCAGCCTCTGCGCACCCTGTCTCCCCAACCCCGCACCCCATACTTACCTCCAGAGCCCAGCGTGATGATCTTCGGTGGACCGAACGGTCTGCACTCTTCAAAGCCGACCGCGAACTGAAGAAATGCCAGTAAGCTGTATAATGGGTGTTTACTCACTTGGTAAAGGTGATTGTGTTGGTTGACATCCATGGCACTCAGACATTACCTCATGGGTTTTAGCCCACCTGTTAGGCTAGTGATGCACATGACCTTAGGATCGAATTTCTAGTCCCCAGGTCCCAGAAGCCCCTGCTCTCCAGTTTGAATCTTCCATAGCTGAAAATAAGGTTAGTAATACCACACAATGCTTTTAGCTGCTACACACACACTGAGCCTTCTGAATTTTTTGGCTGGAGTGGCCTCCTTTTTATTCACCTACTGATACAATACTAATACTCGGCCCCCTAAGTTGCCGACAGTAGCCATCCTGGATGACTAAAGCAGTGAGATATATGTACACATTGCAGTGTCCCTCTGTTCCCCTATTCCACTAACACAGATGTCCTCCTAGTTGCTCTGAACCCTCTGAGGGAGGGATGTGGAGTGCGATGGATGGTAACCAACACAGTCACCTTTACCAGGTGAGTAAACACCCATTGTGTTGGTTGACCGTCCATGGCACTCCAGACATTACCTTATGGGTTGCTAATCAGCAGTACTACTCAATGGGTGGACAGAGTGATCTAAGAGTGAGGAGAGGAGTAACTGGCTGATGAGAGAACCCAAGTAGCAAAGGGGCTTGTAATTCATACAAGCAGTCCAATCTATGGTGCCTCGCAAAGGTGTGGATGGAGGTCCAAGTGGCTGCCCTGCAAATGTCCTCCATAGACACATTAGCTCTCTCTCTGCCCAAGAAGTGGATACCGCCCTGGTAGAGTGAGCTCTAATACCCTCTGGGGGCATTAGGTTCTTTGCCTTGTATGCTTCTAAAATAGTTCTCTTGAGTCAGCTCGCTATTGTGGATTTGGAGCTTGCCTTACCTATCGTTGCCCTTTAGCTACAATAAATAATCTTTCTGTCTTACATATTGGATTGGTTCTAGATATGTACATGGCTAGGGTGCCTCCCACATCTAAGTGGTGAGGGATCGCTATGTTTCCCGGTGAACTATCAGAGAGGGTAGGCAGTTCGATGGTTGTTCCCTATGAAAGAGGGATGCACCTTGTGTTGAAAGGCTGGAACTGTCCGTAAGTGTACCCCTTGTTGGGTGAATATGGTGTAAGGTTCTCTGCAGGAGAGAGCCCCAGTTCACTGATCTTCCAAGTAGAGCAGATGGCCATGAGGAAGCAGGTCTTCAAACCTGCTCAGAATAAATCCACCTGACTCAGTGGTTCGAATGGCGCTGTGCCGAGGGAGTCTAGAACTAGGGTAAGATCCCAAGGAGCGATGAGTGTCCAAACCCTTGGATGTAGCACTTCTATGGCTCTGAGGAAGCGAACCACATCCGGGTGAGCTCCCACACTGTGTTACCCTATGGTGCCTATGGCGGCGCTGATGGTGGACAGCTGTACTCGGAGTGAAGAGTGCGATAAGCCTTTGTCTACACCCTGCTGTAGATACAGTAGGATAGTTGACATGTCTACCTTTTCGGGTTCTACATCCTTGTCCCTGAACCATGCCATGAAGATTGCCCACTGCCTGCCATAGGTAGAGGTAGTGGAAGGCCTTCTGGATTGTAGCAACATAGATATGACTGATGCTTGGTACTCTGCTCTCAGCAGTCTCTGCCTCTCAGGAGCCAGGCCATTAACTTCAAGGTCCCTGGTGTGGGGTGGACCACGGGTCCCTGCATCAGCATGTCTGGGTGGTACAGTAATCTGCGTTTGTCCAGTGCCATGGCTGCCACTTCTGTGAACCATGCTCATCACGGCCAGTATGGTGCCACTAGGATAACTGTTTTCTGAGATTGTTGAATCTTTGCTAGTACTTGTTTTAGGAGAGGGATGGGAGGAAGATGTAGGACCATTCCTGTGCCCCGGTCTGGGATAGAGCATTGATCCCTAGACAGCTGTGATACCTGTACCTGGAGAAGAATCTTCTCATCTAGGAGTTCTCTGCTGTTGCCATGAGGTCCATGGAAATGGGATCTCAAGCTTCCTGTATCAGATGGAACAGCTCAGAGTGCAGATGCTACTTTCCCGGGTGAACCTGTTGAAGGCTGAAACAATCTGCCTGGGTGCTGAGTTTTCCTGCCAGGTGGACCGCACCAATATGCCTGAGGTTGGTATGGGCCCAGGTCAATACCCTCGTCACCTCTCTCTGCATGGCCTTGCTCCTGCTGCCCCCCTGTTTGGCAATGTAAGCTATGGTGACTTGATTGATGGAATGAATCAAGACCAAGTGACCATGGATGGTAGCTTGGAAGGATCTAAGGGCGTGGTAGACTGCCCTCATCTCCAATACGTTGATGGACAGTCTTGCCTTCAGAGTGGTCCAGCAGCCTTGGGCTGAGAGACATCCCAGGTATGCTCCCCAACCCAGGAGACTTGCATCTGTTTCAATGGTGACATCATAGCTGGTCTCCAATGGAATCCCTCATGTGAGGGACTGGCTCATCAACCACAGACTAGGGAGCATCGTATCAACTCCAGTAGTGGCATCCTGAAATTCAGGTTCCGCTCATTCGAGGATCCCCTGGTCAGCATATTGTTCTGCAGTGGTCTCATGTGTCACCTGGCCCAGGGAACCAGGTCAATACATGATTCCATACAGTTCAGCATCTGGGCTATTTGCCCAATGGTAAGTAGGCTGCTGGCTCTCAGCTGTTGCGCTAAGGCCCTCACGGTTTCCACCCTCTTCTGAGATTGTCTGGCCCACCCCTGGGATGTGTTTATCTCTGCTTCCAGGTGTTCTATTTGCTGTATTGGTGCCAGGTAACTTTTGGCCTGGTTTACCATGCAGCTATGTTCCTCGAGTGCCTGTAGTACCAACTGGGACCATCAGTGAGCATTCTTTGAGCGAGCTTGAATCAGCCAATCATCCAGGCATGGGATTATGTCCACCCTTGCTCCTTCAACCTGGTGACCAGGACTCAGATACTTTGATAAACACCCTTCATGCCGAGGTAAGACCGAAGGGCAGAGCCTGATAATGAAAATGTTGCCCTAGGATATGAAAGCATAGATACTGCCTGTGACTTGGTCTGACCGGAATGTGTAAATATGCATCCTTCAGGTCTATTGATGTTAGGCAGTCGGCTACTGGAATGCTGCGGATGGTCAACCTTAAAGTCTACATCTTGAACCTCTATGTGGTCACATGTTTGTTGAGGTGTTTGAGGTCTAGGATGGGGTGTAGCTCCCCTGTCTTCTTGGGCATGAGGAAGAATGTGGAGTACACTCCCAGTTCTTGCTCGTGTGTGGGCACCACTTGGATCATCATGTTCTGCATCAAATCCTGCAGAATTTGTTGGACTTGATGGGCTGATGCCTTTCTTTTTGAGATGGGAGAGCTGACAAACCTGTGTGGGACCTGGTAGTGGGACAGTTCTATGGAATACCCTGAGACACTACCTCTAGGACCCATCTGTCTGATGTTGTACCCTCCCACCTTGTTGGAACAGCATTAGTCTTTTGCCCACTGGTGGACAAGGGTCCGCACCGGTTTCTGAGACAGAGTGACTCGTAGTCATTGTTTGTTTCTGTTTCCTATCCTCTGCCTCAAATTTGGAGCCTCGGCTTTGGAAGGTGGAGGTTCGATAGGTGGAATTGAAGGAGTTACTTGCTCCTCCTGAGCACCTCTGCCCTGGAAGGAATTGTTCTGGTAGTAGTTATCTCTTTGGCTGTTGTGATCTATTGCCCCTGAAACCTTTGTCTGTTTGACGGAGATAGGTAGGCCTGCCAACTTATGGTTAAGGATCTTCTGCCTTCCACTTCTATGTTTCTATTTCAAGTACTCCTGTAGTCCTTTTCCAAACACATGCTTCCCCTTCATGGGCAAATTCTGTAGCAATACCTTGGATTTGTTGTCTGTTTCCCACAATTTGAGCCACAATGCTCTTCTGGCATGGTTTGTTAGTGCCGTTGCCCTGGCGCTTAATTTTAGAGTGTCTATAACCATGTCTGCCAGACATTTAGCTGCATCAAGAGTGCATTCTAACAATTTGGACTCCCTGGTCTTAGGGTCCACTTTCTCCAGAAGTTCTTGAGCCATCGAATTTGGGCACGAAGCGGTATAGACTGCAGCTGAGGAGACTTTGGCTGCCGTGCCCTCTATTTCAAATAGTTTCTTCATCATGTCCTCTACCTTTTTATCTTTAGGGTCCTTGAGGGATATGGTGCCACAGAGTAGTATGGTCTTCTTGCTAAAGGCCACTACCTGGGGGTCAATAGTGGGTGCAGTGCACCAGGCACTGGCCTTGTCCTCCTGTACAGCGTACATGCTTTCTAGGTTCCTCTTATCCGACATTCAACCCAGTTCTGTAGACTACCATTCCTTGCTGAAGATGTCCTCAATTGCTGGACAAATGGGGAAGGTGTCCTTGGTGATTTTTCTTTGCTGGATGATGGGGTCGAGTTTTGATTCAGGTTGGCCCTCCTCATGCTCGAACCCCATAGTTGTCTTGATTATCCTCATGAGGTCTGGGACCAGGTCAAATGAGCACAGCTTGGATGTAAGAGATGGTTCTGATTGCGTTTCCATCTCTTTTCATCAGAGGGGACATTGTCCCCATCATCAGGGAGGCCTTTATCCCCTGCATCTTCCCCTATGTACGGCATTGGGGTACTTGAGGGTGGCTTGGCCATGTCTTGGTGAGTTCCAGTCATCCCACCTGGATTCTCTGGTTCTGGTGGTGGATTTGGGGACTGTGGAAACTTGGACTGGGTCATGGCCTCCAGCCTCTCCATGACCTTCAACATAAAGTTTTGCTGACTGTTCATCATGGCCACTCTGTCTTGTTGATTTTGCAAAAGAATGGCTCCCAGGTCCATCCAGTTAGTTCCACTGGGTCCTGGAGTGTCCAAACCCCTCCATGGAGATTGCTCCAGTGACAGGTCATCTTTGTCATGGAGGCATGTGGGGCATTGAGGTCCCACATTGTGGGGCATAAGGGTGGCACAACATGAGGAGCATTTTCTTGCCTTCACCATCTGTGGAGAGAGAAGAGGATTGTTAGGGGAGGAGACATAGTGGACTTCCAGAGGGAGAGAAAAAAACTGCATGCCCCAATGTGACATTACTGCTTCTGTTAGCTAATGTTTAAGCACTCTCCCTTTTGGGGTGGCCTTAAAGGGCAGGAACTCCACAAGAGCGCTTATTATTTGCCCCCCCATGTTGAAAACTGGCCAATGGGTTGGGGAAATTGACTTGTTCAGATCTACCCAGCATGTAAGAGGGGTTATAAGAATCAAACCGTGTTTGGTCTGCTGAAGTACAAAACTTGTTCAAGGCCCACTTTCTTGGCCGCCTACAAGATGGTGACTTCCTAAAATGGCCGACCTATTAAATATGGTGGCCCTCTAAATGGCTGACCCAATTGCCATGCATAGATATGCCTGTATATGTCGTTGGCGATCCCTCAATTCAAGGAAGATCCCTACCATGGTTCACTGATGTGTCCTGAGGTGGTTCAGTAATCCAATCCCAGAGCCACATATTTGTCTGCAAAAATTGCAGATGTTTCCATGTGGGAGAGCTGCCCACTGGCTGGGGTTTATTTCCCTTTCCTTCCTACGCTCTCTCTTTTCAACTTCGAGGGCAAGGCATGTCTCTTTGAAGCAGGCTCCTGCTTGATGGAGGTGTTGGTGCCATTGAGATCAGTTGGTGGCCATCTCCTCCCAGCTCGTGATGTCCATATCTGTTTTCTTGAGATATGCCTTCAGTGTGTCTTTTTGTGGTGTTTCCTTTGACCACCATGGGATCTCTGGCCATGATTGAGCTGGGAGTACAAAATTTGTTTGGGGAGTCGAGAGTTGGGCATCCGTACACAGTGTCCAGTCCAGTGGAATTGATATCTGAAGATCATTGCCTCAATGCTGATGACATTGGCCTCATCGAGAACACTGACGTTAGTGCGGTGGTCTTCCCACTTGATGCAGAGGATTTTCCAGAGACGTCATTGGTGGTACCTCTCCATGCTCTTTAGATGATGTCAGTAAGTCAACCAAGTTTCACATCCATAAAGAAGGGTAGGGATGATAACTGAACTGTATACCTGGATCTTGGTGTCTTTTCATATGTCATGGTCAGTGAAGACATGCCAAAGCAGTTTCCCAAATGAGGTACTAGCACGATGGATCCTGTGCTGAATCTCATCATCAGTGTTCATTGTTGGGAGAGGTTGCTACCGAGGTAAGAGAAATGCTCAACTGTCTCCAGGTCTGTCCTGATGGTGAATTGTGGAGGGTCATTTACAAGGCCTTGAGCAGGCTGATAGAGCATCTTGGTCTTCGTGATGTTAAGTGAGATTCCCAGACTTCGTAAGCTTCCACAAAGAGATCTAGCACAGACTGGAGGTCGCTCCTGGTGTGTGCAAGGGTGGCACAGTCATCAGCATACTGGAGGTCAATGATGGATGCCTTGCAAACTTTGGTCTTTGAATGGAGACATCAAGATTAAAGATATATAAAGGAGGGACAGTGAATGGGGTTGGCCAGAATAAACATCAATGAACTGCTCAGATCTGCCACTAGAGGAGGGCCCTAGGCCTGAGGGGATGATGAGCTTGACTAGGCCAGCCACTAAGGGAGGGGCCTAGGCCTGATGAGCTGGCACCAGAGTTCTTAAAAACAATGCAGAATCAGCTGTCCCTAGTCTCTACGGTGCCTTGAGGTCTCTGCTTGGGAGGGGATTCCCCTGAGGCCCAAGGTAACCAACTATCCTCCTGTTGTAGAGCTTAATCCTCATTTGGATGGTCGAAGTCCCCCCACTGGGAGTCTTCCCAAGTGCAGGAGCTGATGGTGAGAAGTGAGGTAAAAACTTGATCTGCCTTCCCCTGTCTCATGTACACTGAAGGGATTCCTCTGTTTGTAGGCGGTTCTCCCAATGTCGTAGGAAGTGTGGCAAAGTTGGGAGGAGAGGAATCAAGAGAAGGGGAGTCATGGGCAGGCCGATTCCTGAGAGCTAGTACGTCAGCAGCACCGCCTGACCATCTGGAAGAAAATGCTGCGCCTGGACGCATGGCGGAAACTCTCCATGCCACCACGTAAGGTGGAGAAACCAGGACTGTACCAGCAGCCTGTAGCCTCGTGGAGAGCTTTTGAGGGAGGTGGTGGGGATAGCGGGGGGAGGTCATGTGGACCAGCGGAGTCGGCATGCATTCCAAAAATGATATTTGGAACGGTGTGTTAGCACCTCCACCCCAAAAAATGGTGGGATGAAGCAATAGGAATCTTTGCCTCTTGAACAGCCATGCTTGAGCTGCAATGAGGTAGAAAAAGGGTGCTGTGGTGTGCCTGTGACTGCGCAGACCTCTCCCAGCCCCAAACAAAATGCCACATAACAGATTTCTAGAGCAAATAAAAAACAATTTACCAATCAATGAGACATGCAACAAAATGGAACAGCACAATCTGTTCCGACCTATTTCATACTGAAAAAACACCAATGATACTCTAGCTGGCCCAATGAGCCATTCAGAATATTGGAACAAAAAACTCCATTTAAGCTTCAGAAATTACTGTAGAAACATATTAAGGCAGGCTCAAATCATTCTGACTCAAAGTAAAACATTTTTCTGTGGAATCCACAGGGCTTCCTTGCTGGCACAATACAGGGACTCCTGGGGTGCTTGTTGCCTTATCAGATGCACAATTAGAACTGGAGAACAGGGGCTTCTGGGACCTGGGGATTAGAAATTCGATCCTAAGGTCATGTGCATCAGGTTGCCTATCAGGTTGACTAAAACCCATGAGGTAATGTCTGGAGTGCCATGGATGGTCAACCAACACAATGGTATATATTGGGGTTTTTCAACTTAGGTGCATATCTCAGGCATTTTGGGGAATTTTGGCTCCAAATTTTCAATATGGGGTAATTGGGACCCCTCCGCATGAATTCAGCCACTGTTATGGTGTTATTCGGTCTTTAAAGGTGATTTTGTGGGCACTGCATGAATCACCTTTCAGGACTGATTAATAAAACAACAGTGCCAGGGTTCATGAGGTGGGCTCTCAAAAAGTCTATGTTGCTTTGGTGGAAAAATTCCCCAAAATGACTGTTTTACGAGCGTGCATTGCACAGTTGCTACACACGCTCTTAACTTCATGAATCTGCAATATTTTCACTCCAGATTTTCGACATGGCATTCTTCCACACTCCTTATGAACAGTACAGCTGTCATTTTCACATTCTGGCCAAAATGTGTTTCGCACTTCGGTGCAGAATTGCATGATCGCTGTGGGAAACAAGTGTTTGGGACACATTAAGAAAATCACAGTGCCACTGTTCATGAGCAGAGGTCCTAAAATGCCTATATTGAAAATTTTGTGGAGAAAGTCCATAAAATGACTGTTACGAAGCATGCATTACGCAGTTTCCACGCACCCTGTAACTTAGCAAATTAGTAATATTTTCAAGCCAGATTTTCAACACTGACACTTTTCACACCTCCTTATGAACAGTATAGCTGCCATTTTTACATCCTGCCGAAATGTGTTTTGCACTTCAGTGAAGAATAGTGCAGTCGCTTTGGAAATCAATGTTTGGGACAGATTAAATCGAGGCGAGTGGGGGATGACCAAGCTCAACAGAGCTCTGTCAGGACTGCTGCAGATTTCTTTGTGGGCGAAAAAGGCATCAATGCAGACAGGGGCCTAGTACAAAAGGGTAGCCTGCAGCACTGGGAGAAACAGAATGAGCGAGTGAGAGAAGGAGAGTGAGTGAGCTTAACAGAGCTCTGTTGTGACTGCTGCGGATTTCTTTGTGGGCAGAAAAAGGCGCAAACGCATGCAGGAGCCCAGTACAAAGGGCAGCCTTCAGCATCGGAGAAATAGAATGAAGCGGTGACAGAGGGTAGTGAGGCGAGCTCAATGGCGCTCTGCCAGGACTTTAGAGTTGCACACCTCCCATCCCAGGGTCGTCTGTGGTCCTATATTACAGCAGGGTCTCTGGAGTAGAGACAAAGCAATGATTGGATACTTTTAGGATTGCTGTAATAATACAGATTTAGTTATTCAGTTTATTTCTCTAACTGAGCTAAGTAGTGAGCTATACTGTAATGATTGCTATAATAATACATATTTATTTGTTCTGTTTATTTCTGTAAGTGAGCTGAGTAATACTTGGAGTGCAATATGATTTCTAACTGGGCTAAGTGAAACTATATGAGAGCTGAGAACAAAAAGGTATGGTAGCTGAGGGGTGAAAAATGGACAAGGAGGTTTTAGGATTGCTGCAGTAATACAGTATCTAAAGGGTGAGATTTGAGACTGAATTAATCCGGTCGGCAAGGGTGAGTAGGGGACTAGTGTGTGTGTGTGTGGGGGGCAGGAATTTGAGTAAATAGGGGCCTAACAGTTGTCATAGGGTACAGAACCTGGGAGTAAGAGCCAGTAACATAAGATGGGGGCCAAAATGGGGCAGGTGCCACATGTCAATAGGGTGGGCATCTTTGGAAGGGTGGTGGGGTGTACAGGTCGTGAGTCTGCCATGATCCTGGACTGGGCTTGGATGATGGGGGGTGTATGGCCTGCAGATGACTGGATAGTTTGAGGGAGGAACTGTGGAGGTTAGGGAGGAGTCTAAGTGGCAGGGCAGATGAGTATGGTAGGCATCCGGGGGATAGGGGATGGCAAAGGGAGATGGAGGAAGAACAACTAGGGAGTGAAACCGACCCCAGTATCAGAGGTACTGCTATCTCCCTTCACAGTTCTTTTAATATCCTTGGGTGTATGCCATCTGGTCCCGTACTTTGACCACCTTCAATTTAGTCACCTCCTGCAGGATTCTTCTGCCTGTGAATGGACTACTGTCCACCTCTTCATGCCTTTGCAACTGCTGTACTGCTGTGGCCCTTTCCCTTCCCCGTCTTCTGTGAATACTGAACAGAAAGACACAGTAGATGTCTTGGGGGGGGGCATGACAGTTCTTACGCATGGTACTTTCACTTCCAATTATCTGAACAGCACATATAAGGAATCAATAATCTGCATTGACAAATGCTTGTTTCTTTGATGTATGGAAAACAGGCCTTATCCCCCTCTTTTATCCCTTCTCCTATCTGGAGCTCCTTTTTTGCCTTTGCCTGTAATGTCTCTCTTTTTGCTAGTTTAGCCAGCTTTTTGTACTCCTCTTCCTCCTCATCCTCTTCCCTCACTGTTCTTTTACTTTCTTGTATGCTGCCCTTTTATCTGTCACTGTCTTAGCCACCTCTCTGCTGAACCAGCTATGCAGTCTGGTTCTGGATCCTTTTCTCCTCATCTTTGTGCATCTGATTGTGACATTCTGTATGGCCCCTCTGATCATGTCCCACATCTCCTCTACTCCCAAGTTTTCCTCTAGGTTCCCAAGGTCATCTTTGATAATTTCCCTCATTCTCTTAAAATTCGCCATTGTGAAGTCTAGCACTCTTGTCTTGGGGGATGTCTTCTACCCATGTCCAGGTTGAACCACACTGTATTGTGGTTGCTTCCACCCATGGGATCCCCAATGTCTGTGTCCTGCATGTGTTCACCATTGGAGCACCAGGTCAGAATTGCTTTGCCCCTGGTGGGACTGGTCACATGCTGTCATGAACCTATCTTGGATTGCATCCAGGATTGCCTGGCTTCTGACAAGGATGTGGCCGGACTAACTCATTCGATTCTGGGCAGGTTAAAGTGGCTACCACTACTAGCTCCCCTTTCTGTTGCTTTTGTTAACTGAGTGCATAACTCCCTGTCCTTGTCCTCACCCTGAATAGGTGGTCTGTATATGACCCCCATCCTTATCGTCTTTCCTTTATTTGTCTGCAGTTGGAGCCATAGCACCTCCATGCTCCTTCTTTCAAAATCCTCCTCCCTGGTGCACACAATACCTTCTGTTATGTATACTGCAACCCCTCCCAATTTTCCTGTCTCCATGTCCTTTCTATGCAGCCTGTAACCTGAGATCGATAGGTCCCAGTCCTGGAGTGCTGATGCCCAGGTTTCTGTAATGGCATCAGCACTCTGCTCTTTGTCTCTGTCGTGCCCCTGCTCTTCCTCTGACTTAATCCCCTGATTTGCTTCTCCTCACTCATCTGAGCTGTCATCCTTCCTTGTTCCCTGTTCCTTGACTCCGCTGCTGTGGGGGAAGGCACTCCGTCCTCCCCTTTTCTGCCTCCCCCCTTAGTAGTTTAAATCCAGCTCCCTTGTCATGTATTCCCCCATTTTAGTTTTAATTGTCTTTCTCCCCTCCCAGGTGAGGTGTAGCCTGTCACTGTTATAGAGTCTCTTGCCCTCCCACATGTCACCCCACTGATCTATAAGACTGAAACCCTCTTCCCTACACCACCAGTCTAGTCATCCATTAAATTCCCCTATCCTATTCTTCCTGGCTGTGCTTGCCCATGGTACAGAATTTATCTCAGAAAAGGTTAGTGATTTCACTGTCTGCCTACATTCCATTGCTAGGTCAATAAATCTGTGTTGCACCACCTCAGTCTCTTCTCCAGCTAAATCATTTGTCCCAATGTGCAGTATCAAGTCTGGTTTTTCCTGCTATCCTATCAATTCCCTTATCTTTTGAGTTCGCGTTTCTGCCTCCATCCCAGGTCGCTCACCACTGTTGTTCTCATATAGGTGTCCTCACCCTTCCTCCATTATGTCTTTTATTGAGTCTCCATAAATTATTTATTTTTACCAGAGTGTCCAGTCACCTAACATTCCTCCTGAGGTTCCTGCATCCATGGTTCCCTTAGGCCCTCTCTGTCAGTATTGCATATCTATTGTATGTTGTCACCCTGAGATGGAGGTTTCCTTTGTCTTCTAGTTCCTACCTGAGTTCCTTGTTTTGTCCCCTGTTTCTGTCATCTTCCTCTCTCTTATCCTACCCTATCATATAGGTATTGGTTGTCTTGCTGGCTGGTCTCTTGCCCTCATCTGTCTCCATCCTGTCTCTCCCTACTACTGATATTCTTTAGTTCCTGTTCATCTACTCCATGCCCAGTTTGTCCTGTATATTTCCTCCATTTCTTGTCCTTTTCCACCTCTCCTCTGCCCCCTCATGTGGGTGTTGCTCTTCCTGCTGAACTTTCCCTTGCCTTGTCTTCTTCCACCTCTCCTCTACCCCCTCATGTGGGTGTTGCTCTTCCTGCTGAGCCATTCCCTTGCCTTGTCATCTTCACCTCTCCTCTACCCCCTTCATATAGGTGTTGCTCTTCCTGCTGGCTATCCCCTTGCCCTTGCCTGTCCTCTTTCTGAATCTCCCATTGCTGATTTGTTTTATTCCATGTACATCTGCTCCATATCTAGTCTGCCCTGCTTCCCATTTTGCTGCCCTCTTTCATTTCTTGAAGTGCCTTAGTGAGGCATTCTTCTCCATTTTAGTTTTCCTATGCTCCTACACACTTGGCGCCCCCCACACCATCTTCCACAGTATCTCCATGAATACAGCTGCCCGACAGTAGTTACAACCTACAATCATGCTCTGGTTACCCTGTCCCATAGTTTGTCCCCTAACACCCCACATTTTACCCACTTCTTTTCTGGCTATAATTTCTCCTCTGGTTCTGGCATTACTTGATCCCTAGACCACATAGCACCCTACAATTTAATGAGTTAACTGTAACTGCATCCTTGGCCGCAATGCTTTCTTAAACAGCCCCCTCCATCTTAACTGACTTGAGCAGAACTAACTAAATTTCTAACTTAATTACTAGGTTACATACAGTTACATTTCAATTGGCAGTGTAATTCAATTAAAATATCCTTCAGTAAGCATGGAAGGCAGCTATTAGCAGAAACAGATAAACTGACTGTAATGACACAAGTTTTACCCATATGACTCTCAAAAGTCACTAAAAAATTGTACTAAATTACCAACTTAATTACTAGGTTAACATACAGTTCCAGTTCAACTGGCAGTTTAATTCAATTAAAATATCCCTTGGTTTGCTGAACTAAAGAGTATAATTAATAAATTTCTCTGGAAAAGCAAACCAGTGAGGCGAGCATACCACAAGTTGACAGCCCCAAAACCCCACGGAGGACTCTCCCTTCTGTCCTTCTTCCATATTATGGAGCAATCCATATCACAAAACTTGCTGCCTGGCAGTACGACCTAAACAAAAGGAAACCAGAATCCTACATCCTAACATGGTTAAGTGTAGAAGAGACCCTTATGTCCCTTACCTCATGCTCACTACAGTCTTTACTGTATTTACCCTTGAAACATATTTGTCTTACAGTCAAAAACTCCCCAATAGGATGGTCTCTGAGAGCTTTAAACCAACTGCAACACCATTTGAACATAAACTGGCATGTAGATGGTGAACAACCACTTTTAAATAACCCTAATTTTATGAATCAGAGGAAACCTATTACACTAAGCTTTTGACCTGCTCTAAAAGATGTTAAACTTAAAGATGTAATGGACAATAGTAACCTATTACCATATCAACAATTTTTGCAAAAACTCCCAGAAGCTAGTAGACACCCTTTTAAATACTGGCAAATTATGCATGCAGTATCTCCATTTATAAAAACACAATGTCCTTGAACCCCCTAGGATTGCCTTATCATCCCTGCTAGACTCTGCTAAGCAACACACACGATATCTGCAGTATATAAAAATGCAAGTCTCTCGATGCGAGATTGCTATTGGGCATAAACCAATACTGGGCAAAAACACTGTCTCCCACTTAGATCTGACTTTGGCAACAGCTCTTGAACAATCTATATAGATTTATCAAACAGGACCACCTGAGGCTCATACAGTTCAATATAATGCAGAACATATACTATACTCCTCAAAACTCCACCAAATGGGCAAGACACTTACCCCTCTTGCCCTCATTGTTCCTGCAGGAGTGGGGATCTCTACCATATGTTGTGAGCATGTCCTAGAATTCAGATATTTTGGAAGTATACAAACCTCCCTGAGCCCAACTCTTGCACTAAGCCCGCTGTTCTCCCTGGACACATGTTTACTAACATCTTCCCAGTAGGAACTTTGAAACAAAGGAAATACTACATGGCTCTTATCTCTGCAGTGGCCAAACTTATAATTATGAGACACTGGGCCTCGGACTCCGCCTACCACCAGGAATGGCATAAAGAAATGCTACTTGCCCTGCAGCTAGAAAAGCATATTGCCAATATGAACAATTGATTAAGTATGTATACTGAAAGATGGGGCACCCTAGAGGCACTGCTAATTGCAGAGAACCCAAAGAACAGTTGATGAATGAGTACCATTCCCTGCCTAATAGTAGGCCTGGGACTGGAGGAACACTGTCCTGACTTGAAGGAGATGAATAGGATCAGTGCTTAATGGTGCTCCACTTGAGAGAAAGAAAGAAAGAAGTAGAGATAAATTAGCTCAGAGAGAGTGATTTAGAGGGTGGGAGGGATGGGGAGGGTGTCTTTTTTTTTTTCTTCTAATTCTCTACCTTCTTCTTTATATCATCACCTTCTGTTAACTGTAGGTCTAAAGTGACACCTTACTGGGGTTATAGCACATTACTATTCTTGAAACCTAAATTTATTTACCAGATTGTAAGTTGAAATGCTACAAACTACCTATGTATAAGCTACCTGGTCTAATATATAATAATGAGGGTAACAATATTCCTTAAAATAACATGGCCTTTATATGATTTTCTTTTATTTATTTTAATGTGTTTAGTTATTACTGTTTGAAAAATCAATAAAGCTTATTGAATTAAAAAATATCCCTCGGTAATCAGATAAAGCAGCTATTACCCTATGGCTCTCAAAAGTCATTAAAAACTATACCAAATTACTAACTTTATTACTAGGTTAACATACAATTCAAGTTCAATTGGCAGTGTAATTCAATTAAAATATCCTGAAATCAGATACAGCAGCTATTAGCAGAAATAGATTAATTGACTGTTATAACTGAATTTACCCCATGGTCTTCAAAAAGTCACTATGTCCCTAGTTCTATTAGAGTGTCTCAAAAGTCTTAGTGCCCATAATTATGATGCAGCATCTTATTCCCAGGTTAAGCTATAAGGATGCCTTCACAGTACCTTCTGTATGATTTTAAGTCTCTCCTGCAGTCTGCCTCAGTGTACTCTTTGAGACGTCCTGTGATGTGCTCCTCCTCCTTCCAGTTCCTGATAGGCGGTCCTCCTTTCAAATGTGCCTCTGCTATCCTCCTTACCCCAATCAGTCCATTGGAAGAGCTCAGAAGACCATTTAATACTGGGGGGATGGGTGGGCAGGAGAAAAAATAAACTTTCACTCCTGCTTTCAACCTCGCTCTCCTCCTTCTCTGTTGATACCATGACTTTCCAATGCTGGGAAGAGGTGGTCCCAGTGTAAACCCAACAGTCTCCTATCCCCATTGCAGCAGCTACAGTTCAGCAGCTCTGAAGCTGTGAGGGCTTCTCTCCTTTTAAATTCAGCACCTCCTCCTTTCTCCTTCCTGATTGGCCTGCCTCTCTACTTTTCACCCACAGTTTATTTCAGGCTCTTATTCAGCCTGAGAGGTGAGATTCCAACAAGAAAAACAACAGGAGAAAAAATGTCAGAGTTCACTCCTGCTCATAGCTCCTGCTCTCAACCTTGCTCTCACCCTTCTCCATTGATTCTGTGACTTTCCAGTGTGGGAAAGAGATGATCCCAACATGGACCCAACAGCCTTCTACCCCATTGCAGAAGCTACAGTTTGGCAGCTATGGTGCTTACAGTAAATCCGTAATGTGGTGGATATTAACTGTCAGCTCAACATCGACATCTATAAGGTTTAGTCCTGATTATTACAGAACAGCTTTCTCTTAAACTCTAGCAAGACTTACTCTTATTTGGTCCTGCACCCAAACTGAGGGCCTGTGCAGACAAATAAATAAAAACAAACACAGCAGCTGTAAAGCTCACAGAGTTTTGAGAACAAGAACTTAAAATCAATGGCTAAAATACTAAGTAAATAGTTCCCATAGAAGATGGACCCCCCCAAAAAAACAAGGTGCTGCGTCAGTGTGTGGTCTGAAAACAAAACAAAATGGTAATATTAAATGCACTGAAAACAGAAAATAGAGTTAAAATCAACATTTTGACCATAGGTCTTCTTTAGGAATGTTCTGAAAGAGAAAAAGCAAAGTTAACTTTGCTTTTTCACTCAGATCATTTGAAGAAATCCTATGGTCAGCTATCAATTCTAACTCTGTTTTCTATTTTCAGCATGTATTTAAAGTTACTAGTTTGTGTTGAATGAAAAGGTTGATTAACAAGTCAGTAAATCCAGTAAGGCCTAATAGTAAGGCCTATAATGTGGTAGATATTAACTCTCAGCTGAGCATCAACATCTGTAAGGTTTAGTCCTGATTATTACAGAACAGCTTTCTCTTAAACTCTAGCAAGACTTACTCTTATTTGGTCCTGCACACAAACTGAGGGTCTGTGCAGACAAATAAATAAAAACAAACACAGCAGCTGTAGAAAGCTCACAGAGCAAACAAAACATGACGGGTAGTAAGGTAAACACTGAGGTACAGTGCTCAACAGAGAGCAGGACAGGGGTAAATGGAAAAATAGACAAGGGCAAAAAGAGCAGACATGGGGGAAAAAAGGATAAAGCCAACATTAAATGGAGGGCAATGAGTACCAATGCCCGTAGTCTGGGAAACAAACTTCCTGAGCTAGTAGCCTTGATGGAAGATGAACACTTGGATATTATGGCAGTCACAGAAACATAGTACACGGGAACCATGACTAGGATGTCAACATACCAGGGTACACGGTCTACAGAAGAGACAGGGAGGGAAAAGAGGAGGTGGAGTAGCTCTATACAAAGGGAAGGGATCAAAGCTACAGAACTAAAAAGTAAAGAGGGAGGACAAGAGGCACTCTGGGTCACCTTGGAGACAGCTAATGGTATCACAATCTGCACAGGGGTTGTATACAGACCCCCATCTCAAGGGGAGGAAATGGACAAGAAAATGATAGAGGACATTCTCAAAATGGCTGAAAAAGGGGAGATACTGTTGATGGGGGACCTGAATATGCCAGATGTTAACTGGATGACATGTACTGCAGCCACATCCAAGAGCAGGGTCATTCTCAATGCTCTGCAGGGGGCAGGCCTTAAACAGCTAGTGTTGAAATCCACTCGGGAGGAAGCAATACTAGACCTGGTACTCTCAAATGGAGAGATGATCACAAATTTAGAAGTCAGTAGACATCTGGGAACAAGCGACCACTGCACAGTGTGCTTCACAATAAGCACAACCATAGAGACGAGCCATACGAAAACAAGCATACTGGACTTTAGAAGGGCTGACTTTGGCAAAATAAGTGAACACCTGAGGAATACACTAGCAAATGGCCAAAAAGGAGGGGTGGAAGAACAATGGAAAAAATCAAAACTGCCATCATAGAGGCAACAAGCCTTTGTGTGAAACAGATAAAAGAAATCAGCGGAGTAAAAACCACTATGGTTCTCAAAAGAGGTGGCAGGAAAGTTAAGGAGAAAAAGGCTGCATTCAAAAGTATAAGGCATCACAGAAGGACACGACAGTTTTTTTTTTCACGTTATACCATGTATGGATGACTGGCTTAATTTAGGTATTGACTCTGTTGTATTTTTGGTTCTGAAAAATCACAAACTTGAATTTCAAAAAGAAGAACATGACAGGGAACTGTATCAATTAAAGCAGAAAAGAAGTGGGAAGGCAGTCAGAATAGCAAAAGCCCAAACTGAGGAAAAAATAGCCAAGTCAGTTAAGAAGGGGATAAAACCTTTTACTCTGGCTACTGGCTACTCTTTTAATAAATCATGGGAGGATGGTGTGGTACCTGAGGACTGGAGGAGGCGGATGTGATTCCCTTCAAAAGTGGGACCAAGACAGAAGCAGGAAACTACAGACCTGTCAGTCTGACCTCTGTGGTAGGAAAGTGATGGAGTCACTTCTGAAGGAAAGAATACTTGAGTACCTAGAGGCCAGTGGAGCACAGGACCCAAGGCAGCATGGATTCACAGTGGGAAGGTCATGTCAGACGATCTAATAGATTTCTTTGACTGGGTGACCAAAGTAGTAGACCAGGGAGGGGCTGTGGACCTGGCCTACCTTAGACTTTAGCAAGGCATTTGACACAGTCCCACACAAGATTAATAGTCAAACTAACCAGCCTGGGGTGGGACCCAGGGTGGTAGCCCAAATAAAACATTGGCTGGACAACAGGACACAGAAGGTAATTGTAAATGGAGTCCACTCTGAAGAAAGGGGGTTACTAGTGGGGTACCGCGGGGTTCAGTATTGGGTCCAGTCCTTTTTAATGTCTTCATCAGTGACATTGCAGAGGGACTGGAAGGAAAAGTATGCCTTTTGCAGATGACACAAGATCTGCAACAAGGTTGATACACAGGAGGCGTGGAAAGGATGAAAATGGACTTGGCAGAGGTTGGAGGAATGGTCCAGAGACTAAAGGAGCTTAATATGTATACCCTTGAGGAAAGAAAGGAGGGGACATGATAGAAACTTTAAGTACTCAGTGGAATCAACAAAGCCCAAGAGGGTAGCATCTTTCAGAAAAAGACTTGCAAGAACAAGGGCACAATTTAAAAATAGAAGGGCGGTTCCAGGGCAATGTGAGGAGTATTATTTCACAGAGAGGGTAGTGGATGCATGGAACAGCCTTCCTGAGGAGGTTATGGGGTCTAAAACTGTGGGAGAATTCAAGAATGCATGGACAGACATAAAGGCAATTCTTGTGGGGATAGGAAGAAATAGGCTGTTGGTTAACTAGGATCTGTGGCCTATCCTATAGGTAGGGAAATGGGCAGACTAGATGGGCCTAGCGGTCCTTATCTGCCATCAAAGTCTATGTTTCTATGTTTATAGGTACATTAGGGAGCATAGAAAGGTTAAGGGAGGAGTAGTGAAGATTAATAAGGGAGAGGTGGGCAGAGGGAGACAGATACTGAATGAATACTTTTGCTCAGTATTCACAAAAGAAGATGAGGAGTAGTTACCTAAACCAGACAATAGAAGCACTCTGGGTAGGGGGTTGACACCAGTCCATTTACAGAAGAAAGAGTCCTGAAAGAACTCCTAAAACTCAAGGTGGACAAAGCAATGGGGCCTGATGGGATTCACCCCAGAATCTTAAAAGAACTAAGGGAGGACCTAGTGACACCACTGACCACTTTTAATAAATCATGGGAGGATGGGTGGTACCTGAGGACTGGAGGAGGGCAGATGTGATTCCTCTTCACAAAAGTGGGAGCAAGGCAGAAGCAGGAAACTACAGACCTGTAAGTTTGACCTCAGTGGTAGGGAAAATGATGGAATCACTTCTGAAAGAAAGAATTGTTGAATACCTAGAGGCCAGCAGGGCACAGGACCCAAAGCAGCATGGATTTTACAGCAGAAAGGTCATGTCAGATGAATCTAATAGATTTATTTGACTGGGTGACCAACGTAATAGACCAGGGAGAGGCTGTGGATATGGCCTACCTAGACTTTAGCAAGGCATTTGACACAGTCCCACACAAAAGATTAGTAATCAAGTTAGCCAGCCTGGGAGTGGGTCCCAGGGTGGTAGCCTGGGTTGCAAACTGGCTGCACAACAGGACACAGGAGGTACTAGTGAGTGGAACACATTCTGAAGAAAGGGGGGTCACTAGTGGAGTACCTCAGGGCTCAGTACTGGGTCCAGTACTCTTTAACATCTTTATAGGTGACATTGCAGAGGGTCTGGAGGGAAAGGTATGCCTCTTTGCAGATGATACAAAGATCTGTAACAGAGATGATACACAAGGGGGGTAGAAAGGATGAGAAGGGACTTGGCAAGGTTGGAGGAATGGTCAGACATATGGCAACTTAGATTCAATGCAAAGAAGTGCAAAGTAATGCACCTGGGAAACAAAAACCCAGAAGAAGAGTACACAATAGCAGGGGAGGTACTAACAACAACAAAAATGGAGCAGGACTTGGGGTAGTCATATCAGATGATCTAAAGGTGGGTAAGCAATATAGAAGTAAGTAAGGAGAACCAGGGGATACTGGGATGCATAGGAAGAGGGCATCACAAGCAGAAAAAGGAAGTGGTTATCCTCTGTACAGACAGTTGGTGAGACCCCATCTGGAGTACTGTGTGCAGTTTGGAGACCTCATCTATGCAAGGACATAGACAGGATGGAAGCAGTCCAGAGGAGGGCAACTAAAATGGTGCAGGGTCTGCATCAGAAATCATATGAAGAGAGACTGAGAGAGCTTAATATGTATATCTTTGATAAAAGGAGGGATGGGAGGACATGATAGAAACGTTCAAGTACCTCAAGGGAATCAACAAAGTCCAGGAGGGTAGCATGTTTCAGAAAAAGAGACGTGTAAGAACAAGGGGACACCTTTAAAGGTAGAGGGGGGACGGCTCAGGGGTAATGTGAGGAAATCTTTTTTCATGGAGAGGGTGGTGGATGCATGGAACTGCCTTCCTGGGGAGGTTGTTGGGGCTAAAACAGTGGGGGAATTCAAACATGCATGGGACAGACACAAGGCAATTGTAGTGGGGGGTGGCAGGAAGTAGGCTGTTGGTTAACTAGAATCTGCAGCTTATCCAGTAGGTAGGGAAATGAGCAGACTGGGTGGGCCAAGTGGTCCTTATCTGCAGTCAAAGTCTATGTTTCTATGTTAGTTAAGCTAATGGAGACCATTTCTGAGTCAAATAACAAACTTAAGAATTTATGCAACAGTTTAGATTACTTTTGTGTTATCCTTCTCTGGTTGCTTTGAAGATGGGGCCTGCAAAACCACTGGAAGGTTACAGGATGTGACAAAGGGGAAAAGGATTTTTTTTTGTGATGCGAGTACACTACTCAAGATATGTGCAGAATGCAAACCCATGGAAAACTCTTCTATTCTTATTTGTTTATAGCTGATGTGACTTACAGAATCTAGCCATTTTCCCATTATAAGTGCCAGTCGACCTAAGCACTCTTGAAAATTGTATAGTGACTTCATATTCCAGCATCCACCACATCGCGTTATCATAATTATGAACAGTGTGTCACACATAGTTTTAATAACTAAAGATTATACTTTTTACTGTTGGCACTCTTTACTCAAAAATATTCAAATTAGGTCATTTGGGAGGCCATGGTATTGAAATGAAAACTGCACAGTAAGCAAGGATATTTTTGAAAAAACGAGTTGCAGGCGCTCCCCCCACCACCACCAACACCACCCATTGGTTCATCCTTCCTTGGTTAAAATGACTTACATTGGAAGCTACCCCAATAAACTGCTTTACAGACATTGTTGCATTGGTGGTTTGGAAATGGAGTTTAGAGCCATTGATGTCTTGTATCTCACAACCACATCTCAAAATTTCCATTCTGGGCTCTGACAAAGTCCACATTGGAACTGCCTATCTCCTGGACCATACATGATGGACCCATCAGACCCTACATTTTTAAAAGATAAATAGTTGCCCTTTCTAACATTGTATTATATTTGAGTAATATATGTTCCCTGGTGGGTGAGGAGATTCCCATTGTACAGCATGTACCATACAGAGGGAGATTTTCCTCTCTGAGCTGCTAGATCATACCTGTAAATGGACTTTATGCCCATGCCTTCACCATTTACAAAAGAATAAAAAATAATAAGAAAAATTCATCAGATATTTTTTGCCATATTGGTGTGGCATAGTTTGTTCTTTGCTGGCATGAAGTTTATGTATGTGATGGACTTGAGTTGATATGTCTTTTTTCACTTGATAGTACTTCTATAAAATAAGCGGCAGTGAGCTACTGTATTTTGATACAGTTTCTTGGCTCAGTCTTCTTAGCTTGAGGAGCATTTTGTGTTCTCTGTGTTTACCATATTGTTATATTTAAATATTTTTTAAATAGTGTTTTTAAATGTCCCACTTTTAATTCACGATCAGCATAAATCAATATGAATAGCGTAGTTCTCCAAGGGCTTTGAACATTTCTAAATTACTTCATGGAGGCAGACAATGCCTGATGTAATATTAGCCACTGCATTAAACTACATTTATGGTATTCCAAAAAGGAGACCACACCCTTCTTGTAGTTTAAATGTGTAGGATACATTTCATGGACATTCTATTAAAACACATGCTATTTATATAGATCATAAAAACTATATCACTATATAAAACATGTTTTAGAAATGCCATTAAATACTTTCCTAACTAGAAATTTCTCCAATTATCACAAATGATTGGGCAGAAGGGGTTGAATAAACTTCTGTGAGAAGTGTGTTCTGTCATCCTAAAGCACAGACTGAAGAAATCCTGATCTCTAAGTCCTACCTCTAAAATATAATAGACAATGTACTTTGCATAAACAGCCCTCATTTTTCTGCTCTGAGGGTTTTTAAAGCGTTCAACTTGTTACTGTCCTTGTTTACTCAACCAGTTAGAGAGAGAGAAGACACAATGATCCGCTTCATTTACTTTGCCTGGGCAGTACTGATGTATATTCAGGGTAAGAAAAGATACCAATATCATTCATAACTTACACTGAAAGTCTTAGCTTAAACTGTTTAATATAGTCATATGTTTTAATCTAAGGAATGTGGTGGAATTACAGTACTACAGTATTATTTAAGTAGCCAGAATACTAAAAGTTCCTTTTTATGTGCTCAGCTGTTTATATGTTAACTACAGCATTTTACCATTTTTTTCTATGCAGATTCCAAAGGGGACATTGTGATGACTCAGTCTCCTCTCTCTAAATCTGTGTTACCAGGAGAAACCGTCACTATTACCTGTAAAGCCAGTTCAGACATTTCCAGCAACATAGCCTGGTATCAGCAGAAATCTGGACAAAGTCCCAAGCTCCTAATCTATGGTGCTAGTACCCGTCCCTCTGGAGTCCCAGATCGGTTCAGCGGCAGTGGATCTGGAACCGACTACACCTTTACAATCAGCAATGTTCAGGCAGAGGATGCTGGAGATTACTACTGTCAGCAGGGAGCCAGCTTTCCTCTCACAGTGATATAGATCACAACAAAAACCTCTTCTAATGGTAGCGACACAGACCATGTACAGTCATAGATTATACAGTTAGTGCACACCTTTGGGGATTAAACTATATGGGATAACCATCCTTCCCTTTAAGTAACAACTGCCTTCTGATTCTGCCACAGTTTCTTCTTGGTTGACCAAAAGTATGGAACTCATTCAAGAATATTTTAGCACCACATGATTGACTACCACTCAATCTAATGCATAGCTATTGCCGGGGGCTCGTCTGGTTTAAAGAACCTCCCTTTTGAAACTCCTTCATTTTCATCATTTGTAACATTTTTTCATTATTTCTGTTTATTCTGTGACTGTCACAGAATGTTTATACACAAGATGAACCCTAGCACTTTCTCTCTTGCCCCCCATCTGCTGCCATCAGCTCCTTCAATACCAGTAAGATGACTGGAGCTGCTTTGTGAGTTTTCTTTGCACCCTCCCCCATGACTGGCTGGACAATTTTTGTTCACATCAGCATCGTGAATGTAACCGGAATACAGCACAGGCACTGCCCACAATTCACACTGTCAGCTTGCGTTTGAGGAAGATGGAGCATGGTGATAGGCTCAGTGACAACATCTCTAGGAGAGCAAAAAAGAAGTAGAGGACCTTGACTTATAATATTATCAGTCACTGGCAGGTAAATTTGTCTGGTCGCTATTGCCAAAGATGTGTCCCTTAAAAACTGTACATCAAGGGACAGGTTGTGCAGTTGGGCAAGGGAGCTGTTCCGGTGTGCAAGCTGAAGATTTAGAAATAAATTACTTAAATCCTCCTCTATACAGAATGCAAAGTTGTCATGTTTCATATGTCTGCTTTAACTTTTCATAAGTTAAACAAATGAGGTACCAGTGGAAAGGCAATGCAAGTGTTTGGAAGGGTCTGTCTGGGAGTTACAGTGCCACCTCACTAATTGTGCTGTTCAGAGAGGTCTTCACTGTGGTTCCATTTTCACTGACATTCAGTTCTACTTTTGTATTTGTCCTCTGTGCCAGATGCTGTTAAAACAAATAAGTTGTGATAACCATTTTCTCCAGATGACCACATGTGTCAGTAGAATGACATTTGTTTCTACAGTTCAGTGTTATGAACATAACCACTATACTTTTGGAAGCATGGTGGGGTGGGGGGGTAGGCATTTAGGAGATGGTAACTTTGCACTGAGAATCCCCCACCACTTTCAAGTACCTTTCCCTAACTTCCTTTGTTGTGCCTACCACACTGGAGAATGGAGTGGGGGCAACAGGTGTATTACCAATATTGAACTAAGAATTATGTTACAGATTTTTTACAAAGCAGGGTGCCTGGTATAGAAACATAGACAATGATGGCGAAAAAGACAGAGGTCTATCAGTCTACCCAAGTTCCCTATAATCCCTGGAACCTACTGTTTCTCCAGGGTACTAACACTCCCCATCTTCTCTCTAATTCTCTCATTGGTCCTGTTGCCCACAGTAACCGCTATTCCCTACATTATGTCCCAGCCCTGCTTGAATCCTCTGACTTCTAGCACCCACCAATTCAGCTGACAGACTGTTCCAAAGTTCCACCTCCCTTTCTGCAAAGTAGTACTACCTCACATCTCTCCTGAACCTACCTCCTGTTAATTTACATTCATGTCCATGTGACCACGAATTGGTACTCAGGCTAAATAGTACCCCACAATTCACTTTGTTAATTCCTTTAAGTAACTTGAAGGTCTCTATCATATCTCCCCTCTCCCTTCTGGTCTCCACTGAGTATATATTTAGTGCCTTGAAAAGTTTCTGATAGGATCTGCCCTGCTGTTCCTGAATCATTTTAGTTACTCTGTGCAGCACTGTCTCCAACCTATCCTTATCCTTTCTGAGGTGAGGGCTCCAGAACCAGGCACAGTACTCTAGGTGAGGCCTCACCAGAGATCTGTAAAGGGGAGCATTACCTCCTTTCTTCTGCTGTAAGTACCCCTGCTGATACTTCCCAGCATCCTGCTAGCCTTGCTATAGGCCATGTTGCACTGACTTGATTGCTTAAATAGTATATTGAGTTGGGGAGGGTGGGGGTTACTGCAAGAGGTAAAGGGAGCTCAGATATGAGTTATTTAGAATTAAAATAAGCCACAAAAGTGCACCACACAGCATACCATAGCCCATGGTTTCTGGGGGCCTTTGAGCCCCAGAACCCTGCCCTAGAAGCAAGCCAGCACTGCAGTAAGCTAGTAGTGTACAATACCCAGCCAAAACCAGCTACAGACTCTGCATTGAGGTTCAGTGTATTTATAAATATATATTTGTGTATATATGTATATAATAGGATATGCAATGGAAGCAAGGGTAATAAATGATTTATCTGCACAAGAGTAGTTTGACCTCAGGTAACCTCACGAGTGGCATAAGCCATGAGTGGCGTGTCTGAGTCAAACTCCTCAATGCAGATAAATCATTACTAAGTTTTCCATTGCATATTCCATTATCAATTCTTCTGTTTTGCTTTTGGAGGGTATTTGTAGTCAAAATCTTTTGCTGAACAATTTTGTGCTCAAAGTAACATACTATCATTTTGTTTTAAGTTTTTGCATTTGTTTGATGAAAAAGTGCACAAAAATAGAATTTTCTGCTGTTTTTTTCGCTAATTATAAAAAGCTAAAAGTATCTATAAATGAAACACAACTCATTTTCTAGATATTTCTGTGCTGAATAAACTTTGTGCTCAGAGTACCAAGGTATCATTTTCATCTCAAGTTATTTACATTTGTTTGCTGACAAAATGGAAAAAAAATTTCTGCTGCTTTTGCCAATTATCAAAACATCTAAAGGTATCAATAAATGAAATACTATTCATTTTGTAGCTATTTCTGTGCTGAACAACTTTCATGCTCACAGTACCATGCTATCATGTTTTTGTTTTAAAATTATTCACATTTGAATATGGGAGCAGGACAGAGGCAGGAAACTACAGACCAGTTAGTTTGACCTCAGTGGTAGGTACAATGATGGAATCACTTCTGAAGGAAAGATTTGTTGAGTACCTAGAGGCCAGTGGGGCACTGGACCCAAGGCAGCATGGATTCATGATGGGAAGGTGGTGTCAGATGATCTAATAGATTTCTTTGACTGGGTGACCAAAATAGTAGACCAGGAGGGGCTGTGGACATGGCTTACCTAGATTTTAGCAAGGCATTTGATACAGTCCACACAAAGATTAATACACAAGTTAGCCAGTCTTGGAGTGGATCCCAAGGTGGTAGCCTGGATAAAAATTGGCTAGATAACAGGACGCAAAGGGTAGTAGTAAATGGAGTCCACAGTGAAGAAAGGAGGGTTACTAGCAGGGTACCATCAGGGTTCAGTACTGGAACTGGTCCTTTTAATGCCTTTATAAGTGACATTGCAGAGGAACTGGAAGGAAAGTATGTCTCTTTGAAGATGACACAAAGATCTGCAACAGGGTTGATATACCAGATGGAGTGGAAAGGATGAGAAGGGACTTGGCAAGGTTGGAGGAATGGTCAAATGTATGGCAGCTCAGATTCAATGCAAAGAAGTGCAAGGTAATGCACCTGGGAAACAAAAACCCAGGGCAAGAGTACACAATGGGGGGTGGGATACTGACAACAGTAACAATGGAAAGGGACCTGGGGTAATTATATCAGATGACCTAAAGGTGGGCAAGCAATGTGAGAAGGCAGTAAGAAAAGCTGGGGGATACTGGGATGCATAGGGAGAGGCATCAATAGTAGAAAACAGGAAGTTGTTATCCCTCTGTACAGACAGTTGGTGAGACCCCATCTGGAGTACTGTGTGCAGTTCTGGAGACCCCATCTCCGCAAAGACATAGACAGGGTGGAGGCTGTCCAGAGGAGGGCAACCAAAATGGTGCAGGTCTTCACCAGAAGACATACAAAGAAAGACTAAAGGAGCTTAATATATATACCCTTGAGGAAAGGAGGGAGAGAGGGGACATGATAGAAACTTTCAAGTGCCTCAAGGGAATCAACAAAGTCCAAGAGGGTGGCATCTTTCAGAAAAAGAGATGTGCAAGAACAAAGGGGCACAATTTGAAGATAGAGGGGGAATAGCTCAGAGGTAATGTGAGGATGTATTTTTTCACAGAGAGGGTTGTGAGTGCATGGAACAGCCTCCCTGAGGAGGTCATGGAGTCAAGAACAGTGGAGGAATTCAAGAATGCATGGGACAGACATAAGGCAGTCCTAGTGGGGGGGTAGGAGGAAGTAAGCTGTTGGTTAATTAGGATCTGCAGCTTATCTGTTAGGTAGGAAAATGGGTAGACTAGGTGGGCCAAGCGGTCCTTATCTGCCATCAAATTCTATGTTTCTGTGGTTAAAACTGCTTCTGAGGGCAAACATTCTAAATGTCATAAGCCCTGTATAGATAAATGGCTGATGACATAAGCACTGTGGCCTGGATATTCAGACTGCACCTGGCTGTGGCACAAGCCTGGGTGCAGTGCAACTTGGCTGTTCAGGGGCATTGACTGGGTGATATTCAACGGAGTTGCGCCATGGCATGGCATCACTGAATATCACAACCTAGCCACCCACAGTGCTCATGGCGCAGTGGCACTGTGCCAGTGCAAGTGACCAGAGTAGAGCAGGGGGATGCACTAGCGCAAGTTCCATTGAGCTAGGCGCAACAACTACGATATTCAAAAGTGCACATGTAAATGGTGCCATAATGTATGCAAACCACAAATGGGGCCATTTGCATGTCATTATGCCCCATTTGCATTCAGGTGCACCGATCCCTGGTGACTTGTGCCTGGCACCTGCCAGACAGCAACCGTGGGGACTGACACCCCCTGCACATCGCAATGTGCCCTCTGCTCAATCAGGCATATGTATACATAAGCAAAGTCCAATATCCCTGGTGGTCCAGTGGACTGCTTCGCAGTCCAATCATGGGCATAAGTATAACAAATAGCACATCCTATATCCCTGGTGATCTAGTGGACCGCTCACAACCCGATCACGGGCTTAAGTGAAAAGAATAGCACGTCCTATATCCCTGGTGGTCCAGTGGACTGCTTGCAGCTTGATCACAGGCTTAAGTGTAAAAGAATAGCATGCCCAATATCCCTGGTGGTCCAGCGGTACCCCCCACCCACCTACTGAGCCCCACTGTCCCGCTCCCCACAGTCAGTGGCGGGCAGCAGTACCCCACCAGCCACCACCACCACCCGCCAGCCGCTGACTGACACTGTAGGTGGGGCTGCGCGCCCAATGGTCCTGGCGTGAGCCAATGGGCATGCAGCCCATAGCATCTCATTCCAGGTATGTGAATGGATCCATTCACATATCTGGAATATGTAATCGATATGGGCAGCACACCCATTGGCTCACGCTGTGGACCAATAGGGGTACAGCCCTACATACTGTGTCAGTTGGTGGGCAGCAGGGCAGCAGGCAGGTGGGGTGCTGCCACCTGCCACTGCCCGGGAGGAGCAGGGCGGTGGGGCTCAGTGGATGGGTGGGGGGGTACCACTGGACCACCAGGGATATTGGACATGATTTTTTTTGTACATAAGCCCGCGATCGGGCTGCGAGTGGTACATTGGACCACCAGGGATATAGGACGTGCTATTCTTTTACACTTAAGCCCGCGATCGGGCTGACAGTGGTCCACTGGACCACCAGGGAGATAGGACGTTATTAGTTTAACAGATGCCCTCGATCGGGCATGGGGGAGCACACTGAGGTGCAGCCGAGTTCTTGGGCTACACCGCCAGGTGGCAGCTGCTGTGTTGCACCTGCAACATGGCGCTCACCTGTGGGTGGCCAGCTGTTGTTCCTTTTTTGGCTCACCTGTGTGCAGCGCAAGTAGGGTTGTGCATGCATGGACTAGCACATCCCGGGCTGAATATTGGGATGTGCTTAGTATGCATGGATACGCACCCTACCTGCCCACATGCATACTGATGCACTCCGGCACATTGGGATTTGTGCCAGGCACAATCCCTGTTTGAATATCATGCCGGGGCACAATCCTTTTGAATATCTGGGCCTCAGTGGATAAACAGCTGATGACATAAGCACTATATACATCAGTGAAATTTATGTATGCAATTACTCAGATAAATGGATTTAACACACTGTTTATCTCCACCCCACACCCCATTGCATAAATAAATATATATATATATATATAAATTATGGTAGCACGGTAGTGCTACCATAGTTAGGCTGAGGAGCCCTTTAAAGGTTAAAGGGTCAAACTTTGCACCTTAATAACTTTGGCACCATTTAATGGAGTTACCTGAAATTTGGAATGTACGATCTAGAACCACACACCTTGGGATCTGCCAAGTTTTGTACTGGTTGGATATACAGCTGCGGAGGTATTAAGCATGATCTGCGCATGCATTTACACTATTTGGTGAATTCTTTGCTCGTGCCTACAGGTTACACGTTTTATGTGAGTGGTCAGAAAACTTCAGGGAACATGCAGCCAGGGTCCTTGATGTTCCTTTTGAAGATTTTGTGGAAAAATATGGAAAGGTTCAAAAGTTATTCAAAAAACAAGTTCCCATTGTAAGTCAATGGGAAAAGTTAACAAAAAGTTTGACACTTTCGCAAATGCACTTTTTACTGTTGCAAATGCCCCTACTACTTTTGCAAATCCACCATTTTGTTTTCAGATAGCGATCAGAAAAATGCTTGGCATTTAAAATTGGGACCATCTAGGGACACAATTTTTTTTGTGTTCACCTAGTTGGAGCCTGGGGATGCTAGCCATGTCTTTATTTTGGGGTTAAACACCCCAGAAATATGTTTTTCAAATTTATGCAAAAAGTACTTTCGCAAATTAGTGTTGCACACACTACACTTTCGCAAATCTGTGTGAAAGCTTTTACAAATCATGAAAGTACTTTGCAACACTATGGCCAAAATGACAGGAGTTCTTTGCCACCCTGCTGCAAAAGAACAATTAGGTCTTTTGTCCTGAAATTTGGAGGGAGGGCAGTCAACATATCACAGATGTGCCTTTTGGTGGTTCGGTGACAAAATACTGTATGGCTCCAAAGTTACGGTACTCCGAATTTGATGCTTTTTCCCATAGATTAACATGGTGGCGTACGCCGCACCTTTCGGCGCTCGTATCTAGAAACCGGTGCGAGATACAGATTTTTCATCGCGAGTTGTATAGCCTGGGGCTATGTAATACAAAATGGTAGTGAGGAAAATAGTGATTTTTGTGACATTTAAATTGTTTTTCTATGTTGTGTGGTTGCTGAGATATTAGCAATTACAGTAGTAGCCAGAGACACTGCCAGCTATTTCCCAAAATTTCTGTGATATTTCCAGAAATATCTCATGCTTTCTCCATTTCCACAGTAGGGGCAGCAGAGAGAAACTCTTTAGAAATTTTATGAAAGATCTGGAAATAGCTGGTAATGCCTGTGGCTACAACTGTAGTGCTCCCAATGCTGCTTTTAAGCTTCCATTGCCATTACAATGCATACATTCTTTGTGTTTCTCTATGCACCTGTTCAGCAAAAACACGATATGCACTTTTGTTACTGTCACAGTTACTGTTTCCACTTGCGTTTATGTCCCTGTCTGTGTTGCCATTCCTGTGCACGCCACCGTGTGCGTTACCTTTTGTGTTCTCATTTGCACTTGCTTTTTCATTACTGTTACCATTTGCGTTTCCACTACTGTTTCTGCTTGCATCACCATGCACATTGCCATTTGCGTTTCTGGTAGCCCTTTCATTTGCATTTCCATTTCTCTTTCCTTTTGTGTCTTCCTTGCTGTTACTCTTACCATTTGCATTTGCAATTGCATTACAGTGCCCTCTGCATTATGGTTTGTTTCCATATCACTTGCATTTCCTTTTCATTTCTGTTTCCTTTGCTGTTATTGTTGCTGTTACCGTTACCATTTGCATTTTCAATTGCAGTACTGTGCCTGTGATGTTTTGATTTGCATTTCCATACACATTCTGTTACTGTTTCCATTTCTGTTTCCTTTGGTGTTATTCTTCATCTTAACTTTACCATTTGCATTTACAATTGCGGTACCATGCCTGTCGCATTACGGTTTGCGTTTACGTGTGCGCTTGCATTCACATTTCCGTTTCAGTTCTCTTTCATGTTCTTTTTGCTGTGACCCTTAACTTTTCCATTTAAAATTCCACTGCCATCACTGTTCGCATTACCAGTTGCATTTTTGTACGTGCTTCAATCTCCGTTTGCATCACTGTTTGCTACGGCGTCACTTTACACTTGTGTTTCTATTAACGTTTCCTTTACTATTTCCATTTCCATTACCATGTGTGTCACTGTTGGCACTTCTGTTTGCATTGCTGTTCCTGTTACTATGTTACAAGACAATATGTGGCAGGAATGTGGGTTCCAAAGGGCCTCACGCTCCCACTGCTGCATTACTTTCACTATTTCTTGTCATCATTCTCAAAAGGAAGGGAAATTAGAGGCAAAAAACTCAGTTTAACGCATCAGTTAGGGTTGTTCCACAGTGGCAAAAGTGAGAAAATTTGGTGTTAGGGTTGAAACCCCCCCTTGGACCCCTCCAGCCCACCCCCCAACCGGCATCGGGGTGCACATTGGGGTTGTTGGTCCTAACTCTCACCTCATTCTCCTATTCCTCAGCTTCTTTACACATGTGATGGGGTGAAATTAGGACCAATGGCCAAATGCGCACCCCAGGCCAGTTGGGGGTGTGTGCTTGAGGGGTCCAAGGGGTTTCAACCCTAACACTGAATTTCCTTGTTTATTAATGTGAATAACTTAACTGATGATTAAATGGATTTTTGCCTCTCATATACAAAAATCTCTATTTAATGCATCGGTTAGGTTGTTCCACCACCACATTCCATTCAACTCCTAACTATAGTGGCACTGCTGTGCCACTATAATACATATATGTGTGTGTATATATATATATATATATATATATATATATATATAAAAAAAAGAACCTCTGTGCATAAACACTGAGGCAAGGGTTACCCAAAGGGCATTTGGCTGGGAAGCCAAGTTTCAAGAAAATACAAAATCACACATGCCCCCACAATGCAAAGCATCATGGGCTGCATATGCAAATCACCACAGAATGTTATGCTGGTCCAACTTTAAGCAGAATTGCATGGTGCGAAAGGCCCTACAGTTTGCAAGGGTGCTAACAGAAGACATAGACACGTGTTCGTCCTGCCAGGACTCTTCAGTATGCCTCGTCTGTTTGATACCCCAGTGGAATGGACCAGCTACCCCTAAGGCAGTGTGCCTGGGATATATTGTGGTGAACCCATTAAAATAAAAAACTATTTAAAAGACAAAGAACCTCTGTGCATAAACACTGAGGCAAGGGTTACCCCAAAGGGCATTTGGCTGGAAAGCCAAGTTTCAAGAAAATACAAAATCACACATGCCCCCACAATGCAAAGCATCATGGGCTGCATATGCAAATCATGCATTAAATGGAGTTTTTTGCTATGAATTTCCCTTCTTTTTGACTATGTGCACTATAAATAGTGAATGGAATGTGGTGGGAGTGCGGGGACCTTTGGGGTTGTGATTTTTTGCCACTTCACTGCACAACAACTGTATGACTGACTGAAATTACAATTGGTAAATTAAGACATGTACCATAGCACACTGTCTGTCCAGAATTGTGTGTACATCCATTCAACATTTGCATAGCGCCACGAGCAAACAACATAACATGCACATTTTAAGCAACTGTAAGTGTCAGTGACCTGAAAATTGTCACAACCAAAGATATATTATAAATCTTTCAACATTCCAAATGCCTGGCAAATTGGACACACGATTCAGAAGTTATTGAAGTGTAATAAACCAAATTTTCATTTGTCAGAGTAGTATAATTCTGCACCTGTTATGTTTTACACACCAAACCACTGCAACATACCTCTATACCACTAGGGCTACCTATGCTATAAATTTCAAACGAGTAGCACCATGCAGAATGCTATGCACAAAATGTTAAATGTGTCACACAGTATCTCTGCAGTGAATCATTTTTCCAAAATGTAAACAGTATTATTCATATCCCCAGAAAATCCACTCAGCACCCTCCAAATTTCATGTGAAAAGACCAAAACATTCCAGAGATATTCAATTTTTATGTTTCTGCACCTTTAAGAAGTCTTTCACCATAAAATGGTGGAAGTTGCAGCCGAAAATGCACTAAAATAGTGGACCTGGTGTCTGAAAAATCTGTTACTGCAAAGGGGCCCAACTTCAAATGGCAATACCTCTGGACTGGAACAATATTCTTTCACCAAACATAAACTGGCATGTGCCTTGAATACATGTCTTTCTACATGGCAAGTTTCACATCAATCAACCACACAATGGCTGCAGTATGCATCATGGAAGACAGTGCATAAAAATAGCAAAAACATAATGTTTTGCACTGCACTGCACAAATGCAAAAACACAAACAGCAATGTTAATGCAAATGGTGATGGCAACAGTGAGGTAAAAGAAAATAGTAATGCTAACAGTAATGCAAACACAAGCAAAAATGCATGGTGATGCAAATGTAAATGATAACACAAATGCAAGTGCAAATGTAAATGAAAACAGAAATGGTAACTGAAATGCTAACGGCAACAGAAATGCAAACAGTAACAGAAATGGTAACAAAAATGCAAATGGTAAGAGAAACGCAAACAGAAACACAAACAGTAATGGCACCAGTGACGCAGAAGGAAACAGTTACACACTCAACAGTGGAAATGGTACCGATAATGCAAACACTAAGGCCAATGGAAATGCAAACACAAATGGTAACGAACATGCAAACAGTAATGGTAATGCAATTGGAAATGCAAATGGGTATGGTAACACCAACGATGATGCCAAAGGAAACATTAACGCAAATGGAAACGCAAATACAAGTGCGTATACAAACACAAATGGTAATACACACAGTGACACAAAAGGAAACACAAAAAAATGGTAACGGAAACACAAACGGTAACAATAATGCATGAGCAAACACAAATGCAAAGGGTAACACACATGATGACGGAAACACTAAAGGAAACACAAGAGGAAATGCTAACAGTAACAGTAACTCAAACGCACACCCTTTTTTCCCCAAAAAGGTGCATTCAGAAGCACAGTGAATACAAAGAATGTATGCATAATAATGGCCCTCAGAGCAGAACATGAGCACTTGGAATACTAAATTCCTTGTATTTCAGGAACCGTACCACATAGAAAAAAATGTAAAATCTCATATTATTTATGACTTTCCAGGCTAGTTTTTTATTTAGCCCCCTAGCAGAGGAATAACCATTTTTCTAATGAAAAGTCTGTATCTCGAAACATTTTCGAGATACGGGCCCAGAAAGGCACGGTGGATGTCATAATGTTAGCCTATGGGAAAAATCATCAACTTCAGAGTGCTGTAACTTTGCAGCCCTCTAATATTTTGTCACCAAACCACAAAAAGGCACATCTGTGGGATTTTGGCTTTCTTCCCTCCAAATTTCAGCCCAAATGACCAAGCCTTTCTTTTGCAGCAGGGTGGCAAAGATCCCCTATTGTTTTGGCCATAGTGTCACAAAGTACTTTCGCAAATCACAACACTTTTGCAAATGAAATAATGAAAGTGTCGCATATGCAAAAGTACTTTGCAACATTATCTTTTACAAAATTAAAAAAAAATATTTCTGGGGTGTTTTACCCCAAAATAAAGACATAGTTAGCATCCTCAGGGCTCGACTAGGTGAACACAATAAAATTGTTTCCCTAGGGTCCCAAATTTAAATGCCAAGCATTTCTGTGACCACCAACTGAAAACAAGATGGCTGATTTATAACACTACAAGGATCATTTTCAAAAGTAAAAGTGCATTGCAACACTTTCACATATTTTGTTAACTTTCCAATTGACTATAATGAGAACTTTTTTTGAATAACTTTTGAACCATTTAATATGTTTTTATGAAATCTTGGAAAGGCACATCAGGGATCCCGGCTGTATGTTCCCTGAAGGTTTGGGACTGGTCGCGCAAAGCATGTGACCTGTAGGTGCAAACAAAGAATGCACAAAAATCCTTAATTTGTGCATTTTGCGGTACTCTGTAGCTCTACAACCATACATCCGACTGTAACCAAACATGGCAGATCCAGAAACCTATGGTACCAGACCATGCATACCAACTTTCTGGAAAATCTATCCTACAGTGCCAAAGTTATCAAGCTGCCAAATTTCAGATTTAACCTTAAATGGGGTACTCAACCCTAACTATAGTGGCACTGCTGTGCCACTATAATATATATATATATATATATATATATATATATATATATATATACTGTATATATAGGGGATATGACATGGCCTGACCGAAGATATCATATTTATCTTCACGAGAGGCCAATGACATCATGATATCTCACGGTGGCGAACCCACGGTGAGAATATCGATAACTCTAAATGGTCAGGCATGACATATCTGTTTATACAATGTATGCTTTAGGCCCCTCAACACAGCCCCAAATGATCCCTTTATACAATCCTTGACATAGAAATAATGGCTATTCCATCTCAACTGTGCATATCTGTTGTAACAGAACAGATGGCATATGTTATTTAAAAAAAATGTGTGTGGTTGATCTTGCCACCTTAAAATTTAAAAAAAAACATGTTATGGATTACCCAAACACAACTCTTCATACCCCCCCAACCAATCCAACAGATTACATATATTAAATGTTAAAAAAATGTCTTTTCTTGGCACTATAAAGGTATTTAATAAATCATATCTGGTTGATCCTGCCTGTATGTTAAAAAAATACTTAGTAAAAAAACATATCTGGTTGATCCTGCGACTTCTGTTTATCTACTGCTATGTGGAATGTAGCGTGACCGAGCAGCTATCCCCAGAAGTGTAGCGTGGCCGAGCGCTATAAATATGAAAAGCTGAGGCACTGTCTGATTTTCAGAATGAAGTCATCACTCCACACTTAGAAAAGTGTTTTTTTCTTATTTTAGCCCTATTTTCTTAAATGAAGCTGCCGACAGTACTGAGAGGAGAGCAGGTGAGTCGGCAGCTTCAGACACTCAGACCAAAGTGCGAACATGTGTTGCTATGGCAGCATCGCAGCACTTTGGTCTGGTGTCTGAATGACTCACTCAGTTCTCAATACTGTCATGCTCATCAGAAATAGGGCTAAAAAGAGAAGAAAAAAACACTTTCTAAGTGTGACGGTGATCTCACTCATTCTGAAAATCCGACAGTGCCTCAGCTTCATATTTAAGCGCTGACACGCATACACTGCTCGAGTGCCGCCACATTCCACATAACAGATAAACAGAAGTCAGGATCAACCAGATATGTTTTAAATACTTAGTTGTGTAAAAATATGAGCAGATTTGAGAAATGCATGGGGTCCTGCTTGTAAAGAAAAGCTGCGGGGGGGGGGACTGCTTGTGTGGAAAAAGATGATACAAAGTGAAAAGCGTTTCACTTTCAATGTGATGACGTATAGGAACATGGAGATATCAATGATATCTTCACATGTGAAGATATCAATGTTATCTTCATGACCTGGCTGAGATAGCACATTTTATCCTGACATTTATACTAAAACATACATTGTATAAATATATATATATATATATGTGTGTGTGTATATATATATATATATATATATATATATATATATATATAATAGATAAACCACTTTGAGGTGTGCGGTCATGCTTTGAATATGCTTCTTTGACTGCGAGGTCCTCCATTTTGTTTTCAGTTTTCTGATTGCACAAACACAAATATCTGGGCTCAGGGGTCACTTCTGAAGTAAAACTTCGATGGGTTTTACTCAGGGGACCTCGATCTATCAAGTCATGGCTTTGATTGCATCAAACTCGGTCAAAAAATAGAGTTTTTAGCTTTTAAATTATTTGTTCGTGGCTCGCTAATGATCTTTGATCATGAGCTGACAAATTCTTTGATCGCAGGAATCTCTGATCATGATCATGCATCGCGAATGAGGGATGAGATGGCCAGATGAAAAAGTCAATTTACTCAGCCCAGGTATGTGGTAGGAAGTCAAACAAGGGTGGATTTTACTCAGGAGGCTTTGTTCTGATGAATCATGCCGGTGATTTTATGCTATTATGTATATTTAGTAAATTTGAAGAGTTTTTATTCTTTGATCATGGCCCTGCAAATTCTTTGATCGTGAGCCTACAAATTCTTTGATTACAGATTCTTTGATTCGATCGTGCATCATGATGAGGATGAGATGGCCCAATTAAAAAAAATATTTTCTCAGGCCAGGTGTGTTGTAGGAAGTCAAATGAGGGTGGGTTTTACTCAGAGGGCTTCATTCTGTTGAGTCTTGGTGGTGGTTTAACTCAATTCTTTGAAATTTTTGACTTATATGGTTTTTAAATCTTTGTTTGTGAGGCTGCAAATTCTTTGATCGTGAGCCATCAAATTCTTTGATCATGAGATTCTTCGGTCATCATCTTTGGTCATGAGAGAGGGACAAGATGGCCAGATTTCTCCAGTGCAATGGATAAGAAATTTCACCAATGTTTACCATTGAATATCTTGAAGCGGTTTGGTCTTCCAACTTGAAAATTGGAGGGCATTCACAGCATGTCTTGTGGATGAAAACTGCAGTGCTAATGTATTGTTTAATACTTATTGGTTCAGTATGTTGCAATCTGGAACACATATTGTAAACTCCATACAAGCTGCTGTCAATAGGTAGTGCACATGTCAACAAGATACAATTTTGATAGTAATTGTCCCCATTTGAGATAACCTTTATAGGTGCCCCCCACATGGCAATTCACAGCAAGTGGCACTTGTACATGCATGGATAGAGCCACAGAGGCATACCACCTACTCGTTCCAAAATCTGCAATGATTGGCCCCATAGAGGTACTGACAGTCTGGAGATAATGCATTACAAAATGATGCTCAGAGTGCATTGTCATCATTGCAACTTCTCTCCTAAGGCCTGGGCCAGTGACTGGGAATGGAATGAATGAGCTGAGAATACCTGATACTATTGTGGGCTGCACCAATGCGACATCTGTACCACAACACACTGGATTTGTTGTTGGCTGTTGTGTGCATCAGCTATTGAGGGTAGCTTGGCATGGGACCCACTTGCAATGTGTATTGTGACATGCAACCATGTGTGGTGAACTGTGGGTGCATGTGGCAAGTATGTAGAATCTGGAATATAGATTGCAAGAACCTGTATACTAAGTTGTTCTCAATAGGCAGTCCACATGTCCATAAGAGTTTAAACAGATTGCAAGTGCCCTCTATTGCAAGCTAAGCTGAATAGGTGCAAGAGGATTTCCACATGTATAGATAGAGCCACAAAGGTCTCTCGACATATGCATTTAAAAATGTGCAATGACTGCCCTCATAGTGGTAGTGACAGTCTTAGTATTGGAGATGTTGCATTGCAAAATGGTGGTCAGAGTGTACTCTCATTATCATAAGTTTTCCCCTAAACCCCCACCCCCAAGTTGGTGAGTGGGAATGGAACAAATAAGTTGAGGACACCTGATACTATTGTGGCACCACAACCATGAACCATCTGCACTATAACACACACCACATACTGGATTTTTTGTTGTTGTGTGGTGAGGTATTGAGGGTATCTTGGAATGGGACACACTTGAAATGTGTGTTCTGACATGCAACCAGGTCTGGTGAGGTGTGGGTGCATGTGGCAAGTATGTAGAATCTGGAATACAGATTGAAAGAACCTGCATGACTGGTTGTGGTGGATAGTTAGATGCACCCACAACTCACCATGGAGATTGTAAGTGCCACCCATTGTGAGCTGGGCTCAATATGTGGGACACATGGCAAGTCACAGCAAGAAACACCTCCACATGTATGTATAGAGGCAGAGAGGGCAAGTAACCTCTTTTTTTGTGAAATCTTTACTGACTGGATCCAGAGATGTAGTCACAGCTTCAGCACTAGAGAGATGGTCAATTGCAGATTGATCGTCAGTGTACACTGTCATCTTCACAATTTGTCCTGCTAATCTGTGACACGGTGAGTGGGAATGGAAAAAATAACTTGACAACAATTGATACTATTGTGACTCTGAACTCATGTGACATCTGTAGCACCACATGCTTAGTTAGGTGTCTGTGCCCGTCACCCCCCAGGAGATCTTGGGTATGCTGGAATGGGGCACACTTTGAAATGTGTGTTTTCACATGGAACCAGGTCTGGTGAACTATGGGTGTATGTGGCAAGTACAGTAGCAGCCACAGACACTGCCAGTTATTTCCCAAAATTTCTGTGATATTTCCAGAAATATCTCCTACTTTCTGAATTTCCACAGTAGGGGCAGCAGAGAGAAACTCTTCAGAAATTTCATGAAATATCTGCAAATAACTGGCAATGTCTGTAGCTACCACTGTATATAGAATCTGGAATACAGATTGCAAGAACCTGCATGAGTAGTTGTGGTGGATAGACAGTACATGCGTCCACAACTTAGTACACAGATTGTAAGTGCCACCCATTGTTAGCTGGGCCCAATATGTGGGACACATGGCAAGTGACAGCAAGAGACACCTCCACATGTATGCACAGAGCCATAGAGGGTAATTAACCTCCTTTCTGTGAAATCTGCAATGACTGGACCCACAGATATAGTCACAGCCTCAGTACTAGAGATGCTTAATTGCAGATTGATCCTCAAGAGTACACTGTCATCTTAACAATTTCTCCCACTAATCTGTGACATGGTGAGTGGAAATGGAACAAATAACTTGACAACAATTGATACTATTGTGACTCTGAACCATGTGACATCTGTAGCAGCATACACTTAGCTAGGTGTCTGTCCCTTCGCCCCCAGGAGATCTTCTCTCTTGTGTTCTACTTTCTGTGCATAGTCAGGGCCATGCAGCCACAGTGCAATAGAACACATGTAGATCAATACTGCAACTCTATAATAGTAATTGCTTAAAAATAAAACTTAGGAGACAATAGCATAAGGTTAATAATTAGTTTATTATTTTACTATACATATATATATATATATATATATATATATATATATAGTCCAAATTGCTTGGTTGCTCTTGGGATGGGCAAAAAACAGTTTGTTGCATGTATCTGTTATGATTTCTGAGTATGTATTTTGTTTGTTGCCATTTTTCTGACTTTATCTACAGCGTTTCCTTTTCATACTTTTTTTTGTATATGCATAGTGTTAAAAAAGTATGAATTTTAAATATTTAAAAAGTTATTTGGATGGGTGTTATTGGTAGAGAATATTTTGTTAACAAACATTATTTTTTCTACATTTATTGGTGAGTTTTATTTATGTGTCTGTTAACAGATTTTTATTATCACTTTCAGTTACCAGCTTCATGTTAAGAGAATGGATAGTAACAAAATATTATTTAACATTTGGGTTTCAACATTTCAGTGGTAAGTTTAGGCAACTGATTAGAATATTGCTATATAGTGACTGACCTATGTTTAATGGTACTCAATTTTTGAGTACATGTTCACGTAAACAACGTAAAAAACATTATGGCCCAGATATTCAAAGGGTTGCACATGGAGCAGCGGTGTTGCACCATGCACAACCCACTGATGTGCCAGTGCGATATTTAAAAGGAAAGTGCACCGCACAAATCCCAATGTGCCGGGGTGCATCAGTAATGTATGCAGGCACAGGTGGGGGGGGGGCGTGCCCATGCATAAACTGTACAGCCTGATATTCAGCCCAGGCATGCAGAGTTATGCAGGTACAACCCCTACCTGAACCTCCACAAAGTTATGGCCAAAAAAAACAGGAACAAGTTGAGGGCCACCCACAGGTGAGCTGCCACATTGCAGGGCGCAACACAGCAGACACCACCTGTGGGTGGCCATTGGCTGTTCCCGCTGCACCTGGCGGTGCCCCATGCCCCGATCATGGGCATCAGACATCCCCAAGTCCAATATCCCTAGTGGTCCAGTGGACCATGATTAGCTTCGATACGAGCATCAGTATCCCCAAAATCCAATATCCCTGGTGGTCAGTGGACCGCACAGAGCCAGTCATAGGCGGCATTTCTCACCCAGTCCAGATATGTGAATGAATTCATTCATATCTGGACAACTAATATAATTATGAGCTGCACGCCCATTGGCCCATGCTCTGGACCAATGGGCGTGCAGTCCTCTCAACGCTGTCAGTCGGTGGATGGCGGGGCGGCAAGTGGGTGGGGTGCTGCCACCGGCGGCTGATGGGGAGCGGGTGGTGGTGCCCAGTGGGCGGGTGGGGTGGGGTCCACTAGATCACCAGGGATTTCATAGTGGGGTGTGAGGAATGCCACCTGTGATCGGGCTAATCGCGGTCCACTGGACCACCAGGGATAAGGGCGTTCTTTGTCCCTTACAGAACATCCGACGATCGGGCTGCAGGGGGCGTCAGTCCTGATGGCTGCTGCCTGGCAGGTCGCCAGGCGCAAGTCATCAGGGATTGGTGCACCTGCATGCTAATGGCATGCAAATGGGGCTGTAATCAGATGCAAACGGCCCCCGTGTGCCTTGCATAAATTATGGCCCCATTTGCATGTCACCCTCTGAATATCGCAGGTGCTGTGCATGGTGCAATGGCACTTGCGCCACCGCCTCTCAATGCTCCACTCTGACCACTTGCGCTGGTGCAGTTCCACTGCGCTATGCACAGTGAGGGTGGCCAGGGTGCGATATTCAAAGCAGTTGCGCCATTGCGCAGCTTCATTGAATATCACCCTGGCCACACCCCTGCGCAACAAATTTGGTGTGAGCATGCTAAAAATGGCGTAGTTTGAATTCCTGGGCCTATGTGTTTATCATGCCAGGATAAATACATTTTCCTACAGTATTACCACATGTGTAGATTAATCCAGTGTTGTTATAGTTGGTGGAGATACTTTAAAACTGAGTACATACTTTTAGTTTAAAATGAATAATAACATTATGAAGATTGAATTTCTGCTATGCTTGTATTTCGTTTCAGTTATATGCTTTACATTTTCTTATTTATTATTTGAATACTATTGTAGCTAATTAGTGATATGTAGGCATTTGTTGGTGCTGGTTATGTTAAAGTAGCAGTAATTTATTGTAAGTTTGATGTTGCAATGTTACGTAGTCAAATAAAAAATGAAACTATCTCAGAAATGTGTCACATTTTGGGGTATTTTATGGTGTGGCGAGGGTACTCATGTCAATATTGTTGGTAAAGCTGATAAGAAAGGAGTTTTTAGAAGTGTTATTTATTTGTTGAACTGGGAAAAAATTCCTCATCCGACCTTCAAAAATGTGGACGATCCTGTTACAGCAAGAGCACACCAATTGTTTGCATTGTATAGCAGAATTATACAATCATTCTAAGTATTTTGTGATCAGTTATGATTCATATAGTTCTGGACAGATGTATAGAGATTAATTATACAGTGGGAATAGGCCAGAAAACCACATGTATAGATCTCTTTTATCTGGTATTACTTATATCAATAGTAGCACTTAATGTAATGCAATACCATTAGGTGCACAGAAATAGTTTGTTTGGAAGAGCAGTAAACAAAGAAAGTTACTGTTGTGTGCTGTCTTTAAAAGCAAAGATACACATTTCTAAGACTATTAAACATATGTACATTCATTTTCAAGCTCAGTATTATATACATATTGCAAATCTGAGTTGCATCCATTGTCAATAGTTTGTCATATCCAGTGTTGTAAGTCATAGATCAGTGACAGATAATGTCATATTCAGTGTTCAGAGTACAAGAACAGTAACAGAAAATTCTATGATATTGTTTTCAACAATTTAACCATAGTAGTAGAGATAACACCATGGTGTAGGTAGTCATGCTCTCAATGTGGGTGTGATAGCTACATTTACCATGACATAACTTACTAACTGATGTTGAGTAATATCCAGCACCCTCGAGTCTGCTTGGATTTGGCGGAAGTCAATTTAGTAAGCATCATAGTAATGGCCAACAATGTAGACAACAACAGGAAAAGGAGTCAGAACTTAACCTGATGTGTGTTGCTGAAACAAGTAGGATTCTCAACACAATATGTTGAGAACAGTTGTTACATCTCTGGTAAGTGTTTCAATAGGTAAAATAATTTGTCATTGCCATGTAACATAGAACTGAGACACAAGTGAGCACAGAGTAATATGTGCTGAGGTATGGAAAGTTAAGTAAGCCATCTGCAAAAAGATATGACTGACTGGCTATTGATTACAGTTCAATATCCTCAAGTCTACTTGAACAGTAATAATGCAGTTTTTTTGTTGTGCAAATGCTGAATATCACAATAGAATGTTTTTGAAATTCATTTGTGACTGATGATCAAAACAGTGTTGTTTTGCATCTGAATTATGAGGGCTGCTATATGATACACAGGGATCTGTGTGCCACAGGTAGCTGCATTGCTGTATTGCTGTGTTGTCTTTCTGCTATGGTAGAAAAATCTGGTAATTTAGTATTTGGAGTCGGTGATGTTGTACAAGAAATAGGACTCATTGGTCAGCATGGGTAGTATCACACACTGCTAATGTTTGATGAAGGTTGCAAGGGACATGTATATGTTCATTGGTGGTTGAGAGAAATCATTTGGCTGGAATATGCAGATGCAATGTTATTTTTTGCAGAGTCACTGGTTAACTGACATGCTGGGATTAGACAGCATCACTCTTCCATACATTGTGCAGCATTGGTGAGGCTGAGTATTATGACATATGCATCCTTCAGATTTCTTGAGAGTCTTTCCTTTAGGGTGCATACTGTATCATTGCACTCCACCCATCCCTTTCTGAATCTTCGCCAAGTGACACAGTGTCCAGAGTGAATGGATAGGCCGTGATGGAAGATTATTACATGCGTGTCAAATTGAGTACCTGAGAACATAGTTCTTCCAGAAATGAAGTATGAAATTGGCACTGTGTCTTTCATGCCTTGAGAGTTAAAGTGCTGTAGTACAATAATAATGTATGAGCTTGAATATATAACTCTCAGAGAGCATACACAAGAACGACCACATCTTCAGCAGAGCCAACCAGTTTCTGCATTAGCAAATAACTTGTTGAATTTTACAGTTCTCTGTTCAGGGACATAGAAAGAGAGTCACAGCATATCCTGAGTTGTTTGTGATTCTTTGTGTCTATACGATAAACATGTGTACTTGGACACATAGTCAGCTTTGAAGTGCTGATGCAGATCTATGTCATCATCTGCTAAACTGTTTGTGATTCCCATCATGAACTCTGTGATATCTTGTTGTGCATTGTCAATAAACACAGATTGTCTTGCCTATTGACTAAGAGTTAGCCGTAGAGAGGTCAAGTTTTGTAAACTGGGAACTCGTCTTGAGTTCCTCTTATGACTATCTTTAACACCTCTGACAAAGGTGTTGATTGGCCAGATTTTAACACATTAGCAAACTCAGGGATGTGGAGGAGTGCTTGCATAATTGCGTTTACATAGCAGTTGACTCCTGTGCTGTTCTCAAATGTTGGGAGTGTGTTGACTCCAATACATTTTTCGCAGGTGGAGATGCAACTAGTTTCTTAAGAGAGTGCTCTTTTGTGGAGTACTCAGGTAATGACTGTGGAGTTTTAGTACGCTGTCTTTTCAGTTTGTGTTCTTCATCGATTGTTGTTGTTGTGACAGATGCACATTTGGGAACTGGTAGTAAAGGAGCATTTGGTTGATACAATGTACGCAATCTGTTGTACTCAACTATACATTTTGTGTCAGCACGTATTTTGCTTTGTGCTAGATTGACAATGTGTACTTCAGACAATTGTCTTACATGAAACAAGGCAACATAAGACATGACTTCCTTGAATATACCAGTGCCTATATCTACAATGGCACTATCAAGGCTGAGGCCTTGTGACTTGTGTATAGAGACAGGATAAGCAGCACACAATGGAAATTGTTTCCTTGTCACATACATGTCTTTCACAAGCTCAAACTTGACTGTCACTCTGTCTATTGGGTGAGGGATTTCACAGTTGTCAAACTTAACAACTATGAGCTCCACAGCTGCACCTTGTATAATGTGCTGGAACTCTTGGATGTATCCCATGGCTCCATTTACGAGACCTCGATCAACATCAATGTTTCTGTGAAGCATGATACGTGCATTTCTACACAGTGGTAGTACAAATTCCAAACCAGCAGTTCATGACACATCATTTGTGAGCTCCTTCAGACAATCAGTCATTTTTGATATCATTGTCCACGATAGAGTGATGCCATCTATGGTATCTATGCATGGTAGAGTGACAGTAGGTTGCTGTTCTCTCTTCATCATGATGTCATTGAACTCTGCACACTGTTTAAGCCTTGGTAATAGACATACAACATGTACCCCAGCTTTCTGGACATGTGCAAAGATATCACAAGCATCCTGAATAGCAGCATTATTTCTCGTGATCATGCGCTGTCTTAGCATCTCAATGTGGGTAGGTGTAAGTGCACCAATATGTGCCTCATCAAGTAATGCTTTGTAAGACATGTCTCCTTGCTGTCTCATGTTCTGAGACAGTTCAACATATAAGAAGAATTTCCACAGATTGACTCCACTAATGCATCCAACTGTTTTCTTTGCCTCTTCAATGGATAGACTACAGAAAACCTGCTTGCCGTTTACAGGAGCCAGCTGAAGAAGATCTCCAAGAACAAGAATGTTCTTGCCACCAAATGGAATGTCATCATTGGTTCCTAATATCTCCTGTAGACATAGGTTGATGAATGTGAGGAGAACATTTGAGACCATGCTGATCTCATCAATTATGAGCAAATGCATTTTGTCAAACATTGACCTCAGTTCATTGGCAACATCATATGACAATTTTCTGTAATTGCCACTCTTCCCATGCTCAACTGGCAACCTGAATAGCCTATGAAGTGTGATACTACTGATGTTATAAGCTGCCAAACCTGTAGGAGCCGCAATGATAACAGATGTTGGTGCACTGGTAAGGTCACACACTCCTTTACTTATGGCTTCAATCAAGAAACTTTTTCCAGTCCCAGCAGCACCACTTACAAACATCCTGATTGGCGTCTGTTCCTTGCAAACACACTGCTTTTTATTGTGCTTGATAGCATGTTTTACAGCGTGCATCACAGAGTGATACACAACTGTTTGGTGTGAGTTCAACTAGTCGACAATGTCGTCGACTGACTCTGAGAAGTACATGCTTTGTTGCATTGTGCCCTCAACCTCTGATATTAGTATGGCTGGGTCATTACTTAGCAGGAAGAGGAGCACCAAGAGTACCTTCTCCATCCACATCTACCATTTCCTGTGATGTTGCAGATGTGTCATCATCTAGGACTTTCTTCATGTTTTCTAGCTGTTTTTTTTTCCATTTGAAGTCTCTCAATGTATATCTCAGAGACATGACTCTGGAACGTATAATATGTTTCTGTGAACTCTTGTTCATATGTATCAGACAATCCTTTTAATTCAGCTTCTGCTCTCCAAGGTTTGAGCAGAAACAATAGAGCAAAGTAATAATGTTCTTTGCTTTTTGTTGTGTTCAAGGTCAGTTTGCAGTGGCCAATTAGCCATGGTTTGCATTTTTTTACAAGTGAGCCATCAAAGCCAGTGACTTTATATATTTATTTTTCTGGGTCAGAAGGAACACCCCACTTGTAGTCATACCATTAAGCAACTTCAAAGAGACAGAGATCATCCATAGCACTGTGGTGCTGTGGATAGTAGTTGTCAATTAGGTTGCTCTTAAGAATATCTGTGGATGTTGGTCTTGTAGCAGCCAAGTCCTCAATCTCTTCATGGCTTTTAAGAACACAACGCCTGTTCTGCTCATGATTTGCATTTGAGAAATGAATGGAGTCTGATTTACCATACAGACATACACCTGTGAGCCGGTCACTTGCTTCATAGGCTCTGCACTCTCAGTGTGACAGAGTCTTAAGCCCTAGTGACCAAAATCTGGAAGATATTGACCTATCACAGTTTGACAGCTCTTTCCACATTTCATGCAGGTTTGTTTGCTCGTGCTTAGTAACGTAAGATGTAACATACCTTACGAGAACCATTAAGTTGTCTGCAACAAATTGAATGTCAATGTTTGCTTGCCACATCAACAGAAGAGAAGGACTATAGTCATTGATATAGACTTCTGATTCTGTGCAAGGTAGTTCATAGACTTGCTTTGTTGACTTGGCTTTCAGGTGATGTTGCATGGCTGAAAATACATCATTCAGTGAAGCAGCTAAGCAAGTTTGCCTTGGGAAGCCAAAACGGCAGTAAGTATACCACTGACCTTTGTTTTTAACTTTCCTACAACAGTATTTGCCACAGAGGCATTGTTGGAATTTCTGGACCAGTTCCCAAAGTGTTGCACTATCATACCTGTCTGGTATCTGACAAGTGACATACTTCAAGATGAAGCTTAGAATGTCAGATGTTTCATTGTCTCCAATTCATGGGGCATCTTTAATTCATAGCAACATATGTGTGGGGCTCCATGGGCTTGGTACTCAACCCTACAGAAGTAATGCTCAACAATACTGAGGGGAGGATTTGTCTTAGATAGTATGAATTTCAAAAGACTCTGAAACCGATGGTGGAAGTAACATGAAACAGTTACTGGATCAAGTGAGAAAAGCTCATTGAGAGTCATTGTTTGGGTGTTCTCAACATCAGAGTTTGCCTATCTGAGAGGATCAAGGAGATCATCTCAATAATATTCTGCGCAACTGACCGTCACAAACCACGTTGCTGGTCCAAACTCTCTCAACATGCACATTACCTCAAAGTGACGTCTGTACCAATATTCTTTGGTACCACGCCTGCTAGACAAAATAGAAGAAAGACTTACTTGTAGTGTTTCATCTTTGGTCTGCAACTTGTGTAGTAATTTTGCAGCTGTCATATTATTAAATTATATTCCAAGTCTCAATGTATGAGCAATACTAGCAGATAGGACACTAAGTTCATTTTCCCAGAGAAGGTGGAACAGGTATGCAATGTTTCTTCAAACTTGCCATCCTTATGTAGTATCCTTGAGATCCTATACTCAGTTCCTGGTTCACAAAGTTCTTGTTCATCTAACTGACCACCTGAACCAAGTGGGAACAGATCAGGAAACAACAAGCTTCTAGGGTAGCCTCCCATATACCAACAGGATTGCCCTCCACTTGTTTCATTTGATATAAATCAATGTTATCCATTACTGGGTCTTTGCTAAGCAATGGGTGCATAGTAAATTGCTCATATACATTTTGTACAGCTGTCATGTCAACCTTCTCAAGTATTGCCTTGTCAGAGTTGTCTATGGCAATATCTTTATGACTTTATTTGGCATTAAGATATACCATTATTGTTGGAGCCCTGGGACCATACCGGAAACAGGAAGAGAGCTTGTAGTTCTTTGTGCTTGAATTAAGAACTACATACTACCCATTTTTACTTTATTTTAATTTTTTTTAATTACTGTGGTAGATGCAGGGATTCACGTAGCTGTTAGGATATTGTGTGGTTATTTTTGACACCTTTTGAAACTATAAGCATCTCGAGTGACACAGAGCTCACTTCCGGTGTTTCCTCTTTAAAATCCAATCCACCGGTGAGCAGAGCGAGCCGAGTGGAGCGCGTCTACGCACGCAGAGACGCGCACAGAGACACGCTGCCGCATGTCTGCTGTGTCCATTGGGGACACTGGGATTCACTGGGGACCAGCTACTTCAATAAAAATAGAACAGTACATACTATCTACTATAGTGGCAGTTTGAAAATCTGTTGGTGATTAACTCAAACACAAGCATGGCTTATACTAGACAAAGAAAGATGAAAAGGTAGAAAAAACATGTCTGGAATGCCTGATGTTTACAGAAGAAGTCTCAAACTCTGAATTTACATGCGATAAATGTATTAAAAACTCTGCTTTACTTAAGGAGGTTCAAGAGTTAGAAATAAGGTTACAAACGCACAAAGATATTTCCAGGTTGGAGGAATATATTAATGAGGCTGTTTGTGACATTAGTAATAGACAATCCCTGGTTGTAAATAACATTGAGCATCAGGAATATTTAAATAGGACAAATGAAAATATTGATGTAAACTTCCACGATATGGATATAGTTTCATAGCCCAATCCACCTTTGGATTTAAATAATAGATTTGAGTGTCTAAATACTATTCCATCTGATGCCCTGGATGTGTCATCCAATTGTGAACTATTTGATGATCCCCACCAATTAGTAAAAGCACCTGTGGCATATAACAAATGGGAACACTCACATGCCCCTCCTAAAACACCTGATTCCAAAGAAGTAGTAAGCAGTAATAGCAGTATTGCTAATAAAGAATTAGGGGATTCAAGTAATGTAAATCTAATTGAGCCAAAAAGTACCATTGGTACTGCTATAATTATGGAACAAAGGGCACCTAATCCCATGGAAAGAGATATTCTGATCATTGGAGATTCAATAATTAGGGGTATTGATACTCTAGTATGTTCTAATAGAAAAGAACATACTACAGTTAGTTCACTGTCTGGAGCTAAACTACATGATGTCGTGGGTTTAATGGATGGACTGTTTGAAAATACAGTTACCCCTTTGGTCATCCTTCACGTGGGGGCTAATGATGTAGGAAAACAAATTGGTACTGTATGCAAAGGGACTACAAGTATATTGTCAATTCAGTTACAAAATATGGAGGGGAAATTATCATATCTGGCATTCTTCCTATGCATGACTACAAAGCCTACAGAAATAGACAAATTATTGACATTAATTGCAAACTTAGACCATTTTGTGTTGAAGCAGGGATTGGATTTATGGATAATGCAAGAACATTTAACAGAACTTCTTTATATAAAAATGATGGTATCCATTTAAATTATGCAGGAGCAAGGGTTATGGGTAAAAATGTTTTGGAGGTTATAAAGTTCCATTTAAACTGGCTTGGGGGTGTACTCAGTTGAAAATAACCTAATGGGTTCCTTATCTCCTCCTCAAAATGCCCTTGGATGGAATGTAATCCTTCTTAATGCCCATAGCTTGCAGAACAAATATGATGAGTTCAACATTTTATTGCATAAAAATAAAATACATATTGCCTTTATTACTGAGACATGGTGGAATGAAAATGATAATTGGAAAAAGAATTGAGAGCTATAAGCTTTTCTCCCACTGTAGAAAATATCGAAAGGGAGGAGGGGTGGCAATTTATATTCAAGAAGATATAGCTTCGGAGGATATTAAATGGGATACAGGCAAACTTGAACTCTTATGGGTTAAATTGTTGCCCATAAATAGTCCCAAAATTATCCTGGGACTTCTTTACAGGCCCCCATCTATGTCACAGGAAGATGACAAGGCCTTGTTGGATATTCTTGAAAATCTTGACCCTACTGATAGGTTATTGATAACTGGGGACTTTAACTTACCCAATATAGATTGGGGTAAAGGTATAGGTTCATCTCCCCTTGAGAGGCAGTTCATTGATGTTATGGATCATGGGGATTTAAACAGATGGTACTTGATAATACAAGGGGTAACAATATTCTGGATTTGTTGTTCACTAACATGGGTGATACAATCAATTTGTTTGAAATAAGTGTACCCTTGGGAAATAGTGACCACAGTTCGGTCTTATTTAATATTAGTGAAACACAATTGTCCAAACCCACTGGAACAACTACAATGTATAATTTTGGTAAAGCTGAGTTCCATCAAATGAAAACTAAACTAAGTTGCTGGGATTGGGAAACAGACTTTGTTAATAAGCCTATACATAATATGTGTGAATCCCTTAAAACTAAAATCGACAACTTAACCACTGAGTATATCCCTGTTACTAAAAAATATAATAGTACTAGGGCTATGAAACCTATTTGGCTTTCATCCACAATCAAAAAAATTAATTAATAAGAAAAATAGATTATATAAAAAAATAAAAACATCCAAATCACCAAAAAATACATGCCGAATATAAAGAATGCCTCAAGAAAATAAAGGTGAACATTAGGAAAGCCAAAGCCCAATGTGAGGTTAATCTTGTGGATAGGGTACAGGATAATAAAAAATCCTTTTTCGTTCATCAATAAACAGAGGAGGGTCCCTAGTAATATAGGACCATTTACCACTGAGTTAGGACTTATTTCTTCTTACCAACAAATGGCTAACATTCAGAATCAATATTTTTGTTCAGTATATAACACCAATGATGCAGATTCATATGAAACTAGTAGATCTTCTGTACCTGGTTCAATTATTTTTTAACCCTAATACTATATATAAACAATTGGTTAGCCTTGATGTCAACAAATCCCCAGGACCAGATGGAATGCACCCTAAATTTTGAAGGAGTTGGCAGAAGAATTGGTTCAACCAATAACTTATATTTTCAAGCATCCATGGATATGGGATTGGTTCCTAGGACTGAAATTAGCTAATATTGTGCCTATCCTAAAAAAAGGTCCCAGAACTTCACCTGAAAATTTTAGACCAATTAGCCTGACTTCAATATTGGGAAAAATAATGGAGGGATTAATTAAGGAAATCCTAATAGAACATCAGGAGAGGCAGGATATAATCAATCTCAAACAACACAGTTTCACAAAAAATAGATCATGTCAGACAAATTTATTGTCTTTCTATGAAAATGTGAATAGGGAGATGGATGTGGGAAATTCTGTGGATGTGGTTTTCCTTGATTTTGCCAAAGCTTTCGATAAACTACCCCATAATGAATTACTGACAGTCTTGGAAGCCATTAATTTGCCTATTAATATCTGTAAATGGGTTTCAAACTGGATTCTGGATAGAAGGCAGAGAGTAGTCATCAATGGTGAATATTCTGCTTGGGCTCCTATAACTAGCGGGCTCCTCAGGGCTCAGTGTTGGGCCACTGTTTATTTAATATATACATCGCTTCACTAACAATTAGAAATAACAACATTTGGATATATAAATTTGCAGATGACTGTAGATTGGGCTTAGTGGTTAATGATGCTCAACAAAAGCTACCCTACAGCATGCCTTGGATTTAATATATGATTGGACTATCTCAAATAAGTTAGAATTAAATAAAACTAAATGTGAGGTAATGCACTTTGGTAAGAACAACAAACAAAATATATCTATTGGATAATAACACCATGGGGTAGTAACAGAGGAAAGGTTTGGGGATTACAGTCACAAATGATATGAAATTTAGATCACACTGTAGGAACCAAATTAGGAAGGCAATCCAAAACCTTAATTGTATCCTCAAACATATAGTAAGTAGGGATAGAAGGTATTGATCCCCTTTACAGTGCATTGGTGAGGCCCCACCTCAAGTATGTGTTCAAGTATGGTCACCTCAAAATAGGAAGACATTCTATCAATAGAAGGGTTCAGAGAAAATTAACTAGGCAAATAAAAGGAATAAAGAATAAAAGTTATTATGAAAGATTAGTTAGCCTAAATCTTTATTCATTATACTATCGTGGATTAAGGGGAGATTTGTGCTTTCTATATAAAAACATGATTGATGTGGATTTAATGGGGGAAATGGGGCTTACAAGAAACCTTGGTAGAACTAGTACAAGGAAGCACGCTAAACAACTATACCAACCAGCATGGGAGCACAACTTTCGGAAACAATGGTATAGCTGTAGAGTTGTTGGGGTTTGGAATACCTTGCTGATAGAACTTGTTAATAGTACTACCATGAATGAATTCAAGAATGGGATCAACAATCATTTTGGTAATAGAAAATTTTTATTTTAAATATGATTGGCAAGCCTTATAAGGTAGAATACTATCTTCCAGCTTGTATATACCTATGATACCTATGATCTGTTGAAAGACCACTAAATGCATTGATGTCAATGTCAGCATAGAAAGAATTGTGCTCTTTTAGGTATCTCAAAGCATTCTTTACATTTTTACATTGACAGTGTCCTGTCATATTGTTTTGGCATTTGTTGGCACACCATTTACCAAAATGACTACACTATTGTCTTGAGAAATAGTGCTGACATTTTCTTGCAAAGGTAAAGGCAGGTAGACAACAGAACCTTTGAGAGAGCATACAAGTTCTTTGTTTGGTAGATCTCGTGTCCTTGTATTCAGCTTGATGATCATTTGAAATGCTTCATGGTCTGAATGAGAATCCTTTCAAACAAGTTCAACACTGCTATCTCATAAGGTGTTGGTTCTACTTCCATTTTAGTAAGTACTGAATGAGGAGGTAAGCTGTCATTCTTAATTTTTTTATGACAGTAGGAACAGAGTGACACAGTTGTAACTTCTTCAAAGTCAGACTTTACTAGGAGGTATGCATGGAGCGTCCCACATTGCATTCAACATGGAATGTTTGCAGGTCTACTGTGACACATAAGTGCTTGTAGAATAATCATTAGCATAACACACAGATTGTGCCAAATTTCTCTGTTTTGCTTAATTCAAATTTAGCAAACTCACAACAAAATGTTGTAGGAGCTGGTCTTCTTTAACCAGTGATGTCTGAGGTGTACTTCTTCATGTACATAGCTGTAGACCTCAATCTATGGGTTCTTTGCAACTCTTTAATTAACTAAGTAAGTTTTCAACATCTCCATTATCGAGCAATGCTTGAAATTGCATGTAGTCTCGAATGACAGATCTGACTCGATACAACCTTTGCACAAATTTGTGAATGCCAGAGTTATGCACTGCTAGCATGCAGAAACTGGTGAAATGTGCTGTCACAGTTCATGGTCTCCAAACATGCAGAAGTGACCCATCAGGCCTTTGTGAGGCCAAATCTCACCTTGTCAATGGTATGAAGCAATGTGTGTTGTTCAGACCTCTTTGTGGTTAGAATTGTTGAAAGGAAACTTTTATAGATATGATAGATTCCTCCTCTAATATTGCATGTGCTGTCATGTGCCCATTTTTAGCTGACAACTTTGGATCACTTTCAACCTCTTCAACTCCGTTGTCATTGTTCAGATGAATGGTTTTGTGGGATAGAGTTAAGACATTATGTAGTTTCCATGCTCATCTACAGTTAAAGTGATGTTTCTATTGTGTGCATGGTATGTCTCTTCCCAGAAGAATGCTTCTGAGTACTCTGAATGAAACCAGTCTCCCTGAAACACAAGAGAGATATTTTCTCTGTTTAAGTGTTCAAAAGATAACACAGTGTTTCTCATCTCCTCAATTTTTGTACTCAATTTATCAATGGCTGACATCATTTCACTCCACAGTTGGGAACATATTGCTAGAGCTACACTGACAAATCATCTTGCTCTTAGGCAGAGTTTCATCAATGAGGTCTTGGAATGCATCCTGTTCCCTTTGCGTCTCACTATTTTGGAGATCACACATCCAATTCTGGCTCTGTGGACTAGCTTTTGGAAAAACATTACCTTGCTATGTTGTGCACATTAGTAGAGATGCTACACCTAGCATTCTTTTTCTGTTTCACATGTCTACGCTTTGGTGATGACAGTGCTGGACATTGTGATTGTAATGTATCTGTAGGAAGACTACTTGTTGTAGTTTTCTTAGAGGAGCATTTATGTTTCTTTAATTGTGTATGATTAACTCTGTGTGTGATGCAGACAGAAGACAATTTTTATGCTTCTGTTGAGAAGTTTTACCTTTGGTTCTTGCATGGCATGACAATGAACAAGCAGAACAGCTAGCACTTTATGTCTGTGGTCTGGCTTTACAGCAGATGCCCATGATGAAATCGCTGATGTATTTCTTGAATATCTTCATGGCTGTAGTCCCCTAAGAAAAGTTAAAAAGAATATATTTAGTACTATGAAACATTAGCCATATGATAGTGAAACTAAAATGGTGTGTAAGAAATATAATAAATAGTATTGTGATAATAATAAAACATCTCCTATGATTTTCATTGCTTTGTTACAAATTATTTAACTATTATGTGCCTTGTGGTATGGACTGAATATTGCAAGTAGTTATCACCTGCACAATAGTTGATAAAAAGAATATGCGTGTCACCTTCTTTGCTTGATGCGTTTGGGTAGTAGCAAGTGTCAGTTTGTAAAGATGTAAAATATTAGTTGTGACATTGTTACATGTGCTTATGCTGACATATTATGATGAACGTAATAGGAAGTGTTGTGTTGATGGATTGCTGTAATCATACTACTATGTGTCTGTCAGAATATGGTGATAGTGTGAATAATCTTGTTTTGCTGAAATAATATTACTTTATTGATTGTTGGGATGAGATAATTACATGAGTCTGATGATAACTGGGTGTGATAGTGAAGGAATGAAAACTTTTATGAGTTAAAATGCAAAAATTTGTAATTTTTGTCATGAACAAAGAATTTGTCACCTCACAAACAATCCTCGTGGTCAAAGAAGCTCGCGGTCAAAGATTTTGCAGTCATCAGACAAAGAACATGTAAATCATATGTAATTCAATAGAATCTTATTACTATTGCTTTTCATTACATAGACAACTTCAAATGTGTCAATACACATATGTGCACATTGTGGTGGCAAACTATCTTAAGAGATGAGTTTTAGAAGTCTTACTTTTTGGGTGAAATAACATGTTTTCATCATGGCGTAAAATTTGTCAACTCACAGTTCAAGTTTGCGATCAAACTGAGTCACGGTCAAAAGAATTTGCATGCTCGCGGTGAAAGATCGTAAAAATGCAGGAATTATGTGAAATGTATTAAAACAAATAAAAGCACTATTTTATTACTTATGGGTTATTTTAATAATAGGAGGGTTTATTTTGCTGTTATACTTTTAAAATATTGAGTTTGCACTGTGAGAAACAGTTTACGTCAAAGTCTCGCGTTATTATCGTGATCAAAGATTTTGCATGGTTGTAGTCAATCCTCGGAGTCAAACTGAGTCACGATTCAAGAATTTGCATGCTCGCAGTCAAAGATTGTAAAAAATGTGGGAACTATTTGCAAATGTCTTGAAATGATATAAAAACAGAATTTTTCTTACTTATAAGTTATTATAATGCAATCAGAGTTTTATTTTGTTGAAAAGCTTTGGAAACTATTGTTTTTTCACTGTGACAAACTGTTTACAACGAAGTCTCACATTAGTCTCGCAATCAAATATTTTGCATGCTCGTGGTCGATCCTGGCGAACAATGCTAGTTGTGATCAAAGAAATGGCTAAGTTTGTCATGTGGCTTTCCTGAACCAGTAGAATCAAAGAATAACACTCTGGGGGCCATTTTAGATTGCACGATTGAGCAGCTAAGTGGGACAAGACAAAAAGTAAGTGCTTGATCTAAATATGATACAACATGGGGAAAAAGTGATGTTTAAAGTTATTAGAACTGGTTTTATGGTTAATTGGCAATGTAGGAAGGGCTACATATGGTTTTTTACCACTGATATTGGCAGGCATTGTTTATTTTACTTGGGTTATTAATGGAGTTTACAGCAACTGTTATATTCTGATTGCATCATGACCTGGGAAAGTGTGACACACTTTAGCAATACATTTAAGTTTTTTCTATATGTGTTTTGCTAATGGATTGGTTTTGGTTTTGCAAAAAGCATGGAAATAGTTTTTTGAGTGCTACAATTGTACAAGGAGAAAAAATTAATTAGGATTTATTGAAAGCTTGTATTATGTTTTGTGCATATTGAAGTGTGGTGAGTTAAACTGCTGTTGCAGTTCTTTATAGTAACCTACTGTCCTAACGATCTTTTCTTGTGGCTGAGAATAGTATTAATTATTGAGTTTTTGCTAGTGTATTGTCTGTATCTCAGTCTGCCACATCTGTACAAGTTATCAGTTACTGTGTTAAGCAGATTTAGTATTCCTTAGTGCTACTTTACTTTGAGAGAATTGGTTAGTGATCTGATAACACTGGGACTTCCTGGCTACATATATGTGTGTTTTTAACTGTTGTAGTATCCTGACCTAGAATGATATTGTATGTTACCTAGGTTGACCAAGCACTGCATTTACACTTGCAATATAGAAACACAAATTAATAAATTTAACTTTACAATTTATGTCACAGTAGTTTTCACTGGAAATAGTTTTTAGTAACATTCAACTGTGGTTGTGAGACCTGTCCAATCTAATTACTATAGTACTATTGCTTACTATTGTGCACAATCTCTGTCAAGTACTAAGAAATGGTTCTACTCACCACTCAAGCAGCTGGCTGAGTAAGAGAGGAAATTAGTTTGACAGACCATTATGGCTAGTAAGTTCGGCCAATCAAAACTGGTGTTGTTGGCAAGCCATGAGGTGTGCCAATCAGATGACAGTATTCTCCCGAAAACAAAAAAAAATGTTTAATAAACATTATGCCAATAGAAACACATCTTATTTGTATATCTAGGACTGCTAGGCTGAATTAGCCAATCTGTGAACAGGTTATTGTTTGTGATTGTTTCGTCTGCATTTATCTGGATGATGCAATAGAATAGTAGTCATTGTGTTGGTTGAACTTCTTAGTGCTTGGTAGCCAGACAGACACAATTGTGATATTTCTACATCTGAGTTATTAAGATTTGTCACTCAGCATGGCAGAAAAATCCACAGTAACTGTATGGATAGTAGGATCAAGTTTGGTGAGAAGGGCAGCAGTGTTCAGTAGAGGTAGTCATTTTGGGAATGATTTACAACTACCTGGATGCTGTGTGTCTTGGTTTGGGAAGGGTGGCATGAGGTGGGAGCAGCTCATGTCTACCAAGTACCATTTATTGGAGACACACCCAGAACCAGACATACTCCTTATCCATCCTGGAGGCAATGATTTGGGTAACAAAAGGGCCATTGACTTAACAGAAGTTGCACAGTCTGACTTACAGCATTTTATCAGTATGTTACCATTGTGTAAAATTCTGTATTCAGATGTTACACAGCGCATGGTCTGGAAGGGTGAGGATTACTGTCCTGCACTTGAAAGATCATGCAGGAAGGTCAACATGCAAACATCTGGATTCCTTTGTGCTATGGAATGCACACTATTTGTCATCCCCAAATTACCTATCACAAGTATTGGCTGTATTTAAAAGATGGTGTGCATCTCTCTAACACTGGTAATTGCATTTTGTTGGGGACCTTCAACATGGTATCCTTACAGTTCTGTGATTGTGTGTCTGTTGGATGGTGCCTCTCAAGTACAGCACATTAACACTGTGAAAAAACCCCAGCTTTTTAGAGCCAAGATGAAATGGTCAAAAAATAGAACTGTTTACATCTTGCACATTGCTGTTTGCATCTTAGGTTGTGAGTGTCTGGCAAGCACAGATTCTCTGATTTTTATAGCAGAGAAGTGTGATGGAGCTTATCAGTAGATGAGTAGGATGTATATTATTGCTTGATATTGTATGTGTGTTTTTTTTGGTGGCTTATGTGGCATTTTGGTTGTCTGTCAGTGTGCAAAAGACCGCGTGTTTCTCATTCTTTGTTGATATGTAGGGTGTATGTTTTGTCACTGTTAAATGTCCTAGACTTTCTTTTTTTTACTAATAGTTGAGTATGTCCTCTTATAAGGGGGGGGGATGCATTATTGAAGTATGGGTGAAAATGTGATATATCTTTCTGAAGATGAAGTGGCAAGGGATGGATGGTTTTGTGACATGAGGAGACATGTGTTGATGAAATGTGTTATGTGTTGCTAGGGTATATTGATTGCTGAACTCAGTGATACTGTTTCTGTGTGTTAAATGTTTGTGTTCTAAAGTTTTTAAAAATATTTTTATGTTTTTCTTTACGTAGCTAGATAACTGTGAGTGGCATTTCTCTTATCAACAGTCTATTGTCCAGTAAGTATTGTGTTTTTGTTTCATGTCATTGATGAATTAGATGTATTTTCTTAGGCAGCATTCTGTCTAGTGATTTGGGGGGGTCTGGTAACAGGATCAATAGGAGCCAGATGGGGGGGGCTGTTGCCCCTCCTGGCTGCCCCAGTGTGAGTAGTGGCACCCTGCCACCATCTTTATTCATTGTTTAGTACCCATTGTGGAGCATGTCATTGACTGAATGACCCTGCCTGGCTCCCAAATGATCCCAAACCTGGCTCCGCTACTGAGTTACCTGACAAGTAAGTGGATGTATTACTTCTTTTATATGCAAGTGCAAATAAGAAATAATATGAAGAGTTACTAACGTATATATTTTCAATACATATCACACACTAGTCATTGTTAGCATTTTGGTATGCTGTGGAGAATGATCAGTTGGGTGGCATTCCACAGCTGCATCCCATGCTGTTGTGAAATGTTTCTTGTCTTGTTCAGTATTAAATATTTGCTTGTGCCAGCAGATGAGTTATGTGAGGAATTGATGAAAGACTCCTCAGTGTGTCAGAATGCTGTGTAGCCATTTGATATGACAATCAGACTATGATGTTAATTTATTAATAATACTTCTTGTCTTGCTTTTAAAACTGATAGTGCAGCAGTTAGGGACATTTCATGATCATGCTGTTTTAGTAATGTGAGGGAGGTAGTGCATGCATGTGTTTTAATAATAGACAAATTGTTAGCTCAGAGTTAACAAGTTATCACAGATATGTGATTGTGAGTGCCAATGAACACAAACAGTAGTACGGTAGAACAATATGAATATAATATCTAATAATTTTTTTGTTATCTGTTTTTTCTCTTTTTTTTCTTATTTCAGGTAGCAAAATGCCAAAATCTTGGAGTGATGCAGAGGTGCTGGCCCTGGTTCAGGCTGTGAGAGAGCATGCCAATGCTACAATTGTCATGCATACGACTAATCTGAGCCTGACTCATACATGGGGCAAGGTAGGTATTTGGTTATAATGAGCTTTCACATTTTTCCATACAGCTACACATGTGATAGATGTTAATGGTTATTTCAGTGGGTGGGCAGATGACTTGTGGGTTGGGTGTGGTACATGTTGGTGAGTGGGCTACATTGTGGTGGTGTGAGTAAGTGGTCAGGTGGGGAGGAGGATAATGTTGGAGTACCAGATTATTCCTTTTAGGATCTGTGCAATTAGGATTGGGAGGGCACTGTGTACCCTGGTGGGAACATTGCATTTTTTTCTAATATGTGTGGTTAGAATGGGGCCAGTCTATTACAGCAGTGTGTATACATTAATAGTATTTAAGTATCATATATTGTAACGCTTGGGTGTGTGTAGGATTTTTCAGCAGGTCAATAGACAAAATTGTCACTTTATATGACAAATTCATATTATGAGGTACTAGGTAGGTCTGCCACTGAAGCACAGGTGAACTTTGTCTTAACAACTGAAGACTGTTGTAATGACAGATGAAAGGTGACAGCCATATCTCTATTTGTGTAATAATGAGGGTAGAATGAGAAACAAGTAGAGCTATTTGAGGTTCGGATATGCTATGGGCAACTTACATTTCATCAGAGAATGTTGCACTTCCTCTGGCTGTTGCAAGTGCAATTCTAGGGGTGCATGACCATACAACTTTCTTGCCAGTCGAGGTGACGTGGTATAAGTCAAGTAAAAACAATATGTATAGCTATATAGTATATTTAATACTGCTGTGCTAATGAATAGCACTGTTGAATATTGCTTGTGATATGGGCATGTCAGCTTCTACTGATGCAGTAGCAAGTGTGACAGTCTGTATTGATATTTGTTACACAAATGTCTTACATTGAATATGCACCTAAATGCCTTTTTGTGTGAAGAAATGAACTAAAAGGTGTCTCTTATTGTGTTCTTATATGGTCAAACTGGGTAATTTTATATGGTTGGCGTTTGACCTTGTGGAGATATCTTAACTGCTTCTGTCGCATGTCTTTATTACTGCAATACAGAAAGTGTGTTATGTATTACTTTTTATTTGTACAACTCTGAGGATTTCTGTTGATATTGTTACAGTTTCTGAATTTGTACATAGGTTCTCATATTTGTTAAGTTATTCATTTCACTGTTACATAAAACACTCACTGTGCTTTTTGTTTTTAATTTTTTTTATCAGGTTAGTCACGTCTTGGGGAGGCAGGAGAACAAAAAATGTTGTAGGAAGTGGAAGATCACCTGCTAGACATTTTTTAAATCAAAGCCTGCAGTGGATGATATGCAAAGCGTGTCCGGGTGTGGTATGACATAGCATACGCTATGTAGGAGGATGCAGGGAAGCCAGAGTTTGGTGATCAACATCACACCAGTGAGTATACATTTGAAACTCTTGTGATGTAGATATTTAGTTTGTGACTAACTAGATTGCTTGTTTTTCATTTTTGAAATGAGGTATTATTATTTCTTACTAAGTTGTAAGTAAGTAATATGTAGTAGTATACTTGTGTGACTAGTGATATATTACTACAGATATTTAAGAATGACAGGTTAGCAATTATGAACTGAGGAGTGTGCTTGTAGTGACATGGATTTTTTTTCTATGAAAGAGTCAAGATTACATGATTTCTTTGAAAGTAGTCTATGATACTTCTGTACTGCTATTCTAGTGCATGTTATATTCAGAATATGACATGTTTAGATATTTCAATGTTACAAATGATTATTTTTAAACATGGGCAAATGAAATTAGTAGGCAGGGTACTCATCACAAAAACACAGTGGGAGATTCTGTGACCAATAGTATTTGTTTTCTCCAGTGTTCATTATCACATTGCAAGCTGATGGTGTTTTTAGTGATTTTTGTTTATTTTGTTTTACTCAGCTAGACCAACTGTGGAACCTGCATCCTCCCATGCTGTGCAGCTGCAACCACTCCCAGAAGGTGCAGCTTAAGGGGCTCCAGTTGAGCAGCTTCTTGTGCTCGACTCTGCTGGTGAGTTATAATAATGTACTGATGTCTGTATTTTCATTTAATACGTAGTATGGCTGTTATAGGGTGTGGCAATGCTTACTGTACATCTGTGGTCATTTTAATTGTTCTTATATTTAGTTTGTATAATGTTAGAGGATGTGCATACCTATTTGAGGCATCTGATTGGCTCAAACACTTCTGTAACTGGGCATCTATCAGACAATAGACACCCACCTGTGTCTGTGTTTGCATATGAACAGAAACACTGAATAGTGCATAGTTTTCAAACCATATTCTGGTGCTAGCAGATGAACTATTTTTCAGAAAATATATTTTGCATATTTTTTAAACTAACAATTTAGTGTAACACTTATTTATCTTTAAATTGAGAAATTTTCAAGCACAATAATACTGTCCAGCGTGGGCGGCATGGGTAATGGTGTGCTCTTCAGGGGTTATAAAGCCATGTGTCTATGGCATTGGCCCTCATCACACCCCTTGGTGGTCCACTGTTGTCCAATAACACTTACAATGTTGGGTATTATTGCTTGCTTATCAGTTATATAGTTGTAATGTTTTAAATAGCTAGTCAGGATAAATTGTTGACTGTATTATGCATCCATATATATTTTATCAGCAAGTGGTATAAGAAAAGTATTTATGTATGTATTTAGTGTAATTATGAGTATTAATGTGTAAAGGTGTTTATCAGTGACAGATTATTACACTTTGTTAATATGAAATGAGATGATTGCACATAGATGTTAGTTATTCTATTTAGTATTGTACTTAGTAAATCAGATGTGTGCTCTGTGATTTCCTGAAACACTACATAGTATGATACATGTGAAGATTAAATAGTTTAAACAACTGCTTATGGTGATATGTTTATTTATATGTGCAGTTATTGATATTGATACATGAATGACTTATTCTGTTTAACTATATTTTTCAGAGGAGAAACCATCTGCAGAAGGTGCTGCTGGAGGAGAAGACTCCACAGAGGGGATAGAGACTGTTGAGATCGAACCCTCTGTGGAGGAAGTGGCACAATCTCCAGCAGCAGGTCATCCTTCAACAGCTGCAGGTCCAGGTGGGCCTCCAGCTGAGGAACATGAGTACTTCTTATATAGTTTGTGTTTTATTATTAAAGATTAGTATAAGGTGTAGAGTACATTGATGTCTTCAGAAATAGTAGTACTGCAGGTGGTTTACAGTCCCAGTTCAAAATGTTCTTCCTTGACACAGTAAATGGGTGTAAGTATGGTTATCTATCACAATGTTGCTACTGATGGTACATTGTCTAGTTGTTTTTTCAGCATATTTCCAGAAGAGTTGTTGCTCATGGCTACTCCTGCTTTAACTTGTTATTTCTGAGTTTCTTGTTTCGATACAGACGTCTTCACTCTGAGAGCAGTAGGCATGACAGTGTGTATCCTTTGTTCATTCTATCTTCATTTTGTGTTGCAGTTATTATGCTGTGGTAACAAACAATCTTGGGTCTGATTCTTCAGTTTCAGATTAGAGCGGGACTTATGAAAGAGTTAGATAGCAGTATTAGATGACACAATGACATGTGGTGGGGTGTGCAGTGCTTAATCAGCATGTCTAATCTTATGTAGCAGAGATAGACATTTGTTTTTTCCATCTACTGTGTATATGGAGATGCCTCAATAAAAGTAATAGGTGGGTTGTATAAGTATAGTTTCAAATGTTTTCTTAGATGGACAATCTACATGTCATCCTCAGTGTGTTCTCATAAACATGGCTGGATTAACCTGTATGCTAATTACGCCATGGTGTAGGGACCCAAGGTTCAGGAGGACCCCACTGTTAACTTATTTGCAGCTACTTTCTTTAATTCTGGCTGTACTGGAAAACTGCTGACAGGCAGTGCCCAAAAAGCAGTACCTCCTTGGGGTCAGTCAGCTCCCACCTCACTGAGTCAGCCTGGTGAATGATGACCCCAGCTGCTCTGAGCAAGTGAGCCTCTCAGTTTCTCTGATGGCTGCTCCAGCTTCACCTCTGTTCCACCCTGACCCCATCACACACAACCAATCATGTCCATCTGAGGTCCTCTGGAGGTGTGGCTACTGGGGAGTGGGAATCAGTGTGTGCATGTGCATGGTATCAGGACATGTGGCCGGGCAGTAATGAGAAGTAGAGGAGGAGAATGAGAGAGAGCTGTGGCGGTCAGTCATCGGTGCTGGTGGTTGGTCTCGTCTATCAAAAAAGAAGAGTCTCTGTCTAAAGACACAAAAGTAGAGAGAGTCTGAGCAGGCACGGGGGTCATCCGAGTCAGATTTGGCTTCAGTGCAGCTTCACGTGCTGCTGGTGTTTTTAGTGTAGCCACCAGCCAGGGTCAGTCAGTGCTGCTCTAGTTTGGCCTTTGGTCTTGCTGTGACTATGAGAAGTCCTCCCAGGCTGGGCCACACTGCAAGGCTGAGTCGTGTCACCACTGCCTGTGTGATCTTGAGAAAACAATCAAGAGGACAGACTGGAATCATCAAAGTCACATTCACATCAGTCAGGCCACACCAGGTATATTGTGTTGACTAGTCATCTGTATGCTGCAGTGTCCAAGTCATTTTACTGCAGAAATAACTAGTTTTATTGCATTGGAGAAACAAACTAAGCTGTGCTGCCTCTGGTCATGGTCTGTCTGTGAGTGTTCAGTAACCTGAGTAGTGTACTGAGTCTTTAACAAGATTTGAGTTTGGCACTAAGTGGACCATGGGATGCTAATAAGTCACCTGAGGGAACTAACATGCAACACTTGCTCTTGCTGGCACAGTTTTGTTTTGGTTTGATTTGACTCATATACATTACTGGGAAGTTGCAGCAGGTTGCTCTAGGAAACTTAATTTCTGAAGTACTGCAGTCAACACCTGCAGGTCCTGCAGGGTTCTTAAGGCTCAGTCTTTTTGGCACAATCTCTGTTTAGCTGCTTTGGCATCAATGACTTGGAAATAATGGGAGGAGCTGTGATCCCTACTGCTTCAATATATGCTTCAGTTTTTTTGTTTTGGCAGAGAGAATAGGTATTCAAAGAGGCATGCGCAGGGAGATCATGACAGCTACAATCCCCATTTTTTTTAATTTATTTATGTGGAATTTGAATTTGATATCTGGGAAGGCAGGGCACACTAATGGAAGTTTAATGTCCAGGTGTGTCTCAGGGGAGGGAAAAAAAAGAGGAAGAAAAGAAGATCCATCATTATTAATAACAAAAATAGTTACAAGGTACAGTAGTGGCAAGGGAAAAACAAGACAAGTTAAAGGTAACTAAAAAGTGAAAATTTACAAAATGTTGGTATTGTTCTGATAAAATGTTTCTTTGTGCAGTAATTGGTCATTCTGAATTGTGTTATTTATAATCAAGGGCAGGTGACCTGTCAAGTCATGTGGCATAACACATAACATTATAAACCACATCCTGCTTGAGTACCCTGGTCGTTACTGCAGAAGAGTGGAATGTTGGCATTTAGGGCCCCACGGGCCACAAAATTATGACTTGGTAGGCCCCCACATCCATTAATCTGGCCATGCTCATAAAGTATTCAATGAGTGATGCAGTATGTGCCACAATTGTACATCATCTTAATTGACTGCCTACCATTGAACTATGTGGGTTTTATAAATCCATATCTGTTTGTATGTCTGTCTATTCAAGTAGTTCAATAGATAGACTATGGTGTATGGTAAGTATGGAGAGACAGGAGTAGTGAATGCTTTTCATATTCATTGGTGTTTAATTTACTGCACATGTTCAATCATTGTAGCTTCTATGTAGTTAGATTGTGAAACACTGTCACAGACTGATTAATGTAACTATTTAGTATTGGGTAGATACATCTTAAGAATTTGTAACAGATCACACAGCACTACAGTGATATTTTTATCAAAGTGGTAGGTGTCAGCAGTTGAGATATTGAGTGAAAATGTCTGAGTTGCAGCACAGTATCACTGAGTTACACTGAAATGCTGTTGCCACAGATGAAGTGGCCATAGAGTGTGGCACAGTAGTATTTAGTCCTTAAATAGACAATATATCTGTACATGTAATGGGTGGGGTCTGCTCTGTTCTTAGTGGTCAAATTTCAAACCCTGCATGTGCTTGAAGTAGTTTTCAAGTGCTGTTAGATGAATTTATATAACTGCTATTTAGTGTTGTGTGTTGTATGTGTCATAGTGACAACAGTCTTACTGTGCAGATGTCATTCAACATGACACCAGAGTGCTGTGTGGTGTTACAAGTGCTATAATGTAGAGGTTATGATTCTTCTTTATACTACACATGTTACATACTTAATATATGGTGAATAATTGATTGTTTCAAGGGATACTGAAAATAAACAGCTTTTGTTGGGTTGACAGAATGTGATCCAGATAGAATATGTGTTCTATTATTCTATATATGTCATGCTGAGGCCACATGTGTGTATAAGAAACAGTGATAACAGTTATCTTAAGTCAAGTTACTTTGTTTTCTTTTAAGTGCAATAGATTGGAATACATTACAGGTGTTTAATATATTGTTGACAGGCAGTTTCTGTAGTCTATTTTGCAAATGACCAGTACAGTTTCATCTACTAACATTAGTCTTCTTGTTTTTTGTTTTATCTACACAGGGCAACTTGCCGTTCTGAATACAATTAGTAACACCCTCAGCCAGCTGCTCGAGACTGTGAGGTGGCAGCGAGGCTGCTGCTGAACACGACCATGACTCTGCAGCAAAATTGAACTATCTAGTTGGCCAGGCAGGGCAAATCATACAGCGGGGGGCTGAGATAATAGATTTGCTGCAGCGTCATGGGCGTGTAGGGCATGCAGCATTAGTTGCCACTCGAGGGCTTGAGCAGAGCAACAGGGGCCTCACCAAAGCAATCGAGTCATTGAGGGACTTGGAGGAGGCCTCTGTTGCTTTGCTTGAGTCCACGCATGGTCTCATGGTATGGCTGGCTGAGAACCAACTGGAGGCCACAGAAGTGAGTCACCAGCTTCTGCACCAGGACCTGCAACATCTGGAGGATGACCAGCCCTCTGAACAGCCTCAGCATGAGCTCTTCAAAGGTGCCTCTCCAACATCTCCATCTAAAGCTGCTACAGAAGAGGGGCACCTAGCTGCATGTACTCCTGAGCAGCCTTCCACTTCCTCAATACTGCCGTCTCTCCAAGTCCCCACAGCCTGAGTGGCCAGCACCTCTGTGTCACTCCTGGACAGCTTTTGTAAATAGTTTTGAAAAATGTTATTTATTTGCAGTTCTTTTCCCCACCTTTCATTATTTATGTAGTGATGGAACACTTTTATTTACTTTCACAAAAGTTTAATTTAATGTTTTATGTATTTTTTTGGTATTTATTTCTTGTTTTTAAGTTATTTTAATATTTATTTATGTGTGAGTTTGTGTACATTTTTTGTAAAAAGTTTATATTTTTCAACTAATAATATTTATATAAAGAGTTTTAATTTTCCAAACCTTTGTTTGTCTCATTATTATGGATGTATATTGTTGAGTTATTGCCTAGAGGTGGGTACAGGTTGTCACATCTGTGACAGTTAAGTGAGCATCAGTGCCACATGAAGGAAATGGTTTATGTGAAAGGGACACACTGCTAATGATGTTGGATTGCTTTGTGTTACATTTTTGATTGCATTAGGATACAGACACTAGTATCTATTTCTAAAATGTCTGTGATTCATTGACCCATTTCTTCTGGTTTCTGTATTTTAATAGTACAGATAGCAGAGAAAATGGTGCAGTAATTGTTTAAATTATTTAGAAATAGTTATGATTGTGTCTCACTACCATCACATGGTGGGATACTGCAATACAGAAATGATCTCTGAAGCTGGATGTCGCATACTGTATTGAAAAGTACAGTGGTAAGGTTACGTTTACTTTAAGGTGTAGTTAGAGAAATAGCATTTTTTTTTTCTCAAAAGTAAGGAAATTAATTGCAAAAAACTGCATTAATGCAAGAGTTAGGTTTCTTTGCAGCAAAAAGTGAGGAATTGTCGTTAGGGTTTTCAACCCTAACTCTGGCTTCCGACCCCCACACCAACACCACTCCCCCAGCCCCCATTCCACTGACGCACACAAAGGCAGAAACATACAGACACACACACACACACACACACACACACACACAACACACAGCTATGGGGGCAGTACAAGGAAATACACCCAATCACACAGACATTATTCCATAAACACACACAGAGTGCAACCTGTTCAGAGGAGGGTGAACAAAATCGTGCAAATGTTTGAAAATGCTAACTCTGCATTCACCCCACCCCCCAGCACCACAAACACAGACACACACATGCAAGTAGGGGAAGGACCAAGGCAACATGACCAATCACAGACAACCAGCAGCAGGTGCACAGTCATGCTCTGATATACGCACGACCATCTGTGGCTGTCCACTCAGGATGCAGTACCTGGTCAGGAGGCATTACCTGTCTGAGGTCATGCAAATCCTAGCTGTGCTAATTTGAGTATCCTTGCAATCAGTGAGGTGTACCATTGGTGTCAATACCCTCAGGTTTGCTGTGGGTCTCCACTCAGGATGCAGTATCTGGTCTCAGGGTTTGGGGGGCATTGTCTGGCTGAGGCCATGCAACTCATAACTGTGTTAACTGGAGTGTACCTGTAGTCAGGGAGATGTACTATTGATGTCAATGGCCTTTGTTTTCCTGTAGCTGTACACTTAGGATGCAATAAGTGCTCTCCGGGGTGCAGTGCCTGCCTGAGACTGTGCAACTCCTAAGTGTGCTAATTTTTGTACAGGTGCAATGAGGGAGTTGCACTGTTGATGTCCATTTGCTTATTTTTACTGTGGCTCTCCAGTCAGTATGCAGTGCCTGGTCTGCGGGGGTGGGGCATTGCCTGGCGGAGGTCTTCCAATTCCTAAGTGTACTAACTTGTGTGTACCTGCAATCAGGGAGAGCTACCATAGTTGCAGGGCCGGTTTTAGGACTTTGGGGGCCTCCAGCAAACTCTATGACTGGGGCTCCACAGACAGGGCCGAGCTCCCCGCGGGCCCCCCCCCGTAATCTTTCTTCAACTATTCTTAAATAATTAAACACATTGCTTGTGCTAAATGCTAACACTAATAAACAATTAAACACAAAACATACCTAAGAAAACTTCACTTGGTCTCTGGGTGGGGGTGAAATCTCCTCTTCTCTTCAGTCTCCTCAGTCCTGAAATCCAGGCACCAGTAGTTGATCTGGACTGGATTTGCAGGCTTCTGGCCAGCTGCTGCTGCTGAGAGTTATTTATTTCTTAAAAGAAATAAAGGATTTACAAATTTTCTCAGCAGTCAGCACAACAAGCAGCAGCCACTAGCATCTAGCAGGGCTATATCGGCAGCAGCGACGACGGCAGCAGTCACAGGAACCAGGTGGGAAGGTCATCTCTGGTGGCTGGCTTCTAGATGCGGTGCAGTGGGCAGTTGTCTTCTCTCTCTCGTCTCTCCTCCAAACTAGTGGTAGCGTCTTCAACACCAATATTCTCTCTGGAATTCGTCCTCGGATAAATGGCAAAGTGCTGGAGGATAGTCTTTATGGTACAATTCACGGACCTGAGTGGGGACCAAATTTTTCAGGTGCAAGGGGAGGAGGTACAATAAGCAAGGGACTGAGTGGAGCCCTGTGATTGGCTCCAACTGCACCTCCACGTCACCATGATGTGCAGCACAATATGGGGAACGTGTGGAACAAAGCTTAAATTATTGCAGTCTCAGTTTGTACATAACACTAACACAGCAGCATGGTTCGGTCAGTGTTTGGGGATTGGATTTGAAAATCGGCAGGGCAGGCAGCAGCCCGGGCACAAGCAGGCAGACTCGGCAGCAATACAGAGCTGAAATCGGTGGTGGGTCCCTGTATGATGGCGTGGATCTGGATGGACTCTTGTTTTTTTCTTTTAAATAAACTGTTTGTGGACCTTGGCGGTTGCTTTTTACTGGGAAAAGAAATCAGGCGGAGGCGGGCAGGCTACGAGTGAGTGACTGCATCATGATTTGAATCCATGAGCTGATGAGCCAGAAACAAAAGGAAACGGGAAGGTAGCCAATGCTGCTGCTTGTGCTCTTTCAGATATTATCTTTTATTTAAAATTAAACGAGATGCAGAAATGGGAGCACCTTACTAATACTGCTTATACATTTGGGAGGAGGTCGGCGGGGGCCTCCCGCGGCCGCGGGGTTCGCGGGTGCCTAACGCCAGCCCTGCATAGTTGTCCATGGGCTTAGTGTTGCTGTGGCTCTACACTCAGTATAGAGTACCTGGTCTGGGGGGTGAGGCATTGCCTGGCGGAGGTCCTCCAATTCCTAACTGTGTTAACTTGGGTGTACCTTCAGTGAGGAAGATATACCATACATGTCCATGGCATTACTGTTGCTGTGGCTCTCCATTCAGGGTGTAGTACGTGGCGTGCTGGGGCATGGGCATTGCTAGCTAAGGCCATGCAAGTCCTAAGTGTGGTAACTTGTGTGCACCTACAATCAGTGATCTCTACCACTGGTGTACATGGCCCCAGTTTTGCTGTGGGTCTCCAGTGAGCATGCAGTACCTGATCTGGGGTGGTGGGGATGTGTTGTAGTACATTTGGACAGTGGTGTTTTATTTCTGTCAGCTGCTGCTGGTTATCTGTGATTGGCCATATTACGTTGGTCCTCCCCCCTACCTGCATATGTGGGTGTGTGGTGCTGGGGGCGTGTGGGTGAATGCAGAGTTAGGGTTTTCAACCATTTGCACCATTTTGTTAACCCTCCTCTGACCAGGTTTCACTCTGTGTACGTGTTTGCAGATTTCGGGTCTGTGTGATAGGTTGTATTTCCTTGTGCTGCCCCCATAGTTGTGTGTTGTTTGTGTGTGTGTGTGTGTGTGTGTGCATGTGCGTGTGTGTGTGTGTGTGTATGTTTCTGCCTGTGTGTGTGTGTGCCAGTGGGAATGGGGGCTGGGGGTGGGAAGTCGAGTGGGGTTGAAAATCCAAACAATGAATTTTAACTTTTTCACTGCAAAGAACCCTAACTCTTGCATTAATGCAGTTTTTGCAATTAATACACACACACACACACACACACACACACACACACACACACACACATATATATATATATATACACAACACACACACTCTGAGACACTCAGCTAGTAATAACTGTCCATAGAGCATGAGGTGGAGGGGAGCTCACAGATGAGTTCTTTAGGTTTAAAATAAGCCACAAAATGAGCCACAGAGCATCCAGTACCCCAGATCTTCTGGGGCCTGGCAGCCCCAGACCCCTTACCTACAATCCAGTAGATACAGCCACAGATATTAAAATTGATAACATAATATATTTGAGACAATGCCTTAGGTATATTATATTAGCAGCATTGCTGCCCTCAAGTACTGAATGTATATATGTATTCACTTTCGACGGCTTCTTCAGATAATAATTCGCTTAGAACTGGGGGTGAAGGAGATCCTCAGATTTGACTTCTTTGACTTCTTAAATTCAAAATAAGCCACAAAATGCACTACAGAGCATCTAGGACCCCATAGTTCTAACCAAGGCCCCTAAGAACCACAGCTGTTTTTTTTTAAAAACTTTATGTTTATTGCTTTTGACAAAAGCAATTACATATAGTACAAAATGACTGTAAAGCATCAAGGAAAATAAAAATAGTATAGATACATCCAATGTACATCGAATTGGAAACCTAAACAGAGTTGCATCAGACAGTGGGGAACTAAATAGGCATCTGCGGTAATAAAGCTAAATAGCTTCAGCCATCTAAGGCTTTTGGGGCACAAGTCCAGAATATTAAAATAATTATAAACTCAGCAGCCAGTGTTGATATGTCCCCAAATCCAAAATGATTACCCTAACATAGTGAGTGCCTATTAAAACTGCCTACACATCCCTTCAATATTTAATTTGTAACAAGGATCAAAGAATGAAACAGAACAATCTGGATATCTAATTCTATATTGTTATTTTTTCTTTAAACTAATAGTCTCTTACAAGGAAATGTCAATTAAATGAAACCAAACAGACCAAAAATAGTCCATCTTCACTCATTTGGCTAGAAGTGATAATTTAAATTATACTTAAATACAAACAGAGTGTAACAGTCCACATCAGATCTCTTCATCTGAATCTTCGGTTTGTTGCCCCTCCGAAGCCTGGAACTCCCGAGCTATGGCTTCCACCTTTTTCCCCAGCTTCAACCGGGTCACTAAATTGAAATGTGTGCCTGCCATAATGGATACGGAGCCTAGTGGGCATCAGGAGGGAGTGGGAGACGCCTAGGATGAAGATAGGGAGGCATACCAAACTGCCCTAAGGGAAGCAGGTAAGGCAGTAAGGCAGGCAAAGTCCCAAACTGAGGAAACACTAGCACGAACAGCAAAAAGAAGGTGACAAGACTTTCTATAGATACATTAGTGAAAGGAGAAAGTCCAGAGGGGGCATTGCCAAGCTTAATGGAGAAAAGGGAGCATGTGAGGAGGAGGACCCTGTAAAGGCATCTATCCTAAATAGATACTTTTGCTCAGTATTTACTGAAGAGAAGGTAGGGCAGGCCACAGCTCAACATCGTGGACACAGGGGGAGGGAGGTGAGCACTCTCCCTTCACAAAAGAAAGGGTCCTACAAGAGCTTGCTAAGCTCAGGGTGGATAAGGCAATGGGACCTGATGGCATACATCCCAGGGTACTTAAGGAGCTAAAGGAGGAACTAGCAGAGCCATTAGCAGAATTGTTTAGTGAGTCTCTGAGCACAGGAGAGGTCCCAGAAGACTGGAGAAGGGCTCATGTGATCCCACCCCACAGGTGCGAGGGAGGGAGGCGGGGACTACAGACGGTCAGTCTTACCTCCAGTAGTGGGCAAGATTATGGAGGCACTCCTTAAGGAAAGGATAGTGCAACACCTGGAATCCATAGGGGCACAGGATCCAAGACAGCATGGGTTTACAAAAGGAAGGTCCTGTCAAACTAATCTCATAGATTTCTTTGACTGGGTAACCAGAGTGGTGGACCAAGGGGGAGCAGTTGATGTCGCCTACCTTGACTTCAGCAAAGCTTTTGACACTGTTCCACATAGAAGATTGATAAATAAGCTAGGTAGGCTCGGGGTGGGTCAGAAGTTGGTCAACTGGGTGGCAAACTGGTTGACTGGCAGAAAACAGAGAGTGGTGGTAAATGGTATACAGTCAGAAGAGATGCAAGTCACTAGGGGTACCTCAGGGATCAGTCCTGGGGCCAGTCCTATTCAACATCTTCATTAGTGACCTGCAGATGGACTAGAGGGTAAGGCTTGTCTGTTTGCAGATGACACCAAGATCTGCAACAGAGTAGATGATCCAGATGGGGTGGGCAGAATGAAGAGATCTGGATAAACTAGCAGAATGGTCAGAAGAGTGGCAACTGGATTTAATGCAAAGAAGTGCAAAATCATGCACATAGGGAAAGAAACCACAAACCACTTATAGGCTGGGAGGAGTTGCTAGCAGTCACAAAGGAAGAAAGAGACTTGGGCATCATCATCACTGATGACCTAAAATCATCCAAACAGACCTCTAAAGCAGTAGGTAAGGCTAGGGGGTGTTAGGGTGTATTAGTAGAAGGTATCACAAGTCGTAAGAGGGAGGTAATAATCCCTCTGTACAAGACATTGGTTAAGGCCCCATCTGGTGTACTGCGTGCAGTATGGAGGCCACACCTTCACAAGGACATTAACCAAATTGAGGCAGTCCAGAGAAGGCAACCAAAATGGTGCAGGGACTGCATCAGAAGACATATGAGGACAGATTAACGAGCTCAATATGTATACCCTTGAGCAAGGGAGGGAGAAGGTGATATGATCGAGACATTTAAACACCTTAAGGGCATAAACAAGGTGAAAGAGTCTAACATGTTTAAATATAAGAAAAATAGCAGGACAAGAGAGGACACAGTATGAGATTAGAGGGAGGCCGATTAAGGGGAATGTGAGGAAATTCTTTTTCACAGAAAGGGTGGTAGATGCATGGAATGACTTACCACAAGAAGTGGTGGCTATGAATACAGTGCAGGGCTTCAAACAGGCATGGGATAGGCATAAGGGAGCAATACAAATGACTATGAATAGATAGGTCACTGACAGAGCAAAGGCCGATGGCACATTTATAAGGTAGAAAAAGAAATGGGCAGACTGGATGGGCCTTGCGGTCCTTATCTGCCATCAACTTCTATGTTTCTATGTTTCTAGGCCTCTAAGCTGGACCCAAACTGCATCAAATTTTTTCCTTCTGGTGTGGGTTGCAAAAGACAGGTCGGAAAACAGGTGGATCATTGACCCTTCAAAGGATAGCCCATCTGCTGATCTGGCAGCCTGTAAAATCATGTCCCAAACTGTTGAGTTAGCCATGATCAGGAGGATCACTCTTGGTGTTTCCCCACGTGGACCAGCTGATCGAGGGGAGAATCTTAAGACTTTCCACAAATGATCTGCTAGCAGGTCTGCTGATATGTTCAGCACCTCAGGAAGCCAGGATTTAAGAAATATAGTCAGCTCTGCCCCTTCAGTCCCCTCTGGAAGCCTATAATGTGGACATGGGAGGCTCAATTGGAATTCTCTAACGCCTCCAGTCTGTAGCATCGCTGGGCATTCTCTTGAACAAGTTTAGAGGTCATGGCTAAAGCCTGAGTTGCTGATTTCTCTGCCATCATGGCGGTGTTAGAAACCGACTCAATTTTGGCAGCCTGCTGCACAAAGCACTGGAGTATCGACTCCACTTTCAAGTCGATGACTTGCATAGCTGATTGAAGCACTTTCCAAGGGGGCTCTGCTCCTGAAGTCATCAAGGTGGTTGTGGCCTGGTCTGGTACCACTGGTGGGTTTTTTGCTCCACTTCCAGCCACTTTCTGAGTTCGACCCATGGTTTAAGTTTGGTATCTATGGACTCAGGATACTTGTATCTGTTCAAATCTGCAGCTTTGGTTCATTTTTATCTCACTTGTTAAGTATTTTTTATAGTTTAAATCCATGTGATGTGTAGAGTTGTCTCTAGGCACGTCTTGCCAGATAGCTGCTCAACAGTGCCCCACAGCTGTTTTTTTAAAGGTTGCAGAGTGCATAAAAATAACCCCTCCTTGTGAAAATCCTGGCACCAGCCCTGGTCTAATGTCTCAGTTAGTTCTGAGTGTCACTTATGTGAACTTACTTTAGCAAAATTCTAGCATAACATTCCAACAATTGCAAGCACATTTGGTCTGGCATTTCTTAGTTTTATCAGGAGGTCTTAAATTTGTAGATGTTTCAGTTTGTTTGACAGGTGAATAAGCAAACATCCTGGTATCAGAGAACAACAGCACTGCCAATTCTTGCTAAAGCTGCTGATCTAACCTACCCCCCATAACCTGAACCACTGGTTCTTGATAATGTCATTCTTGGTCACTCGGTGTGATCCTGCACATTCCATCCCCCAAAGACTGGTACAACCCTTTGTTGCTAAGGCCATTTGTAGCACTCAGTGTTATCCCACCCCCCCAACACACACACACTTGGCAGTTGGATGGGGGAATCTAGCCTGGACCTAGGTCTGAATAAAGCTGCAGTAAATGTATTCTGAGCTCACCTTCTGCTACAACCAAACCTAATCCAGAGTTGTGTTTGGATCCCATTGAGCTCTTAATCATCTCTGACCTTCACCTTTGTCTCCTATCCTTGGAGAACTGGTGGAATGCCATTTTCTTCTTGAGTCTGACCTGCATCTTACCTGTCTCTCCAGAATATTAAGTGATACTGGTAAAATTTTTGAAAAATTTATTTCAGTAATCTGACTTATTATGATTAGACTTCTCCTGTGTTAGCAGTTGGTTTCTAAATTGTGAAATTCAAAATAAAAAAAAAATTAAATTAAAATAAACTTTCTAAACCCCATTAAATAAGGCAAAATACTTTTGTTTTGCCAAATATGTTTATTATAGCAGTCTTCAATATAAAACATGTTGGGAAGCTCACAGTTAACAGCTAAGAGCTAAAAGAAAAGCATTGTGCCTCACAAAAGGATTTGAGAAGTTTTAGGCATAACTCAGCTGTTGGCTTGACTAAAAAGCTCCTTTAATGCCTGACTTGAGGCAATATCAGTTATAGGTTATAACAGCACTAAACTTGTTACTTTGGAAACCCAGCAAGCCCGGGCTTGACTCCCACAACCTCCACTTGCATACTATGTGACCCTAAACTAATCGTGTAACCTCCCTGTACTCCCAGAATGCACCTCAAAATGAGTTTCAGCTCTGTGTGCCATATCGAGACACAAAATTCTAAAATAAAAAAAAGATTTTTTGGTAGTGAACTCCATGAATTCTGTCTGAAGAAAGCAAAGGATAATATTTACAACAAAGTGAAAAGGATTTTGCCTCAAGTCATGAAAGCATCAAAGCAGTATAACTCAGTTGTTTACCCAGCACCAGCTTGAATACTATATTGAACAAGATTTGTCTTCTGTTTGCATCAATCAAGTTAGGATCCCTAAGAAAGTAAACAAGAATGATGTTTGACCTGATACAAAACAGGCAGGATAATTGAATGAAAAAAAAGAATAATTTAACTCACACAAATGTTGCTTTGAAAGTGAAAGTGTAGCTGCTCCAGTCTGGTGCTGTATGTGAGTGTGGGGGTATCCATTTTTCTCAGAAGAAGCCAGAAGGTGAAGGAAGGAAACATATTCAATTCAGTGCTTTAGAGCAACTGGTAATTGCTATTTTTCTTTTAAACTTAGATTGTGGCCTTTTAGCGACACTACTTTCTTTGTTGTCTTTGCTTAGAATTGTTTTTGGTCTGTTGAAAATTTTAAACGTAGTGGTGGTGTAATTCTGTGCTGTCTTTAAATGCTGCAAATGTTCACCCCCCCTTCCCCCAACTCTTAATTATATGCCCTGTTAAATCTGATTGACAGGAGCTAAACACAGGGTATAGTAAGGGGTGTGAAGTAGGAGGGGCATAAGGGGGAAGAAGCCCACCCTCAGCACGACAAGTGTTTTGACTCATTTATTTATTTATTGGTTTCTTTTTTTTAAAGAAAATTATCTGAGGATCAGTGGCAGGATTTTAGGACAGTAAATTAATAAAAGGGAACTAGGAGAGCTTTAGTAGCAGACAAGTAGTGGAATAGCAGTATAATTGCAGTATAATGTAGGGAGTGGTGCAATGCAATGGCTGGGGGCAGCCATATTCAGGCAGACCTTCTGGACACTGAGGTGCTGCCCTATCTGCATGCATCTCTCTGGACTGTGGGATGAGGTAGCCAGACTCAGGTGGAAGTAAACTGGGTCAGGTACCATCACCCCTATCCAGAGACCACCCAGTCCAATGCAACTGCCTCAAAGGATGCCGAGAACGAGGAGCACTTGGATGACAGTGGGCTCAGGGAGGGTTAGAGTGGTAAGGTCCCCAGACAGAGGCACATCCCAGATCCTATTCCACTCGAGAACTCATATGCCACACTGGCAAATGAGGACAACCAAATAGAGGTACCCAGAGAAGTGGAAGGAAAAGATGTGAAGGTTAGCCAAGGAGGTGACCTCAGCGGGAAATGCAGTGGACCCCAGAGGAGGAGGAAGTGAATCCTGGTGGGGGACTCCATCATAAGAGGGATCCAGCTAGGAACACAGGAGGGGGAGGACAGGGAGGTGAGGTGCCTACCAGGTGCCACGGCATGAAGAGATGGAAGGAAGATCCTGGAGATCACTGGGAAGGCAAGACAGGAGGATGAGCTGGATGTCATTATCCACCTAGGTACTAATGACCTGGAAAATGGGGAGCAAAGGAAGTTCAGGAAGAGTTTAGGAAATTGGGAGGGTTCTAACAAATAGCTACTTCTGTCACTTTCTCAGAAGTAGTTCCTGCGAGATGCAAGGAGAGCATAGAGTGCATGCACCAGGAACTTTAACTCATGGTTGAAGAACTGGTGCTGTGAGGAAGGTTTGGATTCATTGGTGACTGGGGAGGCCACCTGGAGGGATGGAGGTTTGTTCAAGCCTGACGGTCTGCATTCATCCTGGAGGGGAATCCAAGCATTCAATGATAAGTATAAATGCTACATTGACAAGCACTTAAACTAGCAAAGGGGGTTGGCAGGCCAGCAAGGAGGGTGCCTACTTGCTCACCCCACAGCTAGCAGTGGAACCATTGAACCAGAGGAGTGGCTATCTCTGCAAAGCAGTGTGCAAAAGATGGAGATTAGTGCTCAAGAGGTGGATAGGCAGAAAAGGGGCAAAATTCAGCAGAAGGGCAGACAGCAAGGAGAACCAGGGATAAAGGACAACCAAGGAAGGGGCTGGAGTAGAACAGCGAAACAGTCTAGGGAGGTCAAATCATGGAAAGCCATGTGTCCAAATGCCAGGAGCCTTAGCAACAAGATGGAAGATCTGGAGGCTGTCATGGTGCAGTCAGACCTGGACATTGTGGTCATCACTGAAACCTGGTGTAATGATAACCACGACTGGGAGATGGCCATACCTGGCTACAACATATTCAGAAGAGACAGAGCAGGCAGGAAGGGAGGAGGAGTGGCACTGTATGTGAAAAATGACATAAGGGCCACAGAGATCCAGGAGGAATAAAATGGGGAGAGATACTGTGGGTTAAGCTGGAAAGGAAAATGGGGACAGCCATCTGCACAGGTGTGGTCTATAGACCACCAGCCCAGGAGGAAGAAACAGATAGGGAGCTGATGCTAGCCATCAAAGGATGGCAGACAAGGATGAGGTAGTACTGGTTGGAACTTCAATATTCCAGACGTGGAATGGAGCATCCCAGCAGCAGCATCAACTAGAGCAGATTTATCCTGGACTTCCTTCAGGGTGCCTTCCTCAAGCAACTGGTTATGGAACCAACTCGGCAGAAGGCAATACTGGACCTTGTACTCACAAACAGGGACAGTGTGATGGGGGTAACAGTGGGGGAGCACCTGGGGAACAGTGACCACCAGTCATTGTGGTTTGAAATCACAGAAAGAGCACAACCAAATCACACAAAAATACGTATCCTGGATTTTAGGGGGGCAGACTTTGGGAAAATGGGGAGATACTTGAAAGAGGCATTAAGGAGAATGGGACAGGAATCAGGGGTTGAGGAACAGTGGGTAGTATTTAAAATTGGGATTACAAGAACAACTGAATTATGCATTAAGCAGGTTAGCAAGAGGAAAAGGAAGAGGAGACTATTATGGTTTTCCAAAGAGGTAGCAAAGAAAGTGAAAGCCAAAAAGATTGCATTCAGGCAATACAAAAAGACACAGGCAGAAGGGGATAGGGAGAAGTACCAGGAGAAGCAAAGGGAGGCAGGGAGGTCAGTAAGGGAAGCCAAAGCTCAGACAGAAGAACACATTGCAAAATCAGTGGGTAGAGGACAAAACCTTTTACGGTATGTAAGTGAAAAGAAAGAAAGGGAGGATAGTGAGACTGAAGGGGAGGATGGGGGCTGCGTGGAGGATGACAACAGTAAAGCTGACATATTGAACAGGTATTTCTGCTCAGTCTTTACTGAGAAGAGGAGGGTAATGGGTCTGAAGGAGTACAAGAGGTGAGAATGGTGCAGAAATGGACACAAGTCCCTTTACACGAGAAAGGGTCCTGAAGGAACTGGAAGTAATAAGAGTTGATAAAGCAATGGGCCAGATGGGTGCACCCAGGGTCCTTAAAGAACTAAGAGAGGTGGTGGCTGAACCTCTGGCTATCCTGTTTAGCCAATCACTGGAAACAGGAGAGTACCCAAAGACTGGAGGACAGCAGATGTAGTCCCCTTATACAAAAGTGGGAACAAAGAGGAAGCAGGGAACTACAGACCAGGCAGCCTCACCTCGGTAGTGGGGAAGATCATAGAAGCACTACTGAAGGAGAGATTGGTGGAACATCTGGTTGTCAATGGACTACAGGACCCAAGGCAGCATGGTTTCACCAGGGGGAGGTCATGTCAGACCAGCCTCGTTGAATTTTTTGACTGGGTGACTAGGGAGGTGGATCAGGGGAGGGCAGTGGACATGGCCTATCTGGACTTCAGCAAGGCCTTTGACACTGTGCCACACAGAAGACTATTACACAAATTGGGGAATATGGGTGTGGGCAGGACAGTAGTGTGGTGGGTATGGGTAGGTAACTGGCTGGGTGGCAGGACACAGAGGGTGGTGGTAAATGGCTGTCACTCCACAGATGGAAGAGTGATCAGTGGGGTGCCACAGGGATCAGTGCTGGGTCGGTCCTATTCAACATCTTCATCAGTGACATTCGCTTGGGACCTAGAAGGCAGAATTTCACTGTTCGCTGATGACACAAAGCTCTGTAACACAGTAGACACACTAGAGGGTGTAGACAGAATGAAGGACCTGCAGAAACTTGAAGAATGGTCAGGGTTTGGCAGTTGAAATTCAATGCAAGGAAGTGCAAGATAATGCATATGGGGCACAAAACGGTGGCACAATATGTCAGTTGGGGGTGAGGATATACCATGCACCAAGCAGGAAAGGGATCTTGGGGTTATCATCTCTGATGACCTCAGGGTAGGAAACAGTGTGACAAGGCAGCAGGTAAAGCAAATAGGATGCTGGGATGTATAGGCAGGGGCATCACCAGCAGGAAAGGAGGTCATAATTCCGCTATAAAGACACTAGTGAGGCCCCACCTGGAGTACAGTGTACAGTTCTGGAGACCATACCTACGTAAGGACATAGACAGAGTAGAGAAGGTTCAGAGGAGGGCAACAAAGATGGTGCATGGATTGCATCACAAGTCCTATGAAGACAGGTTGAAGGAACTGAACATGTACTCCCTGGAGGAGAGGAGGAGAGAAAGGATATGATAGGGACATACAAGTATCTTACAGGGAGGAACAGGGTGCAGTAATACACTATTTTAAGCTAAAAGATGTTCCAGGACTAGAGGGCATGGGATGAAGTTGGAGGGAGGACGATTCAGAGGAAACATGGAAGAATTTCTTCACAGAACAGGTGGTGGACAAGTGGAACACCCTGCCAGAGGAAGTCTTAGGGGCTGAAACAATCACAGGATTTAAGAATGCATGGGATAGACATAAAGGAATTCTGGAGGTCGGGGTAAGGGGCAACAGACTTCTAGGAAAACATAAACTGAACTTACGAGCTCAAATGGGCAGACTGGGCGGGCCATAGGCCCTTATCTGCCGACACTGTCTATGTATCTATGTATCATATGCACCTATCCCCACTCTAAACCCCCCACAAAAACACTAAATAGCCATCAGTTTTGCATGAAGTATTCTGCATATTATTCATGGTTGTGTAGTGAAATATTGATTTTGCTCTTTGGTTTATTTATTATCTGATACAGTATGTTACACTGTTCATATTGTACCAGAAAGGGGTGGGGGAGTGGATATAATCCTGACATTGAACTCCAAAATTTGTCTATCCTGGACAAGAGAATTCTACTCCTTGTCTCTCTTTGGTTGTTGGCAATCTTGCGTACTGTGTGATCCTGCCCCCTGAATACCGGCACTTCCAATTCTTGCTAAAGCCTCTCAGTGGCACTCTGTGATCCTACCCTCAAAACACCATCACTGCCCATTCTGTGTGATCCTGCCTACCACCCAAACACCATCACCTCCTGTTCTAGCTAAATCCCTCTGTGGCACTGCGTGATCCTGTGTAATCCTGACAACTACCTGAACTCTGGCACCACCGGTTCTTGCAAAAGCTGCTCAGTCAGATCATGTGATCCTGCCTCTGAACACTGGTGCTGCCACTTCTTGCTAAACCTCTATCCCAACAAAGTGCAGCACTCAAAAGACAATGACAGAGCAAAATTCAAAATGAAAAATAGTTTAACATGTGCTCGGACACCCCCCTGAGGACAGCCAAAGTGCCAGGAACAGCTGCTACTGTAGCTCAAGCCGAGCAGGCGGTAGGCATAGGAACTTGGGCATTAGCCGTTGCGTTTACTTATTGCACTTGTCACTTTTGTGGTTTAAATGCTACTTTTGCCTTATCATGTCTGCCATTTGCCTATGAAGACATCTAAGCACGTATTGAACTATTTTGCATTTTGAATTTTGCTCTGCTCATTGTCTTTTTGAGTGCTACACTTTGTTGGGACAGACTGTTTATGTTGGAAGGGCTGGCTGCTCTACAGTGTGAGGCACTGAACCCTGATACCACCATCGCGGCATCTTCGAGGGAGAGAGATGGTTCTTTTAGTACATGTGCTGCTGAAGTGAGCATAGAGAGAAGGTTTTGCTAAAGCCTCTCAGTGGCACTCTGTGATCCCGCCCCCAAACATCATCACCACCCATTCTTGCTAAATCCAGTCTGTGGCACTGTGTGTGATCCCCCAAAACATTGTCACCGTCCATTCCTGCTAAAGCCAATGTGCAACACTAAGGAATCCCACCAGCCTCCTGAACACCAGCACCATTAGTTCTTTCTAATGCCACTCTGTGTTTCTGTGTTATGCCCCCAATACACTGTCACCGCCCATTCTTGCATTGGTTCTTGCTAACATCACTCTGTGGTACTGTCTTATCCCCCCCCCCAAACACTGGCACAGCCATTTCTTGTTAAATCCACTCTGTGGCATGTAAGCTATAAGATCTGACAGTGTGTGGAGTTATTAGTGGATGCCTGCACACCCAGGGGCATGCCTTTCCATCATTTGTCTCTGCACACATAAAGTAGAAGGTTTGCTTGTTTATCACAGAACATAATTCAATATCCTGCAGTATTCCTCTAATTGAATGATCACCCCCTACCCACTGACAATGCCATGGAAGACAGCTCAGGAGGAAGACCCTCTTCCCAGGTCCTTCACCCAGACCAGATTCCCCTTTTTGCACCAAAACTCCCCCTTTAAAGGCTTCCTCACCCATCTGGACTGCCTGCCTGCAGGAGGCCCCAGATGACATCATAAATTAACCCTTTGGATCCTAGTAAGCTCCACAGGAGGCTTTCACATAGGGTCTGCAGCAGGTTCAGGGTAGTCTGGGATGTGGACGATGTCAGCAGTGCACTTCTGGATGTGCAGTGGAGGAAGGGGTGAGAGAAGGGGAGAGTATGTGTCAATTACAGTATTAGCTAGGGCTAGGTGGAGGAAGAAGCTACCAATTTCCATGCCAGACAGGACTGCTTTCATCTCTGGGCACTTTCTCTCACTCTAAGAAGTTTGCCTCACAAGGTTGTCAACTTCAATGAAGAAACTCATCAGGTATCATGCTTTGAGGGGTCAGATATTTCTGAGCATTTATACATCATGAAGCTCACCCAGCTTTCCAGTGATGCCTGTGAGGAAAAGTAAAGCAGTGCCTGAGATGTTTCCTTTGAGGAAATTCTAAAATTAAGTCAGTGTGCGGACATGAGTGAAGAAAGTGACAAACATCCATGTCGAGCAGATTTCCTTGGTTGGGCAGCATGTAGTGCAAACTATTGATTAAAGCCCCTGGAGCTCTGGTCATGCATTGTAAAAATGTGTGGCAACAAAACACCTCTTCCATTCACAATGTGAAAGTCATAGTTCTACCTCCTCCTCCTCCTCTGCTGTTTACTTACTGATGGCTAGGGCCACTGGAAATTTGTGGGGAAAAAATTCCCTAAAGTGAAACGACATTTTGCAAAAACTGCCGGAAAATTGCAGGAGTTGTGCTATACATTTCCTGTGCTCCACATTATAGCTGTAGTTGTTGTCTGAAGCACTTATTGGACAGATTAAATTGTTAAATAGATAATGTTTTGTCACTTCTATATGCTTACAACTAGAAGAAAGATTTGTGATGTTAAAATGTGTCACTATGTAGCAAATTGTCTAAAATCTAAAAACACAAACCTCATACAGTGCCAATTAGATTTAATTTAGTGAGCCACATCTTGTCTATATTGAATAAATTCAAAAGTAACCTATTTTGTAAGTGACTAGCTGTAAATTGTTTATGAAGAAATAAATACTGTATAAATACATTCTTTCACTGCTTCATACAGTGGTTTTTAAGCGCTTTGTTTTTCACCCTGGCTGCAATGATTTGTGCCTATTTGAAAAATAATGTTTAAATCCTGTATATTTCACGTTTTATCACATTGTTGATGTCATGTACTGTAACTTTTCCAGCTCATTCCTGAAAATATTAGATTGTTTTTAGTCTTGTACTGTAACTCTCCCAGGTCATGTCTGAAAATAGGTATCTGTATGCTTAGTGTACATACCTGGTGTAAAATAACAGGTATGTTTTTCATTAGTCTTTGCATGTGAACATGCAAGTGAGGCATTGTCCAGGAAGGGGCTGTAATTAATTCCCTCTGAAGCACATTCGAGTTTAGAATCAGCAGGGCCATCCTCAGCTGTTTGAATCAATATCCATTTAGATTCAGAATAAAACATGCACAAAGAATAGCCTACAGTACCCCTCCACTTGCTCAACGTTTTGTAGTCAGCAGCCCAATTAAATGAATTGTAAGTTTGTGCTTTTACTGCAGCACCAGCATTTCAGATGCTGTGACAGCTGAGGCTCCTCACTGATAAGTAGAATGCAGGCTTGAGTCATCAAAAACAATACAGTGTGAGATTGGGAGGACGTTTCTAATTGATTCTGTATATTCTGTTTTAATCTGATTCACTGCCTGGTTTAGTTCAAAATCCACTGGCTGGATGTATACATTAGCCAGTGGATTTTGAAACTAAACCAGGCAGTGAATCAGATAAAAATAGTGTAGCCCACTTCTCCCAGGTGTCTAGGGGTATGATGGTAACTGTCTGTCGAGGGAGGGGACCACAGAAGATACTACTCCAGAAATGGTTTACATTTATCAGGCCTTACAGTTACACTGGGGTGCAAGATTCTTCAGGTGCTGGGCTGAAAGGCAATCAAAGTTAGCCACAATAACATTTGGTGTAATAACTGAAAACCTCATTTTATAAAACTTATCATTGGGATCCCATTTAATAATAAAATTAATGCAGTCTCCATGGAGTAGAAAATAACTAGGCTGAGGTAGGCAGCACAAATCTTAGACCACTATGATCCCATATTTCGCATTGTAGCCAGTTCACATGAGCAGACAGTTCACAAATTTCCCACAAGGTGTGAATCTGACATCCACAAATTCAGGCAGCTTTAATCCCCAGATACACCTTGGTGTGATATTTACTACCTCTTTCCCTTTAATCTCTGGCATCTCTTCCCATGGAACGGGCTGGTCTTCCATCTCAGGGCTGCCACCTCCATCCTAAGTCTCAGCTCAATTGGCTCACTGAGACTTCTCAACATAGAACAGGTGAGCCTCTCAAATTAGGGCTGCTAGCTCTCTTTCAACTCCCATGTTGGCTTTGTGTAGCTTCCCTTGAGTGACTGTCCCCATGACTTGAAGGCAACATGTCCCCAAACTGTGGCAAGTAATGTTTCATCTCTGCTTAATCTACTCTTACTCTCCATGGGGCTTCAGAGCTGGAAGCTCCTGGCAAAACCCTTCTAGATACCTCTCTACTTGGATCAACCTCGCACCTTATTCAGGTGGTAGTCCCACTGGGGCATCTTGCTCCAGTCCCACTGGGGTGGCATAACTGGGGGATCCTACATAGGGCTTAATACTACAGCCACCACCACATCCTCTCAATGGTTCTCTCTCTTTCTCTGCAGCCTGAAACCTTTAGATCACCAGAGTGGGCAATCACCCCCACTCTAGTTCTCTCCCTCTTTCAAATTGCTTCCCTACCTACGTGCCCTCACTTATATTTCACCACCCATGGTGGCTTCCCACCAGCAGCAGGTCCTCAAAGGGCATCCCTGGATTAACCCTTTCCTTGCTATACCTTCCAAACCCAGATAAGTACATACCAAGGTATGAAGTGTACCCACTAAATACCTACAGGCATGAACTGTACCCTCAGTACCAAATCAGTATGGCACTCATACCCAAATGCCTCCACCCCTTTGAAGGCTGGGATAACTGAAGTGCAGGGGCAAGGTGCCACAGTTTGAGCTCTGAGCAATAAAGCTTTGGAAAAATACCTGTAGCCTCTTTTGGGTTATTTGCTGCATTTGGTGTTTATGAGTGCAGCTCTAGATTTGGAACTGCTGGATTGGTTAGGGCTAGCCGCCCATGTAGTGGAGGCACCACCTTGTACTGATCTGTCACAGCTAAACACCTTTTTGATCTGTCTGTGATGAACTGTACCATGCCATAGGCCCTAACCATACCAAGAGGGTTACAATGGAATCACACAGAATCCCTTAGAAACCTCCTCCCCACCTTACACTGTATTGTTTTTGACAACTCAAGTTGACAATCTACATTTCAGAATATTTTAAAACTTTTCTTTGAAAATGTTAGTATTTTTTACACAACTGTGGAAAAACTCCAAAAAGCACAATAAATTACAGAAAAACTGCAGAGAATGGTGAAAGTTGTGGATTTTGCAATGAAATTGTTGGTGCAGTTTTCAAGTGGTCCTACTGATGGCCCATCTACCATCCCCCAAACTGCCATGGCAATCAATTAGATGGATGGATGTTACCTTTTATTTGTCCCCATCCATAGACACTGGGTGATATGGGCCCTTGGGGCATGGACCCCAGCAATATTTTTTGAAATGAGCTCAGCCCCACCAATAATTGTTAACAATAAAAATGGTTTTGTCTTTTTTTTATATATTCTGAGCGAGTGACCAGCTGCGAGTGCAAGTGCTTTCTGTGGCACTTGTTGCGAGCAGGAGTGCCCTCTGACTCCTTCCAACTCGATAATTTTTTGATGGACTGGTTTGGTATTTTTTTTTTTACATTGCTCTATTTTGACTGCATGGGTGCAGCACAAAGTCTCATATCTTTCTGTAGTCCCCCTCCCCCAAGCAATCCCAACCCAGACCCATTCAAATTCATATCAGTTATTGGTGGTTCAGTGGTATGTATTTTTAAATTGGCACCAAATCGTTTCATGTGCATGCACCCAAAGAAGAGAGTGGGCAATATGATTGGGCAGCTGGCAGGAGGACTTTAAGTTGAGGTGGGTGAGTCGGGATGGCGAAGTGAGTGATGGGGACTAGGGAGCCAGAGAAGAGACATGGTGATGTGAGCGGTGGTTCATTGTGAGGACTAGAGGTAGTGCTAGAGGCAGCAGGCGTAGAAGGGACATCCTGGAACTCCACAGGCACCAGGCAGAATGACAGTGGTGCAAGGGAGCAACAAACAGCCAGGCCCAAAGGTAGCATTAGTCCCAAGTGCTGGGGTCCTGGGTCTGTTCGGGAAGTGTGTATGTGTGTGGCTGTGTGTATGTGTGTGGCGTGCGGGCGGCAGACATGTAGTCCATGAAGGCCAAGGCCGTGAGTGGGTCTGGGTTCATGTGCTGGTGATTAGGCAGTTAGCTGCCAGCTAGCTGCTAGGACTCAGAGAGGACACACAGTGACACGAGATTGGAGTCGGAGATCGGAGGGGCCACAGGGAGAGAGAGAGGACCATCATCAGTCTGCCAGGAGAGGGACAGAAGCAGGTTTGGTACAGGTAACATATAACCCCCAAAGGCATCCATACCAAGAAGAGCTGTGAGCGCTAGTGCCAGCAGTAGCCAGTTAAGGGTGAGGATGCGAGGGAAGCCAAGACCTGGCAACAGAAGGAGGGTGAGGACAGAGCAGACTGTTCCAGGCCAGCAGTGTCAGGCAGACCCAGGCCAATGAGAATCATTCATAACGATAATTTGTGAGGGTCAGGGTTCTGGCATGCACAGTCTTTTCAGTACAGGAAGGAGAAATGCAAGCAGCTGTGAACATGATCACTGGATTTTCTGGTTGGGGGGGCTATAAAAGGAAGAAAACACAAGGAAATTAAATCCACTAACTCTCATTGATTATTCTGCTGTACAAAATGCTTTCCAGCTCAGAGCTCCCTGGCTGCAATTCCTCCATGTAACTAAGGAAAGAGTTATGATTAAAAATGCTGAAGCTGCTAGGGAACCTCTTACTACCATGTCAGGTTACCTGGCCAGGGTGTAGCTAGGAAAATAAAATTTGTAATCCAGAACTCCTCCTTGCCATCCGCTCTCATTAAAGAAGTATTATCCAGACCCCTTGTACACCTTATGTCACTAAGTTTTATGCATTTTAGAGTACCACAATCATATTATAAACCCCAGTAATGGTGGCTATAAGACTTATACAGTAACCAGGATCAGTGGTCTGAGCCCAACATGCTGTCCCTCCTCCAATAAACTTGTAAACTGAGGCTTAATTGATGTGTGCATTCCTACACCCATGTTACATGGCTGTATCCCATGCTGAGTTACAGTGAGAGAAGCATGAGGATGCATCCCCCCCTCGCCGGGTACCATTTAGGTGGTCTATTAAGTGTAACACCCCTACCCTGCTACAGCAGGGAATGCCATGGAATTTGGCCTAAAGATGGCAAGATAACAGTAAGAGCCCTGGAGGTACTTGTAATGGCAATAGTGGAGATTATTGGACTAAGGCAAGTAAGGGAGGCAGTGTAGTGCAGTGGCTTAAGGCTCTGAGCTGCAAATCAGGAGACCTGGGTTTGAATCCCACAGCCCCCACTTGCATACTGTGTGACCCTGAGCAAGTCACTTAACTTCCCTGTGCTCCCAGATTGCACCTGGAAACAAGCTTTCAGCTTAGTGTGTCTCAACTGGTGAAACAATTGGTGGGGGGGGCAAGTAACGTAGCACAGAATTATAGTGAATAAAATCGCCATGTGCTTGCTGCAGTGTACTACAGCTCCTGTGTTACATTACTTGTGGAATGTCTTTGCTGTTGATTTAGGGTTTGTCATCCTGATGGAGTTGGGGGGGGGGCTCTGCCACCCACACCCCTGGTTTCTTTTTTTTTAACATGAGGGGGTGTAGGGGTGAAGTACCCCAATTCAAATAGACTAAAAAAAAAAAATGACAGAGCATAAGGTAGATATGTGCATTAGTGTCCTTTCACAATGTACATTGGTTTGCTATGCTAATAGGGGAGGTGCTGCCTTAATCCTATAACCTCCACTATCACCTTTGTAACCAGGTTGCCTAGATCAAGCAAAGGGCACACTGAAACAGGTTTAACTTCTTCCTTTTGGATTTGGTGTTGTGTGCCAGTCTTGTCACTTTGCAGTTAACTGAGATCTATTGTCAGGGTTGAGGTGGTTGTCATAGTCATTTAAATATAAGTTTTTGTCTTCAAAAATGCCTGTGGGGAAACCAGAACATCTTACACTGATGCTGCTGCAGTTCATGCAATAACATGAAAAATCTTCATTTTTTTGTTATGCAAATCTAAAAATGAGCCTCCAGTGGCACAGGTCTCAAATACTCGGTTATATGAGGTGCGCGGCATGTGTAGGGTGTGTGTGTATGTGTTTCGCTACTGGGACAGCTGGTAAGAATGTGCTGCATTATGTTTTTTACTTTGGTATATATTTTTATGCAATATGCTGGTTATTTTATGAATATGATCATTTTATTCACAAAAAGATTCAGATCAGTGTATCTGTTATAAACTAACATGCTGATAACTGGATAAAAGGAAAATTACTGCAACCCTATCATGATGGGACCCTGAGTGGTAAACTGGGAGACTTTCCTACTAATCTGTCACCAGTTCATGAATATTATGAAAAATTTTAGCAGCAGCATGAAGTAAGTTGGACTTGTGGCCATGATTAAACAAACAAAAAAAATGAAAGATTATGACTTGGGAAAGGAATGGCATAGAACAAGTCAATGGTCTTTCACAGTTAGAAAACTTTTATTCTTTTTGTAACCTGGTAAGGCCCAAGTTCCTGTTTTCAGGGGTGGTTCTGGGACACAGGGATGGTTAAGTGATTGGTCAGTCACATTGCATATGCAAGTGGAGGTTGTGAGACTCAAACTCAGATCTGCTGGATGTAACAAGCTCATGCACAACTCGTTACTCTAACCTCTAGGCTATACTGCCAGTCTCTTGTGGTCCTCAACAGGATTGTTTCCAAGGCAGCATCGTTCAAATCCAAAGGCAGTGAACTGCACTGAGGGTCCTAATGTTATAAAACTAGACACTCACCAGCTTCCTAGAACTGTATCTGGGATGCGCTGAACCACAACCCCTACTGCTGACCAACTGGCCCCAACCTTGCCCAGAGCTGCAATTGTGTATGAAAGCATTTTTGAGTGTGTTGGATGGGCAGGTCCTGTAGTGTTGTACTGTGCTGCACTGTAGTGGTAGTTTGTTTCAAACTATAGGAAGGGAGGAAATATATGTGCAGGGCAGCAGCTACAAGTTGGATGAGCCACTGAAAATTATTTTCAGGGTAGTAGAACTCAGGAAGGACTCGGAATCTTTTTTTTTTCAGCAATTTTTCATTAGTTGGGAGTCTGAATAGAAATAATGAGCATGCACCGTGAAAGGAGTGCAAGCGTTTATTGAGGAGCACAAGTACAACATAAGGAGAATGAAGATGGCAAAAGGAATATACCAGTACTCCAGATTAATAAAGAAAAACACTAATGAATGAAATTGGCTACTATTAGACAGTGCTGTGTATACAGTACATAAAAATAAATCAATAGCCAGTGAAACAGAGGTGAGGTTTGGAAATGAATAGGTGACCAGACCAGTAATGAGAGTGCTGCTGCACATAAAGAAGAAAGTAAATGTCTGTCAGTGTGTGTTTAAGTTCTGATAGGCAATTTGTGTGGGCTTGCAATGCCCTGATGTACTACCTCAGTGGGCATCCAGGGGGCCAGTTCTGGTATGGAAGGGTGACAGGTGTGTGTGTGTGTGTGTGTGTGTGTGTGTGTGTGTGTGTGTGTGTGTGTGTGTATGTGTGTGGTAATGATATGACTCTGATTTGTGGCCCAGGAGACTGAGGTCCGATCCAGTAGTGACCATCCTTATTGGGAGGCGCCCTGATTTTGCGCATTTGGTATCCATATGGCATATTGCCATCACTGCAGTCCTGCAAAATCATCACTGAATGAGTGCAGTCCAGCACTACATTTCTTATATTCAGGACAGGTTGACACATGAGATGTGAGCATTTTAGCAGACAGAATCAGGCGCGCACCCAATGTTGGAAATGGAATTATACTTTATGAGCTTTGGGAGTGTGGGGTGGGGGCATGACTCTAAGAGAGTCTTACTTTTAAACTAGGCTCCCACCCTTTCCCATTATAAGACAATGTCAGTATGGCACTGATGCTGTGAGCTCATCAGAGCTATGTAGGTTGCTGAACCCTAGAAAGCCCACTGTAATTCCAGCACTCTGAGCCCCCTCAGTCGGGTACCAGCCCACCTTTAAAAGAATGGAAATGTGTGCATAAATCACCTTTGTTTTCTCTGGAGAAAACAGTAATATTCAAAGTATTCCAAATTGTAAGTGGAATGCTGATGTGAGTGTGGTGTTCTCTCTCTCTCTCTCTCTCTCTGTCTCCCTGTCTCCCTTCCACCCTCTCCACGGACTCCACTGATTTTTCCAGTTGGACCCCCATTGGACCCTGCCCACTGCATCACACTCAGACCCTCTGTGAATTTTCAGGCACATTCCTCTCAACTGTCCCTGATCATGAGGTACATGATAGACGTCCCCTTTCCCCTCCGGGTTGCCCCTGAAAAGGGACTGTTCCATCTCACTGGGCCTACCTGGTACCAAAATTCAAATAAATAATTTTACCCTCCAAACTGCTCTGTCCCTCATCGTTCCTCATAGACTATGTGCTGCCATCACACAGAATCTAGAGTGTCCAGCGCTATAAATTGAGACATTAAATGAGAACTACACTGAATCTGTGAGTAATTTTCCCAGTAGAACTTGCTGTTAGGAACAAATTCCAATTGTGTTATTATCTTCTCTTTACAACCTTGCCATTAACAATGTGGGCATTTCTCATTTACACTCCAGTAAGCGGCCATTTAGAACTGTAAGATGTAGTTTATGTGCCTCCCAGCCACAGAGTTCTTTAGTAGAACACAAGTGCATTGTGCCAATGATGAAAGAGCAGAGCAAGGGACATAATGTACATCATTCGCATGTAAAATGGTAGTTTCCAAATATGTGTAAATCAGAAACACTGAGACCCCAGAGACCACTGCTGGGGGGGCTTTGACCCCTGACCCCTGGGCAGGGCTTTGACCCAACCCTGGGCCCCACCAAAGATTTTACAAATCCGGCTCCTATGTCCCCATCCCACATCATCTGTAAGTCACCATAAATCTTAGGCTTTAGGGAGTTACGGGATGTCACAGATAGACTGTAGCAATTTTTCCTGCACTACTATCTTGGATGTTTACTTGAAGTTTCTGGTACATCCATGGTACATAGTTTGGTATTTTCATTCATTCATCTCTGCTGTACTGAAGTCATACTCTACTGTAGCATGCCATACCATGCTGGACCAAAACATACCATACATTACAGAGGTGTGATGTCTTCCATTTGGCCTATGAGAATCCTGTTTTGTGCTCAACTCCCACCCCCAACATGGGAATGCTAATCTCTGGCTCTCAGAGAGTCACTTTCATCTGGCATGCTCCCTCTCAGCCTGTGCCTAATATTAGAGCAACCCTGAGAGGTAATGCATTTTGCTCTGGGTCATTCAGTATGGTTCAAAACTTGAATGGAGAGCTGCGGTCAATGTCATGTTGAAATTGTTGGGTTTGAATGGGGTACAGAAGAGACTGAGTTGGCTGACAGTGACAGTGAGGCAGCGTGAGGTAAGAGGTCAACACAGAAAGAACAGCGCCTGGTAACAGGAGTAATGGATATAAGCAAATGGGACAGCACTTGGGGATTAGGTGGCCACCCCGCCCCACCTACCTGATTGATACATGGAGGCATAAACCATGTATGTGCACTCCCTAGAGAAATATATCCAGAAAGAACAGCATCTGGTAATATGAACAGAGTGAGAGACAAGGAAGTGCAGGGTGACAGGACTTGAGAGAAAGAGGGAAAACACAAAGTAATGGAATATCCGTGAATGGGACAGCACAAAGTAATGGGATATCCGTGAATAGGACAGCACAAAGTATTGGGATATCCGTGAATGAGACAGCACAAAGTAATGGGATATACGTGAATGGGACAGCACAAAGTAATGGGATATCTGTGAATGGGACAGCACAACGCAATGGGTATCAGTGAACGGGACAGCTCTAAGTAACAGGGGTTGTGTTCTTATTTGTACTTATTTGCAATCTCCTTCCTAAAAGGTCAGTCTCCCTCCTAATTCTGACAATCTTCCTTCGCACACAGGTTGTAATTATCACAGGTATGCATTACTGTAACATACTGTACTTCTAACATACTGGTCCATATCATATTGTTCTATACTGTAACATACTGTAGCCCAGGTACCATGTGCCAGTGGGCTACTACCCCTGTTTGTTGACTGCTATACAGGTTAAGGGGCCTGGGTTCTGTTTTGATAGCAATTGGGAGTTCTTTCTCAATATAGAAATATAATAACATGGTGCCTCCACCCAGAATAAAATAACAGTCGGCCAGGTTTAAGGTTTGAGTTGCAAATCTGGAGACCTAGGTTTGAATCCCACAACCCCCACTTGCATACTGTGTGACTCTGAGCAAATCACTTAAATTCCCTGTGCTCCCAGGTCGCACCTGTTAACAAGCTTTCATCTTAGTGTGCCACTCCTGGTTAAAGAATTGAAAAATGAAAAAAAAAAAGAAAGATGTTCGAGTAGTACAAGCCCCTGGAATGCTGTACCTACCCACCGCCCCATCCAGTCACCCCACACACAGAGAGCCACTTTGTTTTGCAATAATGTACACCACATATAATTAAAGGATGTAACTAATAGTATGCTCACAACCACCTTTAACAGTAACAGACTTAAAGCTTTGATTTAGGGGAGGGGGAATGGGAAGCAGAGAATTTGTAGCAATTGGCAGATAAAAAAAATAACAGTTTTAATCAACAGTGCCTACCCCAAGTAGCACATTAACTCTCTCCCCACTGGTATCAGTGCTTCCCTACAGTCTATCAGGGTACCCTGAAATAGTGCAGGCTGTAGTTGCTGTGGGCATTGTTGCAGAACACTTGTATTTATTTATTTGTTTGTTTGTTATTCAGAAAGACCTTTGAGCCAAGGCTCTTTTACAAAGGTTCCTCATCTTAAAAACAATGACACATACACGTAAAACAATATTGATCAAAAGGAGTATACATCTATAAACAGTGCACAATGCTAGATCATTATAATAAACAAACAGTATACCCAACATTTAACAATGACCCAGTGATTGATGGAGCAGAAAGAAGTAGGCGGCAATGATAAAAGTGAGGTGCAGAGGGGTGTGCAGAGAAAGGAGACACCCAACCCCTAGTGATTCCTCGATCCAGAGCAGAGCTAAGTAGTGGGAAACAGCCCAGGATGGGGATGAGGGGGAAGGGTTTGGGGCAGATGAGAAAATGAAGCATGGCCTTAAAACAGGCTTTGTCGAGTAGTACAGGAGGAGGCTGGGGAAGGAAGAAGGAAAAACAGAAGGGCTAAAGGGAGAAGAGGAGAGGAGGGAGGGGGACCAGTGGGGGCAAGGTCGTAGGGGCCAGAATGTGAGTAGGAGAGGAGTTAGACCTGAGAAGGGATCCTATGCTATTTTCGAGTAGGAGCACACTGTGCAATGTTACAGGTTCCTGGGAGGGGGACTTGTGCTACGTGTTCAGGGAACAGGCACATGTTGCAGGAGGTGAGTGAGGTGGTGTTTGAGTTCAGACTTGAAAAGGAGAGGCTTTTCATGTGAGTGAGCTCGGGATCTCATTTGCTAGAGGGGCTCTATAGGAAAAGCACATTGACCAAGTGCGGTATGCCAGAAAGGTACCATGAGAGCCTTCTGCTTTGTGCCTCTAGTGCCGTAACCTGAAACTGATTTGGAGAAGATGGCAGATACATTCGAGGGTGCCTTGCTCAGTCAAGCTTTCTTTCAAGAAGAAATGTTTGAATTTGATCCTGTCCCTAGCGACAACCAGTTCATCGTCTCATATAGCGATCAGGTATGGGTGAGGCGATTGGCATCCAGGGTGAGTCTGCAGGCCTTGGTTAAGTGCAGTATGCACCTTCTTTAGCACAGTATCAGTGGCTGCCCCATAGACTACCAGACCATAGTCACTGGTTGATAAGATGGAGCTGGTAATGGCATGGCAGAGTGCTGCTGGAGTTAGATATTTCCTGTGCCTGTAAAACAGTCCCAGTTTTGCATTTACAGCCTAGCCCAATGAGTCCACATGTTGAGCGAAGGACATGGTGTCATCAAGGGTGACCCCCAAGTATTTAAAGGAATGCACTTGCTCCAGGGATGCTTGGACCTTGTTGGAGATAGAAAGGGTGGGGGCCCTTTTCTTGAGCTGGGAGCAGGATAGAAGCATGGTCTCAGTCTTTTATAATTGAGCAGGAGCCTGTTCACAGAACCAATCCTCTAATTTGTATAAGGAGTGTTGGAGTGCAACTTGAAGAGACTCGATCGTGACTCACTGCAGAGAATGGCTGCATCAACAAATACTTTACTATGGGCAACTTTAATCTTGGTACTTGAAAGCAATTTTACGTTGGTCTCCTGGGTCAGGACAAGCCCTGAGTTCCTCATGGTTCTGTAGATACAGGATCTTAGGTTCTTCTCAGTGGGCTTGAGGAAGAAGATCAATGGCGCCATGGAGCAGCAGAGCAAATGGACAACAGGGAACACTGGTTACAGTAGTAGGATATTGCAACTTATCACTTCTTGACTTGCTTGCAGAGTCTGTCCGCTTCTCACCATCAGCCTGCCAGGCAGGTTGGAGAATAGGAGCACAGACACAAGGCTCCTTAGGCCGCAAGTGAACCCAGACCAGGAGTGACCCCACGGCCCAGCTCTCTAATGGGTCCTGAGTGCCCTAGCACTCAGGCACATACCTGTGGCTCCCTGCAGCACAGTCTGCCTCACTAGATAAGGGTTAGTAGTTCCCCTATCTGGCTCCAAGTTGTAGCTGTGCAGATTGCAGGTTCTGTCATTTGCCTGTTCAGGAACTATCAACTCTGGTGTACAGCAGTGGGTCCTTAGACTTCATAATTGCCAGTGGCTATTGGCTAGCAGCAAACAGTCTCTGGATTAGCACTTCATCTTTCCTCAGCCAGATTTAAGCAATACAGACAGGTTCCTGAGAATTGGGCCCCTGCAGACCTTTCCATGATTTTCCGTCAGCTTCAGACCAAGTTGTCAATTTAGGACCTGACAAATACAGTTCCAAACCCTTTTTCCAAAGATCATGGTTCCTCACACTGATGCAGGATCACTGGAGCCACTGGTTCTCCAGCACAGAAGAACACTTTCTTTTAAACCCCTCAGGCATTCACAGCCACCTTAGGCCAATTTTCAAAGCCCTTTTTGAGCACAGAATGAGCCCTGTTGACTCGATCAGAGCCCAAGCCAGAATCGCTGTAACTGGCCAAAGTTCCTGGGGTTTCACACAACAAATCCCAGCTTCCAATTGGCTAAGTCCTGCTGTTCTTCACAAATAGTAATAAACATTAACCTAGTTCAATTATTGATTGGTGATTAGTTCTTAACACCTAGAATAAAGTTCACATCTCTCCCAAAAGGCAGTTCACCAGTCTTTGGGCACCTAAGCTAGTGATTGTCTGGCACTGGGGTTCAAAGTAGCAAAGATGGCTGCTTAATGCACAGTTTCACACAGTCTTAACAGCAGTCCTATCTTTAAAGTGTTCCTGCAGCCAAAATATATATTTTGTAATCACAGTGGTCCCATTGTCCAATAACAGCCTTTGCCCCCTGTTAAGTAACTGCTGAATTACATTTGTAAACCTTTTGGTTTGCCTGTCACTGCTCCCCATATGTACTGTCTCCCCAGGCAGCCAGGCAACTCATTAGTATTAATGTCAACCTCTTACATATTTAAATATGCCCCCTTTCTAAATGCTTATTAGGTGTTCTTTAACAAAACACTGATGAGGTTTCTTATGCACCTCCTCAGGTATCTGACCCCTGATTAACTTATTTTGGGGTCAGGATCACTGGAGAGGTGATCAGATAACTGCTACAGTGGTTCAAAAATCAACTTGTGACACGAGCATGTGGACCTTGCTGGTACATTTAAGGTGCACAGTGCAGCAGCAGTGCCACACCTGGCTTCTCTGGTCCCAAATAACCTCTGGCAATAAAGCAGAGGACTGGAAAAGACTAAAGAGATCATCAGGACCCAGACTGGCAGCGGAGGTCAACGGGAGGAGCAGGAGCAGGAACGATTCCCCAGGGCAACAAGGTAAGCCTCACCCCATGGGGGTACAATACCATACCATAGTGGAACATACCAGACAGAACTGGTGTTCTTTACTTTCCAAAACATATTTTTGCAACAACTATAATTGATTGCTATATAAAATACAGAGGAAATCACGTTACAAAAAACAATGTTAATATATGTTAGTGTTGTTGTATAGGACAGAACATACAGGTAGGAAAATTTAAAGTTAGGGTTACATATTTAAGCAAGAAGGTATGACCAGGGGTCACATTAATCATATGTTAATCACACCCTAAGGGGTAATGTGACATAAGGGAAGTTATGTGCCTCATACCCCCTAGGTGTGATTAGCATATTGTTAATACAACTCCTGGAGTACCTTATTGCTTTTTATAAATGTTGAAAAAATCTTTAAACTAGGTGTTTTATATTTGTTTTTTTAATTCACTGTACCTGTTTTTAGAGTTAAATAGTCCTTTCACCATCTGATCATCTTTTTGCATTCTGTTGTGGTTCCAATTCAACTTGCTAGAGTTCTGAAAATTCTAGTCTGTGCAGAGCTGTGGGCATGTCCCAAATGGCTGCATGATTGGTGAGAATTGAGGTCAGCTCATCACTGTATGCTGCCTTGACTATTAACTAGCCAGTGACTTCGTCTGATGGGATAAAGACAAATTTACTTAATGAGCTTGTGGCTGTGTAGGTTTTTTGGTTTTTTTTGTGCACCAATGTGATTCAGCTAACATTGTCACCAAGTCAATTAGTAGTGCGGATGTGCATTGTTTCCATGGATACATGTTCTGTCATGTGACTTTCACATTAAGCACACTGGGCAGGTGGTTGTCATTGGAGGGTGAGTAGAACATTGTTTCTAAGATGGTTGTCATAGCAGAAGCAAACTGTTGCAGTATAAAAAACTTCTTGCCATGTCATCGCCACTGGCTTGTGATTTATTTTGCTAGTGAGATTGTCTTTGGCAGCGAATAGCATACTTTTCTCAATGAAATACAAAATCACACATGCCCCCATAATGCAAAGCATCATGGGCTGCAAATGCTAATCACCACAGACTATTATGCTGGTTCAACTTTAAGCAGAAATGCATGGTGCCGAAAGGCCCTCTACACAGTTTGCAAAGGGTGCCAACAGAAGACAGACACATGTTTCATCCTACCAGGACTCATCAGTGTGCCTTGACTGTTTGACACCCCAGTGGAATGAACCAGCTACCCTAAGATGGTCTATCTGAGTTATGTTGTGGTGAACCCAATTAAAACAAAAACTAGTTAAAAACAAAGAACCTCATCTTAAGTACCAGAGACTGGTTACCCCAAAAGGGCATTGGCTCAAATTTAAGAAATACAAAATCACACATACCCCCATAACACAACTTGTTTTACAACTTGTTTTTGTTTTAATTGGGTTCATCACAACAATACCCAGACAGACCATCTTAGGGTAGCTGGTTTATTCCACCCGGGTGTCAAACAGACGAGGCACACTGATGAGTCCTGGTAGGACAAAACATGTGTCTATGTCTTCTATTGGCATCCTTTGCAAACTGTGTGAGAGGCCTTTTGGCACCATGCATTTCTGCTTAAAGTTGAACCAGCATAAGATTCTGTGGTGATTTGCATATGCAGCCAATGATGCTTCACGTTATGGGGGCATGTGTGATTTTGTATTTCTTTGAAACTTGTCTTCCTGACCAATGCCCTTTGGGGTAACCATTGCCTTAGTGCTTGTGCACTGAGGTTCTTTGTCTTTTTACTTTTCTCAATAGTGATTTCATAAAATAAAATGGCTGGTGCACAGTTACTGACAGCACGAAAAGATAACTGGTGATTGTAAGATTTTTACAGATAGGGTTTTTTTTGGGGACTTCACTTCACTAACAAAAGCTGATTCAAATAGCCAACAACTCCTGCCTGTCAACAAAAGGAACAGCAGTTCCAGGTTGTCGCTGACAGAGAAAATAACACTGCTGTTGGCAATCATTTAAGTGTTCTGTGCACTGGTAATACGCTGTTTTAAGCCCGACTGTAATTGCCATCTTAAAATGACTATTTTGATGGGATTAGTAGCGTGGTTTGCTGTCTGATGCTAAAGCAGACCCAGCAATGGTGGCTGGTGAAAACTGTCACAAAATGCTGGACAGCACTTAAAACATTCCAGTATTCCATGGCTGGACTTCATGCAACGTATTTGGAAAGGCTTTGCCTGGAGCTCAGTGGCCAAGCAGCCAGCCACTCCCACTTCCTGAGCTATATAAGCAGTTCCTCTCAGCCTCATTGTGAAGCATTTTGTCTTTGCAGCCGGAGGCTCTATTAGTTTGTCCTCTGAGCTGGCTGGGGCTCACCTCCCCCCGCCGCCTGTTTCTGTGTGTCTCTGCTGGACACTTCGGTGTTTGTTTTCCTGCTTCTGGTTTGTATTTTTCCTCTGGCTGTGTGCTTCCCTGTGTTTTGTGTCTCTTGTTTCTGGGCCTTTCCCTGTTTTCTGTTTTGCTGTGTTTTGGTTTTGTCATTTTTTGGGGGGCTTTGTTTCTAAGCTCCTAGCATAATGCTATTCAGAGCTCATGCAACTGCTTTCAGTTACCTTCAACTGCAGCCACTGCTGCTGTTTACTTTAATTACTATTGTACACAGTGCTTGTGTTTTTGCACTGTGCTTACCATGCTCAAACTACTGCAATGAAACTACAATCATTATCTGTGTGTTTTAGCTCAACCATAGCTGCTCCATGTTGCATACTCAATTCTTTTCACCTGATACAGTTTACTCTGACCCTAGCTGTGCTGCTCATTCCTGCTGTCATTCTACTTGCAGCTTCATTGCACTGCCTGGCTACACCTGCTTTCAAAGCATTGTTTCCATGTTTTATTGCAATTATAACTATGAAGTCAGCCAACTCAAGTTCCTGCTGAGGCTGTTAATATAGCTTTGTTATTAAATCTTGCCTCTCCACCGAAAAATCCTCTGAGTATTTGTCACCTTGATTTGGCTATTCGTGTTTGGCTGGCTTGCCCCCCAATTCAGTGCTGTTTAATTGCTATACAGTATGTTATGCTGACCTACATGCAGGTCCACACTTGTTACATTACCGTTGCTCCTTGCTTACACAAACCATTGCTTCATGCCTACTGCCATCCCCTCAGCTTCAGCCTGTCAGATTCTGCTGCACTTAATCTGCATTTGACCTTGCAAGGTCTCAGCACTCAATGCTCATTATGATCTTAGCATGCCGTGCTCATTCAGCTCACCAGCTTTTCAGCTCTCAATCAATTTCTGGGGCATGCCGCTATTCTATCTGGTGCAGGGTTCCTGCAGCAGATGGTCTCACTCTGCATTTTGTTTGCATCTCGATCGTGTCCATCTTGGGGTGGGATCCTTCTTACCTGGCTCATAGTTGGGAATGTCCTCACCATGGGCATGGCCTTAGTTGCCTGCTATGTGACTGCAGCTCCTGGTGTAGAATTTAAGTCTAGTGGTGAAGGGTGGTTATGACAATCTCCTTTGGCACTAGTTTCCACTATAACAATTAGCCATTGACTTTAGTAGTTTCCCTAGCAAGGCACCTTCACCGCATTCTCCCTAAGACTGCCTCTGGTTCACCTGGTTTGAGTTTAGGACAGGTAGGCCAGGTGAGTGCCTCAGCAGTCGTTGCTCCTCCTGTGCCTTGATGCACATAATGTTGCAGAGTTTTCTTGCAACCTTCCACAGTGTTCTCTAAAGAGTTTGAGTGAGAGCCTTCCTCCAAATTTTCCACCTCCCTTTAATTGGGTTTTCTGAATTAGAACTGCAGAGCCATCACTAAATAAACTATCCCAAACCTGGAGGAAAGGTGACCTAGGCCTTGGATCCCCAGAGATTTCCTCCTCATAGGGTTTCTTTTCTCTCCACCGCTGCTTCAAGTCATAATACTTAGTTAGCATAGTTATTTCCCCTAGTTTCATTAGGCAAGTTCTGCTGTTGGATGGAGGTGGAGGATGTTCTGTCATTCCCTCTCTCCTTAGGGGATCCCCTAATCTCAATGCAAACCATCAGTATCATGCTATGCGAAGCTGGGCAGTCATTAAGTTATCCAACTGAGCATCTCATTGCATTATCAAACTGTCTATGCTCCTTTACTACTATGTTTCAGTTACTGCTCCTATGTCACAGTTACTGCTTGCTCATATGCTTCGTGTTGCCTCCTTCTTTGGGGATGATTATACATTTCTTTTGGGGATTCCTAATGTACCTTTAGTCATGGGAATTGTTCCATGGCACCTCTAGGGGTAGAACCCTCTCTGAAGGTTCCTTGCCTTTCATAACCTTACAGGGTGATAATTCCTCTGGAATAGAGAGTGTGAACAGCCCAAAAAATTAACACAGTTGCACAAGCATAACACTATACTGGCTGCATAGGTCAGTGAATTGGAAAGGCTTTGCCTGGAGTTCAGTAGCTAAGCAGCCAGCCACTCCCACTTCCTGAGCTATATAAGCAGTTCCTCTCAGTCTCATTGTGAAGCTTTTTTTCTTTGCCCCACCATCCTCCCGTCCTCCTCCTTCTCCAGCAGCAGCACTCTCTCCTTAGGGGGATTCCCAAGGTACCTTTAGTAATGGGAATTGTCCCATGGCACCTCTAAGGGTGGAACCCTCTCCGAAGGTTCCTTGTCTTTTGTAACCCTACAGGGTGGTAATTCCTCTGGAACAGAGAGTGCAAATGGTCAAAACACCAAACTAACACAGTTGCACAAGCATAATACTATACTGGCTGCGAAGGTCAGTGAACAGTGTGTTGATGAGAGGGCTCTGCTAGTGTATTAATCAAAGTTTAATACAATGTAGATTTCAATGAACTGACCAATGAGATTACTGTAGAGAAGTTTACATTGCTATAAAGTATCTTTATATGAACTGTGCATACTCACTGTAGACACAGTACAGGAGCATCAGTGGCACAGTAGGTAGCTTGCTTGTCTCTAGGTAGTGAAGATTTAAAGGTTCAGGGTTCTAGTCCCATACCAGGTAATTGGTACAATTGTTGCTGGGAGGCTGTTACATGTTAAAACTATGTACAGTTTATAACCCTCCAAATATGGGAATAAAGGGACTTAAGGATTTCTTGGAATTCAACATCTTAGATTATAAATCAGGGGATATACTTGTAGTGGGGGACTTTAATATTAATTGGGATCCCACTTTAGCCCCAGAAATTAAGTCCTTAATAACAAATGCTAGTCTTCGTCAGTTTATTACCTCATATACCAGAATGAATCTAGTTAGTAAAAAACATACTTTATTGGACTACGTATTAACCGACAATCCTACCAGAGTTTTGGAGAGTGGTATGCTTCCTGATGTAATAAGTGACTATCTCACCAGATTCTGTACATGGAAAGTTAAGAAAGCAAAGCTTCCCCCTAGATTTATATCTTTTCGGAAATTTATTACAGCCATACAAGAAAATTTGCTACGTGAACTACAGTCAATTGACTGGTCTTATCTGGATGTAATTCCAGATGTGGACTCTGTGATAGATTTATTTCTAATATTTTACTGGAATTACAGGATAAATACTACCCCAAAAAAGACTAGAAGGGTCAGAGGGATCACTAATAGTTGGATTACCTCAGATTTATTCCACTTAATGACAACTAGTGATGTTGCCTGGAACAAGTATAAAAAATCTCAACTTGAAATATATTTTAATGAATACCGTAGACTATGGAATAAATGTAAAATCAAGCTGTGACAAAGTGAATTAGAGTACCACCTAAACAATCAAAGGAATGAGGTAAAAAAACCCTAAGAAATTTTGGTCAACAATAAAAATCTTAACAGCCCCTAACATCAGGACCAGGTCTGACTCGTTTAACCTATATGGTAATTTGGTCACAGATGTTAAGGAGATATCCAATGCTTTCTTACATAAGTTTCTGGATTTATCTCATTACACAGATCATTTTCTCCTGTTGAGCCTTCTGTCTCTGCAAGATTAGATGTGGAGGCAAATGCATCTCCTACATTTTATTGTAGATTGATTAGACCAATGCTGGTCTTGAAATTACTGAGGCAGTTATCTCCTAACAAAAGTTTGGGGGATGATGGTCTTGAACCAAGATTTCTATAGTTAATAGCTTCACATATTTATTTTCCTTTAACACAGTTATTCAGTCTATCTCTTATTACTGGAGAATTTCCTAACTGTTGGAAGCAAACCATAATAAAACCCATTTTTACAGGGGAAGCAGCTGCTGACTTGGACAGCTACTGACCCATTTCCCTACTTCCATTTTTGGGTAAATTATTGGAAAAGATTGTGAACAGCCAGATGGTGGAGTACCTAGACTCTGCTGGTCTCTGGTTCCCCTGAGCAGCATGGTTTTCAAAAACATCATAATACCAGGACGGCCTTGGCCAGGTGCATGGACCGCATTAGTGGCACTATGGATAGTGGAGAGCTCACTGGTCCTGTGTTTGTGGACCTGTCCAAGGCCTTTGACCTGGTCAATCATCACCTGCTGCTTGAGGGACTCAGGAGCCTTAGACTTAGGGACTCACTTGTAGTTGGGTTGGTAGCAATCTAACAGTATGTTCTCTGAGGGTTAGTTATGGGAGGTACCTCATTTCATTGTTTATAGATGCCTTGCTGTCCTTGCTAAACAAGGTCTAGCCAGAGCTTACAGCTGTGACAAGCTGCCAAATGGCCAAAGGTACATATGTGTGTGTAGAAAATATTGAATGCCCAGGTGTAACTTGGCTATTTTTTGAGAGTTGCTACCAGATTTTCAACATGGCCTTTTTGGGACCCCACATCATGAAGAGTGCCAGTGTCATTTTGTTCACTTGTCCTGAAAGGTGATTTTGCACAGCGAACATGTCATTCTGTGCCACAGATGTGAAAACACGTTTTGGGCAGGATATGAAAAAAGGACAGCTGTACTGTTAATAAGGATGTGTCCAAAATGGCAATGCTGAAAATCGTGATTGAAAATATGAAAAATTGGTGAAGTTAGGAGTGTGCGTACAAACTGCACAACACACGCTCATAACGCAGTAATTTTTTTGGAATTTTTTCACCAAATTTGCAGCATGGGCTTTTGGGGCCCCACCTCATGAACAGTGGCACTGTCATTTCATTAATCCATCCCAAAAAGTGATTTCAAGCAGTGACTGTGAAATAACCTTTCAGGACTGAGTAATGAAATAACAGTGACAGTGTTCATGAGGTGGGGTCCCCAGAACCCTATGTTTAAAATTTGGGGCCAAAATTCCCCAAAATGGCTAATTTATCAATCTAAGTTGAACCCCCCATTGACTGCCATTACACAGTGCTTAGCTTTGATTCTTCAGTTCCCGGTTCTGCTTTGAAGAGTGCAGACGTGTCCCAGTCCAGAGAAGATGATGGTGCCAACCTTTGGAGGTAAGTATGGGTAAGGGGGTGCAGGGATGGTGCTCAGTGGGAGGTGTGAATGGGAGGGGGACTTGGGTGATGATGAGGGACCATTTCCTTTTTTAAAGAAATAAACAGAACAAAACACATCGGGGTACAGTTTTCTTTATTTTCTGGGAAAAGAAAGCATACATTCTGGCACACTGGGGGGGGGGCTCCCAGTGTGCCACATGACTTGGTAGGGCACCTCGATGTCAGCACGGGAAAAATGAAAAAAAAAATACATTGGGCACACTGGAGTGGGCTCCTAGTGTGCCACATGAGTTGGGAGGGCACATAATGGCAACACGGGGATTGGGCATCCCGATGTAGGCATGGGGACCACATACATTTGGGCACACTGGGGTGGGCTCCCAGTGTGTCACATGAGTTGGGGGGTACATAATGCCGACACGGCGATTGGACACCCCAATGTCAGTACCAGGATGGGAAAAGGAGGGAGTAGGGAGGACAGCAGCAATGGGAGGGTGCAGGAGGGTGTTCTTTGCTGCTGGTGCTGGGAGGGAGTGGGGAGGACAGGAGCAGTGGGAAGGTTCAGGAGGAATGCCATCTGAAAGATAGCAACGACGCAACTGCACATGTGCAGCACTCACATGTTGCCATTCACTACGTGGTGGCACCAGTGGAACTGCGCATGCATGTGCAGTTCTTGCCCCAGGATGCAGAACTAACAGCCAAAATAGTGTGACTGTTATTCCATAGCAGCCGATCGTGGCAGAGTCTTTCAAGCTCTGCTGGGCTTTCTGAAGGATGCTTCCAAAAGTCCAAAGGAAGGTTCCACAATCACCCAGTTTTGTAAGCTGCAATTGATCCCAATGGCTGTGGGCTCTTCCCACAGCTGTAGAAAGACCCCACCTTAATGTATGCGGATAATATTATTTTATATACTAGTTCTTCTTCAGTGGATAAAATAAATACAGCATTAAATACTGATTTTCAGATTCTTGATGCATGGCTCAGAGGACAACATTTGCTATTAAATAGCAAGAAAACAAAAAGCATGCTGTTTGGAACCAGGCAGCTATTGGGAGTGGACCACTTGTTGTCCATGATGTAGTTGGCTGCGCTGGAATAGGTCTTCCAATTTAAATATTTAGGAATCACTTTGGACCCTGTTGAGCTTATTCTCTCCATATAAATCTGATTTGCAGAAATATTTACCAATGGCTGTGAGCTTTGTTTAAATTACAAGTCTTCCTTACGGAACAAGCAAGGTTTACTGTTGCTAACAATATTTTATTATTGATTCTGAATTATAACTCTTTCTTGTTCCAGGGCCTGGCTAAGTCAGATATGTCTTTGCTCACTACTACTTTCCATGCAATTTGTAGGTTTGCTTTAATAAAAACCTTTTCGTACACATCATTGCATTCTTTATCCATTGACAGGTTGGTTACCTCCCAGTATGTGTGACTCCTATAGTTTAAACTGTCTTACTCATAACGTGTTAGGGTTGGGATCTGATTCACCACGATTTTCTATATCACAATTAAGAAAAGTAGACAAGAACCTCCGTTCTAGTGCTTCATCTACACTCAAGGTCCAGAAGGTAAGAACTAATGTGGGAAAGTGAGCCTACTCTATCTCTGCCCCCTTTCATTGGAATAATTTACCCTTGAATTTACAACAAACAATGAGTCATGCAACTTTTAAAGCTTCCCTTAAGAAATTTTATGTTAATATTTTGATATGTGAGCGTTTTTAATGTAATGTTTGTATTGTGTGTTGATATATTTTTTTTTATTATCTGTCCTTGTAATGTCATGACTGTATTTATGGTCCTGTGTCATGTTTGAAAAAGGGCCTTGGCTCATAACACTTACCTGGTTAACAAAAGTTTAAAATAAAGACAAAATAACTTGGGGTAATGCCCATTACTGACACTGTTGTGCAGTACATGGTGGGTACTGCTCTATAGCGATACCATCCTTCAGATGAGACATTAAACCAAGGACCCTTCAACCCATTTCTGGTCACTGTCCTCTGGTCACTGTCCAGGTGTAAGTTAAAGATCCTGTGACACTTATCAATGAAGAGTACGGCCAACATTCCCCCATCAATAAAACAGGACCATGTAACTCACTCCTAGGAAACACCTGGAAACAAGCTATTAAAGCTTAGTGTATCTTTTCCAGCTAAACAAAATACAGTAACAGGGATTTATATCACTGATACCACTGCAAAAACTAACCTTACCAATGCAGCTTGTCACCGCTTTGAGCACTCACATGTTTCCTCCTACCTTTCTATCCTTTCTATTCCCCTCATGTTTTCCCCCAGCAGCCCTTACATATTATCAAAGTCTGCTTTTCTTAAGTCCCACAACTTCACTGAGCCTTTTTTCATAATCATAAATTGTATTATTTTCAAGCTGAAGATACATTATAATGACACTGCTAATTGCAGTATTCACCACATTTATGGATTAAGGTAACATGTCAAATACACAGGGAACAAAACAAAGTACAACAAAAGTGTCAACAAAAGAATGAGAAATCCTTGCCAAGTAGATTGCAAAAACATGATACTCAGACCAGACACATTTTAAATTCATACATGTAAAACAGAAACATAGAATTTGTTGGCAGAAAAGGACTGCTTGGCCCACTCAGTCTGCCCAAATGGTCCCTGCAACTCTGTCTCTGTAGACCCTAATTGGTCTCTGGTGACCCTCCTTCCTCTGTGCCTACTCATTAGTATTCCCCATGTCTGCCCCATGCATGCTTGAAGCCCCCTGCTGTTCTCATTGTTCTCACCTCCACCATTTCCACTGGTAGTCTGTTCCAGGCATCCACCACTCTTTCAGTGAAGTAGTACTTTTTCACATCCATCTTAACATTTCCCCCTCCAGCTTCATCATAAGTCTTCTGGTACTGGTGGGCTTTCTCATTTGAAAGAGACTCTCCTCCTGCACCCTGTTCAACCTGTGAGTCATTTGTAGGTTTTTATCATGTTCCCTCCTGCTCTCCTCTCTTCCAGGGTGTACATGTTGAGATCCCTCAGTTTCTCTTCATAGGGCTTTTGATGCAAACCCTGCACCATTTATGTTGCCCTCTTCTGGACTGCCTCTACTCTGTCTATGTCCTTTATGGGGTACAGCCTCCAGAGCTGGACACAATACTCCAGGTGGGTTCTCACAAGTGAGCAATACAGTGGCAACACCACCTTCCTCATCCTGTTGGTGATACTGCTCCCGATGCATCCCGTCATTACAATGGCCCTACTCTGCTTTGTCACACTGCCTTGCCACTTTGAGGTAATCAGTTATGATAAGCTCAAGGTCAATTTCCTGCTTAGTGACTGTTAGTTGCTCTGCTTCCTGTTGACAAGATGGTGGCAGAGCTGTGCCTGCCATTTGCATCTCTCAAGGACTGAGAGCACCTGGGTTTTTACTGGGTTCACAGACTGTCAGTACCTATACAATTAGTGAGAAGAGTCAGGGAAAGCAAATGAGCATGCTGTGTGGTGTTTTTATAAGTTTTCCATTCTCTCACTACATCACAATGTGTGTCCTTTATATGAAATTTAAGATCTAGGAGGAGATAGCATAGCAGACTGCAGAGTCAAGTAATGGAATGTAAAGGAATTCTAGACTGATATGTCAGTTTGTGGCAAAACCAGGGTTAAGCACAGTGGAGGGATTGGGGGGTAGTCTGAAAGCAATAAATATGATTCCCTGTAGCTTTCATAAAAGCACTATGTTATCAGCACATTATCTGCATGCCACTGCTTTTGTGCTGTGCAGCTCTTCCTTTTGTCTTGGGTGGCTGCACACAAAAGCATCTTAGAGGGAACAGTGTAGGCCACATCTAGTACCCTCCCCTGATCTAACTCCCTGGTCATGGAGTCAAAGAAATCAATCAGATTTATCTGATATGATCCCCCTCCATGAATCCATGCTGCCTTTGGTCATGTAGCCAATTGGATTAAGAGACTCTGTGCTAACCTTTCCATTAACAGGGTTTCTATTAATGTCCCTGTCACTGATGTAAGGCTGACCAGCCTAAAGCTGCTAGTCTTCTCCCTGCTGCTGCTATTATGGAGAGGGATCACATTTGCTCTCCTCCAGTCCTCTGGAACCATTCCTGTTTCCAGTGATCAGTTGAATAAGGCAATCAGTGGGGCAGCTAGCATCTCCCTGAGTTCCTTTAGCACCCTTGATATATCCCATCTGGTCCCATAGCCCTGTCCACTTTCAGAGCTGCTAAGTCCCAGCAGGACTCTTTCCTTTGAAATGAACTGGTGTCCACCTCTCTCACATTCCTCATGCGCCTGGTGGTCTGTCCCCCTCCCTCCACTGTGAACACTGAGCAGAAGTACCTGTTCAGGATGTCTGTTTTTTTCTTGATCTTCTGTGCAGTCTCCTCTTGCCACGCTCCTTATCCTTACTATCCCTACCCTTGCTTTCTTCTTCTCACTTATATAGTCTTTTCCCCTTTGGCTATCCTTTCCTTTTGTCTGCACCTTTACTGCAGTCAATGCTTTTCCTACTTCCTTCTGTTTTGCTTGGTATACCTTCATTTTTTCCCTCTGCATTTCTTATACCTCCTGAATGCCACCCTTTTTGCTCACCACCTTGGCCACTTCCCAAATCAGTTCTCTCATTCACTATCTTGCACTCCCTATGATTCTTTCAAATGAATATGTTGTTGTTGGTCAAAGCTTAATCCTTCAGCTGCAAGCCATTATAATATTACCAAACAGACATGCATACATAAAACAATAAGAACATATCTAAATATGCAAGATGCATTGCATAATCGTAGTACCTAAAACTTCATAAACACCTTACAAACACAAAGCCAGCTTTCTTAAAAAAATAGGCCAACAGTAGGTTCCTCCAGGTTGCCTAAATGAAGGACAGGCAATTTTGTGTCATCCTATTAAAAAGAGGCGCATAACAAGTTGACCAGCCCAATATAGAACCAAAGTAGCAAAAATAAGAAAAGGAGACCCAGGAAGTGCTACCACTATTGTCACTACTGTGTGAAGGAGCAAATAAGGCCGTAGCCCAAGAAAGCTCCTATGAATCATTGTATAATTTCAATTTACCACCTTCTGTTAAGTACTTATCCATCCTTCTTTTGAATATTTCTGAACCAAGTAGGATCTTACAAAGAACATCTGCTTTTCATACCTTCTATAGCTGCCCATGACAAACCTTAACTCCTCCTCAATGGGATATGTAAATAAATTGTGGCAGGTTTACCTCAAAGAAACCTAAGGGTCGTGCATAGGACTATTCTGACCCAGTCAATAAACCAGAAGGAGTTCAGTCCTATGGCCAGAGGAAAGAGTTAACTTAACTGACTGAGCAAGGAGTCTGCTTCCTTAAAAAAATCCTAAACAAACCTAATACACCTAGGAGGGCAAAGGTCTATTAAACCCATTTGTAGCAGACACAGAACACCAACTATTAGATTCTGTATAAGACTCCAAATACCATACTTGCTCCTATGTTACTGGACAAAATGTCCCATCTCCATAATCTCTTGGTTCTTGTTTGCCCATATCTTGACCTTGTAAAATTATGACCTCCCAGGGAAATAGCTAAGGGCACACACTAGTAAAAAGAGCTCCAGTACAGAAAGGACCATCTGGGCATTCCAAAGGTGAAACCAGCTATGCCAGCCATACACTACCTCATGTGGTGAACCATTCCAATGTTTTAACTGAGGAGGAAATCAAGCCACTATATCCATGCCCCATAATTGGGCCTAGGGTCTACTCATAAGGTTACTCTGCCCAGACAAGAATAGCAGAAAATATAGTCGCTAGCCAGACATTAGGTCAACCCATGTTGCCAGCTAAACCTGTCAGTTTTGGTTAAATTCCAAAGGGCACAATGCAGTGCATGCTGCTCTGTGTCCTTATTATCACCAGTCATGAACTTAAATTAGCATCAAGGGTAAAAGACAACAATAAATCCTTTTTCTCTTATATAAACAAAATCAGAAGTAATTCTATGACTACAGGTCCATTCACCATACAGTCTGGATGTGTATCTAATAAGCAGGAAATAGATAATATACAGAACCAATACTTTTCATCTGTATTTAATAATAAGTCACAGGATAAATTAATCGAATCAGAAAAATCTATACCTGATGTATTTACAATTAAGTCCAAAGAAGTTTTAGATAAACTTAACATGATAAATATTAATAAATCCCCAGGTCCGATAATATTCATCCAAAGGTAATAAAAGAACTTGCTTACGAAATATATAAGCTCTTAACTAATATATTTCAACATTCATTGGACAGTGGTGAAGTCCCAAATGATTGGAGAATAGCAACAGTTGTACCTTTATACACACAAAAGGACCTACCAATAAACCAGAAAATTTTAGACCTATAAGTTTGACATCTCTGATTGGTAAAATATTTGAATAGTTTGTTAAAGAAATCATATTGGAACATCTTAATAATAACAAACTTATGGACAGAAATCAACATGGATTTACAAAATCAAGATTATGTTTAACTAATCTCTTGACCTTCTACAATAAAGTTACTGAAGAAATGGATAATGGTAACTCAGTTGATCTAGTGTTTATAGATTTTGCCAAAGCATTTGACAAAATTCTCACCTTGAACTTATAAATGCTTTAAAAGAAGTTAAATTAAACCAAAATATAATAAATTGATAGGATGTTGCTTAGTAATAGGAAGCAGAGAGTGGCTATAAATGGAGAGCTGTCAGATTGGGCTAGTGTGACTAGTGGTGTTCCCCAGGGATCAGTGTTGGGGCCATGCCTATTCAATATTTATATTTCCTCCCTAGAATCAAATAAAAATGAGATTTGGCTACTTAAATTTGCTGACGATTGCCATATTGGATCCATTGTTAATAGCAACGATAACAGTACCCTGCAAAACTTCTTAGATGAAGTCACTATCTGGGCCCATGAAAAGAAATTGGTACTAAATAATGATAAATGCAAGGTGATGCATATGGGTAAACATAACCCCAAATGTACATATAAACTGGCAAATCAAATATTACATCAGACCTTGGAAGAAAGGGATCTTGGGCTTATCATCACCCCAGATATGAAATTTAAATTACATTGCTCTATACAAATCAAAAAGGCAAACCAGAACTTAAATTGTATATTTAGACATGTGGCAAGCAGGACTAAAGAGGTTATGCTGCCATTGTACAGTGCTCTGGTGCGACTACACCTTGAGTATTGTGTTCAAGTGTGGTCTCCATATACCAAGGAAGAAATTAATAACCTAGAAAGAGTACAGAGACGGTTTACCAGGACAATAACAGGAATGAAAGGAAAGGATTATGAATATAGGCTTAAGGAATTGAAATTGTATTTCCTAAAATATAGAAGGCTTAGGGGAGACTTATGCCTTATATATGGTTTATTATAAAATTCCATACTTCTAAATGGAACAGGATTATTTAAATCCGAACTTAGACAAAGTAACCGTAGACATAATAAACAGTTACTGATTGGGAAATGGTATTCACTAAGGCGAAAAAATTGGTTTAGCATAAGATCATTTGCAATATGGAATAGCCTCCCTACAAATGTTGCGGATAGTACAAGTATCGATGCTTTCAAAACAAACTTGGATTTAATAATGACAGATGATTATAAATATAGTTATTAAATTAAATATGAGGCAAGCATTATGGACATTGTCCTCTGGCTTGAATAACTTATGAAACTTATGGCAGGAATCATATGCCAGATCCAATCTGGAAACTATATATGGATTCCAGCAGACTGCATGCTTCCATATGTCCAAGCATTTGCCCTGCTTTCAGACCCAATGGCCATTAACTTGCCTGACCATGACTTCCTAATCAATATGCTGTTAGAGTCTATAAATGATCTCTTGAAAAGTATGGCAGCAAACACATCACTAAAATTTTCACTAGGCTATCCTTCAAGACATGACCAATATTATCGCTTATAAGCATCTATGTGCATCCTTATTTTAATCACCTCCAGTCCACAACCAGGGAAAACAGGAACCCAATTTATTTTTTTACTTTAAAGGGTTAGTCATAGGGAGAAAATACAATTATCAGTGTGGAGGAGACTTACAAATCTTTAAAAATGCCACCCACACTGTCAACTACTCATAATTTCTCTAAATGGATATAACATAAAATTGCATATGTTGCAATTGCTCCATACCATTCACATTACCATCTAAATAAAAATTGTTCAGTCAGATCCAGTCAGTAAAATTATAACAAAAAATAATACATAAAAAATCACTAGTTACATACAACAGAAGTATCAGAATGTTCATTTATATCCCATACTGTGTCATATAAAAATTACAAAATGAAAATCTTTAACAACTAACTGAAGTGGGTATTTACAGAGTAGGATAGATACACTAAGACCATATAAGACGGCCTGACCTTGTGGAAGAAAAAGGTTTCAAAGCATTCAAAGGCATTTGTGTCAATTAACCAAGGGTAGAACATATTTCAGCAATTCAGCGGTACATATCTGCAAAGTAAAATCATTACTTAAAACACTGTACTATATTCAGCACATATCATACCTGAAGGACAAACAAAGAAGAGTCCTTCATACTTAATATTTGTCCATACAATATAAAACTGAATCTGGGGCTCCTTATATCCTGCCATGTTCCTGCTATCATGAGGCACAAGTTAATATAGGACTAATGATTTAGCATTCTACTGTGAAGCTCATTATATATGAGCAGACCCATAAAAACATATTGGCATACACCTCTAAGAATGGCAGTTTATCTAGTGCAATATTTCATATTTCAATGGGAGTTTACTATTTCCAATAAAGCAGACTGCCATGCCACAACAGGCAGTTAAGACAGTCCGCTTTTTTGAAATCACAGATATATAGCATTGGAAACTTTACCTCTGGAGAGAGAAAATACTTTGGTTACTTGGTACATTCTGTACAGGTCACCAGAGCCTTGACCTTATTAAGTTAGTAGACAGTAGGAGTGATAGTTGCTTTCTTGTATTGCTCTATTCTTCCTCAATAGAAGTCCATTCATTTTCCAGAGCAATATAATGCACCTGGGAAACAAGAGCCCAGGGGAAGAATACACAATGACTGGGGAGGTAGTAACAACAACAAAAAAGGAAAGGGACATGGGGGTAATCATATCAGATGACCTTAAGGTTAGCAAGCAATGTGAGAAGGCAGTAGGGAGGCTGGGGATATACTGGGATGTATAGGAGAGGCATCAGCAGCAGGAAACAGGAAGTTGTTATCCCTCTGTACAGACAGTTGGTGAGACCCCATCTGGAGTACTGTGTCCAGTTCTGAGACCCCATCTCCGCAAGAACATAGACAGGATAGAGGTAGTCCAGAGGAGGGCAACTAACATGGTGCAGGGTCTGCAAGAGAAGCCATGATGAGGAGAGACTAAAGGAGCTTAATATGTATACCCTTGAGAAAAGAAGGAGAGGGGGGCATGACAGAAACTTTTAAGTACCCCAGTGGAATCAACAAAGTCCAAGAGGGTAGCATCTTTCAGAAAAAGAGACTTGCAAGAACAAGGGGACGAATTTAAAGATAGAAGGAGGGTGTTCAGGGGCAGTGTGAGGAAGTATTATTTCACAGAGAGGGTAGTGGATGCATGGAACAGCCTTCCTGAGGAGGATGTGGGGTCTAAAACTGTGGGAGAATTCAAGAATGCATGGGACAGACATAAGGCAATTCTTGTGGGGTAGAAAGAAATAGGCTGTTGGTTAACTAGGATCTGCGGCCCATCCTGTGGTAGGGAAATGGGCAGACTAGATGGGCCAAGCGGTCCTTATCTGCCGTCAAAGTCTATATTTCTATGTTTCTATGTTAATACTTTTCTTCAAAGGGGTGCCAAGATCCCCTTCTCTAACAGGGCTCAATGACTGCAAGATTTTTTGAGCTTCCTCCTTGCCTTTCCTAGATAGATAGATAGATAGATAGATAGATAGATAGATAGATAGATAGATAGATAGATAGATAGATAGATAGATGACGATAGATAGATACTAAATTTCTATAGTGCCCCTTTCCGGATGCTCAGAGCGCTTAACAAACAATTAAAAACATCATTCCAATGACGCAATATTACAGTACACAATGCAGAGTATAAAATTATAAAACACACCATCTATCTATTACTTAAAACATTAATCAATACAATTCAGATTCTTCATTACATAGTATGTAAAATATGTGCCTGGTTAAATAAGAACGTTTTCAGACTGTTTTTGAAGATTTCCACTGAGGGTGCCTCTCATAATTGTTTGCAATGAGTTCCATAGGGCAGGTGCAGCAACAGAAAAAGTGTGGTCTCCAGAGTGTTGCAACCTAGCCCTAGGAACTTCCAGAAGGCAACTCTTGGTGGAACGGAGAGCACAAGTTGGGCAGTGAGAAACCAGGAGGTCTTGCAGGTAGTCTGGTCCCTGTCTGTGCAGGGCTTTATAGGTCAGTAACCTGACCTTGAAGGCAATCCTCCACCTTACTGGCAGCCAGTGCAGTTTACGAAGGACAGGCATGATGTGCTCAGATGGTAAAGCTCCAGTCAATAATCTAACCGCTGCATTCTGCACCAGCAGTAGATGGTGGAGGTTGCCTCAAATAGCCCTAGGTACAGAGCATTGCAATAATCCAACCTGGATGTGATGAATGCATCTACCAGAGTGGAGCGGTCTTCAGTTTGTATCAGGGCCCGGATCCAAGCGATGTTCCTCAAATGATAGAAATCGCTTTGGACGATGGCCGACATGTGAGTCTCAGGTGTCAGGCCATCATCAAGAACCACACCCAGATCCCTGCCCCAAACAGTGGAGGTCAAGAAGATGCAACCCAGTATCAGACAAAAGGCATTCCCAGCTCCCCCTTCATCTCTTCGTTGACCTGGATCCACCACCAGTACCTCCATCTTGTCTGGGTTGAGTTGCAGCTAGTTTTGAGCCATCCAGTTCTGGCTCTAATACAGGCAGGTGTTAAACACAGAGGTCACCATCTGGTTACTCAGTGCACAGGACAGGTATAGCTGAGTGTCATCAACAAAGCAATGAAAACCCAGCCCATACCACCTGATAACATCTCTCAATGGCAGCATACACACCATAAACAACAAAGGCAACAGGACCAACCCTTGTGGAACTCCACAGTGCAAAGGGATTGGGTTAGACAAGGATAACCCCATTGTCACCCTTTGCACTCTGCCTGTGAGGTAGGACCTAAACCAGTTGATGACATTTCCAGTTAGTCTACACCAGTTCTGCAGGCAGTCCAGTAACACCTTGTGGCACACAGTGTCAACCACTGCTGACAGGTCAAGGAGAACAAGGATGGTACATTCTCCCCTATCTCTCACCATTAGGAGATCGTTGAGCACTTTCACTAGGGCAATCTCTGTGCTGTGCCCTGGTCTGAAACCAGACTGGAATCACTCATAAGAAGTGGAGGAGGCAAGCTGAGTCTTGAGCTGGATGGCCACCACTTTTTCCAAAACCTTCTCTAAAAATGGGAGGTTTGAGACCGGTCTGTAGTTAGTGAGACACTCTGGGTTTAATGAGGGTTTCTTCAATAGGGGTCTAACTAAGGCCTCTTTCAAGGTAATTGGAAAAACCCCACTCCTCAAGGAACTCTGGATGATCTCAGTAACCACTGAACCAATCTGGCCCACACATCCAACCAAAAGTTGTGTTGGGCCTGGGTCTAGATCAAAATAGGTTGGTCATAACCTTGAGACTATCTCAGCCACCTCATCCACTCCAACTGGATCAAACTCAGCCCATATAAGAGGGGTCACCAGACATGTCTCAGGTCCGATCCCACAAGTTCTTTGAGTGCCACTAGAGAAGATCTCAGTCCTGATAGAGGACACTTTGTCGGCAAAGAACAGAGCAAACTCTTTGCACCTTGTGCTTGAATCTGCTCCTCCCGCATGGAGACAGGCTAGATGCAAAAGCCCGTCTACTGTGCAGAAGAGCTGAGTGGGTCTGCAACTTGCCGTAGCAATCCCTATTGATAGAAAATCCACCTTCTTTTGGGAGCTTTTCCCTTGATAATCACCATAATGTGATCCTAGGGCCAATTTGCCCTCTATCAGTCCAGACCTCCTCCAGCACTGCTCTAACCTCTGACCCTTATCTTTAACTTCCTGAGCTCCCCATAAAACCAAGGGGGACTCTGGAGAGTAGATAAGGGCCAAACACGAACGGGCATGACAGAGTCAAAGACCACAGTGATAGGCCTATTATAGGCTATCATTGCCTCCTATGGCCCAGTCATGCATGCAGTTTCCACACTCGATGAGGTGGTGCCAGACCATCTCCACAGAGGACGGACCCTCACGGGAACCCCAAATGTGAACCTCATGGTGCTATGATCTGACCAAATGACCGGATCAATCTTGAGGTCATCGACCCCAGACTCTGTCCTCTGTGCTTATGTTTAAGCATAGTCATCTAGGGAATCAAACAGAAAAAGTCACTCCACTGAGTACACCACAGTAAATTTAATTACCTCGAGGTTGAAACAGATTCCCCCTCCCAAATTCACAGGCACCAGTGGCATACCTTTTGGAAAGGTAGTATGAGCATATCAGCACATCAGGTGCAGTCAGAACTTCCACCATAGTTCACTTCACGGAAATCTTCTCAAGTTCCATTGGGAGTTGGGGAGCTCCACCATCAAAGCTAATATGACAAAAATCACAACATATACAGTTGCAGCCATAAATATGATAGATATATTCAGATATTTCATAGATACATAGATACATAGACAGTGTCGGCAGATAAGGGCCTATGGCCCACCCAGTCTGCCCATTTGAGCTTGTAAGTTCAGTTTGTTTTCCTAGAAGTCTGTTTCCCCTTACCCCTGACCTCTAGAATTCCTTTATGTCTATCCCATGCATTCTTAAATCCCGTGATTGTTTCAACCCCCACCACTTCCTCTGGCAGGATATATTGTGATATATCCAGATATACAAGATATATTGTGATATATCAAAAAAAGAGATTCTCTGTGGTGGCCCACAGTGGTGCTGCAGGCAGGAAGGGAATTTCTCTAGTGATATCACAGACATTTCTGGCTGTATCTTTGGCTGTAACTGTATTTTTATTTATTTAATTTAATTTATTTAATTAGTATTTTGGAAAGACCTTTGAGCATGAGCTCTTTTACAAAGGTTCCACGTCAGGGTGGACAATAACACAATACACATACTCAGTGGTTACAGAGGCCTGATCATTAGGCATTAAAAAGCAATTACATGAGAATTATACAAATAGGAGAAAAACAGAGCAGTTGTAATAGAATGCTAAGCTATTTCTAGTTGGTTGCCCTAGGCAGCACACCCCTGGAAACCTCCAAATCCATTGATAGACTATGGCAGAGTAACTGCACAGGGTTTAATGCTATCCCAGATGGTGAGAGGCTGGGTGACAGTGAAACAAAGGGGACTGGGTTTGAACCCTACAACAGGGAGTGAGAGTTGGGGGGATAGTAAAACGGGGCTGTGATGGGGGAGCAGCTCCAGAGGGCTTTGTCGAGTAGGGTGTGTGTGTGTGGGGGGGGAGGGAGGGGTAGTGCCAAGAGCATTTAAAAGGATTGATAGCTTACTTAAGCCCTTGGCTAGGCTGGAATGGAGGCAGGGTTATCTAGGTAGCCCTGCTGGGTGCTACCTTGGGGGTAGGCCTGTCTATCAAATGGGGCCTGAGAAGCAGGTGCATTTTGGGCTAGACATTAGGTGTTGTTTGAAGCCTGCTTTGAATTGAGACAGGCTGTTGTTTGTTTGTAATTTCATTGGGAGTTCATTTATCCAGAGGGGGCCCGAAAGAAGAAAGCACGCTGCCCTAGTGAGGTTCGGTGGAATGGTATGGACAGTGTGCCATTCTTCCTCCCTTTGGTGATGTGCGATGAGAGAGAAGCCTCGATTAGGTTTCCTATACAGGGTGGGTTTTTTCTGAGGAGTGCCTTCTTTCCCAGGAGGCAAGTTTAGTATTTGATCCCCTCTTTTAGGTTAAGCCAGTTTGTATGCTCATACAAGGTGCAAGTATGAGTGTAGTGATCTGCGCACAGGGTGAGGCAGCATGCCTTACTGAGTGCAGTTTGGACCCTTTTGAGCACTGTATCAGTAGCAGCTCCATAGACCAATAGCCCGTAGTCTATTGTGGAGAGTATGGAGCGGGAGACCGAGATTCGGAGTGCTGTTGGGGTAAGGGATTTCTTATGCCTATAGAGGACCCCGATCTTTGTGTTTACCACTCTGACTAGGTAGTCTACATGGTGCGTATAAATGAGAGAGTCATCAATGGTGACTCCAAGGTACTTGAACAAGTGCACCTGCTCAATCTGCTCACCAGCTTTACTGGTGATTACAAGAGGAGCATGCTTGTGTTTGTTGTAGGGGCTGGATTGTAGCATGGCCTTGGTTTTCTTGTAATTTAGTAGCAACTTTTGCCTACTAAACCAGTCCTTGAGTTTATTGAAAGAGTTCTGTAGTTTTGTTTGTAGGGCAACCTGAGAGGAGCTGCTGCTCAGCAGCATGGCATTGTCTGCATACAGGATAAGTTTGGTGTCACAGGCTGTGGGTAGGTCATTTACAAAGAGGCTGAAAAGCAGGAGCCCTAGAATTGATCCTTGAGGGACTCCTAGGAGTACATCTCTGGAGCTGGATAATGTCTGCCTGATTTTGACTTGCTGGCTCCTGTATGTTAGCTTGTCATTGAACCAATTCAGGGCATTAGGTGCCACACCCAATCTTTGTAGCTGGAGTACTAGTAGAAGGTGGTTGATGGTGTGGAAGGCTTTGGTGAGGTCAATGAAGATGGACCCCAACAATTTGCCTTCATCCAGCGCCTTATGCGCATAGTCAATGTATTCCAGCAGTGCCATGGTGGCACTGTGTTTTTGCCTGAAACCATGTTGGTTTGGGCAGAGCAGATTGTACTTATTGAGGTATTCTGTGAGTTGACTTGCCATGATTTTTTCCAAATCTTTAGATAGTGGGAAGAGGATAGATATTGGCCTGTAGTTTGACACCAGTGCCTTGTCACCAGTCTTATGCACTGAAGTTACCAGGGATTGCTTCCATACTTCTGGAAATTGAGGTAGAGCCAAGGATTTATTAAATTGCATTGTTATGGGCATGATAAGAACATCAAGGGTGAGAGATAGTAACTTCATGTCTAGCCCACCACTCCCCAATCTGGTTTTGCCTAGGACTTTCCTGACCATCGTTAGGGCTTCCTTCACTGTAACCTTCTTAAAGTAGAAGGCTGGGTGGTTAGTTACGGGCAGGTTGGTGCAACCTTGGTCCTCCACAGGCAGAAGGTAGTCTGGAGACAGCACTGAGGACAGGTCTATAAAGGCCTGGTTAAAGGCATCAGCAATTGCTAGCAGATCTGAGGAGGATGATTTATTAATGTTGAGCATCTTAGGGTGCTGCTTTTGATCTTTACCAAAGATGTTCTTGATATTGTCCCAAAATCTCTTTTCATCTCCCCATGCATCGTAAAGCTGGGTCTTATGGAAATTAGCTTTTGCAAGCCTGATAAGTTTGGTGCACCAATTTCTAGCCATTTTGTAGTACTGTAGGTCATGCTTGCTACCTGAGTTTAAGGCTTTTTCCCAGAGGCAGACCCTCTCCTTTAGGAGGGAGAGGAGCTTGCCATCAATCCCGCCATTTAACTCCCCCTGAATTTTGTGTGTGGTGCATAGATATCACAGATGGAATTGAAGCCCTCAGCGAGAAAACTAAGGGCCTGGTCCAGCTTAGGTGCCTTGTTGGTGGGGGACCAGCTGTAGGCAGACAGATCCAGTTTGAGGGATCCAAGTTTGCCTTTCCACAGAATCCTGCTCTAGATGAGGTGGGGTGGGCTTTTGGCCAGTTCAGTGGTCCATATAAAGGAGATCGGGTAGTGGTCACTCAGCATGTCTGGGAGAATCCTGAGTTCAGAGAATTGAGTTGGTGAGCTAACTAAGATCCAGTCAATGAGGGTGCTGGTACCAACCTTGTAGTTCTGTCTGGTGGGGTGAATTACGAGTTGTGTGAGATTGTGGGAGGTGATTAGGTCTCTGGAAGGTGTTGCCTCCTTACATAACCAATTAATATTAAAGTCACTGGTCAAGATGAGTTCTGAGCCCTTTTTGAGTGTACTAATTTCTTCCATAACAAAAGGAAGGCCTTCCTTGGCTTTTTTGGGGGGCAGGTAGATTGTGGCGATGGTAAGGGTCTTGCTTTTCAGGCCGACTTGTATTTTTACTGTATTGTAATATATTTCAGGGTCTATAGGTTTAGTCCATTATCAAACTACTACTAAAGCAGAAATAGCTAAAGATCTTTTATTTCAGGTTTACCGCTCTATTCAGCTATATTGATTTAGCCCGTAATTAAAATCAGTTCAATATCTGCAATATCAGCATATATATGCAAATTTCTCCATTTTTCAGTTAATTAGAATTTTGAAATAATTGTTTTCCCCACATTAGTACATTATATCTGTAAAACAAATTGAACATTTTTAACTACAATGTGTATGCCAGAGCATTTCAGTGGAATGCTTATAAAGGCACTTATTGCTTGGCTCCCTCTGCTGCCTGAACAACCATGGGCATTTCTTTTTCAGATGCTGTTGGTTATTTATTCTCACATTCAGTTTCCTTTTCATATTGTGCTCATTAAAAAGTCACAATTGTCTATCTCAAAAAAGATAATTTTTCCATGATGTGTAATACAGACCTCTGCGAGGGCTTGCAACTGAAATTCCAAGTTCAAGGATGTCTTGGTGGTAAGACCAAAATTTCCTCTACCTTTGCTGGGTCAAGAAAGCAAAATCTGGAATGACACTGAATCTATAACCTTTATACAGGAGCAGGCCTTTGATTCTTGATAGCTTATGTGAAAGTTCCCAGTCTGACTCAATTACCGAATAAATTAATATTGTAATTTTGACTTTAGGGTCCACCTGGTTACTCTCAACTTTTTTTAGGTACCTCCAAAGCAAGTTCGTTCATCCAGTTTTGCTTTTCAGCATTTTTTGGGTAACACTGAAAGCTTATATCAAAAATGGCAGATCATCCGGGGGGCAAACTGAACACCTGAACAAGTAAGTATTTTACCAGAACCCTCACGGATTCAAAGTCACAGTGAGGTTTTTTTGGTAAGCCAATAACCCTTAGACTGGGCTATCAGATTTGATTGTCCAGCATTTCAGTCTTCCTGGATATATTATAGTTCTCCTTAACTCATCCAAAAGTTATGGCTTCCATTGTCCTTAATTTCTCAGATACTACTGAATATGACATTAGTATTCATTTTCATGTCTACAGTATGTACAGTATCTGCATTCATATTCTCCCAATTTTTTAAGTTTCATGTTGCAAAAATCAGCCTGATCTGTAAGGGCATTGAACTGCCAATCTGAGCAGATAATCCAATCTGATATCTGATTCCTAAATCTTCCTAATGTGTTCAAGGTATAATTTCCAGTATTAACACTAGTTTTAGCTTTTTCATTGCACTGCACCTCAGCTATTACCCGCAGCTGTAGCCACTGATTACAGACTGAGAATGGTTCATGGCTAACACCTCTTCTCAGAGGAGTAGTCGGTGACTCATTGAATCTCTGGAATTTTACATTCATAGTTATAGTAGAGGAAGATGAGAAGACAATTTTAGTAACAAAAAGTTGTTATCTTTACTTTCTGTTGAAGTAACTGAGGTTGATCTTATGGGATTTCTAGTGACCGAAGAAGTTGCCTCCCAAACAGGAGTTCCCATTCTGGCTGCACTTCTTCCCCAACTGCCCTGGCTGGTTGTTGGATGGGACTGTTTTTCCAGCAGGTGAATTTCTGTAGACATGCATTTTTCAGAGGATGTGCTTGGTTGACTTTTTTATCTGTCAATACAGACTTGTTTTGAAGGCCAAAGAAAATTTCTTAAACTTCTAATTTTTCAGTGAAATTATTGCCTACATAGTGCTCTAACAAATGGCAGCTACCTCAGTCAGCCATCTTGTTTCCTCCCAACTACACTGAGCTTGACCACTTTTTGGTTTCTGTTGGACCTCAAACTTCACTGTCATCTTATCACATGACCCCAGCAATTCCTGGACAATTATATTTTGAAACTACTTACTGTATGTGAACACCAGGGGATGACTCTAGAAGAATGGTGCAAGTCACCACCAAAGGTGATTTGCAGTTGTGGCAAGGAACCTGCACCAAATTCTAGATGGGGCAGGGTCCCATGAAGAGTCCTGCGACTGCAAAATCTAGCCAGGTATGCCGAACAGAGGTGTACCACGAGTTTGTTCAAAGTCGCAACCACTGTCTGGCAGGGTGCAAGTGCCCCCCATGCCCAATCCCATGGTGAGAACTGACAAAGCCCCACAGGGCTAGAGAAGCCCCCCACTGTAAGTGCCCCAAGGATCCCCCTGCCTTGAATCCCAACCCGCATCCTGAGTCAGCTGTATACTATACAGTATGAACAGTAGGCATACTGTAATTGTCTGGTAGTCTAGTGGCCTCCCATCCCCTCACCCAACAGTGCAAGACCACCCCACTTCCTCTGGCGACCCATACCCAGCTGGTGACTACCAAATCCACCGGCACCACTGCAGCCAGCCACCAACTGAGCTCTCTTCCAGAATAGGGTGCAACAGCTGCCATAAACCCCCTAGTACCATGTTGTAGGGGGTTTAGGACATAACTGGTGGTGTAAGTCCACTTTGGCGCAAGCAGCCTGTGACATGTTGGCACAAGCTTCACAAAACACTGAATTTTGCAACTCCAGGTGTAACTTGCTAATTGCACCATTGTTTTGGTGCAAGTCAAGTTATGCCAGGCATATCCCTTTGAGAATCGGGCCTCAGGTCTAGTAGGGCTTCCAATCTTGTTGGGAGAGATGAAAAGTCTGTGTCGTGAAAATCATCTAGTAAGGCAATGAAGTTGTGAGACATGAATGACTACCCCAAGACAATTTTCATGAGGGATTTGGGGTGACAGAGCTGGTATATACAGTAAAACATACAATGATCACTGAAACAATCTAGAAATGATGCTGTGAGGGTGTGTGGCTAGGACCCATTCAAAAAGTGAGTGAATGGAAAAAAGGGTTACAGCTGGTAGGTTTAGACATTAGTTGCATTAGGTTTACAGAATCAATTGCATGTATGATACTTTAGCAAAGGGGAGAGAGAAGATTAACATTTACGTCACAAAGTATCAGAAGTTCACCAGAAGCAGAGAAACTAGAAAAGGAGAAAAGAATATATGGGAGAGAATTGGAATTATAGTAGATGCTAAATGGGAGGGAAGGCAGGGAAAATTACCCTGCACAGAATAAATTTATGGGAAGAAGGAACAGAGTCACAAGGCTGAACCTCAAAGGTGACACTTGGGCACGTATAAATAAGTACTCAGCCCCCTCACTTCCTGTGGTTCTCCCTCTAGTCAACATATCCTGAAATACCAACATCAGAATCAACAATCCAGACAGACAGACAAGTTTCTATAATAACAAAGACACTGGGATGGTCAAGCAAGACCCACAGCCTAACCTAATCAAGCTTAGGGAGTAGACCTCAATGTAAGATGAATGACACTCAACTATTTGGGCTCAGGAGTGGGGGGAGAGAGGCAGGGGACTAGGGTTGCTTCCACATCACCTGACTAGAGTTGATTTCTACAGCACCTGACAGAAAAAAGAGAAGGATAATGATAATCAGATTGGAATGGATGTTAAAATGATGGGGAACTGTGCCTGCCTGGTGGTGCAGAGAGTTGAGGCACTGGATACCTTTACCTTGCTCTATGCTGGTGACCTGGGTTCGGGAACAAACTTGGGTCATCGGGGTGCCAGTGAGGGGGGGAGGGGGAGCAGGATCGAGCATGCTGACGGTCAGTGCTCCTCTCCTGAGGGTGGTGAGGGTGGGTGGCATCCCCCATAGTTCTGCTCCCACCGGGTGGAGGTTCAGTGGGTAGCGAGGCAGAGAGGGTGCAGCAAACAGTTACAGGAGGTGGAAGGCTGAGCTGGTGCCACGGTGTGCGTGCATGCCTCCACATGCTTGCACAACCGTGTGCCAGTGCAACACTATGTTTGTGACTTTTACAGTGTCATTGCCACAGTTTGATACTGCAATCTCCATCTTTGATTATCTGGCTACCATCCATTCTATTGGTCATCTTTATGGAAACATTTATTGTGAAAGGTTGGAACTCCCTCCTTTGCTGGTTTACCATACGCTTCTGAACTCCCGGTTGGCTCCAAACATTAATTGCTGTACACGGAAAGGTTATCACCTTTTATGCAAATGTGACATTTTCAAACTAGTCATGCCGATTTGTAAATATTGGCCCAATAACTGGGATTGGGCCTCCTCTGTTGATTCATTATTAAAAAATCTGAATGGCTCTAACATGAATTTTAAAACTTCATCTAATACTGGAAAAAAATGTGGATTTTCTCCTAAAACTGTTGGTGGATTATGGTTTGTGGACATTGATATCTCCTGTCCTGTTCAACTTACCAACTGGAAACTGCCATTGCCTAAAGTGGTATATTCTGCTGATGGAGAATACTGTGTGGTGACCAATTACAAATTCTATTGGTATGAACAAATGTTGTGTAAAATTGACTTTTCTAACTTCTATTTTTTCCCCAAACAGCGTGTTGTCATAGGTCATACCTAATTACACCTGTTCCCATCCCGGAACAAGATACAATTGAGTCCAGTCCTGACTATTGGGATGCTTTGTCTCAATTTTTACCTATTTTTAAAGTTCATATTGGCAACTTAAAGTGTGTCTCTCCAATCTCTTCTAAATAGAACAGATACCCACCTGATTTATTTCAGTAATAATGTTACCAAGGCTCAAAAAGCACTTGATGATCTGATTAGTGATGATATTGCTGATATTGGAAAATCCAATTGTGACGTTTACTTTTCAAATATTTGTGGTGATTCAGTTTCTACTAATATTAGTGCTTATAATTACATTTTGTGTTTAAGGAAAACCCTGAAACATCATCGTAACCAGTTAAAATTCCTCTACCAGGCTCGTGCCTTGGGTCTGTAGACGAATGGTGCCTAACCATCGTCTTTTTATTGTGTTGCCACTTTTGCAATTAGGGCAACAATGAGGGGACTGTTGCGCCTGGGTTATGCCCTTATTACCCCATATACGTCTTACACTATATCTCTGATCTATTATACTGTGATATTGCTATATTGCACTCACATTATAGATTTAGCAGAAATCGTATAAGCATGAGTGCTAGGAATGTGCTTTGCTGCTAATACATGCTAATGTACTATGCATGGTTCATTTATACTTCATTATATTACATTTATCTAGATTATGTTTGTTTTTCATATATAGTTGACCTAATCACTGCTTAGATGTCTTTGAAGGATCATCAGTGATTATTCTGTACTTATACTTTCATATAATGATATGTATGTACACTCAGGCACTTATGTCACGTGTAATATAGCTTTGTAAGCAATTCTCTATTTCTACTAACAAGAGACAAATTCCTTGTTTAGTCTATCATCTAAGCACATGTAGATTGGAAGTGTCAGCATTTCTCTTTGTTTATGCTTTAGAAGCATTATTTCTTATACTCATTAGTATTATGTCTCCTAAGTAACTATCCAATAGAGAATGTATTGTGTAATACTGTTTATAGTTCAGAACCAATGTATATGGTTTTGGGTATCAGTAAGCTAGTTTATTTTAGTTGTTTAACCAGGTATAGCACACTAAGCTGAAAGCTTTTTTACAGGCGTGACCTGGGAGCACAAGGAGGTTAAGTGACTTGCTCAGGGTCACACAGTATGCAAGTGGAAGCTGTGGGATTCAAACCCAGGTCTGGTCTGCTGGATGTCACCAGATTTGCAGCTCAGAGCCTTAGACCACTGTGCTATATCTTATCTTAGTATATAAAACACTGTCTTGCCAGTTTCTTACTCTCTAGAAGCTTAGTACGTACAAAAAAGACTGGCAAATCACTCTCATCAGTGATTTATCCTGCTTGGCTGTGAGTATAATAAAAATACTTTATTTACCACTAGTTGTGAGTGTTATCTCTGCCTAACATTGTACACATAGAATGAATCTGATTTATTACTTTAGCAGTTAGTCTTCTAACTTGACAGATCTTTCTCACTTTATTCGACCTCCCTTCCTTCATTATGATCTATAGCAACAATGGAACCCTCCATGGGCACTTTATGGTCTGAGTGTGAATCCTGCCATTGGGATTTTCCTTCCTATATGTTTGAAATCTTTTCTGTTTTGTAATGCAATTTTATAGTTGTTCTTTTTGGTCCCCCTCCCCCAATTCCTTGTTTATTTTTCTGTTGGTTATGCAGTACAATCTTGGAGTATTGTAACAATAACTAAAGTTTACTAGCTATTTTACAGGTTTCTAAACCATGATGCACTTCTTTATGTGTGACGATGCTCTCTTTTCCATCTTTCAGATACAAATTTAGAACTATACAGTTGTACTGTGTGAGTAATTATTAAAGTGCACAAGATGATGATGGATTTCAAATGTCTATAAATGTGTTATGAACTTATTTATGACACTTATTGGGTGTAATGTTTTATACACTAGGAGTACGACATGTACCTGGTGCAGCAGGATGAATTAATTAAATGCAAAATAGCATTGGTATGAGGTTTGTGATTAATGTCAGCTGCACCAGATAGTATATAAGGGTTATGTGCCCAAGAGGGCAGTATTCATTTGAAAAAGCCACACAGTTGAAACATTCTGGATTAATTACCAACACTGTTGGGATGTCTAAGTCTATTTGGTGGATCGTTTGTCGAACTTGCAAATAAATGAAGTAATATGCACATTGAACTTGTGATGCCTATTCTTTGCATTTTGTGAGTCTGAGTGGTGTGACTATTGTAAATATTGGATTTTGAATGTGTCACAGTGCACCTGATTTGCTGAGCAGCTGTTATCTGTATGTACATTTAATTTATACACTTAAACTCTATTTTTTTAATGTTATAACCTGATGTTTTTTTGAGAGGTTTAGTTAGCCACCAGTGGTTTTCTAAAAGTCTCCTAGTTTTGGCTCTCCCTTTCTTCCCTGAATTCTTTTCAATAAATATTTGTTAAAATGAATCAAAATTCAGTAGACACTAGTAATATAGGGGGGAGTGTGGCTCCTTTTAATTTTGGAAGCCTGGACTCACTAGAAAAATGCAGACAAAAAAATTCAAATGGAATAGGAGCATCAGCTAATTATCAAAATACAGTGGCTAACCTTAATGATGAGTTAAACATTTATTTCAACAAATTAGAAGGACTTTTTTTCAGCAAATAAATACAGCTCATAACATTACCACTTTAGAAGCATATCTTGAATGTGATTTAATTCCAAGAGGCTTACAGATCTTAAGAGTACCTTTGAGTGAAACTGAAACCTTGGAATTTAAACATTTAGGGAGGCAGTATAGTGCAGTGGTTTAATGCTCTGAGCTGCAAATCTGGTGACATCCAGCAGAGCAGACCTGGGTTTGAATTCCACAGCTTCCACTTGTATACTGTGTGACCCTGAGCAAGTCACTTAACTTCCCTGTGCTCCCAGGTCACTCCTGTAAAAAAGCTTTCAGCTTAGTGTGCTACTCCTGGTTAAGCAACTAAAATAAATAAATAAAAAATAAACATGAGCAAGAAGAAGCTGCAAAAATATTCAAAGGTGTTATTACACCGGGGGGAGTTAGGCTTGAGCGTCGAGCCGGCCCGGTGGCGCTGAGGGTTGAGGCACTGGATGCCACACCTCGCTGCATGCCAGCGACCCGGGTTCAGGATCGGACTTGGGTCCCTGGTGGGCCAGCTGGGAGGAGTTAGGCTTGAGCGTCCAACGACAGCTCGCCTACTCCAGGGAGGGTTAAGGCTATAGCCCAAACACTTGTCTGACTCTGAGCAGAGGCTCAGAGTACTGCAAGCCCGCAATGTTAAGGGGAAGGGCCGCACATACAGTGTGACGCCGGCACTCTGCGCCTGACGCCAGGGGTCCTACACTGTAGGGGTGGGAGAAAAGTGGAAAATGCCTGCCATCGCCGTGAAGATGGAGCCCAGAGACATGCCTCGATGTGCTCTCGCCCGCTGATGGCCCCGGACTGACGAAAGTTGATTGTTGGGGTAGCAGGTTTGCCCCATCCTCGCCAGGGGTAAAACCGAAGCTCTACGGGGTTCCTGTGGGGTCATATGGGCAGGGTGGAAGGCAGAGGGATGTCTACCTTGAGGGTCCTGAAGGGTCGGGGATGGCAGGAAGGTGAATAAAATAGTAATTTAAAAAAAAAGGTGTTATTACAATTGCTTGTTAAAGCTGATAGCAACAAATGCAAATTCATTAAAACAAATATAGAAGCTGTCAAAAAATGTTGAATCAGTTTATCTATGAGCTTTTGTTCAAAGAATTATTAGAAACATATGAGAAGAAGCTCATGCAGTGCAAGTAGAATAAATTAATTTGCGATCAGGAGGACCACTACAAGGGACACTTTTCCAATTGGCCTCGTGAAGACAGAGAAAGGAGGAACAACAGAGGTAGATCAAAGTCACAAAGAAGGAATTTCTACAGAAAGCATAGTAGAAGCCAAACATCTCATTCTGTTTCCTTTCAGATGGATCATGTTGAAGAGGGTAATAAAGGGACTCCATCAGAAATAAGCCAACAATCTGGCACAGGACAAAAAGTTTGTTTTAGAAAAAGGCAGATGGACAGGAAAAATCCAACAGCTCGAGAAAATCAGGCAGTAAAAAGAAAATAAGGTGGGGTACAAGAGGCAAGGAAAAATTATGTAATTCTATGGTATTCAGAGAGGGAAACAACAGGGAGAAACTACATGTGATAAACATTTCAAATAATGTATTAACTGTACCACAAGCCCACATGTTGGAAAGAGGACTGACTTTTATGCCAGCACCCTCTGTAAATCCATTTGAGATTAATATCAATTTATTTAAGTTTTTCAGAAGAATCAAATTGAGAAACTACTATGCAAAGGAGAACATACCAAAGGAAATGGACTCCAGCAATTCAACAGCTGACCCACTCGAGGAGAATTCTCAGGAAAGTATAACTTTTGAAATTTGTAAAGAAGTGTTTGCAGAAATTCATGGTAATGAGGAGTATGAGGGACCTGCTGTAGTTCAGTTAGGTAATGGGTTAGGAGAGAGTGACAAATTATGGATGAAGATGTATGGAATGAGCATAAAAGAATATTTAAGCCTAAATCTACATTTTGCTCTAAAACATTGAATTCTAGTATATTAGTCTTTGAAAAGGTTGTCACACAAGAAGTTACTAAGTTGCTTAAAATAAAGGAGAATCAAAAACAATGGTATTATTTAAACAAACAGCACATGACTGCTTTAAAGCAAATACAATGCTGGGATGATATAATTATAAAACCAGCAGCTAAAGGTGGAAATATCATATGGTTAGACACAAATAAATATGCTGAAATGATTAACAATATTGTAAAAGATATACAAAGGTATAGAAATTTACCTGGGAATCCAACAAATAAGTTTCAAAATGAACTACATGAGTTGCTGGTAGGTGCTAGGTCATTTGATGAAATAACTAACCTTGAATTTGAATACCTCTGGCAAAATAATCCCACAATGCTTGTGCTGTATGCTTTACCAAAAGTACACAAAAATGTAAATGACACCCCAGGATGTCATATTGTCTCTGAGGTAAGATTCTTGACCGATAATTCATTGTTTTTTTGTTGATTTCTTTCTTGAAAAAAGAAGTATGCAAATTACTATCCCACATCAGAGACACTGGTGGCTTATTACTAAAGTTGCAGGATTTTGTGTGGCACAGTAATTATGTCTGGACCACTACTGATATAGAACAATTGTACTCATCTGTTAGACATAGTGATGGCTTCAATGCTTGCAAATATTTTTGGGACCAAACTACATTGTCTACTCTAACAAGATTTATCACAGAGAGTATCAATTTTATTGTGATGCATAGTGCTTTTGATCATAATAGTATATTCGAACTCTAGGAACAGCTATGGGAACATGCATGGCTCTTTCATACAAGAATTTGACTTTGGGGTTCTGGGAGCTGGAGAGTATTTTTTCAGAAACCTTTCCCTTTGCAAACGATGTCATCATGTGGCATCGCTTCATTGATGATGTTGTTTACATATTGGGAGGGGATAAGGAACAGATCCCAACATTTATTGCATAGTTGGGCCAGAACCACCTGAGTTTGAAAATAACATATGAGACCCATAAGAATGTAATTTCCTTTCTGGATGTGATGTTGGGTGGTTAAGCAGAACATCTTGTGATTATAAAAAGTTATAGAAAATCTACGTCATGCAATTCCTATTTACATTTTACAAGTGCTCACTCTAGTAATTTAAAAAGGTCTATCCCCTATGGACAAATGTTAAAGATTGAGAAGAAACTGTAGCAGTAAAAGTGATTTTGAAACTCTGTCAGAAGAGTAAATGCAACAATTTTTAACCAGGGGATATGATTAGAAACTTTTGGAAGAAGCAAGATTGAAAGCATCAGAGAAGGGTAAAGGTGAGCTCCTCACCCCAAAGGTGAAATCAAACAGTGAACTAGACTCCGTAACACTGAGTGTAGAATACAATCATATGGCCGGGGCTGTTGGCAATGTTATACATAAATATTGACTGATTTTAATGAATGACTCCAGACTGGCAATTGTATTAGGGGACAGACTGCATGTAACATGCCCAGAATGTAAAGGCTATGCTGATACATAGTAGATTTAGGTCTACAGTAAATGAAAATAATTTGATGTGGTTACCTCCCCCCCACACACACACATAAAAGGTTTCATAAAAATGCAGACAGTGTAATATTTGCAGGTGTCCATATGAAGGGACTTGCTTTATACACCTGAGAACTTGAAAAAGATATTAATTAAGGGAGTGCATAACCTGTGACACTGAGAATGTAGTATACTGCCTTATATGCACTTGTGATATTTTGTATGTGGGGAAAATTACACGACCAGTTAAAGAATCCAAAAGCATGTCAGAAGTATTGTAAATATGAACATGAACTGTCCTGTAGGTATAAACTTTAAAGGCATGCACAATGGGGACCCAAGGGGTCTGAGGTTTATGGGCTTGGTTTATGTTCACAGTTCAAAATGGACTAAATCTGCAGTTCCGTATAATACATAAAATATATTACACTCCTTCCAAATTACATCGGATAGGTTTCCTACACACTAGCCAATATTCTAAATGTCATCAGAATACTGCAGATTTAACCCATATGCTATGGTCTTGTGAAAAGATTGCCATCTTTTGGCATAGCATAGAAAATAGATTAAACCCACTATTAGCTTTGACAGGTAGCTTCAGCATAGAAACATGTCTTATAGGTGATTTTTTTTTCTGTTAATTTGTCTGTCTGTGTCCCCGTTAAGAAGTGATTGTATGTTAGCAACCATGGCTTGGGCCATTTGTAATTGGTGGCAGACATGGGTAGGGAGGTTGGGGGGCGGAGGGATGAGTGAGTGGGTAGGGGAATTAGTAAGCAACTAGATATTGTAATGTCTCTTCATGTTGTAAATGTCTTTCATCTATTTTTATTATTTTTCTACTTAATTTCTTGTTTCTTACTACCTGCTTACATTAAAAAAGCAATAAAGTACATTAAATAAAAAAAAACCAAAATGGACTAAATCAAGTACTTTAACTCAGCTGTTGCAACTAGATTCTGCATGGATTTGGTGACTGGAAACACTGAAACTATTGGGTTTTAATGATATATTAGATCTGAAGCTGTATTTATAATGATGCCTTTTTCTCTGCTGTTTTGGATATAATTTGTCCACTATTATTATCACTCTTGTAGATGATTACTTTTTAATGACTGCTATTTTTTCATCTCTCATTGTTTGAAGCCTGTTCTGATTATAACTGCTGATCATCATTTCACAGTTGCAAGAAAGATCAACAGTGATGGCATCACCGAGGTTTAAAGGCAGAGAACTGCATTGGGATCCCTGAGTGAATGAGTTATGGACAAATACTAAAGTATGAAGAGTGGCCACTCTATGACCCATGAATGACTGAGACAACAACAAATATCAAGGACTTTTTACCACTACAATAGTGATTGAAAGGTGCTAAAATAATTAGGTATTTTATATCATGATGGTGCCAATGATTTTTTTATACTCGCTAAGTGGTAATTAGTAAACAAATATGACAGCAGATTTTTGTAGATTTAAAGGAGTGAGACATGAATAGAGGACGAGTCACAGCATCTTAAAACAGGATAGAGTATGTGAAGACATTTTTAAACTCCATTTATTGATAGTCCAGGTTAGAAATGAACTGCTAGCAGGCTCGGTGGTGCTGAGGGCTGAGGCATGGATGCCTTACCTTGCGTCATGCTGGTGACCTGTGTTTGAGAATGAACACAGGCCACCGGGGGTTGGCAGGGAGGAGAGGGAGTGAGTGTGCGATGGACTGCTCTCCCTCTCTGGGGAGTGGGGACTCAGTGGTCGGCACACTTCTGGCCCCGAGTGGAGGCTGGGGGGCAGTGTACCTATGCTGTGCAAAGGAGCTGAGATGGGGCAGGTGCCAGGAGGAGCACATGCAGACACATGCGCACTCCCTCCACTGGTGTCATTGCATGCCCCTCTCACGTAAGGGGCCCAAACATGGAAAATGGTCCTGCCGGTTGTGCAGTATGAAGCAGCCACCAGCCACAGGCCTCGACCCTGAATGGTGCTCCCTGAACTAGATCCAATTCAAGGTGAGTTGAGCTCTGGGGGCTGCTCTCCACCCCGCCATGAGAGGTAATGCATGGGGGAAGAAGCGATGCTGCCTCATGTTGGGGTGCGGGGCTGGATGAGTGGATGGAGATGGGTGCCAACTGGGGGGCCTGGGGTAGAAATAGATGAAGAAAAAAAATGAACTGTTTGCGATAAATGTGAAGCTGTCTATGCATGTATGTATGTATGTATGTATTTTTTTTTTTATTTATTGAATAAAGCATTGTATTACAAGAACTGATGCTGAGGAGCTAAAATTAAGTACTTTGTGATGCCTTAACTACTACTATGTATAGTTCAGACTGCTAATTGCAAACATACGATACTGTTTGATTAATTGAGATCTTCATAGTGTCAGTATCCAAGGAGACTTTTTTAATGTTGATTAATTTACAGGTGCACTTTAGAGTATATAATTCACTTTGGAATATTGTAACCACGCCCCCTGAGGATGTGGCACATCACTGGAGTATTGGTGGCTAGCTGTTGGACATGCATACGTCTGTTTTTGTATTAAGTTGTTTTTTATATGTACAATAAAGCTGCTTTTTAAGATGAATTTCTTTGAGCTTATTTTCAGATTTTTTTCTGATTTCAGACTTTACCCTGGTGTACAATTTTCCTTTGTGTACACACAAAGGTTAGCAGTTATTCAGTTTCGGACACAGCCTAGACCAGTGTAAGTGTAGCACCCCCTCTAGTAATTCATTTGAGTGCAGGTTCTTTACAGAGTGCTAACATTAACCTGATCTTTGATCGCACTGTTCTCATAGCCAAAGTGTTGTCCCCAGGCATTTTGCCAGAGCTATAAACAGGTTTTCTAGCTATCTGGGTGACAGACAGTAGTTTGTAAAAGTGAATTAGTCTAAAGATGTGTTTACATGGCCACAGCACTCTTACATTTGTACTGCTCCCTTCCTGCTGCAAAGGATGCTGCTGAATCAATAAATTGTTTAAACAGCGCATCTTTACTATGATGCAGATCGCACCATGGATGGGCTGTATAGTCAGTGGTCCAGGTTGTTTCATTTGACATGAGCAGTGACACATTGCCTTTTGTGACAATCCTGATAAACAGATATACCCTGTTAGGGACAATGAACAAGAAATAATACACACTGATCTCAGTTTTAAGTGAGGAAATACTTTATTGGACCAAACGCTACACAAAATATTTTTGTCCCAATGCTATTGTTCCCTATTGTTCTTACTCACACGCCGGTTGGTCTCTCTGCTATACTTCCTGGTTTTGGCAGAGAGACTCATGGGACCAGTGGAGGATGCTGGGAGAGAAGGCTTTGCATCGGAGTGAGTGCAGCAGAGAATTCACACTGCAGGTTAACACACTTTCTCCGATACACATCCCCAACTCCTGAGTCTGAGCAGAAAACGGATTCAAAGTGCTCTTAGGGCACTCTGGTAAGTGCCTACAAGCAGACTTTGCAGCACATCAACCAGTGCAACATGATATGATGCACTGCAGAGTCAGCAGTGTAAACAAGCCTTAAATAGGACCTTAAAACTATTAACTCTGAAGTCACTTAAGGCTCCATACTCGACCTGCTACTTTTCACCATTTTTGTTGATAATATCACCAAGGTTCCTGCCTCAAACTCCTCCCTAGTTTGTGTCAATTATATGGAGCTTTACATTTAATGGGCACACTGGAACACATGTCAGGGACATACCCATAGCAGTGGGCTGCTCACAGAGGTTTATACCTAGGCTCCCCTAACTATCTGCCTGCCCATTCCCATTCACTCCACCCATGACTAGACAGCTGCACACTCCCAAGAGGGATGAGGCAGGCTCTCACCTCTGCCCTTCTGGGACTGGGGCAAGCTCTCATTACTGCCTTCTGACCCTACTCCCTCCACAGCTGGGCTAAACTTCAGCAGGAGACTGAAAATCTGCATCATTTTCCCCAGAAAATATTGATTGCCACCACTTCTACCTACCAATGATGCCATGTCAGACAACTCAGGGGGCTGTGGTACAATCACCCCACTTTGGCTCCTTTTTCCAGGTCTGTCACCCAGATCAGACTCCAACTTTTTGTGCCCAAGCTCCCCCCTTGTTGGCTTCCATTCCCACTCGAACCACCCGCCTGCAGGCGGTCCCAGGTGACATAAGAAATTAACCCTTTGGATCCTGGTAAGCCCCTTTGGGGGGCTTACACACAGAGTCTGCAGCAGGTTCAGGGTAGCCTGGGATGTGGGTGATGTTAGCAGTGCACTTCTGGGTATGGTGTGGAGGGACGGGAGAGAGAATGTGACGGTATGTGTCAATTATAGTATTAGTCAGGGAAAAGTGAAGAAAGAAGCTATGCATTTCCACACCAGACAGGATTGCTTAGGTCTCTGGGCACTTTCTCTCACTCTGAGAAGTTTGCCTCACAAGGTTGTCAACTTTGAATGAAGAAGCTTGTCAGGCATCATGCTCTGAGGGGGAACAAATCCTCCTCTGAGCAGTTAGACATCTTGAAGTTCACCCAGCTTTCCAGTGATGGCTGTAAGGGAGAATAAAGCAGTGCCTGAGATGTTTCCTTTGAGGAGATTTATTAAGTCAGTGTGTGGACAGGAGTGAGGAAAGTAACACACATCCATGTTGAGCAGATTTCCTTGGTTGGGCAGTATGTAGTGCAAATTAATAATTAAAGGCCCTGGAGCTCTGATCGTGCAGAGTACAGATGAGTGAATACAAACCACTTCTGCCATTTGCCGTGTGAAATTCATAGTTTTACCTCCTCCTCTGCTGTTTATTTACTGATGGCCCAGGCCACTGGAACCTTGTGGGGAAAAATTCACTAAAATGAAAAGATGTTCTAGAAAAACTGCAGGAAAATTGCAGGAGTTATGCTATACATTCCCAGTGCTCCACATTAGAGCTGTAGTTGTTGTCTGAAGCACTTACTGGGCAAACTAAATTGTTAAATGGATATATTGTCACTTCTATATGCTTACAACTTGAAGAAAGGTTTGTGATGTTAAAATGTGTCACTATGTAGCAAATTGTACAAATTTTAAAAACACAACCCTCATGCAGTGCCGGTTATATTTAATTTAGTGAGCCTCATCTTGTTTATATTAAATAAATTCAAAAGCAACTTATTTTGTGACTAGCTGTAAACTGTTGATCAAAAAATAGATACTGTATGAATACATCCTTTGGCTGCTTCATACAGTGGTTTGTAATGCATTTTTGTTTCACCCTGGCTGCAATGATTTGTGTCTAGTAAAAAATTATGCTTAAATATACTTCACGGCCCAGATATTCAAAAGTGCTTTGTAGGCATAACAGTGTTGCATACACATAACTCCCTTTAATCTTGTGTGATATTCAAAAAGGGAAAATGCACGCGGCACAAACCCCGATGTGCCGGGCGTAAAGGCAAGATGCAGGCGCAGGTTGGGGGCGCGTGCCCATGCATACTCTGCACAGCCCGATATTCAGCCAGGGATGTGCAGAGCCATCATGTGCAACCCCTACCTGCGCCAGCACAAAGTTGATCAAAAAAAAAGGAACAATGGATGGCCACCCACAGGTGAGCTGCCGCATTACAGGGTGCAACATGGCAGCTGCCACCTGTGGGTGGCCACCCGAGCTCCAGCTGCACCAGGTGGCACCCCCCCATGCCTGATCGTGGGCATTTGTTAAAAAAATGAAGAATGCTGTCCAATACCCCTGGTGGTCCAGTGGACCTCTGTGTGCCTGATCGCAGGCATTTGTAAAAAATAGAAAGAAATAAGTGCAATATCCCTGGTGGTCCAGTGGACTGCTATCTGCCCGATCGCGGGCATCTGTATATAAAGAAATGATCCAATATTCCTGGTGGTCCAGTGGACGCTATCTGCCTGATCACGGGCATCTGTATATAAAGACTTAAGTCCAATATCCTGGTGGTCTGAGGTTGCCCCCTCCCCACCTTCCACTGCAGCCCCACACCACATCAAACCCCCCCATCAGCCCACGGGAGCAGCACCCTCACTTGCCTGCTGCCCCACCGCTTACTGACTGACACCATTGGTGGCTGTACGCCCATTATTTCTCAGTGTGAGCCAATGGGTGTGAGCCCATTCACATATTAGACATTCCAGATATGTGAATGAATCATTCACATATCTGGAATGTAGTACGGTACCGGGCTGCACGCCCATTCGCTCACGCTGTGAACCAATGGGCATACAGCCCCACCGACTAGGGTCAGTTGGTGGGCGGGCCGGGCAGGTGGTGGGGTGTTGCTGCCCACCGTTGACGGGGAGCGGGCGTGGAGTTCAGTGGGCGGTTGGGGAGGTACCCCTAACCACCAGGATATTGGACTTATGTCTTTTATATACAGATGCCTGTGATCAGGCAGATGGCAGTCCACTGGACCACCAGGTATATATTGAATTTATTTCTTTTATATACAGATGCCCCCGATCAGGCAGATAGCGTCCACTGGACCACCAGGATATTGGACTTATTTCTTTCTATTTTTACAAATGCCTGCGATCGGGCAGATAGCGGTCCACTGGACCACCAAGGATATTGGTCATATTTCTTTTTATATACAGATGCCCCCGATTAGGCAGATAGAGGTCCACTGGACCACCAGGATATTGGACTTATTTCTTTCTATTTTATACAAATGACTGCGATTGGGCAGACAGCAGTCCACTGGACCACCAGGGATATTGGACTTATTTCTTTTTATATACAGATGCCCGCGATCAGGCAGAGAGTGGTCCACTGGACCACCAGAGATATTGGACATTTATTTCTATTTTTTACAAATGCCCACGATCGGGCAGAGAACGGTCCACTGGACCACCAGAGATATTGGACATAGTTCTATTTTTTATACAAATGCCCATGATCAGGCTGTAGAGCACATTGCCGGCTGCAGGGGGCGTCAGTCCCCGATGGCTGCTGTCTGGCAGAGCGCCAGGCGCAACTCGTCTGGGATCGGCGCACCTGCATGCAAATGGGGCCATAATGACATGCAAATGGCCCCATTTGCACCTTGCATACATTATGGCGCCATTTGCATATCAAGTTTTGAATATCATGGTTGCTGTGCATAGCGCAATGGAACTTGCGCTAGCGCATCCCCATGCTCCACTCTGGCCACTTGCGCTGACGCAGTACCACTGCGCCATGCACACTGTGGGTGGCCAGGGTGCGATATTCAATGCTGCTGAGCCATGGCACAGCTCCATTGAATATCGCCCAGTCCACAGCCCTGCGCAGTCAAGTTGAGCAGCGCCCAAGCTTGCACCACAGCCTGGCGCAGTTTGAATATCTGGGCCCACATGTTTTATCAAATTGTTTATGTCATGCACTGTAACTCTCCCAGGTCATGCCTGAAAATATCAGATTGTTTTAGTCTTGTACTGTAACTCTCCCAGGTCATGCCTGAAAATAGGTATTTGTATGCCTAATGTACGTATCGGGTGCAAAATAACAAGTACATTTTTCATTGGTCTTTACATGTGAACATGTAAGTGGCAGATTGTCCAGGGAGAGGCTGTAATTAATTCCCTCAGAAGCACATTCAAGCTTGCTTTTCTTAAGTCCCATAACTTCACTAAGCCTTTTTTCATAATTATAATTTTTATTATTTTCAAGCGGAATATGCATTAGATAATGGCATTGCTAATTGCAGTATTCACCTCATTTATGTATTAAGGTAACCAGTTCAGTACATAGGGAGACAAAACAAGGGAGGAACACCAGGGTACATAACTCCTGGGGGGATGGGTGGTGGGACTTGGGGCAGAGGTCGGGCAAATGCAGGTCAGCCTAGGGAGAATAAAGCATAGTAAATCCAAAAAAAAATGCTGGATAAACAGACTGAAAAAACATGATTATACACATTTCAAATTCATACATGTAAAATGGAAACATAGAATTTGTTGGGAGAAAAGGACTGTTTGTCCCACTCAGTTTGCCCAGATGGTCCCTGCCTAGTCTGTCTCCACAGATCCTAAATGGTCTCCAGTGAGCCTTCCTTTTAGCAGCTTATTCACTATTATTCACCTATGTCTATATTACACATGCTTGAAGCCCCCTACTGTTCTTGCCTCCATGACTTCTACTGGTAGTCTGTTCCAGGCAGCCACCACTCTTTCAATGAACTAGTACTTCTTCACATCCATCTTAAACTTAACCCCATCCAGCTTCATTACATGCCTTCTGTTACTGATGGGCTTTCTCATTTGAAAGAGACTCCCCTCTTGCACTCTGTTCAGCCAGTGAGGTACATGTAGGTATCTAGCAAGTTCACTCTTGCTCTACCTCTTTTCCAGGGTGTACATGTTAAGATCCCTCAGTCTCTCTTCATAAGGTCTTTTGATGCAACCCTGCACCATTTTTGTTGAACTCATCTGCACTGTCTCCACTCTGCTCTGTCTTTTCTGAGGTTCAGTCTCCAGAACTGGACACAATACTCCAGGTGGGTCTCAAAGTGAGCGATACAGTGGCAACACCACCTCCATCCTTCTGTTGGAGATACCGGTCCCTGTGCATCCCATCATCACAATGGCCCTACCCACTGCTTTGTCGCACTGCCCTGCCACTTTGAGGTAATCAGAAATGATAACCTCAAGGTCCCTTTCCTGCTTAGTGACTGTTAGTACCATCCATCCAATACCCAGCTACTGGATTCCTATACCCTAGGTGCAGAATTTTGCACTTTGTGGTATTGAGCCTCAACAGCCATGCTCTTAAATACTCGTTAATTTCCCAAGGCCCTATACATTCTCTCTGCCCCTCCTGAATGTCTTTCTGTTACAGATGTTTTATCTACAAAAAGCATATGTCTCTTCCAGTTCTTCTGCAGTGTCACTTATGAAGAACATTGAAGAGGACTAGTTTCAGTAACTTAACCCTGCAGCACTCCCTTTCTCTCTCTCTCCTCGTGAGAGAGAGTGCCATTAATCACACCCCTCTGTTACCTATCCATTAACGAGTTCCTGACACAGTTCAGCACTTTGGATCCCACTCCTAGGTTGCCCAATTCTTTATAAGTTTCCTGTGCAGCACATTGTCAAGGCCTTGCTAAAGTCCAGCTAGTCCATGTCTACTGCCCTCCCTGCTCTAGTTCCCTGGTCATGCAGTTGAAGAAATCAATCAAATTTCTCTGACATGACCTTCTCCATGAATTCATGTTGCCTTTGGTCTGTAGCCCATTGGATTCAAGAGACTCAGCTAATATTTCCTTTAGCAGGGTTTCTATTAATCTCCCTGCCAGTGGTGAGAGACTAACCTAGAGTTGCTAGTCTTCTCCCTGCCACTGCTCTTATGGAGATGGACAACATTTGCTCTCCTCTAATCCTCTAAAACCATGCCTGTTTCCAGTAAGCTGTTGAATAAGGCCATCAGTGTTGCAGTTAGCATCTCCCAGAGTTCCGTTAGCCTCCATGGTTTATCCCGTCTAGTCCCATAGCCTTACCCACTTTCAGGGATGCAAGTTCCATCAGTACTCATGTTTGTACTCCTCCATCTACAGTGAAGACCGAGCAGAAGTACCTGTTCAGGATGTCTGTATTTTCGTGATCCTCTTCTGCACAGTCTCCCCTTGCCCCCTTCCTTATCCTCACTATCCCTCCTATTGCTTTCTTCTTCTCACTTATATACCTGAAGAATGTCTTATCCCTGTGGCTATCCTTCCCTTCCTCTGTAAATTTTCTGCAATCAATGCCTTTTCTGATTCTCTATTTTGCTTGGCATACCTTCATTTGTTCCCCCTCTGCATTTCCTTATATCTCCTGAATGCCACCCTTTTTTCCTCACCATTTTGGCCACTTCCCTAATCAGTTCTCTCATTCACTATATTGCCCTCCCTATGATTCATTCAAAACTAATATGTTGTTTTTGTTGAAAAGTTTATCGATCAACTGCAAGCCATTACAATATTGCCAAACATACATGCATACATAAAAACAATAAGAAAACATAAATGCACAAGATGCATTCCATACAGCAGTTTTAGTACCTAAAACTTGATAAATACTTTTCAGAAACAAACCTGCTTTCTTAAAAAAAACTTGGCCTAGGATCCTCCAGGTTACGTAAATGAAGGGCGTGCAATTTTGTGATGCAATTGTATGTCATCCTATTAAGAAGAGGAATATATTAAGGCAACCAGTCCAGTATAGAGCTAAAGTATCAAAGATAAGAAAAGGAGACACAGGAAGTATACAAAGCATGATACTACAAAGAATGCTTGCTTTTCTCCCTTTCTGTAGCTGCCCATGAAAAACCTTAACTCCTCCTCAAAGGGAGATGTACATAAGCAGTGGCAGGTTTTTCTCAAAGAGACCCTGGGATAGTGCTTGGGACTATTCTGACTCAGTTGATAAACAAGCAGGAGTTCAGTCCCATGACCAGGTAAAAGAGTCAACTTAAGGGTCTAAGCAAAGAGTCTGTCTCCCTATAAAGATTCTAAAATAACTTAATAAACCTATGAGGGCAAAAGTCTATTAATCTTATTTGTAGCAGACACAGAACACCAGCCATTAGACTCCATATAAGTCCCTATAGACCTCACTTAGTCCTATATTACATGACAAGATGTCCCATCTCCATAACCTCTTGGACCCTTGTTTGTCCATACTTTGACCTTCTACAGTTATGTCCTCCCATGGAAATAGTTAGAAGTGCACACTAGCAAAAAGAGCTTCAGTACAAAAAGGACCATCTGAGCATTCCTAAGGTGAAACCAGTTGCACTAGCCACACACTATCTCATGCAGTGAACCATCTCAATGTCTTACCATAAGATTAAATCAAGCCACTACATCTAGGTTTGGTAGCTAGACCCATGGTCAACTCACAGGGCTACTTTGCCCAGACAAGAATAGCTGAAAACTTAGTCACTAGCCCCACAGTAGGTCAACCCATGAGGCCAGAAAAACCTGCCAACTTCAGTGAAATTCCAAAGGGCACAATGCAGTGCATGCTGCTCTGTGCCCTTATTATCACCAGTCATGGCAGGATTTATATGTCAGGTACAGTTTGGAAACCATGTATGGGTTCCAGCAGACTGTACATGCGCCAATATGTCCAAGCATTTTACCCTACTCTGAGACCCAAAGGCTATTAACTTGCCCATCCATGGCTTCCTATTCAATGTCCTGTTAGAGTCTATGAATGGCTTCCTGAAAAGGTATGTCGGCAACTACGCCACTAAAATTTCACTAGGCTATCTCTCAATACATGACCAGTCTTGCAACTTATAAGCATTTATGTGCACCCCTATTTGAATTACCTCCAATCCACAACTGGGGAAAAACAGGAACCCCAATTATTTTTTACTTTAAAGGGCTAGTCAGAGGGAGTAAAATGCAATTATTAGTGTAGAGACTTAGACTTTTATAAAAACACTACCCACACTGTCCATTACTCATTACTTCTTTAAATCGATACAACATAAAATAGCAGATGTTATCACTATAATGAGTTTTGCTTCATATCATTCACATTATCATCTGAATAAAAGCTGTTGTTCAATCAGTCAGGTTCAGTCAGTAAAATTATAACAAAAAATAATACATAATAAAACTACTAGTTAGACACATCAAAAGTATCAGAATGATAATTTATATCCCATGCTATAATGCATAAAAATTGCAAAATGGAAATCTTTAACAACTAATTGAAGTGCATATTTGCAGGGTAGGACAGACAAATTAATACCATATAAGACGGCCTGACCTTGTGGAAGGAAAATGTTTCAAAGCATTCAAAGGCATGTGTATCAGTTAAGCAAGGCTAGAATGTATTACAGCAATTCATACAAATCTATAAAATAAAATCATGACTTAAAACATTGTACTATATGCAGCACACATCATATTTGAAAGACAGGCAAAGAAGAGTCCTTCATGCTTAATATTTGTCCATACAATATAAAACTGAATCTGGGGCTCTTTATATCCTGCCATGTTCCTGCTGTCACGTGACACAAGTTAATATAGGAATAATGATTTAGCATTCTTTTGCGAAACTCATTAAATACAAGCAGGCCCATAAAACATCTCATCAAACACCCCTAGAAATGACAGTTTATGTGGGGCAATATTTTATATTTCAGTGAAAGTTTCCCATTTCAAGAAAAGCAGAGTGCCAAGGCCACAACAAGCAATTAAGAGAGCCCGCTTGTACGACATCACAGATATATAGTATTGGAAACATTACGTCTGGATAGAGAAAATACCTTGGTACATTCTCCACAGGTTGCCAGAGCTCTGACTTTAGTAAATTAGCAGACAGTAAGAACGGTAGTTCGCTTCTCATTTTGCTCCATTCCACTCGCTAGGAGTTAATTCATTTTCCAAAACAATTCTTTTCCTCAAAAGGGTGCCAAGGCCCCCTTCCCTGATAGGGCTCAATGACACGCAGGTTTTTTGGGCTTCCTCCTTGCTTTTCTTGGCTCTTCATCCTCCAGACTTTATCCTCTGGGCTTATGCTGAAGTGTCCTTATCTGGGGAATCAAACAAAAAAAGTTGCTCCACTGAGCACAAATAATTTAATTACCTCAAGGTTGAAACAGACCCTCCTTCCCATCAGCAGGCAGCAGTGGCATATCTTTTGAAAAGATAGCATGAGCACATCAGCACATCAGGTGAAGTTGGAATCTCCACCATGATTTCCCTTCACGGAAATCTTTCCAAGTCCCAAAAGGAACTGAGGAGCTCCCCCCTCAAAACTAATATGACAAAAATCCCAAGATATATAGTTGTAGCCATAGATATGATAAGTTTAGATGTTTCTAGATATTGCTATAAATCTACAAAGAGATTCTCTGTGGTGGATCACTGTGGTACTGCAGTCAGGCAGGGAATTTCTCTAACGATATCACAGAAATGTCTGGCTATATCTTTGGCTGCAACTGTATTGTTAAATATTTCAGGGTCCTACTGGTTTAGTCCATTATTAAACAATATGCTGGCAGCATAACCTAGAGGTTAGAGTAACGAGCTGTGAATGAGCTTGGTACATCCAGCAGACCTGGGTTTGATTTCCACACCCTCCACTTGCATGCTTTGTGACTCTAAGCAAGTCACTTAACCATCCCAGAGCTCCCGGGTTGCCCCTGGAAACAGGCACGTGTCCCTAGTGGGCCTTACCCAGTTAAGAAAGAATAAAAATAAATAAATAAAAATTACTAATAAAGCAAAAATAGCCAAAGATCTTTTATCTCAGCTTTATCGCATGATTCAGCTATTTTGATCTAGCTCATATTTATATTCAGTTCAATATCTGCAATGCCAGCATATACTGCAGTTGCAAATTTCTCCATTTTCTCAGTTAATTAGAATTTAAAAATAATTTTTCCCCACATTAGTGCATTAGATCTATAAAACAAACAGAAAGTTTTAACTGTAATGGCTATGACAGAGCATTTCAGTGGAATACTTATAAAAGCACTTATTGCACAGCTCCCTCTGCACCCTGTGCAATGACAGACATTTCTTTTTCAGATGCTGTCAGTGATTTATTCTCATATTCAGTTTCGGTTTCATAGTGTGTTCACAAAAAGGTCACAATTGTCTATCTCAAAAAATATAAATTATTTTCCATGATGTGTAATACAGATCTTTGCTAGAGCTAGCAGCTGAAATTGAGCTCCAAGTTCAAGGATATCTTGGTGGTAAGATAATAATTTCCTCCACTTTTACTGGGTCAAAAAAGGCAAAATCTGGAATGACACTGAGTGTATAGCCTTTATACTGGAGCAGACCTTTGGTTCTTGATAGGTTACGTAAACATTTGCAGTCTGATTTGATTGCCAAATAAATGAATATTGGAATTTTGACTTCAGGGTTCATCTGGTTACTCTTAACATTTTTAGGTTCCTCTAAAGTAAGTTTCTTCATTCATTTTTGCTTTTTACGCCTTTTGTTTTGGAATACAGAAAGTGTATGTCAAAAATGGCAGATAATCCTGGGGGAAAATGTACACTTGAATAAACAAGTATTTCACAAGATCCCTCACAGTTTCAAAGTCACAGTCCAGTTTTGTTGGTAAACCCACAATCCTTAGACTGGGCTATCGGATTTGATTCTCCAGCATTTCAGTCTTCCGTGATGTAGTATAGTTGTCCTTAACTCATCCAAATGTTGCTGTTTCCATTGCCCTTATTTTTCAGATACTACAAATATGGCATTAATATTCATTTTCACTTGTACAGTAACTGCATTCATATTCTCCTAATTATTTTAAGCTTCATGCTGTAAGAATCAACCTAGGCTGTAAGGGCCTCGAACTGTCAATCAAAGCAGCTAATCCAAACCAATATCTGATTCCTTTCCTAGATCTTCCCAATGTGTCCAAGGTATAATTTATGTGTTTTGTGTCAGTATTCCCATCACCTGCAGCATTGTCACTAGTTTTACCTTTTCCATTGTACTGCACCTCAGCTGTTAGTAGTGCAGATGCTGTGAATGCTACATAGGCTGGTTGCCATTCCCAAAGAAGCAGTCAGCGATTCATTGAATCCCAAGAATTTTGCACTCACAGTTATAACAGAGGAAGTTAAGGAGACAGTTGTACTAACAAATTATTGTTTATTAACTTTACTTTCTGCTGAGCGTTACTGAGGTTGGTCTAGTGGGATTTCTAGTGAACAAAGAAGTTATTTCCCAAACAGATTGCCAACCTGTGTTCCCATTCTGGCTGCACTTCTTCCCCAACTGCTGGGGCTGGTAGTTAGAGGGAACTGTTTTTCCAGCTGGTTAATTTTTGGAGACATGCAATTTTCAGAGGACGTGCTGGGTCCACTCTCTTATCTGTCATTTGCAGATTGATTTTGAAGGTCAAAGAAAGTTTCTTAAGCTTCTAATTTTTTCTTTTTTTTCCCATTATCTATTTTTTCCCCCCATGTGCTCCAGAATCTGCCACTCCTTCAGGCTACCATGGTCCCAGACATGCCTCCTACTACCCCTCTTGAGCCTCCTTACCTCATATTGCAGCCCTCCTGGGGTAACCCTGTGTAACCCTTTGCCAGATGGGTCTCTCTCCTCTGAGGGGTAAGGCACGGGTGGGGACTGGCCAGCACACTCTACTTTTGGCCCCAGGGCACTGCTGAAGTGGATTTGGCTCCTTTGGGGGATTTCAGGGGTGTTGGTGGACTGGCAGACATTATCCAGCCAGTCCCAGAGCAGTTTCTGCTTTTCTAGTTTTTCCCCTGTTGTGCCACTTATGCAGTGCTCCCGGTCCACACCGGGGCCACTGCAGAGTAATGTGGCCCAGCTACCTACCGCAGGAGAGGAGAGCAGTCCTGCAGATGCTCAATCCTCTCTGTCCCCTGCCATCCCCTAGCATCCTGAGTCCATTCCTGAACTTGGGTCGGTGGTGTGGCATGAGGTGTGGCTTCCAGCGCTTCAACCCTCAGCACCACAGGGCCAGCCAAGCTGCTAATTTTTTCAGTTTAAGTATTGCCCACATAATGCTCAAAGAAATGTCATCTGCCTCAGTCAGCCATCTTGTTTCCTCCCAGTTACACCAAGCTTCACTCCTGTTTGGTTTCCAGTTGGACATCAAACCTCACCATCTTATGGTCACATAACCCCAGCAGTTCCTGGACTATTACATTTTAGAAACCATTCACTATACATGGACACCAGATCAAGTAGGGCTCCCTACCTTGTTGGGAGGGATGAAAAGTCTGTGCTGTGAAAATCATTGAGTAGGGCAGTGAAGTTGTAAGACTTGAATGACCTACATAAGAAAATTTTGACGAGGGATTTGGAGTGATAGATCTTTGTATACAGTAAAACATATGATAGTCACTGAAACCATCTACAAGTAATGTGGTGAGGGTGTGTGGATAAGACCCAATCAATAAGGAAGCAACTGGAAGAAAGATGGTCTGCATTGTGAAAATGATCTTGTAAGGCAGTGAGGTTGTGAGACATGAATGACCACCCCAAGACAATTTTCATGGGGGATTTGGGGTGACAGAGCTGGTATATACAGTAAAACATACAATGATCACTGAAACAATCTAGAAATGATGTGGTGAGGGTGTGTGGATAGGATCCATTCAATAAGGGATTGAATGCAAAAAGAAGGTTACAGCTGGTAGGCTTAGATATTAGTCGCATTAGGTTTACAGAATCTATGGCATGTATGATACTTTAGCAAAGGGGAGATACGATTAACATTTAAGTCACCAGGTATCAGAGTGGTGGATGCATGGAACCGCCTTCCTGGGGCAGTTATTGGGTCTAAAACAGTGGGAGAATTCAAACATGCATGGGACAGACATAAGGCAATTGTAGTGGGGGGTGGCAGGAAGTAGGCTGTTGGTTAACTAGAATCTGCAGCTAATCCAGTAGGTAGGGACATGGGCAGACTGGGTGGGCCAAGTGGTCCTTATCTGCCGTCAAAGTCTATGTTTCTATGTTTCTAAGTAGAGAGAGTAGAAAGGGAGAAAAGAATATCTGGTAGGGAATCAGAAATATCTTGAGAAGAATAATACGTTAAATAGGAGGGATGGCATGGGAAATTACTCTGCTCAGATAAACTTGTGAGAAGAAGGAACAGCATCACAAGTCATAACCTTAAAGGTGACACTTAAGTTCAAGTTCAAGTTCAAGTTTATTACGGGAAAACTCCATTGAGCAAGCTCATTCACAAGGAGGTCCTGGGGCACAGTTACAACAAATGCACAGTACATAGAGGTAATAACATAACAGTACATTAAGGGCAGACTGAGTCCTACAAGATACATTGGTCAACAATCAGGAGATAAAAAATTACTTAGTGCAAGTTTAAAAAGATGGCAGTGAAATAAGAGGAAGCAAAGAAAATGTGGAGAAGGCTGGAGAAGGAGTTTCGAGACACTTGCATGTATCCTTTATTTTTGAGGCCACTAGTCTTTTGAAGAAATTCACTGAGACTACACTAGATAGTTTCAGAGTAGAATGCAGCTGGTTCCAAATAGCTGGTAGGACACTTGAGATGACTCGTCTACCAAGGGAGGTTCGAGTCCTAGGTACACTGAGTAGGATGAAATCTGATTTCCTTATGGAATAAGAGCTATGGACGGTATGGAAGAGAGCACTTAAATAACTGGGTAGTTTAGTCAGGAGAAGTTTTAGGGTCCAAATGCCAGCATGAAGCGTACGTCTAGTGGTGAGTGATGTCCAACCGACAGCTGCGTACTCAACAGCGACTCAGACATGCATCAGTACTGTATTGTAAGTATTCAACCCCCTCACTTCCCATGGTCCTGCCTCTGGACATCATATCCTGAAATACCAACATTAGAATCAACAATCCAGACAGGCAGACAAGATTCTGTAATGACAGGGATATTGGGAAGGTCAAGCAAGATCCACAGTCTAAGCTGATCAAGCTTAGGGAGTAGACCCCTGATGGAAGATGAACGACACATAAGCCTTTGGGATGAGGAGTGGAAGAAGGGGTGGAGGCAGGGGACTAGGGTTGATATCCATATTACATGACTAGGGTTGATTTCCACATCACATGACAGAAAAAGCGGAAGGATAACGAGAGTCAGGTTGGAATGGATGTTAAAATGGTGGGAAATGATGATAGATCGAAGAGCTAGGAGAAGTAAAAGAGACAGAGCAATAAGTAGCTTCAACATTTACAGCGGTGAAGGGGAGGAGGCTAGTACGTATGTACACAGAGGGTAAAAGAGGTAGAAAAGGGAGTAGAGGAATGGGGAGGGAAAGGAGGGGAGAGAAAGAAACATAGAAACATAGAATTTGATGGCAGATAAGGACCACTTGGCCCACCCAGTCTGCCCATTTCCCTACCTAATGGATAAGCTGCAGATCCTAGTTAACCAGCAGTCTACTTCTTCCTACCCCCACCCCCTAGAATTGCCTTATGACTGTCCCATGCATGCTTGAATTCCACCACTGTTTTTGACTCCACAACCTCCTCCAGAAGGCTGTTCCATGCATCCACAACCCTCTCTGTGAAAAAACACTTCCTTACATTACATCTGAGCCGCCCCTCCATCTTCAAATTGTGCTCTCTTGTTCTTGCACACCTCTTTTTTTGAAAGATGCTACCCTCTTGGACTTTGTTGTTGCCCTTGAGGTACTTGAAAGTTTCTATCATGTTCCCCCTCTCCCTCCTTTCCTCGAGGCTATACATATTAAGCTCCTTTAGTCTCTCTTCATATGTCTTCTGGTGCGGACCCTGCACCATTTTAGTTGCCCTCCTCTGGACAGCTTCCATCTTGTCTATGTCTTTGTGGAGATTAGGTCTCCAGAACTGCACACGGTACTCCAGATGGGGTCTCATCAGCTGTCCGGACAGAAGTGTAAAGATAACAAAGGACAAGGCTGAGAAACTGAAACAGTAAAAAAAAGGAGAGGCACACTTAAAAATTCTGTATGTAATTATGATAAAACAAATTACAGACAAGGCAAAGCTAACTCCCTTATTATCAGTAACTCCTTTAAACAAATGGGCCAGTACAACAAGACCTATATGTATAATATATATATATTTCTATATAACAAACCAATCACTCACACAAGCACACACACACAAAAAAAAAAAAAGTACATAGTCATGTGGGGAGTAGTGCAATGTAATGGCTGTGGGGCAGCAGTCTTCCGGGAGTCTTTCTGGAGGCTGAGATGCTGCCCTATTTGTAGACAACTCTCTGCCCTGAGGGAGGAAGTTGCCCATATTCAGGCCACACTGGACAGCAGTAAGAAAACCTTCCCCAGGCCAGACTGGATGGTAGGAAGGGAACCCCCCATCCAGGGAGCACCAGAGCCACCACCACTACCTCAGAGGTTGCAAAGAAAGCACAGCAGTTGGACCACAGTGGGCTCAGGGAGGGTGAGGTGGGTGGAACAGAGGCACACCCAGTCAGTTGTTCCACTCCACAATCCATACACCATTCTGGGGGAGCACAGCTCCCCTATGGATGCACCCATGGAGGAGATTAAGGAGGCTGAGGACACCTGTCACAAGGGAGGCCCACAGGAAGGAGGCAGAGGATGCCACAAGGAAAGGAAGCAGCTCCTGGTGGGGGACTCAATTATTAGGGGGATAGAACTGGGGGAGCAGGGAAACTGAGAAAGTGCCTGCCTGGTGCCACGGGCTTGTAGGGACAAGAAGCGATCCTCAGGATCACGAGAACACCTGCACAGGAGTCTGAGCTGGATGTCATTGTCCACCTAGGGACAAATTACTTGGCTCAACATGAGCTTAGAGCAGTGCAGAAGGACTTTGTAGAACTGGGGAGAGGCCTAAGACAAGTAGCACAATAGTATCTCTCAGAAGTGCTGCCTGTAAATGGTATGAGTGAGGCAAGGGTACTTTTTACACCATGCAGTTTAATGAGTGGTTGGAAAATGGTGCGGAGCACAGGGTTTGGCTTCATTGGACTGGGGTTCCACCTGGAGGACACCAGCCTATACTGGCAGGATGGTCTGCATCTGTCCAGGAAGGAACAAGTCTTTGAGCAACTGTATTAAATGCTTCATTGGCAAGCTTTTAAACTAGTCAAGGGGAGGTACTGATAAGCAGCAGAAAAATCCCAGCCTCTCCTACAAACAGGGTACTAAATGGGAAAAAGACCGAGGTAGAAAGGTCAGTGGGGATGCTGCAACAGAAAGTAAAGCCATCAAAATGGAGAGCAATGAGTACCAATGCCCGTAGTCTGGGTAACAAGATTCCTGAATTAGTGGCCTTGATGGAGGAGGAACATCTGGATATCGTGGCAGTCACAGAAACATGGTACACACAAACCATGACTGGGATGTAAACATACCAGAATACACTATTTACAGGAGGGACAGGAGGGTGAAAGAGGAGGAGGAGTAGCTCTTTACATAAGGGAAGGAATCAAAGCAACAGAACAAAGGGTAAACAGGGAGGAAGAAGCACTGTGGGTAAATTTGGAGACCGCAATGGCACCAACCGCATTAGGGTTAGATACATGACTCCTTCAGGGGGAGGAAATGGACAAGGAAATGATAGAAGTGCATAATTAGTATGGCAGAAAAGGGAGATATTGCTGATGGGTGATCTGAATATGCCAGATGTTAACTGGAGTGCAGTTGCAGCTGCCACTTCAAGAGTGGGTTGTTAGAGGTCCCTACAGTGGGCATGCCTTAGACAACTAGTATTGGAGCCCACTCGAGAGGAACAATCTTAGACCTGGTTCTCTCAAATGGAGATGAAGAGAGGATCACAGATGTAGAAGTGGGTAGCCATCTAGGGAACTAGCGACCATCGAACAGTATGGTTCTAATAAACACAGCAATAGAGGTCAAGCCATACAAAGACAAAGGTACTGGATTTTAGGAGGGCTGACTTTGTCAAAATGGGTGAGTGCCTAAGGAATGCACTAGCAAATGGGCAGGAAGGAGGGGTGGAAGAACAATGGGGAATAATAAAAACTGCCATCACAGAGGTAACAAGCCTTTGTGTAAAGCAAATAAACAAAATGAAACGATGTAAGAAACCATTATGGTTCTCAAAGGAAGTGGCAGTGAAGGTTCAAGAGAAAAAGAAAGCATTCAGGAAGTACAAGGAATCACAGAAGGAACAGGACAGAGAACTGTATCAGTTAAAGCAAAAGGAAGCTGGGAAGGCAGTCAGAACAGCAAAGGCCCAAACCGAGGAAAAGATAGCCAACTCAGTTAAGAAGGGGGATAAAACCTTTTATAGGTACATCAGGGAGCGAAGGAAGACCAAGGGAGGGATAGTGAGGCTTAATAAAGGGGAGGAAGGGGTAGAGGGTGACTGTGAAAAGGCAGAGATACTAAACAAATATTTTGCTCAGTATTTACAAAAGGAAGAGGGAGGTACCTAAAACAAACAGTAGAAACACTCTGGATACAGAAGTTGATACCAGCCCATTTACAGAAGAAAGGGTTCTGAAAAGAACTCTAAAACTGAAGGTGGACAAAAGCAATGGGGCCTGATGGGATTCATCCCAGAATTCTAAAAAGAACTAAGGGTAGAACTAGTGACACCACTGACTACCCTCTTTAACAAATCATGGGAGGATGGGGTGGTACCCGAGGACTGGAGGAGGGCAGATATGATTCCCCTTCACGAAAGTGGGAGCAAGGCAGAAGCAGGAAACTACAGACCTGTTAGTTTAACCTCAGTGGTAGGGAAAATGATGGAATCACTTCTGAAGGAAAGAATTGTCGAGTATCTAGAGGCCAGAGGGGCACAGGACCCAAGGCAGCATGGATTCACAGCGGGAAGGTCATGCCAGACAAATCTGATAGATTTCTTTGACTGGGTGACCAAAGTAGTTGATCAGGGAGGAGCTGTGGACATGGCCTACCTAGACTTTAGCAAGGCATTTGACACAGTCCCACACAAAAGATTAATATACAAGTTAGCCAGCCTGGGAGTGGGTCCCAAGATGACAGCCTGGGTAAGAATTGGCTGGAGAATAGGTCACAGAGAGTAATAGTAAATGGAGTCCACTCTGAAAAAGGGGGTTAGTAGTGGGTACCGCGGAGTTCAGTATTAGGACTGGTCCTCTTCAATGTCTTTATAAGTGACATTGCAGATGGTCTGGAAGGAAAGTATGTCTCTTTGCAGATGACACAAGATCTGCAACAGAGTTGATGCACAAGGTGGAGTGGAAAGGATGAGAAGGGACTTGGCAAGGTTAGAGGAATGGTCAAATGTATGGCAGCTTAGATTTAATGCTAAGAAGTGCAGGTAATGCACCTGGAAACAAAACCAGGGAAGAGTACACAATGGGGTGAGCTACTAACAACAACAAAATGGAAAGGGACCTGGGGGTGGTCATATCAGATTACCTAAAGGTGGGCAAGCAATGTGAGAGAGGGCAGCAAGGAGGGCTGGGGGATACTGGGATGCATAGGAAGAGGCATCACCAGTAGAAAACAGGAAGTTATTATCCCTCTGTACAGACAGCTAGTGAGACCCCATCTGAGTACTGGCTGCAGTTCTGGAGACCCAATCCAGAAAAGACATAGACAGGATGGAAGCTGTCCAGAGGAGGGCATTAAAATGGTGCAGGGTCTGCACCGGAAGACATATGAAGAGAGACTTAAGGAGCTTAATATGTATAGCCTCGAGGAAAGGAGGGAGAGGGAAGACATGATAGAAACTTTCAAGTACCTCAAGGAATCAACAAAGTCCAAGAGGGTAGCATCTTTCAAAAAAAGAGGTGTGCAAGAACAAGGGGGCACAATTTGAAGATAGAAGGGGGGTGGCTCAGAGGTAATTTAAGGAAGTATTTTTTCACAGAGAGGGTTGTGGATGTATGGAACGGCCTTTCAGAGGAGGTTGTGGAGTCAAAAACAGTGGTGGAATTCAAGCATGCATGGGACAGTCATAAGGCAATTCTAGGGGGTGGGGGTAGGAAGAAGTAGGCTGCTGGTTAACTAGGACCTGCAGCTTATCCATCAGGTAGGGAAATGGGCAGACTGGGTGGGCCAAGCGGTCCTTATCTGCCGTCAAATTCTATGTTTCTATGTTTCTATAGCAAGGCTAACAGGATTCTGAGTTATATCGGGAGGAATACTGATAGCAGAAGAAAAGAGGTAACATTTCCCCTATACAGATCCCTGGTGGGGCCTCTCCTGATGTACTGCACCTATTTCTGAAGTCTTTACCTCAGAAAGGACAGGAATAGGTTGGAAACAGTGCAAAGCAGAGTAAGAAAAATTATTCAGGCCAGCAGGGCAGACAGTGCTGGGTAAGTTACTTTTTCTATTACTTTCTATGACTTTGGGAAACTCATTCCAGAAAGCTCTGTGCAGTCACTAGCAAGAATGGAGAAGTACTGGAAAAAGTAATGCACCTTACAGTTACAATTACTAATGTATTTTTATACAAAAATAATACATAATTGTAACTGATTACATTTATTTCAAAGTAACTAGTAACTAACATATTACTTTTAAATAAATGTCATCTGTTACAGTTATTTATTATTTTTGCATTGTTTTTGTATAAAAATAAATAAATAACTGTAACTGTCAGGTGTATTACTTTTTCTAGTACTCTCCATCTTTGCTAGTGACTGCACAGAGCTTCCTAGATCAAGTTTCCAAAAGAAATAGAAAGTAATACAAAAAGTAACTTACCCAACACTGAGGGCATATCCTATGAGGAGCGTCTCAAGGCACTAAATATGTACTCACTGGAAACCAGAAGGGAGAGGGGAGATATGATGGAGACCTTCAAGTTCTTCAAAGAAATTAACAAAGTAAACTGTGGGGAATTATTTACCTTGAATACCAACTCGTGGTTACGAGTGGAAGTTAATAGGAGGGAGGTTCAGAGGGCCGTAACAAAGTACTTATTTACAGAAAGGGTGGAATCTTGGAACAGTCTGTCGGCTGATCTGGTGGGTGCACACACAGTCAGGGGATTCAAGCAGGCATGGGATAGAATAAAGGGAATAGTGGTTGACCAGGCAACAAGACCATGGAGGAGGAGAATGGGGATTGGACAAGAAGGGTTAATACCCTGGAGGAACAATAGGTTCCAGGGAAGATTCCAGTGATTATAGGGAGTACTGGAAAACTGGATGGACATCTGGGCTTTTTCTGCCATCAAGGTCTATGTTTCCCATGGTCAGAGGTCCTTCTGCTACAGAGCCCCATCCTGGTTTAACTCTCTCCCTGCACCCATCTCCAATGCCCCCACAATCTCCAAATTCAAAACTGCCCTTTGGAGCCAACTGTTTAGCACCCACAGCTGCTCCTGTCTCTAACTGGTGCCTCACCACTATCTCTCTACACTAGACAACGCCCACTGGGCGGCACTCCACCTCACTCCCCCCCATTTCTCCCCCCTGTGCATCCTGCCCCTGTTGCAGCCAGCATGTGCTCAGCTGTATCACTGGAAATGCTACTAAATTGTACAATGTATGAAATATTTCTGTGTAACTCTAAGTCCGTGACCTGTATTCTGTAACCTAAATGCTCTGTCTGTCCTCAATGTGACAAGGTACCTTTGTAAATGAGCCTCTGGCTCAAAGGTTGTAAACCGATTATACAAATAAATAAATGTTTCTATGTTTCTGTGTAACTGAGACTAGGTAGTAATCAGTTAAACCTAGAAAGAAAACTGAAATGAGTTGCAATAAAAGGACATGAAATAGAAATAAGTTAAGGAAATGCAAACCAAATGCATGGCAAAAGAACACAATGCACCAAAAGGAAATGGAAGTGCAAAATTAGTCAGTAAGGTAACTTACAAATACATTTGAGGCTAATTCTTCCTCTAGCTCAGCGGAAAGGGATACTGCAAATAGATGGTAGAAATTGAAAGTATTTCTGAAGCAGTTGCTGCTAGAGAAGTGTCAGGGAACCAGATTCACTCGCTCACAAAAAGTCCAAAAATATAGACAATGGCATTTGCATTGCCACAGCACCAACTACAAATAGTTACTACAGGCTAATGCTGGTGACTCCTGAAGGTTCTGGAGCCATATCAAGGGAATTATGGGAGAGGAATCGCATGATGACAGACATGTTGCTAAATGGTGTAATCAATCCAATCTTTATTTTACCAGGTAGAAGCACCATTGGGCGAGCTCCATTTGCAAGGTGGACCCGGACAAGTGCGCATAAAAGGAAACATTATACGAAGGAAAAAGATGGGTGTACAATCAAGGAATACAATGTGAAAGAGGACATAAGCATAGTGCAGTATTAGGTAAGGTCTATACAGGCAATATGCAAGAGGCTAAGACAAAAATATTGTCAATATACATTATTATACAGTACGTACATGAACAGTTCAGGGAAAAGGGGAAGGAGGGGTGATAGGTAGAGGAAGGGAGAAGGAGTGGTAAACAGGGAATCACAATGCCTGGGTATAAATTGTAATAGCTCTTATACTATAGTGAATGCTTATAACTCACACTTCTCTGACCTGTCCAAATAATTTTGCATCTGGTATCACTGATATGGATATTCATGCGGATGATATGGCTGCTCTCATGTTCCACGTAAGAGCTGTGACACAGAAAGATGTGTCAGGCCTTAAGAAATCAATTGTACCCTGCAGCAGTGTAGACTATGATGGGTTTTAATCTAGACTTCTTAAAGAGGAACTCTGCACTTCAGCATGTGCTTTCATAAATAAGATGTTTCAACTGTTACAGTTTACTAGACAATACATTGTTTTTCATTTTCAACGTTCCTTTCCAAGATTTACAGCACATCTTGGTAGTCCATCTAAAAAGTCTATGTAGGAACATTTGAAAACATTCGCCTCTCATCTGTTAACCTCACAGTGCCTTTGTTTATGTGTTTATGGCATCATAGTGCTTATCATAACAGACTGTGATGTCACAAACAGCAATTCTGTGGTTAGCAGGGGAAAATCAGATATCAGATAGACTTAATGAGATAATTGCAATTTTATATACAATATTTAGTGGATCAACAGCAGGGGAAAGTAAAAAATAGCAAAGAACTAGAAAACAATAACTTTACAATGTAATTGTTGTAAACCGATTGTTTTTGAGCTTTTTATTGTAACAGAGAGTTGCTCTTTAAGATTGCTGCCCCATCTTGCTTCCCCTAACTTGGATATTGAATTTATCACTTACCTCTGTCTGAGTAATGGTATATGGAAGGTTGCCAAGACTATACCAATTTTCAAGAACGGAGATCCAAAGCTATTGGAAAACAATCACCCGATAACAAATCTGTCTGTCCTTAGCAAGTTACTTCAGAAGGTAGTGGCCTCACAGGTCACACAGAACCTCCACAAATATGAACTGCATTCACCTGCCCAACATGGCTTTTGACAGGGACAAAGTATAACCACAGCTTGAACCTGTTAATGACACCAAGGTAGCCCTGGACATGGTCATATTCACTGGAATAGTGTTCACTAACCTGACAAAAGCCTTTGACCTTGATGATCACATTACTTTCTATGCCAAAGTGTTGTCCCTTGACATTTTGCCGGAGCTATAAATTGGCTTTCTAGCTATTTGGGTGCTAGACAACGCTTTGTAAAGGTAAATTAGTCTAACGCCATGCTTACATGGTTGCAGGGCTCTTGTATTAGCACCGCTCCGTTTCTGCTGTGATGGCTTCTGTTGGCTCAATAAACAGTTTACGCAGTGCACCCTCATGATGATGCAGGTCGCACTGTGGAGGGGCTGCACGTTTAGTGGGCTGGGCTGTTTCAGTTGATGACAGTAGTGTCATGCTGCCTTTTGTGATAATCCTCCCTCAAACACATATGCTCTGTTAGGAACAATGAACGAGAAACAATACACACTGACCTCAGTTTTAAGTGGGGAAATACTTCATTGGATCAAGTGCTACACAAAATACTTTTGTCCCAATGCTATTATTGCCTGTTGTTTTGTTCTTACTCGCAAGCCGGTTGGTCTCTCTGCTATACTTGCTGGCTCTGGCAGAGGGAGACTCATGGGAATCAGTGGAAGATGCTGGATGAGAAGGCTTTGCATTGGAGTGAGCACAGCAAAGGATTCCCACCACAGGTTAACACACTCACTCAGATACATGTCCCCACTCCTGAGTCAAAGCAACAAAAGGATCTGAAATGCTCTTAGGGTGCTCCTGTAAGTGTCTACACAACTGACTTTGCAGTGCATCAAACTGTTCACATGGGTTGATGCACTGCAAAGTTAGCAGTGTAAACAATCCTTAAACCTGACCTTACCACTATTAACTTTTAAGTCCCTCAATGCTAAATACTGGGCCTGTTACTTTTCACCATTTTTATGTTTCTTTGTGCTTGTGTAGGAAATGTTTTGCTACAGTGAATGGCATTTCACAGGTGTGTAGGTGCTGTGTCCAATGCAGATCAAGCTGCATTGGGCTTGTTCCTTCAGTTAGCACACAACCCGGTGATGACAGTGGATATATTTTTGGGGGATGAAATTTTGTGTACTAGAAAAGAATGAAGCGCTCCATGAGAGAGTGCTTCTGTCCTTTCATTTGCATAAATCCGCCCAGCAAGCAGCTGAGTGGCTTCATGACTTTGTTCATCGTGATTCCCCAATTTTTGTGCTTGCCCCTTTTCCATCCCTGCTGCTGCATGAATGGTTGCCATTTACTAACTGGTCTTTTGATCTGTACAACATTTCCTGGTCCCAGTAGCAATACAATTCACTGGCTATATGAAGCTACTGGAAGGTGAGTTCCTTTAGCTGTGTCAGAATTTATAATTCGCCAGTAAACAGAGATCCAGCAGTGCCATCCACATCACATGGTGAAAATTCTGTCCTGTGTTTATGTATTCGAACTCCCTGTTCTTATGTACTGTCCTGTAAAGCACTACTGGCAGCTGGGCACCCATCCCACATTGAGATCTGCCCCCCCCCCCGAGCCACCAGGGAAATGCAGTGCAGAGAGAGTGCATGTGTGTCCAAATGAGGACAACATTTAATCAAGTAATCCATAGTTAGTTGCGGCAGGAGTCACCCCTCCCCAAAAAGAGAGCAACTCAGGTTTTATACAGCAGTGCAGAGTGCAGTTCACTGGCCTATAGATGGGAGCACTGGTCAGTGTAACTGTGGCAGATGTCTCATCCCCTTCTAACCCAGTTCCCCACAGAGTGTGAGAGGCAGCAGGAATGACAGTGTGACAGGTAACCCACTGATCGCGGCTGCAGTCCCTGCTTCAGAGGGCTGTGTCATTGCAGTGAGCCGTGTCAGTGGGTCCCACTCCCTAGTGCACCGTGTTGCATGTGAGAGGTCCCGAAGCAAGAGACAGTAGTATAGTTCACCATGCTTCTGCATGGTGTATGGAGTAAGCTATCCTGCACCAATAAACAGAGAGAAAGAGACTGCTAGTGAGAGAGGGACATCCACCCATCAGCTTGGTGTGTGTGTGGTGGGAAATGGTAGTAGCAGAGCTGTGGAAACTGTCTCTTCGGCCCAGCTGCTCCATGTGTGTCGATGTTGCTTAGCAGCAGTTGTTTAAGTAACTGCTGTCTGTGTAGTTCCATGTTTTTTGTATTATTCTTTTGTCCATAACTGACAGTACAGAGAGAGTGACAGTGAAAAAACAGGACATTCTCTTCCTGTTGCCTGGTCGGTTTCTCACTTGTAGGGATACAGCAGCATTGAACCAATCACAGCAGTGAGAGAGAGAGAATGATGGTGTTGGGGAGAAGAGAGAGAGTGACACGGGTGGAAGTAAGTAAGACTGAGACCGTACATTCTCTATGCCCTTTCTCTAGTCCGGTGTCTGTGCTGGTGATCGTGTGATGCATTGAAGTGCTACAGACATAATCTGTGGATGAGGTTGCTGGAGGGAGAAACAGCATACAGAGACAAGCAGCTGAAGTTATTTGCCCCCCTCTCCCCCAACCATGCAAGGAAACATTTGGCATTGTCAAATGCTTATTATCAATAATATCTCTATGGTTCCTGCCTCACACTCCTCCCTCCTTTATGCCAATGATACGGGGTTTTACACTAAATCCTATAATGTGGAGGATATTAACTCTCAGCTCAATGTCGACATTCTGTAAGGTTCAGTCCTGCTTATTACAGAATACCAGACTTGCTGTTATTTGGTCCTGCAACCAAACTGAGGGCCTGTGCAGACAAATAAATAAAAACAAACAAACACAGCAGCTGCAGAAAGCTTACAGAGTTTAGAGAACCAGGGCTTAAAATCAAAGGCTGAAGGACTTAGAAAATGGTTCCCATTGAAGATAAAAAAAAGTGCTGTGTCAGCATGTGGCCTCAAAACAAAACAAAATGGTAGTATTATATAAATGCTGAAAATAGGAAATAGAGTTAGAATTGACATTTTGATCATAGGTGTTTTTCAGGAATTATCTTAACAAGAAAAAATCAAAGTTAACTTTGCTTTTTTCTCTTTTAGATAATTGCTGAAGAAGACCTATGTTCAAAATGTCGATTCTAACTCTATTTTCTGTTTTCTGTATGCATTTAATATTACTATTTTATGAGGAATAGAAAGATTGATTAACAAGTAATTAAATCCAGCAAGGCCTAATAGTTAAGCTAATGGAGACCATTTTTGAGTCAAATACCAAACTGAAGAATTCATACAGCAGTTTAGTTTACTTTTGTGTATTCATCCTCCAGTGCCTTTAGAGATGGAGCCTGTAAAATCACAGGAATTTTACAGGATGAGTCAAAGAGGAAAAGGATTTTTTGTGATGTGAGTAGACGACTTTAGATATGTACAAAATGCAACCACCTGACAAACTCTACTATTCTTATTTGTTTATAGCTAATGTGACCTTTGGAATCTTTCAATGTTCCTATTATAAGTGCAGTATGTTACAATTGTTTTAATAAATAAAGAATATACTTTCTATTGGTGGCGCTCTTTGCTCAAAAATTTTCAAATCGAGTAATTTGTTAGGCCATGTTATTGAAAAGAAAATTGCACAGTAACTAAGGACATTTCTGAAAATCATGTGTCAGTCCCCCTCAGCCCTCAGTTTTATCATTCCTTGGTTAAAATGACTCTATTAGGAGCTGCCCCAATAAATTGCTTCACAGGCATTTATTGCATTGGTGGTTTGTAACTGGAGTTTAGAGCCATTAATGTCTTGTACTCTCACCATCACATCCCAAATGTCCATTCTGGGCTCTGACAAAGTTCACTTTGGGACTGCTTATCTCCCAGACCATACATGATGGACCCATCAACCTCTACCTTTTAAAAGATAGTTAGTTGATTTTTCTAACAATGTGTTATATCTGAAGAATACTGTACACATTCCTTGGTGGGGGAGGTGAGTCCCATTGCACCACACTTATCATAAAGGGGGGGGGGATTTTCATCTTTGTGCTGCCAGGTCACCCTTGTAAATGGACTTTGTGCCCTGTAGGTCTTACCCGTTTACCGCAGAATAAAAATAATCAAAAAAATACATCAGATATTTTTGATCATATTGTTGAGATGTAGTTGGTTCACTGCTGGCATGAAGTTTATCTATGAGATGGGCTTGTAAGTTGATATGTCTTTTTTTCACTTTATAGCACTGTTATAAAATAAGCAGCAGTGAGCTACTGTATTTTGATACAGTTTCTTGGCTCAGCGTTCTTAGCTTTGGGTGCATTTAGTTTTTTCTACGTTTACCATATTGTTATATTTAAATGTATTGTAAATAGTGTTTTTTTAAATGTCTAACTTTGTTTCACAATTAGCATAAATTTATTTTATTTTTATTGAAACATTTGGTAACTGGGAAAGGCACACTGAGCCGAGGCTCATTTCCAGGTGCGACCTGGGGAAATAAGGGAAGTGGGTATAAAAATAAAATAACATAAACAATTACAGCAGCAAGACAGTCACAATTACATAGTATAAGTAGGGAAATTGCAGAGGCAAAATATGTGCACATTTCATACGATCATAGGTAGGGAGGACATCGAACCTCAGTAATTAGTAAGACAGTAAATCATGGGATATACAATGCAGTGCCAGCAAAAAGGAGGAACAGTATAGTGTGTAGAATGAATAGAGTAGAAGTAAGGTAACAGGATAGATTAGTAATACATAAGTGCTGTCAGGTGACATGAGAGCAGGTGGGAGGAGGCAGGAGGTGTAGCTGAGACCAGATAGAGGGGTGTGAGAGGGAGCTGCGTAGAACAGGAGGCTGAGAGTTCCAGAGTGAGAGGAGATGATAGGTGGAGGCAGATTTACCCATGCTTGAGCATGGTTTGGGTAAGGAGAAGGAGCGGGCATCCCTGGAATGGAGGGAGTAGGATGCAGGTAGAGCAGGGGTGAGGTGATCTGAGAGCTAAGAGGGGAGAAGGTTGAACCAGAATTTGGAGATAAAAGAGACAGAATGAATGAGGCGCTGGTGGACAGGGAAGGTAGATTAAGAATAGAGAGGAGGGAGCAATGGTGGGTCCTTAAGGGAGCATTTGAGGCAACGTGGCAGTAGGCATAAAAGAGAGAGTCAAGTCTAGCAAGCAGGGAAGGGGGCAGTGCAGAAGACTATGTCAGCATAGTCAAGTATAGGCAAGATAATTTTGGTAAGAATTTCACAGCGGACAGGGAGGGAGAGAGAGAGAATCCTTGTTGTGATAAAGAATGCATAGCTTAGGACATAGCTTTGATGATAGATAGTTGATGCGGTGAGAGAAATTTAGTTAAGGGTCTAACCAAACACCCAAGTACTTATAGGATGCAACTTCATTCATAAATCAGTATGAATAACACAGTTTTCCAAGAGATTTAAACATTTCTATATTGCTTCATGAGGGAGACAATGCCTGCTGTAATGTTAGAAACTGCACTGAAATACATTTGTGGTATTCCAAAAAGGAGACCACACCTTTAAGGATTCATTTCATGGTCATTCTATTAAAACACATGCTATTTATATAAATAAAAACAAAAAACGACATCATAAAACATGTTTTAGTAATGCCATTAAAACTCTCCTAATCAGAAATGTCTTCAATTATCACACATGATGGGGCAGAAGGGGTTAAATAAACTTCTGCAAGGAGTGTGTTCTGTGACCCTAAAGCACAGACTGAAGAAATTCTGATCTCCAAGTCCCACCTACAAATAAGAATAGACAATGCACTTTGCATAAACAGACCTCATTTTCTGCTCTGAGGGTTTTTAAAGCATTCAACTTGTTACAGTCCTTGTTTACTCAACCAGTTACAGAGAGAGAAGGCACAATGCTCTCCTTCATTTACTTTGCCTGGGCAGTGCTGATGTATATTCAGCGTAAGAACAGAAACAAATATCATTCATGAGTTAAATTGAAAGGCTTGTCTTAAACAACTTTATCTCTAATGTGGTTATATGCTTTATATTTGGGAATGCAATGGAATTACAGTACCGTACCATTTCAGTGACCAGAATACTAAAAGTTCTTATTTGTGCTCTCAGCTGTTTATCTGTTAACTACAGCATTTTATCTTTTCTTTTTATGCAGATTCTAAAGGGGACATTGTGATGACTCAATCTCCTCACTCTAAATCTGTGTTACCAGGAGAAACTGTCACTATTACCTGTAAAGCCAGTACAGACATTGATGACGACATAGCTTGGTACCAGCAGAAATATGGACAAAGTCCCAGTCTCCTAATTTATAATGTTAGCCCCCGTCACTCTGGAGTCCCAGATCGGTTCAGTGGCAGTGGATATGGAACCGACTTTACATTTACAATCAGCAATGTTCAGGCTGAGGATGCAGGAGATTACTACTGTAAGCAGGATGATAGCTACCCTCTCACAGTGGTATAGACCATAACACAAACCTCTAATGACAGTTACACAGACTGTGTGCAGTTGTTAAGCATGCAGCTGGTACATACCCTTGGTGGTTAAACTACGGGATACCCATCCTTCCCTTTAAAGTAACAACTGCTTTCTGGTTCTGCCATAGTTTCTTATGGGTTGACCAAAACTATGGAACCCATTCCAGACAATTTCTAGCACCACATGACTGAGCGCCACTCAATCAATGACTCAGTTTGTTCATTCTGAGTGTCACACATGTGAACTTACTTTAGTACAATTCTAGCACACCTTTTCTACAATTGCAAGTACATTTGGTATGGCAGTTCTTAACTTTATCAAGACAGTTTAAATTTGTAGATGTTCACGTTTTCTTAACAGGTGACTAAGCAAACATCCTGGTATCATAAAACACCAGCACTGCCAATTCTGGCCAAAGCTGCTGATCTCATGAACACCCCATAACCAGAAACACTGGTTCTTGATAAAGGTATTCTAGGTCACTCAGTGTGTTCCTGCACACTCCATCCACCAAACACTGGTGCAGCCCTTTGTTACTCTCCATGTTACCCCCCCCAACACACACACACACACACACACACACACACACACACACACACACACACACACAGACATATGGCAGCTGGATGGGGGATCTAGCCTGGGCCTGGACCTGGGTCTGAATAATGCTGTAGTAGATGTATTCTGAGCTCACCTTCTGCTACAACCAAACCTGATCTGGAGCTGTGTTTTGGATCCAGCTGAGCCTTCCTTGATCATCTCTGACTTCCACCTTCATCTCATGCCTTTAGAGAACTGGTGTACTGCTTTTTTTACCTTGAATCTGACCTGCATCTTACCTGTCTCTTCAGAATAGTAAGTGATACTGGTAACATGTTTATAATTTATTTATTTCACTAATCTGACCTGTATTGGTTAGACTTCACCTGTGTTAGTAGCTGGTTTCCAAATTGTAAAATTCAAAATAAATAAAATAAAAATAAACTTTCTTTGTAACCCATTAAATAAGTCAAAATACTTCTGTTTTGCCAGATATGTTTATTATAGCAGTCTTCAAAATAAAACCTTTTTGGGAAGCTCACAGCTAACAGCTCAGACCTAAAAGAAAAGCACTTTGCCTCAAAAAAGGATTTGAGAAGTGTTATGCATAACTCAACTGTTGACTAGACTACATAGCCCCTTTAATGTCTGACTTGAGGCAGTATCAGTTATAGGTTAGAGCACTAAGCCTGTGATTCAAAACGTAGCGGACCTGGGTTTGACTCCCACAACCTCCACTTGCACATGGTGTGACCCTAAGCAAGTCATTAAACCTCCCTGTGCTCCCAGGATACACCTGGAAATGAGTTTCAACTCAGTGTGCCATATCTGGCCACAAAATTCTACAATAAAAAAGGTTGTTTTTTGGTTGTGGACTCCATAAATTCTGTCTGAAGAAAGCAAAAGTTGATATGTATAACAAAATGAAGAGGATTTTTCCTCAAGTCATTAAAGAATCAAAACAGTACAATTCATTTGTTTTCCCAGTACCAACTGAAATACTGTTCTGAACAAGACATGTCTTCTGTTTGTGTCAGTCAAGTTAGGGTCCATAAGAATGTAAGCAAGAATGATGTTCAACCTGATACAAAAGGGACAGGATCATGGGGTGACAAAAAAATAATAATTTAACTTACACAAATGTTGCTTGAAAAGTGAGATTGCAGCTGTTCCATTCTGGTGTTGTATGTGTAAGTGGGGGTAGCCACATTCACATTTTTCCGCCTCCCCCCAAAAAACACTACAATGCCAGCAGTTTTACATAAAGTGTTCTGAATACTGTACATGGTTGTGTGGTAAAATATTAATTTTGTTCTTGGGTTTATTTATAATCTGGTACAGTGTGTTACACTGTTCATACTGTACCAGAAGGGAGTGGGGAGCTGATGTAATCCTGACATTGAACCCCCGTATTTGTCCATGCCAGATAAAATAATTCTACCCCTTGCCTCTCTTTGTATGTTGGCAACCTTGCCCACTGTGTGATCCTGCCTCCTTAATACTGGCACTGCCAGTTCCTGCTAATGCCTCTCATTGGCCCACTGTGATCCTGTCTCCAAAACACCACAACCACCCGCTCTTGCTAAATCCACTCTGTGGCAGTGTGTGATTCTGTCTAACACCCGAACACCATCACCACCTCTTCTTGCTAAATCTCTTCTGTGGCACTGTGTGGTCCTGCTGGTTCATGCTAAAGCTGCTTGGTGGCAATGTGGGATCCCCTCCCCAACACCGGCACCTCCTGTTCTTAATAAATCCACCCTGTGGCACTGTGTGATCCACCCCCCCCCCAAAAAAAAAACACCATCACCTCTTGTTCTTGTTAAATCCCCTCTGTGGCACTGTAAGATCCTATGTAATACTGACAACTACACTGGCACCACTGATTCTTGAAAAAGCTGCTCAGTGAGATTGTGTGATCCTGCCCTTGAACACTGGCACTGCTGGTTCTTGCTAACACTGTTCAGTGGGATTGTGTGATCCCACCCATGAAACACCAGCACTGCTGGTTCTTGCTAAAGCTGCTCAGTGGTATTGTGTGATCCCACCCACTGATCACTGGCACCACTGGTTCTTGCTAAAGCTGCTCAGTGAGATTGTGTGATCCTGCCCTTGAACACTGGCACTGCAGGTTATTGCTAAACACTCTGTCCCAACAAACTGCAGCACTCAAAAAGACAATGAGCAGAGCAAAATCCAAAATGCAAAATAGTTTAATATGTGCTCAGACACCCCCCTGAGAAAGGCTGGGATAGCAGAAGTGCCGAGGCCAGTTGCCACTGTAGCTCAACACGAGCAGGCGATAGGAATAGGAACTTGGGCATTAGCCTTTGCATTTACTTTTTGCACTTGTCACTTTTGCCATTTAAATGTTATTTTTGCCTTATCATATCTGCTGTTCACCTATGAAGACATCTGAGCACATATTAGACTAGTGTGCATTTTCAGTTTTGCTCCATGTCTTTTTGAGTGCTGCACTTTGTTGAGACAGAGTGTTTACGTTGAAAGGGACGACATCTCTTTGGTGCAATGCACCAAACTCTAATTCTGCCATCGTGACATCTTCAAGGAAGAGAGACAGTTGTTGCTAAAGCTTCTCAGTGGAACTCTGTAATCCCACCCACCAAACATCATTGCCACTCACTCTTTCTAAATCCCCTCTGTGGCACTGTGTGATGCTGCCTACCATGCGAACACTGGTACTGCTGGTTCTTGTTAAACCTGCTCAGTGGGACTGTGTGATCCCACCCACTGAACACTGGCACTGCTGGTTCTTGCTGAAGCTGCTCAGTGGGATTTTCTGATCCCACCCACTGAACACTGGCACTGCTGGTTCTTGCTAAACCTGCTCAGTGGGACTGTGTGATCCCACCCACTGAACACTGGCACTGCTGGTTCTTGCTAAAGCTGCTCAGTGGGACTGTGTGATCCCACCCACTGAACACTGGCACTGCTGGTTCTTGCTAAAGCTGCTCAATGGTATTGAGTGATCCCACCCACTGAACACTGGCACTGCAGGTTCTTGCTAAAGCTGCTCAGTGGGACTGTGTGATCCCATCCACTGAACACTGGCACTGATGGTTCTTGCTGAAACTGCTCAGTGGGAATGTGTGATCCCACCCACTGAACACTGGCACTGCTGGTTTTTGCTAAAGTTGCTCAGTGGTATTGTGTGATCTCACCCACTGAACACTGATACTGCAGGTTCTTGCTAAAGCTGCTCAGTGCGATTGTGTGATCCTGCCCTTGAACACTGGCTCACAGGTTCTTGCTAAACACTCTGGCCTAACAAACTGCAGCACTCAAAAAGACAATTAGCAGAGCAAAATCCAAAATGCAAAATAGTTTAATATGTGCTCAGACACCCCCCTGAGAAAGGCTGGGATAGCAGAAGTGCCAAGGCCAGTTGCCACTGTAGCTCAATCCGAGCAGATGATAGGCATAGGAACTTGGGCATTAGCCTTTGCATTTACTTTTGCACTTGTCACTTTTGCTATTTAAATGTTATTTTTGCCTTATCATATCTGCTGTTCACCTATGAAGACATCTGAGCACATATTAAACTAGTGTGCATTTTCAGTTTTGCTCAGTGTCTTTTTGAGTGCTGCACTTTGTTGAGAGAGAGTGTTTACGCTGAAAGGGCCGACTTCTCTTTGGCGCAAGGCACTAAACTCTAATACTGCCATTGTGACATCTTCACGGAAGAGAGACAGTTGTTGCTAAAGCTTCTCAGTGGAACTCTGTAATCCCACCCCCGAAACATCATTTCCACCCACTCTTGCTTAATCCCCTCTGTGGCACTGTATGGCGCTGCCTACCATGCGAACACTGGCACTGCTGGGTCTTGCTAAAGCTGCTCAGTGGGACTGTGTGATCCCACCCACTGAACACCGGCACTGCTGATTCTTGCTAAAGCTGCTCAGTGGGTTGTGTGATCCCACCCACTGAACACTGGCACTGCTGGTTCTTGCTAAAGCTGCTCAGTGGGTTGTGTGATCCCACCCACTGAACACTGGTACTGCTGGTTCTTGCTAAAGCTGCTCAGTGGGATTGTGTCTCTTCAAGTGGTGTAACAGGCTGTGCTTTGAAACAACTGAGAAGCTGCATGGGATATACTATACTGGACTAGAAATCTGCAGCTGATCTCTCTTACATCTGAGGGAAGTTTTCCTTACTTTACAGTCTTACATTGGTATTGCTTTCTGTTTAATTTCATTTTTAAATCAGGAAGGAGGTTTTCAAAACTACTTATCTTGTGAGCAACTTCAGAAGGGTTGAAATAACTGCATATTTGATTTTCCTTTGTGGCTAACTGGACTGTCTACTAGTATTCTGTAACAGTTTGCATCAAATTACTTTAAATAGTTGACAAATCAGTTACTGGAGGTTAGCTGAATTACTGTAAAGGGTAGTACTCACCAGGGTGGTGGAGCAGTGGTGTATTTGATTGTTTCTAACAGTCACCAGTGCTTGTGGACTACCACCCACCCACCCTCCCCCGGGTGACGTTTCCTTTATAGCCAAGGTTCTGACATCACTTCCTCAACAGGTCTTAGGGCAGAACTGTCATATTCTTAATAACCCAGCACAGTGCATAAAGGGTAAGAACACACCACACAAAGGAAGAAAAAAAAAAAAAATATATATATATATATATATATATATATATATATATATATATTACATATTGTATATTATAAGGGAGAGGGACATGTGGGGAGTGGTGCAATGCACTGGCTGTGGGGCAGCAGTTTTCCGGGAGACATTCTGGAAACTGCGTTGCTGTCCTATTTGCAGGCAACTGTCAGCTCTGAGGGAATAGGTAGCCCACCTCCAGGCTGAACTGGAAAGGAGTAAGGAGGCCTCCCCCACCCAAAGAGCACCACTGCCACAGAGGCTGCCAAGTATGAAGAGCAGTTGGACCACGGTGGGTACTGGGAGGTTACGGGTGGTGGAACAGAGGTGAAGCCCCCTAGTTGTACCTCTACACAAACCATATGCCAGTCTGGCAGAGCAAGGTTCCTCTATGATGGCACCCTCAGTGGATACAAAGAAGAATGCTGAGGACACCCACAAGGGAGACCCACAGAAGGGTGGCAAGAGACACCACAGGGGAAGGAAACAACTTCTGATAGGGGACTCATTTGTTAGAGGGGTAGACTTGGGGAAGGGAGAGGAGAGGGAAGTAAGGTGCCTGCCTGGTGCCATGGCTTGGAGGGACAAGAAGCGAATCCTCAGGATTGCAGAAGCAGCATCACAGGACAGGGAACTAGATATCATACATAGATACATAGATACCTAGACAGTGTCGGCAGATAAGGGCCTATGGCCTACCCAGTCTGCCCATTTGAGCTTGTAAGTTCAGTTTATGTTTTCCTAGAAGTCTGTTGCCCCTTACCTCTAACCTCCAGAATTCCTTTATGTCTATCCCATGCATTCTTAAATCCTGTGATTTTTTCAGCCCCCAAGACTTCCTCTGGCAGGGTGTTCCACTTGTCCACCACCCGTTCTGTGAAGAAATTCTTCCTCACGTTTCCTCTGAATCGTCCTCCCTCCAACTTCATCCCATGCCATCTAGTCCTGGAACATCTTTTTCACTTAAAAATAGTGTATTCCTGCACCCTGTTCCTCCCTGTAAGATACTTGTATGTCTCTATCATATCCCTCTCTCCCTCCACTCCTCCAGGGAGTACATGTTCAGTTCCTTCAACCTGTCTTCATAGGACTTGTGATGCAATCCATGCACCATCTTGTTGCCCTCCTCTGAACCTTCTCTACCCTGTCTATGTCCTTACATAGGTGTGGTCTCCAGAACTGTACACTGTACTCCAGGTGGGGCCTCACTAGTGTCTTGTATAGTGGAATTATGACCTCCCTTTTCCTGCTGGTGATGCTCCTGCCTATTCATCCCAGCATCCTATTTGCTTTCCCTGCTGCCTTGTCACATTGTTTCCCTACCTTGAGGTCATCAGAGATGATAACCCCAATATCTCTTTCCTGCTTGGTGCATGCTATATCCTCACCGCACAACTGATATATTGTGCCAGGGTTTTTGTGCCCCATATGCATTATCTTGCACTTCTTTGCATTGAATTTCAACTGCCAAACCCCTGACCATTCTTCAAGTTTCTGCAGGTCCCTTCTCATTCTGTCTACACCCTCTGGTGTGTCTACTCTGTTACAGAGCTTTGTGTCATCAGCAACAGTGAAATTCTGCCTTCTAGGTCCTGTGCAATGTCACTGATGAAGATGTTGAATAGGACCGGTCCCAGCACTGATCCCTGTGGTACCCCACTGGTCACTCTTCCCTCTGTGGAGTGACAGCCATTTACCACCACCCTCTGTGTCCTGCCACCCAGCCAGTTACCTACCCACCACACTACTGTCCTGCCCACACCCATATTCCCCAGTTTGTGTAATAGTCTTCTATGTGGCACAGTGTCGACTTGCCTTGCTGAAGTCCAGATAGGCCATGTCCAGTGCCCTCCCTGATCCACCTCCCTAGTCACCCAGTCAAAAATTCAACGAGGTTGGTCTGACATGACCTCCCCTGGTGAAACCATGCTGCCTTGGGTCCTGTGTCCATTGACAACCAGATGTTCCACCAATCTTCCTTCAGTAGTGCTTCCATGATCTTCCCCACTACCGAGGTGAGGCTGACTGGTCTGTAGTTCCCTGCTTCCTCTTTGTTCCCACTTTTGCATAAGGGACTACATCTGCTGTCCTCCAGTCTTTGGGTACCTCCCTGTTTCCAGTGATCAGCTAAACAGGATAGCCAGAGGTTCAGCCACCTCTCTTAGTTCTTTAAGGACCCTGGGGTGCACCCCATCTGGCCCCATTGCTTTATCAACTCTTATTACTTCCAGTTCCTTCAGGACCCTTTCTCGTGTAAAGGGACTTGTGTCCATTTCTGTACCATTCTCACCCTTGTACTCCTTCAGATCCATTACCTCCTCTTCCTCAGTAAAGACTGAGCAGAAATACCTGTTCAATATGTCAGCTTTACTGTTGTCATCCTCCATGCAGCTCCCATCCTCCCCTTCAGTCTCACTATCCCTCCCTTTGTCTTTCTTTTTTCACTTATGTACCTGTAAAGGTTTTGTCCCTCTACCCACTGATTTTGCAATGTGTTCTTCTGTCTGAGCTTTGGCTTCCTTACTAACCTCCCTGCCTCCTTTGCTTCTCCTGGTACTTCTCCCATCCCTTCTGCCTGTGTCTTTTTGTATTGCCTGAATGCAATCTTTTGGCTTTCACTTTCTTTGCTACCTCTTTGGAAAACCATAATGGTCTCCTCTTCCTTTTCCTCTTGCTAAACTGCTTAATGTATAATTCTGTTGTTCTTGTAATCCCCATTTTAAATACTGCCCACTGTTCCTCAACCCCTGATTCCTGTCCCATTCCCCTTAATGCCTCTTTCAATTATCTTCCCATTTTCCCAAAGTCTGCCCCCTAAAATCCAGGATACGTGTTTTTGTGTGGTTTGGTTCTGCTCTTTCTGTGATTTCAAACCACAATGACTGGTGGTCACCGTTCCCCAGGTGCTCCCCCACTGTTACCCCATCACACTGTCCCTGTTTGTGAGCACAAGGTCCAGTATTGCCTTCTGCCGAGTTGGTTCCATGACCAGTTGCTTGAGGAAGGCACCCTGAAGGGGAGTCCAGGATAAATCTGCTCCTAGTTGATGCTGCTGCTGGGATGCTCCAGTCCACGTCTGGAATATTGAAGTCTCCAACCAGTACTACCTCACCCTTGTCTGCCATCCTTTGGATGGCTAGCATCAGCTCCCTATCTGTTTCTTCCTCCTGGGCTGGTGGTCTATAGACCACACCTGTGCAGATGGCTGTCCCCATTTTCCTTTCCAGCTTAACTCATAGTTTCTATCCCCCATTTTGTTCCTCCTGGATCTCTGTGCCCTTTATGTCATTTTTCACATACAGTGCCACTCCTCCTCCCTTCCTGCCTGCTCTGTCTCTTCTGAATATGTTGTAGCCAGGTATGGCCATCTCCCAGTCATGGTTATCATTACACCAGGTTTCAGTGATGGCCACAATGTCTAGGTCTAACTACACCATGACAGCCTCCAGATCTTCCATCTTGTTGCTAAGGCTCCTGGCATTTGCACACTTGGCTTTCCATGATTTGACCTCCCTAGACTGTTTCGCTGTTCTACTCCAGCCCCTTCCTTGGTTGTCCTTTATCCCTGGTTCTCCTTGCAGTCCGCCCTTCTGCTGGATTTTGCCCCTTTTCTGCCTATCCACCTCTTGGGCACTAATCTCCATCTTTTGCACACTGCTTTGCAGAGATAGCCACTCCTCTGGTTCACTGATTCCACTGCTAGCTGTGGGGGGTGAGCAAGTAGGTACCTTCCTTGCTGGCCTGCCACCCCTCTTTGCTAGTTTAAATGCTTGTCATTGTAGCATTTAAACTTATCATTGAGTGCTTGGAGTCCCCTCCAGGATGGATGCAGGCCATCAGGCTTGAACAAACCTCCATCCCTCCAGGTGGGTCCCCAGCCACCAATGAATCCAAACCCTTCCTCACAGCACCAGTTCTTCAACCATGAGTTAAAGTTCCTGTGATGCACTCTATGCTCTCCTTGCCTCTCGTAGGTAGTACTTCTGAGAAAGTGACAGAAGTAGCTACTTGCTTGAGACCCTCCCCAATTTCCTAAACTCTTCCTGAACTTCCTTTGGCTCCCCATTTGCCAGGTCATTAGTACCTAGGTGGATAATGACATCCAGCTCACCCTCCCGTCTTGCCTTCCCAGTGATCTCCAGGATCTTCCTTCCATCCCTCCATGCCGTGGCACCTGGTAGGCACCTCACCTCCCTGTCCTCCCCTCCTGTGTTCCTAGCTGGATCCTCTTATGATGGAGTCCCCCACCAGGCTTCTCTTCCTCCTCCTCTGGGGTCCACTGCTTTCCCGCTGAGGTCACCTCCTTGGCTAACCTCCACATCCTTCTTTCCTTCCACTTCTCTGGTACCTCTATTTGGTTGTCCCCATTTGCCAGTGTGTCATATGAGTTCTTGAGTGGAATAGGATCTGGGATGTGCCTCTGCCTGACTGCTCTAACCCTCCCTGAGCCCACTGTCATCCAAGTGCTCCTCGTTCTCGGCATCCTTTGAGGCAGTCTGCATTGGACTGGGTGGTCTCTGGATAGGGGTGATGGTACTCCTGACCCAGTTTACTTCTGCTCTGAGTCTGGCTACCTCATCCCACAGTCCAGAGAGATGCACGCAGATAGGGCAGCACCTCAGTGTCCAGAAGGTTCGCTCTGAATATGGCTGCCCCACAGCCACTGCATTGCACCACTCCCCACATAATACTGCAATTATACTGCTATTCCACTACTTGTCTGCTACTGAAGCTCTCCTAGTTCCCTTTTTATCTTTACTGTCCTAAAAATCCTGCCACTGATCCTCAGATAATTTTCTTTAAAAAAAAAAAGAAAGAAAAGAAACCAATAAATAAATAAATGAGTCAAAACACTTGTGCTGAGGGTGGGCTTCTTCCCCCTTATGCCCCTCCTACTTCACACCCCTTACTATACCCTGTGTTTAGCTCCTGTCAATCAGATTTAACAGGGCATATAATTAAGAGTTGGGGAAGGGAGGGAGCAAAATTTGCAGCAATTAAAGACAGCACAGAAATACACCACCACTACATTTTAAATTTTCAACAGCCCAAAAACAGTTCTAAGTAAAGACAACAAAGAAAGTACAGTGTCACTAAAAGCCCACAATCTAAGTTTAAAAGAAAAATAGCAATTACTAGTTACTCTAAAGCACTGAATTGAAGATGTTTCCTTCCTTCCCCTTCTGGCTTCTTCTGAGAATATAAAACTCACTTGCTATCTCAACTCTGACTAAGCCCCACCTCCAGTTATCACGTAGCTGAGGTCAGAGGCCAGACAATTAACACCCCTCGCCCAACTACAGGGCAGCCAAGATAAAATTTGCAGCAATTAAAGACAGCACAGAAATACACCACCACTACATTTTACATTTTCAACAGCCCAAAAACAATTCTAAGTAAAGACAACAAAGAAAGTACAGTGTCACTAAAAGCCCACAATCTAAGTTTAAAAGAAAAATAGCAATTACCAGTTACTCTAAAGCACTGAATTGAATATGTTTCCTTCCTTCCCCTTCTGGCTTCTTCTGAGAAAATTGTCCACCTTTGGACAAATGACCTAGCTAGGCATGGGATCAGTTCAGTGCAGGATGAAAGTGTGGAGTTGGGGAAGGGCCTCAGAGAGGTAGTAAGCACAGTTCCCTTCTTAGAGGTGCTGCCAGTCCATGACAGGGGTGAGGCTAGGGTACTATACACCATGCAGTTTAATGAATGGTTGCAAAACTGGTGCAGAGCACAGGGCTTTGGCTTCATTGGGGACTGGGGGTACACCTGGAGAGATAAAGGTTTATACTGGCACGATGGTCTGCATCTGTCCATGAAGGGAACCAAGATCCTAAGTGACAGATTTAAATGCTTCCTTGACAAGCTTTCAAACTAGCTATGGGGGGTGGTGCTAATAAGAGGCAGGAAATTTCAAGCCCCCCCCCACAAAACATGATGGATAGTAAGGTAAACACTGAGGTACATTGCTCAACAGAGGGCAGGGCATGGGTAAATGGAAAAATAGACAAGGGCAAAAAGAGCAGGCCTGGGGAAAAAAAGGGTAAAGTCAACATTAAATATAGGGCAATGAGTACCAATGCCCATAGTCTGGGAAACAAGCATCCTGAGCTAGTAGCCTTGATGGAAGATGAAAAAGTGGATAGTGTGGCAGTCACAGAAACATGGTACATGGAAACCATGACTGGGATGTCAACATATCGGGGTACACAGTCTACAGAAGGGACAGGGAGGGGAAAAGAGGAGGTGGAGTAGCTCTATACATAAGGGAAGGGATCAAAGCTACAGAACTAAAAAGTAAAGGGGGAGGACAAGAGGCAGTCTGGGTCACCTTGGAGACAGGGAATGGCTACAACAATCTGCACAGGGGTTGTATACAGACCATCTCAAGGGGAGGAAATGGACAAGAAAATGATAGAGGACATTCTCAAATGGCTGGAAAAGGGGAGATACTGTTAATGGGGGACCTGAATATGCCAGATGTTAACTGGATGACATGTACTGCAGCCACATCCAAGAGCAGGGTCATTCAATGCCACCCTGTAGGCAGGCCTTAGACAGCTAGTGCTGGAACCCACTGGGAGGAAGCATACTAGAATCTGGTACTTTCAAATGGAGAGAGGATCACAAATTTAGAAGCCAGTAGACACATCTGGGAACAAGCAACCACTGCACAGTGTGCTTCTAATAAACACAACCATGGGAGACAAGTCATACAAAAACAAGCAGCATACTGGACTTTAGAAGGGCTGACTTTGGCAAATGGGTGAATACCTGAGGAATACACTAGCAAATGGCCGAAAAAGAGGGGTGGAAGAACAAGGGAGAAAAATCAAAACTGCCATCATAGAGGCATCGAGCCTTTGTGTGAAACAGATAAAGAAAACAAAGCGGAGTAAAAAACCACTATCGTTCTCAAAAGAGGTGGCAGGGAAGGTTAAGGAGAAAAAGGCTGCATTCAAAAAGTATAAGGCATCACACAAGGAGCATGACAGGGAACTGTATCAATTAAAGCAGAAAGAAGTGGGAAGGCAGTCACAATAGCAAAAGCCCAAACTGAGGAAAAATAGCCAAGTCAGTTAAGAAGGGATAAAACCTTTATAGGTACATTAAGGGAGCACAGAAAGGTTAAGAGAGGTATAGTGAAGATTAATAAGGGAGGGAGGTGGCAGAGGAGACAGTGAAAAGGCAGAGATATTGAATGAATACTTTTGCTCAGTATTCACAAAGAAGATGAGGAGGAGTTACCTAAACCAGACAATAGAAGCACTCTGGGTAGGGGAGTTGACACCAGTCCATTTACAGAAGAAAGATTCCCTGGAGAGAACTCCTAAAACTCAAGGTGGACAAAGTAATGGGGCCTGATGGGATTCACCACAGAATCCTAAAAGAACTAAGTGAGGACCTTAGTGACACCACTGACCACACTTTTTAACAAATCATGGGAGGATGGGTGGTACCTTGAGGACTGGAGGAGGGCAGATGTGATTCCCCTTCACAAAAGTGGGAGCAAGGCAGAAGCAGGAAACTACAGACCTGTAAGTTTGACCTCAGTGGTAGGAAAATGATGGAATTACTTCTGGAAGAAAGAATTGTTGAGTACCAAGAGAGGCAGCGGGGCTCGGACCCAAAGCAGCATGGATTTACAGCAGGAAGGTTATGTCAGAAGAATCTAATAAATTTCTTTGACTGGGTGACCAAAGTAACAGACCAGGGAGGGGCTGCGGATATGGCCTACCTAGACTTTAGCAAGGCATTTGACACAGTCCCGCACAAAAGATTAATAATCAAGTTAGCCAGCTTAGGAGTGGGTCCCAGGGTGGTAGCCAGGGTTGCATACTGGCTGCACAACAGGACACAGAAGGTACTAGTGAGTGGAACACATTCCAAAGAAAGGGGGATCACTAGTGGAGTACCTGGGGGCTCAGTACTGGGTCCAGTCCTCTTTAACATCGTTATAGGTGACATTGCAGAGGGTCTGGAGGGAAAGGTATGCCTCTTTGCAGATGATACAAAGATCTGTAACAGAGTTGATTCACAAAAAGGGGGTAGAAAAGATGAGAAGGGACTTGGCAAGGTTGGAGGAATGGTCAGACATATGGCAACTTAGAGTCAATGCAAAGAAGTGCAAAGTAATGCACCTGGGAAACAAAAACCCAGGAGAAGAGTACACAATAGCAGGGGAGGTACTAACAACAACAAAAATGGAACGGGACTTGGGGGTAGTCATATCAGATGATCTAAAGGTGGGTAAGCAATGTGAGAAGTCAGTGAGGAGAGCCATGGGGATACTGGGATACATAGGAAGGGGCATCACAAGTAGAAAAAGGGAAGCGGTTATCCCTCTGTACAGACAGTTGGTGAGATCCCATCTGGAGTACTGTGTGCAGTTTTGGAGACCTCATCTACGCTAGGACATAGACAGGATGGAAGCAGTCCAGAGGAGGGCAACTAAAATGTTGCAGGGTCTGCATCAAAAATCATATGAAGAGAGACTGAGAGAGCTTAATATGTATACCCTTGATGAAAGGAGGGACAGGGGGGACATGATAGAAACGTTCAAGTACCTCAAGGGAATCAACAATGTCCAGGAGGGTACCATCCTTCAGAAATAGAGATGTGTAAGGACAAGGGGACACAATTTAAAGATAGAGGGGGGACGGCTCAGGGGTAATGTGAAAAAATCTTTTTTCATGGAGAGAGTGGTGGATGTGTGGAACTGCCTTCCTGGGGAGGTTGCTGGGGCTAAAACAGTGAGGGAATTCAAACATGCATGGAACAGACACAAGACAATTGTAGTGGGGGATGGCAGGAAGTAGGCTGTTGGTTAACTAGAATCTGCAGCTTATCCGGTAGGTAGGGAAATGGGCAGACTGGGTGGGCCAAGTGGTCCTTATCTGCCGTCAAAGTCTAAGTTTCTATGTTTCTATGTGTGATCCCACCCAATGAACACTGGCACTGCTTGTTCTTGCTAAAGCTGCTCAGTGGGATTGTGTGATCCCACCCACGAACACTGGCACTGCTGGTTCTTATTAAAGCTGCTCAGTGGGATTGTGTGATCCCACCCACTGAACACTGGCACTGCTGGTTCTTGCTAAAGCTGCTCAGTGGGATTGTGTGATCCCACCCACTGAACACCTGGCACTGCTGGTTCTTGCTAAAGCTGCTCAGTGGGATTGTGTAATCCCACCACTGAACACACTGGAACTGCTGGTTCTTGCTAAAGCTGCTCAGTGGGATTGTGTGATCCTCACCCACTGAACACTGGCACCATGGTTCTTGCTAAAGCTGCTCAGTGGGATTGTGTGATCCCACCCACTGAACACTGGCACTGCTGGTTCTTGCTAAAGCTGCTCAGTGGTATTGTGATCCCACCCACTGAACACTGGCACTGCTGGTTCTTGCTAAAGCTGCTCAGTGGGATTGTGTGATCCCACCCACCGAACACTGGCACTGCTGGTATCTTGTAAGCTGCTCAGTGGGATTGTGTGATCCCACCCACTGAAACACTGGCACTGCTGGTTCTTGCTAAAGCTGCTCAGTGGGATTGAGTGATCCCACCCACTGAACACTGGCACTGCTGGTTCTTGCTAAAGCTGCTCAGTGGGATTGTGTAATCCCACCCACGAAACACTGGCACTGCTGGATCTTATTAAAGCTGCTCAGTGGGATTGTGGGATCCCACCCATGAACGACTGGCACTACTGGTTCTTGTTAAAGCTGCTCAGTGGGATTGAGTGATCCCACCCACTGAACACTGGCACCACTGGTTCTTGCTAAAGCTGCTCAGTGGGATTGTGTAATCCCACCAATGAAACACTGGAACTGCTGGATCTTGCTAAAGCTGCTCAGTGGGATTGTGTGATCTCACCCACTGAACACTGGCACCATTGGTTCTTGCTAAAGCTGCTCAGTGGGATTGTGTGATCCCACCCACTGAACACTGACACTACTGGTTCTTGCTAAAGCTGCTCAGTGGTATTGTGTGGTACCACCCAGTGAACACTGGCACCACTGGTTCTTGCTGAAGCTGCTCAGTGGGATTGTGTGATCCTATCCACTGAACACCGGAACTGCCAGTTGTTGCTAAAGTTGCTCAGTGGGTTGTGTGATCCCACTCACTGAATACTGGCACTGCTGGTTCTTGCTAAAGCTGCTCAGTGGGATTGTGTGATCAAACCCACCGAACACTGGCACTGATGGTTCTTGTTAAAACTGCTCAGTGGGATTGTGTGATCCCACCCACAGAACACTGGCACTGACGGTTCTTGCCAAAGCTGCTCAGTAGGATTGTGTGATCCCACTCACTGAACACTGGCTCTGCTGGTTCTTGCTAAAGCTGCTCAGTGGGATTGTGTGATCCCACCCACTGAACACTGGCACCACTGATTCTTGCTAAAGCTGCTCAGAGGTATTGTGTGATCCAACCCACTGAACACTGGCACATCTGGTTCTTGCTAAGGCTGCTCAGTGGGACTGTGTAATCCCATCCACTGAACACCAGTACTGCTGGTTCTTGCTAAAGCTGCTCAGTGGGATTGTGTGATCCCACTGACTGAACACTGGCACCACTGATTCTTGCTAAAGCTGCTCAGTGATATTGTGAGATCCCACTCACTGAACACCGGCACTGCAGGTTCTTGCTAAAGATGCTCAGTGGGATTGTGTGATACCACCCACTGAACAATGGCACCACTGGTTCTTGCTGAAGCTGCTCAGTGGGATTGTGTGTTCCCACCCACGGAACACCGCACTCCAGTTCTTGCAAAAGCTGCTCACTGGGTTGTGTGATCCCACCCACTGAACACTGGCACTGCGGGTTCTTGCTAAAGCTGCTCAGTGGGATTGTGTGATCCCACCCACTGAACACTGGCACTGCTGGTTCTTGCTAAAGCTGCTCAGTGGGATTGTGTGATCCCACCCACGAAACACCAGTACTGCTGGTTCTTGCTTAAGCTGCTCAGTGGGATTGTGTGATCCCACCCACTGAACACCGGCACTGCTGGTTCTTGCTAAAGCTGCTCAGTGGGATTGTGTGATCCCACCCACTGAACACTGGCACTGCTGGTTCTTGCTAAAGCTGCTCAGTGGGATTGTGTGATCCCACTCACTGAACACTGGCACTGCTGGTTCTTGCTTAAGCTGCTCAGTGGGTTGTGTGCTCCCACCCACTGAACACCGGCACTGCTGGTTCTGCTAAAGCTGCTCAGTGGGATTGTCTGATCCCACCCACTGAACACCAGCACTCGCTGGTTCTTGCTAAAGCTGCTCAGTGGGATTGTGTGATCCCACCCACTGAACACCGGCACTGCTGGTTCTTGCTAAAGCTGCTCACTGGGATTCTGTGATCCACAAGCTGCTCAGTGGGATTGTGTGATCCCACCCACTGAACATTGCACTGCTGGTTCTTGCTGAAGCTGCTCAGTGGGATTGTGTGATCCCACCCACTGAACACTGGCACTGCTGGTTCTTGCTAAGCTGCTCAGTGGGATTTGTGATCCCACAGCTGCTCAATGAGATGTGTGATCCACCCACTGAACATCGGCACTGCTGGTTCTTGCTGAAGCTGCTCAGTGGGATTGTGTGATCCCACCCACTGAACACTGGCACTGCTGGTTCTTGCTAACCTGCTCAGTGGATTCTGTGATCCGCAGCTGCTCAGTGGAATGTGTGATCCCACCCACTGAACACTGGCACTGCTGGTTCTTGCTGAAGCTGCTCAGTGGGATTGTGTGATCCACCCACTGAACACTGGCACTGCGGTTCTTGCTAAAGCTGCTCAGTGGGATGTATGATCCCACCCACTGAACACTGGCACTGCTGGTTCTTGCTAAGCTGCTCAGTGGGATTGTGTGATCCCACCCACTGAACACTGGCACTGCTGGTTCTTATTAAGCTGCTCAGTGGGATTGTGGATCCCACCACGAACACTGGCACTGCTGGTTCTTGCTTAAAGCTGCTCAGTGGGATTGTGTGATCCCACCCACTGAACACTGGCACTGCTGGTTCTTGCTAAAGCTGCTCAGTGGATTGTGTAATCCCACCCACTGAACAACTGGAACTGCTGGTTCTTGCTAAAGCTGCTCAGTGGGATTGTGTGATCTCACCCACTGAACACTGGCACCATTGGTTCTTGCTAAAGCTGCTCAGTGGGATTGTGTGATCCCACCCACTGAACACTGACACTACTGGTTCTTGCTAAAGCTGCTCAGTGGTATTGTGTGGTACCACCCAGTGAACACTGGCACCACTGGTTCTTGCTGAAGCTGCTCAGTGGGATTGTGTGATCCACCCACTGAACACTGGAACTGCCAGTTGTTGCTAAAGTTGCTCAGTGGGTTGTGTGATCCCACTCACTGAATACTGGCACTGCTGGTTCTTGCTAAAGCTGCTCAGTGGGATTGTGTGATCCAACCCACCGAACACTGGCACTGCTGGTTCTTGTTAAAACTGCTCAGTGGGATTGTGTGATCCACCCACTGAACACTGGCACTGCTGGTTCTTGCCAAAGCTGCTCAGTGGGATTGTGTGATCCACCCACTGAACACCGGCACTGCTGGTTCTTGCTAAAGCTGCTCAGTGGGATTGTGTGATCCCACCCACTGAACACTGGCACTGCTGGTTCTTGCTAAAGCTGCTCAGTGGATTGTGTGATCCACCCACTGAACACTGGCACTGCTGGTTCTTGCTAAGGCTGCTCAGTGGGATTGTGTGATCCCACCCACTGAACACCAGTACTGCTGGTTCTTGCTAAAGCTGCTCAGTGGGATTGCGTGATCCCACCGACTGAACACTGGCACCACTGATTCTTGCTAAAGCTGCTCAGTGGTATTGTGTGATCCCACTCACTGAACACCGGCACTGCAGGTTCTTGCTAAAGATGCTCAGTGGGATGGTGTGATACCACCCACTGAACAATGGCACCACTGGTTCTTGCTGAAGCTGCTCAGTGGGATTGTGTGTTCCCACTCACGGAACACCGGGACTACCAGTTCTTGCAAAAGCTGCTCACTGGGTTGTGTGATCCCACCCAATGATCACTAGTACTGCTGGTTCTTGCTAAAGCTGCTCAGTGGGATTGTGTGATCCCACCCACTGAACACTGGCACTGCCGGTTCTTGCTAAAGCTCCTCAGTGGGATTGTGTGATCCCACCCACGAAACACCAGTATTGCTGGTTCTTGCTTAAGCTGCTCAGTGGGATTGTGTGATCCCACCCACTGAACACTGGCACTGCTGGTTCTTGCTAAAGCTGCTCAGTGGGATTGTGTGATCCCACCCACTGAACACTGGCACTGCTGGTTCTTGCTAAGCTGCTCAGTGGGACTGTGTGATCCCACCCACTGAACACTGGCACTGCTGGTTTCTTGCTTAAGCTGCTCAGTGGGTTGTGTGATCCCACCCACTGAACACCGGCACTGCTGGTTCTTGCTAAAGCTGCTCAGTGGGATTATCTGATCCCACCCATGAAACACCAGCACTGCTGGTTCTTGCTAAAGCTGCTCAGTGGGATTGTGTGATCCCACCCACTGAACACTGGCACTGCTGGTTCTTGCTAAAGCTGCTCACTGGGTTCTGTGATCCAAAGCTGCTCAGTGGGATTGTGTGATCCCACCCACTGAACACTGGCACTGCTGGTTCTTGCTGAAGCTGCTCAGTGATTGTGTGATCCACCCACTGAACACTGGCACTGCTGGTTCTTGCTAAAGCTGCTCAGTGGGATTCTGTGATCCCACAAGCTGCTCAGTGGGATGTGTGATCCCACCCACTGAACATCTGCACTGCTGGTTCTTGCTGAAGCTGCTCAGTGGGATTGTGTGATCCCAGCCACTGAACACTGGCACTGCTGGTTCTTGCTAACGCTGCTCAGTGGGATTCTGTGATCCCACAAGCTGCTCAATGGGAATGTGTGATCCTACCCACTGAACATCGGCACTGCTGGTTCTTGCTGAAGCTGCTCAGTGGGATTGTGTGATCCACCCATTGAACACTGGCACTGCTAGTTCTTGCTAAAGCTGCTCAGTGGGATGGTATGATCCCACCCACTGAACACTGGCACTGCAGGTTCTTGCTAAAGCTGCCCAGTGGTATTGTGGGATCCCACCCACTGAACACTAGCACTGCAGGTTCTTGCTAAAGCTGCTCACTGGGATTCTGTGATCCCACAAGCTGCTCAGTGAGATCGTGTGATCCCACCCACTGAACATCGGCACTGCTGGTTCTTGCTAAAGCTGCTCAGTGGGTTGTGTGATCCCACCCACTGAACACCGGCACTCCCAGTTCTTGCTAAAGCTGCTCAGTGTGATTGTGTGATCCCACCCACGAAACACCAGCACTGCTGGTTCTTGCTAAAGCTGCTCAGTGGGATTGTGCGATCCCAACCCACTGAACACCGGCACTGCAGGTTCTTGCAAGCTGCTCACTGGGATTCTGTGATCCCACAGCTGCTCAGTGGGATTGTGTGATCCCACCCACTGAACACTGGCACTGCTGGTTCTTGCTAAAGCTGCCCAGTGGTATTGTGCGATCCCACCCACTCAACAGCGGCACTGCTGGTTCTTGATAAACACTCTGGCCCAACAAACTGCAGCACTCAAAAGACAATGAGCAGAGCAAAATCCAAAATGCAAAATAGTTTAATATGTGCTCTGACACCCCTGAGAAAGGCTGGGATAGCTGAAGTGCCGAGGCCAGTTGCCACTGTAGCTCAACACGCAGCAGGCTATAGGAATAGGAACTTGGGCGTTAGCCTTTGCATTTACTTTTGCACTTGTCACTTTTGCTATTTAAATGTTATTTTTGCCTTATCATATCTGCTGTTCACCTATGAAGACATCTGAGCACATATTAAACTAGTGTGCATTTTCAGTTTTGCTCAGTGTTTTTTGAGTGCTGCACTGTGCTGAGACAGTGTGTTTACGCTGAAAGGGCGACTTCTCTTTAGTGCAAGGCACTAAACTCTATACTGCCATTGTGTCATCTTCATGGAAGAGAGACAGTTGTTGCTAAAGCTTCTCTGTGGAACTCTGTAATCCCACCTACCAAACATCATTGCCACCCACTCTGCTAAATCCCTCTGTGGCACTGTGTGTTGCTGCCTACCATGCAACACTGGCACTGCTGGATCTTGCTGAAGCTGCTCAGTGGGATTGTCTGATCCCACCCACTGAACTCTGGCACTGACAGATCTTGCTAAAGCTGTTCAGTAGGACAGTGTGATCCCACCCACTGAACACTGACACCGCCGGTTCTTGCTGAAGCTGCTCAGTGGGATTGTCTGATCCCACCCACTGAACTCTGGCACTGACGGATCTTGCTAAAGCTGTTCAGTAGGACAGTGTGATCCCACCCACTGAACACTGACACTGCCGGTTCTTGCTGAAGCTGCTCAGTGGGTTGCGTGATCCCACCCACTGAACACTGGCACTACTGAATCTTGCTAAAGTTGCTCAGTAGGATTGTGAGATCCCACCAGCTGAAAACTGGCACTGCTGGTTCTTGCTAAAGCTGCTCAGTGGGTTCTGTGATCCCACCCACTGAACACTGGCACTACTGTTCCTTGCTAAAGTTGCTCAGTGGGTTTGTGTGATCCCTCCCACTGAACACTGGCAGTGCTGGTTCTTGCTAAAGCTGCTCAGAGGGATTGTGTGATCCACCCATTGAACACTGGCACTGCTGGTTCTTGCTAAAGCTGCTCAGTGGGACTGTGTGATCCCACTCTCTGAACACTGGCACTGCTGGTTCTTGCTTAAGCTGCTCAGTGGGTTGTGCGCTCCCACCCACTGAACACCGGCACTGCCAGTTCTTGCTAAAGCTGCTCAGAGGGATTATCTGATCCCACTTAGAAACACCAGCACTGCTGGTTCTTGCTAAAGCTGCTCAGTGGGATTGTGTGATACCACCCACTGAACACCGGCACTGCTGGTTCTTGCTAAAGCTGCTCAATGGGATTCTGTGATCCCACAAGCTGCTCAGTGGGATTGTGTGATCCCACCCACTGAACATCTGCACTGCTGGTTCTTGCTGACGCTGCTCAGTGGGATTGTGTGATCCACCCATTGAACACTGGCACTGCTGGTTCTTGCTAAAGCTGCTCAGTGGGATTGTGTGATCCCACCCACTGAACACTGGCACAGCTGGTTCTTGCTAAAGCTGCCCAGTGGTATTGTGTGATCCCACCCACTGAACACCGGCAATCCCAGTTCTTGCTAAAGCTGCTCAGTGTGATTGTGTGATCCCACCCACGAAACACCAGCACTGCTGGTTCTTGCTAAAGCTGCTCAGTGGGATTGTGCGATCCCAACCCACTGAACACCGGCACTGCAGGTTCTTGCTAAAGCTGCTCACTGAGATTCTGTGATCCCACAAGCTGCTCAGTGGGATTGTGTGATCCCACCCACTGAACACTGGCACTGCTGGTTCTGCTAAAGCTGCCCAGTGGTATTGTGCGATCCCACCCACTCAACAGCGGCACTGCTGGTTCTTGATAAACACTCTGGCCCAACAAACTGCAGCACTCAAAAGACAATGAGCAGAGCAAAATCCAAAATGCAAAATAGTTTAATATGTGCTCTGACACCCCCTGAGAAAGGCTGGATAGCTGAAGTGCCGAGGCCAGTTGCCACTGTAGCTCAACACGAGCAGGCATAGGAATAGGAACTTGGGCGTTAGCCTTTGCATTTACTTTTTGCACTTGTCACTTTTGCTATTTAAATGTTATTTTTGCCTTATCATATCTGCTGTTCACCTATGAAGACATCTGAGCACATATTAAACTAGTGTGCATTTTCAGTTTTGCTCAGTGTTTTTTTGAGTGCTGCACTGTGCTGAGACAGTGTGTTTACGTTGAAAGGGCTGACTTCTCTTTAGTGTAAGGCACTAAACTCTAATACTGCCATTGTGTCATCTTCATGGAAGAGACAGTTGTTGCTAAAGCTTCTCTGTGGAACTCTGTAATCCCACCTACCAAACATCATTGCCACCCACTCTTGCTAAATCCCTCTGTGGCACTGTGTGTTGCTGCCTACCATGCGAACACTGGCACTGCTGGATCTTGCTGAAGCTGCTCAGTGGGATTGTCTGATCCCACCCACTGAACTCTGGCACTGACAGATCTTGTAAAGCTGTTCAGTAGGACAGTGTGATCCCACCCACTGAACACTGACACCGCCGGTTCTTGCTGAAGCTGCTCAGTGGGATTGTCTGATCCCACCCACTGAACTCTGGCACTGACGGATCTTGCAAAGCTGTTCAGTAGGACAGTGTGATCCCACCCACTGAACACTGACACTGCCGGTTCTTGCTGAAGCTGCTCAGTGGGTGCGTGATCCCACCCACTGAACACTGGCACTACTGAATCTTGCTAAAGTTGCTCAGTAGGATTGTGAGATCCCACCGCTGAAAACTGGCACTGCTGGTTCTTGCTAAAGCTGCTCAGTGGGTTCTGTGATCCCACCCACTGAACACTGGCACTACTGTTCCTTGCTAAAGTTGCTCAGTGGGTTTGTGTGATCCCTCCCACTGAACACTGGCAGTGCTGGTTCTTGCTAAAGCTGCTCAGAGGGATTGTGTGATCCACCCATTGAACACTGGCACTGCTGGTTCTTGCTAAAGCTGCTCAGTGGGACTGTGTGATCCCACTCTCTGAACACTGGCACTGCTGGTTCTTGCTTAAGCTGCTCAGTGGGTTGTGCGCTCCCACCCACTGAACACCGGCACTGCCAGTTCTTGCTAAAGCTGCTCAGAGGGATTATCTGATCCCACCCATGAAACACCAGCACTGCTGGTTCTTGCTAAAGCTGCTCAGTGGGATTGTGCGATCCCACCCACTGAACACGGCACTGCTGGTTCTTGCTAAAGCTGCTCAATGGGTTCTGTGATCCCACAAGCTGCTCAGTGGGATTGTGTGATCCCACCCACTGAACATCTGCACTGCTGGTTCTGCTGACGCTGCTCAGTGGGATTGTGTGATCCACCCATTGAACACTGGCACTGCTGGTTCTTGCTAAAGCTGCTCAGTGGGATTGTGTGATCCCACCCACTGAACACTGGCACAGCTGGTTCTTGCTAAAGCTGCCCAGTGGTATTGTGGATCCTACCCACTGAACAGCGGCACTGCTGGTAATGCGGATTAACACTCTGGCCAAACAAACTGCAGCAATCAAAAGACAATGAGCAGAGCAAAATCCAAAATGCAAAATAGTTTAATATGTGCTCAGACACCCCTGAGAAAGGCTGGGATAGCTGAAGTGGTCAAGCCAGTTGCCACTGTAGCTCAACATGAGCAGGCGATAGGAATAGGAACTTGGGCATTAGCCTTTGCATTTACCTTTTGCATTTGTCACTTTTGCTATTTAAATGTTATTTTTGCCTTATCATAAATGTTGTTCACCTATGAATAAATCTGAGCACATATTAAACTAGTGTGCATTTTCAGTTTTGCTCTGTGTGTTTTTGAGCGCTGAACTTTGTTGAGACAGTTTGTTTACGTTGAAAGGGCCAACTTCTTTTTGGTGCAAGGCACTAAACTCTAATACTGCCATCGTGACATCTTCATGGAAGAGAGACAGTTGTTGCTAAAGCTTCTCTGTGGAACTCTGTAATCCCACCTACCAAACAACATTGCCACCCACTCTTGCTAAATCCCCTCTGTGGCACTGTGTGTTGCTGCCTACCATGCGAACACTGGCACTGCTGGTTCTTGCTGAAGCTGCTCAGTGGGATTGTCTGATCCCACCCACTGAACTCTGGCACTGACGGATCTTGCAAGCTGTTCAGTAGGACAGTGTGATCCCACCCACTGAACACTGACACTGCCGGTTCTTGCTGAAGCTGGTCAATGGGATTGTCTGATCCCACCCACTGAACTCTGGCACTGACGGATCTTGCTAAAGCTGTTCAGTAGGACAGTGTGATCCCACCCACTGAACACTGACACTGCCGGTTCTGCTGAAGCTGCTCAGTGGGTTGCGTGATCCCACCCACTGAACACTGACACTACTGGTTCTTGCTAAAGTTGCTCAGTAGGATTGTGAGATAACCCGCTGAAAACTGGCACTGCTGGTTCTTGCTAAAGCTGCTCAGTGGGTTCTGTGATCCCACCCACTGAACACTGGCACTACTGTTCCTTGCTAAAGTTGCTCAGTGGGCTTGTGTGATCCCTCCCACTGAACACTGGCAGTGCTGGTTCTTGCTAAAGCTGCTCAGTGGGATTGTGTGATCCACCCACTGAACACCGGCACTGCTGGTTCTTGCTAAAGCTGCTCACTGGGATTCTGTGATACCACAAGCTGCTCAGTGGGATTGTGTGATCCCACCCACTGAACATCTGCACTGCTGGTTCTTGCTGAAGCTGCTCAGTGGGATTGTGTGATCCCAGCCACTGAACACTGGCACTGCTGGTTCTTGCTAACGCTGCTCAGTGGGATTCTGTGATCCCACAAGCTGCTCAATGGGAATGTGTGATCCTCCCACTGAACATCGGCACTGCTGGTTCTTGCTGAAGCTGCTCAGTGGGATTGTGTGATCCACCCATTGAACACTGGCACTGCTAGTTCTTGCTAAAGCTGCTCAGTGGGATGGTATGATCCCACCCACTGAACACTGGCACTGCAGGTTCTTGCTAAAGCTGCCCAGTGGTATTGTGGATCCCACCCACTGAACACTAGCACTGCAGGTTCTTGCTAAAGCTGCTCACTGGGATTCTGTGATCCCACAAGCTGCTCAGTGAGATCGTGTGATCCCACCCACTGAACATCGGCACTGCTGGTTCTTGCTAAAGCTGCTCAGTGGGTTGTGTGATCCCACCCACTGAACACCGGCACTCCCAGTTCTTGCTAAAGCTGCTCAGTGTGATTGTGTGATCCCACCCACGAAACACCAGCACTGCTGGTTCTTGCTAAAGCTGCTCAGTGGGATTGTGCGATCCCAACCCACTGAACACCGGCACTGCAGGTTCTTGCTAAAGCTGCTCACTGGGATTCTGTGATCCCACAAGCTGCTCAGTGGGATTGTGTGATCCCACCCACTGAACACTGGCACTGCTGGTTCTTGCTAAGCTGCCCAGTGGTATTGTAGATCCCACCCACTCAACAGCGGCACTGCTGGTTCTTGATAAACACTCTGGCCCAACAAACTGCAGCACTCAAAAGACAATGAGCAGAGCAAAATCCAAAATGCAAAATAGTTTTATGTGCTCTGACACCCCTGAGAAAGGCTGGGATAGCTGAAGTGCCGAGGCCAGTTGCCACTGTAGCTCAACACGTAGCAGGCTATAGGAATAGGAACTTGGGCGTTAGCCTTTGCATTTACTTTTTGCACTTGTCACTTTTGCTATTTAAATGTTATTTTTGCCTTATCATATCTGCTGTTCACCTATGAAGACATCTGAGCACATATTAAACTAGTGTGCATTTTCAGTTTTGCTCAGTGTGTTTTTGAGTGCTGCACTGTGCTGAGACAGTGTGTTTACGTTGAAAGGGCCGACTTCTCTTTAGTGTAAGGCACTAAACTCTAATACTGCCATTGTGTCATCTTCATGGAAGAGAGACAGTTGTTGCTAAAGCTTCTCTGTGGAACTCTGTAATCCCACCTACCAAACATCATTGCCACCCACTCTTGCTAAATCCCCTCTGTGGCACTGTGTGTTGCTGCCTACCATGCGAACACTGGCACTGCTGGATCTTGCTGAAGCTGCTCAGTGGGATTGTCTGATCCCACCCACTGAACTCTGGCACTGACAGATCTTGCTAAAGCTGTTCAGTAGGACAGTGTGATCCCACCCACTGAACACTGACACCGCCGGTTCTTGCTGAAGCTGCTCAGTGGGATTGTCTGATCCCACCCACTGAACTCTGGCACTGACGGATCTTATAAAGCTGTTCAGTAGGACAGTGTGATCCCACCCACTGAACACTGACACTGCCGGTTCTTGCTGAAGCTGCTCAGTGGGTTGCGTGATCCCACCCACTGAACACTGGCACTACTGAATCTTGCAGTTGCTCAGTAGGATTGTGAGATCCCACCGCTGAAAACTGGCACTGCTGGTTCTTGCTAAAGCTGCTCAGTGGGTTCTGTGATCCCACCCACTGAACACTGGCACTACTGTTCCTTGCTAAGTTGCTCAGTGGGTTTGTGTGATCCCTCCCACTGAACACTGGCAGTGCTGGTTCTTGCTAAAGCTGCTCAGAGGATGTGTGATCCACCCATTGAACACTGGCACTGCTGGTTCTTGCTAAAGCTGCTCAGTGGGACTGTGTGATCCCACTCTCTGAACACTGGCACTGCTGGTTCTTGCTTAAGCTGCTCAGTGGGTTGTGCGCTCCCACCCACTGAACACCGGCACTGCCAGTTCTTGCTAAAGCTGCTCAGAGGGATTATCTGATCCCACCCATGAAACACCAGCACTGCTGGTTCTTGCTAAAGCTGCTCAGTGGGATTGTGTGATACCACCCACTGAACACCGGCACTGCTGGTTCTTGCTAAAGCTGCTCAATGGGATTCTGTGATCCCACAAGCTGCTCAGTGGGATTGTGTGATCCCACCCACTGAACATCTGCACTGCTGGTTCTTGCTGACGCTGCTCAGTGGGATTGTGTGATCCACCCATTGAACACTGGCACTGCTGGTTCTTGCTAAAGCTGCTCAGTGGGATTGTGTGATCCCACCCACTGAACACTGGCACAGCTGGTTCTTGCTAAAGCTGCCCAGTGGTATTGTGGGATCCTACCCACTGAACAGCGGCACTGCTGGTACGTGATTAACACTCTGGCCAAACAAACTGCAGCAATCAAAAAGACAATGAGCAGAGCAAAATCCAAAATGCAAAATAGTTTAATATGTGCTCAGACACCCCCTGAGAAAGGCTGGGATAGCTGAAGTGCCGAAGCCAGTTGCCACTGTAGCTCAACATGAGCAGGCGATAGGAATAGGAACTTGGGCATTAGCCTTTGCATTTACCTTTTGCATTTGTCACTTTGCTATTTAAATGTTATTTTGCCTTATCATAAATGTTGTTCACCTATGAATAAATCTGAGCACATATTAAACTAGTGTGCATTTTCAGTTTTGCTCTGTGTGTTTTTGAGCTGAACTTTGTTGAGACAGTTTGTTTACGTTGAAAGGGCCAACTTCTTTTTGGTGCAAGGCACTAAACTCTAATACTGCCATCGTGACATCTTCATGGAAGAGAGACAGTTGTTGCTAAAGTCTCTGTGGAACTCTGTAATCCCACCTACCAAACAACATTGCCACCCACTCTTGCTAAATCCCTCTGTGGCACTGTGTGTTGCTGCCTCACCATGCAACACTGGCACTGCTGGTTCTTGCTGAAGCTGCTCAGTGGGATTGTCTGATCCCACCCACTGAACTCTGGCACTGAGGATCTTGCTAAAGCTGTTCAGTAGGACAGTGTGATCCCACCCACTGAACACTGACACTGCCGGTTCTTGCTGAAGCTGGTCAATGGGATTGTCTGATCCCACCCACTGAACTCTGGCACTGACGGATCTTGCTAAAGCTGTTCAGTAGGACAGTGTGATCCCACCCACTGAACACTGACACTGCCGGTTCTTGCTGAAGCTGCTCAGTGGGTTGCGTGATCCCACCCACTGAACACTGGCACTACTGGTTCTTGCTAAAGTTGCTCAGTAGGATTGTGAGATAACCCGCTGAAAACTGGCACTGCTGGTTCTTGCTAAAGCTGCTCAGTGGGTTCTGTGATCCCACCCACTGAACACTGGCACTACTGTTCCTTGCTAAAGTTGCTCAGTGGGTTTGTGTGATCCCTCCCACTGAACACTGGCAGTGCTGGTTCTTGCTAAAGCTGCTCAGTGATTGTGTGATCCACCCACTGAACACCGCACTGCTGGTTCTTGCTAAAGCTGCTCACTGGGATTCTGGGATACCACAGCTGCTCAGTGGGATTGTGTGATCCCACCCACTGAACATCTGCACTGCTGGTTCTTGCTGAAGCTGCTCAGTGGATTGTGTGATCCCAGCCACTGAACACTGGCACTGCTGGTTCTGCTAACGCTGCTCAGTGGGATTCTGTGATCCCACAAGCTGCTCAATGGGAATGTGTGATCCCTCCCACTGAACATCGGCACTGCTGGTTCTGCTGAAGCTGCTCAGTGGATTGTGATCCACCCATTGAACACTGGCACTGCTAGTTCTTGCTAAAGCTGCTCAGTGGATGGTATGATCCCACCCACTGAACACTGGCACTGCAGGTTCTTGCTAAAGCTGCCCAGTGGTATTGTGGGATCCCACCCACTGAACACTAGCACTGCAGGTTCTTGCTAAAGCTGCTCACTGGGATTCTGTGATCCCACAAGCTGCTCAGTGAGATTGTGTGATCCCACCCACTGAACATCGGCACTGCTGGTTCTTGCTAAAGCTGCTCAGTGGGTTGTGTGATCCCACCCACTGAACACCGGCACTCCCAGTTCTTGCTAAAGCTGCTCAGTGTGATTGTGTGATCCCACCCACGAAACACCAGCACTGCTGGTTCTTGCTAAAGCTGCTCAGTGGGATTGTGCGATCCCAACCCACTGAACACCGGCACTGCAGGTTCTTGCTAAAGCTGCTCACTGGGATTCTGTGATCCCACAAGCTGCTCAGTGGGATTGTGTGATCCCACCCACTGAACACTGGCACTGCTGGTTCTTGCTAAAGCTGCCCAGTGGTATTGTGCGATCCCACCCACTCAACAGCGGCACTGCTGGCTCTTGATAAACACTCTGGCCCAACAAACTGCAGCACTCAAAAAGACAATGAGCAGAGCAAAATCCAAAATGCAAAATAGTTTAATATGTGCTCTGACACCCCCCTGAGAAAGGCTGGGATAGCTGAAGTGCCGAGGCCAGTTGCCACTGTAGCTCAACACGAGCAGGCGATAGGAATAGGAACTTGGGCGTTAGCCTTGCATTTACTTTTGCACTTGTCACTTTTTGCTATTTAAATGTTATTTTTGCCTTATCATATCTGCTGTTCACCTATGAAGACATCTGAGCACATATTAAACTAGTGTGCATTTTCAGTTTTGCTCAGTGTGTTTTTGAGTGCTGCACTGTGCTGAGACAGTGTGTTTACATTGAAAGGGCCGACTTCTCTTTAGTGCAAGGCACTAAACTCTAATACTGCCATTGTGACATCTTCATGGAAGAGAGACAGTTGTTGCTAAAGCTTCTGTGGAACTCTGTAATCCCACCTACCAAACATCATTGCCACCCACTCTTGCTAAATCCCTCTGTGGCACTGTGTGTTGCTGCTCACCATGCTAACACTGGCACTGCTGGATCTTGCTGAAGCTGCTCAGTGGGATTGTCTGATCCCACCCACTGAACTCTGGCACTGACGGATCTTGCTAAAGCTGTTCAGTAGGACAGTGTGATCCCACCCACTGAACACTGACACCGCCGGTTCTTGCTGAAGCTGCTCAGTGGGATTGTCTGATCCCACCCACTGAACTCTGGCACTGACGGATCTTGCTAAAGCTGTTCAGTAGGAGAGTGTGATCCCACCCACTGAACACTGACACTGCCGTTCTTGCTGAAGCTGCTCAGTGGGTTGCGTGATCCCACCCACTGAACACTGGCACTACTGGTTTTTGCTAAAGTTGCTCAGTAGGATTGTGAGATCCCACCCGCTGAAAACTGGCACTGCTGGTTCTTGCTAAAGCTGCTCAGTGGGTTCTGTGATCCCACCCACTGAACACTGGCAATGCTGGTTCTTGCTAAAGCTGCTCAGTGGGATTGTGTGATCCCACCCACTGAACATCGGCACTGCTGGTTCTTGCTAAAGCTGCTCACTGGGATTCTATGATCCCACAAGCTGCTCAGTGGGATTGTGTGATCCACCCATTGAACACTGGCACTGCTGGTTCTTGCTAAAGCTGCTCAGTGGGATTGTGTGTTCCCACCCACTGAACAGCGGCACTACTGGTTCTTGCTAAACACTCTGGCCCAACAAACTGCAGCACTCAAAAGACAATGAGCAGAGCAAAATCCAAAATGCTAAATAGTTTAATATGTTCTCAGACACCCCCAAGAATGGCTGGGAAAGCTGAAGTGCCGGGCCAGTTGCCACTGTAGCTTAACACGAGCAGATAATAGCCATAGGAACTTGGGCATTAGCCTTTGCATTTACTTTTTGCACATGTCACTTTTGCTATTTAAATGTTATTTTGCCTTATCATATCTGCTGTTCACCTATGAAGACATCTGAGCACATATTAGACTAGTGTGCATTTTCAGTTTTGCTCAGTGTGTTTTGAGTGCTGCACTGTGCTGAGACAGTGTGTTTACGTTGAAAGGGCCGACTTCTCTTGGTGCAAAGCACTAAACTCTAATACTGCCATCGTGACATCTTCATGGAAGAGAGACAGCTGTTGCTAAAGCTTTCTGTGGAACTCTGTAATCCCACCCACCAAACATCATTGCCACCACTCTTGCTTAATCCTCTCTGAGGCCGTGATGCTGCCGACCATGTGAACACCGGCACTGCTGGTTCTTGCTAGAAGCTGCTCACTGGGATTCTGTGATCACAGCTGCTCAGTGGGAATGTGTGATCCCACCCACTGAACATCGGCACTGCTGGTTCTTGCTGAAGCTGCTCAGTGGGATTGTGTGATCCACCATTGAACACTGGCACTGCTGGTTCTTGCAAAGCTGCCCTGTGGTATTGTGTGATCCAACCCACTGAACACTGGCACTGCTGGTTCTTGCTAAAGCTGCCCAGTGGTATTGTGGGATCCCACCCACTGAACAGTGGCACTGCTGGTTCTACAAGCTGCTCACTGGGATTCTGTGATCCCAAGCTGCTCAGTGGGATCGTGTGATCCCACCCACTGAACATCGGCACTGCTGGTTCTTGCTGAAGCTGCTCAGTGGGATTGTGTGATCCACCCATTGGACACTGGCACTGCTGGTTCTTGCTAAAGCTGCCCTGTGGTATTGTGTGATCCCACCCACCGAACACTGGCACTGCTGGTTCTTGCTAAAGCTGCCCTGTGGTATTGTGTGATCCCACCCACTGAACACTGGCACTGCTGGTTCTGCTAAAGCTGCCCAGTGGTATTGTGGGTTCCCTCCCACCGAACATCGCACTGCTGGTTCTTGCTAAAGCTGCTCACTGGGATTCTGTGATCCCACAAGCTGCTCAGTGGATCGTGGATCCACCCACTGAACATTGGCACTGCTGGTTCTGCTGAAGCTGCTCAGTGGGATTGTGTGATCCACCCACTGAACACTGGCACTGCTGGTTCTTGCTAAAGCTGCCCAGTGGTATTGTGTGATCCCACCCACTGAACACTGGCACTGCTGGTTCTTGCTAAAGCTGCCCTGTGGTTTGTGTGATCCCACCCACTGAACACTGGCACTGCTGGTTCTTGCTAAAGCTGCCAGTGGTTTTGTGGGTTCCCACCCACTGAACACTCGGCACTGCTGGTTCTTGCTGAAGCTGCTCACTGGGATTCTGTGATCCCACAGCTGCTCAGTGGACGTGGATCACCCACTGAACACCGGCACTGCTGGTTCTTGCTGAAGCTGCTCAGTGGGATTGTGTGATCCACCCATTGAACACTGGCACTGCTGGTTCTTGCTAAAGCTGCCAGTGGTATAGTGGAGTTCCCACCCACTGAACATCGACACTGCCGGTTCTTGCTGAAGCTGGTCAATGGGATTGTCTGATCCCACCCACTGAACTCTGGCACTGACGGATCTTGCTAAAGCTGTTCAGTAGGACAGTGTGATCCCACCCACTGAAGACTGACACTGCCGGTTCTTGCTGAAGCTGCTCAGTGGGTTGCGTGATCCCACCCACTGAACACTGGCACTACTGGTTCTTGCTAAAGTTGCTCAGTAGGATTGTGAGATAACCCGCTGAAAACTGGCACGCTGGTTCTTGCTAAAGCTGCTCAGTGGGTTCTGTGATCCCACCCACTGAACACTGGCACTACTGTTCCTTGCTAAAGTTGCTCAGTGGGCTTGTGTGATCCCTCCCACTGAACACTGGCAGTGCTGGTTCTTGCTAAAGCTGCTCAGTGGGATTGTGTGATCCACCCACTGAACACCGGCACTGCTGGTTCTTGCTAAAGCTGCTCACTGGGATTCTGTGATACCACAAGCTGCTCAGTGGGATTGTGTGATCCCACCCACTGAACATCTGCACTGCTGGTTCTTGCTGAAGCTGCTCAGTGGGATTGTGTGATCCCAGCCACTGAACACTGGCACTGCTGGTTCTTGCTAACGCTGCTCAGTGGGATTCTGTGATCCCACAAGCTGCTCAATGGGAATGTGTGATCCCTCCCACTGAACATCGGCACTGCTGGTTCTGCTGAAGCTGCTCAGTGGGATTGTGTGATCCACCCATTGAACACTGGCACTGCTAGTTCTTGCTAAAGCTGCTCAGTGGGATGGTATGATCCCACCCACTGAACACTGGCACTGCAGGTTCTTGCTAAAGCTGCCCAGTGGTATTGTGGATCCCACCCACTGAACACTAGCACTGCAGGTTCTTGCTAAAGCTGCTCACTGGGATTCTGTGATCCCACAAGCTGCTCAGTGAGATCTGTGATCCCACCCACTGAACATCGGCACTGCTGGTTCTTGCTAAAGCTGCTCAGTGGGTGTGTGATCCCACCCACTGAACACCGGCACTCCCAGTTCTTGCTAAAGCTGCTCAGTGTGATTGTGTGATCCCACCCACGAAACACCAGCACTGCTGGTTCTTGCTAAAGCTGCTCAGTGGGATTGTGCGATCCCAACCCACTGAACACCGGCACTGCAGGTTCTTGCTAAAGCTGCTCACTGGGATTCTGTGATCCCACAAGCTGCTCAGTGGGATTGTGTGATTCCACCCACTGAACACTGGCACTGCTGGTTCTTGCTAAAGCTGCCCAGTGGTATTGTGCGATCCCACCCACTCAACAGCGGCACTGCTGGCTCTTGATAAACACTCTGGCCCAACAAACTGCAGCACTCAAAAAGACAATGAGCAGAGCAAAATCCAAAATGCAAAATAGTTTAATATGTGCTCTGACACCCCCCTGAGAAAGGCTGGGATAGCTGAAGTGCCGAGGCCAGTTGCCACTGTAGCTCAACACGAGCAGGCGATAGGAATAGGAACTTGGGCGTTAGCCTTTGCATTTACTTTTTGCACTTGTCACTTTTGCTATTTAAATGTTATTTTTGCCTTATCATATCTGCTGTTCACCTATGAAGACATCTGAGCACATATTAAACTAGTGTGCATTTTCAGTTTTGCTCAGTGTGTTTTTGAGTGCTGCACTGTGCTGAGACAGTGTGTTTACGTTGAAAGGGCCGACTTCACTTTAGTGCAAGGCACTAAACTCTAATACTGCCATTGTGACATCTTCATGGAAGAGAGACAGTTGTTGCTAAAGCTTCTCTGTGGAACTCTGTAATCCCACCTACCAAACATCATTGCCACCCACTCTTGCTAAATCCTCTGTGGCACTGTGTGTTGCTGCCTACCATGCCAACACTGGCACTGCTGGATCTTGCTGAAGCTGCTCAGTGGGATTGTCTGATCCCACCCACTGAACTCTGGCACTGACGGATCATGCTAAAGCTGTTCAGTAGGACAGTGTGCTCCCACCCACTGAATACTGACACCGCCGGTTCTTGCTGAAGCTGCTCGTGGGATTGTCTGATCCCACCCACTGAACTCTGGCACTGACGGATCTTGCTAAAGCTGTTCAGTAGGACAGTGTGATCCCACCCACTGAACACTGACACTGCCGGTTCTTGCTGAAGCTGCTCAGTGGGTTGGCGTATCCCACCCACTGAACACTGGCACTACTGGTTCTTGCTAAAGTTGCTCAGTAGGATTGTGAGATCCCACCCGCTGAAAACTGGCACTGCTGGTTCTTGCTAAAGCTGCTCAGTGGGTTCTGTGATCCCACCCACTGAACACTGGCACTACTGTTCCTGCTAAAGTTGCTCAGTGGGTTTGTGTGATCCCTCCCACTGAACACTGGCAGTGCTGGTTCTTGCTAAAGCTGCTCAGAGGGATTGTGTGATCCACCCATTGAACACTGGCACTGCTGGTTCTTGCTAAAGCTGCTCAGTGGGATTGTGTGATCCCACCCACTGAACACCGGCACTTCTGGTTCTTGCTAAAGCTGCTCACTGGGATTCTGGGATCCCACATGCTGCTCAATGGGATTGTGTGATCAAACCCACTGAACAACGGCACTGCTGGTTCTTGCTAAAGCTGCTCACTGGGATTCTGTGATCCCACAAGCTGCTCAGTGGGATTGTGTGATCCACCCATTGAACACTGGCACTGCTGGTTCTGCTAAAGCTGCTCAGTGGATTGTGTGTTCCCACCCACTGAACAGCGGCACTACTGGTTCTTAAACACTCTGGCCCAACAAACTGCAGCACTCAAAAGACAATGAGCAGAGCAAAATCCAAAATGCTAAATAGTTTAATATGTTCTCAGACACCCCCAAGAATGGCTGGGAAAGCTGAAGTGCCGAGGCCAGTTGCCACTGTAGCTTAACACGAGCAGATAATAGCCATAGGAACTTGGGCATTAGTCTTTGCATTTACTTTTACCGTCACTTTTGCTATTTAAATGTTATTTTGCCTTATCATATCTGCTGTTCACCTATGAAGACATCTGAGCACATATTAGACTAGTGTGCATTTTCAGTTTTGCTCAGTGTGTTTTTGAGTGCTGCACTGTGCTGAGACAGTGTGTTTACGTTGAAAGGGCCGACTTCTCTTTGGTGCAAAGCACTAAACTCTAATACTGCCATCGTGACATCTTCATGGAAGAGAGACAGCTGTTGCTAAAGCTTCTCTGTGGAACTCTGTAATCCCGCCCACCAAACATCATTGCCACCCTCTCTTGCTTAATCCTCTCTGAGGCCCGGTGTGATGCTGCCGACCATGTGAACACCGGCACTGCTGGTTCTTGCTGAAGCTGCTCACTGGGATTCAGTGATCCCACAAACTGCTCAGTGGGAATGTGTGATCCCACCCACTGAACATCGGCACTGCTGGTTCTTGCTGAAGCTGCTCAGTGGGATTATGTGATCCACCCATTGAACACTGGCACTGCTGGTTCTTGCTAAAGCTGCCCTGTGGTATTGTGTGATCCAACCCACTGAACACTGGCACTGCTGGTTCTTGCTAAAGCTGCCCAGTGGTATTGTGGGATCCCACCCACTGAACAGTGGCACTGCTGGTTCTTGCTAAAGCTGCTCACTGGGATTCTGTGATCCCACAAGCTGCTCAGTGGGATCGTGTGATCCCACCCACTGAACATCGGCACTGCTGGTTCTTGCTGAAGCTGCTCAGTGGGTTGTGTGATCCACCCATTGAACACTGGCACTGCTGGTTCTTGCTAAAGCTGCCCTGTGGTATTGTGTGATCCCACCCACTGAACACTGGCACTGCTGGTTCTTGCTAAAGCTGCCCTGTGGTATTGTGATCCCACCCACTGAACACTGGCACTGCTGGTTCTTGCTAAAGCTGCCCAGTGGTATTGTGGGTTCCGCCCCACTGAACATCGGCACTGCTGGTTCTTGCTAAAGCTGCTCACTGGGATTCTGTGATCCCACAAGCTGCTCAGTGGGATCGTGTGATCCCACCCTCTGAACATATGCACTGCTGGTTCTTGCTGAAGCTGCTCAGTGGGATTGTGTGATCCACCCATTGAACACTGGCACTGCTGGTTCTTGCTAAAGCTGCCCTGTGGTATTGTGTGATCCCACCCACTGAACACTGGCACTGCTGGTTCTTGCTAAAGCTGCCCAGTGGATTGTGGGTTCCCACCGAACATCGGCACTGCTGGTTCTTGCTGAAGCTGCTCAGTGGGATTGTCTGATCCCACCCACTGAACTCTGGCACTGACAGATCTTGCTAAAGCTGTTCAGTAGGACAGTGTGATCCCACCCACTGAACACTGACACTGCCGGTTCTTGCTGAAACTGCTCAATGGGATTGTCTGATCCCACCCACTGAACTCTGCACTGACGGATCTTGCTAAGCTGTTCAGTAGGACAGTTGATCCCACCCACTGAACACTGACACTGCCGGTTCTTGCTGAAGCTGCTCAGTGGGTTGCGTGATCCCACCCACTGAACACTGGCACTACTGGTTCCTGCTAAAGTTGCTCAGTAGGATTGTGAGATAACCCGCTGAAAACTGGCACTGCTGGTTCTTGCTAAAGCTGCTCAGTGGGTTCTGTGATCCCACCCACTGAACACTGGCACTACTGTTCCTTGCTAAAGTTGCTCAGTGGGTTTGTGTGATCCCTCCCACTGAACACTGGCAGTGCTGGTTCTTGCTAAAGCTGCTCAGTGGGATTGTGTGATCCACACATTGAACACTGGCACTGCTGGTTCTAGCTAAAGCTGCTCAGTGGGATTGTGTGAACCCACCCACTGAACACCGGCACTTCTGATTCTTGCTAAAGCTGCTCACTGGGATTCTGGGATCCCACATGCTGCTCAATGGGATTGTGTGATCCCTCCCACTGAACATTGGCACTGCTGGTTCTTGCTAAGCTGCTCACTGGGATTCTGTGATCCCACAAGCTGCTCAGTGGGATTGTGTGATCCACCCATTGAACACTGGCACTGCTGGTTCTTGCTAAAGCTGCTCAGTGGTATTGTGTGGTACCACCCAGTGAACACTGGCACCACAGGTTATTGCTGAAGCTGCTCAGTGGGATTGTGTGATCCCACCCACTGTACACTGGCACTGCTGGTTCTTGCTAACGCTGCTCAGTGGGATTGTGTGATCCCACTCACTGAACACTGGCAGTGCTGGTTCTTGCTAAAGCTGCTCAGTGGGATTGTGTGATCCCACCCACTGAACACCGGCACTTCTGGTTCTTGCTAAAGCTGCTCACTGGGATTCTGTGATCCCACAAGCTGCCCAGTGGGATTGTGTGATCCACCCATCGAACACTGGCACTGCTGGTTCTTGCTAAAGCTGCTCAGTGGGATTGTGTGTTCCCACCCACTGAACAGCGGCACTACTGGTTCTTGCTAAACACTCTGACCCAACAAACTGCAGCACTCAAAAAGACAATGAGCAGAGCAAAATCCAAAATGCTAAATAGTTTAATATGTGCTCAGACACCCCCCTGAGAATGGCTGGGAAAGCTGAAGTGCCGAGGCCAGTTGCCACTGTAGCTTAACACGAGCAGATAATAGCCATAGGAACTTGGGCATTAGCCTTTGCAGTTACTTTTTGCACTTGTCACTTTTGCTATTTAAATGTTATTTTTGCCTTATCATATCTGCTGTTCACCTATGAAGACATCTGAGCACATATTAAACTAGTGTGCATTTTCAGTTTTGCTCAGTGTGTTTTTGAGTGCTGCACTGTGCTGAGACAGTGTGTTTACGCTGAAAGGGCCGACTTCTCTTTGGTGCAAGGCACTAAACTCTAATACTGCCATTGTGACATCTTCATGGAAGAGAGACAGCTGTTGCTAAAGCTTCTCTGTGGAACTCTGTAACCCAGCCCACCAAACATCACTGCCACCCACTCTGCTTAATCCTCTCTGAGGCCCGGTGTGATCTGCCTACCATGTGAACACCGGCACTGCTGATTCTTGCTGAAGCTGTCACCGGGGATTCTGAGATCCCACAAGCTGCTCAGTGGGATTGTGTGATCCCACCCACTGAACATCTGCACTGCTGGTTCTTGCTGAAGCTGCTCAGTGGGATTGTGTGATCCACCCATTGAACACTGGCACTGCTGGTTCTTGCTAAAGCTGCCCTGTGGTATTTTGTGATCCAACCCACTGAACACTGGCACTGCTGGTTCTTGCTAAAGCTGCCCTGTGGTATTTTGTGATCCAACCCACTGAACACTGGCACTGCTGGTTCTTGCTAAAGCTGCCCAGTGGTATTGTGGGATCCCACCCACCGAACTGTGGCACTGCTGGTTCTTACTAAAGCTGCTCACTGGGATTCTGTGATCCCATAAGCTGCTCAGTGGGATCGTGTGATCCCACCCACTGAACATCAGCACTGCTGGTTCTTGCTGAAGCTGCTCAGTGATTGTGTGATCCACCCACTGAACACCGGCACTGCTGGTTCTTGCTAAAGCTGCTCACTGGGATTCTGTGATCCCATAGGCTGCTCAGTGGGACTGTGTGATCCCACCCAGTGAACACTGGCACTGCTGGTTCTTGCAAAGCTGCCCAGTGGTATTGTGGGATCCCACCCACTGAACTGCGGCACTGCTGGTTCTTGATAAACACTCTGGCCCAACAAACTGCAGCACTCAAAAGACAATGAGCAGAGCAAATTCCAAAATGCAAAATAGTTTAATATGTGCTCTGGCACCCCCCTGAGAAAGGATGGGATAGCTGAAGTGCCGAGGCCAGTTGGCACTGTAGCTCAACACGAGCAGGCGATAGGCATAGGAACTTGGGCGTTAGCCTTTGCATTTACTTTTTGCACTTTTCACTTTTGCTATTTAAATGTTATTTTTGCCTTATCATATCTGCTGTTCACCTATGAAGACATCTGAGCACATATTAAACTAGTGTGCATTTTCAGTTTTGATCTGTGTGTTTTTGAGTGCTACACAGTGCTGAGACAGTGTGTTTACGTTGAAAGGGCCAACTTCTCTTTGGTGCAAGGCACTAAACTCTAATACTGCCATCGTGACATCTTCATGGAAGAGAGACAGTTGTTGCTAAAGCTTCTCTGTGGAACTCTGTAATCCCACACACCAAACATCATTGCCACCCACTCTTGCTAAATCCCCTCTATGGCACTGTGTGTTGCTGCCTACCATGCGAACACTGGCACTGCTGGTTCTTGCTAAAGCTGCTCACTGGGATTCTGTGATTCCACAAGCTGCTCAGTGGGATTGTGTGATCCACCCATTGAACACTGGCACTGCTGGTTCTTGCTAAAGCTGCTCAGTGGGATTGTGTTCCCACCCACTGAACAGCAGCACTACTGGTTCTTGTTAAACACTCTGGCCCAACAAACTGCAGCACTCAAAAGACAATGAGCAGAGCAAAATCCAAAATGCTAAATAGTTTAATATGTTCTCAGACCCCCCCCCCAAGAATGGCTGGGAAAGCTGAAGTGCCGAGGCCAGTTGCCACCGTAGCTTAACACGAGCAGAGAATAGCCATAGGAACTTGGGCATTAGCCTTTGCATTTACTTTTTGCATTTGTCACTTTTGCTATTTAAATGTTATTTTTGCCTTATCATAAATGTTGTTCACCTATGAATAAATATGAGCACATATTAAACTAGTGTGCGTTTTCAGTTTTGCTCTGTGTGTTTTTGAGCGCTGAACTTTGTTGAGACAGTGTGTTTACGTTGAAAGGGCCGACTTCTCTTTGGTGCAAGGCACTAAACTCTAATACTGCCATCGTGACATCTTCATGGAAGAGAGACAGTTGTTCCTAAAGCTTCTCTGTGGAACTCTGTAATCCCACCTACCAAACATCATTGCCACCCACTCTTGCTAAATGCCCTCTGTGGTACTGTGTGTTGCTGCCTACCATGCGAACACTGGCACTGCTGGTTCTTGCTGAAGCTGCTCAGTGGGATTGTCTGATCGCACCCACTGAACTCTGGCACTGACGGATCTTGCTAAAGCTGTTCAGTAGGACAGTGTGATCCCACCCACTGAACACTGACACTGCCCGTTTGCTGAAGCTGCTCAGTGGGATTGTCTGATCCCACCCACTGAACTCTGGCACTGACGGATCTTGCTAAAGCTGTTCAGTAGGACAGTGTGATCCCACCCACTGAACACTGACACTGCCGGGTTCTTGCTGAAGCTGCTCAGTGGGTTGCGTGATCCACCCACTGAACACTGGCACTACTGGTTCTTGCTAAAGTTGCTCAGTAGGGTTGTGAGATAACCCGCTGAAAACTGGCACTGCTGGTTCTTGCTAAAGCTGCTCAGTGGGTTCTGTGATCCCACCCACCGAACACTGGCACTACTGTTCCTTGCTAAAGTTGCTCAGTGGGTTTGTGTGATCCCTCCCACTGAACGCTGGCACTGCTGGTTCTAGCTAAGGCTGCTCAGTGGGATTGTGTGAACCCACCCACTGAACACCGGCACTTCTGGTTCTTGCTAAAGCTGCTCACTGGGATTCTGGGATCCCACATGCTGCTCAATGGGATTGTGTGATCCCTCCCACTGAACATTGGCACTGCTGGTTCTTGCTAAAGCTGCTCACTGAGATTCTGTGATCCCACAAGCTGCTCAGTGGGATTGTGTGATCCACCCATTGAACACTGGCACTGCTGGTTCTTGCTAAAGCTGCTCAGTGGTATTGTGTGGTACCACCCAGTGAACACTGGCACCACAGGTTATTGCTGAAGCTGCTCAGTGGGATTGTGTGATCCCACCCACTATACACTGGCACTGCTGGTTCTTGCTAATGCTGCTCAGTGGATTGTGTGATCCCACTCACTGAACACTGGCACTGCTGGTTCTGCTAAAGCTGCTCAGTGGGATTGTGTAATCCCACCCACTGAACACCGCACTTCTGGTTCTTGCTAAAGCTGCTCACTGGGATTCTGTGATCCCACAAGCTGCTCAGTGGGATTGTGTGATCCCACCCACTGAACATCGGCACTGCTGGTTCTTGCTAAAGCTGCTCACTGGGATTCTGCGATCCCACAAGCTGCTCAGTGGGATTGTGTGATCCACCCAATGAACACTGGCACTGCTGGTTCTTTATAAAGCTGCTCAGTGGGATTGTGTGTTCCCACCCACTGAACAGCGGCACTACTGGTTCTTGCTTAACACTCTGGCCCAACAAACTGCAGCACTCAAAAGACAATGAGCAGAGCAAAATCCAAAATGCTAAATAGTTTAATATGTGCTCAGACACCCCCAGAGAATGGCTGGGAAAGCTGAAGTGCCGAGGCCAGTTGCCACCTGTAGCTTAACACGCAGCAGATAATAGCTATAGGAACTTGGGCATTAGCCTTTGCAGTTACTTTTGCACTTGTCACTTTTGCTATTTAAATGTTATTTTGCCTTATCATATCTGCTGTTCACCTATGAAGACATCTGAGCACATATTAGAAGAGTGTGCATTTTCAGTTTTGCTCAGTGTGTTTTTGAGTGCTGCACTTTGTTGAGACAGTGTGTTTACGTGAAAGGGTCGACTTCTCTTGGTGCAAGGCACTAAACTCTAATACTGCCATCGTGACATCTTCATGGAAGAGAGACAGCTGTTGCTAAAGCTTCTTCTGTGGAACTCTGTAATCCCGCCCACCAAACATCACTGCCACCCACTCTTGCTTAATCCTCTCTGTGGCCCTGTGTGATGCTGCCTACCATGTGAACACCGGCACTGCTGGTTCTTGCTAAAGCTACTCACTGGGATTCTGTGATCCCACAAGCTGCTCAGTGGGATTGTGTGATCCCACCCACTGAACATCGCCACTGCTGGTTCTTGCTGAAGCTGCTCAGTGGGATTGTGTGATCCACCCATTGAACACTGGCACTGCTGGTTCTTGCTAAAGCTGCCCTGTGGTATTTTGTGATCCAACCCACTGAACACTGGCACTGCTGGTTCTTGCTAAAGCTGCCCTGTGGTTTTGTGTGATCCCACCCACTGAATACTGGCACTGCTGGTTCTTGCTAAAGCTGCCCAGTGGTATTGTGGGATCCCACCCACTGAACAGTGGCACTGCTGGTTCTTGCTAAAGCTGCTCACTGGGATTCTGTGATCCCACAAGCTGCTCAGTGGGACTGTGTGATCCCACCCAGTGAACACTGGCACTGCTGGTTCTTGCTAAAGCTGCCCAGTGGTATTGTGGATCCCACCCACTGAACTGCGGCACTGCTGGTTCTTGATAAACACTCTGGCCCAACAAACTGCAGCACTCAAAAGACAATGAGCAGAGCAAATTCCAAAATGCAAAATAGTTTAATATGTGCTCTGGCACCCCTGAGAAAGGCTGGGATAGCTGAAGTGCTGAGGCCAGTTGGCACTGTAGCTCAACACGCAGCAGGCGATAGGCATAGGAACTTGGCGTTAGCCTTGCATTTACTTTTTCACTTTTCACTTTTGCTATTTAAATGTTATTTTTGCCTTAATCATATCTGCTGTTCACCTATGAAGACATCTGAGCACATATTAAACTAGTGTGCATTTTCAGTTTTGATCTGTGTGTTTTGAGTGCTACACAGTGCTGAGACAGTGTTTTACGCTGAAAGGGCCAGATTTCTTTGGTGCAAGGCACTAAACTCTAATACTGCCATTGTGACATCTTCATGGAAGAGAGACAGTTGTTGCTAAAGCTTCTCTGTGGAACTCTGTAATCCCACACACCAAACATCATTGCCACCCACTCTTGCTAAATCCCCTCTGTGGCACTGTGGGTTGCTGCCTACCATGCGAAGACTGGCACTGCTGGTTCTTGCTAAAGCTGCTCAGTGGGATTTTGTGATCCCACCCACTGAACACTGGCACTGCTGGTTCTTGCTAAAGCTGCTCAGTGGGATTGTCTGATCAAACCCAATGAACTCTGGCACTGACGGATCTTGCTAAAGCTGTTCAGTAGGAGAGTGTGATCCCACCCACTGAACACTGACACTGCCGGTTCTTGCTGAAGCTCCTCAGTGGGTGCGTGATCCCACCCACTGAACACTGGCACTGCTGGTTCTTGCTAAAGCTGCTCAGTGGGTTCTGTGATCCCAACCACTGAACACTGGCACTACTGTTCCTTGCTAAAGTTGCTCAGCGGGTTTGTGTGATCCCTCCCACTGAACACTGGCAGTGCTGGTTCTTGCTAAAGCTGCTCAGTGGGATTGTGTGATCCACCCATTGAACACTGGCACTGCTGGTTCTTGCTAAAGCTGCTCAGTGGGATTGTGTGATCCCACCCACTGAAGACCTGCACTTCTGGTTCTTGCTAAAGCTGCTCCTGGGATTCTGGGATCCCACATGCTGGTCAATGGGATTGTGTGATCCCACCCACTGAACATCGGCACTGCTGGTTCTTGCTAAAGCTACCACTGGGATTCTGTGATCCCACAAGCTGCTCAGTGGGATTGTGTGATCCACCCATTGAACACTGGCACTGCTGGTTCTTGCTAAACTGATGAGTGGTATTGTGTGGTACCACCCAGTGAACACTGGCACCACTGGTTATTGCTGAAGCTGCGCAGTGGGATTATATGATCCTTCCACTGTACACTGGCACTGCTGGTTCTTGCGAAAGCTGCTCAGTGGGATTGTGTGATCCCACCCACTGAACAGCGGCACTTCTGGTTCTTGCTAAAGCTGCTCACTGGGATTCTGTGATCCCACAAGCTGCTCAGTGGGATTGTGTGATCCCACCCACTGAACATCGGCACTGCTGGTTCTTGCTAAAGCTGCTCACTCGGATTCTGCGATCCCACAAGCTGCTCAGTGGGATTGTGTGATCCACCCATTTAACACTGGCACTGCTGGTTCTTGCTAAAGCTGCTCAGTGGGATTGTGTGTTCCCACCCACTGAACAGTGGCACTACTGGTTCATGCTTAACATTCTGGCCCAACAAACTGCAGCACTCAAAAAGACAATGAACAGAGCAAAATCCAAAATGCTAAATAGTTTAATATGTGCTCAGACACCCCCCCTGAGAATGGCTGGGAAAGCTGAAGTGCCGAGGCTAGTTGCCACTGTAGCTTAACACGAGCAGATAATAGCCACAAGAACTTGGGCATTAGCCTTGCATTTACTTTTGCACTTGTCACTTTTGCTATTTAAATGTTATTTTGCCTTATCATATCTGCTGTTCACTTATGAAGACATCTGAGCACATATTAGACTAGTGTGCATTTTCAGTTTTGCTCAGTGTGTTTTTGAGTGCTGCACTTTGTTGAGACAGTGTGTTTACGTGAAAGGGCCGACTTCTCTTTGGTGCAAGGCACCAAACTCTAATACTGCCATCGTGACATCTTCATGGAAGAGAGACAGCTGTTGCTAAAGCTTCTCTTTGGAACTCTGTAATCCCACCCACCAAACATCATTGCCACCCACTCTTGCTTAATCCTCTCTGTGGCCCTGTGTGATGCTGCCTACCATGTGAACACCGGCACTGCTGGTTCTTGCTAAAGCTACTCACTGGGATTCTGTGATCCCACAAGCTGCTCAGTGGGATTGTGTGATCCCACCCACTGAACATCGTCACTGCTGGTTCTTGCTGAAGCTGCTCAGTGGGATTGTGTGATCAACCCATTGAACACTGGCACTGCTGGTTCTTGCTAAAGCTGCCCTGTGGTATTTTGTGATCCAACCCACTGAACACTGGCACTGCTGGTTCTTGCTAAAGCTGCCCTGTGGTATTGTGTGATCCTACCCACTGAATACTGGCACTGCTGGTTCTTGCTAAAGCTGCCCAGTGGTATTGTGGGATCCCACCCACTGAACAGTGGCACTGGTGGTTCTTGCTAAAGCTGCTCACTGGGATTCTGTGATCCCACAAGCTGCTCAGTGGGATTGTGTGATCCACCCATTGAACACTGGCACTGCTGGTTCTTGCTAAAGCTGCTCAGTGTGATTGTGTGTTCCCACCCACTGAACAGCGGCACTACTGGTTCATGCTTAACATTCTGGCCCAACAAACTGCAGCACTCAAAAGACAATGAGCACAGCAAAATCCAAAATGCTAAATAGTTTAATATGTGCTCAGACACCCCTGAGAATGGCTGGGAAAGCTGAAGTGCTGATGCTAGTTGCCACTGTAGCTTAACACGAGCAGATAATAGCCACAAGAACTTGGGCATTAGCCTTGCATTTACTTTTGCACTTGTCACTTTTGCTATTTAAATGTTATTTTTGCCTTATCATATCTGCTGTTCACTTATGAAGACATCTGAGCACATATTAGACTAGTGTGCATTTTCAGTTTTGCTCTGTGTGTTTTTGAGTGCTGCACTTTGTTGAGACAGTTTGTTTACGCTGAAAGGGCCAACTTTTTGGTGCAAGGCACTAAACTCTAATACTGCCATCGTGATATCTTCATGGAAGAGAGACAGTTGTTGCTAAAGCCTTCTGTGGAACTCTGTAATCCCACCTACCAAACAACATTGCCACCCACTCTTGCTAAACCCTCTGTGGCACTGTGTGTTGCTGCCTACCATGCAACACTGGCACTGCTGGTTCTTGCTGAAGCTGCTCAGTGGGATTGTCTGATCCCACCCACTGAACTCTGGCACTGACGGATCTTGCAAAGCTGTTCAGTAGGACAGTGTGATCCCACCCACTGAACAGTGACACTGCCGGTTCTTGCTGAAGCTGGTCAATGGATTGTCTGATCCCACCCACTGAACTCTGGCACTGACGGATCTTGCTAAAGCTGTTCAGTAGGACAGTGTGATCCCACCCACTGAACACTGACACTGCCGGTTCTGCTGAAGCTGCTCAGTGGGTTGCGTGATCCCACCCACTGAACACTGACACTACTGGTTCTTGCTAAAGTTGCTCAGTAGGATTGTGAGATAACCCGCTGAAAACTGGCACTGCTGGTTCTTGCTAAGCTGCTCAGTGGGTTCTGTGATCCCACCCACTGAACACTGGCACTACTGTTCCTGCTAAAGTTGCTCAGTGGGCTTGTGTGATCCCTCCCACTGAACACTGGCAGTGCTGGTTCTTGCTAAAGCTGCTCAGTGGGATTGTGTGATCCACCCACTGAACACCGCACTGCTGGTTCTTGCCAAAGCTGCTCACTGGGATTCTGTGATACCAAGCTGCTCAGTGGGATTGTGTGATCCCACCCACTGAACATCTGCACTGCTGGTTCTTGCTGAAGCTGCTCAGTGGGATTGTGTGCACCCAGCCACTGAACACTGGCACTGCTGGTTCTGCTAACGCTGCTCAGTGGGATTCTGTGATCCCACAAGCTGCTCAATGGGAATGTGTGATCCTCCCACTGAACATCGGCACTGCTGGTTCTTGCTGAAGCTGCTCAGTGGGATTGTGTGATCCACCCATTGAACACTGGCACTGCTAGTTCTTGCTAAAGCTGCTCAGTGGGATGGTATGATCCCACCCACTGAACACTGGCACTGCAGGTTCTTGCTAAAGCTGCCCAGTGGTATTGTGGGATCCCACCCACTGAACACTAGCACTGCAGGTTCTTGCTAAAGCTGCTCACTGGGATTCTGTGATCCCACAAGCTGCTCAGTGAGATCGTGTGATCCCACCCACTGAACATCGGCACTGCTGGTTCTTGCTAAAGCTGCTCAGTGGGTTGTGTGATCCCACCCACTGAACACCGCACTCCCAGTTCTTGCTAAAGCTGCTCAGTGTGATTGTGTGATCCCACCCACGAAACACCAGCACTGCTGGTTCTTGCTAAAGCTGCTCAGTGGGATTGTGCCATCCCAACCCACTGAACACCGCACTGCAGGTTCTTGCTAAAGCTGCTCACTGGGATTCTGTGATCCCACAAGCTGCTCAGTGGGATTGTGTGATCCCACCCACTGAACACTGGCACTGCTGGTTCTTGCTAAAGCTGCCCAGTGGTATTGTGCGATCCCACCCACTCAACAGCGGCACTGCTGGTTCTTGATAAACACTCTGGCCCAACAAACTGCAGCACTCAAAAAGACAATGAGCAGAGCAAAATCCAAAATGCAAAATAGTTTAATATGTGCTCTGACACCCCCTGAGAAAGGCTGGGATAGCTGAAGTGCCGAGGCCAGTTGCCACTGTAGCTCAACACGCAGCAGGCGATAGGAATAGGAACTTGGGCGTTAGCCTTGCATTTACTTTTGCACTTGTCACTTTTGCTATTTAAATGTTATTTTGCCTTATCATATCTGCTGTTCACCTATGAAGACATCTGAGCACATATTAAACTAGTGTGCATTTTCAGTTTTGCTCAGTGTTTTTGAGTGCTGCACTGTGCTGAGACAGTGTGTTTACGCTGAAAGGGCCGACTTTTTAGTGTAAGGCACTAAACTCTAATACTGCCATTGTGTCATCTTCATGGAAGAGAGACAGTTGTTGCTAAAGCTTCTCTGTGGAACTCTGTAATCCCACCTACCAAACATCATTGCCACCCACTTGCTAACCCCTCTGTGGCACTGTGTGTTGCTGCTACCATGCGAACACTGGCACTGCTGGATCTTGCTGAAGCTGCTCAGTGGGATTGTCTGATCCCACCCACTGAACTCTGGCACTGACAGATCTTGCTAAAGCTGTTCAGTAGGACAGTGTGATCCCACCCACTGAACACTGACACCGCCGTTCTTGCTGAAGCTGCTCAGTGGGATTGTCTGATCCCACCCACTGAACTCTGGCACTGACGGATCTTGCTAAAGCTGTTCAGTGGACAGTGTGATCCCACCCACGAACACTGACACTGCCGGTTCTTGCTGAAGCTGCTCAGTGGGTTGCGTGATCCCACCCACTGAACACTGGCACTACTGGATCTTGCTAAAGTTGCTCAGTAGGATTGTGAGATCCCACCGCTGAAAACTGGCACTGCTGGTTCTTGCTAAAGCTGCTCAGTGGGTTCTGTGATCCCACCCACTGAACACTGGCACTACTGTTCCTTGCAAAGTTGCTCAGTGGGTTTGTGTGATCCCTCCCACTGAACACTGGCAGTGCTGGTTCTTGCTAAAGCTGCTCAGAGGATTGTGTGATCCACCCATTGAACACTGGCACTGCTGGTTCTTGCTAAAGCTGCTCAGTGGGACTGTGTGATCCCACTCTCTGAACACTGGCACTGCTGGTTCTTGCTTAAGCTGCTCAGTGGGTTGTGCGCTCCCACCCACTGAACACCGGCACTGCCAGTTCTTGCTAAAGCTGCTCAGAGGGATTATCTGATCCCACCCATGAAACACCAGCACTGCTGGTTCTTGCTAAAGCTGCTCAGTGGGATTGTGTGATACCACCCACTGAACACCGGCACTGCTGGTTCTTGCTAAAGCTGCTCAATGGGATTCTGTGATCCCACAGCTGCTCAGTGGGATTGTGATCCCACCCACTGAACATCTGCACTGCTGGTTCTTGCTGACGCTGCTCAGTGGGATTGTGTGATCCACCCATTTAACACTGGCACTGCTGGTTCTTGCTAAAGCTGCTCAGTGGGATTGTGTGATCCCACCCACTGAACACTGGCACAGCTGGTTCTTGCTAAAGCTGCCCAGTGGTCATTGTGATCCTACCCACTGAACAGCGGCACTGCTGGTAATGCGGATTAACACTCTGGCCAAACAAACTGCAGCAATCAAAAGACAATGAGCAGAGCAAAATCCAAAATGCAAAATAGTTTAATATGTGCTCAGACACCCCCCTGAGAAAGGCTGGGATAGCTGAAGTGCCGGAGCCAGTTGCCACTGTAGCTCAACATGAGCAGGCGATAGGAATAGGAACTTGGGCATTATCCTTTGCATTTACCTTTTGCATTTGTCACTTTTGCTATTTAAATGTTATTTTTGCCTTATCATAAATGTTGTTCACCTATGAATAAATCTGAGCACATATTAAACTAGTGTGCATTTTCAGTTTTGCTCTGTGTGTTTTTGAGCGCTGAACTTTGTTGAGACAGTTTGTTTACGCTGAAAGTGCCAATCTTTTGGTGCAAGGCACTAAACTCTAATACTGCCATCGTGACATCTTCATGGAAGAGAGACAGTTGTTGCTAAAGCTTCTCTGTGGAACTCTGTAATCCCACCTACCAAACAACATTGCCACCCACTCTTGCTAAATCCCCTCTGTGGCACTGTGTGTTGCTGCCTACCATGCGAACACTGGCACTGCTGGTTCTTGCTGAAGCTGCTCAGTGGGATTGTCTGATCCCACCCACTGAACTCTGGCACTGACGGATCTTGCTAAAGCTGTTCAGTAGGACAGTGTGATCCCACCCACTGAACACTGACACTGCCGGTTCTTGCTGAAGCTGGTCAATGGGATTGTCTGATCCCACCCACTGAACTCTGGCACTGACGGATCTTGCTAAAGCTGTTCAGTAGGACAGTGTGATCCCACCCACTGAACACTGACACTGCCGGTTCTTGCTGAAGCTGCTCAGTGGGTTGCGTGATCCCACCCACTGAACACTGACACTACTGGTTCTTGCTAAAGTTGCTCAGTAGGATTGTGAGATAACCCGCTGAAAACTGGCACTGCTGGTTCTTGCTAAAGCTGCTCAGTGGGTTCTGTGATCCCACCCACTGAACACTGGCACTACTGTTCCTTGCCAAAGTTGCTCAGTGGGCTTGTGTGATCCCTCCCACTGAACACTGGCAGTGCTGGTTCTGCTAAAGCTGCTCAGTGGGATTGTGTGATCCACCCACTGAACACCGCACTGCTGGTTCTTTCAAAGCTGCTCACTGGGATTCTGTGATACCAGCTGCTCAGTGGGATTGTGTGATCCCACCCACTGAACATCTGCACTGCTGGTTCTTGCTGAAGCTGCTCAGTGGGATTGTGTGATCCCAGCCACTGAACACTGGCACTGCTGGTTCTTGCTAACGCTGCTCAGTGGGATCTGTGATCCCACAAGCTGCTCAATGGGAATGTGTGATCCTCCCACTGAACATCGGCACTGCTGGTTCTGCTGAAGCTGCTCAGTGGATTGTGTGATCCACCCATTGAACACTGGCACTGCTAGTTCTTGCTAAAGCTGCTCAGTGGATGGTATGATCCCACCCACTGAACACTGGCACTGCAGGTTCTTGCTAAAGCTGCCCAGTGGTATTGTGGGATCCCACCCACTGAACACTAGCACTGCAGGTTCTTGCTAAAGCTGCTCACTGGGATTCTGTGATCCCACAAGCTGCTCAGTGAGATCTGTGATCCCACCCACTGAACATCGGCACTGCTGGTTCTTGCTAAAGCTGCTCAGTGGGTTGTGTGATCCCACCCACTGAACACCGCACTCCCAGTTCTTGCTAAAGCTGCTCAGTGTGATTGTGTGATCCCACCCACGAAACACCAGCACTGCTGGTTCTTGCTAAAGCTGCTCAGTGGGATTGTGCGATCCCAACCCACTGAACACCGGCACTGCAGGTTCTTGCTAAAGCTGCTCACTGGGATTCTGTGATCCCACAAGCTGCTCAGTGGATTGTGTGATCCCACCCACTGAACACTGGCACTGCTGGTTCTTGCTAAAGCTGCCCAGTGGTATTGTGCGATCCCACCCACTCAACAGCGGCACTGCTGGTTTTGATAAACACTCTGGCCCAACAAACTGCAGCACTCAAAAGACAATGAGCAGAGCAAAATCCAAAATGCAAAATAGTTTAATATGTGCTCTGACACCCCTGAGAAAGGCTGGGATAGCTGAAGTGCCGAGGCCAGTTGCCACTGTAGCTCAACACAGCAGGCTATAGGAATAGGAACTTGGGCGCTAGCTTTGCATTTACTTTTGCACTTGTCACTTTTGCTATTTAAATGTTATTTTTGCCTTATCATATCTGCTGTTCACCTATGAAGACATCTGAGCACATATTAAACTAGTGTGCATTTTCAGTTTTGCTCAGTGTGTTTTTGAGTGCTGCACTGTGCTGAGACAGTGTGTTTACATTGAAAGGGCCGACTTCTCTTTAGTGCAAGGCACTAAACTCTAATACTGCCATTGTGACATCTTCATGGAAGAGAGACAGTTGTTGCTAAAGCTTCTCTGTGGAACTCTGTAATCCCACCTACCAAACATCATTGCCACCCACTCTTGCTAAATCCCCTCTGTGGCACTGTGTGTTGCTGTCTACCATGCGAACACTGGCACTGCTGGATCTTGCTGAAGCTGCTCAGTGGGATTGTCTGATCCCACCCACTGAACTCTGGCACTGACGGATCTTGCTAAAGCTGTTCAGTAGGACAGTGTGATCCCACCCACTGAACACTGACACCGCCGGTTCTTGCTGAAGCTGCTCAGTGGGATTGTCTGATCCCACCAACTGAACTCTGGCACTGACGGATCTTGCTAAAGCTGTTCAGTAGGACAGTGTGATCCCACCCACTGAACACTGACACTGCCGTTCTTGCTGAAGCTGCTCAGTGGGTTGCGTGATCCCACCCACTGAACACTGGCACTACTGGTTTTTGCTAAGTTGCTCAGTAGGATTGTGAGATCCCACCCGCTGAAAACTGGCACTGCTGGTTCTTGCTAAAGCTGCTCAGTGGGTTCTGTGATCCCACCCACTGAACACTGGCAATGCTGGTTCTTGCTAAGTTGCTCAGTGGATTGTGTGATCCCACCCACTGAACATCGGCACTGCTGGTTCTTGCTAAAGCTGCTCACTGGGATTCTGTGATCCCACAAGCTGCTCAGTGGGATTGTGTGATCCACCCATTGAACACTGGCACTGCTGGTTCTCTGCAAAGCTGCTCAGTGGATTGTGTGTTCCCACCCACTGAACAGCGGCACTACTGGTTCTTGCTAAACACTCTGGCCCAACAAACTGCAGCACTCAAAAGACAATGAGCAGAGCAAAATCCAAATGCTAAATAGTTTAATATGTTCTCAGACACCCCCCCAAGAATGGCTGGGAAAGCTGAAGTGCCGAGGCCAGTTGCCACTGTAGCTTAACACGAGCAGATAATAGCCATAGGAACTTGGGCATTAGTCTTTGCATTTACTTTTTACACGTCACTTTTGCTATTTAAATGTTATTTTTGCCTTATCATATCTGCTGTTCACCTATGAAGACATCTGAGCACATATTAGACTAGTGTGCATTTTCAGTTTTGCTCAGTGTGTTTTTGAGTGCTGCACTGTGCTGAGACAGTGTGTTTACGCTTGAAAGGGCCGACTTCTCTTTGGTGCAAGGCACTAAACTCTAATACTGCCATCGTGACATCTTCATGGAAGAGAGACAGCTGTTGCTAAAGCTTCTCTGTGGAACTCTGTAATCCCGCCCACCAAACATCATTGCCAGCCACTCTTGCTTAATCCTCTCTGAGGCCCGGTGTGATGCTGCCGAGCATGTGAACACCGGCACTGCTGGTTCTTGCTGAAGCTGCTCACTGGGATTCAGTGATCCCACAAGCTGCTCAGTGGAATGTGTGATCCCACCCACTGAACATCGGCACTGCTGGTTCTTGAAGCTGCTCAGTGGATTGTGTGATCCACCATTGAACACTGGCACTGCTGGTTCTTGCTAAAGCTGCCCTGTGGTATTGTGTGATCCAACCCACTGAACACTGGCACTGCTGGTTCTTGCTAAAGCTGCCCAGTGGTATTGTGGGATCCCACCCACTGAACAGTGGCACTGCTGGTTCTTGCTAAAGCTGCTCACTGGGATTCTGTGATCCCACAAGCTGCTCAGTGGGATCGTGTGATCCCACCCACTGAACATCGGCACTGCTGGTTCTTGCTGAAGCTGCTCAGTGGGATTGTGTGATCCACCCATTGGACACTGGCACTGCTGGTTCTTGCTAAAGCTGCCCTGTGGTATTGTGTGATCCCACCCACTGAACACTGGCACTGCTGGTTCTTGCTAAAGCTGCCCTGTGGTATTGTGTGATCCCACCCACTGAACACTGGCACTGCTGGTTCTTGCTAAAGCTGCCCAGTGGTATTGTGGGTTCCCTCCCACTGAACATCGGCACTGCTGGTTCTTGCTAAAGCTGCTCACTGGGATTCTGTGATCCCATAGCTGCTCAGTGGATCGTGCATCCCACCCACTGAACATTGGCACTGCTGGTTCTTGCTGAGCTGCTCAGTGGGATTGGTGTGATCCACCCATTGAACACTGGCACTGCTGGTTCTTGGTAAAGCTGCCCAGTGGTATTGTGGGTTCCACCCACTGAACATCGGCACTGCTGGTTCTTGCTGAAGCTGCTCAGTGGGATTGTCTGATCCCACCCACTGAACTCTGGCACTGATGGTTCTTGCATAAAGCTGTTCAGTGGGACAGTGTGATCCCACCCACTGAACACTGACACTGCCGGTTCTTGCTGAAGCTGCTCCAATGGGATTGTCTGATCCACCCACTGAACTCTGGCACTGGACGGATCTTGCTAAAGCTGTTCAGTGGGACAGGTGATCCCACTCACTGAAGACTGACACTGCCGGTTCTGCTGAAGCTGCTCAGTGGGTTGCGCGATCCCACCCACTGAACACTGGCACTACTGGTTCTTGCTAAAGTTGCTCAATAGGATTGTGAGATAACCCGCTGAAAACTGGCACTGCTGGTTCTTGCTAAAGCTGCTCAGTGGGTTGTGTGATCCCACCCACTGAACACCGGCACTCCCAGTTCTTGCTAAAGCTGCTCAGTGGGATTGTGCGATCCCAACCCACTGAACACCGGCACTGCAGGTTCTTGCTAAAGCTGCTCACTGGGATTCTGTGATCCCACAAGCTGCTCAGTGGGATTGTGTGATTCCACCCACTGAACACTGGCACTGCTGGTTCTTGCTAAAGCTGCCCAGTGGTATTGTGCGATCCCACCCACTCAACAGCGGCACTGCTGGCACTTGATAAACACTCTGGCCCAACAAACTGCAGCACTCAAAAAGACAATGAGCAGAGCAAAATCCAAAATGCAAAATAGTTTAATATGTGCTCTTACACCCCCCTGAGAAAGGCTGGGATAGCTGAAGTGCCGAGGCCAGTTGCCACTGTAGCTCAACACGAGCAGGCGATAGGAATAGGAACTTGGGCGTTAGCATTTGCATTTACTTTTTGCACTTGTCACTTTTGCTATTTAAATGTTATTTTTGCCTTATCATATCTGCTGTTCACCTATGAAGACATCTGAGCACATATTAAACTAGTGTGCATTTTCAGTTTTGCTCAGTGTGTTTTTGAGTGCTGCACTGTGCTGAGACAGTGTGTTTACGTTGAATGGGCCGACTTCACTTTAGTGCAAGGCACTAAACTCTAATACTGCCATTGTGACATCTTCATGGAAGAGAGACAGTTGTTGCTAAAGCTTCTCTGTGGAACTCTGTAATCCCACCTACCAAACATCATTGCCACCCACTCTTGCTAAATCCCCTCTGTGGCACTGTGTGTTGCTGCCTACCATGCGAACACTGGCACTGCAGGATCTTGCTGAAGCTGCTCAGTGGGATTGTCTGATCCCACCCACTGAACTCTGGCACTGACGGATCATGCTAAAGCTGTTCAGTAGGACATGTGCTCCCACCCACTGAATACTGACACCGCCGGTTCTTGCTGAAGCTGCTCGTGGGATTGTCTGATCCCACCCACTGAACTCTGGCACTGACGGATCTTGCTAAAGCTGTTCAGTAGACAGTGTGATCCCACCCACTGAACACTGACACTGCCGGTTCTTGCTGAAGCTGCTCAGTGGGTTGCGCGATCCCACCCACTGAACACTGGCACTACTGGTTCTTGCTAAAGTTGCTCAGTAGGATTGTGAGATCCCACCCGCTGAAAATCGCTCTGCTGGTTCTTGCTAAGCTGCTCAGTGGGTTCTGTGATCCCACCCACTGAACACTGGCACTACTGTTCCTTGCTAAAGTTGCTCAGTGGGTTTGTGTGATCCCTCCCACTGAACACTGGCAGTGCTGGTTCTTTTAAAAGCTGCTCAGAGGGATTGTGTGATCCACCCATTGAACACTGGCACTGCTGGTTCTTGCTAAAGCTGCTCAGTGGGATTGTGTGATCCCACCCACTGAACATCGGCACTTCTGGTTCTTGCTAAAGCTGCTCACTGGGATTCTGGGATCCCACATGCTGCTCAATGGGATTGTGTGATCAAACCCACTGAACAACGGCACTGCTGGTTCTTGCTAAAGCTGCTCACTGGGATTCTGTGATCCCACAAGCTGCTCAGTGGGATTGTGTGATCCACCCATTGAACACTGGCACTGCTGGTTCTTGCTAAAGCTGCTCAGTGGGATTGTGTGTTCCCACCCACTGAACAGCGGCACTACTGGTTCTTGCTAAACACTCTGGCCCAACAAACTGCAGCACTCAAAAGACAATGAGCAGAGCAAAATCCAAAATGCTAAATAGTTTAATATGTTTTCAGACACCCCCAAGAATGGCTGGGAAAGCTGAAGTGCCGAGGCTAGTTGCCACTGTAGCTTAACACGAGCAGATAATAGCCATAGGAACTTGGGCATTAGTCTTTGCATTTACTTTTGCACTTGTCACTTTGCTATTTAAATGTTATTTTTGCTTATCATATCTGCTGTTCACCTATGAAGACATCTGAGCACATATTAGACTAGTGTGCATTTTCAGTTTTGCTCAGTGTGTTTTTGAGTGCTGCACTGTGCTGAGACAGTGTGTTTACGTTGAAAGGGCCGACTTCTCTTTGGTGCAAAGCACTAAACTCTAATACTGCCATCGTGACATCTTCATGGAAGAGAGACAGCTGTTGCTAAAGCTTCTCTGTGGAACTCTGTAATCCCACCACCAAACATCATTGCCACCCTCTCTTGCTTAATCCTCTCTGAGGCCCGTGTGATGCCGACCATGTGAACACCGGCACTGCTGGTTCTTGCTGAAGCTGCTCACTGGGATTCAGTGATCCCACAAACTGCTCAGTGGGAATGTGTGATCCCACCCACTGAACATCGGCACTGCTGGTTCTTGCTAAAGCTGCTCAGTGGGATTGTGTGATCCACCCATTGAACACTGGCACTGCTGGTTCTTGCTAAGCTGCCCTGTGGTATTGTGTGATCCAACCCACTGAACAGTGGCACTGCTGGTTCTTGCTAAAGCTGCTCACTGGGATTCTGTGATCCCACAAGCTGCTCAGTGGGATCGTGTGATCCCACCCACTGAACATCGGCACTGCTGGTTCTTGCTGAAGCTGCTCAGTGGGTTGTGTGATCCACCCATTGAACACTGGCACTGCTGGTTCTTGCTAAAGCTGCCCTGTGGTATTGTGTGATCCCACCCACTGAACACTGGCACTGCTGGTTCTTGCTAAAGCTGCCCTGTGGTATTGTGTGATCCCACCCACTGAACACTGGCACTGCTGGTTCTTGCTAAAGCTGCCCAGTGGTATTGTGGGTTCCGCCCCACTGAACATCGGCACTGCTGGTTCTTGCTAAAGCTGCTCACTGGGATTCTGTGATCCCACAAGCTGCTCAGTGGGATCGTGTGATTCCCACCCTCTGAACATATGCACTGCTGGTTCTTGCTGAAGCTGCTCAGTGGGATTGTGTGATCCACCCATTGAACACTGGTACTGCTGGTTCTTGCTAAATCTGCCCTGTGGTATTGTGTGATCCCACCCACTGAACACTGGCACTGCTGGTTCTTGCTAAAGCTGCCCAGTGGCATTGTGGGTTCCCACCCACTGAACATCGGCACTGCTGGTTCTTGCTGAAGCTGCTCAGTGGGATTGTCTGATCCCACCCACTGAACTCTGGCACTGACAGATCTTGCTAAAGCTGTTCAGTAGGACAGTGTGATCCCACCCACTGAACACTGACACTGCCGGTTCTTGCTGAAACTGCTCAATGGGATTGTCTGATCCCACCCACTGACCTCTGGCACTGACGGATCTTGCTAAAGCTGTTCAGTAGGACAGTGTGATCCCACCCACTGAACACTGACACTGCCGGTTCTTGCTGAAGCTGCTCAGTGGGTTGCGTGATCCCACCCACTGAACACTGGCACTACTGGTTCCTGCTAAAGTTGCTCAGTAGGATTGTGAGATAACCCGCTGAAAACTGGCACTGCTGGTTCTGCTAAGCTGCTCAGTGGGTTCTGTGATCCCACCCACTGAACACTGGCACTGTTCCTTGCTAAAGTTGCTCAGTGGGTTTGTGTGATCCTCCCACTGAACACTGGCAGTGCTGGTTCTTGCTAAAGCTGCTCAGTGGGATTGTGTGATCCACACATTGAACACTGGCACTGCTGGTTCTAGCTAAAGCTGCTCAGTGGGATTGTGTGAACCCACCCACTGAACACCGGCACTTCTGATTCTTGCTAAAGCTGCTCACTGGGATTCTGGGATCCCACATGCTGCTCAATGGGATTGTGTGATCCCTCCCACTGAACATTGGCACTGCTGGTTCTTGCTAAAGCTGCTCACTGGGATTCTGTGATCCCACAAGCTGCTCAGTGGGATTGTGTGATCCACCCATTGAACACTGGCACTGCTGGTTCTTGCTAAAGCTGCTCAGTGGTTGTGTGGTACCACCCAGTGAACACTGGCACCACAGGTTATTGCTGAAGCTGCTCAGTGGGATTTTGTGATCCCACCCACTGTACACTGGCACTGCTGGTTCTTGCTAACGCTGCTCAGTGGGATTGTGTGATCCCACTCACTGAACACTGGCAGTGCTGGTTCTTGCTAAAGCTGCTCAGTGGGATTGTGTGATCCCACCCACTGAACACCGGCACTTCTGGTTCTTGCTAAAGCTGCTCACTGGGATTCTGTGATCCCACAAGCTGCCCAGTGGGATTGTGTGATCCACCCATCGAACACTGGCACTGCTGGTTCTTGCTAAAGCTGCTCAGTGGGATTGTGTGTTCTCACCCACTGAACAGCGGCACTACTGGTTCTTGCTAAACACTCTGGCCCAACAAACTGCAGCACTAAAAAGACAATGAGCAGAGCAAAATCCAAAATGCTAAATAGTTTAATATGTGCTCAGACACCCCTGAGAATGGCTGGGAAAGCTGAAGTGCCGAGGCCAGTTGCCACTGTAGCTTAACACGAGCAGATAATAGCCATAGGAACTTGGGCATTAGCCTTTGCAGTTACTTTTGCACTTGTCACTTTGCTATTTAAATGTTATTTTGCCTTATCATATCTGCTGTTCACCTATGAAGACATCTGAGCACATATTAAACTAGTGTGCATTTTCAGTTTTGCTCAGTGTGTTTTTGAGTGCTGCACTGTGCTGAGACAGTGTGTTTACGCTGAAAGGGCCGACTTCTCTTTGGTGCAAGGCACTAAACTCTAATACTGCCATCGTGACATCTTCATGGAAGAGAGACAGCTGTTGCTAAAGCTTCTCTGTGGAACTCTGTAACCCCGCCCACCAAACATCACTGCCACCCACTCTTGCTTAATCCTCTCTGAGGCCCGGTGTGATGCTGCCTACCATGTGAACACCGGCACTGCTGATTCTTGCTGAAGCTGCTCACTGGGATTCTGAGATCCCACAAGCTGCTCAGTGGGATTGTGTGATCCCACCCACTGAACATCTGCACTGCTGGTTCTTGCTGAAGCTGCTCAGTGGGATTGTGTGATCCACCCATTGAACACTGGCACTGCTGGTTCTTGCTAAAGCTGCCCTGTGGTATTTTGTGATCCAACCCACTGAACACTGGCACTGCTGGTTCTTGCTAAAGCTGCTCACTGGGATTCTGTGATCCCATGCTGCTCAGTGGGATCGTGTGATCCCACCCACTGAACATCAGCACTGCTGGTTTTGCTGAAGCTGCCCAGTGGGATTGTGTGATCCACCCACTGAACACCGGCACTGCTGGTTCTTAGCAAAGCTGCTCACTGGGATTCTGTGATCCCACAAGCTGCTCAGTGGGACTGTGTGATCCCACCCAGTGAACACTGGCACTGCTGGTTCTTGCAAAGCTGCCCAGTGGTATTGTGGGATCCCACCCACTGAACTGCGGCACTGCTGGTTCTTGATAAACACTCTGGCCCAACAAACTGCAGCACTCAAAAGACAATGAGCAGAGCAAATTCCAAATGCAAAATAGTTTAATATGTGCTCTGGCACCCCTGAGAAAGGCTGGGATAGCTGAAGTGCGAGGCCAGTTGGCACTGTAGCTCAACACGAGCAGGCGATAGGCATAGGAACTTGGCGCTAGCCTTTGCATTTACTTTTGCACTTTTCACTTTTGCTATTTAAATGTTATTTTTGCCTTATCATATCTGCTGTTCACCTATGAAGACATCTGAGCACATATTAAACTAGTGTGCATTTTCAGTTTTGATCTGTGTGTTTTGAGTGCTACACAGTGCTGAGACAGTGTGTTTACGCTGAAAGGGCCAACTTCTCTTTGGTGCAAGGCACCAAACTCTAATACTGCCATCGTGACATCTTCATGGAAGAGAGACAGTTGTTGCTAAGCTTCTCTGTGAACTCTGTAATCCCACACACCAAACATCATTGCCACCCACTCTTGCTAAATCCCCTCTGTGGCACTGTGTGTTGCTGCCTACCATGCGAACACTGGCACTGCTGGTTCTTGCTAAAGCTGCTCAGTGGGATTTTGTGATCCCACCCACTGAACACTGGCACTGCTGGTTCTTGCTAAAGCTGCTCAGTGGGATTGTCTGATCCCACCCAATGAACTCTGGCACTGACGGATCTTGCTAAAGCTGTTCAGTAGGACAGTGTGATCCCACCCACTGAACACTGACACTGCTGGTTCTTGCTGAAGCTGCTCAGTGGGTGCGTGTTCCCACCCACTGAACACTGGCACTGCTGGTTCTTGCTAAAGCTGCTCAGTGGGTTCTGTGATCCCAACCACTGAACACTGGCACTACTGTTCCTTGCTAAAGTTGCTCAGCGGGTTTGTGTGATCCCTCCCACTGAACACTGGCAGTGCTGGTTCTTGCTAAAGCTGCTCAGTGGGATTGTGTGATCCACCCATTGAACACTGGCACTGTTGGTTCTTGTTAAAACTGCTCAGTGGGATTGTGTGATCCCACTCACTGAACACCGGCACTTCTGGTTCTTGCTAAAGCTGCTCACTGGGATTCTGGGATCCCAAATGCTGCTCAATGGCATTGTGTGATCAAACCCACTGAACATCGGCACTGCTGGTTCTTGCTAAAGCTGCTCACTGGGATTCTGTGATTCCACAAGCTGCTCACTGGGATTGTGTGATCCACCCATTGAACACTGGCACTGCTGGTTCTTGCTAAAGCTGCTCAGTGGGATTGTGTGTTCCCACCCACTGAACAGCAGCACTACTGGTTCTTGTTAAACACTCTGGCCCAACAAACTGCAGCACTCAAAAAGACAATGAGCAGAGCAAAATCCAAAATGCTAAATAGTTTAATATGTTCTCAGACCCCCAAGAATGGCTGGGAAAGCTGAAGTGCCGAGGGCCAGTTGCCACGTAGCTTAACACGAGCAGAGAATAGCCATAGAACTTGGGCATTAGCCTTTGCATTTACTTTTTGCATTTGTCACTTTTGCTATTTAAATGTTATTTTGCCTTATCATAAATGTTGTTCACCTATGAATAAATATGAGCACATATTAAACTAGTGTGCGTTTTCAGTTTTGCTCTGTGTGTTTTTGAGTGCTGCACTTTGTTGAGACAGTGTGTTTACGTGAAAGGGCCGATTTCTCTTGGTGCAAGGCACAAACTCTAATACTGCCATCGCGACATCTTCATGGAAGAGAGACAGCTGTTGCTAAAGCTTCTCTGTGGAACTCTGTAATCCCACCTACCAAACATCATTGCCACCTACTCTTGCTAAATCCCTCTGTGGCACTGTGTGTTGCTGCCTACCATGCAACACTGGCACTGCTGGTTCTTGCTGAAGCTGCTCAGTGGGATTGTCTGATCGCACCCACTGAACTCTGGCACTGACGGATCTTGCTAAAGCTGTTCAGTAGGACAGTGTGATCCCACCCACTGAACACTGACACTGCCCGTTCTTGCTGAAGCTGCTCAGTGGGATTGTCTGATCCCACCCACTGAACTCTGGCACTGACGGATCTTGCTAAAGCTGTTCAGTAGGACAGTGTGATCCCACCCACTGAACACTGACACTGCCGGTTCTTGCTGAAGCTGCTCAGTGGGTTGCGTGATCCCACCCACTGAACACTGGCACTACTGGTTCTTGCTAAAGTTGCTCAGTAGGATTGTGAGATAACCCGCTGAAAACTGGCACTGCTGGTTCTTGCTAAAGTTGCTCAGTGGGTTTGTGTGATCCCCCCACTGAACACTGGCAGTGCTGGTTCTTGCTAAAGCTGCTCAGTGGGTTTGTGTGATCCACCCACTGAACAGCTGGCACTGCTGGTTCTAGCTAAGCTGCTCAGTGGGATTGTGTGAACCCACCCACTGAACACCGCACTTCTGGTTCTTGCTAAAGCTGCTCACTGGGATTCTGGGATCCCACATGCTGCTCAATGGGATTGTGTGATCCCTCCCACTGAACATTGGCACTGCTGGTTCTTGCTAAAGCTGCTCACTGAGATTCTGTGATCCCACAAGCTGCTCAGTGGGATTGTGTGATCCACCCATTGAACACTGGCACTGCTGGTTCTTGCTAAAGCTGCTCAGTGGTATTGTGTGGTACCACCCAGTGAACACTGGCACCACAGGTTATTGCTGAAGCTGCTCAGTGGGATTGTGTGATCCCACCCACTATACACTGGCACTGCTGGTTCTTGCTAATGCTGCTCAGTGGGATTGTGTGATCCCACTCACTGAACACTGGCACTGCTGGTTCTTGCTAAAGCTGCTCAGTGGGATTGTGTAATCCCACCCACTGAACACCGGCACTTCTGGTTCTTGCTAAAGCTGCTCACTGGGATTCTGTGATCCCACAAGCTGCTCAATGGGATTGTGTGATCCCACCCACTGAACATCGGCACTGCTGGTTCTTGCTAAAGCTGCTCACTGGGATTCTGTGATCCCACAAGCTGCTCAGTGGGATTGTGTGATCCACCCAATGAACACTGGCACTGCTGGTTCTTGATAAAGCTGCTCAGTGGGATTGTGTGTTCCACCCACTGAACAGCGGCACTACTGGTTCTTGCTAAACACTCTGGCCCAACAAACTGCAGCACTCAAAAGACAATGAGCAGAGCAAAATCCAAAATGCTGAATAGTTTAATATGTGCTCAGACACCCCAGAGAATGGCTGGGAAAGCTGAAGTGCCGAGGCCAGTTGCCACTGTAGCTTAACACGAGCAGATAATAGCCAGAACTTGGGCATTAGCCTTTGCAGTTACTTTTTGCACTTGTCACTTTTGCTATTTAAATGTTATTTTTGCCTTATCATATCTGCTGTTCACCTATGAAGACATCTGAGCACATATTAGACTAGTGTGCATTTTCAGTTTTGCTCAGTGTGTTTTGAGTGCTGCACTGTGCTGAGACAGTGTGTTTACGCTGAAAGGGTCGACTTCTCTTGGTGCAAGGCACCAAACTCTAATACTGCCATCGTGACATCTTCATGGAAGAGAGACAGCTGTTGCTAAAGCTTCTCTGTGGAACTCTGTAATCCCCCCACCAAACACCTCTGCCACCCACTCTTGCTTAATCCTCTCTGAGGCCGTGTGATGCTGCCACCATGTGAACACCGCACTGCTGGTTCTTGCTGAAGCTGCTCACTGGGATTCTGTGATCCCACAAGCTGCTCAGGGGATTGTGTGATCCCACCCACTGAACATCGCCACTGCTGGTTCTTGCTGAAGCTGCTCAGTGGGATTGTGTGATCCACCCATTGAACACTGGCACTGCTGGTTCTTGCTAAAGCTGCCCTGTGGTATTTTGGATCCAACCCACTGAACACTGGCACTGCTGGTTCTTGCTAAAGCTGCCCTGTGGTATTGTGTGATCCCACCCACTGAATACTGGCACTGCTGGTTCTTGCTAAAGCTGCCCAGTGGTATTGTGGGATCCCACCCACTGAACAGTGGCACTGCTGGTTCTTGCTAAAGCTGCTCACTGGGATTCTGTGATCCCACAAGCTGCTCAGTGGGATCGTGTGATCCCACCCACTGAACATCTGCACTGCTGGTTCTTGCTGAAGCTGCTCAGTGGGATTGTGTGATCCACCCACTGAACACCGGCACTGCTGGTTCTTGCTAAAGCTGCTCACTGGGATTCTGTGATCCCACAAGCTGCTAGTGGGACTGTGTGATCCCACCCAGTGAACACTGGCACTGCTGGTTCTTGCTAAAGCTGCCCAGTGGTATTGGGGATCCCACCCACTGAACTGCGGCACTGCTGGTTCTTGATAAACACTCTGGCCCAACAAACTGCAGCACTCAAAAAGACAATGAGCAGAGCAAATTCCAAAATGCAAAATAGTTTAATATGTGCTCTGGCACCCCCCTGAGAAAGGCTGGGATAGCTGAAGTGCTGAGGCCAGTTGGCACTGTAGCTCAACACGAGCAGGCGATAGGCATAGGAACTTGGGCGTTAGCCTTTGCATTTACTTTTTTCACTTTTCACTTTTGCTATTTAAATGTTATTTTTGCCTAATCATATCTGCTGTTCACCTATGAAGACATCTGAGCACATATTAAACTAGTGTGCATTTTCAGTTTTGATCTGTGTGTTTTGAGTGCTACACAGTGCTGAGACAGTGTTTTACGCTGAAAGGGCCAACTTCTCTTGGTGCAAGGCACTAAACTCTAATACTGCCATCGTGACATCTTCATGGAAGAGAGACAGTTGTTGCTTAAGCTTCTCTGTGGAACTCTGTAATCCCACACACCAAACATCATTGCCACCCACTCTGCTAAATCCCTCTGTGGCACTGTGTGTTGCTGCCTACCATGCGAAACTGGCACTGCTGGTTCTTGCTAAAGCTGCTCAGTGGGATTTTGTGATCCCACCCACTGAACACTGGCACTGCTGGTTCTTGCTAAAGCTGCTCAGTGGGATTGTCTGATCCCACCCAATGAACTCTGGCACTGACGGATCTTGCTAAAGCTGTTCAGTAGGACAGTGTGATCCCACCCACTGAACACTGACACTGCTGGTTCTGCTGAAGCTCTCAGTGGGTGCGTGATCCCACCCACAGAACACTGGCACTGCTGGTTCTGCTAAAGCTGCTCAGTGGGTTCTGTGATCCCAACCACTGAACACTGCACTACTGTTCCTTGCTAAAGTTGCTCAGCGGGTTTGTGTGATCCCTCCCACTGAACACTGGCAGTGCTGGTTCTTGCTAAAGCTGCTCAGTGGGATTGTGTGATCCACCCATTGAACACTGGCACTGTTGGTTCTTGCTAAAGCTGCTCAGTGGGATTGTGTGATCCCACCCACTGAACACCTGCACTTTGGTTCTTGCTAAAGCTGCTCACTGGGATTCTGGGATCCCACATGCTGGTCAATGGGATTGTGTGATCCCACCCACTGAACATCGGCACTGCTGGTTCTTGCTAAAGCTGCTCACTGGGATTCTGTGATCCCACAAGCTGCTCAGTGGGATTGTGTGATCCACCCATTGAACACTGGCACTGCTGGTTCTTGCTAAACTGATGGGTGGTATTGTGTGGTACCACCCAGTGAACACTGGCACCACTGGTTATTGCTGAAGCTGCGCAGTGGGATTATATGATCCCATCCACTGTACACTGGCACTGCTGGTTCTTGCTAACGCTGCTCAGTGGGATTGTGTGATCCCACTCACTGAGCTCTGGCACTGCTGGTTCTTGCGAAAGCTGCTCAGTGGGATTGTGTGATCCGACCCACTGAACACCGGCACTTCTGTTTCTTGCTAAAGCTGCTCACTGGGATTCTGTGATCCCACAAGCTGCTCAGTGGGATTGTGTGATCCCACCCACTGAACATCGGTACTGCTGGTTCTTGCTAAAGCTGCTCACTGGATTCTGTGATCCCACAAGCTGCTCAGTGATTGTGTGATCCACCCATTTAACACTGGCACTGCTGGTTCTTGCTAAAGCTGCTCAGTGGGATGTGTGTCTCACCCACTGAACAGTGGCACTACTGGTTCATGCTTAACATTCTGGCCCAACAAACTGCAGCACTCAAAAGACAATGAGCAGAGCAAAATCCAAAATGCTAAATAGTTTAATATGTGCTCAGACACCCCCTGAGAATGGCTGGGAAAGCTGAAGTGCCGAGGCGGCTAGTTGCCACTGTAGCTTAACACGAAGCAGATAATAGCCATAGGAACTTGGGCATTAGCCTTTGCAGTTACTTTTGCACTTGTCACTTTTGCTATTTAAATGTTATTTTGCCTTATCATATCTGCTGTTCACTTATGAAGACATCTGAGCACATATTAGACTAGTGTGCATTTTCAGTTTTGCTCAGTGTGTTTTTGAGTGCTGCACTTTGTTGAGACAGTGTGTTTACGTGAAAGGGTCGACTTTCTTGGTGCAAGGCACCAAACTCTAATACTGCCATCGTGACATCTTCATGGAGAGAGACAGCTGTTGCTAAAGCTTCTCTTTGGAACTCTGTAATCCCACCCACCAAACATCATTGCCACCCACTCTTGCTTAATCCTCTCTGTGGCCCTGTGTGATGCTGCCTACCATGTGAACACCGGCACTGCTGGTTCTTGCTAAAGCTACTCACTGGGATTCTGTGATCCCACAAGCTGCTCAGTGGGATTGTGTGATCCCACCCACTGAACATCGCCACTGCTGGTTCTTGCTGAAGCTGCTCAGTGGATTGTGTGATCAACCCATTGAACACTGGCACTGCTGGTTCTTGCTAAAGCTGCCCTGTGGTATTTTGTGATCCAACCCACTGAACACTGGCACTGCTGGTTCTTGCTAAAGCTGCCCTGTTGTATTGTGTGATCCCACCCACTGAATACTGGCACTGCTGGTTCTGCTAAAGCTGCCCAGTGGTATTGTGGGATCCCACCCACTGAACAGTGGCACTGCTGGTTCTTGCTAAAGCTGCTCACTGGGATTCTGTGATCCCACAAGCTGCTCAGTGGGATTGTGTGATCCACCCATTGAACACTGGCACTGCTGGTTCTTGCTAAAGCTGCTCAGTGTGATTGTGTGTTCCCACCCACTGAACAGCGGCACTACTGGTTCATGCTTAACATTCTGGCCCAACAAACTGCAGCACTCAAAAGACAATGAGCAGAGCAAAATCAAAATGCTAAATAGTTTAATATGTGCTCAGACACCCCTGAGAATGGCTGGGAAAGCTGAAGTGCTGAGCTAGTTGCCACTGTAGCTTAACACTAGCAGATAATAGCCACAAGAACTTGGGCATTAGCCTTGCATTTACTTTTTGCACTTGTCACTTTTGCTATTTAAATGTTATTTTTGCCTTATCATATCTGCTGTTCACTTATGAAGACATCTGAGCACATATTAGACTAGTGTGCATTTTCAGTTTTGCTCAGTGTGTTTTTGAGTGCTGCACTTTGTTGAGACAGTGTGTTTACGTGAAAGGGCCGACTTCTTTGGTGCAAGGCACCAAACTCTAATACTGCCATCGTGACATCTTCATGGAAGAGAGACAGCTGTTGCTAAAGCTTCTCTTGGAACTCTGTAATCCCACCCACCAAACATCATTACCACCCACTCTTGCTTAATCCTCTCTGTGGCCCTGTGTGATGCTGCCTACCATGTGAACACCGGCACTGCTGGTTCTTGCTAAAGCTACTCACTGGGATTCTGTGATCCCACAAGCTGCTCAGTGGATTGTGTGATCCCACCCACTGAACATCGCCACTGCTGGTTCTTGCTGAAGCTGCTCAGTGGGATTGTGTGATCCACCCATTGAACACTGGCACTGCTGGTTCTTGCTAAAGCTGCCCTGTGGTATTTTGTGATCCAACCCACTGAACACTGGCACTGCTGGTTCTTGCTAAAGCTGCCCTGTGGTATGTGTGATCCCACCCACTGAATACTGGCACTGCTGGTTCTGCTAAAGCTGCCCAGTGATATTGTGGGATCCCACCCACTGAACAGTGGCACTGCTGGTTCTTGCTAAAGCTGCTCACTGGGATTCTGTGATCCACAGGCTGCTCAGTGGGATCGATGATCCACCCACTGAACATCAGCACTGCTGGTTCTTGCTGAAGCTGCTCAGTGGGATTGTGTGATCCACCACTGAACACCGGCACTGCTGGTTCTTGCTAAAGCTGCTCACTGGGATTCTGTGATCCCACAAGCTGCTAAGTGGGACTGTGTGATCCCACCCAGTGAACACTGGCTCTGCTGGTTCTTGCTAAAGCTGCCCAGTGGTATTGTGGGATCCCACCCACTGAACTGCAGCACTGCTGGTTCTTGATAAACACTCTGGCCCAACAAACTGCAGCACTCAAAAGACAATGAGCAGAGCAAATTCCAAATGCAAAATAGTTTAATATGTGCTCTGGCACCCCCTGAGAAAGGCTGGGATAGCTGAAGTGCCGAGGCCAGTTGGCACTGTAGCTCAACACGGCAGGCGATAGGCATAGGAACTTAGGCGTTAGCCTTTGCATTTACTTTTTGCACTTTTCACTTTTGCTATTTAAATGTTATTTTTGCCTTATCATATCTGCTGTTCACCCATGAAGACATCTGAGCACATATTAAACTAGTGTGCATTTTCAGTTTTGATCTGTGTGTTTTGAGTGCTACACAGTGCTGAGACAGTGTGTTTACGCTGAAAGGGATAACTTCTCTTTGGTGCAAGGCACTAAACTCTAATACTGCCATCGTGACATCTTCATGGAAGAGAGACAGTTGTTGCTTAAGCTTCTCTGTGGAACTCTGTAATCCCACACACCAAACATCATTGCCACCCACTCTTGCTAAATCCCCTCTGTGGCACTGTGTGTTGCTGCCTACCATGCGAACACTGGCACTGCTGGTTCTTGCTAAAGCTGCTCAGTGGGATTTTGTGATCCCACCCACTGAACACTGGCACTGCTGGTTCTTGCTAAAGCTGCTCAGTGGGATTGTCTGATCCCACCCAATGAACTCTGGCACTGACGGATCTTGCTAAAGCTGTTCAGTAGGACAGTGGATCCCACCCACTGAACACTGACACTGCTGGTTCTTGCTGAAGCTGCTCAGTGGGTGCGTGATCCCACCCACAGAACACTGGCACTGCTGGTTCTTGCTAAAGCTGCTCAGTGGGTTCTGTGATCCCAACCACTGAACACTGGCACTACTGTTCCTTGCTAAGTTGCTCAGCGGTTTGTGTGATCCCTCCCACTGAACACTGGCAGTGCTGGTTCTTGCTAAAGCTGCTCAGTGGGATTGTGTGATCCACCCATTGAACACTGGCATTGTTGGTTCTGCTAAAGCTGCTCAGTGGGATTGTGTGATCCCACCCACTGAACATCGGCACTTCTGGTTCTTGCTAAAGCTGCTCACTGGGATTCTGGGATCCCACATGCTGCTCAATGGAATTGTGTGATCCCACCCACTGAACATCGCACTGCTGGTTCTGCTAAAGCTGCTCACTGGGATTCTGTGATCCCACAAGCTGCTCAGTGGGATTGTGTGATCCACCCATTGAACACTGGCACTGCTGGTTCTGCTAAAGCTGCTCAGTGGGATTGTGTGTTCCCACCCACTGAACAGCGGCACTACTGGTTCTTGCTTAACATTCTGGCCCAACAAACTGCAGCACTCAAAAGACAATGAGCTGAGCAAAATCCAAAATACTAAATAGTTTAATATGTGCTCAGACACCCCCTGAGAATGGCTGGGAAAGCTGAAGTGCCGAGGCTAGTTGCCACTGTAGCTTAACACGAGCAGATAATAGCCACAGGAACTTGGGCATTAGCCTTGCATTTACTTTTGCACTTGTCACTTTTGCTATTTAAATGTTATTTTTGCCTTATCATATCTGCTGTTCACTTATGAAGACATCTGAGCACATATTAGACTAGTGTGCATTTTCAGTTTTGCTCAGTGTGTTTTTGAGTGCTGCACTTTGTTGAGACAGTGTGTTTACGTGAAAGGGCCGACTTCTCTTTGGTGCAAGGCACCAAACTCTAATACTGCCATCGTGACATCTTCATGGAAGAGAGACAGCTGTTGCTAAAGCTTCTCTGTGGAACTCTGTAATCCCACCCACCAAACATCATTGCCACCCACTCTTGCTTAATCCTCTCTGTGGCCCTGTGTGATGCTGCCTCACCATGTGAACACTGGTACTGCTGGTTCTTGCTAAAGCTACTCACTGGGATTCTGTGATCACACAAGCTGCTCAGTGGGATTGTGTGATCCCACCCACTGAACACTGGCACTGCTGGTTCTTGCTAGCTGCCCTGTGGTATTGGTGATCCCACCCACTGAACACTGGCACTGCTGGTTCTGCTAAAGCTGCCCAGTGGTATTGTGGGATCCCATCCACTGATCAGTGGCACGGCTGGTTCTTGCAGAACTGCTCACCGGGATTCTGTGATCCCACAAGCTGCTCAGATGGATCGGGATCCCTCCCACTGAACAACGGCACTGCTGCTTCTTGCTGAAGCTGCTCAGTGGGATTGTGTGATCCACCCATTGAACACTGGCACTGCTGGTTCTTGCTAAAGCTGCCCTGTGGTATTGTGTGATCCCACCCACTGAACACTGGCACTGCTGGTTCTTGCTTAAGATGCCCAGTGGTATTGTGGGATCCCACCCACTGAACATTGGCACTGCTGGTTCTTGCTGAAGCTGCTCAGTGGGATTGTGTGATCCACCCACTGAACATTGGCACTGCTGGTTCTTGCTGAAGCTGCTCAGTGGGATTGTGTGATCCACCCATTGAACACTGGCACTGCTGGTTCTTGCTAAAGCTGCCCAGTGGTATTGTGGGATCCCACCCACTGAACAGTGGCACTGCTGGTTCTTGATAAACACTCTGGCCCAACAAACTGCAGCACTGAAAAGACAATGAGCAGAGCAAAATCCAAAATGCAAAATAGTTTAATATGTGCTCAGACACCCCCTGAGAAAGGCTGGATAGCTGAAGTGCCGAGGCCAGTTGCCACTGTAGGTCAAGACGAGCAGGCGATAGGCATAGGAACTTGGGCGTTAGCCTTTGCATTTACTTTTTGCACTTGTCACTTTTGCTATTTAAATGTTATTTTTGCCTTATCATATCTACTGTTCGCCTATGAAGACATCTGAGCACATATTAAACTAGTGTGCATTTTCAATTTTGCTCAGTGTGTTTTTGAGTGCTGCACTGTGCTGAGACAGTGTGTTTACGTTGAAAGGGTCGACTTCTCTTTGGTGCAAGGCACTAAACTCTAATACTGCCGTCGTGACAACTTCATGGAAGAGAGACAGTTGTTGCTAAAGATTCTCTGTGGAACTCTGTAATCCCACCCACCAAACATCATTGTCACCCACTCTTGCTAAATCCCCTCTGTGGCACTGTGTGATGCTGCCTACCATGCGAACACCGGCACTGCTGGTTCTTGCTAAAGCTGCTCAGTGGGACTTTGTGATCCCACCCACTGAACACTGGCACTGCTGGTTCTTGCTAAAGCTGCTCAGTGGGTTGTGTGATCCCACCCACTGAATACTGGCACTGCTGGTTCTTGCTAAAGCTGCTCAGTGGGATTGTGTGATCCCACCCATGAAACACCAGTACTGCCGGTTCTTGGTAAAGCTGCTCAGTGGGATTGTGTGATCCCACCCACTGAACACTGGCACTGCTGGTTCTTGCTGAAGCTGCTCAGTGGGATTTTGTGATCCTACCCATGAAACACCAGCACTGCTGGTTCTTGCTAAAGCTGCTCATTGGGATTGTGTGATCCCACCCACTGAACATCGGCACTTCTGGTTCTTGCTAAAGCTGCTCACTGGGATTCTGTGATCCCACATGCTGCTCAATGGAATTGTGTGATCCCACCCACTGAACATCGGCACTGCTGGTTCTTGCTAAAGCTGCTCACTGGGATTCTGTGATCCCACAAGCTGCTCAGTGGGATTGTGTGATCCACCCATTGAACACTGGCACTGCTGGTTCTTGCTAAAGCTGCTCAGTGGGATTGTGTGTTCCCTCCCACTGAACAGCGGCACTACTGGTTCTTGCTTAACATTCTGGCCCAACAAACTGCAGCGCTCAAAAGACAATGAGCTGAGCAAAATCCAAAATACTAAATAGTTTATATGTGCTCAGACACCCCCGAGAATGGCTGGGAAAGCTGAAGTGCCGAGGCTAGTTGCCACTGTAGCTTAACACGAGCAGATAATAGCCACAGGAACTTGGGCATTAGCCTTTCATTTACTTTTGCACTTGTCACTTTTGCTATTTAAATGTTATTTTTGCCTATCATATCTGCTGTTCACTTATGAAGACATCTGAGCAATATTAGACTAGTGTGCATTTTCAGTTTTGCTCAGTGTGTTTTTGAGTGCTGCACTTTGTTGAGACAGTGTGTTTACGTGAAAGGGCGACTTCTCTTGGTGCAAGGCACCAAACTCTAATACTGCCATCGTGACATCTTCATGGAAGAGAGACAGCTGTTGCTAAAGCTTCTCTGTGGAACTCTGTAATCCCACCCACCAAACATCATTGCCACCCACTCTTGCTTAATCTCTCTGTGGCCCTGTGTGATGCTGCCTACCATGTGAACACTGGTACTGCTGGTTCTTGCTAAAGCTACTCACTGGGATTCTGTGATCACACAAGCTGCTCAGTGGGATTGTGTGATCCCACCCACTGAACACTGGCACTGCTGGTTCTTGCTAAAGCTGCCCTGTGGTATTGTGATCCCACCCACTGAACACTGGCACTGCTGGTTCTTGCTAAAGCTGCCCAGTGGTATTGTGGATCCCATCCACTGATCAGTGGCACGGCTGGTTCTTGCAGAAACTCCTCACCGGGATTCTGTGATCCCACAAGCTGCTCAGATGGATCGGATGATCCTCCCACTGAACAACGGCACTGCTGCTTCTGCTGAAGCTGCTCAGTGGGATTGTGTGATCCACCCATTGAACACTGGCACTGCTGGTTCTGCTAAAGCTGCCCTGTGGTATTGTGTGATCCCACCCACTGAACACTGGCACTGCTGGTTCTGCTTAAGCAGCCCAGTGGTATTGTGGGATCCCACCAACTGAACATTGGCACTGCTGGTTCTGTTGAAGCTGCTCAGTGGGATTGTGTGATCCACCCACTGAACATTGGCACTGCTGGTTCTTGCTGAAGCTGCCTCAGTGGGATTGTGTGATCCACCCATTGAACACTGGCACTGCAGGTTCTTAGCAAAGCTGCCCAGTGGTATTGTGGGATCCCACCCACTGAACAGTGGCACTGCTGGTTCTTGATAAACACTCTGGCCCAACAAACTGCAGCACTGAAAAGACAATGAGCAGAGCAAAATCCAAAATGCAAAATAGTTTAATATGTGCTCAGACACCCCCTGAGAAAGGCTGGGATAGCTGAAGTGCCGAGGCCAGTTGCCACTGTAGGTCAAGACGAGCAGGCGATAGGCATAGGAACTTGGCGTTAGCCTTTGCATTTACTTTTGCACTTGTCACTTTTGCTATTTAAATGTTATTTTGCCTTATCATATCTACTGTTCGCCTATGAAGACATCTGAGCACATATTAAACTAGTGTGCATTTTCAATTTTGCTCAGTGTGTTTTGAGTGCTGCACCGTGCTGAGACAGTGTGTTTACGCTGAAAGGGTCGATTCTTTGGTGCAAGGCACTAAACTCTAATACTGCCGTCGTGACAACTTCATGGAAGAGAGACAGTTGTTGCTAAAGATTCTCTGTGGAACTCTGTAATCCCACCCACCAAACATCATTGTCACCCACTCTTGCTAACCTCTGTGGCACTGTGTGATGCTGCTCACCATGCCAACACCGGCACTGCTGGTTCTTGCTTAAGCTGCTCAGTGGGACTTTGTGATCCCACCCACTGAACACTGGCACTGCTGGTTCTTGCTAAAGCTGCTCAGTTGGTTGTGTGATCCCACCCACTGAATACTGGCACTGCCGGTTCTTGCTAAAGCTGCTCAGTGGGATTGTGTGATCCCACCCATGAAACACCAGTACTGCCGGTTCTTGGTAAAGCTGCTCAGTGGGATTGTGTGATCCCACCCACTGAACACTGGCACTGCTGGTTCTTGCTGAAGCTGCTCAGTGGGATTTTGTGATCCTACCCATGAAACACCAGCACTGCTGGTTCTTGCTAAAGCTGTTCAGTGGGATTGTGCGTTCCCACCCACTGAACACCGGCACTGCTGGTTCTTGCTAAAGCTGCTCACTGGGATTCTGTGATCCCACAAGCTGCTCAATGGGATTGTGTGATCCCACCCACTGAACATCGGCACTGCTGGTTCTTGCTGAAGCTGCTCAGTGGGATTGTGTGATCCACCCATTGAACACTGGCACTGCTGGTTCTTGCTGAAGCGCCAGTGGATTGTGTGATCCACCCATTGAACACTGGCACTGCTGGTTCTTGCTAAAGCTGCTCAGTGGTATTGTGTGATCTCACCCACTGAACACTAGCACTGCAGATTCTTGCTAAAGCTGCTCACTGGGATTCTGTGATCCCACAAGCTGCTCAATGGGATCGTGTGATCCCACCCACTGAACACTGGTACTGCTGGTTCTTGCTAAAGCTGCTCAGTGGGTTGTGTGATCCCACCCACTGAACACTGGCACTACTGGTTCTTGCTAAAGTTGCTCAGTAGGATTGTGAGATCCCACCCGTTGAGCACTGGCACTGCTGGTTCTTGCTAAAGCTGCTCAGTGGGTTGTGTGATCCCACCCAGTGAACACCAGCACAGCCAGTTCTTGCTAAAGCTGCTCAGTGGGGTTTATGCATCCCACCCACTGAACACCGGCACTTCTGGTTCTTGCTAAAGCTGCTCACTGGGATTCTGTGATCCCACAAGCTGCTCAGTGGGATTGTGTAATCCACCCACTGAACACTGGCACTGCTGGTTCTTGCTAAGCTGCTCAGTGGGATTGTGTTCCCACCCACTGAACAGCTAGCGCACTGGTTCTTGCTAAACACTCTGGCCCAAGAAACTGCAGCACTCAAAAAGACAATGAGCAGAGCAAAATCTAAAATGCTAAATAGTTTAATATGTGCTCAGACACCCCTGAGAATGGCTGGGAAAGCTGAAGTGCCGAGGCCAGTTGCCACTGTAGCTTAACACGTAGCAGATAATAGCCATAGGAACTTCGGCATTAGCCTTTGCATTTACTTTTGCACTTGTCACTTTTGCTATTTAAATGTTGTTTTGCCTTATCATATCTGCTTTTCACCTATGAAGACATCTGAGCACATATTAGACTAGTGTGCATTTTCAGTTTTGCTCAGTGTGTTTTGAGTGCTGCACTTTGTTGAGACAGTGTGTTTACGTGAAAGGGTCGATTCTCTTGGTGCAAGGCACTAAACTCTAATACTGCCATCGTGACATCTTCATGGAAGAGAGACAGCTGTTGCTAAAGCTTTCTTTGGAACTCTGTAATCCCACCCACCAAACATCATTGCCACCCATTCTGCTTAATCCTCTCTGTGGCCCTGTGTGATGCTGCCTACCATGTGAACACCGGCACTGCTGGTTCTTGCTAAAGCTACTCACTGGGATTCTGTGATCCCACAAGCTGCTCAGTGGGATTGTGTGATCCCACCCACTGAAAATCGTCACTGCTGGTTCTTGCTGAAGCTGCTCAGTGGGATTGTGTGATCAACCCATTGAACACTGGCACTGCTGGTTCTTGCTAAAGCTGCCCTGTGGTATTTTGTGATCCAACCCACTGAACACTGGCACTGCTGGTTCTTGCTAAAGCTGCCCTGTGGTATTGTGTGATCCTACCCACTGAATACTGGCACTGCTGGTTCTTGCTAAAGCTGCCCAGTGGTATTGTGGGATCCCACCCACTGAACAGTGGCACTGCTGGTTCTTGCTAAAGCTGCTCACTGGGATTCTGTGATCCCACAAGCTGCTCAGTGGGATTGTGTGATCCACCCATTGAACACTGGCACTGCTGGTTCTGCTAAAGCTGCTCAGTGTGATTGTGTGTTCCCACCCACTGAACAGCTGCACTACTGGTTCATGCTTAACATTCTGGCCCAACAAACTGCAGCACTCAAAAGACAATGAGCACAGCAAAATCCAAAATGCTAAATAGTTTAATATGTGCTCAGACACCCCTGAGAATGGCTGGGAAAGCTGAAGTGCTTAGGCTAGTTGCCACTGTAGCTTAACACGAGCAGATAATAGCCACAAGAACTTGGGCATTAGCCTTTGCATTTACTTTTGCACTTGTCACTTTTGCTATTTAAATGTTATTTTTGCCTTATCATATCTGCTGTTCACTTATGAAGACATCTGAGCACATATTAGACTAGTGTGCATTTTCAGTTTTGCTCAGTGTGTTTTTGAGTGCTGCACTTTGTTGAGACAGTGTGTTTACGTGAAAGGGCTGATTTCTCTTGGTGCAAGGCACCAAACTCTAATACTGCCATCGTGACATCTTCATGGAAGAGAGACAGCTGTTGCTAAAGCTTCTCTTGGAACTCTGTAATCCCACCCACCAAACATCATTACCACCCACCTTTATGAATCCTCTCGTGGCCCTGTGTGATGCTGCCTACCATGTGAACACCGGCACTGCTGGTTCTTGCTAAAGCTACTCACTGGGATTCTGTGATCCCACAAGCTGCTCAGTGGGATTGTGTGATCCCACCCACTGAACATCGCCACTGCTGGTTCTTGCTGAAGCTGCTCAGTGGGATTGTGTGATCCACCCATTGAACACTGGCACTGCTGGTTCTTCTAAAGCTGCCCTGTGGTATTTTGTGATCCAACCCACTGAACACTGGCACTGCTGGTTCTTGCTAAAGCTGCTCAGTGGGTTCTGTGATCCCAACCACTGAACACTGGCACTACTGGTTCCTTGCTAAAGTTGCTCAGTGGGATTGTGTGATCCCACCCACTGAACATCGGCACTTCTGGTTCTTGCTAAAGCTGCTCACTGGGATTCTGGGATCCCACATGCTGCTCAATGGGATTGTGTGATCCCACCCACTGAACATCTGCACTGCTGGTTCTTGCTAAAGCTGCTCACTGGGATTCTGTGATCCCACAAGCTGCTCAGTGGGATTGTGTGATCCACCCATTGAACACTGGCACTGCTGGTTTCTTGCAAAGCTGCTCAGTGGGATTGTGTGTTCCCACCCACTGAACAGCGGCACTACTGGTTCTTGCTTAACATTCTGGCCCAACAAACTGCAGCACTCAAAAAGACAATGAGCTGAGCAAAATCCAAAATACTAAATAGTTTAATATGTGCTCAGACACCCCCCCTGAGAATGGCTGGGAAAGCTGAAGTGCCGAGGCTAGTTGCCACTGTAGCTTAACACGAGCAGATAATAGCCACAGGAACTTGGGCATTAGCCTTTGCATTTACTTTTTGCACTTGTCACTTTTGCTATTTAAATGTTATTTTTGCCTTATCATATCTGCTGTTCACTTATGAAGACATCTGAGCACATATTAGACTAGTGTGCATTTTCAGTTTTGCTCAGTGTGTTTTGAGTGCTGCACTTTGTTGAGACAGTGTTAGCTTGAAAGGGTCGATTTCTCTTGGTGCAAGGCACCAAACTCTAATACTGCCATCGTGACATCTTCATGGAAGAGAGACAGCTGTTGCTAGCTTCTCTTTGGAACTCTGTAATCCCACCCACCAAACATCATTACCACCCACTCTTGCGTAATCCTCTCTGTGGCCCTGTGTGATGCTGCCTACCATGTGTGAACACCGGCACTGCTGGTTCTTGCTAAAGCTACTCACTGGGATTCTGTGATCCCACAAGCTGCTCAGTGGGATTGTGTGATCCCACCCACTGAACATCGTCACTGCTGGTTCTTGCTGAAGCTGCTCAGTGGGATTGTGTGATCCACCCATTGAACACTGGCACTGCTGGTTCTTGCTAAAGCTGCCCTGTGGTATTTTGTGATCCAACCCACTGAACACTGGCACTGCTGGTTCTTGCTAAAGCTGCCCAGTGATATTGTGGGATCCCACCCACTGAACAGTGGCACTGCTGGTTCTTGCTAAAGCTGTTCACTGGGATTCTGTGATCCCACAAGCTGCTCAGTGGGATCGTGTGATCCCACCCACTGAACATCAGCACTGCTGGTTCTTGCTGAAGCTGCTCAGTGGGATTGTGTGATCCAACCACTGAACACCGGCACTGCTGGTTCTTGCTAAAGCTGCTCACTGGGATTCTGTGATCCCACAAGCTGCTAAGTGGGACTGTGTGATCCCACCCAGTGAACACTGGCACTGCTGGTTCTTGCTAAAGCTGCCCAGTGGTATTGTGGGATCCCACCCACTGAACTGCGGCACTGCTGGTTCTTGATAAACACTCTGGCCCAACAAACTGCAGCACTCAAAAGACAATGAGCAGAGCAAATTCCAAAATGCAAAATAGTTTAATATGTGCTCTGCACCCCTGAGAAAGGCTGGGATAGCTGAAGTGCGAGGCTAGTTGGCACTGTAGCTCAACACGAGCAGGCGATAGGCATAGAACTTGGGCGTTAGCCTTTGTATTTACTTTGCACTTTTCACTTTTGCTATTTAAATGTTATTTTGCCTTATCATATCTGCTGTTCACCTATGAAGACATCTGAGCACATATTAAACTAGTGTGCATTTTCAGTTTTGATCTGTGTGTTTTTGAGTGCTACACAGTGCTGAGACAGTGTGTTTACGTTGAAAGGGATAACTTCTCTTTGGTGCAAGGCACTAAACTCTAATACTGCCATCGTGACATCTTCATGGAAGAGAGACAGTTGTTGCTTAAGCTTCTCTGTGGAACTCTGTAATCCCACACACCAAACATCATTGCCACCCACTCTTGCTAAATCCCCTCTGTGGCACTGTGTGTTGCTGCCTACCATGCGAACACTGGCACTGCTGGTTCTTCTAAAGTTGCTCAGTGGGATTTTGTGATCCCACCCACTGAACACTGGCACTGCTGGTTCTTGCTAAAGCTGCTCAGTGGGATTGTCTGATCCCACCCAATGAACTCTGGCACTGACGGATCTTGCTAAAGCTGTTCAGTAGGACAGTGTGATCCCACCCACTGAACACTGACACTGCTGGTTCTTGCTGAAGCTGCTCAGTGGGTGCGGATCCCACCCACAGAACACTGGCACTGTTGGTTCTTGCTAAAGCTGCTCAGTGGGTTCTGTGATCCCAACCACTGAACATTGGCACTAGTGTTCCTTGCTAAAGTTGCTCAGCGGGTTTGTGTGATCCCTCCCACTGAACACTGGCAGTGCTGGTTCTTGCTAAAGCTGCTCAGTGGGATTGTGTGATCCACCCATTGAACACTGGCACTGTTGGTTCTTGCTAAAGCTGCTCAGTGGGTTGTGTGATCCCACCCACTGAATACTGGCACTGCCGGTTCTTGCTAAAGCTGCTCAGTGGGATTGTGTGATCCCACCCATGAAACACCAGTACTGCCGGTTCTTGGTAAAGCTGTTCAGTGGGATTGTGTGATCCCACCCACTGAACACTGGCACTGCTGGTTCTTGCTGAAGCTGCTCAGTGGGATTTTGTGATCCTACCCATGAAACACCAGCACTGCTGGTTCTTGCTAAAGCTGCTCATTGGGATTGTGTGATCCCACCCACTGAACATCGGCACTTCTGGTTCTTGCTAAAGCTGCTCACTGGGATTCTGTGATCCCACATGCTGCTCAATGGAATTGTGTGATCCCACCCACTGAACATCGCACTGCTGGTTCTTGCTAAAGCTGCTCACTGGGATTCTGTGATCCCACAAGCTGCTCAGTGGATTGTGTGATCCACCCATTGAACACTGGCACTGCTGGTTCTTGCAAAGCTGCTCAGTGGGATTGTGTGTTCCTCCCACTGAACAGCGGCACTACTGGTTCTTGCTTAACATTCTGGCCCAACAAACTGCAGCCTAAAAGACAATGAGCTGAGCAAAATCCAAAATACTAAATAGTTTAATATGTGCTCAGACACCCCCTGAGAATGGCTGGGAAAGCTGAAGTGCCGAGGCTAGTTGCCACTGTAGCTTAACACGAGCAGGTAATAGCCACAGGAACTTGGGCATTAGCCTTTGCATTTACTTTTTGCACTTGTCACTTTTGCTATTTAAATGTTATTTTTGCCTTATCATATCTGCTGTTCACTTATGAAGACATCTGAGCACATATTAGACTAGTGTGCATTTTCAGTTTTGCTCAGTGTGTTTTTGAGTGCTGCACTTTGTTGAGACAGTGTGTTTACGTGAAAGGGCCGACTTCTCTTTGGTGCAAGGCACCAAACTCTAATACTGCCATCGTGACATCTTCATGGAAGAGAGACAGCTGTTGCTAAAGCTTCTCTGTGGAACTCTGTAATCCCACCCACCAAACATCATTGCCACCCACTCTTGCTTAATCCTCTCTGTGGCCCTGTGTGATGCTGCCTACCATGTGAACACTGGTACTGCTGGTTCTTGCTAAAGCTACTCACTGGGATTCTGTGATCACACAAGCTGCTCAGTGGGATTGTGTGATCCCACCCACTGAACACTGGCACTGCTGGTTCTTGCTAAAGCTGCCCTGTGGTATTGTGTGATCCCACCCACTGAACACTGGCACTGCTGGTTCTTGCTAAAGCTGCCCAGTGGTATTGTGGGATCCCATCCACTGATCAGTGGCACGGCTGGTTCTTGCAGAAACTCCTCACCGGGATTCTGTGATCGCACAAGCTGCTCAGATGGATCGTGTGATCCCTCCCACTGAACAACGGCACTGCTGCTTCTTGCTGAAGCTGCTCAGTGGGATTGTGTGATCCACCCATTGAACACTGGCACTGCTGGTTCTTGCTAAAGCTGCCCTGTGGTATTGTGTGATCCCACCCACTGAACACTGGCACTGCTGGTTCTTGCTTAAGCAGCCCAGTGGTATTGTGGGATCCCACCAACTGAACATTGGCACTGCTGGTTCTTGCTGAAGCTGCTCAGTGGGATTGTGTGATCCACCCACTGAACATTGGCACTGCTGGTTCTTGCTAAAGCTGCCCTGTGGTATTTTGTGATCCAACCCACTGAACACTGGCACTGCTGGTTCTTGCTAAAGCTGCTCAGTGGGTTCTGTGATCCCAACCACTGAACACTGGCACTACTGTTCCTTGCTAAAGTTGCTCAGCGGGTTTGTGTGATCCCTCCCACTGAACACTGGCAGTGCTGGTTCTTGCTAAAGCTGCTCAGTGGGATTGTGTGATCCACCCATTGAACACTGGCACTGTTGGTTCTTGCTAAAGCTGCTCAGTGGGATTGTGTGATCCCACCCACTGAACATCGGCACTTCTGGTTCTTGCTAAAGCTGCTCACTGGGATTCTGGGATCCCACATGCTGCTCAATGGGATTGTGTGATCCCACCCACTGAACATCTGCACTGCTGGTTCTTGCTAAAGCTGCTCACTGGGATTCTGTGATCCCACAAGCTGCTCAGTGGGATTGTGTGATCCACCCATTGAACACTGGCACTGCTGGTTCTTGCTAAAGCTGCTCAGTGGGATTGTGTGTTCCCACCCACTGAACAGCGGCACTACTGGTTCTTGCTTAACATTCTGGCCCAACAAACTGCAGCACTCAAAAAGACAATGAGCTGAGCAAAATCCAAAATACTAAATAGTTTAATATGTGCTCAGACACCCCCCCTGAGAATGGCTGGGAAAGCTGAAGTGCCGAGGCTAGTTGCCACTGTAGCTTAACACGAGCAGATAATAGCCACAGGAACTTGGGCATTAGCCTTTGCATTTACTTTTTGCACTTGTCACTTTTGCTATTTAAATGTTATTTTTGCCTTATCATATCTGCTGTTCACTTATGAAGACATCTGAGCACATATTAGACTAGTGTGCATTTTCAGTTTTGCTCAGTGTGTTTTTGAGTGCTGCACTTTGTTGAGACAGTGTGTTTACGTGAAAGGGCCGACTTCTCTTTGGTGCAAGGCACCAAACTCTAATACTGCCATCGTGACATCTTCATGGAAGAGAGACAGCTGTTGCTAAAGCTTCTCTTTGGAACTCTGTAATCCCACCCACCAAACATCATTACCACCCACTCTTGCGTAATCCTCTCTGTGGCCCTGTGTGATGCTGCCTACCATGTGAACACCGGCACTGCTGGTTCTTGCTAAAGCTACTCACTGGGATTCTGTGATCCCACAAGCTGCTCAGTGGGATTGTGTGATCCCACCCACTGAACATCGTCACTGCTGGTTCTTGCTGAAGCTGCTCAGTGGGATTGTGTGATCCACCCATTGAACACTGGCACTGCTGGTTCTTGCTAAAGCTGCCCTGTGGTATTTTGTGATCCAACCCACTGAACACTGGCACTGCTGGTTCTTGCTAAAGCTGCCCAGTGATATTGTGGGATCCCACCCACTGAACAGTGGCACTGCTGGTTCTTGCTAAAGCTGTTCACTGGGATTCTGTGATCCCACAAGCTGCTCAGTGGGATCGTGTGATCCCACCCACTGAACATCAGCACTGCTGGTTCTTGCTGAAGCTGCTCAGTGGGATTGTGTGATCCAACCACTGAACACCGGCACTGCTGGTTCTTGCTAAAGCTGCTCACTGGGATTCTGTGATCCCACAAGCTGCTAAGTGGGACTGTGTGATCCCACCCAGTGAACACTGGCACTGCTGGTTCTTGCTAAAGCTGCCCAGTGGTATTGTGGGATCCCACCCACTGAACTGCGGCACTGCTGGTTCTTGATAAACACTCTGGCCCAACAAACTGCAGCACTCAAAAAGACAATGAGCAGAGCAAATTCCAAAATGCAAAATAGTTTAATATGTGCTCTGGCACCCCCCTGAGAAAGGCTGGGATAGCTGAAGTGCCGAGGCCAGTTGGCACTGTAGCTCAACACGAGCAGGCGATAGGCATAGGAACTTGGGCGTTAGCCTTTGCATTTACTTTTTGCACTTTTCACTTTTGCTATTTAAATGTTATTTTTGCCTTATCATATCTGCTGTTCACCTATGAAGACATCTGAGCACATATTAAACTAGTGTGCATTTTCAGTTTTGATCTGTGTGTTTTTGAGTGCTACACAGTGCTGAGACAGTGTGTTTACGTTGAAAGGGATAACTTCTCTTTGGTGCAAGGCACTAAACTCTAATACTGCCATCGTGACATCTTCATGGAAGAGAGACAGTTGTTGCTTAAGCTTCTCTGTGGAACTCTGTAATCCCACACACCAAACATCATTGCCACCCACTCTTGCTAAATCCCCTCTGTGGCACTGTGTGTTGCTGCCTACCATGCGAACACTGGCACTGCTGGTTCTTGCTAAAGCTGCTCAGTGGGATTTTGTGATCCCACCCACTGAACACTGGCACTGCTGGTTCTTGCTAAAGCTGCTCAGTGGGATTGTCTGATCCCACCCAATGAACTCTGGCACTGACGGATCTTGCTAAAGCTGTTCAGTAGGACAGTGTGATCCCACCCACTGAACACTGACACTGCTGGTTCTTGCTGAAGCTGCTCAGTGGGTGCGTGATCCCACCCACAGAACACTGGCACTGTTGGTTCTTGCTAAAGCTGCTCAGTGGGTTCTGTGATCCCAACCACTGAACATTGGCACTAGTGTTCCTTGCTAAAGTTGCTCAGCGGGTTTGTGTGATCCCTCCCACTGAACACTGGCAGTGCTGGTTCTTGCTAAAGCTGCTCAGTGGGATTGTGTGATCCACCCATTGAACACTGGCACTGTTGGTTCTTGCTAAAGCTGCTCAGTGGGTTGTGTGATCCCACCCACTGAATACTGGCACTGCCGGTTCTTGCTAAAGCTGCTCAGTGGGATTGTGTGGATCCCACCCACTGAACACTGGCAGTGCTGGGTTCTTGCTAAAGCTGCTCAGTGGGATTGTGTGATCCACCCATTGAACACTGGCACTGCTGGTTCTTGCTAAAGCTGCTCAGTGGGATTGTGTGATCCCACCCACTGAACATCGGCACTTCTGGTTCTTGCTAAAGCTGCTCACTGGGATTCTGGGATCCCACATGCTGCTCAATGGAATTGTGTGATCCCACCCACTGAACATCGGCACTGCTGGTTCTTGCTAAAGCTGCTCACTGGGATTCTGTGATCCCACAAGCTGCTCAGTGGGATTGTGTGATCCACCCATTGAACACTGGCACTGCTGGTTCTGCTAAAGCTGCTCAGTGGGATTGTGTGTTCCTCCCACTGAACAGCGGCACTACTGGTTCTTGCTTAACATTCTGGCCCAACAAACTGCAGCACTCAAAAGACAATGAGCTGAGCAAAATCCAAATACTAAATAGTTTAATATGTGCTCAGACACCCCCTGAGAATGGCTGGGAAAGCTGAAGTGCCGAGGCTAGTTGCCACTGTAGCTTAACACGAGCAGATAATAGCCACAGGAACTTGGGCATTAGCCTTTGCATTTACTTTTTGCACTTGTCACTTTTGCTATTTAAATGTTATTTTTGCCTTATCATATCTGCTGTTCACTTATGAAGACATCTGAGCACATATTAGACTAGTGTGCATTTTCAGTTTTGCTCAGTGTGTTTTTGAGTGCTGCACTTTGTTGAGACAGTGTGTTTACGTGAAAGGGCCGACTTCTCTTTGGTGCAAGGCACCAAACTCTAATACTGCCATCGTGACATCTTCATGGAAGAGAGACAGCTGTTGCTAAAGCTTCTCTGTGGAACTCTGTAATCCCACCCACCAAACATCATTGCCACCCACTCTTGCTTAATCCTCTCTGTGGCCCTGTGTGATGCTGCCTACCATGTGAACACTGGTACTGCTGGTTCTTGCTAAAGCTACTCACTGGGATTCTGTGATCACTAAGCTGCTCAGTGGGATTGTGTGATCCCACCCACTGAACACTGGCACTGCTGGTTCTTGCAAAGCTGCCCTGTGGTATTGTGTGATCCCACCCACTGAACACTGGCACTGCTGGTTCTTGCTAAAGCTGCCCAGTGGTATTGTGGGATCCCATCCACTGATCAGTGGCACGGCTGGTTCTTGCAGAAACTCCTCACCGGGATTCTGTGATCCCACAAGCTGCTCAGATGGATCGTGTGATCCCTCCCACTGAACAACGGCACTGCTGCTTCTTGCTGAAGCTGCTCAGTGGGATTGTGTGATCCACCCATTGAACACTGGCACTGCTGGTTCTTGCTAAAGCTGCCCTGTGGTATTGTGTGATCCCACCCACTGAACACTGGCACTGCTGGTTCTTGCTTAAGCAGCCCAGTGGTATTGTGGGATCCCACCAACTGAACATTGGCACTGCTGGTTCTGTTGAAGCTGCTCAGTGGGATTGTGTGATCCACCCACCGAACATTGGCACTGCTGGTTCTGCTGAAGCTGCTCAGTGGGATTGTGTGATCCACCCATTGAACACTGGCACTGCTGGTTCTTAGCTAAAGCTGCCCAGTGGTATTGTGGGATCCCACCCACTGAACAGTGGCACTGCTGGTTCTTGATAAACACTCTGGCCCAACAAACTGCAGCACTGAAAAGACAATGAGCAGAGCAAAATCCAAAATGCAAAATAGTTTAATATGTGCTCAGACACCCCTGAGAAAGGCTGGGATAGCTGAAGTGCGAGGCCAGTTGCCACTGTAGGTCAAGACGAGCAGGCGATAGGCATAGGAACTTGGCTTAGCCTTTGCATTTACTTTTGCACTTGTCACTTTTGCTATTTAAATGTTATTTTTGCCTTATCATATCTACTGTTCGCCTATGAAGACATCTGAGCACATATTAAACTAGTGTGCATTTTCAATTTTGCTCAGTGTGTTTTGAGTGCTGCACTGTGCTGAGACAGTGTGTTTACGCTGAAAGGGTCGACTTTCTCTTGGTGCAAGGCACTAAACTCTAATACTGCCGTCGACAACTTCATGGAAGAGAGACAGTTGTTGCTAAAGATCTCTGTGGAACTCTGTAATCCCACCCACCAAACATCATTGTCACCCACTCTTGCTAAATCCCTCTGTGGCACTGTGTGATGCTGCCTCACCATGCCAACACCGGCACTGCTGGTTCTTGCTTTAGCTGCTCAGTGGGACTTTTGTGATCCCACCCACTGAACACTGGCACTGCTGGTTCTTGCTAAAGCTGCTCAGTTGGTTGTGTGATCCCACCCACTGAATACTGGCACTGCCGGTTCTTGCTAAAGCTGCTCAGTGGGATTGTGTGATCCCACCCATGAAACACCAGTACTGCCGGTTCTTGGTAAAGCTGCTCAGTGGGATTGTGTGATCCCACCCACTGAACACTGGCACTGCTGGTTCTTGCTGAAGCTGCTCAGTGGGATTTTGTGATCCTACCCATGAAACACCAGCACTGCTGGTTCTGTAAAGCTGTTCAGAGTGCTATGCAGTATGCACTCTTGAGGAAATGATGTCAGAACCCCAAGGTATAAAGGAACTACTTCCAGGGTGGGTGGGGTGAAAGTAGGAAGAGGTTAGGCCTAAACTGTACCCTCACAAAACAATCAGCTAAGAAAGCTCAGCCCACCACTGCGATGAGTACCTTCTGTCAACAAGATGCCCTACACAACAATTTGACAGAGAAAATACCCTGCTAATCCAAAAGAGCAAAATCCAGACATCCAAGTCAGACACAGGTAAACCTCCCAGCCCCAAAACAGCCTGGTGGTTTGTGCTCTGAAAGCAGTCAGCCCTCAAAATAAGTCAGCTGTGCTTTTAAACTCTTCCTGCACTGAAAATCTTAAGAATTGGAACTAAAAGTAAAGCTAGATCCACTCCTCCTCTGTCGCTTGAAAGACTGTCTTTTCCCTGATAATTCTAAGTTCCTTATTTCATCTTTCAGTTAGAAGTAGCCTCCACCTGCAGAATATATGCTACAAACCAAAGACAATTGTAAGGTTCGCCTCCTTCTTTTGTGAGCAGAACTCGCTTTCTTGCAAATCCTATGTTCAGTATTGCAGCTTCCAGCCAGAGGTAGTTTCACTTGAAGAATATTAGCAATTTCCTGCACCTGAGGCTGTCTGTGTTTCAATTCACACTGCAGGTTTTGCTATGACAACTCCTTAACCACAGTAACTTATTTAAAAATAGTTTAACTATCACAAACTCCTGTGCACCAGTAAATTATTTAAAATAGTTTCTGTCCCAAAATCTAGTAGTCAATCCAGCTACCCCAAGGACAAGCAAAATGCAGTATTCAAACACTTGTGAAGTTACTTCCAAGATAAGCAGAGTTTTCAAGCTCCTTTTTCAACTCCTCAGCCTATAATTTATTTAAAAATAGTTTAACTGTCAGAAAATCCTAGTAGACAATCTAGCTACCTCCAAGGGTCTACTCAAATGCAGTATTTAAATCCTTCTGAAGTTACTCACAAGATAAACAGAGTTTGCAAGCCCCTTCTTGGTTAAACACTAAATAAATATGTGAATAAAAAGCAATTCCCAAGGATAGTTAGTTTCACCTCCCACTGAATTGAGCAAAAGTGCACATTGTTGCAGATATCAAGTGCAATATAGAATTTCTCACACAGCTCACAGCTGAATAAAGAAGTAGTGTCCTTCCAGGTCAAGAAGATGTGCTTTGTGTCTCTAAATATTGTAGCCACCAGTAATTTATAGTAACTGATCTAGTCTGGATATCTCCACCCAGGGCAATTTGTTGATAATGGTTATGATGCAACCTTTCCTGTTCCAATACAACACTTTGTGGTCTGAAAACAATGAACCTGAGTCTGTCTGTGTTTCAATTCTCAAGACCTTCTTCTGATACATCTGGTAAAAAAGAACAAAAGAGGAAATATTGAAGCTGAGAAAGGACACTGAGTGGGTGAAGGAAAACAGGGAAAAGATAGAGATACTGAAAGAATACTTCTGCTCACTGTTCACTAAGGAGAAGGACAGGCCAATGCCACAAGGGAAAATAGGGATGGGAGGCAGTGTGGGTGAGGGAGAAAGCAATAACAGAGGGCATAGTCCTCAAAATGCTCAAGGCCCTCAGGGTGGACAAGTCCCCAGGGCTGGATGGCATACACCCGAGGGTGCTGAGAGAGCTGGCAGCATTCCTTGCAGTGCTCCTGGCTGACCTGTACAATTGTTCACTGGATACTCAGGTGGTTCTGTGTGAGTGGAGGACAGTCGATAAGGTGCTCCCTACACAAGAGTGGAGCTAGGGTCGAACTGGGGAAATATAGATCAAATAGTTTGATATCAATTATTAGCAAGCTGATGGAAACCCTCAAAGTAAAGTTGGTTGAGTTTCCTGAGGCAAACAGGCTCCAGGATAGTGGGCAGCACAGGTTCACGGCAAGGAGGCCATGCCAAGCAAGTTTGTTCAACTTCTTTGATTGGGTCACTAGGGCTGTAGACAAGAACTAAGCGGTGGACAGACTACACCTGGACATCAGCAAGGCCTTTGACTCAGTCCATCACAAAAGATTGATAAAAAAAACTGGTGAATATAGGGACAGGGAGAAACTAATCAGGTGAGTTGCAAACTGGCTAGGCTATAGAACATAGTTGGTGGGGGTGGGGCACTCTGGGATGAGAAGGGATCATAACGGGGTCCAGTCCTGTTCAATGTGTTTATCATCAACATTGGGGATGGCATTAAAGGCAAGATATGTCTCTACAGATGATACAAAGCTCTGCAGGATGGTGGACACTGAGAAGGTCGTTAGAGATCTAAGGGAGGACCTAGTAAGACTGGAAAGATGGTCTAGAATCTGGCAATGCTAAAAAGTGCAAAGTAATGCAGATGGGGCATAAGTATCCCAGGGCTGAATACAGTCTTGGGGGGGAGGAATGAAAGTCACTTCTCAGTGGAGGACAGAGACCTCGGGATAGCAATTACATGCAACCTAAAACTGTCAACACAGTGGAAAAAGGTAGTGGGGAAAGTGAACAGAACACTGAGCTGCATATCAAGGGGGTTCTCTTGCAGGAGGAAAGAGGTCATTCCCTCATACAGGTCCATGGTGTGTCAGAATCTGAGTACTGTGTGCAGTACTGGAGCCACTACCTTGAATATGACATAAACCTGATGGGGCAGTAAAGAGGAGGACTTCCAAGGTGATTCAGAGGCAGCAGGCTATCTTGTATGAAGAGAGGCTGGGGAACCTGAGCACATACACACTGGATGGGGGATATGATCAAGACCTTCAAGTACCTTAAAGGCATTAAAAAGTCAACATAGAGGATCTTTTTTGCAAAAGTGAGACAAGAAACACCAAAGGGGCACAACTACAAATTAGTTGGGGAGGTAGAGAAAGGAGGTCAGAAGGCACTTCTTCACTGAAAGGGTGCTGGCAGGATAGAATGTACTGCCAGAGGGGACAGTAAATCACAGTACATTTGAGGGGTTGAAAGAGGTGAGATAGATTCAAGGAGAAGGTTAGGGTGACAGGGGAGCAGGTGGAGCAACATGTAGTATACACGCATGAGTTCAACATGGAGCGACTTGATAGATCACCACACCTTCTTCTGCTGGCCTTTCATATATTTGTATGTCTATATGACTTTATGAACCTGGACTCTCTTATGATCTTAAATTTCTATGTGAAATAATTTGGACCCCAATTAAAGAGCATGGGTTAACTAGAAGGAAATACAGTATTCTTCTACTTACAGTAAGTGTAAGGATCTTAAGTCTTACAGTCCTAAGTTAGGTCTTAGCTAATGGAGTTGCCATGATGTGACATGGGCTTGACCATATGATTCAATTTTTCTTGTTTATACTTTTAAGCAGGATGAGCAGAACTGCCTGTTTTCACCAGCGACAAGTTACAAAATATTACTTAGATGTATATAATATTAAACACATACAATAATTAACATAATACAAAAATACAAAATACAAAAAAAAAAAAACAATTATTTAGCATAAGCAAGTATAATTTTCCATCAACCAAAATTTCAATCTGGTTTTGAAAGACCAAATTGTCATACTCTCTACAATATCAGTAGGTAATGAGTTAAAAAACAGAGGAGCCCTGTATAAGGCAGATCTCTAAACAAATGCAGAACGAAACAGCAGAATTTTATAAGTAAATTTGGTCTGAGATCTGGTACCACTAGAACTAAGAAATCTAGGAAATAATGAAAAAACTACTGGAGATATTAGGCCACTTTTGACCTTAAACATCATCATGCCCATTTTAAATATAATCCTATTTTTAAGAGATAAACTCTGAGTGTGCTTTAATAAAAATGGTGTGTCTAGAAGGGGCATCAAGCATAAATCAGAAATAGAATTATAGGTTACAATAAGTCTGCTGAGCAATCGCCAGAGAAGGAGGAATAGATGACAATACCATAATCCAGGACACTCATCAAAAACTATGGAAAAGTAAAACCTAGATTCCTGGTAAGAAACTGTTTAACTCTGAAAAGTGAGCCTAATCTCTGATGAAGAATTTTCTTAATTTACATGAGATTCAAGGATTTAGAATCAAAGGATTATAAAGGTATCCACTAACTCAATCACCTTTTCATCCAGTGTAACTATTTGACATAAGCCCTGTGGCTCATTAGCTTATGTGAAAACAACATGGCCTTAGTTTTACCCGTGTTAAGTACCAAAGAGTTTAAATGCAACCATTTCTGAAAGGAATCAAAGTCAGATTGAACCTCAGCCAGAGCATCCTTAGGAGAAAGATCAGTGCTATAAATTACTTCATCATCAGCATATGGTATCATTGATGAATAAGAACAAACCAACACAGCAGAATTCATATAAAGTGAAAAAAAAATCAAAGGACCAAGGATTGACCCTTGGGGTACCCCATATTTAATAAAACTTGGAGAGGAGATACTGACACCTATGCAAGTACAATGATATATATGAGAAAGGCTATCCTGATACCAAGAAATAACATTGTCAGGAAAATATAATTTGGAGAGAATACCATTTAACAAACCGTGTTCAACCAAATTGAAGACCTTGGATTTAAATTCAATGTGAGAGGGCAGCAAGGAGGGCTGGGGGAATACTGGGATGCATAGGGAGAGGCATCACCAGTAGAAAACAAGAAGTTATTATCCTCTGTACAGACAGCTGGTGAGACCACATCTGGAGTACTGTGTGCAGTTCTGGAGACCCAATCTCCGCAAAGACATAGACAGGATGGAAGCTGTCCAGAGGAGGGCAACTAAAATGGTGCAGGGTCTGCACTGGAAGACATATGAAGAGAGACTTAAGGAGCTTAATATGTATAGCCTCAAGGAAAGGAGGGAGAGGGGGGACATGATAGAAACTTTCAAGTACCTCAAGGGAATCAACAAAGTCCAAGAGGGTAGCATCTTTCAAAAAAAGAGGTGTGCAAGAACAAGGGGGCACAATTTGAAGATAGAAGGGGGCGCCCAGAGGTAATTTAAGAGTATTTTTTCACAGAGTGGTTGTGGATGTATGGAACGGCCTTCGGAGGAGGTTGTGTAGTCAAAAACAGTGGTGGAATTCAAGCATGCATGGGACAGTCATAAGGCAATTCTAGGGGGTAGGAAGAAGTAGGCTGCTGGTTAACTAGGATCTGCAACTTATCCATCAGGTAGGGAAATGGGCAGACTGGTGGGCCAAGCGGTCCTTATCTGCTGTCAAATTCTATGTTTCTATGTTTCTATAGAACCCAAGACTTGAACAACTGTTAGATATGATTTCTTAAAAACTGTAAGCACTCTCCAGGAGCAGCATGGCATCGAAAAGTGGAGAAGAATTAGTTTGAAGAAGAGAAAAAATTTTTTAAAGAGTTAACTGGGGCCAAAAAGTAAAGTGAATGGTGCTGGCAGCTTAATGGTTTGGGGGGATACCATACAGATTAAATTTGAGTAATTTTGAATTTATCTGGAAATTATCTTGAGTTGAGCTTTAAATGCCCTGCCATGCAGGAACAACAGTGAGTTGAAAATAAGCTGTGTCAGTAAATTATTCATGGTAGTCTGGGTAAAACATTGGCTGAACAACAGGACACAGAAGGTAATTGTAAATGGAGTCCACTCTGAAGAGGGTTACTAGTGGGGTACCACAGGGTTCAGTACTGGGTCCAGTCCTTTTAGTGTCTTTATAAGTGACATTGCAGAGGGACTGGGAGGAAAAGCATGCCTTTGCAGATGACACAAAGATCTGCAACAGGGTTGATACACAAGGAGGCATGGAAAGGATGAGAAGGGACTTGCAAGGTTGGAGAAATGGTCAGAAGTATGGCAGCTTGGATTTAATGCAAAGAAGTGCAAAGTAATGCACCTGGGAAACAAAAACCCAGGAGAAGATTACACAGTGGGGGGGGACGTAGTAACAACAACAAAAATGGAAAGGGACCTGTGGGTAATCACATCTGATTACCTTAAGGTTGGCAAGCAATGTGAGAAGGCAGTAGGGAGGACTGGGGGGTACTGGGATGTATAGGGTGAGGCATCACCAGCAGAAAACAGGAAGTTGTTATCTCCCTGTACAGACAGTTGGTGAGACTCCATCTGGAGTACTGCATCCAGTTCTGGAGACCCCATCTCCACAAGGACATAGACAAGAGGCAGTTCAGAGGAGGGCAACTAAAATAGTGCAGGGTCTGCAAGAGAAGCCACATGAGGAGAGACTAAAGGAGCTTAATATGTATACCCTTGAGGAAAGGAGGGAGAGGGTGGACATGATAGAATTGTTTAAGTACCTCAGTGGAATCAACAAAGTCCAAGAGGGTAGCCTCTTTCAGAAAAAGAGATGTGCAAGAACAAGGGGACACAATTTGAAGATTGAGGGGGGATGGCTCAGGGACAATGTGAGGAAGTATTTTTTCACAGAGAGGGTGGTGGACACACGGAACAGCCTTTCTGAGCAGGTTGTGGGGTCTAAAACTGTGGGAGAATTCAAGAATGCATGGGACAGACATAAGGCAATTTTGTAGGGGTAGGAAGAAATGGCTGTTGATTAAATAGGATCTGCAGCTTATCATCTAGGTAGGGAAATGGGCAGACTAGGTGGGCCAAGCGGTCCTTATCTGCCGTCAAAGTCAAAGTCTATGTTTGTTATAAGCACACTGCATTCGCAATTCAGCCACATAAGCTGAACATTCTAAGAAGCAGTTTGAAATAAATTGTCTCTTCCAGCTGTATGAACTGGGAATGTATTGCAAAGTTACTTAAATGCAGTCTGCAATGTAGTACAAGGAATAAAGCAAAAGTCTCCTAAAAGGGGAAATGGAGGGAGAGCCATACAACTGGAAAACCACTCCCTAGCCAGATCAAATGGAGCCCCTCTATCCCAGTTGTAGGCATCATAAAGACACAGTTTCCAATTTCTGTATCACTTAAAAAGTCTTGCAGTTATATCTTACACAGACATTCTACATTCAGAATCAGAGAACCATGTCCACATAAGGAGAAATTAGTTAAAGGCAACATAAACCTTGTCTGAGACCCCTGTTTTTGCATTTTGATAATATGACTGAGAGTATGTTTTCAGCCGTGTTAGTCTTCAGAACACTGGGTTCATTGCAGATTGTGATACAAGTTGATGGGTCCAGTTGGAGGGCCTCTTATGGATATAAGAGTGTTATCTCTTGCATCCTAAGGACCACAGAACTGCTCACCACCCTCCAAATGGACCCACAAAATTATTATAGATCTCCAATTGTTTTAATATAAAAATCCTTTACTAGTGCAATGCCACTATCACTACCACACCATGCAAGACATATGCTTTTAACTCAGGATCTAAAATTAGCATCTCACTCTGAGTTCCAACCTGGGGCACTGTTTCAAGCATTAAATATAGGGTGGTTGATCAGAAGGCAGACATTCTATCAAAGCTTTGTCAAATGGAACAGATACAGGTAATGGTACAGTTGGGCAGATATCACATGGAATACATAACCCACTCTTGGCCCATCTCCAATTTTGGGTAATTTTGATACAGTCTGCTGAACATCAGGAAGGGGGGACACATCAGAAAATAGATACTAAAAGAATGTAAGATTCAAAATGTGCATTGCAAAGAGCTGAATTGAAAATTTTTAAATGGACACTGTCAACCTATTTTGCATCATATTATTTCTAGGTAAAACCCCACATTTTATGACAGCTTACCTTCTTTAAAATGTATTGATACTGCTGGTTATTTTATCTGTGTAACCCCCCCCCCTACCAATTTGAAGTATGCCTTAACGTCTTCTTGTACTCCTTCCATGCCCACTGCCAGGCTCACATCCTGTAGAGGTAATAGATCCAAGGTTATCTGTTTGCATCTGTTGATTTACATGAGCATACCATGCTGTGCCTCTACACCTGTTCCTTTAAGAATTCAGTCAGTATGTGTATAGTGAATGGTCTGGGCTGGGTCCAAGTGCTTTAGGGCTTGCAACTGGCCATACACCACTTTAATTTGCTCCACTCTGCAGCCGATAATGGAGCAGAGGGAGCTCAAACTAGTGCTATACTTATTTATTTCTAACTGGCTGTTGTATTTGCATTAGAGAGTTTGTTTAATCTGCTTTCCTTGCAGCTTTGCTTTTATGACTGGGGCCACCGTGTTAGGTCTGGGACTTTCAGTAAGTGGACCAACAGGACTCAGGGACCTCAAGAGTCCTTGGCCCAAGTGCCTAGTGGGAAGAAAAGACAGTAGTTTTTGTAGCTTTTAGGTTGGCTCCTAAACTGAACAGAAGGGGGCATCTGAACTGTGACTGACAGCTCCCCCCAGCCAACCAGAACTCTGGAAACCAAGTGAAAAGCCCAGAACTGTCAGAGACAGTGTCTCAGTTGGAGTTAGAGCTTGAAGAGTGAGCAGCTCGAGTTCTCGAGGAGCTGCTCCCATATGGAGCTTAGGGGAATCGGTGGGAAGATGCCTGACTTGCCTCCCTGCCACTGTTCTCCTGCATTGGACTGCCTGATTGCCATGATCAGACTAACCCAAACGGTGACTGAAACTGTGGCAGAAGCCCTAGAGTTGTTTAAAAGTACTGCTTGAGATTTGGACAGAAGTTAGGCTCCTGTGAAGCAATCGTCCCAAAGGTTTTGTGAGGAAACTAATACTGGATCGAGAGGTTTGCTCAGTAAATTGACTACTATAACAATCAGACTGTATCTGACCTGTTAGAAGTTAATGCTGTACTTGTTAAATGTGCTGAATGTTTATCGTGAGTCAAGGCCTGCCTGCCCATGACCAGATCACTATGCCAGCTGGAGGCTTCACCAGCAAAAGAAACTGAACTTTGCCAAAGTGTTCATCATGCCTAGGCTTTGCCACCAGGCCCAGACTGATTGTAATGCACCAGAGAGACTGTCCTCAGCGAGAGACCAGTATGGGATCCAGCCCCTGTGCAGAAACAACTCACAGGTTGCAGCCACCTGGAGGGAAAAGCCATGAATAGAAGGTGTGTTATGTCGACCCTGCTTCCCCATGCTCATTGGTGAGCCACACGAGGTCTCCATAACACCAGCAACACCACAGCCAACTGGTAGTGTGAGTTAACCTAGGGTAGCTCCCTGCAACAAGTCATTTAATTATCTGTGGTACCACCTGATTGCCTTAGTAATTATCTGGGTTACAAGAGACTGGGCCAATCATCCAGGATTACAAATAATCAGATCTTTGTTGTGTATGCTAACTGCCTTTTCCTTCCATCAAGGGTCCCAACAACAGCTGCAATGCCAACCACCCCCGGGGAACACATCTGGCTAGCCAGTATTCCATCCTGGGTACCCAGTGTGTAAAACTAATTATATGGGACTAAAAAGTGCATGCCAAGAACCTGAATACAATCAGTATAGTAATCATTTAACTAAATTCACGCCCCTTCCTTGTTCATGACCCCTGAATAAATGTGATTGTTATTTCAGGTTTAACCTGATTTATGCACATATTATTAGCTGGGTTACAGGACTGAAAGTGTGTATTTGCTTTGCTAACCTTGTTATTACAAAGTGTTCCAGGGACGTTACCCTGGAGGTAAGTCTAAGCCTGCAGCTCCTTGGAAGGTACGGGACAGCGCAGCCAATCAGAACACGGTGCTCCAGCAAACCCACTCTGATTGGCCAGGACTTTTCCCCTGCTATAGACACCTGGCACTTTGTTAGATTTTTGATAGAACTAAACACATTTCAACTGTATAATAGAAGCTTTTCAACTGTATTAGCTGGATTGTAGTTTCTACTACTGTTTTAAAGTGCTTACACCTCTTCTGTCTGACTGCTCTTCCTGCGCCCCCCATCCAAGCACTCTGCCTTGGTGCCGATAAGTCTAACTACCTTTTGTCTTACTAAACTGCTCAGATCTAACCCACTTTAACCTCTATGCTATTTAAGACCTGCTCTTTTTTCTTCTCTCCAGCTGCCTGCCCTTGAACAGGGCTGCTTCAAGTCCCCACGGTCAGCGGCACCCAGCCAGCCACCGACCAAGACCAGGACACCCATGCCTGCAGTTCCTTGGAAGGTATGGGACATCTCAGCCAATCAGAACAAGGGTGCTTCCAGCAAACCCACTCTGATTGGCCAGGACTTTTCCCCTGCTATAGACACCTGGCACTTTGTTAGATTTTCGATAGAACTAAGTACATTTCAACTGTGTAATAGAAGTTTTTAACTGTATTAGCTGGATTGTAATTTCTGCTATTTTAAAGTGCTTACACCTCTTCTATCTGACTGCTCTTCCTGCAGTGCCCCCCTCCCAATCAAAGCACTCTGCCTTGGCGCCAGAGTTCTAACTACCTTTTGTCTTACTAAACTGCTCAGATCTAACCCACTTCGACCTCTATGCTATTTAAGACCTGCTCTTTTTCTTCTCTCCAGCTGCCTGCCCTTGAACAGGGCTGCTTCAGCTCCCCCACGGTCGGCCGGCACCCAGCCAGCCACCGACCAAGACCAGGACACCAGCCTGCAGCTCCTTGGAAGATGCAGGGACAGCGCAGCCAATCGGAACATGGGTGCTTCCAGCAAACCCTCTCACTGGCCAGGACTTTTCCTTACTATAGACACCTGGCACTTTTTACATTTTCGATAGAACCAAGCACATTTCAACAGTGTAATGAAGTTTTTCAACTGTATTAGCTGAATTGTAATTTCTACTACTGTTTTAAAGGTGCTTACACCTCTTCTGTCTGACTGCTCTTCCTGCAGCCCCCATCACAAGCACTCTGCCTTGGCGCTTGATAAGTCTAACTACCTTTTTTTTTTGGTGGCTAGTTTTCCATTAGCAGGTTATACAGACCTGCCACTAGAGAATCTTGGTCTTCTACATAAATCACTGTACTCATTACGTGAGCAATATGGCCTGCGTTATCATTCTACTTCTTTCCTGGTGCTGCTACAAGGGGTGGTTGTAGTTGAGTGTTCCCCTAGCTTCACTCAACAGGCTGACAACTTCCTTAAAACTGCCTGTGCGACAGCTCTGCAGCTAAAACAGGAAGCCCTCAGTGTCTGCCATCCACCCATCAGACTCAAGTCAGATAGATGCTGAGCACCTATTATTACCTCGCTGCACTGTCATACCAATAGATACCGATAGAATCCCTGCAGAAGCCAGCCGCCTGGGCACCCTTGATTGGTGTGGCACTGCCCTAGGGGGATTGTGATTGGTATGCCCACTTGCCTGCTTTGCTCTGATTGGAGCACCTTCTCTATAGCCTGTTACAGTGTTCCCTTCTTAATTCTGACTTCTCAGCTCTCGCTCTGACCTGAAATTTTCTCCCACCCCTCTTTCCCAGGCCTCCTTTAAATATACTCACGATCCACCTCCTATATCATATTACTGCTTCATTGGCCTAGGTTTGACTGCTGCCAACCTATGATTGGTATCTGAGTGGCCAATAAGACTGCCTGTGTGGAATATCTCTTGAGCCCCGCCACTAATTAAGCTGCTTCTGCCTCCTTGTTCCCTTCTGCTGTATTTTCTTATCTAGGTTTAAGTGAGTACCTAGGTGGGCAAATTACTTGCCTAGAAAATATTGCATTAATACAAATCATGAGACCACTCAATCTGGGACCATGGCTCTCCTTATTGTGTTTTTATTGCTCCTAAGGTGCAGAGTTCTCAGCAATACAGTGCAATTCGAAGTACCTCAATGCAATTCAGTTCTCCAATGTACCTTATCAATACCTAATGTTATAACGGTCTACCGTGCAGTCACTATGTCATTCTCCTCTCCCTTTTTAGCCTATTCCCCCCAGTTAGCCTACACCTCCTTGCTACTGTCCTCATCTATGTCCACCCAAGCACTTACATTGATCATGATAAACTGTCATTACTCTTGAGCACCTGATATGGGTTACTGAAGAAATAAAAAGCAGTCTCCATTCTTATAAGCTCCTCAAAGAAAGTTATACTTCCGCTTTTCTCTGCTCAGGAAATGTGGAGCTCAACCCTACCTCCCCCTCTACAACTTACCTCGCCCTATCGATTTTTATGAGGCCACAGGTCTCAAAATGATGATGTCAACATTTAAGCCTGCCTAAAAAACTTGTACAGCTGCAAGCCTGGAGCTGCACACATTAACCCAGACCTTATCATAATTACTGAGTCGTGGTTAAAAAAGAGAACACTGATCAACAAATATCACTGCAGGGTTGCAATTTATTTGGAGCAGATAGAGAGTCTAGAGGAGGGGTGTGGTTATCTCAGCCAAATCTAAGTACTCGGTCACCACATATTAGTTGCAAATCTAGCCAAGGAATTTGAGTTAGTTAGCTGAGCCTTCATCTCCCCTCCTCAGAATGTATCACTATCCTAGGTGGCTATAGACCCCCGTCTGGTGGTGATGAAGTCCTTAATCTTTTGAAATCCATGTTTGTAGATGCAAAAACTGAAACAATATTTCTAGGAGATCTAAATATGGACTGGCTGTCACCTAAATCACATGGCCTCAAATCCCTTTGTGACGAGCTAGGTCTTGGGCAATTAGTCAGTGAACCCACTAGGAACAACACTGTAAATACTGCCAACAGTTCCATTCTAGATGTGGTACTAACCACCCATTCACACAAAATATTTCATTTGGCAGGTTTCAGAACGACGACGGAGATTATGGAATTGTTGCTTGCATAAGATCTCAAATTAAGGCCCAGTACAACCCATCTTTATAACAAAAGATCCTTCGCAAATTCAGTGCAGTAAACTTCCTATCTGACTGAGCATGATCAGATGGCAAGATCTCTATCTAGCCAAAGATTTCAACAAGGCAGCTTACATCCTTAATGACAAACTCACTACAATAATAAATAAGCATGCCCTTTCATCAAAGTAAGAGATACGAACAATTCCAACCCCTGGTTCACCTCGGATCTCAAGGCAGCCCTTATAGCTCGAGATAAGCTGCGGGCTAAAGCTAGACATGCCAAAGAATCTTCAGATTGGCAGGCCTTTAGAACAGCAAGGAATAACTGTGTGAAAAACTTTGCTCTGCTAAAGCTAACTATTATATTTCTACTTTTGAATAAGCTAAAGGTAACCCTCATAAAATATGGAAGACTATCAAAGCTATAGAAGGATGGCCCATGGCCCCCTCTGTCCCAACAAAGATAGTTGCAAGTGGCAAGATTGTGGAAAACAAGTCCCCAATCCTGGAGAAACTTAACTCCCACTTTGCCACAGCTGGATTAGCTTTGACTCGTCACCTTATGCTGGTGCTGCAGTGAGCCAGCATATCCTCCCCTACATCTAGTCCTGCACCCAGCCTTCCAACAGGAGAGATAACTAAAGAAGTAGAAGATTCTCTTCTTAACTTAGACACCAAAAAGCACAGGGATGATGGCTTGGAACCCTTTTCCTAAGGTCAGGCTAAGCCCAACTCACTGCCCCAATTCTCCACATCTTCAATCTTTCCATTACATCTGCTACTGTGCTGTCCTGCTGGAAATCAGCACATATCCTCCTATATTTAAATCTGGATGACCCCGATGTAAACAACTATAGGCCTATCTCCATATTGCCTATCCTTTCTAAAGTTCTCAAAAAACTGATCCATATTCAGTTAAAATCTCACTTGGAAACCTTCTCTCTCATTAACCCAGCTCAATCTGGCTTCTGGGCTAATCACAGCACAATCACTGCACTAGCAAAAGTAACCAATGGTTGGATCTCTGCTATAGATGCTAAGAAGGTAACTGGCACAGTCTTTTTGGACCTCAGCAAAGCTTTTGATACTGTTGATCACAAACTATTAGTCAATTGCCTTGCAAAGTTGAGTGCCACATTCCATACCACCCAATGGTTCTCTAGCTACCTAACTGGAAGATTCCAAAAAGTAAAGGCGGAAGGCTTTTTTTCTGCTGCCTTGCCAATTGCAAGAGGAGTCCCCCAAGGATCCATCTTAGGCCCTATCTTGTTTTCTTTGTACATTAATGACTTAGATGCTAACATATCTACGTCCAATCTGCACTTTTTTGCGGATGATATTGTGTTGTATACTCCAGGCTCATCGTTATCTGAAGTCAAGGGAGTGCTTCAAGCGGACTTCGCACAACTGGAGCATAATCTAATAAAGGCAAAGCTTCTGCTCAATGCTAAGAAGACTAAAGTGATGATATTCTCCCGCAGTGCTGTCACAGGCCCCCCCAATACCCTTGCCCAAGACTTCATTGTCACCACGCTAAACGAGCCTCTGGAAGTTGTAACCAAATTTAAATATCTGGGTATCTGGATCGACAATAAATTATCTTTCAATGACCACGTTGAAGATGTCTCTAGAAGGTTAAAAGCAAGGTTAGGTTTCTTCTACAGAAATAGGCCCCTTTCCCCCCTTGAAACAAGCTTGTACAGGCCACTTTTCCTCCCCCTACTCGACCATGGCGATGTTATCTATTCCTCCACCACTCTTGCAAATCTAAGTAAACTGGACATCCTTTATCACCATGCATTACGGTTCATTACCAACTCCCCTTACCGTTCGCATCACTGTGACTTATATGCAGCTGTTGGTTGGACATCCCTTACTACTAGACGGCAGCTCCATGCTGGGCTATGGACTCTTAAACTGATCCTGCAGAAATTGCCAAGCTATCTCTCTTCCCTTATTAGTATCTCACATAGTGCATATTCATTAAAAAAATCTGACTTTATTATGCTTGACATACCAAGGATGCGGACCTCCTTTGGTAAACGTGCTATTGCACATGCCATTTCCTCCATTTGGAACCAATTACAAACCATACTGAAACTAACTAGCACAGTTTCAATAAACTTCTACAAATCGCTAAGTTCAGCCAAAATAAAAGACACCTGTAACTGTCATTAAGTCTCTTCCGTCCCCATGTGTGCCATATTTATCCACTGGTAAGGTATAATTGCTTTGTCATATTAACTGTTTTCCCTTCCCCTTCTACTCCTGGCTTTATCTTTGCTTACGCTCCACTGCTACTCTATCAAATCACTCCTCCCCCCCCATATCAGTTGTAGTCTGTTGTTTGTTCTAGCTGCCAAAATATATGTATTGCACACACCAGTCATCATGTTTCATTGATCAGTATGCAACCTGTAGAAATGCTTCCCTGTCTCATATTAATGTTTACCACCAGCGGTCACCCTATGTGGTACCCTTGTATGTATATCCAGCCTGTATCATGTAACGCATTTCATATGTATATACTGTTATTACCTATCTGTTTGTACTTTAAGTGTTTATGTCACAGGACCTCCTTGTGAATGAGCTTGCTCAATGGAGTTTTCCTGCAATAAACTTGAATTTGAACTTGAAGTGTGAAGGGTGTGTGCATATTATTATTGTCACTGACTGACTGTGTGTGTTAACTGCTGTTAAAGGCATGTAAACTTCACAGAGAAAGACAGAACACACACAAACCAAAACATACCAAGGGCACTGGTCATAAAAAAACATATATTAAAAAAATGCATTACAGAGGTAAGAGATGCCTGATGCATTTTGGATACTTCTTACATCCTTTCTCAAAGGCTAAAATCTCTCAAAAATATGACCTTTAAATACACATGAACCAACTCATTTTATTAGGACATCATATATATGCATTCATATAAAACAGCAGAAAAACAATCAATTAGCAACAAAACAGGCAGCAAAAAAAAATGGGAATGCAGATATATCTAAACCACTAATGGTATTAGTTACATTCACCACATACAGCATGGAATTATGCAATACTTAATTGGAAGGAATGGAAGGGATGAGAGGGAAGGAAAGAGAGGGGGGAAGGGGAAAATGAGGAAGTAATGGGAACACCATACAATAAACATAAATGAGGGGCATATCTATGGAATACATGAGCAGAAAAACAACACACACTGATTATTGATAAACACTCTACTATAATTATAAAGGCTATTTTCTCTTTAAAAAGGGTTTAAGTTTAAATCCAACATTAAGGCCTCTGCCTTTGGTTGCATTAAGGTTTATAATCCAAAATGCTTCTCTGGTAAGCAATAGATCATTAAAATTACCACCCTGTGGTTTGGGGCACACTTTATCAATTCCCATGAAAACAATATCATGTCCTTCCCTATTGGTGCTTTTCAAAATATGAGCAGCCATAGTGTACGTGATGTCATTTTTTTTCTGTAGCTCTAACATGCTCTCTAACTCATGTTTTCGTATTCCTGATTGTTTTTCCCATGTAATATGCCCCATATAAGCATAATGCCAGGTAAATAATACCTTCAGAGTCACAAGTGATTAGCTGTCTAATCTGGTACATTTTACCATCTTCTTGTACCCTGAATTCTCTCCCCCTGTTTTATACAAGTACAGACAGTGCATTTCTTACATGGAAAACAACCAACATTTCCTTTTTCTAACCGTGTTTGTCTGTGATACTGATTAATAAAGTGGCTATGCACAATTCTATCGCCTATTGTAGGCACCCTTTTAAAAGCAAAATGGGGGAGGGGGGCTGACGCTATCTGTTGCAACCCAGGGTCACTGCTTAAAACATGCCAATGTTTTTTTATTATCTGCATGATGGCATCTGCATGTGCTGAATGTGGAATAACAAAATTAAATCTGTTTTGTCCATTTTTTCTTAGATTTTCAGTGTGTGTGGATAAAAAGTACATATCTGTCCTGGCTGTTTGCAAAACTTCGCCCTTCAGAAATACAGGATGCATTGTAACCCCTTTCTTTTAACCGTTTACTTAAATCATCAGCACCTCTATCAAAATCCATTGTATTGCTACAATTACATTGGATTCTTGCAAATTGTCCTTTCTGTATATTGCGAATGACATGCTTTGGACGACAACTGTCAGCGCGTAGTAAATTATTACCATCAGTTAGTTTTCTATAAATATTAATGGTATCCCACCTTCCTGCTCCTTCCCAATCATTACATCCAGTAAATGAATCTCTTTCTCTGAAGCATTAAATGTAAACTTTAAATTCCTATCTGTAGTTTCCAAATAGCCAATAAAATCACTCAGTTCCCTTCGGCTTCCCTTCCACACAAAAAAAAAATTGTCTATGTAATGCTTCCATGTTATGATTTAATCAAAGAATGGATTCTGTAGTCTGTCTAAAACATATCGATTCTCCCATAATAACATGTATACATTAGCTATAGATGGGGCAAAGGTTGCCCCCATCACTGTCCCCTTTATTTGTAAGAACCATTCATGGTTAAAGACAAATTCTAATAATTTCAAAAGGAAGGTAGTGCTGGGCACAGTGTTAGCCTCTTTCATATTCAAAAAATAAACTACCGCATCTAAGGCCTTTTCGTGTGGAATATTACTACACAGGGCTTCTACATCCATTGTGACCAGCAAGCTTCCACTGCTAATCTCCAAATGTGTCACTAATTTCAATATATCAGTAGTGTCCTGTAAATATGATGGCAAAGGCAATTACAAAAAGATGGATATGTGAATAAACTAACTGAGAAAGAACTTCAGTGAGGAAGCCCAGCCCACTACTGTGCATCCCGGGAGGTTGTCTAAAGTCTTATGGATTTTCAGCAAAAGATAAAATGCAGCTCTAATGGGGTGCATAACAATTAAGACATCTCTTTCATTTTTATTGAGTTCTCCCTTCTGGAAAGCTTCACAAATATATTCATCTGCACTATACTTATCATCCATTGTGGGGTCCTCACTTAGTTTCAAATAATATTCCCCATTACCGAGCTGCCGTTTTGCTTCAGACAAATAATCATTTTTGTTACATCCCTCCTTATCAGCTCTTTTAATCAAAATTTCAGTCCTTTCTTGCAAGGAGGTAATAGCCAGTTTTTCATGTGCTGTTAGAGTCCTATACTTAATCTGAGGTAAATTATCAAATAAATTATCCAAGTCTGTCTCCACAAGACATTTAGAGACCTTCAAAGTAGCATTCTGTGGTGGGCAGAAGGTTGAGACTGGTTTAAACACCTTCCCATTTCCAGTCTCACTTAGTTGACAGTCATCATTCGATGTTGTCATCTGTTGCTGTAGCATCATGGGTTGTAATACGTTGATGTGCATCTCCAACCACAACCTCTCCCTCTTCTTCCCCCTCCGCATCCTTCTCTGTCACCATTGTGCTCTTCTCTTCCAGTTTCCTGTAGTTTTGAACTTTGACGTTGTGCATACAGGGGTGCTGTGTCTTGTTTGTCCCTCTGAAATGGCTCTATTGGTTTAATTCTTCTCCATCTGACTCACTTACACTACTAAATTCGACTAAAACATGTCTCGCTCTATTTTTCAAAATACCTCGTGGCTTCCTCTTCCAATCATACACTCGATTCAATTCATAATCGTGTATATCATGAATGAATTTCACTTGTTTTGCTGCCTTAAGTTTATTGTCCAATTTGTTAATTGAAGCTTTTAATTTTTGATTTAACATATCAAAATCTTGATGGTTACTAAATTTCAGCACTTCTTTCTCATTGTTTTTTATTTCCACTTTTAGTGCCTCTTCTCTTTCTTTACTATATTTTATGATGAACTTAATCAGTTTAAAACTAGCTTCATTTAAAATTTCTTCCCAGACTGTCAAAAAGTCAACATTTTCTTGTCCACAAGCTGGGTGTTTAATTAATCTTAAGCCTCTGGGAATTCTATTTACAGTCACATAAGCCTCCTAATTAGTTTTGTTCCAAAATGTACATCTCCATTGGTGTGTGACCCTCTCTAATTCTCGAAATGCCACTGACAGCAAATGTTCACTAGCGGTCTGATTTACATTTTCCATATTTTCAGCTAGAAATGGATTATTTTGTACCCTGCATCCAATAGTTCTGTCATGTAGCTAAGACGGTTTACATGACTGTTCATAAACACCAAGTTTGGAGAATTTTCTAAAGACATACTGAAAAATGACCAATGAGTTGCTGTTAAAGGCACAAAGCTACTAGGAGGGTTAATGGGTGGTTACAACTTCCCAGAGGGCTATAACAGGTCACACCAATATCCCCACTATTGTTACTTTGGGTGAAGGCACCTTAATCCCGAAACCAGGCCCCTCAACCTGTGGTCAGAAATACAAGCAGGGGTAATAACCTTAAGGATAGCACTGCCTAGGGGTTACATCTGCCTCCTTGATCAGTACAATTGATGGATGCAGTATAATGCAATGGGTTAAGGCTCTGAGCTGCAGATCTGGAGATCTGGGTTTTAATCACAGCTGCCCAAGTGCATATCGTGTGATCCTCAACAAGTCACTTAACTTCCTTGTGCTCCCAGGTCGCATCTGGGAACAAGCTTTGGCTTAGTGTGCTACTTCTGGTTAAACAATGTTCCCGTTCCTAGAACTGAAATACATGGTAATGTATAGTTATAACCATATTTGTTTTGCTTCAAATCCTTGTACTACTCTTATTACGTACTGTCTGAACATTAGAAACACCCCCAAACAGTGCAGTCACTCATGATACAGTACTCTCCTCTGTTCCCACTGCTCAATGAGTGGTTACACTGCATTGGAGTTGTTCCCAAGCCCAGGAAAGATGCAGTAGGAGTTGATCAAGGAATATAAACAAACCTGTTTTTGTGTGGTAACACCAGTATGGAGGGCAGTCAGTTTTTCAATTTTTAAAAGAAAAAATAAATCGGAATCAAACTACCAGCTACATCAGCAATCTCTACAGAATGTGAACAATCATAAAATATGTTGTATATGTGTGCTTGCGTGCATGCGCAAGAAACATTATGTGGCAGCTTAGGAGAGAAGTAGGTTGTGGAGGTGCAGCACTATGGCAGGCAATGCCGGCACTGCATTTGTGGGCTTGGCAGTGTTCAAACAATGTAGGCCCACTGTCCTGATGACACTGGTTCTGCAAAAGTGCCACCAACTTGAAACAATTTGGCCACTGACAATCAGGGGCCATCTCGTCATTGCAGCATCAACCATTCTGCTGCAATGAGGAAGCGACCTGTCATTGCAGAGTGGTACATTGCCTGGTGTAACAGTTTCATAAACATGGCAGTGGCTATCACCTTCTGGCTCAGAGCCCCATGAAAGCCGAGGACGGTGCCCAATCCCCCAGTTGGCATGCCGATGACCCAGTTAATTTGCCAATGGCGGAGCCCCCCTCCCCCATTTGTGGTGTGCTGAGGGGGTGCCCAATCCTCCTCAGCATCATGCCCCTCCCAAATAGTCTTTCTGTGCCAACAGGGGCCCCAGTCCCCATCGGGCTTTATTCCCCTCCTTAAATCCAGTGGCCACCCCAGTGTGACCAAAGCAAGCCTGAAAAACAAAAACCTTCCCGTGATGTCTTTTTGTTTTGTTCTCCCTGAAACCAAGAAAATGGTCCTTCACGGTGTCTCATGCCCTCTCCCCCAATCCACACTCACCCTCTGCGCACCCTGCCTCCTTCCACCCCCCACCCCATACTTACCTCTGGAACCCAACGTGATGATCTTTGGTGGACCGAGAACGCATCTGTACTCTTCAAAGCCAACTGCAAACTGAAGAAATGCCGGTAAGCTGTATAATGGCATAAATAGTTGTTTTTTTCTAACTTATGTGGCTATCTCAGCCACTTGTTTGACTTTTGGCACCAAATTTTCAACATGGTGTTACTGGGAACCCTCCTCATGAATTCAGTCACTGTCATGGCATTATTCTGTCCCAAAAGGTGATTTCGCAGTCACTGTGTGGAATCACCTTTCGGGACTGATTAATGAAATGACAATGCCACTTTTCATGAGGTGGGCCCTCAAAAAGCCTATGTTGCAAACTTGGTGAAAAAAATCCAAAAAGTAATGTTTTTTTCCCCCCAAATGTTTAACCAGGTGAGACACGCTAAGCTGAAAGCTTGTTTACTGGTGCAACCTGGGAGCACAGGGAAGTTAAGTGACTTGCTCTGGGTCACACAGTATGCAAGTGAGGGCTGTGGGACTCAAACCCAAGTTTCCAGATTTGCAGCTCAGAGCCTTAAAACCACTGCGCTATACTGCCTCCGTGCAAGCGTGCATTGCACAGTTACCACACACACTCGTAACTTCACAAATTTGTAATAGTTTCACTCCAGATTTTCACCGCTGGCATTTTTCTATATCTCCTTATAAACAGTATAGCTGTCATTTTTCACATCCTGGCCAAAATGTGTTTTCGCACTTCCGGCGCAGAATAGCATGGTTACTGCGGGAAATCAGTGTTCAGGACAGATTAAGAAAATCACAGTGACACTGTTCATGAGCAGAGGTCATATAATGCCTATGTTGAAAATTTGGTGACAAAAGTCCATAAAATGACTGTGTTACGAGCGTGCATTGCGCAGTTTCCATGCACCTTCTTATCTTCGCAAATTTGTAATATTTTCACTCCAGATTTTCAACATTGGCATTTTGTCACACCTTCTTAAGTACAGTACAGCTGTCATTTTTCACATCATGGCCAAAATGTATTTTCACACTTCCGGCGCAGAATAGCATGGTCGCTGTGGGACATCAGTGTTTGTGACAGATTAAGAAAATCACAGTGATTCTGTTCATGAGCAGAGGTCCTAAAATTCCTATGTTGAAAATCTGGTGACAAACATCCATAAAATGACTGTGTTACAAGCGTGCGTTGTGCAGTTTCCACGCACCCTCATAACTTTGCAAATTTGCAGTATTTCACTCCAGATTTTTAGTATTGACATTTTTCAGACCTCCTTAAGAATAATACAGCTGTCATTTTTCAGATTCTGGCCAAAATGTGTTTTCGCACTTCTGGCAAGCAATAGCGCGGTCGCTGTGGGAAGTCAGTGTTTGGAACAGATTAAGAAAATCCACAGTAACACTGTTCATGAGCAGAGGTGCTAAAATGCCTATGTTGAAAATTTAGTGACAAAAGTCCATAAAATGACTGTGTTATGAGCATACATTGCACAGTTTCCACGCACCCTCATAATTTTGCGCATTTGTAATATTTTCACTCCAGATTTTTAACATTGCCATTTTTTCACACCTCCTTATGAACAGTACAGCTGTCATTTTTTTATATCCTGTCTGAAATATGTGTTTACACATCTGGCACAGAATAGCATGGTCGCTGTGGGAAATCAATGTTCGGGACAGAGTAAGAAAATTATAGTGACAGTGTTCATGAGCAGAGGTCACAAAATGCCTATGTTGAAAATTTGGTGAAATCATTTCACTAAATAACTGTGTTACGTACATGCATTGCGCAGTTTCCACGTACACTCAGAAGTTTGAGTATTTTTAATATTTTCACTACAGATTTTCAATATTGCCATCTCTTCACACCTCCCTACGAATGGTATAGCTGTCATTCTTCACATCCTGCCCAGTCTGTGTTTTCGTACATCTGGCACACAATGGCATGGTTGCTGTGGGAGGTCAAAGTTTGAGACACTAACAAAATCACAGTGCCACTGTTCATGAGAAGAGGTACAAATGCTTTCACATTAGGTGGGGGTCACAAAAAGAACATGTTGAAAATCTGTAGTGAAAATACCAACAAACACCCAGGGCGTTAGGGTTTCTAAGCATAAAATCCCACCGTGTACAGACTGACAGGCATTGGGGTGTGTCTTTGGAATGCTGACTGTAATGCTCATGCCATTCCACCCCCAGCCCCCCATCCTGCAGTCAGTGACAGGCACTGAGGCGTGCCTTGGACTCTTTGGCCCCAGAGTTCACCCCATTCTCCTATACTGCACCCATTTCAGTGTATGTCCTTATGGAATGGGGTGACTATAAAGCCGAACACCCCAAGGCACACCTCAACACTTGTCAGTGCCTGCAGGATAGGGTGAGGTGAAATGGCATGAATGTTATGGACAATGACCCAAATGCATACCCCAATGTCTGTCCATCTCCGCAGGGTGGAGGTGGGGTTGGCATGAAGTTCAGTACTTCACTGCCATTCCTATTCTGCATCTGTCTAACTCCTGCATTTCCAATGCTAATACCAGCTAGCAAAAATTTGTCATTGACAAATGCTTGTTAAACTAGGGACACTTTGAGGTCTAAGGGAGTTGACAATGTCCCTTTAACATAATAGTGCAAATCTGCAATTGGTCCACCACTTCAATAGCATATTCTATGTTTTAAATCCATTCTAGCAGTGGAAAGAGACCCAGCAAGCATTCCAATCAATAATATTGTGCTCTACTGTCATGATTTGGTTGTTACTCAGACTCAGGAAAAATTATAGCATGGTATACCGCTCCTAAGAATGGGGCAGTAGTCTCTTATTTAATGGAAAAAAAACAACAGAGATCTTTCTGTTCAGTTCTATGCACAATCTTAAAAAAAAAAGCTACCCCAAGATTATAACAATGCTTAGATAACATGATACTGTTTTGCAAAATCTAACATAATACAGATGTGCGACACTGTGCCTGTAAATTCTAATGTACTTATACTAAGAGGTACCAGGAGCTGTCATGCCCCCTGACGAAGGCCAGTTTGGGCTGAAGTGTCAGGGTTATAGCTATCCTCCTCCAGCCAGCCTTTACTTTTTACCACAAGTCAAGGCATTTAAAAATGTTTGCTTTATTTTGCATTGATGTCTGGCTCCCAGTTGTGTTTCTGAGTGCAGTACTGTTTGCTTCTTTGGACCCTGCTCTGTGTGTCCCTGCTGGACAGGCCCTTATCTCCCCTGTTATCCCTGTGGTTTGTGTGGGCTGTAGCATTGTCAGCACAGTGTAATCACCATGGTAGTATGTTCTGGGCACATTCGGCGTGGTCTGTATGCACAGCCCTTATGTATCCGCCTATGCCAAGGGTGCAGCTGTGGCCCCCTATGAAGATCAGTTCTGACAGAAGTGCAGGGCACTGGACCATGGTGATGGTACTTTTCACACTTGCTCACCTATAAACTAAGAAAGTGGAATATCAGCATTCTGCTTGGAACTACTCTGCCATGGTAAACTTACATATCACAGTAGCAATAAAAGTGCAATTTCTGACCAACCCTTACATCACTGAAGTTTGTTTTTTAGCCAACCTGTGGAGTGCACTTGTTTCTTGTCCCAAAGTGGCCAGTGTGGTGCCTGTGGTGGATGTGGACAGGGCAATGTGTCCCAGATCCCTGGTCTTATGTGGCATATGACTGCCTGAATGGTGTGGTGCTGATGGTGTCCTGTTGATTGCACATGGTGGCTAGTGTTGCTGATGAGTGGCCAGCTGGTCTAGCATGCCTCACAAGCATGGCCTCTTCCTAGTCAGCATCTCCATCCTCTTGGTCCATCCTCCCAAGTGGGCAGCCTGTGGATAACAACAAACATGGCATGAGTCATGGCGCATCACATCACTGAGGGCTGCTGCCATCTGCATGTGCGGTGTGTGGGGTCACTATTTATGTGTTAGGTGCTAGTGTGGAGTAGTACTGGCTACACCAGGCATAGAAAGGCCACCAGACATCTCAGGTCCACCTACAATCTCCTTGGTATGTTGGGTAAGCTACTTTTAAAACATAATAAGTTATGGTTACAAATTACTCTTACATTTTTACAAAAAGTTACAGTTACGTATTAATTCTATATAAAAATTAAGTAACTGTAATAGTAATGACTGTTACTTTTTATGTTACTTCATGTTGCTTTTCATTGTGTGTACTTTGTAAGTATAAATGTGAGTTTTACTTAAGAAAATAAATTCCGTGGGTGCAATGTTGGAAAACCAGATGAATCTAAGCCCTGGATTTGTCACATTTCTACCTGGTGCTGTTCAAGCATGCGAGAATACAGCCACGGAAAGACATTTAAAAGTAACTAAAAATTTATATTACAGTAAATAGCTACTTTTAGGGAAAAGTAATATTGTTACAGTTGCTTATTACTTTCTTTAAAGTAATCTATTACTATTACTAGTTGCATAAAAAAGTAATGAGATTACACTTACTATTTACAATTAAGCACTGGTTCTGTGAGGGACAGTATGCTTTGTTGTACTGTGCACTGTGGCTACTGCATAGTGTACACATGCCCCAGTACATATCTGTCAGGGTGTTCTTGCCTTCCATCCCACCATGTAATGCTGCATGGGATAGTTTGTCCACCACTGCCCCTTCAGTTGGTGTGAGACTGGTGATGGAAGAAGGTGCATGGGGCCTCCAAATGTGGTGTCCATCGACTACCTGGCACATGCCATTTTCATTTTCATGGCTGTACAGGGTTCATGCCACTCATGCTTGATAGCAGCCACTGTGTATGCCTCTGGCTCAGCTGCACTGACAGCTGACTAGATGTCCAGCTATACCCGTGCCTTCATCTCAGCTTGAGCCATCTGGAACTTGCACCCATATGGAGCTGAACAGTGTTCACACTTGTCCATGACCATTATGACAACCTGCTGTGTACTGAGTTTTACAATTGGGATCTGCCGGTACCATGAATCCATCCACAGCCACATACCCTGGGCCACCCAAGGACCATGGGTTCTGCACCCTCCTGCAGCAGACCCTGTGTGCCTGTCTCCTCACTCACCAGTCTGTTTCCTGTGCTCCTCTACAGCATGTCCATATTTATTATGCATGAAACACACTGTGGGGTGTGTGGGGCTATCCTGGTGTGTTTACCCTTATATAGTAGCATCAAAGGGTGTGGCCAAGTAGTTTTACACCATGCAATATGTGTTCCACGCCATCCTCCATGTGTCTATGTGGGACATCCTACATACTCTGTGTACTGCAGGCCACTTTATGAATGCTGGGTATATATATATCATTGTTAATGCACCATGCATGGGAGCATGGTTTTCATGTCTATTTTGTGTGTTGATTCTGCATCTCTGTGTATAGGGCCCATAATGTACATTCTCAGTCATAACAACCTGCTGTCCTTTTGTCTCATCTTCACTAACATTGACACAACTAAATTCTGTCACAGTTTCTTTTAATCTCAATTCACTCCCTGTTGTACCTGTCACTAGTTTTCTAGACAGGTTTGCCATGTAGTCTTAGATGCCTGCCATTACCCGCCCGCCCCATGTGTTTCTATCATGCTTAGAGTAACCACTCCCCCAGGTTAGGCTATGTAGCATTTTAATTTTCTCTGGTGTATTCTGCATTTTTTGCACACTTAGTGCAAATTGGGATCAGCCCCACACTTTGGTGTGGGGCTCTTAGTGTTGACTGTGCCCCTTTAACATGCAATTCCCCTGGTGAATAAAGTGTCACAGATAGGCATACACAGAGTATCACAAAAGCCCTAAGCAAACACTAAAGTAAGTGAACTGTTTACTTAATTACTGTTAGGTCAGTTGGGATAGGAGTTAGAAGGAGAAAAGGTTTTTTTTAGTTGGTGACTGGGATGGTGCCTAGAGCCAAGGCTCATTTCCAGACATGGCATGGAGGTACAAGGGATGACAAAATCTCATAAATCAGAAAATGCAGAGTAAAGCAAACAAACACATAATCAGCAAAATTATTTTTATATACTGTTTACTGCAGTATCATAGACTATATCAGGTGGAGTCTGCTGACTTCCAAGCAACATTTGCTGTAACCAGAATTCCCAGAATCCCCAGGAGATGACATACGATCAGGGCTACAGCAAAGCAAAATTCAATAGTCAACAGTGCATGTTAAAGGTTTAATAAGTTCTGATCTTTTGTTTGCTGGTCCCGATGTCCTCCCAAGGCTAAGTACAGTCACATAGGTCTGGCAAACATCTGACCTATTGTTATAAAATCTCTCCCATTGCTGCAGCCCTGCACTGGTGTCAGCTGGAGGGGATTCTGAGATTTCTGGTTACAGTAGATACCAGCTTGTAAGTCATCAAACTCCACCTGACACTGTTCACTGCACTAGCTGCACTATATTAGATTGTGAGTAAAAAAAATGTTATAGAGTATGGTAGAACACTGTTCCACATGGAACTCCATGCCTAGAACAGCATTGTTGTGCTGTCCTGACTACATCTTGATGTTGTTCTACTGCACTGAGTATGTCACTAGTGCAGGATGACAACATCGAATGTAGTCTCACATGTGCGATGAAGGGGCCGCAGCAGTGAGAGATGACATGGAAGTTGCCGGCATCGGAGTCAACACACCACAGTAAGGCTTTTAAATGTTATTTGGGGGCATTATTTTTCAGTAATGAGTGGCCATACATAATAAAAGATTGTGTATGAGCAACTCATACACAGACAAGGTTATTTTCTGATCTTGTGGTTTCCTTGGTAATGAGACATCTCGAGCTGCACTCTCTAGGTCACTTGTCACCTTGGAAACCACTTCATCAGATAATAGCCCTGTTGTGCATGAGTGCTCATACACAATCCTCTATTTTGTACACAAAGTGTGAACTGTGACCAACCTGAAACTTGTGTGAGGGGCTTTTTTAAATGTTGAGGCAAATTGGTAAATCATCATCTATGTCTTTTTTTTAAAGGTCGATCATAATTGATCCTTGTTAATCGTCAAATGTCACCATATGATCATCAAGGGAGATCATGATATAAAATTGTTATCCAGACCTTGATTTAATCATCAAACATGTCACTTTTAAATCACTATCTGATGATTATTGATGTTTTTTTTGTAAGCTTAAATCGGCATGATGGTTTTCGATTATCCATAAATGATCAAGTGAAGATCATTGATAATTATTTCATTCCATATTGTAAGATTGCAGATTCCATGATTAATAAAGAACAACTTTGTATTTGCTGCCAATATGAACATATGAATGTTAAATATCAGCAGAAGCAAATTAATGACCCTATAAATTACGTGAAGTCAAGAGACAGTAGAAGAGGGGATCTCGGGGTGGTGGTGGCAAGTAATGAGGGGGGAATGGGCAGACTAGATGGGCCAGAATGGTCCTTTTCTGATAGCAAATATCTATGACTCTATGAATCCCTAAAGGAAGAGTACATGCTATGGAAGGTAACAGCTAATTTAGTCTTATGGTTCAGCAAGCATAATATAACATCACGTGAGAGGTCATTTTCCCTCTCTAAAGAGCCTATGTTAGACCAGTAATTGACTTCACCAGTCAGTTTTAGTGTCCTATCCAAAAATGTCATATTAATAAAACAGAAAAGAATCAATGAATGGCTACCAAATGTATTTCTTCTCTTAAGGATGAAAGCTATATTAGTAGCATGCAGTCCCATAATTTAGTGCCTTTAACAGATGGGCATCTAAAGTGACCTTTTCTAAAGTTACTTGTAAACGTACTTAAGCATACATTGTGTATGAAAAGCACTATATAAATGCTGCTTCTTCTTCTTCTTCTTCTCTTCCTCTTCCTCTTCCTCTTCTTCTTCTTCTTCTCATGCATAATATAGTGCATGACCCTAATAATGCAAACTAAACCTTAAATATAAATCCACAGCATCCAATATTAAAGGTCACCCACTGCAGATTGCAACACATTGTTTCAGACTCCTAAAAAGAAAATACTATTACACACATTGCATAGTGAACTCATGAAACTCATTACCAATAGAACTAGTTATTAATAAAGATATGGCTGAGCTAGACTGAAACTGGACATATGTATTTTAGCTGGCAAATTACATGGGCACTACAATACTTAGATGGAGCTATTAATGGGCAGCTGCCCTCTCAGCTCCTATATACAGTACCTCAGTATTTACCTCAATATTATGTATACTATACACATTTATATAACTAATTTTTATATTTCAAAAGGACAGTTTATGGACCAAAATGATGGTAATGTCTATTTTTTTTCATTAAATATTTTATTGAATTTTCAAACATATTACAATTAATATATACTGTGATCCTTGGTATGATACATACATAGGCATGCATAGTACATTTAATATATTCACAGGAGAAATATTCTATGACAACTATATGCAAAAAAAGAAATTAAAATATCTTGTAGTGGTATGGGTCATTACACAAAAGTAGGCATTGCTTATATCTTATGCTGAGCTAAACTGAACCATGAGTTTATGATACAAGACAAGACTAGTCCTCTGCATTATGAGCTGATCATTCAAGTAATAAGCTAGGTCTAATGGTGATATATTTAAGTATGGAATGCATGCATCATACACCCAGGTTGATGCAAAAAAACATAGAAAAACTAACTATATACAATTATAAGATAACAAGTAGATTAACATATGTAGTAAGCCGCATTAGCAATTATGTATGCCTTGTCAGGTATATCAGAGTTTCGAGAGCACTATTTGGAGGCCAGAGAAATGACAGTAAGTGGTACTAAGTTGGTCAGCAAGGGTGTCTAGCCTATGCCCTGTCTTGGAAGGGTGGTGGTCTTAGACCTGTATGATTACAGATAATGTGCAGATATTGGTTCCAGGGTTCCCAAGTCATTAGGTGAGATTGGAGGGTCAACCAGAAAAACAGTACAGCTACCCAGTAATTGATGTAAAAAAGACCTGTGAGCTAAGGTCAGTAAAAAAGCTTTTAATAAATAGCTTAAATGAGCAACATTACAAAGCCATAGACGTACGCAGATTGGAGGGTGTTGTGTGAGATATACAATAATCGATCATAGGTGGCTAGCTGGGATACGTTCCTTGGTAAATTATTAATTGTACATATTATGGAGGTATGCCATTTTTGCAGCAGCAGTCACTTCACTATAATGCTTGCTTGTATTAAAAATTCTGTCTGTCTTTTGAGCAGTGGAATCTGGACAGTTTCAGACCTATGAGGAACAGCTCAGGAGAAGGGTTGATAGGCTGCTGTAAGACAGTAGAGAGAGTCTGTATGACCTCTGTCCAAAATGTTTGGATGAGCGGACAACTCCATAGGGTGTGGAACAAGTTCCCATGGAGTTGTGTACACCACCAGCAATGATGTTACAAGTTTGTGTAGTAATTCAGGTGTACCATACCAACAGTGGAGTGTCTTATTTTGAAAAAGGTGACTCTTGGAGTTTTTGATTGATGCATAAGCAGTGTACCAACATCTGCTCCATTGCACCTCAGAGATGGGCGCTTGTAAAACAGTTGGCAAATAGTGCATGGCTGGGCCTGTTTGGTCTGGAATGTTCTGTCTTATGTGGGAGTATATGAGACCAGTTCTGCCACGTGTAGTTTTCTTCCACTTGGTTATAGTGGGTTGTGTGGTAGTCAGAGGCTGGTACTTCATTGTTTGGACATGTTTAGCAAGGAAGCGGCTCTACACTGCCAGTTTGACAACAGTTTCTTCAACCGGCATCACAGCGATGAATTTATGCCGACTGCAAGTTGCAGTTGACGTAAATCCATAAGAAAACCCAGTCCATCTTTCTATCAGGGGCTTTGCCTCCCCATCCCTCATACTAAATATAATCAACTCTGAATTGGAGTTGATTCAGGAGGGGTGCAGGACTGGAGACAGGTGCTGGGGTCTCAGGCGCACCGTACAGCAAACTGTGATGTTGTTGACTTCGACGTTGTTCACTGTAATGGTGTCACTGTCAGGTGGGCATATCCAAGGGAGCTACAAATTTGTAGAAATTTCCAGAAATCTGATTGTGCAATTTTGTATCTGGTTTGCGGTCCTTGAAAGAAGTCTAATGTGGAAGTATTGGGAATAAGCAGGTCAGATATTGTATGGATGCCCTTCATCTCCCATTCTTGCCAGTATACATATTTACCATCAATTCTAATAAACCTATTATGCCAAATAGGGGTTCGAGGAATATGACATAGGTCTTTATGTAGCCATCTACTAGTTTGCTGCCATGCAATATGTGCAGCTTTAACAGGGGGGAGGGCATGGGAGGGAAGTTTTATATTTGCAGAAAGATATGTTGCTAGGTATTTTGCCTACACATAGCAGTTTCAATTTGTGTCCTAGCGGTGGCAGTAGGCCTGATGTAAGAATGGATTGTATGGTTTGTGCATTTCTAAATGCCAAATAATATCCTTTAAAGCAGGAAAGAGTCCACCCCACACACACTTCTCCAACTAGTTCTAAGTTTACTCCTGCTATATTGAGGTTTGTAGCTTTCCCACAGAAAGTTACATACTTGAAACCATGCCTTAACTCTTTCAAGTGTTGCACTTATGGTCTACAATTTGAACAACTGCTTGTTACTGTTATCCACATAAATCTTGTCTACTTCTCATGAATTTCTAAGTATTGTACTGCTTTTGGATCACCTGATTGTATGTACTGTAATGCTCTGTTTCTCCGGGTCACCCCTGAAAAAGGGACCTTCAGGGCCCAGTGGGCGAAACCTGGTTATCAAAATTCAATAAATAAATAAATATAATTTATTAGTGCTGTCAAACCATTTGTTGGGTATGGGAAGAGGTATGTGTTATAAGAGATGGAAAACTTTGGGGGTAGTAATCATGTTTATAGCCTTGACTTTCCCCACCATGGAGAGTTGGAGGGTTTTCTATTGATCCAGTTCCTGTCTGAATTTGAGGAGTAAGGAGTTAAAGTTTAAGCCACAGAATGTATGCATCCTAGGGGTTATTTTTATGCCTAGATAGGTGATGGCAAGGGAGCCCAATGAAAAGGGATAGAAGAGCTGTGGGGTTGCTGATTTATTAAGGGGAAGTATTTCAGACTTAGAGTGATTCAACTTAAGCCCTGATAGACTTGAGAAGAAGGATAATGTGTTCAAAAGTGGGGTGATTGACTTTTTGGCCTGATCTAGAAGCACTAAGAGATCATTAGCATAGAGCAGTGTTTTATAGATTTGATCTCCAGCTGTAATGCCTTTGATGCATGGGTTCTGGCGAATAGCAGCTGCAAGAGGTTCAATTGCTAGAACAAAAAAGGGGAGAAAGTGGACACCCTTGTCTCGTGCCACTGGTAAAAGAGAAGGGGGGGGGTAAGTTTGAATTGGTAAGTATTTGAGCTTTGGGAGCAGAGTACATGGCCTGCAGTGCAGAAAGGAATGTAGGCCCAATGCCAAGATGGGTGGGGATTGCGTACAAATAGGCCCGTTTGACTACGTCAGAGGCCTTTTCAAGTCAATTGTTATAGCAGCTGCTGGGATTGAGTAGGAAGAGGGTATACTCATAAGGTTCAGGAGTGTCCTAATATGGTTAGCACTCAGTCTGCCCTGTACAAATTCGGCTTGGGAAGGGTGAATCAGCGAAGAGAAAAGGGATTCTAATCTAGTAGTTAGTATTTTGGCATAGATTTTCCAGTCCGCTATGATATGGGAGATAGATCTGTAACTGGCTGGATATAAAGGGTCCTTACCCGGTTTCAGTAGGACTGTAATTGTAGCTGTGAACATAGATAGTGGGAATGTTCTAGAGGGAGGGAGCTCATTAAAGTGCCCAGAAAAGCACCTGGCAGCCATGGTCACCCTATTGACTTATATCAATTAAAAACCCTTCAAGTCAGCCCAATTTTAGAGCACTTGTTTATATAGAAACATACGTAGAAACATAGAATTTGATGGCAGATAAGGACCGCTTGGCCCACCCAGTCTGCCCATTTCCCTACCTAATAGATAAGCTGCAGATCCTAGTTAACCAGCAGCCTACTTCTTCCTACCCCAACCCCCTAGAATTGCCTTATGACTGTCCCATGGATGCTTGAATTCCACCACTGTTTTTGACTCCACAACCTCCTCTGGAAGGCCGTTCCATGCATCCACAACCCTCTCTGTGAAAAATACTTCCTTACTTACCTCTGAGCTACCCCCCATCTTCAAATTGTGCCCCCTTGTTCTTGCACACCTCTTTTTGAAAGATGCTACCCTCTTGGACTTTGTTGATTCCCTTGAGGTATTTGAAAGTTTCTATCATGTCCCCCTCCCCCTCCTTTCCTCGAGGCTATACATATTAAGCTCCTTAAGTCTCTCTTCCTATGTCTTCCAGTGCAGACCCTGCACCATTTTAGTTGCCCTCCTCTGGGTAGCTTCCATTCTGTCTATGTCTTTGCGGAGATTGGGTCTCCAGAACTGCACACAGTACTCCAGATGGGGTCTGACCAACTGTCTGTACAGGAAGTTATTATCCCTCTGTCTTGAACTTTAAAAAAGCTGACTTTTCAACCATGAAGAAAGTTTTGGAAAACTGGAATTGGAAAAAGGAATTTGGAAATCAAACAAAACTCAAAATGTGGGAATTTCTGGTAAATAAACTGCATGCAACAATAAATCAATGCATACCAAAAAATGCCAAATATAAAAATAATAAGGATATTCCAGAATGGTTAACACCTAAAATTAAAACATTAATTAATAAAAAAAATGGATGGTTTAAGAAAATTAAACATAATATCAATACACAACCACAACTACAGTACAGAGAATTTGTTAAAAAAAGTCAAGTATGAAATAAAAAAAGCAAAAAAGGAGTATGAATTAAAATTGGCAGTATTGGTTAAAGACAATTACAAAACTTTTTATTCATATATAAATAATAAACAAAAAAGGGAAAATACTATTGGTCCCTTTAATTATGAAAATGGAGAAATACTCAATAATAAAGATTGTTCAGAAATCCAAAATAAATATTTTTGTTCTGTTTTCAACTCAGATAATTCCCTAAAAATTAATGTTAACATGAATCAGATCAGATGGCATACAATACATCTTCAGAATGTCCTGGATAACTTGAGAGCAGTACACACAAATAAATCACAAGGACCAGATGAAATTCATCCTAGAGTATTGTATGAACTGGTGGACCAGCTTGCACCACCCTTAACTTTACACTTTCTAAAATTCTCTAAATACGGACAGGTACCACAGGGTTAGCATGAGGCATTGGTGGTTCCTTATACATAAAGGTGGCTCTAAATCAGAATTGAAAAATTATAGACCAATTAGCCTGACATAGGTCATGGGAAAAATGATGGAATCTATTTTGAAGGATCATATAGTCGAATATCTGAAAAAAAATGGCCTACAGGACCCAGTGCAACATGGCTTTTACAAAAATCGTTCCTGTCAAGCAAATCTTTTAACACTCTACAAGAAGATTGGGGAGGCATTGGATGCAGGAAATTGCGTTGATGTTATCTTTTTAGATTTCTCAAAAGCATTTGATAAGCTTCCACATTTGGAACTGGTAAATACTTTAAAACAGTATGCATTTAATAATAGCATAATAAATTGGATAGAGGCCTGACTTGAGTGACAGAAGGCAGAGAGTGGTGATCCAAGGTGAAAAATCAGAGTGGGCTGCAGTGACTAGTGGGGTGCCTCAGGGGTCAGTTCTTGGACCATGTCTATTTAATATTTATGTAACCTCTTTAAAAATATCAAATAGGGATATTTGGCTAACAAAATTTGCAGATGACTGCAGAATTGGAGCTATAGCAAATAACACAAAAAACAAAAATTTTATACAGGAAGCATTAAATAAGGTATATAACTGGGCAAAAAAAAGTAAGCTGGAACTAAATAAAAATAAATGTATAACCATGCATCTGGGTAAAACAAAAAATAAAATAAACTATTCCTATAAATTGGATAATACAGTACTCAATAATACAAATGAAGAAAGAGATTTGGGGATAATAATTAGTTCAGACTTAAAATTCGGTTCCCAGTGTAATAAAGTAATACAAAAGGGTAACCAGATATTAAATTGTATTTTGAGACATATATGAAGTAGAGAGTAAGGTGCTGGATGCCCTTTATGGTGCACTGGTGAGACCAAATCTGGAGTATTGTGCACAGGTTTGGGCCCCTTATAAAAAAACAGATATAAACAATATAGAAAGAATTCAGAGACGAGCAACAAAATTAATTGAAGGATTAGAAAAAAGACTTACCCAGAGAGGCTGAGGGAATTGGATTTATATACCTTGGAGTATAGGAGAACTAGGGGCGACTATTGTTTACTTTTTAGATCTATTAAAGATTATTTATTATTATCAGAATTAGGGCTTGCTTGGAGAAAATCCAGATATGAACTGAGGGGACATCCCTTTCAGTTTGAAGTAAAAAATTGGCAAAATCTACAACACAAACATTGGTTTAGCAATAGAATTGTGTCTGGATGGAACTCATTGCCAATAGATGTAGTATCAAGCACAAGCATGGACTCTTTGAAGGCTAAATTGGATCATTTCCTTTTGAAGATATAATTAAAATTTTTGGCAAGCATCATGGACGAAAGTCTAAATAGCTTGAAATTACCTATAAAACTTATAGTTCAATTATCGGTACATAATTGAATTCACAGAATAAAATACAAACATACTTGAATTATCAGTACAGGAAGTAACAAAAGAATATAAAACAGCCATGTTTCTTATGAGTTTCATTAAGGGTTATTACTAAATGCTGTATAGCATAAGGAAGTAAATGACAGAGAGGAAAATGGCGGATTGGGAGAAAGTGAGTGGGGATATAGCAGCTCAATGGGAGCCTTGTCACATTGCATTACAGCTTTGGAGCTGAGGAACAGGGGAAGGTGCATGTGAGATAGTGTGCTAAGGTGGGAGAAGGTGGTTAGAGACAGAGAGGGGAGGGAGGGGGAGAGAGGGGAAGAAGGTAGAGACCAAGTAGTGGCGGCATTGTGGCTTGAGAGTGGAGACTGATGGAGAAAAGGAGGGGTTGGTGAGAGGGCACGGGGTCATAATGTCTCAAGACATTATGTCTCATGGCAAAATCACGCTGCCAATACAGTGCAATTTCTGCCATGAGGTATAAGTCTTTTTTCTATGGGGGACTCTGCCCCCCACACACCCCGACACGGGAGCTGTGCCTCAACCCTCCTACCAGATTCTCAACTCCAGGGGATCTAACTCAGGGAGCACACAAAGTGTGAAAAATAAAAGTTTCTGGGAACAGAAATCAAACCGGTCCCAGACACAGCACCTGAGTTCCTGCTGCTTTGGCTCAGTCCTGTGAGCCACAGCAGCTGCTCGGTGGAACCCACTCCCAGCAGAGGCCATATCCTCTGCCTGGGAGAGCACTACAGTGCTATACTGCATACAGTATTATACGCAGTATTGCACCAGTAGTGGTTATGGACTATGCTGCCGCTTTAGCCATAATGTCATATGCTATTAAGCATGCAACATTATTACCCGGTAGGGGGGCAGAGAGGGGCAATGAGGCATGAGACAAATGAAAGAGCACAACCACTAGCAGTATAAGAGCTATGCAGCATGAGGTAGCAGAGTTTGGGGAACATGGGTAGGGAGTGGGTATGGGTGGACCGTGTGAGTGAGAACATGAGTAGTTGCTAGAAGGCAGGATTGGTGCAGGCTCTGGAGAACTGCTTTGAACAGTTGAGCACTCATAGACATTCTTTTGCAGTAGAAACTGTATAAGTTCGGCTTTTACGGTTCCAGGGTTAACAGCACTTAGAATGTTAGCTGGGATCTCATTAAGCCACAGTGGAGTATGGGTAGGAAAAGGATCCTTGTCAAAGAGCTGTTCTTTGAAATGGGACACAGAATGGGTGTAATTGTTTATTCTTGCCATTTGCCATTGCTCTAGAGCTGTACTAGTACTGGAAGAGTGGTCTTGTGAGTTGGGGGGGCTGGGATGTGGGTTTTCCTACTCCTAGCAGGATGCTCAGCTGAAGACTTCATATTCTTACCTTCCAGACACAGACCTAAGGAACTATAGCTACTAGCCTTTTGTGGTATACAGCACCTGTACTGAGATACTGCATGTAACCCCCCCCCTCCTTAAGGGGGCTTACCTGGTAGTCCTCCCATATGTCAGCTATACCTCTTCGGTATCCTCCCAATGAATCCCCCAGGTCACCGCCTGGCCCAAGTTCTGTGTCCCCCCACCCCAGGTTCCCCAGGCAACCTCATTATCCTGTTTGAGCCCAGCTGGGCTCCCAGAGCACATTCTGCGAGTGGCCAGCATTTCAGTTGTGCAGCCGCTGTTTGCACTTTCGACAGGCACACTGTTTGTGACTGCTGGCTGCAGTTAAAAGTTGGAAGGTGTTCCCATGGATCCTGGCATATAGTATTTATGTAAAAATGCACCGGGGAACCTAGAGCAAAGGCAGGGAAAGTGTTTTTAATAAAGTAGAAGGCAAGCACCTATAGTGCTGCCTCTGGGGTACCAGTATTAAAGGACACTTGAAAGGGCAGTGAAGCCCTAATGAATATTAATGAACTGCTGTGGATTTTAGAGGGGCACTGTATTTGCAAGGCAGCAACACAGAAACTAGTCACATATGGGAGAGATTAATAAATGTGTTTAAAAGAAAAATGCTGGGGCTATGTAACTGTAGGGAATTTATGTAAGAATAAGGTTTATTCTGGCTGCACCAGGACAGTTATATTGGGACTGCAATAACATGTGTGTTTGGGACTATGCAGCAGTCACCATTTTGCAGCAAAATAACCATTCGAGAGCCTGGACCTTTGACCAGAGACTTAAGAGAATTAATACAGACTTGTGAGGACAAAAAGGAGGACCTTTTCAAGGCACCAAAAAGCAAGCCAATTAAGAGACTGGGACAGTTTGGGATAGTTTTGACAGTCAATGATATTCCAGGACCTTAACCCCATGTAAAGGGGTAACTGCTGAAACAGTGAAGATTTGCCAGATCTGCCCTGGGGTTCAGAGTGTGAGCCTCTGAGGAGCCAGTCGTTTCTCAGAGGTTAGGTCTGGTGGTGTAGATCTTTCTCAGTGGTTCAGTCCATGGGGTCCAAAGTGAATCAGTTGGTGCAAGCTGCAGCATGCAACAAGTGAAGATTCATGCAACAAAAGACAGTATTGTGGATCAGCCTGCAAGCTACTGGAAGGACCAGAGAGGAACCAGCAGCACCCTTACATATAACGTAACCCAGAGAGATCCATCTTAGGGTAGCTGTTTCATTCCACTGGGGTGTTACACAGATGAGGCACACTAATGAGTCCTGGTAGGACAAAACACGCTTATGTGTCTTTTGCATTATGGGAATATGTGTGATTTTGTATTTCTTTAAACCTTGACTTCCCGGTCAATGCCCTTTTGGGTAACCATTGCCTCAGTGCTTGCACGCCAAGGTTCTTTGTCTTTGAGCTTGTTTTTTTTTTTATTGGGTTCACCACAATGCAACTCAGACAGACCATCTTAGAGTAGCTGGTTCATTCCACTGGGGTGTTACACAGACAAGGTACAATGATGAGTCCTGGTCAGATGAAACACGTATATGTGTCTTTTGTTGGCACCCTTTGCAGACTGTATGAGAGGCCGTTTGATACCATGCATTTTTGCTTGAAGTTGAACCAGCATAATATTCTGTGGTGCTTTGCATATACAGCCCACGCTGCTCTGCATTATGAGGGTTTGTGTGATTTTGTATTTCTTGTAATCCTTACATATAGATGTGTAAAAGTTGCTAAAGTGTTTGTGGGCCGGCCAGTTCAAGATATCCGGCTTGCAATTTTTACTCATTGACTCTGCTAAGCCATTTGGCCTTGGGCTATGTGAAATCAGCCTCAGTTGTTTTCTCCTGTATCACCAGACCAGCTGCTGTATGAGGACCATGAGGGAACCCTACCCCCCGCTTTAAGAAACGTCTCCACAGGCATACCTCTCAACTGTCCCTGATTTTCAGGGACGTCCCTGATTTTGCCTCACAATTTTCCTCTGTCCCTCATAAAATTTGCATTTTTGTGACAGAACCATGGGACTAAAATCACAAAATAATGTCAAACATTAAAGTTATAGACTTGTTCTTCTTCAGAAAATGCATCTTAACACATATCCCTTTATTATATCAGTTTTCTGAGTGAATAGTACCAATTTTTAAGATGTGTCCCTGATTTGGGGTCTTTGTCCCTGATTTTTTTAAGCCTTGTCCCTGATTCATGAGGCAAGAGGTTGAGAGGTATGTCCACAGGTCTTATTTCATTGGCTCATCTACAGTGTCTGGATACAGTGAGTAGAAATCAGTGTAGCTCCGAGACAAGCTTTAATAATCATTGTGGTACCACCTAATCTCCATTTCACTACTACTTTAATGAATCAAGAGACTGTCCCATCCAGCCACCAGACACAAATAAAACTGCATGCCAAATCATCATGTCTTCTTTCATCAAGAGTCCCAACAACAGCTACAACTCAGAGCACCATTTAGGCAAGCTTGTTTTCCATCTGGGTACCTAGTATATTTATAGAACTGCAAAGTGGAGCTAAACGCATGCCAGTATCCGGGTTCAAAACAGTAAGGATAAAATCATTTGACCAGATTTGCCTCTTCCTTGTTATGCTCCCCCTGAATAAACTTGATTGGTGTTGCAGTGTTATATTGCCTCATACAAGTTTACTGGTGGTCTGTTACTGTGTTTGGAATATTCCTGAACATGCATGCCTAATAACCATTGTTTGCAGGGGCTCCAGGAGGTAACACTGAAGCCCAGATCATGGTAAGTGGGAAGCCTATGAGCATATCATTATTGTCTGTTGACAAATGTATTGTGAATGTTGTGAGAGATTACTGTTTTTTCCAAGGTATAGGGCCACTAGTTGGGGTAGTCAGTTGTTATAGCTTCCCAGAGGGCTATAACAAATTTAATAAATACCCATTGAAACCTTACTCTGAGTGGACTACTGAAACACTGTGTTTACCGTGGGTGAGCAAACCCTGGTACTAGCTAGTTACAAACCCAGGCCCCTCAACCTGTGGATAGTAATACAGGCAGGGGTTGTAACCCTACAAGTAGTACTACAAGCTTGTTTAACAAGCAGTATAAAGTTTAATATGCAGAGTTGCACTGGTACTGGAAGAGTGGTCCTGTTGGGGGGGCTGGGATGAAGGTTTTCCTACTCTAAGCAGGGTGCTCAGCTTTAGGGCTGGTCACTGGGCAGGAATGTCTAGAGGCAAGGCACATTTTATTTTTCAGGTGCCCAACACCAGAGGCTCTGGGCGCCCCACAACAGCAACAAATCTATCATAATATGACAAAGGAACATAACACATTTTCAGTCTATGAATTATCACTTTCATAAATTAAAATCATGAAACCAGAAGAGGTTAACGGGGGAGAGGGCCATCTTGTGGATGGTATGGCTCACTCCAGGGCTCTAAGTTAAGTTTTACAGCCACTAGTCAGCATGTCTAGTGACTGGGAACATTTACTAGCCCCACAGACTCTCCCACTAGCCCAGCTGAAATACTGTACTTTTTGGTTACATTCAGCAGTACCAACCTACAGAGCTAGTTAAAGGAAAATCTTACTAGCCTAACACAAAATCCACCATAATTTGACTAGTTGGCCTGTACAAGTTTCAACCACTGCACTCTCTTCCATGGGTTACTAGTACTTAAACAACTTATTTTTAAAATGTAATGACTGAGGTGTGGTCAGTTCTGGGGCTGCCAGTGACTGGTTGTCAGTGCTGTCACTTTCAGGGACATTGCTGAAAGGGGACAGGTAAGTACAACGACTGTTGAGGGAAGTTCAGAGGCAGTGTTGTGTTAATGGTGGGGGTTAGTACTGTGATTGTTGTGGTTGGGGGTTTTGGTGCTCTAACAGTTGTGGGTGGGGAGCCAGTGCAGTTATTGTCAAGAGGTGGGTGGTCAGTGCCATGTCTGTTAGATAGGAGGCAGGACTGCAACTTTTGGCAGTGGGGGGGGGGTGGTGACTGTGGTGGTGGGAATTACTGCTGTGTCTGTCTGTAGAGGGTATCACCCTGTGACTGTCATGGATGTAGGGAGACAGTGCTTTGACTGTCGTGGTTGGTAGTGCTGTGACTGTTTGGGTTAGAGGTAAGTGCTGTCACTGTTGAGGAAAGAGGATCAGCACTGTGACTATCGGGTAGTGTGACTGATGGAGGAAGGTGTTAGTTCTGTGACTGTCAGGGGCGTTGGGGTGGCAGTTCTGTGACTGGTGTGGATGAGGAGGCAGTGCTGTGGCTGTTGTGGATGGGGGTCAGTGTGGTGACTGTTAGGAGTGGTAGGTCAGTGCTGTCTTTGTCAGGGGATGGGAATTAGTGCTGTGACTGATGGTAGGGGGTGTCAATTCTGTGACTTTTGGGGGTAAGATGGCTGTGGTGTGACTGTTGGGGATTGATGATCAGTGCTGTAAGACAGGGCTAGGCTGCAGTACTGTGACTAGTGATTTTACTATGGGGAAATGGGGATTTATGCTGTGAGTGTATGGTCATTGCTGTGACTGCCAGGTTGGGGGGTTGGGTAGGAGATCAGTTCTGTGACTGTTGGGAATACTGAGAAAGTGTTCTGACTCTCAGGGGTGTGGATCAGTGCTGTGACTGACAGAAGTGGGTAGTCATTGTCAAGATTGTCAGTGGAGGGTGTTAGTCCTGTGACTGCCATTGGGGTGATACAGTCCTGTGATGTTGGGGGGGATGGGTTAATCCCATGCTTGTGGGGAGGGTATAATACAGTCCAGTTACTGTTGGGAGGGTACAGTCCTGTGACTGGGGGGGTAAAAGTCCCATGACTGGGGAACAGTCCAGTGATTGTGTGTGTTGGGGGCCAATCCAATGACTGTTGGGGGGGTAGCTATTGCTGTGACTGATGGTGGATGGTGTCAGTACTGTAACTGTTAGAGCAGTGGTATAGTGCACTGATTGTCAGGATGAGAGCCTGTTATGCTACTGTCAGTGATAGGGTGTCATGTATGTGACTATCAAGGTAAGGGTCATTCCTCTGACTTTTGGGAGGTCTGCTTCTGTGCAATTCTGCAACTTTGAGGGACAGTTAGCATGTGGCAGGAAGCTTGGTTAAGGCTCCAAACTAAGTGACTGCTTGAGAAGGGGATATTGTGGTCCTGACTGTGTGGGGTGGTCATCAATGCTGTGATGTTGTATTGTGACTGGTGGTGGTGGGGGGGTTACTGATGTTACTGTCTGTGGAAAATGTCATCCTTGTGACTGTCAGGGATATGGGTATAGTGGTGTCATGACGATGGGGTGTAGTGCTGTGATTATTGGGAATGGGAATCTGTTCTGTGACTTTCAGGCATGGGTGCCCAGTGCTGTGACTTACAGTGGAGGGTGTCAGTCATGTGACTGTCTGAGGGGGCACAGTCTTGCGACTGTCAGGGGTGGGATGATCAGTCCTGCGATGGTCAGGGGTCAGTCAGGGCCGCAGTAATGGGGGGGTAAGTGGGGAAGTTGTCCAGGGCCCCAAGCTCAGGAGGGACCCTCCTGAGGACCTGGCATTACCTCTGTCATTAGCTGGTTTTGGAAATGGGGGCCCATTCCAAGTGACTTGTCCGGGGCCCCAGGATTCATAGCTGCAGCCCTGGGTTAGTGCTGTGGCTACTGTGTAAGTAGTGTAGAGTGGTGCACAAGTAAAGGAAAAGGTGGTGCATAAGCAAAGCAGCCAGCTTGTAATAACAAAAGAAAACAAGCATTTGTCATTGCCAAATGTTGATTGCGTTGGTCTGTTGAGCTCGCTCAGTGGTCCTGTATCATTTGCTCATTCTGTTTCTCCCAGTGCTGCAGGCTGCACCTTTGTACAGGGCTCCTGGCTGCATTGGCAGTTTTTTTCTGCCCACAAAGAAATCTGCAGCTGTCCTGACAGAGCTGTGTTGAGGTGGGTCACTCGCCCTCTGTCAGTCGCTCATTCTGTTTCTGCTGGCACTGTGGGCTGCCCTTTTGTACTGGACTCCCGCCTCTGTTGGTGGCTTTTTATGCCCACAAAGAAATGTGCAGCAGTCCTGGACACAGGTCCATTGAGCTACCCTCCACTCCCTCTTGTACTTGTTCCATTTCTACCGGCGCTGCAGGCTGGCCTTTTGTACACGGCTCCTGCCTGCATTGCCACCTTTTTCTGCACACAAAGCAATCCGCAGCAGTCATGATAGAGGTCTGTTGAGCTTGCTCACTCCCCCTCTCTCACTGGCTCATTGTGTTTGTCCCAGCGCTGCTGGCTGCCCTTTTGTACTGGACTTCTGCCTGCATTGGCACCTTTTCCTAGCCACAAAGAAATCTGCAGCTGTCCCAACACAGCTCCGTTGAGGTCACTCTCTCCACCTGTCTCACTCTCTCATTCTGTTTCTCCTGGAGTTGCAGGCTGCTCTTTTGTAGTGGTCTTCTGCCTGCATTGGCAGGTTTTACTACCCACAAAGAATCTGCAGCTGTTCCGACACAGCTCCGTTGAAGTGGGCCACTCCCCCTCTGTCACTCGCTCATTCTGTTTCTGCTGGCGCTGCAGGCTGCCCTTTTGTACTGGCCTCCTGCCTCTGTTGGTGGCTTTTTTTGTCCACAAAGAAATCTGCAGCAGTCCTAATACAGGTCCATTGAGGTAGCTCACTCCCCCTCTCTCACTCACTGGTTCCATTTCTGCCGGCACTGCAGGCTGGCCTTTTGTACTGGGATCCTGCCTGCGTCGCCGCCTTTTCCTGCCCACAAAGAAATCCATAGCAGTCACGACAGAGCTCTGTTGAATTTGCTCACTGCCCCTCTCACTCGCTTGTTGTGTTTCTTCCGGTGCTGCAGGCTGTCCTTTTGTACTGCGCTTCTGCCTGCATTGGCACCTTTTTCTGCCCACAAGGAAATCCGCAGCTGTCCCAACAGAGCTCTGTTGAGGTCGCTCACTCCGCCTGTCTCACTCACTCATTCTATTTCTCCTGGCGCTGTGGACTGCCATTTTGTAGTGGTCTCCTGCCTCTGTTGGTGCCTTTTCTGCCCACAAACAAATCTGCGGTAGTCCCAACAGAGCTCCGTTGAGCTCGCTCAGTCCCCCTCTCTCACTTGCTCATGCCGTTTCTGGCAGTGCTGCAGGCTGCCCTTTTCTACTGAGCTCCTGCCTGCATTGCTGCTCTTCTTCTGGGCACAAAGAAATCTGCAGTAGTCATGATAGAGCTCCATTGAGTTCTCACTTACTCCTCTCTCTCACTTGTTCTTTCTGTTTTCCTGCCGCTGCAGGCTGCCATTTTGTACTGGGCCTCCTGCATGCATTGCTGCTTTTTTCTGCTCACAAAGAAACCTGCAGCAGTCCTAACAGAGCCTGCTAGCTCACTCACCCTCCTCACTCACTCATTCTGTCTCCCCGCTGCTGCAGGTTGCCCTTTATACTGGGTTCCTGCCTCGTTGCGTCGGCTTTATCTGCCCACAAACACATCTGCAGCAGTCGTGAGAGGCTCCATTGAGCTCGCCTCCCCCTCTCTCGGTTGTTTGTTCCATTTCTGCCAGCACTGCAGGCTGTGCCTTTTGTGCTGATTCCTCCTGCATTGCCACTCTTTCCTGGCCACAAAGAAATCTGCAGCAGTCACACACACCTCTGCTGGAGCCTGGCTCACTCCTCTCTCAGCTGTCTTTCTGTTTGTCCCATCGCTGCAATCTGCCTTTTGTATCGAAGCTCCTGCCTGTGTTGCCACCTTTTCCTGCCCACAGAGAAACTGAGGCTATCCTAACAGAGTCTGCTTGAGGTAGCTTGTCACTGCCCCGGTCTCACTCACTCATTCTTTTCTCCTGGTGCTGCAGGCCTGCTTTTTAGTGGGCTTCTGCCTCTACGGTGTTTTGTCTGCCCACAAGAAATCTGCAGCAGTCCTGACAGAGCTCTGCTGGCCTCATCCCCCCTCAGTCTCACTTACTCACTTCACTTTCTGTTGGTGCTGCAGGCTGCCTCTCTGTACTGGGCTCCTGCCAGCATAGCCACCCTTATCTGCCAGGAAAGAAATCCACAGCAGTAATGATAGAGCTCTGTTGAGCTTGCTCAGTCCCCCTCTCCTTGCTCATTCTGTTTGTCCCACCGCTGCAGGCTGTCCTTTGTACTCAGGCCCTGCATGCATTGCTGCCTTTTCCTGCCCACAAACAAATCTGCACCAGTCCCAACAGAGCTCCATTGAGCCTACTCCACTCCCCTCCTCACTCACTCGTTTGTGTCTCCGGCGACTGCAGACTGCGCCCTTTTGTACTGGGCTCCTGCCTGTTGTTGCCTTTCCTTGCCCACAAAGACATCTGCAGCAGTCCCACACAGAGCTCAGCTGAGCTCGTCACTCCCCCTCAGTCACTTCGATCCTAATCTGTCCCAAACACTGATTTCTGACAGCGACTCGGTATTCTGCACTGGAAGCATGTTAACACATTTAGGCCAGGATTGAAAATGACAGCTGTACTGTTCATAAAGAGGTGGTGAACAAATGCCAGTGTTGAAAATCTGGCATGGTAAATATTACTAATTTGCAACTCATAAGGTGCGTGGCACCTGCACAACACACACTACAATATAGTTGGTTTTTATGGAGTATCACAAAATTTTCAACATAGGCATTTTAGATCCAGTGCTCATGAACAGGGCCACTGTCAGTTTAATCTTTTAACACTGATTTCCTACGACCAACTGCAATATTCTGTACCAGAAGTGCATGAAAACACATTTCGGCCAGGGTGAAAAATGACAGCTGTATTGTTCATACAAGGAGGTCTGGAAAATGTCAATGTTGAAAAATCTGGGTGAAAATATTGCAATTATGAAATAGTCATTTTTTGACGCTCTAGCAATTTTGCAACATAGGCTTTTTGAGAGTCCACTTCATGAACACTGGCACTGTTGTTTCATTAATCAGTCCCGAAGGTGGATTCCGCGCAGCAACCGCAAAATCACCTTTTCAGGGCTGATTAATGCCATGACAGTGATAGAATTTATGAGGTAGGTCCTAAAACCCTATGTTGAAAATTTGGTGCCAAAATTCCCAAAATGCCTGAGATATGCATCAAAGTTGAAAAACCCTATTTATTCCATTATACAGCTTACCAGCATTTCCTCAGTTATAGATCGGCTTTGAAGAGTGCGGACTGTCTCCCAGTCCACTGAAAAATTGCCACGCCAGACTCTGGAGGTAAGTATGGGGTGAGGGGGAGGAGGCAGGGCACAGTGGTAGATGCGGAGGGGGCAGGGAGACTGCCCGTGGGACGTTCCTTTTTACAGGTTACAAAAAAAAAAGATACATCGCAGGACCGCTTTTTGTTTTGCAGGGACATGTGGCATGCTGGGGTGGGCTCCCAGCATGCCAATGGAGTCTTCTTTGGGGGCAGTTAGGCGGACGGGGATTGGGCAACCCTGTCGGCACACAACAAAAGGGGAGGATAATGCCAATGGGGGTAGGCTCTGCCGGCAACATAAATTTTGGGGCACTGCAGCTGACGGATTGGGTCCTCCAAACAGCAACTAAACATGGTCAGGGGGCGTCATACATACCTAGTGGGATTGGGCACCACCTCAGCAGCGGAGGTTAATTGTTTGTGAACACGCGCAAGCCGCCACCATGTTCACAAACAAAGATTCCATCTGCAATGACGGTCGCCTCATTGCAGAACGAATGGCTGACGCTGGTGAATGACGAGGCAGTTCTGACTGCAGCAGCTGATTTTACAAGTTAGTGGCATTTTGGCTGAACTAGTGTCAGCAGCAGAGCTCCACAGCATTGAGGGAAGTGGGACAAGGCTTTACAGGCTGTGAGGGCATTGGCCTCAATAGTGCCGCACCTCCACAACCTGCTTGTGGAGAAATCTTGCTCGTAACATGTTTCTTTCATGCACGCAATCAACATAAAATTATCAGCACTTCTAGATTAGTTTTACATGCAAAGTGCAAGATTTATTTTCCAGCAACATGCCTGGCATGCACCCACTTGGGCCAGCACCAACATGCAAGTCAAGGTGAAAACACAGAAACAGCTTTTCCAAAGATAACAGACATTTCATTATTCTGTTTTTTGGGGGTTTGTTTTGACACTCATGGTAAACAATTGCTGACGTTAGCATAATACTTAAATTAAGCTTGTCTCTATCTTTTACTTCATTTAATTTAATTAATCTCTCTACAGCTATATTCTTTTTACCTCTTACACTGTACTACACTCATTTCATCTCTCTCCTCTCTGTTGTTCCCACTACTGTATTTACTCCATATTAACCTTCTTCTCTTTACTTTCACAGGCCTCACAAGATGTGAACTCATTTCCCATCAGATAAGTATTACAATATATAACCTGTCTTATCTCTCCTTGTAACTCTCTAAGAACTGAGGATCCTTTGTAACCCCTTTCCTCTATTTTATTCTACAGGTTTAAGAAATGCCATCCCTTTATGACTCCTACCTCTGGCTCCGTATACCCTGGTAAGAGACCTGTACATTATTATCTATACTTGATAGGTTTACTGTAACAGCACATCTGCACCCATTATGGGAGAGTTTTGTATACTGTATGTGTTAAGGTCATACATACTGCAGCATTTTCCTCCTCCATAAAACTTTTCCTTTGCCAGTTGACTTGGGCAGGCTTCAGCCCTATCCCTAACTCTCCTGTCCATCACTCCCTGTCCCAAACCACAGAGTCCAAAGTTCCCATGGATTGCCTCCTCCCCATATTAGGGTGGCCAGAAAAAGGAAAGCCATCCTCATTCCCACCAAGTCACTTACATCCACAACTGAGCCAGTCATCCAGGGGGTCATCTGGGACACAGGTAGCTAGGTCAGGCTTTAGGGAGCCTGCGCTAGCCATTTCTGCATTTTTTTCCTTTCTTGAGTTCCTGCCTTCACCTGGGGGAAGTCAATGGTCAAGTCAGCATGCCTTTCCATGAAGGGACAGGACAGCTATGTGATGAATGTTCAATCTGCTTTCCAACCCATGGCAATCTGGCATATTCCTGAACTTGGGTCACTGATGTGGCGGGCAATAAGGCACCTAGCACCTCATCCTCCATACCACTGGACCTGACAGACCTTATACTGCAGCAAAATAATTGTTACTACTGGGACAAGCGATTGGACAACAATAGTGCCACTGCACACCAGTAAGTTATTTTCTTATTAACAGGCCTAGCAGTAAGAGGGTGGGTTGTACTTATGGACACCAGAGAATGTGTTCATTTTAACAGGGCTAGCAATCACTGTTACTGGCTGCCAGTTTTAAACAAAATATTTAGCTGCTTGAGGTTATATATAAACATATATATAAAATTCCTATGTAGATTGTTCCTAACCCTATACAATTTATTTATTTATTTACTTCAAGAAGAAGGTGTTGGTCTGAAAGCTAAAGCTCTTTGTTCTTTTTGTAACATCCTTGTTGGTCCAATGAAAGGTATCAAACCATTTGTTCTGGATTTGTTCTTACTAGGACCAATATGACATTAAATATTTACTTGATGAATTTTGTTGACCAGGTAGGACTGCTGAAACCAGAAGTCCCTTTTTCAGGGGTGACCATGGGTTGGGTTCAGATGATAACCAACTGAAATTGAACCTGATGAAGCTGTCTTGGTATTTTACTGAATGGGGAACTGGCCAGGACACCAGGAAATGCCCTCTTCTTTCAAGGAGTGTCATTGGATCTTTAACGCCCACTTCAACAACCACTAACCATGCAGAAGGGACCTCAGTTTAACACTCTCATCTAAAAGATGGCACCTCAGGAGTGAAGCAAACCCTCATGCTGCACTACAGGGCATGTATTGGGATTTAACCCAAGTGCCTGATGTGGGTATAAAACCTCATAGCCTTCTGATCTTCTAGCCTCAGAGGCAAGTGTGCAACCTGCTGAGCCACTGACACTGAAAATAGCATTATGCTGTCTTGTTGGCACTGACCAGAGTTTGTTTTAGATGGTGCGACACTGTACCTTTATGCCTACCAATCCTCTCTGTAGCTTTTGGGCTTCTTGGGTGGATAGGTAATGTCTATTTTTAGAATGATTTTGCCTTGACAGCATTAGTTTACAGACTGTGTCAGATTCTGGCAGGTTCTACACCTGATGGCAAACACAACACAGGAAGAAGGTATTTACAGAGTAAAGGTTTATTTCAGATACATGATACATGCATGCAGAAAGGTCAACTTATTGTCAGCTGGGAGTTTAGAACATCCACCATAGGAATGTCATCATAGAAAAACTAGGAGAAGAATAGGATTACACAAACTCTTATTCTTAGAGATAACAAAGAGGTGTATGGTGAATACAGCTATCCTGTTAGCAGGCTGGTTGGTTATAAGACAATTAGCTCATCCTTAGTTTTGTTTGTAGACCCAGATAGGGCTAAACTAGCTAGAACTGGCTTTTCTGGGTATAATACAAAAGACATGCTTAGCTTGCAGAAAAATAAAGATATGCTGGCCCAGTGGCGCTGAGGCACTGGATGCCACACTACACTATGCCGTGACCCGAAGTTCGGGATGGATACGGGCCACCGGGGTCAGATGGGGAAGGCTGATTTGGCCAATGGATGCTCTCCCCACCAGGGGTTGGTTGCTGGGCAGCACAAAAGCACCTGTAGCTCCTCTGCCTATGGATACACAGGCAGTAGGGATGCATGGTTCTCCGAGTCAGGAGGGAGAACGGTGTTGGGTGCTTGACGACAGCATGCATCAACACATTGTTCATCTGGACGAACATCCTCTATGCCAGAGATCCTCAGGGAGAGGGAGAAAATGGAGGAAAATGTATACATCCCCGGCTGTAATGAACACAACAAAACCAGGGGATCCCGTGGCAGGACCTGGTGGATGGAGTAGGAGGGTACAAGGCTCCTCTGAAGCCGAGGAGCCGCAAGTAAAAAAATAAAAATAAAAATAAAGATGTGTCAGTTATAATGAAAGTGAGTCATAGGGCCTGACAAAGCAATGCTATCTCTGTTTGGCCTACCTAGCAGATACCACAATTATATATAACAAAAGCACATAATACTGTCCTACGTTCTACCTTGCTAATGCTACATATTGGATAAAGCATGATCCGTTCTCTTAGGTTTTGCTATACAGACAGTAATTACCTTGTCTGAATGGTTTCACTTAGGATATAGTGTTTCTTAGCATAATCACAGTAAATACTATGGAAAGAAGTTACACATAATACACAGTACATCCTGACTAACCTAACTAGACATACAATACAACAATGGCTAACTAATGACATCACAATAGTCCATTTGAGGGACTGTAGGTCAGGCAGGTCTACATGTAGCCCATCCCATTAGCACCCCTGCCCTCTCTCCAGAGACCTCCTTTCTACCTATGTACCATCTCCCCATTGGAGGCTAGACCCTTTCTGCAAAAAGCCGTTAGTAGTAACAACCCCGCACTGACCTACTGGACACTAGGCTACTTCGTGCTGACATTGGATGCTATCCTGGTCCCACTTACTGAGCTGCTCAACCACTCTCTGTGCCTGGGGCAGTTCCCCAACACATGGAAAACCACCATCATCACTCCCTTCCTAAAGAGTGGTGACTGAGCTACCCCGGGTAACCATCGGCCTATCTCCATCCTCCTTCCACTCTCTAAGGCCCTTGAAAAAGTAGTTGCCAACCAGCTTGCTGAATACCTGGCCATGTACAATATTCTGTGCCCTGAACCGCATGGCTTTTATTCAGGTCACAGCACCACAACCGTGCTATCTGAATTCTCCAACTTCCTGCACTCTGCTCTTGATGTCAGAAGTCCTGCCAGTTCCGTGTTCATTGACCTCTCCAAGGCCTTTGACACGGTTTGCCATCTCCTCCTGCTTGACTCCCTCAGATGCCTTGGTTTCTCCCCCGGTTACCTTGCATGGTTCATCAGTTACCTCTCTGCCAGAGCTCAGTGTGTAAAAATCAATAGCACCCTATCTGATACATGACTTTTCAGCTCTGGGGTTCCCCAGGGCTCCATTTTAGGCCCTCTCCTCTTCAGTCTCTGCCACAACTCCCTCTCCTTGGCCTGCCCAAGTTAAGATCCTCCTCTGCGCAGATGAGGCTGTGCTCTTCACCTCTGACCCCAAGCCCAACATGCTCCAGGCCACCCTCCAACAAGCTTTTGATAGATCTGAGCATTGGTTCACATCACAAGGACTAGTCCTGAACCTAAAAAAGACCAAAGCTGTGCTCTTCTCGCATCACCAAAGCAAAGCCAGTGGTGCCCCTCTCATGATACTGCCTAGTACACTAAACCCCATTGAGCAGGTTTCCTCCTACAAGTATCTGGGTATTATCTTTGATTTGGCACTCTCCTTCCATTCCCATATCAATGCCCTTTCTGCTGCCACCAATGTCAGGATTGGACTGTTATACCGCCATAGGGACTGCCTACCACAAGAGGCCCCTAGATTGGCAATCATCTCCTCTGTCCTGTCGCTAATCGACTGTGGGCTGCCCATATATGCTGCAGCTGACAACACTGTGCTTGCAAGAATCCAGCTCTCTATAAACAAGGCCTGCAGGCTAATGCTGGGAGCCCCTAGACGCACCCATATGTGCCTGCTGTTCTCCACCACCAACTTGCTTAATCTTGAAGAAAGACTCCACTTCCAAACCTGCCTTCTTGTAAAAAAGACCCTGCTAGGGCTCCCCCCCCCCCAGGATCACCACCTATCCACAGCGTGCTCCTCAGTCTCCTGTCAAAACCTCCTTATTGTCCCCAGGGTAAGGACTTCTATGGCCCAGAGATCCTTTTGCTATGGGCTCCCTCCTGGTTCAGTTCCTCCCAGCCAACATAGCTGACTCCACTAAGCTTGGTCCTTTCAAGGTCTCCCTCAGAAGCCATCTGACAAGCACTCGCTGCTGCAACTGCACATAATCCCCCACCTGCCCCTTACCCTCACCCCTAGGCTGGGTCTGCCCCGTCTACTTTTGCTGTATATATATCTGGGGTCTCAGGCAACATCTGTTGACTAATGTAATAAAATATCTGTGGTTGCTACCTGACATGGTACTCATGTACCTACATTATGACTACTGAGATCTACCTATTACCAAGCATGTACCACCAATGAATGCCTGTAACACTGGTTGCTTTTTTAATCTAAGCATTATGTACTGTACTGTTTTGTGTGCTGTGATGTATTGCTCTCTTGGCGAGGTGCCTTTGTAAATGAGTCTTTGACTCAAAGGTCTATAAACCAATGATCTAATAATTAAAGAAATAAATGTATGCCATATGCTGATTAAGCATAGGAATATGGGGGTGACCTGGGCCAACATATCCCCCACTTGTTGCCTGCTAAATGGCAAAACAAGATAGGGTGTGAGGATAGAGTGTGTGTGTGTGTGTGTGTGTGTGTGTGTGTGTGTGATGATGTTTGAAGGTATGCAAAAGTGGCAAACGGTACAAAGAAGACTCACAATAGCCTGCCAAATGACAAGACCTTGAACAACATTTTAGCAGTGCATGAGTTAAAACAAGATGTAAATTACCATTAAGCATTAAATCATTCAATTGTGTAAATTGATATGTATAGAAGAAAAGTTGTTGATGTTTGTTACCATACAACCTGGTTTATAAGAACAGTACTGAATGCTTTTTACAACATAAAATAACATGACACAACATTGTCCATTTATATGAAGATTCCTCTTTGAGAGTGGATAAGGCAGGTGACGGTGGCATCGGCTACCTGGCTGGTGAGGCGTAATGGATGTTGTTCTTGACTGAAGATCTGCTGACAATGTCTTTAGATAATGGATCATTATTAAACATGTATGACCAGTCCATAAAGTTCAGGTGAGTAACCACAAATCGGCATCGTTACATGCAAAATGTCAGTTGCACAAAGGTTGTAACCCCACATGGCACATGTGGCTATGTAGAAGTTTAGATGAAGATGAAACACCAGCAAGGTAAGAAAGTTACTGTGCATGTTGCTGGATGCTTGATGGCTGGATTTGCAGAGGCCTTGGCAGGAGGTGCATTAGCATATTGTTCATTGAATCCTTCAAAGGAGTAGCCACACACACTGGTGTAACTTTTTTTTTGGAAAAGGATTATATCCCTGCACAAGTATTGACAGTCCATTATTTTTTTTTTGGTGTTTATTTTTCCCTCGAGCTCGGCTACAACCCCCACACTCGCGCCCCGGCGCCACCCCCGGCTTGCCAGGCCCTCCTTCCGCACCCCATGACTTACCCTTCATGGCAGGGGTGGTGAGGAGCGACTTGACCCACAACGGATCCATGCCCAGGAGGCGCCCCCAGGAACAGCACCAGGAACCCGCGCAGTGCAGCGGACACCATTTTTCTTGTTTTCTCCCGACAGGCCATGGAGTGCAATGGCGCCAGCGACTTGAGTGCGCGTACACACTCATATGGCAAGACTAGTCAAGCGCCTGCCACGCCCCGCCCTCCCCTTGTCTTACGGCTATGCTGTTGATCCCCAGCCTCTGCTAGGGTCCGACAAGCACCGCCGACCAAATCCCCCCGGAGATGGAGAGCAGTCCTCCGGACGCTCGATCCATCTCCCTGCCGACTGACAGCCCGTGCCAGTTCCCGAACACGGGTCGCCGGCGTGGCGCGAGGTGTGGCATCCAGCGCCTCAACCCTCAGCGCCACCAGGCCGGCTGACAGTCCATTATAGAAAAATCAGTCTGTATGAGATGCCAGTCAGGCCTGAAAAGCACCAGCAGTGAAGAAAGGTTGATGTGTTGCTTGAAGATCTTACACATGGCAGTCTGTTGAAACCTGTAAACTTGTAAAACACTGGTAGAAACACAGTTTAATGAAACATACATAGCTACTCTGGATGGAAAAATAACAAGGTTATGAGCAATGTCTTTGGTTATGGTGTTGTGTGATATAACCTAAGTTCCTGGCAGTTTCACTACACTGTACTAAGGTGCACAGAATGTGCATGTTCTTTTATTTAAAAGAAAACAAACAAAACTTGCTGTTTGAGGCATTTGAGAGTAGCTTATCACAAAGGGGTTGGGGAATATCCACAAAGTCCCTTTACCCTTTGTGAGACACAATTCTATGTAACCCCTAACTGGCACTATCCCAAGGGCTACTACCCCTGCCTGCTTGGCTAGTAGCAGGTTAAGGGGCCTGAGTTCTTTAACGGGTGCCTCCACCCAGAGGTCAGGGTTGGTAATGGTCAAGCTAACCTGGGCACAGCCCTACAGGACACTGTAACCCCCTGTTTCCCCTCTAGTGGCCTGAACACTGTACACTAATCACTTTCACAATACCCCTGGTACACCACACAAGTACCCACACTGTTTGCACTTACCACCAGGGCTGGTTCCTCTGGCTTGACCCTGGGAACCCCCTGTAAAATAAGGTTATGCACAGCAAATAGCAACAGTATAGTACTTTGAGCACAAACTGGAACCACAGTTAGATTACATGCAGAAAAAAATTAGATCTGATTTATTCTGGGGACTTGAACAAGAGAGGGGCAAAATCAGGTTAATTAGCTTAAAGGTTATATCAATCAAGCAGTTATGCATGCGCTTTGAGTCCCCCCACACACAGTCCACCTCTGGGTACCCAGGTGGAGAAGAGATGGGCTAGCCAGGACCATTGCCCAAGGTTGCAGCTGGTTGGGGCCTTGTGATGGAAAACACAACATGCACAGTACACAATATTTGTAATCCGAAGCTAGAGGGCTCAGTTCATGAAAGGAAACGAAACAACAAGACAATCAGATGACACACTCAGATTAAGCTGTTGTTGCAGGGAGCTACCCTGGTATTTACTGACGATACCAAAGACTGGACACAGGCTGGATGAAAATTGAGACTGCATGTGGTTGATCTGGAATTCCAGATTCCAGGAAAAGCAAGGCCCACATGAGTCGCAGAGGTGACTTTCCTGTTCAAGCGTGGAGCAGGGGTCTGATCCCCAGGCAGGTCTCTCATTGATGGCTTCTCTGTGCAGTGGTAGTCTGTCTGGGCCAGTCTGGCAAGGTCCAGACCGCATGGAGACAAATTCGGGCACAGTCTGTTTTGAGCTGGATACAGCTTCCAGCAAGCAGAACACAGTTCACACAGTGGGGAACTAACTCACAACCCACTAGCAGCTCATAGCACATTTACATGTATGGGAATTCTACTGTACCAGGCAAAGTGCTCCCCGGTCACAATTGCAAAGTCTCTGCACATTCCGGGAGCTTAGGTATAGCTGGAACTCCTGACAGGCTGATCGCATTCAGCAAAATCTTCCGTCTTCTTCAGGTTGAGCCTGGCCCACTTCAGTAGCTTACTTTAGCCACACAAACTTGGATTTAGTCCAATTCTCATCTCTCCCTCTCAGGAGCAGCAGGCAGACATACAGGACAAACACTCAGCCTGTTCCCAGTTCTCCCATGCGAATCCACTCAGGATTGCTATTCAGAATTACTTCAGCTCCTTCTACTTGAGCTTCCCGCTCAGAACTAACTGAAAACTGCAAGCAGCCCAAGACTTCCCCAAGATCCAAAAGATTTGGTTGGCTGATTTGGCTGTCAGTCAAAGCAAGAGCTCCCCCTTCAGTTGCAAAGAAGCACAAAAAGCTCAAACCACAGTTCCTACAGATTTTGAATTCAGACAGCTTCTGTAGTCCGGCTACATTTTAGGTCCCACCAGAACTGTTTGGTCCAATTTGCAGACCAGGAACAAGATAGTAGAGACAAACAAAACAGTCCTTGCTACAAAGAAAATAGGTTAGACAAACCAGACAGACATTATCATTATCACTCTAAATGATTTTCAGTAAATAGTTACATCTTTCAGCAGAGCTCCCTCCCAGATTACTTGGCAGTGAGCATTTAGGCAAGCTCAAGGAAGACGTTTTGGGAACCCCCATTTGTAGAGGGATTACATCTATATTTACATTTTGACTGTACAATGCAAAATGCAGGAACATTTCATTTTTAATAGCATCTTAAAACAGACAAAGTTTTTAAACGTTTATTCTGCCCTCCTACAGATTTGGATCATAAAGAGTTGCTGCAGACTAGAGCTGCATTACATCAGTTAGTCACACCCTCTGGCTTGGCTGCTAGCCATGATGATGTGGATGTTAGGCTGAAGTTGTAGGCCATTTTTCTTGTTTGGGAAAAAAATATATTTTTAAAACCAACAAAGGTATTCTAAACTGTCTAGACTACAGTTAAAATTACAGGTTCACTGCACACTACAGACTTAATCTTTCTGTGTCACAAATCCATCTTTTGTACCGAGACCATTGGTAACTGTATTACACACATGAATCCAACTACCTCATCCTGCAAATCTCCACAGTGCTTACATGACTTTCTCAGACCATCTTCTTCTTCTAAGACAAACTTTTTATAATCTTCCTTCAGGCGAGCACAAATATTTCTGAAAAAACTATTTTTCTAGTGACTAGATGAAACTATATAAATTAAACAGTCTTGAAGGCAGACTTAGCCCTCCTCCCTCCCTCCCTCCCTTGAGAAAGCTAATAAACAAAATATTTCTCTCCTGTACTAAGCTTATATAAGTTAGCTCAGATATAACCTTGGTGCTTTAAAATCACACAGGATCCTTCATTATTTATGTAAGCCCCCCAGTTTGAGCTTACCTGTGAGGACTTCAGTCCCTGACCTGGTGTTGATGCCTCTGCCAAGGGTGGTATCTGGACCCCAGCACCTCTGTGTCCTTGCGGCTGTGACCGGTGGTGGCAGTGCTGTCCGCAGCCCCGAGGAGTCACAATCAGAGGGGGGCCAAGGATCGAACGGGACTTCCATGCTTTGGGTTGGGTGTCTTTGGGGAAGAGTTTTGCAGTCCCGGAGATTGGAGAGCCAGAACTGCAACATAAACAAACAAATTTGCATCCACACTCCCTCTGAGCATAGAGGGCCATCTAGGGGGAAATTTTAATGGAGCTGTACTCCTACTCTCAGCTCGGCCATGTGGCTGGTAAAAGAAAAAGTACATCCTCGGCCCCAGAATGAGCAGAGGGGCCAGGGATAGCCACAAATAGTGATCAGAATGCCTCCGGTCATGAGAAGTTGTGAAGTTAGCCCTGTTAGAGGGCTAAAGTAAATAAATCAAGGCTGGATAAAGACAGCCCTTCAGGGGGACAAAATGGCTGCCCCCTAATGAACTACAGAATGGGGCTGTTTGGTAAAAAGAGAGAGATAGCCCTGAGATCACCTGGGGAACTGCAGCCAATGAGAGAGAGGCTGCTCAGGTGCAATAAAACTGGAGTTTTGGCACCAAAGGGAGGTTGGTAATTAAGAGGAGCTACAGGGTGTCTGTGAGAGGAGAGACTGTCCTCATTTATCTAGTCTGCCTGGCTGTGTAAACCCTGGCTACATCCAACTAATAAGCTGAGTGCAGGAGGAACAGTAGCTGTTGTGAGACTAAAGAGAGTAAACAGAAAAAATGAAAGTGTACTTTATTGCAGCCCCAATAGTTGGACAGTTGTGTGAAATGGGAAAAGAGATGGGCTCACGGACTTTGAATGAACCCTGCTCTCCATGGCACAGAAATAGGTTGGGGAAGTAGACATTCAGCCAGGGAAGAATCAGTAAGTGTTGAAGCAAGGTGTTGGGATGGGACCCAGCATTGCTGGTGAAATCATCCTTTGTGATAGGAGCTGTAAGGTGAGAAACTATGGAAGCCCCACTGCCCTGCGCTGGTCCTGAGGTTGGCTGGGTGTGCAGAATTAGGGTTTGGGGAACATAAGCAATCTTGGTTCCTCAGACTGAAGATGACGATGCACCAAGTTGAAGGACAGAACAGGCCTGCCTGTGTGAAGTCAGTATATAAAAGCACATAGGTCAAGTTGGTAAGGCCAGGCAGGTTAAGATCATCATCCCTCAAATTGTCCAGTTCTGTTTCCCCACCAGTGGTGCACCACCCATGCAGAACCTCCGTGGTACCGTGCAATGCATCTGCTTGTGAACACCCAGTGTGGACTGCAAACTGTGAGTGCCCCGAGCTGTGGCTCTGGGGAGTCTTTCAGTTAGCTAGTCAGTTAGAATTATGGAGCAAGTCCCTGCACGGCAACTTAGAGACATACAAGTTTGCAAGCCTAGGATCACAAGTCCAAAGTGTGTTTTGTGTTTAACAGGGCCGATGCATGACCTCAGGCCTGCATCACCAAGCGGTGTGGTACCCACCATACAGGGACAACTGGTTGGTGAGAGGGGTTGCTATGGGGAAAGTTATTGACTGAACAGAGTGAACTGTGGTTAATATTCTCCTCTTTGTGCTCCCCTTGATAAATCAGGTTACTGTTTGCATTTTATTCACTGTCACTGTATTACTAAAAGAGGGCTGCTGAGGGTTTGGGGCTATTGTGTGGGAACTGTTATTTGGGTGAGAAAGTATTATCAGGGCAGCATACTATTTACTGAGAGGGTAGTAACCTGTTCTTTATCACACAAGTTCCTTGCCATTACCCCAAGTGGAGGCAATGTGCCACATTTGCTACCACTGCGGAACCCCGGCTGGCCCACTGTGTTCTGAATTACCCTGAGGGCTCCGGAGCAGCGAAGGTGAGTCAAAGGGATGTTACAAGTGGAGGCCCCATTGGGATTTGCTGCCCTCTAGAGGTTACTCCCAAAATTGCAGTTTGAAATGTTGGTCCCCCCCCCCTTTGATTGGGATCACCGAAATGGCGTTCCAGGAAGTAGAGGACTGGTGTGTGTTTGAGGGCCTTGATCCCCAGAGGATGCTCCTGCTAAGAAATGTGACTGGGGATGGACAAAAGAGTTTTTTTTGAAAGTATTAGATGGGTCCCTGGCAGAGTGTGGGAGAATGAAAATTCAAAGGGTGACAAAGGACCCAGCACTGGGCTTAGGGATTTAATAATAGAAATGTACAAGGAGTTAAGTCCTGTCAATATACCCACTATTGTGACACTAGAAGGGATCCAAGAGACCTCGGTGGTGCTGAAGAGAGGAGTCAAGCTAGTCTACAACCTGTTAATCTACCCCTGATAACCCCTCTCAGTCCAGAGACAAAGGGAGCTTTGAAGCTAAACTAGAATCCCAGTTCGCTAGTGAAGGAAAGTCCCTGAAAGACCTTCAGGTTATTAGGGGCAATCCCTACACCAGCCAGGGAAGATGATTTTGAATCCTGGATAAGTCAGGCCACCCAAATGGTCCAAGTCTGGAGGTGTTCGGATGAGGAAAAATGTAAGAGGGTTGTTGAAAGCTTGAAAGGCATGGCTCTGGATGTGATTCAGTCCTTACGGGCCAGCCAGCCTAATGTACCACAGATGACCATGTGGAAATTTGGAAAAGCACCTTTGGGGTTGTCAAGAAGAGGGAGGCCATCCTGTTTCAATTATGGGGCACCGTGCAGCAGCACAGAGATAAATTGTCACAGTATATTACCAGGGTGGAGGCCGTAGTGTGCAAAATTGCAGAGGCTGGTGAAGAGTCCCCAAGGAAAGTAGCTAAGATGAGGCTCGATCAGATCCTTAGTAGGGCTATGCACTCCTGACTGACTCTAATCTCCCTCAGATTAAGGGATTGAAAGACCAGCCCCTGTCCTTTAAGCAGTTGTTGGATGAGGTGAAGGAGGGAGAGGGCCAGGAAGATGTTGTTGACTCACTGCAGATGCTCACAGCTACCACTGCTGCCCTGCGACCCCAAGCCACAAACCCTGCAGAACTGCCTTGCTACTTGGAGTTGGGAAATGTGCTGAAAGAGTTGAGAGATTGTGTGCAGGACTTCAAGGCAATGAGAGAACACCCCCTCCAGGCTATGGCTCAGTTCCAAGAAATAAAAGACTGTGTGAAGACCTTGCAACTGGCATTGGAGTCCCGGCCCTTGCAGAGTGCTGCTGTGTCTGAGCCTAAGCAGCAGTCTGCTCAATATGCTGCCCCTAGCCAGGCCTAGGCCTGGAATACCCCTCGGGCCTCCAGAGGGCTGGTTCTGTTTCAAATCCAGACAAGATGGTCATACTAGATGTGGTTGCCTCAGTACAGAAAATCCCCCAGTTAGTGACCAAAAAACAAAGGTGGATGTATAAGGGAAACACCAGTGAGGACCAGTAATGGAGCTACCTGGGCCCCCACTGTTGCATTGCTCCACCAAGTTGACTGACCCCCAAATTATTCCCCTACAAGCTGATTGGCCCCTGGGCTGACGTGGAAATCTTGCTGGGAGGGTTCCTTGTTTCACTCTACTGGATAGCGGGTCACAGGTCACTATCATTCACCAGACTTTCTATGACAGACATTTGCAGCATTTGCCCCCCCACCCCTGTCTGGTTTGTCACTGTGGGGATAGGTAGTTTGGACTATCCCATGATGGTTATTGCCTAGTACAAATAACTGTCATCTCAAAGGACCCCGAAGAGCACCCCACCATTGAGACTTTGGCCTTGATATGCCCAGAGCCAAAAGGGATGACTGACACACCTGTATTAATTGGGACAAATGCTGATATGTTCAGATTGCTGGCGAAGATGTGTACTGAAAGACACGGGACTGATGAGCTAGTAAACCTTCTGGTAAAAGCTGTGGTAAAGAAAGTTGGCTTGACTGTGGGAAGTGCAAGAACCAATGTGGAGGAAAGTGTTGGCGTAGTGTGCTGAGTGGATGGGAAAGAGTTGATCCTGTCTCCAAGTGCCGAGTTGTGGGAGTTGCACAGTTTGCTCAGCCACCCCAAGAACCTGCCTTCATCATCAACGCCCCGTGCCTGACAGTTTATCAGAAGGACTGCTGGTGCAAAGAGGAGTGTTGCCACCTCCGGATACACCTTGGGCCAAGCGGGTTATGGTGAGGGTACAAAATGAATCAAGAAAACTCAGAGTCATCCGAAAGGGTCAAGTGTTGGCAAGTATGTGCAGGTGTGACAGTGCCATTGCAGTGAACCCACTGGTAGCCACAGAGGAAGAAACAGATCCAAATTTGTTAGAATTTGGTGAATCCCCTATACCCACCAGTTATCGGTAGAGCCTAAGTCAAAGGTTGGCCAAGAACCAAAAGGTCTTCTCGCTACATGACTGGGACATGGGGCATGTGGAAAGCGAAGAGCATCAGATCAGTTTGAAGGATGATCACCCTTTCAAGAGAGGTCTCAAAGGTTGGTCCCTGGCAACACTGAGGACATCCGGCAACACCTGAAGGAGTTATTGGATGCCGGCATCATTACTGAGTCCTGGAGCTCTTATGCCTCCTCATTGTTGTGGCCCTGAAGAAAAACGGGGCCATGAGGATGTACATAGACTATCACAGGCTAAATAAGAAGACAATCCTGGATCAGTACACTGTACCCCGGGTAGAAGACGCCCTGGACAGCCTGTCTGGCAGCCAGTGGTTCTCCGTGTTGGATCTCCAGAGTGGCTATTATCAAATCCCCATGGTGGTGGAGGACAAGGAAAAAAACACTTTTAGTTGCCCGTTGGGGTTCTACTAATTCGAGCGCATGCCACAGGGAATATCCGGAGCACCAGCCACCTTCCAGCTCTTGATGGAGAAGGCAGTGAGGGATATGAACTTGCTTGTCTACCTGGATGACTTAATCATATTCGATCACACCCTGGAAGAACATGAGACCCGGTTAATGAAGGTCCTGGATCAACTGGAGGAGTTTGGCATAAAGGTTTCAATTGACAAGTGCCAGTTCTGCCAGCCTGCTGTAAAATATGTGGGGCACATTGTCTCAGCAGAGGGCCTGCAAACTGATCCAGTTAAAGTGGAAGCCCTCACTACCTGGCCTAGGCCCATCAACTTAAGGGCCCTGAAGTGTTTTGGGGGTTCTGTGGCTACAACCATCATTTTGTGAAGGACTGCTCAATGGTGGTATGCCCACTTAATGATTTGCTACAAGGTTATCCCCCAACAGACCAGAAGAAGAGAGCCCCGGGATCAAGGACAAACCCGCCAAAGGAGTATTTGCGAGTTGGTGAACCCTTTGGGGAACGGTGGACACCTGATAGTGAAGCTGCTTTCTGGAAGATTATTTGGAGACTAAGTGAGGCCCGCATTTTGGTGTTTACTGACCCCAACAAGCCTTATGTTCTCCACGCCAATGCCAGTCTAAATGACTTGGGAGCTGTGCTGTACCAGAAGTATCCTGGAGGGCATAGGCCAGTGGTGTTTGCTAGCCACAGTTTAACACCTTCTGAAAGGAACTACCTGGTGCATAAACTGGAATTCTTGGCCCTAAATTGGGCCATAACAGTCAAGTTCCATGAATACCAGTATGGGGTTCCTTTTACGGTCAGGACAGATAACAACCCGCTGACTTAATAATAATAATAATAATTTTATTTATATAGCTCCTTTCAAATTATCAAAGCGCTGAACAGGTTAATAACAGAAATACAAATAACCATACAAACATAAACTTATAAAAACACATCATAGATACATCATAAAAACTTAATAAATTACAATAAAATCCAATCACATTCTAACTATCTTAATCCTCCAAAAAGGCCATTTTCCATAAAAAAGTTTTTAATTCTTTCTTAAATATCTCCATGGAGGTGCACTCCTGTAACCGGTATGGTAGAGAATTCCAAAGAGTGGGGGCAGCATGAGAGAAAGCTCTGCTGCCTGAAGTTCTTAAATTCACTCTTGGAATCTCCAGCAACCCCATGTCGGCTGAGCGGAGCAATCGGCCAGGGCAATAATGAACCAGGAGGTCTTTCAGATGGGGCGGACCCTGATCGTGAAGGGCTTTAAAAGTCAATAAAATGACTTTAAGGTGATCTGCTACCGAACAGGCAGCCAGTGCAGTTCGTGCAGCACCGGGGTAATATGACAGGACCTATTTGTCCCAATCCGTCCGGACTGCAGCATTCTGCACACCAGCTGCAGGCGGATTTCAACCAGAAAGCCCAAAGTAAAGGCGTTGCAGTAGTCAGGCACGAGGACACAAAGGCGTGGACCAATGTTGGCAAGAGTCCAGATGGAACAAGGTGCTAACCCTGGCAATATTCCTAAGATAGTAAAAGAGAAGTGCTGGCGACAGCTGACACCTGAGATTATAATGTCAGCTTGTAATCAAAATCACCTGAGTTACGCTCACCCATTCAGAGGTCGCAATGACATGCCACCAAGAAAAATTCAGAAGAGTAGCACCAGTACAGCCTCTCAATCTGACCACCGGGTCCACACACCAACACCTCAGTCTTCTCCGAGTTCAATTTTAACCAACCAGAATCCATCCAGTCTTGGATTTCCCCAGACAGTTGTTAAACATCGGAGAGAGTTCCATCCTGGTCGGTGCAAAGACAGGTATAGCTGGGTATCATCAGCATAGCAGTGAAACCTCAGCCCATACCATCTTATGATATTTCTGAGGGACAGCATATACACTGCAAACAACATGGGTGACAGCACAGAACCCCAGGCCTCCACACAACAAAGAGACTGGGCTGGAGAAAATCTGTGACTCTTTGATCTCCAGTGGGGAATGAAGTGAACCATTGCAAAGCGGTTCCAAGACATTCTGAAGATTTGCCTCGAGTGTGCTAACAGCAACACGTGATCCACAGGGTCAAATGCTGAGGAGATCCAGGAGAACCAGGATGGAATGTCTCTTTTGATCCTAGCCCTCAGAAGATCATTAACACCAAACTAGTGCAGTCTCGGTACTATGTCTTTTCACGGAAACCAGACTGGAAGGATTCGTAGATACTGTGGATGGTTAAATGGTCATCCAATTGAGCAGCTACAACCTTTTCAATAACCTTCCCAATAAAGGGAAGGTAAGAGATAGGTCTGTAGCTTGAAAAACAGTCTGGGTCTAAGGAAGTTTTCTTCAAGAGAGGTGTCACCACTGCCTCTTTCAGGGAGCTAGGGAACTTACCTGACTCCAAGGAGCACCAGACTATTTGTGCCCAAACTGGACCGATGATATCAGTACAACCCAAAATTAGGGTAGTCGGTCCAGGATCCAAGCTGCAGCTAGTAGAGCTTACACTATGAATAAGCCTCATAATATCCACGAACTCAGGTTGATAAAAGAACTCCAAGAAAGCGAGACACTGTGTTCTCGCCGTCCCACAACATCACCCTTAGAGGTTGTCAAACACAGATCCGCCTGATGTCAGCCACCTTAGTTGCAAAGTAGCAGGTGATCATCGACTTACTTGTGAAAAGGCTTTCCGAACTTGCAGACAGGCTGGGTTGCTACGTCTATCTACAGTTCGAAACAGCTGAGCCGGTTGATTCTAGGCAACTGCAATCTCCCTGGACAGGAACTCTGCCTTCTTATGGGTGAATGCGGATTGGTAGCTAGTATAATGTTCTATCAATCTAAGGTGGTCGGCATCAAGGGCTGATCTATGCCAACAATGCTCTAACCTTCACCCTTTTCTCCGCATCTCCCTCAGAGTCCCATCAAACCAAGGGGCCCTGGGGTGCAGAGAAAAAGGGCGTTCACTAACAGGGCAATAAAATCCAGGGCAACTGCGATGGCCTTATTAAGCCAACACCAGTGCCTCTGGATTACTGCTCACCAACACGGGATGAAAGGTCAAGGACCGCCGCTAGGCCTTGTGAAGTAACATTCCGTAATGGGTGGTACCTGACCATCTCCACAGGGGATGGCCTCCTGGGGGGGTGGTGCAAAAATTGAACCTCACGGTGTGGTGATCAGACCAAGCAACTGGTTCCACCCCCACGTCGGATGCATCAATCCCTAGAAGGAAAACTAAGTCCAGAGAGTGCCCAGATTTATGCGTAGCAGTGGAAACTACCTGTGTAAGGCCCAAAGAAGACATTAATTGAAGGAAGTGACTATCAAATTGTGAGAGTTCATAGTCGACCCAGGCGTTGAAGTCACCCAGCACCATCAATCTAGGTGACTCAAATGACATGTCGATGAGGAAGTCTGCTACTTCCTGTAAGAAGCGTTTCCCATCACCGGGTGGACAGTAAATGAGAACGATTCAAATGCCTACACCTGCTACAACTGAACATTCAAAGGACTCAGCTTCCCCTACTACCACCTCGTGAGACCCAATTCAGTCTTGAAACAGACTACCTTTAGCGGTCCAATCTCGGGCAGTGTATTACAGTACCGGCCGGGTCATGGCCTCTACTATAGGGCCAGAATTTCCATCCAGCCAGGTCTCGGTATTGCAAGCAGGTCAGCTGAACCCACAAGGTCGGCAATAAAAGCAGTCTTATTCCTAACAGACCTGGCATTGAATAACACCGCCCAAGTTGGACAAACCTCGGAGGATGTCAGGCCTATCTGCCTACTGAAATCAGTAGTGCCCTTGGGTATGGATACCAGACAGGGCGAACCCCGATCAGGATTCCATTTCGCCCCAGGGCACCTTCTGGACTTAACCCCGATCTTTATGGCCCCACTCATTCATCCTCCTTGTTCACGCACCCCACCCCTCACTCTCCCACGAGCAATCCCCAATGCTCTACACCGCTGATAAACATCAAATTGCAGGGGAGGAGTACAAAAGGGGCGGAGGGTGCGAAGAGAGGAGGATGAATAGCACACACCGTGTGAGATAAAGGCCAGCACATGACGCTGCTTAACTAAAATAAAACACAAAGATTCAAATTAAATTAACTATACAGTTTCAATAACATATAAATAAAACAGAACAGATAATACATTTCTGTATAATCCCTCCTCCCAGTCCTCTCACTACCGGAAAGAATACAATGGCACTCTCTATAACCAAAACAACATAAAATATACAATACTAAACAAAAAAGAAAAGATAAACTCCCCCAATTCTCTCACAACTGGGAGAATAATATCAGTCTTTCTCCTGTTAGGAGAAAACCAAGCTGTAAAATAAGCAAAAGAATTAAAACAAACAAATAAAAGTTTTGGACCTAGGGTCCTCTCACCACCTGGGAGTCCAAACAAAATCTGAAAGATGATAGCAATCCACAGCCTCTTGCAGCAGATCCAAAAATCCACTTAGTTGAAAGATCCAAATCCAGGAAGGACAGCCACAACTCCAGGAGGGAAACAATCTGAGGCAGAGGTCCACAGAAACTCTATATAGCAGAATCAAAGGTCCAAGAGGAGTTAGTCCAGGCACAATTTCAACCCCACTACTCCCTGTCAAGTGCACACCAGGGCAGTTTATGTCACTCACACCAAGGACCTTATGAAAAGCCACCATGGTTACAATTTCCAAGGTCCAAGGAGCAGGGTACTCACCAGTTCCCTAACTATGAAAATCAACCCCTGTGGAGTGGCAAACCCTGGAAAACACCAGCTGGAGCAGAGGAGTTTTAAAAGTCTCAAATAATCACACAGGGACATCTACAATACTCCAATTGAGTCTTGCCAGCTTTCACAGTGTCCAGGCTGACTCTAAATTTCTCCAACTATACCCTCCATGCAGTCATTGGAGGAACAGAGTCCAACACACGGTCCCCACCACAATCCATTGAGAAGCAAACCTCTCTGCGTCTTCTTCAAAAACTCATCCATTGAGGAAGCAAACCCCTCCGCGCTCTTCTTCAAACTCTTCTGTTAAAGAAGCAAACCTCTGGTGTCTCCTCTCAAAGATCACATCGATCCACAAAGAATGCCAGAAGAGACCAGCAACTCTCTCCAGCTCCACAAGCAGAATACAAAAACCCCTCCCGTGTCAAAACCACCGCCGACTAAAGACAAAAACAGAGGAAAATTGGCCAGAGATCAGCACAGTTCTCCAGAACTCATCCGAAACTCATCAGGAACACTGCTCTGCATCTCGACGTCTCTCGACTCTCGTAATCCAAAACAGACCTGCTCAACGCTCTCCACCTGGTGGCAATGAAGCACCAAAGCCTGGATCGACATGAAATAAATAAAACTAAAACTAAGCAGATATAAGCAAACATAAACAAAAATAAAATGAAATCAAAGGAACAACAGCGGCAACACGCCCAGCCTGGTGGCCATATTGGAATGAGTGAACACACTATGTCACCACGACAGCTAAACTGGATGCTGCACGGCACCAGTGGCTATCTGCTCTTTCCACCTACAATTTCAGCCTTAAATATCAAAGTGTGTGAACTAATGCAGACGCTGATGCTTTGTCAAGATGCCCACATGGTAATACCTCTGACCCTCCCAGTTCAAATAGAACATGCTCTTGTTCAAGTTTTGTGTTCCGAGTTTGCATTGCCTGCTGACGATCCAGTTGTGAACCCTGCCAGAGCAATAGATATGCTGGGAGCCTCTCTTGAATATATCCCACCTGCATATTTAAATTTCACTGGGCTGGACATGTCTTCGCTGCCCCAACCCAGTAAGCCTGAACTACAGTGGGCACAGACAGATGACCCAGCCATCAAAAAACTAATCTGGGCCCTTGAAAACAGACACTCAGCTGATCAAGTGCATAGCCACCACCCTGATGCCAAATGCCTATTGAGATGTGGGGAAAGCTAGTTCTAATAGATGGACTGCTACTGTGAATAATCAATGACAAAGACAACCATGGACGTTCCAGGTTCCAGCTGGTACTGCCACAGGGGTACTGTGATATAGTCCTAAAGTCCCTACACGACAACATGGGTTACCTGGGCAATGAACACATCCTAGATCTGTGCACAGCATGGTTTTATTGGCCCTGAATGAAAACTGAAGTAGAAAAACATTGCAAAAGCTGCCAGCAGTGCATCCAGGGGACAACCTTGCCAAGGTGAGCTGCCCTCTAGTCAACATTAGTACTAATGGGCCCCTCAACATGGTCTTCATGGATTTCTTTTCCCTCGAGCCTTCTGAAAAAGCACTGCTAATATTCTGGTTATTGCTGATCACTATACTACTGTAGGTATGCACAGGCATTTCCCACCAAAGATCAAAAGGCTAGCACTGTGGTCAAAGTACTGCAGCAGTTTGTACAGCTCTATGGCATCCCAAAGACTGTCCATTCTGATTAAGGCCAATTTTTTTGAAAGTTGACTGGTGAAAGAGTTCTTGGCCATGTATGGTATACAGAAATCTCACACCACACCGTTCCACCCTCAGGGAGACCCTCACCCTGAGCACTTCATTCAAACTCTGCTGAACATGTTGGGTACCCTGGACCCAACTGACAAAACAAACTGGAATCAGAAAGTAAGCTGTTTGGTGCATGCATACAATTGCACCAAGAATGATGCCACCCAATGCTCCCCTTTCTACCTCGTGTTTGGTCGTGAAGCCCGGCTGCCAGTTGACCTTTGTTTTGGTGTGTCCTCTGACGGCACATCCCACAGAACCTACCTCAAATACACACACCAGTTGAATGAGCAACTGCAAAAAGCGTACCAGCTAGCATCTGAAGCAGCAGCCCATCGTAACCGCAGTAACAAGCATAGGTATGATAACCATGTTAAGTAATCAGAGTTGCAGGTAGGGGATCATGTTCACGCTTGAAACTTGGGGTTGCAAAGGAATAGCACAAGCTTCGGTCGGTCAAGATTACGAGAAAACAGCATTAGGGTTGAGAAACTGCCAGAATTGCCAGTGCACTTAATCAAACAAGAGTAAGGCCAGAGTCTAGGAAAGACTGTTCATTGAAACCACCTACTCTCCATAGGGCGAGCTTCTGCCTGACCCTGACCCTGGTTCTGAAACTCCAGTTCCAAGAAGGCCCATGACACATAGACAAGCTGCTCAGAAAGGACAACAAAGCCCAAGCCCATCCATGCCTCTTGAAAATAACACATTGAACCTGAATACTGATCCAAATGTGCTTTCTGCAAGGCCCCACAAAACTGATCCTGCTGTAGATATGCCCCCTGAGAGGACCACATTGAATCTGAACACTGGTCCAGCTGAACCTCCTGAGTGGCCTACCAGCAGTTCTTCTGAGGAAAGTGAGGCTGAGGATTTTAAACTTTGTCCTTGTGAGCTAATTCCGGAGCTACCCCAGTCCTTGTGGGAACAGTAGTGTCGAAACTCACCTTCATTCACCAGTACCAACCCTCCAGACTCTCTGTTTTCACTGAATCCCAATGCCATGACTTTCATTCCTGAGAAGAGGCCTGTTAACCCTGCACCTGAGCCTGATCTGGACATTGAAATGGACAATGAAAATGATTTGGGTCCCACTGAACCTGTGATTGATGCACCGGCCACCCCTTGCCCTGCCTGTGTCCCAGTCCCAGACCCTGAGAAGATTCAAGGTAGTGTAGCTTTACCTGACCAGGCCCAAGGTGGACTGTAGAACCTAACTAGGCAGGGGTACCCTTTAGTTCTGGGGAGATTCCAATACCTGACACAGCTTTGTCTATGAGGTCACAAGACAGCCCAGGTTGATGGTTAAACTTACATATGATACCCTGGATGCCTCCTCTGACCTTCCCCTCCATGTTATTCACAAGCCTGTGGTCCCTGTTGTTTATTCCCCATTGTGTTGCCCAATGGATTGGGTGGGAAGGTGTATGTGCATGCCTGTAGTTATCTGAACATAATTAACATCTGATGTTTGAACAGACACTATTTATGGGATGGGCACTGTTATTAAAATGTTATTATTGTTGGTGCTAGTTAGGAATCAGTTGGAAGAAGCCGGAGAAGGAAGGAAACATATTCAATTCAGTGCTTTAGAGTAACTGGTAATTGCTATTTTTCTTTTAAACTTAGATTGTGGGCTTTTAGTGACACTATACTTTCTTTGTTGTCTTTACTTATAATTGTTTTTGGGCTGTTGAAAATTTAAAACATAGTGGTGGTGTAATCTGTGTTGTCTTTACTTGCTGCCCCCTCCTCCCTTCCCAACTCTTAATTATATGCCCTGATAAATCTGATTGATAGGAGCTAAACACACGTGTATAGTAAGGGTGGAAGTAGGGGCATAAGGGGAAGAAGCCCACCCTCAGCACGACAAGTGTTTTGACTCATTTATTTATTTATTGGTTTCTTTTTCTTTAAAAAAAAAAATATCTGAGGATCAGTGACAGGATTTTGAGTACAGTAAATTAATAAAAAGGGAACTAGGAGAGCTTCAGTAGCAGACAACTAGTGGAATGGCAGTATAATGTGGGGAGTGGTGCAATGCAGTGGCTGTGGGGCAGCCATATTCAGGCAGACCTTCTGGACACTGAGGTGCTGCCCTATCTGCATGCATCTCTCTGGATCTGCGGATGAGTGAGCCAGACTCAGAGCAGAAGTAAACTGGGTCAGAGTACCATCACCTCTGTCCAGGGACCACCCAGTCCAATGCAACTGCCTCAAAGGATGCACGAGCGAGCACTTGGATGACAGTGGGCTCAGGAGGGTTAGAGCAGTCAGGCAGAGGCACATCCCAGATCCTATTCCACTCAAGAACTCATATGTCACACTGGCAAATGAGGACAACCAAATAGAGGTACCCAGAGAAGTGGAAGGAAAGGATGGGAGTTAGCCAGGAGGGTGACCTCAGCAGGGAAAGCAGTGGACCCCAGAGGAGGAGGAAGCGAATCCTGGTGGGGACTCCATCATAAGAGGGATCAGCTAGGAACACAGGAGGGAGGGACAGGGAGGTGAGGTGCCTACCAGGTGCCACGGCATGGAGGGGATGGAAGAAGATCCTGGGGATCACTGGGAAGGCAAGGCAGGAGGGTGAGCTGGATGTCATCTATCCACCTAGGTACTAATGACCTGGCAAATGGGGAGCCAAAGGAAGTTCAGGAAGAGTTTGGAAAACTGGGAGGGTCTCAAGCAAGTAGCTACTTCTGTCACTTTCTGTAAGTACTACCTGTGAGATGCAAGAGACATAAGTGCATGCACCAGAACTTTAACTCATGGTTGAAGAACTGGTGCTGTGAGGAAGGGTTTGGATTCATTGGTGACTGGGGACCCACCTGGAGGGATGGAGGTTTGTTCAAGCCTGACGGCCTGCATCCATCCTGGAAGGGAATCCAAGCACTCAATGATAAGTTTAAATGCTACATTGACAAGCATTTAAACTAGCAAAGAGGGGTGGCAGGCCAGCAAGGGGGTACTGCTCTCACCCCCCCAGCTAGCAGTGGAACCAGTGAACCAGGAGGAGGGGCTATCTCTGCAAAGCAGTGAAAAAAGATGGAGATTGAAAACAAGAGGTGGATAAGCAAAAGGGGCAAAATTCAGCAGAAGGGCAGACAGCAAGGAGAACCAGGGATAAATGACAACCAAGGAAGGGGCTGGAGTAGAACATTGAAGCAGTCTAGGGAGGTCAAATCATGGAAAGCCATGTGTGCAAATGCCAGGAGCCTTAGCAACAAGATGGAAGATCTGGAGGCTGAAATGGTACAGTCAGACCTGGACACTGTGGCCATCACTGAAACCTGGTGTAATGATAACCATGACTGGGAGATGGCCACAACATATTCAGAAGAGACAGAGCAGGCAGGAAGGGAGGAGGAGTGGCACTGTATGTGAAAAATGACATAAGGCCACAGAGATCCATGAGGAACAAATGGGGGAGAATACGTGGGTTAAGCTGGAAAGGAAAATGGGACAGCCATCCACACAAGTGTGGTCTATAGACCACCAGCCCAGGAGGAAGAAACAGATAGGGAGCTTGATGCTAGCCATCCAAAGGATGGCAGACAAGGGTGAGGTAGTACTGGTTGAGACCTCAATATTCAGACATGGACTGGAGCATCCCAGCAGCAGCATCAACTAGGAGCAGATTTATCCTGGACTCCTTCAGGGTGCCTTCCTCAAGCAACTGGTCATGGAACCAACTTGGCAGAAGGCAATACTGGACCCTGCTCTCAAGCAGGGACAATGTGATGGGGGTAACAGTGGGGAGCACCTGGAAACAGTGACCACCAGTCATTGTAGGTTTGAAATCACAGAAGTAGAACCAAACCACACAAAACAAGTATCCTGGACTTTGGGGGGCAGACTTTGGGAAAATGGGAGATACTTGAAAGAGGCATTAAGGGAATGGGACAGGAATCAGGGTTGAGGAACAGTGGGCAGTATTTAAAATGGGGATTACAAGAACAACAGAATTATGCATTAAGCAGGTTAGCAAGAGGAAAGGAAGAGGAGACCATTATGGTTTTCAAAGAGGTATCACAGAAAGTGAAAGCCAAAAGATTGCATTCAGGCAATAAAAAGACACAGGCAGAAGGGGATAGGGAGAAGTACCAGGAGAAGCAAAGGGAGGCAGGAGGTCAGTAAGGGAAGCCAAAGCTCAGACAGAAGAACACATTGTAAAATCAGTGGGTAGAGGGGACAAAACCTTTACAGGTACATAAGTAAAGAAAAGAAAGACAAAGGAGAGGATAGTGAGACTGAAGGGGAGGATGGGGCCAGCGTGGAGGATGACAACAGTAAAAGCTGACATATTGAACAGGTATTTCTGCTCAGTCTTTGCAAGGAAGAGAGGAGTAATGGGTCTGAAGAGAGTACAAGGGTGAGAATGGTGCAGAAATGGACACAAGTCCCTTTACAGAAAAGGGTCCTAAGGAACTGGAGTAATAAGAGTTGATAAAGCAATGGGGTCAGATGGGTGCACCCAGGGTCGTAAGAACTAAGAGATGGTGGCTTGAACCTCTGGCTATCCTGTTTAGCCGATCACTGGAAACAGGGAGGTACCCCAAAGACTGGAGGACAGCAGACGAGTCCCTTATACAAAAAGTGGGAACAAAGAGGAAGCAGGGAACCAGACCAGTCAGCCCCACCTCAGTAGTGGGGGAAGATCATGGAAGCACCCTGAAGGAGAGATTGGTGGAACATCTGGTTATCAATGGACTACTGGACCCAAGGCAGCATGGTTTCACCAGGGAGGTCATGTCAGACCAACCTCATTGAATTTTGACTGGGTGACTAGGGAGGTGGATCAGGGGAGGGCAGTGGACATGGCCTATCTGGACTTCAGCAAGGCCTTTGACACTGTGCCACATAGAAGACTATTACACAACTGGGGAATATGGTGTGGGCAGGACAGTAGTGTGGTGGGTAGGTAACTGGCTGGGTGACAGGACACAGAGGGTGGTGATAAATGGCTGTCACTCCACAGAGGGAAGAGTGACCAGTGGGGTACCACAGGGATCAGTGCTGGGACCAGTCCTATTCAACATCTTCATCAGTGACATTCGCAGGATCTAGAAGGCAGAATTTCACTGTTGCGCTGATGACACAAAGCTCTGTAACAGAGTAGACACACCAGAGGGTGTAGACAGAATGAGAAGCGACCTGCAGAAACTTGAAGAATGGTCAGGGTTTGGCAGTTGAAATTCAATGAAAGAAGTGCAAGATAATGCATATGGGGCACAAAACCCTGGCACAAATATATCAGTTTGGTGGTGAGGATATAGCATGCACCAAGCAGGAAAGGGATCTTGGGGTTGTCATCTCTGATGACCTCAAGGTAGGGAAACAGTGTGACAAGGCAGCAGGTAAAAGCAAATAGGATGCTGGGATGTATAGGCAGGGGCATCACCAGCAGGAAAAGGAGGTCATAATTCCGCTATACAAGACACTAGTGAGGCCCCACCTGAGTACAGTGTACAGTTCTGGAGACCATACCTACGTGAGGACATAGACAGGGTAGAGAAGGTTCAGAGGAGGGCAACAAAGATGGTGCATGGATTGCATCACAAGTCCCATGAAGACAGGTTGAAGGAACTGAACATGTACTCCCTGGAGGAGAGGAGGGAGAGGGATATGATGAGACATACAAGTATCTTACAGGGAGGAACAGGGGTGCGGGAAACTTACTGTTTTAAGCTGAAAAAGATGTTCCAGAACTAGAGGGCATGGGATGAAGTTGGAGGGAGGGACGATTCAGAGGAAACATGAGAAAGAATTTTCACAGAACGGGTGTGGATAAGTGGAACACCCTGCCAGAGGAAGTGGTGGGGGCTGAAACAATCACAGGATTTAGAATGCATGGGATAGACATAAAGGAATTCTGGGAGTCGGGAGTGAGGGCAACAGACTTCTAGGAAAACAAAATGAACTTCTAGCTCAAATGGGCGACTGGGCGGGCCATAGGGCCCTATCTGCTTCACACTGTCTATGTATCTATGTATCAGGTGCCTAGTTAGCAGGGGTCAACCGTAACCTTTTTTTGCACTAACCAGCAGGGCAAGTTGATTCAAAATTGCACTAGCCCGGAGATGGATGCACTAGTCCTTAATTATAATGGTAAATGTTGATTACTTATACAGGAAACAATGAAAGCAAAGCCAAGAAATACTCTGATTATTGCACATTTATCCTGTTCCCACATTGCTTCCATTTCCCCAGCAGAAAAAAAACTGCAATGCCATCACACACAGTGCTCTCCCCCTTTGTTTTGTAACATGGCCTCCTCTCTTCCTCTTTCTGCCCCAACAGAGCGAAGACATCACAACAGCAAATGTTTAATTGAGCAGTCCCAGGTCTGCACACACAATAGCCTGACATCATCATGCACCTCACCACACTGTCTCCACCACCCACAGGGCAATGAACAGAGTCCAGGCAGAAGACACTCTCAGTCCCACCCTATACTCAACTGGAGACCTGCACTTCTGAAAGTTTTTGTATTGTCTCAAGTGAGCCAGGAGCACATCTAAGGTTTCCTTGGGGTGGGGGCTAGGCAAACCTAAGGGGCTTGGGAAATAGAAAACTATGACATTTTTATTTGTAAAAACATTGATTTTTATATGCTCTGCCTCAACAATAACATATTTTTCTTTAACATGGTCCTTTCTTCAGCCCAGGGGAAACAGTACACAGGCATAACACTATAATCTCTATTTCTGTATAGGATGATCTCTGTACCCCAGGAATGCCTATTTCAAGCTTTCAAATGATCTATTTTATCAAGGTTTATTTTTGTACCATATATGAGCCAAAGCTTTGTTTTTAGGATGAAAGAACATGCTGGATGGGATAAGGATGGGACTGTATGGATGGTGATGGCTGCCATGGTCCATTTAGAAGAGCTGGGGGCCCCCTACACTTGCCAGTAATGGTAGCTATGGATCTGTGGATGGTCATTTCAGAGTCTGGTCTGCAGTGGTGTCCAGGGAAAGAACAGAGTTAAGAGATTTGGATGGGGGAGGGAAGTTATGGTGAGGCTGGAATAAAACCCACCACCTGCAGGGCCAATCCTGTATACCTCTTTGTATTTGTCACTGAAATGTTGGATACAAACACTCAAAATGTGAAATGAGGGCACTGGTCTTAATAATATTGGACAAATTGTTAGACAGAGAGCATTCGAAAACTGGAACCTAGCAACAACAGCACTCTCCTGTAATCACACCCTGTTCACTAGCTGAAAGTCTTAATAGGTAGGTGATAATGACTCACATTGAGTCTTTTGTGGGATCCTCTCTTGAATGGCCAGATAACTGCAGATCTTAATGAGCTGTTACTCACACCAGGCCATCTGGAACATTGAGAGAGATTAGTATGAGGACTAGTGCCTGATAAAGTAGAGCCTTTTTTAACTTCATTAGCAGCCATGAAAATCTGCACTAGTCAATACGGACAAGTAGAGAGCTAGCTGCACTAGTTCTGGTCAGTTTGCACTAGGGTTTGTGCTAGTAAAACAATATTAAGATTGACCCCTGCTAGTTAGAAAAGTGCATGTTAAAATGTGGGTTACACTTAAGTGGCTTGTCAGGATGGTAAGCGTTCAGCCAGGGGAGTGTGTAAGCCCCCCAGTTTGGTTTTACCTGTGAGGGCTTTGGTCCCTGACCCGAGGTTGATGCCTCTGCTAGGGGTCCCAAGTAGGATCTGGACCCTGGCGCCTCCTCGTCCTTGCAGCTGTGGCCACCGGTAGCAATGCTGTCCTCAGCCCAGAGTCACAATCAGAGGGGGGCCGAGGATTGAATTGGACTTCCTTGCCTTGGGCATCTGTGGGGGACAGACTTGCAGTCCTGAAGTTTGGAGAGCTGGGACTGCAACATAAACAAATAAAATGGTGGCCACACTCCCTCTGAGCATGTGCAGCCATCTGGGGGAAAATTTAAAGGAGCAGTGCTCCTACTCTCAGCTCTGCCATGTGGCCAGTAAAACAAAAAGTCATCCCGGCTCTAAAATAAGCAGTAGCGAGATAGCCTAATAGTGACTGAGGCCTCAGCCTAGAAGTTATGAAGTTAGACCTGTTAGAGGGCTAAAGTAAATAAATCAGGGTTGGATGAAAGAGAGCCCCTCAGAGGGACAACATGCCTGCCCCTAGTGAACTACAGAACAGGGCTGCTGGGTTAAGAGAGAGAGCTAGCCCTGAGATCATCTGGGGATCTGCAGCCAATGAGAGAGAGAGAGGCTGTTCGGGAGCTATAAAACTGGATTTTTGGTGCCAAAGGGGAGGTTGGTAGTTGAGAGGGGCTGCAGAGTGGCTGTGAAAGGAGAGACTGTCCTCATTTATCCAGTCAACCTGACTGTGTAAACCCTGGCTACATCCAACTAATAAGCTGAGTGCAGGAGGAACAGTAGCTGTTGTGAGACTAAAGAGATTAAATAGAAGAAAAAGTGTTCTTTTGCAGCCCCAATTGTTGGACAGTTGTGTGAACTGGGAAAAGAGACGGGCTGCAGATTTTGAATGAACCCCTGATCTCCATGGCACAGAAATTGGTTGAGGAAGTGGACATTCAGCCAGGGGAGAATCTGTAAGTGTTGAGGAAAGGTGCTGGGATGGCACCCAGCACTGCTGGTGGAAGCATTCTCCAAGAGTGGAGCTGTGAGGTGAGAGACTATAAAGGCCCCACTGCCCTGCACTGGTCCTGAGGGTGGCTGGGTGTGTAGAATAAGGATTTGGGGAACATAAGCAATCTTGGTTCCTTGGACTGAAGACGATGATTCACCGGGTTGAAGGACAGAACAGGCCTGCCTGTGTGAAGTCTGTATGTAAAGGCCTGTAGGTCAAGTTGGCAAGGCCAGGCAGGAAAGATCATCATCTCTCAAATTGTCCATTTCTGTTTTCCCCACCAGTGGTGCACCACCCATGCAGAACCTCCATGGTACCATGCAATGCATCTTGTTGTGAACCCCCAGTGTGGACTGCAAACTGTGAGTTCCCCAAGCTGCAGCTCTGGGGAGTCTTTGAGTTAGCTAGTCAGTTAGGATTCTGGGGTAAGTCCCTGCACAGTGACTTAGAGATATACAAGTTTACAAGCCTAGGATCACAAGTTCGAAGTGTATTTTGTGTTTAACAGGGCCCTGACGAAAGACTCAAGGCCAGCATCACCAAGCGGGGTGGTAGCCACCCTACAGGGACAACTGGATGCACCCAGGGGGTGGTAAGAGGGGTTGCTATGGGAAGAGTTATTGACTGAACAGAGTGAATTGTGGTTGACATTCTCCTCTTTGTGTGCCCCCCCCCCAATAGAAACATAGAAACATAGACTTTGACGGCAGATAAGGACCGCTAGGCCCATCTAGTCTGCCCATTTCCCTACCTACAGGATAGGCCGCAGATCCTAGTTAACCAACAGCCTATATCTTCCTGCCCCCACAAGAATTTGCCTTATGTCTGTCCCATGCATTCTTGAATTCTCCCACAGTTTTAGACCCCACAACTTCCTCAGGAAGGCTGTTCCATGCATCCACTACCCTCTCTGTGAAATAATACTTCCTCACATTGCCCCTGAACCGCCCTCCTTCTATCTTTAAATTGTGTCCCCTTGTTCTTGCAAGTCTCTTTTTTCTGAAAGATGCTACCCTCTTGGACTTTGTTGATTCCCTTGAGGTACTTGAAAGTTTCTATCATGTCCCCCCTCTCCCTTCTTTCCTCAAGGGTATACATATTAAGCTCCTTTAGTCTCTCCTCATATGGCTTCTCTTGCAGACCCTGCACCATTTAGTTGCCCTCCTCTGGACTGCCTCTATCCTGTCTATGTCCTTGCGGAGATGGGGTCTCCAGAACTGGACACAGTACTCCAGATGGGGTCTCACCAACTGTCTGTACAGAGGATAACAACTTCCTGTTTTCTGCTGCTGATGCCTCTCCTATACATCCCAAGTATACCCCGCCCTCCCTACTGCCTTCTCACATTGCTTGCTAACCTTAAGGTCATCTGATATGATTACCCCAGGGTCTCTTTCCTGTTTTGTTGTTGTTACTACCTCCCCACCATTGTGTATTCTTCCTGGGTTCTTGTTTCCAGGTGCATTATTTTACACTTTTTGCATTGAATCTAGCTGCCATACATCTGACCATTCCTCCAACCTTGCCAAGTCCCTTTTCATCCTTTCCACGCCTCCTTGTGTATCAACCCTGTTGCAGATCTTTGTGTCATCTACAAAAAGGCATACTTTTCCTTCCAGTCCCTCTGCAATGTCACTGATGAAGACATTAAAAAGGACTGGACCCAATACTGAACCCTGCGGTACCACACTAGTAACCGCCCTTTCTTTAGAGTGGACTCCATTTACAATTATTACAATAAATCAGGTTACTGTTTGGATTTTATTCACTGTCACTGTATTATTAAAATAGTGCTGGTGGTAGTTTGGTGCTGTTGGGTGGGAACTGTTATTTGGGTGGGGAAAGTATTATCAGGGCAGCGTACTATTTCCTGGTGGGTGGTAATCTGTTCTTTATCCTCAGGAGTCCCTTGCCATTACCTCAGGTGGAGACACCATGCCACATTTGCTACCAGTGCAGAACCCCAGTCGGCCCCCTTGGAGGTGTGTGCTGAACTACCTTGAGGGCCCTGGAGCAGCCAAGGTGAGTCAAAGGCTGTTACATATTAGTTGAACCAGGAAAATGAAACTTTTAAAACTTTAAACACTGTTCCTATTTACATGCCAATTTAGAAAACTGCAAGAAATCACAGCATGTACTTTCATTTTAAAACATCCAGATAATAGAATAATAAAATGTTTCTTTCCTACATTAGACTTGTAGTGTGTGTATGTATGTGTGTGTTTGATAGATGGAAGTAATGCCCTGGACTTGTCAAATTTGGGTTTAGGAGAGAAAAAAAAGTTGAAAGTTAGAAAAGACAGACATTGGCTGGTCAGTGCATTTAGACAAAGAAAGCATAATTTAGGAAAGACAGTCAGAATAGAATATGTAGCATGATTTAATTTAACCTTACTTACCTGCTGAGAAGTACTTCTGGCTAGATCCAAAACCTTTTCACAGGTTACACTTTTCAGCATCTAGAGGCATGCTACCAGTCGTATTGTCTTCGGCCAAGGATAGTAATTCTGATGGCTGGGCAGAGGGTTTAGTTTTCACACAACACCTCAGGATAACAGTGTTATGTTTCCTGGCTATATTTTATTAAATTAGATTTTGGTAACCGGGTAAGCCCACTGAGACCAGAGGTCCCTTTTTCAGCGGCGACCCGGGATCAGTTACATACAGCAGAGATTACATACAGTGGATGATGTGATCTCTTTGCATAGTCTGCCCACATACTGTACCAGATTAGCCTGCAATTTCATAATCTCTGTGCAAAAGTTTCTCACCTCCCATAGGGAGGCAGGGATTTTAGGATGTTTTGGTGGAGGTTCCTATAACTGCTACTTCACTGAGAATTTTTAGGCTTGCCATTTCACCTGAAATTTTCTCAGCAAGATATTTATATGTTTGAGATACCAAGTCCTTCAGGATGTTAGAGCCAAAACGTCATACCGTAAAAAGGTAGAGCGTTAGGGTTTTGACATCTAATACCAGAGCTCTTTTGAGTCATGGAGGTTGTTCCGTAAAAATAAGTTTGAGACCAGATGGACAAATGCACAAACTTAAAACAGCGTAGCAAACAAAAGGTTTTTTTTTTCTTTTAGAATCTCATGTATAACCTTGACTGTAAAACCCCACACAGTAACAGATATGCAGAATGAAGGTTTATTTCTCACCACGTGTTCCTGTACAAGCTGAGATGCCCAGAATGGTCCAGAACATCCTGTACTTTCTGCTAAACAGTTACACTTTTTGAGTCACAAATCCCATCAGACAAAGCCTTAGGGTAATTTCATGCAAATAAATAGAAACATAGAAACATAGAAGTTGAAGCAGATAAAGACCCTTGAAGGTCCATCCAGTCTGCCCATGAATGGGATGCCCACGGGGAAATTAATGGGATGGCTCAAGGTTTCGCCTCGATAACCTCTTTACCCCCATTCCCAAAATCTACACATTACTGTTACAACTTTCAGTAGGTTAGTGTTCTATCACAATCAGGTAACCTGCAAGCTTCTAGGGACTCTGTGAGGAGGTCCCTTTCACCTTGTAAGCAATCTTCTGCCTCAGCAGGAAGGTATTGACCAATCTGGCTCCTTTTCTCCTCTGGTTGATCAGGCGTCTCAGCCCCTGCATTATTCCCATTGATCTGGGGTGCCATTCCCAGATCCTCTGCCCCTGGTTTACCTTTCACCAATCAGGTGCTGTTCGCAGTCACCATTTGGCAGATTTTACACCTGATGACAAGCACAACACGGAAAGCAGGTACTTACAGAGTAAAGGTTTATTTCCAGATACATGATACACGCATGCAGAAAGGTCAACTTATTGTCAGCTGGGAGTTTAGAACCTCCACCATAGGAATGTCATTGTAGAAAACTCAGAGAAGAATAGGATTACACAAACTCTTATACTCAGATATAACAAGGAGGTGAAAGGTGAATACAGCTATCCTATTGGCAGGCAACTGGTCATAAGGCAATTAGCTCATCCTTAGCTTTGCGCGTAGACACAGATAGGGCTAAACTAGCTAGAAATGGCTTTCTTTGTTACAATACAAAAGACATGCTTAGCTTAAAGAAAAATAAAGATGTATCAACTACAATGAAAGTGTGTCATAGGGCCTGCACAAAACAATACTAACTCTGGTTGACCTACTTAGCAGATACTACAGTTATATATAACAAAATCACATAATAATATCCTGTATTCTACCTTGCTAGTACTACATATTGCATAAAACATGATCAGTTCTCTTAGATTTTGCTATACAGACAGTAATTACCTTGGCTGAATGGTTTCACTTAGGATAAAGCGTTCCTTTGCATAATCACAGTAAATAATAAGGAAAGAAGATACACATAATACATCCTGACTAACCTAACTAGACATATAATATGACAATGGCTAACTAAAGACATCATACTAGTCCATGTGAGGGACTGTAGATCAGACAGGTCTGCATGTACACCATATGCTAAGTATAGGAATATGGGGATGGCCTGGGCCAACATAAGGAAGGTTTCTGAGTGCAAACCAGGTACATTACATGTAAGAACTCACCACAACCATAAATGGAACCACTAAATGGAGATATTTAAAACAATTTGAGCTGTTATAACACTAGTAAGAAGGCATGTGTTGGAGTAAGTATAACTGAATGCAATGTGTTTGTACAGAAGCCGCATCATAACTGATGATTCCAATAAAGATGTCTAAAGTAGGGACATGGCCAGCCAGACAAACATGGTAGCTGAGCTCCTCAAGGCACTGACTAAATCCAACATGTAAACTCATTAAACTCTCAGTCCCTTACTAGAACCTCTGCAGTGTGACAGTAGATAATCCATGGCATCCGAGAGAGTGCAGAAAAAGCAGACAAGCGTTAACCTTTGAGACAATACTAGTGAAAGGGGATCAGCATGGGTGTCAAGAAGCCAGGACCCAATCACAGACAGCAACAGTAGCTTCTCCTAACTCCTGCAGCATGTCTGAGCAAGCAAAACCACTGGAGGGGGTATGACCACAATGTTGACTAATCTACAGCAGGAGATAACGCTGGATTTCATGAATATAACTGCAAAAATCTCCGATCTGCTAGGGATAGTTATATGCCTTACAGAAACAGTTGCTGCCCACTCTACCTGCCTTAAGAAGGTTGTGAAGTGGGTGGGGGAGCTGGAGGAGCAAGTCAGTGATACATGAGAGAGGAATAACTTAAAGCAGCCCTGGAGGAAATGATAGCAAACTTTAGACAACCAAGAAAGCAATGCCAGAAGGTCTAACTTGAGAATTATTTGATTCCCTGAGTGCCTGGAGGGACCCTAGCAACTGTAAATGCATGGCTGTTCACAAACTTAAAATGGATCCTGCAGCTGCCAGCTTTGAAGTGGAGAGAGCACATAGGACAGGATCAAAGTTCAAGTCGGATTGGGAGGCTCTGTCACTTAATATCTCATTACACAGATAAGGAAGTAAGTGTGAGCTATGAAAGACAATGGTCCAATACATGAGGAGGGCAAATGCATCTCAGTGTTCCAGGACTATAGCAGGGAGGTGCAAATAAAATGGCAGCAATTCAACAGGGTGGAGGCAAAGATGCATCTAAGGGGCTGGGTCATCACCCATCTGTATCCATCCTGACTGTGTGTGAACAGACCAGGGCAGACCCACTAGATTTCTGTCAATCTTGCTGCAGCTGAGCCCTTTGTGGAGGAAGAGGATGCAGCTGTGGAAGGCAGATTACAAGCCAGAAGCACAGGCACAGCTGAACAATGAGCTACATGTTAGGTGGGCCTTTTTTGAATGTGCAAGTTCCCGTTCAGTATCTCCTGCACCCCCATCCCACTTGCCTAATTATGTAGCACCTTGTTCAACAGTCACCCAGCATGACCATCAAGTATGAAGCTGAGCTGTGCTGCCACCAAGAGATATCAGTCACGTTCTGGCCCCACAGCCTGGTAAGACTGATGCTTTTCATGACTTCAAGCAGTGTGATGCCATCTACTCACACCTAGATGATGGACTGGGGACCCATGGGTGTGAGTGGGGACAGTACATCGTGCAAGGGCAGTGGGGACAGTTTGCTACAAGTTGGTCCAATATAGACATTATCCGTGCACGTTGGAGAGGGGCCTCTGATCATAATGACTCAACAATAAAGCCTGTGTTCAACATAAGTGGCATGCTTTGTTGAATAACAGGGACCTATTCCTAGACACGAACTATGCTGGACTGCGATTCAACACAAATCGGCAAGCAGGGGAGTGCATTGAGCTGCGGGACTGTTGGAACTGGGACCTCACTACTACAACCCAAAGCAGGACAAGACAATGGAGTAGTCAATGATACCCTTGGAAGAGAAAAGTGAGAAGACAGCCATGAGTGATGGGGACATGGCAGACACCTGCAGAGACACACATGCACCAGAGGCACCAGCACAACATATCTTTGAGGGCTCCTCAATAGCCCATAGGTCCCCCACCTCAACTTTGTAGCATGTGTCTGCCATGCCCACCCTCCAGGACAGGTGGTATGGCAGATTGAGGAACACTTGGTGCCACCACCAGTGACGCAGCTCCCATCCAGCTGCACCTGCCCATCCATAGTGAAGACATCTGGCCATCCCAGGAAGTCACGTGGAGACACAAAGGAAGAGCAAAGGGTTAGTAGCACAGCATGCAAGGACCCTGGGCACACTTGGACACTGCCAGTAGAAGCAACAGACAGGTCACAGCACACAGACAGCATAAGGCACACACCACAGGTGTACATGCAGCAAGCAGCAGGTGCCCACATTGCGGTTGCCCTGTATGTCCAGGACCTGTGGGACATGGACAGGACAGTAGCACACAGTAGGGAAGAACACATCCACTCACATCCCCAGGCTCCATTGCCTCCCAGAGGGTTCCCCTCGGGCTCATCCACGTATATCACTGCCGACACCTGCCACAGTTTGTGCGTGTAAATTCCTAGCTGCCAACTTCATGTGTTGTCATGGCACCATAGTGGACCAATGCTGCAGCCACCATGTTGAGATGCCTAATGGCATGCAGGGCGGCAACTCCCACCGGCGTGTGTGACCCAGCTGGTGTGCCAGGTCATGGTCCACAGAAAGGTGGACCTGTGGCTGTGGCAGAAACTACTACACACAGTATATGGCATAGTGTACAGCAAGTAGGAGCAGTCATATTGTGCAGCGATCACAGGTGGGGTCGCAGGGTGCGCCCTGTGCTTCTCATGAATATCCTCCTGTAGGATGCTAAGAGGGAAAGGGAGAGGGATCCAAGGAGATGACACAGCCCCAGGATATTTAGGCCCTGTACAACTGTGGCCCAGCTCCTCATGAGACAGTGCATTGAGTGGTACCGAATAAATCACATGATCTCATGGCTCTGCCACATGTTCCAGGGGCAGCTGCAGGCCCCAACATGTCAGTCACACGCCATGTCCATGGAATAAAAGTTCTGTGTGCTCTGCCACACTATGCCACGGGGTCCTTTCAGAGGGTCATGGGGAATGTCACCAGTGTCAGTCAGTCGTTCATGTCACAGGCCCTGCACCAGGACATGGACACCCTACTCGAACTTGTACATGACCACATATGGTTCCCCATGGCTACATGGACATCAGTGCCATGAAGCAGGCATTCCATACCATGCATGGCATGTCCAATGTCCTGGGACTATACACTTTACCAACATGGCCATCATTGCAACCACCATAGACGAGGAAGTGTACAGGAACAGAAAGGGTTTCTACGGAATCAACTGACATACAATATGTGACTTGGATGGTATCATCACCAGTGTGTGCAAGTACCCAGGGTCAACCAGACGGTACATGTTTGAGATATCCAGGCTGGAGGACCACCTCGCCCAGGGAAGGGGGGTGTCAGTGGTTGGCTGCTGGGTGAGTATGAATGTGTCACATACACGACACAGCTGTGCATACTGCCATGGGTCACTAACATGTCAGTTCTGTATCCAGTGCCTAGGTGACAGTAAATCCCAAGTAAGGCATCTGCCACTTTGTCTGTCCTCAGAGAGGATAGGGTGACTGCCTCTGCCAGGTGGCATAATCTACCACAGTCAGGATGAATCTCTTCCCTGAAGAGCTGGGGGTAGTTAAAGGCCCCACAATATCCATTCCCACCCTCTGGAATGGCTCTCCACTATGGGCAAGGAAAACAGTGGCGTCTTGGGTTTTCTTGCATGCCTTCCCTATTTCTTGGCACCAGTGACAAGACCTGCAATACTCCTTCACCTGCTGGGTGAAGTTAAACCAGTAGAAATTCTGGGCCAACTGCTACGTAGTTTGTGCAATTCCCAGATGACCAGATAAGGGAATATCATGGGAAACCTTGAGCAACTGCTCACGATATCCCTGGGGAATGACAAGATGCCTGCCTAGCATCCCTCCCTTTGTCTGTACTGCCTGTGTATACATAAGTCCATTTTCCCAATAAACCTTGTGTCCGTCGTCACCTCCCTATGTTCCTTCAGAGTCTGCCCAAGCCCTCAGCTTCTCTAAACTAGGGTCACTCCTCTGAGCAGCTGCAAACCCCTCACACAGTCCCAAGGCATGGGACAGGTCCCTTTGGATCGCTAAACTTGGGTCTCTAGCCCTAGCATCTGGGCCCTCAGGATCCCTGTCAATTCCAACCCTCTGACAAGGGGTCACCCCTCCCTCTTCAGAGTAACCCTCTGTAGCTGTGTGGTTACATGCTACTGAGGACATTTCTACCCCCTTTTTATCAATCTCCCCATCTGGAGATACAGGCTGGGGAACCAGTCTCTCAGCGGTTTCAACACTGGTTTCTGTGGGGTTCAGGATACTTCTATTTTGCCTTACCGCTTGGCTACAGGTAACTGCACATTCCACCCCCTGCTGGAGATTGTTACCCAGGATCACATCCACTGCTAATGTGTTGGCTACAGCCACCTGTTGCACAGTTCCCCATTTCACCCCAGTCCAGAAGAACACTGTAAGTGGCAGTGTTTCTCTAATAAACCCTTGCCAATTACATATTTATTGGGTATAAGCTGGGACCAGGCTGTACCAGATCCCTTAACCAATGTGGGTTAGGATGTCCTGTGTCCCTTAACCTTGTGTCTGAACACCATTTACTGTGACTGGGTGCCTGTGGCCCTCATGTTCACTGGCATGCCCGAGGGACACACAAACAACTCACTTCTTTTCTAGCACCTGTTGTATATATGGCGTGCCTTTTTGGGGCATTGTCTGGCAATATGCCCAGTTTCCTTACACATCCAGCATACATTTCTTACTTCAGATAAATCTTTTCATTGAAATCTGGAGCTAACTGGTTTCGGTGGAGGCAGTGAGGGTTTTAGCTGCCCTAAAGGCGCGCTTTTCCCTTTCTGCACTGCCATGCCTGCTCCATTCATTCTCAGAGCAGGTCTGCTTTTGGCATAGCAGTCCAAGATTTCATCAGCCTCTTGCACTGTTTTTGGATCTCGGTCCTTTGTAGGATTTTTAGCTCTGCTGGGCATGTGCAATAAAACTGTTCTAATAAAACCACATTTTCAATTTTATCAACAGAGTTTGCCTCAATTTCTTCCCACCATTTTAAAAACTGATGTTGTTTTGTGGCTAGCTCCTCATAGCTCATATCAGGGCTTCTCCTGAGCTTACAGAATTTAGCTCTGTATGATTCAGCAGTTAATTCAAACTTTTTTAACACTGCAGCTTTTAACTTGCTGTAATTGTCACTGTCCTCATTGTTCATTTGACCCAATGCATCCTGAGCTTTCCCAGTAAGTAGCAGGGATAGCTGGAATCTCCAGAACTCTCTAGGAATTTTAGCCTCAGTACAAACTTTTTAAAAATAATTTAAAAAGGCATCCATGTTTTCCCCTTCCTTAAACTCAGCTATTAATTTGGAGTTCAATTTGTAATCCAGTCCTGCAGTCACAGTTAAACCCAAGCCACTTACTTGCTCTGGTGCTACTGGTCGGAGTCATATCTTCTCCAGTTCGTGTTGCCTGTGGAGCTCCTTCTCCTCATGGTCTGTGTCTTTCTGTTCTCACTCTGCCTCTTGGTGTTCTCATTCTCTTTTCTCCTCTGCAGCTCACTGGCGCTCACGTTCCTCACAGTCTGCCTCCCTCTGTTGTTGTTCTGCCTCGTGGTCCACCTCCGTCTGTTGTCGCTCTGCCTCATGGTCCACCTCCCTCTGTTCTCGCTCTGCCTCCAGTTCCATCCTGGGCAACTCAATTTGCAGCTTGAGTACCACTGGATTCAGGATACTGGTGACCTTCTCCTGCTGCTGTGGCCCTTCAATGACAGTGGCCCTGCTGTCTTTCTCATCAGCTCGGGTCCCCTCACTGGCCTCTAGTCCTGCCACACTTGAGGTCTGGTCCCTTTCAGACATGGTCTGTGACTCGCTGCTCTGGGTATCTGCTATCATCAGGGCCTCTATGAGGGTCCTAATTTTGGCTGTCATCTCTAACAGGACTCCCTTTGTCCTCGCATAACTATTGGCAGTGTTCTATAGTGTGCCTGCTGTAGTTGGACGCCATCTTTCCTGACTACTGCTAATCTGACTAGCACTTTATAAAAAAAAAAAAGGGGTGGGAACTTGACTATAAGCCAAGGGATATAGTTCTGTTTCCTTTTGAAATAAAACACTGCCTTTCTTTTTTTCTAAGTGAGCTGAACAGTCTCAAGCTGACACACTGAATAATAAAGCTTATACCACCAAACTTTTTATGCCACTGCTGCCAACCAGTCTATCACAAATTCGCTCAACCAGTCAGCCCTTTACTCCCAAAGTGCCAACCTCTGAGCATATGATTTGTGGATAGTGAACAGAATAAGGTAATCTCTTGTCTGTTTTGTGGGATTGAGTCACCTTAGTCTCAAGTTCTGAAGGGATTCAAACTGATAACCTCTTGTTAGCGTACCCAATTATCAGGCTCAGATAATTCTTTCTTCAGGGGGCCAGATATCTTTGCCTATGGGCATCTGACCAGGACTACAAAATGAAACTGTAGAACTCCATGCAAGACTTTAGAGAACTCTATTTGTTTCCCAGTTTGGTATCAAAATAAGCTCTTACCCAATGTCAACTATTACCTTTAAAAGCTCCACTTAAATAAAAAGAAATGTCAAGGTACTCCAGGCAGTTTCCATTTTAAAATATATATCTTTACTTTAAAATAGGAAAATAGGAAAACAGTAACATTACAGAACAAAATATCCCAACAGATACAGCCTTAAAACAAACATGTTTGAAGTGCAAGTTCCTACAATACATACATGCAAACTGCTCTAATCTAATATATGCTTACTTTCTTTCAGTGCTGTGATGTTTCTTCCTCAGTCAGAAATATGAAAGTGTGTCTGTCAAGGTTCTCTCAGCAGTTAAAACCAGTCCTGAGCTGGCCTTCTCGCTTAGGTCACCAAACTCTGCCTTGATGTAACAAAATCTATATTTTTTAATAACACCAAGATGGCCTACTGAGGTATTTAAAAAAAATAAGAGATGACATAATATATCTCCTCTTCTCATGTTTACTAGTCTAAACTGGTTTGTGCTTTGCTTCACACACACTTCAAAAGTCTATTTGATATAAGTCACTGTATTCAAAGCAAAAGTGTATTTGACTACTTAATTCCATCTGGCCTTGGTATCTACACATCAAAGGTCTCTTTGATGAAATGCTGGTTTCCTGGGAAGTTATTCATAACACTGGCCAGTGTCCCTTTTCGCAGGACAACTAGTGCAGATCAAAGGATCTCCCTGAGGCCATCATGAATGGCTAACTCTATTTCCTGGGATCAAAGCAAATTGACAAGATAATTGCACCCCAGATATCTGCAGTTTAACAATGTCCTATCCTTTGAACTTATCCCTGGGGAGTTTGAAGTGTCAGCTTCAGCAGCCAGCACCTCCCTCTGCCACAGTCCATCATACATTAATTTCTTATATTCACAACAAAACATTATACAGGAATCAGAACCAGCTGTCCAGGTGTGACACCTCCTACCCCGTGTCTTCTGCACTGTGTCCCATACCTGACATGGTGTCAATGCTCTCTGTCTCCCCATGTCAGTCAACCTCATTGAGGGTGTTGGCCACCATTCTCTTGACTGGCAACTGCGTGGACACCTGCAAGGGTGTTCCCCAACCTGTACCACGCTGTGCCCATTCCATGCTGTTATTATTTTGCTTCATGGCTGACTGGTCAAGTCACTTGTGCTTGATTGCCCCAAGCGACCATGTCTCCAGACTGACCACATCAACGGTGGCATGGATATCAAGCAAAGTGGCAGATTAGGTTGGTCAAAATGAAAGAACTGAAAAAATTGTAACATAATTATGTTTATGTACAAATGTTTTAAGAATTTAGTTCCTGGTTATTTATTAATGAACTTTAAACTCAGAGAAATCAAAGCTAATTTAAGATCAGCTTCTGGAATTGAATTTCTCCCAAGAAAATGCAATCTTGAAGTCAGTAGATCCCACATTTTCACAATGAGTACTAGCCTATGGCATAATTTGACTTCCCATTTAAGACAGCTAGAGGGTAAAATCATAAAAAGCAGGACTAACAAACGGCTACTTAGCCAAGCACAGATTAACTCAGTTTCTTCTTGGATGATTAACTGATATTTGAGTATTAATATTTTTTGGATTGTATGGATGATTTTATTGTTGGTTTTTAATATGTGATGTTGCTATGTATTTATTGTATTTATGTTTTATGTGATATTTTACATTGTGCATTCTGACATGTAAAGAGCCCTGATACTTTGAAAGGCACTTTAAAAATAAAGTTATTATTATTATTGTCCTAACTGGGATTGGGGTTAATGCAGAAATCTATGTAAAAACTGTGTAAGTGTATTACACAGCCTGTGTGATTGCATTCTGTGGCTGGCTATGGTAGTGTGTGGAGGGAAGTGTCAGTCACAGAAGTGGGTCAGGGGCAGGGGGGTGGGGTGGTGTGACCACTGCCTGTCGTGGTGGGGAGGGTGGGGAGCCACTAGACTAAAAGGTACATGCTAGGCATGTGTTTTATGGCACTTTTTGGGTGTGGGGGGTGATGGACTGGGACTAGCCAATGTTTTTTCACTACTTTATTGATGATCTGGGCCCCTTGGGAGTTGGGGGGCACTATACTACCACCATTTTGTGAGTATATTGGAGATCGGAGAGGGTTGGCACTAGTCTTCTATGGCAGACTTTCCACTATGGTGGCACATAGGAGCCCAGACAGTACTGGGACACTGCAGTACAGTGGAACAACATCCCCGGAACAGCCTTGCATCAGCTGCTCCTTCTGTGCCCGGGTACTAGACTTGCTGCTCCTTAGGGCACCTGGGTGCCCCCTGCACACCTATCCACATTGCATCAATGGACTTGCTCCAGGACTCCGAACTGCATCCATTTTTCGGCAGCAGGATACATTTTATGGCTATTCCAGAAGGTTCAATGCAAATTGCCCACCTTCTGGAATATCAGGTTTTGTGTTTGCTGCAGCTGCACTGGCCACAGCCCTCTTTTCTGCCTTAAGTTGCATCCAGTGCAGGCGGCTTCCAAATTGGGTCCCATATGCTCAAAGTCACACAATTAATAGATGTTATGTCACTGCCATGTGTATGGCCAGGAAATTATCAGTACTCATGACATTCAAGAGTTTTGAACAAGAACAAGGGTCTGTCTCGAGCCTTATGCTGGAGTCCTCAAAAATGTAAACAACATTTAACCATTTTGTCTGCATTAAAACTGGTGGCTGATAACATGACAAGTAACATATACTATACATATTATACAATGGGAACTGAGAATGCCACACTGACAGGCTGACTGGCAGATCTTGGAGGGTTCTAGTAACAAATGGAAAAAAAGAACTGGTAGCTCAAAGGATAAGATCTATTGGATTGATCCAGGCAAGAGGAGCTGGAAGCTCATATGCCTCTATGGCTATGGCCCTGTCAATCTTGGGGGGATGGCTGTATCATTTTGTGCTATACAACTAAAACCAAATCTGGAGGACAAACAAACCTCCAGTTGAATCCCTCATTTAATCTTTTAACCCATGTGCAGAGAGCAAAGTCAAACAGCACTTAAACAATGAAATAACACTGGCTATCTTGGGGGGGGAATGTAAGGAAGGAGTCTATAGGGCCTTTTACATGACATTTTCTGCACCACTGTCATTGGTGCAGAGCAACTGCAACATTCCTTTTTTTGTGTGTACAGACAACCCGTACCATATCCAAATTGAGTGCCCGCTGATCCGACGTTCCCTGTTTTCTTGGGTTTGCCATTTCCGTGCATCCTAGTGGAATGGATTGGGCTGCCATGTAATCACACATGAGTGCTCAAGAGTCCCATGAGACCCTCTGGCATCCCCTGGTGAGCGCAGCACAGTCAGTAAGGTAATGGGCTAAAGCACCAAAAAACTTGTGCATACATCGTAAAATCACAGTTAAGAGATACACATACAATCACTGGAGAACGAATGCTGAACTTGTTAAAGCGTACCAGACTGAAAACCAAGGACTAGAACATATAAAATCGCACCAAAAAGCTGACCATGTTACTGGGTATGTGTCTAAACATATGTATAAAGATATGCATATGTATAGACGCATGCCCAGTAGCATGCCAGTCTTTTCAGTGCAATTTTTATTTGTTCTAGCCCTCGGTTTTTCAGTTTAGTACACGTTAACAAGTTCAACATTCTTCTGTTGTTGACTGTACGTGTATATTTTAACCTCAATTTTGTGATGTGTTATGAGCCTTCTAGATGCCTAAAAATGGTGCACACACCCCCCTCGCTCCAAAGTCTGGGCTCTCCACTGGATGAAAACCAGTAAAAATGCCAGAAGAGCCCAGAGACCGATGTAGGGCTCTGCATGTAATCAAAGGTAAGGGGCACAGAAGCAGTGGTAGGAGCGGATTGAAACCACAATGTTCCCACCTAGACTGCCTGTAAAAGGGTCTTATCTGAGACCCATCTAAGGAGTAGTGTACACCCTCACCATCCTAAAGCAGGCAGGTTGTATATCCCTAATGGGGAGCAGGGTGTTGTAATCAGAGATATAAATCTTGTGTGGGTTTCTTTCCCCAGAGAGGTGTCATCAAAAAACTGAGACAGACACACACATAATAATTTTATCTCAGCATATATGTTTTTGTTCTAAGTAGTACAGTGTGAAAACAAACGTACTAGAATCAGAATCACTTACAATGCCGATACCCTCGTAGTAGACTCTGTGGTCACTTTCAGGGCCATGTGGCAGGCTGCAGCTGAGGAGAAAGGTGTGTGACAAATACCGCCTTTAGTTCACTTATTCTTATACACTCTTGTAATGTGACATCATCACTTACAAAATTTCCAGAACTTGCACATGCTCAGAAGAAATAGGAAGATCCATGTTGGACTAGCTAGAACTGGTTTTCTCTGCTACAAATCACAAGCTGACTGATAGTAACTGTTCCCTGACTTCTCTGTGACTTCTGGGCTGCCTCATACAGAAATCATGCCTTTTTGCACAGCTAATCTGTAGAAGCCACTGTGTATATAGAGCTGTCCTTGCAGGGGTCATCTTGTATATGCCTATGCTGCATCTATCTGGCTTATAAGCCCATATCACATCAGTGGTTGGTAGTGATGGAGGCAGACAGAGGAGGGACACAAGGGAGAGGAGACAGACAATCACAGAAAGAGAGAGAGGAGGAGGGGGATATCAAGGAAAGCACCAAGGGAAGTCGACAATGAAAATGCAAGCCTCCCCACAACATGACGCACAATACCGACGTCCATGCAGTGAGTTTTTTCAGGGATAGCCCCCCCCCCACATCCCCTGGACTTTAGGGATTCTCAACTCCAGGTCGGAGTTGGTCGGGGCGGAACACTGTGGAACGCAGTACTAAAAAGGACCATTACAACGGAATGTCACCATAATGGTCTATTTTTGTTTGCCATCGCGGGTGTCGACTCTGAAGGTGCACTGGATACCACGGGGGCATCTCAGACACCTCCAGCAATATGTCAGTGAACTAGAGGACAGTTAGGATGCCATAACCAGCACCCCTATAACATACATGGAAGGGATATACCCCATTAAGATACAAGTACTCCTGAGTTGGGAGTTGCACCCATGAGGGTATACCTTGCAAACCCACTGACAGGTAAATGTTGATTTGATTGGTAGTAGTGGGTGGGGACAAGTTTCATCACCAGAGCTGCAGTGGCTGGGTCATATGGGACCCCATGCTCTTGGCTGACCCATAGGGAAGGGAACCCACATGCTGTTGATGCCTAGCCATGTGATAACTACATATCCACTGGTTCATATCCTGACAATCCTTACAGCATACCTATTTAGAGGCTCTCACTCCTGGTTCAGCTGCACCAGAAACCAAAGTCATTGTGACCCATGGAGTCATTTCAATATAGCACATTTTAATATACAGAATTTATTTTTTATTGTATTTAGTTTTTGTTGACCGGGTAAGTGCACTAGACAAATCCTGCCTATTTTCAGGCATGACCCGGGGAAGGGGGATACAGATTAATGCCAACCCACCTTGAACCAGATTAAGCTGTCAGTGGTATTTTCAGTGAATGAGGAAAATTTGGCCAGGACACCGGGGAAATTCCCCTACTCTGCTGGGGACAGTAGAGGGCATCTGGCCTTGCTACAATGGCAGACGGCGTGAGGATCGACCTGGGGGAGGACGTGCAGGCAGAGGCTCTGCCGATGGAACTACAGGAGGCTTTGGAGCAGGCGAGGCCTGCTGCGGTGTTATCTACTATGCCTTTCCACAGAGATTTGCAGGCTCTTGAGTGTGCAGACGGGAGTGATATTGACTCAATGGAATCGTTACCTGGAGTGTTGCTTGTGGACACCGTTACTGCTCTGACTACCCCTGCTATGGCTGTTTCTGCTGATCAGGATCGGAGTCTGCCGCCGGAAGCACTACGTGATGCTGCTGATGTGGGTCCTTCCAATATCGCGATGTCAGCCCAGGTGAATGCGGAAGTGCTTGTAGCGGTTGTACGAGAAGAAAGCACTGACAATGCGAGTGTGGCTAAGGGCTCTGCAACAGAATGGTCCGAGGAATCAGCCTTATCGTAGGCTGGGTGGATTCAACAGCCAGATGGTAGGTGGTTGCCGGATCCTACCTGGCTGACATTTTCCCCATCGGAATCGGGTCCTGCCCGACCAACTACACAGACTGGTGAGTCTTCACATCCTGCAGGTCAGTCCAGTAATTTGCAGCCTTCTACTTCAGAGGGGATTTCTCAGCCTGACATTTGTTCAGTTGCTGAGGCAGCTAGTCCACTGCTGTGCTCACCTATGCAGTCGCCTGGAGGCCAGGAGACAAGGAAGGGTCCTCGTTTCTTGGATCTTTTAAAACATAACAGACTGGAACAAGCCCCGAGACGGAATGTGGTCCGTCTGCGATATAGGGGCGGTTTATCAGAACACATGGACAGACTTTATGTGGCAAGGAAATTATTGTTAAACTCAATGCAGTTTTTGCCTATGGATATCTATGCTCTAATTAATATTCGGGGGGAGGATACGTTGATATTAGTTTTAAACAGGTTGCTGGCTTGGATAGATTCTGGCAGAAATATGAGGGTTGTAAATCTATGCCACTATGGTTGTCCTTCTAGGCCATACCAATCACTAAACCTCTTTAAAACAATTAATGTTATGTTTAGGAATGAGGGGAATGTAGATGTACATTTTGTATTGGTTGGAGCATAAATGCATGGTTCTGGGCCCTCCTGAGCCAATTCTTGACACTGAGGGGATTTGGACAGGGGCCTGCATTTTAAAGTTAAATGACATGCCATCAATAATGAAGTCCTGCACGTTCCGAATAGCTTTTTCTTGAGTAAGGACCGGAAAGTTTGTTTCTACCTGGGACAGCCCAAAGCTTGCTATCGTTGTGGCGGCACGACATTTAAGCAGTGCATGCGATAAAAGTCAAATGTGCGCTTTGTGGAGATTTGATCATGATAGTGAAGTCTGCTAGAAATGTCTGTAAATGTAATCTGTGTGATGAGACTGGCCATGCCTATCATCAATGCCAGCAGACGAGCCAGAATAGACAGGGGGTCTCAATAAAGAAGGTTGATATCCCAGGCACAGGAGTTAGATGCCAGTCTCCCGCCACCCCTCCTCAGCATAGAGAGTCACCAATCCAGCCAAGCTCGACTCAGGTCAGGTGCAGGTTCCTGAGGTCCTGTTACAGAAAGAAGTATAGTGGAGGGCACTGTGGGCCAGTCAATACCTCTGGTTCTCAACAGGTTTTGGAACCACCCCTTCACAAAGTTCTGAGCCCTCTGTTTTCAACCCCTTTGAGGGGGCCCTAGTAAGGTTATTATCTTTCAGACACTCATTTCCAAACACCTCGGAGGGTGACTAGGAGCTAGCAGTTGTAATGTTGGAGTGGTAGGGTCTGCCTACCCAAATCCTTCCTTCTGTGTTATCTGACCTCGAGGGGTGAGGTCGGCCCTGACTTGATAAGGCCTGATGGGACTTCTACTATGGAGGTAGAGGATGGGGGGGGGGTACAGATTTATTGGATGTTAAGAAGAAAAAAGGAAAAAAGCGGAAACTAGACAAACCCTGAATTTCAACCTTTTTGTTTTCATGGCCTGTTTAAAGATGGTATCTATTAACTGCTGTAGCATAAAGAACTACAAAAGATGTTTACTTTGCTTGCAGCAGTGTCGGGATTTGAAAGCAGATGTCAGGAGACACATTTGTCTTCTATGCTTGCGGTGACTCAGGTAAAAAAACTCTGGTGGGGTGGACCTTCCTTTTTTGGTCATTTTGGGAAGACGCTGCTGATGGGGTGGGTATTCTTTTCTCACCCCCGTTCGCGATCACAAGGTTGGTGGATGTTCATTAGGAAGGGCTTTACTTTTGGACTGCTTTTTCCAGGGTTTTTGTTTATTAATAAATACCTTATGCACCATAAACGAAGACAGCCTGATTGTTTTATTTCAACAAATTAAACCATATTTATTCACTTTCAAGCATGTGGTCTGGGGTGGGGATATGAATTGTAGTTTGGATGTCCGTCTTAAAAATAATATTCAGCAGAAAACATATTGTGATGCTCATGCTCTTTCACAGACAGTAGCGGTGGCTAAGTTGAAAGATGCTTTCAGAGGATTACACATAACGAATGGTTTTACTTATAGAAGGGCTTCCTTTCAAACAAGGATTGATTATCATTTTCTTTCCCAGTATTTAGTCCCTTTTGTTTGTTTAGTGCTACTGTTGTGATTTTTCTGGACTGCAGATTTTATATGGCATTTTCATTTACATCAAATCCCTACTTTTTTCCCCAGTTTTTCCAGTAGATGGAAATTTCACAATTTCATTGTCTGGAGGCAGTTTTTTGGGTTCCAGCTGAGGATTTGACCTTAGGATATCGGGGCAGCTTTTTCACTGATTGATTTCTTGTGGATGGATACGGTTTGCTGTCAAGGATTTTTTATTGCATAGTCAAATGGAAAGTTCTTGGAATATTTACATATACATTTAGATTTTAGAATTAGTATATCACCATCTCGTCTCCGATTTGATATCCAGTCTAAATGGGGATTGTGGGAAAAAATGTTTGTACCAGTACTAGAGGGCAAACTACAGACTGATGGCCATAGACTGGATGCAGGACAATCTGTCCCAAACCATTGACCACATATGGAACAACCTGTCCCAGGCGGCACAAACACTGTGGAGCACAATAGGAAATTCCAGTAGCCAGTATGGCAAAGATGTCAAGTGACTGCAACCTGAGCATGGTCTCGGAATACCACACTCGCTTGAGTATGCCACTGCCACTGATGCTGCTACACACCACTTACAATTGTGGCCAGTGGCCTTTTGTCTTCCAATGCATGGTCACCATGGCAGATCATGGCACAGTGAGGTGTGGCATCTTTTAAAAACTAAAGAACATTTTGTTTCCTTATGTTCTTTTATTATCTGCCATTTCTCCAGTGATGTGATCTGCTGGTCAGCCCAGCTGACAGAAAACAATATGAGTGGGCCTAATTATATGCTATCTGTAGTGACCCACATATGTTTCAAGTATTGGGTATTAATTGTTTGTTTATTCAGAGTGATGTTCAAACAAACGGGGGTTGTTGGATCATTTGAATCTTTAATTGTAGGTTTTATACTGCAACAGAATTCACAGTGAATTGGGAAAGCACCAGAACCTAAAGGAGAAGAAGCAACCCCCTACTCAAAACTTTCACCATTCATAAAATAAAAAAAACTATAAGGGAAACAAATTAAAAATAATTATTTTGGCTTAGTCTAAGTGGAATGTGCACACCCAATGGAACTAATAAAAATAAATGTAAGTTACTGGATCCAAAAGATCAGTTTTTACTATGTACAGCAGGCAAATTTTCTGGGCAGAATTATGAAGCAGCAAATTGGTAAACCATGTTAGTTTTCTGCAGTTCAATTTTATTTAATCAAGAATTTTTGTTATTTTACAACTTATTTAGTAAGGATAGCCTTGCTAGATGTAACATCTCATTTCATTAGGTCCTGCTCCTAGAGTTCTGCAGCTGGTGTGGACGGCAGTGATAGGTTAAGTGCCTTGCTCAAGGTCACAGTGAGTGTTTGGCTAGGTGGGCTTTAAACCTGTAATCTCTAAGGCATCTGATATTTCGGATCTCTTTACCTCCATAACCTCCATCTCACATAAATGCAAGCTATACATCCTGGGTGATGTAAATCAAAAGTGGCTATCACCAACAACTGCCAAGACACGTAATGACATCACGGCCCTCAATCTCTCCCAACTCATCCTGGAACCCACCCACCTAAATCATAAAACTCTTAATCACTCCCTGATAGGGCTCTCACCCCCATAGAGTCATTAAATCAGGCATACTCCCAGATGTCCTCAGTGATCATCACCCAATCTTTGCAGTCAGGAAAGTCCATAGACCTAAAACACCTCACAAAATTCTGCAACTCCACTCCTTCAGCTCCTTAGACCTTAATCCCCTTCTTAGTGAACTGGCCAGCTCGGATTTGTCCCCTATTGCCTTCGCCCCTTCCATTGACCAAGCCCTCGCTGATTTTAAAGATAAATTTCTAACTACATGGAACTCCTACGCTCCATTCAAATGCACTAGAGTTCATGGCAACAATCATCCCTGGGTCTCCCCTGAGTTACTGACCTGTCTCAGGGAACGGGATAAGGTTTGGAGGAAACATAAGGCCTCCCAGCTTCCCCTAGACCATGCCAGGTATCGCATGTTAAGAAATACCTGCACAAAAGCTACCAGACTTGCCAAGTCTGAATATTTTAAATCATCTTTTCTCAATAACATCAATTCCCCCTCCAAATTCTGGAAAGTGGTCCATGCCCTGTTCTCCCGCACCCCTTCACATTCGCCTCCCCCTATGCTTAAAATAAACAACTCATTGGTCTCCAAACCATGTGCAGTGGCTCAAGAGTTTAACTCCTATTATACCTCCTGCGCCACTGCACTTCTAAAGTCACACCCCTCTAACCTCCCCACTCCTCATGCTCCCACACCCAGTACTCCACCCCTACATGCCCATCCTTCCTTCTCTTTTTCTGCGATCTCTCCAGAAGAAACTCTAATGGCCCTTCTCTCTCTCATAGTCCTTCCAAAGGCTCATTGCCGGATGACCTTGGCCTAAACTCCTCTACCTCTCAGCTTCTGCTATAGCTTACACTCTCCTTGATCTTAAATTTTTCCTTTTCATCCTCATCTGTCCCTTCATCTGGAAACATGCAGTGGTCCTCCCTCTCCCAAAGGGTGGTGACCCTCCTCCCTGCATATTTTCGCCTGCTCTCCCTACTCCCTGCCCTTGCTAACCTCCTTCCTCAATGACTCTTCCTTTTTACCACGTTCCAATTTGGTTTTCAGAAGAACCACTCCACTACCACTTCCCTATACAGGCTCACTGACTCCATCCTCACTGGGATGGATAATGGCTCATTACCTCTGCCATCCTTGTCAACCTTGCCAAGGCTTTCAACAGTCTCCCATGCCCCTTCTTGATTCCCTTATGGCTGCTGGGTTATCTACTTCTGCCCAAAATTGGTTTAGAGCTTACCTCTCAGGAAGAACACAATCAGTCAAGATCCAGGATACAGCCCCCCCCCTCTCTTTTTCAACTGGAGTACCACAAGGCTTGGTGCTTGGACCCATTCTCTTCTCCATCTTCCTAAATGACTTGCCCTCAGTATGCTCCCCCATCACCTCTATCCATTCGTATGCCAATGACACTGTCCTGTTCTCATCTGGTAAATGCCCTGCTGATGGTGCAGCCACCCTTCAGCTTGACTTCCACCAGGTTCAGTTATGGTTTGCCACACATCAACTATTCCTAAACGCCAAAAAGACTGTCTCCATGACCTTTGGCACTAGGCAGAGACTCTCTAGGCACCACCCTTTACAGTCTTTCCATACCCTTGATGGGACAATATTAGAGGACACCTCCTCATTCAGATACCTTGGGGTTTGGTTGGACTAATACCTCAACTTCTCTGGCCACATTGACGCCATCCTGAAAAATTGCACCCCAAGCTTGGTACCTTATTCAGGAATCGAGTTGCATCCTCCTTCATGCGGCTGGAACTAGTCCAGAAGATGATCTCCCGATGTTTGACTACTGTGAGGTAGTCTGGTGCCATTCCCAAATCCTCCCTAACCAGACTGGACACTCTATTTAACTCCTGTCACTTTGCCTTTGATGCTCCATCACGCACTCATCACTGTGACCTCTTCCACACCATTTCCCTTCCCCCACTTGCCAATAGGCACCTCACTCATTGTGCCAAACTCGCTTCTAAATTTTGGTTAGAGGAACTTCCCTCCTACCTCTCGTGCTCACTCTCTTCCCCCCTCCCCCCTCCCACTCCCTCAGATCCTCTGACACTCGCACTTTGTTGGTCCCCGTCCTACCCATCATTTCCCGAACATCTGGAACTCCTTCTCCCCCCCCCAAATATGAAACTCCTCCTCCTCCACTCCCTTGCCTCTGCCTTGCATAACTTTCTCTCATCTAACTGCTCCTGCTTTAACCCTCCTTAACTGTCCTCCTAAGCCTCTGCTCCTCCATGGCTCGCATCACCTATTAAACCTTCCACTCCCCAAGTCTGTGTCTCGGCACATTCTCCTGTCCTCTACCTTCACCACTATGTACTATGTTTCTCAGCTCTGACACTTGTAATTAAATGCATATTTCACAGGTATGATATATTTAATTGTATGTTATGTTACAAATATGACTGTATGATTATTTATATTTTTTAACTGTACGTCTTGTTACAAATGTAATTGAATGTTTAATTTCTTGTATATTTTAAATATTAAACTGTATGTCCAATTCTTCATCCAATTGTACCCTTCCCCCGGTCATACTGGGAGATGAGCAACTTGTTGTTCAGTGTGCCTTCCTGGTGAAACATTTCAATAAATAAATAAATCTCCCAGTTTTCAAACCTGTGCTCTAACCACTAGACCACGCTGTCTCAGTTACATCATATAAATCAAACATTTGTGGTGACTTAAAGTCTATGAAGCCATACAACAGACAAATAATCCCCTGAAGGATTTTATTTCACTATTGAAGTCTTGAAGTCACTTGATTACAACAGCATTAGTCTTGGACATGTCAATTAACTACAGTACATAGTGCAGAACTTTGCTTAAGCTCTTCAGAGACACCACATTTCCTTGTTATCTTCATGCCATTCAATACAGGCTGTCCCTAGAAACTTGCCTTCTAAAGTACAGTATGATAAGAGTGGGAATTGGGGACATTCTTCTTTAAAATGTCAAGTTACTTGTGCTAGAGTTCTGGCAACAAACCTCCTCCTGAAAATGGGATGACAGTGCCATCTATTGGCTTTTCAGGGAACTGCTGCAAATGTTCAGCTGAAGTGCAGCTGGAGACTGAACAGAAATATTGTATACTGTACTCATAATCTGTGAGAACAAAATAAAATGCGGTCTTACAATAAATATTTCTGGAGAGGTTACAAAAAAATAACTATTAGAGAAGCAGCAGAAAAAGTTAACAGCAGAAGCAGGGAGGAAACATTAAGGAAAAGAAAAACACAAAAAACCCAAACAGATTGATATTTAACACAGCATGCCCTGAATACACCAAATAGATCAAAAAGATTCTTTTTTTCTTTGCCTGACTTCTTCCTCCAGGCACATGAGGCTCTGGCCACCCACTCCGCTCGCCTCCCCCTTCATCCCCAGGCTTACCCCCTGGGCAGGGCCACCAGGCGGGCACCCGCTCCCCAACTGTTTGCTCATCTGCCCCTGGCTTACCCCCAGGGTGAGGTCACAGGAGCGGGACCTCCCGATGGACTTTGGTCTGTAGCGGGAGCGGCAGCGGAGACAAGTGCCATCATTAGCATACTTCCCCCCCCCCCTTGGGGTGGGATGTGCACTACGCCAGTGTCCGCCTCACCCCCCAACATGTGGTGCCAGCTGCGACAGTACCCCCAGCCCGCCAGAGGTCCATATTCCGCCAGCCACCCCTGAGAAGGAGAGCAGTCCCTGGGATGCTCAATCCTTCTTCCCCCGGCAGCCCTTCCAACTGCCAAGTTTATCCCCAAACCAGGGATGTCAGCGCTGCAAGCAGATGCCTTGTCGCTGCACCCGTGGGCTGGCAGATCAAAAGATTTTATGAACCAGTTGGCATATTTAGCCACATAAGATCACCACGCTACCTGATTTACCAAGACACCTTGTTAACAAAAAAGGAATCCAACCATTTGGGATAAACTTGTCTAGCTTGTTCATGAATCACCACCCCTAGAGCAAACCAGAATACCTTTTGCAGTCCTTAAAAATGGAAGCTACCCTGTGAAAGATGTGCCCAATGCTCTCATAAAGCCAGGAAAGAAACATTTAAGAACTTAGTGATGAGAAATTCCAGATAAGGGCTATATAACCTGTGATACATATTCCATGTCATCTGCATCCTCCCTCATCCTTGTGACCTACTATACATTGGGAAGATGACTAGAGCATTAAGATATTGAATATCCAAACATAAAAGCAACATTAGCGCATGGGACATCAAATCTACAGTGGCAAGACTTTTTAATTCTGAGAGGCAAAATGCATCTGTGTTTAGATTTTTGGGGGACTTGAAAAGGTGAAGCACCCCTACAGAGGACCAGATTAGGATTTACATTTCAGAAGATGCGAGATGATGTGGATACATAGACTGGTAATATTGGAAAATGACAGAGGCATGAATGAGGAGGAGGACTGACGAGCTTCTGATTATGAGCTCAGTTAAGGCCTTCCTCCTCTGCTGGAAACCCTCCCTTTGAATTTGTGGTATCTGGTATACTGTTCTGGTATTAATTTTGAGTCAAAACTGGACTGAAAGACATTATTCTACTCGGTTGTTTTATGTAAAATTGTCTAATTTCATCTCTTTTTTTTTCATATAAATCCACCTTTGTCACAAGTGTTTCTTTAATGGTCGGTGCTATCACCCACGATATTCGTGGTGTACATGCTACCACTGGAATGGTGAGGTGCGAGATTTCATTGCTATGCAGATAAAGCTCAGCTGTACCTGCCTTTAACACTGGATGAGCAGGCAACAGTCTCAGTTCTGAAGCAATCCCTTCAGGAGATCAGACTGGATGGCCTCTAGCTGGCTGAGCTCTAATCTGACCAAGACAGAGTTGTTAGTGGTGGAACCAGGTTTTCGTGGGTGGTGACCACATAAGATGTCGCCATACATTGCCATCTCTTAATGGCATGACTCGTGATGGCCGTGGATATTGTAAAAAAAAAATCTGACATCATTGTAGACTCTAGCCTGGCACTTGAACATCAAGTCTGCTATAGTCCATAGTGGATTTTTCCAACTCAGAAAATATTTCCTGATTAAACCCTATCTAGGGCTAAAGGACGGGTGACACTGGGGCATAGATTCATTTCTTCAAGGCTTGGCTACTGTAAGGCTCTTTACCTAGGCCTATCAAGGAAGTTGGTGTGCCACTGGAAGCTGGTACAGAATGCCATGGCCAGAATAATCACTGAATCAATGCACACATAACATATCTGATAGATTTATTTGACTGGGTGACCAGGGAAGTGGATCAGGGTGGAGCTGTGGATGTGGCCTACCGGGATTTCAGTACGGCATTTGACACTGTTCCATAAAGGAGACTCGTAAACAAGCTGGGCAGGCTGGGAGTGGGTCCAAAGGTGGTAAACTGAACAAGAAATTGGTTGCAGGATAGGAGACAGAGGGTGGTGGTAAATGGAGTTCGTATGCTGTCGCCTCAGCAAAATATTGACAACGAATGACATTACAGTGACAATTTGCTGTTGTCACTGTAATGTCGCCGTGGAACCCCAGCAGTGCTTTCTCGGATTCTTCTCCAAATCAACTCTGACTTAGAGTTGATTATATTAATTACAGGGGGTGCAGAGGGCAGAATCCCCCCCATTTGGGGGGTTCGGGGGCAAAGCCCACAGAATGAAACCAAAGTTGTCTCGAACGACTTTTTGCCAACTGCATTTACAGTTGGCATAAATCCATCACTGTGAGGTCACATCACGAAAAAGTAATCGCTGCAGCATCATAGATCCAACAGAGTTCATGCTGAGGAAAGGAGAGTGACCAGCAGGATGCCACAAGGTCAGTGCATTGGGTCTGGTCCTCTTACTGTCTTTATTAGTGACATATCAGAGGGGCTAGTAGGGAAGGTATGCCTTTTGCAGATGACACCAAGATCTGCAATAGGGTAGACACTTCAGGGGTGTGGGGTGGAACAAATGAATAGTGATCTAAGAAAGCTTGAGAAGTGGTCAAAAGTGTGGCAACTGAGATTCAATGCGAAGAAGTGCAGGGCAGTCCAGAGGAGAGCAACTAAAATGGTGCTGGGCCTGCATCAAAAGCCCTATGAGGAGAGACTAAAGGAGCTCAATGCGTATACCCTAGAAGAAAGGAGGTATATGATAGAGACTTTCAAATACCTCACGGGTATAAGTAAGATACAAGTGGAAAATATTTTTCAGAAAAAAAGATGCTCAAGAACAAGGGGACACACTATGACACTGGAGGAGGGGTAGATTCAGGGGAAATGTCAGATAGTACTACTTCACAGAAACAGTGGTGGATGCCTAGAACAGTCTCCCACCAGAGGTGGTCGAAGCAAAAAACTGAGTTTCAAGAATGCATGGATAAGCAGAAGATAATTTTATTACTTGGAATTGGGGGTAAAGCCAGAGACCAAGACGGGTTACTGTAGGTAGGGAAAATGGGCAAACTGGGTTGGTCAAATGTTCCTTAACTGCTGACAATTTCTGTGTATTCTTCGTGTGCTCCGGCAGCTGCACTGGCTACCAGTTAGGTGATGCACCACCTTCAAGATCTCATTGTTAACTTAAAAAGCCCTACACGGTTTGGAGTCTGACCAGCTTTAAGACCTAAAAAAGCCAAACTTATGTAGAATTTCCTGTGCTGCTTATAGGTACGGTGCTCTGTTTAAGGCTAAATGTAAAAGAACATCACAAGTCACACAATGTGTGGCTCCCCACACTGGAGAAAGTTACAGGCACACCAGTTTTTGTTGAAACTGAAAAAACAAAACATTAATTTGAATTCAAGTCCCAGTGCTTCTAACAACAATTATGTGCAAACTGGCAGGTCAGGTACAAATAGTGCTTAATCAATGATATACAAAAACTCCTTGTTATAGCTCCCCCAAGTTTTGCCTCACTAGGAAAGTGCAACAACATTAGAGCCTTTCATTTTGATTACTGACCTGTAGTTGCCTCCAAAGCATTATAGGCATATGGAGTGTCCAAACTTGGTGAGCATAGGAAACCCTTTCAAAATTGTTTGGTTACCAGTGAGCTTAGCCCTTGAACTTTGGGAGCTGCTTCCTCCCATCATGCTGCCTCCCCATGTAAACCAGACCTGGCTTCACTGATACATATATGATGACATTTCTGTGGAAAAATCCCACCTTCTTCAGAAGGTCCGCACGTATGCATCAGTGAAGCCGGGTCTGGATTACGTGGAGGAGACAGTATGATACTGATGTAATGTAATGCACACATTTTTTTTTTTTTTTTACAAGGCCACTTTCTTGTTTTATAACAGTATTACATAGAGAATAAAGTATGGGTAAGGGTGTTTAATAGATTTTTTGCACACGCCTGAGATGTATGATGTCTCATACACCAAGAGCAAAGCTCAGAGGGTTTATTAAAGCAACACAAACCAAGGGTGTGTGTATAAAAAAGGAAAAAAAAAAAATTGCACCCCTACCCATACTTTATTTTTTATAGCTACTGACTTTACTGACCTCCAATTTTTCAGCACTGTCTTGGTATGCCTATCTCTGAGAGCCTAGTACGTCCTGTTTCTCAGCCCTGCTGCCAGTCATGAGGCTGAGAAACATTTCAAATTCTTGCATCTAGCTCTTTGAAGTGTGGCCTCAGCTCTGCTGCCTGCTCTGGAGTCTGGGACCAAATAATGCTGCAGCATTTTTGGCGGTTAGCAGTTCTGCAGTCACATTCAGAGGTTTTCACAGAGTACACTTGCACTGCTGTCAGATTGACAGCTATCAGCTGACATGCACACCTCTTTATAACTGGGCATTTATAACAGCAGATTACACCATGGTTATCTGTGTGCAATCACATCTTTAGACTCACAAAATTTTATTATAAGTTATGCAAGCTCAAAAGTAGTAAAAACATACTTAATAAGTGCTTGACTAATATCAACAAAATATAAACAATATGTGAAAAAGAAATAACTACATAATTACAAGAATATCAAGCATTTGTTAATGCCAAATGTTGTGTTGCTGGCATTGGCACTGGTAGTGCAGGAGTTAGAGAGATGCAATAATATGAATGGCAGTGAAGTATGGAACTGACGCCAACCCCACCCCACCCTGCAGAGACTGACGGACATTGAGGTGTGCCTTTGAGTCATCGTCCATAATGCTCATGTCATTTCACCTCACCCTACCCTGCAGACTCCGACAAGTGTCACATTGTGCCTTCGGGTCATTCGGCCTTACGCTCACCCCATTCCATAAAGAAATATGTTGAGATGGGTGCAATATGGGAGAATGGGGTGAACTTTGGGGCTGAAAAGTCTAAGGCACACCTTGATGCCTGTCACTGGCTGGGGGTGGAATGGTGTGAGCATTATAGCTGACAGTACAAAGTCACACCCCTGACGCCTGTTTGTCTCTACAGGGTGGGACTTTACGGTTAGAAACCCTAACGCCCCAGGCGTTTGTTGGTATTTGTACTCCAAATTTTCAACATGGGCTTTTTGTGACCCCACCTCATGAAAGCATTTGAAACCTCTGCTCATGAACAGTGGCACTGTGATTTTGTTAATCTGTCCCGAATGTTGATTTCCCACAGCAACCACGTCATTCTGTGCCAGATGTGCGAAAACACATTTCGGGCAGGATGTAAAAAAATGACAGCAGTACTGTTTATAAGGAGGTGTGAAGAAATGGCAATGTTGGAAATCTGGAGTGAAAATATTAAAAATTCTCAAAGTTACGAGTGCATGTGGAAACTGCACAATGCACGCTCGTAACTGTCATTTTTTGGAATTTTTTCAACAACTTTTCAACATAGGCATCGTGGAACTTCTGCTCCTGAACAGTGTCACTGTGATTTTCTTAATCTGTCCTGAACATTGATTTCCCACTGTGACTGCACCATTGTGCGCCAGATGTGCGAAAATGCATTTTGGGGAGAATGTGAAAAATGACAGCTGTACTATTTATAAGGTCGTCTGAAAAAAATGGCAATGTTGAAAATCTGGAGTGAAAATATTAAAAATTCTCGAAGTTATGAGCATGCGTGGAAACTGCACAATGCATGCTTGTAACACAGTCATCTTTCGGAATTGTTTCACCAGATTTGCAACATTTTCTTTTTGGGAGCCCACCTCTTGAACAGTGTCACTGCTGTTTCGTTAATCAGTCCCAAAAGGTGATTCTGTGCAGTGACAACAAAATCACCTTTTGGGACTGAATAGCGAAATGACAGTGACTGATTTCATGATGTGGGATCCCAAGAACCCCATGTTGAAAATTTGGAGCCAAAAGTCAAAAAAATGGTGACGATATCCAGCTAAGTTGAACCCCCCCCCCCAACACACCCCCATTGATGCCATTATACAGCTAACCGGCATTTCTTTTTATCACATCTCTTTTCTCAACTATTGCAGCCACAGTCCTGCAATGAATCCAGCCACCACTCCTCCTTTCACCGCCAACCCCGAAGCTTGATGTGCCCAGCTAGCATATGCTACTACATCCGTCGAGAGGGCCCCCCCCCAAGCCCCGCACCTGGTGAGGATCCAATACCGGCACATGCCTGAATCAAGAAATCGTCGGCCGTGCTTACCGGCATTTCTTCAGTTTCCAGACTGATTTGAAGACTGCAGACGTGTTCCTGCTCCAGCAAAGATCATGGTGCCAGGAACTCCGGAGGTAAGTATGGGGTGAGGGGGGTGTGGGGAGGTGGGGTGCACAGAGGGTGGGTGCGGGTTACAGGAGGGGGTACTCCAGACTCAATGATGAACTTTTTTCTTTTTGTTTTAGGAGTGGACATCGTAGGAAGGTTTTCTTTATTTCCAGGTGAAATAAAATAACTGTTGGGCACACTGGGGTGGGTTCCCAGTGTGCCCCATGACTTTGGGGGGTTATGTTGGCCACACTGGAGTGGGCTCCCAGTGTGGCACACAATGGGGGTGGGGGCAGGAACATGCCAATGTGGTCTGCTTTGGAACACATGAAGCACACTGGGGTGGGCTTCCAGTGTACCACACAATCTTGAGGGGAAGTTATAAACATGTCGACAGGGAGATTGGGCACCCTCATAGTCTGCTTTCTAAGGATTGTGATAGGAGGACAGTAACAGCCGCCACCATATTTATTTAAATGTTTCAGCAGGCAAGGCACGCCCTGCAATGACAGAGCGCTCCCTCATTGTGGAGGTGAATTTCTTAAGTTGGTGGCACGCTTCTCAACTGCTGTCATAGACAGTGTGCTCATTCATTGGTGCCACAGAGACAAGCCCAAAAAGCAGTAGTGGCACTGGCCACAACACTGCCGTACCTCCACAACCTGCTACTCCAGCAAGCTGCCACAAAATGTTGCTTGCGCTGTGCACGCAAGACAACATAAGGGCATGAGATATTCCAATAGTATACGATGGGAAGAGAAATCCCAGGAATCTGATTGGATAGTAACCCCTTGCAACAGTGATGTTATCTGACCACAAGATCGCTGTATTAAGTCCAAGCAGCCACATGACCTCACCACATAAACACACATAAATATCTCTACTCACAGCTGCTAACCTCCTGTCATGAACCCTGTCAGTGAAGTGAACTTCAGCATCTTCACAGAAGAAACAATCACAGCAATGTTCCAGCCTCCTACAGCCACCACCTCTTCTTGACGCACAGTGAGTTCAAAAACTAAAGAAAAAAAAGACATAGCTGACAGGCATAGAACTTGACAGGAATGAAGCAGCACTCGCTCTTGGATCAGCTAGTCAATGCAAGTATTCCTGGACTAGCTGACAGTAAAAGAAATCACTGTGGATTTTCAGACAGTCGCACCAAGTGACCTGAACAAAATACTGAGAGAGGTTTATGACACTGTCCATAATAACAAAGGTGACCCATACAGTATCTCCAGTTATGTGGGCCTCCATGCAAGCATACACAGATAACTCAATGAGCACCCCCCAGCTGGTTGTTTAACCTGATGTCAGACACTGACTTCCAAACCTCCAACAATGTTTTCCTTGGCTACTTAATCCTAAGAAGACAGAGGCAGGACAAAACACCAACCCCTCCTCCATCAGCCCCATCGACTTACAGAAACTCAAAGAAAGTAAAGCCCTAAACCCAGAAATGGCAGCGGGGTTGGTGCAGAGCATATGGTTGGAGCTACAGTTCCATTTTGCTCGCAGAGGCTACAAGGGCAAAAAGCATTAATACCAGAGTCATTTCCAATAACAGCACATACACAGGGCTTAAAATTTGTCACCGTGACATTTAATAAAAAAACAAAACCCATGATACGCATGCACGCACACGCACACACCCAACATTTTAATACAAATAAAAAAAACCTCATGCAGCACACACACTGAAAGATCCTGCTCTGAAGTCTGTGGAGCAATGTTTGAAACACCAGGCATCCCCTGTGCCCTATCTGCAACTTCAAAAAGTATATCTTGATACTACGCCTGGGAGTGCCATCAATCTACCGGTACCCAAGATGACGAACCCAGGCAGAACTACAAAAGGAACCCATCTGGTACACTCTTGAGCCAATGGGTGTAAATTATTATGCAAGCATGTTCCCCCACATATGTAAACTGGCTAACCTTGGCACCACCTACATGAATCACAGCCTCAGAGCAATGACTGTGCAACTGCTCTCCAGCCTCAAATTCCGCAAAATAATGGCAGTAACGGGGCAAAGACCTGAATCATTCCTGAAAAGTTATTGGGGTCCCAAACTCACCAGTCACAAGCACTGTAGCATGATTGTCTCTTCAACCAGCCAGCACTGGAGCCAAACAGAACCAGGAAGTACCATCCACAATGACAGAAACCAGAACCAAGCACGAGCAGCTTACAAAAAAGACAGAGAAAATGAACCCCTCCCCAGCACCTACTGCAATCCCAAAGCAGCACACACAAGTCCAAACTTGGCAGCCAAGCAAACAGCCTGAAAAAGAGATTCACCATCTCAACGATCATACAGGGCAATTCAATGTGTGTCTTCAACATTTGTAACAAGTACACACACATCTAAAGGGACAGCAACTGGAAAACAATTTCGGAGAGTTAAACATGTTCTTTTAAATTTCTCACCGTCACTCAATTGGTACTGTTGAAATAAGAAGTTACAAGCATGTAACATTTTTTAAATCATAATTAACTTATTGTTTGTAAATGACAGTATTAAACTAGTAAATGTTTAAAAACAGACTATTTTATGTGTTTTACCCATTTTAACACAGTACAAATGTTTATTCAAGACAGTTCATCTCTGTCTCCTTTTTTGACACTGAGTCATTGTTTAATAGCAATAATGCACTCCAGAGTGTGTTGTGCTTGGATAACATCATTTTTCTAGTGGTGGATGCACTGGGCCTTATGCCCAACCACCCAAGGTGTGACATTATCCAAGTGCAAAACATACCCTGTCATGCATTATTGCTTAATTCTAAAATTCAATGCATGATGATCATCAGATACAGAATAACAACCATTTATTCATAATTAACTCAAAACAAATACACCACATCTCATTCAAAGGAAACAGCAGAGCAATTCATAAGCAGTAAGAAAACAAACAGGTCTTTGTAGTAGTGCTTTAAATGCATGTTCAGGGGTGTAGTAAGGCCCTGGGCCACAAACTGAGTGACTTCAGCCCTTGGAAGTGTGTTCAGGGCACTACTAACAATACCCTGGAGTGTTACATTGAACTTCTAAAATGGATTTAGAATAGTAAAACAACTGAAGAGAATAAATTGTTATGGTTTGGAAATATTTTTTTTAGTTGACTGAAAAAGTCGTATGAGAAAGTAGTCCCAAAATTGGGGTGGATAATTAATAAAATAAAAAAAAAAAATCAACACTATAAATTATTTTGAAAGTAAAATTTCTAGATGGAAGAGTGATATGGAAGGTAAAGAAGCAAGATTAGCACTGTAACTTTTTTGATGTTGGTAGCAGTATGACTAAGTATGGCTAGTAGCTAATCAGAATGTAGGATTTTCTAAACCCATTTTATAAGACTAGTTGAACTTATTTAAGCATCCACCACTCAAGAAGTGAGGTTATCAAAGCACGACACACACCCTGGAGTGTAGAATTTCTGGGCAGTTAGCTCAGCCTACCCCAGAACCTTGCCCAAATCGAGTGGTGTTATGCAGTGCCAGGTCTATTAGGAACAAGACAGCAGTTATCGCCGATCTTGTTGAGACAGCAGACCTGGCTTGCATCACCGAGACCTGGCTGCGTGATAATGCAAGCCCCATTTTGGAGGTGGCTGTTCCAGCCGAGTTCTTGGTGATACACCGCTTGAGATCGTACCACAGGGAAGGGGGTGTAACCATTTGTTTTAGATCGGAATTGGGCCTTACTGGTGTGCCAGTTGAGGAGACTAGATCATTTGAGTTTACCATGGTAGCAGGTGTGGGCTGCAGGATCGTTCTCGTCTACCATCCACCCAGGGGTGAGAAATTGTTCCTGCAGGAAGTAGTAGACTTTGTTGTCGACATGGCGTTTGAGTCACCCAGGTTGATGGTCCTGGGCGACTTCAACGCCTGGGTCGATGACGAACTCTCGTCATTTGGGCAAAACTTCCTCCAACTTATGAATTCTTTAGGTTTCACACAGGCTGTTGCCTCTGCTACCCATAATCATAGTCATGCACTTGATCTGGTTTTCCTCCTGGGTATGGAGACTTTTGACTTAGTGGTGGAACCAGTCATATAGTCGGATCACCACACCATAAGGTTCAATCTCCAGGCTCCCCCTTATAGGCCTGCCCCTGTGGAGATGGTCAGATACTACCCTTTGAGGGATGTGATCCCAGATGGTCTATTGGTAGTATTGGACCTATTGGGATTCTTAGGGTAGGTGAGGCTCCAGAGAGTCTAGTTCAAGCCTATAATAAGGCTATTACTGAAGCTCTGGATTATGTCACCCCGGTCCCTGTTAATCCTCTCTCTCTCTCTCTCCGCACTCGGTCCCCCTGGTTTGACAAAACTGTAAGGGAGTTGAGATGAGTTGGACAAAGGTTAGAGTGACACAGGTGGAAATCGGCCTTTGACGTTGACCACCTTAGATTGATGGATCATTATCAAATCTATCAATCAGCAATCACTTGTAAGAAGGCAGAGTTCCTGTCTGGAGAGACTGCTGCTCAGAACCGACTGGCTCAGCTTTTCTGAACTGTGGACAGGCTGTGCAGCCCATCCTGTCTGCAAGTCCGAAGTGTTTTCACAAGTTAAGTGTGAGGAGTTTCCTCGATTCTTTGCAGATAAGGTGGCCAACATCAGGGCTGAGATCAGTCCAGTGCTCTCTATGGTGGTTGACGGTGGTCAGTGCTTGGTCCCGTCCCCTCAGTTCTCTTGGACATCTCGTGTGGCTTGTCCAGCATTTGCGGTCGACATGCTGTAGTTTGGATCCGGGCCCAACATGCCTGTTGTTGGGATGTATGGAATCCATCGGCCCAGTCCTTGCAAAGATTGTGTGGTGCTCCTTAGAGTTGGGTGAGTTTCCTAGCTCCCTGAAGGAAGCGGTGGTCACACCACTCCTTAAGAAAGCTGCTCTGGACCCGAACTGCTTTGCTAACTACAGGCCAATCTCTAACCTTCCCTTTGTTGGGAAGGTGATTGAGAAAGTGGTTGCGCTGCAACTGGAGAACCATCTTACCATCCACGACATCTACGATCCCCTCCAGTCTGGTTTCCAGAAGAGACATAGTACCGAGACCACTTTGGTTCAGGTGCTCAATGGTCTTCTGATGGCAAGAGACCAGAAGCGCTGCTCCATCTTGGTGCTTCTTGATCTCTCTTCAGCATTTGACACTGTGGACCATGGGGTGCTGCTCGAGCACCTGAGGGTGATCTGTGGCCTGACTGGTCCAGTCCTCAGTTGGTTTAAATCTTTCCTCTCTGTCAGATCGCAGATGGTGGTATCGGGTTTTTTCCTCTGGCCCATTCTCTCTGCCGTGTGCTGTCCTCTATGTTGTTCACAATGTACATGCTGCCTCTCGGAGACATTGTAAGATGATATGGGCAGATGTTTCACTGCTATGCAGATGATACCCAGCTTTATCTGTCTTTTGCATCTGACCAGGATGGTGCGGTCTTGGTCTTTAACAGCTGTCTAGTGGAAATCCATGACTGGATGAAATCCAGTTGGCTGAAACTGAATTCTGAGAAAACTGAGGTGATGGTGGTGGATCTTGGTCACAGGATAGAAAGGTCGGTAGCAGGGTTTCCCTCAGGTCTTTGGCTTGGGGGTGCCCAGCTGCCTTCCTCTGAACAGGTGCGTGACCTGGGTGTGGTTCTTGATGATGGGCTGGCAGTGCATTTACAGGTGTTGGCAGCCATCAAGTCATCCTTTTACCGTCTTAAGAACATCGCCAGGATCAGGCACCTTGTTCCGTTTGATGACCTGTCTACATTGATCCAAACCTTTGTGACCTCGCGCTTAAACTAATGCAACTCCCTGTACCTGGGGCTGCCAGGGGTTGATATCCATCACTTGCAGCTGGTGCAGAACACTGCAGCACAGTAGTTGACGGGAACTTCCCCGTTTGAGTCACATCACTCCCGTGCTGTGCAAACTGCACTGGCTGCTCATACAGTGGTGGATCACCTTCAAGGTCGGACTTCTGTCCTATAAGGCACTGCACAGACTGGGTCCAAGCTATCTGCAAGAGCTCCTAACACCATACAGCCCTGGTTGTCCTCTCCGCTCAACTGATGAATGGTTGTTAGAGGTTCCCAGGGTTTGTCTGAAAACATCGGGGCCCAGGATTTTACGCACGGTGCCCCCAACCTGTGGAACTCTGTACCGCATCAGATTTGAGAGTGCAGGACCGTGGAGAGCTTCAAGGCAGCCCTGAAAACCCATTTATTTAAGCAAGCTTTTAATGATTATTTGATTTGATTATTTGCACTCTGTATTATTAGTTTTTTAATTGTTCATTCTGTTTTTTTTATGTATTTTAATCTTGTAAAGCGCTTTGGTTTTAGAATTGCACTATAAAAATAAAGTTTTTATTATAATAAACATGCTACAAAGGGGTTCAAAATCAGAGCAAATTACTGACATCTAAGGCTTCATTCAAACCTAAAGTAGATAAGGCCTTCAGGTTATAAATCCACCAAGATTCAGCAAAGCATTCAGTCTAATGCAGCAAATACTCTCTGCTCCAAGCCAAACTTGCAGCTTCGGGGAACTCTTCCTCTTCATTACCCTGTTCAAGTCCTAACTATTGAACAGGTCCCAATCAGTTAAATTAGGAACAACTATCTCCCTTCAGCTGCCTGTCTATTTAGGGGTCCCACAAGGGTTCATCTTGGACCCCGTCCTCTTCTCTGATTTCATAAATGATCTCCGCAACTCCCTAACCATTTGTAAATCCCACATGTACTGTATACCTCTGATACCACCATCTTCTCTTCTGGCCTCTCTCTCTCTCTCTCTCTCTCTCATCCCTTGAGAAATCACTTCAGGCTGACTGACCACATACACAAATTGCTTCTGCAAAATCAGCTGCCATGAGCCAGAAGAAAACTGCATCTATGATGTCTGGCACAGCCCACTGACTTCACACTACCTCTCCTAATTTGAAGTTACATTCCTTATTTGGCACAGCCATCTGTGACTCCGTTACATCTTATAAATACCTGGGTGTGATCCTTGACTAATGCCTTGATAACTTCCTCCACATTAATAACATTGTGAGTGTTTTGTTAAACTCCAGGCCCTGTACAGAGTAAAATATTGCCTTCCTCTTAACACAAGGAAAACTGTAGTTGAATGTTTCCTCTTCCCCTACCTGACTATGGGGATGGGGTATTCTCCAGAGCCTCTAACACTACACTATCCAGGCTCTCCCCTCTTTTCAAAAGCCTTTGCAGATTTGTTCTGCTTGCTCTCCCCAAATCTACCACTGTACTGCGCTCAAGGAGTTAGACTGGGCCCCTCCGCCTGTAGGGCGCACTCTCCATACTGCCGTACTAGGCACTAAATCCTGTCTGGGCAGAGTACCAGAATACCTCAGTGAGATATTCACCACTGCTTCCAATGTATACTATTGCTTATGATTGGAGGTAAGAAATCAATTCCAAATCCACTGTTGCATACAAAAGTGTGGTTCAAGCCTCAATCAGACATAGACTTGCTCACAGAACAGTCTCCCTGCCTCACTCAGATCCATCTCAAGTCTCCAGTCCTCAATGGCCAAGTTCAAGGAGTATTTCGAGGCCCTGCTGACCTGTCAAAATCCCCCTTGAGGTGGTATAAAATAACTTTTATTAGGGGTCCATAGTGTAGTCTATTGTGTGTTGCCTTGTCCAGGGTGCCATCCTGATCCATCTTAGGTAAGGGTCCCTTCTCCTTCCTGTGTTATTTGTACTTCCTTCAGATTTTTGGAAACTACTGACAGTGCATGTTGCAGTATTTTCTGTGCTGTTTAACACATTTTTTATCCCTCGGCAACATTAAAGGACATTTGCATTCATCTGTTTCTGTGCGGTCTGTATGTGTTCTTGAGCTGTCCATAGTTGTATAGCAAGTGAGGAATTGTCAGTGCCCACCAGGGCATGTAACCTCTGCTGTACCACTTCATGGTTGTTGTATACATTCTGTTTACTGTACTATTGTTTATTTGTTGATGTATTATTGTATTTTTTTTGTCTATAATGGAATTTGATCTAAATTGGAATTGCTGGTATTGTGCCTCTTATTTCTCCTTCCCCTCCCACTAACTGCAACAGGAACAGGCCCTGTGGACTCTGGTTGCTTACCTGATAAAATATGTTACAACAAAATAAACAGATTGCCACCTCTAGTTTGCTGTGGTATGAATTCAAGAGCTATAAAGCTAAAAGAACAAAGATCCCGGTCATGATTTTCAGGAAAATTAGCTCCAATGGCATTTGTTTCTAAGCCATATTTATTGCAACCAGATGTTCCTGTGTTCTAGTTTTCAGCTGTCTAGTAACCTGCCCATATATATTTTAGAGTCAGAACATCCCCGAGCAGGTCCAGTTCATCTCTTGATGCAGGCCTCTGAGGTGATGTGTGAAATGACTCTCTGCAGGTTCAGTCAGGCCTCTGCTCCTCTCTGCATGTAGCAGACATTCTCACCCTCTGTATTCAGTTCAGCTACAGCCAATGGAGATCAACCCTGTCAGATCAGTACACCCTGTCCTGGCATCCAGTTACTATGTGCCTAGCCAATGCCTAGTAGTGATGCAGGCTAGGCAGTTCCCTCAGACACAAAGCTGCTCTCTATTACAGTGTAGCCACCCCCCTACCCAATGCCTAGGGGTTAACGATGTTCCAGGGGAGGGGGGGTCCACAGCACAGAAAATCTCACCAGAAAGTCTCCTCAGCTCCAAGGCATGGAATAAAATTTCAGCTTACCTGGAGCTGTCTTCAAGAATGGCTGGACCCCAGGCTTCTCACAGCTGCAGGAACTGGAAGCATCCCAAAATCACAAGGGAGGAACCATGCCTCAGGATCACTTCAGTCTTCAGCCTCCTGGGATCCCCCCACGACCCCAGATACACGGAGGTGCAGGAATTTCAATTAAAGGTCCCCTAGAAATGAACTTATAAGTACTTTAAAACCTAAGGATTTATATTTCATTGGCATCCTTATTTACAAATGGAGTTGAGACTCCTGATTTCTTTTTTTCCTAAAATAATCACTTTATTTCTCCTGAGCCCAAACAATTAGAGGGACTACAAAATGAAAACTTCAGCTCCTTGGGGCTACAACTTTTTTTTACAGGTGAAATGGCAATAACATTAGGCAGAGCAAGATCGATAAAAGCAGAAACTTCAGCAGCCAAGATTTCCCTAGGAATAACGACGACCCTTTTTAACCTGAACCGTGAAGCTCCAACACTGATTCCAAACTGACATTGGTAAGTACCTTCTGAATGCTTCACTACTGCAGTGGAGCCCCTGATCCTACTACAGGGGAGCATACGGATATTCCCAAATCACATTCCCTGGCTCTACTACCAGCCTCAAGGGACATGGAAAGGTGCGGCACCAGAACAATCAGCCACCGCCATTATACCAAATCTACTTTTTCCCCAGGCTGTTACCCTGACCAGCCGGGTCCCCAAAATGCTAGGCCTCCCTAAGGTATCCTGCTTACTCCTGGAGCAATGCTCCATCCAAACCCAACAGCTACTTGGCACCGCCCCTACATCCACTTCCAACTTTTGCCCGAGCTGAGCAACAAGCACAAGGAGAGACCTTCTAGGGCACTCCCCAGCCCACTCGGCAAAGTCCGGCAGCCCAGAGGCCTGTCACTCCAAACAAGCCCTTGCACGGGTAGAGGTTCCTCCAGCCCTCTCACCAGTATCCCTGGGCTGCCCTGCCATGCCAAGTTGCAGAGGCCCTGCCACAATCTGCTGCAGCCCCAGCATCCCAGGAACATTAACTTTACTCGCAGGGCCTAAACCCGGAGGTCCTACCTTACCTGCACCTCCTTACACCTGGTGAGTGTTTCCCACTAAGCCCCACAGGGCCCAAGACCCCAAACAAATGGCCGCAGCTGACTATACTGGATGTCCTCCCCCGGATGCCCACCCAGGAACCCGGCGCCTCGCCACTGAAGCTGCTAACCTGCCTAAAATGGGGGTGTTCCCCCACCCCCGCACTGCCCTTGCAGTGCCCGCCGGTGTCCCTTCCTCTTCTAGGCAGCAATGACTCTCTCTCCAATTCTCCCTGAAACTCCCTATTTCTACCCTGAAACCCTGCTCTCCACTGCCACCAAGTGGCAGCTAGTGGAAATTGTGCCCCCAGCGCACAAAAACCCTAAACTCTGGGGGCAAAAGAAAAAGAGGGGAAAAAGGAGTCCCTAAAAGAAGCATAAGCCTCCTCAAATAAGAGGGGGCGTACAACAGCATTGACTTTGCTGCACTGCAGAATCAATCTGAGTGCCTGGAGAATAAGTGAAGTGCCGTTTACCCTTGGAAACACTTCTACTGGTACCTAGTGGGTGCCTTCAGGACCCAAGCTGTATACCCCTAGCAGGCAGGCCTCTAAAACTGGCAATTCAGGCAGAAGCATGGGTTTCAAATTGTCTCTGAGGCAGAATGGAAGCAAAACTCCAAAAGTGCTGGAACAGTCTTGCTGTTCCTTGGGGAATCCAGCACTACAATTGGTTGCAACCCACTGTCAATCAATAGGGAGGGTTTGTCTGGCTGCCACTCAATGGTTGATTGACTGCCTCACTCCTGGATCAATAATGATCTCCTCCAGTGCCCCTAAAGCCCTCTTGTGGCTCTAGCTTGGACTTTGAAGCCTAATTGGCTGATTTTTGCCTTCTGACCCCAGTGGTCATGTTGTCAGGGATTAGAAGGAGATTAGATGGCTGCAGATTTGTAGTCCTGAGGGGCTCTGGCACTAATGTCTTATTTTAAATTGGGCTCCTGCCCTTAAACATTTAGTAAGTTCTAAAGTACCCACTTTGTGTTGCACGTGATCTTGCTAGTGTCTGGTTCAGTCGGAGCAGTCAGCAGGGAATCCCCACTTCTGTCATGAGCACTAATCCCACTCAGTCATCATTGGCAGCAGAGCCACTTTTGATGTGCGGCATGGGGCTGCTGTCACCATGGCACAGGATGTGCTGAACACTGTAGCTTTCTTTCCTTTAGCCACTGCCCTTCAGTTGCTACCGCAGAGTCCAAGTCCACTGGGCTGGAGGAAACAAGAAGACCAGCAGCAGTGGTGAATAAGTTCGGTGAAGCCAAATGCTAAGCCCCACACTTTGGGGGATTACACCCTTCCCCCAGCTGAATACTTGGTCTGCATCAAGTCTGGCTGAATAGTGCATAGTAAACAGGGTCATTTTGCTCAGGCAACTGGCAACTATCTGAGCAACTCTCAGAAAAGCAATAATATACATCCTGTCTTTACAAATGCTTCCTAACTAAGCATTATTCAATAATGAGAGTAATGAACTGTCTAGACAACACATTTTGCTGTAGCATAGGTCATGTTCATAAGGTAGCCTACCTAAAGGGGCCAGCCCGCCGGCACAGCGGTAGCGTTATGGCTTGCGATGCTGACAACCCAGGCTCAGGAATGGGCCTGGGATGTCAGAAGGCCAGCCAGGGAGGAGGCTCATCCTCCGGGATTGGGGGGGTTCCATGACTTGGCATATGCCTGACCTCTGGCAGTGGCCAGAGGTATAGCTCGTCCAAGTCAGTTCCAAGGTGGAGGCATGAAAGATGTGAAGTGAGCCTTGGCATCAGTGCACGTCACATCTCCAGGGGGCATACAAAAGGAAATACTCTGCCCCAGCACAACACCAATGAGAGGGTCTGATATGGCCATCGCCCACTGGCGCCATGACCCACGAAGAGACCCAGATGAGATTAAAGGTGCATGGGACTCAGGGCCCAGTCTCGTTATGGCCCTGTTTACGGAGTGAGCCAAGGCTCCATGGGGGATCCTCGGGGGGGGGGGTCACGGTGTCTGGTGAGGTAGTCAGGTGACAGCGCTGGTGTGAGAAGGCGGCTTAAAACGCAATTACAATAAAAAGAAATGTAACCTACCTTTCTATCAAAGCATCATTCAGTAGAACTAGTTCCCCTAATCAATAGCAATACTCTGCAATCAAGCCTTCCCTTTCAAGAGCTGACATGGGGACTTATTCAGATTGAGCAAAGGGTAATATGGGTCAAAGACCTGTGAATGACGCACACCCCTTCATATGCATCTGCACAGGCAGTTTAGTGGAGGCATCAGGAGATTCATACTGGATGTAACTGACAGACTTGACTATGCCTGCACAGAGTAGAATGTAACAGGCACTTCTTCACCAAAATCTGGGTGCATACTTATCTTCTCAACCAGCAAAGGAGCATCCTCAGTTGCAATGGGCTCCACTTCATCCTCTGTGTCCAGGGCATCTCCATTTGTCTCCTCAACAGGACATCCCTTGGTATTGGCCTTGTATCCAAGGGGATAAATGATGTTACACTGGGGTTTAATAGAGTTTCTTCAGGATGGTTAGACCAAACTTGCCCCATTTCTCAGTGTGTTCTAAGACTGTGAGTAGCAGCTCTAGCTTCTGACAGCTGAGACAACACAGTCTCCTCATGAGATCCCTGATTCCTCCCAGATCTCTGACTCTTCCCAGTTGGCAGCCAACCTGGGCAGGTTCTTCAGCAATAGGCTGAACCCGGCACATGTTGCTCTGAAGATTCTTCCTCCATCCCTGCTGGCAAAATGGAAGGCTCGCCACATATCTCTAATTCTCTAATCTCTGACACCCTCTGCTGCAAAGACAGGGCTGGTGTCTTTGCCACTCTGTCCCATGCTGCTGTCAATGACAGAGTCAACTGAATGGAGTTCTTGACATCACTAGCTCCAAGGCACTCCTTCCTTGAGCCCCATCTGCAGGACGTCATCTCCATACTCCTCTAAAGTTGCTCCCTAACCTGACTGAAAGTTCTCTGATCCATAGATTTCTGCTGAAACTGCTCACTGACTGTCTTCAGCTTTTTGGGGTAATTAACACATCTTTGTCAAATGACCTTCTCCACATCTGTAGCAGAAAATCCCCTTCCAATGTAATATCCATGATATAATGGCTCATCAAGGGGGATCTAGCCCTAGCCTCTCTCAGGAGGACAGGGTCCTCACATGTCACATCACTAGATTACCTCACCATAGTGCTTTCTAACCTGTTGGGTCCCTACACAGTCTAACAACATGACTGTCCATCAAGGGGCATCTGACCCTTGTCACTTTGCTTGGGGCATTCCTCAAATAGCACTTTTTGCATGGCATCATGCCACAGCACTTCTTAGCTGGGTAAGTTCCTCATTGTGCATCCTCACTGACTGTGAGTTGTAGTTTCAGCCTCAGAGCTCTGCCACAAGCTCCCTGAATTAATTGATCGGGGCCTGCAGCTCCTCCACACTAGACATGAACATGGACATCAAGTGACAATCCACCCTTTGTGGTGCTTGGATTGTCCTCTCATAGGTCACACTAGTGTTCAACACATGTACCTCTCCCATGATGTCTCCATAGACAAGGGAGTGCTCTATATGATTCATTAGATCTATATCCTCCAATATCTGTTCTGAAAACACTACACATTGCAATAAAAGTCTCACGCAGACTCTGTCCATGTCTGCAGCAGTCAATACTCCTTTTTAGGACATCCTCTGTACCAACAGCTTGAATCTTACTAAGTAATCAGAGTCTTTCTACTGTTCTCTGCTTGTTGGATCTTTTTCTGCCCCATATTCCTTCTTACCCATTTTGTATGGCTTCAATGAAAATATTCCCACTGTCCCTCACTGGGATTTCAGCAGTGGCCAATATCCACAGAAAGAGAGAACACCATTAGGAGGGGATTGTTCTTATGGCTACATAACTAGTTCTAATATTGATCTCAAAACACTGAAGGTCAAAGGCACCCATCAGTTCTCAGTACATGGCAGGAACTGATGTACATTTTCTCCCCTAGCATAGGAGTCTGTTTACAGATTGAAATTAGCCATTCCAAAGTTGTTATTTGGGAACTGTTAGTGGGTGTCCACAGAGCTGCACTTTGCCTGTTTATGACTTACATAGAAACATAGAAAGTGTCAGTAAAAAAGGACAGCCAGGCCCACCCAGTCTGCCCAATTTCACTGTCAGAAAGCCAGACCTAAGATGCTAGCATTCTTGGTTAACATTCCCTTTCCTTTGTCGATAACACCCATGTGTCTGTCCCATGCTGTTTTGAAACCAGCCACTGTCCTTGCCCCCACCACCACCACTACCTCTGGGAGTATGTTCCAGCTGTCTAACAGCCTCTCCATGAAACAGACTTTTCTAATATTTCCTCTGAACCTACCACCCTTTAACTGCATATCATGACCCTTAGTTTTCAAGTGCCTCTTCAGCTTGAAGATGTCAGTCACAGGTACTCTGTTAATATCCTTGAGGTACTTGAAGGTCTCAGTCATGTCCCCTCGTTCCCTTCTTTACTCCAGGGAGTACCTGTTAAGGTCCTTCGTCCTGTCTTCATAAAACTACTAAGACCCCTCACCATTTTTATTGCCTTCCTCTGGACTCTCTCCACTCTATCCATATCCTTCCTGAGGTAAGGTCTCCAGAACTGGACCCCAAACTCAAGGTGTGGCCTCACCAGCTGCTTGTACAATGGCATTACAACCTCCCTCTTCCTGCTAGTGATCCCCCTATCAACACATCCCAGCATTCTACTCACCTTCGTCACTACCCTCTCACCTTGCTTTGCCACCTTGAGATCCCATGAAATTATACCTAGGTCCCTTTCTAGCACAATTGCCTCTAGAACTTGCCCCCCCATCCTGTATTCTACCCCTTTTTTCCCTACATGCATGATCTACATTTTTGTACTGAGACAGCTGCCACTCCCTTGACCACTCTTCCAGTTTATGCAGATCCTTGCACAATTTTTCAACACCCTCTGGAGTATCAACTGTATTGCAGATCTTCGTATTGTCCGCAAATAAATATACCTTCCCCTCCAGCTCTTCCACCATGTCCCCTACAAAAGTGTTAAACAGGAGCGGCCCCAGCACCAACCCCTGTGGTACCCCACAGGTGACCATGCCCTATTTTGAAGAAACCCTATTTATGACTACCCTTTGCCTTCTCCCCCTCAAGCTAGTTTCCCACCCACCTCACTACTACTGGACCCAGCCCTAGGCATCTCATTTTCTTCGAGTCTTTTGTGTGGCACGGTGTCAAACACCTTGCTAAAGTCAAGGTACACAATGTCCACAGTCCCTCCCTGATCCACTACCCTGGTGACCCAATCAAAGAACTCTATCAAGTTCGTTTGACACGACCTGCTCTCCGTGAACCCATGTTGCCGATTATCCTGCAGGCCACTGGCTTCAAGGTAGCTAGTGATTCTTTTCTTTAGCAGTTTTTCCAAGAGCTTTCCCACCACCGATGTCAAGCTCATTGGTCCGTAGTTGCTTATCTCCTCCTTCTCCCCTCCCTTGTGGAGGGAAACCACATCTGCCCTCCCCCAGTCATCGGGAACCTCCCCCGTTTCCAGGGACCTGTTGAAGAAGCTAGTCAGTGGCACCGCTAGTACTTTACTTGGCTCCCTCAATACCCTAGTGTGTACCCCATCTGGGCCTATGGCTTTGTCCACCTTCAGACCCTCTAGTTCCCTCAGGACTTCATCTCCCTGGAACAGACTGGTGTCCACCCCCCCCTGCTTACACTCCCTTTTCCCTGATCTGACTTCCCTCGCCTTCACCCTCTGTCGTGAACACAGAACAGAAATATCTGTTCAATATGTCTGCCTTCTCTTGGTCATTTTCCACCAACCCCCTACCTTTGTCTTTTAGCCTGAGTATCTCTCCCCCCCTCCTTCGACTTTCTCCGCTCACTCACATACTAGAAACCTGACTGGCAAGCTCAGAGGGTAAGACTGCTTGAACAGGAATCCGACACCTAGGTGCTATCTGTACCCATGAAATAGGTCCTCATATGGGAGAAAGAGTTCACGTAGAAGCCTGCAAGAAAGAGTGTGTAGGGCCATATTGAATGTGCTGGGTTCCAGAGATAAAATGTTCCCTGAGTTCTGAAGGCACTAGGGGTCTCCTATTTCCTAGTCTCCCAGCTGCACAGGAAAGTATCCACCACTGTTTCCATTGCTAAGAAGTAGCCATTAACTCTATCTATGGGTCAGTGTTCAAGCTCCAAAACAGTCTCCGTGTTTTGCCACTGAAGCTGCAGCATGTAGCCTGTGTATGGGATAGTGAATTCCAGTTTTCCAGTCTGAACTAATGCTACCAAGCTAAACAGGCTACCAGAGAGCATGATTCAGTATGGAGAGAGGGTAACTTGAACATCATTTAGTTGACTACCTTTACCATTAAAGGTGTAATTGCAGAAGGGCTCTGCTCCTAATTGTATATAAACGTGTTCTGTTCTATTGCAATTTGAAGTCCAAGTGTCATGTTTGTGCCTACTTGATGCAATGAACAAAGGAAGCAAGGTGCAGAGGGATATAGCAGTGATCAAATGGTAAATTGGGGAACTCTTGTTACGTAACGTTTTGAGCCAGTCACCCCAGGCAGGAGAAGTGTCCAGCTGCAAATAAGCCACCACTCGTTTTCAGATATTATTACAGAGATGCCATGAGGAATGGGGTTACCAAATGCCCAATGTACCATGCTATACATTTGCCAAGGGACAGCAAGTTTAGGTCCATCCTAGAAAGGAGTTGGCTTTGGTGGAGGCACCACATCACTTGAAACACAAAACTTTATCTTTATGAACCTAGGACTTCTGCCCAAGGGATAGACCCATCTAAGCCCCTCATGATGTATCTTATGCCAAGACATAGCCAACCCATGACTGAAGGCTAGTGCAGGCAGTAGTACAAGACATAATGGTGAGCATGGTGTAGGTATCAGAGAACAAACTGACAGACTGTGTTGAACAAGGAGTCCGGTTTGGATAGTTGTGATTGGGAACAGTTGCATGAATTATGTCTCCATAATCAGTGGCAGACAGGATCATTTCCTCAATAAGCCATCATCTCAGACCTGGGAAAGTCAATATTTTACTCTGTAAAGAGCACATTTAAAATTCCACCATCACAACAGGTGGGGGTGGCTCACACCCCTAGGAAGCTCACAGTGAAGAGAGACAGTTTCAAACTCTTGCATTGTTGGTCACGTTGAGAACTGTAGTTGTAGCAGCTATAATTTTTTTTGCAATGTGCCAGGTGAAAAGGGTTTTCTTCTGAGCAGTTATCCATGGGGGAAGGGCACTAAAGAGAAAGTTTCAGAGTGACATGACTGGAACTGAGCTGACAGCACGGTGATACATAGGAAGAAAAAGTGGGATCAAGCTGTAATGCCTAATGTAAAGCTCTAGAGAAGTGAAGGCTAAGAGAAGACATGGTTACTGTATAAACTAGGGAGCAAATCCCTGTAAACTAGCATTGCCTAGCATACTGATTTCACCCCTGCTTGTATAGCAGGGGTGGATATGATGGACCTAGAGCGAGTCCCTTCAGGACGTAAATTACTATACTACATTGTATGTGTTCTGAATACTAAAGGAAATTGGCAGCACAAAACATAGTGCTGGTCTGTACATAGCAGCTGTTTGCATTCCCCTGGCAATTACTTCTCTTCATGATGATACTCAAGCAAACTGCGTTATATTCTTTACTCAATCCATTCTCTGTATATCTACTCTACAGTATTCCTGAGGTTTCACATATCTTTCCCAACATCTAGTGTGCATGCATACTGTATTACAAAGACTGTTGCTGCTACACACTGTCTTATGGTATCTTCATACTGTACTTGTGGGGTCTATTAGTCTACCCCACATGTACATTAGTTTCCAGGCATGCTACCCCTGAACTCAGAGGCACAATTTCATTTAAACAATGATGGTGTCTCTCTCAAACCTCCAATATCCTAACCACCCTTGCTGTGTCCCTGGAGCCCTGGCACTTCCAAGACCATTTGTGCAACAGCACACTCCTCAGGTAGGGTGAGAACTTCCCTGAGGGACAAGCTGTGTTGTGCACTTGTAGCCATGTGCCCAGTAAGACAAGAAGTATAAACAGCATATAAGCATTATGATATTACTACTAAGTGCATAAAGCATGGTTGGTCCAGCCATGTGTGCCTCCTTTTGACACAACAATGATAGCCTAAGTGGCCAAAAAGCAGACTCCCATGTCTTGCCCCATTCTCTGGGATTTAATGACCCCGACCCTTGCCAGGCCTCCCTCCTATCTGATGCCCATTCATTAAGCTACCTGCTAGGGGTTTCTATACGAACTGCCTAGGACTTTAAAAAATTACAATTACAATCAAGCAAGGTAAACTTACAGTTGCTCTGGACAAAGTCTTTTTCTATTTTCTCTATATCTGGAAGAGAACCCACAATGGTTTCAGCAACATCCCTTGGGGGGGAGAGGGAGCCAACACTCTCCCTTTAGTGCCTTTTTGGGGATGCTGTTTTCCATGAATCTAGAGGCAAGTCCTGGGGCCTCCATTCTTCCAACTGCTTCTGATGGCATCCTTCTCTGGAGACCAGGCACAAGGGGGCCAGTGCCACCTGATCCCAGGGACCTTGCCATAATCCCTGTGGCCATTAGCCCCCAAGCTCCAGTCACAGTCAGAGAGACTGGACTGCTCCTCTCCCAAGCTCCAAAGCTTGGGTAGACAGGCCAGCACTCAAGTGCCTTCCCCTTTTATAGCGTATTGGGGGAAGGGCAGAGTATGCATATTTATGCCACAGTTTCCAGCTCTTAGTTAGGTCAGGCTACTCAAGCACCCTTCAAGTGCTCTCTAGTAACCTGCCTCAAGCCAGCTGAAGAGATAGATAGAGAGAGAGTTTCTATAGTGCTCCTTTCCAGGGACTCAGAGTGCTTCACATTTAAAACACAATACAACAATTTTAACGTATTCATAAAATACAAACTTAAAACAAGCAGCAATATCCAGCATAATAATTATAAAACTATCTATCAAATCAATTAAAATCCGAATCATACTCTACATGTTAAAAGCCTGGCTAAATAAATAGGTCTTTAATCCTGTTTTGAAGGTATCCACTGAGGGTGCCTCCCACAGCAGTTTGGGTAGTGAGTTCCATAGGGTAGGTGCAGCCACCGAAAATGCTCTATCACCAGAGTGAAGCAACCTAAGCCTAGGAACACTAAGGAGACAACCCTCGGCAGAACAAACAGCCTGGGATTGATGGTGAGGCACAAGGAGATTGTGCAGGTAGACTGTTCCCTGTTCATGTAGGGCTTCATAGGTCAGTAACCCAACCTTAAAGGCAATCCTCCACCTAACCGGCAGCCAGTGCAGTTCACGAAGGATTAGTGTAATATGATCATACCTCTACGCACCTGTCAATAATCTTGCTGCCACATTCTGCACAAGCTACAGTCGGTGGAGGTTCCCTCCAGATAGCCCTAGGTACAGGGCATTGCAGTAATCTAGTCTAGACGTTACGAAACCATATACTAGTGAGGCTAGATCCTCGGGGGGAGTAACAGGTTCCAAATCTGGGCAAAGTTCCTCAGATGGTAAAATCTGCTCTTAACAATGGCCGACACCTGAGCATCAAATGCCAAGCCACTGTCAAGGATCAGACCCAGATTCTTCACCTGTTCAGATGGGGTCAGGGTCACCCCTCCAGTACAAGACTAGGGGTCTCCATACACCCCCATCCCCCCCACAATGATCTGGATCCTCCACCAGCACCTCTGTCTTGTCTGGACTGAGTCCCAACCAGTTATAGGACATCCAAGTCTGGATCTCAGATAGGCAGTTGTTAAATACGGAGTCTATCTGGTTACTTGGTGCACAGGACTGGTATAACTGGGTATTATCTGCATAGCAGTGAAAACTTAGCCCATACCACCTGATAATGTCTCAGAATGGCAGCATATACACTGTAAACAATAAGGGCGACAAGACCGACCCCTGTGGAACACCATAGATTAGAGGCTTCGGGCTAGATGAGGCCAACCCCATCACTACCCTCTGCACTCTACCTGTCAGCTATGACCTGAACCATTTGGTGACCTTACTGGACAGACCACACCAGAACTGCAGTCGGTCAAGCAGCACCTCATGGTTCACAGTGTCAAATGCTGCTAAGAGATCCTGGAGAACCAAGATGGAATGATCTCTCCTATCTGTCACCATTAGGAGATCATTAAGCACCTTCACCGGGGTGGTCTCCATACTATTCCCAGATCTAAACCCAGAATGGAAAATCTCATAGGTGGAGGACAAGGCGAGTCACTCCTTAAGCTGACTTGCCACCACTTTTTCTATAACCTTCCCTAAAAATGGGAGGTTAGAGACCGGCCTGTAGTTGGCAAGACAGTCCGGGTCCAATAAGGGTTTCTTTAATAGGGGTCTAACCAAGGCCTCTTTCAAGACCAATGGGAAGACCCCATTCCTCAAAGAACTCTGGACTAGCTCAGCAACAACGGGTCCAATCGGGTCCATACATCCAACCAACAGTTGTCATACCTGGGTCTAGATCACAATCTGTTGGCTTCAGTCTCGAGGCTGGTTACATATACTGTAGCAGCTCTTTAATAAGGCTGCAAAGTAAGTGCTGGTCTATAAAAAGCAGATATTTGATAGGACTGCCAACTTAGTGCTGATCTACCCACAGCAGCTCATTGATAGGTCTGCTAACTTAGTATTATTTGATAGAGCTGCTTTCTTTGTACTGATCTATATATAGCAGCTCACTGATAAAGCTGTTGACTTTTTTTAACTCTATTATTTATCCTCCTACTCCAGCAGTGTCCCACTCTTCGGGGTCTCAATGTGGGCCTGAGCCTACCCCAGAAAGCCCTTGCATATGGGTGCCCTGCTCCTTTGACCCTAGATCCTGAATTACTCCCCCAGAGGGGTGGAGGAGCCCTAGATCTCCTCCTGACAATGATTGGAGTGTGAACCTTGCATGGACTCACCAGAGCATCCTGAGTGCTGTCCCCCAAGACCCATCTACCGGCAACACTGCAGGATCCATTTTCTCCTCTGTGCTTGCTCTGCCCCTAACATGCCGGCATGCAATGAGTGCCAGTGAGCTAGGAGATGCGCTGAGATATGTCTCCTGCTCCCACCCTCTGTCGGCGTCTGATCCCCACTACTGCTTCCTCTATACCACACCTATCACCTAAGCTCCCCCAGGTGGTGGTATTGAGTCAGGAGCTTGCAGACCCCTTCCCCAGAGAAGGAAAGCAGCCATCGGGTGTTCCATCCTTCTCCACCCCTGCTGACCCTCAGAGGCCCGTTCTCATTTCCGAACATGGGTCGCCGGCGTGCAGCAAGGTAAGGCATCCAGAGCCTCAGCCCTCAGCACCTCCAAGCTGGAAATAAAGCTGCTAACTTAATGCTGATCTACACATACAGTAGTAGCTCTTTGATAGGACTGATTACTTAGTGCTGGTCTACTGTAACAGATGCAACACTCAGGAATTTGTTTATCTTATTAGTTATGTTCCCAGTAAAAGATTTTAGTTGTGGGATGTATAGGAAAAATTGAAAACTGACCCCCTATTGTAAATCTAGGATGTGTGTCATCGATGCATGTATGATGATGCGGGTTTAGTGGGATGGCCAGCCAAATGTATTTCTGCTGTATTTTTACAATTAGAAGTTAGTTTACAATGAGAAGTTTGTTATGTTTGGGATATTGAGCTAGCAATATTAGGGGTTCGAGTTGGCCACAACTCACCAGTTCCCAGTTGGGGGCAAGCTTCTTCTACTCTGTTTAGAATCTAGCTAGCACAGAGTTGGGTTTTTCTGTGTGATCTCTGTCTTTTCAAAAGCGTTTATTTTTATCTCTGTAGAAATATTGTATTCCTCGGCCTTTAGTGTCTGTAAACCTTTTTCCAAAGGGACTGGCTACAGTTACCATATTTGAGGCAAAGTGGTCTCAGCGTTGACAAAAGGGGTGGGTCATTTGCCCTTTGGGAACAAGCACTGTACTGTGTGAGTAGTTGCTCTGGTGGGATTCTGATGTAGAGATACCACAAGTGAGATTGCAGTTGGGTTGTGGCAACATACCAAGTTAACCCTTTCAGGTGTCTAAGAGGTTGTGAAAACTGGTAGCTGTGCAGACTAAGTTCTTTAGGAGAAACAATCTGCGACAATCTTGTTGGTAGCAGTTGGGATCTGAAATTAATTGTCAATAAAATGGTTTATCTGTCCAGTCACAGAATAGGATATACAAAAGGAGATGCTGTATATACTAACACTTTTATTTTGTTTTCAGTAAGAGTAGATTGCTAACAGCCGCTGTGTCTGGGCCATATGAGAAATGCACATTGCCAAACCTTCAGGGGCAATGCAAAAGAAGACACCTCTTCTTTGAGGAAGGCCAGACATGGGCAGAACTCAGATATCCTGATGGTCTTTATCCCACCTGATAAACGGCAAGTGGGAACGGAGTCCCTGTCTAACTATCTTAAACAGTTTAACCAGAACTGGAAATCTATAGTAACTGGTGACTTTAATATTAACTGGACCGCAGAGTGCAGTACCAGGCACAGAGATAGAACTGCCAGACTATTTCTAACACAAATGGTCACTGAGCACACCAGAACTAACTATAAATTGGGTACTATGACACTACTCAATTGGGTACTTGTGTAACTCATCTAGACAGGGTAAAACAGGTCAAAGTTCTGCCTGATACCCTCAGTGACCACTCCCTGATACAATGCTAGTGGGAAGTAAAACAGCCCAGGCCCCCCTCCTGGTTCACAAACAGCCAGGTCATAAGCAAAATGAGCATGACAAAATTCAAATCCTATGTGGTCCAAGTAGACTGGAGCTTCTTTGATGTCATTCCTGATATTGATTTGGCCCTCAAATTCTTTGTCATGGAATTCACAATTGCCAGCAATGAATTTGCACCCTTCAAAAAGAGCAAAGAAAGAGGCACACCCACTGGTTGGATCACCCTGGAGCTCCTTGCCCTCATGAGAGAGAGGGATAATCTGTCGGCACTGGCAAGGGAGACTGGGTCCCCAGTCCATCTGCAAAAATACAAAGACACCAGGAATAAATGCACTACTAGGATTTGATTGGCCAAATTCAGCTATAGCAAGGCCCAGCAAGTGCAGAATTGGAGCAATGGCAAAACATTATGGGAGAATAACTCAGAACTCCATGGTAAAGGTGACAAAACCTCACCAAAAATGCTCATGATTGAAGGACATGAGGTACTTGATCCCACCAAACTTGCCAACAAATTCAATGTTGTATTCATTGACCTTAGCTCTGTTGTCCCCACTGAGTGTCCTACAGCAGAGGTCCTGGCCCTGTTTATCCTAGATTCTGTTTTGAACCTGTCTCAGTAAGGGACACTTCTAATTATATAAGAAAGGTGCTTGGTAAAACCAGAATCAGGCATGATTTAATTCAAATGAGGCTATTTGCCCTGGTAATTAAAGAACTCTCCTACCCCAGTTCCAAAATTTTCAACGTCTCTCTGCGCTTCTCCCAGATCCCTGAAAAGTAGAAATCCATGCTGGTTGCACCAGATTTTTTTTTAAAGTGGCAGCTATTCTAACTTTTCCAATTACAGGCCAGTATCAATACTCTTCCCCACTGCCCAAAGCCCTTGAGAGAATAGTGTCTGATCAACTTGTTTCATGTCTTGAACAGTATGAAATACATTATTCCCAACAGCATGGATTTCAGAAAAAGCATAACACCAATATAGAACTGAGTATTCCAGTTTCATCCTTGAGGCTCATGACAATGAAGACAAGGCTGGCACCATCTATATCAACTTGACAAAAGCCTTTGACTTGGTCAGTCATAAGCTCCTTCTCTATAAACTATGTGATCTAGGCCTGTCAAAGGACACAGTCACCTGGTTCCAGAGTTATCTCACTAACTGCACACAGTGCATTAAGATAGATGGTTTCTTGTCAGATGTTAGGAATGTATTCATTGCTGTTCTGCATGGCTCCATTCTGGGCCCCCTACTATTTGACTTATTCATAAACCACCAGTCTGATGTCTGTCAGTCTGCAAACATACTTCTTTATACAGTCAATGCTGTTATCCATGTCCTGGACCCTAACCATGGCAGCCTTACCTCCATCCTCCAGGGTAATTTTGAGGCCCTTGTAACATAGTTCTCCCAGAGTAAACTGGTTCTACAACAAACTCTGGTCAGAGCCAACACAGCTGCAGTTGTACTTTATGAGTGCTCAAGGGCCAGTAAAAAGAGCTCACAGAGCTCATGGCTGAAACATCTGCTGTGTCCAAGATGGCCACCAGAGCTGGCACGCATGGGCAACTTCACCACAACTGCAGAGGGAGCCACATGCTCACAGAGCTACGGTGTACATTTGCCATTAGCACTTTTTTACCAGCCCTTCAGCACAGCTTGATGTTTCCAGTCGCAGTACATGCGCAGAGCTAGGCCATCTTAATGGCGGACATTTCTGCTGTGAGCTCTGTGTGTATGTGCAATGAAAACTCTGGAAGTACAGGAAGCAATCAAATAGTGCACCATGGAGGGGACTCACTGTGGCTGCTATGGGGAACTGCAGCCACAGAGGGGAGGGACAGAGGAAACACCACACACCACCAATGAGGAGCACTGAGGACAATGGCCACTGCACTGTAGAAGAGAACTGGGAAGGAATCCAGTTGCAGTCCTTTTTCTCTTCTACAGTGGTGGCAAAACATCTGAAAAAAAATGAAGACAATGCTCTTCTCAAGGCAACAAATGAAGAAAAAGGTACTCCCCTGTTGTCACCCCCAATGACCTGCGACATATATTTGAACAGGTGGAAATCTTTAAATACCTTGGGGTGATCCTGGATGATACCTTAATTTTTGCTCCCCACGTTGACCACTTGTGTCCACTGTAAAGAGAAGTTTCGGAGCCTTGTGCCATAACTGGGTCAACCTCACTGCTGATGCTAGACACCTCATAGTGGCAAGCTCAATACTGTCACTAGTTGACTATGGCCTCCCTGTCTCACAACTGCCTGTGACTCAATTCTCATCAGAATAAATCTGATCTGTAATAAGGCTTGTCACTTTGCACTTGGAACGGACAAGCAAACCCACAGTTGCACCTTCTACCACCAAACACACTGGTTACCCCTACCTAGCAGAATTAAGTTCCAGATATGCCTCCTAGCCAAGAAGGTGCTACTGGGCCAGAAGCCCCCAGGCCCTAACTCCCTGCATCCACCTTGTTGCTAAGATCTACAACACCAGGAGAGTGGCTCAGAATGCCCTTGAACTGCCTTTCTGTCATACTCAGCTGGGTAAGCGTTCATTCCCAGTTAGGGCTGCTGGCTGGTTAAATGAGCTGCCTGATACATTGCTCAATCTACCTTACTTTGACCAGTTTAAGAGAACACTATGGGCATCCCTAACAGTTCAATGCAAATGTAACTACTAACCATCCTAACTAAAGTCCCTCCCGGTATACTCTTTGAACAGTGTCAGACTCTGGCTCTGGGGCCATGTACAGTTACTATGCTTGCTTTACACTGTTTCTGTTTACCTGCCTTATTTTTGTAAAATTGCATGTAATTGATTCCACCCTTTTTATTTGTTCTTGTTCAACTGTATTTGTTTGACTTCGTTCTGCTGGAACATGATTATTTTATTTGTTATGTTGCTTTGTAATCTCTGACATGGAACCTTTCTAAAAGAGCACTTGTGCTCAAAGGTATTCTCCAAAATTTTCAATAAATAAGTAAATAAACATCCTTGACAAAGTACCTGGGAAGCAGTGTAAAAGTGATCACTGCTAGCAAAAATCATGAGAAAGAGGATAGGAGGGTGCAAGTTAGCCAGAGCCTAGAACTGGAGCAGCCCTGCAGATAGAGATGATGCAGCTGGAGCTCACCCTGATTAAGTTGAAGGCAGATGCATAGCTGCTGAGGACAAAGGTGGAAGCTAAGGAGTTAGAAAAAGAGAGAGAGGAGCAAGAAAGATGGTGCTAGCATGAGATCAAGGTGACAGAGCACAAGAGAGAGAAAAAGTGAGAGGAGTGAAAAAGGCAGTGCTGGCACAAGATCCAGTTGAGAGAGAGAAGCAAGAGTGTGAACATGACAGAGAGATGGAGATTCTGCACCAGACAACACCACAGCTTTAAGTACTGGCATCAGGGGTTCGACCCAAGGAGCCAAACTAAATTGCAGAATGTTTTCAAGTATCAAGAGGGGGTTGATCTTGATTTGTTTTTAAAATCTTTTGAGAAAATTTGTGGACAATTTGAATTGGACAGGGCTTCTTGAGCAACTCGCATTTTGCCACCCCTTTGGGCAGGGCATTAAAAGTTTTCACCAGGATGGACAAAAAGGGTAAGATGGACTATAACAAAGCAAAAAATGCTTTGTTAAAACATTCTGAGCTGACTCCCAAAGCCTATAAATGAAAATTTAGGGTTTAAGGAACGCACTGGGAGATAGTTATTCTGAAATGTGTGTACACCTAGGCAATCAGTTAGAGTGATGGTTAGAGGGTACAAAGGCTAGCTCTATAGCTGCAGTATAAGGGTGTTAGCTGCACACTCAAGCAGATTCGATAGACCATAAGGCCTTTTATCTGCTGTCAAATTTGTATGTTCATATGTAGAACAGATAAAATACATGTTCCTCATGAAGCAGTTCTTGAAGATGGTACCAGAGGAGCTGAGAATAAGGTTGCTGGATAGGACTCCATGCTCCATAAATTAAGCAGCTGAAAGTGCTGATCAGTTCATATCCAACCAGCCGTACATTCAGTGCAAAAACAATGGGAAAGGGACATAAGGTAGTTTTAAGGGGAGAACCAAAGGGAAGCCAGACTGTGCCTGAAGAAAAAGGGAAGCCAAATGGTTTCAAAAGCAAGGAGTCATGGGATCGCATGTGCTGTATCTGCCAAAAACTGGGACACCTGTTGTATGACTGTCCAAAAAAAAATACCAGAAAGGTGGGAGTGCAGCTGGAATCAGTAGCTCTAGATGCTCCCTAGCTAGCTGCCTGCACCCAGAGTGCAGTTCTCACTAACTCTGCTGCACACATGCTCCCTGTATTGGTAAATGGGAAAGTAACCCAGGGATTGAGGGACACTGCTTCCTCCATTTCAATGGTAAAACAGGATTTGATTCACAAGGAACAGATCCCACTATGCCAGTTTTCTAGAATTAAAGGAATAATGGAGGCTGTGGTCTCAGTGCCAGCGGCCTGGATCTTTCTAAGCTGGGAAGGTGGCAAGGACATTTAGAAGGTGGGTGTTGTACCGGACCTACCTGGGGCTGTAATTATGGGTAATGACTTTGACTGTCTGGCCACCATTATGTGTGTCACAACCCATAGTAAGGCTAGGGAACCATCTTCTGATACCTCAGAGGGGGCAGTATAGCAGGAAACAAACCCTCCTTTAGCAGAAGGGGGAAGCTATAGCTGACAAATGAGCTGGGAGCAGCAGTTCTTAACTACAGCTACAGACTAAGGTGAGCCCAGCCATGGGCAGCTCTCCCACTGGGGAGTGTATTTTATGGAAGATCAGACATGCAGAGCTGGGGACAGCTCAGCAAGCTGACCCATCCCTACAGAAATTAAGGTAGCTAGCCACCAGGGTGGAAGGTAACTCTCAGGGTTCAGAGCAAAGGGAGGTATACTGGGAGAATGGGTTGCTATATCATGAGTGGCTTCCAAAAGGAGGACTGAAAAAAGGGGTACTCCAGCAGGCAGTAGTTCCGAAGGAGTATAGGGAACAGCTTCTAACCTTGGGCCATGATATACTCTTTTCCAGACACTTAGGAGTGAGCCATACAAAAAGATGTCTGGCTAACAATTTTTACTGGCCATGTATCTTTACGGCTGTGGCAAACTACTGTTGGACTTGTCTGCAATGCCAGAGAGCGGCAAAGGTTGGGGAAAAGGTTAAGGTGGCTTTGATTCCCCTGCCTGTAATTGAATTACATTTTGGTGAATGGCTGTGAACATTGTGGGGCCATGCAGCACCCCAACATGCACAGGCAAGAGGTATATTCTGGTAATCATGGATTATGCCATGAAGTACCCAGAGGCTGTGTCCTTGCCCTTAACTGAGGCAGAAAATGTGGCAGATGAATTGCTGGGGATATTCAGTCAGGTGGCCTTTCCCCAGGAGATTCTGTCAAACCAGGGCACCAATTTCATGTCTGCCCTAACATGCAAAGTGGGGAATGGGGAAATGGTTTAACCAGGAAAAGCACACTAAGCTGAAGCTTGTTTCAAGATGTGACCAGGCAGCACAAGGAAGTTAAGGGACTTGCTCAGCATCTTAGGGTATGCAAGTGGGGGCTGTGGGATTCAAACCCAGGTTACTAGGTTTGCAGTTCAGTGCCCTATGCCACAGTGCTATACTGCTTCCTAATGACTAGTACCTGGGAGAAGTGTATGGTTCAAGGCAGCTCAGGGCCTCCCCATTCTACCCAGACTAATGGCCTCATCAAACGATTTAATCTGTTAAGGGCATTCACCAACCAGGACGTGAGAGAGTGGAACAAGTGCTTACCCTTCTCTTTTCGCATATAGGGAAGTCCCCCAGGAGTCCATATAGCTCTCACTCTTTAAGCTCCTCTTTAACTATAAGGTAAAGGGGCCCCTTGATTTGGCAAGGGATGAATTTGAGGGTGAGCTTGCTTCTCAAGGGGATCTGTTATGGAGTACATCATTAATTTAAGGTCAGAGCACAAGAAGTTTATGGGGTTTGCCCAGGAGCACCCAACCACTGCACAAGAGAGACAGAAGACATGGTACAACCATAGGGACGGAGCCCAAGAGTACAAAGTCAGGCAGTGGGTAATGGTACTCATCCCCATCTGACAGAATAAATTACAAGGGACTTAGAAGGGTCCTTACTCAGTGATCGGGATGATAAATGATGCTAATTACATGGTGAAGCTACCCGATAGGTAGTGCAAGCAGCAAACATACCAGGTAAATGTGATAAAACTCTCCCATGACTGGAATGAGATGGTCTTGGCTGTGTGCAGCTATCCAGAGGAGGAGATAGATGCAGACCTACTGGCGGATCTCCTAGGAGAGGCTAAGGGAGAAACCTCAGTGGATGCTTTCACCCCCTCTGAGTTAGGAGTTTTACCAATTCTTCTCTATATACTTACATATTTCCACTGGAATACCATTGTTTCCTGGTGCTCTATTATTATTCAGTGATTTTAGTTGCATCAACCATTTCATTTTCTTAAATATCTGCTATCAATTTGTTTTTAATGTGATTCAGTAATTCAGGGATTTGAATATTTTTAACGAATTTTTCTGGAACTTGTCCTGTTCCCTTTACTGTCCCAAATGTATCATAAATTTCTCAGCTATCTCTATTAGTTAATTCTGTTTAGTATGAAACTAGTCCTGCATCATCTTTTAATTGTGTCATCCCACGGGATTTGCAGTTTTGAAGGGGGACTCGATTTTCTCCTAGCCAGGGAGCTGGTTGGGGTGTCACACCCCTCTGGATTCCCAGGTTTGGCTGCAAATGCGGCCTTTCATGGGTTCCTTATTTGAAGCTGCATTATTTCCCATGTGTGCTACATGGCGGAGATTCCGCCAGCAAGTTTTTTGCCCTTGGTGAACTGGGATTCTTCTTCTTGGTTTTTGGAGTTACCCCTGAACTTATTTTCCATCAGCAACTTTGTGTGGATTACTGCACTGACTGTGTTTTTCACCTCCCTATTTTTGGATTTTATGAACTTCATTTCCTTGTGGACTATTGGATGTAAATGACTCTGGGACCCATGGTGTGAAGACCTCTGACTTCCCTGCTTGATTTGTTAATTCTATGTTTTTTCTTTGGACAACTAGGTGGTGAGAGGACCCTGTGTCCATTTATTTATTTGATTTATCAGTGTTCAAGTTTTCTCTGTGTTATGTGTAATAATGGGTAGTGAGAGTGCCTAATTATTTATTTCCCTTCTCCCTAGTTTTGAGAGACCGGGGAGGGGTGAAAAAAGTTTATTTTATTTTTATTATATTTATTTTTGGTTTGGGTGGTGAGAGAACCTAAACTACTTTTTTTATGACATGTTATGTATGTATTAGGGGGGATCTTAGCTGTCTTCTGACTTAAGTTTGGACTTGATTTATCTAATAGTGAGTAGGATGGTATTTTAAATTATTTTGTTAAATTTTGTGAAATTTATTTTTGGGGTGGTTAGCATTATTATAAGTAGGTTTTTGTGCTGTTTTTGGCTGTGTAGTAGCAGCATGTGTTGGCCCTTATTCCCCACTGTGGTGCACTACTCATCCTCCTCTCTTCGTGCCCTTCGCCCTTTTTATTCTCCCCCTCTCCAATTCGAGACCTACCAGTGCTGTAGAGCACTGGGAATTATGCGTAGATGGGGGAGGTGGGTGAGGGATTGCGAACAGGGGAGGACTGACGAGGAGGGTCACCGTATTAGGGTAGTTGGATCCAGAATGCGCCCTGGGGCAAAATGGAACCCAGACCGTGGTTCGACATGTCTGGTGCCCATACCCAAGGGCACTACCAAATTTAGTAGGCAGATGGTCCGGACAGCCTCCCAGGTTCGTCCAGCTCAAGCGGTGTTGTGCAATGCCAGGTCCATCAGGAACAAGACTGCTATTATTGCTGATCTTGTTGGTTCAGTGGACCTGGCTTGCATCACTGAGACCTGGCTGGATGAAAATCCAGGTCCCGAATTGGGCTATGACTCCAGCTAGGTGCTCAGTGATACACCGCCCGGATTGGATCGTTGGGGGGTTGTGGTCTGTTTCAGGACTGAACTGGGCCTCACGAGTGTAGTAGTTTAGGAGTTTGAGTCCTTTGAGTGTACAGTGGTAGCAGGTGTAGGCGTTCAAATCGTTCTCATCTACCGTCTACCCGGGGATGAGAAGTGATTCCTTCAGGAAGTGGCGGACTTCGTCGTCGACATGGCATTTGAGTCACCCAGATTGATGGTTCTGGGCAATTTCAACGCCTGGGTCGACGATAAATTCTTGCAATTTGGTCAGCACTTCCTCCAGTTAATAACATCTCTGGGCCTTACACAGGTGGTTTCCACTGCTACACATAAACATGGACACTCCTTGAACTTGGTCATCTTGCTAGGGATCGAAGCATCCGACATGGGGGTGGAACCAGTCATTTGGTCAGATCACTACACCGTGAGGTTTAGCTTTTGCACCCCCCTTCAGCAGGCCTACCCCTGTGGAGATGGTTAGGTACTGTCCTTTTTGGGATATAAATTCCCAAGGCCTTGCGGCGGTGCTTGACCTATCGTTCCCTGTGTTGGCGAGCAGTGATCCAGAGACCCTCTTGTCAGCTTATAATTTAGCTGTTACAGCAGCTCTGGATTCTATTGCTCCTGTCCGTGTGTGCCCCCTCTCCCTTTTTCCCCAAGTCCCCTTGGTTTGATGGGACATTGAGAGAGATACAGAGACGGGGACGAAGGTTAGAAAGTTGTAGGCATAAATTCGCCCTTGATGCCGATCACCTTAGATTGATTGACCATTATTCAGTCTATCAATCTGCAATCACCCGTAAGAAGGCAGAATTCCTGTCCAGGGAGATGACGGTTGCTCGGAATCGACCAGCTCAGCTTTTTCGTACTGTAGACAGACTGTGCATCTCAGCCTGTCTGCAAGTTTGGAAAGCTTTTACGCAATTAGAGTGTGAGGAGCTTGCTCAGTTTTTTTGCAAATAAGGTGGCCGACATCAGGGTGGATTTGCAACCAGCAACCTCTGGGGGGGCTGCGATTGGTCAGTGCGAGTTAGCTATACCTCAGTTTTCTTGGAATACCTTCAGTCAACTAGACTTCGTGGATGTCATGAAGATTATTCAAAGCATGCACCCTACATGCTGTAGTTTGGATCCTGGATCAGCTTCCAAAATGTTGGGTTGTAGTGATATCATTGGTCCAGTCCTTGTGTGAATAGTCTGGTGCTCCTTGGAATCGGGTGAGTTTCCTAGCTCCCTGAAAGAGGCAGTGGTGACAACACTCTTGAAGAAAGCTACTCTGGACCCAGACTGTTTCACTAACTACAGACCTATCTCTAACCTTCCCTTCGTTGGGAAGGTGATTGAGAAAGTAATGGCAGCTCAACTGGAGGACCATTTAACCACCCATGACATCTATGAACCCCTCCAGTCCGGTTTTCATAAAAGACATATTACTGAGACACCGTTGGTTCGGGTGCTCAATGATTTCCTGAGGGCAAGAGATCAGAAGAGACATTCCATCTTGGTTCTCCTAGATCTTTCTTCAGTTTTTGACACAGTGGATCACATGGTATTGATAGCACGCCTGTGGCATTTATGTGGAATATCGGGAACTGTCCTTCAATGGTTCACTACATTCCTCACGGGGAGATCACAAAGAGTTGTGTCCGGGGTCTTCTCCTCGGGCCCAACAGCTTTGTTGTATGGGGTGCCCAGGGATCTGTGCTGTCACCCATGTTTTTCTGTGTATATGCTACCCCTCGAGACATTGTAAGAAGGTATGGGCTGAGGTTTCATTGTTACACAGATGATACCCAGCTATACCTGTCTTTTGCACCAACCAGGATGGAGCTGTCTTGGTCTTTAACAACTGTCTAAAAGAAATCCAAGAATGGATGGATTCTAGCTAGCTGAAATTGAACTCAGAAAAGACAGAGGTATTGGTTGTGGACCCTGGTCGACAGATAGAGGGGTTGGGTGTTGGTATGCCTTCAGGAATTTTTCTTGGCTGCATTTCTCTCCCAACCTCTGAACGGGTGCGCAACCTGGAAGTGGTCTCTGATGATAGACTGACACTGCAGGCACAGGTGTCAGCTGTCATCAAGACCTCCTTTTATCACCTTAGGAATATCGCCAGAGTTAGGCATCTGGTTCCGCCTGACGCACCTTCCAACATTGGTCCATGCCTTGTGTCCTCGTGCTTATACTTCGCAACTCCTTTACTTTGGGCTTAGGGTTGAAATTCATCGCCTGCAGCTGCTGCAGAATGCAGTGGCTCGAGTTTTGACAGGCTCTGGTAGATCCTGTCATATTACCCTGGTGTTGTGTGAACTGTACTGGCTGCCTATACGGTGGTGGATCACCTTTAAAGTCGGTTTACTGACTTTCAAAGCCTTCATGGTCAGGATCCGGTCTCATCTGAAAGAACTTCTGGTCCCCTACTCCCTGGTCGATCGCCTCCGCCAGCCAACGAGGGTTGCTAGAGATTCCAAGGATGAACCTTAAATCATCTGGCTCGAGAGCTTTTTCTTATGCTGCGCCTATCCTTTTGAATTTCACCCTCGGTTACGGGAGTGCACCTCCGTGGAGGAATTTAAGAGAGGATTAAAACTTTTCTCTGACAAACTTTTTTGGAAAACTGAATTGAATTCAGAATTTGTTCTTTTTATCTATGTTTGAGATTTTGGATTTTTAACATCTGTTTTAAATTGTGTAAGCTGTAACGTTAAGCTCGAATTGGAAAAGCGCTGTATAAATAAAATGATTATTATTATTACCCCTTTTGTTATTCTGTCAGAGCAGTCATCAAAAGATTTGTTTGAGATGTTCTCCCTGTTCCATATTTTTGTCTGCAATTAATGATACCATTCTATCATATTTATATTTTTTCATTTTATCTTGCTGTGTTCAGTTTGTTCTGAATAGTTACATTTTGTCCTTCTGCTAATGAAATTTTTGTAATTTATGCCTTAAAGATAAATACCAAAGTAGTCCTCTTTTTCTTCTGTTTTGCTACTGTAATACATAGTTCCTTAAATTCTATTTTCACTGCTTCGCACCATTCTATAGTAGCATCATCCATATCTGTCACAGTCAGCCTGTTTAGAAGGAATTCTTTCACCTGTTCTTTAATTTTCCCATCTGCAAACAGAAAAGTCCATCTCCATCCTGATGGTTTAGCCTTGAAACAGAGTCTGACCTATTTGAATTTAACTGCCTATGATTAGTTGTTTCTACTGGTGTAACTTCCAACTTCTGAACCTTAAGCCACAGTGACAAACAAATGAAGTCTGTCCTTGTTGCCCACTTCCTTTTTATAAAATGTATTTTTCAAGGAACCCTAATGCTGCTACAGCATCCACCATACATGCAGAGGTAATCATTGTTTCCAGAAATACTGAGGGGCGGATATTCAATGGGGTTAGCGTCATGGCAACCCGTGATTGCTCCCCGCGGGATATTGAGAAGGTTGCCTGGTGCAGCTAATCCCAATACACTGGGGCGCAATGATACTGTAGGTGAGCACAGATGCAGGGGCGTGACCCTGCATATGTAGCACATCCCAATATTCAGCCCAGGGATGCGGTGCATATGTGCCGTGCACCCCTGCACTGTGTCCTTAGGGGGCTCAAAGTTGAGCCGTGCAGAGTAGGAGACTCTCGCCACCCACAGGCAAGCTGCTGTATTGCAGGGTACAATGCAACAGCCCAGCTGTGGGTGGCCACCCACCCAGAACACCGCCTGCAAGCATTCACAACCCTGGTAGTCTAGTGGATCCACTCCACCCATAGCCGCTGATCATGGTATATGATAATAAAGATATCCCAGGTGATCTGGTTTCCAGTCCCTGATAACCCAATGGGTATGACACAGCTCATCTCTGGTGGGCTAGTGGTCCCCTCCCACCTGAGGACCCCAAGTCCCCGAAATATGGCAACATGGGTCACTGGTGGTTCAGTGGAATCCTCGTAGCTGTTGATGAAGGTGACACCCATACCGGGACGCATTCTGTGAACCAGTGGCACCTCGCTCACTCCACCATTACAGGTAGAGAACCCCATGCCCACTTGTTTCTTCATTGGTGGGCGGTTGCATCCACCCGCACATCACTCCAGCACTTGCCGAGACAGGTATGGAGGGCTGTAAGCCCATTAGTCCCCAGTGTGACCAATGGACCTGCAGGTTACAGCTGTACCAGACAGTCCCAAAGCTGTGAATGACTCCATTCACTTATTTGGGACTGTCTAGTACAGTATACCCTGCAAGCCCATTGGTCCACACTGGAGACCAATGGGCTTACAGCCCGTACTGTACCTGTCATTCGGCGGGTGGTCAGGCGGTGTACAGGTAGGATGTAGCCACCCACCAATGAAGGGGGGTGTGGACATGGGGTTCTGTGTGTGTGGGTGGGGTGAGGGGTGCCACTGGATCACCAGGGCATTACAATATGGGTTGTCACCGCGATCATGGCAACCGGTGGGAAGGAATTCCACCAGACCACCAGGGACCTCAGACAAGGACTTGGGACTCTGGTGGGAGGGGGGACAACTAGACCACCAGGGATGGGCTTGTGTCAAACACATTGGGGTATCAGGGACTGGGAGGGTCCACTAGACTACCAGGGTTTACTGTATTATCATGTACCATGCGATCACAGCTACGGGGCAGGGGATGCCATGGGATCCCCACAGCACACGTCATGCTGTGCAGGGCTCAAGGCACAAGTCGCTGGCCTGCCCTATGCAAGGCATGCAAATGGGGCCATAATGACATGTAAATGGCCCCATTTGCACCTTGCATATATTATGGCCTCATTTGCATGCCCCCTGCTGAATATCACGGTGCTGCACCTAGCTAACTGCACTTGTGCTGGACGATCCGCTCTAGTTGTGACTGCGCACGGTGCAGTGCCACTGCACCACTGCACACAATATGCGCGCTGGCCATGCCTTATTCAATGGTGCTCGCGCCATGGCACAGCCCCGCTGAATAGCACCTGGACCTGGCCCCAGTGCATCACAGTTGCTCTGCACCCAGGCTTGCGCCAGTGCCTGGCACAGTCTGAATATCCCGGCCAGAATCACAGTATATTTCTTGTCACCGCATTTTAAAATATTTGTGTAGAAACCACAATTAAAGTCCCTCCTAGATTTATACATGCAGTATTTGTTTGTGGCCTATATATCTTAATTAACCAAAGTCCAGTTCCTTTATAGAAAAACACCTACTATCAAAACTCTCCCCAGCACTAAATCTAAAATCCTACATACCTGTACCGTACAAGAGGAAAAAAGGATACAGACTCCAGAGCATCAATCCTCCCCCAGAGACCAAAGGACAGCCCCTTCATCCATGCCTTCTTTGTCCTTCTAGTGTGTGGATTTGAATGTCTTGGAGAAAGATGACATCTGACCCTAAATCCTGTAATTCAGAGAATGTTGTTAGCCTTTTTTTTCCCTATTGTATATACTATTAGTATTTTATGTAGTGACATGAGTATGCCATTGTTACAGTGACTGAATTACAGCGAATCAATTAGAGTGAAACAAGTGCAGCAAATGCATTCCCAGCGAGGTGTATGCAATGCCATCAGGTGTTTTAGATCGATCTGTGTTATTCCGGCAGATGTAGCACATCAACTCATTGACTGCTGGGTTTGTCTGTGGATTAGTAGGGTGTCAGTGAAACTGTAGTGTGACAGTTGGCTATTGGTGTGTCTGTGGGTGGAGTGGAGACCGGGTTGGTGCAATGCTGCTGGAGTTCATTGAAAGTGTTCAGGGAAAGAAGCTATTACACTGGGCATCACTGGAGGTAGGGTCGAAAAATGGCAGCTACTGTCTGAACTGCCTGTATGGATGTTTCGGGAATGAAGACCACAAAAGTACCAATCTTGTATTTTGTTTGTTACTCCATGGTATATGCGCTGTGGAGTTTGTTATTAAGTTCTAGGGGTGGGGGAAGACCCCCCTCGTATATATTAACAAGTGTTCTGCTGGTTTTATTGTCAGTCTTGTGGCTGTTGGCGATATCGTATGGTGTTGTTGATGTCGTGGTAGGTTTGCTGGTGAAAGTGCCGCGAGTTTTTGTTAAACCGATGTCATGGAACCAGAGACGATATTTTGTAAGACGCCATATTTGCAAAACAGAAAGAAAAAAAAGAAAATATGCTAATGTAATACATTATGCCTGCTTTCTCCTTTCTTCCTGCTTTTCAAATTCCTTGTACTTTCTTTTTCTTTGAAGGTCCTGATTCTGTCCCGGGCTCTTCAGTGCTAGATGACAAATCCTGTTGTGATGAATGGACGGAGGCTGTGTCTGAATCCTCTTCCACATCTCCCCACTCCTTGTTTTCTGTTAGAACTTCAAATCTATTTTGCACCTTCACAGATGCTCTCCTTTGCACTGGATGAATTTTCTTTTCCCTTTTTCTAGTCACCATTTTAAATGTTACAGTTTCTGGACTGTTCGGTGGTGGAAATTCCTTAGACAGAACCTGACTCAAATTGCCCTCATTATTCTTATTGTTCAATTTCTTCACCTCTCTCCTCCTGTGTTATATCCATTTCTTCTAGAAATTCAGTTACTCCCTGAAACTCTTCCTCTGCTTCATGCCTATCTTCTTGCTGTCCCATTTTCAACATATGTAATGATTAGGGATGGGCAAACTGGGTCTGCTGCACTTCCGAACCTCCCTGGACTGGGCTGACTCTGCTCTGTTCAGGAATACTCGAGCCTTTTGTGGCTCAACCCAAGTTGACATGTTGGCCTGGTTTGGAAGTGCAGTCCAGTCCAGACCTGTGGATTACAGGCAGCAGCCTGTTCCAGGGACAGCAGGGCAGGGTACAGAAATACATTTTTTTTAAATGTTCCCAGTCTCTACTGATTACTCCCAAGTCCCTAGACTGTCACATGACCAACAAAGGCAAAAACTTGTGATACTGGGGCACTGAAGGGAGCAATTAGGGTCTTTTGTCTGTGACTGACTCATGTTCTAGCCAGTCCTGTGTGTCAGCCACCACAGGACATTCCATGGGGAAACAGTGTATCCAGCTCATTTGGGGCTATGCATTGAAAGGAGATGTGGTGTGTGTGTGTGTGTGTGTGTGTGTGTGTGTGTGTAGGCTCTGCAGTAAAAAAAAGTCAACAATGTTTTTCTTCCTTATGCAGGAGAGAGAGAGAGAGAAAACAAATTCAACAGCAGAGTGCAGATGTTGCAGAGTACTTAACTCCACAGTAAAAAAAATGAAACAATGTTTTTCTTAGTCAGAAAGAGAGAGAGAGGAAGAGAGAGAGAGAGACCAATGAATTCAACAGCAAACAGCAGAGTAACTAACTCCACAGTAAAAAAAAAAAAACGAAACAATGGACCTCATTTTCAAAACACAGTAGAGCTGCAAGGTATTTGCAGCAGGAACTTTGTGCAAGTACCAACTTGTGTCATACAGTGCCAAAAGTGGTATTTTCAAAGAAACATGCTGTAACCCTCTGCTGCAAGTCCCTGTGGTGACACAGCTCAATTCTGCCAGCTCCCAGTGTACCTGTGTGTCCATGGGAGCCAGTTTAGGACTTGCATACAACTTTGGCACAAGCTGCTGTAAAAGAGGGTAGTATCACAACTTGTGTCCCTGGTTATAAAATCGGTGCAAGCTGCAGGAAACCATTGGTTGCAGGTGCAGCAAACTTTATGGGGATGCAGGGCTTGGCCGCAAGACCTGTATCCCTGTTTGAAAATCGGGCCCAATGTTTTCCTTCCTTAGAAAGAGCGAGAGGGGGAGAGAGAGAGTAGAAGAGACCAATTAATTCAACAGCAGAGTGAAGACATTTTCTTAGTTTTAGAAAAACTAAAGGAAACAGAAAAGGGATTAGGGGTACTACAAAAAGCATGGCATGCAGTCTGCAGTGCCATGAAGCAGGTGCAATTCTCATGCTAATCCAGCAACAAGAAAATATAGGAGTGAATGTGATAGGTTAGGTATTTGCTTTTCTTGCAAAATCAACAAAACTGGAGTAAACCTACCCCAAAGAATTTGATATCCTGAATTTCCAAAGTACAGATTATTATTGTTTAACATAAGACAGCATTGGTAAAATATCATAATGCTTTGCTTAAACATATTAAATACAATAATAAGGCAGCAATGTCCTTCATCAGTAAAAGACTCAAAAGTTTAAGAAAAACATGGCTGCTGTTCTTTAGTCACATTTAAGCAATAAGGTATGACAGGGTGTGTGCTATTGTGAGATAACGTCACACCTTGGGAAGCGAAGCCATTATAAAATGGCTTCTCTGAATTTTTTTATTTTGGGACCCAGTAATGAGGTTCAGAAAGTTCAGCATTTCTGACCTGTACTGTAGTGCTGGGATATTGGCTCCATCATGTGACTGGATTCCACCAATCACAGTACAGTATTTGTCTTACCCATTTTAGGATGTGTTAATGGCGTTTCATCTATGTTCAGTAATGTTTTTAAATAGACCTGAATTATTACGAACATACTGAAGAAGTATAAGAAAGTGTAGTCAGGAGACTTATACTCCATCTTTTCATTTGTGAACTCTTTTTATTGAAAAAATAATGTAACAATTAAGTAACAACTGGCTGCAGTTAATCACAGATAAGTACATACTGGATCTTACAGTAAAATGAATGCCAAAGAATTGGCCATATGTAATGTATTTACTTTTCAAAAGAAAAGGAAAAGAAGAGGAAAACCCTACCCACTGAAATCAATGACTAATGAACTGATACACAACTCAAGGGGAGAGAAAATGGGCCAGAGTAGGGGCTTCCCACTCCCCGTCACTACAGTGGCTAATCTCATAGGTCCTTCACTACCCCTTCATGAGGTGGGTTGAACTGGGAGGGTAAAGAAAGGAGGAGTCCCACAAGGAGGTGGGGTAGGTGGGGATAGGGCTAAGGACAGAGGGGGAAAAGTGAGGGTTAGGAGAAATGGTATGGGAGGGGAGGGAGAAAAGGACCGAGGATGGAAGGAACAGTGCAAAGCCTACCTCCCTGATTGTGAAGGGGAGTCATGAAAACACTGGTAAGGAGCCAGCCCACAAATGAGCTGACCCATCTTCTAGACTAGGAACATGCCCCTCTCTATGGCACCATTAGGGGGTCCACATTTTGTGGAAGGATTCTCCATCACCATTGGCGGATAGATGTATCCTCTCCAAGGTCATACATTATTTAAGGTTATTGGCCCATTGCTGAATAGAAGGTGGGGAGGATGACATCCAGGATTAAGCAATTGTTTTCTGGGCTGTCACCATAGCCAGGGCCCACAATGGGTCAACCCCTCTACCCTTTGGACAGATTGGGTCCGCACCCAATAATAATTCAACCATGGGGAATACCCCAGACCCCACACATTGGGTACCTCATTCCAAAATGGTGTTACCCTAGAACAAGTCAAGACCATATGTAAAACAATCACCTTCTCTGCCATACACTTGGGGTATCACTGGACCTAACAGGATTAAAAGCATGCAGGCATTTGGGGGTGATGTACGCCTGATACATAAAGTTGAGTTGAATTTGTCTCAACTTATTGCTTCTAGAACAAATGAGAAAGTGCCTAGTGGCCAATTTCCATGTAGCTGAGCTAATTTGGGTGTCAAGGTCCCATTCCCAAGTGGCCCTAACCCCTTCTGTTGCCTCTCTTTCCCCTGTAGGGTCTGATAGTAAGTTGTCAAAGGCTTTCTACCAGGCTGGGGTCTATAAAGTTCCTCTTCAAAAGGGGTGGGTTGAACTCAGTTATACTCTGCATCCAGTGAATCCCCAGGTGCCTTCTAATAGTTAAGTATACAAAAATCTCCTGGTTTCAAGCCCCAAGTTCTACACAGGGTTGAGAAATCAATAATTTACCCCAGCATACAGCTGGAAAATTGTATGCAATCCAGAGCAACACCAACTTGACAATCGTTGAAGCATCTGCACTGAGCAGGGCTCCTCCAGTGCACAGCAGTAAGGAGGCCTGTGTAGGATGAGGGCAATGTTCAGTGACCCCTGTGTTTATGGGCAGCAAGCCAAGCTTTCAGGGTGCATGCTGTGAAAGGGTTAGCCACCTCCAATGGCAAAGTAGCCCAAAGTGCCCTAGACAGCAGGTCGCTCGTCAAATTGACCCCAAGGTACTACTCCTCCTCAAGCCGCAGCCAGGATATCTTGGAAGTAATCCCTCCCACAGGAGCAAATGCTAGTTGCCCAATTATAAGGCAAGACATTAAGTAGCCCAACCTTATTTAGGGTTTAAAAAAAAAAGAAAGAAAAGAAAGAAAGTCAGTGTGTGTTCTGTGCTGGGAAGGGTCTGCTATCAGTTTACTTTGCTAAACCAGTAGGAGGAAAGGAGCTTAATTGGGGTGTGGCTTAGACACTATAAAAGCAGGTGACTCAAATTACAACTTCCTGTTGCTAGCCTTTTTTCTTACTAATTGCCCTCCATCCCACCCCTCCACCCACCCACCCTAAGCCAGTTCTACTTTTATAGCCACTTGATTTGACTGTCAACAGGAACTTCCTGTTTGGCAGTAGGAAGGATGGATCATAGAGAAACATTGGTTTTGTCAACCCTAAAGGAAAAAGTAGCTCACTCTCCCCATCTACCTGCTGGTGGTCTGACACTGAGCAAGGAAGGAGGAGGCTACTGAAGAATATAGGAAGTTACTGTCCCAGAACAGGAAGGTGAGAGTTGTAAGGAGAGAAGAGAGTAAACATACAGAGAAGCAGGAGAGGGACACAAAATAAGACATGATAGGAGTGGTGCAGTGCAATGGCTGTGGGGCGGCAGTGTTCCGGGAGACATTCTGGAGGCTGGCTGCGATGCTCCTATTTGCAGGCACCTCTCTGGTCTGAGGGAGGAGGTTGCCCGCCCAGGCTGACCTGGCTAGGATTCGTGAAACCTCCCCCACCCAGGGACCACCAGAGCCAATGCCGCTACCTCAGAGGTTGCCAAGAAAGAGGAGAGGCTGACCAGGTGGGCTCAGGGAGAGAGGGTGGTGGAACAGAGTTGCATCCCTCCAGCTGTATCTCTCACAATTCATTCGACTCTTCTGGTGGATAGTGGTTCCTCTACAGAGGCACCTGCAGTGGAGACCAAGGAGGATGCTGGGAACCTTCACAAAGGAGACCCACAGGAGAGTGGCATGAGACCCACAGGGAAGGAAACAAATCCTGGTGGGGACTCCAATCATTAGGGGGTAGAAATGGTGGAGGAAGGGGAGAGGGAGGTAAGGTGCCTGTCTGACGCCACGGCTTGGAGGGACAGGAAGCGAATCCTCAGGATCATGGGTGCAGCTGCACAAGGGAGGGAGCTGAATGTTATTGTCCACCTAGGGACAAATGACCTGGTTAGGAATGGGATCAGAGCAGTGCAAGAGGAGTTTGTAGAGTTGGGAAGGGGCCTTAGACAAGTAGCGCATACAGTAACCTTCTCGGAGGTGCTGCCTGTCTATGGCAAGGGTGATACTAGGGTACTCCTCACCAGGGAATGAATGGTTGAAAAACTGGTGTGGAGCTCAGGGTTTTGGCTTCATTGGGGACTGGGGAGCCACCTGGAGGATGCAGACCTATACTGGTGCGATGGTCTGCATCTGTCCAGGGGGGGAACCAGGATCCTAGGTGAGAGGTTTAAGTGCTTCATTGGCAAGCATTTAAACTAGCCAAGGGGAGGCACTGAAACAAGCAGGGAAATCCCAGCCTCCCCCCACAAACAACAGTAATTAGTGAGGTAAACACCAAGGTAGAGAAGTCATTAGGGAGCAGACCAGAAGTAAATGTTAAAGGCAAAGGCAGTAATGACAGGAATGGGGCTAAAAGGGTTAAGGCCATCAAAAAGTGGAGGGTGATGAGTACCAATGCCCGTAGTCTGTGTAACAAGCTCCCTGAACTAGTGGCCTTGATGGAAGAGGGTTGCCTGAATATTGTGGCAGTCACAGAAACATGGTACACAGAGAACCATGACTGGGATGTCAACATACCAGGATACACAATCTACAGGAGGGACAGGGGGTAAAAGAGGAGGAGGAGGAGTAGCTCTTTATGTAAAGAAAGGGATCAAAGCAACAGAACTAAAGAGTAAACGGGAGCAGATGAGACACTCTGGGTCACCCTGGAGACAGGAAATGGCACTACAATCCACATGGGGTTGTATACAGACCCCCATCTCAGGGGGAGAGAATGGACAAGAAAATGATAGAAGGCTTCCTTAGAATGGCAGAAAAAGGGGAGATATTGTTGATGGGGACTGAATATGCCAGATGTTAACTGGAGCACCTTTGCTGCAGGCACATCCAAGAGCAGGGTCATTCTTGATGCCCTACAGGGGGCATGCCTCAGACAGCTAGTACTGGAACCCACTCGGGAGGGAGCAATCATAGACCTGGTACTCTCAAATGGGGACAGAGAAAGAATCTCAGATTTAGAAGTGGGTAGCCATCTGGGAACAAGCGACCACCAAACAGTGTGGTTCACGTATAAACACAGCCATACAATCAAGCCACAAAAGCAAGAGTATTGGACTTTAGGAGGGCTGACTTTGGGAAAATGAGAGAGTGCCTCAGAAAAGCACTAGCAAACAGGCAAGAAGGAGGGGTGGAGGAACAATGAGAGTAATCAAACAGCATCACAGAGGCAACAAGCCTTGTGTAAAGCAAATCAACAAAACACAACAAAGGAAAAACTGCTATGGTTCTCAAAAGAGGTGGCAGGGAAGGTTAAGGAGAAAAGGATAGCATTCAGGAAATATAAGGAACACAGAAGGAGAAGGACAGAGAACTTTATCAGTTAAAGCAGAATGAGGCTGGAAGGCAGTCAGAATAGCAAAGGCCCAAACCGAGGAAAGGATAGCCAACTCTGCTAAGAAGGGGATAAGACCTTTATAGGTACATTAGGGAGCAAAAGAAAGACCAAAGGAGGGATACTGAGGCTTAATAAAGGGAGGGAATGTGGGTAGAGGGTGTGATGAAAAGCAGGGATACTGAACAGAATATTTCTGCTCAGTATTCACAAAGGAAGAGGAGGGGAGGTACCTAAACCAAACAAGAGAAACACTCTGAAGACGAGGGTCGATACCAGTCCATTTACAGAAGAAAGGGTTCTGAAAGAACTAAAATTGAAGGTGGACAAAGCAATGGGGCCTGATGGGATTCACCCAAGAATTCTAAAAGAACTAAGGTAGAACTAATGACACCGCTGACTACTCTCTTTAACAAATCATGGGAGGATAGGGTGGTACCTGAGGACTGGAGGAGGCGGATGTGATTCCTCTTACAAAAGTGGGAGCAGGACAGAGGCATGAAACTACAGACCAGTTAGTTTGACCTCAGTGGTAGGTAAAATGATGGAATCACTTCTGAAGGAAAGAATTGTTGAGTACCTAGAGGCCAGTGGGGCATGGACCCAGAGCAGCATGGATTCACGATGGAAAGGTCATGTCAGACAGATCTAATAGATTTCTTTGACTGGGTGACCAAAGTAGTAGACCAGGGAGGGCTGTGGACATGGCTTACCTAGATTTTAGCAAGGCATTTGATATAGTCCACACAAAGATTAATACAAGTTAGCCAGCCTTGGAGTGGGTCCCGAAGGTGGTAGCCTGGATAAAAATTGGCTAGACAACAGGACACAAAGGGTAGTAGTAAATGGAGTCACAGTGAAGAAAGGAGGGTTACTAGCAGGGGTACCACAGGGTTCAGTACTGGGACCGTCCTTTTAATGTCTTTATAAGTGACATTGCAGAGGAACTGGAAGGAAAAGTATGTCTCTTTGCAGACGACACAAAGATCTGCAACAGGGTTGATACACCAGATGGAGTGGAAAGGATGAGAAGGGACTTGGCAAGGTTGGAGGAATGGTCAAATGTATGGCAGCTCAGATTCAATACAAAGAAGTGCAAGGTAATGCACCTGGGAAACAAAAACCCAGAGCAAGAGTATGCAGTGGGGGTGAAGATACTGACAACAGTAAAAATGGAAAGAGACCTGGCGGTAATTGTATCAGATGACCTAAAGGTGGGCAAGCAATGTGAGAAAGCAGTAAGAAAGGCTGGGGGGATATTGGGATGCATAGGGAGAGGCATCAATAGTAGAAAACAGGAAGTTGCTATCCCTCTGTACAGACAGTTGGTGAGACCCCATCTGGAGTACTGTGTGCAGTTCTGGAGACCCCATCTCTGCAAAGACATAGACAGAGTGGAGGCTGTCCAGAGGAGGGTAACCAAAATGGTGCAGGGTCTGCACCAGAAGACATATGAAGAAAGACTAAAGGAGCTTAATATGTATACCCTTGAGGAAAGGAGGGAGAGAGGGGACATGATAGAAACTTTCAAGTACCTCAAGGGAATCAACAAAATCCAAGAGGGTGGCATCTTTCAGAAAAAGAGATGTGCAAGAACAAGGGCACAATTTGAGGATAGGGGATGGCTCAGAGGTAATGTGAGAATATTTTTCTACAGAGAGGCTGTGGATGCATGGAACAGCCTCCCTGAGGAGGTCGTGGAGTCAAGAACAGTGGGGGAATTCAAGAATGCATGGCTAGACATAAGGCAGTCCTAGTGGGGAGTAGGAGAAAGTAAGCTGTTGGTTAATTAGGATCTGCAGCTTATCTGTTAGGTAGGAAAATGGGCAGACTAGGTGGGCCAAGCAGTCCTTATCTGCTGTCAAATTCTATGTTTCTATATTTCTATGTAGCCCAGCACCTCCCACTGACGATGGTAGTTGGAGGATATTCTGCTTTATTGTGGTCGATTTGCCTCTCCATAAGAATTTGTGTGTTATGGCATTGAGCTGTTTGAAATGGGCTGAGGGAACAGTGATGGGAAGGGACTGATATAGGTACAGGCATTGCGGGAGGATGGTCATCTTCATCACATTTATACGACCTAGCAAGGAAATAGGCAGAGACTGCCACCTTTCACAGTCATCTGCCAACTTAGAGAGGACGGGCCTGTAACTGAGTGTGAAAAGGGAACTAGTTTTGACCATGATGAATATCCCCAGATATTTTAGTTTTTCCACCGGCTGAAGCCCTCCCAAATTGTAAATAAACTGTGCCCTGTCTATTTTGCCTATTGGCAATAGCTCACTTTTGGACCAATTAACCTTATGCCCAGATAGCTGGCCATGCTCCTTCAGCAGGGGTGGACAACTGAAAGATCCTTGGATGGCTGCTGCAGGAACAGAAGATCATCGCGATACATAGCCATTTTGTGCTCTGTACCTCCACCCACATATTTATTTATTTTTATTTATTTGCTTTATTAACCAGGTAAGCATGCTAGACAACCAGGTGCCTATTTTCAGGTGCGACCCGGGAGAGTTACATAGCCATGTATTTCCATGTCCCCTCTAATAGCCCCTGCCAGCAGTCCAATGACAGGACATACAGGTGGGGAGGGCAGCAGACAACCCTACCTAGTGCCATGGCCCAGCTGAAAAAGGGGGGTCAGCTCACCATTCACCGTGATCTGGGCTGTAGGGGAGGAATATAAGACACCAACCCAACTTCTGAATTTCGGCCCCAGGCCCATGCAATTTACAGTCTCAAACATGTACCCCCACTCCACGTGGACAAAAGCCTTCTCAGCATCCAGAGCAAGGACCGCTGCACCATGCCATGCTGCCATCCTCCCCCATGAGTGTACAGTGTTCAGGGTTCTACGAATGTTGTACTTCCCATGCCATCCCTGCACAAATCCAGCATCGTTCGGGTGTATCAAGGTAGGGAGTATCAGATCCAGGCCTGTGGCGAGGGTCTTAACCAGAATGTCAGCAGAGAGATGGAACAATAAGACACACACGACGTTGGATCCTTACCGGAGTTAGGAAGGACCGTGATAGTGGCAGACCACATGGAGGTGGGCAACTCTCCCTGTTCCGGACTCTCCATTAGCATATAATATAGGGGTCTAGCAGCAAAGAGTCAAATTTCTTAAAGAAGTCAATGGGAAGCCCATCCTGGCCCAGTGCCTTACCCCTCTTCAAGGCTTTAATTGCCCTAAGTATCTTTCCTTTAGTGAGAGGAACATCAAACACTCTTACTCCTCTGCACTGAAGTGGCAGTGGTGCCGTCCCAAGGAATTCAATGAATTGTTGGGTCAGTGGACACCTCAGAGGCATATAAGGAGTTATAGAAGGTGCCAAAAGTTGCACCAATTGAGGCAGTATCCCTGACAAGCCTCCTCATAGAGTTCTGGATCTGGCCAATAGTTCTCTCCCCCTCATGATGTTGGAGCTACCAAGCAAGGTAGTTGCCTCCCCTATCCCCATCGAAGTATGCCCCCACCTGCATCAGGAGAATAGCACATTCTATTCAAGCAGTACATAATGTATTTAAGAGCCATTTCAGCTATTGTACTACTCTATACAAGGCTAGGGTGGGTCTGCTCCTATGAGCCTCCTCACAAGCTGCAATCTTAATACGGAGCTGGTTCAGTTCTTGTTCAGAGATCTTTTTGCTGAACACAGAATATGCAGTCAGTTGACCTCTGATATAGGCCATTAAGGCCTCCCACCTTCACTTATGTGATGTATCCCCCCTTCTGTTGTAAAGTAAAAATTCCCCTATGTTATTGGCCATAAACCTAGTAAAGTTTCCCCCTTATAAGAGCAAGGGATCTGGGTGCCAAGGTCTGGCTGCCAGAGGTGAACCCAATGCAATCAAGGTAATCGTGGGGAAGCATACTCAGAGATCAGTATAGGTGAGTAATCTGCTGAGTGTACCCAGGACAAAAGGGGTGCTGACCAGCAATCTGTCCAGTCAAGCATATCATTGATGTGCATGGGAATAAAACTATAATCACAGCCAGTGAGGTTAAGATAGTGCCAAACATCTACCAATTAAACACAGACTCAGTCTCTCCAAGGGCTTTAGCATTTTTGGAGAGGGGGACCGGGGTTGGGTTAGAACAATCCAGAACCGTGTCAGAGACACAGTTATAATCTCTGCCTACAATCCAGGGTCCTGGAAGTACTGCCATATCCACCAACACTTTCTGAAAAAACCTGGGGTCCTCCACGTTTGGCACACATACCAACCCAATGGAGAGAGTCCCCACCACCCTACCCCCAATTCAGCCCTCACCAGAACATACCTGCCTACATTGTCCACCACCTGGTCAATGGCTTTTACCTGCACCCCTCTGGGGGGGGGGAACCATTCAGAAGTGCCCCTGGCCTTAGATGGGTAGCTGGCCTTGTAGGAGTGGGGACAACACTACATGGCACTGTCTCGCTTTGTTTTTTTATTTTGCTAGATAATTGTGCAATAAAACGTTGCGGAAAACTTGTTGAGCGTTGGATAGTGCCTTTATTTCTTTGTGTTATTGTGAATTTCATTTAGATGGCACATCAGCATGTGGAGCCTGCTTTCTGTGTTTTTTCAAAGCCAGAGGAAACTCTGGTGCCATTTAAGGAATCCCTCATTTTCTGGGCCTCCACCACAGACATATGGGTCTCTTGCAAAAGAATCACCTCTAATTTGGACCTCTTAACCTCTGACAAAATATGCTTTTTTTGTCTACTAACCTAGCCCATTAACATTCTGAGTTGCAATCCTTACAGCATTAGCTTTTCAAACAATAATTTTAAGCATTGGAACACATTGAGGCACACACCAGCATGAACTAAGCACGCAATCTAGTATTCCTGCTGTTTAAAATGAAGATAAATCTCAGCACAAATAATTTGTTTTTCCCATGTAGATCACATCCCCTCCACCCATCCCTCCAACAATCCTGAAACAGAGCCCAAATAAAACAAAACCTTCTTAGAATCCATAACCTGACAGGGTTCCCAAAGCCCTGATTCCCCACTTTCCCCTCCCACTACTAAGAAGACCATGTCCTGGCAATACATCCCTTCCAAACTCAAGTCTGTAAAGTTGTATCATGGGGACATAACAGTAACTTCACTGAAAAATAGAGCCTAAAAATGGACCATTAGCAAAGTAAATGTCCTCACTCCATGAAGTGGGGTTAGACAGGATGTGTGAAATCTCGAGCATGCTAAACCATTCAGATAAACATTATGACTGAGGTCACTGCAAACTGGATGAGCCTTGGGACCCATCAAACGTGTAAGTAATTTATGTCCCAGTCCTTGCAACATCAAAATGAAGCTCACCCTCAATATTTAGAGGTAACAGAAACATCAGTGCAACATGAGTCTCAGGAGGAGAGTAGGCCCCTGTGGTAAATCGTGCACATGTAGCATCAGGGCAGACATTCACTGCAGTGTCCCCCCAGGCACTAAATACAGTGGGTCGACGCAGGACTCCCCAAGTGCTCTTGAGTTGCCAGCGAGTATAAAATGTCTGGGTTAAAGTTCCAAAAAGTACAATTGTAGACAACATGCAATGATTACAGTTATCATTCCTGAAAAGAATGCTGGCCTAGAACATCGCTGTGGCTGGCCCCGCCGATACCCATGTCCCCAGACATGGTCTGGGCAAGCGAGTAGAAACTGCATCCAAAAAGTCAAATCACCCAGAAGATGACCCCTAGATGGAAGGATCTGAACTGTGTTAACAAAAAGGACATAGAGAGCCCAAAGACATGATTTCCAGTCACTCTGATGATCCACACTCCCTTGTCAACTTGTGCAACACCTCCTCCCACCAGGTCGGATCAAAGTGAAGACTGCACAGTTTGTCTAAAGATTTTGGCCCCCCAGCTAGGGCAACCACAAAGCAGAATAGATCCAGGGATTGTAAACTGGGTTACCCTCATTAATCAGTTTCCCCGTTTCAGGTGTTTACCCCACCAGCAAAAGTTGTCTCCCCACTCCTCACAGTCCCCCCCCCCCCACCTCAGGTCATCCAGCAGATCACCACAGGCAGGGATCAACCCGAAACAGAGGTAGTAAATTTTAACAGTTATAAGAACAAATATGTGAAAGTGGAGGACTTATCTCTTGTTCGTGTCCATTGCATTAGCGTTGGTTGCTCCTCAAGTGATTTGGCCTGCTCCTCGACCCATTTCTCCGCAGCTTTGTGACATGTAAAATATTTATGAGGCTTGCTCGTGTGGTTAACCCGCAGTTTGGCTGGGTACATAAATGTGAACAACCAGTCCAGGGTGCAGCTTCGACTTGACTGGATTAAATTTCTGCTGTTTAAGCTCCATCTCCAAGCTGTAGTCCTGAAAGATGTGGACTTTGTTGTTATTCACCGGTATGGGCCCCCATTCTTTCACTGCCTTCAGGACAGAGTCTTTGTCCATGTATCTGAGATATTTAATTAAACAGTGCCTTGGTCGCTCCCCTGGTTTCAGTGGTGGGCCTACCCAATATGCCCACTCAATCACAATCTCAAACTGTAGGGCATCCGAAGATAGGTCAAGGTGGTCTACTAGCCGCTTGTTTAATGTTTAGTCCTTTTTCAGGATTTTGGCCCTTGGCCCCCTCTGGGAGACCTACGATGCACAGATTGGAATGGCAAGAGCGCTTTTCTTGGTCATTGACCCTTGCAACTATCTCCTCGAAATGAGATTTTATCCTGCTATGATCTGCGGAGATGAATTTCAGGGAATCTTTCAGGGTACTAACCCGCTGCTTCAGCTCAGTTATACAGGAGGTGTAAGAGGTGGAGGTTTCAGACAGGCCCATCGCCACACTTGGTAGCTGTGTGATCTGTGCGGTGATATTAGTGATGCCTGCCTTCATCTCAGACTGCATGTTTGCAAGGGTAGCAGGTACCCCAGCCAGGGAGCTTTCAAGTCAGTCATGCTGCAATCTCTCAGCAGCGTGGGCCTGTGATCTTGCACGGGCCTCTGACCCCTGGCCATGTTTTTTCTACTGCTCCACTGGTTCAAAAGTTAATTTAGATTGCCTATTGTTTTGCTTATTTGTTGCCATCGAAGTTCTAGAATGGGTCAGCAACCGCAATTTCACTCTTACTCGTCTCGGGTCCATTTTCTTCATGCTTTCAAGGATATGCCCAATGGAGCTCAGCTAGCACATGACCATCATGCTGTAGCACTAGTCAAGCCCACCCCACCAGTCCATCTTGTCTGCCCATTTTCCTACCTGAGCCATACTAACCTACCATTGAATGTGCCTAGCCTGAATGCCCACTGGTAGTCCCCCCCCCACTCTCCCTGCTCTCCATGCCCTTCGCTGTCTTAGTTTTCATCAAGCCTTTGTAGTTGTCACATTCTCTCTTGAAACCTGTTATTGTCTTGGCATTTACAGTGCAAATTCCCTTAACAAACAATTCCATCTATTCACCACCCTTTCTGTAAAGAAGCACTTTCTTACATCCTTCCTGAATTTACCCTCACCAGTTTATATTGAAAAAAATGTTTATATATAACTAGTGTACAGCAGCCAACAACTTAATAATACTTTTTCTTTTGAAAATTTATTTTTGTAAAAAAAAAAAAATGTATTAAGAAAATAAAAAATAATAAAGGCAGCAGGCAGAACATGAGGACTCTGTCGGAAGGTCATAGTGCCTCACTAATTTTGAGGGGGGCTTAAAGTGCTATACAGATTTTGAGGGGGGTCACTCATGTCTCAGACTCTGTGGTGCCTATATCTGTGCCTGAACTACTACTAGGACATATTCATTGTTCTCTGAGCTGGAGTCAAAATAAATGATTTATTTTCACTCCAGTTCCTCTACCAATTAAAATAAAGTAATTTATCTGCAATTTTTTATACCCATTGGTATTATTTTTTTATATGGATAGCAGTCTAATCTGGCTGTTAGAGTAATGAGCTGAGAATGAGTTTAATATGTCTGGCAGACCTGTTTTCTTTTTCTAACTTATTATTTCTGCCTCTCTCCTCTCCAGGTCACCTTTTCCTCGGGTCCCCAATGCGCTGCACAGCTACATTGGGAGGGTCTGGAGGACACTAGCCTCATAAGTGCCCTGTTCCTTAAGTGAACCTTTAATCCCCAGATAACCCCCCCAGGCAGGGTGGAGGAGGTCTCCTCTTACGCCCTCCAAGACCTCAGGGGGAGTGGACAACCGGAGCTATATCCCTCTGCCTTCTCAGTTATTGGTGCGGGGCCCATCTCCTGGCATGGACTTGGGGCATTTCCTTGTTTTCTGGTCCCCACACCCTGCAGGCATCAGCACTCGAGGAGGACCAATGAGTCGAAGGTGCGCAGAAATGCACCTCTGCTCCATCTTCGGCTGACACCTGCCTCTCCCTAGTGATCCGCCTCCTCTGCTGCACCAGCACCACCCATGGTCACCCAGGTGTTGGTGATATTGCAGTGAGGAGAGCTGCCCACCCCTCCTAGAGAAGGAGAGCAGCCCATTGGGTGCTCAATCCCTCCCCCGTCGGCCCTCCGACGACCCTGGCTCACAACCGAACCAGGGTTGCCAGTGTCATGAGTGGTAGAGCTACCACTGCACCGGTGCGCCGGCTGGCAGACCTGGGTTTGATTTCACAACCTCCACTTGCATACTGTTTAACTCTGAGCAAGTCACCCAACCTCCCTGGTACTCCCAGGTGGCCACTGAAAACAGGCACTTCTTACTTATGGGACTTACCCAGTTACTACAGAATAAAGACATACGTTCAAAAAATATATATATTTATTTCAGTTTGGGATTAACAGTTTTAAGCCAATGGCTCATTCACAAAGATTCCAAGTCAAACATAATACAGAGCAGAATAAACAGCAACAGTATATACACAGAAATACATTGGCATAAAAAAGATAACTTGATTTCAGGTTACATGTAACAACAAAGGCACAAGGGTGTGTGTAAACCATATTTACAGCACAGCCAAAGAATATCAATAGGCACAAAGCCTACGACCGAGTGACTTCAGATGCTGGCCGTGCTGTAAAATATGATTAACAAACACACCTGAGTGCCTTATTGTGCTTATAAAATTGACTCTTTTTTTTTTTTTTTACTTTTGACTATTGGGAAAAGTATGTTTATATGTAGAAAAATAGATTTACTTTGTGTATTTGTGATAAAATAATCCTTCCACCCACTGTAAGTGATGTCATTGATGATGTCATTGTATTGTTGCCTACTCTTTCTTATTCCTGTATTTTTTTTTCTCTGTTTATCTCCACATTCAAGATTTAGAATGTTTATCATAAAATGTTTACCATGGAATACATAGATTCAAAATTCTGTTCAGTTCCACTGGTAGAATGTTTCTCTCCTAACACTCTGTACACACAGACAACAAAGGCCTTTGTTTCAGCCAGAGATTCAGTTAGAAAAAATTACTCACCTTAGTAATGTTGTTTCTTCTAATGGAGTCTTGCTGTATTCTGACTATTGCAGTTAGCTCCTGCCTTTCAACTGCCCCGGAGAACAAAGAGTTAACTTTCCATGGCCAGCATGGAACGTTCAGCGCAAGCTCGGTTGAAGCCCCTGTCTGCTGTTGTTTAAACTCCAACTGTCAGATCTTTATTAGCAATACTCACTAGAAGTTCTGTGTGGAAACTGTAAAACTCACACTAGCCTACTGGCAACTAAATTTATTAAAAAGGTTTTTTTTGGTTTCAAAGCAAAGACTCAAGCCAGGAAACCCAAAAAACAAAACACAACATACACCCAAGTAAAGGAGGGTGAAAAAGGGACACCCCTAGGGTGCCAACACTGCTCCTGCCCACCCACATCCCAAAAACCAGGTTCTGAGAGGGTAGGCGGGGGGAGGTCAGAATACAGCAAGATTCCATTAGAAGAAACAACATGATTAAGGTGAGTAATTTTTTCTTCAAACAACATGAAGTCTTGCTGTATTCTGACTATTCAGAATCAACAGTACCTCCATGGAGGAGGGACAGAACCTACTTTGGGAATAGGCTCTGAAGTACTGCTGTGCCAAACCGAGCATCACTCCTAGCCTGGATATCCAGAGAGTAATGCTTGGTGAATGTATGGACTGTTTTCCAGGTGGCTGCTTGACAAATTTCTAAGATGGGAATATCCCTGGCAGCAGCCAGGGAAGCAGCTGTACTTCTAGTAGAGTGAGCCCTCAGGCGTGAGGGTGGGGTTCTACCCAGTTTTTCATAGCAGAATTGTATGCAAGAGACAATCCACCTGGCAATAGATCTCTAAGTAGCAGGTTTGCCCTTACCACCCTCTCCATATGTGAGCAACAACTGGAGGGACTCAAACCTGTGACCCTTGGTGTGCTCTATGTAGTAGCTGAGGGCCCTTTTAACATCCAGGCTGTGCAGCCTCCTCTCTCCAGAGGAGGAATGGTCAGAGAAGAAAACAGGGTGAGACATAGACTGATTAAGGTGGAAATCTAAAACCACCTTGGGCAAAAACTTCCAGTTAGTTCTTAGGACCACTTTATCTCTATGGAAAGAGATGAAATCAGGCTCCACTGACAGGGCTTGCAATTCACTGCTATGCCTGGCAGAAGTAATGGCTACCAAAAACACAATTTTCCAAGTCAAGTACTTAAGCTCTACTGAGGACAAAGGCTCAAAGGGTGGTTGCATAAGCTGAGCAATGCAAACATTAAGGTCCCAAGCAGGAGCAGGGTCCCTAAAGGGGGGTATTGATGTGCAGCAATCCCTTGAAGAACTTACAAAACACAGGATGGGCTGACAGAGGAGAGGGCTTGCCTACTGACAAGAAGGCAGAAACAGCTGCCAGATGCACTTTAAATGTAGCTGGCTTAAGTCCTAAGCCATTAAGATTGACCATATAGTCCAGAAATGTAGGCAACCCAGCAGATTCTGGAGAAATATGCTTATTAGACCACCAAATAGTGAACCTTTTCTATTTGGAGTTGTAAGTCTTTCTGGTGGAAGGCTTTCGAGAAGCCTTAAGGATATCCAGAGCCCCTTGAGAAAGATGCAGATCAGCAAACTCTAACTCTTCAAGAGCCATGCCTTGAGATTGAGAGATTTGAGTTTCGGATACCAAATCCTCCCCTGAGAGGATGTCAACAGGTTGTAATTCCTGGGAAGAGACAGGGGAAGGTGGACTGCTAAGGACAGCAACAGTGGGTACCAGGGCTGTCTGGCCCAGTCTGGAGCAATCAGAATCACTTTGCATGGTTGAGACCTGATCTTGACTAACACTTTGAACAGGAGAGGGAAGGGGGGGGGGAAGCATACAGAAATTTCCCTTCCCAATTCAGAATCAGAGCATCCAGGGGGACTGAGCCCAAGACTGGGGGTCTGCAACAAAAGAAAAGAAGTTGGTGATTGTCTGGGGCTGCAAAAAGATCTATCTGTGGAATGCCTCATCTCGAGAAAATCACCTTCAAAACTAGGGGATCTAGGGTCCATTTGTGATTTCCCTGGGATATCCTGCTGAGAGCATCTGCTAGGACATTGTCCTTCCCTGGGAGGTGAACTGCTATCAGAGAAGTTTGCAGAGAATAGGCCAGGGACCACAACTTCATAGCCTCTGTGCACAAGGCCGTAGACAGAGTGCCTCCTTGCTTGTTGCTGTACCACATGATGGTGGTGTTATCTGTTCTGATCTGGGGCACCTTGTTCTGTACAGATTTGGAAAAGGCTTGCAGTGCCAGAAACACTGCTCTGAGTTCCAAGAGATTGATGTGAAGCAGAGATTCTTGAGGTGACCACAGTCCCTGGGTGGTAAGATCCCCCAGGTGGGCTCCCCAGCCCAGCAGGGAAGCATCTGTGGTGAGTATCACTGAATGAGACTGAGTGACAAAAGGAACTCCTTGTCTCAAATTGTCCTGATCCTGCCACCACTGCAAAGCCCGGATCATGGTTCGGGTCACTGGGACTAGTTTGGTAAGGTAATCCTTTCTTTGGGACCAGAAGGCTCTTAAATGGAACTGAATGTCCCTCATCTGGAATCTTGTTCCCTGGACCACTGCTGTGGAAGCTGCCATGTGGCCCAGAAGCTGAAGGAAATGCCTTGCTGGTCGAGACACCTGTAGGGTGAATGAAGAGGCCAGTTCCACAAGGGTCCTTGCCCTGTCCAGGGGAAGGAAAGCTCTTATCCTTACTGTATCCAGTTCTGCTCCTATGAAGGTGAGGAGCTGTACTGGCTCAAGAACTGACTTTGGAAGGTTGAGGAAGAATCCTAAGGAAGTGAGCACTTGCTGAGCTACTTGCAGATGTGACTTGACTTGGTCTGGAGACTGACCCACTATGAGCCAGTCATCCAGATATGGGAAGATGGAAATCTTTTTTCTCCTTAGGAAAGCAACCACTACTGCCAGACACTTTATGAACACCCTAGGGGCTGATGTTAGGCCAAAGGGCATTGCTTTGAATTGATAGTGGCCTGAGGGCAACTCGAACCTTAAGTACTTTCTGTGGGAGCACCTGATGGGAATGTGAAAGTAGGTATCTTTGAGGTCCAGGGAGGCTAGCCAGTCCCCTGGCCTTAGAGAGGGCAGAATTATTTCCAGAGTTACCATTTTGAACTTTGGTTTTAAAAGGTGCTTGTTCAGATATCTTAGATCCAGGATGAGCTGCCATTCTCCTGTTGTTTGGGGGTTAGGAAGTACCTGAGTACAATCCTTTGCCCTTGTGCAGGGTAGGAACCCTTTCTATGGCCCTGAGGCCAGGAGGAAGAAACCTCTGCCTCTAGGACAAGGGTCTATGACGGATTTGCAGGTGGAAAGGATCTGGTTCTCATCTTGGGAAATTTTTTGAAACTGAGAACCAGTCCCTGGCTTACTACTTCCAGGACCCACTTGTCTGATGTCAGAGACTTCCAGTCCTGGACAAAGTAAGCCAGCCTGCCCCCTACAGGTATTGGAGAATAGACCCTGGCAGACCCATCAGGGTGTCTACTTGGCAGGAGCTTTAGGCTGACTGGTGGAAGCAGGCCTGCTCATTCCCCATCTGCCTCTCCCTCTGAAAAACCCCCTCTGAGCATAAGCAGAAGAGAAGACCCGGGCTTGGTAAAAAGTTCTTTGAAAGGGCCTGCCCCTGCCCCTGGAGTGCTGTCTTTGAGAAGTGGCTTGCCTTTCTTTGGCCTGAGCACTCCTGTAGGTAGTCCTGTACTCGTCCATCTTTTTCATGTAGTTCTCTGTCTGCTCCTCAAACAGAGAATTACCAATGACAGGGAAATCCATGGCCTTAGCCTGGGTATCCTGTGATAGGCTAGTACATCTGAGCCAAGCCATCCTCTGAAGGGTCACAGATGTAGCCATGACTCTAGATGAAACATCATTGGAGTCCACAGCAGCATGAAATTGCACCTTGGATGCCTCAATCCCATCCACAGCCACCTGCTCCAGCTCCTTGGCAAGCTGGTCAGGGGCCTGTTTAGCCAGAGCCAGCACAGTGTCCCACCTGGACTTCTGGTATCTAGCTGTGTAGGCCATATAGTTAGCCTGCCTGAGTCCCAAAGATGCTGCCATGTACTGCTTCTTTGCCATGGCATCAATCCTCCTGGAGTCCTTATCTGGGGAGTGTGATGCCAAGGGAATATTTGCCTTATCACAGGCAGCAGCCTGCACTACCCCAACATGGCTGAATTGCTGAGAAAGGAACTCCGTGTCTGAAAGGGTATACCTCTTGTCCATTCATCTGTCCACAGGAGGTATGGATTTAGGAGTCTTTAGAATTTTAAATGTCTGTTTCCCAAAGATTTATGTAGGGGAATAGACAGTCTCCTGGACTCTGGGATGTCCATCATTTCAACAAAATCAGGCTCCTCCTGATCCTCTACTGCTTCTTCCATTGGAAGCTGGAGGGTTTCAGCCACTTTCTTGTAAAACATAAAGTGGGAAGGGGACTCAGAAAGCCTAGGAGGAGAAACACCTGAAGGTCTGTCTGGGAGATGTCCGGGTCAATAGGCACATCCAGACTTTCATAATCACCATCATCATCATCCTCCACTCTCCCACCCCTCCTCCAGTTCATAAAATTCTTCTAAAGTATAATCCAGAACGGAAACCGACCGACCAGCCCCTGCCAGATGGTGCCAGTTCGCCGGAACTAAGATTAGCGACTGCACTATCCCTTATCGCTTTACTGTTCCTCAGCGGTCAGAGAAAAGAACTTGTGGATCCGAACCAGATGATTTTCTCTTCTCTTTCTTTTAACCGGAACTGACTCCTCAGAATCGGCTCTCCTTTTGCCCGAAGAAGTTTTGCCCTGGTCAGAGGGCACTCCTTCTGGTTCAGTCGGAACCGAACCGGGCTGGCCATCTGGGTCAGCAGACTTCTTGGCCTCCCTTTTCCTCAGTCTACCTACTCTCTTATCCAGGGTAGCTTTGGGAAAACACTTACAAATTTGGTAGTCTGAATCCAGGTGGTCAAACACCAGACAATAAACACAGGTGGTGTGGGGATCAACCTTAGCAAAGGCTTCCCCACACACACTGCAGTGTTGAAACCCAGTGGGCCCGTTTTTTTTCTTGGGTTTCTCAGACATGGTCAATCCTATCCAAAACTTACCCTTTTTTTCAGCAATCCACCAGGCAAGACTCTTCTAAGGGTTCCTGACCACGTTATGGGTCTTGGAAAAAAACGTAACTAAATCCGTTTTTTTGTTTTGTTTTGGTTTTTTTTAGAACCGATACGGACTGGTTACCACACTCTAAACAAATTCAAAACTTTTTAAGACCAAACTGATCGGTTCAAACTGAACCGATCCGAAATTTACAATATCCACACAGAAACTAAATGTAAAACCTATCTAGTACTCAAGGTACCACAGACAGAGACTTAAACCAACAGATTTGGTAGCAGAAATTCAGTAGAAACCGACTGAAAAGCGACACTTTAACCGACTTTTTTGAACTGAGCAAAGAAGAAATCTCTGGAGTGACTGTTCAGTGAGCGAGTAAAGAATCTAACGGTTGGAGTTTATACAACAGCAGACAGGGGCTTCAACCGAGCTTACGCTGAACGTTCCATGCTGGCCATGGAAAGTTAACTCTTTGTTCTCCGGGCAGTTGAAAGGCAGGACCTAACTTCAATAGTCAGAATACAGCAAGACTTCATGTTGTTTGAATCTCACTGTCAGGGCAAGAAGAAGAGTTCCTTGATGAGCAGGTAAAGACAGAAGGGATTTTTCACTGTCGGCAAAGAAACAGTTGTAGTGAAAACTATAAACAATAGTTATTGTTACTAATGTGTTTATGTATGTAAGGAGTGTGTGATAATCGGAAACAGCATTTAATTCTTTTTATTTTTTATTTAAAGTAGTTTTATTTTTAGGGCCCAGTTGAATTTTTTACAGTGTAAAGGTAGCAGCCATGTTTGTGATTGAAGATCAGTTCTGGCAGTAGAGGGCTATCTGAAATGCCTGTGTCCCAAATGCCCATTGATCTGTGTTGCAGACTCTTCTAATGCTGAGCAGTCCTTTTTTTTAACTGTGTAAATCTTATTTTACACATAAATAAAGTCAATCAGATTATATGATTTTACCCTGCTATTTTATAAAGGATGCATAAAAAACAATTGTGCTAACTGTCAAGTTACACTTTGGTTATAGATTGTCTAGAAATTTACAATGAAATTTCACCATCAGTCCTACATATATAGACAGGCAGTTCAAGTCTGCACAGGTCAGCAGAAGGATTTCAGGAAACTCATGCTTGGGTAGGGTAAGGCCACCAGAAAGAAAGGCTTTGTTGAAGATGTGCTTGAGTGGCAGCCTGAGAGGGTTGTATCATTGGAGGTGGAGGGTCAGTGGTGTGGGATAGGGAATGGGGAGAAATAAGGGGCTGGCAGTGAATAGGGCAGGGGTAGTACAGGTGTGGGGGTGGATAAGGTGAGGGCAGTAATATGTGGGGTAGGCAGATGGAGGAGGAAGCAGAGCATGGGACCAAAGAGGGCAGGGGGTGAGAGTGGGAGGGGACAAATTTAATAGTAATGTTGCAGTGGAAGGTTGGAAGGATGTTTAATGGTTTAAACCCACAAAACTGCAGAGCAAAACCAGCAAAAGTACCAGGAGGTTATGTGACTTGCTTAGAGTGAAACAGTATGCAAGTGGAGGGTGTGGGTGTGGATGTGTGTGTGTGTGTGTGTGTGTGTGTGTGTATGTAATATAATATAATATAAATATATAATATAATATAATATAATATTATATAGGGGCACAGTTAACGACCCCTATGGTTAGAGTTGATAGGCACTTTAATGTTAAACCTTAAATTTTGCACATTAATAACTTTGCAACCGTTCAATGAATTTGCATGAAATTTGGAATGCACGGTCAGGTATGGTAAATCTCTTGATTTACCAAGTTGCATTTTGGTTGGACAAATGGTTTCTGCACAGCGAAATGCCAAAAATGCACTTTTCCCCAGTTCTGATGCATTTTCTGCCTGTGGTGCTGCAACCACACCATGTGATCTTTTGGTCTGCAACTTGGAACGTTGAAAGAGGTTGGGTCAAGGAACAAACCAGCGTTGGTTTGGTAAAAAATCAATGTAATCTGTTCCAAAGTTATTACATTTTAATTTTGAGTTCTGAGCATGCTCAGTTCACTCAAATTATATGATATTTTGCAAAAGATAAATGGTCTCACAGTCAAAGATTTTGTCAGCTCATGAAAGAAAATTCCTAGTCCATCAGAAAATTATTTGTTCGCAACCACCATCTTGTTTTAGTTTTCCAGTCAAATAAAATGCTGTAGCTTTCTCCATGGGTGATTTTGGCCAAATGAGGCATGTATTTGTTCAGGGTGACCCCCTCTACAAAGCCATGCCTTTGGTTTGCTTCTTTTCTGTCAAAAAATAGTTTTTTAAAAATTAAAAATTCTTGTTTCGTGACTCACTATCTTCTTTCGCGAGCCTGCAAAATCTTGGTCTGCGAGATGATCCTAGTCTGTGAGCTTTGTGAGCTTTGTTAGTGAGGGGACGACCAGATAGCCAGAATTTCATCACCACATGTTCCTGGGGACAACCAGATGGCCATGGGGATGACCAGATGGTCCAGACTGGTGTGACTAGATGTCCGCTTGCGACTAGGATTTTGTTAGGTCGTGGACTAGGATTTATGTTGCGGCCGAGGATTTTGCTCTCCATGACTGAAACATTTTTAGAGGTATAAAAATTTAGAATTGCATAGCTCATTAACAGTTTGGTCTTTTTACTTGAAATTTACAGGGTGTTTATGGGGATGCCCTACAGGTGAGAATTATGCTGTTTAGGTGTTGGGGAATTAACTGGTTGCATAGATATGCCATGACCAAGTTAACGTTTTCCCCACAGGATTACACTGCAGAGTCCGTCATGCCTGTCGGCGCTGTTATCTTGAAAACGAAGTGGGATACAGAGTTTTTGCTACTGGTGGTGATCTATGCCGCTGGAGCAAGATTTTAAATCATAGAGTAAGCCTGCAGTGGAATTTTTTTCCTAGGTTGCACGGTTAGTGAGATATTGTCAAATTTGTGTTACAAGGGTTCCTTGCCATATAGGGCTGCTGTATAGCTATGCATAAGTGGGGCCCATGCTCCCAAAGATGCATATTGTAATGCAGTAATAGCCAACTTGGGACCCACGCTCCCACCAATACATGTTTTTTACTAGTTATATTACATTTTTCAAACAGTAAGGAAATTCATGGCAAACAACTGTGTTTAATGCATCAGTTAGGGTTAAAGCGACAAAAGTGAGGAAATTAAATGTAAGGGTTGAACACCTAATCCCCCCAACAACCCACACACGCATCCTCCACAGACTGATAGATGCCAGGGTGTGCCATGGGATCATGAGGCCTAACTATCACCCCATTCTCCTTTATTGTAGCATGTAAACCTGCTTACACATGCAATGGGTTGAGAAGTTGGGCCTGATATTTCCATAGCACACCCTGGCATCTATCAGTCTGTGAAAGAATAACAGTGATAATTAACTGCTGAACCCTAACATTTAATTTCCTCACTTTTGCCACTTTAACTCCTAGATGCACTAAACACATTATTTTTACCATATGTGTGTGTGTGTGTGTGTGTGTGTGTGTGTGTGTATATATATATATATATGTGTGTGTGTGTGTGTGTGTGTGTGTGTGTGTGTGTATATATGTGTGTGTGTGTGTGTGTTATATATGTGTGTGTGTGTGTGTGTGTATATATATATATGTGTGTGTATATATATATATATATATATGTGTGTGTGTGTGTGTGTGTGTGTATGTATATATATATATATATATATATATATATATATATATATATGTATGTGTATATATATATGTGTGTGTGTGTGTGTGTGTGTGTGTGTGTGTGTGTGTGTGTGTGTGTGTGTGTGTATATGTATTTGTATTTTATATAGATATATATATATTTTCATGGTAAAAAAAACTGTGTTTAATGCATCAGTTAGGGTTAAAGTGACAAAAGTGAGGAAATGAGACGTTAGGGTTGAGCACCTAATTCCCCCCCACACACCCATCCTCCACAGACTGATAGACACCGGGGTGTGCCATGGGGTCATGTGGTCCCTCTCACTCCATTCCATGTGTGAGTAGGTTGACATACTACAGTAAAGGAGAATAGGGTGAGAGTTAGGCTGCATGACCCCATGGCACACCCCTAAGACTGTCAGTCTGTGGAGGATGGATTCGGGGAGGTTAGGTCCTCAACCCTAACATCTCATTTCCTCAGTTTTGTTGTTTTAACCTAACTGATGCATTAAATCAGTTTTATGCCACACATTTATTTATCTATCTATATATATATATATATATATATATATATAATGTGTGTGTGTATGTGTGTGTGTGTATATATATGTGTGTGTGTGTGTGTGTGTGTGTGTGTGTATGTTTATATATATTTATATTTATATATTTATTTATTTATTACAGGGGTGCAGTCACACCCCTATAGTTAGTATTGAATGGTTACTTCAATGTTAAACTCAAAATTTTGCACTTTAATAACTACATGAACTGTTCAACTGATTTGCAAGATAGTTTCATGCACCATCAGGGACCAAAGATCTCTTGATGTGCCAAGATTCATTCTGGTCAGATGTGTAGGTGCAGAGACACAGAGTGTGAAACATGTGAAAATTACCTCCTACCCTACCCAATTTCTTTGTCATGCTGCAGCACAAAAATGGCTTGGGATTTAGGTCTCATATTTTTAGTGTATACAGGTCTTGGGTCACAGATCTGCCTTTTAAAGGTTTGGTGAAAAAATATTAATCTTTTCCAAAGTTATTAAATGTTAAAGTTTCCCATTATTTCCTATACGTATTTCAAGTTCCAGTTCAAGTTTCCCATTATTTCCTATGCGTATTTCAAGTTCCAGTTCCAGACTGGTCCAGTTACTGTAGATGTGAGACTTGACAAAGGATTATTTGTCACAAATGGGGAATCTTTTTTTGTGCTGCCACCATCTTGTTTTTTCTTAGCAAGGCAAATAAAATTAAAAAACTTAAAGAAATTATGCTTTCTGAAGTAACCAACATATGTGTTCTACTAATCAGGACCCATTCTATCAGATTCTGCTTTTAGTTTTTGATAAATCACCAGGAAATGTGTTTTGAACACACGAAATCCTTTTTGCAAATTGCAAAAAAAAAAAACACAAAATAGGATTATGTTCGCAGTTTGTGAAAAAGGATTTTCCTTTTTTACACAAATTTCAAAAAAGGAAACACAAAACAGTATCCTGTTTCACAATTTGTGAAAAAAGTATTCTATCATAGCTGTTTCCTTGTCACTGCACACTAAGGAAATGGTGTGGCATTTTGGTCTTAAATTTTCAGTGTACAAAGGGCTTGATGCTCAAATATGCCTTTTTCTGGTTTGGTGAAAACAGATTACTTTGCTCTGGAATTCTGTGGGTTTAAACTTTTCTTTGCTTCCCATGGGATAGCTTTGTAATCTGAGGTGTACACAGTTGTTTCTTTGTCACTACGCTGTGAAGAAATGGTTTATAATTTTTTTCTGACATTTTCAGGGTACAAAGAGCTTACCCCACAGACGTGCCTTTTGCTGGTTTGGTAAAAATATATTAATTTGGTGTATAGTTATACAGGTTTCAAATTTTGCTGTGTTTTCCATAGGATAACATTGCACTGTGAGATGTTTCTTTCAGCTACACACCATGGAATGGGGGCCCTGCACTCCATAGCCTGATAAGGATATGATTACACTATTTCAAAAATTATGCATGGATGGGAGCACAGGGCCTGTGCTTCTCATCAAATAGAATACCATTATGGACTTTTGGGGCACAGAGCCCAGAGGGCCCTGTGCTTCCAGGCAACCAAGGACACAATTATAATATCTCAAATTATGGATAGATGAACGGGAGTGCACTCCACATGCAAATATGGATACCATTATTGACTGATGGAAGTGCCCGGATGCCGGCAAATAAGGATATGCTTATAGTATCTCAAAAATTAAGGTCATTCTTTGCAAAAAAACTTTGTTAATGCTCTAGTTAGGCTTGAAGCCACAAAAGTAGGAAATTTGGTGTTAGGTTTTCAAACCCTAACACCACATCCCCACCCTGCTGGCAACATAAGGAGTGGGGGATGTACCTTGTGGTTGTCAACCCTAATGCTCATACAGTTCTCATATACTGCACCCATCTCAGCTTATTTATAGCACTAGAAAGAAAAGCAAGAAGGTAAGGGCAAAGAAACCCAGATGGCTGACACAGGAGGTTGGAAGGGGTGAAGGCCAATAGGCAGTGTTTTGAAAATACAGGAACTAGGGAGGGAGAAGATAAGGATACGTACATGGGGAAGTCCAGGGAGGCTATCAGACTGGTCAGGGTGGTCAAGGCATCCAGGGAGCTGAGACTGGTGCAGGGAATAAAAAGTGGAGAAAAAGACCTCTTCCGCTACATCAGAGAGAGGGAAGAAAGAGCAATGATCAGCTGGTGAAGATTAAGAAGGATGGTGGTGGGTGGAGAAAGGGGAGGAGGAGGCAGAGGCACTAAAAGAATACTTCTGCTCTGTATTCATGCAGGAGAAGGGGGAAGATACCCCAGGTGAGCAGGGGCTGAGTAGAGGGGAGGGAATGACAGATGTAGGGATTACAAAGAGCAAGGTACTAGATGGGTTGAGGGTATCAAGTGTGGAGAAAGCACCTGGACCTGATAGCACTCACCCTAGTGTACTAAGGGAGTTGGCAGAGGTCCTGGTGGGGCCCCTGGCTGACCTGTTCAATACCTCCCTGGACATGGGATGTGTACCACAGGGCTGGACAATGGCCCATGTGGTGCCCATCCACAAAAGTGTCCCAAAGGATAAACCAGGAAACTTTAGGCCAGTGAGTCTCACATTGATTGTAGGAAAGCTCATGGAGACCATACTAAAAGAGAGGCTAGTGTGCTTCTTGGAGGAAAATGGTCTCCAGGATGGTCAACAGCATGGATTTATGGTGGGAAGATCCTGCCAGGCAAACCTTGTAGAGTACTATGACTGTGTGACATGGGAACTGGATAAGGGCCATGCAGTGGATGTCCTGTATTTGGACTTCAGCAAGACCTTTGATTCAGTGCTGCATGGGAGGTTGGGGATGAAACTGGAATATGTGGGGGCGGGACCAGAAATGGTGAAATGGATCATAATCTGGATAAAAGGAAGGCAGCAAAGGGTAATGGTGGGGGACTTCTCATCACTGAGAGCAGTGATGAGTGGAGTACCACAGGGATCGGTACTGGGACTGGCACGGTTTGGGATTTTTTTTATTGCAAATATCTCACATGGGATCTAGAGCAAGATCAGTCTGTTCACAGATGATACCAAGATGGGAGTGGTGGTTGATGACATGGAGGGATGGAAGGGGTTGCAGGAGGACCCAACTAAGCTGCAGGAGTGGGCGGAAACATGGCAGTTGGGGTTCAATGCCATGAAGTGCAAGACTCTGCACTTCGAGCCAGGAACCAGGGGAGAGATTACCACTTGAATGAGGTGCAATTGGGGAACTCCACAGAGGAGAAGGACCTAGGGGTGATCATTCTGGGGAGTATGAACAACTCTGCTAAGTGAAGAAAGGCAGCAGCAAAAGCCAACAAAATGCTGGGGTATATTGTGAGAGGGATCTCCTCCAGAAGGAGGAAGGTTATCCTGCCCCAGTATAGGTCATTGGTCAGGCCCCACCTGGAGTACTGCATGCAGTACTGGTGCTCATTCCTGAAAAAGGACATCAGATTGTTGAAAGGGGTGCAATGAAGAGCCACAAAGATGATCCAGGGATTGGAGAGCAAGCCCTACGAGGAGAGACTGGGAGAGCTGAATATGTATTCACTGGAGGAGAGGAGGGATGGGGGAGATATGATTGAGACCTTTAAGTATCTGAAGGGGATAAACAAGACCAACACAGAAGGGATTTTCCAGAAGAGAAGGGGGAGGGACACAAGAGGGCATGGACTGAGATTGAAGGAGGGAAGATTCAAGAGGAAGATGAGGACACATTTTTTCACAGAAAGAGTGGTGGACAAATGGAACACCTTTCCAGAGAAGATAGTGTCATGTAAGATGGTGGGCAGTTTCAGGAGGGGTTGGGACAGGGTAAGGGTAGTAGGGATCCTTGGAAGGGGGTGGGAGGGGCAGCTACAAGATGAGGGGCTAGCTGCACACTCGAGCAGACTTGATAGACAATGAGGTCTGTTTCTGCTGGCAATTTTGTATGTTTGTATTTACTCATGGAATGGGGTGAGTACTAGGGTTGACAACCCAAAATACACACCCCACACCTGTTGCTGCCAGCAGGGGTGGAGGTGGGGGTGTTGGTGGAAACTTAATGCCACATTTCCCCTACTTATGTGGCTACAGCCTCTGACTAGTGCATTAACAAAGTTTTTGCAATGGGCATGGGGTTATGGGGTATTAATGCATTTCCCAGGTGCTGTCAGGGCACTCAGCCCTGCTAAATATAAGTTCACAGTAAACACTAGTGGGAGGGCAACTAAGAAGCCTTGTAGCAAAGGTAGATAGTGCAGGCCAGATCTTATCGTTTTCCGGCTAGTACTCAAAAGGGTCATTAGTAATATTAAGTGATTCTCGTAACTAGGCATCCACAATATCAGACAAAGACAAAGATGGTGGTTCCATGAAATACACATCTGAATTATCAATTTCCATGAGTTTTGACCAAAAAGTGTAAGAGTTATCTGTGTGCTTTTCAAAATGACATTCTTTTTCAAGGGCTGTGAAAGAGGACTTTGTGCAGGACTACCCAATGTTGATGAAGGAGTACATGGTGGCAATAAGTGGAAATTATTGCTGTCAGCACCAACAGATGATGCATCATCAGATACAGCATCCACATCACGTGATTCACTTGCATTGTCAACTACAGTTCCTTCCTTTTCCTGTGCAATTGCTGAAATCAGCATGTTTTTGTAGGTTCACCCAAGCTGCAGCGACAACCAAGTTGTCAGCGTAAATTATGTCACCAGCACTTGGCTGACACCAGACACAGAGTCCGACAATCTACCATCTGGCAGTTGGAGTGACAGTGATTGTGGTGGGCTTTGCCTCCCGCACCACCCATATATTTAAATAACAAACCCAGGTCACACCCTGATGGCAAGAAGGGCAACCCGAGATTGGCAACAGTGCCCAATGGTAAAAACAAGTGTCCCAACAACATTCGGTGGCAATATTCTGTCGGCACATTAACAGACTACCATTTTTGTATTCAAGGTAAGAGTTACTGAGATCTGAAGGAAGCAGCTGTTGCAACTTAAATCGAGGGTCAAAAGAGCCGAAAGAAGAACATTTTTGCCTGTCATGAGATTGTGAAGACTTCTGCAGTTTTGAAATTGCTGAATCAATTGGTCCATAAGAGATACACTAGATTTGTCTCCTTTTTGTTCAACACCTCTATGCAGCCTCCTGAGTTCATTGTTCAATAAATTTATGATGGAAATAACCTGCCTTAGAGTAGCATTCTCAGTGCTAATCTGCCAAGTTGCTTCCTCGATGTGAGTCAAGAGCAATGTAAGATGACACTACTGCTACTACTACTACTACTACTACTACTACTACACCATGCCTATGAAGAAGCTGAACTAGAGGTAACCCCTCAGGTGAAGTTGGCTAAAGGTTCCTGTACTGCCATGCCCCAAGCACCTTTTCCTGGGGTTGAAGCAGAGAGGGTAAGTGATGCAATGGACACACAAAGTGCTCCCACAGCAGTTTCAGTGGACATCCTAGAGGATGTTCAGTGAGAGGCGGGAGCTTGGTTCTAGAAGGCAGGGCAAGAAGACCACTCTAATATCAGTTGTTTAGCACATGCAGGGTGAATCTCCCATTTACCACAAAAGGGATCACACTCAATGATGAGGATGAGTTTCCCATCCCTGAGGTAATGGACATAACATTTTCTTACAGAGATGGACATGGATGACCAGGAGAGGGAGCCCTCTGGCTGAGCTATGGGCACAGCAGTAGGAGCTGTGCCTCTGGTTTGCAGGGTATGGATTCACCCAACAGAGTAAAAACTGAGGTTCTGGCTCAAGATGTCTCTGAATGGGCATTGGTACTAGTGTCAGGAGGAGAATACAGTGGTCTCCCATACCACATGGTGCTGAGGAAGCAATGTTAGGCTGACAAGGATGTGTCCAGCAAGGTATTTTGAATTTTGGGCCTGAATTATCTATATGTTCTGGAGTGGATGACAGACTTAGCAGTGGAGGAGCACTATGATGGCTGTGTGCAGGAATGAGCTATCACAATACAGTCCTGAAGTTTACCCTTTCATACACTAGTCACTCACCTCAGATTCAACATGAAAGTGGATTAGTTTGCTAAAGCTTCTACTGGGGTGGAGCATCAGATAGGGTGCTGTCCTGTATACATACCATGATAACAGTGAGCTGGTCTGTGTTATCAGGGCGGTATTATCAAATGGAAGAAGTGTCTAAGCCTAATACTGACAACAGCATTTATCTGGTGACAAAGGAGTGTCATGGCTATTTGTTGTGAACCCTGTACCCATGAATGGGACTGATTTCTTTAATGTCACTCCAGGCCATCAGTTTCCATGAAGGGACTTTCATGGAACTTCATTGGAATAGTTAATGTTGCAAAACATATATTTTCTGTGTTGCACTGTTTAAAAGAAAAGAAAAAGGTTTCATGTAGGGTGAGTCACCTTGCTGGAATTTTCCCTTCATGTTCGCATGCAAATATAACTGCCTCTACCTCAGGTGAGCTGCTGATTTATTACTGTATATTATAAGTATGTATAATTAGGTAAAATAAATGGCTTGTATTTTACTTTAGCTTGAACTGATCTGACAAGACCTTTGGTCAATGGATGTATTTGGCTACCATTATGGGGACAGCCATGGTGGGAAAACTGTTGAAGACTATGTGCACTGATCAAAAATGTTTGAATCTTCATTCCCACCAGAACTTCCAGTGGTGCATTGGACAGTTACTAAATTCATCTGCAAACCTTTTGGAAAGGGACTGCAATGGCTATGTGATCACTCAGGAATTCTGTGGTCAATTATTTAAGGAATGAGGCATAACAGAGGGGGGATTATTGTATGTTAATGTACCAACTGGTGGGTTAGAATCCTGAGTCCAAAGGGTGTATTTTTTTAACCACCAGGAGGTACATTGACAAGCCAAATCCTCCTCATGGACCCACCTTATTCTACTTATAAAATGTTTACTAATGTTAGTTGTTTAGAAGAGCAGTAGGGTTGTAATTTGGGTTTATATCCTAAAAACAGCAGTGCAACAAAACTGGGCAAAACAAAAAAATTGCCCCTACCTTGTTTCACTATAAACGGTTCCAGGCATCTTCCAGTATTATGTGGTGGTAAAATGTTCTATTTTCATTAAAATCTGAGATGACAGTTAAATGTTTTTGGTGCAGTATTAACCACTGGTAAACAATTTACATAACAAATTGTAATGAGAAAGAAATAATGTGACCTATTGGGAATTGAACCCAAGATCCCAGAATACCATTCCAGTGCTCTAACCACAGAGCTGTAGGCTCACATGGTTGGACGGACTCTTCCTGGACACACTTGCTTTCCCTGGCACTGCAAATCCTGTAACTCGAACAATCAAGATAACAATTAGATGTTTCTGGTGCAGTATTAGCCACTGCTAGCAAATTGAGATCACAAATTGTAGTCAGAAAGAAATAATATGTGATCTACTGAGAATTGAGCCCAGGCCCCAGAATATCATCTCTGTGCTCTGACCACTGATCTATAGGCTCATATGGTTGGAATGGACTCTTCCCAGACACACTTATTTTCTCTGGTATTGTAAGTCCTGCAACTAGGAACAATCAAGATGATAATTATTTGTTCATTGAATCTCAGATTACAACCTATGAGCTACAAGCTCATTTACACAGGTTCCATGTCAGGGTAAGACAGACATATTCTACTGAAAGTACAACAATACAGTGCAGGTATGAGCTAACAATAGTAATAACTGACAACAAGGTACTAAAATGACAGTAGTGTATATTTAAGTAAAATATACAGGTGAAGTTTGGGAACTATGAGGAGAAATCAAAGTTAAGACAATTGTGAAAAGTGAGAGAGAGGAAAGAGTGAAATGGTGCAGGAAACCAGGGTTACTGGCTAACTTTGTCAAGAAGAGGAGAGGGAGGGGCTAATAGAGGTGGGAGGTAGCAGAAGGAGGATAGTGGGAGGATGGGTAGTGATAGTTGTTGGGGGAGGTGAGTGAGTAAGTCACCAGTTGGGGATAGTACAAAGTGCAGTATCCGGGGGCAACAGACCAGTGAAGATGTAGATGTGTTTGTAGCCACTACTAAGCAATTTAGATCATAAATTGTAGTGTGAGAGAATGATGTGACTCCATTGAAATTGAACCAAGCTCCTAAATACATCCTAGTAGCCTAACCACTGAGCTATAAGCTTACATGGTTGGACCTGGCTGTGTCCAAGAAGGTTCAGTCCAACCATGTGAGCCTCTAACTCAGTGGTCAGAGCACCTGGACAGTATTTAGGGGCATGGGTTCAAGTCCCAGTAGATCAAATTATTTATCATCATAATTTGAGTAATTTATAAATGTTTTAATTTTGTTTTTTTCTTTAAAAAAAAAAAGAGATGGCCACCACATTTGCCTTAGGAAAGCACTGTAGATGTGGTAACAGCACTGAGATGAGAAAAAAGGTGGTATGCAGCATAGGAGGTACAGTACAAGTCATTTAATCAGGCTGCAGATAATCGGGACATCCACTTTATTGAGAAATCCCACCAGAAAGCTATTAAGTAGCTATGTTACCCTTTGTAAGCTAGAACTGCTTAAATGGGACACTTCGACTGCTCCCAGCTGCTTAGTTAGGATGATCAAGCCTGATCTAGCCCAAGCATGTCCCTGTCTAGTATAATAATAATAATAATAATACTTTTTATTTGTATGGCACCTTTCAAAAACCAAGGTGCCTTAACAATATTAAAATCACAAGATCAACAAACAACTCAGCTGCAAACAATATAATCAAACTGATATCATTCATTAATGAATCACCAAAAGCTTGGTACCACAGAAAAGTTTTTAGTGCCTGTTTAAACACCCCACCCCCACCCCCACGGTCATCCCCTTGTTAATACCTTTTCATGCTTAAAAGGTGTGAATCTCTTTTCCCAGCCTTCCCTACTCTGCATTTTCCTGCTGCCATTTCCTGTTGCTCTCCCCCAACCCCCCACCTCCTCTACACCCTCCACTATGTGTGTCATGCCTCTGCCTTCAGCTTCAATTGCCTCTGCTCCCACTTGGTAGTGTCCAGTTCTCATAAAACTAGCAGAGTGGCTGATAGAAAATCAGGAGGTACACTAATCCAGCATATCTATCTGAAGTGCCAGTCCTGGAGGGTCTGCTGACCAGTGGAAAATAAACCAAGTTTAAGGAGGGTCTGCTTACTCTCACTTACCTTATTTATTACAGCACAGTATCAGAGGTAACCTACCAGTAGCATTCCATTCACGAAAAGCTAACAAAAGGTACAGTAAGACTGTAGTAGTCAGGTGGGCAATTCATGTAAAACTGACAGAGTAAGAGTGGCTGATAGATTTGATGGCTCACCAGGAGGTATAGTACAGTAATCCCAAAGTAGTTAGGTGGCCAATTCACGTAAAACTGATAGCATAAGAGTGACTGATAGATTCAGTCTGAAAAAAGCCCACTTCTGATGATAATATAGACAGTCGCTTAATCGGGATGAAAAGCCTGCCATCAGGCCATCCCGAATAAGCAGCTTCAGTTCTGCTGTACAGAGAAAAGTAGATTTGATAGATATGCCAATATTTTTAAGACTTGTTGTGGAAACTAGCGTCCTAGAAAAAGCATTGCTCTGCTGCTTTAAAAGGGAAGTTTTAGGCATTGGCATAAATTAAGATATGTAGCTGACATAAGGTCACAGCAGGACCGCTTCACTAGTTGGAGGTGGTTGCACTGCAGGGAGTAGGTTATGGTTGCATGGTTTTCATTGACCCTTTTGCTTTCAATACTTATTCCTGAGTTTCAGCTTCCTGTGTCATCTGTTGTCTACAGTGGCTTTTACCACCTGTATAACATTGCCTGAATTCGAACCTATCAGGAGCCCTCTTACCTGGAAACACTGGTTAATATATTTGTTACCTCCAGACTGGATTATTATCATTCTCTCTACCTAAGGCTATCTGCAGGGTTTGTGCGTCCCTATGTTTCTCATGCAAAATATAGCAACTTGGCTGATTGCAGGTACCTCATGGTCCAGGCATATCATGTCAATCTTGCAGGAACTGTATTGACTGCCAGTGCAGTGGCACATCAACTTTAAGATGAGTTTAATTTACAAAGCGCTGCACGATTTGGGCCCTGACTACCTGAAAAATACAGGCTATACACACTCCTGTCCACCCCCTTTGTTCTTCTGAGGCAGGGCTCCTCGTGGTTTCACGTTACCACCTTATATCATCAGGAGTTAAGTCTCTAGCGTTGCCATGCTTGTTTTGTGAAACTCGTTACCTACTCATGTTAGGGAAGCCCCATTATTGGAATGTTTTAAAGGGTTGCTCCAAACTCATTTCTTCAAGTTAGCTTTTAGTACTGCCTAAACTTCTAGTGGTGTATTTTTAGCTGCCTTGTATATCGTAACATGTTTAATGGTCAGTCTGTTTTTAAGGATTGTATGCTCATTTTATTTGAATAATTTAAGCAGTTATGCTGTACGGCACCCAGTGCCCCCTTGAATGGGTATCTAACAAATAAATTGCCTTGCCTCACCTTTCCTTGACCTTCCCCTGTGATCTGTGTGACTGAGCTGGAATCCTGGGCTTTGCTTTCAAGTGATTTGAGTCTGGCCAGTCATGTGATCTAGCCCACACACACTGCAGTGTAGTTGATGATGACATAGAAGCAGACAGTTTGAGACTGTAATCTGTTTAGTGCTGCATTCCAGACACTTACGGGAATATTTTATTAGATATCAGAGCCATGCTTGTAGAAGTTTTGCTACTGGTTTAGTGCTGTGTGTATATGTTTCTGTGTTATTTAGAATCATGGTTTTAGAATGCATTTTGCAGTTTCATATTTTTTATGTGAGCAACACTTTTGAGTTAAGATTTTGGAGTATGAGGTGTTTTATCAAAGTTGTTGGATAGATTTCCTTTGCTGTTTATGACGCTTGAGCAGTGCTGCCATGGAAAGAGTGGTAATTTTTGTTACGTGTGCCACACATCAGCATCATCCTCCCACAAGCCCTCAGTGGTGTAACAAAAAGGAACTAGTACAAAGATCCTCTCATGCTGTCACCAGCCTTGTTATAGCTCTCTTGGGGCTGTTCCTTTTGAAACCTACCAAAAGACCCGGCTCACACAGCACAAGATCAGATGCTTGCTCACACAGGAAAAGGCCTTTTGGTCATAGGAACTCACTTAATCCCTATAGGAATCCTCTCTTGTCTCTGCATCAAACAATGTTTTTGTGTTAATTTTGGTAGGGTTCTCTTAAAAAGTGGATCACAGACTTCTGAATAATAATGCATTACCTGTGCTTATAAAAATACAGTAGTCACAGATTTATATTAAAGATTAAAGGCAAATACATGTTAAAAATTAACCCTTTTTCCTAATATACCAGTAACCAAGCCTTATGTATTGCACATAAACAGCAGCAATTACACTTACAAATAAACAGCAGAAATTGCACTTTCTTATGTAGAAATGCTATTTTATTGCCTCTTTTTTTGTAACTTCATCTTTATTGGGGAAGATATAGGAGAGAGATGAGACATTTTTTCACAGAGAGGGTGGTGACTAAGTGGAACACTCTGCCCAAGGAGGTGGTGTCCTGTAGGACAGTGAGCAGTTTTAAAAGGGAATGAGAGGGGGGGTAAATGCGAGGGGGATGGAGTGTGGGGAAGCTGCTATGTAGGGGCTAGCTGCACATTCAAACAGATTTGATAGACCATGAGGTCTGTTTCTGCTGGCAGATTCATATGTTCGTATTGAAAAGTTCAAGTATACAGTGTACAGGAGAGTGGGGTGAGACATGGAACAATAAGGGGCTTTATGTCAAGGATAGGCTGCATCTCAACATCGAGGGTACAAGGGCATTGGGACTGGGGCAGGAGAAGTACATTAAAACAACATAGCTTTAAACTTGGGGGGGGCTGAGTCGATAGCAGGAAAGAGGCACCTTCCAGAGGAGACTGGAAGGCCTTGCCCCAGAGAGGATGAGGAAATGAGGAAGTTACCAAGACAAAAGTTGAAGGGGAGAGACAGGAAGAGGAGGGACAGGACACAAGGTGGACTATAGTATCCCTGAATGTAAGGAGCTTAGCAAATAAGGTAGCAGAGTTCCAGGCAATGATGGCAGAGGGAGAGGTAGATATTGCTGCCATCTCAGAGACCTTGGCCACCCAATACCATGACTGGGATCTCACGATCCCGGGATACAAGGTGTTCCGCAGGGACTGGGAGGGGGAAGAGGGGGAGGGGTGGCTATTTGTCAGGGAGGGGATACTGTGTACCAGAGAGGAGAGGGATGAGAGGAGGCCAGTAGCCATATGGGTATTGCTTCAAAGCTCCAAAGGTAAGAAGCTCAGGATGAGGGTGGTGTACAGGCCACCCTCACAGAGTGAGAAGGTGGATAGGGATCTAGGGGAGCAAATCAGGAAGATCAGTGGCAAAGGAAATGCAGTTATAATGGGAGACTTCTACCTACCTGGGGTTGACTGGCAAACAGTAATTACAGCACATGCTAGGGAGCAGGTGCTGCTGGAGGCTATCCAAGACAGCTACCTAGTGCAAAGGGTGATGGATCCTACTAGGGAGGGGAACATATTGGACTTGGTGCTAAAAAAATGGGGATCAAGTCCAGGATGTGGTAGTACAGGACCCTCTAGCAGGAAGTGACCACCGCTCAGTGTGGTTCCTCCTTAACACAGGGAGGGAGTTGGCTAAGACCAGGACAAGAATGTTGGACTTCAGGAAGGCAGATTTTTTTCAGAATGGGCAGCATCCTAGAGAGGTATTTAGCTAAAAATAACCCAGGGATGGACGCTGAACAGAAATTAGGCCACGAACACGTTTGCCAATTCTCAGAGTAAGCAGTCCAGGTAAAAAAATTAGCTGGCTCAGCAAGGAAGTGGAGGTGAAGGTGAGGGAAAAAAGATTGGCCTTCATTAAGTTCTAAAAATCTGGGCTTGAGGAGGATAGAGAGGTGTTCACAAAGGCATCTAGGGAGGTGACCAGGTCAGTCAGGGCAACCAAGGCAGCAAAGCAGCTGAAGTTGGCTAAGGGGATCAGAGAGGGGGAAAAGGGATTCTTTAAATACATAAGGGAGAATAGGAGTTGTAGGGATGACATTGTTAGAATCAAGAGAGAGGGGGGATGGGCAGAACAAGGGGAAGATCAGGTAAAGGCACGCAATGAGTATTTCTGCTCAGTGTTCATGAAAGAAAGGGATAGCCCAATACCGAAGGAGAAAGTGGCAAGGGTGGAGAGGGAGCAGAGATAACAGATGGGGTCCTCCAAGAGGATAGAGTTCTGAAGGGCATTAAAGCCTTGCGGGTGGACAAGGCACCAGGACCGGATAGTGTACACCCAAGGGTCCTGAAGGAACTGACGGAGGTGTTGGCAGGCCCTCTGGCGGAACTGTTCAATACCTCCTTGGAGATGGGGAATGTACCCAGGGACTGGAGGATGGCTCACATGGTGCCCCTTCACAAGAGTGGACCCAAGGACCAACTGGGCAACTACAGATCAGTGAGCTTGACTTCCATAGTGGGGAAGTTGATGGAGGCCATTCTGAATGAGTGATTGATAACCTTTCTCAATAGCAATGGTCTGCAGGATGACAGACAACATGGGTTTGTCATGGGAAGATCTTGCCAAACTAATCAGATCAACTTCTTTGTCTGAGACACTAGGGTGGTTGATGAAGGCCATGCTGTGGATGTCCTGTATCTGGACTTCAGCAAGGCTTTCAACTCGGAGCTGCACAGGAGGTTAATGAACAAGCTGAGGGACATGGGGGTGGGGGAAAGCTGGTGGGGTAGTTGGAGATCTGACAGCAGGGCAGTCAACAGGGGGTAGTTGTAAAGGGGTAGACATCCAAGCCAAGGCCAGTAATGAGTGGGTTAACTTGGGGTTCAGTGCTGGGCCCTGTTTTGTTCAATGTCTTTACTGGACACATTGCAGAGGGGGTCAAGAGTAAGATCAGCCTGTTCACGGATGACACTAAGATTTGTGCAAAAGTGAACAATAAGGAAGTGATACAGGCACTCAGAGAGATCTGGCTAAACTCAAACACTGGTCTAGGGAGTGGCAGTTGGGGTTTAACTCTAAGAAGTGCAAGGTCATGCACCTCAGAGCCAGAAATCTCAGGAACAACTACTGACTGGGGGGAGTGCAGGTAACAGCTTCAGAAGAGGAAAGGGACATGCAGGTAATAGTTACAGGGGACATGAAGGTATCAGCATAGTATAGGGGCAGCAGCAAGGGCAAATAAGATGCTGGGCTGCATTTCCAGAGGGATCACCTCTAGAAAGGTGGAGTCATCCTGCCATTGTATAGATCACTGGTGAGGTGCACACTTGGAGTACTATGTACAGTACTGCCCATACCTCAAAAGGATGGAAAATTACTGGGGGGTGCAGTGTAGGGCTACAAAATGATCATGGGAAGAGGAAAGGTTGAAGGAGCTTAACATGTACTCGCTGGAAGAGAGGGGGGAAAGAGGGGACATGATAGAGACCTTTAAGTACTTGAAAGGCATAAACAAAATCAGGGAAGGAGGAATGTTCCAGTTAAAGAGGGGAAGGGTCATTAGGGGGCACAGTCTGAAGTTGGAAGGGAGAAGGTTTAGGAGGGAGATGAGGAGACACTACTTCACAGTGGGTTGGAACACAATGCCGGAAGAGTTAATCGCTTAAAGGACAGTGGATAGCTTAAGCAGGGTTGGGATTGAGTCAAGGGCAAGGTTAGTACAGACAAGAACACAAAGGGGGAAGGATCAGGAAAGAGGAGGAAGGGAGGGGTTTTGGTGGGGGTGAGGCAGCTGTTGTGATATGAAACTGAGAGCTGCACAATTGAGCAGACTTGATAGACCTGTGGGCCTTTTTCTGCCGGCAATTTCATATGTTCATACAAGTTTTATTAACAAAGATGTTGTTGGGCATTGCCATCCATGAACCCTTAATTTCCAGTGATTATTACCATTTATACAGATAATAAGATAATAACTAGCAACCCATTCAATACAATTAAGTCAACTGAGAACTAAAGAGGAAAACAGAATAAATAGAACCACAATATAACAAAACTGCAATGCTGAATTTACAGTTGCTTGTCACCTTCGGTATTTCATTATAATAAGTCATAATTGTTGCACTAAATACTGTTGATCATGTTAACAGTGTGGTGGCATGATTCTACAGGAAATCTGAATGGCTAACATAAAAAAATCTTAAGTCAAATCTTTAGGATAATACAGTAGGTTTAATATTTAGTTCAGCTTTAAGTGTCTGTGCTAGTTGATTTTATTGAATCCCTTGGAAGCATGTGGGCATGCCAGATGGCCCATTATTCATTAAACTTGTCTGAGCTGCAGTAAGTCCTATACTAGCAGTTACCCATTCCATACTGATCCTGGATCATGGATTCCACAGGGGTTTTCCACTCTTGGACTGTAGGTACCAACTCAGAAAGCTAGTGAACAGTAATACCCTCCTTGGCCACTAAACACATAGCATGAAATGCATCTTGGTGTTTTTTATGACCCACTCCAGTGGGCAGAACCCCTATAATGCGACTATTAAATTCAACTTTAATTTCCATAAGCAATATTTTACTTAATTCATAGAAACATAGAAACATAGAAACATAGAAGTTGACGGCAGATAAGGACCGCAAGGCCCATCCAGTCTGCCCATTTCTTTTCTACCTTATAAATGTGCCATCGGCCTTGCTCTGTCAGTGACCTATCTATTCATAGTCATTTGTATTGCTCCCTTATGCCCTATCCCATGCCTGTTTGAAGCCCTGCACTGTATTCATAGCCACCACTTCTTGTGGTAAGCCATTCCATGCATCTACCACCCTTTCTGTGAAAAAAATTTCCTCCTTCCCTTAATCGGCCTCCTCTAATCTCATGCTGTGTCCTCTTGTCCTGCTATTTTTCTTATATTTAAACATGTTAGACTCTTTCACCTTGTTTATGCCCTTAAGGTGTTTAAATGTCTCATCATATCACCTCTCTCCCTCCTTTGCTCAAGGGTATACATATTGAGCTCCATTAATCTGTCCTCATATGTCTTCTGATGCAGTCCCTGCACCATTTTGGTTGCCCTCTCTGGACTGCCTCAATTTGGTTAATGTCCTTGTGAAGGTGTGGCCTCCAATACTGCACGCAGTACTCCAGATGGGCCTAACTAATGTCTTGTACAGAGGATTATTACCTCCCTCTTCACGACTTGTGATACCCCTACTAATACACCTAACACCCCCTAGCCTTACCTACTGCTTTAGAGGTCTGCTTGGATGATTTTAGGTCATCAGTGATGATGATGCCCAAGTCTCTTTCTTCCTTTGTGACTGCTAGCAACTCCCCTCCCAGCCTATAAGTGGCTTCAGGGTTTCTCTTCCCCATGCATGATTTTGCACTTCTTTGCATTAAATCCCAGTTGCCACTCTTCTGACCATTCTGCTAGTTTATCCAGATCTCTCTCTTCTGCCCACCCCATCTGGATCATCTACTCTGTTGCAGATCTTGGTGTCATCTGCAAACAGACAAGCCTTACCCTCTAGTCCATCTGCAGGGTCACTAATGAAGATGTTGAATAGGACTGGCCCAGGACTGATCCTTGAGGTACCCACTTGTGACTTGCATCTCTTCTGACTGTATACCATTTACCACCACTCTCTGTTTTCTGCCAGTCAACCAGTTTGCCACCCAGTTGACCAACTTCTGACCACCCGAGCCTACCTAGCTTATTTATCAATCTTCTATGTGGAACAGTGTCAAAGCTTTGCTGAAGTCAAGGTAGGCGACATCAACTGCTCCCTTGGTCCACCACTCTGGTTACCCAGTCAAAGAAATCTATGAGATTAGTTTGACAGGACCTTCCTTTGTAAACCCATGCTGTCTTGGATCCTGTGCCCTATGGATTCCAGGTGTTGCACTATCCTTTCCTTAAGGGTGCCTCCATAATCTTGCCCACTACTGAGGTAAGACTGACCGGTCTGTAGTTCCCGCCTCCTCCCTGCTACCACTCTTGTGGAGTGGGATCACATGAGCCTTCTCCAGTCTTCTGGGACCTCTCCTGTGCTCAGAGACTCACTAAACAATTCTGCTAATGGCTCTGCTAGTTCCTCCTTTAGTCCTTAAGTACCCTGGGATGTATGCCATCAGGTCCCATTGCCTTATCCACCCTGAGCTTAGCAAGCTCTTGTAGGACCCTTTCTTTTGTGAAGGAGTAGTGCTCACCTCCCTCCCCTGTGTCCATGATGCTGAGCTGTGGGCCCTGCCTACCTTCTCTTCAGTAAATACTGAGCAAAAGTATCTATTTAGGATAGATGCCTTTACAGGGTCCTCCTCCTCACATGCTCCCTTTTCTCCATTAAGCTTAGCAATACCCCTCTCTGGACTTTCTCCTTTCACTAATGTATCTATAGAAAGTCTTGTCACCTTCTTTTACTGTTCGTGCTAGTGTTTCCTCAGTTTGGGACTTTGCCTGCCTTACTGCCTTACCTGCTTCCTTTAGGGCAGTTTGGTATGCCTCCCTATCTTCATCCCGCTGTGTTCCTTATATTTCTGAAGGCCAGCCTTTTGGCTCTGACCTTTTCTGCTACTGTATTTGAGAACCAAAGTGGTTTCTTCTTTTGTACTTCCTTTTCTGTCTAACACTATGGGATGTTGCTTCAAGTATTGTATCCTTAATGCTTGCCCACTTTGCCTGTACCTTCTCACCTGTGTTTCTTTTTGCCAGGGCTAGCTTAACTCTGTTGGCCATCTTATCAAAGTCAGCTCTCTGAAGTCCCATATTTTTGCTTTGGAATGGGATGATTTAGATGTAGTAGCCAAATTGAACCATACCATGTGATGGTCACTGGCCCAGGTGACCTTCTACCTGGAGATCTGTGATCCTTCTTTGTTAGTCAGTACTAGATCTAGGATAGCCCTGTCTCTTGTGGGTTGCTGTACCAGTTGTTTGAGGCCTCCCCTGCAGGGAATCCACTATGAGTCTAGTTCTGGCAGATGTTCCTGCTGGTATTGACCAATCTGTATCTGGATGTTGAAGTCTCCCATTATCAGAACCTCCCTTTAGCTGTCATGTTTTGTATATCTTCTAACAGTAATGTGTCTATGTCCTCCCTCTGGTCTGGGGGCTGTAGACAACCCCAGTTCTTATGGCTGTCCCATTTCCTGTTTCCAGGGTGACCCACAGTTCTTCTGGCTCCTTATGTTGTATTCTGAATTTCTGTAGCTTTGATATTTTCATTAACATACAGCACCACCCTCCCCTTTTGCACTTCGGTCTCTTCTGAACAATACATAGCCAGGTACTGAAGTCTCCCTAAGTGTGTTATTGGTAAACCACGTCTCACTAATTGCTACTATGTCCAGTTTAGCCTCTGACATTATTGCCTGCAGGTCTGGGATCTTATTTCCCAGGCTGTGAGCATTGTGTACATGATTTTCCATTGGCCCAGATTTTGGTGTGTTAGTTGTTGGGTGAGTTTGGCATTACCCTGGCATCGTGGGAGACAAACCTTTTTTACCTGGTGATGCAAATGAGCGGCAAACACGCTGAATTCCTGTTTGACCACTAGCTGAGGGGGAGGGTGTTCTTCCCATTTGACGTATGGTGCTAAACTCTCTCCCATTTGCTAGTTTAATATTCTGCAAAGACGCTAAACTTCTGCCCCAATGCACTGACTCCCTCTTTAGTCAGATGCAGTCCATCAAATTTAAAGAACTTTCGCCCCCAGAACTGTTGCCAGTTCCCTACAAATCTGTGTCCTTTTCATGGCACCAGTCCTTGAGCCACGTGTTTAGCTCCCTATCTCCCTTCTCTCGACCTTCCGTCCATCTGCCCTCTCCCAGACTGGCAGGATCTCAGAGAAGGAGATGCGGACTAAATAGATGATAGTTTGTCACCCAGCCTAGTCAGGTGTTCCTTGGTCTCCACAACTGACCGCTGGCGAGATCGATAGTCCCTATGTGTACTAGGACATCAATGTTTTCTCCTGCTTTGTGAACAATTTTAGCAATGCGGTCAGTGTCTCTCCATGCTGATGTACCTGGGGAGACATCTGACCATCACCCTGGCTGGAGATGGGTATCAACTCCCGAATCATGGAGTCTCCTATGATCAGAAGTTTTTGGATTTCCTTTGTGCTTGTTTAGTTTTGGTTCCTGATTTGGGTGAGTATTGTTGTGCTAGCTCCTGTGCCACAGTGTCCTGCTCTGCAGTGTCTTCTGCCTCTTTATTTGATTTCAGAGATAGAGGCAGATACCTGTTTGTAGTGTTTATATGGTTTTGGAGTAATGTGTTGGAGAGTAGAGTGATGGGGCACCTGATTTGCTCCTCCTAACCACTGCCAACCTCCTGGACCAACTACCCTCTGCGGCCTAGGTTTTCTGTTGGATGCTGGGGAAATGTGGTGGTTCTTATAATGTATTTCCTCTTCAATATGAAATTTGAGGCGTGCAATCTCTGCCCATGCTGCCTGGAGCTGAGACCCAAGATCTCCAAAGGCTCAGCATGGTAGACAGTGTCCCAAATCTTGTAAGACTGTCCTTCTGAAAATTGTTCCACAGTACCTGCAGTTAATGAAATCCATTCCAAATAAGTTGCTGGGTTTGTAACCTAGTCAGAGTAATTAGAAGAAAAAAAATGCAAGTAATGGTTTAATTGTGCTTTGTTTAACTTGTTATAACAAGTTAAATTACTAGTGCCCTGTAAATGAGATCACCTTGTGGAGGCCCCACTGATCCGCCCCTTCCTGCTCTGCCACAGGAGATGTCACAGCGGTACCCTATAAAAGGGTGTGGCGTGGGGTGGTTGGGATGGGGGTGGGTGGCTGGGCCCTTCCCTGCCTAAAAGAAGAACCACGACGAAAGAACAAGGAGGTAAGAGCAGAAACAATCAGTCAACAACAAATGCAGTAACCCTGAAAGCTTATCCTAATGTTAGATAAAACTGTAAAACCTGTAAAGCACCACCTGTAATAATTTCAGAGAAGATATACCCTGTAAGAAACACTTTGCTCCGAGAAAAAATAAAGCAGTAACAGAAGATATACCTTGCAAAAGACAATTTGACTCAGAAGATTACAGCAGTAATCTGTTAGCACACCTGTAGGCACACCTTGTAATAATGCAGAAGAAGGTATACCAGCAACAACAATTTGAATCAGAGAAAAATAAAGCAATGAAATGTTAGCAATAAACAGTAGCAATCCCTGTGAGTAAAAATAAAAACACCACCACACAGTAAATCTGCTAGCCAAACTAAGTCTTAATCCTTCTCCTTGCTCTGGTAAGTTTCTCTACTCTGCCTTTCAAGCAGTCTTAGAAGGAAAGAGCTCAGGTGAAGCTAGGTGCCTTGGCCAGCAAACCAAGTCTTCTACCCAAGATATCAACTAACCTGACTTTTAACCCTTCTTTCTGTTGGAAATTACTGACAGTTTTCCAGCTCCACCCCCCACATACACACCTAATCCTTTGGAAGAGCTGTGGGAGGAAAAGCAATTAGCTCCTTCAATGTGAGAAGGAGACTGAAACACCTCTGAGACAAACAAACCTTTTCAACAAACAAGAATAAAATAAAACACAGTGTCAAACAGTAATTTTGCTTAGCCCAATGATAAAAAAGTCACAAAAATGTAAGCTCCACCTGTAATACAGTAATTTCAGAGAAGATATACCCTGTAAGAAACACTTTGCTCCAGAGAAAAATAAAGCAGTAACAGAAGATATACCTTGCAAAAGACAATTTGAATCAGAAGATTACAGCAGTAATCTGTTAGCACACACCTGTAGGCACATTGTAATAATGCAGAAGAAGGTATACCAGCAACAACAATTTGAATCAGAGAAAAATAAAGCAATGAAATGTTAGCAACAAACAGTAGCAATCCTGTGAGTAAAAAATAAAAACACCACCACACAGTAAATCTGCTTAGCCAAGCGAAGTCTTAATCCTTCTCCTTGCTCTGGTAGTTTCTCTACTCTGCCTTTCAAGCAGTCTTAGAAGGAAAGAGCTCAGGTGAAGCCTAGGTGCCTTGGCCAGCAAAACCAAGTCTTCTACCTCCAAGATATCAACTAACCTGACTTTTTAACCCTTCTTTCTGTTGGAATACTGACAGTTTGCCAGCTCCACCCCACATACACCTAATCCTTTGGAAGAGCTGTGGGAGGAAAAGCAATTAGCTCCTTCAATGTGAGAAGGAGACTGAAACACCTCTGAGACAACAAACCTTTTCAACAAACAAGAATAAAATAAAACACAGTGTCAAACAGTAATTTTGCTTAGCCCAATGATAAAAAAGTCACAAAATGTAAGCTCCACTCTGTAATACAGTAATTTCAGAGAAGATATACCCTGTAAGAAACACTTTGCTCCAGAGAAAAATAAAGCAGTAACAGAAGATATACCTTGCAAAAAGACATTTGACTCAGAAGATTACAGCAGTAATCTGTTAGCACACACCTGTAGGCACACCTTGTAATAATGCAGAAGAAGGTATACCAGCAACAACAATTTGAATCAGAGAAAAATAAAGCAATGAAATGTTAGCAACAAACAGTAGCAATCCCTGTGAGTAAAAAATAAAACACCACCACACAGTAAATCTGCTTAGCCAAACTAAGTCTTAATCCTTCTCCCTTGCTCTGGTAGTTTCTCTACTCTGCCTTTCAAGCAGTCTTAGAGAAAGAGCTCAGGTGAAGCCCTAGGTGCCTTAGCCAGCAAACCAAGTCTTCTACCTCCAAGATATCAACTAACCTGACTTTTTAACCTTCTTTCTGTTGGAAATTACTGACAGTTTGCCGCCTCCACCCCACATACACACCTAATCCTTTGGAAGAGCTGTGGGAGGAAAGCAATTAGCTCCTTCAATGTGAGAAGGAGACTGAAACACCTCTGAGACAACAAACCTTTCAACAAACAAGAATAAAATAAAAACACAGTGTCAAACAGTAATTTTGCTTAGCCCAATGATAAAAAGTCACAAAAATGTAAGCTCCACCTGTAATACAGTAATTTCAGAAGATATACCCTGTAAGAAACACTTTGCTCCAGAGAAATAAAGCAGTAACAGAAGATATACCTTGCAAAGACAATTTGACTCAGAAGATTACAGCAGTAATCTGTTAGCACACACCTGTAGGCACACCTTGTAATAATGCAAAGAAGGTATACCAGCAACAACAATTTGAATCAGAGAAAAAATAAAGCAATGAAATGTTAGCAACAAACAGTAGCAATCCCTGTGAGTAAAAAATAAAAACACCACCACACAGTAAATCTGCTTAGCCAAACTAAGTCTTAATCCTTCTCCCTTGCTCTGGTAAGTTTCTCTACTCTGCCTTTCAAGCAGTCTTAGAAGGAAAGAGCTCAGGTGAAGCTAGGTGCCTTGGCCAGCAAACCAAGTCTTCTACCTCCAAGATATCAACTAACCTGACTTTTAACCCTTCTTTCTGTTGGAAATTACTGACAGTTTGCCAGCTCCACCTCACATACACACCTAATCCTTTGGAAGAGCTGTGGAGGAAAAGCAATTAGCTCCTTCAATGTGAGAAGGAGACTGAAACACCTCTGAGACAACAAACCTTTTCAACAAACAAGAATAAAATAAAACACAGTGTCAAACAGTAATTTTGCTTAGCCCAATGATAAAAAGTCACAAAAATGTAAGCTCCACCTGTAATACAGTAATTTCAGAGAAGATATACCTGTAAAACACTTTGCTCCAGAGAAAAATAAGCAGTAACAGAAGATATACCTTGCAAAGACAATTTGACTCAGAAGATTACAGCAGTAATCTGTTAGCACACACATGTGTAGGCACCTTGTAATAATGCAGAAGAAGGTATACCAGCAACAACAATTTGAATCAGAGAAAAAATAAAGCAATGAAATGTTAGCAACAAACAGTAGCAATCCCTGTGAGTAAAAATAAAAACACCACCACCACACGTAAATCTCGTTTAGCCAAACTAAGTCTTAATCCTTCTCCTTGCTCTGGTAAAGTTTCCTCTCTCTGCCTTTCAAGCAGTCTTAGAAGAGGAAAAGAAGCTCAGGTGAAGCTAGGTGCCTTGGCCAGCAAACCAAGCTTCTTACCTCAAGAGATATCAACTAACCTGACTTCTTTAACCCTTCTTTCTGTTGGAAATACGACAGTTTGCCAGCTCCACCCCCACATACACACACCTAATCCTTTGGAAGAGCTGTGGGAGGAAGCAATTAGCTCCTTCAATGTGAGAAGGAGACTGAAACACCTCTGAGACAACAAACCTTTTCAACAAACAAGAATAAAATAAAACACAGTGTCAAACAGTAATTTTGCTTAGCCCAATGATAAAAAGTCACAAAAATATAAGCTCCACCTGTAATACAGTAATTTCAGAAGATATACCCTGTAAGAAACACTTTGCTCCAGAGAAAAATAAAGCAGTAACAGAAGATATACCTTGCAAAAAGACAATTTGACTCAGAAGATTACAGCAGTAATCTGTTAGCACACACCTGTAGGCACACCTTGTAATAATGCAGAAGAAGGTATACCAGCAACAACAATTTGAATCAGAGAAAAAATAAAGCAATGAAATGTTAGCAACAAACAGTAGCAATCCCTGTGAGTAAAAAATAAAAACACCACCACACAGTAAATCTGCTTAGCCAAACTAAGTCTTAATCCTTCTCCCTTGCTCTGGTAAGTTTCTCTACTCTGCCTTTCAAGCAGTCTTAGAAGGAAAGAGCTCAGGTGAAGCTAGGTGCCTTGGCCAGCAAGCCAAGTCTTCACCTCAAGATATCAACTAACCTGACTTTTTAACCCTTCTTTCTGTTGGAAATTACTGACAGTTTGCCAGCTCCACCCCACATACACACCTAATCCTTTGGAAGAGCTGTAGGAGGAAAGCAATTAGCTCCTTCAATGTGAGAAGGAGACTGAAACACCTCTGAGACAACAAACCTTTTCAACAAACAAGAATAAAATAAAACACAGTGTCAACAGTAATTTTGCTTAGCCCAATGATAAAAAAGTCACAAAAATGTAAGCTCCACCTGTAATACAGTAATTTCAGAAGATATACCTGTAAGAACACTTTGCTCCAGAGAAAATAAAGCAGTAACAGAAGATATACCTTGCAAAAGACAATTTGACTCAGAAGATTACAGCAGTAATCTGTTAGCACACACCTGTAGGCACACCTTGTAATAATGCAGAAGAAGGTATACCAGCAACAACAATTTGAATCAGAGAAAAATAAAGCAATGAAATGTTAGCAACAAACAGTAGCAATCCCTGTGAGTAAAAAATAAAAACACCACCACACAGTAAATCTGCTTAGCCAAACTAAGTCTTAATCCTTCTCCCTTGCTCTGGTAAGTTTCTCTACTCTGCCTTTCAAGCAGTCTTAGAAGGAAAGAGCTCAGGTGAAGCTAGGTGCCTTGGCCAGCAAACCAAGTCTTCTACCTCTGCACAGATCTGGGTCCAGTATGACACAGTTTGGGGACAGCTCCAAAAAATATGGTAATGATCACCTTTGCCTTGACAGCCTCTCCAACAGTTGTCAGTGAGGGAGGACCATGAGAAACGTTTTGTAATTGTGGGCATATGAAAAAATTGAATTAATATTTTTTATCTGTATTTGCACCATGCTGGGGAGGCTGTTACTCTCCAGCCCTCTGACAGGATTTTTTCCCAGGTTTGATCTATAAATTGTGTATTAAATTCCTGCTCCCATTGTTGCCATATGTTGTCTACTGAATGTACTTTCCACCGAAGTAACAGCTTATAGATTTATGAAATGTAACAGCCCTTAATAGACAGACACATGGCCCAGAACAATTAGTCCTCCCAGGGTGCCTTATCCCTTCCTAGTTGTGTCAGAGTTCCTAGTTGTGTCAAATTGGTACCTGTAAGTATGAAGTGACTGATCTGTAAATAATGGGGAAAAAATAATTATTGGGGACCCTGTATTGCTGTCTGAGGTGCTCGTGATGTACAGCATCCATTTGTATTAATTGGTTATACCGGGTAAGTTTCCTAAGGTTCCAGGCAAGGAATCTGGGGTCTTTATATATGAGGCTGAACTCTGTATCGCCAATTTTAGCTGTGAGGGTGTCTATCTTGTTTGGAATGTTTGTTATTGATCAATTTTCTCAGTACATTCAAAGTGTGTTTAGGCCACGGATTTTGAATACTACCAAGAAGGGTGGAGGTTCAGTTGGATCCGGATAGGATGTACAGAGGAGCTGGCAGGGAGGTCTGGTTCTCCAGAGAGTACTACCAGGAGTCCACTGTTTGTATAACAATTGGGATAAGGTGGGAGACTTGAGCCACTAAATAACAAAAATGAAATGAAAGTCGGGCACCCCCAAGACCCCCTTTCTCCTTAGATAGTCTCTGTTGGAGTCACGTGAATGATGAAATATTACACCTGTGATACTCTGACCCATGATGAAAACTAACTTGACTTATGCTTATATCTTGTGTTAATGTTTTGTTATTTTTAATGTGCTTTTATGCTGTTTTATATTGTAACTGTAGTGCACTTTGACGGACCTCATTGGAAATGAGCTATGCTTAATTGAGTTGTAATCCCTATTCAAATTGCTGAATAAAGAATTATACTACTACTATTATGTAGTGTCAGGGTAGTCTTGCCTACCCTTATTCTGTGCTTTTGCCAAATAAATACTTTTGTTAGTCTATCGTTTGGTCCAGAAGGCTTGTAGTAGAGAAATGGAGGATCTGGAAAGCAACATATGCTGGAGGAGGACATTTATGTTTAATATTTCAGTTCTACCCCAATTGATAAGGGTAATAGAGTCCTTGTTTGTAAATCCTGGCAACTTCTTCTAGTAGAGGTAAATAATTCAACTTGTATAATTGGCTCAATGTTGGGGTAATTTTGATGCACAAATACCAAAAGGTATTATGAGAGGCCCATTTGAAGGGAAACTGGGATTTAAATTGGGGGTGCTTGTACCAGACACCACTATTGCCTCAGATTTAATAAGATTAATTTTATAGCCCAAAAGATGGCCAAAACTGTGGACTTTATCAATCAGGACTGGAACAGAGGTCTCAGGATTGCTTATAAAGAACAGTATATCATCAGGATAGAATTCATTTTTTTGATCAGTGGTACCCACTCTGATGCCCTAAATTGCTGCGGTATTAAGTTGTTTCATAGCCAATGGCTCTATACTTAAGAATAACAGGGAGAGAGGACACCCCTGTCAAGTACCCCTCTGCAGCAAAAATCTAGTGGGTATTCCCTATTTACTTTTACAATAGCTTCTGGGGATATATATAAAGTAGTGAGATTGGTGAGAAATCAGAATTTTTCAAGAGTGCAGAGGAGGAAGGCCCAGTTAACCCAGTTGAATGCCTTTTCTGTATCCATTGAAATTGCTAACTGAAATTTTTCTGACCCATTTTGAGAGTAAAGGATATTAAGGAGGTAACGAATATTGTTGGTTAAAGTTCAGCCTTTAATAAACCCTGTTTGATCCAGGTTGACTAGAGACCACACCAACCCCTGCACCCTGTTAACCATAACTGTTGTCATGATTTTTAAATCTACCAGAAGAAGAGAAATAGGCCGATAAGATTCCCAGTGTATCAGGTCTTTATTGGGTTTTAATAATACTGAAATCTGATTTCTTCTCCAGGAAACCGGGGCCCCCTTTCCCCTCCGCTCTGCCAGGCACACGTTTTGGAACTCTAGGATCAAGTGGTCTTGAAAGTGCTTGTAAAATTCAGCAGCAATACCATCAATCACAGATGCCTTGCCTGTGTTAAGATTTAGTATGGACAATAAGTGTTCCTCTGTGGTGATAGTAGCATCTAGGTAGTCCTCTTGCTCCTGCGTAAGAGCTGGTAGCTGTATTTTTCCAAGATATGCCTGTATGTCGGATTCATGGGGGAGTCACCGCTCTTCTAACTGTAGTATGAGATGAACACATTAGCTATCTCTTTTGAGTGGGAGGTTATATTACCTTGAGGGTCTCAGGTTTTAATCCTGAGAACAGTTCTGTTGGTTGCTTGTTTGCAGATCTGCCAGGTGAGAATTTCTCCCGCACTCCTTCCCCCTTCACTAAATTTTTGTTTAGCGAAACGAAGCTACCCTTGTATTTCCTGTTCTTCAAAAGCTCGAAGTGGGCTTTTGCATTCATTAATCAGGAGAACAGAGTCATCTAAAGTTATCCTGTAAGTAGATTCTAAATCAGAAAGGTAATTTTCTAATTTTCTGTATTTTTCTGCTTGGCATATGACAATCTCCCCCTCTATAGCTGTCTTCATACTATCCCAGCAGGATGAAACAGTGGTGTCCTTTAGGGCATTCATACGAAAACATTCAGTAATTGTCTGCTCTGTCATTTGAGTAAATTCCTGATTAAGTAGGGAATTATTCATGCACCAGGTAGAAGTCCTACTAACAGCAACAGTACAGAAACTGAGATAAACTGGGGCATGGTCTGATATCATAGTTAGCCCTATATGGGAGGTTTGGATAGTATGCAGCCATTCTCCATACATGAATAGTATATCTATATGGAAGTAAGAGCATTGTGGTGCTGAATAAAAAATATAATCTAAGACCCTCGGATCTGCATGTTGCCAAGCATCAAAGAGACCAAATTCATTAATGAGTTTCCTTAATTCTTGCTCAACACCTCTGTTCCTACTTATCTTTGTCTATGAGACTTTTTGTCCATAATAGGGTGAAGGACTATATTATAATCACCTCCAGTTGTGCTAAGTATGGAGGGGGATGTTGGTAGTACAGTATAAAAAGATTATTTCTTAAAAAGATATTTCTAGCTGACCTGGTGGCACAGAGTTGAGGTGCTGGATGCCACACCTCACACCACGCCGGCAACCCAGGATTGGGAACAAGCCTGGGTCATCGGAGGTTGGCAAGAGGGGGAGAGGATGTGAGGAAGCTGCTGGCTGGCAGCGTTCCACCTCAGAAGGAGGGATGTAGCTCTCTCGGAGCTTGGCCAACATCTGGTGGATGCCGGAGAGTTGGCACGGTGAGAGACACACTGACGTAGGTCATGGGGAGGGTTGAGGGGATCGGGTCCAGAGCTGCGGTGCGCATGTGTGCCTCCACACTTATGCATCACTGCTTCTGGGGGTCCCAGGGTAGCCAGACAGAAAATGGAGGAAAATCATGGGAGCTGATCTGGATGATGCCCCCAGACTGACTCAGGGGATCTGCCGGGGCGTGCATGGTGCTACAAGACCCCGAAAGACCCTGAGATCAGTAGGCTTGGTAAATGCAGAAGTTGACCCACCTCCAGAGGATAAAATAAGTTGGAAAAAAAGAAGATATTTCTATCCTTTTGTTTATTTGGGGCATAAAGATTAAGTACTGTGTGTATAGGGGGGTATCTCGTTAGAAGCTCTCTATGCTGACATACCTCCCTCGGGGGTCGGACACCACCTGATTTACTTGAATTGGGGTATCCTTTTGAATTAAAATAGCTACTCCTCATCTTTCAGGATGTGCCTTATTGGAGGTGCGGTGGAAGGACCCTACCCAGGTGCGCAATAGCTTTTTATGTTCCTCTGATGTGAGTTGTGTTTCTTGTAATAAAATTAGGTTAGCCTTTGCCGATTTAATTTTTGTAGTAGTTGACTCTTTTAATTGGGTTTCCCAAACCTTTTACATTATGCATGAATATTTAAGTAGGTAGCCATACTTTGCATTATTTGGTTTTTGTTACTAGGATATTTAAGATATAAGGAGCACTAGGCCCATTAAGAATGTCTCCCACATAAGTGGGTAATCTAAATTATACCATGGACACAAACATAAAACAAAATACTGTACTGTCATTGTTGGCTGGCACCTTTCTGCTGTGGTAAATCCTACAATATACCCACAGCAAAGGTGCCAGTCGGTCCCATCTCAAAAATTCATCCAACCCATGAAATTCAAACCAGAGAACCACCATATTGAAATGCTCACTACGCAGCGGTCTCCGGCTGCCAACATGTCCCACTCACCAAAGCACTCAAAGGTGCCCAACAAATTTGAACTGTACTGTGGGAAAAACTCGCACAACAGAGTTAACGTATTTACCTGTAACAGCCCAGACTGTGCGCAGGTCACCTCACGCTTAGTCTCCGCTCTCACTCTGTCTGCACTTCATTCCCACTCTCTTAGTACAATCTGGCTGTAGCTCTCACTTCCCCCCTCTCTGTCTCTGGCACTCTCTTCATAATTTTATGTTCTCTTTCTTCATTGTCCTCCTGCTTTCACTTGTCCATTTTAAATATACATAAAAAAGTATAAAAAAAAGACGTGCAATACCGGTCACTTTTTACTGCTTCATAGAACCAGGAAGCAGTTCCCAATACGCACCAGAAATCCAGCACAAAAGCACACACTGTACGATGGCAATTAGCATGACAAAGGTAAACTGTTACTATTAATTCCTAAACAGTATGTGTGTTTATGTAGCATGGTGAAATGGTGCAATAAAAACAAGCCTCACACACAATGGGGGATTACTATGTTCCACCTAGCTACAAGGAACTAATTTTTCTGCCTCAATAAGAAACTAAATAAAAATAATAAAAACTGGGAAACCCTGTATTTTTACTTTATTTTTTTTCACAAAACATTAAAAGGACATGGCATAATCGCAATAAGCCACTTGGGGGGGTGTGGGTTATCGGGGGATTTACCATGGCTGGTGAGGATTTACTTACTCCAGCCATGGTAAATCCCCTGATAACCCACACCCCTCATGGCTTATTGCTTAACCAGTAGTTGTTTTGAGTAATAAAGGTTGTTCAAGGTATCTTTAAATGTTTCCAAGTTTGTGATAGCCACTACAACGTGAGGGAGCCTATTCCATGCCTTCGCAGCTCTAATGGTGTAGAAATTATCTCGTTTAGCAGTAACTGCTTTTGGAATATTTAACTCTTTATTATGAGACCTCAAATTACTTCTAACATGACTATATTTCACTTGGAAATCATCCATAAGGTTATTTAGTACTTTGAATAATAATAATAAATCCCCTCTTTGTGTCCTAGCCTCGAGTGAGTGTAACCCTGTTTGTTGTAATCCATTTTAATAAGGGAAATCCTTCAGTGTAGGTATATGCCTTGTCAGTGCCCTTTGTACACTTCCCATCAGTTTAATGTCTCTAGTCAAATATGGTGACCAAAACTGGGACCTATAATTCATAATTGGAAGAATGTAACTTTTGTATAGTGAGGTAACAAGCTGTTCTGTTTTACACATGAAAGAGCATTTAATTCAGGTGACCATACTTGTGGCAGTTTTCACAGCTGACATACAGTGATCCACTTGTGACAGAGAGTTATTAGTCATTATTCCTAGATCTTTATTGGAATTTGAACTTTGTAGCATAGTTTGATTTAGTATATAGGAATAATTGGGATTGTTTTTTCCCAAATGCAGGACTATACATTTGTCTATGTTCAAAGCTTTATCACTTTTATTTGCCCAATTTTCCAATTTACCTGAGTCACTGATAATGGATACGTGTTTATTGAAGGTATCAACCTCACCTCCCAATGTACTATCATCTGCAAACTTACTAATTAAGTTTGCAATGTCTGAATCAATATCCTGAATATAGATGTTAGAGTACTGGTTCCAATCTGAATTCTGAGGACACCACTAATAACTACACTGACAGTAGAAAGAGAATTATTAACACATACATGCTGCACTCTATTTGCCAACCAATTATTTATCCATCAGACAACACATGTCTGCGTGACAAATGTTACATTGATGATATACTGTTAGTGTGGAGGGCCCTATCTGCACTGTCCCAGTTTGTGATGTATTTGGAATCTACCAACAGTAATTTGAGGTTTACTATGAATGAAAATATACAAAGATTGTATTCCTAGATTTATTAATTTAAAATACTGGGATAGGAGGTTTGGATACGAAGATGTACAGAAAACCTTGTGCAAGAAATGCATTGTTACAATTTGATAGTTGCCATCCCAGACATATTATGGAGAATATTCCTAAAGGCTGATGTATGCACCTCAAGAGGAATATAACATCTGACAATGATTATAAGAAGGGTACTGTGGTGATGTCAGAAAGGTTTGGAGCAAGAGGCTGTAATGTAGACACTGTTAGAAAAGCCAAAGATTCAATTGAAGTTATGAATAGTAATGCTTTATTACAGAAAAGCAATTGAAATAATTCAAGTAACCAGCCTTCTCTACTTTGTTAAATAATTTAGTCCTCAAGCTTGCAGAGTAAAGGAGATTTTGAATAAACATTGGAACTTGCTTTCCTTGGAACCCAAACTGAAAATGAAGTGAAAAAACACCTTGAATGTTATATAGAAGAGGCAGAAACATAGCAGATTGGGTTACTACCAGCTTATATACAGCACCTTGGACTCTTCAAGTTTAAATCCACCTCTAGCAGGTGGCACTTTTGAGTGTGGACATTGCTCCTTCTGTCCTATGTATGGCTGGGTATCATGTTTAGACATTCAATCACAGGCAAAACTTTTGAGAATAGACATTTCATTAATTGTTCAGCACGTATTGTGATCTATGTAGCAAGTTGTATTTGCCATTGTTTTTATGTAGGAAAAACTAAAAGGATATTTAAGACTAGAGTGTCTGAGCACTTACGAAGTATTGAGAACAAGGACACAACAAATGCACTGGCTGTCCATGTACTGCAAAAAGGAGTAAGACATAAATTCAGGTTCCAAGGTTTAGAAAAAGTATCCCTCAACATTAGAGGTGGTGACCTCAATAACATGTTGCTAAAGGCAGAGAGCAAATGGCAGTATAATTTGTAAGCACATTAAGAAATGGGCTTAAATGCCATGTTCAGCCTAATACCTTTTTGTAGAAAATGCAAGGTTCTGGATGTCTGTTGTGTTTTACAGATAGGGTCTCCCCTTTCTATTGTACTCTGAAATAATGAATGCACTGAGGATGTCTTTTCTCCTTCTTTTTCTTGTTTTCTCCATTTCCCCTCCCTCTTTCCTTTCCTCTTCCCTTCCCTTCCTCATTTTGCTAAACTCCTCCCCTTTTTTCTTTTTTCTCCCCTTCCCCTTCTCTTCTCCCCCCCTTTTCTTTAATTGAACTCACTTTAGTGAGATTATATAGTTGATTTCTGTACATATATGAACTCTGATGTTACTTATCTTTTTATCGTGATAGTGTATTTTAATTGGAGTTCTTTTGGACTCCTGCTTGTTATAGTTTGCACATGTGAAATGTTATATATGTATACACTGGCACTTTAAGAAAGCACTTTTATTAAGGGGATGTGTGCTTACTGGTGTACGCCTTGAGAAAGCATCAGAGAGATGTGAAAATGTTCAGCATTTAGTAATGGGGTGCTGCTGCTAATATGTCTGTTTTCATGTTGCTTGCACGCATGCATAAGAAACATGTTGCGGCAGCTTGCTGCAGAAGCAGGTTGTGGAGTTGCGGCACTGTTGTGGCCAATTCTCCCACTGCCTTTGGAGGCTTGGCCCACGTTCCCGATGGGATGGCACGCTGCTGCTGACACTAGTTCAGCCAGTGTGCCACCACCTTGAAACATTTTAGTCGCTGCAATCAGGGGCCGCTTCATGATTGCAGCATCATCTGCTGCAACGAGGGAGTGACCCCCTCATTGCAGGGCTTGCTGATGGGGTGCCGAATCCCCGTCTGCTTCAGTCCTCCTTCCTTGCTGATGGGGGCCCACTCCTCATTGGCATAAGTTCCCCCACTTTCATTCTGTGCCGAAGGGTGCCCATTCTCCTCAGCTCTTGTGTCTGATCTCCATTTGGTATGTGCTGATGGGGTGCCCAATCCCCATCGGCCAACAGATTCCCCAAAAACACTCAGGTGGCATGCTGGGAGCCCACCCCAGCGTGTTAAATGCCCCTGAAAAGAAAAACGCCCCAATGATTTTTTTTTTTTTAAACCTGTTAAAGGAAAATGGTCCCTCGCGGTCTCCTGCCCCCTCCCAACCCACGCCCACCCTCTGCGTGCCCTGCCTCCACACACACACACCCTCACCCCATACTTACCTCTGGGGCCCAGCACAGTGATCTTCAGTGGACCGGGAACACATCTGCACTCTTTAAAGCCGACCACAAACTGAGGAAATGCCGGAAAGCTGTATAATGGCATAAATAGGGTTTTTTCAATTTTGGTGCATATCTGAGGTATTTTGGGGAATTCTGGCACCAAATTTTCAACATGGGGTTATTGGGATGCCTCCTCATGAATTCAACCACTGTCATGGTGTTATTCAGTCCCCAAAGGTGATTTTGCAGTCATTGTGCGGAATCACCTTTTGGGACTGATTAATGAAACAGTGCCCATGTTCATTAGGTGTGCTCTCAAGAATCCTATATTGCAAATTTGTTGGAAGAAATAAAAAAAATGACTGTTTTACAAATGTGCATTGCACAGTTCTACGCACGCTCGTAACTTCGCAAATTTGCAGTATTTGAACTCCAGATTTTCAACACTGGCATTTTTACACACCTCCTTATGAACAGTACAGCTGTCATTTTTCACATCCTGGCCGAAATGTGTTTTCGCACTTGCAGCACAGAATAGCGCAGTCACTGTGGGAAATCAATGTTCGGGAGTGTGCATGAACAGAGGTCCTAAAATGCCTATGTTGAAAATTTTGTGATCAAAGTCCATTAAATGACTGTGTTACAAGCGTATGCTATGAAGTTTCAATGCACCCTTGTAACTTCACAAATTAGTAATATTTTCACGCCAGATTTTCAACACTGGTGTTTTTTCATACCTCCTTATGAACACTGCAGCTGTCATTTTTCACATCCTGGCTGAAATAAGTTTTCATGCTTCCAGCTCAGAATAGCACAGTCACTTTGGGAAATCAGTGTTTGGGACAGATTAAGATCAAGTGAGAGAGGGGGAGTGACCAAGCTCAACTAAGCTCTGCCGGAACTGCTGCAGATTTCTTTGTGGGCAGAAAATGGTGCCAATGCAGGCAGGAGCCCAGTACAAAAGGCCAGCCTGCAGCACCGGGAGAAACACTGAGCGAGTGAGGGAGGGGGAGGGGGAGGGAGTGAGTGAGCTCAACAGAGCTCTGTCGGGACTGCTGTGAATTTCTTTGTGGGCAGAAAAAGGCACCAACACAGGCTGGAGTCCAGTACAAAAGGGCTGCCTGCAGCGCTGGGAGAAACAGAATGAGTGACTGACAAAGGGGAGGGTGAGCAAGCACAATGGAGCTCTGTCGACTCTGCAGATTTTTGTGGGCAGAAAATGGCACCAATGGAGGCAGGAGCCCAGTACAAAAAGGCAGCCTGCAGCACCGGGAGAAACACTGAGTGAGTGAGGGAGGGGGAGGGAGTGAGTGTCCTCAACGGAGCTCTGTTGGGACAGCTGTAAACATCTTTGTGGGCAGCAAAAGGTGCTAACACAGGCAGGAGCCCAGTACAAAAGGCAGCCTGCAGCGCCAGCAGAAACAGAATGACCGAGTGACAGAGGGGAGTGAGCGAGCTCAACAGACCTCTGTTGGGACTGCTGCAGATTTCTTTGTGGGCAAAAAAAAGGTGCCAACACAGGCAGGAGCCCTGTACAAAAGGGCAGCCTGCAGCTCTGGGAGAAACAGAATGAGCGAGCTCAACAGACCTCTGTTGGGACTGCTGCAGATTTCTTTGTGGGCAGAAAAAGGCACCAATGCAAGCAGGAGCCCAATACAAAAGGTCAGCCTGCAGCGTCAGAAGAAATAGAATTAGCGAGTGAGAGAGGGAGAGGGAGCGAGCTCAATGGAGCTCTGCCGGGACTTTAGAGTTGCACACCCTCCCGCCCAGGGTCCTCTGTGGTCCTATATTACAGCAGGGTCTCTGGAGTGGACACAAAGCAATGATTGGATATTTTTAGGATTGCTATAGTAATACAAATTTACTTGTTCTGCTTATTTGTCTAACTAAGCTAAGTACTGAGCTATGCTGTTATGATTGCTGTAATAATACAGAGGATGTCTTGGGGGGGGGGTCTTAGTTCTTAGTTCTTCGGCACGGTACCTCTCACTTCCAAATACCTAAACAGCACATATAAGCAAGCAACATTCGGCATTGACAAATGCTTGTTTATGGTTGTAATAAACTGTATTTTTTAACTTGAACCGAGTTTAATGGTTCTTTCACCTACTCGTTGTAGCCCCGCTCCACATTTTTGTTTCTGAACACATCGTGGTGGCTCCGGTGAGCATTTGAAGTAGCCGCCTTTGTTTCATTTTTTATTAATCCATCTAACAATACTGGGATTTATACCCAGGCTTGTTAGTTTATCCACTAATTTGGAATGTATGACTTTATCAAATGCCTTGGAAAAGTTGAGCATGATGACATCAAATGGAATGCCCCTGTCAAGGCTATCACTGATGTTATTATAGAAAGCTATCAGATTTGTAATGCAAGACCTTCCTTTTCAAAAGCCATGTTGGTTCTTATCTAGATTATTTGTATGTTGTAAATACTGTTCCATTCAGGATTTGATGATGCGTTCCATTAGCTTGCAACAGTGAGAGGTGAGGCTAATAGGCTGTAATTCATAATATCTCTCCTGTTTCCATTTTTATGAACTGGTACTACTATGGCACTTCACCAGTCCTATGGTACTGTACCATCTGCCAATGAATGATTGAATAAAATAGAAAGAGGATGCACTGATTCAGAAGCAAATGTATGTAAAAAATTGCATTCATGTTATCAGGTCCTACACTGGATGTACTATTGATTTGTGCAAGGACTGAACATATTTCCTTCATTGATATGGGAGGTTCAGGAGGGGTGTCGGAAGTAACTTTCACATTCTTAACTGTGTCTGCTAGCTAGAAAACAGAACAGAAATAATCATTGAATTTATCAGCTACTATTCTATCATCATCTATGACTATATTATTTTCTAAAATTGGTCCCACCATTTTAACAGAATTTCAACAGTTTGAATTTATATATATAATAATTTTTTATTTTATAGTGTGCTATTTTAATCTATAATTGTGACTTTGATTTCTTAATAAGATATTTTTAAATCTATTTGTACTCTTAAATAATTTACTTTATTTGTTAGTTTTGTCCTTTTTTGTATTTTGCATAGGCCTTGTATTTGATTTGGATCTGCTTTTTTAACTTTACGATTTTACCATAATGAGACCCTACCTTCACTGTTGTATTTATTCATTACTGGTACATATTTATCCTCAATTTCAAGTAAAATATTTTTAAAGGTAGACTATGCATTATCAGTGGCTTTATTTACTAGTAGTGAGTCCCAATCAATTTTATCAAGCGTTTGTTTGGTTCCTGCAAAATCAGCCCTTGAGTAATTTTTGATTTTGGTATTTGATAATGATCGAGATCTTCCACATGCTATTTGGCAAAGGACAAGGTAGTGATCATTTATTTCCTAGCGTGACTCTACAGTTATATCGAGTCCTCATTGCTCAGATTTGTAAGGATTAGATCTAATGTATTGTTGTTTCTCGTTGGTTCATCTACAGGTACCAATTGATCCTGTCCATTTTATACACAGATTTCAACAAAATGTTGTTCAGATAGAGTTTTGTCTGGAAGAGTGTCCCAATCTATACCCTGGTGATTAAAGTCACCTAGAATCATAATATCTTATAATTAACTCACCCTCTCCAAGTAAGAAAGAAGGTACTACCAAAAGCCAGATATGAATTAATTCAGACACTGCTTTGGCACAATTAGAGTGAGTGGTGGAGCAAGCACAGTGGGGAATTTAAGCATGCATGGGACAGGCATAAGGGAACCCTAGAGATGGGAAGGACAGGCTAAAGCCAATGACCAAGTTGAGTCAGAGGCCACAAATAAAGGTAGGGTATGTGGGCAGACTAGATGGGCCTAGCAGTCCTTATCTGCTTTCAGTTTCTGTGTTTCTATCTTTCTATATACAGCAGTGCATCCCCTAGACATAATTATTTTTTTCTCCCATGCTTTCTTCAGAATCTGCATCTTTGTGTGATAGTCTAGAAACTTCATGACCACAGACTTTAGTCAGTCTCCTGGATTTTGTGGTTCAGGGCTAAGGCTCTGTGGGCTTGCTCCAAAGCTATTGGAAAATCAGCGGGGAGATTCAACAATTCACAGAGGAGGGATGTTAAATACTCAGTCATTTCCCTCATTTCAGTGCCCTCTGGGGCTGTATAACCGTATATTATTCCTGTGGGATCAAGATTCCAAATCGTCTAACTTTGTCACAATCTCTCTATTGCATTTGAGCAGGTATAACATAGTAACATTCTGATAGTCGAGCTGCTCAGTTGCTTTGGAGAGGCCCATCTCGACTTTAGTGGGTTTTAACTGCAGTTCTTTAATATCCGCTTGAGTAAGGAGGGTCACTTCCTTCAACTTTTGCAGAGTAGAAATCATCAGTCTGAACTTTGCCACCAGAGATTCAGATGTAATTGTTATGCTATCTTCCATGTCTGTATCTAGGTCTCGGTCTGGGGAGTTTTTGTTGTAGTGCAGCTTGTCCATTTCAGCTTTGGGCTCTCCATAACAAATTATTTTAACTGATTTTGGGCTGCCATACAAATGTGGAGTCTTTCCATGTTGATTTGGTGAAGATTCAGAGACTGGAGGGCAACTGTAGTGGATTTAGATGCCTGAGCTAGCAGAGCTCTAGCTCAATGCTGTCGCATGGGCGATGACGCCACCGTAAGTTTTATTGCTTTGTCATTTGAATCCTTCACATAAAGGCCCTTAGACATTTTCAGAGTAGCTGGTGGAATCCTGGGTGGTTGGTGATGTCATTTAAGCAAGAATGATATTTTCTCAAGGTCCTGGCAGACTAGTATGCATACACTACATCTGATTATGAAATGGCAAAATTCATTTGTCACCTCAAGTAGCATTAGATGTATTATAAGATAACTATCTAGTAACTTTCACAGGCTAATCAGTAAAACTTTGGGAGCAATACTAAACCATAGAATTGGTGCCAAAAATGTCTTCAGGACATGTAACTGTTTTCCATTTTTCTGACTAACCTAAATGCAGTTCTGTTTTGATTTATCTCATTTGCTAAGGTTCTACCACACTCTCAGTATTTATGTAATTTCTCTGTACTGGGTAGTGTGTGAAAGGTGCAGTACATAATTTTAGACTACTGTGGGGCAAAGGGTACTAATTTGTGGAAGGGTATAGTGATAGGTGTGCAAATTGTGTGAGGGGTGGAAAAGAAGGGTTGCAGATGTTTGGCAATCTTGCAAATTTGCTATTTGTGCATAGAACTAGGTAAAAAGTTTTGGAAAGTGTGTGGATTGTGGAATGAATTTTGTGAGGGGTACAGGAGAAGGGATAGAAATCTTGGGGAGAGTGGCGGTAAGGTACATTGTTTGCAGAGTGTAGGGGTAAAACTTTGAAAGGTTACAGAGGCATTGGCACAATTTTTGAGAAGAGAATGGGGTTGGAGGTACATATTTTGCGTTGGGTGGTGGAGGGGACAAACTTGTGGAAGACTGCAGGTCTGGGAAGCTATGCAGTGGAGGTACAAGTTTTAGGAGTCATGGGGGAGGGGTGCAAAGGGTTGGAGAGGTACTGTATGTATGCTGTGAATTTGGGACATGTACAGATGGGCACACATCTTCGGTGAATGGGGATGGGGTACAAATGTTGGTGGGGTAGAGTGGGTGTATAAATTCTGGGAGGACAGTGAGGGGTGAGTGTTCAAATATTGGGATGGTGCAGAGTAGGAGTACACATATTATGGGTGATGGGGCAGATTTAAGGATGTATGCAGAAATGTTTGAGAGGTAATGGGATGTAGTGGTAAGCATACATTTGAGAAGGTATGTTGAGAGGAAGTATAGATTATAAGAGTGGTGCAAGGTAGAGTTAAAACCCTGAGAGACGTGTGTAGGTATGTTTTGGAAAATTACAAAGGAGGGGCAGGGTAGAGGTATACATTTTGTGGGATTATAGATTTGTGGGAGAGGTACTGGGGTAGTAATGTGCTTTTTGTGAGTTGTGTGGATCCGCAGCAAAGGGAGTGATTATCCGCTGTGACCTTTCTAGTGCCCATACATTCCTCACAAGTGGGTTATCCTCCATTCATCCTATTGGCTGATGCACGATCATAAATGTTTGGACTGCCAGAGTCCAAGATCCCAGGCAGCATAACAGTGTACAGTGAGATACTTCTCTAGAAGAGAAAACGAGAGGACAAAAGAAGAAAAAACAAACAGCAACACCACAAAGTGACCCACAAAAACAGTGACTGCCTTGCAAAGGTCATGAGCTGGAAGATGCAGAAAAGAAAAAGCATTTAATTTCAAATCAGTGTTATGTTACACCAGAAAATGTGAGCAAACTTGCCTGTTTTCGCAAACATGAAGTGGCAACACAGAGACAATCATAAATTACACATCTCAGTGGTGAAACCTTTGCGTACCACTGGTACTAGCCATATCAAAATCTTCCCTTAATAACAACACTTACTAAAGGTGAGTAATTAGAGCAAAGTATTCAATGATATGAACAGAAAAAGTAAAAAAGCATACAGGAATAACAGGACTAAGTCCACCAAAAAATACCGAGGAGAATCCCTGAAATTAATGGTCACACAGGTTCCCAGTTCATCTGTAAGAGGGAGGAACTATGAGCACTAAAAAGGTGGCAGGGATAAACACACTTACCTGGTGAGTAAATACCATTATAACATTGGTTCTGAAAATACTGTCTTCTGATTCATCCAAACAGGTCATCTGACCATTGATTAATCCCTGATATACCCACAGTTGCATGTTCACAGGGCTTTATTTTACTTTTTCTTTAGGTAAAACTCTACTAGGACATTTACCATGTTATAAGAGGATTAACCCACTTCAGGATATGGGTTTACTAAGCATTAATCCACACCTGGGTGGTTGAAGTCACTTGGCTTCACCTCGTGATTCCACCCCCCCCCCCAGGCATGGATTAATGCTTAGTAAACCCATACCCTGTCATGGGTTAATCCCTCCTTATTCCCCTGCAACCTTTCTAGTGCTCATACATTCCTCACAAGTGGGACTTTGCAGTAGTACACAAACAGTCCCAAGTGGGACAATGAACCTAATGTGGTAGGGAACCTGAAATGGCTGGAAGCATGGCCCCACCAAAAGTAGTTCTACCTGCCAATGCTACAACCAATCTGTACCAATAAATGAAAGGCATACATAGAACCAGTGCACCACTGAGTAGGTGCCCACACATAGGTGCCTCTGTTGCTGCTCTGCATGCTTACAGCAACCTGATGGAACACAGCTTAACTCCTAAAGGAGATTGAAAGCCCTGCCCACAGAGAACGGCCACCTCAGCCACCTGTACCCACCTAGCTAGTGAGCCTGTAAAAGCAGCTTGCCTGCTTCCTTTCCTGAACAGAGAATGAACAACACATCCAACTCACAGAACTTGGGAACATGGGTAGATGGTCCTCTATGAAGGATGCCAGGTGGAGCAGATGATGGGCCTTGACCAAATCCCTTAGGGTCACGGACATCAGGGGTCAGGGAGGTGCTGTGTTACCTGGAATGGTGCTACCACCTTGGGAGTCAAAAACAACTATTCCGAGAGTCAACCTTTACATGTAAGAGTGCTAGAAAGTTTGCAGGGATAATCACCTTTACCAGGTGAGTAAATACCAGTCTTAAAAGAATAAATAAGGAGGGAGCTGTGGTGGCTGCACTCAGGACTTGAATACATTTAAGAGTATTAGAGGCTTGTTTGGGGATGGTGCTTGATACGGTGCTCAAAAGGTTACGATCAGCTTAGGAAGCATGTCAGATATTTAACATTTTGTTCTACTAGAATACAACCATTAATAGAAGCACTATCAGAAAATTGATAGCAAAGACTGATTTTTTTTTTTTTGCCATTTCACAGTTTCATGTACTATGTGTACCAAGCTGACAGGACCTGGAGGACAATGAAGTTGTTGTTGCTTAAATGGCATCAACAATCAACCAAGATTCCGCTGGCTGGATTGAAAAAGTCTAAGGGATTTTTGTAAAACTATCCAATATGAGAGGAAAATAAAATTGCTTTATGCACATGAGGTTGCAATTTCAAAAATTTAGTTGTAACACGAGGCCCAGTTGTTCTCATGGCAGGCAAGCAGTACATTTTAAGGCACTGCGTTTGGTCTTTAAATATGAGATATTTTAAACGATACTGAATTTACAGAAATACAGCAAACTGGAGGACATACAACAACACTGGGAAATTTAACAAATAAATGATTTTAAACAGAAATAATTAGAAACAGAACAGCCTAACAGACACTTAAAATTCTGCTTCCTTACCCCACAGGTCTTCTTGGGAATCACAGACATGGTGCCACACAGGCCTTGAAATCAGTCCAGTATTCCCTTTTACATGGTGGACCACTACCATCCAGCTCCCCGATATATCAGAATTTGCTATAGCAGAGACACCTTGTGTTATATGGTATAAGAGGAAATTGTTGCTGTCATTTTATTTTTGCGGTCAGGAAAATAGCATGAAAATAACATGACAGCGAAAATCAACTATTTTCTGTCAACTGTCTCTGCTAGCACTAAGCACTATTATCTCCTTTCTACTGTATCTCCTATTTATGCAATAGGATTGGAACTAAAGACTGTGATAAATCCATTTATCTGAGTAACTGTGTACATAATTCAATGTATGCACACAGTTACTACATCACTCCACGCTTATGGACACAGTTCTCCCATCATATGCCATTTATGTATACAGTTCTTACATTACTCTTGTCTGTCAGTGGCAAACTATTTTCGAGCTTCTAACAAAACAAAATCTTTGCTGATTGGCATGTAATCTAACCATCTGTACCACCTGACTAGTGGCGCCCCAACTTAAAAGCAATAAATCAGTGTTTTTGTGCCTGTCATAGTGTACCAGTAATGGAAAGCAGCTCATACTTGCTACTGTAAGAAAACATTGCTTTCAAAACTTTATGTCGATAGCACTAAAAGTACTTAAAAAAAAAAAAAAAAATAAACATGTCAATGACAGATGCAGATACCAGCTTTGACATGGAAATGTCACAAATAATGACACAACTAGAAAACGATACAGCACATTTCAAGATCTGGATGGGCCTACCACCTCCACTGCCACATGGACAGCACCAAAGGAATCGACAGCATGTTCCTCAACCAAACTGAACAGATGACCACCCAGTACCAACAGCAGACCTATAATAGATACTGATGAAATTGAAAACTTCATGGGCAAGACAAGGAATTTAAATACTGCAAGAACAACACATGGAGATGTGACTATGTTTGAAAATTACCTAAGAGAAAACTTCAATATAACAACTCCTCTCAGCAAAATGCCCGCTCCCCAAACTAAACCAGTATTTATGCTACTATTTTATGAATGCAGAAAAGAAGATGGTACACTGTATGAGCCCTTAACATTAAGGTCCACATTTCAAAGTCTGGAAAGGTACCTTAGGAATAAAAATTGAGCACATTCCTTTCCCTGTCAAGCATCACCCATGTCTGAAAAGACCTGCCAAGTGTTGGAGCAAAAAGATCTCCTCCACCCTCCGCCTCCAAACCTCTGAAAATAAATAACCGGAGAAGAACAGAACAACCACTATTGGAATTGCCACCAATTATTCAGATGTATTGGGTACCTGTTTCAACAAGATGACCATCAATGGAAAAACATCACTTTTAACATTGTACAAGGTAAGCAATCTTCTCATTCACTTGAAAAAAAAAAGGCACTGCTATTGTATGTGAACCATTCTCCCCCACCCTTCACAGGTCACGAAATGCAAAACTGTCACTATAAAAATGCAAAGAAAACCAAAATAACCAATACAGTTTTGGGGGTTTTTTTTGTCAACAGCAGTACATAGAAGGTCTGGCTAGGTCCAGCATGGCTGCAGCTGACAGGGCTCGGCAACTCCGTAGCACCGCTGGCTGTTCACCATGTCCAACATGGCCACTGGTGCTTACCACACATGCACAATGTCCCATGCATGTGCAAATATGTCTGGCAGCCATATTGGACATGGTGGGCAGCCAGCGATAGAACCCACTGTGTCCAAGATGGCCACCAGACCTATCTGCACATGCGTGGGAACTCACACATGCACAGAAAGCATCAGTTGCCATGTTTGACATGGTGGACAGTGTTGTGTTCCAGCTGCCGAACAATGTAGTGTGGTGGATGTGAATCCGCCTCCACTACTAGAATTCCAAAGAAAAAGGAGCAGATGGTATCCAGTCAGCTCCTTTTTCTCTATTATCCCAAAACGGCTGCAGGGTTCCACCCACTGCAGTCGTAATAAAAAAAAATTAGACATACAAATACATTCAACTTTTCCCTGTTCTCTCTCTACAATTAGGAAATGGGTATGATTACTACAAAAGAAAAAAAACACAAGTCATCTTGTCAGACAGTGTCTCAGAATAAGGTAAGTGTATAGTATGACATAACGTGCATTACACTGTGACAAAAAAAAGTGTCTCCAATAAATGTAAGCAAATAACAATAAATTCTACAACTTGCAGCATACTTTTTCCACCCTGCACAATTGCAAAGCAAAGAAGTCTTCACTCCTTGAATGTGGAAATCAACTGCTCCGAGCAGTTCGAATGTGTGACCTGGGAGTCTGCTTGACTGTGCACATGTGTGACCTGAACCTGTTCAACTGCACTAGAAATCACAACATAAAATAAAAACATGCCATTCTCTCCCCTCCCCACATCACAGGAAAAACAGATTGAACATACATAGCATCTAAAAAGATACTAAAGGATTAAAAAAAAAACAGAAATATTCCTTTTACAGGGCATCAAAGACTGAACTGAAGACCAGACACTGAGAAACAAATTTATTTTAAATGTGTTTCATCCAAATTACATTTCTGACTCGTGCACAAAATGAAAATATAATGAAACCAGTGAATGGATATCTACACATCACCCTGTAGCAAAACCGAAGCTATCACTACTCTTTTTTTTTTTTCTGCACAGCAGCAAGCCAAATAAAAGAAAACCCTCATCACCCATCTAACTAAACATCCTTTCTTACATGGAATAGATGTAATATGTAAATGCCATGAAAAAGAAGGAAACTTAAAAATTCGTTTTTCCCCCATTGCAATCCAGATCTTAACCTTAGGAGCGCATCACAATAACCCCAATAGAAAACCTGCAACCTCGTGTGTCAAAATACAACTCAAACCCTGAGGAAAAAAAAAAAACTGTGAAAGACTGACTCATGACCCAAAGTACAATACAGTGAAGATTGATTCATGACTGGATTAAATAGGTTCATTTAAAGTTACAATAGTATTTCAGAAATATTTTAAAATGTCACTGTTCCCTTTATCAAAATAGTTTTTCTACTGAGTTACGGTATTAATAAATGTTTACAACTCTTTGCTCTGTCTCTCTCCCCTCTTTTCATGTAAATAAAAGCAGCCTGTCTACCTACACTATCTATATCTTGTTCTAGCATTTTCAACCTAGAGGAAAAATAACTATCTAACTAGCCATCTATCTTATACCAGAAAACAAGAAAAGTTAATGAAAGCATGTTTGCCTCATTGATTGTGTTTAAATAAATAAATACTTAAAATGCTTCTTACCTTACCTTCACTGTGTCTCCTTCCATGTTAAAAACATAATTCACTGTGAAAGTAATCCAACCAGGCCCGAAAACACACAAACAAAAAAAATAATAAAGCCCTAAAATAAAAAAATAAAAAATACATCCCTCATAAAAAAGAAGTGACTCTTCAGATCTTAATCTACACAAAGGAATGGACTCTTCATGTCCTAATCCACAGTAAAGGTTGAAGATGAAGACCAAAGACAGCAACCTCCAACTGGGACTCTGACCACACTGCACCAAAAACACAGATTCATACTGATGTCCATCAGACCACTGAACCCTCTGTCTGCTGAAGATAAACCTCCGATGCCTCCAAAGACTCCTCTGTGGAACACCTCCTCTTTCTGACCAAAGATAGCTCACTCTAACTCTGTTTCCTTGAGCAGCACCATAGGCCCAAACACCTCCTCAAAGCCACCAATCCCTGCACTCTTCACTTCCACTGATGTGAAGTCGTGTCCAGGCCGCAAATGTCATCCTCCACTGCCGAAACCTCTCCCCATCCTCAATGTGTGGTCTTCGGTCATCCTTCGTACTCCTGTCCAGTCACCATGCATGCCGCCACTGCTAACTACACATGCGCTGCTCCAGAGATCCTCTTCCTTTGACACCCTCCATCACCTAAACCTCTTCCTGCCCTCAAGGTATGGTCCTCGGCCATACCTTGCACTCCTCTCTGGTCACCATTGCAAGCAGCTGCCAAAAACTATACACGCATTCATTCCAGAGATCCTTTTACTTAGACGCCCAGCCACTGACTGACCCAAAACTGTGCCATAACCACTAACCACACCCTCCATCCAATAAAAAACTAGCTCTCAAGGATGGCCAAAAAACATCAAAAATCTATTTTCTTTTCCTTTTTCGTTTGTTCATTTGTTTGTTGAATTTTGTTGACCCGTAAGCCCACTGGGCCTAGAAGTCCCTTTTGGGTGACCGGGGAGGGGATACAGATGGTGAGCAACTGAATTTGAACCAGATTAAGCTGTTGATGGTATTTTAGTGAATGAGGGAAATTTGGCAGGACACCGGGGAAATTTGACAAACAAATGTGAATAACTTTAAAATGAAAAGGTAGCATGGTACTGTGAGCATGACATTTGTTCAGCAAGAAGTTTTCTACAAAATGAGTTGTTTCATTTAATACCAATCACTATGCTAGGTGGACATATTCTAGGAAAGTTAACCAAAACTCCGAAATTGTCATTTAAAAAAAAAGCTAAACAGTCAAAACCAAATGTTCCTGCAGTGATAGAAAGCATCCCTGTTGCATAAATGAAATATACAATGGTGAACTTTCAGATAAATGATTTATCTACAATTGTGCTGTTTGACCTCGGACACCTCATTTGTGTCTTGTGCCACTCGTGAGGTTACCTAAGGTCAAACAGCACTTGTGTAGATAAATCATTTATCTGACAGCTCATCAACATTATATATCCCTTATATATATATACATATATATAAAATAGAAAGAGAGAGATTTTACAGGGCCGTGTTTTTTCCCCCAATGGGAAACCTGGTTACATTTTGCTGTTATAACCAACTAGTTATAATGGCAAAAATGTGCCAGGTTTCCCACCTTCATGCATGCACCAACCACCAGTCTTCCTTTCCTCAGTGTCAGCTGCCATAACTTACCACTGACACTTCACTGCAACTCACATTTGGTGGGAAGTTAAATTTAAAAAAAATTAAATGCGCTTCATTGAGTGCCTCCACTATATAACCTGCATTAAAAACTTTACAAAAGGGAAACTTTCCAGCCACTACCTACAGTGGGCCACGTTTCATTCAGGTTGGACCATGGCTGACAACAGATTTATCTTTATTTGATATAGCTGCTGTGGTGAAAAAGTGCTCCCCATCAATTATATAAAATAGAAGCTGGGTAGGTGTGTAAAACTCAAATTTTACACACACCCTCATTGCGGGATGCCTTTATAAACCCCTCGAGATTCACTCTCAGGGTTTATGTGGCATCCCACAGCTAGGATGTGTGTAACATTCTCATTACAATCACCTACCCAGCATTTATTCTATATTTATAAAATGGGTAGAACATTTCTTGGGTTTTGATTGGCTAAGAAGTGCCATTGCCATGACCTCATCAGGACATATTCTGTCAACTGGTACTACTTATGCCAACAAAAATGCAGCACACTGCAAAATCAGTGCCTAGCATGGCTCTCTGACTGCAGCTCCACACCTAGCATGCCACCAAACCACAACACTTGCACTGGGAGAATGGTGCCACTGAGACACAACTCACTGTGTCCAAGTTCCCCCTTCCTATTCAATAGGGAATTATTACATTTTGAGAAAAAGATAAACCCCTTTCTCATGTCTAGTGCAATACCACTATGATTTCAAAATGCAAAGGAGGAAACAGCTTACGGTGGTTGCTAAGGGACAGACTCTCACCTCATACAGCTGGTTGCAAGCACACAATCACACAACATGCACTCTGATTTCACTGCATGGTAAAAAAGAAGACAAACTTGACTGAAAAAGAGAACCAATCAAAATATACAATCTTCATTTGTTACTGTGGGGTACGGTTGGGGTAGAAAGGATCTGGGATGTGGGAACATTGGCATATACCCTTACTCCCAGTCATATTAGCACCTCTGTTGCTCCCTGCCAAAGTCAAACAGAAAAAAAAAGTAAAATAAAAGAGAGAAACAGAGCTGTTGGTGTGTGACAGGGAGAAGGGAAGAAGATGACAGACATATCATCTCACTTAAGTATTAAAATGGGATTAAAAATGTTCTGCAGCTGTACAACAAAAATGACTATTTCTTATTTTGAAACCTGGGAAAAAGTGAAACAAAAAGATTAATAAATAACATTTTACTTTTTAAAGTGTACTAACTTGCTGAGAACGTATACTGAAAATTTTCTACCCATTTTAAAAGTGAAATAAGATACTCTGAGGTGTGATATATTGGCTAATAAGAACACTTCCCAGATGCTAAAGGCACTTAGTGTAAGTGCCTTGTGCCTCCTATCGTGCCTGGGCTCTGCTCTTATCAGCCAATAAACTACACCTTGTCATGTCATATTCCTTACATATAGTACAGTATATGTAAAACACAGGCTTGGAACCTTGATTTTTGAACCTTAGAAACTCTGCCCTTTCAACTGCATGGAGTTTGTGCCAGGATCTTTGGGTGCCGACAAGTTTGTGACAACTGTTTCACTGGGGGAAAAGTTATAGAGGTGCAATTAACATAAATTTGGCCAAAATTAGCACAATTTTCTGCTGACCCATAACTAAAAAAAAAAATGAGAAGGATTTCAAACCTAAAATGTTCAGGTTGAATAATTTACTCCAAGGTGCATGCTTTTGTGCTTTTCATGTCCCTGACGTGCACTGTTTTTGAGAAAGTAAACAAAAACTGTGTATGCTTGGTTTAAAAAATGGAACATTCTAAAGTTAACTTATTTTTTTTTTCTTTTTACATTATTAAGATAACTGATTTTCTAAATGTGGTCATTTGGTGAAAATGAGAGGGTGTCTATGGAGGTGAGGCTAGCTTCATGCTGTATACAGCATCTGTTTGTTTTTTAACAGTGATAATTGGGGTGGAGCTACGATCAGTGCATAGCCCTGCCCCTGCTCAGCTGGGTTGTGCATGCTTTGACAGCCAATAGTCACATCAGTGGCCTAATTTGTTTAAACTAGATACTGGGGTTCCTAATCCCCATTGCCAGCACTATTTGAAATATTCCAACACTGGGTCGCCCACCCCCAGGGCCTGTTCAGTCACCCCCTCTCCATTTACATTTATTCCACCCACCCACCACACCAATATCCAGACACCAGGGTGCCCAATCACTGGTGCTGGCTTAGACCACCCCCCCTCCACTAACCCAAGAATGTGTGACACTGGGAAGCCCACTCCTGCTGCCATGAAACACTGAGCTGATACAGGGGTGCTTAATCTGCAGAATCAGGTCCAGTAAAAGAAAAGTAGTCCCTCAGCATCTTTATTTTTTTTTAACCCTGTATTAAAGATATTCATGCATCAATGTCTGTTGTATCACTAATCGCATTCCCTTCCCCACTTCCAAACTTGCCACACAGAATCCACCACCCCACAACCCACCTACCTCTTACTTACCTAGTAGAGTCCAATCCCATAATCCTCTCTGCACCAGAGACATATCCTCCTTGTTCAACACTAGACTGGGAGTTGAGGAAACAAGGTAAATGTGTTTAATGTATTTCAATGGATTTTGAACATGTCCTCATTATGTCGTCATTTATTAATATTTTTATCCTAAATTTTCAACGCTGTCTTTTTAGGACCCCACCTCATGAACAAGGTAGGTGAACATTTTTAAATCAACCCTGAAAGGTGACTTCACAGTTGCTCTGCAAAATCACCTTTCCAGCAGGATTTGAAAATTTTCCATAACAGGGTTCATGAGGTGGTCATAAGACTATATTGAAAATTTGGGATAAAAATATTAAAAACAAAATTATGAAACTGCATTAACATTTTTGAATGCTCAATCATAACATTGGCAATTTTCAATATTTTGACCTCAAATTTTCAACATAGCCATTTTTTTCTCCACTTTCTGAATGTAACAGCTGTCATTTTTATGTTTGCTTGTGCACATGCACAAGAAACATGTGGCAGTTTAGGAGAGAAGTGAGTTGTGGAGGTGCGGCACTGTGGCAGCCAATGCCAGCACTGCATTTGTGGGCATGACAGTGTTCAGCCAATCCAGGCCCACTGTCCTGATGACACTGCTTCTCCAGAAGTGCTGCCGACTTGAAACAATTTGGCCACCACAATCAGAGGCCACCTCGTCATTGCAGCATCAGCCATTCAGCTGCAATGAGGGAGCGACCCGTCATTGCAGAGCAGTACCTTACCTGGTGTAACATTTCCATGAACATGGAGGTGGCTATCGCCCTCCACCTCAGAGCCCCATGGCAGCTCACAGGGGTGACAAATCCCCCTGTCAGCATTCCCCGACCCAGTTCATTTGCCAACAGGGGAGCCCACTCCCCATTGGCATAATGTCCCCCCATTTGTTGTGTACCCAGGGGGTGCCCAATCCCCCTCAGCATCATACCCCCGACAGTCTTTCTTTGCTGCTGGGGCCCGATCCCATCGGCTTAAGTCCCCTCCCAAAATGCAGGAGGCACACTGGGAGCCCACCTCAGTGTGACCAAAGCAAACCTGCAAAAATAACTTACTGCTGATGTCTTTTGTTTATTTTGTTGTCCCTGAAACCAAGAACACAGTCCCTCCTGGTGTCTCGTGCCCCTCCCCAACCTGCAGCCACCCTCTGTGCACCCCACCTCCCCACACCCCCTTCACTCCATACTTTCTTCAAGAGCCCAGCACGATGATCTTTGGTGGACCAGGAACATGTCTGCACTCTTCAAAGCTGACCGGGAACTGAAGAAATACCAGTAAGCTGTATAATGGCATAAATAGGGTTTTTTCAAGTTATGGGGATATCTCAGCCATTATTTTGACTTTTGGCACCAGATTGTCAACATGGGGTTATTGGGACCCCTTCTCATGAATTCAGTCACTGTCATGGTGTTATTCTGTCCCAAAAGGTGATTTAGCAGTCACTGCGTGGAATCATCTTTTGGGACCGATTAACAAAATGACAGTGCCACAGTTCATGAGGTGGGCTCTCAAAAAACCTATGTTGCAAATTTGGTGAAAAAATAAAAAAAAATGACTGTTTTATGAGCGTGCATTGTGCAGTTTCCACGCACAATCGTAACTTCACAAATTTGTAATATTTTCCCTCCAGATTTTCAACATTGGCATTTTTCTACACCTCCTTATGAACAGTAGAGCTATCATTTTTCACATCCTTCCTGAAATGTGTTTTTGCACTTCCAGAGACAGACTAGCACGGTCGCTGTGGGAAATCAGCGTTCCGGACAGATTAAGAAAATCACACTGACACTGTTCATGAGCAGAGGTCCTAAATGCCTATGTTGAAACTTTGATGATGAAAGTCTATAAATGACCATGTTACAAGCGGCATTACGAGTTTCAAGCACCCTCATAACTTTGCAAATTTGTAATATTTTCACTCCAGATTTTCAACATTGGCATTTTTCACACCTCCTTTGAATAGTACAGCTATAATTTTCACATCCTGGCCAAAATGTGTTTGCTCACTTCCAGCACAGAATAGCACGGTCGTTGGGAAGTCAGTGCTTAGATAGATTAAGAAAATCAGTGACACTGTTCATCAACAGAGGTGCTAAAATGTCTCTGCTGACAATTTAATGACAAAAGTTTTTAAAATGACTGTGTTATGAGTGTACATTGTGCAGTTTCCATGCACCCTCATAATTTCACGCATTTGTAATATTTTCACTCCAGATTTTCAACATTGGCATTTTTTCACACTTACTTATGAACAGTACAACTGTCATTTTTCATATCCTGCCCAAAATATGTGTTTACATATGTGGCACAAAATAGCATGGTCACTATGGGAAAATTAAAGTTCAGGACAGATTAAGAAAATCATAGTGACAGTGTTCATTAGTAGAGGTCAGAAAATGCCTATGTTGAAAATTTGGTGAAATAATTCCACTAAATGACTGGGTTATGTGCATGCCTTGCGCAGTTTCCACATACGCTCAGAAGTTAAAGCATTTTTTATATTTTCATTGCAGATTTTCAAAATTGGCATCTCTTCACACCTCCCTATGAATGGTATAGCTGTCATTCTCTCACATCCTACTCAATCTGTGTTTCTGTACATCAGGCGCAGAATGGCACGGTCACTGTGGGAACTCAAAGTTCAGGACACATTAACAAAACCACAATGCCACTATTCATGAGAAGAGGTCCCAAATGCTTTCATGAGGTGGGTGTCACAAAAAAGCCATGTTGAAAATCTGTAGTACAAATACCAACAATCGCCCAGGGCATTAAGGTTTCTAACCATAACATCCCACCCTGTACAGACTGACAGGCATCAGGTGTGTGCCTTTGGATTGCCAACTGTAATGCTCATGCTATTCCACCCCACCCCCTCCACCCTGCAGCCAGTGACAGGCATAGAGGTGTGCCTTGGACTCTTCAGCCCCAGAGTTCACCCCATTCTCCTATACTGCACCCATTTCAGAGTATGTCCTTATAGAATGGGGTGACTATAAAGCCGAACACCCCAAGGCACGCCTCAACATTTGTTGGTGTCTGCAGGATAGGGTGAAGTGAAATGGCATGAACGTTATGGGCGATGAGCCAAATGCATACCTCAATGCCTGTCCATCTCTGTAAGGTAGAGGTGGGGTTGGCCTAAAGTTCAATACTTCACTGCCATTCCTATTCTGCATCTGTCTAATTTCTGCATTTCCAATGCTAATATCAGCAAGCAAACATTCAGCATAGACAAATGCTTGTTTTTAAATGCTGCCCTTCTGGCATGAAATGACATGTTGGACAGTATTTTATAAACAACATCTGTCATGTTCAGAAGAGGGGGTTATAAAAAGACTGTGTTGAAAATTTGGGATCAAAAAGAAAAACTTATGAAGAAACATGTGCAGGGCCTGCCAGTAGCTCAGTGGGTAGTGTGTTGTGTTCCTGGCTGATGACTTGAGTATGGGGATGAGCTCAGGGAGCCAGTTTGGCAGCACAAGGATGGCCACCCCTGTAAGACTATACCACTTATTCTGGGAAGGGACTGTGCTGTATTCTGCTGCACAGATGACACCTTGTGGAGGGCAGGGGAGCCTTTCCTGACTAAAGGGTTGATGTGCATGTCAAGGTTAGACAAGGCCATGTACTTTGTTATCAGAAGTTGGTTGACATCAAAAAAATGGGCCTTGAAATATCTCCACTGTTCTGTTTATTCCATTTCGGCCAGCTCCCAAATGGACCTGCATGAATGAGGATATGATTTCACATTCACAAAAAGAAAAGAAATTTATTGCAAAAAAAAAACAACAATGGTAATGCAGACATTAGGGTGGATGAATGCAAAGCACACAAAGGAAAGAAAAGAAATGAAAAATTAGGTTTTTGGGGTCTCAGAGTCTTGGCAAATCAGTGATGGGATGTTCCTTGGGGTTATCAACCTTAATGCCCACTCCCTTCCCCACAACATGTAGGTTTTGTCCAAAGCACAAGGTAAAGCCACAACCCAGTGCCTCATAGTGATACACTTTTCAGGAGATAGATGTTGCCAACAGAATCAGTCATAGGGGATTGTGTAGTAGCAATCATACACAACAAGGCTATGTTTCAATCAAGAGGTTTCCATGGTAACAGGTGACCTCTAGAGCACAGCTCAAGAGGTCTTGTTGCCATAGCAACCACAAGATTGAAACATAGCCTTGTACTGTATGTGTATGGTTGCTCATACACAGTCTTTTAGCATATGGACAACCATTAAAGCCTTTACTTTTATGTCTTTACTGGAACATTTTATTTCCAGATCCACTCACTTCTGATCAGCTATCACCACCACCACCGCTTCCTGAAGAATGGCACCTTAAACAATGTGCATGCTCAAAGGCATTCTATTTTGTTGTGCTGCACTAGAGACATTGCTAGTGCAGCACAACAACAACAACATCTTGATTGCAGGACAAAAAAACTCTTTTCCAGGCATGGATTTCCATGCAGAAAAGCATTCCACCATACATTATATAGCTTTTTCACACCGAACCATGTGGGCCTGGCATGAAGAAAGAGACCACATCTGATCTTGCTTGCTCAGGGAAGTGGGTGGGCAGTAGGGTCGACAACCACAAGGAACACCCAACCACTGATTAGACAAGACTTCTAAGCCAAACTCTAATTTTCTTTTCATTTCTTATATTGTGCTCTTTATGTCATCAACCCGAATACTATACCTGCATTAATATAGTTTATTGCAATGTGTGCAAATATTATTGGGCATCACACTGCCATAAAGTTATGGTTTTTTAGGGTGTTTAATGTTAAACCCCTAACTTTCCACCTTAATAGCTTCAACCACATTCAACTGAATTGCACAAAAATTGGCATGCTTGGTATGGGGGAGGCAACGTCTGTTGATATGGCAAGTTTTGTTCTAGTCAGATGTGTGGATTCTGAGAGCTGGCTAGCACAAAAAGAGGATTTTTTTTTAAGTTTTTTTTTACTGTCTTACACAGCCCAAATGGTTTGAAATTTTGTTCAGAAATGTTAAGGGCAGCTTGCCCTAAATGTGTGCCTTTCATTGGTTTGGTGAAAAAATATTAATCTGTTCCCAAGTGATAAGGATTTGAAATTTGAGTTATCAGCATGCTCAGTAGGGTCTTTCAGACAGTTGTTTGATATGAAATAAGAATTCCTAGTCATGAAAGAAGTTTCTTGTTTCATGAGGCAGAATTCTTGTTTTGTGAGAAAACATTCTTGTATCGTAAAGGTGGACATCTTGTTTCTGCTTTTAAAAAAAATCAAAATTTGAAAAATATTATGATACCTGAAGAGACACAAACACATGAATCCAGCTAAATGGGACCCATTTAGCTCAATTCTAATATTAGCATATTAGTATTTTGAGAAACAAGCCCAGATAGACATCCCAAAAAGCCTTAGCGAGGCTTGTTTCATGAGCCATTTTTTTGTTTTGTGAGACTCATGAAACAAGAATAGTCCCTCACTACATAATAATTTGTGCTCACTAAACAAGATTTTGGATTTTTCACAATCTTGCTTTGTGAGAAGACATATTATTTCTTGAGTTCTCAAAAATGTTGTGAAGCAAGAAGGTGGCTCACAAAACAAGATTTGAGACTTGTTTTCAGAATCATGTTTCATGAGAGGACATCTTGTTTTTGAGCTTGCAAAGTCTCACAAAACAAGAATGTGTACTCATGAAGCAAGATTTTTACTTTTTCACAATCTTGTTTCGTGAGCTTACTGAAATTTCATGAAACAAGGAGGTAAGCTCACAAAACAAGATTTTAAACTTAGTTTTTTCAGAATCTAGTTTTTGGAAAATACATCTTTGTCAACGCTATGAAAATTTCACAAAACAAGAAGGTAGGTTCACAAAACAAGATTTTGAACTTAGTTTGTGTTCAAAATCTTGTTTCATGAGCCAACAATCTTCTTTATGACCCTCGAAAACAAGACTGCTAGCTCACAAAACAGAATATGGGCTTATAAATGTAGAATTTCTTTATATTTAAAGAATCAAGACATTTGCTCATAACTGTGCCATTTTAAGATTTCAAAACTAAATTTCAACATGTGCTTTTATGACCCTACCTCATGAAGCATTGTATAAACATACTTGACATAGAATCAAAAGGTGCATCTATACCCACATAGAAGTGCAAGGTCCTTCCATACCCAGATAGATTCCTGCATGTCTGCATCTATAGCAACATTGAAGTTCAGCCTTCAAAAGGTCCACACAAACTCCTTAGTTGGCACATGGCATGGAGGGCCTGAATGTCTGCATCTGTAACCACATGGAAGTGCATCTGCAGCCTGATGGATTCCACCTTTGGTGGACCCTGCATTTCATCTGTACACACCCAATGAGCAGGTCCCTCTAGGCCCTTTTCTTCCACAGCCAGATAGATGTGTTTACATATGTCCCATGGGACTTGCATGAATGAGGATACCATTCACTATCTCAGAAAGAAAGGATATTCATTTCAAAAAACCTTCATGAATGCACTAGTTAGATTCAGCTTAAAGCAAAAAGTAGGAATGTAGTACTGGTTTCCAACCCTAACTCCCCACCCTCCAAAGCAGCAAAAGGACAAGACCACACATCCAACTGCAGACAGCCATCATCAGGTAAGACAAACAGCATAAACATGTTTCCAGATGGCACAAATGCAATAAGCGCTGAAGTACTTCTTTCATGGATTTCTATCTGTGACATGCACACTCACTTTTCCTGCAGACAGAAATCCAGGATACTCAAACTACAGCAGTGTTTCTGTGTATAATTAGGCTCCTGCAGGCACACATATAAATTCATGATACCCAAATTTCAAGACTTCTTTTTTCTGCAGATGTGCACGTGTATAAGGGGCCAATGATTCTGTAGCTTTAGGTACTCATGTATACTGTAAGAAATACACACAATGGTTCTGCACTTCTGCAGGCACAGCTGTAAAACATACACACTAACCTTTGGCTGCAGAAGCAAAGGATCCACAAAATGAATGATACCAAAATTGCAAAAGTTCTTCTCTCTCTGCAGAAGTGCAGGCATCTGAGGGACCTTCACATCTTCAGCCACAGGTGTAAGACATACACACAGACTTGTGTCTGTAGAACACCAAGTCCCTGTGGGGCCTGCTGCTATGCAGACAGAAATACGGTACAAGTTACATTAAACTGTTCCTCCAATGAGTTGTTCTAGCATTTCTTACTGAGTTGCATAAGTATTGCTGGATCCAGCACAAAGCCCTGCACAAACTGTTTCTTAAGAGTTAAAATGCAGTTTTGCATTGACCTGTTAGTGGACTGCAGGCCTTTCAAAATGAGTTGCAAAACATTTTACAAACATTGCTCTTGAGCTGGGTAAGCATTGAAAAACAATGCAATGTGAGTTGCCACTGCATTGCCAACTGTAAAAACAATGCTAAACCAACTCATTGGTGAGACAGTTTAATGTGACTTGTGTGGTACTTGTTGCAGTAAAGGTCTCATGGTTTCAGCTGTAGTTGTAAAATTGTTTAAGATGGGAGCACATTTTCAATTATGCAGTTGCATTTAGAAAACCATGCAGTAGTGGATTATGCTATCTACAGTAATAAGGTACCTCATACAATATGCAAGACTATCTCTTTCTGCAGAAGTGCAGGCCCCATGGGGCCTTCTGTCTGCAGAACACACTGTATGGCATACACCCACATAGCTGTGGCTGCATAGGCACAGGTCCTTGTGGGGCCTGTGGTTATGTAGCCTCAGCTAGAAATCCACAAACATAATACATCAGTGCTACTGCATTTGAATCATATGGAAACAGCTGCATGTTGTTTGTCTTACCTGATGATGGTTGTCTGTGGCTGGCAGTGTGGGATTGTCCTTTTTCTGCTTGGGGTGATGGGGAGTTAGGATTGAAAACCATTGTAATACCATGTTTCCCTACTTTTGTTGCATTAAGCTGAACCCTAACAGGAGTATTATCACAGTTGTTTGCAATAAATATATCGAAATAGAGGTACAGTAGATATAGAGACAAAAATGGAGACAGAGACAGATATAGATATAGATATAGATATAGATATAGATATAGATATAGATATAGATATAGATATAGATATAGATATAGATATAGATATGGACATACTGTAGATATAGATATAGATATACTGTAGATATTGTCACAAATTCACTAAGCAGGTCAGCCCTCTACTCCCAAAGTGCCAACCTCCGAGTGAAGTCTTGCGAACAGTTAACAGAAACAGGGTAACCCTCCTGTCTGTTGTGGGGGTTCGAATCAACCTTTGGTCTCAAGTTTTGGAGGGGCAGGGGAAGGAAACAACTCCTGGTGGGGGACTCCATTGTTAGGAAGGTAGAACTGGGAAAGGAAGGGGAGAGGGAGGTAAGGTGCCTGCCTGGCGCCATGGCTTGGAGGGACAGGGAGCGAATCCTCAGGATTGCGGAGCAGCTGCACAGGGAGGGAGCTGATGTCATTGTCCACTTAGGGACAAATGACCTGGCTAAGAAAGGGATTAGAGAAGTGCAGGAAGAGTTTGTGGAATTGGGGAGGGCCTTGAGTCAAGTAGCATGCATGGTAACCTTCTCGGAGATGCTACCCATCTATGGCATAGGAGAGAGGCTAGGGTGTTCCGTACCATGGGATTCAATCAGTGGTTGAAAAACTGGTGTGGAGCTCAGGGATTTGGCTTCATTGAGGACTGGGGGTTCACCTGGAGTGATGCAAGCCTATACTGGCATGATGGGCTGCATCTGTCCGGGAGGGGAACCAGGATCCTAGGTGATAGGTTTAAATGCTTCATTGGCAAGCTTTTAAACTAGCCAAGGGGAGACACTGGAAAGGAGCAGAAAATCCTAGCCCCCAAACAATCACGGTAGTAAGTGTGGCAAACACCAACATAGAGGTGTCGATAGGGAGAAGGGCAGGGGTAAATGGAGAAAGTGACAAAGGCAAGAAGGACAGGGATGGGGCTAAAGGGGGTAAGACCATCAGGAAATGGAGGGTAATGAGTACCAACGCCCGTAGTCTGGGCAACAAGCTCCCTAAGCTGGTGGCCTTAATGGAAGAGGGATGCCTGGATATTATAGCAGTCACAGAAACATGGTACACAGAGAACCATGACTGGGATGTTAACATACCAGGGTACATAACCTACAGGAGAGACAGGCAGGGGAGAAGGGGAGGAGTAGCTCTCTATGTAAAGGAAGGGATAAAAGCAACTGAACAAAAGAGTAAACAGGGAGGAGAGGAGGCACTGTGGGTCACCTTGGAGACTGGAAAGGGCACCACAATCCACACAGGGGTTGTGTACAGACCTCCATGTCAGGGGGAGGGAATGGACAAGGATATGATGGAAGGCATTCTTAGAATGGCAGAGAAAGAGGAGATACTGTTGATGGGAGACCTGAATATGCCAGATGTTAACTGGAGCACATTTGCCGCAGCTACATCCAAGAGCAGGGCCATTCTTGACGCCCTACATGTGGCAGGCATTAGACAGCTAGTTTCGGAACCCACTCATGAGGGAGCAATCTTGGACCTCGTATTCTCAAATGGGGGCAGTGAGAGGATCTCAGATCTAGAAGTGGGTTGCCATCTGGGGACAAGTGACCATCAAACAGTGTGGTTCACGTTAAACTCAGCTACAGAGTCAAGCCATACAAAAGTGAGGGTACTGGACTTTAGGAGGGCTGACTTTGGCAAGATGGGAGAGTGCCTCAGAAAGCACTAGCAAACAGACTAGAAGGAGTGTGGAGCAACAATGGAGAATTATCAAAACTGCCATCACAGAGGCAACAAGCCTTTGTGTGAAGCAAATAAACAAATCAAAATGAAAGAAAAAGCCACTATGGTTCTCAAGAGGAGGTGGCTGTGAAGTCAGGAAGAAAAGATAGCATTCCGGAGGTACAAGAAAACACAGAAGGAGCAGGACAGAGAGCTTTACCAGTTAAGGCAGAAAGAAGCAGGAGGAAGCCAGAATAGCAAAGGCACAAACTGAGGAAAAGATAGCCAACCTAGTTAAGAAGGGGATAAAACCTTTATAGGTACATCAGCTAGCGTAGAAAGACAAAGGGAGGATAATGAGGCTGAATAGAATGAGCGGTGGGTGGGCAGAGGGACAGTGAAAAAGCAGGAATACTGAATGAATATTTCTGCTCAGTATTCACAAAAGAGGAGGGGGAAGTGCCTAATCCAATTAACAGAAGCACTCTTGATAGGGGGGTCGATCCCAGTCCTTTCATTGAAGAAAGGGTTCTGCAAGAACTCCTAAAACTGAAGGTGGACAAAGCAATGGGGCCTGATGGAATTCACCCCAGAATTCTAAAAGAATTAAGGAAGGAACTAGTGAAACCACTGACTACTCTTTTTAATAAATCATGGGAGGATGGCATGGTACCCGAGGACTGGAGGAAGGTGGATGTGATTCCCCTTCACAAAAGTGGGACCAAGACAGAGGCAGGAAACTACAGACCTGTCAGTCTGACCTCTGTGGTAGGGAAAGTGATGGAGTCACTTCTGAAGAAAAGAATAGTTGAGTACCTAGAGGTCAGTGGAGCACAGGATCCAAGGCAGCATGGGTTCACAGCGGGAAGGTCATGTCAGATGAATCTAATAGATTTCTTTGACTGGGTGACCAAAGTAGTAGACCAGGAGGGGCTGTGACATGGCCTACCTAGACTTTAGCAAGGCATTTGACACGGTCCCACACAAAGATTATTAGTCAAATTAACCAGCCTGGGGAGGGTCCCAGGGTGGTAGCCTCGGTAAAACATTGGCTGGACAACAGGACACAGAAGGTAATTGTAAATGGAGTCCACTCTGAAGAAAGGCGGTTACTAGTGGGGTACCGCGGGTTCAGTATTGGGTCCAGTCCTTTTAATGTCTTCATCAGTGGCATTGCAGAGGGACTGGAAGGAAAAGTATGCCATTTGCAGATGATACAAGATCTGCAACAGGGTTGATACACAAGGATGCGTGGAAAGGATGAAAAGGACTTGGCAAGGTTGGAGGAATGGTCAGACGTAAGGCAGTTAGGATTCAATGCAAAAAAGTGCAAAATAATGCACCTGGGAAGCAAGCACCCAGGGGAAGAATACACAATGGATGGGAAGGTAGTAACAACAACAAAACAGGAAAGGCACCTGGGGGTAATCATATCAGATGACCTTAAGGTTAGCAAGCAATGTGAGAAGGCAGTAGGGAGGGCCCGGGGTATACTGGGATGTATAGGGAAAGGCATCAGCAGCAGAAAACAAGAAGTTGTTATCCTCTGTACAGACAGTTGGTGAGACCCATCTGGAATACTGTGTCCAGTTCTGGAGACCCCATCTCTGCAAGGACATAGACAGGATAGAGGCAGTCCAGAGGAGGCAACTAAAATGGTGCAGGGTCTGCAAGAGAAGCCGTATGAGGAGAGACTAAAGGAGCTTAATATGTATACCCTGAGGAAAGAAGGAGAGGGGACATGATAGAAACTTCAAGTACCTCAAGGAGAATCAACAAAGTCCAAGAGGGTAGCATCTTTCAGAAAAAAGACTTGAAGAACAAGGGACACAATTTAAAGATAGAAGGAGGGCGGTTCAGGGCAATGTGAGGAGTATTATTTCACGAGAGGGTAGTGGATGCATGGAACAGCCTTCCTGAGGAAGTTAATGGGGTCTAAAACTGTGGGAGAATTCAAGAATGCATGGGACAGACATAAGGCAATTCGTGTGGGGGGCAGGAAGATATAGGCTGTTGGTTAACTAGGATCTGCGGCCTATCCTGTAGGTAGGGAAATGGGCAGACTAGATGGGCCTAGCGGTCCTTATCTGCCGTCAAAGTCTATGACTCAAACTGTGAACCTCTTGTCAGCAGTGTACCTGCTGTACAGGCTCAGATAATTCTGTCTTTGGGGGCAGATATCTTTGCCTATGGGCACCTAACCAGGTGTACAGAAATGAACCCTAAAAACTATAATAAAGACCTCCAGATTAAAATGTTTACCTTTTTCCAGTTTGGTATCACCATTCAAGCTTATGTACAGTGTCTGCTTTAACCATATATACTTCCTTGTAAGGAAAGAAATCAAAGACAGACCAAGTAGGCTCTAAAATAGAATTTTACTAAAATAGATAAAAATATAAAACATGAAATACAGAACCAATATCACAAGAACCATATATTTTTAAAAGAACAATGTTTTAACAGTGCAATTCCTACTGCAGTACTTAGATTTGTCTCTCTCTTTCTAAATACCTGCTTAAAGTGCTCAAATATGTTTCTTTGTCAGAGTGTAGATAAGAATGTGTCTGCTGAAGGAAACAGAATATTGCTAAAAAGCTGACTTTGCCCACCTCTTTGCATGAGGTCACCTAGCTCCTCCCTGTCAGAATATATAAAAAATATACCCATACAAAAACTGGATGCCTTTTTCCCCAGAAGGCAAACTAATATTCTGTGATCACAGCACAACTCATTTTCCTTTTCAAATGACATTTCTTTGATCTTTTGCTCTGCTTCCCCCTCCCAGGACATCAAAACATCTTTTACGACTTCACACTAAAACGTCATAACCTACTCTTCTTCCTCTAAACATTATAAAAGTTTATGATCTATCTTGGCAGTTAGGTATCTTCTAGCCTATAATTAGCTTCTGGCCTTCCAGGTAACACCTAGTATCTTAAACAGCATGTGGGATCACACACACACACACACAGGTTTCAGCATCTCCCATGACAAATTTTTATATTACAAAAAAATGATACAGTGATCAGAACCAGCTGTCCAAGTGTCACAATTCCTCCCCACCTACACTGAATTTGGGGGCGCTAACCCTGGCATGGGATGAGGTTCCCAAATCAGTTCACTCCTCATAGACCCTAGACAGCCCATCTGAGTTCTAATTTTTGGCTCCAGCCCTATGTAATATTGTCATATTATACCCATGCAAATCAAGACTCCACCTTAGCAATCTATAATTGTTCTTTCCCATCTGAGTCAGCCAAACCAGGGGGGTTGTGGTCAGTCTGCACAACAAAATGCTCACCATATAAGTGTGGCTCCAACTCTTTAGGCCACACATGGCAAGACACTCTTTTTCCACCGTGGAGTATGCCTGCTCCTGGGAAGTAATTTCCTACTCAGGTACACTACTGGGTGATCTGTCCCTTGGCTGGATGTCTGAATCAGTACTGCCCCAATACCCACATCTGAGGTGTCAGTCTGAACTATAAAGGTTTTGCTATAGTCAGGACTTGTTAAAACAGAAGCACTGCACAGTACTTCTTTAGTTTGGAAAGACTTCCTCAAAGGTTGGGCCCAAGCAATTTTCTTTGGCATTCTTGTCTTTGTCAGGTCAGATAGAGGAGCAGCCAGGGCACTGTAATTGGGTAAAAATTTCCTGTAGTACCCTGCTGTCCCTAGAAAACTCCTGACCTGCTTCTGTGTTTCTGGTCTGGACCATGCCTGGATTACCTCTATTTTTATTTGGTTAGGATGGAGCTGTCCCTGGCCTTCCACATGTCTGAGGTATGCCACTTCTCCCATGGCCACCTGGCACTTCCCGGCTTTGACAGTGAACCTGACCCTCTGTATCCTGCTCAGCACTTCCCTAAGGTGGGATAGGTGTTCTTCCCAGCTGGTACTAAAGATGGCAATGTCATCCAGTTGTGCCATGGTGTACTCCTCAGCGCCATTTAACACCTGGTTCACCAACCTTTGGAAAGTGGCTGGGGTGTTCTTCATTCCAAAAGGCATTACTTTAAACTCAAATATGCCTATCGGAGTGATGAAGGCTAACCTCTCCCTAGCTCTGTCTATCAGCTCTACCTGCCAATACCCCTTTGTCAGGTCAATCATTGTAAGGTAGGTCACCCTCCCCAATTTGTCCAGGAGTTCATCTGTCTGGGGCATCGGGTGGGCGTCTGACTTCATGACTGCATTCAGTCCACGATAGTCCACACAGAAATGAGTAGAGCCATCTGTCTTAGGCACAGGGACTATGGGTGAGGCTCAGGGACTGTGGATCTCTGGATTCCCCCTAAATCCAGCATCTCCTCCACTTCACTGCTAAGGTCAATTTGGATAGCCTCTGACACCTTATATGCTGTCCGCCGTATGGACGTCTGTGTCTCTGTCTCCACATCGTGCATCACTAAGGGGGTTAGTCCAGGTTTGGCACTAAACAATGGGGTCTGCTAAAACCTCCCTTACTTTCTGGATCTGGTCAGAGCCAGCTGGGAGACAAGTTTACTGCCTCCACCGAGGACTCCCATTTACTTTCTTCCAGCAAATCCAGAAATGGGTCTCCTTCATCCATCCCCTTCCCATGACTTCACACTGCATACACCATGTCAGCTCTATTTGCATATAGCTTCATCATGTTGACATGGTACATCCTTTCTGTCTGTCTTCAGTCAGGTAACTCCACAATGTAGTTCACATCATTTACCTTCCTAACCACTTTGTGCGGTCCTGCCCACTCAGCCTGCAGCTTGTCTATCCGGACTGGAATAAGGACCATGACTTCCTGACCCACCATGTACGAGCGAGTTCTGGCTCTGCGGTTGTATCACACTTTTTGTTTCTGTTGTGCAGCTGCCAGGTTGCTCTGGGCTGTCCCCATAAGCTCCTTCAGCCTTTCCCTAAACCTAAGGATGTAATCCACAATGGGAGTTCATTGGGTGGCGTGCTTTCCTTCCCAGTCCTCCCAGATCAAGTCTAGGGGCCCACATACCTGGCGTCCATATAAGAGTTCAAAGTGGGAAAATCCTGTCAACTCTTGGGGCACCTCCCTATATGCAAACAACAGGTGGGGAAGGTATTTCTCCCAGTCCCTCCCATGCTGTACAGGAAATGCCCAGAGCATTGGCTTTAGGTATCACTGATTCTTTCCACAAGCCCACTGGCTTGTGGGTGATATGGTGTCATGCATCTCTGCACCACCCCACACTTCTCCCATAAACATTTCATCAGGTCCAACATGAAAGAACACCCTCAATCTGTGATTACCTCCTGCAGAAACCCAACACGGGAGAAAATCCCAAGTAAGGCATCTGCCACTTTGTCTGTCCTCAGTGAGGATAGGGCGACTGCCTCTGGTTACCGGGTGGCATGATCCACCACAGTTAGGATGAATCTCTACCCTGAGGAGCTGGGGGTATTAAAAGACCCCTCAATATCCATTCCCACCCTCTGGAACGGCTCTTCCATGATGGGCAATGGAATCAGGAGTGCTTGGATTTTCTTGCCGCCTTCCTATTTCTTGGCACCGGTGACAAGATCTGCAATACTCTTTCACCTGCTGGGTGAAGTTAGTCCAGTAAAATTCTGGGCCAACTGCTGCATCGTGTGTGATTCCCAGATGACCAGACAACAGAATATCATGTACAATCTTGAGCAACTACTCACAATACCCCTGGGGAATTACAAGTGGCCTGCCTAGCATCCCTCCCTCTGTCTGCACTGCCTGAGTATACACAAGTCCATTTTCCCAATAAACCTTATGTCTGCCGTCACCTCCCTGTGCATCGTCTGGGTCTACCCAAGCCCTCAGCTTCTCTAAACTAGGGTCACTTCTCTGAGCAGCTGTGAACCCCTCTCACATTCCAAAGGCATAGGACAGATCCTCTTCAGTTGCTAAACTAGTGTCCCTAGCAGTAGCGTCAGGGCACTCAGGATCACTGTCAGTCCCAACCCTCTGACAATGGATCACCCCTCCCTCTTCGGAGTAACCCTCTGTAGCTGTGTGGTTACTTTCTACTGGGGAAATTTCTACCCCCTTTTTATTAGTCTCTCCATCTGGAGACACAGGCTGGGGAATCAGCCTCTCAGCGGTTTCCACAATGGCTTCTGTGGGGTTCAGATAACTACAATTTTCCCTTGCCACTTGGCTAAGGGTAACTGCACATACCATCCCCTGTTTTAGATTGTTGTCCAGGATCACATCCAGTGCTAAGGTTTTGGCTACAGCCACCTGTTGCACAGTCCCCTCTGTTTCACCCCAGTCTAAGAGAACACTAGCAAAGGGCAATGTTTTCTCCCCACCTTCAAAGTCCTGTACAGTGACGTATTTATTGGGTATAAGCTGATCAGGCAGCAACAGATCCCCCTTTACCAAGGTCAGGGATGCTTCTGAGTCTCTTAACCCCTGCATCTGTACACCATTCACCATGACTGGGTGCATGTGTTCCCTCATGTTCACAGGCATGCTTCTAGGGACACACAAACAACCCACTTTTTTTCTAGTACCATTCTGCTTATTGCTCATTCTTTTGGGACACTGTCTCACAATATGCCCAGTTTCTTTACATAACCAACATTCACTTCTCTTTTCAGAGAAATCTTTTCTCTGAAACTTGGGGCTAACTGGTTTTGGTGGAGGCAGTGAGGGTTTTAGCTGCCCTGAAGGCATGCTTTTCCCTTTCTGCACTGCCACACCCACCCCATTCACTATCAGAGCAGGTCTGCTCTTGGCATAGCAGTCCAAGAGTTCAGCAGCCTCTTGCACTGTTTTGGGATCTCGGTCTTCTAGCCAGGTTTTTAGCTGTGCTGGGCATGCCCAGAAAAGCTGTTCTAACAGAATCACATTTTCAATTTTATCAACAGAGTTTGCCTCAATTCCTTCCCACCAGTGTTTTAAAAACTGACATTGTTTCATGGCTAGCTCCTCATAGCTCATGTCAGGGCTTCTCCTGAGCTTACAGAATTTAGATCTGTATGATTCAGCAGTTAATTCCAATTTTTATTAACAATGCAGTGTTAAGTTTGCTGTAATCATCACTGTCCTCATTGTCCATTTGACCAAATGATTCCCGAGCTTTCCCGATAAGTAGCAAGGATAGCTGGAAACTCCAGGACTCTCTAGGAATTTTAGCCTGAATACAAACTTTTCCAAAAGAATTTAAAAAGGAATCTGTATCCTCTCCCTCTTTAAATTCAGCTATTAATTTGGAATTCAATTTGTAACCCAGTCCTGTAGTCCCAGTTAAACCCAAGCCACTTACCTGCTCTGGTGGCACTGGTCAGAGTCATAGCTTCTCCAGTTCATGTTGTTTCTGGCACTCCTGTTCCTCACAGTCTACATCTCGGCATTCTCACTTTCTCTTCTCCTCTGCAGCTCACTGGTGCTCATGCTCCTCATGGTCTGTGTCTCTCTGTTATCACTCTGCCTCTCAGCATTCTCACTCTGCCTCATGCTGTTCTCACTCTGCCTCCCTTTGTTCACAGTCCCTCTCTTTCTGGAACTCCAGCTCCATCCTGCACAACTCAATTTGCAGCCTGAGTACTTCTGGATCCAGGGTACTGGTGACCTTCCCCTGCTACTGTGGCCCTTCACTGACAGTGGCCCTGTTGCCCTCCTCATCAGATCTGGACACTGTACTGGCCACTAACCCTGTCATACTTGAGGTCTGGTCCTTTCCAGTCACAGTTCATGACTCACTGCTCTGGGTATCCGCTACCATCAGGGCATCTATGAGGGTCTGCTTGCTGGCTTTCACCTCGAATGGGACTCTCTGACCCTGCACAACTGCCTTAAGTAGTCTACAGTGTGCCTGCTGTAGTTGGAAACCATCTTCCCTCACTATTGCAACTCTGACTTGCACTTTAGGAAAAAAAATAAAACGGGTAGGAACTTGACTGTATGCCAAGTGATATAGTTCTGTTCTTTTTTTTAAATAAATCACTGCCTTTTTCTTTCTTTGCAAGTGGAGCTGACCCTCTTCCAGCCGACACACTGAAAATAAAAGCTTGTGATACCAAAATGTCAGCACTGCTGCAACCAATCTGTCACAAACCCACTCAGCAGGTCAGCCTCTACTCCCAAAATGCCAACCTCTGAGCTAGGTCTGTGAACAGTTGACAGAAACAGGGTAACCCTCCTGTCTGTTTTGGGGTTTGAATCAACCTTTGGTCTCAAGTCTTGGAGGATTTAAACTTGTAAACCTCTTGTTAGAGTACCCAATGTACAGGCTTAGATAATTCTGTCTTTGGGGGGCCAGATATCTTTGCCTACGGGCACCTAACCAGGTGTACAGAAATGAACCCTTAAAAACTATAATAAAGACCTCCAGATTAAAATGCTTACCTTTTTCCAGTTTGGTATCACCATTCAAGTTTATGTACAGTGTCTGCTTTAACCATATATACTTTACTTGTAAAGGAAAGAAATCAAAGACAGACCAAGTAAGCTCTAAAACTAGAGTTTTACTAAAATTGATAAAAAATATGTAATCCATAAAATACAAAACCAGTTTCACAAGAACCATATAATTTTTAAAAGAACAAGGTTTTAACAGTGCAATTCCTACTAAGTACTTAGATTTGTCTCTGTATCTTTCTAAATACCTGCTTAAAGTGCTCAAAGATGTTTCTTTGTCAGAGTGTAGATAAGAGTGTGTCCGCTGTAGGAAAACAGAATATTGTTAAAAGCTGGCTTTGCCCACCTCTTTGCATGAGGTCACCTAGCTCCTCCCTGTCAGAATATATAAAAATATATATTTATACAAAAACAGGATGTCTTTTTCCCAGAAGGTAAATTAATATTCTGTGATCTCAGCACAACTCATTTTTTTTCCAAATGACATTTCTTTGATCTTTTGATCCACTTCCCCTTCACAGGACATCAAAGCATCTTTTATGACTTTGCACTAAAATGTCATAACCTGCTCTTCTTCCTCTAAGCATTATAAAAGTGTATGATCTATCTTGGCAGTTAGGTATCTTCTAGTCTATAATTAGCTTCTGGCCTTCCAGATAACACCTAGTATCTATAACCTGTGTGTGTGTGTGTGTGTGTGTGTGTGTGTGCGTGTGGTGTGTGTGTGTGTGTGTGTGATCTCACATGCTGTTTCAGCATCTCTCATGACACATTTTGTATTACAAAAGTACAGTGATCAGAACCAGCTGTCCAAGTGTCACAGATATAGATATAGATGCACTGTAGATAAAGATATAGATATAGATATAGATATATAGATATAGATATAGATACAGATACAGATATGAATATAGGTATATAAATTAATTGCATGAAGACTATACAGCTGAAACTAAGTTTGCTACCACACTAAACTCCAATCCCACAAAGTTTGAAAATTGCTATTATGGTTTTCAACCCAACATTCTAATCAGTTTTGAAATATACAGGAAAGCAGAGAGAGCTTCCAATAGTGAACACTTCAACGTGTTACAAATGCACCTGAACATGTGTCTAAAGTGCAAATTCAAGCAAGCATCCTATCGACTAATTTTCATTAGAAGCCACCACCAGGAAAAACTGTCCACACCAACTAAAATGAGATTAAACAGTTAAAGCTTTACTCATCAAGAAACATTTATAAAAAAAACTAATTTGACATGATGGTAATTTCAGGCTTAGACAGCTCAGAATCACTTTTCCAAAACATATAAAAGAATATCTTGAAACAAAATGGCAATTCCAATGGCTAAATAGCATCAGGCATATCATCAAACTGTATTCAAATTCAATTAAACTGGCAGTTAGATAATCATTTATTTGAAATACCCATTGGTATTGTGCATGCATAATTTTTTCCATACTTTTTCAAGGGCATCTTGCAATTGGAGTCATTGTTCAGTGTCTAAAGTCAATCTTACTAGATTTAAATGCAGTTTCAAGCAGTTCTAAAGTTCAGTTGTGCTAGTCAATATGATACTTTTCTGGCCGTTAATAAAGCACTTGCAAATGCAGATTTATTTAAAGTGCAAACAATGTTATAATGTGCTCTGCATAGAGATGACAATGTATATATATGCTGAATCATACTCAATAAATTAATGAAATCCAGAGTTTACTGGCAGTGTTAAAACACTCAGCAAGAGACAACTGAGAATTCCCTGTACTGGAATTATATTGCACAATGCCCAACACACTAAATGCCTTGCTAGGCAGCTTAAATATTGGATGGGGATTTACTCCCTTTTGTCCAGAAATACCTGACCTAGCCTGGCAAGAAAACATATAGCTGTGAAAGCTCTGCTAGGAAAATCAGATTAGGCAGAGTAACAGACAGACCTGAGCTTGAGGGCTGATGTTACAGTAGAAGCATACAGTAGTGTTGACCAATGGTGTTCTAGTACAAATGTTTTAGCCTCTACTTGAAATAAGTTACAGCTTACAAGACAAATGCCCACAGCCAGAGTTAGATTTTGTTAGTTCATGAGCCAGAGAAATATCTAGATTTTGATTTTTCCAAGCAAAGTGTTTAGAATGTAATTTTGAAAAATGAAATTATAATGCAAAAAGTTCCAGCCTCAAACTGTAATACACTACAGTTTGTAAAACAAATGTCCACAATCAGAATAAAATATTGTTAGTTCATAAGCCAGAAAAACATCTGCATTTTTAGGTTCTGCAGGACAACTCAAAGTATACTTGCAGGTTATGCTGGAGTGCACATGTTTGTGGCTTGCACTTCCCTGCTTGCAGAAACTAGCTGAAGAAGTATTGTAGTTGTAGTGAATGATTTCAGATGAGAAGCAGTGCAGAGAAAAGTTTTGCCAAGGAAAAATCTAAATCTATGAGGAATCCAGGTGGTAGCTGGAGATGCCAAAAATGTATACAGTTGTTGCAGGTGCCATGTCTGACAGAAAACTTGCTATGATCAGAGTGTAGTGATATTTCAGGTCTGGTCTGGGGAAGGGCTACATCACAACACTCTCTAGTCCTGCAATGTATTTCTGTTTGAGGCTGAAAATCTTGTATTACAGTTTTATTTTTCAGCATTATGTTCCAAACAATTCTCTTGCAAAACCTAAAATGTAGCTCTTTCTCTGGCTCATGAACTAACAAAATTTAACTCTTGTTGTGGACATTTGTCTTATAAACTGTAACATTTTTCAGATAGAGGCTAAAACTTTTGTACTAGAACACCATTGAGCAGCACTATGCTTCTAACATCAGCCCTCAAGCCCAGGTCTGTCTGTTACTCTCCCTAATATGATTTTCTTAGCAGAGCTTTCACAGCTGTATGTTTCCTTGCCAAACCACATCAGGATTATCAGTACAAAAGGAGGTAAATTCACCATTCAATATTTAGCCTGCCTGACAAGGCATTTTGGTCAGGATACTCAAAGCAGATGCACTTGTGCAACTGATTTGCTCTGGTGCATCCCCAAATTGCACCCCGGCCATAGTCAAAAGGCCTAATGCGCTGCACAAATTTGGATGCACAGCAGTGCAAAAATAATGCATGTGGTACATCCGGAGTGGGCGTTTTCCTGCATACATGGTACATCTCCATATTCAGCCAAGATGTGCAGCGCAGCTGCCCGCACATCTCAGAGGTGTGATGCACAAAGATATTTGCAAGGAAGAAGCATACCTAAGTCATAGCCACCCACAGGCAGGCTGCCTTATTGCACAGCAAAACACTGCAGCCCAGCTCCTGGGTGGCAACACCCCCCATCCCCAAACACATGCCACACAAAACGGCATCTGTCCCTGGTAGTCTAGTGTTCCCCCTCCCTTCCCTGATCATAAAATAAAAGATATCCCCCATCCCTGGTAGTCTAGTGTTCCCCCTTCCTTCCCTGATCAATGCTAAATAATAAATAGTCTCGAAAACTTCTGGTGGTCTCTGGTAGCCCATCCTGTACCTGAACCATTTTCAATGATAATATTGCTGTATATCATCCTGGTAGTCTAGTGGCCCCCAATCATTAAGTGGAATCTCATCCCCAGAGATCTTGGTGGTCTAGTAATTCTACCCACTGAGAAATTCTTGCTTTCGTTTCCAGCATGTCCAATGGTGGTAGTAGACACTTCACTTCATACATTGTTGTAGTTGATTGATTGAGTTGTTGTTGAATGACAGCATAGTATATTTTTGTAAGGTTATTGGTTGTCACTAACACTGTTGGCTTGCAGTGTGTATTGTAGACTTTCATTCGCAATTTTGTGTCATTTCATAAGTTGTGAATGAAAGTGTACAGTACACACTGCAAGCCTGCAAGTTGACAGTGTCTACCAATGGCCTTACAGGGTTACTGTATGCTGTCATTCAATGGCAGCTCAGTCAGTGGACAGCTGTGGCAGTGTGCGGGTAGGTTGTGCCACTCACTTACTATTCGGACATGCTGGGATGGGGGAGCGTGGGGTTCCTCAGTGGGCGGGGGGTCCACTAGACCACTGGGGATGTCTGGGGATGGGATTCCACATAACTATCAGGAAGGGGGCCGCTAGACTACCAGGGTATTATGTAGCAATATTATCATTAGGACATGGTTTGGGTATAGGATGGGGGGGGTACCACTGGACCACCATGGTGTTTTGGGGACTATTTATTATTCAGGAATAGGTCAGGAAAGGGAGGGGGACACTGGACTATTGGGGATGGGGGATATATTTTCTTTTATGATCAGGGATGTGCATGGGAGGGGCACTAGATGTCCAGGGTATGCCGTGTGATGCTGACATGCACCATGGAAGTTGCAGGGTGCCCATCGCATTATGCTGGGTGCAGCCATGCCCCAAGCATGCAAATGGGGCCATAATGACATGTAAATGACTCCATTTGTGCCTTGCATGTCTAATGGCCCCATTTGTTTATTTCAGACTGAATATCTTGAATGTGTGCTCAGCGCATCTGCAGGGTACGCTGCGCATTCCAATTCCAGGTATTCAGTCCTAGCAGGGGGATGCACTGTCGCATCTTCGGCAGCCCCATTTGCACTGCACATATACTTTGTTATAGTCAGATGGGATGTGTTACTGCACATCCTTTTTTGAACATAACTCTTTTGTGCTCCAGCGCGTCTCAGTTGTGCGGAGCAGCCACTTGCGCCCTTTCCGGGCGCAGTTTGAGTATCCTGCCTTGAGTGTTTGGCATTGTGCAATAGAATTCTAATACTGGGAATTTTCAGTTGTCTCTTATTGTGTGTTTTAACACAGTCAGTAAACTTTGGATTTCATTAATTTATTGGACATGACTCAGCATAATCTTACACATTGTCATCTCTACGTCCAGTACCTTATAGCATTGTTTGCACTTTAAACAAACCTGCTTTTGCAAACATTTTATTAACAGCCAGAAAAGTATCATATTGACCAGCACAACTGAACTTTAGAACTGCTTGAAACTGCATTTAAATCTAGTAAATCTGATTTCAGACCTTGAACAATAAATCTAATTGCAAGATGCCCTTGAACAACTTGTAGAAAATATATGCATGCACAATACCAGTGAGTATCTCAAATAAACACTTATCCAACTGCCAGTTTATCATAATATCATAATAATGTGTTAGCAGAAAAGGACAATCCTGGCCCATCCAGTCTGCCCAGCTCCCTCCCCTTCCCTACTTGTCACTGGTGCACAAGGAGCCTATCCTCTGTCCTCTAACCAACCCCATATGTATATCCCACACTTCATGAATCCCTCCACTATTTTGACACATACTACCTCCTCAGGTAATCTGTTCCAGGATTCAGCCACAGTCTCAGTGAAATAACACTCCTTACATTACCTTTAAATCTTCCTCCTTCCAATCTTAAAGTATGATCTCTTGTTTTAACTCCGACTTTCCTTTTACATAGACTTCTTTCCCTCACTTTATTTATCCCCTTCATGTACTTGAATGTCTCTATCATGTCTCCTGTCTGACTTCTAAATTCCAGTGGATACAGATTTCATTCACTCAATCTTGTCTCATGGCTTCCCTGGCATACCCTGCACAATCTTTGTTAACCTTCTCTGAACCTTTTCTATTACAACTACTGTATGTCCTTTCTTAAATGAGGCCTCCAGAGCTGTACTCGGTATTCCAGGTGCAGTCTAACCATGGTCTTATAAAATGGCAATAGCACCTCCTCTTTCCTACTAGTTATGCCATTCCTATGTATGCCATCATTCTATTAGCTTTTGCCAACCGCCTTACTACATTGGTCAATTACACTAAGGTTGTTTAATATTATAATCCCAGGATTCCTTTCCTGTTCTGTTTGCTTTATTTGCTCTCCCCCAGTGAGTACTTCTGGCCAGTCGATTTTATGCCCTATATGCATCACTGCACACTTTTTGTATTAAACTTCAGTTGCCATGTTTCTGATCATTTCTCTAGTATACTCAAATCCCTCCTCATGACCTCAACTCCTCGCTCAGTGTCGACCCTATTCCATAACTTTGCATCATCTGCAAACAGACACATTTTCCCTTCAATTCCTCTGATATATCACTATATATCTGTTAAAAAGGATTGGTCTGAGTATAGACCCTTGAGGAACCCCATGAGTAACCTTTCTTACCCCTCAGAATGTTCACCTTACCACCACACTCTGACTTCTGTCCTTCAGCCATTTTTCTACTCATCTAATTATTTTCTGTCCCACCCCCAGGCTCTCGTCTTATTTACCAGCTCTGTGTGAGGGACAGAGTCAAAGGCCAAACTGAAGTTCAGGTAGGCAACATCAACTGCCCCTCCTTGATCAATCACCTTTGTTATCCCATCAAAAATTCAATCAGATTTGTTTTGCAAGATCTCCACTAGTAAATCCATGTTGCTTTTCATCTGATAATTTGTTGTCCATTAAGTATTTTACCATTCTTTCCTTTATTAGTACCTCCATCACGTTATGCACCTCTGATGTGAGGCTGACAAGTCTGTAATTCCCTGCCTCCTCCTTGCAGCCTCCCTTGGCAGTGGTACTACATCTGCCATCCTCCAGTCACTTGTAACACACCCTGTATCTATGGACAAGCTACATAAATTTGCTAAATGTGTTGCCAACTTATCCCTCAACTCCCTAAGAACCCTTGAATGCAAAACCATCTGGCCCCATTGCTTTGTCTATCTTTAATTTTCCAAGTTCTTCCTTAACTCTTTCCTCAATGGGCTTTGATTGACCCCACATTCATCTCCTCCCTTCTTCTTTAACTCAGGTCCCTTTCCATCCCCTTCCACTGTGAATACAGAGCAAAAATAACTATTTAAAACCTCAGCTTTCTCAAAGTCCCCATCAACCTTAGTGCCCCCTCCCCCCTCAAACTCATAATCCCCTGTATTGTCCTCCTTTTCCCCCCACATATCTAAAAAAAGTTTATCTCCACGTTTGACATGCTTAGCATGATCATCATGTTTATTGATCGGTCGCTTGACCATTTCAGTAGCATAAAATTGTAAATGCAGTTGAATATAAAGCACAAAGTACAGTCATGGAATAAACATCTAGTATATACAAGATAGATGAAAAGTTTTAAAATACATAAATATAGACACCAAAAGATGACTAGATAGAAAAGTCTAAGGTATGGGAGCAAGAGGGTATACCCAAACAAAGTTTATAATCAGAACCCATTCATTTTCAATTAATTCTAAGAAGAGGTTAAAACACATATATTTATGACTGCCCTCCGGCGCAGTGGTTGAATTTACGCTTCAGTGCCAGTGACCTGGGTTCGGGAATGGACCTGGGTCATCTGAATGCTGGTTGGTGGGAGAAGGATTGAACCCCCCCCTACGGGCAGCTCTCCTTCTCTTGGGGGAGGGTGGGGCAGTGTCTGGTGCAATGAGGACCCCTGGTGGAGGCTGGGAGTCACTCACGCTACTGGCGCTCAGTATCAGGGAGGTGGGGCAGATGCTGGCATCATTGCATGTCCCTGCCTCTGAGAAAACCAGGAAAAAGATGGCAGGTGGGTCTGCTGTCTATGTGAAGCCATCCCTGAGGCTTCAATTAGCTGCCATCACCACATTCCTGACCAGATACTAGTTTTATGGCATGGATGAAGGGGACTGATGTTGTGGACCCGCTTTTGGGGTAAGCTGGGTATAACTGGGGATGGCAGCAGAATGGCAGTGGAAGTCCCAGGGCTGTGACCAGGGCTGATAAAGTGACAGCAGAACCGCAGGATAAAGAAGAAAATAAAATAAAAAAAACACATACTTTCTGTAATTACAATATACTATTCAAGTTAGTCTGAGTAACATTTTTAGTTCTAACACGTATTCTAGCAATATTCACTAGATAGCTGGCAACAGACTTGATTATATGTTCATTGTTAGTTGTAAGAAAAATGTTAAGTAATGAGTTTAAATCATTAGTTAGTATCATGTTACAAAGTGGGGTCAGCCATTTGCTTCTGGGTGCTTTGTACCAGGGGCAAATAAAGAAAACATGATACAAGTCTTCAGGTTCCTGAAGATTCTAGAGCAGCATTTGGCCTGAGAAGATGTGACATTATTATATCTAGCAAGGTTTATGTTATTGAGAAAAACTTCAAACCTGTATTTGGAATATTAGACCCTTAAATTGGGCTAAATAAGAGTATCAAGATATGATCTATAGTAGTGAGAATTGTCATTTTGTACTAGCCAACGCGCAATACGAAGTTTAGAATTAGGCGTTAAATCTTTCTCCCTATAGTGTTCAATTATCTTATGCATAACAAATGCTTGGTATTTCAGGCTGATGGAAATCCCTCAATTAACGCAGTTTTTAAAAAAGTCTAAACCAAAATCATGAAGTAACTTGTAGACAGTGGATAGCCAATTTGATAGTAAGTGCCCTAGGTTAGACCAGATAAGTTTCTCTCTAAGACTGAGGTGAGTCAGCCTATTAGATTGATGCTGTAGGACTTTTATCCAATAATTTATTTTCCTAGCAGCAAAATGGTTCCTGAGACTAGTAAGGCCAAGTTCTGCTCTAATCAAGGAGGAAGGTATGGAGTTATTTAATCCCATACTAGATCTAAAAAGTTTGTTGATAGGAATCTCTAGTTGTTGAAGTTGTTTGTGTCCCATATTTTCCCACAGAAAAAGTGCCTGGGCATTATATTTGATATGGACTGCAGTTATGAGGGAACTAATGGAATTTCCCCTGTATTTCTTGTTAAAAAGGTAAAGTGAGAATGCAGTCTGTTTAAGCTTTGTTATAATATATTGTATATGCTTAGACTATCAACCATCATTTGTTAATGTTAATCCTAAATAGGTGTAACTTCTTACAGACCTAAGCTTACAGTCTCCATTATTCTAGACATTTCTGGTGACATTCAAGCCAAAAGTTAGTATCTGACTCTTTTGTTCATTAACCTTAAGGTTATATTTATCAGCGTACTGTTTCAGAATATTCAGTTTTGCCTGTAGACCTAATTGTGCTAATGAAAGTAATGCAAGGTCATCAGCATACACTACAGCACAATGTCTGCCCATAATTTTATGGAATCCATTTGGGAATCGTCTAGTTGTTTTAGTAAATTATCAGTATAGATACAAAATAGTATGGGAACCAAAATACAACCTTGTCTAACTCCTGTATTAGTTGGAAAAGTGGAGGATAGCTGTTCAGTTTTAACCAGTCTCACTTGTGCTCATGTGTTGTATGGTTCACTAATAATGGCTATCAATTCATGTGTAAATCCTATTTCCTGCATAAGACACCGCAACATATTCCTAGCTACAGTGTCGAAGGCTGAACTAAAATCAATGAAAGCTGAATACACTTTTAATTTTCTTACTGTTACATATTTCTCAAAGAGATTATAAAACAGTTGTCTGTTGTACAGTAGCCAGGGTGGAACCCAGCCTGAGCATCGGAAAGTCCACCCAGGTTAGTAAGTTGGATAGCAAGTCCATTTAGAATTAATTAAGTGAAAATGTTGGGTAGTCTGTGATGTGGGCGCATGCACAAGGGCAATGTCTTGAAACTGTGATGCTTTATGGATGAAAGTCCAAATGGTGATGAGGAAAGTAGGGTGACCGAATGTTGCGGTGGGTGATTCTGGCGACAAGATGTTGCTATATGTACACACCTGCAGGGGGGAGCGAGTATGGCAAGCATACGCTGGGAGCAGGTGGAGGGGATGTATGGGATGGGATGGCACTGTAGCAGGTTGCCGAGCTGTGACATGGCATCGGGGGTGGCCTGCTATTGGGGTGGGGTTCGGGTCCAGGCGCTGGTGCAATTTTATTGCTCCTGGCACAAAACTTTATTTTTCATGCTTTGGCCTCCCCCAGAAATGCACCCCCCCAGAGTTGAGAATCCTTTAGTAGGGGGTGTGGGGGGTTGAGCCCCCCCACATGGGGGTGGTGTGGGGAGGTGCAGCCCCCCCATAGAAAGCATGAAATTGTAAGTCTCTGGTGCAGTTGTTCTGTACATCCAGGATGTCAGAGCACCGAAAATGTTTTCACCACTCTGATGCTGCGATAACATGGCTCACCTTTATGCAGTCACCATTATCACATAGAACCAAATTTTGCCCAAATTGTCAAGTAGTGAGAATAGTCTGTACATATATGAATCCCTCTTGTCCCCTTTTTTATAAATTGAAATTATCAAAGTTCCTTTCCAAGAGCTGGGAAAGATTACGCTTTTATAGCAAGCATAAAAATAAACCATAAGTAAGGTTGACTAGAGTTCTGGTGAGATCAGAAAAACCTCAGAAGGTATAGAATCCGTCCCAGGGTTGTTTTTTTTTGCATTTCAGGGAAGCAATTATTAGGTATACCTCTTTTCTTGTACATGAATTAAGTGTGACATGTCAGTATCTAATAAGACTTGAGGTAACCTTAGTCCTGGAACATAAAATTTACTGGAGTAGTACTAGGTCCAAGTGTCAAGAGAGATTTGGGAGTCAATTTCATATTTTTCATTATTCGTCCCTTTGACTACAAAAAGCCAATATGACTGAAAATCATTATTGCTTATTATATTTAACACGTTACCCCATTGTTTAAATTAAAATTCTTATTGTTTCTTATGTAGGAATTGCTTATAAATGTTTCTGTACTTGTTTAACTTTCTATATGCTATTATCTGTTTCTTAGCATCTCTGATTTTATGTTTGAGGTCTCTTTTAGCCTCACGGCACTCTGAATCAAACAATGTTTGTTGAACAGAGGCATTCTTTAGATTCTTATTCTGAGATAATAGAATGGATCTAATTTTATCAAAACATGTATGTGTGTTGTTGTTCATCTCCATGAGATTAGTAACATTAGCAGGCAGAAAGGGGAACTATTTGTTAATAACTTGCTGATTACACCTTCCAATACATCATACCATCTAATTTTGTTATAATTGCATATGTCAAACAAAGGAAGAGGAAAAGGTTGGACAATATGGCCAATTAAATCTACTGATTGCAAAATTAAAGGAAAATGGTAATTTTCTGCTCTTGTAGGTACAGTTAGTGAATCTCATAATGTCATATCTCCATTCCAAAAAAATATTGCTGATGACAGAAGGACCTATGGCAGAGTCATGAGTATAATTACCAAGACTATTTACCCTTAATCTGCCACTTATGGGTGCCAAATAATTTACAGTATTTAATTCCATCAGCTTGAATCCCTCTTTATTTGTGTTAATGTCCATTGTATTTCTAGGAAAAATTGCAACTTTAGCATGGCACCAATTATGAAGATCACTGTCACAATAGCCGTCAAAAGCACTGGTTCTGGCATTGAAATCACCATATAAGAGAATATTCTCGTATGTGGAGGTAGCCCAGCCTATTGTGAATTCTTTTATCTAACTGTTCCCAGGCACAAAGTATTTGAATTTGTTGAAGGAATGTGTACATTAATACGACAGAAGTCTCTGTTACTGCTTTGTATCCAGAAAGCTTGGAAGCTGTTGTTTATATCTATAAGATCAACCTTAATTAATTCATCAATCTTAATTAAGTTACTAGCCCCAGTGGGCCTATCATTCTTAGCGGTTTTAATAGCAGGGATCTGAAAGGCATTATAACCATTAAAAGTCACATCTACATCTTTGGGTGCCAGGTTTCCTGTAAGTATATTATATAGAATTTCCTAACATAATCTAACCAATCTATGTCTGTAATTTTGTTCAGTAGTCCTTTAATATTCCATGAAATAAGTCAAAATTTAAAAAGGCATCATCCAGACCAATCAAAGTTGTTTCAGTTAGTCACTCCTCTCAATTTGCTAAGATTTCATAACTGTTTGCTGTAGTAATATTAAATTTTATCAGAGATGTTTCCACTGCCAGCTGATTTTGTTTACTAAATGTTTCTTCAGAATTAACTTTATGTATAGTGTTTTGTTCAATATTTTCACTGATTTCTTCTGTCACCAGATGAAGTCCAAATGCATCGAGTTTACTGACATTCTCAAGTATCTTGTTGTGGAGGCTCAAAAAGCAAGTTTCAATATACACTAGTTCACAATCTGGATCTGAACACTGTCTGGTGACTGAGATTGCTTTGTCATTTTCAATGGAAATATTGAGTAATTGTTCCAACTGATCCATTATAGTGTTTTTGAGTTTAGTATTATCCTCATTTTTGGTTCCACTCAGACCATAAAGAGAGAGGATGTTAGTTACCCTTTCATTCAAGTCCTGAGTTATTGTGTTTTCCCCATGTCTAGTCTTATTCAGAATGGTGCTCTCCAAGATATGAATACCCATTGTGTCCAACAGTGGGGCTTTTGTTCAATATGGCATAAGCCATGTCCTGTCTGCAAATTTGTATGTCTACATGCCTAATTTTGGAAACATTCTTGCATCTAGCAACATTCTGAATACCAAAATCTGTACTTGAGATCTTTAGTGTGTGGATAAAAAGATTATTTAGGACAATTTTTAATTAGTTTGTGCCTCATTGGAGCAGCCTTCAGTCCATATATAGTTAATTATGTTGCTGTCTCTCTAATTTGTGTTGGTTGTCTATTGTGAGGCTCTCTGTTGACATAATCAATGGTGTAACCAACTTTATTTAAAGATTCACTAATAAGCCAAATTTGATTGGCAATGCGGGGAGCATTACAAAAAACATACAGTCCGTCAGCTCCATCAACATCCCTGTCATTCCATATTTGAATTGAATAGATTTTATAAGATCTGCCCCAGTAACTTCCCCTATAAGATGCACAATCGTATCCCTTATTGTATGGAAAGGCATATTCTGAGGTCAATTAAAGTCATATAAACAAAGTATAGCACAGTTTGAAATATCTACCAAAGTATTAATTTCTGTGAAATTTACAGAGCTCCCTGTCTCCTTGGCAGATATAACAGGTTGCTGAACAACCCTACTGTATCTGGTGGATCAAAGTTCTCTGCTGTAATACTCTTGCTTCAGTTTCCCCATTCTTTTCTAAAATAATTCAGGTGAAGTCTGAAATTATTTAGCTGTTTTGTTATATTTCCCAGAAGTGGAGCCGCGATAGAGACCAGCTGTCCAGCAGATTTTATAGAAAGCCTTAGTTTTAGCAAGCATACTATATTCTGGTATGTCTGCTAACATGGGAATTTGTGTACAGTTCCTATGTTCCATGAGTGGTTTATCATACTTAAGGGCAAGAGTTGGTCTGTCAGAGGTCTTATCACAGCAAGTGAAAGCTGAAGGAGACCTATCTCCACTAAAACCACTTCTAGAGAGGTTCCACAAGGATCTATCCTGGGCCCTATCCTTTAGCCATTTATATTAACAATATTGATTTGAATCTTACCAAAACCACTGTACACTTGTTTGCAGATGACACTGTTTTATATGTCGAAACCCATCGCCTGCTACAGCTTGTGAAGTTCTACAAACAGAATTCTCTATACTACAACATCAATTATTGGGAAAAAGCTTCTTTTAAATGCAAAGAAAACAAAAGCAATGTTTCTCCACCCAAAGCCATACCAATCCCTCATTACTAAACAACCTCCCCAGCTATCCACTATCCTGGTGAAAGCCTTGATTATGTAGAAAAATTCAAGTATTTGGGGTGTGGATAGATATCAAACTGACTACACAGTTCATATTGAAGAACTTTTAAAAGCTTGCCAGAGGCTTGGTCTATTTTTAGAATAAGGCACTTTCTAAACAGAGATTCCAAAATGAGGTTGGTCCAGGCCACATTTCTCTCAGTAATTGACTATGCAGACTTCCTCTATAGTCACCGCCCTATCTCCTACCTATGCAAATTGGATACACTATACCACAGAGCTCTGAGGTTCATAACAGATTTACCATTTAACACTCACCATTGCTCTCTCTATGCTGCAGTCAGTTGGACATCTCTACATCTCAGAAGAAACAGAAATGCTGCAGTGTGGACATACAGAATTTTGATTAAGATGCTTCCAAACTATATTAGACTGCTTCGCACAGGCCACAGCTGGCACCTACGCCCTGAGAAGCTACAATTTCATTATGCTCAAAGTGCCTAAAGTCAACACCCAGCATGGGAGATCTGCTATCAGCTATAATCTAGCTATATCATGGAACACGATTCAAAAAGTCCTTGATGCTGATCAACCAGGTATCCTTAGCATCCTTCAAGCATCTATACCTAAGTCTCTTCCCTGAAAAATGCAATTGCTTCCACAAGTTCTAGTTTATTCGCAGTTCTTTCCTTCCCCCTCTCAGGCTGCCATCATATCATGGCAATTCACTTCCTAGAATTCATCTCCACAGATACCTCACCCCTGGCTATAATCTTCTCCCACATTAACTCCAGGCTCCTACCTTAGCCCTTATCACTGCCTTTCACCTCCCAGTTCTAGCACCAACCCTGCTCTAGTCATGCGTACCCCTTCCTACCATGTCACTTGTCTCAGTCTATGACCACCTCTTTCAGTCATCCAATCTCTATTTCTCTTTGTCCACATTGACTTCCTTGGATATTTGGAATCTTGGTATATCATGTTGAATGTATGCCATGTTTACTGCCGATGTTGATATGTATATACTGGTTTACCTAGAGTGCATCTCATATGTTCCTACCATATCCTGTTATGTTTAAACAATTTCTGTTCTTGATTTCTGTATATAAGTGTTTTAATTATTCATGTACATATACCAATTATTGAACCTTGATTACTGTATATAAGTATATACGTGTTTTAAATCTTCCTATACATGTACCAATTATTGAACCTTGACCTTATCAGGTCCATCTTACCAAATGAGCTGTGCTCAATGATGTTAGCCTGAATAAATAAAGATTTGATTGATTGATTGATTGATTATCAATTTGCAGATTTGAGCTGACACCATCTGCAGAAATAGTTATAACATGTTTTGATTTTTTCTAATTATTTGACTTTTTCTTCTTTAATTTAACTTTACCACTTTTAATTTTATTTTTCTGTACAGACGAGTCAGGTATTTAAATTGTTGAAAAATCAAGATGTTTTTGAGAAGTATTCTCCCTGACAATTGAAGGAGATCCTTCCTGAGGAATCGATTTTTTTAACTTTTGTAAGATGTTGTCCAATCTAAATCCATTAACAGCAATATTTTCTTTTTCATTGTGTCCATCTTATGCTTTAAATTAACTATATGATCTAGAATCATGAGATGGGCAGAGCAAAGATTAGAAACAAACTTTTTAAGGTCCCCACTAAGCCCAAGTGGATATGTTGCAGCTGAAGACATTGATGGTTTAACAGAGGTATCAGTTTATGACTGAGTTTCTGTGCATTTGACCCACACCGAGGTGTTGAAATGTTTCACACCATTATGGCTATTTTTAGTTCACTGACTATTTTCTTTTGGTCATTTTGACAGTAGGCTTTGGGTTGGACTCACTAAAAGTACTCTGGTGAAAAGTCTAAGTATGAAACATTTCTGTAGGGGAACCTTGTCCCAGACTGCCCGAGGCTGCTATAATAATTGCTTCCCCAGACATGTCAAGAGTGCATATAGGATCTAGATCCATTTTGCCAGCCAGATTAACATCGGAACAGGAATTTTGTTTTTGTGGGTAAGTATTCACTCCATTTGGATTAGTACTGTGTTCACTTATGGGTGTGTTGATGCTGTATCTAAATAATTCCAACTTCATGACTAATAGAGGTGTCATTGGGGGGTCTACACAGGGAACTGAATTAAGTGCTTCAAAATGCTCATTGATTTTTGCCTGGTTTTTCTTCACTGCAGATTGTCTTTTAGCAGCTTTATTATTAATCTGATTCACACCCTATTTATTGATTTTGTTTATTAATCATCTTCAAAGCTTGTTCCAAATAAAAATTGTGCCCCTACATCTAATATTTTTCCTTGTTTTAGCTGTAATGGGAAAGACTGGCATATAATATAGCCCTTCAGTTTCTAAACTAATGCTTTCATAGTCCTGAATAACCTTTTGAGTGCAAGCACTATTAGTTTTTGTTGTTATTTCTATTGATTTAGATGTAGTATTTGTAGATAGAATGCCTAAAATGGATGTGTCTTGAATTGTATTGGACTCTTCCCCCATTTTCTGGACTTGTTTTCTGGTATAAACCATGATCACAGAAATAAAACTCAGTACAGAAAAAGAACTGAAATGAATTAGCAAAGAAAATAAGTAGCCCAAAAGGGCCTGTATTAGTAACAACCAAGTATTTAATGTAATACTGAGAAGTCCTGCAAAGAAATAATAAAATATTAGGTCAGTCTGTCAAAGTCTATCATAAGACCAGATGCTATGAGCAGAAAGAAAAATTACCAGTACTCCAGTGCTTCAATATTCCAGTACTTCAAAACTGAGCAAAATGTTTAGTTTGATGATAACAGAAATAGCTGAAGTCAGTCTGTTTAGTAACTGGATCAGAGTGTAATAGCTGAAATTAAAGCTGTCCAAAAGCTATCCAGAGCTGTACAAAACATCAGATATGATAGTTTCATCAAATCTTTGTGTTGTAGGAAGTAGCTACTACAATTATCAGAATTAATTTGTCACCAAAAAAAGAGATGCAGTCGTAATCTGTCTAGGTTGAAGAGAACTTGTCTTAATCCAAGGCCTTCTCTTTATGTAAAACATTAGGAAAAGACAGAAGGAAAAAATATAGAATTCTGTATGTAACTTTTGACACCAGCTTCAAACAGTTAATTTTGTCCCCTATGTAAGAGAAGACTATCAAAAAACTGACCAGTAAACTAACTGATTTAAAATGCAAAAAAAATACAAGTACAAGTGCAAGTTAATTTAGCTGTTTGCCAAAATTGCCTCTATTGAAAAAGTGCAGAAAGAGGAAGACAGTTAAGGCTTTGCTGCAGGATTATAAATACATAAAGAAAGCAAAACCACTCTGGCAGGCACAGGCACTTCATGTGTACAGTAGTCTGGTTTCAGGAATGAGCTCACTATTTCCCAGTTCAAAGTACAAACTACAGCCCAGTTGACTGGCAGAACTGCAGAAGAACCCAATTTATTCTGCTGAATCACTAGCCATGATCGTAGTCACAATTAAAAACATGCAAACTGTTCACGAGGCTGAAGTTGCTGCATACCAATAAAGAAAGGTAGGTGCTCACCAGGTACAACAGCATACCACCTTACAAGCTGCAAAACTTTCAAGTTAAAATCCAGAGCTCACCCAAAATGCGCAGTCTGCATAAAAATAGGTAATGCTGTGTTAGGGGATGCCAACTGCTGGCATGTGCATTTAAACCAAAGAATCACGTGAATCCACCAACGGGAATTGAAAAGTACAAATTACAAATTATAGATACCTTATAAAACAAACACAAATATGCAAGTATTTGATTAAAAATAAATTCAAAACAGCTCCTAATTTAAAACATCCATGCAGAGAATATGTAAAAAATATATATCTGTGCAACCAGTGAGTAAATAAAGATAGCTTTTAAAGTTAAAAAAAAAAATTAAAACAATAAAAGTGATTTAAAAATCGAATATATAGCCAGGTTTTCAAGTACTCAGGTTGGACTACATTCCTTTATAGGTTGGCTCGGGACCACTACAAGCCTCAGGTTTAGGCTTTGCAATTTGGTTCCCCTAATGCTGTCCGACCAGCCCTTGCAATAAGCCCCTAGCTCCGGCTCACAGACTGCCATTGCAGCTTTCCTCCTAGAGGGTAAACAGAAAACAGGGAACAGACAAGAGCCAGCCGGGTCGTGGGTGCAAAAAGTTTTTCTAGAAAAGGTTATACTCTACTTCTAGGCAGAGGTATCATATCTTTTGTAAAAAAAAACAGGCAGTGTAATCCTGTTTCCTTAGTCAACTTCACGGGTTCAGGAGAGTGTAGCAGTAAACAACCTTCATTTCCAACTTCTCCACTGAATTGTGTACACAGTGGAAGGCTGTGTGCAAAAAGCTCCACTGACTAGTAACTGCTCTGCTAGAACAGAGTACATATTTAGCAATTCTGTCTCTTCTTTTTTTGCTTTTGCTCTCCTAATAAATTTCCTGCGGTCTCATTTTCTCCTTATAATTAACTCTATCACACTCTTAGTTTTCTTATATCTTCTGAAAGCTATCCTTCTATATCTTATTGCCCTTACAAACTCCCTATTAAACCAAAGAGGCTGCCTTCTTTTGTTTGTTTTTTCCTACCCTCCTTATGCATAGTTTAGTTGCTTTTAATAACGCCTGCTTAATACATTTCCACAATTCCTCTGTATCTTCTATCCAGTCACTGCATTTAATTTCCTCCCAGAAAATCTCCCTCATTCTATTAAAGGTCACCCTCATGAAGTCCATAACTGTCGTATTGCTCGTATTTTGTATCTTCCCTATTTGTATTTTGAAACCTATTATGTTGTGATCACTTGTACAAAGACAGTCTCCCACTATAACCTCTTCAACACTATCCCCATTTGTGAGTGCCATAGAACATAGAAACACAGAATTTGATGGCAGATAAGGACTGCTTAGCCCACCCAATCTGCCCATTTCCCTACCATTTGGATAAGCTGCAGATCCCAGTTAACCAGCAGCCTACTTATTTCTACCCCCAACCCCTAGAATTGCCTTATGAATGTCCCATGCAAGCTTGAATTCAACCACTGTTTTTGACTCCACAACCTCCTCCAGAAGGTCGTTCCATGCATCCACAACCCTCTCTGTGAAAAAATACTTCCTTACATTACCTCTGAGCTGCCCCCCTTCTATCTTCAAATTGTGCCCACTTGTTCTTGCACACCTCTTTTTTTGAAAGATGCTACCCTCTTGGACTTTGTTGATTCCCTTGAGGTACTTGAAAGTTTCTATCATGTCCCCCCTCTCCCTCCTTTCTTCAAGGCTATACATATTAAGCTCCTTTAGTCTCCCTTCATATGTTTCCTGGTGCAGACCATGCACCATTTTAGTTGCCCTCCTGTGGACAGCTTCCATCTTGTCTATGTCCTCGCAGAGATTGGCTCTCCAGAAATGCACACAGTACTCCAGATGGGGTCTCACCAGCTGCCTGTACAGAGGGATAACAACTTCCTGTTTTCTAATGGTGATGCCTCTCCTTATGCATTCCAGTATCCCTCCAGCCCTCCTTGCTGCCCTCTCACATTGCTTGCTCACCTTTAAGTCAACTGATATGACTACCCCCCAAGGTCCCTTTCCATTTTTGTTGTTGTTAGTATCTCACCCCCCATTGTGTACTCTTCCTCTGGGTTTCTGTTTCCCAGGTGCGTTACCTTGGACTTACTAGCATTAAATCTAAGCTGCCATGCATTTGAGCATTCCTCTAACCTTGCCAAGTCCCTTCTCATCCTTTCCACCCCACCTTGTGCATCAATTCTGTTGCAGATCTTTGTGTCATCTGCAAATAGACATACTTTTCCTTCCAGTCCCTCTGCAAAGTCACTTATAAAGACATTGAAGAGGAATGGTCCTAATGCTGAACCCTGTGGCACCCCACTAGTAACCCCCCTTTCTTCAGAGTGGACTCCATTTACTTTTACCCTCTGTGTCCTGTTCTCCAGCCAATTCTTTACCCAGGCTATCATCTTGGGACCCACTCCCAGGCTGGCTAACTTGTATATTAATTTTTTGTGTGGGATTGAGTCAAATGCCTTGCTAAAGTCTATGTAGGCCATGTCTACAGCCCCTCCCTGATCTACTACTTTGGTCACCCAGTCAAAGAAATCTATTAGATTCGTCTGGCATGACCTTCCTGCTGTGAACCCATATTGCATTGGGTCCTGTACCCCTCTGGCCTCTAGGTACTTGACATTTCTTTCCTTCAGAAGTGATTCCATCATTTTCCCTATCACTGAGGTTAAACTAACAGGTCTGTAGTTTCCTGCTTCTGCCCTGCTCCCACTTTTGTGAAGGGGAATCACATCTGCCATCCTCCAGTCCTCAGGTACCACCCCATCCTTCCATGATTTGTTAAAAAGGGTAGTCAGTGGTGTTACTAGTTCTACCCTTAGTTCTTTTAGAATTCTGGGATGTATCCCATCAGGCCCTATTGCTTTATCCACCTTCAGTTTTAAAAGTTCTTTCAGAGCCCTTTCTTCTGTAAATGGGCTGGTATCAACATCTGTATCCAGAGTGTTTCTATTGTTTATTTTAGGTACCTCCCCTCTTCATTAGTAAATACCAAGCAAAATATTTGTTTAGTATCTCTGCCTTTCACAGTCACCTCTGCATACCCCCTTATTAAGCCTCACAATCCCTCCCTTAGTCTCTATTTGCTCCCTGATGTATCTAAAAGGTTTTATCCCTTTCTTAACTGAGTTGGCTATCTTTCCTCAGTTCGGGCCTTTGCTGTTCTGACTGACTTCCCAGCTTCCTTTTGCTTTAACTGATACATAGAAACACAGAATTTGATGGCAGATAAGGACCACTTTGCCCACCCAGTCTGCCCATTTCCCTACTTAATGGATAAGCTGCAGATCCTAGTTAACCAGCAGCCTACTTCTTCCTACCCCCAACCCCTAGAATTGCCTTATGACTGTCCCATGCATGCTTGAATTCCACCACTGTTTTGACTCCACAACCTCCTCTGGAAGGCTGTTCCATGCATCCACAACCCTCTCTGTGAAAAAATACTTCCTTAATTTACCTCTGAGCTGCCCCCTCTCTATCTTCAAATTGTGTCTCCTTGTTCTTGCTCACCTCTTTTTTTGAAAGATGCTACCTTCTTGGACTTTGTTGATTTCCTTGAGGTACTTGAAAGTGTCTATCATGTCCCCTCTCCCTCCTTTCCTCGAGGCTATACATATTAAGCTGCTTAAGTCTCTTTTCATATGTCTTCTGGTGCAGACCCAACACCATTTTAGTTGCCCTCCTCTGGACAGCTTCCATCCTGTCTATGTCTTTTCAGAGACTGGGTCTCCAGAACTGCACACAGTACTCCAGATGGGGTCTGACCAGCTGTCTGTACAGAGGGATAATAACTTCCTGTTTTCTACTGGTGATGCCTCTCCCTATGCATCCCAGTATCCCTCAGGGCCTCCTTGCTGCCCTCTCACATTGCTTGCCACTTTTAGGTCATCTGATATGACTACCCCCCGGTCCCTTTCCATTTTTGTTGTTGTTAGTATCTCACCCCCCATTGTGTACTCTTCTCCTGGGTTTTTGTTTCCCAGGTGCATTACCTTGCACTTCTTAGCATTGAATCTAAGCTGCCATACATTTGAGCATTCCTCTAACTTGCTTGCCAAGTCCTTTCTCATCCTTTCCACCCCACCTTGTGCATCAACTCTGTTGCAGATCTTTGTGTCACCTGCAAAGAGACATACTTTTCCTTCCAGTCCCTCTGCAATGTTGCTTATAAAGACATTGAAGAGGACCGGTCCTAATACTGAACCCTGCGGTACCCAACTAGTAACCCCCATTTCTTCAGAGTGGACTCCATTTACTATTACTCTCTGTGTCCTATTCTCCAGCCAATTCTTGGGACCCACTCCCAGTCTGGCTAGCTTGCATATTAATCTTTTGTGTGGGACTATGTCAAATGCCTTGCTGAAGTCTAGGTAGACCATGTCCACAGCCCCTCCCTGATCTACTACTTTGGTCACCCAGTCAAAGAAATCTATCAGATTTGTCTGGCATGACCTTCCAGCTGTGAATCCATGCTGCCTTGGGTCCTGTGCCCCTCTGGCCTCTAGATACTCGACAATTCTTTCCTTCAGAAGTGATTCCATCATTTTCCCTATCACTGAGGTTAAACTAACAGGTCTGTAGTTTCCTGTTTCTGCCTTGCTCCCATTTTGTGAAGGGAATCACATCTGCCCTCCTCAGTCCTCAGGTACCACCCATCCTCCATGATTTATTAAAGAGGGTAGTCAGTGGTGTCACTAGTTCTACCCTTAGTTCTTTTTAAATTCGGGATGAATCCCATCAGGCCCCATTGCTTTGTCCACCTTCAGTTTTGAGAGTTCTTTCAGAACCCTTTCTTCTGTAAATGGGCTGGTATCAACTTCTGTATCCAGAGTGTTTTTATTGTTTGTTTAGGTACCTCCTCCTCTTCATTTGTAAATACTGAGCACAAATATTTGTTTAGTATCTCTGCCTTTTCACAGTCACCCTCTGCCCACCCTTCCTTCCCTTTATTAAGCCTCACTATCCTCCCTTGGTCTTCCCCGCACCACCTGATGTACCTATAAAGATTTTATCCCCTTCTTAACTGAGGTTGGCTATCTTTTCCTCGGTTTGGGCCTTTGCTGTTCTGACTGCCTTCCAGCTTCCTTTTGCTTTAACTTATACAGTTCTCTGTCCTGCTCCTTCTGTGATTCTTGTACTTCCTGAATGCTTTCTTTTTCTCTTGAACCTTCACTGTCGCTTCCTTTGAGGACCATAGTGGTTTCTTACATCGTTTTGTTTTGTTTATTTGCTTCACACAAAGGCTTGTTACCTCTGTGATGGCAGTTTTTATTATTCCCCATTATTCTTCTACCCTGCTTCCTGTCCATTTGCTAGTGCATTCCTTAGGCACTTACCCATTTTGGCAAAGTCAGCCCTCCTAAAGTCCAGTACTTTTTGCCTTTGTAACCAGACTCTATTGCTGTGTTGTATTGTGAACCATACTGTTGGTGATGATGCTAGTTCCCAGATGGCTACCATTCTACATCTGAGATCATCTCTCCATCTCCATTTGAAAGAACCAGGTCTAAGATTGCTCCATCTCAAGTGGGCTCCAATACTAGTTGTCTAAAGGCATGCCCCCTGTAGGGCATCTAGAATAACCCTCTCTTGAGTGACTGCTGCAACTGCACTCCAGTTAACAACTGGCATATTCAGATCACACATCAGCAATATCTCTCCTTTTCTGCCATTCTAAGTATGCACTTTCTATCATTTCCTTGTCCATTTCCTCCCCCAGAGATGGGGTCTGTATACAACCCTGTGCGGATTGTGGTGCCATTGCCTGCCTCCAAACTGACCCACATTGCTTCTTCTTCTCTCTGTTTACCTCTTTGTTCTGTTGCTTTGATTCCTTCCCTTATGCAGACAGCTACTCCTCCTCCTCCTCCTGTTTACCCTCCCTGTCCCTCCTGTAGAAAGTGTATCCTGGTATGTTTACATCCCAGTCATGGTTCTGTGTGTACCATGTTTCTGTGACTGCCACTATATCCAGATGTTCCTCCTCCATCAAGGCCACTAATTCAGGAAGCTTGTTACCCAGACTACAGGCATTGGTACTCATTGCTTTCCATTTGCTGATGGCTTTACCTTCTGTAGCAGCATCCCACTGACCATTCTACCTTGGTCTTTTTTCTCATTTAGTACCCTGTTTTTGTAGGAGGAGGCTGGGATTTTCCTGCTGCTTATCAGTGCCTCCCCTTGACTATTTTAAAAGCTTTCCAATGAAGCATTTAAACCGATTGCCCAAAAGACTTGTTCCCTTCCTGGACAGATGCAGACCATCCTGCCAGTATAGGCTGGTGTCCCTCAGGTGGAACCCCAGTCTAATGAAGCCAAACCCTGTGCCCAACACCATTTTTCAACCATTCATTAAACTGTTAGTGCAATGTACTTACCCTGCTCACCCATGCCACTGACTGGCAGCACCTCTGAGAAGGATACGATGTGTGCTACTCATCTTAGGCCCCTCCCAACTCTACAAAGTCCTTCTGCACTGCTCTAACCTCATTGATGAGCCAAGTCATTTGTCCCTAGGTGAACAATGATGTCCAGCTCAGACTCCCTTGCAACTGTTCTCGTGATCCTAAGGATGCATTTCCTGTCCCTCCAAGCCATGGCAGCAGGCAGGAGGCTCACTTCAGTTTTCCCTGCTCCCTCCAGTTCTATCCCCCTAATAATTGAGTCCCCCACCAGGAGCCACCTCCTTTCCCTTTGGTGCCCTCTGCCTCCTTCCTGAGACCCTCCCTTGTGGCAGTTGTCTGCACCCTCCTTGGTCTCCTCTGCAGATACATCGATAGGGGAGCTATGCTACCCCAGAATGGTGTATGGATTGTGGAGTGGAACAACTGAATGAGTGTACCTCTGTTCCACCACCCTTACCCTCCCTGAGCCCACTGTTGTCCAACTGCTGTGCTTTCTTAGCAACCTCTGAGGTAGTGGTGGTGGATCTGGTGCTCCCTGGATGGGGGAGGTTCCGTTACTACTGTCCACTGTGGCCTGAAGATGGGCAACTTCCTCTCTCAGGGCAGATAGTTGTCTGAAAACAGGGCAGAATCTTAGCCTCCAGAAAGACTCCTGGAAGACTGCTGCCCCTCAGCCATTACATTGCACTACTCCCCACATAACTGTCTACCTTGTTTATTTTTTTTTTTTTTGTGTGTGTGTGTGTGTATGATTAGTTTGTTATATAGAAATATATGTATTTATATAATGTGTATGCTTATATTGCCAGTGCAGTGTGCTAGAAAGGATATGACAATGATATGCACCTTGCACTCTTGAGGAAATGATGTTAGAACCCCAGGTTTAAAGGAACTATTTCAGGGGTGGGTGGGGTGAGGGTGGATTCCCCCTTGTGAGCTCCTTAACCAGCTGATGGAGAAATGATCCCCGCGAGTGCTTCAAGTATCTCCTGCTCATGGCTGATGTTGCCTTTGGGATTCCCATTCTATGTCTGGCTTATTAGGGTCCCCCAGTAGTACAAACTCCCTTTGTTTGATACATTTGAATCACCTGCAGCATTTTTTATTGAATCAAATTGTTTAATAGAATTTAAGCCTGGAGTGATCTGATACTACATAACCATTGGGATTGCTGTTTTGTTTCAAAATATTCTTTTTAACATTTTGGAAAAGTGATACCAAGCTATCTTACCAGAAATTATCATACTGTCAAATGAATAGTTTTTTACTAACATTGTTCAATTTTAACTGTTTAATCTCATTTTTTGTTGGTTGGGACAGTATTTCTTGAAGGTGGTCTTTTGATGAAAATTAGTTGATTGGATGCATGATAGGATGCATGATTAAATTTGCACTTTTGACACATGTTCAGGTACTAGACCAATACTTGGGAGCATTTCTTATTGGAAGCACTTCTGTTTTCCTTGTCTGTATAGTCCCTGTAATGGATCTGTGCACTAAATCTCATGTCCTCTAGGAGCTGCATCTAATGTGTGGTTTCTGCAGTTTTGAGTATGCTATCATGAGCTACCAAATCATTTATGTATGGTTCCATACCTGTAGTTTAGCCTTCGGGAATGATGGGATGAAAGGGGGGGGGGGGGTTAGACTTGACCACCTTAACAGTACATTTCTAAACTTAGTGGACATTGGGTTGAAAACCATAACAGCACATTTTCCAAACTTTGTGGGGTTCGTGTTTTGTGCAGAAGCAACCATAATCTGTATTAATGTAGTTTTTTGTAATGAATTTTCTTAGTTTTGAGGAAGGTAGTGTGATACTGCATCTTTCTTTTTGCACAGTCTTTGAGACCCTGTGCAAAGAAGAAAGTGACTCTTAGCTTACCTTGCACAGGGTCCTTTGGGCACTTTGATTCCTGCATATGCATTCTGACTTTCTTTGGGCAGGAATCAGCATGTCCTGCATAAGATCATGGACAAGCATGACATGATACATAACTTCCTTACTAGTTTTGTTTCATATACAACTTTAATTATAGTGCAAAATGCACACCTTCTTTTTTAGTCATTCAGTATTCTTGACCATGTTCTTCTTTCTCAGCTTTAAACATTTTGTTCACGTAGGACTTTGAAATGTTTTTACAATAGTTATTTTCAAAATCTTTGTGTGGGGTAGAGATTTTCAAAATCTTGGTGAATGATTTCTTTATAAAGGTTAAGTGTTTAATTAAAAAAATATCTTATTGAAACACACTGCATGTCTCATTATGCCCCTCCCTCACAAACAATAATGTGTCACCCTTAACATTTAAGTATTTAATAAGTTAAAGTTTTTGTTCATATGAATTGAAGCACTAAAAATCTTAACACAACATATGTGTTAACAACCCTCTCCTGCCAGCAGAGAGAGAATGCATATTTGATAGCATGCTAGCATGCCAGATCATAGATCCTAGTGATGGGTGGAGCCACTGAGAGTCAATGTGTGGAGTTTAGAATGCCAGTTGGGTAATGGCATGAGAAGTGTCAAGATGACAGAAGTGATAAGATGTTACAGGTTTTTCTTTTGTGCACCCATCACTCAGGTCTCTTGCCAGGCCACCTGTGGAGGCAAGGGCTCCTAACTTGCAACACGTTTCTGGAGATTCAGTGTGTAAGATCAGCATTCATTGTCTAATCTTCTGGTAGCCTCCAATGACAAACACCAGGACAGTGGTAATAACTCCAGGAACTTGGAGTCTAAAGCCATTTAGTGTAGATCACTTTTAATTCTGGTGAAAATGTAAGGGATCACCAGGAGAGAAGGAGCATTATAAGACACTGTCCCCCAGTATCACATCCACACTCCAGAACAACCTTGATCATCATTTCATATTGTAGAAAATTATCCATGCCCTTTTCTCCCCCAACCCAGTCCTCCTCACCCCCATTCTCAAGGTGGACAATTCCCATATTGCTAACCCTACTATCATGGGTTCTTCTTTAAACTCTGGTTTCACCATCTGGGCCTTTTCTTTCCTTCCTTCTCCCATTCACACACCTCCCTGCACTCCTTATCCTTCTCTCCCTACCATGCTCTCTTCCCTCTCCATGGGCCTTAGTTCTTAACTACAAGAGGTATGAGTCCTGACAGACTCGACCCCAAGCGTCTGCATCATTCTGTTTCTGACATCACCATCCCCTTTAAGCTCCCCTCAACCTCTCCTTCTCCTCTGCTTCTGTTCCAGTTGCCTGAAACAGACTACTATCATCCTCCTAAATGGGATGATCTTTCCTCTCTTGATAAATATCATCCAGTCTCTTTCCTCCCCACCCTGGCAAGCTAAAGGAACACCTTGTCCTCTCACTACTCTCCACATTCCTTGACTCCTCCACCTTTGTGCTCCTTTGTAGTCTGGCTTCAGAAAGTCCCACTCCACATCCATCTCCCTTGTTTGACTCACTGACTCCATCCCGTCTAGTACACACTAGGACTGGTTGGTCAAAGCTTTCAACATTGTGTCCCACCCCTTTTTCTGGACAAGCTTAAGGCAATGGACTCTCTGCTTCTTCAAGCAACTGGTTCTGCTCCTACTTGAGAGTAGGTTGCAAGTTGTCCTTATTGGAGACATCCTATTCCCCAACTACCTATTTGCTTAGGCATTTCAAAGTTTGTCCTGGGCCTCTTACTCATCTTTGTATTTTTGAATAGTCTTCCCAGTATCTGTTCCTCTGTGTCCATTCTCAGGTATGCAGATGATATTGTGCTATTGCCTCTGCTCCTCTGCTGCTGATCTTGCTGTCTGACTCCTACATGATTTTGACAGCATTAAGCAGTGGTTGCAATCCAATCAACTGTTCCAGTAGAGGATGTCCAGGCTCTCACTTCTCACCTCCTACTAGTACTGTGATTGATGATGTCTCTTTAAGTACAACAGGGTCTGCACTGACCATCTCATTTGACTTCTTGGTGCACAGAGATGCCATTCACCACAAGCTCTAGCCCAACCTGGGTGTGCTGTACAAGAACAAGACCAGCAACCCACTTCCTGCCCGCTGAGAGCAAGCTATGAAGATGATGCTCCTAGTCTTTGACTATGGTAAAACGGTCTACTGTGAGACTCCCAAGTCCACCTTTGCCTGACTGAATCCCCTCTTTCACTCATTCTGCCATTGTGTCTGGGACTGCCCTCTGGGTACCCACAACTGCTCCCTATACTTCTTCTTTTCCCTCCCTTCCATTAATTCCAGGTGCCTCACCCACAGTGCTTCCTTCACCTCTGAGTTCTGGATTGGCTCTCTCCTACCCTTCCTTGCCACTCTTCTCATTCCTCTCCCCTTTTCCTCCTACCTTTTCAGGAACATTGCATTCCATTCCCTTTTCCTCCCCTCCAGGAAAACTGTTGCAGTTCAAGCTACCTTCTCACATTGTTTCCCCATGATCTGGTCCTCTCGTCCCTTGTCTGTCCACTCAGTCTCCTCCGTTTTCTCCCTCAAGTCCCTTCTTCATAACTTTTCTACCTCCTACTGCAACTGTACCTGACCCCTGATCACAGCATCACCTTCTGCCCTCCCTGTGTGTTTGGCTACCCCCAGCTTAGAGCAATTTTCTGTCCTCCCTAGGCCATCAGACTGCATGACATTAACCTGTTTCAAATATGTGTTTACATTTGAAAATGTATTGCACCTTACCTCACTGTACTGTAATTGCATTGATCACTTTTGCACATTCTCACAGTCTGGGGTGGCACAAATCTGCTCCTAAATCAGTGTCACACCTCGTATTGTATTGCACATGTACCTTATTGAGTTGTCCTTGCACCTTTTATTTTGGGCTGTGCTAGTTTACCTGCCTGAACATTGTAACTGCTCATCTGCAACTGTATTTTTTTTTCACTCCGAGGATGCATCTGGAAAGGAGCTGTTACCAGCTCATTATGCCTTTGCTGGTAAAACTTAGGAAGGAAGGAAGGAAGGAAGGAAGGAAGGAAGGAAGGAAGGAATGAATGGATGGAGGGAGGAAGAAGGAAGGAAGGAAGGAAGGAAGGAAGGAAGGAAGGAAGGAAGGAAGGAAGGAAGGAAGGAAGACCAAGGTGACCTTATGATCCACAGATGATGTCACTTAAACTGGTGTTTTCACTTTGTGGTGCAATTACAGTCTTGTCTGTCCCTGAAAGATGCTTCCTGCTGTGTTGAAATCATGAAAGATCTGGTGACAGAGACTGAATTGTTGAAATAGGTAGCAAATGGGACTACTGTTTATATGGGGAATCCAAGTTGGTATGGATATCAAAGATGTTGCCTCTGGCCAGCAGCTTAGGGAGATTTTCAGCCACTGTCAGAGGGCATGCCCAGGTATGTGCTGGCAAGCTGATACTCAGAATATTGTCCAGTGAAAGTTAAGACCTGGTTGATATGAGGTGCCCAGAGTCAAAGTAGCTGTTAACCAGGATGCCTGAGTGAACTTTCTTACAGGGTGCTGCCTATAGTACACCAGCTAAACTGATGCTGCAGTGCCATGGTGGTACAGTATGTTAGAAATGAATGAACCCAAAGTATATAGCAAGTTAAGAGATACACAAAATTCAAAAGGCAGAGTAGGAAAGGCTCTGCCCCATGGTAAAAACTCACACACTGGTGAATTGCAAGGAACAAGAGAAGTCAGAGGACTCCGGTAAGAGATGTGTAAGGGTGCAACCCTTTTTATCTGGCCCTAAGGTTCTGATGTACAGCATGGCCGGGGTCGGAATTGAGCCTGTCTTGCAGTGCTGATAAGGAAATCAATTTTGGGGTCCTTGTTTCTATAGTATATTATAAATATCTTAGTAAAATGACAACAGCCCATCACACAGGAGAATGAGTTTTATCTGACATGACAGACGAGGAACTGAACAAAGCTCACTAAGGAGTGAATGTAAAGGGAAGGAACTGTAAATAGTTAAGAGACTGATTCTGTTTGATTGAAACTGGAGATGCCTCTGAAAAATAGACTCTAGTTACAGCAGTTTCTACACCACACATGCATTCACTCTCTGTCAGTAAGATGGCAGCTGGCCAAGGTGTTGAATGCAGGATTTGTGTCAGTCACTATCTGAGGACCTAATGCCAGCTTACCAATGGATGGGCAAACAAGAGGCCAACTGGGGGAGAGAGGGTGCTCCATCAGTGGGCCAAGGATGGAGGGCTTTGCCAGCCAGCTGGCAGAGGGGTAACATTAGACTCCCAAGGACAGGCTTCAGCACATTTACACAATACTAGATTGGATGAGGGAGGGGCATCAACTAGACTTCCAGAAAAGAGCTTTAACGCAATTCCACAATACTAGTAGGGACTTTTTTGAGGGAAGGGGTTCACTTGGCTGCCAAAGAAGGGCTTTAGTATAGTTGCACAATTCAGACAGAATTCAGTTTAAAGAGTGAGTCCACTAGACTTCAGACAAGGGCTTAATAAACTTCCACAATACTGAAAGGCATTGGGTGAGGAGAGTGTCCTCTAGACTGCCAAGGTTGGAATTTTAATATTACATGGTGAAATTCCACACAGTACCAACAGCAGGTGGAAGCTGGTGTTGCTAGCACCAATGCTGCCAAGGGGTGGGGATCATGCACCGCTATGTATGTTGATTAAAGCAGGGTTTCATAAGCATTAATAAGTGCTGCATTAGCAACCTGTTAGTGCTACAAAACCCTTTGAAACTACCACTGCATCCTTTATGCAAGAGTACACCATATTTCATGGATGCAGTTGTGTATTTGCACTACACAAATTTCCCAGTGCTTGGTGTTGCTTTGGATATGGCTACCTCCCTGATCAGATGCACTTAGTCTGGTTAGTGAGGTGCTATGCCTGCCAACACTGCACTAATCTTCTTAATAAGGGGTCATTGTGTGGGTTCACCCATGCCACAACAACAGCCAAGTTGATGGCATAAATGATGTCACCAGTACTTGGCTGACACCCAGCACAGAGCTTCGACAATTTGCCATCTGGCAGTTGGAGTGACAATGATTCCAGGGGGCCCCCCATATATTTAAATAAATTCTGGATCACACCCTGGTGGCAAAAAGGGTGACCCAGAGATTGGCAACAGTGCCCAACTGCAAAAAAACAAGTCAGACAAGTTGAGTGCACCATTATTGCCACGACAACATTCCGGCAGCAGTTTTATGTCAGTACATTAATGGACTACCAATGAGTGTCTCATTTACTCCTCCTCAAACACACTAAAGTATCACTCTTAACATTTCAGTATTTAATAAGTTATCTTACCTTAAAAAGACTAGGTCAGTTTTAGGTAATTCCTGGTCATTGTGACACGTTTGCCCTTTACATCAAATTAACTTCTTCAAATGTCCCGAAATGCCAGATAATGCATCTTCATAATGCTTCAAGCCATTTCAGTATTAAGCTTGGGAGGAACATTTTACCTCAGAGTCTGCTGAACTAAAGCCACCTGAAGCCTTATGAGCCTGTGAACATGCATCCATGAATGGCACTGTCCTGCTCACTAAATTCATTCTTGAGCACTTTTTCCAGCAGTGATATGAAAAAAAGTCAGCAATTCTGTACAGGAATATGTCACTCTGAAATAAAAAAAGAGCATTGGAAGTACAAAAAAGAAACCACACGATTAAAAACTGAGCCAGGATCTAGAGGATGTGCATCACTGATGAGCGCTGATGCACATGATCAAAATCTGAGCTAAGTTTTTAATTAACTTTTTTTTTTAATTTCCAGTGCTCATTACTGCGAGTGACATCTTCATGTACATAATCACCTAGGCTTGTGGCCAGTACCTTTAGTTCGTATCACCTTCAGAAATTTAAACATGCTCAAGAACAAATTTAATTAGCAGGATGGTGCGATTCATAGATGCACTTTCACAACATCATGAGGAAAATGGCAGCTGTGGTTGGGTGGGTGCTGTGATAAAGTGTTCAGCCCAAGCTTAATACTGAAAATGGCATACAATGTTATGAAGATGCATTTTCTGACATTTTTGGGGCATTTGAAGCAGTTACTTTGCTAATTCTAATGCAAGAGGAAAATGGTCACACATGACCAGAATTATAACAAGTAACCTTTAAAATGTTTGTATGATTCAAAACGAATACTACAGTCAAAATCTGCAAAAACATGTGTTGTGAAGAATGTTCTGACTTGTGTATGTAGTCCTAGTGTGTTCTTCCCTTGACTAGGATTATTAGGATTATTTTTCAAAATGTACCTACTAGTTCTATGGCCCCTAGGTATCTTCTTGTTTGAACCTTCTACTGCTCTTTTTTTGCTAAAATGCCTCCTGTCCCATATGAAAGTAATGTGTCAATGCCATACATTCTGTAACATAGAAACATAGACTTTGATGGCAGATAAAGATCGCTGGGCCCACCTAGCCTGCCCATTTCCCTATCTATGGGATAAGCTGCAGATCCTAGCTAACCAACAGATTAATTCTTCTTACCCCCCACCAGAATTGCTTATGTCTGTCCCATGCATTCTTGAATTCCCCAACTGTTTTTGACCCCACAGCCTCTTCAGGAAGGCTGTTCCATGTGTCCACAACCCTCTCTGTGAAAAAATACTTCCTCACATTGCCCATGAGCCATCCCCTCTCTATCTTCAAATTGTGTCCCCTTGTTCTTGCACATTTCTTTTTCTGAAAGATGCTACCCTATTGGACTTTGTTGAATCCCTTGAGGTACTTTAAAGTTTCTATCCTGTCCCCCTCTCCCTCCTTTCCTCAAAAGTATACATATTAAGCGCCTTTAGTCTCTCTTCATATGTCTTCTGTTGCAGACCCTGCCCCATTTTAGTTGCCCTCTTCTGGACTGCCTTCATTTTGTCTATGTCCTTGTGTAGATGAGGTCTCCAGAACTGCACTCAGTACTCCAGATGGGGACTCACCAACTGTCTGTACAGAGGGGTAACAACTACCTGTTTTCTGCTGGTAATGCCTCTCCTTATACATCCCAGTTTCCCCCCCAAGATATCCTGGCTGCCTTCTCATAGTGCTTGCTTACCTTTAGGCTATCTGATATGACTACCCCAGGTCCCTTTTCATTTGTGTTGTTAATACCCCACCCTTTATGTACTCTTCCCCTGGGTTTCTGCTTCCCAGGTGCATTACTTTGCATTCCTTTGCACTGAATCTAAGCTGCCATACTTTCAATCATTCCTCCAACTTTGCCAAGTCCCTTCTCATCCTTTCCACCCCTCTTGTGTATCATCACTGTTGCAGATCTTTGTGTCGTCTCTGCAGAGGCATACTTTTCCTTCCAGTCCCTCTGCAATGTCAATTATTAAGACACTAAAAAGGACTGGACCCAGTACTGAACACTACAGTACCCTGCTCATAACCCCCTTTCTTCAGAGTGGACTCCGTTTGCTATTACCCTCTGTGTCCTGTTGTCCAGCCAATCGTTTACCCAGGCTACCACTCTGGGACCCACTCCCAGGCTGACTAATTTGTTTATTAATCTTTTGTGTGGGACTGTGTCAAATGCCTTGCTAAGGTTTAGGTAGGCAATGTTCACAGCCCCTCCCTGGTCTACTACTTTGGTCACCCAGTCAAAAAAATCTATTAGATTCATCTGACATGACCTTCCCACTGTGAATCCATGCTGCCTTGTGTCCTGTACCCCACTGGCCTCTAGGTACTCAACAATTCTTTCTTTCAGAAGTGATTTCATCAATTTCCCTACCACTGAGGTCAAGCTAGCAAGTCTGTAGTTTCTTGCCTCTGCTTTGCTCCCACTTTTGTGAAGGGGACTCACATCCACCCTCCTCCAGTCCTTAGGTACCACATCATCCTCCCATGATTTGTTAAATAGGGTAGTCTGTGGCGTCACTAGTTCTCCCCTTAGTTCTTTTAGAATTCTGGGGTGAATCCTCTCAGACCCCATTGCTTTGTCCAGCTTCAGTTATAGGAGTTCTTTCAAAACCCTTTCTTCTGTGAAAAGACTGGTATCGACCCCCCTTATCCAGAGTGCTCCTATTGATTGGATCAGGTACCTCCCATCCTCTTCTTTTTGTGAATACTGAGAAGAAGTATTCATTCAGTATCCCTGCTTTTTCACTGTCCTCTCTGCCCACCCACTCTCCTCTTTATTAACCCATTGTCTCTTTGCAAACGCCTGTAGTCGGCAGTAAAATACACTGTTGTGTTCTGAGGATGACTACAGAAGTCAGCTACTGATTTCTTGTCTGCTCTTGCAGTGTCTTTAGACATCACTTATATATTTTATTACATACTATAATAGAATATAATATATATTTGATTGCATAGCACTGTTGAAAAGGTAATTTTGTGGTGAACAACTTTGCCACTGAAATTTTGTGTATATCATGTATACTTTAGGAGTTATTCGCATTTGTTTATGGTATGGTATGTATGGCTTTTGTTGCCTTTTTTAGTGAAAAAAATAATTTTATTTTCTATTTCGACCAGCATAGAAAAAAAACTGAAATTGCTTATTATTACTTGCATACCACAGCTGGAAAGGTAATTTTGTGCTGAACAACTTTGCCACTCGTACTTTGTGTCTAACACTTACTGTTCTTGAGCTACTAGGATTTGTTTGTGGCATGCTGACTATGGCTCAATTTTTCTTTGAAAGGCCCAAGATATGCTGTTAACAGTATACAGGAGACAAGTGGTGCAACTTCAGAGAGCTCCTTTGGAGGCAATGAGTCAAGCCTCACTATCCCTCCCTTGGTCTTTTTTAGCTTCCTAATGTACTTATAAAAGGTTTTATCCCCTTTCTTAACTGAGTTTGCTATCTTTTCCTCAGTTTGGGCCTTTGCTATTCTGACTGCCTTCCCTGCTTCCTTCTGCTTTAACTGGTACAGGTACCTCCCCATCCTCTTCTTTTGTGAATACTGAGCAGAAGTATTCATTCAGTATCCTGCTCCTTCTGTGTTTCCTTATACTTCCTGAATGCTATCTTTTTCTCCCTAACCTTCCCCGCCACCTCTTTTGAGAACCATAGTGTTTTTTTCTTTCATTTTGATTTGTTTATTTGCTTCACACAAAGGCTTGTTGCCTCTGTGATGGCTGTTTCGATGTTTCCCCATTGTTCCTCCACTCCTCCTTCTTACCTGTTTGCTAGTGCTTTTCTGAAGCACCCTCCTATTTTTACAAACTCAGCCCTCCTTAAGTCCAGTACCCTCACTTTTGTATGGCGTGACTCTGCAGCTGTGTTGAACATGAGCTATATTGTTTGGTGGTCTCTTATTCCCAGATGGCTACCCACTTCTACATCTGAGATCCTCTCTCTGTCCCTGCTTGAGAGAACCAGGTCTAATATTGCTCCCTCCTGAGTGGGTTCCAACAGTAGCTGGTTGAGGCATGTCCCCTGTAGGGCATCGAAAATGACCCTGCTCTTGGGTGTTGCTGCAGCAAAGGTGCTCCAGTTAACATCTGGCATATTTAGGTTCCCCATCAACAATATCTCCCCTTTTTCTGCCATCCTAAGAATGCCTTCTATCATTTCCTTGTTCATTTCCTCCGCTTGAGATGGGGGTCTGTATACAACCCCCGTGCAGATTGTGGTGACATATCCCTCTGGGGATATACAGACAAACCCTGGACCCCTAACTTCATCAGCAGCCCCTGTCTCTAATGCTGCAGGTCTACTTATGACTCATCATAATATTAGGAGCCTTGAGTGAAATTTTATGGAACTTGTAGCTTGGACAGTACTTTGTAAGCCTGATATACTATACCTCACTGAAACTTGGCTGAAGCCATCCACCCCAAACTCACAGTGCACTCTGCCATCTTATAATCTGCTGAGAAGTGACAGATCAACCCCAAAGAGAGGGGGAGGTACAGCAATCTATTACAAAGCACACCTACAGCTCTCTAAAATCAGCTCAGCCCCCATGAACCATTGTGAGGCACTTCATGCCCTCCTCACACTTGGTGCAAAAAAATTGCATATTATCTGTGCTTACAATCTGCCTACCCATGGCCTAAAAGGACTGGATGAGCTTCTTGACCAAACCACCATCCACTCTGGTAACAATGAAGTCCTTATACTAGGTGATATCAATTTAAACTGGTTGGGTAACATACACACAACAGCCATGGCTAGACTTCAGAGTTTTATTCTACATCAACTTATCACCTCGCCCACCAGAACTGCTCCTCATTCCAGCACTAGCACCCTGCTGGACTGGATCATGACAAACCAACCTGAGAATATTTTAGATATAGGAATCCTATCGGACGCCATCACAGACCACTCCCCCACTTTCTGTGTTTGGGGCAAAGGTAGATCTGAACCTATGAAAACACTTTTCATTACTTTCCGCAATTTTGCAAACTTCGACTCCCAAGCTTTCTTGTTAGATGTAACTTGCATTGACTGGTCCCCTCTCTTCTGCTCATCAGATGTCCAGACAGCACTAAACATCTTCCTGAAAAAATTCTTAGAACTGCAGGAAATCCACTGTAAACTAGTTACACGGCGGATTAGAAACAGTCTGACGAGATGGCTAAAATCTGACCTATTAGCTAAATTAAGACAGAGGGACAAAATCTGGCTTTGCTACAAGAAAACAGGTCTTTCTGCAGACTTTAATACATACAGAGCATTAAGAAATGCTTGTAAGAAAGACATCAAACAAGCAAAAAGTGCATACTGTAATAACCTGCTAATAGACTCCCAGGGGGAACCCAAAAAATTCTGATCCCATATTAAGTTTTTCCTGGAACAAACCAGTCATCCACTCCAAATGATATGACCCTAAATGGCACCCATTGCAACAATCCCCTCACTATTGCAAACTTCTTTAACAGGCAATTTGCTGACCTCACCCAATATACCTCCACTTTCCCTACTTCGTCTTACCCCATCTTACTGACAAACTCCACCAAGCCTACTTTCCACTTCAAGTCCATCCCAACTAGTGTGGTTCTCTGACACTTAAGAAACATCTCGGAGCATACAGCTGTTGGATCTGATAACTTGGAACTGAAGCTCCTAAAAATGGCTACGACCCACATAGCAGCTCCCCTTGTCAAAATCTTCACCCTCTCTCTGTGTCAAAGTTCTGTCCCAGATATTTGGAAGTTGGCCAGAATTACCCCCGTCTTCAAAAAAGGTAACCCACTTGACCCATTGAATTACCGTCCCATTGCCATCCTATCTGTTCTCAGTAAAATACTTGAGAAAATAGTTGCTACCCAGACCACTGACTTCCTATTGAAACACGACCTCCTAACCGGAGCACAACATGGTTTCCGCAAGGGTCATAGTACCACCACCGCACTACTCAAACTCACATCTGACACCTTAGGGGCTATGGACTCTGGCAGGCTCACTGGGGCCATTTTTATTGACATGACTAAGGCTTTTGACCTCGTCGACCACTCCATCCTCATTGCTACTCTAAACTCCCTAGGTTTATCGCTAAATGTTATAAGCTGGTTTGATAGCTATCTATCTGATAAGTCTCAATACGTGAAATTCAACTGCACTCTCTCTGACAAGGCTACCATCAGCACTGGTGTACCTCAAGGGTCAATCTTAGGTCCCCTGCTTTTCACTATTTTCATAAATAGTATTACCACAAATCTCCTCAGCACCTCCTCCCTACTATATGCTGATGACATTATCCTGTACTGCAGTTCAAATAACATCAAGGACATAAACACAAAACTCTCCAGTGATTATCAGCTCTTACAACAGTGGCTTGTAAATCACAAACTAGTACTAAACACAGCTAAGACCCAAGCTATGTTATTTGGCTCCAGCCTCAAGCTCAAACACTCCCAAATACACTTTAATGTCTCCTCCCTTGACAGCTCCTCTGTCGGGGTGGTAAATTCTTTCAAGTATCTCGGGGTCACCCTTGACCCATCCCTGAGTTTCGACCTCCACATTCATACTATTTGTAAGCAGGTTCACTCCAAACTAGGGATCGCTCACCGAACAAGCTATGCGCTCACACCTTCAGCTAGGCTTGCTATAGCCCATGGGATACTACTTCCCCCTCTCATTTATGGGGTTAATACGTATTCCTCTACCAGCAATTCGAGTCTCCGAAAGTGGGATGTTACTTACAATAACATCTGTCGCTTTGCATCCAGCTCCCCCAGCTCAAACATCACTGTTTCCTATACTCAGATCTAGGGTGGCTTCCACCACAGGAACAAAGGTCCTACACACTTGGGAACATTACTGACAACATTATCCGATCCCATATCCCAAACTCACTGGCCCGTTTGCTTCCCTACCAGAAAACAAACTATGTGTTATGCTTCACGGTAAATATCCCTGTCCTCATCCTGAGACATCGCACCAATAAAGGTGGTCATGCCTTTGCCTGTTATGCTCCAAATTTCTGGAACTCACTTCCTGTAACCCTACGCCAATCTGTATCTCACAACTCCTTTAAGAAAGAACTTCAACATTATCTCCTCTCCTCCTACACATGCTCCTGCTTCAAACCACCCTAACCCACACCCTCTAATCCTGCTCTCCACTTGTTGTAACCAAGGAGCCTAGGACCCACCCCTGTCAGTGTAACTCTCCCTCTCAACTTTTACTTCGTCATTTCTTTCATTTTCTTTTTCCCCATTTCCTCCTCTTCTTTCCTGGTTATCAAATCATCCATCCCCACCTTCTCTCCAAAGCTCCTCCCTCTATTTATCTTTGCCTGGTAGCTATCGCTCCCACTGCTCCTCATTTCCTTACTTACTTGCACAGTTACCTGGATGGATAATTTGACCTTAATGTATTGTCTTGTGTAAATATTAATGCTGCACCTTTGTCTTCCTACCTCAACCTCCTATTTGACCCAATTGTATCCTGTCTCACATTAACTAAAATGCTTAAATGCTTATTTCTGGCCTAACTGCCTCAATACTTTGTCACATTGCTGCTGATATGTAATTGTACCATGTATAATGTTGTTCCTGTACTTTGCACTATGTATTATTGTTCTCGTAAGTTTGTCTGTGTACTCTCCTGGGTCGTGCCTGAAAATAGTCTTTCTGGCTAGTGCACATACCCGGTAAACAAAAACTAAATAAAATAAATAAAAATAAATTTCCAGTTTCCAGGGTGATGCACACTGCCTCCTTTTCTCCCTGTTTACCCTTTAGTTATGTTGCTTTTATCTCTTCCCTTAGGTAGAGAGCTACTTCTCCTCCTCTTCTACCCTCCCTGTCCTTCCTGTAGATTGTGTACCCTGGTATGTTGACATCCCAGTCATGGTTCTCTGTGTATCATGTTCCTGTGACTGCTTTGATATCTAGGCATCCCTCTTCCATCAAGGCCACCAGTTCAGACAGCTTGTTACCCAGACTGCAGGCATTGGTACTCATTAACCTCCATTTTTTGATGGCCTTACCCCTTTTTGCCCCATCCCTGTCCTTTTTTTTGGGGGGGGGCTAGGATTTCATTGCTCCTTTTCAGTGCCTTCCTCCTTGGCTGGTTTAAATGCTTGCCAATGAAGCATTTAAACCTATTACCTATGATCCTAGTTGCCCTCCTAGACAGATGCAGACCATTGAGGCAGTATAGGCCTGTATCACCCCAGGTAGACCTCCAGTCCACAATGAAGCCAAAACCTTGAGCTCTGCACCAGTTTTTCAACCATTGATTGAATCCCATGGTGTGGAGCACCCTAGCCTCACCCATACCATAGACCTGCAGTACTGCAGAGAAAGTTATCATGCATGCTACTTGTCTAAGGCCCCTCCCAAACTCCACAAACTCCTCCTGCACTGCTCTGATCCCTTTCCCAGCCAGGTCATTTGTCCCTACATGGATAGTGACATCCAGCTCCCTCCCCAGTGCAGCTGCTCCTGTGATCCTGAGGATTCACTCCCTGTTCCTCCAAGCCATGTCATCAGCCAGGCACCTCACCTCCCTCTCCCCCCTCCCCCAGTTCTACCCTCCTAACAATTGAGTCCCCCACCAGGAGCTGTTTCCTTCCCCTGTGGGGTCCAATGCCACCCTCCTGTGGGCCTCCTTTGTGGAGGTTCCCAGCATGCTCCTTGGTCTCCACTGCGGGTGTCTCCATAGAGGAACCACACTCTGCCAGAACAGCATACAAATTGTGGAGAGGTACAACTGGAGGGATGCACCTCCGTTCCACCACCCTCACCCTTCCTGAGACCACTGTGGTCCAACTGCTCCTCTTTCTTGGCAACCTCTGAGGCAGTGGAGGTGGCTCTGGTGGTCCCTGGGTGGGAGAGAAAGTCCCCCCAATCCTGGCCAACTCAGCCTGGAGATCAGCAACCTCCTCCCTCCACCTAGAGACGTGCCTGCAGATGGATCAACACCACATCCTCCAGAACATCTCCCAGAAGACTGCTGCTCCACAGCCACTGCACTGCACCACTACCATCATGCCTTATTTGTGGCCCTTCAATTGTTGTTTTGTATGCTTACTCTTTTCTCTCTCCATTTATTTTTATTTATTTATTCTTTTTTTTTCTCCCTACTTTCCTACTGCCTCCATGTCCTTAAAGCTCCTGCTTTACCTGCTCTGGGACAGGAAGTTCCTATATTCCTCAGTAGTCTTCTTCTTACTTGCTCAGGGTCAGACCGTAAGCAGCTGGGAGGCATGGAGAGCTACTCTTTCCTTCTAGGGTGGTGAGTCTTTCTGCATCCGTGATGACTCCTTCCTGCTCCCAAACAGGAAGTTCCTGTTGTCAGTCAAACCTGTGCCTATAAAAGTGGAACTAGCTAAGAATGGGGAGTGGTGGGGAGGAGGGAGGAGGGCTATATAGTCCCAGTAGAGTAGTCAAATTCTGTCAGTACCTCCTTCCTATTTGCTGTTGTCTATCAAAAACTTTCTAGGGCAGTGTTAAATCCAAACACCTGGCTACCTGCTGTCGAAGTCACTCGCCCTATTTCACAGTTGCGTTCTTCACCTAGCAAACTGCATAGATAACAGTTCCTTTCACCCAACACAGACAAACACACTAACTCTTGTTTTCTTGTTTTTTTGTTAGTGTTTTCCTTAAATTGAAGGTCCCAGTAGTAGAGTTCTAGTTCTTAAGTCCCAGTAGAGTTGTAAAATTCTAACAGCACCTCATTCCTCTTGCTGTAAGTACGGTTTTATGTGATAAAGGTGAGTCTGAAAGACCGCCTATCACATAAAGCGAACAAATATGAGCCCATAGTCAAAAGGGCGACAGATATTATACCGACCGTCGGTCGGTACAGTACTTTAAAAATGCACACAAAAAACATATTTTTATGCAGGGGGCTTTGCCCCCCCTGCACTCCCACACCCCCAAACTAATTAAAAACAAAATAAAATAATTTTGCCCATAGCTGGACCCGAACCTGGGTCTGCTCACATCAAAAGCGGTGGTATAAACCACTATGCTATGTGAGCAGCTAGGCAGGAGTTGGTAACACAGGATCCTATATCCTGTAGTAGTGAGTACAGCTCCTTGCTATACTCGCTTTACAGGATATAGTGATCTATTGCACCACTCGCTTTCTTGTAGAGCGCTATTACTGAGTCACTCAAAAGTGCAGCGCTCAATAATCAGCACTCTACATGGGTGCTACCATAAGTACTGGCTTAAACTCAATGTTATAGCCATAGAGCTGTAATTTTAAGTAACTTTCCTTATCTAGTGAGCACTAATGACTACATGTACAGTTCAGCAAACATCTGTGGGATAATCGGGTGGGCTATTCTGTAAGCAAACAGCTAGAGTCTTCACTGATTATAGCACTGATGACCATGGGTGATTTGTGTGCTTTCTATGACTGTGTGTAGCACTACTTACAGCACTGATGACCTGGGGTGATTCGTATGCTTTCTATGACTGTGTGTAGTTTGATGAAATAAAAAGCTTTAAAAACAAAACATGTACTTCTGCTTGCTACTGTAGACCTAGACACATACCTAGATTGAATTAGAAAGAGCTATTTAGTTGAGGCCAACACATCAGGCTCATAGTAGCAGATTGCTGCCACAGCAACTTTAACTCACTGGGTCCAATTTTCAAAGGGCTTGAGAATGCTGCAAGCCCCTGGTGTGCTGAACATATGGTGCAGGGGGCTTGTGGCATTCCTTTGGTGCCAGTTGTGATTATCCATCAATGCACACAATGCAGCAAGCTAGACCAGTTCCCTCCTCTCTAACTTGTGCAACTTGCAGGACTCTTTTTATGGGGCTTGTGTCAAAGTTTTGGTGCAAGCTGCCATAAACTGTGGAAAATATTGCAACTGTGCCAAATGTACAAAAATTTGGCATAGTTGTGTCAAAGGAGTTTAGTGCAGTTGTATCAAACATCAGGGTTGATTCACAGCTTGTTACAAGCCCTGCGTCAACCTTTGAAAATCAGGCCCGCTGAATCAATGGCCTTTGATGCATCACTGTCACATAGGACAAGAAGCATTGTAGGAAACAGAAGAGCAATAAAAAATTCAAACATGGAGACACCCAGGGGCCATACAATCAGTAGACAAATTTAGAAAAAATGCCTAATGGCAAACAAAGGAAAGGACACATTAGTACCCTACCCAGTTAGAAGAGCATTACCTAAAATGCTCCATCTAAACCGCTCTGTGAGGACCAGGTAATGCCTGAATAGTGACAGGGGTAGAATAGTAGATGTCAACTACCACTACCACTGTAGGTATTCAGGCAAAGTTGAGGATGCACAAATAAAAGTCCAGTAGCTGGCCAAGCTGCTCTTGTGGCGGAGAGGGTTAGGCCAGCAGCAGCTCAGGCAGCACAGAGCAGGAAGCTATGGTTCTGTTTCTGGTCTCCCTACACATGTGGTTTTACTTTTCCCGCCACTCCAAAGTGTACAATTTTTTTGTATCATGGCAGGAGAGAGAATCCTCATTAGCAAATCTGGCACAGCGACACAACCAGCTCAACAACCACAGTGTCGAACGGGTTGTTACAATGATGTGCCAATATAAACATATCAACAATGAAGAAGCCAGCAGAATATGGCTATTTGGTCTATCTTGTCTGCTCGTATTGCAGGGTCCACAGCTTGAGCTACTGTCCCTGCCCTTCCTCTCCACATCTCGCATCCTTGCTACCCATGATCCTTACCTTACCTTACCCCATGCCTATCCCAGCATCTCTTAAAGCTGCTCACTGTCTTCAATGAGATCTCCTCTCCTTGCAGCGCATTCCAAGTGCCCACCACCCTTTCTGTGAAGAAGTGCTTCCTGACCTGCCTTCTAAACACTTCTGGTGTTGGCCGTTTTCCCCTGACATCTGCCCACCCCGGAGTTGTGAATATATAATTCTGGAGGGGTGTGCAGGGGGTGCAGGGCATAACAATACATGTCTCCAGTGCTGTTGGGTCCATTGACAATGTGACGATGTGATCACTATCAGCAAAGTGGTTTCGCTATAAAGTTTCTTGTTGAAGCAACTTGGTGAAACCAGTTTTATTTCTATCAGCCAAAACAAAATCCATCCCCTCCCAAGATACTCTTTTTCCCCGAGATATGCTCCCCCTCAGACTTGGTTATTTAGATTAAGGGGTGTGTGGGGAGCTCTTCCCCCCACGTTGGGGAGTGCAGGGTGCTCTGTCCCCCACAAAACAAAAGTGTACTGTCTGTGTTTTAGCAATGGTAGCGGTCATCAGTGTGGTTTATGACCACTACCATTGGCGCTGTTAAGATTCATGATGTTTTTTCCTGGCATTGTTGGTACTATGCTGTTCTTGACAGCACTTTTCTTATATTCACTATTGTGACCTATTGCCATTAGTACTGCACACATAATTTAAAGCACTCTGCACAACATACATGTTTTTGCAAATTTTGACTGTAATGCTCCTTTAAATACTAATTTGAAACCTTCCCACAGCATGTAGATTTTTAAAACCATCATGCAACATGTAGATTTTAAAAAACATTATTGAGGAGGTAGATTTTCATTACCTTCTTGAAGGATTTCTGTGCACATTTTGTGAAAACCACTGTTCAGTATATAGATTTTGAAACCCATTATGCAGCACATACATTTTGGAAACATTCATTCATCATGTAGATTTTAAAGACCATTAACAGCATATAAATGGGCTTAAGATAATGCACCTCAAGGTATGTAGTCTGATGCCCAAGTTCCTCGAGTTAGAAGCCTGGATCACCCTTTACAACCCAGACATAGTAGGAATCATTGAAACATGGCTAAAGCCCTCCATCCCCAACTCCAGCTGTCACATTAGGAGCTTCAGTGTGGTCAGACAGGACAGGCAGGTCTACAAAAAGGGAGGTGGAGACCTTTTTTATTATAGGATATCCTTAATTGCATCCCTAACTAATCTTGAGCAGCTCTATGGATGCCTCTGTGAATGGCTCATTACTGAGCTTACCATAAGTTACACCAAGAAACTCTATATAGGCTGTGCCAACAATCCCCACAAAGGGGGTCTAAATGGCCTCACACAGCTGACTCAAAACACTGGTCACTATTCCCCCATAAGGGAGATTATAATGCCACAGGGCTTCAACATAAAACTGTTTGGAAGGCTCCCTTGCTGAATGAGCTAAATTTCTGAAGCAGTTTAACCTCACTCAACTCATTTCCACTGCAACCTGTCTCAATCTCAAGTCCTCCAGGCACTCCTTTCTGGACTGTATACTTACAAACTGAAAGGACAGGATCCTACAGACTGGTGTTCTATTGGATTCCATTAGTGATCATTCCCTGACTTTCTGCATCTGGTTTTATGACCCTCTCCATCCCCCCAATTCTATCCTTCAGAGACTTCTCAAACTATGATTTAGCATAGCTCTCCACACCCTACATGACATGACCTTGGATGTGGAGTTTCTCACAGCCGACCTGTCCTATATCCAGGACAAGCACTTCATCGTGACCACCCAGAGATTTAGAAGTGGAAACTCAAGGTGGTTAACCAAAGATCTTCTTGGTTAAATGAAGCAAAGGGACACCCTGTGGGAGGCTCACAAATCCTCCCTCTTCCCTACTGCATGGAACAACTACAGGGACTCCACAGCCAATGTTAACAGGAAAAAAACATCCCCAAAGTGGCCTACATGAAACATCTCCTGGTTAGCAACCTGGGTGACCCAAAAAAGTTCTGAGTATTGGTCAATGTCCTAATCAAATCAGGGCTAAAGCGAAGTCCTATCAGATTGTGAACTTCAGCAGGAACCCAGTGACCTCTACTAGGTGGCTTAGGCCCTAAACGACAAATTCACTAACCTGACCAAGCATTTGGGTAAGCTCCCACCTACAGCTTAATCTCAAAATAACCAAACTTTGGGTGATCTAAGATCCCCACCTTTCATTTCAAGCCTGCTTCCCCAAAGAGATCCATTGACTCCTCATGGCCCTCTCCAACTGCGGAACTGCTGGTAGTGATGGTCTCTGCCCAAGGATCCTTAAGCTAATGGTCAACCATATTGCCAACTGACCACCCTTTTTAATCTGTCACTGTCCTCCTCAACTATCCCATTGCTATGGAAACAGGCCAAAGGTATCCCCATATTTAAATCAGGGGAACCCTAACTCACCAGACAACTACTGTCCAGTGTCCATTCTCTCCCACTGAAGCAAAGCACTCTAGAAAAATGTGTTTCAGCAAATATCTGAATACATGTCTAAGCATAACTTGCTTTTCCCCTCTCACAAGCATGGGTTTAAATAATGCCACCGCCATCTTCGCCTGTTTCTTTGACCATGTCTTTAATGGCATGGTTGATGGTAAACTAACAGGGAACATTTTTGCAGACTTATCAAAGGCTTTTGATCTTGTGGACCACAACATTGTTCTATACAAGCTGCAATAATGTGGCGTCTCAGCTGCAACCACAGCCTGGTTTGGGATCTACTGTACCACCTGGGAACATCTAAAGTGGTATGTTTGGGGGGAGAGGTATCACCAACTCTTGGGGGTCAATAGTGGGGTCCTTCAGGGATCCATACTTTTGGATCAGTTTTATTCTTCCTGTTTTTAAACTACCTCCCAAGGGAAAGCAAGAGCTGCTATATGCTCTTGTATGTGGAGGACTTCACTATCATGTCAGACCAACCTCGTTGAATTTGTTGACTGGGTGACTAAGGAGGTGGATCAGGGGAGGGGTGGACATGGCTATCTGGACTTCAGAAAGGCCTTGACACTGTGCCACATAGAAGACTATTACACAAACTGGGGATTATGGGTGTGGGCAGGATAGTAGTGTGGTGGTCGGTAACTGGCTGGGCAGCAGGACACAGAGGGTGGTGGTAAATGGCTGTCACTCCACAGAGGGAAGAGTGACCAGGGGTACCACAGGGATCAGTGCTGGGACCGGTCCTATTCAACATCTTCATCAGTGACATTTCGTGAGGACCTAGAAGGCAGAATTTCACTGTTCGCTGATGACACAAAGCTCTGTAACAGAGTAGACACACCAGAGGGCGTACACAGAATGAGAAGGGACCTGCAGAAACTTGAAGAATGGTCAGGGGTTTGGCAGTTGAAATTTAATGCAAAGAAGTGCAAGATAATGCATATGGGGCACAAAAAGCCTGGCACAATATATCAGTTGGGGGGGTGAGGATGTAGCATGCACCAAGCAGGAAAGGGATCTTGGGGTTGTCATCTCTGATGACCTCAAGGTAGGGAAACAGTGTGCAAGGCAGCAGGTAAAGCAAATAGGATGCTGGGATGCATAGGCAGGGGCATCATCAGCGGAAAAGGGAGGTCATAATTCCACTATACAAGACACTAGTGAGGCCCCACCTGGAGTACAGTGTACACTTCTGGAGACCTTCCACGTAATGACATAGACAGGGTAGAGAAGGTTCAGAGGAGGGCAACAAAGATGGTACATGGATTGCATCACAAGTCCTATGAGGACAGGTTGAAGGAACTGAACATGTACTCCCTGGAGGAGAGGGGAGGGAGAGGGATATGATAGAGACATACAAGTATCTTACAGGGAGGAATAGGGTGCAGGAATACACTATTTTAAGTGAAAAAGATCTTCCAGGACTAGAGGGCATGGGATGAAGTTGGAGGAGGATGATTCAGAGGAAACGTGAGGAAGAATTTCTTCATAGAACGGGTGGTGGACAAGTGGAACACCCTGCCAGAGGAAGTGGTGGGGCTGAAACAATCATGGGATTTAAGAATGCATGGGATAGACATAAAGGAATTCTGGAGGTCAGGGGTAAGGGGCAACAGACTTCTAGGAAAACATAAACTGAACTTACAATCTCAAATGGGCGGACTGGGTGGGCTATAGGCCCTTATCTGCTGACACTGTCTATGTATCTATGTATCACAGTGCCAGAAGTTCAATACAGCTATTTACCTCTTGTTCAGGGAGTTCAATGTTGCCCAGAGTTGGTTTGTTTTAAACAGACTACTTATAAATCAATGAAAAAATACAACCAAAGCAATGTTGTTCAGGTTCAAATCCAAGCCTGCCAAATAGACAGAAGGGCCCCGGCACTCCTTGTCCCCAGAATATTCAAACACAGGATGGGACCTCCTTTGATCAGGTAATAGCATTTAAATGCCATGGGGGTAACACTGGTTCTCTCCCTAACCTTCTTGGACCACATACGGGTAAGACTGAAGCAAATTAATCTGAAACTACAGGTCTGTTTCAGGTTAAAGAATCTCATGATCCTCGAAGTAGGGCTAGCTATGGCCAAGGGCACGCTTCTCCCCCTCCTGGATTATTGCTCATGCATTTTTTCCCAAACCTCTAGTCGCAATCTCTCCAGTCTCAATGCTACCCACAACAATCTCCAATAATCTTCTCCGATCTAGGTTTAGAAAGAGGCATATGACTGCCCTGGTTCAGGTACTTAATGATTTCCTGATAGCAACAGACTGGGGAAGCCATTCCATCTTGGTTCTCCTTGATCTCTCTGCATCATTTGACACTATAGACCAAGGGGTGCTGTTGGAGCACCTGCGGATACTCTGTGGACTGTCTGATACTGTCTTCAAATGGTTTCAATCATTCCTCACTGGCAGGACACAGAGAGTGGTGTCATGAACTTATTCCTCAGCCTCTCTCCCCCTGCCATGTGGGGTTCTGTGCTTCCCTCATGTTGTTTGCAGTCTATATGCTGCCTTTGGGAGACATCATAAGGTGGTATGGGCTGAGTTTTTACTGCTATGCAGATGACACTCAGCTCTGCGTGTCCTTTGTGCTTGAACAGGGTGGTGTAGTCTCAGTTTTCAACAGCTGCCTCTCTGAGATCCAGGGTTGGATGAGTGCCAACTGGCTGAAGTTGAATTCAGGCAAAACTGAGGTGCTGGTGGTGGACCCAGATTGCCAAGGTGTGGGGTTGTTGGCAGGCCTGCCTTCCGGGCTTTGCCTCAGGGATGACCAGCTGCTTACCTTTGATCGGGTGTGAACTCTGGGTGTTGTGTTCACCAGTGGCCTGACACTAAAATCTCAGATGTCTGTTGTCATTAAAACCTCTTTTTTCCATCTGAGAACATCGCTTGGATCAAGCACCTGATCCCACCTGGTGACCTTCCAATACTGGTCCATGCCTTTGTAACCTTGTGACTTGATTACTGCAATGCCCTATACCTGGGGCTACTGTGGGTTGATATCCGCCAATTGCAGCTAGTGCAGAACACGGTGGCCAGGTTATTGACTGGTTTATCTAGATCTAGCCATGTCACTCCTGTGCTCCGCGATCTGCACTGGCTGCCCGTGCATTGGGGGTTCACCTTCAAGGTCAAGTTACTGATTTATAAAGCCATACACAGGCAGGGACCATGCTACTTGCAAGATCTTCTTTGTCCCTACTGTCCCCTCTGCTCACTCGGTTCTTCTGTTGAGGGATTGCTAGAGGTTCCCAGGGTTTGACTGAAGACCTCTGGGGCCCATTCTTTTGTTTTGTGGCCCGACCCTGTGGAATTCTCTACCTTGTCTGATTAGAGAGTGCCTGATCATTGAGATTTTTAAATCTGCCCTAAAAACGTATCTATTTTCCTTAGCATTTCCTGATGGTGGTATTACTTAGACTACCATTTTTCTTATGTTAAGATTAATGTTTTAAAATTTTCTATCTGTTGATTTTATTGTTCTGACTTTGTATAACACTATGATCTTTGGAATAGTGCTTTAGAAATATAGATTTGATTGACTGACTGATTGATTGAACAGCAACTGTAGATTTGCCTTGTTGGCCCCTTGCAACACTCATCATTTATTTATTTGGAAACTGTTTCACCAGGAAAGACAACATGAGCTGTAAACAGCTCTTTTCCAGAAGTGTCCGGGGGTACAAGAATTGGGAGAACAGGCAGACACATAGCAATAACAGAGCAATACAAGTACAATTACTAAAACAAAACAGTGTAGTACAATTACAGAATAGAAATAACCCAGGCCAGCCAGCCAGCCAGGGTAAACAAAACCGTGTTTGGATATTACTTACATTGCAACAACCCAAGAACAGGTGATCCAGTACGGTAAAGGTTAGAGGATGGATAACACATTTGAAGTGCTAGAAGTAGTAGGCTGAGCACATGATTTGAAGTGCTATTGTATACCTAAGTGAGGGCAGTTATAAGACAAATGGGGAAGTGGACAGGTGAGGGGTAGAAGGTGGGGGATGGAAGAGGGAGAAAGAGGGACTGCCAAGAAGTAACCCCTTCTGGATGCAGAGAATCCTGCAAGGGGGACAGGACCAGGCAGAAAGGGAGGGGAGAGAAAGGGAGTGGGGAGGTAGAGAAGAGATGGCAGAGGAACAGAGGGGAGGAGAGGGATACAGAAGTAAGGAGATGGGTGGGTAATGGATTTGAAAATGGGGGAAAGGGAGAGGGGGGAAGAGAAAGAGAACATCTATACCCCTTCAGGATGCAGAGAGCCCTACAAGGGGTCAGGATTAGAAAGTGGGGGAAAGGAAGAGGGGTAGAAGACAGGAAGCCAGGATCTATACCCCTTCAGGATGACAAAGAACCCTGCAAGGGGGACAGTACCAGGCAGAAAAGGAGGAGAGAAAAGGGGGACAGGGAGAAGGTGTGGAATGTTGTGGGTGACCGGAGGGGAGGAGAGGGATAAGGAATAGGGAGGCTGAAGAAAATAGGAGTAAACTAGGAATGAAAAGAGGGAGAGCATCAGTGGGCGGGGATAGTGGGGGGGAAGAACAGCAGTAGAGTGTTGAAATAGCACAGTAGGCTGTGCATATTAGTAGAGTCAAAATGGCACAGTAGATTGTGGTACGTGGTGGGAAGAGGGGGTATAACAGGTGGTAGCATGTGAGGAAGTAATCAGAAAAAGGATTCAGTTATAAGACAGGAGGTAAGTTAGGGATAGAGTAGGGGATAGTGTGCAATGGTGGGGAGGGTTGCGAAAGGGGGCTAGTAACAAATACAGTTAGGAGAATAGAAATAAAGTAGAACTAAAGGATAATGCACCAGGGGTTGGGAGGATTGAAGGGGGGCTAAGAACAAGTGCAGTTAGGGCAATAGAAATTATGATGGTCTAAGGAGATTAAGGAGATTGAAAATAGGGAAAAGGAAAGTCTGATAGGAGGTGGCAGTGAGTTCCAAAGCTTTGGGCAGTGGTAGGAGAAAGCTTTCTGGCCTATGGAGGTAGAGCAACAAGGAGTAGCTGGAGTTAGGGTTACCACCTTTTAAGAAGCCCAAAGTGGGACATTTCTTACTGAAACATGATTTTTCACAGAGCAGTACATAACCACGACCAATGCAACAGACTTGTTTTCTCTATATAATCAGAATTAAGGCTAAGTATTGTAGTTTTTTTAGTTGCTTCTATTGTTTCTTATCATTTTAAGGTATTTTAGTTAAGGTATTGTAATTTTCTGCAACATTTAGTGTAAAGTTAAAAAGTATTTTTTCTACTATAAAATCAGGACATGTAGTATTTTCCATGTTTTTTTGCAGGACACAGCTGCCCAAATCAGGACTGTCCTGCGAAAATCAGGACAGGTGGTAACCCTAGATGGAGTGCATGTGTCAGTGGGTCTGAAAGGGTGGGAGGAGGGAGGTGGAGCAGATAGTAAGGACGAGAGATAAGAGGGTAGAGTCCCAAACCAGAATTTAGACATGAACTTGACGCAGTGAGAGAGATACCTGCATGCAAGGGAGGGGAAAGCTAGAGAATGATACGAGGTACAGTGATGTGTATGGGAGGGGGAAATCAAGAGCAATGTGACAAAAAGCATTGAAGAGACTATCCAACCTGGTAAGGGAAGACTTAAGAGCAGCACTGTAGACTATGTCACAATAGTCAAAAATAGGGAGTATCATTTTCTGAACGAGATCATGCCCAACCAGTAAAGGTAGGGAACTACAGTTCCTATAAAGGGCACCAAGCTTGGGGCACAGTTTTTTCATGATGGCATCAATATGTACAGAAAAGTTAAGGTGTTGGTCAAGCCACACACCCAGGTATTTGAAAGAGGTGGTGTCCTCTGATGTTGTCCCATCAAGGGTGTGGAAAGAGGGAAGGGAAGGGAAGGCAGCCTAGAGATACTTTGCCTAGTGATAAGGTCATGGAGACTGTCTTCGTGACATTGAGGAAGAGTTGATGCAAGCTTAGCTAGCGTTGAACATTATTAAAGTCAAGTTGTAGTCTGGAAGTCACGTTGGAGGGAGGTTTGCCAGAGGTGAACAAGACTGTGTCATCAGCATACATATGGATACAGGATGAGGAACACACTGACAGTAGATCATTTAGAAAAATTGAGAATAAGAGTGGGCCAGCTTTGAGGCACACCAGTAGAGGTGAGTTGTGGAGGGGACGTAGAGTCAGCTATTTTAACAGATTGAATTCTACCTACCAGGTAGGCTCTGAAGCAGTTCCAGGCAGACAGAGCCAAGCCAGCTGATGAAATAGTTTTGAGGAAGAGTGAGTGTAAGACTGTGTCAAGAGCCTTGGCAAGGTTGACAAAGGCAGCAGAAGTAATGTGACCTCTATCCATGGCAGAATGGATAGAGTCAGTGAGTCTAAGTAGGGAAGTTGTGGAGTGATTCTTCCAAAAACCAGATTGGAAGGGAGTGAAGAAAGGGTCATCATCAAGAAAAGAGGAGAGTTGGGAAAGAACAAGGTGTTCCTGAAGTTTAACCAGGGTGGGTAGAAGCTAGATGGGGCAGTAATTCCCAGGAGATGAGAGATCAACTCCCTTTGGTAGGGGGAGAACTGTAGCATGTTTCCAGGCTTCAGCAATAGTCGCAGTGTGGATAGACAGATTGAGGAGATCAGTGAGATGGAGGGAAATGGCAGGAGCAGAGAGGTATAGCAGCTTAGGGTCAAGGCCATCAGGGGAGCTGCCCTTAGTTGGGTTAATAGAGAGCATTACCTTTAAGATGTTGTTGGGAAAGATGGGTGAAAAGGCGAAACTCTCTGCTAATTGGTGGTGTTGGGAGGAATCGAGGGGAGGGAAGAGGTAGTAGGGTGGGGTGGGAGGGAGGCTAACAGGGTGGAAGCACAGGAAGTAAAGTAGGAAATGAATTCTGCCACTACTGTAGGATGGTTGGCAAGGAGTTGGTTGATTATTTTGAGCAGTGGGGATGGGGGCTTAGTTTGGGGAGAGAAAAGTGAGTGAAGTACTTTACAGAACTTTGATGGGTTGTTTATGTTAGTATTAAAGATGGACCAGAAATATTCTGCTTTGGCCAGGTGGATGGCTTTGGAACAGGTATTTCAGAGTGTACAGTAGTTAGCATAGTCACGAGGGAGTTTGGAGGAGTTTTGGGTTTTCCATGCTTCATCATGCGCTTGTTGACAAGCCAGGAGTAAAGGGGTTACCCAGGGGAGGTGACTACATTGCACTCTAATTTGCTTTAGGGGAGTATGTTTGTTCCAGACGTTGATGAAATTATCTTTGAAATAAGCCGGGGTTTGATCATTAGTTTTGGCTGAGGAAATAGGGGCCCAGTCAAAGTGAATTAAGTTATGATGTAGAGGGGCAAGGTCTAATGTTTTGTAAGAGCGGATTGTTAGTAATTTGTGGGGTGCATTAGGTCTGTGTACTTTCCTAACTATGTAGATCATATGATGATCGCTAAGAGCATCTGGCAGTAGGCCCATCTGGATTAATTTGTGAGGACGGGAGGTGACAGTCCAGTCTATGAGAGTGTGGTTATGTGATTTGTAGCTTAGGCGAGTAGGTTCTGTGATTAATTGGGACAGGTTAAGGGCAACTATTTCAGTACGAGCCTTATCCAGGGTGGATGACAACCAGTTCAGGTTTAGATCCCCTAACAGGTAAAGCTCACCTGAGGAGGTAATCATGCTCCCTCTATCAAATGCTGGGCTGGTTGTCCCCTCAGGCTCACCAAAACTTCCAGCTGGGCTGCCTTGTAGATAAGTCTCTCAGGGAAAGAGAGAACTCCCCACTCTTCGCATTCCTTAATCCCAAAACTGACATTCTCATCTTCAGGTCCTCTGCACACCTTCTCCTCAATGATACAGAGGTTTTATTTGTTTGTTTTTGGTAACCAGATGAAGTGTACTGGACATAGAAATGCCTGTTTTCTGACACAATCTGGGAGGATTACAAACAGGTGGTACAAGACATAATGATGAATTTTTCAGTACAAAAAACAAGGCTAAGGATCAAATACAGTACAAATAATAAACAGTCAGTACAGGTCTAAATAAAAATGATACAGATAATCCACAGTCAGTACAAGTTTAGTAATCATCAGAGGCAGAAAAGCACACATAGTAACACAGCTAAATTAGTACCCAACAGTAAACAATCCCCATGGCAGCCAGGCTGGGCTAGCCGCTGACAGTAGTAGCAGTTGGAGTTGCGTTTTATCAGTTTTGTTGGTTTCATTTGCTTGCTATGGCTTGCTATGGAGTTAAGATTACCTTGTTTAGTTTTCATTACCATTATCACCCTTACCTAATTCGGGTTTCGTTTGTTTATCCGGTTTATCATTGTGGCTGAATAACATTGACCTGGTTCATCAGTCTGGCGTTTCTCATACCGGCCTTTTGCATCCCCGGTAGTAATAATTTGGTTCTCCAGTGTGGCTGAGTAACAGTCTGACTCGCTAGTGTGGTGTTCTCCGTACTGGCTTTTTGAACACAGTCTGTGGACAATGTGTTGCCTTTAATGGTCGCTCCTAGGTCTATTTTATGATGATTTTGTGTGGATGATTTTTCTATTGGATTTAAACCGGGAAGAGTGGTTATCAGCTATCCGGGGCCCAGAGTTATTGTGTGGAGTTACTGCGGACCTGACCAAGATCCCTCTGGTTATCTGAGTTGGTGGAGCTTTTCAAGCTGGTGGAGCATTCTGGAGGAAGACTGAGCTCTTGGAGTGGCGAGGGGTGTGATCCAGCAGTTCTGGCTGTGGGGAACCTGTTCTAGCTACTGTTCCTGGGGACTGAGAGGAGTCAATTGGAGGATCGACTGTTCTCTCAGTTTGGCCCTGTGGCTCTGGGAGGGTGTACTCTTGAGCTGGGTATCCTGCTGCCCAAAGTGGGAGGGTGATGGGGTTTCGGGTTCCAGTGCTTGGGCTGAGTCGGGCTGGAATTTCTTCTTTACAAACCCTGAATTCCAGTTTGTTCATTGTCCTGAGGCTTTCGGAGGCTCTATTTCCAGGAACCAGGAGAGATTAAACTCTTACTGAGGACATCTATCCAGACTATTGTGGACATGATCTGGTAAGAGTGGGGATCTTCTGGACTGCAAGTACTTTTTCTGTTTAATTTTTGGGAGGCAGTGAGAGGGCCTCATTTGACTGTGACATATACATTAAAGGCGGAGGTGTAGCAGTGAGAGGGCTGCACTGTTTGGAGTCATTTAGGAAGGGGTTGATGAGAGCTCCCCCTTCCATTACAAAATCAGGGGGCTACGGAGTTTATCATAAATATTAGGAACATTGACCATTTTATGAGTCCTCATAAAAGGAAAAGGTGATTGGAAACACTGGACAGTTGGACTGGGGTTGGGGGGTATATTGTATAGTATTTATTGTTTTATTTAATACTGGGTCATTATGGATATATGTTGATTTTTGTTCTTATTTTGATATGTATTCTATGTGATTTAATTTAATTTTATCTTTGGGTTGTAGTTGGGGGATTGGGTGGGTTATTTTGAGGTGGGGTAGTTTGGGTTTTAAGTTATTGTTAGAGTGTGTGTGTGTGTATGTGTGGAGTGTGTGGGGTAGATTGTGTTTGTGGGTTGTGTTTATGTAATTAGGAAGGATGTATCTGGGAAGGTATGATGGCCTGGGGCGGGCTGGAATAGTGTATGGGGCATCAGAGCTGTGCAATCTATGGCCTTTCTTCAGCCTTCCAGTGTCTATTAGTACAGCAAGGTGCTGCAGGGAGGTTGGAATAGGGAGGAGCTGTGTGATTCGTTCAGGTTGGGGTGCCACATGCAGTGTGCTTGGTGGTAGTGTCGAGGTAGTGGGGTGCAGAAGGCACCCTGGGATTAGATGGGTCCTAGAGAGAGGCCCAACATGTTTAGTTCCCATCACCAGGGTTCCTACCAGACTGAATGGGCAGGTAGCCAGAGGGGCTGCACTCTCCACCAATCCCCTGAGGGTGGTGCTTTGCAATACCACATCAGTCAGAAACAAGATGGCAATTATAGCAGACTTGGTTTCTTCTGCCGATCTGGCTTGCATTATGGAGAACTGGATTGGTGACGATGCTGGCCCGGTTTTAGAGGCTGACGTCCCATCCGGATATACCATGGTGCACTGCCCAGAGTGGAATGCAGGGATGGGGGTGTAGCCATCTATTTTAGATCAGAGCAAGGCTTCACCCTGTACCCAGTGAGAGCACCACATTCATTTGAATGTGTGGCTATCCATGAGGGTCTGGGTGCAGGCTGTCTGATCCTCCTGATTTACCGCCCTCCGGGGCAGCGGGAGATTTTCTGCAGGAGATGGCCAATTTCATCATTCGGGAGACGTTGGGGCCCCCAGATGCTTAGTGCTGGGGGACTTCAACGTTTGGGCCAAGGACGAATTTTCTCAGCTTGGTTTTAATTTCCTCCAGATGATGTCATATTTGGACTTTGCGCAGGGTGTTTCCTCCGCTACTCATCAGGGTGGCCACATGTTGGATCTGGTGTTCTCACTGGGGCTTGAGATTAATAGTTTCAGGATTGATTGGGTCATTTGGTCCTATCATTGCATGGTGACGTTCTCATTCGGGAACCCCCCTGATAGCCCTCCCACTGCAGAGATGGTCAGCTATCGCCCTTTGAAGGGGTTGACCCTTGAGGGTTTTCTGGCGGTGGCTGACCTATCAAGTGTGGACAGTGCATGCTTTGGGGGGGGTGCGTGGCAGTGGATGCCTATAATAAGGCACTGGCTGGTGAGCTCGACTCCCTCACACCAGTCCGTGTATGACCCAGGTCTTCTCACTTGAGGTCACTTTGGTATGATGGTGAACTCAAGGTGATGAAGACCTTGGGTCAGAGATTAGAGAGCTGCTGGAGGATGTCTGGCCTGGAGGTAGACAAACTGGCCCTACGTGTGCACTATGGTGCATACCAGGGGGCAATCAACAGTAAGAAGGCAGAATTCCTGTCCAGGGAGATTGCCGCCAGGAGGAACCAACCAACTGTGCTCTTTCAGACTGTGGGCAGGCTTCTTCATCCTTCCTGTCTACAGCCGAAGGTAGCTTTTTCTAATGCATTGTGCAAGGAGTTTGCTTGATCTTCTCAGACAGGGTGTCTGCCATCAGGCAGGGGGGTTCCACCAGTGGGCCAGTGCTTGGCCGACAGTGGTCACCCTGGGTGACCGGAGAGCACTCCACCTAGTTGGGGTGAGTTTAGACTGCTGGAGGTGGCTAAGGTCATTGAGATTGCTTCCAAGCTTCAGCACACCTTTTGTGAACTGGACCCGGTGCCAACTCATCTCTTAAAGAGATGTGTTGACTCCGTTGACCCGGTGTTTGCCTCGATTGTCCGGTGTTCCTTGTCTGAGGGGGTCTTTCCCGAAGTCTTGAAGGAGGCGTCGGTGAGACCACTTCTGGAAAAAAAAACATCATTGGACCCTGAGATCAAGGCAAATTACCGTCCCATCTCCAATCTTCCATTTTTGGGTAAGATTGGGGAGAAAGTGCTGGCGCTTCAGCTTGAGGAGCATCTCTTGACCCATGATTTATACGATAGAAACATAGAAGCATAGAAACATAGAATTTGACGGCAGATAAGGGCCGCTTGGCCCACCTAGTCTGCCCATTTTCCTACCTAACAGATAAGCTGCAGATCCTAATTAACCAACAGCCTACTTCCTCCTACCCCCACTAGGACTGCCTTATGTCTGTCCCATGCATTCTTGAATTCCCCACTGTTCTTGACTCCACGACCTCCTCAGGGAGGCTGTTCCATGCATCCACAACCCTCTCTGTGAAAAAATACTCTCACATTACCTCTGAGCCATCCCCTCTATCTTCAAATTGTGCCCCTTATTCTTGCACATCTCTTTTCTGAAAGATGCCACCCTCTGGACTTTGTTGATTCCCTTGAGGTACTTGAAAGTTTCTATCATGTCTCCTCTCCCTCCTTTCCTCCAGGGTATACATATTAAGCCCTTTAGTCTCTTCAGATGCCTTCTGGTGCAGACCCTGCACCATTTTGCTGTCTCCTCTGGACAGCCTCCACTCTGTCTATGTCTTTGGCGGAGATGGGGTCTCCAGAACTGCACACAGTACTCCAGATGGGGTCTCACCAACTGTCTGTACAGAGGATAACAACTTCTGTTTTCTACTATTGATGCCTCTCCCTATGCATCCAAATATCCCCCCAGCCTTCCTTACTGCCTTCTCACATTGCTTGCCCACCTTTAGGTCATCTGATATGACTACCCCAGATCCCTTTCCATTTTTGTTGTTGTCAGTACCTCACCCCCCATTGTGTACTCTTGCCCTAGGTTTTTGTTTTCCAGGTGCATTACCTTGCACTTCTTTGCACTGAATCTGAGCTGCCATACATTTGACCATTCCTCCAACCTTGCCAAGTCCCTTCTCATCCTTTCCACTCCATCTGGTGTATCAACCCTGTTGCAGATCTTTGTGTCATCTGCAAAGAGACATACTTTTCCTTCCAGTTCCTCTGCAAAGTCACTTATAAAGACATTAAAAAGGACCGTCCCAGTACTGAACCTCATGTACCCCGCTAGTAACTCTCCTTCTTCACTGTGGACTCCATTTACTACTACCCTTGCGTCCTGTTGTCTAGCCATTTTTATTCAGGCTACCACCTTGGGACCCACTCCAAGACTGGCTAACTTGTGTATTAATCTTTTGTGTGGGACTGTATCAAATGCCTTGCTAAAATCTAGGTAAGCCATGTCCACAGCCCTCCCTGGTCTACTACTTTGGTCACCCAGTCAAAGAAATCTATTAGATTTGTCTGACACGACCTTCCCATCATGAATCCATGCTGCCTTGGGTCCTCTGCCCCACTGACCTCTAGGTACTCAACAATTCTTTCCTTCAGAAGTGATTCCATCATTTTACCTATCACTGAGGTCAAACTAACTGGTCTGTAGTTTCCTGCCTCTGTCCTGCTCCCACTTTTGTGAAGAGGAATCAAATCTGCCCTCCTCCAGTCCTCAGGTACCACCCCATCCTCCCATGATTTGTTAAAGAGAGTAGTCAGCGTGTCATTAGTTCTACCCTTAGTTCTTTTAGAATTCTTGGTGAATCCATCAGGCCCCATTGCTTTGTCCACCTTCAATTTTATTAGTTCTTTCAGAACCCTTTCTTCTATAAATGGACCGTATCGACCTCGCCTTCAGAGTGTTTCTCTTGTTTGGTTTAGGTACCTCCCCCTCCTCTTCCTTTGTGAATTCTGAGTAGAAATATTCGTTCAGTATCCCTGCTTTTTCATTGTAACCCTGTACCCACATTCCCTCCCCTTTATTAAGCCTCAGTATCCCTCCTTTGGTCTTTCTTCACTCCCTAATGTACCTATAAAAGGTCTTATCCCCCTTCTTAACAGAGTTGGCTATCCTTTCCTCGGTTTGGGCCTTTGCTATTCTGACTACCTTCCCAGCCTCTTTCTGGTTTAACTGATAAAGTTCTCTGTCCTTCTCCTTCTGTGTTTCCTTATATTTCCTGAATGCTATCCTTTCTCCTTAACCTTCCTGCCACCTCTTTTGAGAACCATAGGTGTTTTTTCCTTCGTTGTGTTTTGTTGATTTGCTTTACACAAAGGCTTGTTGCCTCTGTGATGGCTGTTTTGATTAGTCTCCATTGTTCCTCCACCCCTTCTTCTTGCCTGTTTGCTAGTGCTTTTCTGAGGCACTCTCTCATTTTCCCAAAGTCAGCCCTCCTAAAGTCCAATACTCTTGCTTTTGTATGGTTTGACTGTATGGCTGTGTTTATCGTGAACCACACTGTTTGGTGGTAGCTTGTTCCCAGATGGCTACCCACTTCTAAATCTGAGATTCTTTCTCCATCCCCATTTGAGAGTACCAGGTCTAAGATTGCTCCCTCTCGAGTGGGTTCCAGTACTAGCTGTCTGAGGCATGCCCCCTGTAGGGCATCAAGAATGATCCTGCTCTTGGATGTGCCTGCAGCAAAGGTGCTCCAGTTAACATCTGGCATATTCAGGTCCCCCATCAACAATATCTCCCCTTTTCTGCCATTCTAAGGAAGCCTTCTATCATTTCCTTGTCCATTCCTCCCCTGAGATGGGGTCTGTATACAACCCCATGCGGATTGTGGTGCCATTTCCTGTCTCCAGGGTGACCCAGAGTGTCTCATCTGCTCCCTGTTTACCTTTAGTTCTGTTGATTTGATCCTTCCTTTACATAAAGAGCTACTCCTCCTCCTCTTTACCTCCCTGTCCCTCCTGTAGATTGTGTATCCTGGTATGTTGACATCACAGTCATGGTTCTCTGTGTACCATGTTTCTGTGACTGCCACAATATCCAGGCAACCCTCTTCCATCAAGGCCACTAGTTCAGGGAGCTTGTTACATCGACTATGGGCATTGGTACTCATCACCCTCCACTTTTTGATGACCTTATCCCTTTAGCCCCATTCCTGTCCTTACTGCCTTTGCCTTTTTACATTTACTTGGCCTGCTCCCACGACTTCTCTACCTTGGTGTTTACCTCACTAATTACTGTTGTTTGTGGGGAAGGCTGGGATTTCCCTGCTCCTTTTCAGTGCCTCCCCCTTGGCTAGTTTAAATGCTTGCCAATGAAGCATTTAAACCTCTCACCTAGGATTCTGGTTCCCCCGGACAGATGCAGACCATCACACCAGTATAGGTCTGCATCCCTCCAGGTGGCTCCCCAGTCCCCAGTGAAGCCAAAACCCTGAGCTCCACACCAGTTTTTCAAACATTCATTGAATTCCCTGGTGAGGAGTACCCTAGCATCACCCTTGCCATAGACAGGCAGCACCTCCTAGAAGGTTACTGTATGCGCTACTTGTCTAAGGCCCCTCCTCAACTCTACAAACTCCTCTTGCACTGCTCTGATACCATTCCTAGCCAGGTCATTTGTCCCTAGGTGGACAATAACATCCAGCTCCCTCCCTCATGCAGCTGCTCCCATGATCCTGAGGATCCACTCCAGTCTGGGTTTTGTGCAAGGCATAGCACAGAAACTGCACTAGTTCTGGTGCATAATGACCTTCCCAGAGCTAGAGATCAAGGGGAAGGGACAATTCTTGTTCTCCTCGATCTCTCTTCAACGTTTGACATGGTGGACCATTGAGTGTTACTTGACCGCCTAAGGGAATTCTGCAGACTCGCTGGCACTGTCATCTGCTGGTTTTAATGTTTTCTATCTAACAGGAGGCAGAGGGTAGTGATGGGGAATTTGTTCTCCTCCCCGGCCACCTATCATGTGGAGTTCCCCAGGGTTCAGTCTTGTCTCAGATGCTGTTTGCCGTGTATATGCTGCCCCTGGGACAGCTCATCAGGAAATACAGTCTGGGTTTTCATTGTTATGCTGATGATACCCAGCTGTATCTTTCCTTTGCCCCTGGAACATTTTGTACAGTGGAAGTGCTAAACAGCTGCCTTGCTGAGATCAATGACTGTATGGCCTCCAGCTGGTTGCGACTGAACCCCTATAAGACGGAGGTACTTGTGGAGGAGTCAAACAGAGGGCGTGATAGGTTGGCCTCTGGTGCAGCGACAGGGCTTTTTCTTGGCTCTGTACCATTGAAGGCCTCCTCTAGGCTGTCGGATCTGGGCATCATTCTTGACAGTGGACTTACACTTGAGTCTCAGGTGGCACCATTGTCCATACTAGTTTTTATCATCTGAGGAATGTCACCAGAATAAAGTCCCTAATTCCATTGCAGGACCTCCCCACCTTGGTGCATGTCTTCATGACGTCCAGGCTTGACTACTGTAATGCACTCTACCTCGGGGTCTCTGGGGGTACCCTACACCAAATGCAGCTGGTGCAGAATGTGGCAGCGAGGCTGTTGACAGGACAACCTAAGTATTGTCACATCACTCCATTGCTGTGTCAAATGCACTGGCTGCCAGGTAGGTGGAGGGTCCTCTTTAAGGTGGGCTTGCTCACCTTTAAGGCCCTACGCAGCCTGGACCCTGGTTACCTGATGGACCTCCTCACACCTGCTGTCTCGGTCCTCTCCCTTCGCTCCTCCTCTATGGGCCTCCTTGTGATTCCCTGGATGAGGTTAAAAACAGCTGGTGACAGAGCATTTAGTGTCGCCATCCCCATCCTATGAAATTTGCTCTCTCCAGCTGTTAGGGAGGCCCCTTCTGTGGAGGTATTTAAAGCCCACCTCAAGGCCATCTTGTATAAGCAGGCCTTCCCAGACTGTATCTTATAGTCATCGCCTATTTTTCAGAACCTTATGTTTAGGTTAGCCCTAGTTTTTTAAGTAGTAGCTGTTGTTGTTTAGGGTATTATTTAAACTTTGCTTAATTGTTGAAACAGTGTATGTTTATGTTTAATTGACTGTTGTTATGCATTTATTATGATGTTTTATATGCATTTTAAATATGTTCGGTGCCCAGAGCCTCCGGGATGGGCATCTCTTAAATAAAATTTGCCTTGCCTTGCCTTATAGCATAAGTGTAATAAGTGCATATGGGAGAAAGGACCTTCTCCATAGATGCTCCAAGGATTTGGAATAGTTTGTCAGCCCCTCTCCACTACCTAGACATGACCTCTCTCTTTTCAAAGCACACTTCCAAATGTCCCTCCTACTCACCTCTATCTGTAAGTGCCCCATCTGAAATTGAGCTATTACATAGAAACATAGAAATATAGAATTTGACAGCAGATAAGGACTGCTTGGCCCAACCAGTCTTCCCCTTTCCCTACCTAATGGATAAGCTGCAGATCCTAGTTAACCAGTAGCCTACTTCTTCCTACCTCCACCCCCTAGAATTGCCTTATGACTGTCCATGCATGCTTGAATTCAACCACTGTTTTTGACTCCACAAACTCCTCCGAAAGGCCTTCCATGCATCCACAACCTCTCTGTGAAAAAATGCTTCCTTAAATTACCTCTGAGCCCCCCATCTTCAAATTGTGCCCCTTGTTCTTGCACACCCTTTTATTTAAAGATGCTACCCTTTTGACTTTGTTGATTCCCTTGAGGTACTTGAATGTTTCTTTCATGTCCCCCTCTCCCTCCTTTCCTCAAGGCTATACATATTAAGCTCCTTAAGTCTCTCTTCATATGTCTTCCAGTGCATACCCTGCACCATTTTAGTTGCCCTCCTCTGGACAGCTTCCATCCTGTCTATGTCTTTGCAGAGATTGGGTCTCCAGAACTGCATGCAGTTTTCCAGATGGGGTCTCACCAGCTGTCTGTACAGAGGGATAATAACTTCCTGTTTTCTACTGGTGATGCCTCTCCCTATGCATCCCAGTATCCCCCAGCCCTCCTTGCTGCCCTCTCATTCATTGCTTGCCCACCTTTAGGTCATCTGATATGACTCACCCCAGGTCCCTTTCCATTTTTGTTGTTGTTAGTATCTCACCCCCATTGTGTACTCTTCCCTGGTTTTTGTTTCCCAGGTGCATTACCTGCACTTCTTAGCATTGAATCTAAGCTACCATACATTTGACCATTCCTTTAACCTTGCCAAGTCCCTTCTCATCCTTTCCACCCCACCCAGTGTGCATCAACTCTGTTGCAGATCTTTGTGTCATCTGTAAAGAGACATACTTTTCCTTCCAGTCCCTCTGCAATGTCACTTATAAAGACATGGAAGAGGGCCGGTCCTAATACTGAACCCTGCGGTACCCCACTAGTAACCCCCCTTTCTTCAGAGTGGACTCCATTTACTATTACTCTCTGTATCCTACTCTCCAGCCAATTCTTTACCCAGGTTGTCATCTTGGGACCCACTCCCAAGCTGGCTAACTTTTACATTAATCTTTTATGTGAGACTGTGTCAAATGTCTTGCTAAAGTCTAGGCAGGCCATGTCCACAGCCCCTCCCTGATCTACTACTTTGGTCACCCAGTCAAAGAAATCTATCAGATTCATCTGGCATGGCCTTCCCACTGTGAATCTATGCTGTCTTGGGTCCTGTGCCCCTCTGGCCTCTAGATACTCGACAGTTCTTTCCTTCAGAAGTGATTCCATCATTTTCCCTATCACTGAGGTTAAACTAACAGGTCTGTAGTTTCCTGCTTCTGCCCTGCTCCCACTTTTGTGAAGGGGAATCACATCTGCCCTTCTCCAGTCCTGGGGTACCAACCCATCCCCCCATGATTTGTTAAAAAGGGTAGTCAGTGGTGTCACTAGTTCTACCCTTAGTTCTTTTAGAATTCTGGGATGAATCCCAACAGGCCCCATTGCTTTGTCCATCTTACTTATTAATCTCTGGATCTTCCACAGCATTTTATGCATCCTCGAGCACATGGTTCATATCCTATGTGGATCCTCCCTCCAGCAAGTCTTGCTTATATTATTTAAATGAGATGGGTTTATTCCTTTGCAGCTACATTTGCAATTTTATTCATGATTTCTATAACTAGAACTTGCTCTACTTTATTGACAAGTCTTGTTTTGTATATTTTTCTCTCTTGTGTTGTAATTCTGGGTGCTCTGTAGTTGTCTAACCTTATAGCAGTCTGCATAACTCATTATGTTTTTGTAAATTTTCTGTTCATGAAAAGGGGTTACCAAAGTGTGACATGAGGGTCACATTTTCAAATTATTTCTAGATAACATTTGTGATGCATTTCAAGATATTATGACCCAAGTAATAAAAAAGAAACACTGGGAGACAAAAGTCGCACAGGTTCCTAAGATAAAAGAGCTGTATTGTGGTGAGTGTAACAAGTGACACCACACACTGTGGTAAATGTAACATCTGACACAAGATATCTGTTTTATTGGTAAAAAATTTAATAAACATATGTAATGGGTTATATTAAAACATGAGACACAAAAAATATTTGTAAGAATTACATTACATTAATTACAAATTTGATGTTTTCCACCACGTACCTTGGTGAATGTAACAAGTGACACCACACTTATGTTTCACTTACTAAAACAGTACTAAACATGCCTAATAACTAACATATAACTGCTACTGACTGACATATGGCTATAAAACATGAAAAAATTTGACAATTACATTACTGGCAAGTGTGATACTTAACACCATATCTTGTGGTGAATGTAATGAGTGACATCACACATTTGTTTCAGTTTTAGAGAGTTTAGTGGACTTGCCTAATGGCTAACATGCTGCTAATAATAACTGACACAGTGCTACAAAACTTGCAGAAATCTGACAATAATAACAGTACTGACAGGTGAAATGTTTGACACTACATACCGTTATGAATGTAACAAGTGACTCTACTCATTTGTTTCAGTAGAAAAAAGTTTACTGAACATGTCTAATGGCTAACATGCTACTACTAATGACTGACATCGTGTTACAAAGCCTGGAGAAATTTGACAACTTTGATAATACTGATGAGTGTGATGTCTGATTCCACATACCATGGTGAATGTAACAAGTGACACCACACTTATGTTTCACTTACTAAAACTGTACTAAACTTGCCTAAAAAGTAACATACTACTGCTACTGACTGACATAATGCTATAAAACATAACAAAATTCAACAATGACATTACTGGCAAGTGTGATGCTTAATACCACATAACAAGGTGAATCTAACAAGTGACACCACGCATTTGTTTCAGTTTTAAAATGTTTACTGACCAAGCCTTATGGCTATCATGCTACTACAAATAACTGACATAGTGTTACAAAATCTGGAGGAATTTGACAAGAATAACAGTACTGGCATGTATGATGGTTGGCACCACATATCATGGTGAATGTAACGAATGACACCATAAAGAAAATCCATTTTAACCCTCCACCCCATATACACAGTATTACAATTACTATTACAATTGATGCCCAGCACTTTACCTAGACATGCAGTTGTCACTGAAATATGCTCCCTGAATATATGCCCCAAAATCAGTGAATGATGGTAACCAAAGCCTACCTGTGGTGAACGTAACTGTAGCCCTCGCTGCATGCAGTGCTTATCTTCATGGAATGTAGCCCTACAAAATGGAGGAGCCACATGCAAACAATGGGTTTTAAACTACAACTCAGCTCCTCCCTCTATGGTTGCTCCTTGGTTCTGAGGGGCAGGTTATGACTTTGCAACTGTCACAGACTGATGGGTAAATATTGGGCATGGTGTACTCCAAGTAGAGTGAGGGTCAAAGGTTGCTCTCACTTCTGTGGGAAAGCTAGTTCAAGCAGTAACACAGTCAGTTATCACAAGCATGCAAACTGGGAGAGAAGCCAGAAAATCTTTTAAAGTGCTAATAGCACAATGAAAGATTTGGGGGCCATGAGGGTGAATGTAATGTGCTGTGACACCAACTGTTACATTCATCACACTAAATACAAAGCTAGACAAATTAAAAATGGAGCATTACAATGGGCTAAAGAGTACAGATAATAAAAAGCATAACTCCACATTAGTAAGCAGAGTTATTTTATTAAGGGAAAACAGTAAATAAAACTTGAAACAACAATTAGTAAAACATGTGCTTTTGCATGTCACACCTTTTCAGGTAAAAAAAGCAGCAAAATGGAGTGGGACACCCCTTAAAAAAATATATGGATACCCTAGATTTCTACAGTTATGTTATTTATCTGCACATATAGCTGGCATTCAGATTTAGTCAAAAACATGTCTGACAGCTCTTGATTTTTAAAAAATGTGGTATGCATTGTGTGATGGGCACTGGTAATCCCTTTTCATGAGCAGACCCTTCTACTCCTCGTAATGTTGTGTATCCATACTGATATGTGCCATCCTGATGGCCTGGGACATGCCTAAAAATTGTGACTTCGATCAGTGTGCCCACCCGGTTAACAAACTAATGAAAAAAAAATAATGAATGAATGACTTAAACAATCAATCAATCAACACATTTTGAAACCCACAATGCAGTCTGAAGATTTTGAAAGCAGTTGTGTAATGTTCAAAATATTTGTGCAGCACATACATTTAAAAAAAAATGTGAGCGCTAACTGTGTAAACATTTTGGTTTATAATTAAAGATATCTTATTACCGTGGCCACTGGAAAATTGTGCCCGCAATTTTTTTGCGGAATCCATAATTTTCACCATTCTATGCAAAAACTGACATGTTTTGCAATTTCTTGCAATTTTTGAGTTTTTATATTGAACTGTGTAAAAAGCATTAACATTTTGAATAAAATACTTGCAATATATTGACAATTTTGCATGCAGTCTTGGGTTTGGCTGAAACAATGCAGTGCAAGGTAGAGCAAGGGATTTTATGTGACACTGATTTCTTTTGAATCTTTGTCTTGTTTGGTTTCAAAATCCACTGGCCAAGCTTAAGTACTCTTAAACACATCACATTTGTTTTGTGTTGAAGCAGTCTATCAGAAAACTTTTTGTTGCTACACAGACTGAAACAAAAGATGGGAGAAAAGGTGCAAATTATCCCATTCATTTAAATGGGGTGCTAACTATGAAACCTTTTTATAAGTGGCAGGGCCAGTTATTCCTTGTGAGCACACTTTGATTCAGACTAGTTTTGATTCAAACAGCTGAGGATTTTTGGATGACCCCGTCAATTTTAAACTTAAATAAGATAGTTGGTAACAGTGATCTCACCCTTAGCAACTACCCCCTAGATGCTCACATGCAAAGACTACAATAAAAACCTGACTAAAGTCTAAAAACAAGCTTATAAAACACAAAATGTATCTGAATATTTATCTTTAACTAAACAAAATTATTGCAGCCAGAGTAAAACAAAAGTAAATTACAAGGTACCCTGACTACTGTATGAGCAGTAAAAATATATTGGTATTTTTTTTTTACATTTTTTGGTAACCACGTAAGGCCCACTAGGCACAAGTGCCTGTTTTCAGGTACAACCCAGGAGCACTGAGGATGCTAAGTGATTTGCTCAGAATCATACGGTATGCAAGTGGAGGTTGTGAGAATCAAACCCAGGTCTGCTAGATGTCGTTAGCTCATTCACAGTTTGTTACTCTTACCTCTAGATTATACTGCCAGCCCCAATAACCCCCAGATTTAATGTTTAAATATGTGATTTCAAAAATAGTGTACAGTACCTACAGTACAAATTATGACCATTAAACACTTTAACAACATTTTACTAAAACACAATTATTCACCACTCTGCTTATTTTTTCTTGTTCCAAAGTGGGTGACTAGCTGGCAGAGCACTGTAAACAGCTGTTGATTAGGCTTCATTATTCTACAGTCAGAAGCAAAAAAAAATATTTCTTCTGGCTTTATTTAATGCTTATTTGCTGCAGCTTACTTTATATAATCTATTTAGCACTGTATGAGGCAGATGCTTTTAAATTTTGGAAGACAGGCAACACTTATGATAGCTTATCAGTTTAGTGTTCTTGTTAGGAACGTAAACTTTTCTTTATGTTTTAAACATATTCAGGTGTTAGTGCATTCATTTAGCAATTTATACTGACTAATATATGCTGCAGAAAACATTAAAAGGTTTATTGTGAAGCACTCAGAGTCTATAGTAGAACCTACGCAATTTCCCGCAATTTTTGCAAAATGCTCCCCAGTTTTGAATAACCTTTTCCACAATTTTCCAGTGGCCCTGCTTATTACTACCTCACTTGTATAACATTTTGTATGTTTTCCCTGTAGCTTTTATTCAAAAACAGCTTGTATCTGAGTGCAACTTGTATTGAAATATCACATTTTACAGTGCTAACAATCAAATATTACACATTGTGATTTGATCATGTTTATTGTTATTGGTGTACTTCATATCAAAATTAAAAAAAATCAGCTAAGATAATACGTTTAAGAAAAGATACAATAATGATCATAGTGACAGAGATATAAATCATAGACTGTCACACCTACAATGTTTTATCTGACATGACATCAAACCTGACTCGAAACCATGACTGGTATTTGAGGAGTGGCTTTTTTAAAAGTATTCAATGTGACCTGCAGCTTGTAACTTAAGGCAACTTGTATTTTAGGGTGGATTCTATTCTATAAAATATGGTATTAAGATATTATTTTTTTTAAAGAACTGGGCATGTGTCAACAATAAATTGTTTATAACTTCAAAATGATATATCATTTTTATACCAAACTACCAAATATTGTTGTATAGGGGCTGAATTATATTTTATGAACACCATGAATAATAGGGCTCCCCAATCTCAGAAGCACTCCCTGAATTAGAGGCTATTTGTCTCATATTCATATTCAGGAAATACTACTGTTTTAAAAAAGAAAGCCCCACCCTCCTGCCCCCAGCTCAAATTCCAATAAATACACCCACAACTGGATAATTTTTAATATATTTGAAAAACAGTCCCACAATGGTTGATGGGCACAACCCACCTGACTCCACTGCTGGCCCGTCATCTTTCTTAAAGAAGCATTCATGTGTGCTTAACAAATACTGTTAAATGACTCCCCATTCCCCATTCTGTCAGCACCCTACTCCCACCCTCCTTCCCCTGCACCCAGTTCTTATAAGAAGGCAAGTGATACAACTGGCTATCCTCGACAAGTAGCCACCTTCCCTTGACTTAAAGTGCTCATGAGCTTTCTTACTCTGTAATAGTAAAACAAGCTTATCACATGATCAGCTGATTTTACTTTTACAAAGCAAGCAATCATGTTAACCCTTTCATTTAAGAGTAGGCAGATAGATGCAGAGGATGGTGGGCTGTGCTGGTTGCATTCTATAGAAATTATGTTCTGGGAGAGGAGGGGGTATAAGGGTGCTGCAAGGGTGGAGTAGGAGGACATTTGAGTGCTACAAGGATGGAGTAGGGGGACATTTAACAGTATTTTGTTAAGTGCAAATGAGTGCTAGTGTAATCCACAAGTGGAGATTGGTGCATTGTGCCAGTCTTTCATCATGGGAGTGTTTTTCCAATATGCTACAAATTACTCAATTGTGAGTACTTGCTGGGAGGTAGGTGGGATGGATTCTGACACAGGATGGGGGATTGGGATTTCATTTATTGGGATTTGGGCTTGAGGAGGTAGGTTGGAGATGTTTATTTCTTCTTTTTTTTCATTAGTCTTCTGAATGCATGAATACTGAATGCCTTGTCCTGAGTATTTAGGAGCTGAATACCAATGATTTGGCCAAATATTTGGGAAATGGTATTTGTACAACCCTGCCCCCAAAAGGACCCATTGTTCCATAACATCTAACAACCCATAGGTTTAATAACTTACCTTTTTTTTTTGCCATTCAATATACTTTATTTGTTTTAAAGAAAAATCACAGGCCTCTATTTGGTGACAAAAAAAAAACAACAGCTCTGTAACAACATAGTAAAGTAAGCCACCCTTTACATCTTTAAAATATGAACATAACAAAAAGAAGATAATCAAAAAATTATGAAAAATAAAAGAAATATAAGCCCCCCCAACCCGACTGTCCCTCTCAAAATCGCCTGCAAGTTTCGTAACTTTTCTTTTTGTATTTTTTTCAGCTGGTTTTTTTTTTTAGGCAAACTGAGTATGTTCAAACAAGTAAGCATTAATAACTTCAAAATGAATTAATATTTGTTTACCAAACCACCAAAAATACATATTCCTCCTAACATCTAATAAACCAGTAAGCTTTGTAACTTAACACATTGCAGTTTTTTCTGTATCTGTTAGCACAAATTTTATTAAAAAAAATATGCAAAATTCAACATTCTATGACTCAAAAACAGACAATTTTCTATAAGAATGTTCATATTAAAAGACCTTTAGATTTAGATGATGCATGCCAAATTTCACAGTGCCAGAGTCAGAGACAACTGTATTATAAACATTTGAAAACATTGGTTTAAACAGAAAACTCCAAATGCAGCCATAACATTGTGCCCCTTTAATACATACATATAAATATGTAAATAAATAGATAGTGAGGTAGACTAATATATGTTGGCCACAACCAACAAACAGACAAAAATCAGATCCACTTGATGTCACATAAATGCCTGTTGAAAGAGATGTTTTCAATCACTTTCAAATTCCTCCACTGATGGAGCAGTGGAAAGACCAATGGGGATGGATTTCCTGCATAATGGTGCAGCTACTGAAAATGGCTCTATCCCCAGAGCAAGGGTGTAGACAGGCATACTCACTGTACACATTTGTGTACAGTTTTGTTGAGTGCCTGTCACAAACCATAAGCCACTCTGTTAATATTATCATTCTAATCTGTAGTATTTGGGTTAGTGTAGGCCACTGAGGAGTGTCCGATACATGTATAACCGCTTTAGAGAGTAGAGGAATCATCTGACAACAATCTGACTTGTTTGGAAGGGGGTGCCATTTGAAAAGGATGTGTACATTTTTTAATGGGGGGGGTGTAACTGTTGGAGACTGTGTACAAAACAGAAATTTCTGGCTACACCCCTGCCCCAGAGTGCTTCAATCTACACTTAGAAATGATCAAAGTCTTCCCTTGGTGGAGCAGAGGGGGCATCTTGGAGATCAGAAAATCAAGAGGTCTTTAAGGTAGTCAGGTCCCAGTCCATGAAGGTCTTAGTAGGGTTAAAAAGTTATCTTAAATGCGGTGTGCTACTGCACTGGTAGCCAGTGCAGATTATTTTATTTATTTATTTATTTATGAAATCGGAATTACAACCCTTTGAGTCATAGACTCATTTCCAAAGGCTCCACATCAGAATAAAACATATACATTCATACAGTACATACATAGAATAAATGTGGGTGAGCAATCATACAAAGTATAATACAATGAGCACAGATTAATGCCTATACATTTGGTAGCTAAAACAGGGCACAGCTAGCAACATATTTACCTAATGAGTGGTTAAGACCTATACAATTGGTAGCTAAAGCAATGCATGATATGAGTTGGTAGTAAGCTGCCTCAGGGCGGCCATGTCTTATACATAATACAATGCATTCACAGTACAGTGCAACTATATGGTAACCAAGGAAGATGATGAGCCTGCAGGCTAGAAATAGTGAGGGCTTTCCACTGTATGGCCAAGGACAGGTGCATGACCTAGCAGCGTGGTGCAGGATCCACAGGTTACCCATTACACTTGCATTGATGTGAGGAGAGGATATGGGCCCTTAAGGCAGCTTTAAAAGGACCTAGATTTGTGACTGATGTGACAGCCAGTGGGAGGGCATTGTACCAGGGTGGAGCTCTAAGGAGGAAGGATCATTGGGCCAGGGTGGTCCTGACCCTAAGCACCTTCCAGATAGTTTTTGGGGCAGCCTCTGTGGATGCTGAGATGGTGGCTGCCTGAAGAGAAGCCAAAACATCTATAGGGGTTAAACCCAGCTGGATTTTTTTGGTGAAGAGACAGGTCAGGTATAATAGTCTTTCCTCAAGGGAGAGGATATTGGTGAGCACATTTAAAGTGCAGATATGTGTATTTCTGTCAGCACCACAGAGAAGCTGGCAGGCCTTAGTGATGACTACTTGTATTTGATGAAGCACTGTAGGGTCGTCGGCAGCATAGATTGTGAGACCATAGTCTACCTGCTATAAGAATGAGGAGGTAATGGCTAGGTGAAGTGCTTCAGGTGGCAGGTAGTCTTTATGTCTACAAAGAAGACCAATGCAGGTGTTGGTGGTGGAGGTGAGGATTTTTATATGTTCATGGAATGAGAGGGAAGAGTCAAATGTAATACCTATATACTTATATTTTTGGACCTGTTCCAGTGGGATGAGAGAGGTGGAGAGTATTTCCAGGTGAAATCCTTTGATCTGTTTTGGTGGTGGGCATAGAGCATTGTCTTAGTTTTTTTTTAATATTGACCACCAATCTGAGAGAAGGAGTTTTGTAAGGTGTGCTGGAGAGAGAGAGAGAGAGAAAGAGAGGATCAGGATGTGCTGCATAAAGAACAGCATCGTCCGCATAAAGGAGAAGGTTGCCAGGGCAGGATTTAGGCAGGGCGTTGAGGTAGATGCTGAAAAGCAGGAGACCCAGGATAGATCCCTGGGGAACTCCTGAGTGCACAGGCAGCATAGTAGATATGGTATTATTAATCTTAACACATTGGGTTCTAGATGAAAGACAGGTGGAGAACCATGAGAACAGGTATGATATACTTAGAGGTTCAGCTTTGGCAGTCAACCTGGCTGCAGCATTCTGGACCAGCTGCAGGCAGTGCAACAACTTACCAGTTAGCACTAGATAAAGAGCATTAACGTAATCAAGGTTCTATCTTGCAAAGGCATGAACTAGGGCCACCAGATCCTTGTGCATTAGATAGGGTTTAATCCAGCTGATATTCCTCAATTGAAACAATATCTATGGACTACAGCCACCACTTGATTGTCTAGTGACAGTTTTAGTCCATATTGACTCCCAGATTCTCCAGTCCATCCCTGGCTTGTAGTGTTGCGACATTTTAACATGGGTAGTAGACTAATCATTGCCAACCCACCAAAATTAGGTTCCACCCTTATCACCTCCATCTTCCCCAGTTCTAATTTCAGCCATTTGAATGTCATTAAAGAGCTGCTGATGTCTTCAGGACAACTTTAATAAAACATAATATTTAGAGACAATTCTGCTTGTATTTCCCATTAGTTCTGTATTTCTCCTCTCCATTATTTATTACTGAGGTCTTTTGCATGACAACAGGATCTTTGCTGCTGAAGGAGCTGATCTAGTCCTGTTGCCTTCTCCCTACCTGAAGTTATAATGCACTGCTTGTGATATCACAGTTACTCCCATGGTAACTGATTGTGATGTCACAACAGAGGATTATGACATGAAGCAGAGAGTCAGCTATAGAGGCAGATGAACTCTAGGGGGTAAAAATCATGTATTCATGCATATTTCCTTGGTAATAAATCATGATAAGGAGAAATCTATATAATATATATGGCACACAAGCTGAATTATAACTAAATGTTATGTTTTTCAAAGTTTTCTTTGTGGTGTTGGCAGCTCTTTAAATAAGAGATTTCATGGAGGCATTGCCCTAGTACAAAAATCACATCTTTCCTGTCAGGAGAAAATGATAGGTACACTTGGGTGTGATCTGCATAGTAGTGAAACTCAAACGTGTACCATCTAACAAACTCACCCAATAGCAACATGTACACAGTGAAAGACATTTGGGATAGTATGAACACATACTTTATGGCACACCACAGCTTATTGAAGCAGACTGCATGGGAAAAGTATCGAATGCAGGCTGCTGCTACCTGTCAGATACAGTAGGAAGGCCTCAACCATTTATAGGCTGACACAGAGAGTCCTCCATATTGCAATAGGCACCACATCAAACCCCCATGGTCCACCACATCAGCTATCAACAAGAGATTGAGGTGAACAACCCCAGAGCATTGCCATCTATCTCTCAGCAGGAAAAGGTAATTTTATACCCTGACAAGAGAAGTCTTGGTACTATACCAAGGCCTGAAATGACATTGGAGTGGTTCATAAATTTTATGTTTCAAGATGAGCCACAAGTTGTGCGATAACTACCTTCTTGATTACCTTGCCCAGAACAAGTTGGTTTGAAATGAACCAGAAATATGCCTAGTTCTCGGGGACCAGTGATTACTTCTCCAGGAAGGGTCTCACCACCATAGAAACATAGAATTTGACGGCAGATAAGGACTGCTTGGCCCACCTAGTCTGCCCATTTTCGGTACCTACTGTAACACTGCACACCCTACTTGATCTCCAGGTTTACCCATTGCCTTCCCTTACCACTAAGGTTCCCTTATGCCTATCCCATTCATTCTTAAATCCTGTTACCATTTTTGCCCCCACCACCTCCACTTGGAGGCTGTTCCAGGCATCCACCACTGTTTCTGTGAAGAAGTACTTCCTCACATCTCTGCTGAGTCTACCCCAATCCAGCTTCATAGCATGTACCCCTGTTCTTGAGCATGTTTTTTTCTGAAAAATGGTTCCCTCTTGAATCTTATTTATACCCGTGAGAAATTTGAAAATCTCTATCATATCTCCTCTCTCCCTCCTTTCTCTAGGGTGTATATATTGAGGTCTTTTAGTCACTCCTCATAGGGCTTTTGATGCAGATCCTGTACTATTTTAGTTGCCCTCCTTTGGACCACCTCTACTCTATCTATGTCCTTCCAGGGATGCAGTCTCCAGAACTGGATACAGTACACTAGGTGAGGTCTCACCAGTGAACTATACAGCAGTAACACCACCTCTCTCTTTCTGCTGGTGATACCCCTCCCTATGCACCCTAGCATTTCACTCACTATCCCTACTGCATTGTCACACTGGCCACCTTTAGATCATTGGATATGATTACTAGAGGTGAGTGAAGTCCTTGAAATTTACTCCACAAGTTAATTTGGAGATTTTGTGGAATTCGTGGAGCAATTTAGTGAAATTCGCGGCTGGGTATTTCAGCGATTTTGCTATGGAGCATGACATTTTACCCTTGAATTTTACATTCTGTCTGCAAAAGTCAAGCTTTGCATTAAAAAAGGCAAATTTCGCAGAAAATTTCATGCAAATCAAAGTTTCAGGGTTCTGAAAACTCCGTGGAGTGCAAAGCGTGAATTTGGTAATTCACGATAACCATGGCAAGTTTAACTATAACACCTCTAATGATTACCCTGAGGTTTCTTTCCTGTTTGGTGCTCATTAATACTACTCCCCCCTTTTTGTACTCCACCCCTGGGTTTTGGTGCCCGAAGTGAGTGATGTTGCACTTCCTCACATTGAAACTTAGCTGCTACACCCTTGACCATTTCTCTAGCTTTTTTAGATCTCTATTCATTTTTACACACACACACACACACTCAGTATGGCTACTCTAGAGCAGATTTTAGTGTCATCTGCAAAAAAGCATACTTTCCCTTCTAGCCCCTCTACAATGTCACTAATAAAGACATTAGTGAGGACAGGCCCAAGTACTGAACCCTGTGAGACACCCTTCCTTCCTCAGAGTGACCTCTGTTTACCACCACCACCCTCTGTCTCCTGTCCCCTAACCAATTCCTTACACAGTTTACCACCTTGGGACCCACTCCTAGGCTGTCAAGCTTGTATATGAGTCTCCTATGTGAAACAGTGTTGAAGGCTTTACTGAAATATAGGAGGCCACATCCACAGCTCCACCCTGATCTAATTTCCTGATCATCCAGTCAAAGAAATCTATCACATTTATTTGACATGACCTTCCCTCAGTGAATCCATGCTACCTCAGATCTTGTAAGCCACTGGATTCAAGATATTCCACAATCCTTTTCTTCTGTAATGATTCTCTTAATTTCCCCATCACTGACGTCAGGCTGACTGGCCTGTAATTGCCAACCTCTTCCCAGCTACCACTTTTGTGAAGTGGGACTACATCTGCCCTTCTCCAGCCCTCTGTAACCACTTCCATCTCCAGTAAGTAGTTGAGCAGGGCTGTCAGAGGTGCAGCCAGCACCTCTCTGAGCTCACTCAATATCTTTGGATGTATCCCGTCCGACCCCATTGCCTTGTTCACTTTCAGATTTGTGAGTTCCTTAAATGGACTAGTGCCCACATCCCTACCTGCAATGCTTCTGGCACTTATCTGTGGTCCTTCACCTTGCCCTTCCTCTGTGAACACTGAACAAAAATATTTGTTCAGGACATCTGCTTTTTCTTGGTCCCCCTCCACACACTCCAGCCTTCCCTCCTAAACCTTACTATCCCTCCTTTGGTCTTTATCTTTTCACTTACATACCTGAAAAATGTCTTGTTCCCTTTCTTTACTGCCTGGGCTATTTTCTCCTCCACTGGTGCCTTTGCTGTCCTAATTGCCCATTTCTCCTAATATACATCCCTATTCTCCTCCCTCTGTGTCTTCTTATGCCTCTGAATGCTAATTTTCTTGAGCTTACCTTCCCGACCACCTCTTTTGAGAACCATAGTGGTCTCTTTTTCCTCTTGCTTTTGCTTATGTGCCTGATGCAGAAGTTTGTTGCCTTCACTAGTCTCTCTTTTAGTTTTGCCCGTTGTTCCTACACACCACCTGAGTCCTCCGTAGCCCGCCAGGGCATCCCTAAGGCATTCCTCAATCTTTTTAAAATCAGCCCTCCTGAAGTCCAGAATCCTCACTTTTGCATGGTTAGAGTGTGCCACAGTGCTTATTTTGAACCACACCATATGGTGATCACTGGTCCCCAGGTGGCCATCCACTGTAACGCCTGCAACATTGTCCCCATTGGTGAATACTAGGTCCAGTATTGCCCCCTCACAAATAGGCTTTTTACTGTTTGCCTAAGGAAACCCCCCTGGAGGGTGTCCGGGATGTCCCTGCTCCTAGGTGAAGCTGCAGCTGGGATGCTCCAATCTACATCTAGCAGATTGAAGTCCCCTACCAGCTCCACCTCCTCCTTATTTGCCATCTTTTGGATGGCTTCCACTACAACCTTATTCACCTCCCCCTGTGCAGGAGGTCTGTAAATCTCACCAGTATGAACTGTGGCAGCATTCCCCATTTCTAGTGTGACTCACAGTACCTGCACCCCTCCCTGTATTCCCTGTATCTCTGTTGCTTTTATACTACCCCTCACATAAAGAGACACTTCTCCCCCTTTTGTTCTCATTCTGTCCTTCCTGAACAGACTATAGCCTGGTACAGCTATAGCCCAGTCATGGTTCTCATTCCACCATGACTCGGTAATGGCAACAACGTCCAGGTCAGCCTCCGCCATAGTGGCTTCTAGGTCTGGGATTTTATTACCCAGACTTTGAGCATTTGCACACATGGGCTTCCAGATTCTGCTACCACCCTGCTTGTCAAATCCCCATGTTACCTTTTGCCTTCTCTCATAACCCACTCTGCTCTAATTCCCATCTCTCTTAATTTCTACCATTTTGTATTTCTTGTTGTTAGGTACCCTTGGGGATTTCCCTCCCTTAGAGTTCTACCTACTGACTATTTCAGCTTTTGGGTGGGGACAATTTATGTCTCCTTGCTTTTTTCCACCACCCTCCTCGGCTAGTTTAAATGATTGCCAATGTAACAATTAAACTGTTCACTGAGAACTGTGGTTATCTTCCTGGATGGATGCAGGCCATCTCCCCTGTATAGGCCCTTATGTCTCCGGGTGGGACTCCAGACTGCAATGTAGAAGAAGCCCTTCCTTTCTGCACCACTCCTTGAATCATGAGCTGAAGCTCCTATTAAGGAGTACCCTATCCTCCCTGCCATTGTAGACAGGCAGCACCTTAAAAAAGGCCACTGAGTACACTAATTGTCTAAGACCTCCTCCCCAATTCCATGAACTCCTCCTGCACTATCCTAACCTCATGCGTAGTCAGGTCATTAGTCCCTGGGTGGAAAATGACATCCAGCTCTCCCTTCTTTCCTGTTGCTCTAGTGATCCTCAGGATTGCTTTCCATCTCTCAGAGCTGTGGTGCCAGGTAAGCACCTAACCTCCCTCTCCCCCTCCCTGTCCCCAAACCTATCCCCTTACAGTGGAGTCCCCCACCAGGAATTGCTTCCTCCTCCTCTGGGGTCCTCTTCCACCCTCCTTGGCTTCCACTACAGAGGACCCCTACATCTTCCCTGGTCACTACTATGGGTTCCTCCATAGGAAAGTCCCACCCTGCCAAAGTGACATAGGAATTGTTTAGTGGTACCATATGGGGAACGTGTCTCTGACCCACCACCATCACACTTCTCGAGCCCACACCATAGTCTAGCTGCTCCTCCTCGGCATCCTTTGAGGTAGCAGTGGCAGACTTGGTGGTCTCTGTGTTGGGGAGGAGGCCCCCTGAATCCTAGCCTACTCAGCCTGGAGTCTAACAACCTCTTTTATTTTTATTGACCAGGTAAGTGCACTAGACAAATTCTGCCTATTTTCAAGCACAGCCCGGGACAGATGAATGCTAATTGACCTTGAATCAGATTGTTGTTGGTGGTATTTTTAGTGAATGGGGGAATTTGTTCAGGGTTTCGAGAAGCCATGGGATCTTTAACATCCACCTGAAGTACCACCAGAACAGACAGATGGGACCTCGGTTTAATGTCTCACCTGAGAGACAGCACCTCAGGAGTGCAGCACTCCCCTCATGCTGCACTACAGTGTCAGTACTGGGATTTAACCCAAGTGCCTGGTGTGGGGAATAGAACCCACAGCCTTCTGATCTCCCGGCCTCAGAGACGAGTGTGCTACCTATTGAGCTACTGACTATTCCATCAGCCCAAAGAGGTGCACAGAGATGGGGCAGTGTCACTTTTTTCTGAAGCTATCTTCACTATCTTCAGGGCTGAAGGAAGGTATTCCTCATCAGAGAAACCCTGTACAATCCTGGCAATGATCAGACCCAGGATATCCTGATAGTCCAACAACAGTTGGGTTGGGTCTGGGTCAAAAGAACAAAAAGTAGGGCATAGCCTGCTGATCACCTCAAGTACTTCATAATCTGATACTGGCTGAAATTCTCTCCAGGATCACGATGACCTCTGAACATCAAATACTTGATTCTGCTTGTCCCTGACATGCCACTCAAATAGATACCCGCCTGAATAAACAACATTCCCTGCAAGAAGAACCAGCTAAACTCCTCACATCTATCTGCTGCACTTCAGACAGGACAGATGCAATTATCTGTCTATAATAAAGAAGAGATGAGCTGGTCAGTTCCTACCTGACGCAGTTATCCTTATCAGGAACTCTAACTTACTTACGGTGATTGACTGCTGATACTCCTAATAATTGGTCCTTAGAGTCAGGCAGTTATCATTTGAGCCAGATGCCTTCCAAGAATGCTCCAGCCTCCATCCTGTTGCCTTCAACCAATGCAGTTCATCTTTATACCAAGGCAAGCTATGTCAGGAGCTCAGCTAGTGGACATGGACCAGTAGGAGCGTATGCTTTGCCTGTGAGATAGCTAGGTTATAGCAGTCTACAGCTGCCTCAGCACTGCTTCAGCATACTTTTACCTGGCTGTAGATATACAGCATTGGCAAGAGAGTTTCATGCTCAAGACTGCATTTAGAATAGTACTGAACCCTCTCCAGAGGAAGGAACAAACCTAGAGGGGCCCCAGCTCAGGACTCCATGGCATGGTAATATAAATCAGATTAACCCAGAGAACTGTAATGTAGAGATGCAGTGAGAGAATGATCACCTAGATGTGGCTGAGCTGGTGCTAACAGTGAAAATCATAAAGTTAGACAAAGCAATGATGTCAGCTCAAGGCATTGCTGATAAAATTGCTAACTTTCATTGTCCACCCACGCATTAAAGCCACCTAATAGTAATAAACTGGGGACTCCTATTCCAGTGGGACAACAAAGTCTGCAAATTCCTTAAGACAATTTTGGTCCTGCCCTGAGGATGGTACATTAAGAGAATGTTATACCTGCTTGCAACAGAGTACTCTCTCCTGGGAAGGTGACAAGCATGTATCACTTCATTCAGGGATGTCACATGGTAACCTGTTACACTTACAGGGTCACTTCCAACCTCAGCTGTCGAAAAACAAACATTCAGTTCCAGGATGCTCACTGCCTTGTAAAGGTGACCAGTTCTACATTTCAGACGAATTTCTGGTGTAGAATTGAAAATCCCCAAAAAAGTAGGGATAGTCTCAACATGTTGATTTATCCAACAAGTATTTACACCAATAACACACAACAGTTCATGGCAAAGCCACTTCAGCAGGTATGGTGGTGTTACACTCAGAACTAGCTTGGAAGTTCTTAACTTGGAAGTATATTTCTGGTATTTTCTTAAAAGGTTGTGTCAGCTTGCTTCCCATCCTGAAAAACACTAGCATACACCTTATGTGTTATTTATTACTGACATACATATTGACCTGCAGAATACCAGAGTTTGTGTGCCAAAGCAGCTGTCATTTCCCTGTCAGAATCCCCATTTGTTGCCACCCATCATCCCCCTCCTTTCCCACAACTTTACAACTACCATTCCAAATTTCTGGAGGTTGTTGAGAACAATAGTACCAGTGGGCACCCCTGACCCAGCACCCCGGCATGCTCTGTAGCTGGTGAATTATAGCCCATGCTGCAGCCAGCTCAGAGCGGAGCAATGGCACCCTCCTGCAGACTGGGTAGCCTTCACCTCCACAGTGGTGCCCCGGAGTGTGGCACCACTGGACTTTAGATAATGAAATCTCATTCCCAAGGTCCCCTCATCGGCCAGCAGAACATGGCTACATTAGGCCTCCACTGCAATGCTTTTAATTTGGTGTATAGATAGGAATAGTGCTCTTCTATAGTCTACCATGATACCCAGAATCACCATCTTATAAATAAAGAAATAATAAAGATAAAAGTAACAATATTAATACTCACTGTATCTTGCTTCAATGAAACTAATGTCCATGCAAAGCAGTACTACATAATACAGATATTTTCAACAAAATATTTTACATTCATGACACTCAAATAAACATTTTTTTTTGCATAGTATTGCACCTTTTTGTTTTATAGTACCTAATGTGTGTTAGAAATAAGCATCCTGTATGGAGTTCAGTATCTGGCTGTTCTCTGACAATTAGCTGGGAGTGTTTCTTGTTTTTCTGTAGCCAAAGTGCTCTGGCTGTGAGTCAACCAGTCCTATGTACACTTGTAAGACAGCCAGCTTCATAGACTGCTGGAGGCCTGCTCTGATAATGCTGTCTTTGTGTCATAGTGTCTTGCTTTAACACTGATTGAAGGGCAATGCATTATTGAGGTTTATAAGGAATTGTGATCAAAGTTAAAACATGTCATACATGCCACCTGTAAAGCACTAACTGGGTGCAATGGAATGAGCAGCACATTTTAAATTCATGATTACTGAATCATTCAAATTTGAATATATTAACAGATCAGTCACATAGCATTTGTAACAAGCATAAGGTCTGGTGGTGGTTGTGAAAAAAATCTCTGAATCCAGTAACAAGGCATGTTTGCCTCAGTCACTTTCCTTCAGTAAATAAGGCAAACAAAATTCCTGATTGCATAGACAGAGGGATGTAATATGAAAGAAAAAATGTGTTACATGATTGACTACCAGCCACTTATCACTGACACTTTACCAGCAGTCTGAATATTCTGTAATTTGCTAGATAGCACCAGATGCTTGGATATGTACACAACAAATCCAAAGTGTGTGCATTTTTTTTTAAATAATGATTTGATAACTGACTAAGGCCAACTAGGCACAAGTGCCTGTTTTCAGGGTCAACCAGGGAACACTAGGGAGGTAAAGTGACTTGCTCAGAGTCATACAGTATGCAAGTGGAAGTTGTGGGAATCAGACTCAGATTGCCTGAATCCTACTGCATCACAAAGTCGCACACTTAATAGCGTATGACATTATGGCTAAACCTGCACAGCACTGTAGGTTACAGGCGAGTGGTACAATACCGTGAATACTGCTGTACATAGTATTGCACCACACAAAACATCCCAGGTAGAGGATAAGACTTCTGCTGGGATGGTTTCTGTCAAGCAGCTGCCATGGCTCAATGGACTGAGCCTCTGCAGCCAGGAACCCAGGCGTTATGTCTGGGACCGGGTTTGATTCCCGGTCTCTGTAACTTTTTTTTTTTTTAACTTTCTGAGCTCCCTGAGTTGAACCCCCCTCGGAGTTAAGAATCTTTAGTGGGGAGGTGCGGGGGCGCAGCCCACCATAAAGGGGGTTGTGGGGGTTGAAGGCTCCTGCAAAAAAAAGAGTTATGCTGCATGGCAGAAATTGTGCTGTATTGACAGCATGATTTTGCCATGCGGCATAATGTCTTGCGACATTATGACCCCATGCCCTGCTGAATCTACCAAGCGCATTTGCAGCTCATTATTCTATAGCTCCCATGTAGAAGACATTTTGAGAAACATAAGACCATGTGATACATGAGACCATGTGATATGCGACCTAAAAGACAACATTCCAATCTTATGGCTGGAGCTGCCATCGTCTGACACTCCAGGGTTGAAGTCACAGCTTGGAAGCTGTCACTCCTCATGACAGAGAAAGCTTTGCAGTCAGGACCCTCTTTAGTGTAAATGGTCAGTCTGCCATCATTCTTCCCCAACCTATCAGTAGCTGAAATTTATGAGAAGACAAGAAATTATTTTCTAGCAGCAAAGTTCCTATGAGAGTGTGTGAGTTGCTATGGGGACATGCATGGCTGCACTCACTTAACTGTGTAATATGACAAATGACGTTATTATATTATGTAGTCCTTAAAATGCAACACAGGAATATCTAGTCCATTGTTACAGAAAACATAGCACCTGTGAACACTGGTATGCACAGAGTCACTGCAAAGTGACCTTTGGAGTAGAACACATTCAGTGCATGTGTCTGACTGCCAATGTTGCTGAGCACCAGCCATCAAGTAGTGCTGGGGCTAAATTGAGTAAGTAAAAAAAAAAAAGAAAACATTTAATATTAAACTCTTGGGGCCCAATTCTCAAAACTTGGTGCAATCCATGCCAAAGGTGGCTTGTGCTGATTGCCCCTGTGCCATGGACACTGTGCCTGATTCTTTATTGGGCAGGGTTCTCATGGCAAAGTCCTGTGGCTTGTGGCAGCCTGTCCAGGTGTGCCCTCTGTTTGGTGTGCTGCTGGGGTTACTGCAAGCCACAGGACTCCGGAACTAGGGGTTGAGCAACAGTCTTTTTGTCCATCCCTCTTCTGGGATCGGAGCCTGGACAGAGCATGTCCTCACACAAGATTTGAACACTTTCAGTTCACAAAGCAAATTTTTCCACACAGGCAGAAACACTTTTTGGGCAGCTGGTGCCCTTACTGAGAAGAACATTTGTGTCAGAAATTGGGAAACTCTGTTGGGGACCACTGGTGACCTTAAATGAAAACACTCTTATCAGAAACTGCACATTTTAGGAATAGATTATGTCCTTATCTTGAAAACACACTCTGTGACATGTATAACAATTTTTGTACGACGTGAACCTTTCCTCATCTTCTGGTCAGAGAAGCTAATGTCCCATTTCCTACTCAGTGTGATCTACTTCATCCAGTAAGGAAGCTGTGCAAGTGAGGCATGTCATGGACTGTTACCTTTCTAACATCCTGTCAGACAAATTGGATTTTACTCCCTCCAAACCTCACAGGCATTCCCACTGGGGCCATCCTGGAGGAGCCAGTTCCTGGCTGTCACAAAAATAGTCTCTCACAGTTCAGGGATGTTTCCTACATTTTACTCACAGTTTCCATGACTAAGTGTGTTAAAAGTCCTTCAACCTACACTGGGGTGTGGCACTGGAGAATGTTGCAGCCATAACTTAATGATCAGCTAATCCAGGACCAAACCAAGGACCAAAATCTGGACAGGAGGGGTTTGGAGGCCTCTCCTGTACCTGCAGCTCCCTTCCTCACTCAGATTGGTAACTTTACAACTCAGCAGTCTGCAAGCAATTGCTTCCAACTGTAACATTCCATTGTGGCTTATGCTGCTGTGAGGCCTATGTCCACGTGACTGGCAGGGATTTAAGAAGAGACCTGAAATTTAACCATTTAGTACCCATAGTGACTAAACAAAAAAAGAAAACACACTACATAGGGTTCTAGTACACCGCTAAACATTTTGAAGACTCTGCCGTAGAAAAGTATAAGCACACTGTAGAAAACACTCCAGTATACACTCTAGTAAACAGTCTAGTAACCTGGGTGATACTGAGGTTACACCAATATGTATTCTAGCTTACTGTTAGTTATTTGAAATTGATACCAAAACCAGTTACAACAGTAGATCCCTTTCTTGTCAGCTATGCAGATGTTCGGATCTGAAGCAAAGGTGAAAGTGTTTGCCTGCTATGCCATATATATATTTTTTATTTTGGTCTTTGGTAACCAGGTAAGGCCCACTAGGCACAAGTGCATGTTTCCAGGGGTGACCTAGGAGCACTGGGGAGGTTAAGTGACTTGTTCAGTCACACAGTATACAAGTAGAGGTTATGGGAATCAAACCCAAGTCTGTGGGATATACCAAGCTCATTCATAGTTCATCAGTCTAATCACTAGGCTATACTGCCAGCCATACGAAATATACTTATTATTATTCATGCATTTGTAATTCTTTGTCTCATAAACACAGAGCGACTGTATCATATTATAGGTAAGTGCTTTGAAAATAACAAATATTTCAGCTTATTTGAAATAAACAGAAAATATACACAGTTGCTAAGAAAACTAATTATTGGGACAGGGCAATAATATATACTATCGTACAAATTAAAAACATGCATTCCAAAAGTACTCTTCACTGAGGCCTTTTCTGTTGTTCATTGTGTCTAGAGTGTGCATCCAATACACGTTCTGCTTCAGGAGAGCTATTTCTATCCTCTTCTTTTGGTGGTGGGGATATGGGGAGCTGGAGATGGAAGAGGAAAACCCAGGTGATGACCAGTGACTGTAATCAGCAAATAGCTAAGAAGGTACAGCCCAAACCAGCATGTGAGACTTAGATGAGTGACTCACATGAGGACTGGTGGCATGTACAGTGCATACCCTAGAGTGGAAGGTGATAGCCCAGTGCAGAAGCTAGGAGAACAGTGATGAGAGGGTACTCTGTTGTCAGGATGGTGAAGGGCATGGTGTGTCATTCCTTTCCTGAGAAGTGATCAGGGCACTTTTGCACGGGTGCAACAGTGAATTGCATCGTTCATAAGACAGGGAAGCTTATAAGGATGGGGGGAGTTGAGAAAGACAAAATGTGATAATCCACATGGGGTGAATTATCTAGTATTAGATGACATAGGAACAGACAGAGAGAAATTTGCAGGATTAGGCAGGAAGCTCAGAGAAGAGACAGATACATTATCCTTAGAATGTCTACTGATGCCACATTAAGGGGAGGGCATGCAATTTAAATTTCCCCTTTTTGATATGTGAGTAAAAGGCTGGTGTCAGGTAGAGGGCTTCCATTTCCTAGAAGAATGAGGACCTTGTTGGATGTTAGCAGACTGTTTACAGTTATGAGGGAACCAGAATACTACTGGAGCACAGTATAGTGAAATTCATAGGTAGGCATTTGAACTAGGAAAAGGTGAGTGCAGCTGTAGTGCATGCATGTTACAGGGCATATCTGCACACATGAAGGGATTTAGGGATCCTCCCCCTACAGTAATACTATTTTATTTATTTATTGAAATGTTTCACCAGGAGGGCACACTGAACAACACGTTGCTCATCTCACGGTGTGACCTGGGGGGAAGGGATTACATAGGGTTGTGAAAGATGATCAGTTTCAATAGTATGTGGGTAGTACAAACAATACAACATTGTAAGATTATGTAACAGTTGGAACACAAGTTGTTGTACAATAAACAGTAGTGGAACATTGGGTAAATTACAATACATGTCCAAAATCATACAAAAGACCATAGAAATGTACAAAACAGTAATAATGCAACAGAATCATTACAGTGCATAAGTATACCAGAAGCAGGCTTGAGGTAGTATGCAAGTGCTGTTGGAGTAAAAAGGATGGGGTAGGTTATGCACAAGGGTGACCCAGAATGACAGGTGGAGAAGAGAGGAGGAGATGCAAGAGCTGAATATGAGGAGAAGGGGTAGCCAATTCCTGATTCCCCCTTCAGGATGTTGAGAACCCTGCCAGGGTGGTCAGGATAGAAAGGCAGAAACTGTGGATAGATATTAAGAAGGGTTAAAGCCATTATTCTCTCCAGAAATGTGTTTGCTTAATCATTATCCAACAGGAACATTGAAATCTAGGAAATACTTTATGGCTTTCATCTCTGCCATGGCTAAGCTTATACTCATGAGGCATTGGATCGATGACTCCTTGCCTAGATCATTAGAATGACATGGAGAAATGTTGCAGGCTCTACAGTTAAAGAAGCATATTGACAGTATGGATAATCAGTTGCAATGTTACCTAGATAGGTGGGGCACTTTAGATGCTTTATTAGCTACATGGAAACACTGACTACTTAACCCACTGTCTGAGCATATTATCAATTGCTTATGGATTTTCATGAGGAAAACCTATATACTTGATGTCTTTATGGGGGAATTTTGTTTGGAGGTTTAATTAAACCCTCTGTTTTGTTGTAGTATACTTCTACTTTAAGATTGTATATACTTTAGATTTTTTAGATAAGCACAATATCACTATACAGTCTAATACCTGTACTTGATCACTGAAACTATGGTTATGACTGCTTTTATATTTCTGTATACTACATTGTAACTTATTTAAAAAACTGAATAAAGTTGATTGAATTAGAAAAAAAAGAATGGTTAAAGCAGGAACAGCTGAGGGAGAGGTAATTGTGTAGAGCAGAGCTAAAGGAGTACTTTGGAGGAGGAGTGTCATATTTCGGGGGGAGGGAATTCCAGATTTTAGAGAAGCGATGAGCGAAACCAGTCTGACCGATGAGGGTGGACACTAACAGGTATGGAGGTAGGTACTCAATTGACGAAGGGGAATACTAAAGGGGAGATGAACAGATGAAGGAATAGGAAAGGGGGAACAGGCAGACACTAGGGCAACAAGTGGGGGCACCACAGGAGATGAGCAAGAGCATGGGATTAGAAAAAAACAATGTACTATGGAGAAGCTAAGGAGGGGAAATAGAAGAGAGACTGGAAAATCATTTCTGCTATGGAGTATAGGATGACAAAATTCATACAGTACAAAAACAGACCAAAAAAGACCTGTGATTCATCAAGTCTGCTGGATACAGAAGTTAATAGGAGTGACATACCCATCTAGTTGTAACCCCCACAGACTACTTTTTAATTAGTTAGCACACACCCCATTAAAATCTGGAACACTGGTACCCACATACTGGCATTCCACTTTACTTTACAAGGTTGGTACCACCCTTGGTGTTAAATTGTATACTTGGTTCATTTTCTAGAGGAAGAGAGGGGTGGGGGTACAGAAACAAAACAACATGAACCTTGTGTAAACATTACAACCCAGGTCCTGGGTGCAGGCTGCTAGGCATATACTAACCTAACCTACTGTAGGGGCCAAAGTAAGTCCACACAACCAGAAGCAATAATTGTAATGTCCAGAAGGGTAACTGGGATTATGCAGTATGGCTTTATTCAACAGATGGAAATTTAAAGCAGAAGTGGACCCCCAAGGGTCAGTCTGGGCAGGACAGGTCCATTTCATGAACTCTCCTTGCACGCAGTGCAGTTCATGAACACACAAAATAAAATTTTCTTCCCATTTTCCCAATGGTGCATTTAGTGGACACCTGTCCACGAACCCAAACATTTTCCTCCCATGAGCGTCATTTAGTGAATCTAAGCCACACACTCAGAGCTCTCCTTTGAACATATGTGAAATTAAGTGAAACTCAGCCACACATCTAAATCCGCAGCTTGGCCCTTGCACAGGTATAACTGGTGCCCTTTATGAACCAGAAAGCCCTGCCTTGTAAGCTTTCAGATGGCATTCCTCCCACCCTTTGCCCAAACTGACAGTCTCTGCCATTCTTCAGGGTTACACCACTGAAACCCCCATTTCCCAATGAAATGCTAGAGGTCCTACACTTTAAATCTGTCACTCACTGGGGTGACCAAAGAATAAACTGCACTCTCCTGGGTGAACAGTTTAATGGAACATTCTCTCTCTTGGGTGAACCAGGGGCACTGACAGGTGCGATCCAGCCTTATCTACAGGCACACACACCCCAGACTATGATTCCCTTAAAGTATGTGGAGATCTTGTCTCCTAGAACAGTAATCACAACTGGTTGTCCCATCCACTGGGCATGGAACAACAAAAGAAAAATACATTCTCCTGGGTAGCAGATCAAACAGTCTCTCAAAGTTCCTTCGCAAGGCAGCTGAAACACACACAGAACCTTCAGGGGATTGTCCCTTGAGTCCACTGAGAACAAGCAGTTCCTTCCACTTCACTGGGAGTAGAACTCAGGAAATCTTGCTGTAGCACTGGTCTCTCCCACTTCACTGGAAACTGGAAATGACACTCAACTCGGGTGAGAAATGCTGGGCTCTCACCTCAGAGCTGAACTGGCAGTCCTTCTGCCACTCTCACTTCCTCACTGAAGCTCTTATTACTACAGACTGAACATTCTGAGCTCCCCAGAGAAGCTGTCCACACAGTGTGGCTTATGCTACTGCAAGAGTTCCAAATGACTTAATCATTCTTCCCTCAGGCTAGCTGAGTAAACAATAATGTCATTATGTAAGAAGCCCTTAATGAACTCCCTACCAGCTGCCTGCTATCTTCCTAACAATAATACCGATAGGATTGTAGTAACCACAGGGGACTGGGTGGTTACATAGTTAAAGCAAATTAAGGACACCCTCATCAGAGATTCATGTTCTTTTCCATGCTTCCTTCTGCTATCATTGCTTGCCCCTTGAATGTGTCCCATCCAGCCTTGAATCCTGTTAGTTTTAGCATTGACCACACTGCAAGGCAAACCATTCCATTTCATTACCTCCCTTTCACTGAAGAAGTACTTCCTCCTGAACCTCCTGAAATAGCATCCCCTTCCCACCTATCTGCAGTAATCTTCCCTTGTGTACTAGCTCCCATGTCATGTGAACAGCTCAGGGAGGCAACTCTTGGTCCCATGAAGAAACTAAAAGGTTTCTGTTATATCCCCCTTTCCTTTCTGGCCTCCACAGAATACATGTTCAGGTTTCACAGCCTGTCCTCATATGACTTACCTTATGTACACGCCAACATTCTGCTGGATAACCCACATGCCTTATTAAACTGCAAGGTGCATTTAAAGGTATCACTTATAATTTCTTCTCCTGTTTGTCCAGCACTCACTTAGTCAATCCAGCAGATGATCTTAGGATTCTTCTTCCCTAGATGCATTATCTTGCCCTTCATGGTGTTGAACTCAACTGCCAGATGCCATACCATTTTTCTAATGTTTTCATATCCATTTGTATACTGGTAATCCCTTATAAAGTATCCACACTTCTGTAAAGATTGACATCCTTCACATACAGGGGCACCTTGCCCTTTACTCTGCCTCCTATATCACTGATGCCAATATTAATGAGTGTGGGCCCTATGACTGACCTCTCAGGAATCCCAATCATAAAGACCCTGACTTTAGATATTTTGCCATTTAAGACCACATGTTGAGCACTTCCATATAGCCAGTTGCTTATCCACCTAGTCAAGTATTTCTCATTTTAAAATCTTCCACCTTCTTGATTAGTCTGCTGTGTGTTGAACACTTTGCCAAAATGCAGAAAGGATATCAAGATCCTGCCCCGTCCCCTGATTTTGTTTCAAAATTGAAGAAATCTTTCAGATTTGTCTGGCACAGCCTACGTCTCATGAATCTATGTTGACCGCTACTTTGTAACCCCTGATTTTCAAGGGCAGTACTACAATTGACCTCTCTAGCACCTTTGACCAGGTTAACCACAGTCCTACTGATCTTCAGGCTTATGTCTCTTAGCCACTCCTCCTCTGATGTTGCATGGTTTGGGAACTACCTCTCCACCACATCGTAATTCATAAAATTCAACCAAACTAATTTGGACTCTGTAAATATTAGAATTCTCCAGGGTTCTATGCTCAGTGTTCTCATTTTCTTAGTCTTTACTAATTGTTTTTCCTTTGTATCTAACTCCTACTCATCCATAATGTGTGTTATAACATTGCCCTTTACTTTAGCTCCTCCTCTATGGGTCACACGAATGTACAGTTAAATCATAAATTCCATAACATCCAGGGCTAGCTAGTAGCAAGCAAACTTGTTCTCAACTCTATCAACACCCAGTCCATGCTCTTTGGCTCCAAGGTGAACTTAAATCCTGCACAGATACCATTACCAGTACTGATGATACTAAACTCACCTCAGTCCAAATATTTAAGAGTCTAGTTCTCTCACTTGACCCAAACTTGGATTTCTCCCTTCAGAGCACCTCAATCTACAAATCTTTAAACATAAAACTTAGTCTAGCTTATAAACTCAGGCACATCCTCACTCCGAAGTCTAGACTAGCCATAACAAAAGAAATTCTCCTATCCAGCCTGAAGAATGGTCTCTTTACCTTCTCCCAGGCCTCCAAATCTGCCCTTCATAAATGTGAAGTGACCTACAGGAACGTTTGCCATTTTGTTCAATCCTCACCCTATCTCACTTACCACTGCAACCTCAACTCTGCTCTGGGATGGCTTTCTCCATCAGCTGCTTGCTCAATCTCAATAAGCTGCTTCCTGGATGCATTCCTAGATCTTAGAAGCAGGAGGACTTGCTGTCTGGGACTCTCCTGCAGCAAAGCATACAAATATCTAGCACTATCTCAATCCACTGTCAGTCAAAGATAAAACAATATTAACAATATCTCCAAAAAAAGACAATTCTTCTATCTCTGTTCATTAATATAGCAGGGACACTTTAGTACACAAAGCACTATTGTGGCTGAGCTGAGGCTGCTGAGTATGTGGAGGATCCCTCAGTTTTTCACTTGCAACTTGATCCATAAATAGTGAGGGCAAAGTCCAGAGGGGTTGTTTTAACATATTTTCAGCAGTTTTATCTGGTTCTTGGGCTTCCTCTGCCCTTTCAAAGCATTATTAATGCTTTAAAGTGAGTAGCACTGAACCAAAAGTAGCAGCCATGCACTTCTTTGTCTGGCATTATTTAGATCCACACTCTAGGAACCATCCAAAAAAGTATTCGACATCAGGGATGGCTAGCGAGCTAAGTTTCAGTAAGTCCAAGGACTCTAGGCTTGAAGATGGACACCCAGGCTTTAAGGTTATGGAACTTGGCCAGGAGGCTGCATATGTTTAGATGCGTGACCTTTAGCCCAACTGATCTGGCCCACATTTGGTTAGAGTAGGTGATGAGGATGTGTAAAAGGCCATGATTTCTCTCCACATCCCTGCCAATAGCAGCACATATGTGGAGTAGTGGAGTGGGCGATAGAGCGAACTAATAGAGGAAAAGCCTGAGTAGGCAGTGCTCACGGTTTGAGAGGAGAGCAAGGAAGATGGGGCCAAGGGGAGTAAGTTCCCAATGATCCACCTTGAGTAGTGGGTCGACAGGCTTATGGTGGTGTGAGAAACTGAACAGTTTCACTTTATCAGTGGTTCATAATCAGTAATGGAATCTGGACTCATCTGGAACATCTGATGGTGGCTAAAGTTGAAATGTAAGGATGACATGGAAGGGCATTTTAGTTGGGGCAGGATTGAGGGATTCTAGCTGGTGAGTTTGTGACTGTGTGTTTGTAATTGAATTGAGGTCATTTCTTAACTGCCATTTCTGTGTGCTTTTCCATTTAGTTTAGGAAAGATTGAGGGATTCTGGCTGATAAATCTGTGACTGTGTGTTTGTAATTGGCTGTGTCTGAACTTTAAGTGCAGGCATCATATGACAGAGGTTAGTGTAGGTTGAATGTGAGGTCTTAACTGCCATTTCAGTTTGATTCTTCATTTATTCGGGGCAGGATTGAGGGATTCTAGATGGTGAGTTTGTGACTGTGTGTTTGTAATTGAATTTGAGGTATTTTCTTAACTGCCATTTCTGTGTACTTTTCCATTTAGTTTGGACAAGATTGAGGGATTCTAGCTGATAAGTTTGTGGCTGTGTGTTTATAATTGGCTGCATCTGGACCACAGTGAGTGGAGTGAGGATCCATTTCCAGAGGACTCCTTGGCTGATTGCTTTTGGACATAGTCTGAGGTGTAGTCCCACCCTACAACCCACTACCCACCCACCCCAGGGCTCACCCTACTTTTATACGGTGGGTCACATAGGGCCTTGCAACATCCTGCATCCATACAGAAAGTAGGGAAGAGAGAAAACATAACAAAAAACAAAAGAAAAAAACAAATATATGGGAGATAACATATAGCCATCTTAAAAAGGCAGTTGATTAAGGAGGGAAACAGACATGATGGGAGAGGTACAGTGCAGTGGTTGCACAGCAGCTGTGTCCAGGGAGAAATTCTGGAGGCTGCAATGTTGTACTATCTGCAGGCACCTCTGTGCTGAGGGAGGAGGTTGCCTGTCTCCGAGCAGAGTCGGCCAAGCTGAAAGCAGCATCCACCCCACCCAGAAACCACCTGGTCCACAACCTGTACCTCAAAGGATGCCATGGAAGAGTGATTGGACCACGGTAGGCTCAGGGAGGGTGGGGGTCAAAAACACATTCCCCAACTGGTCCTGCTTAGTAACTTCTACACTGTTTTGGAGGAACAGGAAAGTCCCACTCAGGAATCCGAGGCTGGGACCAGAGAGGAAGGGAGGGTCCTCCAGGATGCAGCCACAGGGAAAGGAGGTAGAGGACCCTGGAGGAGGGGGAAGCTTCTCCTAGTGGGGGATCTATTGTCCGGGGAGTGGAGTTAGGGACACCTGGCAGGGGAGAGAGAGAGGTCAAGTGCCTCCCAGGAAGTACTGCATGGAGGGACGGGAAGCAGATCCATAGGATCACTATGGCAATAGCTAGGAGGGAGCAGCTGGATGTTATTGTCCAGCTGGGGACCAATGACCTGGCCAGGAGAAGGGTGGAGTTAGTCAGAGTCCAGGAGGATTTCAGGAAGCAGGGGGGAAACCTGAAACTGATAGCATGCTCTGTCTCATTCTCAGAGGTGCTACTTGTTCAGGGCACAGGGGAAGCTAGGGCACTCCACATCCATACCTTCAACTTCTGGATGAAGGATTCATGTGGAAGGGAGGGTTTTGCTTCATATGGGACTGGGACCTGACCTGGGCAGATGCAAGCTCATATAAGGCGGATGGCCTGCATCTGTCCAAGAAGGGACCATGGTCCTTTGTGAGAAGTTTAAATGCTTCAGCTGTGAGCATTTAAACTGGCCAAGGGGGAAAGTCAAAAGGGTTAGGAGGCTTAGGAACACCCCCCAAGGGAACATGCAAGAACATAAGCTGACTACAGGAACAGCTAAAGCAGGCAGGATAAGAATGTATAATGATTGATACAGGAGGGGGGCAAGATCACATAGGAAAGGAAACCAGGGTGGGGGGAAATGCTGGAGATGGACAAGAGCAGAGGAAGGGCAGACTGTAAAACGTGGAAGGTCATGCTAACAAATGCCCATAGCCTAGGAAATAAGGTTCCAGACTTGGAAGCCTTGTTGGCAGATGCAGACCTTGACATAGCAGCAATACTAGAGACGTGGTACTCTGCTAATCATGGCTGATAAGTCAATGTACCAGGCTATACACTGTTCAGGATGGACAGGAAGGGTAAAAAGGTCTGGGGAGTGGCCCTGTACATTACAGCCAGTATAAAGGCTGCAGAAGTTCAGTGAAGACAGGAGGAGGCTGAGATAGTGTGGGTCACCCTGGAGCCAGGAAATGTAACAACAATACACACAGGGGTGATCTACAGACCTCCAGCACAGAGGGAGGAAGTAGACAGGGAACTAGTGGAGAACATACACGACATGGCAGGTAAAGACAAAATCCTGCTACTGGGGAATTTCAGTATGCCGGACATGGATTGGACCACATAGGTGGCTGTTTCAGCCAGAAGCATAGCCATCCTGGAATCCCTGCAGGGAGTTGGACTCATGCAGCTGGTGCATGAGTCAACCAGGGACATGTCAGTTCTGGACCTGGTATGGAGCAATGGGAACAGAACTGAACAAATACAGGTGGAAAGGCAGCTGAGGTCCAGTGACCACCACATGGTGTGGTTCAGTATGGAGACATGGACTCAATTAAGACACACAAGGCCAAGAGTATTAGATTTCAAGAGGGTGGATTTCACTGAAATGGGTAGATGCATACAAGCAGTCCTGGGGAAGGGAGAGGTAATAGAAAGGGTGGAAGAACAATGGCAGAAACTGAAAGGAGCCATAGTGGATATAACAAACCAATGTGTTAGGATTGTAGCCAAAGGGAAAAGAAGAAGGAAACAACTATGGTTCTCCAAAGAGGTGGAGGACAAAGTCAGGGCTAAAAGGCTGAGTTTCAGGAAATATAAGGGAAGCCAAAGGGAGGAGAACAGGGAGGTGTACCTTGAATATCTAAGGGAAGCAGGGAAGGCTGTTAGGATGGAGAAGGTGCAGATAGAAGAGGGTTTAGCATGGTCTGTAAACAAAGGGGATAAGGCATTTTATAGGTACATCAGTGAAAGAAGAAAAAGTGGGGGGTGGTTGTGAGGCTCAAAGGGGAGAAGGGAGTGTGTAAGGAGAGGAATCTGGACAAGGCAGAAATACTGTACAAATACTTCTGCTCAGTATTCACTAAAGAGGGGGAGGATCAAGGACCACAGTTGGGTTGCAGAGGCAATTGGGGGGGGGGGGAAGTGGACATCAGTCCATTCACAGTGAAGACAGTTCTGGAAGAACTCACAAAGCTGAAGGTGGATAAGGCAATGGGGCCAGACGGCATCCACCTGAGTATAGTAAAGGAGCTGCAAAGGGAACTAGCATTGTCTCTGGCTCCCCTGTTTACAGAGTCACTCAACATGGGTGTCATTCCAGAGGACTGGAGGAGGACACATGTAGTCCCACTGCACAAAAGCAGCAGTAGGGAGGAGGAGGGGAATTACAGGCCAGTCAGTCTCATCTCAGTGGTGGGAAAGATCATGGAGACACTGCTGAAAGAAAGGATAGTGGCACATATAGAATCCAGTGGTGTTCAGGATCTGAGGCAACACAGATTCACAGCATGAAGGTCATGTCAAATGAATCTAATATTTTTTTTTATTGGGTAACTAGGGAAATAAATCAGGGAAGGGCAGTAGATGTTTCCTACCTAGATTTCAGCAAAGACTTTGACACCATCCCACATAGAAGGCTGATTAACAAGATGGGTAGTCTGGGCATAGGAGATAAGGTGGTGAACTTGGTTAGGAACTGGTTAACAGACAGGAGACAGAGGGTGGTGGTAAATGAGGTACAATCTGGGGAGAGGGGGGTGATCAATGGGGTACCACAGGGATCAGTACTAGGACCAGTCCTGTTCAATGTCTTCATTAGTGACATTGCAGAGGGGCTGGAAGGAAATGTCTGCCTGTTTGCAGATGACACCAAGATCTGCAACAGGGTAGTTGCTCCAGAATGGTTGCAGAAAATCAAGTGGGACCTGGAGAAGCTTGAAAGATAGTCGGAGATGTGGCAACTGAGGTTCAGTGCAAAGAAGTGGAAAATAATGCATCTGGGTAGAGGGAACACTGGGGAGAACTACAGGCTGGTGGAGAGGAGCTGACTGTCACCAGAGATGAAAGGGACCTAGGGGTTATCATTTCTGATTATCTTAAGGTATCAAAGCAGTGCACAAAAGTGGCAGGGAGGGACAGTGGCATGCTGAGGTACATAGGCAGGGGTATCATTAGCAGGAGGCAGGAGGTGGTGATGCCATTGTGTAAAACATTGATATGGCCTCACCTGAAGTACTGCATGTAGTTCTGGAGGCCACACCTGCACAAGGACATTGATAAGGTGGAGACTATCCAGAGAAGGGCAACAAAGATGGTGCAGGGCCTGCACCACAAAACATATGAGGAGATACTAAGGGACCTCAATAAGTACTCACTGGAGGAGATGAGACGGCTGGGAATATGATTGAAACTTTCAAGTACCTCAAGGGCATAAACAAGGTGCAGGTGGGGGACTTTTTCCAATGTAGAAAAAGCACTGTAACAAGGGGGCACAATATGAAATTGGAAGGGGGTAGATTAAGAGGTAATGTGAGGAAGTTTTTCTATACTGAAAGGGTAGTCAACATTTGAAGTAGTCTGCCACCAGAGGCAGTAAGGGAAAGCACAGTGGAGGGGTTTAAGCATGCCTGGGAGAGGCATAAGGGAAGCTTGAAAGGGGAGGGAGTGATGGAAAGTCATTGATCACATAGGGTCAGTGGCCATATTCAATGTATATGGCCTACGGGCAGACTGGATGGGCCTAGTGATCCTAGTCTGCTGACAGTTTCTATGTTTCAATGTTTAGAGACTGAGAGGATTAAAGCAGAAATTACTGACAGAATAGACCACTCAATGAGGTGCAGGTAGGTAGATAAGATGGCTTCAAGGTTTCATGTTCAAGTAAGATGACTGTCAGCAAGTGGATCTTTGATGGGTTTTGGTGTCTATGTATTTGATAGAAAATCAGTAAAGGGTTTTGTATGAAGGTCCATTGATTTCAAGAAGGAGAATGTGCTTAGGGCATGATAAAAGAAGGCACATTTGATGACAGTAGGAAGACTTGGAGACTAGATGATTTGTATGGTCCTTCGGAAAATGAAGTAAGGTGGCAGCAGGTTATAAGTGTAAGTACCAAACAGAACTGAGGATGATCTTCACCGGATGGAGGATGGTTCAACTTGAGGAGAATGGCTTTTGATTGGTGATGGCAAAAACAGAGTTTATGAAAACATCAGCTTGTTTCAAGAAGGTTAAAATCAAAGTACATGAGTATTGGGAGGAACTCCTAGGGTATGACTGAATGGAACAAATGTGAGAAAGATATCTTCCAGGCAATGATGTGAGTTGTTTAGGAACAGGCATTACTATGGACCTCATCAAGCCTGACCTGCTGATGATCTTATGTTTGGAATAATGAGATTGAAGTAACAGTGAGGAGAAGTCATGATGGAGATTAATCCAGAGTTAGTATCAAAGAAGAGATTAGCTGTGTCTTCCATGGGGAATAATAGGAAAGTCAGAGATTTAAGTTAGCAATGAAGAAATCAGCCTTCATATAGCTAGGATTTAATGCAATGAAGCCCTGCCCAATGGATGTTGTAAAAGGTTGGTTGATTTAATGATTGACAAAGTCCCAGGCTGAAGATGTCCTCATAAGTATTGGCATCCACAGGGAGCAGTAGAAGGAGAATAATCAATGAAGCCAGGTCTGAATAGCAGAGATGTTGTAGCACTAGGGGGGCAGGGAGTGGAATGCTCAATGGAGGATATTCAGAAGATGTAGGGGCGTTGGACTGTAATCCTGAGAAAAGATCAAATATGGTTCTTGGAAACATTGAATGGCCAGTTCAGTGAGTGAAAGCAGAGAGACTGACCTCATAGAAAAGGGGACCCTGATGAATGGTGGCAAAGCATGGCGACTCAGATGACTGGTGAGGAGTGGATTAGAAAGGATGACCCATCTGAAACTTCCAAGGAAGACCCAGAGGACCATCTTGATCTATAGATGTAGACCAGTAGGAGTCACAGAGGCTGGATGGAGAATGACTAGGAAAGTTTGCAAGTTGATGTCTGAGGGGGATCATGCAGGCTGCTTTAGTGTGAATTAAGGAAAACCAGGAGTCATGGTAGAAGCTTGAATGAGCATGGATGTGGAAACATATTGGAGATTGATGCATGTAGGAAGAAGTCCATGGTGACTCCTTTTAGACCTTCTTTGAGTCAAGAGGATGAGAACGAGTAGACTGGAGATGCCCGAGTGTCAATATGTGGCTACATATTGCACTTAAGAGGGACGAACCCCGGGCAGAGAAATTAGTACCTGTTACAAACCTTGAAAGAATAGTGGACTATATATTATCTCACAGGTTTATGTGGAAACACTGATGGCAGAGAAGGAGAACACACCTCAGAAGTATTGTAGAAGAAACAGCTCCAGTGAGGCCATGTTTAATTTGGTTTGTAGATTGTGATGGTACAGACGAAGTGAAACTGATAGACTCCCATCCCTGGAGAACAGAGTACCCCTAACTACACTCATAGATCTCTTGAAGGAATGAGTAGGGAAAAGGTGCCTGGAGGTCTCTTGGTGAGGGCTGTGAGAAGAAAAGAAAAGAAAAGAGAAATGAAATGAAAAGAAAAGAAAAAAGAAAAGAAAAAGCAGCTTCATCATTACTGCACGTGGTCTATTAGAGTGCAGGCTACTAGTAATATGACAAAACCTTCAGGAATAGAGAGTTAATGACTTGGTTCACACATGAGGGACCTCTGGAAAGTTGCAGTGATGTAGAGATGGGACAGTTAGAATTCCTTCCCATGACTTTGAGGAGACACAGATGATAGGATTAATAAACAAGTTGGAATCGTTGGTGTAATGGTGACACCACTGTTTCGGCTTCCTCTAGCTAGTGGGTAGAACACTAGTGCAGATGAGGTAATTAGCAGTTCAGAAAATGCTGTTCTTCCCACCTGGCTTAAGATGATAATGAATTACTTAATGTTGCATCCCAAGATCTGAAATCAAGGTGGAGTAGTATCAAATCTAGGCTGCTGATGGATTAATTAATTTGGAAATGCTTTTGGATTAGTTTATGTAGGGGTTCAGTCAATAGCCTATTTTCATTACCATGGAGCAGGAATGTTGTCACCAGGATAGCAAATAAATGAATTTGGGTCCATGGTTACAGACGTGGCAGTTAAATTGCTCAAAGGAAGCGATCAGAGAAACAAATACTGGTAGTCTTGTATATAAGCATTGCTTGTCATCTGGATTTTACATACCTTGCATTGGCCCCCAAGCCTCAGGGACAACCCTGATATTGCCCTAAAATGTTTCTGAACCCCATGCAAAATCTGTGCCCATGAGTGACCCGTGTGGAGTAAAGCACAAAACAATGGCAGCCAGTACAGTTACAGACGTGTCACTTTGTAAAAAAGGCACCCCACTAATTCCTCAGTCAGTCAGCTGTCTAGGAAACTCTAAAGATGTGTCCTGAATTGTGAGTCTTTGTCCCTGATTATAAGGCAATAGGCTGAGAGGTATGGGTGAGAAATGTGCATAAGGAACTGATTTCTATCTAACAAGTACTGTTGCTATAAGCCTGTCGGTGATGTGCAGAGCAGGACCCAGATGCACGCCTTGTTACATTCCAAGGCCTGAGCTTGCACCAGTGAGCAACATGGTCTGAGACTTCGTGGTGCATGCCCACATGTTGTAAGTCTTGCAGCAGTTCGGTCTCCTGATTTAATAGATGTAGACTTTACCCGAATCCCATCATTGTTCCATGGGCAAACATTATGTCATGTATGTACCAGTACACATCCCCCTGAGACAAATATGAGGGGATAATGCACCCTTCAAAAACTACAGACTGACAATACAGTAATAAAATACGTGTAGAATAACTTTTGGAACATTCTCAGCAAGTTTCTGCCTGTAAAACGAGCCTCAATTAATACTGACATCATTCATTACTCAGTGGAATTTCTTATTCTCTTCCCCACAAGTTTTATTTAGAAGGTCCTGTACAGTGCAGAGTTTAAAAGTTTAAAAGTAGAAATACTGAAGGAAAGGTGATTCACTGAATCATGTAATCAGCACCTCCAAATTGCAATCTCTGCAGGACTGCCTGTCCATGCAGACACTGAAGTAATTAAAGAAATAGACACAGGGTGTTTCACTTTTGCCTCCGACTGATGAAGTAGTTCCAATGGAGGAATGTAGCAGATTGAAGCAGGAGAAAGATGCTGCAGCTGGCTATGTGTATTCTTTGGAGCCAAAGGCCAACATTTCCCAAAATGTGAGAGCTGTAGCTGTAGCGTGCAGACACAGGCTGCATCATGAACCTTGAATCACTAGCATGGGAATGGAGTAGTGGCTCCAAAATATTAGGAAAAGCCCCAAAAGAATGAAAGAATAAAAGAAACAGACAGAGGAGCAGAGAAGCAGGAACCACAAAAGGTGCATGTGTGAGGGGGGGGCCGCTGATGAAAGGCAGGAGCAGGGAAGGGGAATGGCAGAGAAAGGGGAAGGAAGCAAGACAACACCAAAGCAAAACACAGGGAACAGTGGGTGGGGGTAGGCAAGAACAGGCAAAGCAATGGGGGATATGAGACAAGAGGAGGGAGGCTGGAGTGGGAAAGAGAACAGAATGGACAGCAGAGCAAGCAAGCAAGGAACAGGGATAGCACAGCCACAAGGACAACACAGCTGCCCTGGTGCAGGGATCAAAACATGCTGAGCATGGGTTGCTGACACAGGCTGGCTTACCTTTGATATGTGGGAGGAACTCTTCCACAACATTGAACCTCAGGCTTCAGCCCTCCCATACATTTTCTAGTTAGGCATTCTTCTCTTCTTATCTCCCTAAATTGTTCAGGCCTACTCTCCTGTAAACTCATTATATTGTTCTTACCATTCCTCTAAATTCCTTGGGTAAGGCCTATTTCATTTTACTTTCCCTATCTGTTTAGCTCCCCATTTTAGCCATATCTGTTGCTCCCCTTTTACTTAATACCTAGGTTGTTCTAATTCTATGCATGCTATCTCCACTGTGCAGTTATCTTCTCTGGCTTTTCTCACTCTCCTCTTCCCCTTCTTCTCACTTCCAATATCTACTGCTCTTCCCCCTCTATCAGCCTTCCCACTCTTCATCCCATAATCACTCTTCCTTTTCCCTTCCCTTCCTCCTTCATTCCCTCTGGCTCTCTGTGTGTCAAATTCTTTCTACTCCTTGGCTCCACCTTGAAGCTCTCTAGTGCCTTCTACCTCTTTTCTCCCCTTATCCGCCCACCTCCTTTGTCCCCTGCCCCCCTCCTCCTATCAGTATATTGGTTCCATATATCTCTTTTTTGCCTTACTGTTTCTGGTAGCAGGTTACGCTGAACTTAATAATGTCTCCAGTACAACACTGCACTCTCAACTTCCCAGAGGATTGAAGGTTGCCCATTTAAAAATCTGAAGCCTCCTCCCAAAAATTGACCCACTACATCCTATCATGCTTAACCTATGGCTGGACGTACTTGACATATCTGAATCTTGGCTCTCATCTACAGTCCAGGACTCTGCTGTGGCTATCCCTGGTTACACCAAAGCAAGACAGGATTGCACAAAGAAGAGTGGTGGTGTTGCAGTTTGCATTTCCACCAGCATCCAATTTCTACCTGTGTTTGCTGTCTCCTCCCCTCACCCCATAAGCTGCTCTACTCCTCAAACTCTCCCTTCCATTCTCTGTTCTCATCTTTATTTTTGGTGTTTATTATTGCCCTGGTATGTCCCCTACTTTAGTTACTGAGCTCCTTTCCTCTATCTGCTTCAATTCTTAAACAAAAACCACAAAGGAGCTCACACTAGGACAGGGTGCCATGGAAAACTAAAAGTCAAAAACACAAATCCAGGCACTCACCACCACAAAAGAACTTGGCCAAGAAGGGAAACATTTTAAAAGGATTTATTGAATTGCCTGATGCGTTTCTGGTCCCACTGGACCCTTTATCAAAGGCTAAATGAGGCAGAAAAAAACACACACATATATAACCCTAGAATAGATCACATGACAAATTACATCAATTAAAAAACACAAATAAAATGTGTCTAACAATGAAGCAGTACTACATTCCTCCATGGAATTCTATATATCTAACAGGCAGAATACTAATTACTTCAAACATTCAATGAATAAAAACAGCAGTACTAGTTTAACAATTATACAACATTAGAAAACTACATTCCTCCATGGAATTCAATATATCTAACAGGCAGAACACTAATTACTTCAAACATTCAATGAATAAAAATAAACAGCAGTACTAGTTTAACAATTATACATCATTAGAAAACACATCAAATCAGACATGTCTAATAATGATATCATTAGTACCTGAAGTCCACATGCAAGGGAAAGGAACATAGAAGTGGGGGGGGGATTTACAAAAAAGGGGAAGAAAAAACAGCTTCACTTTCTCAATAGACTAATGTAATATATGGATCATCAAAATAATACTACCAAAATGCATGCAAAAAAATCATTGTAATACACTGCAGGTAAAGTGATAATACTATCGTTCCCAAGTGATAATACTATCGTTCAAAACTCGTAATACTATCATTCGAGCTCTGAGCGATAGTATTATCACCAAACCAGAACAAGCGAGTCTCAAAACCTCAATACCATACACTCAGTGCGTACGATATTACCACAGATCGTGCCTCTTGATTAGACTCAGTGTCTCTGTGGTGAGGCAAAACAGTTTGAAAAAAAATGGCGTCTGTCTCTCGCTAGCGAGAGAAGTGATCGGTTCTGTCTCCTGCTGATCCTTTGCCGCAAAACGATTCTATAATCCTGCATACGGCATCACAAGAAACAATTAAAGGTAGGACTGCTTTAAAAATAAGCAGCTCAACAGACACACTGAGCGAAGCGAGCAGGCGAGGGCGGGGCGGGGGAGGTAGTGTGGAGACGGAGAGAGTCACTTTCTGAGTCCTTCCTGCGGCGGCAGCCTGCCCTGGAGTCACAGCACCTCACAAACTGCCAAGAAAAGTCGCATCCATATATACAAAAATAAAAATATAGCCGAGTGTCTATGACTGGGAATTATACCATCTAGAGTTCTGGGGTCAAGGGAACCTCTCGAGCTTCGCTCTCGAGGTTCTCTTGACCCCAGAACCTCTCGATGGGATAATTCCCTTGTAATAGACACTCGCCTATCTATTATTCTATTTGTCTTTCTTCTAAAAAAGGCTTTAGATCCAAATTACCATTTAAACCTGGACTAATAGTTGATTTTTAATTGCAAAATCCAAAAAGCTTCTCTTTTAAGAATCAAATTTCTATAATTACCCCACCTAGGTTTCCAAGATACTTTATCAATAGCCATATACTTAAAAAAATGTTTACACTTATCGTTTTTACATGCTAAAATATGTGCTGCTGTATTGAATTCCATGGAGGAATGTAGTTTTCTAATGATGTATAATTGTTAAACTAGTACTGCTGTTTTTATTCATTGAATGTTTGAAGTAATAAGTGTTCTGCCTATTAGATATATTGAATTCCATGGAGGAATGTAGTTTTCTAATGTTGTATAATTGTTAAACTAGTACTGCTGTTTTTATTCATTGAATGTTTGAAGTAATTAGTATTCTGCCTGTTAGATATATAGAATTCCATGGAGGAATGTAGTACTGCTTCATTGTTAGACACATTTTATTTGTGTTTTTAATTGATGTAATTTGTCATGTGATCTATTCTAAGGTTATATATGTGTGTGTTTTTTTCTGCCTCATTTAGCCTTTGATAAAGGGTCCAATGGGACCAGAAACGCATCAGGCAATTCAATAAATCCTTTTAAAATGTTTCCTTTCTGGGCCAAGTTCTTTTGTGGTGGTGAGTACCTGGATTTGTGTTTTTGTCTGCTTCAATTCTTCCAGAGGTGAGCTGCTTTTTATACTTGGTGACTTGTTTTAAAATAAAGTGGCTTTCTCTACTACAGATAAAATATTCCCAAAAGGTAAAATCCTTCCAATTGACTCAATTGATTTCTGACCCCACCTGTCTAATTTTTAAATCTTTAAATCAGTGTCTACTAGACTCAGTCCTCTCATCCCTTCATTGTTCCCATTGTATAGGTATCCTTCCCAACACATTCAGTGACCATCACATGGTTTACTGTGTGCACAAGATACATTGCCCTAGGTCCCCCCAAATTCATGTATCCAAGGTCCTTTAAGTCACTGAACTTGTCCTCTTCCCTAGCTGACCTATGGGCATCTGATTGGTCCCCCATCTGTTCAGCATATAATACACATTATGCCCTCCAATACTTTCAGTCCAAATTTATAGCTGCATGGGTTCATCATGCACCTCTCAGCAAAACCAGAGTACAGGGCTCCCATATCCCCCTGATAACAGCCTAGTTGCTAGCTTGCTTTTGTACCAGAGGCCTTGCCTGGTGGTCCTATAAGATCACTTGCTCCCCGGCTACTTTAGCCAACAATTGGCACTTTCACAACACCTGTACTAAAGCCATCAGATGTGCAAAGTCAGAGCATACTGAACCCATACTCTAGGTAAGCAAAAAGACATGAGGGGTGTGCCCAAACAGGGATGTAATAAGGCATAGGGTAGCAGAGTGAGTGCCTATAGCCCCTGGCCATGCATTAGAAATGTCTAATGCATACCCCTTAGTGCCTTCAGCTCCTGGCCATGAGTTAGAAATGTCTAACACAAACCCCCAGAGTGTCTTATTGCATTTATAAAATGGTACTCTATATTTTAAATGAATCCTTGAATTGAAATAAGAGGTTTAAATGAAAAATATAGTTACATTTTTCATGTATGTTTACATAAAATAGTTCCTTTGCCTGTAAAGATTTAATGAATGTTTTTATTGCAGACTTTTGTCCTAAGTTGGCATCATATCTGTAGTTTGTGTATTGTGTCCAGTAGTTACCGCACCTCCCACACCTGCTCAGTCCTCACTTGCAAATGTGATGATTAAGCATACACACAAACACACACACAAACACACACACACGCACTGTGTATGTTTCTTTTAAAATTAACTTCAAAGTTTTATGTTTATCTTAGTTCAGTTGACACAGACCAGGCATTTAGAAGCTGGAAGCTCCTCCATCCCACCACCACCCCCTGCCGTCCTCAACCGCAATAAGAATCCGTTGGGAAACTGGCTTAAAATCTGTTAACAAATCCATGGATAATGAAAAGGCAAAAGAGAGGGCTAACCTTTGCGGGTTACTGGGTGGCTGGTAATGTAAAAAAGATTGCAAATGTTTTAAATGGGAAACATTTTTCTCAGAAGTTGAGTGCAAACTGAAGTGAATAGAGAGCGGGTCAGACACACGCAAGCATGTATGCACGCATGCACACACACACAAACACACAGTACTGCCTTTATTTTCTTTTTCTTTTATGACCGGGAGCAGTCATTCACTGGTGCCTCCATTCCTGTTGCAGATGGGTGGTTGAGTTGGTGGTTGAATCAGGGAAGAGCTCAGTCAGTCCAGCTGACTCTTCATCAGATGTCTCAGTAGCTCATCTTCTCCACAAAGGGACAGAAAAATTGTATCTAGCTTCCTGGACAGCTCTAGCTTGAGACAGACAGGCACAGATGACATTTTTTATGGCTTCACAATCTTTGTGCTGGTACCAGAAAACAGTCAGACAGCTTTCAGAAAAAATGTTGGCCATTTTCAAACTTTGAATTACAAGTGAAATTTTGACATAATGGGTGGACTGATTTCTCAAACAACATTAGGCTCAGAAACATTCTATAACAGGCCTGTGCGACAGCTCTGCTCAGCTGATGAGGGGTTGCTGGAGTTTCCGAGCATAATTTTGAAATCTTCTGGGGCCTGTACATTTATGTTTGCTGCCCCTACCCTCTGTAATTGTCTACCGTGTCAGCTTCGGGAATGCGCGACCATGGGGGATTTTAAACTGGGACTTAAAACCTTTCTGTGGAGTCACGCGTACCAGTGAACTGTTGTTTTATTAAATGTTGTATTATATCTGATTATTTTAGTTTTATGGAAGTATATTTTAGTAATGTAAAGCACCTTGGTATTTGAAAGGCACCTAAAAAATAAAGTCTATTATTATTATTATTATTAAGTCTATAAGTCTATTATAACCTGGACCAGTTATAGTCTGAGTGTTATAACCTGGTTTAAGTTACAGAAACCCAAACCTGGAACCCAAATGTGTGTGCGGCAACTTGTTTTACCTTATACTACTACAACAGCAAATCTTTAGGTATGTTCACATGACTTACCCAATTTGTGGTTGCATTGTGGTGCAAGCTGCTCTGTTCAAACTACAGCAATGCAGCTTCTGCTCACACAGCAGCCCCTTACATCTGTGTGACTGACATTCTGACATTTTGGCCAAAGTTCCATGGGGTGGGGGCAAAAGTGATCAGCTCAGTTTGTAGCTCAATATGTGATGATTAAGCATACACACAAACACACACACAAACACACAAACACGGACTGTGTATGTTTCTTTTAAACTATCAACTATCAACAGTATTGGTGACACCACTGACAGATTTATGTAAGATAAAAAAAAACTTGAAAATACTACATTAAACAGTCATATGATGTTTGCTCCTGTGTTGATCCTTTCTGTTTTCTTCTTTGTAAATGCTTTCAAGTGTTACACAACAGACTTAACTGATGTGTGTGTGGGGAGGATTCATTAGGTATATTGATAGTGCAAAGATGGGTGTTTAGTAGTTATTTAATCAAATCTGTTGAAATAGAAAGCACTGCTCCCTGCACTGATAGGAGCAGGAGAGGATGACTGCTTTTCTGAAACCCATGTAGCCCCATTGTGAGTGATGCCAGCTGTTCAGACAGTCATGCAAAATGCCTACACCACTAAGTAATCCCAAGAAAAGAGTGGCTGCGGTGAAATGCAACACATACAGACACGGTGATGAGGATTGCATTCACTTGATAAAAACAGTAACACTGTAACAGCCCTTCACCACTCACAATGGTGCAGAAAATGCCATGTGAATGGCCCTTTAATCCCAGTGTAGTGGACCTCACATTAATCTCAAAATGTTTTTAGTTTCACAGAAAAGGCAGATAACAAGGAACCTGCAACTATAACATTCAACAGATTTTTTAAAGAGCAACTGACGCCATCTGGCCAAAAGTGCTACTTTCCAGAATTAAAATAAGCATATCCCCAGTAAATCTCATACCAAAAACAAGATTTCTAAGTTATTTTATTTTAAAGTTATTAGCTATTTTGTAACCCTGATTTCACTACCTGTTCAAAAAAAAACCTGTTTCAGTGAAGCACTACTGCTGATGTCATCTAGGGACCTCACAGTCTAGTATGCCCTGTCAGCAAGCTTATAGGACCTGTTTCTCTAAAGTTGTAAAAAGTTGTCAAAGAAGGAGAAAAATACTTCTTCCAATACATTATGGAGAGAAGAAGGAGAACAGAGTGGTTAGTTAGGCTGAAAAGTGAGGGTGGGTGGGTTGAAAAGAGTGTGGAGCAAGCAGAGGCACTAAATGAGTACTTCTGCTGTGTCTTCACCATGGAGGCTAGTGAACCTATTCTGCAGGGATGATTGGGGTGCCTCTTAAGGGAGGCAGGATTATGAGGCAGAGATTGGCATGGATAGAGTACTAAGAGGGCTACAGAAACTGTAGGAAGACAAGGCACCTGGCCCAGATGGGATACACCCGAGGGTCCTGAGTGAACTATCAACAGTATTGGTGACACCGCTGACAGATTTATGTAACACCTCAATGGAGACAGGGTGCATACCTCAGAACTGGAGGAAAGCTCATGTGGTACCACTCCATAAGAGTGGTCCCAAGGATGAACTGGATAATTACGGGCCTGTTAGCTTAACATCCATAGTAGGTAAGCTAATGGAGACCATTCTAAAGGAAAGGCTGGTGTTCTTACTTGACGAACATGGCCTCCAGGATGAAAGACAGCATGGGTTCATTAGGGACAGGTAGTGTTAAACCAACATGACAGACTTCTTCAGCTGGGTTATGAAGAACTTGGACAAGGGCAGGCAGTGGATGTACTATACCTGGACTTCAGCAAGGCATTTGATTCAGTGCCCTATGGTAGGCTGATCAGCAAGCTGCAGGACCTGGGTTTAGGGAAGAAGCTGCTGGAATGGGTCAAGAGCTGGCTACAGGACAGGAACCAGAGAGTGGTGTTGGGAGGGGAGATATCCAAATCAAGGCCTCTAACTAGTGGTGTCCAACAGGGCTCAGTACTGAGACCAGTGCTGTTCAATGTGTTTATTAGCGACATAGCAGAAGGAGTCAGAAGTAAAATATGCCTTTTTGCAGATGATTCTAACCTCTGTGGAAGGGTGAACATGAAGGAGGGGATCCAGGATTTAAGGGAGGACCTGGCTAAGCTTGAGAAATGGTCAGACATATGGCAGTTGGGTTTTAATGCCAAGAAGTGCAAGGTGATGCACATGGGAACCAGAACCCAATGACCAGTTACTGGCTGGGGGGGATTTAAGATGGCAGTATCAGAGGACAAGGACCTGGGGGTACTGGTCAGGAGGGACATGAATCACTCTGCACAGTGCCAAAAGGCTGCAGCCAAAGCAAATAAAATGCTAGAATGCATCACTAGGCGAATCACCTCTAGAAAGGAGGAAGTTATTTTACCACTGTAAAGGTCACTGGTGAGGCCATGCCTGAAGTACTGTGTTCAGTATTGGTGCCCTTACCTGAAGAAGGATGTCAAACTGCTGGAAGGGGTCCAATGGAGGGCAACCAAAATGATCTGTGGCATGGGGAACAGAACATATGAGGAGAGGTTGAGTGCATTGAACATGTACCCCGGGAAGGAAAGGAGGGAGAGGGGGATATGATCGAGACCTTCAAGTACCTGAAGGCCATAAATAGGGTGAACACAGAGGGCATCATCAACTTAAGGAGGGAAGGAACAACTAGGAGGCATAGTCTGATGCTGGTGGGAAGCAGATTCAAGAGGGAAATGAGGAGGCACTTTTTCACAGAAAGAGTGGTTAAGGAATGGAACGAGTTGCCAGAAGAGGTGGTGGTGGCAAAGACAGTGACCAGTTTCAAGAGGAGATTGGACAGGGTAAAACAGAAGGTGAGGATGGCAGGGGCCCTGGAGGGGTGGGGTTGAGGGATGGGACTGAAATGGGGGAAGTACAACTCCAGGGGAAGGGGGGGCAGCTTCATGGTATGGCACCAAGCTGCACACTCAGAGGACTCAATAGACCAACATGGCCTGTTTCTGCTGGCAGTTTCGTATATTAGTATGTAGAGATGCAGTGAATTTAAATTTCACTGGTGAAGTGAATGCAAAGTGGGCACTTCGCATTGTCACTCCGCTTCTCGGAGTGGCCAGCATGAAATGCCCACTTCACCTTGTTATTATTATGTTGCATTGTCATTCCACCTTAAGGTGAAGTAAGGCAGAGTGACAACAATATTGGTAGCCCCCCCACACACACAATCACTAGAATGAATGTGCATCCCCAAAATGCTACTTTCGTCTTGTCTCCAGAAAATTCCCCCAGTGCTACGAAGTGAAATGAGAGAGTAACAAGAAATGCAAAGTCTTCCAGAATTAATGGCACACTCAGTCATCAGGGCAGTTGTCAGACAGTCACTAGAATTAATGTTCATCCTCAAAATGCTACTGTCTTGTGTCCAGAAAATTCCCCACTTCTGACAAAGTGAAATGAGAGAGTAACAAGACATGCAGAGTCTCCCATCTTAGAGAGTCAGGGTTTCCTACAATCGATGTACTAAATTTTGAGCAAAAAAAATGGCTCTAAAAGGCTTTTTTAACAGCTTGTAGAGGATTAGAATGGCAGAGCTCTGAGAGGAAACTGTCTCCATCTTTCACTGCACACACACAAGACATAACTGAGGCTCTGTAGAAGAATCTAGAACTCATGTGACCTGCAATCCCATGAAGCACTGCAAATTCGCGTTGGAACTCAATAACAAGGTGAAGTGATGTGAAGTACATTAATTTCAGTTTTACTTCACCTTAAAATTGGTGGAAAAGTGGTTTGGGGAAGGCAGGAGTACGCAAAGTCATTATTTTCAATGGACCGCATTCCCCATTATAACGCCGATACTCCACTTCACGCTATGGAGCACTTCACGGATTCCATGTTACTTCCACGTGATCACTGCAGAGCTTAATTTAACCCAATTCGCCCACCAATATTTGTTTCCAGTGAATCATGATGATGGTCCTGACTTAAAGACGCATATTAATGAGTACAATGGTCATGCAGAATTATGCACCACACCTGTCCAGTACTCTGAAGGGAAGCCAAAGAAACAACTGTGACTTAAGTTACAGATGGAGATTGGGCCATAAAGAGATGCAAATGCACAGACAGATTAATATTGCACTGCACACTAAAGAGATGCAGTCGCAAAGGCACAACACCTAACCAGTGCTCACCATCAGAAATTCAAATCTGGAAAATAATACCTTTGCCGGTTGGGGTGGACTGAGGGGCGGGGTAGTGTACTGACTGCACTGCTGCAGTAACGGTCACTAGTACTAGTACTGTACCAGTAAAGATACCACAAAGAAGTACAAAAATCAGACAGCTGCAGTGGATAGCAGGTTCACATTGCTGAAATTATTATGTGGCACAATAAAAGGTGTCTGATTTGATGACACACGTCACACACATACTCACATGCACACACTAAGTAATGCATAGCAAATTGAAAACTTCAATAATAAGGGCCAGCCCAGTGGCACTGAGGGCTGAGGCACTAGATGCCACACCTTGTGCTGCACTGGCGACCCAGGTTCGGGAATGCACTCGGGTCGGCGGGGGTCGGCGGGGGGAAGGGAGGATCAAGCATCCCAATGGATGCTATTCTCCCTTTGGGGAGGGTTACCATTGGTGTCTTGCACACCCGCTTCCCGAGGAAAGCTGGTGGAAGCATGGGCTTTCCCGGGCTCTGACAGCTCCATTCACTGGAGTCAGGGAGGGGGGATGCTGTCAGGCGCTTGGGAGAAGGTGTGCGTCATCACGTCGCCTCTCTGGACGTGCGTCCTCATGCCAGCATCCCAGGAGAGGACCGGGGGGGACCACAGAAAATGGAAAATGCCCCAGTGAGCCTAGATGATGGCAGCTTCCAACAGCCATCCAGATCCAAAACCCATGGGCAGATTTCCGCTGTGCAGGTGCTCCGCAAGCAGGTGGAGGAGGTAAGGAGTTACCGGGCACTCTAGGGACAGATACCATGGTAGTGGACCTAGGAGGGGACTTGAGCAAGGTCTGAAGGAGTGGAGCACTGAGGGAAGTACAGGAGGGGGTATAAATGGGGCAGAAATGTCCCAAAGTAAAAAAAAAAAAAAACCTTCAGTAATATAACCACATATTTTAAACAAACTAAAATTATGCAGTGCTGCACCACAACAATAGGCAAAAAAAATGGCAAGTATTATTAAAAATATTGTGTGTACAGTAACACAGTTATACAAGAAAAATATTACCAAAACAGAAAGCATTGTCTTTTTCTCCTAGATAGTCTATCTACACCACAGATACACTCCTCCCCCAAAGCACACTTCCACTGTCTCTCAGTACCCAGACTGAAGGTTGTACATTAAGATTCAAATTCCACACACAAACAATAAACACTTGATGATATTAGCACAGGAGGGTTTCCTATAATCGATGAACTAAAGTTTCAGCAAAAAAATGACTCAAAAAGTCTTTTTTAACAGCTTTTAGAAGGTTGGAATCACAGACAGCTCGCACAGCAGATTGTCTCCTACAACTTCCTACACACACTACCCCAAACTGAGGCTGTGCAGAACAATCTAGAGCCCATGTGACCTGAAATCCCATGAATCACTGCAAAATTCACCTTTAGAGCTAAAAAACAAGATGACGTGAGGTGAGATACATTGTTTTCAATGTACTTCACCTTAAGAATTGGTGGAGAAGTGTTTTGGGAAGGCGGAGTAATGCAAGGTCATTGCTTTTAATGGACTTCACATTACCATTATAATGCGAAGTACTCCGCTTCACATTGTGGAGCACTCCGAAAATCTCCTTCGCTCTGCGAATCACTTCTCGGAGCAAATTGGGGCCACTTTGCCCATCTCTATTTGTATATAAAGATCATGTGCAATGGTTTTCACAAGTAAAACAGGCAGTACGAGACAGTAAACATTGCTTTAAAAACTTTGTGTGTTTCAGGTTTTGTAACAAAGTTGACAATATTTTGTCTGGGTGCCTTTTTGTTGTGGTCCTTTTTTTACGGCTGCATTAGGCTGAGCTTGCAGACTTTTTGCATGTACAAAAGGAGTGATGCCATGTTTTCTGTCCTTGGAACTGACTGAAGGTGTAAATAGTCTCCTCCGCCTTACCCTCCTCCAAACAATGTTTTCTGCCCTCAAATAAATACATTTCATGTTAGTCAATGGTTGCAGGGTACTATTTTCTTTCTTAAATTGATGGTACAAGAACTGGAACCTGAGTAGTGGGAGGCCGCATTACTTGTTTTTTTGGGGGAGTAAGATCCACCCCACCTCTAGCCGAGAAACTCCTAAAGATCCACCTCCACCTTTTTTTTTTATTCATGTGGGAGGGGCATGAGGTGGTTCTATCATGCTGGAACAAGACACAGTAGTTTGGGACCTGTATCAAACAACAAAACAAGTCTATCAAGTTGTAGAGCCCCTGCATTTTTTTTAAGAACTAGGAGAACAGAAGATACTTAATGCCGTTATTAAGAACTAGGAGAACAGAAGATATTTAATTCTTTCAAATTGACTTAAAAACCCTTGGAACAAATGATTATCAGAGCCACCTGGGACCTCAGAAGGAAAAAGTAATCAAGGAGTAAAGCTACAGCTCCCAAGGAAAACAATAAACACAGCGTTCTAATTTACAGTAAGCTGAAGAAGCCACAGGTTTTTCTTAAACATTTATATACTAAAAACATAATGTTCAGCTTTTGGGGTTAACAATATGTGTTTACCATATCCAATTTCTCTCTCTATATTTATAAATATATATATAGTTTATATATAGTTTGTCTTTTTAGTAGTTTCAAACTTTTGAAAGCATTGGTGTTAGTAATGCATTTAGAAATACATTTTTTAATTGCCTTTACAGTTAAACATTCAGTTTTATGTGGGGGTACATTTTTGGGGGAAGGGGTTCAAATTATTTTAATCATGGGCACAGTACTTGGTAAACACAGATGTTGATGATAAAGTGTATTTTTTTAAGTTTGAGAAGTATGTATTAGAAAACATTGAACAAGAAAACAATTGGTGATTTTAAAAGCTATTCTGATCAGAGCTGACATAAAAAAAAATCTCAGCTGTATTTTTTATTTTATTTTATCAGGGACACTAGAAACAGGATGTTAACATTCCTAGTGGGTTTTATACTCTCTGGAACCTGCTATGCAGAGTTTTTTTATTGCATCTTGTCCCAGGCAATCTTTCCAGAGTGCAGTTTGCTCTATTGTTTAATAACTGTGTGGAGGCCAGTGTCTTGTTACATTGTCTTTTGCTTCAGATTAACCACAGACATTATGGCAGCCAAAAGAGACACACTTTGAGTCTTAGGGTATGTACAGCATAACTATGTTTTCATATGCATAATCTTGCCATTTATGTGATTGCTTCAAATACTGTAGCTAGCTTGGCTTGAGGAAGGGTTAACATGGTCAGGACCCCTTAGCAACTGAGATGCATATGCAGCAAATAAATCCAGATGAGCTAACTTACCCTACAACTGTTAATTGTCACAGTCTGCATTTTCTTCTTGAAATGGTTACTTTTGCATTTATATTTATTTTAAGATAGTCAGGGGCAGATATTCAAAACTTTGCCCGGGGCTAGATTAGCACTACCCTGTGGGCAATCTTTGCCCGGAGCAAAAACATAGCTATATTCAAAAGGAATTAACCCGGTGAAAAACCAGCTGAATATAGCAAGCTAAGGAAGCCGGGCAAACAGGCCCAGGAGTACAGGGCAAAAATTGCCTGGGATTAAGACAGCACTGAATATAGCAAATAAGACAGCACTGAATATAACAGATAAGACAACACTGAATATAGCATTCAGGCAGAGGCAGTGCAAACACCCACTGAAACAAAGTGTTAGAGGTGTAAGCAGCTGTCCAGGAACACAGGAAAGCAAAATAGCCCTGCCAGACATAACTGCAGTACTAGTGAATGGCATGGAATAACCTGGACCCACAAGTGAAACCAGAATACCACAGAACACTGTCAAATCCCATTTTCCCCCCAGAAAGACACAGGACACAGGAATGTCAATCATAACAAAGTATAATTCAAAAAGGGAACAGGTATGGCACAAAGGCAACAAGAACAAATGTACAGAAAAAATAAAGCAAAACACAGCAGAACACAATATGCAAAAATGTGGTACAACACAAATATAATGAAAGGGAAAAGGGCAGGCTTAACAAAGGGACTGAAAACAATGGGGAAAACAACAGTAATAGTGCAAAAAGGCACTTATGTACAATATTTACAGTGGAATGTGGAAAGAATGTTGAAGGGAGAGGGACGTGGACACAGGAAGCAATGGACGGAAACAGGATGGCAAAAATAGGGCTAGAGACAGTGGGCAAGGGCCAAGAAGCAGGATAACAGAATGGGAGGTAGGATTTAGGTGTGGGCAGGTGCTGGCAGATGTTCCTTCAGGATGGCTGTAACCCATCTTGTTTCAGCAATCAGGACAACCTGCTGTTCTATTAGAGTGCAGTGTTGCCACACCACCCTCCTCAACAGCTCATCCCTGCCTTCAGCCTCCTCTGGATGGGAGGCCCACAGTGATGCCCGACATGGACCAACAGGAGAAAGGGGGACCATATCAGGACATGAGGATGACACAAAGGCACCATGTACCACCACATGGCGGACAGTGTGCCCCAACAACCATGCCCATGTGCCAGTACAGAACAAACCACAATGCACACTGACATGTGCCTGCAGGACAAGGCAGTATGTAATAGGCAGCATGCAACACCCCAATGTACATGGACATGCATAGATGTATGCTGAGAAACCTAACACAGAGGAATCCATACAGCACAGCAGAGCGCAAACTGTAACAGTGCAAACAGACAGCCACCCCCTGAGATGTGAATGACAAGTGGACACTGAATGACAAGCACATGGGATGACACATGTTGGGACATGCTGCCCATAGTCACACAGCTATGATACACAACACAGATGACACCCACTGGAGAAGGTGCCACAGCCACAACCAGGTGTGTAACCAGACATGCCTGTCCCATACACCTTCCCCCAACAGTGGCCCACCCTCACTGCTGCCACCCACAAGAACTGTACAGACTCAGCCAAACTGCCACCCACAATGCCATAACATAGCAGCTGTACAAATGATGTCAGGAAGCCCCGAACAGGTGGGTGACTGACATAAGTGCAGAACAGTGGCAAGTGACACAGATAGAGATTCGACATGGACCACACAGATCCAATGACCACAGAGGACAACGACACTGGCAACAGTACAGTAGGGACTGTGAGACAGGTAACCAAGCAGTACACAACCAGGGAAAGTGCCAATGCCCACCCACACCCATTTCCACAATAGAAGGATGAGGAGCCCACACCGGTGAAGAGCATGGCATGGGGCTGTGCCACCACCCAAAGCAGCAGCACCTTGAAGGTGCACATGCAAGAAGATACACACATGGGAAACAGGGACACAGGCCATGGTCCACCAGTGGCAGGGCAGCAGTAGGCCAATGATATGCACAGGACAGTGCCACCCTGGTGGCCAAGGCATGGCAAGGCACACACCCCCACTTGTGGGAGCAGCACCTGCCAGAGGGTCTGAAACCCAGCACACCATGCTACCACTAAACAACCCCTGCAGCACACCTGCATATCTCATGCACAAACACCATGTAGTGCAGGGACTGAGGGACAGCACCCTGTAGGGGACAATGGCCCCCACAACACAGCTGGAGCCAACACGCAACAGGCACACATGACGTGCACAGCCACACAGGCCCGTGTGGCACCATAGCCCCCCAACAGCCAGTATACATGTATGCCATGGAGGTCAAACAAGGGCACACAATAACATACCAGTGTCCACACTACAATGGCAACACACTAGTAGGGAGATACAGGCACCACATGACACCGTGGCCCCCTGTTTGCCATAGAATGAATAGCCCTGGCAGGCATCAACAACACGTCCTGCATAGGCACTGACATACTATACATGGTACTGTGAATGAGACATACCATGAGAGGTGCAGAACAGTGATGCCATGGCAGACAGGGCAACAGCAGCAGAGCAGCAGAAACAGCCAGCACAGCAGGCTGACCCCAGTAATCCCCCAGCTCCAGGCATAGTGAATGGCCGACAGCCATGCACAGACCTGCTGCATCCTGCCACAATGATGGACATAACAGCAACTTGTTGCACATGACAGTACAAGGCAGATAGCAATGCACATGGCAGTAATGGCAACAGTAGACAAGACATAGAGCCAGCCATGTCACAGGCCACACAGCAGAAGGCAAAGCACTGGAGGCATGGAAGACAACACAAATGCACGCAGCCAGCATATCAGGCCCCATTGATGTAACAGTCATGGGTGCACTGAATGGTGCCACTGGTGTCAAGCATCCAGTACCCCCCATCCAGCACATAGTCAGGTGTGAACCCTGTAGCCCCATGTGGCTGTACATATTGTAGCCACAGTGGCTAAGGGGTCCCTCTAAGTGAGCAACCTGGAATCCAAATGCAATACAGTTAAATCACATCAGGCCTGGATGACCTAGGCGACTGTGCCATGACACTAGACATAGCACTCCAATGCCTGCAGTGGCGACACAGACACATAGTAGAAATGCATAATGGCACACAGTACTTACACAACACGCTCTGTCCCCATCACTGCTCTCCACCATGCACTGCGGCATTGATGGCACCCTCCGCCTGTCCGTGGTGGGCCTCTGGTCGGCCTGCTGCTTGCCCCTCCTGTCTCCAATGTGGTCTCTATGCTCTGCAATGGGAAGATGGTACATCAGCATTACTACAATGTCAGCCACCATGGTATGCTAAAGACCACCCTTGACCCTGGTGGTGTGGCACAATGTATAACTGGCACCCAGGTACAGTGTACCGCCCAAGCCATGCCAAGCACAACATGGGTCACTGCAGACCACACAGTGAATGGCCAATGTGTGCAGAGGTGGAGCCTGACATTGCCATCCTGTACACACAAGCTGCAACAGCCCCTCCTCCATCATATGTGCACAGCCCCTTTGGATGGTACCCCCTCACAAACAAGGCAGAATGTAAGCAGAGCAGTCCTCTAACCCATAATGAGGAAACACAAGTATCTAACTCCTCAACAACAGATGTGGAAACACAGATACAACCCAGTGGCATACAACAACCCAAAGACTACAGATAGAATGACAATGATGCTAGAAAGGCATACGGAATGTGACATGCACACAGCATGACCGTACACAACTGAGTACAGTGCGTAATTTGCCCACACCCATGACAGTGTGCAGCACAGCAGGGCACCAGTGCCATGGATCTGTCTCATGAGCCACTGGCCAGTGTCATGGCACAGACACAGCAGTGGTGGTGGAGTGCACCACACCCAGACACATACCTCTCAACAGTACCACATTCGGAGGAACTGTCCTCAGTGTATGCCACAGAAACACCCTGTACCACATTGTGAGGACTCGACCCACATGCAGAGGTCACATACAAAAGCACAGAGCCATAGTAAATGAATCGAACCATATACCATACAATGAATAACAGACCTCCTGAACATAAATACAAAGATTGTGACAGTGTTCTGAGCAGCGTAGGTGATGCTATGTGTAAGTGTTCCACAGCTGGCTCATTTATACTGCATTATAAAAGGCAATGTACCACATTTGGGTGAGAAATGGTTGGGAGGTTAGCCCAGACAACACACCCAACCACACACTGCAGATGCACAAAGTAGGCACAGCTGCACGCAGCCCCCTGGCAGCATGGCAGAACACAGTGAATGTGGCAGGGGGCCAGGTGTCGTGGGTCCATGCCACCACAGTAGGTGGTATTGGGCAGTACACCACCACAGTGCAGGACATTACAGACAACACTCCCAAGATGCTATGACCCCCTGACCCACACAGTCCGAACACTCCTGAATGGAGGACCACATGGCAGATAACCAACATACAGTAGTAGTAGTAAATGTTTACTTTTGTACAGGTAGCAAATGGAAATACTTCATTGGGATGACAACCCATGTCCAAGATGGATCTGTGTCACATATCATTATACAACATGTGCAACATTAATAACATGGTAGATATGTGCCAAACCTCACCAGCACAGCAACACAGCCCCCTCGGATGGTATATGAATGAGCCATGTCTCACACACACACACACACACACACACACACACACACACACAAGCACACCACCCAACATGCATCCCCACCCCCCATGACATCACCGTGGTGAGAGACATCACATACCTGGCACAGGCACAGTCCCCTCCCGAATCTTCACCCAGCATCGTTCCAGCAGTGGGCGCTGCCTGTGCCTGAGGTCCACATATCAGTGGAGGCACTTCTCCCTGTCACGTGGTATTCCCGTGAGTGCTGTGAGGCTACGAGCAATTGAAGCCCAGACCTGGCGACGGGGGCGGTCACTCTCCTGGACTTCTCTGAACAGGCACCTATGACGCTGTTGTGTGAACTGCACCAGGCTGGCTCTCTCCACTACATCCCAATGCCTGTCACGGCCCACCACTGCCCTTTGCCTATATCTCCCAGACATGGCTGACTCAAGAGGAGGGAAAGGTATTGCTGGACTGGCAGCAGATGGCCCACACACCCTGACACTCCTAAACAGTTCAGTCTATCGCCACGCAGAACTATGGAATAGTGCCATGCTACCCAGAAGTGTGCGCAATGCACATGCACAACCCTGCCATGACACCGGTGCAGACGTACCAGGCATGCGCAGAGCCAGAGTGCTAACATGGTTAGCATAGCACTAAGGCACAACAGCGCAGCCAGTCTAGCATGGACTGCCCAGACCCTTGCATGTGCTGTACCTGTGCTGATCAGCCCCAGCATGGCTCTATAGCAACAGAGCTGCGCTAAGGATAGCCATGATAGCCAGGCGCAATATGGTTTTCCCAGTACTATATGGTTTGCCTGGTGCTATCATCTGCCATATTCAAATGGCATATGCAAATGATGATCATTGTGAATGAATGGTGCTAACATGAAGATTAGCATATCATTAATGGCCCATTATCATGCTTAACAGGCTTGTTTGCCTGGCTGTGCTATATATGGGCTAAGAGTGCCCCACCTGTGTTGCTTATTGGTAATACATGTTGATGTGAGATTACTGCTGCAGCACAGGGTGTCACTGGAACAATCAAAGAGCCAGCCAGGTATGTACTACATGTGGGCTGACACAGAGGTACATTTCCAGGGACATATCAGTACATTTGTGATGTGGTTTATGTTGACTGGGTGCCTAGTACCAGACATGACCTGGGCATACCTCCCAACCTTTTGCCCCCCAAATGTGGAACATTGCCTCTCAATATGTGGAACACATGAGCAAAATGTGTAACACTTAATCAAACTTCACCTAAGAAGCTCAGAACACTGTTAAACTGTTTGCATTTATATTCAGGAAGTCAGTAATTGATCTATATATGTTTTGCATCCTTTACTATGGGATAATGCCTTACAATGTTATCACAGAATATGGGACAGCTCCTCACAATGTTGAACAGCGAGCTGTTGTGACATAAAATGAGGAACGTTCCTCGTATTGTGGTACAGTTGAGAGGTATGGACTTGGAGGAGGGGGATACAGATGACTGCTAACTGACTGTGCCCTGGATGAGGCTGCCCTTCATGAATGTTCTGTGTAGTCACCATGCTGACAACAGCTGGGCATCCCCACGTCACGTGTGCTTGATACCACTGGATGATGGCAGACATCCAGGTTAGGGCTGTAACACATGTCTACTTTGCCTGTTGTATGGTCTGGTCTGCACAATCCTTATGTACTGCCACAGAGGGGTTCTCAGTCCCTGTGACCTCGAGAGCACAGATGCTAGAGGTGACAGAACACAGGTTGTGTATAACAGTGGCATCATGTATGTGATATATTATATAGATGTAGTATGTCACATGTGTGCAGTGTGTTACTCTGCACTCTGTTCCATATTGACACCGACATGTGATGTCTCAAACGGTTCAAGACTACTGACACCACTGAGGTACTGTGAGTACGGTAACACTGTGCCAGCAAACCATGCACTCCTGCAGCAGTGGTGACATTAGTACTGCAGCAGAACATCATAATGACAGCACTACTGCAGCAGCACATAGGGGATACTGGATGGGCAACTTTGCAGCACCAGTGTGTTCTGCCACAGAAGGATTTGGAGGCCCTATGACCCCGAGAGAACAGCTCAAGAGGGCCATGGGAATCAGAACCTCGACCTGGCAGGGTATGCTGGTTGTGCATAGCGCTGCTCTGCTTGTCATATATATTGATTATGATAGTGTTTGCTGACCGGGTATGTGCTGTAGACAAATCCTGCCTGTTTCAGCCACAACCTGGGAGGGAAGGGGATACAGATGAATGCCAACTGACTTTGAACCAGATTATGCTGCTTATGGTATTTTTGTGAATGAGGGGAACTTGGCCATGGCACCGTGGATATTCCCCTACACATCTCGAGAAGTGCCATGGGATCTGTTACATCCACCTGACCTACCACCAGAACAGGCAGATGGGACCTCGGTCTAACATCTCATCCGACAGACTGCACCTCAGGAGTGCAGCACCCCCCTCATGCTGCACCGAAGTGTCAGTTATAGGATATTAACTCACAAGCATTGTGTGGGGCTAAAACCCACAGTCTTCTGATCTCTCGGCCTCAGAGGTGTCTGTGCTACCTGCTGAGCCACTGTTATTACTAGTATATAGTACTGTCTGCAATATGTGATGTTATAGAGGATAATGCCTGATGTATAGGTGATAACCATGGTGTAATCACCTTGAGTGGTTGCAAGAACATCAGTAAACCTCGAGAGTGCAGCTTGAGAGGTTTACAATTGCCCTAGCAACCACGAGAGATGATTACACCAAGGTTATCACCTGTACATCAAGCATTGTCGGGTATAGTGGATGGGACTCGTCATGGGAATCCCCCCCCAAACACGTGTAAGTGGGCCTTACCCTGGTATTGAATCTGTGGTACAGCCACATGTATATGTAGGTACTGTACACAAAGTATTGGGATACATGGACCAAATGACTGTGGGCCAACATAGTACCAGTGTTAACCCCTATCACACACGCAGATTGCTAGACTCAGTGACAGTACATTGTGACAACTGGACTGTTATAGGACTACTGTACTGAGTCTTCCAAGCACATTCCAGGTGTGTAGAATACCGACTAACAGTGACATTCTGTTTTGTTAACCCACTGCTAAGACATAGCTGAGATGAGTTCATATGGTCCTGACATCACACCACTAGGATGCCAGGGCTGTAATCTGTTGGATGTCAGTGGGAAATCAGGGCTACCCCTACTTTGTAGTACTGTTCTGCATGGACAATAGGCTGACCCAGACAATGCCAGCAACCTGCCTGTCTGACAGGACAGACCAGATTCCAGGTGTAGCAGTACCACAAGTGTGGCTGTAATGTCCTTGCCACGCACAGGTTGATCCTGTATTGCCTGTATGTGGCAGGCTATGGTATCTATGAACTGTCCAAAAGTGGAGTACTGGTAATGGCCTTGGGACTGCAGCTGATGCCTAACTGGTGCAGTGTGGCTGGGCATGTACGTGGTGGTGCTGGGGGGCACAGTGGCCCATTAACCCTCTTGGCTGCCCTGTGTGGGTAGTGGTGCCCCACCAGCATTATGCACTGTCCAACGCCCATTGTGCAGGCCATGCTTGACTGACTGCATGCTGTGGTGTTGCAGATGGCAGTGGGATGTGATCAGCAGTGTGGAGGCTGTACTCTGAAGTGCGTGAGTATTCCACTCTGACTGAAGGTACATGTACTCCAGTGTGACGACTGCCACTGGTACCCGTGCTGTCACCCATGTCACTGACTGACAATTGAATCACAGACAGCCCACCCCCCACCCCTGTATTGTGTTGTGTGATGTGTGCATGTGGGTCACAGCAGACAGTACTCATGCAGTTGATAGAGTTGGTACACTGTGGTCCCAGCTGCTGTCTGTCTGTGCACAGCACTGTGCAGCCAGGGACAGGGCAGTACCAATGTTATTGTGGTCCAGAGTGTCTACCTCCATGACAGGCCAGTCCATCTACAGTGTGCAAATCCAGGCAAAGTGTATGACATGTGTTGACACACATGCTGGGGGTGCAGTACCCCAGTTATATTGTTGTACAGTACCCACTACTGCGACACATGGTGGATCACACACAGGCCTTGTGCACAACTCAATCAATCAAAATCTTTATTTATCCAGGCGAACATCATTGAGCAGAGCTCTTTCACAAGATGGACCTGGTTAGAACAGGGTTGGGTAACATCCATCATAAAAATATATAAATAAATGCAAATAAGTATATAAACACAAACACAATGGTTCAGTAATAGGGGAGTCAAATGATAAAAGGAAGACAAGGCAAGCCAAGACAGAGGAGGATTCAAATACAAGGGGGGCAGGTCCACAATTGAACCATGCAACTGTATATAAACCATGTTCTCTATATAGAAGTACCAGTTAGTTCATGTACCAGGGGCAGTCACTAGTACTAGCCATGAAAATGGCTTGGAGAACCACCAACTAATGGCAGATGGGGTACCAGGAGGGGTATGTAATATGTAAACGAAGGATAAACATTGTAAGAAGTGATGTCCCAAGGATAGGTCGGTAGAACTGATGCAGCGGTGGGGGCCTACGGGGAGAGGGAAAGGGGAGTTAGGACTTTTATAGTATGACTGCATGTAGATTGTGGATGAGTGCAGTATAGAGTTGTGAAAAGAAGGCTGGAGAAAGCGGGAAAATAGACCAGTATCAAAGGGAGGACAGAGGAATCAAGATGTTACATGAAAGTATGATGACAGACCAGGGCCAAGGAGGAGACAAGGACTAGAAGTAATTCGTTCATGGCTAAATGGTACAGGTTAGCATGATGACAATTCATGGTCATGGGAAACAATTGCACTGATCATTTCCAGGGCCGGTTTTAGGACTTTGGGGGCCTCCAGCAAACTCTATGACGGGGGCCCCACAGACAGGGCCAGGCCCCGCTTCCCTATAATCCTTCTACATAGAAGAACACAATTAATGCTGCATTATTGTAAATACATCAAAACCATTTACATTAAAGTAACTTTGGAGTAACTTCCTTAACTGCTCCACCAGGTCCCAGAGTGGCTTCAGCTACTGCACAATTTATCATAGTCTCAGACATAGTGACCTGAAGAACACTATATAAACTCTCTCCAAAAATCCTTAACTACTCCTCCAGCTGCTTCAGGCTCCAGCTACTGCATATAAAAACAGATTATATATTAAAATAAAAATTGCTTCCTTTACTGCTCAAAGTGCTCCTGCAAGTTGCTGCACAATTTGTCACTGTCCCAGACAGTCAATGTTACTTGAAGAGCAAGCAACAGTAAAACTACACATTATTTATATGTCTGTCTATCTGTATCCCAGCAGAGCCTAAACAATTAATTCTGGTGACCTTACAGTCAGACAGACACCTTATAAGCTCCTGTCCCATTATTACCTACCTAAAAAGGAACCGAAGGCAGGCAAGGCACTTGTCTCCTTAAATCCTCGTGGGGCTCCCACCGGGTCTCACTAAGCCACCTCTCCACTCTGTGTACTGGTGGCGGAGTAGCAGTCTGCACTGGCAAAGTGGCAATACCCAGTGAATTGCTGCTGCTGGCTGCCTTGCTTTGCTCTATTTTTCTTAAAAAAGGAAAAATAAATTATAGCTCTAGCAGCACTGGCAGCAGCAGGGCAGCAAATCTGTATTGGCAGGTGGGTGCCGGGTCTGGAAGGTCAATCTGACTGTGATGGTGATGGTCCATCTCTGCTCTCGCAAGTCAGGCTAGCAGCTGCAATCCTCAGATTCTCTCCGGCGCTCTGGAACTGATCCTCGCTGTGATTCCAAGAGCGCCGGAGGGTCCATTTTTATGACACCGCTATGGACCTGAGGGGGGAACAGAAATGTTCAGGTCCCACTGGGAGGAGGTGTGATAACAGGAACGGACAGAGTGGGGCCTTGTGATTGATTCCAACCACACCTCCTCCCACATCAGCATGTGCGGCACAATAGCGGGACGTAGGGAAACAAAGCAAAGTTCAGTCCAACAGAACGTGGCATGGACAGGACAGCATGGTTCAGCATTCACCAGGGAAATTGGGTGGGCAGCGGGCAGCATCATGAGACTAAGCAGCTGCAAGCAGAAATGTAACCTGGCGGGAGGCATCTCAGCAAGTAACATAGAGCCAGACTTGATACAGCCGAAAATTGGCCGGGTGCAAAGGTAATTAATTAATCATGTATCTGCAAGTTTTGAATGTTTTGTTAACTTTGCTGACTGCTGGGGCCTGCTGCCAGACCTCTGCTGCCCGCTAAATTTAGGTTCTCCCGCCAAGTGGATTCATGCTGGTGCCTAACACGCCTTCCTGATCATTTCTGGAGACGGAATATAAGAGCTTGAAAGATGAGATGCCGATGGTGACCTCAGTTTAATTTTTTTTTGCAATTTATTCCACAAGGAGGACAGTGTAAAGCTTATAGCAGCCCTGTCAAAGTGAGAGTTAACTTTGGGAACCATCAGTAGGAGAGATTTGCAACTTCTCAGGGCGTAATTGCCTATTGGTTTTATAGGAAGACAGTCTGTAACGTATTGAGGCAGTTTTTTTGAGATGGCTGTCAGGGTCCATAAGGCTGTATTTTTATTATGCCTGAACTGAAGAGATCTCCAGCCCACTGATTGATATAGGGAGCAGTGGTGAGTGGAATAAGGCAGGCCTGTGATGAACCTCAAAGCTCTATGATATAATGTGTCAAGTTTGGTGAGGTAGAAAATGGGACAGTGACTGTAGAGGATGTCAGCATAATCTATCAAGGATAGAAAGGTTGAATGTACCAGCTGTAGTTTGGCATCTCTAGTTAAGAAGCGCGCTATCCTAAAGAACAGGCCAAGTCTCTGTCGTAATTTTTTGAGTAATTCTTCAACTTGCTCTATAAAGAAGAGCTTATGAGCCAGCCATACTCCCAGGTAGTTGAATTTTGGGACAAATTCCAACTTCTCGCCAAGAATTGCAGCAATCTGCTGCACAGGATCTGATAGGGCTGAATTTACCATTTGGGCAGAGGGAGATAAGAGCATTGCTTTTGTTTTCTTAGCATTAAGTAATAGTTTTTACATTCACTTGTGCGCATGCGCAAGGAACGTTTTGGAGAGTAGCACACTTTGGAGGTGTGACTCCCTTTCAATCCACTGTTCCGTTGAGCAGGTGTGGCGGTCCTGCACCAATGGGTGTGGGAGCTGTGTATGACAGCGGTGGTCTTCGCTTCAAAGAAAACCACCGCTGTCATACAGAGCTACCAGCGCCCCACCGCCCCCGCCCCCCCAAAGCTTTGGTGCCACTGGAAGCCCACCCCAGCATGGCAAACGCCCTTGTTGTTTGTCGACTGGGGTGCCCAATCCCCGCGGCCCTCGGCCCCCAGCCATCCTTCTGCCACGCTGGGAGCCCACCCCAACGTGGCAAACATCCCATGTAGTCTTTTTTTTTCCACCTGTTAAGCAAAACGGTCCCACGGCGCTTCTCCCAGTCCCTCCCACAACCCGCACCCACCCACTGTGCACCCAGCCTCCACACACCCCCCTCACCCCATACTTACCTCCGGAGCTCGGCGCGACAATCTTCAGTGGACCGGGAACACGTCTGCACTCTTCAAAGCCGACCGCGAACTGAGGAAATGCCGGTAAGCTGTATAATGGGCTAGATAGGGGGTTTTCAACTTTATTGCATATCTCAGGCATTTTTTGGATTATTTGCACCAAATTTTCAACATGAGGCTTTTGGGACCCCTTCTCATGAGTGATGTCACTGTCATGGCGTTATTCAGGCCCGAGGGGTGATTTCGCAGTCACTGCGTAGTCACTGCACGAAATCACCCATCGGGCCCAAATAACACCATGACAGTGACATCATTCATGAGAAGGGGTCCCAAAAACCCCATGTTGAAAATTTGGTGCAAAAATTCCAAAACACGACTGTTTTACGAGTGTGCGTTGCACAGTTCCTACGCAGGCTCGTAAGTTCATGAATTTTCAATATTTTCACTCCAGATTTTCAACATTGCCATTTTACCACACCTCCTTATGAGTAGTATAGCTGTCATTTTTCACATCCTGCCTAAAACATGTTTCCACCCATATAGCACATAATGGCGCAGTCGGTGTGCGAAATCAATGTATGAGATGCATTAAGAAAATTGTGGTGATACCATTCATTAGCAGAGGTCTTAAAACGGCTATGTTGAAAATTTGGTAAAGAAATATCTAAAAATGACTGTTTTACGAGCGTGCGTTGCTCAGTTCCTACGCATGCTCATAGGTTTGCGAATTTTCAATATTTCCACTCCAGATTTTCAACATTGCCATTTTACCACACCTTCTTATGAGAAGTACAGCTGTCATTTTTCACAACTCACCCAAAACATGTTTCCGCCCATGTAGCGCACAATGGCACAATCGGTGTGCGAAATCAATGTATGGGACACATTAAGAAAATCACAGTGACACCACTCATGAGCAGAAGTCTTAAAATGGATATGTTGAAAATTTGGTGAAAAAATTCCTAAAAATGACTGTTTTACGAGCATGCGTTGCGCAGTTCCTACGCACGCTCATAAGTTTGCGAATTTTCAATATTTTCACTCCAGATTTTCAACATTGCCATTTTACCACACCTCCTTATGAGCAGTGCAGTTGTCATTTTTCACATCCTGCCCAAAACGTGTTTCTGCCCATGTAGTGCACAATGGCGAAGTCGGTGTGCAAAATCAATGCATGGGACACAGTAAGACAATCACAGTGACACTGTTTATTAACATAGGTTTTAAAATGCCAATGTTGAAAATTTGGTGGAAAAATTCCTAACAATGACTGTTTCACGAGCGCATTGCACAGTTCCCATGCACGTCAGAGGTTTGCGAATTTTCAATATTTCCACTCCAGATTTTCAACATTGCCATTTTACCACACTTCCTTATGAGCAATACAGCTGTCATTTTTCACATTCTGCCCAAAATGTGTTTCCGCCTATGTAGCGCACAATGGGGGTAACAAAAAGGTCATGCTGAAAATTTATTGTGCAAATACCAGCAATCGCACAGGGCATTAGGGTAAAGCACCATTCGTGCCAATCACCACTGCAAATACCTGAAAGCGAATGTTTGGCATTGACAGATGCTTATTTGTTTAGGAGTTGGTGTTGCAGCAGGTTGAACTCAGATTGAAGGTCATTATATGCAGATTGTAATGACGGGTGGCTTACGTAAAGACCTGTGTCATCTGCAAACAGATGAATGTTGGCCTTAGTTATGCTTTCATCAATATTGTTGATGTATATTGCAAATAAGATCAGTCCTAAGATAGAACCCTGGGGAACGCCTCTTAGGAGAGGTTTGAGAGTTGAGAGATCTCCTTCCACTTTTGCTTGCTGGAAATGATCAGAGAGGTAGTTGTTGAACCACTGTAAAGATAATGGGTCTGCACCTAGTGAAGTCAGGGAAGAAAGTAGCAGAGAATGGTTGACAGTGTCGAAGGCCTTGCTCAGGTCCAAGAATATGGCGCAGGTGTAATTCCTGTTGTCTAGCTCTCTTTGCCAGTCATTAGTTACTTTGGCAAGTGCTGTGATGGTGCTATGTTTAGCTCTAAATCCTGATTGGACTGGATTAAGCAGGTTATTAGCTTCTAGATACTGCCTCAGAGGGTTACTTATGACTTTTTCCAGTAATTTTGACAGAAATCGAGAATCGAAATTGGTCTGTAATTATTTAGATCACAGGGATTTCCGGACTTGAACAGGGGTATGATGTGCGCTGTTTTTCATATTGAAGAAATGGATCCTTGAGTTAATGATAGATAAAATAAATGGGTTATAGGCATGGCTAACACGTGGATGGCCACCTGTGTCAGGATCACCTATACACACACCACGCCTGTATGTGTGTGCAATGTGGCTGCACTGATACATGCTCTGGCACATGCAATGGTGCCTGGGATGCACCCCTAGCAGAACGTGTGTCCTGGTTAGCCATCTAGCCCTGTTGTTGGGAGTCAACCCATGCTTCCACAACATGTGTTCCATGGTGCTGGGTGTGCACAGGCCCAGCATGGCACGGGATGTGCCAGGGGGGCACCATGAGTCAGGCATTTACAGCCATGACTGCACAGTCCCGCACATGTGCACATTAGACACTGTCTGTGACTGTAGACCTTGTGATTGCCTTGCGGTGTACCAATGTCCATGCCAACATGTGCAGCCAGGCCACTTCTCACATGCCACAGGCAGCAGCATGGACAGCACATCTGTGTGCTGCACACACAGCTGGCTTCCACTTGTTCTGGCCTGCAGGACTCCACAACACTGAGGTGCATCGTGCCTGTCCTGTTGGCGTTCCTCAGGGGGTAGGGGCATGTATAGCAGCTGTGTGTTTCATCATGGCCATATGATACTGTTACAGCTGTGCAATGTTTGTTCACAACTCTGTATAACCCTTTCTCTGCCTTCTGTCCCACACAGGTAAGGCTGCAGGGAAGGAGTGGCTCAGGGCCCACAGATTTTCAGGAGATGAGCTGCATGCCCTGGTACATGCGGCGAGGAGCGAAGATGGTCCTACGCCATAACAAGTCAACAGATGCCACTGTTCAGCTGATGTGGGAGGAGACTGCCACAGCAGTAAATGCCATAGGTGGTCATGGCCGTAACACCGATGCCGTCCGGAAACGGTGGAATGGCCTGCTGCACAGGCAAAGGAGAAGGAGGCACAGTGGATCCGGGACAGGCTGTGGACCAGTGGGGGACCACAACCACTGGAGCAGCGGGACTGGTACCCATTAATGGCCATAGGAGCCTCTACCCTGTGGCTAGTGGCAGTCAGTGGGATTGAAGGCGGTGGGTGTGAGATACTGCTCACACCACCCAGAGCAGGTAAGTTTTTGGCACGTATCCACCACTCAGTGGACAGCAACATCATGGGGACAGAGGCACACATCACTACTGTCATGGTGCATACATAGGGCCCACATGGGTATGTTCCATTGTAAGAGTGGTGTTGGTGCTGCACAGTGGTGGACATCTGCTGACAGGCACATGTCATGAGTGCATGTGTGCCATGGTGTAGGGGCTCCTATGACACAGGCTAACTGCATGGGATGCACACTGGGGTCTGCATGGGCATGCTGGGGGCACACATTGCTTGGGGTGCATGTGGCATTATTGGGAGGTGGGGGTGGTCTGTCACTGCAGCGCAACTGACATCTGTCTCTTCCATTACAGCATTACATGCCCAGCAGGCTAGGTCCCAGGTGGGGCCAGGCACAGTGGTATAGGAGGTGGAGGATTCAAACACAGCAGAGGTGCGCCCTCCCACATCGGCGGACCGACCCCCCGAAGGGCGACGGCTCGAAGGGGTGGAGCCTGCTCAAACTCCAGAGGCAGGCCTTTTCCTACCACCTCCAACACCCTGCAGTCCGTGGTGATAGCGGACCAGGTGGAAAGGAAGTGGTGGAGCCATCCCCCCACTGGGGGAACCCAGGGGGGAGTGACCTGCATGCCTATGCACACAGCCACACAGTCTACAGGTAGACCCACAGTGGCCGTGATGGTCAGCACAATGTCCGCTCACAGACATTATAAGTAATGGCATATGCAAGAACCTCAGAAGAGGAGAATACAGCCTTCCTGATGTCCCTGAATCCACCTGAGCACACCCAGGTGGAGGATCTGAGTGGAGAGCAGGTGGTGATCCTGACTGTCACAAGCGACCATGGCTCAGAGGATGCAGGGGAGGAACCCTACATGCCAGTTCTGGGTGCGGCTAGTGACACCAGAGGTTTTGGTGCAGTGGGGGATGGCACATGCCTGGATTGGGGACAAGGGGTACTTGGACACATGACACCTTTCTGCCCACAGCTGCTATTCCCCTGTCCGAACAGTCTAGCCCACTGGACATGTCCCATAGGGCACTGACCACAGGACCAGTCCAGCAGCGTGCTCAATCACCTGTGAGGCCATGGTTGCAGTGGCCAATGCACCACCAGCCACCCCCACAGGTCCCTTCACTTCCACAATACACTGCCTAGTGCCAGCCACAACCCCTGCCACAGGTGCAGGATGCTGATGCTGCACCTGCACAGGATGGCCAGGGTGCATGGCCCATGCTCCAGGAGGCCTTGGCCTCACAGCATGCAGCCCAGCAGGACCTGCATGATCTCCATAGGGAGCTGCGGCATGACCTGTCACAGCTGCAGGAGACAGTTAGCACTGGTCTTGCTCATGCTGAGCAGTGGTCAGAGGAGAGGATGACCCGTGTTCTCGCCACCATTGAGTGTGACTTTGGTTGCCTTACTGCTGCTGTGCAGACTCATGCTGTGGTGCTGTGGGACACTATTACCACAGCACTGCAGGGTGCACCCAGATGACAGCGCAGCCATGCCTCACATGGGCAGCAGTGTGGCAGAGGTGCATGCAGGGTGGGCTCAACCTCCTCAACCCCTACCTCCCGTTCATCCACAGGACACACATGGCATCATGGCCACCCTCCCTCCATTCCTGTGCAGGCCTCAAGGTGTGGCCACGAGCAGCCTGCCCTCCCAGCTTCACCTCAATCACCCCTAACTATGTTCTCAGCATGTAGCACGTCCAGCAGTTTACCCCAAACACAGGGAGTGCGACGTGTGCACAGAGGCAGGCTCAGCTGATGTGCTCCACCACATGCGTGCTGTGGCCCTATTTTCCTCACCTGCATGCCTATGCACACAGCCACATCCCATGTCCCCTGCACACACACAGTCCTCCACGGCCCTTGTTCACTCCCATTCCACAGCTCCTGCCATCACATATCTACATTGCTGTTTCTTGTGCGCACCTGGGTGGTGGCCATTCCTCTCAACCTTTTGTCCCCCGACCATACAACAGTGCCTCTCAGGATGTGATACTACTGAGCAGAATGTGGAACTCTTTCTCAATGCATTCCCTCAGCAGCTAACTGGACTGTTACAATCTTTGCATATATGTTCAGGCCATCTGTTCTTAATTGCCTGTTTTGTTGGCATCATCTACGATGGGGATTTTCTTTACAGTGTTACCACTGAGTGTGGGACAGGTCCTCACACTCTGGAATAGGGAGCTGCAGTGATGTAACTGTAGTACTGTTCCTCGTACTGTGTTACAGTTGAGGGGTATGGTGGTGGCCCACACATGTCACACGCACCACACACATCACACGCACTGCACTTCATCAACTTGTACAGCACCTATATATTACACTGATTTTACTGTACCGTATATGCACTACCATTAAATGTACTGTTGACACCATACTATTTGTCTGTGTTATCTGTACTCGCTGTCCACCCTGGTTCAGTGTCTCGATGATGCTGCTCCTGTGCTGTATGGCTGGGCCAGCCATGCGCGGATCCCGCCGCTTGAGTTGCTCTACTATCCCCCTTACCCCGGCTCTGGCTCACTGTCATAATGTACTTCAGGTTCAGATGCATGTATCTCATGGTTCAGTGCCAGGTTGTGTAGCATACAACAGGCCAGGATGATACAGCATACCTTCTGAGGGCTATACTGTAAGGCACCGACTGACTGGTCTATGCAACGGTACCGCATCTTGAGCATCCCAAAGACCCTCTCTATGATGTTCCTTGTAGCAGCATGCACCCATTTTACTGTTCCTCAGCCACTGTTGCTGGCAGAGGTACTGGTGTCAGTGTCCAAGGTTGTAGGGAATAGGCACTGTCCCTTGTGAAGATAAATCAGGTGTTAGTGCTGCTGTCCTGCACAGTCCCCACAGCTGCTCTGAACCATTGCTCCCTGCCCCTCCCACAGCTACCCTTGCCTATCCCGCCTCCCCTGTGCTATCACCCTGTTGTGGCTGCCCATACTCACTGACTAGGTGCCCACTTGAAATCCTGCCCTCCTTAAAAGCATGGCACTGCTGGGACTAGTGCCAGATGAAGGCATCATGGGCACTGCCAGGGTACTGTGCAAAGACATTGCTAATGCACCCAGTTGCATCGCACACCACCTGGCAATTAATGGAGTGGAAGCCCTTCCTGTTCATGTACAGGTCACTGGCCTCACCAGGTGGTGCATGGATGGGGACATGGGTGCAGTCAATGGCACTGAGTACAGCGGGTAGGTGCGCAACTCGATGGAATTGCTGCATGGTTGCTGTGTGCTCTGCTGCCATTCTGGGGAATACTATAAACTCACCAGCATGTGGCAGGAGAGCACCAGGGAACTGGGCAAGGAGGCGCGATGTGGCAAACTGCGATATCCCAATGGTGCCCCCCTTTGGGAGCTGAAATGTCCCAGTGGCTAGGATGCACATCGCTGCTGTCACCTTTTCCTGGACTGACATGGTGTGGCTGCACCTGGTGTTCAGCTGCAGCTCCTCATGCAAGAGTTTGCATAACTGCCTCAGCATTTCCCTGTTCAATCTATACCAGCCAACGATGTGGTCATCAGGCAGGGTCTCGAAGGAGGCTCTGGGCTGGTACCATCTGTGTGCTGCATATCTCCTCCTTTGTCTGGATAATGAGCCTTTTTGAGCTTGCTCTCTTTCATCCTCATTGCTAAAGAAAGCCATTGTGTTACACTTCCTTGTCTGGCCACTCCCTCCTCTGTGGATTGCCCTGGGATTAGGCCTCCCTTTTGTAGGTGGTAAGTAGCACTGTGCTAAGGGGCCACTCAATGGTGCATTGCACTGCACTATGTCTCTAAATATCCCATTGCACCCATATACAGGTTCCCGCCTCTCCACTTTGCCTCTTGCATACATTATGTTTTAGCCAGGCACTATTGCGTTTAGCACGCACTATCTCCCTCTTTGAATATGGCAGTCCTGCGCTAATCCTGCGCTAATCCTGTATAAATGGTTATTGCGCTGTGTTAAGTTTTGAATATCTGGCCCTTAATATTCTGACCATGTGGTTATGTCATGGACAATAAGTGATCTCCAGCCTTAACCCCCTCATGCCCCAACTTGCATAGAAGATAGTGCTTGTAGACAAATCTAATCATTTTTCCATTGTGTTCTGGTGTGTAGTTTGTCTTTTTAGTAGTTTCAAAACTTTGAATGCATTGGTGTTAGCAATGCATTTAGAAACACATTTTTTTAATTTTCTTTAGAGTTAAACATGCAGTTTTATGTGAGGGCACATTTTTGGAGGGAGGGGGTTCAAATTATTTTAATCATGAAGCATTGGTGTTAGTAATGCATTTAGAAATACATTTTTAATTGCCTTTACAGTTAAACATGCAGTTTCGCTAAACTTACCCTACAACTGTTGATTGTCACAGTCTGCATTTTCTTCTTAAAATGGTTACTTTTGCATTAATGTTTATTTTAAGATATTTAATATTCTGACCATGTGGTTATGTCATGGACCATAACTGATCTGCAGCCTTAACCCCTCTTGCCCCAACTTGCACAGAAGACAGTGCTTGTAGACAAATCTAATCATTTTTCGCTGTGTTCTGGTGTGTAGTTTGTCTTTTAGTAGTTTCAAAACTTTTAATTATTTCTTAAACAAACTTGCATATCACATTTGCCTGCACTCTGAGCACACACTTATGAAATTGTGCATATTTGTACTCCACTTCTGCGTAGACTTCATACTTTCCTAATATTCCCATTATCACAAGCCTAACTACCTTGCCCCTATCAAAACGACCCCCTCTGAAAGTTAATGTCACATTTTCTTTTACAGTCCATCATCATTACACCTGACATCCTGACATCAACACATTGCTTAAATATAGCTTACATCACCTCCTGGACAAAACCTTGTTTCCTTAAAAAAACAACAAAAAAACCTGTGTAAATAATCCCAAGGCTGAACATATGCAAGCCATTACTTTTTCATGTACTGCCACCTTCTGTACCACATGGGGATTTGCATATGTTTCCCTTGATGCGTTGCATTATTGAGATATGTGTAATTGTGTTTTCTTTAAAATGTGGCTGTCTGGCCAATATCATCTGCGATAACACATACATCAGTGGAATTTGCTCTGGGGTTCTTTTGTAAGCTTCCTATTCCTTCCATTAAAATGTACACCTTCATATATTTTCCTAATGATCTGTATGCCTTCCTTAGAACAGAAACTAAAACAAATCTTACTGCTTACAAATCATTGTGTTGTTTCTCCATATCTCCTCAACAATTCCATACAACTTCACTAACTTCATTATGCAGCCATGGTGGATCTGACCAGATTTTGTTTCCTGGGTTACCTGATGCTGGGTCATAGCACACTATTGTGAGGCTTGCAGACTGAATAAGTTTCTGATGTGGTGAAAGGCTGAAAACATTCACATCTATCATTCAATTGAGGTGATTTCTAAGAATGGCACTTTAAAACAATTACATCTCCTTGTCAATGTGGGTGGGGCAGATTCATTTATGTTCTACTCTAAATTAAAATGATCATTTTACCAGAACTAACACTTCCACCCTAGTAGGAATTAACACATATAAGGCCCCTATTAAAGCATATTGTAAAGCAGACGCTGGCAAACAGCAGTGAAGTTACCAACATTACAATACTAGCAGCAATACAATTTCCTAACAGGCACAGTATAGTAGCACTCCAAATGGCTTCAGCAGTCTGGAAGCATGCTGACTCAGCATCCAGCAACCCTGGAGAAATGGACCACATCAAAATGGCATTAAATAATACAATCTGTCAACAAATAACATCTCGCTAAGCAGAATGCCAGCAATTTGTGCCGAGAAGTCAGCTATCGTTCTGCTGGAAGTGAACTGTCCTGGAAGCCCTGTAAGTTTTAATATCAGCATACCTCTGCAAAAAGAAACCGAACTTATGATCTGTGCAGGACTGGTGTATTTGCTGTGAATATTCAGTTTGGAGCTGTAGTTTGTAAAGGGGGCTCGACCTGGACAGTAACAGCGAATCATCTACAAGCAGGGGCAGGGTAACAGCCTTGAAACTGACTATCCCAGCCTGAGGGAAGGCGATAACACCTCACTAAGCAGAACGCTGATAATTTGTGCTAAAATGTCAGCTATCGCTGTGCTGGAAGTGAACTCTCCTGGTGGCCCTGTAAGTTTTAATATCCGCTTACCTCTGCAAAAGGAACTGAACTTAAGATCTGTGCAGGACTGGTGTATTTGCTGTGAATATTCAGTTTGGAACTGAAGTTTGTAAAGGGGGCTCGACCTGGACAGTAACAGTGAATCAGCTATGAGCAGGGGTGGGGTAACAGCCTTGAAATTGAACATGCTGACCTGTGGCATGAGCCCTCAGGCACGAGCATGACTGGCTGCGTCACTCGAAAGCGAAAAAGTTAAGGGTTAGGAGGTTTTGTATATGAACTTGAAGTTTCTGGTGAGTAGGACTGATTATTACATAAATACTTTGTTGAATGCTGGGTCTCTGCTCACCTGTACCCTCCAGTTTTATAGTAAAAATTTAGAAAATATTTTATTGTACAGGATAAAGCTGTTTTAACAGTGTGTGGGACATTTTGTCCATATTAGGGAAATATGACGCTCTTACAAAGGTTGGGATTTTATGTTTGCGTTGAGCTTGCACTTTATGTAAAATGGACTGGCTCTGATTTAATTCAAAATCCTGCTGTGTTAGCGTTAGAGTTAAGGAGCACAAAAGTGGGAAATGTTAAAATTGGGGGTTTTCCTATATAATCAGTTTGTAATAGAAGGAATGCATTTGGGCAAATATGTTTTAGTTTGAATGGCCCAGGAGGAGAGTTTCTCTCAGTGTATCCTCCTTCAGCAAATTTAAATTGTTTGGCTATAATGTTGATTTTGGGTGGAGACACTGAGGGAAATCCAGGTCCCGAATCAATCAGTAGAATAAGGCTGATTTGTGACAATGCTAGGAGTTTAAAAACTAAAATTGCTTTATTAAGGACTTGGATAGTCTCTGAATCTCTGTATTGTGTTTCTCTTACTGAAACCTGGTTACCCCCACAGATTGGAAATAAGGAAATGGAAATGGAAGGTTTTTCAAGCTTTAAGCTAGATAGGATGGGTAAACGTGGAGGGGAGTTTTCATTCGTGTGGGACGGGACTTGGGACAGACTAAAGATATTTACTTTGGGGTAATTGGTTTAATTGATTGTTTACTGGTTGAGATTATTGAATTAGAGATGGTAGTCTAGGTAAACTATGCACCACCTAAAACTAAAGTTAGTGACTATAAAAAATTAGCTTTAAAGATACAGGAGAAGTTATTGGGGAAATAATTGATCCTAACAGGAGATTGCAATGCCCTGTGGAGCAAAAGTAGGGGAAATACTCTGGAGTATAGCTTTAATTCTTTGGCAGTAACACAATTAGTTACCCAATCCACTAGGAGGACTCACCCACAAAGCCCTGAAATATATTGGATTTGGTTTTTACTACATTAAAGGTTAAACCTCAGTTAATTTTAGTAAATCAACCTGTACTGGGAGACCATTGCTCTCTAAGATGTGAATTCAACCTAGGAGTGGGAAAAATTTGAATACCCAATGTAGGAGTCCTACAAATAAAAAAGAGATCATTTAAGGGTTATATTAAAGATTATTTTTGATGCCTTCCCTAGACTTGGCAATACAAGAATTCACAAATTGGTGTAGAGAAGTATGTGACAAAATTGCTCCCTTTGAATAAAAAAATCAAAGGAAAAACCATGTTGCATGTATTACAGAGAAACTAAAAAAGCAGATTAGAATCAAATCTAGACTTTGGAAAAAAGTAGGTAGATCTCTTGATCCTTCAGACTGGGCACATTATAAATCAGCTAGAAATGTTCTGAGATTGAAAATGAGAAAGGCTAAGCAAAACTATTACAAAAATAACATAAATGAAGTTTCTGATTCTAAACAGTATTGGTCTATAATTAGGTCCTTTGAGGTTCCTGTTATTCAGAGATACAAAATTCAAATGAATAAGAACGGCCTCTGTCAGACTCCAAATAAATTAGTAAACATGCTCAATGAGTATTTTTGCAACTCTTCCAGATATCCCAATTCATACTCCAGTAAGAAGAAAGGCACACTTTAATAATGATTCACTGCCTTCACATATTCCTAGGTTTAGATTTAGGTGTGTCACTTGTATGCAAGTAAAAGACGAAATTAAGAAATTAAGCCTGTGTAAGTCATTTGGTATAGATGATATTGAAAATAGGTTTCTCAGGGATTCAATAAGTGTGATAGCACCTATTTTGACAAAACTGTTTAATTGGAGCTTAATTGAAGGAATTTTTCCTAAATTATGGAAAAAAGCAAAAATTATTCCAATTTTTAAACCAGGTATACCGACTGAACCCACTAATTATAGGCCTATTGCTCTGCTTTTGATGGAGTCGAAGATCTTGGATCGGCTGGTGCAGTGGCAGCTTGGGGAGTACCTTGAACAGTACTCCTTACTCTCTGCATACCAGTCAGGTTTTATGAAGAGTCATTCTACAGGCACTGCGCTCGCCAACCTGGTGGATCTGATTGCATCCCAATTGGAGGGAGGTAGGTCGGTGGGTGCTGTGTTTGTGGACCTTTCCAAGGCCTTTGACACCTTCAGTCATGGTCTGTTGTGTGACAGACTGGCAGAAATAGGCATGTCTACAGAAGTACATGGATGGTTAGCATCTTACTTACAGGACCGCTCTCAGTAGGTTTTTGCTGATGAACACCACTCTGATAGTGTTTCTTTTCTGAGGGGTGTGCCACAAGGGTCAATATTAGGGCCAACTTTATTTTTGATATACATAAACAAAGTAGTGAAAGTGGCAAATCATTCTAAATTTAGGCTATATACTGATGACACCATTCTGGTTGCAAATGGATTGAATATAGAACAATTGGAAAAAATCTCCAAAGGGATTTTTCTGCACTTTGCACATGGAATAAAGATTCAGGTTTGGTTATAAATAACAAAAAAAAACAAATCCATAGTCTTTAGGAAAAAAAGGAATACGAGAGGCCAGTACTGCTCCCCATATTAAAATAATGACTGATAATGGTGATCTAATAGCCCAAGATACAACGTATAGATACTTAGGTGTCTGGTTAGATGAGAGTTTGGCTTTTAACTATCATATCGAAGATACTATAGCTAAAGTAATCAAGCGACTGGGGGCATTTAGGCACTCAAAATCATGTTTGAATAGGCAAATGAGATTGGCTGTTGTAAATCAACTTCTAATCCTAGTTATGGATTATGGATGCCACCTATATGGTTTTGCACATAAGAAAAGTCTGATGAAAGTTGATATGATGTATAATAGGCTTGCAAGGTTCATACTGGGAAAATAAATGGGTACACACCACTGCACTTTATTTAAGGAACTTGGTTGGTTAACACCTGCTCATAGAAGAAAGTTGCAATGGGCAAATCTGATTCATGAAGTTTTATACATGCAAAGACCAATTTATTTGTATGAAAAATTAGAAAAAGTATAACACCATTACAACTTGCATCAGATATCATTACGAGGATTTATTCCTCCAAAACTAATAAATATAGTTATATGTGTTTTCCAGCTATTATGTTCCAAATATGGAATTCAATAAACAAAGAATCCATAGTCAGCCAGATTGATGTTAAAATATTTATGAAGGAGTTAAAATATGAATTGAGAGTATGATGTATGTGTAATGATTAGTGTGCAGATATTATGCAGGTGTAAATGATGATTTATGATATGTGTTGTTGTCTTTGTATTGCATGTCATATTGAGATTAAACAGGAGCACCTTTAATATAGGACTTGTCCTAAAAATGTTTTATTTCAGCTCATCCTGTATAAAAATAAAGATTTTTACTACTACTACTACTTATTAACTTTGCTACAAATCCTGAAACAAATATAGTTTTTAGAGCAATGTTTTTGAATAGTGCTGCCTGGTTTACTTTTGACAACTATTGGAAATGATCTTTAAAACTCTGGAGAAACAGGTCCAATAAGCTTGCTGACAGGGAATACTAGACTGTGAGGTCCCAAGGTGACATCATCTGTAGTTGTTCACTGACACCTATTTTCATTGCACAGGTAGTACACTCAGGGTTACAAAATGGCTGATAACTTTAAAATGAAGTAAAGTAAAAATCTAGTTTTTGGTATGAGATTTACTGGGGGTATGCTTATTCAGACTGTGCAATGTAGCACTGCTGGCATCAGTTGCTCTTTAAGCAACATAGCCTTGAAAAGAAAAAGGTGTTATACAAGCAATTAGCATGTAATTAACAGTCTCAAATGCAGTCATACCTGTGCACTCTTGTAATACATACATCACATTGCTGCTGACAGTCCTTGTGCTTCCTACTCGGGTATCTATCAAGGATCTGTTTTGGGCACTATTTCTTCCCAAATTCTAAAACAACCTCCCCATGTGTTTCTTTGCATCCATTCATGTAAATTGATGATATAGTACTTTCCACCTGGCTCCCTTCCCATGGACCTTACTTAGATGCATAGACTTTGATGGTAGATAAGGACAGCTTGGCCCAACTTTCTCTACCTACTGGATAAACTACAGATCCTAGTAAACCAACAGACTACTTCTCCCTACCCCACCATGGGAATTGCCTTATGTCTGTCCCATGCATTCTTGAATTCTCCCACTTTTTGTGACCCCACAACATCTTCAGGAAGGCCGTTCCATGCATCCACCACCCTTTCTGTGAAGAAATACTTCCTCACATTGCCCCTTAGCCATTCCCTCTCTATCTTCAAATGGTGTCCCCTTGTTCTTGCACATCTTGTTTTCTGAAAGATGCTACCCTCTTGGACTTGGTTGATTCCCCTGAGGTACTTGAAAGTTTCTATCATGTCTCCCCTCTCCCTTCTTTCCTCAAAGGTATACATATTAGGCTCCTTTAGCCTCTCTTCATATGACTTCTGCTGCAGACCCTGCACCATTTTAGTTGCCCTCCTCTCAACTGTCTTCATCCTGTCTATGTCCCTGCAGAGATGGGGTCTCCAGAACTGCACACAGTATTCCAGATGGGGTCTCACCAACTGTCTGTACAAAGGGATAACAACTTCCTGTTTTCTACTGGTGATGCCTCTCCCTATACATCTCAGTATCCTCAGTCCTCCTTACTGCTTTCTCTCATTGCTTGCTTACCTTTAAGTCATCTGATATGACTACCCCCAGGTTTCTTTCCACTTTTGTTGCTGTTAAATATGGCCCCTCCCCCCATCGTGTACTCTTCCCCTGGGTTTTTGTTTCCCAGGTGCATTACTTTGCACTTCTTTGCATTAAATCTTAGCTGCCATACTTTTAACCATTCCTCCAACCTTGGCAAGTCCCTTCTCATCCTTTCCATCCCCCTTGTGTATCAACCCTGTCACAGATCTTTGTGTCACCTGCAAAGAGGCATGCTTTCCCTTCCAGTCCCTCCGCAATGTCACTTATAAAAACATTAAAAAGGACCAGACCCAGTACTGAACCCTGCGATACCCCACTAGTAAACCCCCTTTCTTTGGACTGGACTCCGTTAACTTTTACCCTCTGTATCCTGTTATCCAGCCAATTTTTTACCCAGAATACCACCCTGAGACCCACTCCCAGGCTGGCTAATTTATTTATTACTCTTTTGCGTGGGACTGTGTTAAATGCCTTGCTAAAGTCTAGGTAGGCCATGTCCACAGCCCCTTCATGGTCTACTACTTTAGTCACCCAGTCAAAGAAATCTATTAGATTTGTCTTCCATGACCTTCCCACTGTGAATCCATGATGCCTTGGGTCCTGTGCCCTGCTGGTCTCCAGGTACTCAACAATTGTTTCTTTCAGAACTGATTCCATCATCTTCCCTACCACTGAGGTCAAGGTAACAGGTCTGTAGCTTTCTGCCTTGGCTTTGCTCCCGCTTTGTGAAGGGGAATCACATCCACCTTCCTCCAATCATTAGGTACCACACCATCCTCCCATGATTTCTTAAAAATGGTATGCAGTGGTGTCACTAGTTCTCCCCTTAGTTCTTTTAGAATTCTGGAGTGAATCATGTCAGGCTCCATTGCTTTATCCACCTTCAGTTTTAGGAGTTCTTTCAGAATCCTTTCTTCTGTGAAAGGACTGGTATTGATCCCCCTATCCAGAGTGCTTCTATTGATTGGATTAGGTACTTCCCCCTTCTCTTATTTTGTGAATACAGAGCAGAAGCAGTTGTTCACTATCCATACTTTTTCATAGTCACTGTCTGCCCACCCATCCTCCCCTTTATTAAGCCTCACTATCCCTCCCTTGGTCTTTCGTCACTCGCTGATGTAACTATGAAAGATTTTACCCCCTTCTAGATCTGATATCCTCTCTCCATCCATGTTTGAGAGTACCAGGTCTAAGATTGCTCCCTACTGAGTGGGTTCCAGCACTAACTATCTGAGGCACGCCTTCTGTAGGGCTTCAAGAATAACTCTGCCCTTGGATCTGTCTACAGCAAAGGTGTTCCAGTTAACATCTGGCATACTTGGTCATGTGATGACAGCTTAGAGTAAGGCAGCAAGCTTGGGTTGCTCCGTTTCCTCTCAGTCAGAAACACTATTGTTCTACTTCATCATGCACCTGATTCAATTAGAAACTACTAATAACTTTTTTGGCAACATTAAGGCAACTACTACTGGTATACATAGACAGGATGGAAGCAGTCCAGAGGAGGGCAACTAAAATGGTGCAAGGTCTACATCAGAAACCATATGAAGAGAGACTGAGAGAGCTTAATATGTATACCATTGATGAAAGGAGGGACGGGGGGACATGATAGAAACTTTTAAGTACCTCAAGGGAATCAACAAAGTCCAAGAGGGTAGCATCTTTCAGAAAAAGAGATGTGTTAGAACAAGGGGGCACAATTTAAAGTTAGAGGGGGGACGGCTCAGGGGTAATTGAGGAAATTATTTTTCACGGAGAGAGGGGTGGATGCATGGAACCGCCTTCCTGGAAAGGTTGTGGGGTCTAAAACAGTGGGGGAATTCAAACATGCATGGGACAGACATAAGACAATTATAGTGGGGGGTTGCAGGAAGTAGGCTGTTGGTTAACTAGAATCTGCAGCTTATCCAATATATAGGGGAATGGGCAGACTGGGTTGGCCAAGTGGTCCTTATCTGCCATCAAAGTCTATGTTTCTATGTTTCTATGTATACAAATGGAGGTATATATGCCCAAAGCGCCACCCAAACATACTCCACCACAGTCACCGGAGAAAGACCAGTCCCCAAAAAAGCCTAGGTAGGCTGCCGCTAAATCTACCTCACGATCAGTAGCGCTGACGGAGGACTGATTTCTGGAGATCATGATGCTCTGCAAAGTTCAGTAGCTGACATCTCGACTGATCTGCACAATCTTAAAACCGCTATCAACTCTCTTAATCTTAGAGTTGGGGACTCAGAGGCCTGAGTCACCTCCCTGGAAAAGAAAGCGGATCAGAGTGAATTTGAATGGGTCAATACTGCAAAGCGTATCAAGAAACTTGAAGAGAAACTGGAGGATCTTGAGGGAAGGAGCAGGCTGAATAACATAGTAATAATGGGGATTCTGGAGCATAAAGAAGGGTCTTCTCCAATAACTTTCATCCAGAAAGTCTGTGAAAAGATTGCCTGTACCTCCCAATATGGGGCAACATATATCGTGAAGAGAGCTCATCACTCGCTTCGCCCCCTACCCCCACCAGGCTCGCCTCCTAGACCGATCATTTGCAAGTTCTTAAATTACCTGGATAAGCAACACATATCACTCAAATCCAAAGCCCTACAAGAAATCCTCTGGGAAGGTAAGTGCATTAGAATAAGTCAAGATCTGCCTCACTCCGTAAGGGTTAAGCATCAAGAGCTGCACCCCCTAGTAGCAAAACTTACAGCCACCGGGAAACCATTTAAAGTCAGGTACCCTGCTCTTCTGTGCATTAAAATTAAAAATGAGTGGTTATCATTTGAAACACTGGAGCATGCTAAAAACGAGCTCTGGAGATTGTTGCCAGACCTCTTCAAGTGATTTTGCTTGATCCTAGAGACTCTGCATACTTGATAAGAGATGTTCTCTAATCGCTAGTGAAGACTGCCAATATGATGATCCAGATAGTAAGATATCTACCTGTCTGCTCTAAAAGACCTGTTACCTAAGAAATTATGTTTAGTTAATTTTAGCTGGACTGTTGGAGCATCATGGATTCTGATTTGGAAAGTAGGCTTGAAAATACCTGTCCGTTCGCGTTGTTTCCTGATCTGGTCTGCTTTTGGAGAACCTGGGATTGCATATGCTTCGCTAGATCTCAGAGACTTGTTTAATTTGTAGCCTAGACCGTTTGCGTTTTTACCAGGATCTTGATAATATTTGAAGCAATGATTGCCTTAGTATGGTAGATTTTCTTTACTTCTTAATGAAAAGAGGATACGGTAGCTGCATATCATGGTAATGTAGGCTTAAGGATTTATTTTTAATTTACAGCCGAGCTAATTGTTAGAAACAGCAAAATATGCTGTTTACTTATCACAGTTCAGGCATGGGACCTTGAGAGGTATTTTTCTTTATAACTGCGCAATGTTCCAGTGTTACAGGTCTGATTTGTTTGGTTTTGTTTTACACTGTACCACATGGACACTCACTGAGTTAGATACTGAACCCAAATGGTTTTATATTTCCTCCTTTTCTCCACTAGATGGCAGCATTGGCTCAGAAATTAAATAACTCTTAGCATTAGAACTGGTACAGGAATATTGTATGTCAGGATCATACCTACCATATAAAGCTCTAATTGTTATGCAAAGCTTTTATTTTCTCTGGCTGGTTTTCAATAAGATGCAGATAAGTACTCTGTATAAATTATAAAAAAGATTTTTTTTTCTTTTCTCCCTGTTTTCCAGGCAGATTTACCTGTGAAATGATGATAATTATAAAAATCTTTTTTTTTTCCTTTTTTCTTTCTTTTTCTTCTTGGGTAAGCACTTGATACAATTGGGATACTATAGAACTTTATATATGATTATAGGGTGTTTCTCTGACAGATGGGATGAAGTAGCTTTCTCTGGGTTGCATAAAGACATCACCTGGCAGAAATACAAAGTCAGTGCGGTTTATAGAACCGGGGATTGTTTACTGGGGGTTTAGTTAATTTGTTTGTTATGGGGGATACAGTTCTGGAGGGTGGTTTGGGTGCCAATTATGTGTGCTGTCAAGAATTTACTGGGAAATGGATTTCAACTGTTAGAAATCGCTTTAAGTTATTACATATGGATTTTGTTTTTTTGTCAATGGTTTATAAATGACTGGACCATATGATATTGTGAGTTGGAATGTCGAGGGGGCACAGGACAGATGCAAATGACAAGTAATTCTAAAACATCTCCTATTTCTTAAAGTTGGAATCGCATGCTTGCAGAAAACCCACCTTAGAAGGGATTATACCTCATTGCTAGGCAGGAACTCGGTTGGGCAGACTTTTGGAGCAAGAATCTCTACAAAAAGGGTGTGTATGGCCATATTGATTCACAAGAATATTCCCTTTCAACTGGAGCAGGAGATATGGGACATTAATGGGTGCATTATTTTGACCCGTAGAAGACTGGCCATGCAACAAATTTTACTAGGATCAGTATATGGTCCAAACGTAGACTCCCCTCAGTTTTTTGTGCCTCTCTTGGGTCTTTTGTCCCATAATCCCCCTGTGACTATAATACTGGGAGGGGATTGGAACATTACCCCTCAGCTTTAGCTAGATAGGTCGGATTTCAAACAATGTGGACTAACCCCAGCTCAGCGAGCCCTGAAGGATTTTATGATGGGGGCCGGCCTGGTTGATATTTGGAGGGTGTTGAACCCTACTGAAAAGACCTATACTTTTTTCTCCTTTCCACATCGCACTTGCTCTAGAATCAGCTATTTTTTGGTGAGCTCCTCAGTCATCCCGATAATACTGGATGTGATTATTCATCCACTTGTCATAATGGATCACTCTCCTGTTTTCATCATATCTCTGCTAGGAACAGGAGATAGGAGAGAGTCCCTGTGGTGTTTGAATAATCATCTTCTGCACATACCTCTCAACCTCCTGCCTCATAAATCAGGGACAAGGCTTAAAAAATTCAGGGACAAAGGCCAAAAATCAGGGACACATTTTTAAAATTGGGGCTATCCACTCAGGAAGCTGGCAGAATATGTATAATACATTTTCTGAAGAAAAAGAAGTCTGCAACTGTATTGTTTGACATAATTTTATTCTTACAATCATCACTGTTTAGTCAGAGGAACACACATTTTAGGAGGGACAGAGTACAATTTTGAAGTGAAATCAGGGACATCCCTGAAAATCAGGGACACTTGAGAGGTATGCTTCTGCAAATACGGCTACATTAGAGCACATCAAAGATTTTATATTGCACCTTCTAGAATGTAATATTGGTTCAGTACCAAGTATAGACGTGGTTTGGGTTGCTTTAAATGTACGGGATTATATGTTTATCCACCACCAGACATGACAATTTAGAGCACGTATGATAGAGTTACTCAATTCAATTAAGTCTATTGAATGAGATATTCGTGCTCGCTCATTGGAGCAGGACTGGATTACACTGCACACTTTGCAAGCCCAATTTTCCAATCTTATGACACAAAAAGCTGAGCTTTCGCTTAAAAGGACTAGACTTAAATATCTTGAATCAGGGGAAAGAGCTGTAAAGCTCTTGGCTATCTGACTTAGGCAAGCAGAGACTGCCAGATTTATACCTGGTTTATACTTTGCGAACACAGGCCAAATAATCACAGACCCTAGGAAGATAGCTGAGGGATTAGGGAAGTATTTTCAACAACTCTATGCAGTCAGCAAAGAAGAAACACCCACAGAGGAAGAACTTTGAGCATATTTAGACTCAGTCAAACTTCCATGTCTGTCACCTGCTGATGCTCTTCCTATGGGAGCTCGTATACCAGCCTGGGATATTGAACAAGCCATCAGGCAACTTCCCTTAGATAAGTCACCGGGATCGGATGGCTTCCCAAGTAACTTATACAAATGCTGTCCTTCAGAATTGCCCCCCTACTAATGGATGTGTTTAATTCATGGCATGAGAAAGGGATAACTGAACGTAGCTTTTTAGAAGCAATAATTGTGATAATTCCCAAACAAGGTAGAGACCCACAACTTCCAGAAAATTACTGTCCCATTTCCCTCCTTAATTTGGATGTCAAAATATTGGCAAAAGTATTAGCTAATAGGTTAGGGCCTATTACGGGTAAACTGATTGGCATAGAACAGGTGGGTTTCATGGCAAACAGGTCCTCTAATGGCCATATGCGCAGACTATTACATCTCCTCTAGCTGGCCAAAAAGTCAGATCTCCCAATGACCCTAATATCTTTAGATGCTGAGAAAGCCTTTGACTGGGTCTTTTGGGATTTTCTCTTTCTTGCCTTGGAACGTTTTGGCCTGCCAAAGGAATTTATCACGTGGACTCGTATTTTATATACCTTTCCACTTGCCCGGGTTTGGTGCAACAGTGTACTTTCAGACCCATTCCCACTATGCCATGGCACCAAACAGGGCTCCCCATTATCCCCACTTTTATTTAACCTGTATTTAGAACCCCTCATACGATGACTGGTCTCTTCTCCATACCTTAAAGGTATCCAAGTGGGAAAACAATGACACCTTTTATCGGCTTATGCTGATGATTTACTTTTACATTTGGAAGAGCCTGTAACAGGTATCCCAGTATTACTAGAAGAGATAGACCTTTTCTCCAGGGTTTCCTTTTATAAGTTGAATCTCTCAAAAACCAGGATTTTTCCAATGAATGGAAGGATTGGATATGGTGAAATACAGGAATTTGGACTGAAGTGGGAGTCAAAATCTTTGACGTATCTGGACATTAAAGTTGCCAGAGAAGTATCTACCATGGTAAATGAGAATCTTACAAACCTTGTGTCCACACTGAAAACAGATCTTGACAGGTGGGGATCCCTCCCCATCTCATTATGGGTAAAGATTAACACAATTAAAATGAACGTGCTTCCTAGAATTCTATATCCTATGGGCATGTTGGGGTTTTTCCTTCCCAAGTCCTGGTTTATTAAGCTACAACAATTGTTGAACTTCTACTTGTGGAAGGGGAAAGGAGCCAGACAAGCGTATTCCAAGCTTGCAGCACCCAAGCTTCAAGGGGGTCTTGCCCTTCCATCCGTTTTTGCATACTATAGTGCACATCATATCAGTAAATTAAGTTACTGGACCCGTACACTAATATCACAAGACAGAGACATATATCTACCTCTCTGGTTAGACATTGAGAGATATCTGGCCTCTAAACACCATTGCACTTTAACATCTTTAGTTTATTCTTCCCTGAAATCACTCCCTAGGCCCCTAAAAGACACTCTGATTGGATGGTCCATCAGGGTATTGCACCAAGCACAAAGGTATCTGGCTTTAGCTTGGCACAAGTCTGTTGAACAGCCACTAGTGGACAATCCCCAAATTAAAATTGGAAACAGACCAATTTCATCTTCACATTGGGCATTTTTAAAGCATCTTAAAGTTCAGGATATAGCCCCTAAGGGGGATGTGCTCTGCTTTCCTCAGTTTCAGCAGTGCTTCCATGCACATACGAGATATCCTTTCAAATATTGGCAATTAAGGCATACCCTGGTATCTTTTTTGGGGAGGCAGGAAGGATATACACCTCCAAAAATGGAACCCTCAACTCTCCTTCAAATAGCAGATCAACCACATTCTGTCTCCATGATGTATAAATTACTACAATCCCTAGATTCTCATTTACCACAAGGTATATGCTACTACAGGACCCAGAAACTGTCTAACATAGAGGATACCAACACATGGAGGCAGATTTGGAGCAATATCTACAGATTTATTAAATAAGACAGACTTCGTCTTGTACAATATAACATAAAGTACATCCTATATTTCACCCCAGAGCACCTACATAAAATGGGTAGGTTGCCCTCCCCTCGATGTCAATGGTGTTCAGCAACAGACAGAGACTTGTATCACATGTTATGGACATGCCAAAAAGTCCATGGATATTGGCAAACAATTAGAAGCTCCCTTGATCCAACTTTATGGCTTGACCCATTGTTTACACCAGAGAGCTACCTGCTCAATCACTACCCTCTGACACGTCTAGAATAAGAATGGCACATATAGCTATGATATCTGCTGTAGCCAAATTAACCATCATGAGGCACTGGAAGGAGGAATCCTTGCCATCTGTGATAGAATGGCATAGAGAAGTTTTATTGGCTCTTCAATTGGAGTGACATATTGCATCAATGGCCAATCGGCTTAATGGATATCAAACTAAATGGGGCCCTTTAGATGCTTTACTTGCAGTCTGGAAACCCTAGAGAACAAATCCACTTAATTAACTTAAGTTTTTTTGTGGACAACAGACATCATGGCTGGCACCAGGTGGTTGGGGTGGGCTGGGGGATAGTTGGTTAGTTTAATGTTTAACGTATGTTGTTTATGTTTATGTTTATTTTGCTTGAATTCTAGTATGTATTTATTTGTACACTGACTGGTATTGGCAATCTTGATATATTAGGTTGTAACCTGTCAATCTTATATTGACTGCTTTTGCGGTGTTTACTGTTGTACACTTTATGTTATGATAAATAAAGCATATTGAATAAAAAAAAAAACATCTGGCATACTTATGTCCCCCATCAACAATATCTCCCCTTTTTCTGCCATCCTAATGATGCCTTCCAGTGGTGGAGCCAGAAGGGGTCTGGGAGGGCGGTCACCCCTTCTGGCTGCCCCAATGTGAGTAGTGGTGCCCCGCCACCACCTTTATTCACTGTTTAATGCCATTGTGGAGCCCGTGATTGACTGAATGGCCCCCCTTGGCTCCCAAATGCTCCCAAACCTGGATCAGCCACTGCATGCCTTCTGTCATATAATTTTCCATTTCCTCCCCCTGAGACGGGGGTTTGTATACAACCCCAGTGCGGATTGTTGTGCCATTTCCAATCTCCAGGGGGACCCACAGTGCCTTCTCTCCTCCCTGTTTACCCTTTAGTTCCATTGATTTGATCCCTTCCCTTACATAGAGAGCTATTCCTCCTCCTTCTACCCTCAATGTCCCTCCTGTAGATTGTGTACCCTGGTGTGTAGACATCTCAGTCATGGTTCTCTGTGTACCATGTTTCTGTGATTGCCACTATATCCAGGTGCCCCTCTTCCATCAAGGCCATCAGCTCAGAGAGCTTGTTACCCAGACTATGGGCATTGGTACTCACTGCCTTCATTTTTTGATGGCCTTGCCCCTTTTAGCCCCATCCTCGTCCTTACTGCCTTTGCCTTTTTCTCCATTTACTCCTGCCATTCTCCTTATCAACTTCTCCATCTTAGTGTTTACCTTGCTAACTACCCTGAATTTTTTTTTTTGGAGGGGGTTGCTAGGATTTCCCTGCTCCTTTTCGGTGCCTCCCCCCTTGACTAGTTTAAATGCTTGCCAATGAAGCATTTAAACCTGTCACCTAGGATCCTGGTTCCACTCCTGGACAGATGCAGACCATCATGCCAGTATAAGCCTGAATCCCTCTAGGTGGACCCCCAGTCCCCAGTGAAGCCAAAACCCTGAGCTCTGCACCGGTTTTTCAACCATTGATGGAATCCCAGGGTGCAAAGTACTGTAGCCTCACCATGTCACAGACAGGCAGCACCTCCGAGAAGGTTACCTTGCGTGCTAGTTGTCTAAGGCCTCTCTCCAACTCCACAAACTCCTCCTGCACTGCTTTGATCCCTTTCCCAGACAGATCATTTGTCCTTAGGTGGACAATGATGTCTAGCTCCCTCCGCTGTGCAGCTGTTCCCACGATCCTGAGGATTCACTCCCTGTCCCTCAAAGCCATGGCACCAGGCAGGCACCTTACCTCCCTCTCGCCCCTCTCCCAGTTCCATCCCCTAACAATTGAGTCCCCCACCAGGAGTTGTTTACTTCCCCTGTGGGGTCCCATGCCACCCTCCTTTGGGTCTCCTTTGTGGAGGTTCTCAGCATCCTCCTTGGTCTCCACTGTGGGTGACTATTTATTACCCCAAGATCAGTTTCATCTGCCGTACTCCACAGCTCCCTCATTCTGTATTCCCCCTTAGATTTCTTGCACCTATGTGCATTAACTTGCAAGTCATGGCTGTAAATTGAAACTGCAAAACCCATGAACACTTCTCTAGACTTTCTAAATTCTGTTCAATACTTCTTAACCCCTCCTAAATGATCACTTTTCCAGATATCTTTGTATCATCTACTAAGAGGCAGATCTTCCCTTATACTCCCACTCCATTGTCACAAAAAAAAAATGTTGAAAAGGACCGGTCCTAGGACCAAGCTCTGTGGCACTTCACTGGTGACCTCCCACCCTTTTGAGTGTTCCCCATTTAGTACTACTCTCTCTGGTTTCCATTACTTAGCCAGTTTTTGTCTCCCATTGTGAGTTTATGCCTGATCCCCAGCTCTCTTAGCTTCTTAGCATCCATCCATGTGGGACAGTGTTGAAGGCATTACTGCAGTCAAGGTAAAGTAAGTCTGCTTCCTGCCCCATATCTGCCAATGTCATTACCCAGTTAAAGAAGTTGATCAAAATCATCTGACATAACCTCCCATCTGCAAATTCCTGCTGTCTGACATCCTGAAGTCCACTTACTATTTGTAAATATACCAGCTTCTCCTTTACTAAGGTTTCTACCATGTTCCCCACTACAGACATTGAACTGATAGGCCTGTATTAAACAGGGTGGTCCCTACTTTATCTATTGTGCAGGAGAACTGTATTTTCTATCCTCAAATCATCTACTACTACTCTTATCTTTAGTAAGCTGTCAAAGAGCTCAGCCAGTGGTGCAGCTAGGACCGACCCCATCTCTTTTAGCATGCAGATATGCAGCCCATCCAGGCCCATGGACTTGTCTACCTTCAATGTATTCAGCACCTTTGGCACCCTTTCCTCTGAGTTCAGAACCTTGCTAACAACCTCATCCCTTTGCTGTGACTGCACAGTCTGGTACTGGCTCTTAATCCTCCACAATTAATAATGAACAGAAAAACTGGTTCAGTATGTCAGCCTTCCTATCTTCCTCCTCCCATCCCGCCTTCTGCAGTCTAACTAATCCCTTTTTGTTTTACATTTCTCATCCATATAGTGAAATAACATATATATACTCCTTCCTCACCCCCTCTGACACTCTCATTTCAGTGTCACAAAATTGCCCTCTGCACAGCCTTGCTGGTCTCCTACATCTTGTTTAGTTGCCTGATCTCCCTTGCCCTGGCTGTTTTTGTACTTTCTGAAGGCCTTTATCTGCCCCCACTGCCTCTTCTACCTCTCTTGTGAACCATAGTGTTTTTTTGTCCCTCATGTTTTTCCCTGCTACCTTAACTTTTAATACAGTGATTTATAATCTCCACTACAGTTTCACTGATCAACTCCATTTATTTTCTACTTCCTCTACTGCTTTCACCCCTTCTAATTTCTCCTTCACAATGCCTGCATCCTGCCCAAATCTACATTCCTTTAAGAGCAGGTGCTTAGTAAGGATGTATATCTTAAAGAATTAAAGTTTGGGGCCTTTGGATACCATCTATGTACTCATTTTGTTTGCTTTTATTTGTTTCTTTAATTACATTTTCATCATTATATTTGCATTTTGCCAACTACTGGTACAAAAAGAATATAATGAGATTCTTGTACTGTGATGTCAGAAAATCTTTACTGGCAAGGCTAGCAGTATATTTCAGTGGGAAACTGCATACCTGTTTTCAGATTTGTATATAGAAAAAAACACTTTCTAGCAACAAATATTATATATTAAATACTAGAAATATATGATTTTTGATAACCTGTGATTTTTTGTTATAATTTAGCAGGTGACATTTTCTTCATAACCAGATTTTACTTGGGGAGGAAAAAAAGAGAAGTCAGTTATTGTTTTAAAATCATAAAATTACACAGATGGACCATAGTAGTGCAAGCATAAAAAAGTCAAAGCTTGTTGCTGAAAGAAGTTTTTTTTTTCAAAGATAGAAAAATATATTTAGTTTCTTACTGAAATACATTGGGCTCATAAGTATCTGACAGTTTCTAACAGCACAATACCAACTTTCCATTGAATTATTTTTTACTAGCAGTGTGAAATGCAAAGGTAAAAAATAATTTGTTTCACTGCCCAAACAAATATTTTATTGTAAAAGTACAACGCAATTACTAACACTCCAAAATACAATAAATAAAACAATCAGTTGTCTATTTGTTTGAAGTAAACACCTGCTTTTTAATTTTGTCTGTGACTTCTTCCTCTTTATTTCTAATATTATGATAAATCCCACTAATTGATGGCCACTGGTTTGAAGTGAATCCTGCACTGCAATGTCCCATATATTATTCCTGTTTGTCACGAATAAATAGAGGATGCCTTGCAGGCTCCAAGGCCCATTGGGTCAGGAATAGAGATGCGGTGAATTTAAAATCCGCCAGCGAAGTGAACGCGAAGTGGCCACTTCACCTTGGAACTTCGCTACGTGGAGTGCCCCTTAGGAAAGGCTCACTTCGCCTTGTTATTATTACTTCGTGTTGTCATTCTGCCTTAAACGCAAAGTAAGACAGAGTGACAACAATATTGGCAGCATCCCACCCACGCAGTCACTAGATTGAATGTGCATCCCCACAGTGCTACTGTCTTGTGTCCAGAAAACTCCCCAGTGCTGATGAAGAGAAATGAGAGTGTAACAAGAAAATGCTAATTTTCCCAGAATTAATGGCACATTCAGTCATGCGTGCAGTGGTTGGGTCACACAAAGAGTAACCAGAATCAATGTGCATCCCCAAAATGCTACTGTCTTGTGTTCAGAAAATTCCACAGTGCTGACGAAGTGAAATGAGAGTGTAACAAGAAATGCAGGCTCCCAGAATTAATGTACCATGCAAACACACAGACAGATTAAGATTGCGCTGCACACTCAAGGAATGCATACGAAAAGGCACAACAACACCTAACCAGTGCTCACAAGTCACAAATCCAAATTTGAAAAAGGAATACATTTTGCTAGTTGGGGGATTTGTGCACAGCAGTAACAATCCACTACTAGTAAAGATATCACAGAGCAAAAATTCACGCAGGTGCGGTGGATACCAGGTTCACACTGCTGCAATTGCTCTGTAACACAATAAAAGGTGTCTGATTTAATGGCACGCATCGCACACACACTCATATGAACACTCAAGTAATGCATAGCAAACTGAAAACCTTTAATAATACAACCAAATATTTTAAACAGACAAATTGTTCACTGCTGCACCACAACAATCAGCAAAGAAATGTCAAGAATTACTGAAAATATTACTGTGTGCACATTAACACAGTTATGCAAGAAAAATATAACCAAAACAGAAAGACTGGCTTTTTCTCCCAGTTAATCTACCTACACCACAAATACGCCCCTTCCCCAAAGCACACTTCACAGTACACAGATTGCCGGTTCTAAATTAACATTCAAAATCCACACACAACAATAAACACTCTATGATATGAGCACAGAAGGATTTCCTACAATCGATGTACTAAATTTTGAGCAAAAAATATTACTCAAAAAGGCATTTTGAACAGCTTTTAGAGGTTTTGAATTGCAGAGCTCTGAGAGCACGCTGCCTCCAGCTACCACTGCACACACACTACCCAGGCCAGAACTGAGGTTGTGCCAAACAATCTAGAGCCCATGCGACTTGCAATCCCATGAATAATGGCAGAGTGTCATTTGCAGCTCAATTACAGGGCGAAGTGAGGCGAATTATATTGATTTCAATGTACTTCACCTTAAAATTGGTGGAGAAGTGGTTTGGGGAAGGCGGAATAATGCAAAGTCATTGGTTTCAATGGACTTCACATTACTCATTATGAAGCAAACTACTCTGCTTCACATTGTGTTGTTCTCTGCGGATTCTGTGTTACACAGTGAATCACTTCATGGAGGAAATTGGGGCCATTTCACCCACCACTACTTACAGTACTGTAACTCACATGCTGTATGGGAAGGAACGCTAATGCTTATGGCTGTACTTCCCCGTAGAGCTGTAGCACAAAACTCCCTGACTTAAAAATGCTTATTAATGAATACAATGGTGGAGTGGTGAAGCCTGGAGAGGTACTACAAAACATGCTTACAATACATCCAAGCAACTAGTAAAAAAGTTAATGTTGTGATTCATGATGTGATTGTGAATTGTGATTTGTGACTGCCTTTGTGATCATGATGATGAAGAACGTGATTCGGTGTCGACAGTGTGAGATAAACAGTATGGAACTGTATTGGGAATATGAATGCCTACTGCTGTACTTCCCTGATGAGCTGTAGCACAAACTCCCTGATTCAAAAATGCTCATTAATGAGTACAATGGCATGGTGGTGAAGCCTGGTGAGATACTACAAAACAGGCTTACAATTCATCCAAGTAACTAGTCAAAAAACTAGTGTTGCGATTCATAACATGATCGTGAATCGTGATGTGTGACTACATTTGTGACTGTGATGATGAAGAACATGATTTGTATCACGAGTGACTCGTGATGATGGTCCTGACTTAAAAACGCATATCAATGAGTACAATGTTAATGCAGAATTATGCACCACACCTGTCCAGTACTCTGAAGGGAAGCCAAAGAAACAACTGTGACTTAAATTACAGATGGAGACTGGGCCCTAAAAAGATGCAAATGCACCAACAGATTAAGATTGCACTACGCACTGAAAAGATGCAGACACAAAGGCACAACAGCTAAGAGTGACCACCATCAGAAATTCAAATCAGGAAAAGAATACCTTTGCGGTTGGGGTGGGCCGTGGGGGGCAGTGTACTGCACTGCTGCAGTAACAGTCACTAGTACCAGTAAAGATACCACAAAGAAGTACAAAAATCATGCAGCTGCAGTGGATAGCAGATTCACATTGCTGAAATTATTATATGGTGCAATATAAGGTGTCTGATTTGATGACACGCATCACACACATACTCACACACACACTTTAAGTAATGCTTAACAAATTGAAAACTTCCCGTAATATAACCACATATTTTAAACAAACTAGAATTATGCAGTGCTGTGCCACAACAATCAGCAAAAAAATGGCAAGAATTATTTAAAATATTACTGTGTACATTAACACAGTTATACAAGAAAAATATCATCAAAACAAAAAGCACTGTCTTTTTCTTCAAGTGAATCTACCTACGCCACAGATATGCCCCTCCCCAAAAGCACACGTCCATTCCACTGTCTCTCAGTACACAGACTGAATGTTGTACATTAACATTCAAAATTCACACATAAACAATAAATGCTCGACGATATGAGCACAGGATGGGTTCCTATAATCGATCAACTAAAGTTTCTGCAAAAGAAATTACTCAAAAAGGCTTTTTTAGCAGCTTTTAGAAGGTTTGAATCACAGAAAGCTCTCACAGCAAATTGTCTCCTACAGCTTCCTAAACACACTACGCCAAACTGAGGCTGTGCAGAACAATCTAGAGTCCATGTGACCTGAAATCCCATGAATCACTGCAAAATTCGCCTTTGGAGCTTAAAAACAAAGTGAAGTGAGGCAAAGTACCTTGTTTTCAATATACTTTGCCTTAAGAATTGGTGGAGTAGTGGTTTGGGGAAGGTGGAGTAATGCAAAGTCATTGTTTTCAATGGACTTCGCGTTACCCATTATAACACGAAGAACTCCACTTCGCATTGCGGAGCACTCCTCGATTTCACCTTCACTCCGCGAATCACTTCATAGAGTGAATTGAGGCCACTTTGCCCATCTCAAGTCAGGAATGCCTCCTGGAACACCCCTACCAGCCTTAATTACCTGCTGCTTTATGCCACTGGGATCCTCAAGTCCATATCTTGCAAGTCAAAGCCACCAGTTAGCAACAACTCCCCCTGCCTTGCTGCCCTTCTAATTTCTATACATTGTTCCTTGTCAGCAGAAACTTTCTTTGATGGTGGTCTAAATACCAGTCTTATCCCTTTGTTTGTCTCCCATTTGTAACTGCCTATGCCCACACTGTCTCTATCCACTTGCTCTCTTTACTATGCCTGAACCTCCTTGACATTTTTACCCTCCCTTACATGTAGTGCTACGGCTCCTTTTCCCACTATCTATTATTTCTAAACAATGTAAACCCTGGAATGGTCAGATCCCAGTCATGAAAGTGCATGGCCCAAGTCTCTATGGTTGTTATTTGGTCCAAGCATGCTTCTACCATCACTGCCTACAAGTCACCATTTTTATTCCCCCAGCTCCTCACATTAACACACATAATCCTTCATGACTCTTGCTTTCCTCCTCCCTCTAATCCTTGCCATCCACATGCCCCCCCCCACCCTTATCTTTGGTCCATTTCAACTGCCCACACCCTTCTTTCTCTTTCCTTAATACCTCACCGCTCCTGCACCTTAACCTATGCTGTTATCTCATTGTATCCCCTCTGCTTCCTGTCTGTTTCCTCATACTAGCACTGAGGGAAATCCATCCAGGAATTCCACGTTTGATTAATTGCATCTATCACTAACTGATCTACCTCCCCCACTGGTAGCTTAAAAGTTCCTAGATGCACTCTGTAATGTTGTGCACTAACACCTTTGCACCCTTCTCCAGGTGCCCTACTTCTTGGGTTGCAGCAGGGTAGGCAGTGCTTGCTTCCCTCAAAAATACATTAAAAATAACAACCACCATCCAATCCTGATAAACAGCTAAGGTAACTTGCCTGGCATTTCAGACCCCCTCATTTATCATGATCAGGTAGCAGTTATCATCCTAATTCAGGGGATCTAGAGTCTATTACCAGCTACTTCCCATTATTTTCTTTTTCTATGTATTTGTAAAATCAATATAATAACTGGGGAGCATTTTCTCCCATAGGGAAACGTGGTTATAATTCGCCGTTATAATCAGTGGGTTATAACGGTGTACACAAGCCAGGTTTCCCTCGCTTCCCACATGCACATGCCTCTACTTTTCCCAGAATCACTAGTCTCTGTTCTGCTGCCAGCTGCACTCGCTGGTAAGTAAATAAATAAAAAAGAATTGGCAAGTCACTTCTCCTCAGTCCTTCCACAGGTGCTCCTTATACTTTTTTTTTTTAAAGAAAGAAAAAAGGGGGGCAAGTTTTATGCAACCACAAGCAGTGGAGTGTGTTTCATGCCAACCAGACCGCGGCTAAACACTGATGTATTTTTATTTTATATAATTGTTGTGGTGCAAAAATGTTCCCCAGCAATTATATAAAATAAAATATGGGGTGGTGTGTACACCTCAATTTTACACACACCCTCATTGCGGGATGCATTTCATAAACCACTCGGGCTTTGCCCTCAGGGTTTATGTAGCTTCCAACAACATGAGTGTGTGTAAAATTTCATTATACACACCACCCCATACATTATTCTATATGTATTTCCATTTGATTTTTTTCACATTTATGATCAAACTTTTCATTTACAATATATATATCCCAATATCCTTATCTTTTATAACTAGCTGCACATGTTTGTATTTATTTTCTAATTTCTTAAAAAATATATATAGTTAACATACGCAGTACTAAAATCTCATTACATTACCTAAAGTTTGCACACCTGGTGGTGCCCATGCTTCTGTCTGATCATTACCCCTCTCAGTGTACTATAACTAATATACTAGGTGATCTTGCCAGATTGTAACTCAAAGGTCGTGCCCTAACTGACTTAATGTCAGAACTGTTGTATTATGTATTAAATGCTCTCCTGTATTGCTGCATTGTGATCTTTGTAGATTCCTGTAATTGTCTACAGTAACTAATTCTGGGTTGCCTCAAAAAAGGACCTTTGGGCTCAGAGGGCCTACCCGGTTATCAAAATTGAATAAATAAATACATACATATATAAATAAATAAATAAGTTTGAATTTCAGGATAGTACAATCTTTATTACAAAAGACAGTTACATCAGTTGCATGAAACCAGGTTCATTGCCCTTTAGACTTCATCTGTCCATGCTTCTTTATTTGTGCTGATGATGTCATACTCCTCTACTTACGACATCAGAATAATTTCTGTGCCAAAAGATTGTGATGTCATAAGCTAAAGATGTGACTTCAAGGAAGATAAAAGCAACTTGAAGACATTAAGCCTAAGAAGAAAAGAACAATAATGAAAATGTATTTCATATTACAAAATCAAATAATAATAATTTCAATTTTCAATTTCAATTTTTCTTTTTATACTGATTTGGAGATGATCAAAACTTACCTTTGTTCACTTGCAGCCTGTTACATAAATAAACAGTTACAACATACAAAAAGACTCTTATTTAAATACAAAAGCATTATTCGTTACAAGAGCAAACTGACTGATATAATATAGTACCTTTTTAAAATTTTACAGGTACTGTACAGTACTCAGCATGAACATAAGTTACAAAAATAAACAAGCATTTGTCAATGCCGAATGTTGTCACGCTGGCATTGGCTTTGGTAGTACAGTGCGGAAACACATTTTTGGCAGAATGTGAAAAATGACAATTGTACTGTTCATTAGGAGGTATAAAAATGGCAGTGGTGAAAATGTGGCATGTAAATATTGCAAATTTGCAAAGTTACAAGGGTGTGTGGGAAATGCACAACGCACACTTCTAACACAGTCATTTTATGGAGTTTCAGCACCAGCTTTTCAACATAGGCATTTTAGCACCTCTGCTCATGAACAGTGTCACTGTCATTTCCTCAAACTGTCCCAAAAGTGATTTCGTTAGAGTTAATCGCGCTTATTCTGCTTGTAGTGCAAAACACATTTTGGGCAGGATATATAAATGACAGCTGTACTGTTCATCAAGAGGTGTGGAAAAATGCCAATGGTGAAAATCCAGAGTGAAAATATTTAAATGCACAACATTACGAGTGTGCATGCAAACTGCACAATGCATGCTTGTAACACAGCCATTTTATGGAGTATCATCACCAAATTTTCAACATAGGCATTTTAGGACCTCTGCTCATTAACAGTGACATTGTCATTTTTGTAATCTGCCCAGAACACTGATTTTCCACAGTGACTGCGGTATTGTGTGCCGGAAGTCCGGAAATACATTTCAACCAGGAAGTGAAAATGATAGCTGTACTGTTCATAAGGAGGTGTAGAAAAATGACAATATTGAAAATCTGGCATGAAAATATTGTGAATTCATGAGATTACAGTGTGCATAGCAACTGCGCAACTACACGCTTGTAAAACAGCCATTTTAAGTTTTCTCACCAAATTTGCAACATAGGCTTTTGAGAGCCCACCACTGCCACTGTCTTTCAGATTAACCAGTCCCAAAAGGTGATTCAGCACAGTGACTGCAAAATCACCTTTTGGGACCAAGTAACGTCATAACAGTAACAAAATTCATGAGGAGGGGTCCCAAAACCCCATGTTGAAAATTTGTGCAAATATTTAAAAAATGCCCATTAAGCAGCATTTCTCAGTTTGTGGTCAGCTTTAAAAAGTGCAGACGTATTTCCGGTCCACCGAAGATCATCGCGCCAAGCTCCAGAGGTAAGTATGAGGTGAGGGGGTGTGGGGAGGCAGAGTGAGCAGTGGGTGGGTGCAGGTGGTGCATAGGGAGACTATGAGGGACCATTTTCTGTGTACAGGTAGTAAAAAAAAAATTGCAGATGGTTTGCTTTTTTGCAGTTTTTTTTTGGGGTGGGTACAGTAGCCGACGGAGGATTGGGCACCCCTGTCAGCACAAAAAGAAGGGAACACCATGCCAATGGGGAGTGGGCCCATCATGGCACAGTAAAGTGGGAAAGGGGGACAGATGCTGATGGGGATTGGGCACCCCATCAGCAAACAACGAAGCGGGGGGTGCATGAGCCGAGGGGGATTGGGTACCCCCTCTGCAAGCAAAAAAGGAGGGGGGGGGACACATTCTGCCAATGAGTAGTGGGCTTTCATGTCAGCACATACTTGAGGGGCAGGGTAAGCCGACTGGGGAATGGGGCACCCCCAAAGTCGGCAGTTTAGCTGCAACTGTACTGCCATGTTTGTAGCTGGAGAAGAGAGTAGGAAGGGTCCACTGTGTGTGACGAGCTTTGCTCACATTGCAGCGAGCCTTTCCTTAGATGTGCTCGCCACATTAGTATGCATGGTGTGGTGCCAGCATGCAGGCTGATTGGGGAAAGAGGGCCGCACCTACTGGTACATGCCCTACATTCGTGCCTCCAAATCTGTACTACCGCAAGATGTTGGCTGTGCAAGTGCGCCAACATAAAAAGGGACATTATTAAAAGTTACTTGACAAATGTAGGTTTTCAGCTTGCTTTTAAATTGCTCAAGGTCAGCACATGATCAAATTCCCTGAGGGAGTCTGTTCCAGTGGCAAGGACCATAGATGGAGAAGGCACTGCCATCAAAAGTAGCCATTCTTGTGAATGGAACACTGAGAATGTGGGTACTGGAAGATCAAAAGCAGTGCACTGGTGAATGATCTTGGATTAGTTCATCTACATATAGAGGAATGAGTCCATAACATCTTTTAAATACAATAAGCATTTTAAAGTTAATTTGATACTGCACTGAAAGTTAGTTAAGCTTGCCTAACAGCAGTGTGACATGTTCAGACTTCCTGCAGCCCATAAGTAAATGAGCAGAAGCATTTGTATTAGATGAAGAGGTTACAGTGTTCTAGCTAGGAGAGCAACTAGAAGGGAATTGTTTTAATAGTCAATGCAAGCAACACTAAAACAATGAACAAGGGTAGCAGCAGTGTCTTTGATGAGGTAGGGGCAAATCATAAAAACTGCATAGTTCCATGTGATAAAAGTGAAGTAAAAATGGCACCGACAAATAACGGTGAAGCAATAACAGCCCCTGAAACAATGACAACCAACACAATAGCCCTGCACAAAATCAGAGCTGATTCTTTTCATTTTCTGTCACGGCTCTGCCCCTGCACCCCCCATACTCCCCTACTATAAATAACTGACACGGGGGGAGGCTGACACTGAGGAATGAAGAAACACTTGGGATGGGGGCTACGGCATTGAGGGATGCAGGTCGGGAGGGGGAAACTTTGCAGGGTGGCAAGGGGGATAGAGAGGAAAAAGTTTGGGAGGGTGGGCGGAACAGGACTTAGTGCAGAACATAACAAAAACAGCAGTGAAAAAAATTATCCCTACCTGCCAGTTCCTAACCCGGGCCCCTCAACCACAGAGGCAGTAATTCTCACCACTACACCAAACAACCATCTCAAACAGCACTCCTCCAATAACAACCTACATACTGCAGGTATCTCTAACTCCCTGCCTGCAAGAAAGCATTAAAATACGAAGTGCTCAGATATCTATATAGCCCATTTTAACCTCACTGTTTTGACTTTGCCCATATGTACTCACTCAAATTAACTTGCTCATATCACAGGATACCAAACTGGTTGTATACGATGCACTAATGACATAACAGAACTGAAGTACTGAATGGATCAAATATGATGGTCTTTTGGTAGGGAGGGCCAGAAATACAAAGATTTGAAGGAATTGTGTGAAACCGAGTTCCGCTGATGCCAACTGATTTATTTGCTGGAAACTGGTAAATATGTATTGTAGCTAACCACAATGCTTGTATTGTTTTTTGTGTAAAGTGACGTTTCCTACACTGCTTTATGTATGGTATCAGAGTGACTATACAACTGCCTAAATTTGTAATAAACAGATGCTGCACCTTGTGAGATACACTCCAAAACAGGAATCTCAGTATTCATGAACATTCCAAAAGACCATCATTTATTCTTAAAATGGGACACACTAGATAAAACCCAGATAGGTTTAGAATATCCATTCAATGAATTGGTACGTGCAAGCCAGAAAGACAGAAACTCTCGCCAGCATGACATAGACACTCTAAAGAACAATAGCTTGTGCTCCCACACTCATTTCTGCAACTCACATTCCAGTTGTCCTTTTATGCAAATAAGCATTACACTACAAAACAGGTAAGTGCAAGAAACTCTTTTAAGAATTGTGAAACTCTATCATGTTTCTCTCCACTTCTATTAAAGGGATTACAATCCCATTTCCTTCTTAATACAGTTAATACTCCATGGGAAGCCCTCAGGGTTCAGGCTTTAAACAGTTATACCATTAATTAGGGACAAAATCCTCCTCTAAAGTTATATACACAGCCAGTCTGTAAACAGTGCAACTGTGGTGCCCCTCGGCTTCTGAACAATGGTCTTACTTCCTTTTAAATAAGGAGCAAGCTGCATTTGTTTCAGGAAATCTGTCATATTTGATGAAAAGTGCCATGGTGACAACAAAAAAGATATGTTGCTTAACTGCTTCATAGCAAAAAAAAGTGTTCTGAATCACGGTGGGTTCAGGTTTTCCTTTCAATGAGGAAAAAATTGTTTTTATCTTTTGTCTTACAAATAATGTTTAAAGCAACAGTGATAGTAACAAAAAACATAAAGCAAATATATTTAAAGAATATTGCTTTCAATTTTTGTATTATTTGATCTTTTCATACAAAAGTGGTCTAGTTTCTATTTTCTACTGTATGTGTATTTGACTAATGCTTGGAAATGTATAATGCTAAAATAACAATATAACTAGTATCCCAATGTATTTTTATGGAAAACACTGTGATGGCACAAAAGCAATCTAGAATTGCAGCATCCCGACAATTATGGAACAGTAATGAGAAATCAAAATGCTTTAAAACTGGAGCCTAAAAAAAATGTATGAAGGTGTTTAATTCCTTGAGTGCAGAGGATTTGATTCCTCAGCAGTAGAAAGGAAGATTAAAGCTTAGAACTAGAGCTGCTCATTGATTCAGTACTCCAGCTCATGGCGCTTCATGACCCAGTCTGGATGGTGTAATCAGGTATTCAAGTCAATATCCAATTAAATTACTCTGACTGTCCAGCCTAATTTGGTCACATTTTCTGGAGCTGTCTGCACAGTTATGGATACCAGAGTTATCTACTGACAGTGATTCCGTCATGAGGGACGAAGCAAGATAAAAAAAATTGTTATTTGAAATACAATCCCAGTTCAGATTAGTTAACTTAATTTAAACAATTAAAAGCATTTGTAAACAAAAGTATGTGTACTGTTTTAACCACAGTCACTATGAGACATCATTTAAGCAATAAGGCATGACCAGGGGTTAGAGTAACAGTCTGTTAATCACCCCTTAGGGGGTGTAATGTGGCATGAGGCACAGCCAAGTGCCATATTGCCCCTAGAGGTGATCAACTGACTGTTAATCTAACTCCTGGGAGTGCCTTACTGCTATTATAAAAATATTCCAAAAGAAAATTGGTAAAAGAATACTTTTTGAATGTTTTCCTCATTTAGATAGAGAATTTTAATAAAACAGTTCTTCCACCAACAGTTTAAGAATACCAGTTCAAAATCAGAATGCATCATTCCAGTCATTCAGCAGTGCTAGAGGATGGAATACTGACAGGAAGAATCCATCTGCCTTGGTGATCAGGCTGTACATGACAGTGTAACATGGGTAAGCAATAAGACTTGGGTGGGTGTTGGTAGTACTGAGATACCTGCACACCCAGAGGCGTAGTTAGGCATGACACCGCAGGTTGAGTGCCTTCAGCCTCTGGGTGTGCGGGTATCTCAGTACTACCAACACACAGCCATGCTTTATTGCTTATATAAATCCTGCGCAGGCACACTTGCAGTCAGAGGAAAGATCTCACACATGCGCGAGAATGTGCCACTAGTGTGTATACGTGGGATTTCGGTGCTAGACTCCAGTAAGATTTTGCAGCTAATCTAGTGCTCATTTTATTGTCAGACATACCAGCAGCTCTTTAATTTTATCAGTTCTGCTGTAGTACATGTCTGCTGAGATGTGTTTGCTAAAAGGTGCACCTTGGCACAGAGTGCACAGTAGACGCACGTCCCCAGCGTGTTCTTGGCACAGCATCTGCTTCTTGGTATGGAGGCTTTCAGTAGGGATGAATACGAAGAAAGAAATTCAAAATATTACAAATCAGGTAAATGGATCACTTTTACTTTGATACAGGGCCATTCCCGAGCATACTTAGTGCTCATTTGTGTCCACAGCTCATCATTTGTGAGTTGACCGTAAACCGAGGGGCAAAGCTGACAGTGCCCCTTTAATTTGCTGCATTTCTCCTGTTTTGGCAGTTTGCAGCTGGTGCACCTCCCTTCTTTCTTTTGTCCTTTTATCCAGCCCTCTCATTGGTCATGTGGCTGCCCCCCATCTCCCCTGTAATGTCCTTAGAGCCACCTTTCTACCCTCACTGCAGTTTCTGGTCCCCTGCTGTTTGGTGGTGGCTGAAGTTACTCATGCTCTTCTCTGTTTCCACTTTTCAGCTAGAATTAATGGCAGTGCTTGGACCCTTTCTGCTTTTCTAGTCATCTCTTCCCATTTCCTTTCTTTCTACTTGCCCACTCTCCACTTTCCCCATGTCCATTTGAAGCTTCCACCTCCCACCTTTGCTATTTCTTCCCCCCACTCCTCTCTCCCCACAACGACCATGTGGGCAGGCCCAAACCTCATGCATACTGTCCGCACTAGCTGCCTTTCATGTTCAAGAGGATTATTATTTCACTGCTTTTGCTTTGTTAATTTCATAGTCATTTTAATTTTAATTGTCATTGTGTAAGCAAGGTTTGGCACATTTGCGGGATTCAATCTTCTCAGCTCTGCTTTGATTTTTCTGGTTATTGTCAAAGATTAAGGTCTCCTCTTTTCTCATTTATTTGATGACAAGTACATGTGATTGGAGCAGAAAAACAGGCTTTCTTAACTAACAGTCAAACCTACATTGGGTAACAATAACAATGAAGGCCGATTCTTCTAGCTGGGTGCCTGGGGAGTTAATGGCTTCTAAAGGCCCTAAACTGGAAAATGAGCTAAGTACAGAATTTAGGCAGATGATACAGTTCCTGATTGAGGTAGGAGGTTTCAGTTGGTTGCAGTCCTTGATGAGACTAGCACGAGGGTAGCAGCGTGAGGGTCCTGATACATAGTGATCACTAACAAGGCTATAGAAATCATCAAGGAAGCTAGTCCAGATGTTTACAGCTCAAAAGGGGGCCAAAACAGAAGAGTTTGAGAACCAACAGAAATGAGGTCAAAGAGCAGGTAGTATCCAGGCAGATTTGATAAAGCAGGCTTGGAGTATGGGGAGGCAGCCACTGATGTCACAGCATGTCTGGAGGCACCATGGTGGAGCCGAGTACTTTGACTCCAGTACCCCAATGAAATGAAGTTGAGTATGATTTAGAGAAAGGCAGCACCTTTTCTGGTCAGTAGCCCAGAGCTGAAAGGGAGTCAGTTGTGACTAAGTTAAGGGGAGCTGTTAGGGTACAAGATCAGCCCAAGGAGGTAAGACTTAAGGTTAGGGCTGTGTAGAACAGCAGGCACCCATATGCTATGGGCCTCCAGAAGGGAAGGGGAGCTGTAGGTAATAAGCCTACCAGATTGAAGGTTACATCGGCAGTTGGATTAGCTATACAAACAGGGGGATGTCCTGATGAAAATAGCTGGTCCAAGTATAGGTAACTGGCCCGTTTGGCCCCCATGCCATTCCCATGGCTCCCACTATACTATGATACAGCCAGTCAAACAGGGCTAGATAACATAGCCATCCCAGGGACTGGGCATACAACACACCCTTTCAGCACTGTGGCTGTGGGTGCATTGGGAAGCACAGCAATGTTTCATGAGTAGTAATGTAGCTAATAACGTGGCAGAAAATCAAGGTGGGCCACTGCCTCAGACATCAGGTAGCATACACTGTCTAGCTTACAGGGGTCCAGCTCTGCTTGGTGTGAGCAGTGATAAAGCCATCCAGTTCAAAACTGGTCAGGAGGCTGGGAAGACCAGTGCAGAACAGGTGGGCCAACAGCATATGGATGCCTTAATGGGGGCACCAATGGGCTTGTGTTGCCTACCTCCCAATGTCACAGCCAAGTCTGTGCATGGACAGCAACATGGGCAGTGGCTGCAAGCAGAACAGGCAGTAAGGCAAGTATGGGGGTTTGCTAACCCCAGCAGCAGACAGTAGGGCACAGGAGCAGAACATGTGTTTATGAAGGGCCCAGTGGAAGTAGGGGTACTGGCACTGGGCACTCCAAGTCCAGGGGTGGCACAGTCAGTAGGAATTGCATCAGCTAGGAAACACTGGGCATATGTGGACAGGGATGATCCCATAGATACCCAACTATCTAGTGTCATGAGACAGAAGATTTGGAAGGGGGAGTATGTGGAAATGTTTGCACTCTTGCAGCATTAATTACCTGACTCTGGTGACAAAGACAAACCAAAGAAATAAAGTGGGGTAGACCAGAAGTGCCACCACATTTGACAACCGGGCAGCCACATTTAATATCTTTATAACAATTTACTGCATGCGATTCTCACAAAAAATGGCACAACTCATAGAATATAGAGACAACATAAAGGTGGCTCATTTGGTGTATGAAGGTAACACCTTGTTGTGGTATGATGAACTTTTCAAGATGAAAATTATAAGAGTTCCAAATCAGAGGTGGGACAAGCTAGATCACAATTTATGGTCACAACACATGACCAGAGAGAAGCCTGCCAAGCTGAGTTACATTGCCAATGGGCACATGGTGGCTAAGGTACAGTAGCATGGTCTGGATAGGTCAAACACAAATTTGCTTGCCCCTTAGACGTCCTGTCTCAGGGATGCAGCTGCCAACCAAAATCTATCTCAGATAGTACTTTCCCCTACCAGTGTAAACTACAGGAGAAGCATCACCCTCACCGATCTCATCTTCACTAATCATTCTGAGTGTATCCAGGATGTCCAGGTCCTGTCTGATTCACTCAGTGATCACTCCCCTGTCAGCTGTCACTGGTCCAACAGTGGGAAATCTCCTCCCCTGAGGATTTCTAGGCACTGCCAGCTGAAGAAAGGCTCCCTAGTACATTTCTGTAATCACCACCTAAATTTCGACTGGTCCCCTCTCTATCACCTGATCTCAATGGATGCTGCTCTGTCTTTCTTCATTAGCTCCTTCCAAGCTACCTGTGACATCTTTGCCCCCTTTGTGAAGCGGATTGTAAAAAATCAGTCCCTTCCTGGATAAATCAGTCCTTGCTCAGCCAAATGACAGCCCACGATAATCTGTGACACTGTGCCTTGGAGTCTGGCCTCCCTGCTGATGTCAATTCTATCATTGCCCAAAATTCCTGCCCCTTGGCCATCTGCTAAGCAAAGGCAGTCTATTATCAGGCCAGACTCATAGCTACCTGGGAAAATGGGAGTAATTTTGGGGAGAATATTAGGGAACTTAGTGGTAAGCCCTTCTCTCCTCCCCCCTCCTTGCTGATCACTGATGGGACTCCCACCCAAGACCCTGACAAGATTGCTAATGCTTTTAATGCTGCTTTCTCTGATCTCAGTTCTATCATCCCCCATGATTTCTTCTCTGCCTCTACTGGTCAGTTCCCCCATCCCCCCTGGGGTCCCACCTTTTCGCTTTAAGACAATCTCTCCTAGTGCCGAACACCCCTATCTCTCCAAGTTCCTTTGTAAAACCAGACAGAGTGGAGACTCCCTAGATCTAAAGCTACTCACCTTGGATCTTGATGCAGTACTAACCCACCTAACCAAAATCCTCAATATGTCTCTATGTCTAGGGCAGTTCCTTACACAGTGGAAAAGGGCAGTCATTACACCTGTCCATAAAAATGGCGATTTTGCCTCCTGCAGTAACTATAGACCTATATCCATCCTCCCTTCCTTCTCTAAAGCATTAGAAAAACTTGTTTCTGACCAATTCCCCTAATACTTGGACTCATATCATCTACTTTGCCAACAACAGCATGGCTTCAGGAAGGGACATAGTACAACAACTGCCCTCCTGGAGTATACCTCCTATATCCATGATGCCCTTGACCTGGGGACCTTGGCTGGATCAGTTTACGTAGATCTCTCCAAGGCCTTTGACACGGTCAGTCACCCTATGTTGATTGACTCCCTCCTCTTGACTGGCATATCCCAGGAGGCCACTGGCTGGTTCCCCCACAATCTTCATGGATGTACCCAGCAAGTGAACATAAATGACACCCTTTTCACATACCTTCACTCAAATCGGGTGTCCCTCAAGGTTCCATCCTTGGCCCACTCCTCTTCTCACTGTATTTAAACTCCCTACCCCTGGCCTCCACTGGACAACTCCTCCTCTATGCAGACAATGCAGTGATTTTTAGTCAGCATCCAGACCTTAGCCAGCTTCAACTATCATTACAAGGCACCTTCATGGAAATAGAATCCTGGTTCACCATTCATAAGCTCATCCTCAACTATAAAAAATGTAAGGTAATGCTATTCACCCACCCCCAAAATAAACGTAACTCAGCTGTCCTCTCTATACACAACTCCCAGGGAATCACCTTGGAACTTGTCACTAGCTTTAAATATCTAGGCATCACCCCTGACTCAGCTCTCAACTTCCATGACCATATCACATCTACCTGCTCTGCAGTTAATTCCAGAACTGACCTCCTATATAGACTCAGACCCTGCTTCTCCCCTGACGCTGTCCAACTAGCTATCTCTAGCTCTATCCAAACCCTAGTAGACTATGGCATAGTTATCTATGGCTCTGCCTCAGATACTGCTCTGTCTAAAATCAAAGATATGTTAAATAAGGCTTGTCGACTGACCACAGGCAGCAAACAGCTCATACACACCTGTGACCTCTACCAATGATTAGCATGGTTAGATTTCCAAGGGCGACTACTATACCAGACCTGCCTACTTGATAAAAAAATATAGATTGGACTACCCCATCCCCCCCCCGGGTTGTCTTTTGCTTCTTCAACTGGTGCTGCAGAAGCGGGTTACAAGACATTCTGATACTGCTACCTTCCACATCCCCTTTGTCAAATCCAATGCTGGACAAAGGTCATTTCAATATAGGACTCCTCTCTGGATGAACTCAATCCCAGGGCACCTCCTCTACATACCCAGACTGGGGCCTTTCAAAAAAGAGCTGCGTGACTACATTGTATCCAGCTCCAACTGTTATTGCCCAAACCCTTTTTGCTTCCTCCCCCTCCCTCTGTCTCTGCTCTTAACCTCTGCCCTCTAGTCGTGGCCCCATAAGCTGCTTTATTCGTCCCTGTAATAATATATATCTATATCGAATGTTTACTTGAAGCCTACTGTGTGCACTTCTGATTTGTTCACTGTATCTGTTTGCTCTAAGTTCCTGTATTATTCGTTGTATTTTGTTTATTTTTCTGTTATGACATGGAGCCCCTGTAAATGAGTCCCTGACTCAAAGGGTTATAAGTCCTAGACTTTAATAAATAAATAAATAAAAAGGAACACACTGCTAATTTAATATGGGGAAGTGTTTTCATGACTTCTGCAAATAGAAGCATGAATGCAGCAGAATTTTATTTATTTATTTGATAACCAGGCAAGTACACTGGTCCCAGGGCCCATTTTCAGGCATGACCTGTGCCCTCTAGATGGCATGTAGAACATAGGTTTACAGCATCATACAGGAATCAGAACAGAATGGAAGTACCAGTAGTTACAAGTAAATCACAACAGAATTAAAACAAGTTAGATAGCCAGTAATGCAGGAGGTGTACACAAGTAATACATAGAAACATGTGATACAGATAACACTTGTCTTAAATTCAGGTCCCTGTGTTTTGGAAAATACATCATGTAACAGATCTAATAGCATCAGGGCCCACAATTACAGTATGGCTTGGATAATATTACCTTCAGTAAATCCTTTTTACGAACATATGAACATGTGAAATTTGCCCTGTAGATAAAGGCCTATCAAGTCTGCTCGAATGTGCAGCTAACGCCCCTTGTTCTGCAGCTGCCCCTCCCTTCCACCCTTCCCCTCCATTGACCCTCCCCCTTGTCCTGTCCCATCCCCTTTTGAAGCAGTCCACTGTTCTACTGGATACCACTTCTGCAAGTAACGCATTCCACCCAGCTACCTCCCTCTCTGTAAAAAAGTGTCTCCTCATCTCCCTCCTGAACCTTCCTCCCTCCAGTCTCATATCATGGCCCCTGGTGTCCCTCCCCTCCCTTACTTTGAACAGCCCCTCTGTACCTATCTTGTTTATTCCTTTCATGTACTTAAAGGTTTCAATCATGTCCCTCCCGTCCCTTCTCCAGTAGGTACATGTTCAACTCCCTCAGCCTCCTCTTGTATGATTAGTCCCCCAGCCCCTTGATCATCTTTGTCACCCTGCGCTGCTGCCCCTCCAGTATCTTAATGTCCCTCTTCAGATACGGGTGCCAGTACTGCACGCAGTACTCCAGGTGTGGTCTAACTAATGACCTATACAGTGGCAGAATCACCTCCTTCCTCCTCGAGGATATACCCCTTGCAATGCAACCCAGCATTTTGTTGGCCTTTGCAGCTGCCTTCCTACATTGTGCCGAGTTGTTCATTGACCCTATAATGAGCACCCCCAGATCTTTCTCCTCCTCTGTCTGGGCTAGCTGCACTGCCCCCAGCAGGTAACTCCTCCTTGGGTTCTTCATCCCAAAATGCAGCACCTTGCACTTTTTGGCATTAAACCCCAGTTGCCAGGTGTCTGACCAGGTTTTCAAGCTTTGCTAGATCATCCTGCAACACCTGCTATCCCCCTAGGTCATCCACCACCACTCCCATCTTGGTATCATTTTAGACTTTCAGTGTGGAGGGTTGCAAGATGGCAGCCTAGAGAGCGAGCTCCGCCAGCCGGGGGTGATATTTATTTCATGCATTTCTGCAGACCGCCTGTTTTTGGTGTACTTTGCTTACAGGGTTGCAGTCCAAACTCCAGGTTACCAGGCAGATTGTTTTTGTTGAGGGTTTGCTCTTGAATTCCAAGTTTTAGAGCATCTGCATCATATGGTGATGTGTGCTGTCGGCTCCTGAACCATGGATCCCACAGAGGCGTACGTTGTGGTTAATAAGGAGGATATTTCAGACATTTGAGCAATGCTTCAAGCCCTCATACAGGACATTCCAACTCTGAAAGCCTCGGTAACGCAGTTGGAAGATTGGGTGGAGGCGGCAGAGAATCGGATTGCTGATGCCTAGTTACTTTACATGCAGGTTGACTCCGCTGTGGCCCTACAGTTGGACAAGATCTCAGCTTTAGAACAACAGGTCCATACTTTAACCCTTAAAGTGGAAGACCTCGAGAATCAAGGCTGAAGAAATAATGTCCAGATTATCGGTCTCCCAGAGGGGGACCGAGGGCATTAATATGTACTCCTTTGTGCAGGCCTTCTTCCCCCATGTACTACATTTCACCTGGGACCACCCATTGGAGATAGAATGGGCACACCATTCGTTGGGCTCCCACCCTGCACGGGGCTCACCTCCATGCCCCATTATAGAATATTTCTTGTGTTTTTTTGTCAAGGAGCCTATTCTGCAGCTGGCAAGAGAACAGAGACCCTTGAAGTGAAATGGGCACTCCATATACATTTTTCAGGACCAGTTTTTACCAATCTTTGTCATATTTTCAGAATGCAGAGATCATGAATCTGAGAACATGTATGCCAAATTTCACATAAATCTATCCACGGATGGCTACGATATTAAGGTGCAAAAACTGGTGTTTAACATAAAATGGCATTTGTAATATACCTATAGGGGCACTAATGCACATTTACAGTATATATAATAATGTATGGGGAGGAATACATAATGGGAATTTTATAATTTTATGCATACCTGAGGTGTGAGATGCTAAATAAACCCTGAGGATGAAGCCTGATGGGTTTATAAAAGCATCCTACTCCAAGGGTGTGAATAAAATTTGATTTTGTACTCTGCCTCATGGGTACCCAGTCAGAACAGTGCTACATTAATAGCGTCAGTCAAGGGAGCGCGTGTCCGTATAGCACTACCAGTGACAGCAAGCAGGGATTCACAATGCTAGCTGTGTGCGGTCCACTGGTCGCTGTCCATGGTACTGCTACATGGACAAGGAAAGCAGGATCCAAGAGTCTGGCCTAGCTGTTCCTGTGGTGTAGCAGGCTGGGGCACAAAGCAGTTTAACCAGCAGCAGTGGAAACCAGGGATCTAATTCTGATCTCCAAAATTTTTAGCACATTGGGGCTTTGTTTTTTTTTACATGGGGCTGTGGAAACAGTATTCCATGGCCCCACAAATTTGAACTTTCCCCAGGATCCACTACCCCTCGGAGTGAGAATCCTATAGACAGTGGGTGCAGTGGCTGGAGCCCCCACAAAAGAAAAATTGGAACCCTTTTTTACCACACACTCCTAGCTGACGCTATTCTTGTCGGCACTCTTTGGACCCAGTGCCTTTCTCATGTGTTGTTTTATGTAATAACTTGGGACTGTTTTTTTTCCCCCCAGCTACTGTATTAAAAATAAAGAGTAAAAAAAATCCTGTGTGTCTGTGTTTTATTTTTAATTATTTTATTTAGTTTTTGTTGCCTGGGAAAGAAGGACTAGACAATTTTATCTAGTCCTACTGGCTATTTATTTTCTATTGGCTCTTATAGGCAAACACTGTAATTTTACAGGCAGGCACTGTGAAATAATTATATTTCATTTGAAAAACCGAATTTGATTTGTATTTGAAAAAATCAAATGCAATATTGACTGACGTCCATATTCATCAACAGAGATAACAGCAAGAAAATGGAAACAGTCAGAACAGCAACTGTGTAAAACACTGAGTAAACTAGTCAAAGTAGTAAGACATTAACAGCAACTATGTTTTACTACTGATTAAAATGTACAGAACCTAGAAAAATCTTGTGATTAGTAGATCAGTGCCACTCTGAAATATAGTTGTCATAGTGATATTCAAATGAGGAGCTCAGTTCAGAGGTCACCATGGTTTCGATTCAACCTGAAATCATACTGTTTATTTATTTTTATTTATTGAAATGTTTCACCAGGAGGGCACACTGAACAACAAGTTGCTCTTCTCTCAGTGTGACCTGGGGGAAGGGGGTTACATAGGGTTGTGAAGGATGAGCAGTTACAATAGTATATGGGTAGTACAAACAATACAACATTGTAACATTATGCAACAGTTGGAACACAAGGTATTGTACAATAAACAGTAGTGGAACATTAGGTACATGCAATACATGTCCAAAATGGTACAAAAGAACATATAAACGTACAAAACAGTAATAATGTGACAAAACCATTATAGTGCATGAGTGTACCAGGGGCAGGATTGAGGTAGTACGCAAGTGCTGTTGGAGTAAAAAAGATGGAGTGGGTTGTGTTATTTCACCAGTTTTGAATGTTCTGTGGGCAACCAGCTTAATTATACTATAAGTTTCTGATGTGAGCTCACACAGCAAAAAGAGACTGACACAGTAGTTCAGAATGGGTTCTCTGTTTTGAAGAAAGATTCATGGCACATTAGGGGTTTGCCACGCAGGTCTTGGAGCATGAGCTGAGCAGTGTAGAAGCTGGCATGTGTTTGCCATTATAACCTGAAGGTTATATTGGTGAATTATCAACAGCTTCTCCAATGCAAAAAAAAAAAGTACCCACTTATTACATATATATAATTGTTTACACTGGAATAAGACAATTTTCTCCACCAGTGAGTGGAAGGACCCATGACTAAAGAGTAGAGAAGGCATGATTTAGTTATGAAGGCCTTACCACTCAGTGGGATAAATGTACAAAGATGCTATGCAAAGGATAGTGCAACATACAAATTAGTGCACTAACATTTCAAAGTTAAATTAATACATGCAAAACACCCGTCTGGCATGCACTGCATGTAAGAATATAGGACTGTGTTAACACATGCAAAGTGCAGAGGCACAACACACCACTGCCCACTGCTGGTAACAGACACCTATGAGCTAAGGGAGCTGGTGCATCCCAACTAGGCTGGCACCTTTGCTCCTGGATGCTATATTCAAACACCAACAAGCTAATAACCACATAAGGCATGTTAGGTGCTTAGAAACTATTTGCATGTCATTATGTGGCCATTAGAAGCTCTGTACAGTGCCTCTTTGCTTTTGTATACATGAAAACATTTCACAGAGAGGCATTCAGGTAACCTCCATGGTACAAACACAACAGCAGGGATGTGCTGCTATCAGTGAAGAAAACTGGGTGGTGCTGTAAAGTTAGGGCAGCCAGCCCACAGGTAGACAAAGTCAGTAGAACCAGCACTCGAAGGCAGCCTGTTGCAAGGATGAAATCCAGGTCCAGTCCAAAGATATTAAATAATATAGTATTTTATTAAGTGCAAATACACAAAAGAACCATCAGGCACGCAGAAAAACAAAAGCTTACTAGCCCCAGCGCTTGAGTCTTCATTAGCATTGAATTGAAACAGTTGAAAAGAGAATGGAAAGACTCCAAAGAAAATTGGAGAAGGGTGCTACGGGTTCTGACTAATCCACACCCTCTAAATCTGTGGGTGAAACCGCTGTGTCTTCTTTGAGCACCCCTGACAAGTGTGAAACAACTACTGGAAAAAGAATGGGTGATCCATCTGACTCTCCGGTTCCCACCAAAAAATCTAAGAAAACAAAGTACATTGAACCCTTGACTGATAAACCAAAAGGGATTTCATCTGTGCCTCATAGCCTGCCATCATCAGAGGAGATTGCCCAGGCCATGAAAGTCATACAGGCTTTGCAGGGCTTTATACCTACTCCAGCCCTCCCAGCGCCGGTTCAAATTCTGGTTGGTCCCTCCTCTGACCCAAACCCATCTCAGGAGATGATGGAGTTTGAGGAGTATGATTTATCTGAAATGGATGAAGGTGAGGCTATTGAACCTGAGATCTCACCAGAGTAGGAATTCGGTTCTCCTCCTAGATTAGAGAATTTTTCCTCTCATTTTTCATTTGTAAGGAAAATAGTGAATGCCCTTGATCTGGCTACCATAGAGGTCATAGAGGATGAGGAAGAGGCTGAACATATGGAGATGATGGGGTTAACACCCACAAAGAAAATGTTACTCCCTATGAACAAGTTCTTTAAAAAAGACTTGTTTGAGATCCTGCAGACTTCAAATTCTGTATCACCACTGGACAAGAAGGTGGATAAAAAGTAACAGCCGGATAGACAAGAGGCTGAATTCTTCTTTTCTCACCCTGACCACCAGGGGATAATCCTGCAAGCAGTCTGTGAGAAGATGAGGGTGCCTTTAGCTTCTCACCCACCTGAGAAGGACTGTCTCAAAATAGACAGCATGGTAAGAAAGGGATACCTAGCTGCTTCACTGGGAGTAAGACAGGCTAACTATTAAGCGTACTCAGCACAATATCAGAAATCACTGTAGCAGTCTGTGTTGGCCATGGCAGAGAAGGCTCCTTCACCTCTCTCTGATGATTAGGCTGAGACAGCCAGGTTTGTTCTGGAAGCAGCCAAGTATCAATTTCAAATGGCAGCAGATGCCAGTTCCAATGCTGCCAGATGGATGACCCTTATCATAGCCCTTAGGAGGTTGGCATGGCTAAGGGCTACTAATTTGACACAGGATACCCAGGCCAAGGCTATGGATTTCGCCTGTAGAGGATTGTTCATTATTTGGCCAACAGACTGAAGCATACATGAAGAAGGTGAATGAATATAAGGCCACCTATAAAAGCAATTCCTGAAAGGAGAGGCTGTCATCCTCCTATAAGTCTTACAGAATGGAAGGCAGAGGAAGGACAGCCTATAGTAGGCCCTTTTATCTGGAACAGATTCTTCCCCAGTATCAACAATACCCACAGCCGACTGGGTATTTCAGGAGCAGAGGTAGAAGGGGCTCTAGTAGAGGTTCCCAAACTACCCAAGCTCAGCCCCAAGCAAAACATGACCCCTGACTTAATGATCAAGGCTGCCTCCCCGCTACCAGTAGGGGCAGACTGGTTCACTATTTCCAGGCTTGGCAGTCCATCACCACAGGCAACTGGGTCCTGGAGGTAATGAGTCATTGCTTGTCCCTGAGTTTCAAGTCTTTCCCTCCCCTGAGACAAGGATGTTCAAACTAGCTCCCCTCCTAGAGAAAAAAAAAACTCCTGGAGAGGGAGGTTCAAAGCCTCCTCCAATTGAAAGCAGTGGGGTGGGTTCCACTTCAGCAGAAGGGAAGAGGTTTCTATTCAAGATACTTCCTTACCAAAAAGAAAAATGAGGAGTGGTGCCTATTCTAGACCTCAGACTACCGAACAGGCACTTAATAAAGCCAAAGTTCAAAATGGTCACACTGACAATGATTTTGCCAGTAATCCAGAAGGGAGATTGGCTAGCATCTCTGGATCTAAATGATGCCTACTTTCACATCCCAATAAGAGAATCTCACAGGAAGATCCTCAGATTCAGACTTCCATCAGGACACTACCAATTCTCAGTTCTACCTTTTGGCCTCACTTCAGTATCAAGGGTGTTTACAAAGTGCCTGGCAGTGGTGGTAGCATACTTAAGAAGGTTAGGTATATCAGTCTTCCCTTATCTCAATGACTGGCTGGTGGTGGAAAGTTCACCACAGCAGGTACAAGACCATTTTAAAGTAACACTAAACTTGTTACAGTCTCTGGGATTCCTGGTAAATCAGGAGAAACCTGTTCTCACTCCAGTACAAGTCCTGCATTTTATAGGAGCAGAATTGAACACAGTAAAGGGAAGCACTTTTCTCCCTCAGGACAGGGTGCAAAGTATTCTGCAGATAGTTGCCTCATTCAAGTTGAATGAGCCATGGTCAGCAAGACAGTTTCTGCAGCTTCTGGGACATATGGCTACAGCAACAAGCACAGTCCTGGGAGCCAGGTTCCAAATGAGAGATGTACAGTTTCATCTCAGGGCACAGTGGTGCCAAAGAAGAGACAATTTGACAAAACCAGTTCCAGTAACAAAACTTTGCTGCAGGCCCTCCAGTGGTGGAAGGAAGCAGACAACCTCAGGGAAGGGGTACCTTTTCAAAGGGAAACCCAATCAGTCATTCTTACAACTGACACCTCTCTGTTAGGGTGGGGTGCTCACTCAGGGGAACACACCACTCATGAAACCAGGTCCATCATAGAGTCACTCCTGCATATAAACCTGCTGGAGCTAAGAGCAGTGTTTTTGGCCTTGAAATAATTTGCCCATCTGGTACAAGGGAAAGTGGTGCATCTCAGGACAGACAACACCACAACAGTGTGCTATATAAACAAGCAAGGGGGGACAAGGTCAGACTCCCTATTCACAGAGGCAATGAAAGTCTGGAGTTTGGTTTACTCACTGAAGGCCTCATTACAGGTCATTCATGTGCTAGAAAAGGACAACATCCAAGTGAATGCCCTGAGCAGAGTCAATCAGGCACATCACGAGTGGTCCATCAACAGGCAAGTGCTGGACTCAGTGTTCTGGAGATGGAGCACATCAGAGGTGGATCTCTTGTCATCCCAAGAGAATCATCATCTGCCCCCTCTTTTGCTGCAGTCCACCAGCAAAGGGAACAATCCCAAAGGATGCTCTGGCCTGGACTGGTCAGGGAGAAATCTGTGTGCTTTTCCTCCTTTCCCTCTCATTTTCAGAGTCCTAATCAAACTCAGGTCACAAACTGCATCAATGATACTGATAGCGGCTGACTGGGCCAGGCAGCCATGGTACCCAATACTACTCTCCATGTCTGTAGCAAAACCAATACACATACCCAGGAGACACAACCTATTGACCTCTCACCAGGGCAAGATTCTGTACCCAAATCTCTGGTTTCTCAGATTCAAGGCATGGCTCTTGATGACTTAGAATATGCAAACTTAAATCTCTCTCAAAGTGTTCTGGATATCCTGAAGGGATATAGAAAGCCTTTGTCTAAGAAAACCTATGCTTCAAAATGGAAGAGGTTTTCTATTTGGTGTGGGTCCAAAGAGCTGTCTCCTACTCTAGTGGAGATTCCAGCTGTTCTGGATTACCTCACCTACCTCCACTCTCTGGGGTTGAAATACACATCCCTGAAAGTGCATCTAGCATCAATCTCTGCCTACATTTCTGCTGGGAGAGGTACCTCCCTGGCATCCAATCCCATTTTCAAAAAGGTCTTTAAAGAACTATGCCATTTGCACCCACCTATTAGGGAACCAGTACCAGTATGGTACCTGAACATATGCATTGCTCAGCTCATGAAACCTCCTTTTGAGCCTATCTCCTCAGCACATTTAAAATATATTACTTGGAAAACTGCCTTTCTGGTTGCAATTACTTTAGCTAGAAGAATTAGTACACTTCAAGCCCTGTGTCTAGAGAAGGACTATCCTTCCTTCCAGAATGACAAAGTGGTGTTAAGAACCAATAGGAAATTCCTTCCCAAGGTTGTTTCTGATTTTCACCTAAACCAGCCCATTACATTACCAGTTTTCTTCACTGAACATCCTAGTTCAGGAGAGTGCAGGCTTCATAGTCTGGATGTCAAAAGGGCATTAAGTTACTATATGACCCACACCAGAGATCATAGACATGACAAACAACAGTTATTCCTTATGTACAGGGATGTAAGTAAGGGTATCCCAGCTTCTAAGAGGTCAGTCTCTCACTGGCTAGTCCAATCTATTCAGTTTTACTATTCAAAAGTTGGCAAGGAACCCCTAGCTGGGCTGAGGGTTCATTCAACTAGGGGCACAGCTGCAACAATAGCAGCATCTAGAGATATTCCTTTAGTGGAAGTCTGTAAAGCAGCTACCTGGAAGACAGTACACACATTTACTAAGCACTACAGTTTGGACACACAGTCCAGAAGTGATGCTAGATTTGGCATGGCAGTCCTACAGAGCCCCTTTCCTAAGTAGGTTCTATGCCCACCTCCAAATGTATTACTTTGAAGTCTGCAGAGAGTTAGGAATGTAGAAGAATACCAGGGGTCAGAAGAACAAATTACTCACCATAGTAATTTTGTTTCTTCCAAGGTATTCTTCTATATTCATAACTCTCCTACCCTGCCTTCCCTTCCAGAACCAGAGCCTCTGCATTCCTAACTGAGTATTTTAATGTAAAGTCCCAAACACTGGCATGCATAGTTTTTAGTGCTAGTGGGGAATATTTAATTCCTTTCCTTTTCCAGGTGATTCAGGCATTCAAGGGGGTTTAGTATTATAATATTCAGGGTGTTTCATGCTGTCATTGACAGCTTAGTTGTGTTAAATTTAGATAATTATATTTAGATAGTCTTAGTTTAGGTTGCCTTGTAGGTGCCTTAGAAATCTAATACATTGGTGGAACATTGCAGCTAATAAGGGCAGCAGTTTGAATATGTGGCATGAGCCAGTAATAAGTTCTATTATTAGCATATAGTTCCATTTTCTCCAGGCAGCTCTGCTTAGGAGGCTGACTGCAGAGAGTTATGAATATAGAATACCTTGGAAGAAACAAGATTACTATTGTGAGTAATTTTTTTCTTGTATTCAGAATGATAAAGTTGTCCCTATAGCTTCAGTCCTCTGTAGCCCCATCTTTTATACTCTGTCAATTTTGACAGTATGGATGTTCGGGCTGGCATCAATATAAGTGCCTGCCCCAATAATAAGGTTGATATGTAATTTTCTAAGTTTCTTATCTAAGATCCTGAGGCTAAATTTAATGTAGAGGTGTTATTTGTTTTAACTCTTGGTGGTTTATCTGGGATGCTGTTGGTGCATGTGGCTTGTAAGGAAGTTGGACTGAGTTTTCCATGCCCCACCAGCCCACAGTATTGTGTCTGGAGATGCAAGCAATAAGGATGCGAAGCTGGGCTTCCACAAATATTATTGTAGGACTGGGGATGTTGCTTGCAAGTTATAGCCAGCTCTTATTTGTGAGGGGGTTTCTACGACCCTAGAAAATTTTAAGTAAAAATCTGTCTCGGCTTTTTCAGATGGTGCCCAGTATTCTGAGGGGCAATACAAAATAAAACTAGGAATCTGGTCAGTATATTTATTAATAGCCTTTCCAGTTTCCTGAATAAAATGGAAGCAGTTCTAGCTTCCTCAGTTTGGATCACCTTCCCAAGAGTATAAAAATTATGGTTATATAACTCTGTTCTTTCACTCGAATTTGCTCTCCTGGATACCTAATACTCTTAGATGCCCACCAATGAGTTATAAGCTTCTTTAATTCTCTTTAATTTTCCATTAAGAAATAGGATCTCATAGTTCAGTTTTTGTTTTATGCTCTGGATAAATAAATCAGTGCCAGAGGGGCTTGTTAACTTTAAGCAACATTAAACAAAAGCTAATAAATAAATAAATAAGAAGCATTACCATAAGCTTCCAAATCTTGCCTGCTGGTGTGTCAAGAATTTCTGTGGGTTTCCCAGATACACCAGTGTTTCATTGGCATACATATATATACCTTGTGCCCCCCCTCACCCCATTTCACCCCTTAATTTAGCATTGCTACCTGTCAGGTTTTTTAATCTGAGTTCCTACCTAGTTATCCTGTTTTGCTCAGATAAGTCATGTTTCTGAGTCATTTTTTAGTGCTCACATATTCTTAAAGCAGATTTTGTCATATAATTTGTTGTTTCAGCTGTAAGTTTAGGCATAGGCACAACCACTGGGGGGTATAAGGTGGACCAGTTCTCTTTAACTTTTAATGCTCTGCAAAATGGCCAGGGACAATTGCATTTGAATGAAAGGCTTAGTAGATCCATGTCACCCCAACATTTTAGTTGTGGTGGTACTCATGTCTCTAGGTTACAAACAAGTTCTATTACCAGTACAACCCTTTGTAAAAGCAGTCAACCTAGGAGGTGTAAAATATATGCATTAAGATCATTAGCAGTTACTTAACCTATTCCTTTCACTCTTCATCCTAAAGCAGCACTGCAGTAAAATTTGGCAAAAAGTCTGACCTTACCGTTTGCAGCAGTAAAAGGCTTCATTATCTTCGACTTTCACTTACTGATAGATAAACATTTCCATCTCTACTAGAATTTTTAAATATTTTAAATTATTTTTTGCCTCAATGAAAAAATGAGGGCAGCAGCTATTGTGTGGGACTGTACAGTGTGGTGAAGTGAAGCAGATGCTGTCTAAAAATGAGCAGCAACGGGCACGATGATTTCTTATTATTGGTATCCCCCGTGTAGTGCTCAGATTATGCTGTACAGTCAATGTTAGACTGAGGTACAGGGGGTTCACCTGGAAAATCAATAAAGGAGGGCTCAGGATGACACATGCTTATCAGCATTCCACTTACAGTATATTTAATAGAGTTGTTTTATGTTTGCATCTTGCATTTACTTGCAGTGCCCAAAACAACCCCAATAAAATAGATGTCAGATGCAAAATTCAGAAGGTGGTCAGGTACCCAAAAGAGGGAGTCCACTTGGAAATTTCCAGGTAGCTGGGGGCAAGTCACCCAGTCCTATTCTGTATACAGCAGAGTCTATGAAAATGGTTGTGGTGCTGTTTGTGCTGGGGGTAGGAATAAGGACAGCAGCTACTGTGTGGGATTATACTGTTACAGAAGTAGAAAAAAAAAAGAAAACTGTCCCTGAAATGTGTTATCTTGCACCAGAGAAAACCAACATTCTGATAGCTTCTGGGGGCCTAGGCTGCCCCCAAACCCTCACCCTATTGTTTTGGGGCACAGGCCCCTAACAATATCTCATGCTAGAAACACCTCTGTTTCTTGGTTTCCAAAACTAGGGACGGACACTCCAGCCAAGGCACAGCAGGGGAACTTCGGTACCTGGTACCAGTCCCTTTCAACTTGAATTTTTGAGCAGGGCACCTTTCCATGCTGTGAACCCATTGGACCTTCAGTTTAAAGGAGTGCCTACATTGGCTCTTTCGAGCCAGCACCTTCGCTGTCCCTGGACCTTTGCTCAATCAGTTCTGGCTCCAGTCCTATTAGTGTTTTTAATTTAGCTTTTTAGTTGCATTCTAGCAATGCTTTTATACTTAACAGCTTAGCAACAAGTATCAAATTTAATGTAATCAGTGAGCTTACTTCTGGGTCATTCAATTTATTCTTTGTCAGTGATTACAACTATTTTGTAGATAATGCTGTATATTTAGTTAAAGCTGTTGCTGTTCAGAGGTATTGGAGTTTATTTTAAGGTTATCTGCTCTCAGAATTTTTTTTTTCTTTTATTTGCACTCCCCTGACATCCTGACACTGAAGCTAAATCTGTGACCCACCCCCTAATTGAAACTCTTATTTTATGTTATTCTCACTGACCCTGCTTGCAACAGTTGGTGCCTGCCTCTAGTCTGCTACATGCCCCCGATTTAGCTAATGGCTCTTTCTTTTGTAATACAAATCTCCCTGACCTGATGCAATTTTCAACCTCCCATGACCTGAGCCCAAATTAATTTGCTACTCTTTTGTCCCCTCTCATTCAGGTGACCTCCATGGTACAGAGGGTTGATAAGCCCAGAAGCAACCCACCTGGCCCTCCGGGTGAGAAACAGGCAGCCACCCGCCTTCTTGGTCACTAAAACCAGGTATGGATACTCCAGTCAAGGCACAGCAAGGGAACTTTGATACCCCGTACCAGTCCCTTTCAACTTGAATTTTCTCCCACCCACCCTTTTCCGCCCCTGGCACTCATTAAATACAGTTAAACTCCTCCCACACTGAATAACCCTTCCCCATTGGCTGCAGCCTAACAGTTTTCTTGACTAAGCTGTTCCTCTTGCTTCCACTCCATAGCTCTCTTGTCTGCTCCCCCTGTTCCTACATGAGCTACTACTGATTGTCCCCCACCCCCGTGCACCAACCAGTGACCAGTATCTGGCAATTTGGCAATAAAAGTGATATCAGATACATATACTTCCTTGTTAACCCACATATAGCCCTGTTCCTTCACTTAGGGTTTCTGCATGCGTTTGCTTCAGCACCCCATTCTATCTTCCAGTAAGCTCTTTTCTGCTGCTCCAAGTCCTGTTCTGCCATAATGTTCCTGGCAATTTTCCTATTACTATCTCTCCCAGGTCTTCCCAGTGATCTATCTCTGGACCATCCCTTGGAGACTGCTCCAGCCCTACCATTCCTATCCAATCTTCCCCTAGCCCCCAAGCATTGCACCTCAATAACCATGCATATTGCACCCCCCTTCCAGTTCTCACTTTCCCCCTCCTTTATTATTCCTCAATTCCCCAGTCCTCCTCTATGACTATTAGAGCACTTTCCTACTCTCCACCATTTGTAACCTTCTCATCTCTACCCCCACCCCTAAACCCTTGTCTCCATTATCACAGTATGGGCATTCACAAAAAAGAAAAATACATTCCACAACAAAGTGCTTCTTAAAGAAGCTACTCCTGCTGCCTCTTCTATGTTCAGGTAATGAGGAGGTAAACTCTGGCCCTCCAATACCTCTTGCTTCTCCCTCAGACTTTTCAACTGCATCTGGCCTAAAAATTATGCTAGTTAATGTCTTGAGCCTAATGAAGAAATCTGATTAGTTCCAAGCTTGGGTCGCTCATACCAACTCTGACCTTATAATAGTCATTAAGTCTGCTCAAAAGCACCACATCAGACCAGCAAATTGCACTACCAGATTATAAACATTTTAGGGCAGATAGGGCTACCGGGGGAATAGTGTGGTCATCTACACCAAGGACAAATATAACACTACAGACATCCATTGCATATCAAAGCCAAAAGAATTCAAACTCATGTCACTGAAAATTCATCTGCCCTGCACAGAAATCCTTACTATTATAGGTTGTTACAGGCCCCCTGCTGATGGTACAGATATTCTCACCACCTTGAGCTCAATTGTCACCTCCTCCAACAATGAAACTAACATTTTAGAGGACCTCAACATGGATTTCCTCATTTCCAAATCAAATGGTCTTAAATGTCTCTGTGATGAGCTCTGCTTGACTTAGGTTATCACTGAACCAACCAGGACTAACACTGCAAACAATGACAATAGCTCTATCCTCGACGTTATACTAACTAATCTTCCACACAAAATCCTGCAATCTGCCATTTTCCACAATAACCTGAGTAACCACAGGATCATGGTTTGCACCAGGGCCCACCACAGGGGCCACTCTGCTCCAAAGTTCATTAGAAAATGGTCCTTCTGTAAGTTCAACTCTAATAGCTTTCTGTCTGAGCTAAGCAATAAAAATTGGCAAAGTCTATACTTAGCCAAAACGGTAGACGAGGCAGTGGACATCTTTAATGCCAAACTTAACTGCTTGGTTAACAAGCATGTCTCCTTCATCAAAACCAGGGTGCACAAATTCTCCCGCCCCTGGTTCTTGCCGGACTTCAAAGCCACACTGACAAACCATGACAAGCTCTTGTTCAGAACAAGATGTACTAAGAATCCATCTGATTGGCAGGCCTTTAGAGCAGCAAGGAATGCTTGCATCTAATTTGTATATGCTGCTAAGTCAAATTACTACATTACTACCCTTTAACAGGCCAATGGGAATTAGGCAAAAAATTGGTAGAACTATAAAATCGGTAGAAGGTCACCAAGCTGCTCCGTCCATCCCAGCCAAGATTCATACCAATGGTACTGCTATTGAAAACAATGGTCAGATCCTTGAGGAGCTTAATTCTCACTTTGCCACTGCCAGGTTGGCATTCGACTCCTCCCGTACGCTGGACTTGTCAATCCCTCCCCGGACAGAAAATCTCTCCAGACTCCCTCTTCACCTCACCCCTTCCAGTTGCAGCCTGTCTACTTCAAGGAAGTAGAATACCTCCTCATCAAATTAGACACTAGGAAGAGTAGGGGCGAGGATGGGCTAGAACTGTATTTTCTCAAACTAGGCCATTTCCACCTTATAGCTCCCATAGTACACATTTTTAATCTCTCCTTCGGCACTACCACAGTACCTTCCTGCTGGAAATCTGAGCATATCCTTTCTTTATTCAAATCAGATGACCCTTGTGACTTAAATATTTATAGGCCCATCTCTATCTTGCCTGTCTTGTGCAAAATCTTAGAAATATTGATCTACAATGAACTAAAACTCCATACTGAAAGCTACTCCCTCCTCAGCCCAGCCCAATCGGGATTTAGGCCTAACCATAGTACCATCTCTGCTCTCGCTAAAGTCACTAATGACTGGTTTACAGCTCTCGATTCCAGAAAGTTCACAGGTACCATTTTTCTAGACCTCAGCAAGGCGTTCGATACCGTTGACCACAACCGTGTCATCCATAGTCTGTGCAATCTAGGAGCCACTGCTTCTACAGCCCAGTGGTTCACCAGCTACCTCTCAGGAAGAGTCCAGAAAGTTAAGGCTGATGATCTATTCTCAGCCTCCATCCCCATCAACAGGGGTGCCCCTCAAGGGTCCATTTTAGGCCCTATTCTTTCTTCTCTCTGTATCACCAACTTAGACTCCAATATCACTAACTCCATGCTGCACTTCTTTGCAGATGATACAGTTTTGTACACTTCCAAACCAACCCTGCCTGAAGTCAGAGATGTACTCCAAGCTGACTTTGCCCAGCTCGAACTGAATCTCATCGACTTGAAGCTTCTCCTAAATGCCAAAAAAAAAAGGGCATGTTCTTTACCCACAACAATACCCCCTCCTCTTCTTCAAATCCACTAAATGCCTCTATCACTGCCACCCTAGGGGAACCTCTCGAGGTGGTATCTAAATTCAAATACCTAGGTTTATGGATCTATAGCAAGCTCTCCATTAACACACACATCGACAATCTTACTAGCAAGCTCACAGCCAGACTAGGTTTTTCTTCAGAAATAGGTCTCTCTTCCCGACTGAGGTTAGAACAAGGCTTGTTTAGGCCACATTCCTGCCTCTTCTCATTAAGGGGACATAATCTATAACTCCACCTGGTCTACCACTCTGCACAAACTGGATGTCCTCTATCATTGAGCCCTATGGTTCATCACCACAGCTCCCTTCAAAACTCACCACTGCGATCTATATGCAGCTGTTGGTTGGACGTCACTTTCTACTAGGTGCTTGTTACACTCTGGATTCTGGACGCTTAAAATCCTGCTGAAAAAGCTACCAGGATATTTGTCCCCCCCTTGTCTATATCTCCCACTTCACTTATTCCTTTAGGATGTCAGACTTCATTCTCCTAGATGTTCCTAGGACATGTACCTCCCTCGATAAGTGTGCTATCTCCTATACCCTGCCTGCTGCTTGAATAGCTTGCAGTCCATCCTAAAGTTATCCTGCCGTGTTTCAATTAATTTCTTCAAAGCCTTAACCGCTAGAAAAATGAAAGTTATCTGCAGCTGCCTCATGTCCTAACCTTGTCCCATGCCTTTTCTCACCTTAGTCTTTCCCTATCCCCAACCCCATCTCTTCCTTTCCCTCTTGTCCTACCCCTTGATCTCCCATTCATTCCCTCTTCTTTCCCCATCTTCCCTGCCACCCTCCTCCTCCTCCTGTCTTTGCTCTACCCCCTACCATCTCCACTACTCCACCCTACCACCTCCACTGCTCCACTCCTATCCTCCCAATATCTCCTACTCAGTGGCTTGGCATCCCCTATCTTACCCCCTCCTCTTCTTCTCCTGATTCCCCCTTGGCCGCTCTCATTATCCCCTCACTCTCCTCCTTTCCTCCCTCTACCACCCTCACAGTTCCTATCTTACTCCTCACATATATTAGTACTTTGTGCCAAATTCATTAGACTGTCACCTCTTAGTCTGCTTTGTATCAGAAGTTGTTACCTTGTAAATATTCTATCTGTCATATATATATAACGTACATTTTTACCCAGTGTTAATCCTATGAACCATGACTGAATGTACTATGCCTTGCCGTGTATGTACTATGCCTTGTCGTTTCTCTGTATATGTTCCTGATATACTGTATATTCTCAGGATCTCCTTGTGAATGAGCTTGCTCAATGGAGTTATTCCTGCAATAAACTTTAATTGAATTGGATTTGGAGCTCCTCTCTCCCCCAAACTCAGTGCCAGCAATAATGAGGGAAAAGAATAATCCCTGGTAGTCTAGTGGCCTCCCTCCCTCTTTCACCTGATCTTGCAGTCCCTGCTGGCCTAGTGGTATCCTTTCCCTCACTCAATCCCTATTCATAGACTCTGGTAGTCTAATGGTACCCTCTCACCCAATCCCCATGCATATGTTATAATAATTCCAGTGTGTCCGGTGGTCTATTACACCTCCTTGAAGACCCTAACCCCCGATGGCAACCAGCACTTACCCTCCTCTCACCTGACCACCACCTACCCAGCACGTGTCCTGTACTGATATACAGAACTATACATTGGTAGGGAGTTACAGTCTAAACCTAAACTAAGTTGGCAGAAGTGCATGATCCTGGACTCGGTTTATTTCCATCACATTTGCACTTTGATACTAACTTCACAGAATCACAGAAAAGATGCATGTTGGTAGCCTAATGGTCATATGGACTCATCCATTTACCCTAAAAAGTATATTTATTCTCTCCCATGCAATTATCTAATGATTTTTTAAAGTAATCTAATGAAGTACAGTTCACTAGATTGGATAGCAGACAAAATAAAGCTGTTCTCCCCAAACATGGGTGACAGCTTTCAGCTCCGCCCCATGAGAACATTACAAAAGATTTATAGCTACAGCTCAAATGGTTGATTGGCAAAGTAAAAATAGGATGAAAATAAATTAATCTCTGTACATGCACATTAGCATTTTTGATGAATTTGTATGAAGCATATATTTTGATAACATTAATAGTTATAAAAATTATACCCACTGTAGGAATTGAATTCAATACCTTTTATTTTAAAGACTGGTCCTTCTATTACACTAGGTAATGTTCCATGTGTCATCGCTGAACTTGCTTCCTAATCTATGCCATATTACTGATATGCATTGAATCTTGAAAATAAAATATTGCATTTTCTCATGAACGGCTTCTGTGTTCGAACATAGTGCACTGCCTAGTTATATTAAACTACTAACATGTAAATTTGAGTGAAAATTGGACTTCATTTACTATATCATTTGCTTATTCATCATGGAGAAGAGGAAGGAAAAGAAGCAGATGTGTTTCTACATTTGCCTAGGGTATATAATTTCAGAAAGCGGAACGCACAGGTGAATTTTTTAGTATCTCATGTTTGAATGACTATGTCTAGAAACATAGAATGTGATGCAGATAAGGGCCACTGGGTACACTTAGTCTGCCAAGATTTTTTAACCTTGTTTATTTATTTATATATTGCTGCAGACTTTACTTGATCTACGGCACCATATCTCCACCTCATTTCTTTCTACTATGATTACCTTGTGCCTGTCCCAAGCATTTTTGAACCCCATCACTGTTTTCACCCCCACTATCTCTGCTGGAAAGCTGTTCCAGGCATCCACCACCTTTTCTGTGAAGTACTTCCTCATACACCTCTTGAATTTACCCCCCCCTCCAGCTTCATAGCATGGCCTCTTTTTCTAGAGCACCTTTTTGATTGACAAATACTCCCCTCCTGCACCTTATTAACCCCAGTGAGGTATTTAAAGGTTTCTGTCATATTCCCCTCTCCCTCCTCTCCTCCAGTGTGTATATATTTAGCTCTTTTTGCCTTTCTTCGTAGGGCTTTTGATGTAGACACTGCACCATTTTGGTAGCCCTCCTCTGGAACACCTCCACTCTGTCTATGTCCTTCCTGAGATGTGTCTTCCAGAACTGGACACAGTACTCAAAGTGGGGTCTTATTTATTTATTTATTTATTTATGTAAGCGTTTTACCAGGAAAGGCATACTGAGCAGTTTACTGCTCGATTTCAGATGCATCCTGGTGGAGGGGGGGAACATAGGTAGACAGTTGAAGACAATATAGACAAGTGAATACATAGTGGGAGAACACTAACATTTGGTTCTGATTACAAGACAGTAGTGGGTTGAGAGAATCAGTTGGTAACCACAGTTAATACAGCATGAGTACAATAAATTCAAAGTGCAAAGTGCAGGCCACTAGCAAAATCTGAACCAGGCGAGAGAACAATAGTTAGGCACCGATTAATTGCGATTGCTAAGTGCAGACATACATTGAGATTCTACTAGTGATTGGGAAACACCTAGACACAAGCACAGGTAGGGACGATATGGGCTTGGAGCATGGAGTTAAGATGCGAGAGGGAGGAGAAGTGACGAACATTAGCTGGGAGGGAGTTCCACAATGTGGAAATGTGGTAGCTGAAAGCTGACTGACCAGTGGTAGTAGACCATTAGGGGACAGCTAGGGACCTAGAGTCTTGCCAGTGATGTATACAGAGGCAGTACCACCTCTCTCTTCCTGCTGGTGATACCGCTTCCTATGCACCCCAGCATCCTGCTAGCCCTACTGAATGCCCTAGCACAACAGCTGGCCACTTTTAAGTCATCTAAAATGTTTACTCCTATGTCTCTTTCCTGCTTGGTCTTTGTCAGTATAGCTCTACCCTTAGGTTTCTATGGCCTAATTACATTATTTTGCACTTTTTTGCATTAAAATACAGCTGCCATACCCTTGACCACTCCTCCATTTTTACAGATCCTTACCATCCATTCCACCCCCCACCGTGTCTACTTTGTTGCAGATCTTGTGTCATCTCCGAAGAGGCAGATCTTTTCTCCAGTTCCTCTGCTATGTCAGTTATAAAGACAGAAGAGGACTGGTCCCAACACCTCCTGAGGTACCCAGCTGGTCAACCTCTTCCTTGAAGCAAACTCTGTTTACCACTACCCTCTGTGTCCTGTCCTCTAACCAGTTTTTTGCCAGGTTATCATCTTAATACCCACCCCCAATTTCCTAACTTGTTTACCAATCTCCTATAAGGAGGAATGGTGTCAAAAGCCTTGCTGAGGTACGGGTAGGCCTTGTCCACCACCCTTCTCTGATCCAACTCCTAGGTCACCAGTCAAAGAAATCTATAAGATTTGTTTGGCATGACCTTCTCTCTGTGAAATCATGCAGCCTTTGATCCTGTAATCTGTTGGATACCAGATATTTTACAGTCCTTTCCTTTAGCAGTGCTTTCATTAACTTACACCGAAGTCAGGCTTACGGGTCTATAGTTTCCCCACCTCCTCCCTGCTACCACTAGCTGGCCTGTTAGTGCAGTGGCAGACCTGCTGTTTGAGATGCTGGCAACCTAGGTTTGAATGTGGACCCAGAGAACTGGCGGGCCGGGGTGGGGAGGCTTGTGCATCTCAGGTGATACTCACCTCCACCCAGATGGGATGGTTGCTGTTCCTGCTGTGCTATCAGGTGGAACAGCAGGAAGGAAAGCAGCAGGATGGATAGTTGGACAGGCTCAGCAGTACATAAAACCCTTTGCATGCATTTGGACACAAGTTCACACCACCAACTCGTAGAGGGGTAGTAGGAAGACACAGGAGGAAAAAATGTTCTACGGTCAGGATGATACCTCCTCCTCATAGGCCCAACTCAGTCCACTGGGCTTCTGCCCTCCACACTTGATTTGATCTCTGGCAGGATTTGTCACAACCCCAATGGTCCCAGTCTGGGGAGCAAGATATGAGGGCTACTGAAGGACCACGGTCTATCCCAGAGATGACAGGTGATGGGGATGGATGATGGTAGGCAGAGTGAGGACACAGCTAGTGTGATGTGGAGAAAAGTATTTTGAAAAAGAGTGACTGTGTTTGCAGACATACAAGAAGAGCAACGTTTCAGTCTCCCAAATTGTTTTGGCAGTGCCTAAATTTCTCAGCAAATTCTGTCTGTATAGATAGTCACTGCGGCTGTGCATCCAGCAACATTTTTCCATCTAGCTTGGAGTTGCTACCAGGACCCTAATCTGCCTCTCTGTAAAATCCAGTGAAAGCTGAAATCTTTGCCATGAAAGTCCCACACACCTCCTCCAGCTGAGCAGAATGCAGTCTGGAAAAAGGAGAAGAAGAACTGTCTGTGAAGCATTTTTTTGTTAATCTCTTTATTTCTTTTACAGTGAAGACCCAAATCCTAGTCTGACTCCCATTTCCATCACCCAACATTCCAAGGATTTAGCTGAATCTCCAGTCTTCCTCTATTTTTCTATTTATTTATTGAAGTGTTTCACCAGGAAGGCACACTAAGCAACAAGTCGCTCATCTCCTGGTGCAACATGGAGGGAAGGGTTACAATTGGAATGAGACATTATACATTCAAGTTACAAGGTCAACATTAACATACAGTTGTAAGGTAGGTGTTACAAACAGTGTTACAACAGTGTTGTGCATAACATGTAGAAAAAGTGGACAATAATAAATCAAATCAAATCATTCTTTATTTATATAAGGCGCCTTTCTTAAACCAAGGTGCCTGTACAATATAACATAAAACAATAAATAATTAAAACAACATTAAAAATATTCAAAATCATTATAAACTTTACTAAAAGATAGGATAAGTGTCGAGTTAATAAGTAAACAAGTGCTTACATGAAAGAAAAGGGAGGAGGGGTGAGGTGAGGTGGGGAGGGAAGATTCATGCCCTGAGGACCCCTTCAGGATGTGAGGAACCATGTAGGGGACTGGGGGACCAGAGAGAAGGGGAGAAGGCAGTGTCCCAGAGAGACCCTTTTAAGATGGCAGAGAAGAAAGTAGATGAGAGATACAAGCCCTTTGGGGCAGGAGAGGGACCCATGGAGAGCATTCAGGGTCCTTTACATTCTGTGAGAGTTCAAGGGAGGCCAGTAAGGGGGAGCAATTAGAGGAAAGGGGAAAAGGGGTAGAGATTTGTGGGGTGGATGTGCACAGGGTAAAATGAAGATGAGGGTGGGGGGTAGGTTTTTTCCAGGGCTTAGAGGAGGGAATTAGGGAGGGACATGGCAGGAGCAGCTAGGTGCAAAATAATTATTGATGGCAGAGCTGAGTAGGTGGAGGATGAGTGAAGGATTTGGGGGTGGGATTCCAAATTTTTAGGAGGCAGTGTGAGTAACTAGATTGTCTGATTTGGATGGATCTGGGGGACAACCAGGGTATAGGAGTCGGTTGATCTAAGGGAATGGGAGGGTGGGGGTGTTATAAAGGAGGAGTGAGGTAGGAAGGAGCTCACCTAACCAGTGCTTTGAGATGAATTTAGCACAGTGGGAGAGTCACCTATTTGTAAGAGAGGGGAAGGATAGGGCACGATAAAGATTGCAGTGATGGGTGTGAGGGAGGCGTCCAGGGCAAAGCAGCAGAAGGAATTGAAGATGGTGTCCAGTCTGGCCAGGGAGGACTTAGTGGCAGCACCATAGACCACGTCACAGTAGTCAAAAATGGGCAGTATCATCTTCTGAACAAGTTCACATCTAGCCGTAGAAGGGATGCAATTATGGTTCCTGAACAGGGCACCAAGCTTGGGGTGCATTTTTTTCTGGATGACATCAATATGTCCAGACAAGTTTAGGTGTTGGTCCAATCAAACACTTAAGTACCTGAAGGAGGATGTGTCCTCAAGTAAAGTTCCCTCAAGAGTGTAAAAAGAGGGTCGAGGGGGAAGCCTAGAGAGTCTCTGCCTTGTGCCAAAGGTCATGGAGACAGTCTTTTTGGTGTTGAGGAAAAGTTTATGTTTAGCAAACCAGAGCTGAACCTTGTTGAAGTCTTGCTGTAAGCTGGTTGTAACCTCAAGTGGACAGGAACCAGATGTATACAGCACTGTATCATCGGCATACATATGTATAGTGGAGGATAAGGAGCAAACAGAGGGAAGGTCATTTAAGAAGATGGAGGATAGGAAGGGCCATAATACTGAACCCTGGTAGACTCCGGTGCTAATCAGGAGGGGAAGGGAAGTGGCGTCCAAGATCTTAACTGATTGGGTTCTACCAATAAGGGAGATCTTGAACCAGTTTGTTGTAGAGGGAGATAAGCCAGCTGCTGAGAGTCAGTTGAGGAGAAGGGAGTGAGAGATGGTGTCAAAGGCCTTGGCCAGGTTGACAAAAAATGGCAGAGGTAATTTGCCCTTTATCCATCCCGGTTAGGATGGAGTTTGTGAGCCATAGAACAGAGGTGGTGGTTGAGTGGGTTTTCTTGAAACCATACTGGAAAGGGGTGAAAAAGGAGGTGTCAGACAGAAAAGAGGTGAGTTGGGAGAGGAAAATGTGTTCTTGAAGTTTGGCAAGGGTAGGGAGGAAAGAAATGGGGAGATAGTTGCCAGGGGATATGGGGTCACCCCCTTTGTGTAAAGGGAGGACCACAGCATGTTTCCATGAAGTGGGAACAGAGGCAGTAGAGAATGAGAGATTTAGGATTATTGAGAGGGGGTAGGCAATCGCTATAGCGGACAGAGAGAAAGGAGTTTTGAGTCAAGGCTATCAAGAGAGGCACCTTTAGAGGGACTGATGGTGAGGAGGGCACTTAGGGCATCTTTTTGGGTTACAGTAGTGAAAGAGAAAGGAAGATGGGAGGGTGATGGAGGGGGCACACCAGTAGAGGGTGGGGAGGGGGATGGGTAAAAAGGGAGGCATTTCAGTAGCTCAGTGGTACAGGATGTATAGTAGGAGTTAAATTCTGCAGCTACAGCTGGTGGGTTGAACACTAGTGAGCTATTTACTTTAAGTACCAGGGGCAGTAGGTGAGATGAGGGGGTATATAGGGTGTGCACCACCTTCCAGAACTTTGAAAGGGAATTTATGTTGGTGATGAATGCAGATTTGAAATATTTGGACTTGGCTAACCTTGTAGCCCTGGTGCAAGTGTTTGAGCTTGTGGAGGTTTGCAAGGTCACTAGGATGCTGGGTAGCTTTATAACGCCCAGACTCGATCGCTAGCCTTGAGGCAGGCCAGAAGTTCAGGGGTTATTCTACAGCCCCCCTCCCAACCATGTCAGGGTCAGCAGCTCTTCACATCCCTTTGAACAATGAATCGAGTTTTTAGAGACAGGGCCCTGTTACCGTGTAGGGTTTTTAACAGGCCAAACCCTCATACTGCTCCACCCAGTCTTTTGCTCTGGTGTTTGTCTCTCACATAGGACACTGGCATAGGGAGGTGTGTGGTGTGCTCATCCTGCAGCTAGCACCAGAACGGGTCTTTTGGTCTTGCATGTGTAGCTCAGTCTCCCAGGTGAAATCACAATGCACAGCTGTCATACCATTGAGACAGCCCGTCTGAAATCTTTTACAGTAAAACTAGAAAGGCACAGTTATTCATGGACTTTGTTATAACAATTCTACAAATAATTAATAAAGTCCAATTTATTACTCAAGTAAAACAAACTGTATATTTTCTGAACTTTAATAACCTGCTGTGATGAAACAATTAATATGACACTGGACACAGAACGGACCGTAACATTGCTGTTCTTGTGTATTACTTAACATATCATATTGTTATTGTGAAGATATTTTCAGTGTTCGTGATTGTGGCCAGAAAACTGTGACTGTAAGCCTGAACATGTGCACAGATTATTGCATCATCAGCTCCAGACAAGTGTGGCAGCAGATGTGGCTTCTACAATAGCAATACAGGGGCAGCTGGAACAGATGTAAAGGAACAATTAGTGAGATGATGAGTTGTGGGTCTGCTTCATGACAAACATACCAGACAGCAGTTCACAAACTTCTTGGATCAAGAGGTTCATCTGTCTTGTCACCTAAAAGATGCAGACAGTACCTCATCAGTGGTTGGCCTCCACCCCCTGCATCTCCCCTTAAATGTTAGCCTACAGAACATAAAGGCCTCATTGAGTGACTCCGTTATCACATCCTGACTGGGTTTTTCAAGGGGTAGGGAGTCTTCAATTTCCAGCATTTTATTGAAAGCAGTACTATTAAAGCATCTTAAAATGTATTTAGCTAAAATGATCTCTAAAGCCACTTCAAAAAGATGTAGTAAGAAAGAAGATATAATACTGACAGATGGGTTACCAAATATAGCAACATACCTTCCTCTCACGGAATCATGAGTTCAGTAAGGTCTGCCACACACGGAAAACATATGATTTAGACACCGCTTTTGCTTATATGATATGGATTTTTTCCTTCCCATTGCTCATTACTGAGTATACATGTATGAAATGTGGATCATTGTCACTCAGTTTACTTTACATTCATTGCTTATTTACTGGCTAAAAACACAGGGCCACAATGTTAAAAATCTTCGCCTATTTGCTTGAGCAAATGGCTGTTTTGTATGGCCTGATTCTGTAGTAAGGAAATGCTGGTAAACTTCCTTATTCCTTTGGATTTTATTGCTTTCTAGTTTGGGTGTCATGAATCTTTAAAAGCTGTTTTTATGACTAGTACATATAGCTGGTCAGTTTTTTTTTTTATTCTGTGGTAACCAGATAAGGCCCACTAGGCACAAGGACCTTTTTACAAGGGCGACCCAGGAGCACTGGGGTGGTTAAGTGACTTGCTCAGAGTCACACAGTATACAAGTGGAGGTTGTGGGAATCAAACCCAGGTCTGCTGGATGTACCAAGCTCATTCATAGCTTGTTGTTTCTCCCTCCTAGTTACAGCACTTTTTGCTTCTATGTGCTGGATTCATCCCAATTGTGAATAACTTAGGGTCTTACTATTGCTTTATTTAAGATACTCTGTGTGTTTTGTTTCCTATTAAAATCATCCCTGGGATATACACCATGCACAAAGAAAGGAGGTTTTGTGCTAGCAGTACTTCTTATCTTTATTGAGGACTTCATTTTGTTTCGCAGAAAGAGAGGAGTAAGAATTCTTCCTGTATACATTTAAAGCAGAAGTGTACTTCAAGTCAAAGGTTTGGACCTTCAGTATACCTTTTATTCCATTTTAGATGGTCCTTTGTCTCTGGTCTTATGAGCTATCCTTTTCCACATTTTGAATCTGCCTTGCTGTATACCTATAACATTTTCATTCCTTCGGGTATATATTCATTTTTTATTTGATTTAGGATTTGTAAACCCAGAATATTCTTATTTACAGTATGTGGTACATTTAGTTTCCTAGAGGGTCCTGTGTGGATATTGCAGCATTAGTTGTGCAGTTACAATTACAGATGGATGAAGTCAGGGAAAATCACCTCACAAAGTAATTCACAAGGTTCCCCCACCATCTCTTCTAGTGGGGACGCTTCTTGTAGATTTTGCCTGGTGAAGTGCCCATCTTTACTTGTTGAAACTATGCACAGTGGCACTTAGCTGGTGAAAGTGCTTGAAAAATACCACTTACATAGTTTTTTCTGGGACAAGTAGCATTTTGCAGCTGAAGAACTATGTGAAGTGTATATATTTAACAAACATAAATAAATGTTAAAGCCAAACTCACCCCATCTATGGTGCAAACAACTCTCACCCTGCCCACCTCCTAGATATTTTAAACAAATCTCACCACCCAACCATTTATTAGCACCCACCTTCCTTATCCCTAATACAGTCCTGACAAAGTTCCATAAGTATAGTAGAACCAATAGTAAAATCCTTCCACCACCTGTGCAAACAGTTAAACATCCCCTCACCACCCTGTTAAATGCCCTGACTCCAAAATTATTTGAAACTCCTCACCCTACTCACCCTAGCACGTAACCTCCATCTTACAGGCCACACCCAACCTAACATGCCGCACCCAAAAGTGAAAGCCACTGGAGTCATTTCAGAATCTAGGGCAGTTACGTAGGGGTTCCCCAGGATCAGTACTCACCACTACTGTTTAGTCTGTTCATTAATGATTTGCTTAAAGCCTGCAATTGGGGCCAGCATCCTGCTCTTTGCAGATGATGCAGTTATTTACACTAGCAGTACTAAGCAGCAAACCGCCAGCTAAACTTTGCAGTACAACTTCAATTTCTTAGACAACTGGTTCTTCAGAATAAGCTGCTACTAAAACCACAAAAAATCCATGATATTCACCAACCAACAGAGGAATAATAAACTTCAACCCCAGGCCATTTTCAACCAAGCAGAGAAGGTCATAAAACAGGTCAATTCCTTCAGATTTCTTGGGATACACCTTGTCAGCTCCTAACATATACTTGACATACAGACCATTTTGTTAGCACTGTAAACGAGAAACTGCAGGTTCTATATAGATACAAGCACTTTATGGCACCAAAGATTAGGAAACTTGCTGTAGCTAACTCAATTATATCCACCCTGGATTATGGTCTGGTAATTTATGGAGCTGCAACAGACACCAGCCTCAAGAGAATCAGGACCATCCTAAATAAGTCCTGTCACATCATCCTTGATGCAGACAGACTCAGATACACATGTAACCTCTATCTAGAAACACAATGGTTCCCACTAGACCTCAGGTTAAAATTCCAAACCTGCCTAACTGGGAAGAAGGCCCATCTAGGCCTCCCCCACCCACCTCCAATCCCTACATACCTCCTCTAACCACCAATCTACAAGGAGTGTTGCTAGAAATGCACTGTACATCCCATGCTATAAAACCAGACAAGCCATGAGGGCATTCCCTGCCAAACACTAACTTGTCTAAATGAACCCCCACTACACTGCTTGAGTTACCCAAAATGAGCCAACTTAAATCGTCCCCCCCAAAAAACCTTGCCAAACAAAACATGCCTGTGCAATCACTAGCCAGGTCATACTACTAGAATCCCTCTGGCTACAATACCATTGACTTACTGCAGACAAAGTTGCAAATCCCCAACAGCGTCAACCTTACCATAGACAATGCCTTGCCAGCTGCTACTGCACCATGTATTAAACTTGTACATAGGAACTTATGTACATAGAAACCTACGTTTATGTTGTTTTGAATCTCTGAAACTTGAAGGAAACCAAGGACCTTGCATGGCCCCTACATGTATTACTTTGCTTTGTAACTGTACTATATGTTAACTATATTCCTGATGTGGAACCCTTGAAAATGTGCAATGCTCAAAGGTGTTACCGAATAATCCAATAAATAAATCAATCTTCCCCCAAGTCCTCAAAGTTAAAGATGGTGTCTACAGTACCTAATAGTAAACTCTGGTCAGAGCCAATATGGCTGCAAGCAACATGATGGTAGTGATGCAGCTGAGAAAAGTGAGAGTCTGCTTCACCCAACCTCTTGAGCACCACAGGTGAAAGTTTTGAAATCCCTGCAGAAATATGATTCCATGCCAGTGAAACATCATTCCATGCCACAGGTGGGTAAACACATTTTGGCCAGCATTTGAAAACTGCCAGCTCTCACATTCATGAGGTGATGTGAAAAAATGTCTATGTTGAAACTTAATCATGAAAATATTGAAAAATACTGAAGTTATGAGCGCGCATAGAAAAATGTCAATATGTGTTCATAAGTTAATCATTTTTACATATTTTGACAGCATATTTTCAACATAGGCTTCTTATGACCCCAGCTGATGAACAAGGGTGGAGAAAATTTCAAATGCCAACTGAAAGGTGATTTCACAACACGAGCGCAAAAATCACCATGTGGGCCTGCTTTGTATAACTCCAGCAACACTGATCATGTGGTGAAGTCCCAAAAAGGCCATGTTGAAAATTTGGGGTCAAAATATGCAAAAGTGACAAAGTTATGCATCAAAGTTCAAAACTCCATTGAAATACATTAAATCATACTTACCGTAGTTTCTCATATTGCAGTCAGCAGTTCCAGCAGCAAGATGTGTCTTTGATTTGAGAGTGGACCTTTGACCTGGGACCTGTTCAGGTGACAGAGGGTGTGTGGGGTACTGACTGCTGAGTGGGAGGTTGGGGTGGGGGGGTCAGATTGGTGAGGGGCTGTTTTCTTTTTTACAGGTTAAAAATTCCTTGGGGATAGTTTTCTTTTTTACAGGTGACAGTGGAACATTATGGGGATGATGATCAGAGGGTGGGGGGGCCACTAGAGACTAGGAAGCAATGTATCATGATGGGGACAGTGACCTTAGGGTGGATGTGCCAATAGACACCAGGGAAACAGTGTATCAACATGGTATAGCGAATGGAGGGTGGTGAGCCACTACAAACCAAGGAAACAATATATCATTACTGGGATGATGATCAGAGAGTGGGTGAACTAATAGACACCATTATGGGGACAGGGATCACAGTGTGGGGGACACTAGACACCAGGGAAACAATAGATCATTACAGGGATGGCAATCAGAGGGTGGGGGGTGCCAGTAGACACCAGGAAAACAATGAACATTATGGAGATGGTGATAAGAGGGTGGGGAATGCATTAAGCACCAGGAAAATAATGTATCATTATGGGTACAGTGATGGAGGGTGGATGTGCAAGTAGACACCAGGAAAACAGTACATCAACATGGGCACAGTGATTGGAGGGTGGGGGGTGCCACTACACAACAGGAAAACAATATATCATTACTGGTATGGTGATCAGAGGGTAGGTGGGCCAATAGACACTATGGAAACAGTACATCATTATGGGGACAGTGTTCACAGCATGGGGGTTCCACTAGACACCAGGAAATAGTACAACAATATGGGGACAGTTATCAGAGGGTAGGGGTGCCAATAGACTCCAGGAAACAACACAGCATTATAGGGACAGTGATCAGAGGGTGGGGGCCACTAGACACCAGGAAACAGCACTTCATTAATAGGATGGTGATTGAGGGTGGGGGGCTATTAGACAGCAGGGAATAGTACAACAATAACAGGACAATGATCAGAGGGTGGGGGTGCCACTAGACACTAGGGAAACAATACAGCATTACAGGGATCATGATCAGAGGGGGTACAACAATACAGGAATTGCAATCAGAGGGTATGGGGTGCCACTAGACACCAGGGAAACAGTAGCACATTCCAGGGATGGTGATCAGAGGGTGGGGGGTACTAGACACCAGAGAAACAATACTACTCCATTGGGACAACATCAGTAATGTTTGGAGTAAAGTGCAGTGTGCTGTGCAACACCGCACATCTTTCATCTACTGCACTGGTGCAATGCTGGTCAAGTCTGCAGCACCATACATTTAGCAGTTAAAGTGCAGAGTACAATGTAGTATGCCAGGTTGGGATTCCAAGCTCAGATGCTATGGGTTTACTAAGGTGCATATACTTCACACATGATTTAACAAATCATGGGAGGATGGGGTGGTACCTGAGGACTGGAGGAGGGCAGATGTGATTCCCCTTCACAAAAGTGGGAGCAAGGCAGAAGCAGGAAACTACAAACCTGTTAGTTTAACCTCAGTGGTAGGGGAAATGATGGAATCACTTCTGAAGGAAAGAATTGTTGAGTATCTAGAGGCCAGAGGGGCACAGGACCCAAGGCAGCATGGATTCACAGCGGAAGGTCATGCCAGACAAATCTGATAGATTTCTTTGACTGGGTGACCAAAGTAGTTGATCAGGGAGGGCTGTGGACATGGCCTACCTAGACTTTAGCAAGGCATTTGACACAGTCCCACACAAAGATTAATATACAAGTTAGCCAGCCTGGAGTGGGTCCCAAGATGACATCCTGGGTAAAGAATTGGCTGGAGAATAGGACACAGAGAGTAACAGTAAATGGAGTCCAGTCTGAAAAATAGGGGTTTAGTAGTGGGTTACCGCAGGGTTCAGTATTAGGACCGGTCCTCTTCAATGTCTTTATAAGTGACATTGCAGAGGGACTGGAAGGAAAAGTATGTCTCTTTGCAGATGACACAAAGATCTGCAGCAGAGTTGATGCACAAGATGGGGTGGAAAGGATGAGAAGGGACTTGGCAAGGTTAGAGGAATGGTCAAATGTATGGCAGCTTAGATTCAATGCTAAGAAGTGCAAGGTAATGCACCTGGGAAACAAAACCCAGGGAAGAGTACACAATGGGGGTGAGATTCTAACAACAACAAAAATGGAAAGGGACCTGGGGTAGTCATATCAGATGACCTAAAGGTGGGCAAGCAATGTAGGAGGGCAGCAAGGAGGGTTGGGGAATACTGGGATGCATAGAGAGGCATCACCAGTAGAAAACAAGAAGTTATTATCCCTCTGTACAGACAGCTGGTGAGACCACATCTGAGTACTTGGTGCAGTTCTGAGACCCACCTCGAAGACATAGACAGGATGGAAGCTGTCCAGAGGAGGGCAACTAAAATGGTGCAGGGTCTGCACCGGAAGACATATGATGAGAGACTTAAGGAGCTTAATATGTATAGCCTCGAGGAAAGGAGGGAGAGGGGGGACATGATAGAAACTTTCAAGTACCTCAAGGGAATCAACAAAGTCCAAGAGGGTAGCATCTTTCAAAAAAAGAGGTGTGCAAGAACAAGGGGGCACAATTTGAAGATAGAAGGGGGCGGCTCAGAGGTAATTTAAGGAAGTATTTTTTCACAGAGAGGGTTGTGGATGCATGGAACGGCCTTCTGGAGGAGGTTGTGGAGTCAAAAACAGTGGTGGAATTCAAGCATGCATGGGACAGTCATAAGGCAATTCTAGGGGGTGGGGGTAGGAAGAATTAGGCTGCTGGTTAACTAGGATCTGCAACTTATCCATCAGGTAGGGAAATGGGCAGACTGGGTGGGCCAAGCAGTCCTTATCTGCCGTCAAATTCTATGTTTCTATGTTTCTATGTAAACTGGTAAAAAAAGAGTTGTTTAAATCTCCCACTCATAGCATGAAAGGGAGATTGAAACAGCTTTTCTGATTTTTTTTTTTTTTTTTTGCAGTTTGAAGTACATGCACCTTAGTAAACTTATGGTGTCTGAGCTTAGAAATGCAAGTTGGCATAGTAGCTGAAAGACGTATGGTACCACACACTGCATTTTACTGCAAGAATTACTGGCTTTGTACTGACAGAGTAGCTGTAAAAAAAGGAAAAAAAATACAAAATAATTTGTACTTTATTGAGGCCTGACCAGCGATGTTCAGCCAGAGTAGCTGCAAGAGATAAACAAAAGCTTGGTCCAACATCACCTGATAGAAGTAACAAGAAAGAACATTGTGCTACCCTAGTAGCCTGGTAAATATGGTCTTGTGGCCACCAACATGTCTGGTTTGCTGTGCTGATGTGACAGTGGATTCAGCAGATAACTTCATAGAGTGAAAACAGCTCTGCACTCTGGTGAGAAAATAATGAGGCCAACTCTACTGGTGGCCAGTGCAAGAAAAATAGATTGGTGGCAGAGGGAGAGGAAGAGAAAAAAGAAACAACAATGGAAGGGTGTCTCAAAAACCAGGTGGAACATTCAAGGAATTACATTTTAACTACTTTTTTAATCTCTTGCAGTTACTCTGCCAGTACACTACCAGTCATGTCTGCAATGTGTTTACATAAAAGAAGAGTTGTGCCATGGAATTTCAAGTAGGCAGTGGTCGGCAGCAAGAAAATAGTGCAGTGGTGGGGGAGACAGTACTAAATGGAGACAGTGGAGTGCTTCAAGTAGCTGAGGATTGTGCTTCAACTCCAAAATTTAGTGCTTTGTTCAGAATCCAGTGATGTGCTTCCAGACAGAGCTCCTTTCTCTCTCTCTCTCTCTCTCTCTCGTAATAGAAGACATCTTGCATAGCTCCACTATGCAGCCATAAAATTATAATTTCAGGATTTTGCTTTTAAAATGTTTTCTTTGCTTTAAAAAATAAACACTTCACTGAGCAAAGCTGGGGACAAAACCAGAAATGTGGCACAAAGTTCATGATTTAACACCAACTTTGCTGGTGAAGATTTAATACCCTTCAACTGTTGTTACAATATAAAGGATAATATAAATGTGGTCATTGAGTATTATACCATGGACATAAGTGAACAGCCAATGAAATCGTCAGATTGGCAGTTTACCACCATTGTAAATCCTCTGATAACCAATGGCTGTTGATGAGTATATAATCTATTATATCTGCAGCATAGGAATAAATACAATAAAAATAAAAATAAATAAATCAACCTCTTTAATATTTGTATTTTATTATAGTAAAAAAGTGAACCTCGGTATAATCAAAATAAGCCACTCGGAGGATGTGGGTTATTGGGAGATTTACCACGGCTGGTGAGGATTTACCCACTTGGCTACACCTCATGAGCAAACCACTCCGGTCATGGTAAATCCCCTGATAACCCACACACCGACTCGTGGCTTATTGCTTAAGTATACAATGGGCACCAAAAATCCTCGTTCCTGATTGGCTAGCTGGCATAATTTAAAACATGTAAATCCAGCCATCTACCAACAAGAACATATGCCAGTCAGTTGCATCTTCCCCAAAAACACTCCAATACCCAAATACAAAGCCAAAATCCACCATCTTTGATCCCCGTTAAACAGCAGTGTACCAACTGCTGCTGCCACTGTGTAACTGTGCAAATAACATGCAGTGAAATAACTGAAATAATAAATGGGTCATCCAAGATATGATCCAACAGACTTTGTAACAACTCGTTCTGTAACCCAACTGCTACACTCTTCCCACTCTGAGTCTTCACTACTGTGCTACTCTATGGCTGTATCCCAAATTGTAATTAAAAAAAAGAAACATCAATATAAACAGAAAAAACTGTAAACATTCCCTGGACAGCAAAGTGACAGTGTTGTTGCTGCAGACTTATACCTGGAAGCAACTGCAATCTCGGACACCCCGGCTCTGATCCATGTGCAGCCCTCAGACTTCTTGTTTCCACGTGTGTCTGCTGCTCACCACTGCAACACCTTAACAGACCTAGGGGTGAGGAAAAAACAAATGAAGCCCACTTGACATCCTCAGCTGAGGGGGTTCACTTTACACCACGCCTGTCATCTCTGTGAGCCACAATAGATGTCCCTTTACACAGCACGTCTCTGTCTCCCTTGGGGAGGCAAGAAGCCTCTCACTCTCTCTGCCTTTCAGTCAAACAAACAAAAAACAACAACATCTGAACAAACAGAAGAAAAAAATACAAAAACAAACCTTCTTCAAAAATAAATGGGGAGCTAACTCAATTATATTACACCCAGCAACAAGAGACTACTTAACGAGAGTGGAAGAATATTTCGCAAAATATTTAAAACATAAAATTATTTTTTACAAATTATTTCTCTATTTTAATAATTAGCACGTTGAATAATAAATAGCAATATGCCACTCAAGGGTGTGGATGATGGCAGGATTTATCCCCTTCTGATGTGTTTTTTGGTCATGAGACCACACACACACCAGGCGTAGTTAAATCCTGCCATTACCGACACCCACTCATTGTTTATTGCTTAAATAACAGCCATTCTGTTATCACTATAACTCATCATTGTCATTCAGCAAAGGTGCAAGTGTTCAAAGATGCATTACTTGATGGCAATTGAGGAGGGGAAAGGGGAAAAGGGGGTTTGTGACCAAAATTAAAAGTTACGAGCATGAACAGGGGACATGAAGGTGATAAAACATAGCCTTCCTAAGTAACTGCTAATGCCCTTGGAAAAAAATGCTAGAGGAAAAACATTGGAAAACATAATATTTAGACACATTTCAGCCTGCATTTACACAGAAATATGGAATAAGAACAGCAAAAGATTATTAGTCCATCAAAAGTTAATTGATGCCCTATGATGTAGTACTCTGGATTAGTTTTCCTCTCAGACCTTTTCCCTGTCTCCTGCCACCCTCCTTTTCCTGTGATTCCCATAAAGATGTCCCATTATGTGTTAAACCCAGATATGATCTCAGCATTAACCACACTGCTGGGCAGACTAGTCCACCTTCTACCACCAGCAGTGTGAAAAAATGCTTCCTCATGTTCTTGAATTTACCCCTTCCATTTGATGGACGACTGCTCTTAAACCTGAACAACTCTGTGGAATTCACTTTGTTGCAAACAGATACACAGTGGGTCTGTATCAGACAGACTGGATAGAACATATGGCCTTCTTATGCTGGCAGATTTGCATGTTTCATACGTAATGTTGTATGTATTGTATGTTTCTATCTTATCTGCTCTGTCCCTCTTGTCTGCCAGATAACACATATTGAGACTTTCCAGCCTCTCCTCCAAGGGATTACTCTTCTACCCTGGACCTTTTTTGTCACCCTTCACTGTATATAATGTTTACCCTATCTCTGTCATTTCTCAGATGTTGGTTCCAAAGATGCACATACAGTAGCATCCAAGATGAGGTTAAGCCAGTGTCTCGTGCTGTAGCTGTAATACCACCCTCCTGCAACTAGTGAAATGCTGCTTGATGCATCCCAACATCTAATTTGCCTCCCCATAAGCTTTATTGCATTGGGAAGCGTTCCTCTTGGAAATAATCACCCCAGGTCCTTTCTTCATTTGAGTGCTCCATCTTTACACTATGCAATAAACCATTTGTGGATTTTTGCTACCAATGTGCATTACTTTACCTTTCTTGGCATTATTCCTATAGATTACTCCCGTATACTGTTACTGGGGTACAGTAAAGAGGTTGCTGTAATGTGGGTGCTCACAACAGTGCACAATCAATGTGGCCATTTGGGTGTTTGTGGTGTAGTATACTGTACATGCCACCTTCCTGATACAGGGTGGGGTGGGAGGGGTGATTATATATAGGGGGTGGGGGACACAGCCCCTGTGATGGGGTGGTGGGTATAACCCCCTCAGAAAATCATGCAGACACTGTGCAGGCTGTCTGGGGGGAGGGTGACCAATTGCATGCTGCTCACCTTCATGTTGCCCTTCTGCCTGCGCCCTTTTTTATGCCAATGTGGGTGAACCAATTGCTCCTCCTCCTTATCTATTATTTAGCACAAAAACAGGGTCGTTAGTGTTTAGAATTTGTCTGCCCCTATAGCTTATTCTTCACTTGAAGGCACAATCCTGATATGATATTACAGTCTGTTATCATGGAATAACTGTGATGTCACAAGCAGAGTTATATATCCTCATGTGGTGAATAAATAATTAGAGCTGATGAACTGTCAGGAACAAGTATCCTATTTTCATGGAAATGACCTAATCAGCACATCATGGTGAGGAGAAATATAGAACTAATGTGAAACATAAGCTGGATTATGACATTTATTTATTTAGAAATTAGTGACCTGGGAAGGCACACTGCACCAACACAAATTTCCAGGTGTGACCAGGGGGAATGGTACATGACAGAATAAATCATAAAGGCAAAAACAAAATAGCAGTATAAATACAGTACAAATGAATGTAAGTTAGTGCAAGTGGAAAACAGCACTAATCTATATGATGAACAGCAATAGTACCATTGTACCTAATAATAAATTATATGATGAACAAGGCACAAGATAGGGTTGGAAAAATTAGCAGTTTTAGAAAAGAAGAATGCTGGATGGCCAGAGAGAGGGATGCAACCCAGCAGCCCCTAAACAGTACTGGGAGGCTAGAAAGCTAGAAACTAGGGAACTACAGTATGTGAAGAAAACATGTCAAAATGTGTTGTAGACAGTCCTCCTGGGGGCATTGCCTGCTATTTAAAGTGTAATAAATGTCTTGCAATTATGATATTATCTGGGATCGCATTCCAACTTGTAGGAACAGTTACTGAGATGACCTTGTCACCTGTTCCTTTGTGGGCCCACAGGACAGGAAACTGATATTTGACAGTGGAGTTCAGCTGGTAAACTGTAGTTCTTTTCAAAACGTTGCACAGATAGTCAGGGTACTAGCCATGAACATATTTCCAGTGTATAATAGGTGATGATGAGTTAGTCTATGACAGCAAACAGGAACCTACACAGAATACTGAAGGCAAGTGCGATTTTGCACAGGGCTGTGCAGCTGACTGTTCTATACACCTCACTTTTACCCCAGAGCCAGGAGCATAGAAACACAGAATATTATGGCAGGAAAAGGCCCAGTTTCCCATTGTGTCTTCCCATTCATATGTAACCAGTGTTGAATGAGACAGACTTAAAGACTGGTCACTCCTCCTTCCTCTTCCTTTTCTGGTGTGGCCTTTCCAAGTCCTTGTATCTGCTTCACTCTCTTGAACTCTGACTGATTATTCACAGACCAACTCCTCTGGCAGCCTATTCCACCCTTCCACTACCCTATCTGTGAAAAGTATTTCCTCATATCAGTTTTAAACTTACCCCCCCCACACCACCACCACCACCACCACCAGCTTCATGGAGTTGCCCTTGGTGCTTATGTTCCCACTTAGCCAGAGCAATTATTCACCAGTCATTTTATTAACCTATGGAGGGAGTTTCTTTCCATCATAATCCCTCTTCCTTTTTGCCTCAAGTGTGTATGCAACCCATGCTACAGTTACCAACAGCATGTGTCAACCGGGACCCCTATCTGTGCCCCAAACAGGGCAAACAGGCCACCAGATGTATAAACAAAAAGGCATCACCCTAGCATTGAAGTGATTACTGACTCAGCAGTCTAAAGGGGTCAGGGGTTTAGGCACAAAATAACATTTATATTTATTCCGGATTCTGGGAGAGGTGCCAGGCATATGCTAGGTCTAAAACTATCACAACAGGGGCCCCAATAACAATCCACACTGGAGGCAGAGATCTAATGTCCACACAGGAATTGGGATCGTGAAGTATGGATTTATTCTGAGAACAAGTTGGCAAATTGCAGACAGGGTGGGCCCCCAAGATTTGGTACTGTACAGGCAGAGAAACAGACTTTTCTCTTCCAGAACAGCACTGTTAGGGCAATTTCAAGAAACTTTTTACCACACACAATTCAAATTGTCCATCCGTCTGTACTAGGAATACCTGGACTTTTCTTCCAACAAAAGTGTATTTCTTGTAGGAGTTTCCACACACTTTAGTACACACATTTCCAACTTCCTAGCAAAGTATAATTCTTGTGGGAGTTGCCACGCACTTTAAGAAAAACATTTATCCTGGAGCAATGACATCCGTTAACATTTTCTGCTTAAACTGGCGCCCATACATAGGTTCATAGGAAAAATACAAGTTAAGTAGGCTGAGGGGCCCTTGTTAAACTCACCACTGATGTAGCCATGGGTGGAACTCATACTTTGTCACCCATATATGCATCAAGCCCAATTTTAAAGAGAGTGATGTTATGACTTTCAACAATCTGTAGGAGACTATTCCACAGTACTATAACCCTCTGTGTAAAAAGTTACATGAATCAGTTAGCCCTGACTGAGAAATCAAACTGGGGTTATGTCCAATCCTACTCCATGCTCAGTCTCTGCCCTTCCTTCTGGGTTACACCAAACTGGATCCTTCATTTCTCATGAAATGCTAAAGGACATCCTAAACTTTAACTTCAAACATTTAGCACATTGTTGTGGTGAAATAGTGGTCCTGACCAGTGTGATATAGCCTTATCTAGGGCACACACACCTCAGACCAACCCCAAACTCAGTCCCATAAATCTGTACTTGCAGCTTCATTGTTCTTTTACAGACATGGAGAACTTGAAGGAAAAGCCTCTCTTCCAGGTAGCTTTCTCAGAGCCAGACTGCAGACACTTTCTCTTGGCATCTGAACCACATTGGGATCTTCAGGGGATTGCCTCTTGGCAGCACTGAAATACAATCTATTCAGACAGGTCTCCACCACTTCAGTTGGCACTGGTGTTGTTCTCCAAACTAGGGTGAGAAAAATGATGAGGTCCTTCAGCCAGTCAGCCACTGGACTGACCAGCAGGAACCTCACTGCAGAGCTCCTATCTGTTGGAGCTCCCACAGTGAACTAACTGCACTACGGTCTGAACATTCTAAAACTCACCAGGCAGGTGGTTCTGAAGTGGCTTATGCTGCTGCGAAAATTCTAAATTACATAATCCATTCTCTGCCCAGGCAAGCTGAGTAAACTATGACGTCATCTATCCAGAGCTCCTAATGGGCTCTCTACCTTCCTAGGGCTAAACTGATGAGATTCTATTGACCCCAAGGGACTTGGTGGTTATATGTATATGTACAGATCTGCTAATTTACTTTCAAATTTCCTTACATGCCGTCCATCAGTCATCTTAGTTACCCTCATAGAAACATAGAAACTGATAGCAAATAAAGGCCACTTGGCCCATCCAGTCTGCCAATTTTCATTGTGATCACTTATCCTGCAGACCCTCTTTGGTCCATGGCACTGTCTCATCCACCTTGCTTTCCTCTATGATCCCTGTCTGCTATCCCCAGGCTTTCTTGATTGCCACCACTGTTTTTGCCCCCACTACCTCTGCTGGAAGGCTGTTCCAGGCATCCACCACCGTTTTTGTGAAGAAGTACTTACTCACATCTCTCCTGAACCTACTTACCTTCAGCTTCATATCATGACCCTTGTTCCAAATCACCCTTTTCTCTGAAAAAATGCCTCCCACCTGTACCTTATTCACCCCAGTGTGGTACTTAAAGGTCTCAATCATATCCCCCACTCCCTCCTCTCCTGCAGGGTGTACATATTGAGCTCTTGTAGCCTAACCTCATACGGCTTTTGTTGCAGACCCTGCATCATCTTGGTAGCCCTCCTCTGAACCACTTCCACTCTTTTTATGTGTTTCCTGGTCTCCAGAACTGGACATAGTATTCCAGGTGGGGTCTTATCAGTGACCTATACAGGGGCAACACCACTTCCCTCTTCCTACTGGTGATACCTCTACCTATGCTTCCAAGCATCCCACTAGCTCTCCTGATTGCCTTGTCACTTTGTCTTGCCAACTTCAGGTTATCCAACATAATTACCCCGAGGTCCCTTTCCTGCTTGGTCATTGCAAGTATCTCTCCCCCCATTTTGTACTCTACCCCTGGGTTTCTTTGTCCCAAGTGCACTAGTTTGTACTTTTTTGCATTAAACCCTAGCTGCCAAACTTTAGACCACTCTTCCAGCCATTTTAAGTCTCTTACCATCCTTTACACACACACACACACACACACACAGAGTGTCCACTGTGTTGCAGATCTTGGTGTCATCCGAAAAGAGGCAGACCTTCCCTTCCAGCTCCTCCACTATGTCACTAATGAAGACATTAAAGAGGACTGGCCCCAGCACTGACCCCTGAAGTGTCATGCTGGCCACTCTTCCCTCCTCAGAGAGAACTCCATTTTCCACCGCCCTCTGCCTCCTTTCTCCTAACCAGTTTCTCCCAGGTTACCACCTTATTGCCCACCTCATTGCTATCCAACTGTTTACTAGCGTCCTGTGTGGAACAGTGTCGAAGGCCTTGCTGAAATCTAGGTAAGCTATGTCCACCTCCTCTCCCTGTTCCAATGCCACTTGTTACCCAGTCAAAAAATCTATCAGATGTGTTTGGCTTAACTGTCCCTCTGTGAAACCATGCTGCCATGGGTCCTGCTGCCCATTGGATTCCAGGTATCCCACAGTCCTTTCCTTTAATAGTGTTTCTATCAATTTCCCCACCACCAAAGTCAGGCTTATAATTGTCTGCCCCTTCCTTGCTACCACCTTCGTGAAGTGGGACTATGTCTGCTCTTCTTCAGTCCTGTAGGACGTCACCAGTCCCCAGTGAACTAACTGTTAAACAAGTCTGCCAGGAGTGTGACCAGTACCTCCCTGAGATCCCACAGCACTCTTGGATGAACCCCGTCTGGCCCCATGGCTTTGTCCACTCTAAGACTGCCACGTGCATTCCTGATTCTCTCTCCTCAGGAAAGGGACTGGTGTCCACTTCTCTCCCCTCAAAGCTCCTGGTGCCTTCTCATGGTCCCTCCCCTTCCCTTCCTACTATGAACACTGAGCAGAAGTATTTGTTTAAGATATTTGCCTTTTCTTGGCCCCCCTCTGCACATCCCCCCCTCAACTGTACAATCCCTCCATTTGTCTACCTTTTCTTGCTAACTTACATAAAAGAAATGTCATGTCCCCTTTAGATACTGTCTGGGATATTCTTTCACCAGTTTGCACCCTTGCTCTCCCTACTGCTTTGCCTGCCTCCCTCTATTTCCTCAGAAACACTTCCCTATCCTCCTCTCTCTGGGTCTCCTGATATCTTCTGAATGCCACTTTTTTGCCTTTACCTTTCTCCTGCATCCTTTAAGAACCATAACGGTCTCCTCTTCCTTCTGCTTTTGCTTACTTGCTTGATGTACAGGTCTGTTGCCTTTAATATGTACTCTTATAGTCTGGCCCATTTACCGCCACCCCACTCAAGACGCCTCCCCAGCCAGGTCCTTCGGAGGGATTCTCCCATCTTTCTATAGTCAGCCCTTCTGAAATCCAGGACCTTCGCCCTTGTGTGGTTGGATTCCACTGCTGTTCTTATATTGAACCACACTGTGCGATGATCACTGGTCCCCAGATGACTTCCCACCCTAATTTTGCAACTCTGTTCCTGTTAGTAAGCACCAGGTCCAGTATTGCCCAACCCCAAGTGGGTTCACTGCCTAGTTGCCTGAGGAATACCCCTGCAGGAAGCCCAGGATGTCTATTTTTAGCTGATGATGCAGCAGGAGGCTCCAATCTACATCTGGCAGTTTAAAGTCCCCCACCAGCACCACCTCCCCTTTTCAGTCATTTTGCCAATTGCTCCTAACAGTTCTTTATCTATGTCCTCCACCTGTGTCGGAGGCATGTAGGCCACCTATCTGACAATGGCTCCATTTCCTGATTCAGGATGACACTCAACACCTCAGCCCCCACCTTAAATTCCATACACCTCTGCCACTTTTATGTTTTCCTTAACATAAAGCACCACTTCACTCCTTTCCTTCCTACCCTGTTGCTTCTAAACATTGTGTAGCCTGGTATGACCATTTCCCAGATATGGTTGTCAGTGCACCATGATGCGGTAATGGCCACAATATCCAGGTCTGCCTCTGTCATGACGGCCTCCAGGTATGGAATCTTATTTCACAGACTTCTAGCACTGGCACAAATGGATTTTCAGATTTTGTTAGCCCTCTTCTTGTAATTTGCTCCTTTTCCAGCTGTTCCCACTTCCTCCCCATTTTATTTTGACTATTCATCTCTGCACCTCCTCCACTGCTAACCCCCTGCTACCTTTATTGTCTTGCATCCTGGTGGGATTTCTCCTCTCAGGATCTTTCTACTCTCTATCTCAGCCTGTGGGGGGGTAGTTATTGCCTCCCCTTTGTCTTCTGCCTCCCCCCTCAGTTATTTTAGGTGTCCATCGAAGTAATATTTAAGCTATCCACTATGGACTGCTGTTCCCCTCCTGGATGGATGCAGGCCATCCTCCGGTATAAGCTCTGATCCCTCCAGGTGGATTCCCAGAACACAATGTAGTTGTACCCTCCTTTCTGCTCCATTCCTTCAACCATGACTTGAAGGCCTTAGTGCGGTACTCCCTTACCTTCCCCCTGTAGTAGAGTGGCAGCACTTATGTAAAGGCTGCAGTGCATGCTACCTGCCCAAGACCCTTCCCCAGTTCCCTAAACTGCTCCTGCACTGCTTCTGACCCATCCACAGCTAGGTCATTTGTCCCCAGGTGGACAAGACATCCTGCTCCCCTTCCTTCCTGTTGCCCTTGTGATCCATTGGATATGTTTGCCATCCCTCCAAGCCGTTGGGCCATGTAACGCACTTTACTTCCATCTCTACCTTTTTCCTGCCCCAGCTCTGTCCCCTTGACAATAAAGTCCACCACCAGAAGTTGCATTCTCCTTCTCTGGAGTCCACCTTCCTCCCCCAGGGACTCCACTAGAGAGGAACCCTATAGTCTCACTGCCACTACCTCAGGTGCCCATTCTTGGCAGTCCTGCTCTGCCAGAATGGCATAGGAATTTCTTACTGGTACCAGTCGAGGAATGTGCTGTAACCCACTCCCAGCCTTCCAGATCCCACAATGCCCATCATCCTTGATCCCACCATAGTCCAACTACTCCTCCCTTCTGGCATCCTTTGAGGCAGCGGTGTCTGGCTTAGCAGTCCCTCGGTGCGAGAAACAGTCCCCTGACTCCAAGTCAATGCAACCCTGAGTCTAGCAACATTCTCCCGATCCTCAGCCAGCACCACCTGGAGCCTACAGATCTACTCCCTCGACCCAAAGAGGTACATACAGATGGGGCAGCACCACAGTCTCCAGAAGGTTTCCTGGTATACTGCTGTCCCACAACTGCTGCATTGCACCACTGCTCTTATTTCCTTTTTCCTGCTCTTCTCGTGCTTCCTTGCTTCCTGTCCCAGAACCCAGTAAGGCTACCCTATTAACATCCAGCAACAGTTTAACAGCAAGCCCCTATACCCTGCAACACACTAATGCCCAGCAACTGTTTAACAGCAACCCCTACACCACAAAACAACAATACCCAGCAACCATTTCGCAGCAAGACCCCAGCCCTCCTCTGCATTGCCTGCACCACATCATTCAGACTCAGACACCAAACTGCACATACTACAGTCCAGGAAATGCCAAACCAGTAACAAATACAGTGGCAGCAGCACATCCATTCTGCTGATGGAGATCTCTCCCCCACATCATATTTACCCTGATCACTGCCCTACTGCATTGTGCCGATTCCTTCAAGCTGTCTGATAGTATTACTCTCAAATTATTTTACTCTGTAGTGCTTTCCACTACTACTCCCTATCCTAAATTTAGAGTTAGGACTTTTTCTACCATGTGCATCACCTTGCATTTTTGGGAATTATATTTGAACTGTCATACCTTCAACAACCTTTCCATTCTACCCAAGTCTCCCTTCATGATTTTCACCCCCTCCTCACTGTCCACCTGGCCAGAGATCTCGGTATTCTTAGCAAAAAGGCATATCTTGCCCTGCATACCTACTTCTATGTCAAAGATAAAGATGTTGAAGAGGACCAGTCCCAAACCTGATCCGTAACACCCAACTAGTGATGCCCTTGACAGTAGAGTATTCCACATTTATTACCACCCTCTGGGTCCTGTTGTTAACCAATTTCCCATGTACCTAATAATTTTGTCCCCTACTCAAGGTCCTGCGTCTTCTTTCTCCACCAGCGAGATGGGACAGTATTGAAAACTACTGAAATTAAAATGCAGTATGTCCACCGCCTGTCCTCGTCCACTGCATTTGTCATCCAATCAAAGAATTCAGTCAGGTTTGACTGATACCCCACCCTGTAAACCCATGTTGTCTTTTGTTGTACAGTCCGTTTGCTTACAGGAAAGTTATTATTCTTTCCTAACAGACTCTTTATAAGTAATAAGCACTGGGTTTCTATGTTAACCATTGGCCTGTCTAGTCTGCCTGTATACCTACCTACCTGAAACTGAGCACAGCAAATACCTACCCACAGTTATTAGCCATAGACCTAGTGGCTTTTCAACACCTCCTTCCTCCAAATATGCACTGGCCCCATTTTTTTAGTACATGCTTATCCCTTGCATCTGTCCCACCCATGTTTTAATCCAGTCACAGACTTTATATGGACTGCTTCACTGGGCAATCTATTCCACTTGTCCACCACCATTTCTATAAAGAACTTTCTTCCATCCTTCTAGAACCTTCACCCCAATACTTTCCACAGCTGACCTCTCATGACTGTATCATCATACCTTGTTAACAGTTCATTACATTTTACCTTGTTGATGCCCTGCAAATACTTATATGTTTCTGTCATGCCCCCCCCAAGCCACCGCTGTGTGCATGTTGAGGGAAGCCAGCTTCTCCTCACACAGTTTCCAATATTACCTCTGGATCATTTTTAGTGGCCTTCTTCTGGACAGACTCTAGGCTGTCCTTGTCCTTCAAGCATGAATTTTAGAACTGTGCACAATATGCACAGCGTGGCTTCACCAGAGATCTGTAGAGAGGCAATATTACCTCCATCCTGGTATAAATCGCTCCCTGCCCCCACAATTTCAAAATTCAAAACTGCACTTCACAGCCAACTATTTAATACACAAAGCTGCACCTGTCTATAACTGAGGCATAGCTCCCTGTGCCCTGACAATGCCCGCTGGGCGGCATCCACACCACACCTCTCTTAATCCTCACCCACTGCTGTTTGTACTGCTATTATCCTGCTGCTTACTCTTACCATCATGCAAGAATGTGCCATTATAACGAAACTGACTATCTGTTTACCTGGTGTAATTACATGCGTCTAACGATGTAACCTGTATGCTGTAACCAAAGTTCTGTTAAGTGCTTGCAATTGTAACCAAACTGGCTTATCTGTTTACCTGGTGTAGTCACATGTGCTTGCTAACCATGTAACCCGTATGCTGTAACCAAAGTTCTGTTAAGTGCTTGCAATCTATGTAACCCATAGGCGGTAACCAAAAGTCAGTTATGTATTTGTCCTCAATGTGACGAGGTACCTTTGGAAGGTTGTAAACTGATGTTCAAATAAATAAATAAATAAATATTGGAAACCATGTCCTATGCACCCCAGAATTTTATTGACCTTCCCTGTTGCTTTGTTGCATTGGGAAGTAGTTTTGAGCTGTCACTAATGATGACTATGAGATATCTTTCCTCCGAGTTCTGATCCACCCTTAACCCAACAATACAATACTCCTTTGTAGGATTATATTGCCATTGAAATAACTTTGCACTTTTTAGCATTAAACTTGAAGTGCCAAATTCAGGACCACTTCTCTAACCTTTCCAGATTCATTTTCATATCCCTTATCCTTTCCTCGGTAGTTGCTCTGCCACAAATATTAGTGTCTTCTGCAAAGAGATATATGTTACATTGGGTCTCTCCCCATGTCATAGATGAAGAACTCCAACGGACATGTTAATATACCAGAACATGAAATACCAGGCTCTATGGGCTAGTAGGCTGTGACTGTCCCAGTTTTTGCTTGAGCAAACTAAGGCATTAGACATAGCAAAGTTTTATGATCTATGGGAATTCTAGGTGAGTGATATGGGACTGGTATGGTGTCAGAGATAAGAAGAGAGGTGATGAGGACCCTAGTGAGGCTAACATCCAATACTTTAATGGCATTATCAGGGGATAAGGGGACCAGCGTTACACAGTCAAGCAAAAGTATTAGTGAGGCAGAGGAAATCAACATAGTAACTTACTTTGAGAGACTGTACATTCAGGGTGAGATTTGTTGTCAGTAATCAGCAATGGAAGCAACAAGCATTCAAATTTAGAAGACTTTTTTTGCTGCTAGATGAGGGTAATACAGTGATACAAGGTTGAACAACAGCAACATGGAGACATTTTGGTAATGGTACTATTTATTTATTTAAAAGTTGGTAACTGGGAAAGGCATATTGAACTGAGGCTCATTCTAGGTGCAACCCAGGGAAGGGAAATAAGGAGGAGCAACTTACATAAAAAATAAGAATGTAAATTACATAAATTACATACATATACAGATAATAGCATAAAGGAAATAATATCTAAATTAAAATAAAACTGTAGCAGCAAATAGAGTGGCAGCATACAATAGTAGCAAAAATACAGCACTGATGCTGGCTCACCGCGCTAGCGCAAGGGTCTGCTAGCAAGCCGACATCCTGGGTTCGGTGAAGGACTCGGGGTGGAGGGCCAGACAAGGGTAGAAGGATTAACATAGAAACATAGAAACATAGAAGTTGTGCAGATAAGGACATAAGGCCCATCCAGTCTGCCCATTTCTTTTCTACCTTATAAATGTGCCATCGCCTTTGCTCTATCAGTGACCTATCTATTCATAGTCATTTGTATTGCTCCTTATGCCTATCCCATGCCTGTTTGAAGCCCTGCACTGTATTCATAGCCACCACTTCTTGTGGTAAGCTATTCCATGCATCTACCACCCTTTCTGTGAAAAAGAATTTCCTCACATTCCCCTTAATCGGCCTCCTCTAATCTCATGCTGTGTCCTCTTGTCCTGCAATTTTTCTTATATTTAAACATGTTAGACTCTTTCACCTTGTTTATGCCCTTAAGGTGTTTAAATGTCTCGATCATATCACCTCTCCCTCCTTTGCTCAAGGGTATACATATTGAGCTCCGTTAATCTGTCCTCATATGTCTTCTGATGCAGTCCCTGCACCATTTTGGTTGCCCTTCTCTGGACTGCCTCAATTTGGTTAATGTCCTTGTGAAGGTGTGGCCTCAATACTGCACGCAGTACTCAGATGGGGCCTAACCAATGTCTTGTACAGAGGATTATTACCTCCCTCCTTACGACTTGTATACCCTACTAATACACCCTAACACCCCCTAGCCTTACCTACTGCTTTAGAGGTCTGCTTGGATGATTTTAGGTCATCAGTGATGATGATGCCCAAGTCTCTTTCTTCCTTTGTGACTGCTAGCAACTCCCCTCCCAGCCTATAAGTGGCTTCAGGGTTTCTCTTTCCTATGTGCATGATTTTGCACTTCTTTGCATTAAATCCCAGTTGCCACTCTTCTGACCATTTTGCTAGTTTATCCAGATCTCTTCTCATTCTGCCCACCCCATCTGGATCATCTACTCTGTTGCAGATCTTGGTGTCATCTGCAAACAGACAAGCCTTACCCTCTAGTCCATCTGAGGTCACTAATGAAGATGTTGAATAGGACTGGCCCCAGGACTGATCCCTGAGGTACCCACTTGTGACTTGCATCTCTTCTGACTGTATACCATTTACCACCACTCTCTGTTTTCTGCCAGTCAACCAGTTTGCCACCCAGTTGACCAACTTCTGACCACCCAGAGCCTACCTAGCTTATTTATCAATCTTCTATGTGGAACAGTGTCAAAAGCTTTGCTGAAGTCAAGGTAGGCGACATCAACTGCTCCCCTTGGTCCACCACTCTGGTTACCCAGTCAAAGAAATCTATGAGATTAGTTTGACAGGACCTTCCTTTTGTAAACCCATGCTGTCTTGGATCCTGTGCCCCTATGGATTCCAGGTGTTGCACTATCCTTTCCTTAAGGAGTTCCTCCATAATCTTGCCCACTACTGAGGTAAGACTGACTGGTCTGTAGTTCCCTGCCTCCTCCCTGCTACCACTCTTGTGGGCGGGATCACATGAGCCCTTCTCCAGTCTTCTGGGACCTCTCCTGTGCTCAGAGACTCACTAAACAATTCTGCTAATGGCTCTGCTAGTTCCTCCTTTAGCTCCTTAAGTACCCTGGGATGTATGCCATCAGGTCCCATTGCCTTATCCACCCTGAGCTTAGCAAGCTCTTGTAGGACCCTTTCTTTTGTGAAGGAGTAGTGCTCACCTCCCTCCCCTGTGTCCATGATGCTGAGCTGTGGGCCCTGCCCTACCTTCTCTTCAGTAAATACTGAGCAAAGTATCTATTTAGGATAGATGCCTTTACAGGGTCCTCCTCCTCACATGCTCCCTTTTCTCCATTAACAGCAATACCCCTCTGGACTTTCTCCTTTCACTAATGTATCTATAGAAAGTCTTGTCACCTTCTTTACTGTTAGTGCTAGTGTTTCCTCAGTTTGGGACTTTGCCTGCCTTACTGCCTTACCTGCTTCCCTTAGGGCAGTCTGGTATGCCTCCCTATCTTCATCCCGCTGTGTTCCCTTATATTTTCTGAAGGCCAGCCTTTTGGGTCTGACCTTTTCTGCTACTGTATTTGAGAACCAAAGTGGTTTCCTTCTTCTTTTGCACTTCCTTTTCTGTCTAACACAATGGGATGTTGCTTCAAGTATTGTATCCTTAATGCTTGCCCACTTTGCCTGTACCTCCTCACCTGTGTTTCTTTTTGCCAGGGCTAGCTTAACTCTGTTGGCCATCTTATCAAAGTCAGCTCCTCTGAAGTCCCATATTTTGCCTTGGAATGGGATGATTTAGATGTAGTAGCCAAATTGAACCATACCATGTGATGGTCACTGGCCCCAGGTGACCTTCTACCTGGAGATCTGTGATCCCTTCTTTGTTAGTCAGTACTAGATCTAGGATAGCCCTGTCTCTTGTGGGTTGCTGTACCAGTTGTTTGAGGCCCTCCTGCAGGGAATCCACTATGAGTCTAGTTCTGGCAGATGTTCCTGCTGGTATTGACCAATCTATATCTGGCATGTTGAAGTCTCCCATTATCAGAACCTCCTTTAGCTGTCATGTTTTGTATATCTTCTAACAGTATGTCTATGTCCTCCCTCTGGTCTGGGGCCTGTAGACAACCCCAGTTCTTATGGCTGTCCCATTTCCTGTTTCCAGGGTGACCCACAGTTCTTCTGGCTCCTTATGTGTATTCTGAATTTCTGTAGCTTTGATATTTTCATTAACATACAGGGCCACTCCTCCCCTTTTTGCACCTCGGTCTCTTCTGAACAATACATAGCCAGGTACTGAAGTCTCCCAAGTGTGGTTACTGGTAAACCACGTCTCACTAATTGCTACTATGTCCAGTTTAGCCTCTGACATTATTGCCTGCAGGTCTGGGATCTTATTTCCCAGGCTGTGAGCATTTGTGTACATGATTTTCCATTGGCCAGATTTTGGTGTGTTAGTTGTTGGGTGAAGTTTGGCATTACCCCTGTGCATCGCATGGGAGACAAACCTTTTTCTTACCTGGTGATGCAAATGAATGGCAAACACGCTGAATTCCTGTTTGACCACTAGCTGAGGGAGGGCTGTTCTTCCCATTCGGCGTGTGGTGCTGCCCCTCTCCCCATTTGCTAGTTTAAATATTCTGCAAAGACGTCAAACTTCTGCCCCAATGCAATGACTCCCTCTTTAGTCAAATGCAGTCCATCAAATTTAAAGAACTTTCGCTCCCAGAACTGTTGCCAGTTCCCTACAAATCTGTGTCCTTTTCCTGGCACCAGTCCTTGAGCCACGTGTTTAGCTCCCCTATCTCCCCTTCTCTGACCTTCCGTCCATCTGTTCCCTTATCCCAGACTGGCAGGATCTCAGAGAGGAGATGCCAGACAAATAGATGATAGTTTGTCACCCAGCTTAGTCAGGTGTTCCTTGGTCTCCACAACTGACCGCTGGCGAGATCATTAGTCCCTATGTGTACTAGGACATCAATGTTTTCTCCTGCTTTGTGAACAATTTTAGCAATGCGGTCAGTGTCTCTCCATGCTGATGTACCTGGGAGACATCTGACCATCACCCCTAGCTGGAGATGGGTATCAACTCCCGAATCATGGAGTCTCCTATGATCAAGGTTTTTGGATTTCCTTTGTGCTTGTTTAGTTTTGGTTCCTGATTTGGGTGAGTATTGTTGTGCTAGCTCCTGTGCGCAGTGTCCTGCTCTGCAGTGTCTTCTGCCTCTTTATTTGATTTCAGAGATAGAGGCAGATACCTGTTTGTAGCGTTTATATGGTTTTGGAGGTAATGTGTTGGAGAGCAGAGAGTGATGGGGCACCTGATTTGCTCCTCCTAACCACCTGCCAACCTCCTGGACCAACTACCTCTGCGGTCGAGGTTTTCTGTTGGATGCTGGGGAAATGGCGGGTGGTTCTTATAATGTATTTCCTCTTCAATATGAAATTTGAGGCGTGCAATCTCTGCCCATGCTGCCCGGAGCTGAGACCGAAGATCTCCAAAGGCCCAGCATGTAGGACAGTGTCCTAAATCCTGTAAGACTGTCCTTCTGAAAATTGTTCCACAGTACCTGCAGTTAATGAAATCCATTCCAAATAAGTTGCTGGGTTTGTAACCTAGTCAGAGTAATTAGAAGGAAAAAAAAAGAAAAAAAATGCAAGTAATGGTTTAATTGTGCTTTGTTTAACTTGTTATAACAAGTTAAATTACTAGTGCCCCTGTAAATGAGATCACCTTGTGGAGCCCCACTGATCCACCCTTCCTGCTCTGCCACAGGAAATGTCACAACTGTGGTACCCTATAAAAGGAGTGTAGCGTGGGGTGGTTGGGGATGGGGTGGGTGGCTGGGCCCTTCCCTGCCTAAAAGAAGAACCACGGACGAAAGAACAAGGAGGTAAGAGCAGAAACAATCAGTCAACAACAAATGCAGTAACCCTGAAAGCTTATCTAATGTTAGATAAAACTGTAAAACCTGTAAAGCACCACCTGTAATAATTTCAGAGAAGATATACCCTGTAAGAAACACTTTGCTCCAGAGAAAAATAAAGCAGTAACAGAAGATATACCTTGCAAAAGACAATTTGAATCAGAAGATTACAGCAGTAATCTGTTAGCACACACCTGTAGGCACACCTTGTAATAATGCAGAAGAAGGTATACCAGCAACAACAATTTGAATCAGAGAAAAAATAAAGCAATGAAATGTTAGCCACAAACAGTAGCAATCCCTGTGAGTAAAAAATCAAAACACCACCACACAGTAAATCTGCTTAGCCAAACTAAGTCTTAATCCTTCTCCCTTGCTCTGGTAAGTTTCTCTACTCTGTCTTTCAAGCAGTCTTACAAGGAAAGAGCTCAGGTGAAGCTAGGTGCCTTGGCCAGCAAACCAAGTCTTCTACCTCAACTAAGTGTCATGGGGACAGCTCTCCTTCTCAAGGGGATGGAGGGAAGGGTGTCCAGTGCTCTAGGACTCCTGGCAGAGGCCTGAGATCTGCTGCAGCCTGCACCATTTATCATGAGAGCAGGGCAGACATAGCACATCATTGCACATCCTGCCTGTAGTAGGTCATTGGTTCAGGAGACAAATTGCAGGCAGACAACAAAAATCAGTGCATGAAAAATGCCAGGATGGCATTTATCATTTTTTTTATACTTCATGAAATGATTCAAGTTCTTACAGAAGAGACAAATTGTCATTAGTTCAGCTTCAAAGGATCAACTATTCCGCCCAGCAGTACTCTGAGGTCTTATCTCTCAGACTCACAGTTCCAGACTGACTCCCTGGTCTGGTCTCTATCCCTTTTTTAACACACTAGTGGCAGACTTTTATACATGTAGGTGGGGTCACCAGACCTAGCTGTTATCTAATTTACAGAAATAAAACTATCTGGGTTAGTCTAGATCACCTGGTAACCCACCATACCTGTCTAACATACTACCCCACATAGTTTTATAGCAACACCACTCTCTTTGTATGCAACACTGAGCTAGAATAGCCCAAATATACCTAATTGTATCATCATTAGGTTCATTAAGGGATTAAGTCCCTCCCATTCTGGAGTGACCTCACTTCCTTACTTCTATAAAAACAGCCATTTCTGGGGCTGCCAGCCCTATAGACAGTCCTGATTGCAGAACCAGGTAATGACTACTACTATTCTTTATGTATAGACCGTAGGTATTCCTGAGATGGACAACTGAATAGAAGAATAAGGGTGCGCTCCTTAATTTCTTTCCCTTTGTCAACTTCAGAATACCGGGCAGTAACTGAAAATAAACCAAAATAAAAGGAAGGGAAAATTGTTTAACCAGGAGAAGCACACTAAGCTGAAGCTTGTTTCCAGGTGCAACCTGTTTGCACAAGGAAGTTAAGTGACTTGCTCAGAGTCACACAGCATGCAAGTGGGGAGGGGGGGTTGTGATATTTAAACCTGGTCTCCAAGTTTGTAGCTCAGAGCCTTAACCACTGTGCCATACTGCTTCAAAAGGAACAATGTTCTCTTGTACTTTTCTTTCTGTGGGGCTTTATTTCTTTATCCCTCACTTTGCTTATTCTAATTTTCTAATTCACAAGGGTTTTTTGGTAAGCTCAGGATACTTCACAACTCCTAGTAACTTGCAACTTTATATGTTTCACAAGCCGGTGGCTGAAATATCAGCCCAATGGTAAACATTCAGTTCACCCCATTTTGACTTTGTTTAATGAGCTGCATTCTGGCAAGCTGCCAGCTGCTCACTATCACAGGCACATTGCACATTGATTAGAGCTAGAGTTTAGGGGTTTTACATGAACCCTGCCAAGCAGCTGTTCTGGCTTCTAATGCCTTTTCCATGTTTTAGGGCACTGGCATATTATAAAGAAACATGTCCTGCATTCTTTACATACTCCCTCTCAGGAGATTTCCACATGCAGTGCAACATGTGCCTTCATACAGAATCAGGGCATACTTTAATGCTAGCAGCGCAATAGGAGCTGCTAAAGGCTTTTTAGAGGCTTTCCTTTTTGTATACTGGCTATTGGACAAGGAATAGAACTGAAAGGGCACATATAATAAAGGGGTTGCTACTCTTGTCCTTAGAAGTGTTTGTGGCAGGATGCAAGGGTGTCCTCCTACCATGAAAGATTGCTATTTTGTGCAGGGTAGTACAGGAAGGGATGTTTCAGCACTGTTAACAGTCAAGTTACAGTCAATATCATCCCTTTATACCTAGGCACTTTATTTCTTGGGGGGGGGTATTTATTAGAATAACTGGGCCTCTACTCATCACAGGGAGCACCCTGTGACACTGTCCTTGGGGAAAACAGCATTAAAAAAATGGCTGGAAACTCAATCTATGATGCCAGCCCCCAGTCTCGCTATTCCCCGCCACTCCTCTCAGTTGCAGCCAAAATAAATGTTCCACTGGTCAGCATACCCCCTTGGCCCCACCCATGGTGTAAACCCAGGGATCCCTGCCAGCAGGGTGATGCCACTAGTAATCTGGGTGAGTATCCATTGGGGGCATCTTGGTGGCCCCACCTTGTTGGGGCAAGCCAGAGTGGTCCATGGTCATGGTGGGACGGTGAAAGCTGTGGGGTAGGGTCAGATGTCATGGGGAGGTTTCCAGCCACAAAAAAAAAAAAATTAAAATACAGCACTGATAGTGTGGGTAGATATAAGCAAAGAAAAGTGCACAGTGCAGGTTGGGGTGAGAACTATGCTAACGAGCCTCAAACAAAGGGGACTGACAGGAGAGGGTCAAGGGAGAGGATTTCAGATTAGGAAGGGGATTTACAGGAACAGGAGGGTGCAAGGAATTGTCTAAGTTGATGTCTAAAAGAAGAGAGTGAGGGGGAGAGGCGGGGGGGGGGCAGATTCCGGAGGGAGAGGAGGCAGTAGGAGAAAGCAGCTTGGCCAGCAGATGAGTGACTTACAAACAGTGTGTACTAGTAGTGTTATAATGTAGTGTAATAGTGTATTAACAAATGCCTTCTAGGTTGAAAGGGACATGCAGGCAATTATATACTGATGTCCACTAGAAAGGAGCAGCTGAAGTGGATAGATCAGTTCTAGACCTGGGCGAAATTAGCAGATTCTGAATTTGCTGAATTTTTGTGAAATTCTGCAAAATGTCGTGAACTTTTGTGAAATTTGTCAGAATTTTCCTAACTTCTTTATTTGACCATAACTCAGTTAATGTTATAGCTAGAAGTCTGCAACTTGGCAAGCATATTGTATGTTCTGGTTCCAAACAGTTTCCCATGTTTCATGACATTTGGATGAAGGACAGAGAACTTATAGGGTCTCAAAGTCTGGCAACTGAATATTCATGTGAATATTTCTGAAACTATTTCTATGCTTACAACTTAACCATATTTGGAGCTAGATAATTGAAACTTAGATGCATACTTTCTTGGAAGAGTCACGGAAACTGCTGAATAGAGAAGTACTGGCTATGTAAATTGTGACTTTTAGCCATGGCCCTTTTTCCAACATGACATCCCAGACTCGCTTCCAAACCCAGGTCATCAGCACAGCAGCATGGTGTTCTGATGCAGGGCCATGGGGGTTGCCTTCAAGCCTAATATTTAGGGCCAGTGAACCTAACAACATTGGTGATATTCTGTTCTCTACTTTTAAACTTACAGGGGCTTAAGATTCAGCAGTTTACGTAACTATGAAATGTAATTTTAACATTTCTAAAAGTTTGGAGGCTTGTAACCCTATCAACTTTAAAGCTAGGGATCTAAACCTTGGCACACATAGTGTTTGTATGGGATTTGGTAAAGCCATGGTGAAGTGAGCCTAGTGATATAGTGGTAGAGTTAAGCAATAAGCCACGAGGGGGTGTGGGTTATCGGGGGAATTACCATGGCTGGAGTGGGTAAATCTGCGCCAGCCATGGTAAATCCCCTGATAACCCACACCCCCGAGTGGCTTATTGCGATTATGCCATCAGTTAAATATTTAATTGATTTAAAAAAAATGCATCTTTTTTTAAAAAAAAAACTATAAAGCTGTTTTTATTACAAATAACCTTGCACAGTAAAAAAAAAAAAAATAGTCCTGGCCAAGCTGGTATGAGGAGGACTGCAGAGTTTGAGTTTTGTACTGCTGGTGAAGGTTACCTTCTCATCAGCTTGGATTACGCACGGTGTTGGCAGGCTGAGAGGCGGGAAGCATGGAGCAGTTTGTTGAAGTAAGTGCTCTGCGACCTGAGTGCTGCTTTGTGGTTCGGTTTGAGGAACAGACTGAGATATTTATTTAATTTTGGCTGGGGCAATCAGGTTGAATGATGCGTCTTACTTCTTTTGGTAACTGGGAGGCATGAGCGAGGAGTTGGGAGACCGGAAGCATACTTGTGGTGTAGCGAGAGCGATGGAATTCGGAGGGCGTGAACGTTATAGGAACATTTTTCAAATGGTTTGTCACGTTTTTTAGGCTGCAGTTTCTTTTCGGAGAAATGCGAGTATGGAATTAGTGTTTATGCCAGGCAGTTTTAAAATGTTTTGTGAGCTGGGGGAGGAGGCTGGGAGGGTGCGTGCTGATTTGCGCTTAGCGAGGAAACGAAGATGGCGGCTCGGAATGATTTTAAATTTTTTTTTTTAGTTGTTATTGAGATGCGGCTGGCTGGCACCTTTTGCGGTGATTATCAGAGGATTTACAATGGAGGTAAGGTGCCAGCCTGCCGTTTTCATTGGTCGGTGTCCGAGGTCCATGGTATAATACTAGTTAGTAGTCGAGTAGTCTCATTTTCTGGGGTGGAGAGGAGGTAAACTGACTGGGTAATAAGGCAGTTCTTTGACTATTTCACTACACAATGTAATCCTCACCAAATTGTATTTATTTATTTATTTTATTTATTTATTTATTTAGTAGTTCAGAAAGACTTTTGAGTGCAAGCTCTTTTACAAAGGTTCCACATCAGAGAATGGAGAGGTTAGGAGGCACAAGTCATGAAAGTGCCAGTTTATTAATCAACTGACCACAGAACTAGGAGCAGGAGAAAACAAGCATTTGTCAGTGCTGAAATGTTGTCGCGCTGGCATTGGCAGTTGCAGTGGCAGAGCTAGAGATGCATAGCGCTGTGATTTTGTTAATGTGTCCCAAAAGGTGATTTTCCACAGTGAGCATGCCATTGTGTGCCACAGCTGTGGAAATGCGTTTTGGGCAGGCTGTGAAAAATGGCAGCTGGACTGTTGGTAAGGAGGTGTGCACAAATGCCAGTGGTGAAAATGTGGCATAAAAATATTGCAGATTTATGAAGTTACAAGGGTGCATGGAAACTGCTCAATGCACGCTTGCAACACAGTCATTTTATGGACTTTTGGCACCAAATTTTCAACACAGGCATTTTAGGACCTCTGCTCATACAGTAAATAGTGTCATCATCATTTCCTCAAACAGTCCCGAAAACTGATTTTGCACAGCGACTGTGCAATTCTGCACCAGACATGTGAAAACACATTTCAGTCAGCTGTACTGTTCATAAGGAGGCATGGAAAAATGCCAATGATGAACAGCTGGAGTGAAACTATTGCAAATTCACAAAGTCACAAGTGTGCATGCAAACTGCACAACGCATGCTCGTAAAACACTCATTTTATTGACTTTCTTCCTCAAATTTTCAAAATAGGCATTTTAGGACATCTGGTAATGAACAGTGTCACTGTCATTTTCATAATGTGTCTCGAACATGGACTTTCCACAGCGAATCGCTTATTCTGCACCAGAACTATGTAAACAGAGTTTGGTCAGGATGTGAAAAATAACAACAGTACTGTTCATTGGGAGGTGAAGAACAATGTCACAGTTGAAAATCTGGGTTGAAAAGTTTATAAGTTTGCGAACTTATGAGCATGCATGCAAACTGCGCAATGCACGCTCGTAACACAGTCATTTTATGGAGTATTGTCACAAATTTTCAACACAGGCATTTTAGGACCTCTGCTCATGAACGGTGTCACTGTCATTTTCGTAATGTGTCCCGAACACTGATTTCCCACAGTGACCACGCTATTCTGCGCCGGAAGTGCGAAAACACATTTTGGCCAGGATGTGAAAAAAGGCAGCTATATAGTTCACAAGAAGGTGTGGTAAAATGGTAATGTTGAGAATCTGGCATGAAAATATTGCGAATTCGCTAACTTACAAACATGTGTAGCAACTGCGCAACGCACGCTCATAAAAAAGTCATTTTTTGGATTTTTACCACCAAATTTGCAACATAGGCTTTTTGAAAAAAAACCCCATGAACAGTGGCATTGTCATTTCATTACTCAGTCCCAAAAGGTGATTCCGTGCAGTGACTGCGGAATCACCTTTCCGGACCGAATAATGCCATGACAGAGCAAGAATCCATGAGGAGGCGTCCCAAAAACCCCATGTTGAAAATTTGGGGCCTAATTCCCAAAAATGCCTGAGATATGCATCAAAGTTGAAAAAACCCTATTTATTCCATTATACAGCTTACCGGCATTTCCTCAGTTCGCGGTCAGCTTTGAAGAGTGCAGACGTGTTCCCGGTCCATTGAAGATCATCGCACCGGACTCCAGAGTTAAGTATGCGGTGGGGGGGTGTGGGGAGGCATGGTGAGCAGAGGGTGGGTGCAGGTGGAGGGCAGGGAGACTACGAGGGACTGTTTTCATTTTGCAGGTAAAAAAAAATAAATAGAACATTGCGGGACAGTTTTTTTCTTGTTGGGGATTTGGCACATTGGGGTGGGCTCCCAGCGTGCCACCTAACTGTTTGGGGGGGTCTGTAGCCAATGGGGATTGGGCACCTCATCGGCACACAACACATGGGGGGATTTGTGCCGACCGGGATTGGGCACCCTGTCGGCACACAAAGAAAGCGGGGGGGGCACCCCTTGGTATTTAACAATGGGGGGGTTCTTTATGCCGATGGGGAGTGGACTCCCCCATTGGCACATACAGAGGGGCGGGGTAAACCAACAGGTGGATTGGGCACCCCCGAAGTTGGCAGTTTGGCAGCCACTGTGCTGCCATGCTTATAATGCCGGTGAGCACATCAAGAGAAGGTCCACTGCATCTGACAAGCTTTGCTCGGATTGCAGCAGACCTTTTCTTAGATGTGCTCACCACATTATGTATGCATGGTGTGGCGCCGGCATGCAGGCTGATTGGGGAATGAGGGATGCACCTACTGGTACGTGCTCTGCATTTGCCCAACAGTGACAGTGCCTCCAAAGCTGCACTACCACAAGATGTTGAGTGCGCAAGCGCACCAACATAAAAAGGGTGATACAACATTCACTTTCACTTTCTACTGCTACTATAACTCTATAGAACCACTACTATAATGATAATTACTGAGATTACTATCAAACTACTAAATGAATCTACTACAAGGCTCTAATGCTATAACAATTACACAATTTACACAGTTCCACCCCAGAGTGCAGTTAGGTTTGTTGGGTGCCAAAAATGGATTTTTCAGAGGGATGCACAACAAGGAACCTTTGTGTATGTGCTTCCATTGGTTGGCTTGTATATCAGGTGAGGCAAAGACCTGGCCACTGGGCATTGATCAAATCCAGTTATATGAGTAAATGTACCTGTATTCCAAATGAATGGCACAAACTAAAAGCTTCCGGGCTGTCACCACTAACTCGTACAAAGGCTTGAAAACTGAAGACTGAAGAACTGAGCACAAGAACACCTCTGGGCCATCACCACTGACCCATGAAACTTGAAGAACTGAAGCTGAAGACTCAACAAACTGAAGAAGTGTAGCTCCTCTAGGCTATCATCACTGAACTGGGGAAGACTAGAAGAACTGAGGCTGAAGACTTGACAAACTGAATAACTGTAGCACCTCCGAGCTTTCACCACTGACCCGGCAAACTTGAAGAAACTGAAGAGTCAGCAAACCAAAGAACAGGAATGCTTCCACTGAAGAACATCTGGAAGGCTGAAGACCTACAACACAAAACCCCAACCCACTGGGTGACAGAACCCTGTTTGTGAAACGGCCATTTTCTGCACTAGCTAACTCACTGTTAGGGAGGGGTTCGCATGAAGATCTTGATGAAGAGGCAAGTGGCAGGGAGTTCCTTAGCTGTCTACACTATTCCTGCACTGATGACCAGTATCCATATTCAGATGGCTGCTATAGTCTCTGGGTAGTCACTACTAGTGACAGTCTTTGATCCAGCAATTGTTAGATGGGATGAAAGGCAATAGGCAGAGAAGTTCATAAATATGTAGGCAGTTCAATGGTATGCAGGGCACTTTATCACATGCAGAGCAGTTCATAAATGCAGGGCAGATTTGTGGGTTAATTCAAATAGTCATTTGGATAATCAGGGCAAATTCAAGCAAATAGGGCAATTTTGTGCATGCAGGGCAATTACACTGTTACATTTCAGGTCGTGTCCCTTTAAATGCGGCCTCAAGTCAGTATCAGTTTTGCCCATTTTCACAATTTACATTCAGCATTTCACTTCAAAACTGTTCAACAGAATCACTTTTGACAAAAGTTATATTAGGAGAAACAACTTTTGGAAAACCTGACTAATGCTGGATATACCTAGCAGCACTTGACCCTGAGGTATGTCCTCCCTCCCACAGGTATTTGGGTTGAAAGAGCTTAACAGGAGAATTATCCTATTGGCTGAGGGTAATCTGGCTAACCTATATGCTAGGGATCCCACTCTAACTGTCCCTCCCTGGTTTAGTGGGCTATGGGTCAGTTACTCAGATTACTAGCCCTTGACTAGAGCTATGGTATCTACCCCTTTGGGGTGGCTAACTGGCTGGTCCACTCCCTTGCCCTTGCTCCTGGCTAGAGCTGACTCTTTAGTGCCCTTTAATTTAACAGAATTTCCTACCTTTCAAACACTCGCCTTGGCTTGGCTACTAGCCACCTTTACCACTCCAGGGCACTTTTACTTTATAACCTGGAGCTTGTTTACCCTAACTCACCCACCTGGTGATGTTCTTGAATAAAAACAAAATAAAATCACTTTTGGGTTAACTGACCCCTGTTCACTAGCCCAGCTGGCTAGCTGCTTGGCTCTGTCTTTAAATGGGTCTTTACCCTACCCATGCTTTTTGCTGGAGTTTTTTTCTATTTAATATTCAACATAACTCAGGGCCTACCTTGTCCTCTGCTCTGCCTCCAGGAGCTTCTTAATTTCCATAAACCAACCCTTGTCAATGCTTCATTTTAATAAATTTAAATAGTTTGGGATGGAGCTGCCCTCGCCCTATGCTCCCTTACTGGAGTGTGATTTGAATTAATTTTTAGATATGCCTGCCCTCAGGTGGTCTTTAGTCCCAGGGCTTTTCCCTAGCCCCAGTCATGGCAATGGCTGTCTTTGCTGCGCCTTCCAGCACAAAAGAAACTTTAAAAAAAAATATTGAAACTGTTATGGCAGACTGCACCTGCCCGATGGTGCTGATGCTAACTCTCTGCCCTGCCTGAGGAGCAAATAAAGAGGGAAGAGGAGGAGAGGTGAATTGTTGGCTGTAGGTAGGCTGTGGGTGGTCTTCCTTCAGGGTGTTGCTGGCTGATGGCTCTGCTGATGTTCCCCCTGAAGCTCTCTAGACAATGCGGACCCACTTGTGGTGCTGCTGCCGAGGGACCAAATTTTAACTTTCATTTTATTTAAAAACAACAAACGGGCTGAACAGAGCCCATACTGCGACGGACAACTGCTGCTCTGGGGACCACCGCACTACTGGACCTGCTGACACTGCTGAACAGACCTCTGCAACTACAACAGGGATGAGAAGGCACCACGAGATACTACCACTTTAACTTTTACCTCCTGCATCCCCTCTCTCTCCCTTTGGCCATGACTATCTTCACTCTTCTCTTTCTTTGGGCCACCTGAGGTGCTTCCCTGACTGCACTCCTCGCTGGCCAACTGAACTCTGTCTAATGTCCATTACTGACCACTCTTGGAACCCTCCCTGGCATTCGGGATGCTGAGCCCCTAGGGAGATAACAGCTGTCCAGTGTGAAGACCTTAGGGCTGACACAGGCTTGTGCCACTGCTGTGCAAACTGCGCTAAGAAAAAAAAAGCTTTCAAACTGAAGGCCGCAGTTTGTTTTATTGGGGGCCCTGACACATAGGTCACTTCCCCTTTTGCCACCTAAACTAACAGCAGTACCTTTCTGCCTTACTGGGGATACTGGGACTTACTGGAAATTGCTGGGGACCCCATCTTTGGGGTATTACAACCATACCAAATTTGGTGCAATATGGACAAACACTTTTAGTTTACATAGTTGCTAACTGTAATTTTAACATTTCTGAAAGTCTGGAAGCTTATAACTCCGTCATCTTTAAAGACAGACAACTTAAACTTAGTACAGTTTTGTGTGGGCATTAGCAAAGTCATTGTACTAAATGTGGTGTAATTTTGAAAAATACCTTTTACAGAAATAAATGAAATTGCAATTTTGGTGAAATTTTGTGAAATGTTCATGGAAATTTCATGATATTTCACAGAAGCAAAATCAACATTTTGCCTGAATTCTGCTGGTGTAAGATATATTTTGCCCAGCCTTAATCAGTTCTTACCCACCATAAAAAAGTGCATTGCTAAACAGAAGCCCATGGACAGGGCAAGTAATAATTCTATGCTGAGTTCAACACAGAAAGCTACCCAGCTCTAGTGACAATAGAATACATGCCCCCCTCGTTCAAAAGTTAACTGAGGGTGTGTAGCATAGGGCTAGGGCACACTCATGTGGACACTGTAATTACAGGTCAGCCCAGAACAGCTGAACAAAACATAGAACCATTAGCAAAGGAACAGAAATGACAGTAGTTATGTAGGTGGCTATAGGTCAGAAAAGGTAGTTTAGCAAGCTAGCACATATGCATGGATGCCATAGGGCCCTGTGTAACAGTAGGCATAGCAGGATGGAAAAGGCTTACTAACACATCTAGCTAGTGTAGCAACAACAGGCATTAAACATAGTCAATGTTTCCTTAGTAAGGACGTATTCCAGTGTGTACCAAGTAGCCACAGGCAGAGAAAGTACAGGGTTAGATAGGTCTTACATGCATCCAGATAGTATCGACGGCCACTGGCAGCCTCTATGGCTGACTTCCCAGCAGACTTCCCAATGTCCTTTGCATGGGTCCTTCACGTGAAGGCTACAGGCAGGAGGGCTGCTTGGAGTAACACTGTTAAATGGCAAGGATTATCCTGCCTTCTGAGCTTCCAGATTGGCTGGGGGGTTCCTTCCAACTGATCTTGGCTCCAAGTCAGTAGAGCACCATGGGAGCTTCAGTGCACATTGGGAGGATGGAGTTACAGCAGTAGGATTCCCTCACAACCCCTTCACAGTGTCCATGGCACAATAACTGGTGAGCTGGTGAAGATGCAATATCAGGAAAGGATGCCAGAAGAGTCACGTGATGCAGAGCACCAGCTAGCAGTGTTCTCGGAGAGCTCTGCCTATCCTTCTTCCTAACGCTATATAACTCTACTTTCAGCGTTATTTTAGCAGTCTACTGAGGTATACAAACTGTTTAGTCACTATAGACACCACAGACACCCGATGGAAAAGAGATGCATAAACCTTACCGAAACACACTCCACGGCTACTCCTGAAGACCCGAAAAAATCCAGGGCCTCTATTGGGTCGCAACATCAAACAGCCACGTCCGGGACAGGGTGGAGGAGCCTCACACTATCAAGGTTCCTGGAAGAATTTCATCTGTTCAAGGATGAAATGAAAGAATTAGCGAGTGAGGTGAAAAATATTACGGGTGCAATAGAGGATTTGTCCAGGAGAACATCGGACAGTGAGGCGCGAATAAGATCGTTGGAAGTGAGTAAGGAAAAAATGAAGCCTACCTTGGGGCAGATAAAGCAGCGACTGGCCAAATTAGATTTAAAAGTTGAAGATCTCGAAGGGCGAAGTCGCCGTAACAATGTGGTGCTCATTGGTTTACCTGAAAAAGAGGAGAGCCCTGACCCGATAACGTTTATTCAGAGATTTGTGGAAAAAATTGCGGGTTCCTCTCCCTTTGGACCCATGTATTATATTGAAAGAGCTCATCGTGCTTTGCGCCCAGTTCCACCAAAGGGAGCACCCCCACGTACCTTAATTTTCAGGTTTTTAAACTACCAGGAGAAGCAGCTTTTTTTGGATAAAGTAAAAGAACTGAAATAATTGCAGTGGGAAGGTTCGAAAATACGGGTAGCCCAGGACCTGCCACTATCTGTCCGTCAAAGACGAGCAGCTTTTCACCCACTGGTTAGTAAATTAATAGCTGCCGGTATTAAATTTAGAATGTCTTACCCGGGCCAGGTTCCAAGTTTTGGTAGGAGATACCTGGAGAGCGTACAAAACAGTGGAACTCACCACCACAGCCCTTCAGTCTGCCTTTCCCAAACTCTTTAAGCACACTTGACTGTTTTAGCTTGGACGTCTTATGTCTGAAAGAAAAATAGTCTGGGCAATTGGTTTAAAAGAAAAGGTCCTGCTTCACTTTGAATTCTGTTTGGAGGGCTATGTTATGTTTGCGGTGGTTTTCAGATCCCATAAGGTTCTCCCTGGTTGAATGAGGTCCGATATCGGGGGCGCATTTGGAAGTGCTATGCTTTTTATTTTTGTGCTTACACACTTGGCCTGTCTGATGTCACAGTAACCCACGGAGGAGCCGAGAGAAATGCTGGGACATGGCAGTTGCTATATATGGTGAGGACGTGGGAGAGGCAAGTCAAGTGGTCCCTTTCCTTAATTATTCAGTTCCTGAATTTGAGCGACTAAGATGGGTGAGAGAGTACAACAGCACCATGAGGTAAAAGTGTTTTTGTTACAAGCAGCACTGACTGCAAGCCGCCGCTAGATGGAGCCAAAGTATGGCTGATCTTTTTACATTGGATTTAACTGTAAACGAGAGAGGCATGCAGGAAAGCCTTTGCATACTCGTTCTTGTGCTGCTCTTGGATTGCTGAAATGTACGTGGCATTCATTACAGGATGAGGTGGACATATTTTAATTCCCAGTTCATAATAAAGACAATTATTCGGTACCGGAGCAGGTATAGGTACCTATGGGACAGTAGACATTTCTAGTTTTTGGTTTTTCTCCCCTCTGTTAAATAAATAAGAAATTGGTTTGAAATGCTAATAGAGAAGCTGGCTAGTAGGCTGTAGAGATATATTTAGGAATCTGCCTTTCAAGGTCTAGGGTAGGGTGTTAAAGTTAAAGTTAAATATGAGAACATGGTTTGTGTGTTTCGGTTGAGGTTTATCTTCTTCCTACCCGCAATTGCAATTAAGTTAAAACTTCTGGGTTTTATAGAAAGGAGTATGAAGGTATTAAGGTTTTACCTGGTAGAGTATATGCTTAAAGTCTGGATAATAGGGGGTTAAGGGTGGGCAGAGCTGTAGAGAAAGGCTGGGTGAACTGCTGTCATGGGCCATGCTAGTATGGGTGGGGAGGGGGAGGGGTGAGGGGGAGATATGTAAATGGGGTTGAAGTATTAGGGGGGTTACCTATTTTATGGTGGGGGGAGATGGGGAGGGAAGCACAGGGTACAAATGCAAAAATAGAAAAGGAAGGACTCATGCTCTGTATAGGGGTAGAGTATTACAGTCTTATAGGTCAAGAAGGTAATGTCCGGTATTACTAGGATAATTAGTTGGAATGTAAAAGGAACCCGGCAGAAATCAAAACAGTATAAGATTTTGAAACATTTAAATCTTATAAAGGCTGACATAATGTTTCTTCAGGAGACACACCTACTTCACACGGAAGCTATTAATATGCGGAGGCTGCAAATAGGACAGGTTTTTGCTTCAGAAGGCAATACACAGAGTAGGGGAGTGATGGTATTGTACCATAGAGCCCTACCTTTTAAAGCTTTGCAAGTTATACAGGACTCGGCAGGAAGATTTATCTTGGTAAGGGGGAAATTACACACAATGGAGATCCTAGTTGGATCTGTGTACTGCCCTAATATAGACACACCAACATTTTTTGTCCATCTAATGGAGGCATTAGTACCGTTTACAGATATTCCTATACTAATAGGAGGGGACCTGAATATAGTTCTGGATCCATCTTTAGGTAGATCCAGGTCCAATGGTAGGGGCCTTTCCCCTGCTCAAAGGGCAGTTAGGGAGCTTTTAGACCAAATGAGAGTTCTCCATCCCAAGGCTCAGGAATTCACATATGTATCTCAAGTTCATGGCTCAGCATCCCGAATTGATTACATCTTCGCCTCTCGGAACCTATTGTCAGGGGAAGTTGACTCGGAGATCCTTACTGGACCGATTTCAGATCATGCAGTGGTTTCCTTCTCAATCTCTCTCTCAACCCTTCCAAAAAAGGGTAACAGATGGAAGCTTAATAATCAGTTACTAAGAGATCACAAGATAGTAAATTATATCTCCTCTCAAATAGGTGAGTTCATCTTAAATAATGTTAACTCCACCCAATGGTATGATATGGTGTGGGGAGCGCTCAAAGCATTCCTGAGAGGGATATTTATTGGTCTGGCATCCAAGAGGAAGAAAGAAAGGAACAGTATATGTCTGAACTTTTAGTTTGGCTAAGGGACAAGGAGGCTAGACTTTCAGCCCATTCAACGGAGGATGAGAGACAGGATGTAATTAAACTCAGGGACTCATATATGAAATTACTGGGTGAGCAAGCAGAGTTGGCAATTATCAAAACGAGGGCACATTATGTTGACCAAGGGGAGAAAGCTGGCAGTATGTTGGCAAGACAGATTAAACAGTTAGAAACTTCTAGATTAATACCTGCCATTCAGTCTAAGGTAAATGGGGCTGTTAAAACCTCTCCAAAGGAAATTGTAGAGGAGTTCAAGAATTACTTTGAATCTCTTTATAGTCCAATGCAAGACCCCCCTCAGAGGATAAATTACATGCTTACTTAGGTGATCTGAATTGCCTACCTTTACCGAGTTTCAACAACACACTGCCCTATCTCCCAGGGTGAAATAGAACAAGTTATTAAGGACCTTCCTCCTGATAAAACACCAGGCCCAGATGGGTTTTCTTCTAATTTCTATAAGGTTTTTTGCAAAGATTTAGCTCCCCTACTTTCAGTTTTATTCAAAAATATTCTTAATGGTCAGTTTACTGCTAAGTCCCTATTTGAGGCGCTCATTGTGTTACTACCTAAGCCAGATAAACCTCCAGACCAGGTTTCAAGTTATAGACCCATTTCTTTACTTAATTATGATGTTAAAATTCTTGCAAAGCTTTTGACTGAACGCATCTCCAAAATATTGCCCGACCTAATTGGGATTGAGCAAGTCGGCTTCATGAGAGGAGATCATCAGGTGATCACTTAAGGACATTGGCACATGTCCTTCTTGTGTCAGGGAGTCAGACCAACCTAGGGTGCTGATCTCCTGGATGCAAAAAACTTTGATAGAGTTTACTGGGACTATCTTTTAGTCACAATGAAGACATTTGGTTTCCTATGGCATTCTTGAATTGGATTAACTCCTGTACAGGGAACCTTTGCCAGAGTTTCTTGCAACCGAGTCATTTCAGATCCCTTCAGATTATATGTTGGCACCAGACAAGGTTGCCCTTATCTCTCTTCTTTTCAATCTTTATCTGAGCCCTTATTAAGAAACTTTTATATAACCAGGAAGTGCATGGTATTCAAGTGCAGGGCCACACTGTAAAAATAACAGCATATGCAGATGACCTTCTATTACATATAGCACACCGGCCAGGTCCATACCAGTTTTATTAAAGATTATACAGAATTTTAGTGATGTTGCCAACTACAAGCTTAACATGGAGAAAACATTAGTTTCCCTCTTAATAGGACCCTCAAGCACGAGATCACTGCCCTAGGTTTAGCCTGGAGTTCTGAGACCATAAAATATTTGGGACTTACCCTTGCAAGGAATCCAGTGGGACTCAACAACTAAACCTGGACTCCTGGTATGCATAATTGAATTAGATCTTAAAGGTGGGCAATGCTTCCATTGTCTCTATGGGGAGAATTAATATAATCAAAATGAATATCTTTACCGGTTGTTTTATCCATTAAATATATTAAATCTGTGGCTCCCCTCTCCTGGTTTAAGAGAATCCATGGAATTATCACCAACTTCCTCTGGAATCACAAGAAAGCCAGAATGGCATATTGCAAATTATCTGCTCCTAAATTAACTGGTGGGTTGAGGATTCCTCACTTCGATTTATATTATTGGGCTAGCCATGTAAATAAATATCTTAGATGGTCACAAGAGCTTATCTCCCATGAGCATAATGATTACATACCTTTCTGGTTGCAGGTGGAGTTATCATGTATTAAAGAGCAAGGCCTTTTACCAAGTGCCCTACTGTACATTAACCCCAAATCCTTACCTCCTAGGTTCAGAAATTCCCCTATAGGCATATCAGTTAAGGTTCATTCGCAGTTATGTGCATTTCTAAAATATAACCATATTAGAGACCCATCTCAGCCTATAAGAGGTAATCCCCAGTTCCTAATTGGAGGTAAGTCTTTAAATAACGTTTGGCTATCTCAACCGGGGAGAGTCATTTAGGGGATTTAATCATGGCAGACGGACATTTACTCACGTCAGTCGACATTTTGACTAAATATCACCTCCCAAATACAGAAATTTTTAAGGTGTTTCAGCTTAGGCACCTTTTGTTAAAGGTGCTGGGTCCAAATCAGTAATTTCATAAAAGTGGACTTTCAAACAGACTTAGTCCCATTAGCGGGTTCGGCTCATCAAGTAGCTAAGCTGCATCATACTTTATTTAACTGGGTTTATTCCCAAAACTTTGCACCGACTTCCTTCTGGGAGGTGTTATTCCCAGATAAATTGTTTAATTGGGCATCAATATGGATGAGCTGCCACAAATATATTCTTCAAGATAGACTTAGATTGATGCAGTTCAAGCTATTACATAATATTTATTATTCTCCCAAGTTGGCAAGGATAGGTGTGATTTCCTCCTCTGTTTGTACTAGATGTCATCAAGGTTGCGGGGACCTTTTGCATATTTTTGGAAATGTCCCAAGGCAATATCACTTTGGGATACCATTAAAGGAGGTGGATCCCTTGCTGGGTTTGAGTGATTATTTTAATCCGGAGACATGTGTGCTGGGGATGTTATATCCCAGTAAGGATAGGAGATACCATATGGTTTTAATTTGGCATCTCTCAAGAAGGTGGTTCTTAAGCATTGGAAGGATACAGAAGAGATTACCTATATAGAGTGGTTGCAGGAACTACTCACTAATCTGAGAACAGAAAGAACCATAGCAATCCTTCAGAATAAATTACCAAGGTTTGACAAGATTTGGGGTCCCCTATATACATTATATTCCATTCAGAAATGAGTGTTTCTTCCTGGTCTGAAGTTACTAGATAGAGGTGGTTATGCTCTGTGCTGGGAGGGAAGAGGGGAGGAAGGGTTAAGGAGCTGGTATAAAATAGGCAGGGAATGGATCCTATTGTTAAATGACAAATGTAAGTAACAATATATACTAATCTGTATGGAATTACGTATGTCAAGTTGTGTTTTGTTTTTGTCACTTGGATGTATTCTCTGCAAGGAAACTTCAATAAAAGTTGAATGGCAAAAAAAAAAAAAAAAAAAAGGAAAGGATGCCAGAAATTTAAAGGGACCTTTTCCCACCCTCAGAGCCTCCTGTTTGGCTGGAGGCTCCAACAATCAAGTTCCTGTCTCCATGCCAGTGGAGCACCACAGGAGCTTTGGCAGCCATGTGGGGGAGCTAGTTGGAGCAGCAGGACCCCCTCATTACCCCTTCACAGTATCCGGGCATGATCGCCGGTGAGCTGGTGAAGATGTAGGACTGTGACAGTGTGCCAGAAATTTAAAGAGACCTTTTCCTGCCCTCAGAGCCTCCTGCCTGGCTGAAGGCACTGGCATTCAAGTTCCTGGCTCCACACCAATGGAGCACTGTGGGAGCTTCAGCAGCCCGTTCTTGAGAAGGGAGTTGGAGCATCAGGACTCTCTCATGACCCCTTCACACTATTCATGGCAAATCACCAGTGAGCCAGTGAAAATGCAGGACCAAGGAAGGGTGCCAGAGATTTAAAGGGACTTCTTCCTGCTCTCAGAGTCTTGTGGGTGTCACTATACAGCATGATAGTAGGTTTAGATACAGTTTGCACGTGTTAACATCTGATGACATCATTCCTTGCAACTTAGTCACAGTGAAGACCCCTCCCCAGTGAGGAAGTTAACCTTTTGAGTATGTCAAACATTTGTTCATATGTTAATAGAGCCTCCGCTGAGTGTCTCTTATGATGTAAGAGACTCTTTGCCTGAGGTTTGGGCAAGAGGGCTGTGAAGCAGAGTGGTTCTGTCTACCTAAACCTCATGAGACAAGTCTTATACCATAAGCAACACTCAACAGAGTCCTATTAACTTATTATAAGTCAATAGAATCATTGCAAAGTGATTTATAAGTTTCATATTTTTTTTATTTCAGATAAGATTTATCCCCCCCCCCATTTATGCCTCTGCAAGTGGGACCATGGTACACAGGATAAAAGGTACTGTGGTTCTATGTGCTGATTGGCTGAAATAACAACTGAGACTGTGTACAGCACCAGCAATGTTTGCAAGTGGTCCAATGAATCATGACCTGAACACACAGAGCCAATCAAGGTGGCTAATTGTGGGCCAAAGTATATCTTATAATGCAATTTAATTTCAAACAAATGAAAACAAATATTTGCTGCTGTTAAGTAGAAGAAATTGGAGGGGAAGGGGTTGCACAATTAGACCTTTTACCTGTCTAGGTAATTTAAACCCAGTACAAGGTAAAAGATGGAAAAGTTTAGAAGCTAAATGTTTTCACTGACAGGAAAAGTAAAGTGAGACCAAAACAGCTCATGAGGTGAGAACTTAAACAATGCGGGAGACCGTCTTATGTTTTTCAGAAGTCAGTGCTCCCCTTTGATCTACACTGCAAGCTTTAGTACATCATAGATCAGATGGTCATTAGAAGGGAGTGCAAGGTGCAGGGAAGGCAGAAACTTCATCCCACCTTGAAGTTTAAAGTGTTTGCCTTTCTGCAAACTTCCCCTTCTATTTCCTCCCCAGTGGTAACCTAGCCTAGGGATTCTCTAATGATCTAGTGTCACTTTTCTAGACCTTTTGTTTGTCTATTTGAACCACATGCTGCCTCCTAAGTAGTCACTATAACAAACTATGAGAAAAATACTAGCCCCAGTACAGAAAATAAAAACACAGCAGAACAGGTTGTTTTTTTTAACGTTAAACTTTTTATTAGAGCAAACTTGAAGTACCAACAAGGACATATTAATATAGAAGAATTGAAGGAATAAAGAACACATTGAAACACTCTATATACAGTACAGTATATACTAGGAAACAAGCAACCTGATAGAATCAAACATTAAAACTTCCAAACAGTAACCATAACTACCAATACAAAAAGCTGTCAAATAAAAGGGAGAGGTAAGTAAGCTAACAGTTCAGGAAAAGTAGAGGGAATAAACAAAACCAATAGAGGCCAGAGATGAACACATGGCAGTGGGAATAAATAGAATAACTAATGTCAGAGAGATAAAGGGGGCATTAGGGTGTGGAGTAGGAGGGAGCAAAAATTGATTGCTGGGAATATAGGAAAAGGGGCAGGAAAAGTGTTATGGAGGGAATGAAAGGACTGAGTCTCCAAGTAAGCAAATAAGTGGGCCCAGACCGCCTCATGAGGTGAACAGTTGTGAAAGATCTGTGTGAGATAGGTGCTCCAATGATGCGAGCTGGCCTAAAGCTAGAAGCCACCCTTGAAAGAAGGGACATCCAAGGAGCACCATCTATGCAGGAATAGCCTTTGTGGAGGAGTACAGAGGCACAGGTTCATTGTACATGGGGATCAGAGTGAGATATATTGAGAGGGAAAAGGCCAAGCAGAATGAATGGGGCATCAAGGGAAATATAGCCAGGAAGAATGGTCTTACAGAATACTAGAATCTGATCCCAGAAGGGATGTATGAGGGGAAAATGGCACAAGAGGTGGGAGAGGAAACCTTCCTGTAGGTTGCAGTGCCAGCACCTGTCATGGGGAAGAATGCCATGGGCATGTAGCTGTTGGGGCATCCTGTACCACAGATGCAAAATGTTTAACAATCAATTGAGCCCAGAGGTCACAGCAGGCAATATGGCCTTGAGACCAAAGACATCCACGCCTGCTGAGAGATGATGTTCAGCACTGTAGCCCACTTGTCTTTAAGGGGAATTGTAGGGTCTAAACAGGAGTCCCGAGAAGAGTATAATATTTACTGGCTTTGCCCCTGGGAAGAAAGTCATTGGGAAATGGGTATTTCAGGAAAATGAAGGGGGACTCTAGTTAAAGGGGAGAGCAGATCAGAGTTGAAGGTAATGCCAGTACTCTCAAGGAGAGGTGAAATTGTGCAGGAGTCCCTTAAACAGGAGCAGGGTACTGAGATTAGGAGCACACAATTGATGGAACTGAAAAATACCAGCTCATTTCCACATTATCCCACTGATAGGGGAACAGGCAATAAGGATATCAGAATTGTGCCAAAAATGGGGTATAGGTGCAAGGGAGAGGATTGATATTGGTCCCGGCTGCAAAGGCCCTCCAAGACTTGATAGCGATGGGAAGGGTAGGGTGCTACTGAGGAATGTGGAGCAGGTTTTCAAAAGGGAGGATGCTGAAACACTGGCCAATTTTCAAGCCCGTCAACATCTTCACCTTTGTGCCAACACTTTCATGTCACATTTTCAAAGGTGAGCATTCTTTTATGACAGTTTCCATAATATGCAGCAGCTTCCATCAAAAATAATGAATGCATTGTTTCTTTTATGCAAACTGTGCCAAAGGTGTTACAAATGGATCAACTATATCTGACATTTAAACACTGATAGACCTCTTCAGAGGTAGTCAGAGTGGAATACAAACTTTGAGTGTCAGTTTTAGTTTATTTATGTTTGACATAAGTCAGTATGTTTACAATACAAGCTTTTCATTAGGGGCATGTAGCACTAGTTGTGATTAAAAAAAAAAAAAACACCCTGAACTTGGGCAGTTCAGTAGGGGCTGAACCTTACCTGTTCAGCATGGAAAAGGATCAAGTCTTTTTTCCCTAAATTTTTAACCCTTTTCCTCCAATTAAATCCCTTACCACCTCACAGTTCTAAATATCTGACCACTGGCAAATCTTTCTCCCTCTTGAAATGTGTTTTATAAACCCTCTCCATTCCTTAGCCCTTTACCTTTTGGTGCAGGTGTTACTGAAATGTCCCCCCCCCCCAATCTCTTTGATCATAAAAGATTGATGGGGGACATGTTGGACAGCCAGCACATTCATGTTATATTTCCTTGGCAAGTTCAGTTTGCAATAATAAGCCCCCCTTTCACCTGCAGTAAGCCTCTTGTCCAGTAGCTGAGCAGTACACTGGAGAGCTGCAATGTTGTAAATTTAGATTAGCGTAGACAGTAATAAGCAATCAGAGTCATCAATAAAGAGTTGATGTCCTCTGGTGTCTTATTACTGTCTAAATTACTACAATACTGTAATTCTCCATTTCACTGTTCATTTTCTGAGATAAGCAATCTGCTGCAGGAAAAGAGGGACTATTTCTTACTGGCTGATCTTGCCAGGCAAATATAAAGACTACTCAGTTGACTGTCCTTCATGCCCCTCCTTTGATCAACTATTGACATTTAAGGGAGCCGTGGGGAGAAAATGTTTCGGGTACCTTTGCCCAAAATGGTAAGGATCTGAAGGAAGAAGACGGAGAAAGGTAGGGAAGGAGGGGTATCTAAAATATATGTCAGGAGGGAGCAGGGATTGGCAGGAGGTCAGCAGTTGCTTTACAGAGACTGGTGTGGACTAAAATCAGTTTTGATTAGTAATGGGAGAAGAGCTGTGAACCCAGAGGTGTAGGTTTGACTCCCATCACTAAAACCTACTTAGTGGCTTACCATGAGCAACACACATAATCTTCCTGTTCCTGGGCTAATATCCTCTCTGTAATCTATCTATATGATGTTTGGATCTTCTTGTGCACCAATAGCATCAACAGTTCCCCCTTCCATGCTTGTAAAGTACTTTGGGATACACTTTATATAAAAGATGCTTATAAATCCTTAGAAAATGAGCATAAGTTTTCCTGGACTATAAGTGGCTCTGAGCCCTTGGCAAGGTGGGCATCTATCAGACAACAGAGCCTGGGTAAAACTAGTGCCAGTGCCAACTGCCTTATCACAGGAATTATGATGCCACTCAGGATTTTCAAATGCAACCTGTCACCATTTTTTGCCCTATTCAACAAGCGTGATAATACATCCCCTTGAGTCTGATTCAGTTTTACGAAAAAGAAAACATCAGTGCTAACTTTTTATTCATGAAAACAAAATAAAATTACTTCATGCCCGAATAGTCTTTTCCTATTGATTTCCAGTGCTGCTTCAACCTGAGAGCTACTCATGCCCATTGCATTCATTACTGCCACAAGCTGGCAGCGCATCTCCCTATGCTGGAGATGAATCCAAGAAAGTACTGCTCTTGTCATCATTTAGCTAGCAGTACATTTTCACGCTCACTCTTTCTCCACTCAGCCCTAGCTCAACTACCTGCACTGCTGAAAATGAAACAGGACTGCCAGATCACAGTCCTCCACTGATAAAATATAAAAGAACGAACCTGTGAGTGCTGGTTTTGGGATCATAAAATGTAATAGTAAGGTTCTGGGCAAAGCTAGTGACAGTTGTGCTGCTGATGATGTGGGTGTGGATGGGGGTTAGTACAATCGTATATCTGTGTGTGGGGAGTGGAGGCAACAAGAGGTAACAGCTGACAAGTGGAGGGACTACTTCAGCAAAAAAGGTATTTTATTTTCATTTTTAAAAATGATTTAAAATACATTTTTAAATGTAGACAAGTGATCCATTTTCTAAATACAATTATACCTTCAAGGGTGGGTGGTATGGCTATACTAGACATTCCTGTGTTTATAAAGCACTCTGCCTGCAGCATTGGGCCTCATTATGTTCCTAGGCAGTCCAGTACAACCCAATACCACCCACCCTGTTGGGTATTATTGCTTGCATATTCTATTCTATTCTATTCTATTCTATAGTCTCTGCACTACTAGTGTCCAACCCATTCATAGAAACATAGAAACATAGAATCTGATGGCAGATAAGGACTGCTTGGCCCACCTAGTCTGCCCATTTTCCTACCTAACAGATAAGCTGCAGATCCTAGTTAACCAACAGCTTACTTCCTCCTACCCTCCACTAGGACTGCCTTATGTCTGTCCCATGCATTCTTGAATTCCCCCACTGTTCTTGACTCCACGACCTCCTCAGGGAGGCTGTTCCATGCATCCATAACCCTCTCTGTGAAAAAATACTTCCTCACATTACCTCTGAGCCGTCCCCCCTCTATCTTCAAATTGTGCCCCCTTGTTCTTGCACATCTCTTTTTCTGAAAGATGCCACCCTCTTGGACTTTGTTGATTCCCTTGAGGTACTTGAAAGTTTCTATCATGTCCCCTCTTTCCCTCCTTTCCTCAAGGGTATACATATTAAGCTCCTTTAGTCTTTCTTCATATGTCTTCTGGTGCAGACCCTGCACCATTTTGGTTGCCCTCCTCTGGACAGCCTCCACTCTGTCTATGTCTTTGCGGAGATGGGGTCTCCAGAACTGCACACAGTACTCCAGATGGGGTCTCACCAACTGTCTGTACAGAGGATAACAACTTCTTGTTTTCTACTATTGATGCCTCTCCCTGCATCCCAGCATCCCCCAGCCTTCCTTACTGCCTTCTCACATTTCCTTGCCCACCTTTAGGTCATCTGATATAATTACCCCAGGTCCCTTTCCATTTTACTGTTGTCAGTACCTCACCCCCATTGTGTAGTCTTCCCTGGGTTTTGTTTCCCAGGTGCATTACCTTCACTTCATTGCATTGAATCTGAGCTGCCATACATTTGACCATTCCTCCAACCTTGCCAAGTCCCTTCTCATCCTTTCCACTCCATCTGGTGTATCAACCCTGTTGCAGATCTTTGTGTCGTCTGCAAAGAGACATAATTTTCCTTCAGTTCCTCTGCAATGTCACTTATGAAGACATTAAAAGGACCGGTCCCAGTACTGAACCCTGCGGTACCCGCTAATAACCCTCCTTTCTTCACTGTGGACTCCATTTACTACAACCCTTTGCGTCCTGTTGTCTAGCCAATTTTTTATCCAGGCTACTACCTTGGGACCCACTCCAAGGCTAGCTAACTTGTGTATTAATCTTTTGTGTGGGATTGTATCAAATGCCTTGCTAAAATCTAGGTAAGCCATGTCCACAGCCCCTCCCTGGTCTACTACTTTGGTCACCCAGTCAAAGAAATCTATCAGATTAGTCTGACACGACCTTCCCATCGTGAATCCATGCTGCCTTGGGTCCTGTACCCCACTGGCCTCTAGGTACTCAACAGTTCTTTCCTTCAGAAGTGATTCCATCATTTTCCCTACCACTGAGGTCAAACTAACTGGTCTGTAGTTTCCTGCCTCTGTCCTGCTCCCACGTTTGTGAAGAGGAATCACATCCGCCCTCCTCCAGTCCTCAGGTACCACCCCATCCTCCCATGATTTGTTAAAGAGAGTTCCATTGCAAAATACTTAAAACCAAATTACTTTTGTTTTCTTTTGGGGAAGGGGCTAGAGAAGGTACTAATAAAGATCTGTTGGGTCTGATGGAGGACTGAAAGGAAGCCGAATATGTTATGGGAGGGTCCAGGAGAGACCACTGACAGAGCACATTTGTGCTATAAAGACAGAGGCTTGGTTAGGGTTAGTGAGGAGAGAAAGATGCATTTCAGGAATTCAGAACTATCTTGAATCCAAAACCAAAACCAGAAACAAAACTAGGACAGATCTGGAAAAACAGAACCATAACCTCCCCAGTTTTGCCGACTTCTTTTCGGATGCATTGCGGTATTTTAATCTACCATACAGCTCCTTCTTAATGAAGGAGACTATTTGGCAACACTCACCATTGCCCTTGGTGCTTTGTCTTCACAGAAACATTGAGATGATGCCAGACTGTGTTATAATGCCATGATGTGCAGGCAAAAGACTTTAGATGGAACACACTGCTACCATGACCACATGGAAGCAGCAGGAGCTCCCAGTTTACTTCTACACCCCTGGCTTTTTGGCCTCCTTCAACTCGTGTGTGTATATATATATATATATATATATATACATTATGGGTGGGATATTCAAAGGGGTTGCACATGGTGCAACACTGTTGTGCCATGCACAACCCACTGTTGCGCCCCGGCGCGATATTCAAAAGGGGATGTAGCGCTACGCAATTCCCAGTGCACTGGGTTGCACCAGTAATGTATGTGGTGCAAGTGTGGGGGTCTTGTCCATGCATATGCAGCACATCCCGATATTCAGCTTGGGATGTGTGGCGCATATGCAGGCACAAACCCGCCTTGCGCCACACAGGAGGGCGCAAAGATCCACTCCTGAAAAGCAGGAGCAAGTCCTGGCCACCGACAGGTGAGCTGCCATGTTGCAGGTGCAACACAGCAGCCACCAGCTGTGGGTGGCTACCCGACCACCCCAGACACAGTTTGGGAATCGTGCCCCCTTCCGCCCAGACATGGGTGTATTGGATCAATATCCCAGGAGGTCCAGTGGACCCTACCCCCAGCCCGATTGTGCAAAGTAAGAAGTTAATTCCCTTGTGGTCCAGTGGACCTGCCTCCTGCCCAATCATGGGTTTCAGTGAAATAATCTGACTTCAGGGTCCAGTGGGAGCTCGAGTCCCCAGCCCGATCGGCTGTCAGTGAAATAAACTAATCTGGCTGGTCCAGTGGAACTGATCCTCAGCTTGATCACGGTTTAGATGTGAATATGCACGCCGGTGGGCCACGGTGCCCTCCCCTCTCGGCCACTCAGACCCTCCACCCCTCGGTCAGTGGCAGGTGGCAGCTCCCCACCCACAAGCCGCCCGGCTCGGCTATCTTGACAGCGTACATTGGCTGTCGCCCATTGGTCCCTCGTGGGCCAATAGGCATGCAGACCATATTGTACTGCACAGTCCCAAAATGTGAATGAACCATTCACATTTCGAACTGTGTAGTACAGTATGGTCTGCACACCCTTTGGCCCACACAGGGACCAATGGGCATACAACCGCACTGTACACTGTCAGTTGGTGGCTGCCAGGTGGCTTGTGGGTGGGGCTGCCACCCGCCACTGACCAGGGTAGGCAGGGGTGGGTGGGTCTGGAGTGGGTGGGTGAGGTACCGCTGGTCTACCAGGGCATATTCACATCTAAACCCTGTGATAGGGTTGGGGATTGGGTCCACTGGAACCACCAGGTATTAGTTTATTTTACTTAAGCCCGTGATCGGGCTGGGGAGCGGGCCCACTGGACCACCAGGGATTAGTTTATCTTTTCCCTAAGCCTGCAGTTGGGCTGGGGAGCAGGTCCGCTGGACCACCAGGGACTTTAGTTGTAACTGAAGCCCTAATCTAGTGTTGGGATGCCTTGCCCACTGAGGGCAGGGGGCATCAGCCCCATTTGCGCCGTGCATTCATAACGGCCTCATTTGCATGCTCACATCTGAATATCGCTCTTGCTGTGCCTAGCACAGCTGCACTTTATTGGCACAGCCCCCACTCCCTCCTGCCACTTGCGCTGGCACAGTGCCACTGCACCATGTGTGTGCGGAGCTCCCAGTGCCATATTCAGTGGCACAGCACCATTGGATATTGCCTGGTCCCCATGCCCTGGCACAGTCCAGTTGTGCTGCAGCAGGCTTTCCTCATGCCTGGCGATTTCTGAGTATTCCACCCATGATATTTGTTTATACTGTATATGACTTCAAGAGAATTGCATACAGACTGTGAAGTATGACTATATGATTATGAGCATTCCTGATGCTTATTTACAAATAAGGTGAAGGCATCAGCTGCTTAAATAACGATGCTCACATTAAAGAACAACTGCATACAAAAATTATAAAAAGCACATGGTGTGCATTGGGTGTCTGTTTCCCTGATGACCACTAGCATTCTGTTTCCTTTTTTTGTTTTACTTTTCTCTGAAGGTTTTATGGCCCCTGGGGGTAGCCAATCAGTCTTTTATTATTGATTTTGAGCTGTTAGAATTTTCCCAGAATGCCTCTGGGAATGATATGATTTAGGTCTTGCATTAGAGCTAAGAACCTAGGATCCTAGTTATAATATAGTCACACCATCTAACAGCAACTGCTTGTGAAAGTTAACTGCTTTGAAAAAGTGTTTGCCCTCCCTTCCCATCCAAAGTCAGATTTTTATAAGTGCCAACTGTGTGTGGGCAATTTTTTGTAAAGTGCTCTCACTGGAAGATATTAGCCACTACACCTTTGAAGGACTTAGGTCTAATTCACATCATTGCCAGAGGCATTCTGGGAAAATTCCAACAGATCAAAGGTAATAAAGGAAGCCTAAATGACTACCCCAAGGACCATAAAACTGGCAGGAAAATTAACAAAAAAAAGAACAAAAATCTTGTCACAGACACATTGGACAGAATAACAAGGACCATCAGAAAACTATAACACAATGCACAGCATGCGTTTTGTAATTTCTGCATGTAGTTTTCCTTTCAACTAAGGAAGGCTGCACTAATGGTAATGAATTAGAGCTAATTAGCTGTGAAATGACCTGTCCTAACATAGAGAATACTGGCTGGGCAGCCGTGCAGAACCAGTGTGTTCTGCAACAGAGGGTTTGATTCCTCTGACCTCGATAGCAAGATCGAGAGGTCCCAGTGAATCAGACCCCAAGGTGGCAGAAGACACTGGTTCTGCACTGGGTTGCCCATACAATATTTTTATAGTGTGTGTGTACCCAAAATATATTTGAAATGCTTGCATTTTATACTGTATATAAATCCAGTTTGGCACTTTGTTTTAGTACATGTTACTGGCTGGTTGCTAGGTTCACTGGTCATTGCTAGGGAACCAGACCAGTATATGTCACTAGCATTTATTTCAATTGGCTGATAGTTTAATTAGGGAGGTCTAAAAAACAACATGGCGGCCACAGTCTCGCTGAGCAAGAGACTATTGATTAGAAAAAAGTAAATACAATGTCTCGTTGATCCGGTCTACTTATCTGGTTGATCCTGCTGGTTCGGAGTTTGTAGCCGAGGTGCCGCTGATGCTGGGAAGAATAATCTGATTGATCCCTGCCATTTCTAGTGAGGGTAGTGTGTGCACCTACCTGAAGCCTTTTGAGTCAATAAAATGCTGTTTTGCATGTACAGGCTGGACAGTGTTCTAAGAACTATTTTTATCTGTGCTGAATAGCTTTTCAGCACAGATAAAAAACAAAGAAGTACAATGTTCCACCATACACTATAATGCAATCATAAGGACACCAACAATTAATAATTGAAATTAGAGTTACTTTGTTGCTGCAGTGGGACACTCAACAATACTGCAAACACAGAGATCCTTATACATGCCACACTTAGAATATATTAGCATTAAGGAATAACATGTCTGTAATGTAGAAGTTGAAATGCATGCTACTTAGGACTTATTCCTGAGATTTTTATTTATTTATTTAAAATTTTGGTAACTGGGAGATGCACACTGAACCAAAGCTTGTAATCGAGTGTGACGTAGGGGAAAGAGAACAAGGGGGTGGCAACAAGTAAACAAACAGATTACAATACAGATATGGCAGTTCAAGTAATAAAAATAAGAGGTAATAAATTAACAATGATAAACTGTCAAATAATGTGAAACATTTTTAGCAACAAAAATGAGCTGAGGAAGCCAGCTGTAAAGGAGAAACTACGGGAGGTATGAAAGGAAAGAAAGATAAGCCAGCCCGGTGGTGCTGAGGGTTGAGGTGCTGGATGCCACACCTCATACCACACTGGGAATCTGAGCTCTGGAATGAGCTGGGGTTGCTGGGGTCAGACTGGGAGGAAATGGTCGAGCATCTGAAGGACTGCCCTCCTTCCCAGGGAGGGAGAGAAGGTTATCCCACTCCTTGGCTGCCTCCTGGTGGAGGTTGGGTGGCAGCACTGGAGGTAGGGAGGCAAAGAATGTGGCTATGTGGCACATGCATGCCTCCATGCACTCTCATTTACAGCTGTGAAGGGAGGGACAAAACTGGAAAAAGGCATTCGCAGGCTCCATGAACCCTGCCTGCCAACTGGATCCCACTTCGCTGCTGGATTGCCGGAAGCCCCACTCTGGATTGAAAGTACTGGGTGGGGGGAGGATGGCCCTCTCCTTCCCAGCCCCACCATGGGGAGAATCCACGGAGGAAAATGGAGCTTGGCAGTACCAGGAGGAGCAGTGGACAGTCTTAGATGGCAGGCAAGGGGGGTGATAGCTGTCTGTGGATGCCAAAGAGGAAGGAAAAAAGAAGATAAAAAAGGAAAAAAAGATAATAGGGGTGAGGTTAAGACTGCTGCAAGCATTAGGATTCAGCTGAAATCAGAGGGGTGAGGAAAATGTGGTGCACAGAAGGAGGCAAGTTAAGAATGTGTGGAGAGAGCGTGAGACCCACCCAAGCTGCTGGGAGGAGGAAGAGCAGTAGAAAGAGGGAAGGAGGCATTGGGAATGGATACATTTTAGAGAGTGCAGAGAGGAGATACACAAAGGGAGCTTGGAAGAGAGTTCAAGAGGCAGGGAGATGGTAGAGAAGGCTGCCTGCCCCAAGTTTGAATGAAGATGGGAGAGAGAAAGTATGGGTTCTCTGGAATATAGGTGATAGGAGCAGGGGATGATGGGGAGGAGGACGAGAGGTAGAAGGGAGAGATCCAAAGCAGACTTTGGAAAAAGGGTTGGGGCATGGTGTTGGTGGCATAAATGAAGAGGGGAAGAGTAGAGGAAAAGTGGTGCATGTGAGGGGGCCTTGGAGGCAAAACAGTGAAAAGAATTAAAAGTGAGTCTAGTCTTGAGAGTGATGAGGTGGGGCAGACCCAAGATCACATCAGCATAATCGAAAACAGGTAGAATCATTTTGGAAAAGAGGACTCCCGGAGAACAACATGAGAGAAGGAGTCTTTGTTCCTATACATGGCTCCAAGCCTGGGATTACTTTATATGTATTTAAAGATATGTATGTATGCTTCTTTTACCGACACCATACATGTTGATTCTGTAATATTTGGGAGATACCAGGACATTGCCTACAGAAACAACTCCTAAGCTTCCATGTAAATGATAATGTGTGACTTTGCTGTCCCCTGACATTGTGGCCATCAACATTTTTATTTTATCAGGTCTAGGATTACAATACCTTTGAGCCAGGGCTCTTTTACAAAGGTTCCACGTCAGGTTACAATTCAAAACAATAGACATGTAAGTCATATTACAAATTGAATACATAGGACAAGGTTACAAAAGTGTTACAAAACATTAACTGGAAGATGTTGACAGGGGGGGTGGTAAAGTACATGAAGGTAATGCTGGTGATGTTTCTAAAGGAGGCCATGTAAGCAGCCTCAGTGAAATAGTTTACATGAAGTTGACACCACTCTGTGTTGCACTGTACAGAGTCTACATGCAACTAACGTCACAGAATTGCAACAGGCTATTTTAGAAAAGCTTTAAAATACTCATTTAATGTCTTACATTCTGTTTGTTCAGGTTGAAATATGGTTTACACAGAATCATGTTTCAGTTTTTATGCGTACTTGTTTTTCTTAAGAAATATGTTAATTTATTTATTTATTTAGTTTTTGTTTACCAGGTAGGTGCACTAGCCATAATGATGACTATTTTCAGGCACGGACCGGGGTTACAAGGAAGACATTACAGGTAAAACAGACAGCAGGTGACATCAGGATACAAAATCAATGATAATAATACATAGCAATTAGCTACAAACAGTTGTAATCCCAGTTACCACTGAATGTAAACAATATATAAAAAAATGACAAACCCTAGCTTAGACATTAATGCATTCACTGACTACTGTAATTAGTGGGGGTCTAAAAAAGTGGAGAAAACATACAATAATATTTAATTTGTATATCTTGCATCAATATGATCATGTAAATGCAAGAAGTGAACTTAGTTTTAAAGCGTTTTCTACAAATTACACAGCACCTTTTATCCTGACCAGGAGATACAGTACTCATTGTGTGACCTTGGCAAGTCATTTAACCTCCATGTGTTCAAGTCCAAACAGCTATGGAAGTGGGTGGAAGCAGGACACCACTGGAAATAAGATGTTGTATCTCAACTGGTTTATCCAGGGTAAATAAATTATAAAGAAAAAAAACAATGTTTGGATCTTTTGTAACAACTATCAGCAAAAGTACTGTACATGTAGGCCCAGATATTCAAAGGGTTGCGCCACGCATAATAGGTTTGCTCCTCATGAAGTCCAAAATGTGCCATTCTATGATATTCAATGGGAGGCAGATGCGCCCAAATCAGCTGGAACAATAGCGAATGATAATGAATAATGAGCAACTGAAGGGGAGGAACCATGCATAAATGGCGCAGTCGATATTCAACAACATGCACCATGCGCAATAATAGAACAAGAGAAGTTGCACGATAGCTGAAATGAGCCAAAATAAAAGGAACAAGGGAGAGGTGCAAGAACGCTACAGGGAAGGCACAGGAGGCTGAACTCTAGCAGCACAAACAGGGCAGGAGGGACACACAGGGCAGGCCAGGCCAGGAAAGGCACCCTGAACAGAGAGGCACAGGAAGGTGTGGGAGCCACAGCCAGTGCAGAAGGGGAAGTGCCACACAGCACAGAGGCCACCACAGGAAGGTGTTCCCAGTGCAGGGAAGTAGCAGCCAGGACAGCGGGCGGGAACACAGAAACAGCTGCCGGGGGGGTGAACACAAGCCAGGGACATAGCCAGTGCCACGATCCAGATGGAGGCAGTAATGAGGGGGTGAGAAGGCAGGCAGCAGGGGGGGCGCAGCCGTGGAAGGGCCCGTCAGCGGTATGCCCCCAACAGTCAGTACCAAGCCCGCACCAGCTTCGAGCTATACAGCGATACTGAGATCGTGGGCTGGTACCGCCTGAATCAGGCAATTCTGAGGCGACTCTGTGAGCTGTGCAGTGATGTGATGCAGGCACCCACACGATGGAGCCATGCTCTGTCAGTGGAAACTAAAGTGAAAGCTTGCATGTGCTTGCTCACCACGGGTACCTTCCAGAGACCAACAGGGGACACCACAGGCATAACCCAGTCGGCTGCATCATGCCACCTCACCCAGTTCCTCAGTGCACTGCTGCCACATGCTGTGGAGTACATCCATTTCCCCAGCACACCGGCGGAGCGCACAGCAAACATGCAGGAGTTCCACAGGGTAGCACATATGCCTGTCATGCTAGGGGCAATAGACTGCACCCATGTGGCCATCCGCACACCACCTGGCCCCAAGGGAACCTCATATATTAATTGGAAGGGCTATGCTAGCATCAACTGCCAGGTGGTGTGCGATGCCAGGAGGTGCATAATCAATGTCTGTGCCACGCACCCTGGGGGAGCACATGATGCCTTCATCTGGAACCAGTCGGCACTGTGCCACAGATTCGAGAGTGGTGACATCCCCACTGGCCACTTAGTGGGTGAGTATGCAAACCACATGGACAAACATAAAGCTTGGGAGGGGCATGGTCAGAGGTGACATGGGTAGTGGCCTACATGGCCCGAGGCAGGGCGATGCTGATCACCAAACTAACCTCCATCCTCTACCCACAGGTGACAGTGGATACCCACTCCGTCCCTGGCTGCTCACACCATACCAGCTGCCCGCGACCCCATTGCAGCAATGTTACAATGAGGCACATGCCACCACATGCAATGTCGTCGAGAGGGTGTTCGGGATGCTGAAGGCATGTTTCTGTTGCCTGGACACCTCCAGCGGTGCCCTACAGTACAGCCCTTCAAAGGCCTGCAGGCTATTCCTGGCCTATTGCATCCTGTTCAACATGGCCAACTAATGTGGGATAGCCGTACAGGTCGAAGAGGGGGACAGCAATGGGGATGATGAGGACGCCGGTGACAATGGTGATGGGAAGCCCTCCTTGGACGACGGGACCCCAGACTGCTCCGGCTGGCACAGCTGCAATGGGATACCATCACAGAGGAGCACTTCAGCCAACCCAGGTAAGTCATGGGGCCATGTGCAACCACTAGTGGCAAAGGCACAACCCACAAACACACCTGGACACACACCAGGGGTGCATGCCATCAAGGGAAGTGGCTGGGCACGGAACCACACACACTGCCAGGGATGGGCGAGGTCTAACATGGCACGTGGTCATACACACACACACACACACACCTCACCAGACCTGCACAAAGGGTAGGAGGCACGCCAACCCAGACCGCCACCCCTAGCCACACACATGTCCACAGACCACTACGCCCACTGCCTCTCATTGTGCATGTGTCAGATGCTGGGCACCATTGCACAGTGGCGTACTGTGCAATGCAGGCATCATCATGCACACACAACTGCGAACAGCAGCTGGGAGGCTGTGCAGATGGACTATGTGTGTGCATGCAGGGCCAGGTACCCACCCGTGCATTGCCTCCTGAATGACACAATGCACACAGGGCAGCATCAGACAGTAGCCGCACTGGGAGACAGGTCAGTCACGTGCCACAGTGCCACGGCCACCATGGATGCATGGGCGGCCCCGCCGAGACCTGTCAGCAGTGACAGGCTGACCACTGGCCTCATGGGGTGACACCGACGGTCCCCCAAGGGTTCCACTGCGTGAAGGCGACCGTACTCGTGCAGGGGTCTGCAGCACACTGAACATGCCTGCGCCAGGCGTGCTCGGGATGCCCACAGTTGAACCTGGTGTCGACAAGGATGGTGTCGCATGACGCTGGAAACGGGGGGTGGACATTGCACTGTGTAGTGTCTCGGACGCATGGAAAAATAACTGTGTGCCCATTGTGGCTGGACAGCTGTGAATGCCTGTGTCTGCCTGTCAATGGCAGCGGTCACATCCTCCTGCAACCGGTCCATCCTGCCAGGAGCAGAGTGGTGTCTCTGCTGCAACGCTCCTCTGCTGGCGCAGAGCCACACTCAGTGCATCCACTGCCATCACAAGCTGCATTTGCTGATTGACTGATGCTTGCAGTATGCCGGTGTGCTCATTCAAGAGGTCATCTGCCTGATCGGCATGCTGTCCCACAGGGTGTTCACGGCCCTGATGCTCATCACCCCTTGAGGGTGGGCACTGCACACCAGGGCCAGGCCAGGCATGTCCACAGGTGGTGCACTGACGCCGCCTCTGACACTGTACCTCCATGGCCATTGGCCGACTGCTGATGCTGCCCCTCCCCAGGGCTCAATGGTGCCACTGCAGTGGCTGCAACAGTCCCACTGTCCTGGACACACACCAGTGCTGCCCCACTGGTGCAGACAGGCACAAGCTGGGACTGTGATGACATGCAGGCCTCCACGGTGGCACCACCCATGGCCATGGCCGTGATGTCACCTGCTGTGTGGCCATCCTGTGGCACACACATGTCACTGTCCATGATGTTAGCTCCATCATCATTGGTGATGGATGCGGCACCAGCCCAAATCTCAGCATGCTGGCATCCATGGACGCTGGCAAGCTGGGACATGGGCAGGGCCTCCTCAGCACCTGCTCCACCAGCATCAGTCCGGACGTCCAGGCGGGTCCACTGTCGCCCTGACCCCCATATTCCTGTGGAGGTGGATGGGCCCTCATCCATCTCCATGTGACTGGCCTCAGTGGAGAAGCCCACCACCGCTGACCCATGCAGATGCTCAGGAGCTGTAAGGGAAAAAAAGTAGCATTACTGCATGTGACCTACCCTGTCCCCCCCCCTCCAATAGACAGACCATGACCTACCATGCAGTGACGGGCTACCACCCATCTGGAATCCACCACCCAGAACACCCTCAATGCAACGCTGCATGCTGCCAGCAACCTGCTCTTACTGTGGGGTCAAGCGTAGTACCTCCGGCTGTCCCCACCTGTCGCAGACCACGCTGCCCTGATTGCAGCCACCTTCTTTAATCCTCTGCCTGTCCATGCCCATCTTCTTTTGCACTCCTGCACAGGCGCTGGTGGCTGCCATGCAGGTTTACAGCAGCTCCTCCTCCCATGCAGCAGCATGGGCTTATATTCCTGGCATCCGCTGGAGAGCGGCTTCTGGTCTAGGTAGGCCTCGAACAGGGCATCTGTCTCGGCCTTAGTGAAATTTGGCCTCCTCTTCCTCCCACGACTCTGTTCCTCTTCCTCCACCACACGCTCGGTCATGATTCATCCTGTGAGAATGACAGGTGTTACCTGTGAATGTGCAGTCCCATGCATGTCCCAAACACCACAGTCCACACTCCCAAACAGCATGCAACTCACCGCAATAGACTACAGTAACCGACTATGGCTAGTGCAGTCCAATGTCGCACTTTTATAGCGCAACCCATGCAAATGAGGCGAGGCACATCTTTAAGTGGATGCAAATGCAGTGACTGCGCCATTGAATGGCTGATTAGATGATTTTCATATGCCGGCTGAATATCGCGCTGTTGCACTTTGTGCAATTGTGTTGAACGTGCTGAGCCACTGGCGCAGTTCTGTGACATGTGCAGTACACACCTAACTGCGCATGCCTGGGTTGATGATGCAGGCACCTGCTGCGCTGCTGATGTGCTTTGCATGGGAGGCAATGCAGGGCATGGCCACCATTGTGCCAGTGGTACTATGGTGCTGTTTACCTATATAGGCGCACTGGCACTGGGGCATCGTAAGGCGCACTGGGGGCAACAACGCGTAGCCACTACAGGAGGTGGCACATAGGCACCCAATTGCACTACATGCATTGGGTTCCAATCGCGCTGTGGCTGTCCGCAGCGCCAGAGACCCTTGACCGACCTTTGCCCCTAGGCGCATGGCGTGAGGCATGGTGCACACTATCATGCTGTTCGGTGACAGCATGATAGGGAATGGCATGCTGCTGTGCAGCATCTGCACGTGGCAGGACCGCACTGCAGAGCACCATTTTGTTTGAACCAGGCAGCAAAGATGGCTCGGAGGCGTGCTGTGCAGTGGAGCCAGATTGAGATGGCAAACCTTGTGGCCATAGTCAAGCCCCATGTTGGGGCTTTGTTTGGGGAGGCACCCTTGGACAGGGCCAGGAGTGTGGTATGGCAGGAGGTGGCAGACGCCCTGGAGGAGGCAACCGGTATGGGGCGGACACGGAGCAGTGCCACCACCGTTATGGGGACCTGAGGCACAGGGACCCGGACCTGCTTGCCTGCCTGCGGGCACATGCCAGGAGGGGCACGGTGCCATGGCCAGGTAGGTGCAACATCCATACACTTTTCTCGTCCGTACGGGTAACACAGTTGCATGTGTCCGGCACATGGGGAGGGGCCGTCCGGTGTTGGCCGTGGTGGTGGTATCGGGGTGTGGGGTGGTGGGTCTGGCTATGTGGGATTGCACACACATGGGGTGGGGAACATTGCTACCAGATTGTAGTGATGTTTTCTCTGCATGTTTGCACCTTAGGCCCAGAAGAACGGAGGCGCAACTGAGAGAGGAGGCGCCGCATGTTGGAGCAGAGGGACAGGAGGGATGAAGGTGGTCCGCAGCACGTGGACCAGCCTGCTGATGGTGAGTGCCTTACATCCATGATTACTACTGGATGCTGTATAACTGGGCGGGCAGTAGGGCATGGCCACCATCCATTAACACCACTGCCATGCACGCAACGTGTTACAGTCAGCACTGTCCAGTTGCACTGCATGTCTGGGAGTGCATCAGTGGTGGTCCATGCATGCACCGGCACATGGCTGTGGCACTGTCTTCACCTGCATAATCAAGTCACTGTACGGCCATGGTGGTGCTGTGCAGGACATGGGCGGTGGTGTGTGCAGTGGTCCACATTGCTGTGGCTGCCTGAGTAGGCAGGTCTTGTGACACGGTCACTGTGGGTGGTCACACACCATCACAGGGTGTGTCACATGGCTGTATGCCATGCACAATGGGTGGGCTGCAGGGGGATGGACAGTCACACCTATTGACTCTGCTCCCTCATCCTAGGTGGTCAGACACTCCTGCAGATCCAGTGGGACATTCAGGAGCTGCTGCGGGTCGGGAGGGAGACCTTAGAGCTCCTGCGACACATCCACTGCCACGGGGTGAGGAGGAGGAGGTGGAGATCTCATCGGCACCAGTAGGAAGAGGACCGGGGCGGCCAGTGAAGTCCTCATGCCCCAACTACCACCTTCCCTCTTTGACCCACCCTCACATCTCTTCTTCCTCTCCCATATGTTCACCCTGCCCTTACCCGCCTCCACCTGTTATGTGGCCCTTCCCCCACTATTGTATATAGTTTTGTATATAGTTTTACTGTACATAGTTTCAATATATACATTTTGTTGTAACAACTGTGGTGGTCTCTGATTTGCAGTGGGCTACAGATGCTCAGCTGCAGTGGTGTGCATGGCGTCAGGGGTGGTGCATGCATGGGCATGTGTGTGTGCAGAGGTGAACCACCTATGGTGTGGACAGAGGGATCAGTCACTGTCTGTGGTTTGTGTGTTGTACTCTGTGCACTGCATGCCTGTGTGCAGTGGTCCATGGGGCCTGCACTGTGTGCATGGCACCCCTGTCAGACTGTCCATGGCCTGTGCAGCTGACACCCTTGCATGTCTGTGATATGCACAGTCTGCTGGCATGTCAGTGGTGGCTGTCCATGCTGGATAACGACTGTACCTGGCACAATGCCAGGTTGACCGCCATCATCAGTATGGTGCACGTCTGCCTCCGGTGGCACTGTGGCCTCCGCTGTTGTTGTCCCCCATCCATGCTGTCGCTTGTGTCTGTTGCAGGGGATGTGCTCCAGTGTCTGTCACTTGTCCCCAGCAGCATGCTGGTGGCATACAGCTTCATGTGGTGCCTCTGGGAGGCTGGCACACCTGTGCAATGTAGGGTGCTGGCCATGTGTACCGTCAGTCGTGGCCACCCGCCAGTGGCTTGGTTGACCGCTACTGTGTCCCTGTGTTGCTGTGCCCTTGGGTATGGGTGGGTGTTTGTCCATGCACTGTGTTGCATCCCTGTGGTGCATGCCTCCATGCTACACTGTGTGTGACTGTGCTGGCTGTTGTGGCCAGTGCTGGGACAGGATGTGTCCTTTGGAGGTGTGCAGGGTGCTGTACCGCTGGAGGTGGGGTCCGGGGCATGCCCTGTTGCATGTGGGGTACCTCGTGTGCTGACGCATGGTCGGTCTCTCAGCTGTACCTCGGGGGAGACATGCAGGGCAGCACTGTGTATGCATCTGTTGCATCACTGTCTGCTGCCGCCTGCTGCAGGGTGCCCATGGTGGGGCTGCCTTGCATGGCTCCATGGTGCACAGGGTTGCATTGTCACAGTGGGGGTGGTGGCATGCATGGGGTGTCCTGCACTGTTGGGTGCTACTCCTGGGCAGGGTGTATGGGGATCATGGTGCAGGGTGTGCTCTGCATTGGTGGGATGGTGTGGTATGGGGTGGTCGGCCATCCTTGTGTGCCGATCACAACTTGCTAGGGGTGTGATGGGGCACCATGGCCTGGCTGTGGGTTGGTTGCTGGTATCCATGTGCCGGTGGTTATTCCAGCTCTCCCCTGGTTGTGCAGTGCATGGGGTGTGGGGGACGATGTCTGTTCTGCTGTGTGTTCCTCTGCCCATCTGTGGCATGGGTGGTGGACCCCTGCATCCCTGGTTGTGCTGTTGCATTGCTGCCCTGCTGCTGGGGGTGTCCCTGGTTGCGCTATGGCACATCTGGACTGCTCAGCTGAACATCACTTGTTGAGCTATGGTGCATCAAATATGCTCAACTTCACCTCCCTACTTGCGCTATGGCACAGATGGTGCGATATTCAGTCGTCGGCCCTAGGCGCATCTTGGCCTCGTAGTTTTTGAATATTGCACTTCTTGCACATGGGCGCAGTGGACTTGCGCTTGCTCCTGCTGTTGCGCACTTTTGGGCACAGTTTGAATATCTGGGCGTAAACTATGTAATGTAACATGGTGTAGTGTTGTGTATCAAGACATAGTTGTTTAAGGATGGAAGGAAAAGGCTCCCAGTCCATCACCATGTCCACTCCTTTATCATAGTTCCATTTATTTTTATTTATTTACGATTTTGAGACCAGGAAACGTACACTGAGCTGACATTCAAGGGGTACTCAGGTGAGGGAGCCCTAGCAAGTACTCCCCCAACTAGCAGGGACATCCAGGGTGTGGAGTGAAATCCATTCAGCTTATGTTGCAGGGTGGTGCACCAGGGAGCAGAAATCATAAAGGCATACCAGAAGGGAGGAAAGATGAATGTGGGGTGGTGGCACTAAAATGAGAGGAAGGAGGGAAAAAATGGTGCAAGGGGACCAAGGTAAGTAGAAGAACTGAGACAGGACCTGGGCTCAGGGAAAATAGGAGGTGGTGGAAAGACTTGGTGCAAAAGGCAAACAGGAATCATGAAAAGTTGTTTGCCTGAATACCAGAAGTCTGAGAAACAAAATGGAGGCACTTCAAATGGTAATGGCAGAAGCCTAAACCCCACTCTTAGGATTATGGATAAACCATAGATGTACTATACATGTTTAAACCATTGTTATTCATAGTCAGCAACCATGGTCATTCATGGTTTCTCTATGATTATCTATGGACAGCCATTGACGGTAAATTGCCCAAGGACAGATCATGGATGACAATTTCCAGTATAGTTTGTGAATTATTCAATTTGGCCATAGTTATCCATGGTTGTTAATTTCAGAAGTTCCCTGCATAATGTTTACATAGCTCAGGTAATATCATTTTTTCAACACCCTTAACATTCTGTAGTGAATGCATATTATCCATGGTTGTTAATTTCCAAAGTTTCCTAAATAATTTCTACATAGCTCAGGTAATTTCGTTTTTTCCAACACTCAAAATGGTCTGTAATGAATGCATATTATCCATACATACGGTACTTTTAAAAATAGTTTTATTTACTTACGTGTGACTGCTGGTGTTTCTCTCTCTAATGGAGTCTGAACTCTTTCTTAACTGATGGAATGGTCTAATTGCTGTTTATAACACCATAAAACTTAACTCTTTTCAGATGTAGAGAACATTCATATTATTGCTTATTCTCAAGTAATTAATCATTTTGTGTAAACCTTATTTTTTTGTTCACAAATTAAAAAATATATATATTATTGTGCGTATTTCTATTCATTTAAAGTGTCAAACTCTACATTTCAATATGTAAATAAATTATACAAATATAATAACTGGGTCTTCCTTTTTCCCATAGGGAAACCATGGTGTACTTTATCATTATAAAGGAGTGTTTATAACTGCAAACACATGCCCGGTTTCCTTCGCTTTGCACATGTGCCCACCTCAGCTCTTCCTTTACGACTGCTAGCCATCTTGTCTTCCCCCAGAGACTGAATCACCACTTGGACTCAGCGGTAAGTGACTGCACAAAACAAAATCAAGAACTAAGAAATAAAAAAATTAATTTCAGTTGCCGACCAAAAGAATTGAACAAAAAAAAACTTCTAAACAAATAAAGGCGACCGTTGACTGTGCATTCAAACTTGACTGGTCCGTGGCAACAAAGGAAGGTCTTTTCATTTTATATAATTTCTGTGGCAAAAAAGGAAAACCCAGCAATTATATAAAATAAAATATGGGGTGATGTTTAAACTCAAAGTTTACACACACCCTCAGTGTTAGATGCTTTCACAAACCCCTCAGGCTTTGCTCTTGGGGTTTATATTGCACAGTGACAGAACTGTAGATGCTTTCCAGATGAGTTGCAAAAATATTTTGTGAAAGTTACCCATAATCAGTTTAAGTGTAGAAAAACAACAGTGTGTGAGTTGACATTGCAGTTCCAGCTTTAAAAATCATTGATAACAAAACTCTTGGTGTGACAGTTTAATGTGACTTGTACTGTGGAGCTTAAATTAAATAATACTATGTAATACAAATATATTGCTACTTTGAGTGCCTTCATATACTCAATGGGTTACATAGATAAAAAATAACAATAAACCATAAACCTTACACTGTCATAAAGTTACCCAGCAATAAGTATGCAACATCAATATCTAAACTTCAGGCACAACAAACTGCATTTATTTATTTTACTTTTATTTACTGGAAAGGCACATTTAGTTGAAGCTTGTCTCCTTGGACAACTCTCCAGGCTTGCTGCCCTCCCCTCCTTCCACTCCCTTGATGGGACCCCGATTGACGATGTTCCTCCTTCAAGTATCTTGATGTCTGGCTTGACTGATACCTCGACTTTTCTGTGTATGTGGATGCCATCCACAAGAAACTCCACCCTACGTTAGGTGCCCTGTATAGGATCCCTGGATGTATCCCTTTCCAGCCCGCAGAGCCATATTACAGAACACGAGCAGACTGGGTGGGCCATAGGCCCTTATCTGCTGAGAGTGTCTATGTATCTATGTATCTATGATCCTCTCCTTCTTTGACTATGGAGACACTGTTTACAGCTCTGGTCCTAAATCCACCCCATCCAGACTGGATACCCTCTTTCTTTCCTTCTGCTACTTTTCTGGGGACTGCCCACCCCGCACCCACCACTGCACTCTCTATTCCTCCTTCTCCCTTCCTTCCCTTGAAACCAGGCATTTTACGTATTGTATCAAATCCAAAAAAAGGCAGCACCAGCATCCGTCTCAGTTTATGAAGAAAAAACAAGATTTATTGTATTACATGCCTGTAAAGGAGCAGTGGCAATTAAAAGCAGACTCACAAGCCCCGACCGGTTTCGTTGCATGCGCACTTCCTCAGGGAGGCTGACATAACACAGTCCCTTACTTAAATACCCCAACACCACATATGTTAATAATTATACAATCATCACATTCCAAATAAACACCAACTTCTAACATGTTTAAATAAAGATAAAACATTATGCATCATTAAAATTCCTATCTGGATATGTATCCATCTCATATAAAGTTAATAAATATATCTAAATTCTTAAAACGTTTATGTAGAATAAGGAAATTATGTTCTAATTAACACACAGTTAGTTCTAAAACATGCACAAAACCGGTCGGAGCTTGTGAGTCTGCTTTTAATTGCCACTGCTCCTTTACAGGCATGTAATACAATAAATGTTGTTTTTTCTTCATAAACTGAGATGGATGCTGGTGCTGCCTTTTTGGATTTGATTGAGTTTGATTTGAGCTTGCACAGCTCCAGCGTGGAGCTGCTTCTTTGGCTTTCTACTTTACTTATTGTACCACCTTTGTAGCTAAATGATGGCTTCCTCCTACCTCACCTACCTCCCTCTCCCCTCCTTATACTCCTTCACAACTCTAACTCTCATTCCCTTGCCCTCCTTGCTAGGACTTCACTCTGACCAGGCTGCCTTCTTCTACCGCCTCCTAAACACTAGAACTCTCTTCCTCTCTCTATTCACTCTGCATATTCCCTACACTCTCTTACCTCAGTTTTCCCCATGTTCACTTCCTGCACCTGCAGTTGCTCTGGATTCTGCCTTCCCGCTAACATTCCCCCTCCTTCTATCCCCCTGCTGCTTCCGTCCTCTCTCCTGTCACCCAAGCTCCCAGTCTATCTCCTGCTCCTGCCCACTCTGCTGTCTCCTCCCCTAACACCACCCTGCTTTAGTGCACCTTGTACTTATCACCCCATTTGATCCTGTTTTTTTCCTCCCAAACTACTTTTGATTATTATTTTTGTTTGCATGCCTTTAATTAGCCTGTTCATTAAGTAACTTATCCTTATGCCAGTTTACACATTTGTTTAATTGCCTTTCCAATGTCTAGAAACATAGAATGTGTCAGCAGATGGGGACTGTCTGGTCCATCTAGTCTGTCCATGATGTCTGACCCCCCCCCTCCTATTTACCCTCACGCTTGTCTGTACCCCACTGTCTGTACCAGGCCTGCTAAAACTCCCTGACTGACTTTTCCCCACAACCTCTGGTGGCAGGCTGTTTCATGGATCCACCACCCTCTCAGTGAAGAAAATGTCCTTACATTGTCTCTGAACCAACCTCCCTTTAGGTGCATGTCATGCCCTCTAGTTCTTGTGTCACTCCTAAGTTGGAAAAGATCATGCACTTGAATGTTGTTAATACCCTTGTGGTACTGTGCTTGAAGGTATATATACCACCTATCCATATGCTGTTCAAGGGAGTACAAGTTAGCTTTTTAACCTCATTGGATATGGCTCTGGTGGAGTCCCTGCACCATCTTCATCACCCTCCCTGTACCTTCTCAAGCCTGTCTATATCCCTTTTGAGGTTTGGTTTCCAGAATTGGGCACAATACTCCAGATGGGGTCTTGCCAAGGACCTATACAGTGACAAGATCACCTCCTGTCTACTTCTGATGATGCCTCTTCCTATGCATCCGACGATGCCACTAGCCTTCAGTGCTGCCTTCTTGCACTATCTGTTTGCATTCAAGTCATCTGAAATTATGACCCTAAAATCTCAATCCTGCTTTGCTGCCATCAGCTTCTCACTCCCTAGAAAGTATACCATTTCTGGGTTACACTTCCCAGGATGCACAACTTTGCAGTTCTTTGCATTCAGTTTCAGCTGCCAGTGATCAGACCTCTCCTCCATTTTCCTCAAGTTGGCCTCCATTACCTGAGCCCTTCAGTTATATCGACCCTGTTGCATAGCTTAGTGTCCTCTGCAAACAGGCACACCTTCTCCCCAGCCCTTCAGAGATATCACTGATAAACATGTTAAACAGAATCGGTCCCAGTACTGATCCCTGTGGCACTCTATCTGTCACACTTCCCTTGTCTGACAATGCTTTGTTTATCTGCACTCTCTGTGTTCTTCCAGTCAACCAATTTTTGACCCAGGTTACTACCTTCTGCCCAACCCCCCTGTGTCTAAGCTTATTTATGTGTCTTCAGTGTGGGACAGAGTCAAAGGCCTTGTTGAAATCAAGGTAGACCACATCTACCACACACCTTTCATCAATTATTTACCCTATTTGCTCATGTACTTCCTCTTCCCCCTCCCCCCCAGGATGTATCTGGAAATGAGTTGCTATTCAGCACAGTATGTCTCCCCTGGTTAAACTTTTTCAAATAAATAAATAAATAAACTTCGAGGGTAGGGAATATGGAATAACAAAGGGAAAAAACAGTAGAATGGCACTTATTCAAAAGGCATGCAATATTACATCAAAAGCATTGGAAAATGGACCAACCTAGTGGCATAGAGAGTTGAGGTGCTGGACACCACACCTCGCACCATGCCAGCAACTCAAGTTCAGGAACATACTCACATCACTAGGGCTCATTCAGGCAGGAAGAGAATTTATCTTTCGTTTGACTGCTTTCCTCTTCTGGGGGGGGGGGCATTAACCACACTGCCCCTGCACTGCCATCATGTGGAGGTGGGGTGGAGTGGGAGGACAGTGGGAGTGACTCGCAAGGGGATGGCTAGCAGTAAATGCTGTAGTGCATGTGCATTATTGCACATTGTTGGTTGAGGAGCAGCCCCCTCCAATGCTCCTGCCTGTGCCAACATTTGGCCCCTCACTGAACATGTTTATATGTTTTTTTGGCAAGGGGAGGATAGCCCTCTCTCCATTGCCCCACCATGGGGGAGGGAATCCATGAGAGAGTCTACTGTGGTAAGTCCTGAGGGAGGTGGTAAATGGCAGGGAGGTGGGGAAGGGCTAAAGAGTCTGCCTGCAATTTGTAGAAAAAGCTTCATGATAAAAGCACTGGAAAATTATATCAAAGAAGAAAATACTGCAGCATTAACATATGATTATGGTTCAAAACATTCCTTAAAAATGTCATACTAAAAGCAATAAAATACAAAATCAGTAAAAATGGTATGACTGCAGTGCTTGTCCAATGAAAAAGTCAGAGTAAGCAGAAATATTTTGAACCTGACTTTTAGAGATTTTGCACACTATGATAACACCCACCTAGTCAATGATATCAGGGCAGTAAACTGGCATACCCCCCCTACTCTTTACTCTCTCCCTGACATCGAGTTAGCAGCAGGCTACCTCACCAATGCTCTTGCATGCATACAGGACAGGCACTTTCCCTAACAACACACTGTGTGAAAGTGATTGCATTCATTGGATCACTAAAGACATCCTCTCACTAATGAAGAATAGGGACACTTTATGGACTGCTCAAAACCTCCTCATCCCCACCACTTGGAATGAGTACAGGAGGCTGAGAAAGAAATATGAGCAGCAAATTAAAAATAGCAAGGTGAGCTACTACCAAAAACCACAAACTGATACTCTCGGCAACCTCTGCCTATTTTGGTCGACACTTAGCTCCATGATGGTGCCTAAACACCATCACTCTACTCTCCATCTCAAAATCACAGCACATCTCCTCACCAATCCCGTTGAAGTTGCAAATGTCCTAAATGACAAATTTACAGACCTCTCAGCCCACCTAAACAAACTGCCATCTTATAAAGCTGCAACTCAGTCTCACCCTGACACACGGACCCCTACAACGGTCTCCTCCACACCTCCATTTCATTCCAAGGCCATGTCTTACAAGGATACTCTCAAGCTGCTGAAGAGCCTTCCATATCAAGGTAGCTCAGGTAAAATGATGGGCTGTGGCTCTGCTTCCTGAAGCTCATAGCCCCTTACATTACCAAACCTCTTACCGTGATCTTTAATCTAGCTCTAACCACCTCATCTGTGCCAACCTTGTGGAAAATGGCTAGAGTAGTACTATTTTTAAAACCGTTGATCCTCAATCTCTGAAAAATTATGGACCCATCTCAGTACTACCACATCTGAGTAAGCTTCTGGAAAAGATCATCCATCACCAACTCTCAGAGCACATAAACAAATGTAACCTCCTATGCCAACCAGTATGGCTTTAGAAACACCACAGTAAGGCATCAGCACTGGCCCATCTCACCGACCATGTCACCAAAAACATGGATGCAGGGAATCATAGGTGCCATCTTCGTTGATCTGAGAAGACTTTCAACCAGGTCGACCATCAATTGCTACATGACTGGTTGGTGGACCTTGGTTGTTCACTGGAGATGACAGTCTGGTTTTGAAAGTACCCCTTGGATCATCACCAGACAGTCATAGTAAATGGTGCCATCTTTGCAGCAAAGGCCGTAATCACTGATGTGCTCCAGGGAGCCATCCTGGGTCCACTCCTTTTCTCTCTGTTTATAAACCTCCTACCTGAGGAAAGCCTCACATGCAAGGCCATCTTCTATGCTAATGAATTGGTGTTATTCCATAGTGCCAAGTCACTGGCAAGCCTCTCTTCCTGCTAACTCTAAACTCTTAAGCAGCACACATCTGGTTCCTGGGAAACAGGCTACTGGTAAATGCCAATAAAACTAAGACCATGCTCTTAGGGGCAAAACCAAAGTCATCCACTGTGGCAAGCAACTCATTTCTTCTAACTATCCCAGCCTCAGACAGCGCACCACTCAAGAACGTGACTTGTTTCAAATACCTGGGTGTCACCCTGGATCACTCCTTAACATACTTGACACAGATTATCACCACAACACAACAAATAAATCAGAAATTGGTGATGGACTACTGCCTTTGTCACCATCTGACTCCAACAGCTAGACTTGCCATAGCTCATTGAAGCCTCCTCCTCTCCTTGACTACTGTGCTTCCATGTACACTATCTCTCTTCCAAGCTATTCACTCAACTTACCATCACCTACAACAACATCAGCAGATTTGTTCAAATGACTCCTATACAACACTCCATTGCTCCCTTTACCAGGAATTGGGTTGGCTCCCCTTACAAGCAAGATGTAGCTACTTTCTCAGATGTATAGTGCACAAAGCCATCATGGAAAGTGACTGATCCCCCTATTCATCCCTACTCAACAAGAGACACTGCCCCCTCTTTTGAAAAGCTCCAGCATCCCTCCATTGGAAGTCCCCAGAATATGCACAAACCAGCACAGTAGAACTTTCTACATCGTAGCACCTAAGTTATGAACAATCTCCCTGCCTCCTTCCACTTTCTTGACTCACACAGTTCATTCAAGACTGACTATAAATCTACCTTATTTGCTGCAGCAAAGTGTATCTGCCTCCTGGGGTGATTCTAAATGTATGACTGTTGTATCTTCAATTGCTGCTCATTCCCTGCCTAATTAAACTCTACATTATGTAATTGTACTTTATTTCTATTTTGTAACTGCAACTGTACTCTCACCTGTAGCTTATTTCACCTGTCATAAGTACCTGAAACTGTAAATGTTTGACTATGGCATTGTATGTGCCATCTGTATGTCTCGGGTCACATCTGAAAACAGTCCACTGGATCAGTGTGCCTACCCAGTAAACAAATACATAAATAAATAAAATAAATAGACCTTGTCTAGAAATTAATGTGGCCTTGCTATGAATATAGAATGTCTACAGAGGCTGCAGTGTAATTAATTAGGGAGGTAATTTCTATTGATATAGCACCCTGTGTTCTGGTTTGGTGCTGAAACTCAAAAGGCTCAGTCACCGAAATATTTCAGTTTGAGATGTAACAACCAAGTTCAGCCCCTCAGAGTAGAGGAAAGAACACTGTGGGATATACAGACAAAAGAGATTGTGGCTTTAACACGTAATAGGCAGCCAGTGCAATTTAGAGTGCACCCGGCACAATACATTCCCAGTGTACTACTGGACATCAGCAGCCTCTGAGTTGCATTCTGCACAAGCTGCTGGTGATTGTCTTGATCTGCAGGTAGGCCCACATTAGGTGATGCAATCAGGAATTTATATCTTCAGGTCACTGTGAGATATGAAGGTGCCCAGTCTGATGATATCCTCAGTGACTGCTAACACTTGTTATACCAGGTTGAGAGAGCTGGCAAAATCCATACACAGATTGTGTGATCTTTGCAATGCAGGAAAAACAAAACTTCAAAACAAGTAATTTTCTATCTGTGATCCTGCAGATTGTTTCATACCAAAAGTAGCTCAGGAACTGCAATTCCCAGAAAACACAATATGTGCTGCAAAGGTTTCCTTGTGCTTATAGTATGTGGGTTTGGTGGGTAGTTAGCTACAGTAACATAAAACAGTATTATTTTCTGTGGTATCATTTTGTAAGACTGAAACTCATTACACTGACAGTCGAAAACCCAATGCCAGAAGCCCAACACAGAAAATCCGAACAGTGGAATTTTGCCCCCAGCAGAGTTTGTTATAAAATTAAGAGGGAGTGGGAGGAAGCCCCTCACCCCCGAAACATGAAAAATCAAAATCCCACTGTCCGGATTTTCAGTGTTGGCCTTCTGGTGTTGAGCTTTCAACTGTTGGTATACTGAGTTTCAGTCATTCCTCACATATCCTTTTCTGTTTTAAAGCATTTATTTACCATTCACTGTAGTATTTTAGTCATGTATATACCTTACAACATTTATGCCTTGAAAGTACTGTTTCTTCCTTTATAGTGATGCAATTGTTTACACATTCCAGGAAGCTCATATTGTCATTACATGCTGCAGGGAAGTAAACTGCAAGTCAGACTTTTTATTAGAGGGTGAAAACAAACACCTTTTTAAACAGTCAGATTTAGAGATACATATATTCTGTTTGCACTTGAATGATATATACAACCTGTTTTGCTTAATTTATATCTTTAGAAATTTTGATTTCTAGAGCACATTGAGCCAAAGTGCCATTTACAAGTATGCCCTGAGGAGGTGGGGTACAGAGATAAAGAATAAAAAGGGTACGGTACATAAAGAAAGTAAACACAACAATCAGTGCAGTGTGAACAAGAATATACCTTGTAATAATCTAATATACAGATATCAACATTTGTGCTATTAGCACTCAGAAGTGTCTGCTCAGGGTAAGCAGGAGTAGAGAGGTAGGCTAAAAATAGTAGATAATATGAAAATATAATATATAATCGTACCAGTCAGGGCAGTGTGTACAGGACTAGGAATGAGAAAATATTAAGTAATAAACAACAGTACAGAGATAAGAGTACTTTATACTATTAGATTGCCAGCACCAATTGCATGATTGTTCTGGAGGATAAAATGAAATAGGGGAATAAATATGCCCCCATAAAATCCTGAATGGTAACGACTGGGGCACTGGGAATAAGGGACAAAGTGCATGAGTGGGAATGGGTTTTATTTATACAAGGAAAGACATACTGAGCTGAAACATCTCATTTACAGATGTGTCCTTGGGTAGGGGGAAATGAGGAGAGTACAGCAATTTATTTATTTATTTAATTATTCAGGGAAGGGGAAGAGGAGATCAAGAACAAACAGAACAATAAAAGTATACAATACTTTGAAGCTAAACAATGATAAATGAAAAAACAATTTGAACAATAAATTATATAATAAATTATACATACATTGAAACTAAGCAATTATTAATAGGCAAATTGTGCAAGGAACTGGGCAGAGGGTCTGCCCAATTGGGTTTAACGGAACTACACTCTGAGGTGTGGAGGGAACGTAGGGCTAGTAGCTGAAAGTGGGGATGGAACAAAGGAGGGGATAAACAGGTGTAGAGCTGGGAGTAAGGGAGGAGGAAAGAGTGGTAGAGAGTACTGAGGAAAGGAGAATGGACAAGTATCAGGTGCAGTTGCAGGAGTGAAAGGGAAAGTTATGAAGGAAAAAGGAGAGAAAGTGTTGGGACGAGGAGAAGCAGATGAACAGGGGGAAAGAATTTCAAAGTTTGGGGAAGAGGTAGGGGAAAGCAGCCTGGCCAGCAAGACATTTACAATAATCAGTAAGCAATAAGTTACAGAAGTCAGTTACACAAATCAAAAATATAAGTCAAACAATTAACCAGCAAAAAAAATGAACAAGCTGAGCTAGGCAGAGCATCTGAAGAGAAACAATAATACAAGTGCAAAATGGGAAAACAACTCGAGAATGAAAAAGGCACTTCTAAGTATGGTATTAAAGTGCAAATGGCAGCGATCTGAAGGGTGAATGGAGTGCTGTTGGCACTTCCTTCAGCAGGGAAGGATGGAGGAAACTAAGGGAGCAGGAAGAAATTAATTAGGACAGGAGCAGGGGCACTGGAGGGAGGGAGGGAGGAGGAACTGCAGGGTGGCAAAATACAGGGTAGGTGTCTCATTTCTCCACCTCCCTCCTTTCTTGGGTCTTGAATTTATGTAGTTGGGCTTTCAGGCATTCAGGAAAAGCAGGAGGATGGGAAAAGAGGGAGGAAGAGGTTATTCCAGAGTTGAGGAGCCAGTAGGATAAGGGTGCTTGCTTGGCAGAGTCAGAGATCTTGAAAAAGAGGTTTGGGAAGAGCATGAGCTAGAATTTCTGATGGAGTGGGGAGGAATGGAGAGAGTAATATGGGATGTAATCAAATCAGAATTTATATATGAGGAGGTGGACAAGAAGAACCTGCCCTCCAGCAGTGCTGAATGTAGAATTCAATTGGTGAAATTCCAGCAGTTAGGCAAGTTCATGTCGAGCAAACTCTGTGGGAATTTTGTGGTGAATTGTATAGAATTCCACCAAATGAACTGTATATTTTAAGTAAATTGTAGGTTTTAATGTAACCCATGTTTTGTTTCTGAAGTGCCAGAAACGTATTCTGTGGAAAACTGTGGAAATCAGAATTTTCTCTAGTTCTGTGGAATTTCAATCAATCAATCCAAGTCTTTATTTAACCAAGCGATCACCATTGAGCAAGCTCATTTTCGAGGTGGACCTGGGTTTGTCAACAAGGAACAAGGGACAATATACATGGGATGCAACACACAAGAAAATAACAATAATACAGATACAGTGAGATACAATAATACAGTATATACAAAGTATCAGCAGGTAGCATTGACAGTAGTATATGTTTGGAACAGAAGATATAGCTGGTTTTGGGTAGGACACACTTTTTCATAAAAGTAAAGAAATATACACATCAGGTGCATGGAACACAAATAAAACCTAATATAAAAAGATATATAGTGATACGGTATAGGGAATTTAGAGCTGGAACCAGGGTCAAAGGAATGTGAAAGGGACAGATATGGGGGTCAGAAAAGGGGGAGAGGGAAGAGTTGATTATAGATGTGATCAGTCTTTTAACAGTAGTAATTAGAGTGTACTTGGACTTATAGGAGTCACTATTTAGGGTAGACAGGCACAGGATTCCTTATTATGATGTAGATATAGAGATTTAAAAGCTGCTAGGCTGATGTGGTGAGTTAATTTCAAAGTTTTTTGCAGCTTGTTCCACAGTTGAGGGAGCACAAAGTTGATGGCTGCTCTGCCAATGCGAGATTTTGCTTTGTAAACATAAAAGTAGATATATGAGGTGCTTCTCAGGGCATATTTCCCCAGAGTGCACAAAGGTAAACAGACAGAGATATACTGGGGCAGTTTATTTGAGATAGCTTTGTATGTCCAAACCGCAGCATTTTTTTGCCATCTGTAAGCAAGGGATGACCATCCCACTGCCGTGTACAATGCACAGTGGTAGGTTGAGTATGGAAGACCAGTGATAAATCTTATGGCTCTTTGATAAAGTGTATCGAGTTTGGCTAGGGTACCTGCAGATCCCTGACTGTATAGAAAGTCTGTGTAATCCAATAGGGAAAGAAAGGTAGTTTGAACCAGTTTCAGTTTAGCATCGCTTGTGAGGAGATTATTAATCCTAAAGAACAGACCAAGTCTTTGTCCAAGTTTCTTTTCCACTTCTTCTAAGTGATCTGTGAAAGTAAGTCTATGGTCTAACCAGACCCCCAGGTACTTGAACTTTGGTACGTAGTCCAATTGGTACGTAGTCCAACCACTCACCTAGAATGGTAGTGATCTGCGGGAGTGTCCCAGCAATTGCAGGATTTATTGCATTGTGAAGGGGTGAGAGGAACATTGCTTTGTTTTTTTTTTGCATTTAAGAGCAGTTTATGGTTTATAAGCTGATGTTGCAGCAGATTAAATTCATTTTGAAGGGCTTTTCAGGTGTGTGGCTACTAGCATAGAGTACCTTATCATCCGCGAATAGGTGTATTTGTGCTTCTTTGATGGGGGCATCTTTGTTGTTAATATAAATGGCAAAGAGCAAGGACCAAGAATGGAGCTTTGGTTGGCACCCTCAATAGGGGTTTTGTGGAGAAACTTCCCTTCTGCCTTTACTTGTTGAAGTCATCCCGAGAGGTAGTTGGAGAACCATTTAGGGATAGGAAATCCAAACCAATGTTCTGGAGGGATGGCAGAAGCAGTCTGTGATCAACGGTATGAGCATGCCTTACATCCAAGAAAACTCTTAAAGTTTTTTGTCTAATTCAAGCTGCCAGTTGTTTGTCACCTTGGCTAGAGCAGAGATTGTACTGTACTGTGCTCAAAACCAGATTGTAATGGGTTGAGCAATTTTTCTAATTTCAGGTACTTCTGAAGCTGGGAGTTCACTATTTTCTCCAGCATCTTTGACAGGATTGGAAGTAGGGAGATTGGCCTGTAGTTATTGAGGTCACTAGGATCTCCTGACTTAAACAAAGGGACCACAAGTGCATTTTTCCAAATAGGTGGTAGGTCACCCTGGGACAAGGATAAGTTGAAGAGATGAATAATTGGTACTGCGAGGACACGGTAGCTGACCTTTAAGAAGTACGAGTCAATGAGGTCGGCCCCAGCACTTTTCCTAGTGTCCAGCTGAAGGAGAAGATCTTTGACTTTTTTCAGGAAGGTAGGCTGCAGAGAGAAGGATGGACTGGGAATTTAGTATCAATTGGTGTAATTCTGCATTTTCTTTAATTTTTTTAAGTATGTAAAAGGCCTACTCCAGCTCAGGTGGAATTCTCCAGAACTTCATGGAATTGTTAAAAATGTCATGGAATTCATTAGAAGCAGAATTCTGAAATTCCACCCAACAGTAAGCTCCTGGGTGGGAGGGAGAGACAGTTTAGAAAAAAGGGCAGTGGCGGTGAGGAGGAGAATGACACTAGGGCCAAACAGCAAAACAAAAATGGCAGAGGGCTCTGATCTGGCTAGGGCAGTCATGGAGACAGCACTGTAAATGACATCCATGTAACTGAATTCTGGGAGGATTAATCTGAGCATGGCTACAAGATAGGCAAGGAACTGGATGCAGGATTGGTTCATGTACAATACTCCCACTTTAGGGTGGAGTTTTGCATGGACAGCAACCATATTATTAATATTTTGAAAATAATGTTGTTTATTTTATTCTAAAAGAAAAAATACTACTAAAAAGACTTGTTTTGTCTTTTACAATGTCATCTTTACATAGTGTTGTTTTGTTCACTGTGTTCTGATTTTTATAATTAATAATTATTTTTATATTGAAAAAAGTACCTGGGAAACAGCAGTGACTGGAGCTATAATAAACTACAAAAGTTTACATTGCTTGTGACATAATATTGCAGATTCAAAGTGAAATCCTATAACAAGAGACAGTCTCCTCAAAAAGCTCTAGGCCTGATTTGTTTAACGATTTGTCTGCGGTGTCTGATCCTCCCTCTACCTGACAGCACCCCCCCCATCCCCTTCACCGACATTCTCATAGACTTACTGGGCATCAACCACTTGGCTACTAGCATAGATTCATAGGTTGTTTACAGGTTCGAGGGCAAGCCCATATAGAACTCGCCACTATATGTCCTAATGGTGGTAGAAAAATGTTCTGTCGCCCACCTAGCATTGGTAGGTGGCCTGCTATGTTGCTGCCTGCAAAGTACACAAAAAGTGTATAAAGGTCACGACTGCTTCCGACCACATTGTAAATCTATGTATAAAACTGCTGTCCCTTCCATACTTTGCTTCATTAAAAGGCTTTGGGGGTGGGACTGCAGTGTGCACTTGGAGGCTCAGCCTTGATCAGGAAGTATGATCCATGTTATAGTAAGTTAGATGTCTAAAGATTCGCTGTATAACATTTTTTTTTTTACTATACTTTTATCAGGACGAGCTCTATCACTGCCCTGGTCATGGCTCCCTGTGCTTCCACCTCCGATCATTGCCAGCACTCCTGGTCACCTCTGGCTTACCCCCAGAGGGTAGGGTTGCAGCGACTTCCCAAGGTCACCACCAAGTCTAGTATCTACTTGGGAGCTGGCATCAGAGGCTAATGGAGGCCCAAGGGGGAGGGCATCATGGAGACGGACCAGCCCAGGTTTTTTCTTCCCTTGTGAACAGGGGTGGGGAAATGCAATGATAGCCAGCGTCCACCCCGCCCCTGAGTGATCTAGGCATTGGTGTTCTGATGGCATACCCAGCCTCCGCTGGGCGTCGCTAGACACCGAACACTTGCACCCCCCCCCCGGAGAAGGAGAGCAGTCTAAGGATGCTATATCCTTCTCCCTCCAGCTGGCCCCCTGGCAACCCAAGTCCATTCCTGAACCCGGGTCGCTGGTGTCACAAGCGTAAATCCAACCGCTGCGCCGACAGGCTGGCAATAACATTTTTTTTTAATTAAGTTAGATTTTGATCTTGGGGCTGGCAGTTACTTGCCTTGAGATGCCTGCCCTGAGGTGGTCAGCTGCTCTTCTCATTATTTTTAACAACTGATCATCCAGGCCACTAGGGAATCCATCCTCGCTGTGTAATAAAAAGAAAATCCCCTTCCTGCTTTCCACTCACCATGCAATCTCACTCTCACCCCAGATCATTTACAGGTGTGACTCAGTAGGAGGGGTTAAAAGAGAGAAACAAAATTATAGTGATGCAAATTACAAATCAGTGCAATGTAAAAAAAAAAAAAAAAGTTTCAGTAACAGCACAGACTACCCACAGTAAGAAGGTGTAGCAGTGTAGAAGCAGCAGCAGTGGAAACCAGTCATAGTACCACATTTTCTATTGTACACATTGATATCACTTTGAGCAATATTTTTTTATTACTTTTAAAAGAATGGTGAAGATGAAACACTCACTCTGCTGGCAAACCAGCATTAGGCATGGACTTGGGTCACTCAGGGGCAGGCCAGGTGAGGGAGGGTTAAGCCACCCTTGGACAGCTCTCCTTTCCATGGAGGAGAATGCTACATCCTGTCACTGAGCAGCCACTTGGTTTTTACCAGATGGCAGCACAGTGGGAGCACTTACCTGGGGAGAAAGGCAACCACTGGACACAAGGCATGCATGTGTGCTTGTCACTGCACATGGGTACTCTCAGGAAGAAAAAACAGGAGTTGGAGGAAAATGTTCTGGTCTGCCATTGTACCAGCACACACCCTTCATCCCATAGACCCATACAGGATCAACATGGCAAGGCACATACCACTGCCATAGTCCTGTGCAAATGGTGGAAAACCTCTACGTCCATGAGAAAGCTGGGGAGGGTGGGTGCCATTGTGTGAGTCAGAGGGGAGAAAAGGCTAAACAAAAAAGATTATCATGACATTAAAAGAAATACATATTGTTTCACATTGGGGTGGAGGAAAGGCTCTGCTGTTCACTTACAGATTTGAGCCCCAGTAAATAATAGGGATGAGTGATTGGGTTAGAATATAATCTAACATTCAACCCCAACTCCTCACCCTGAACTGGGCATTTGTTAAATTTTAAATGAGTCCTCTGGCCAAAGCAAAATGGGTCATAGAGTATAAAATGCAGATTGCCTCATTTGCTTAATTTGTCCAGCTGCAAATTTGTGTGAGAAAGGGTTGAAAGTAAATACATTTCCTGACTTTTTCTTTTTGCTTGGAATCAAACCACTTCAAATGTGAACTGCAAAGTGTTTTCCCATCCTTAGTAAACAATGGAATTACAGTGAGCATCCAAACATGGATTTACTAAATCCCCCTGAAAATGTGCTCAACACCAAATGAAGTCAGTAGTGTTCACCAGCTCCTAGCTTTCAGTGAAAATTCTGTGTATTTAACATGATTTTGCTTTGCTTTTCCAAAAGTGACACTCGGTTGTCAAAAGAGGTACACAAGAATAACTTCACACATAGTCCACTATAAGGGTGTTCCCTACTGGAAAATATAATCCTACCATCTCTTGGAACACTAATGTTTTCAGCCTGCTATAATGCACTTTAACTCATGATCCTGCTTTCATCTCGACAGTCTCAGCTGAAAAGTGTGCTAAAAGCATGTGACATCATTTTGAACTCAGACCTACCTATTGGTTTACCTCATAATTTCAGGAAATCATCAAAAAGGTTTACATACCTCAGGTCTGCTAAGCACCAGTATGGCATTACAGGTAAATCAAAGGTAACCATAAGACCTGGCAGCCACCTGTCAACAGCTAATGGAAGGAGCAGGCCCGTGAAGGAGCTCTAAATCGGGATTAAGTTCTTCAAGCTTTATTTTTATTTCAGGTGAAGAGGTCAGGCAGAAAAGCTATCCCCAGTGGTCTTTATTTACAGATATCAGAGGAACAGTTGATCAAGCGTTTCGAGGAAGAAGGATGAGCCACACAAACTTAGATTCAGGAAGACCACCTTGCTGACAGACTGAGAACCAAATGACTTTAGGCAAGTGTCTGAAGAGCAGAGCAGAGCTCAGTTTTTTTTTATACAGTATGACCACTCTGTAGGATTTATAAACCTAGCATTTACATTGTCATTATTTCATGAAATATTGAAGAGCTAATGAAGGCAAGAGGAGAAAATTCTGGGAGATGAAATAATTTACGTTCTTTCAAGTTGAAGTCAGTTCCAAAGGATTGCACAGACTGGAATTATTGACTTAGGGCCCTATCCAGTAAGGCTATAGGAGGTTTATGTCATCACATAGTGGAAATTGCATAGGCCAAAGTCATAAATGTCAGCCAGACACTTCTCCACAGTTCAGACTATGCTCCACGTGGAACTTACCTGTGGAATTTTTCGCACTGCATGCTGGCACACATTTCCACATGCACAGATGTGCAAATGCTGATCCACAGTGCAAGTAAATGTTTGCACATGCAGATTTCAAGCCTCAACACTATGCCACCTTAGTGGCAGCAGTAGCGATGTGAAGACCTGAACACAACTGTGCACAGCATATAGAATTCCATAACAGACCTAGTACACATATCAGGCCATGATGAAATATTGCTCCTGGTGGCAGCAAGCAGAAGATGTCATCAATGGCTAAACAACTTACTCTATGCAATAAGTGTGCCAGTTCACATGGCCACTGACAGCTCATTGCTAATATTGCAGTGGATGGCACTGTAGATTCTCAGTGCCTGCACCATATAAAGAATCATGCAAACATTGACTGGGCATGCTGTGAGAAGAGGTGCTGGTGGCATTGCACATGAACCAGGTTCCATGGTGGGTCCCATTCTGGCTGTCTGTACTGGATGGAGTGTGTCAGTGACTATGGCATGCTGTAGTACAGTGGTCTCATGCCCTATGGGGTTGGCTACAAGGGAGAGGTGCTAGATAGGTGTCACCAGTGCAGGATTGCCCACTGACCCTGACTGAAGGCCAATGGGCCACTAGGGTCAGAACAAGATACCTCACAAGGCATGGGGTCACTGTTCACCCACTGGACCTCCATCCATCAGCAAAGTGTGATGGTGTGGTGAATATGGTCACCCATGTGTACTTTCCTCCAGGCCCAGTTGTGCCCCTGCCAGCACTTGTATCCCATGTAGCCCTCAGGGGTGGTGTCTATATCTGGGTCTGGCAGAGGTTACCGATTCTGTGAAGGCACTGGGGTTCCCAGCCAGGAAGGTAGCTGTGGCCTACATCTAGTGAAGTGGTCTGCATGTCTGATGTTCATCGTCTGTCACCCTGCCATTGGGATCTGGTGTCCCAGTGCCTTGTTCTTGTTGCTGCCAGTCACCATTAGCACTCTGTTCATGGGTGTCCCTACAGCAGCGGTTTTTGGGATGTTGTTTCATGGGAACCAGTGGCTACAGTCGATGACACTGCACTGGCATTGGTTGATGCTGGGCATGGGCACTATGAAACTAGCCCTTATAATATGCAGACACTTATGTACGGAGGTTCACATGTCCTGGTGTGCATCCCTCCCCCATTGCCATACAGCATGAATAAATAAATAAGCATGCAGACACAGTACCCCCCAATGTGAAAAAGAAGAATTGGCTCCATAAAGCACTGGGGTGTTTGGACCATAACGGTTAGGCTACTTAGTTAGTTCTGATGTATTTTTCACTGTTTTGATATCTTTTTGCACTTTTGACACTTTTCCTGAATCAATTGCAACTAATAAAAATGGGCATTTTTAATACAGATAAAATTGCTCCTTGCCCTTCTATTGAAGAGTACTCACACATGTTGTTTGCATACCCCAACCCCAAATGAAAACTGTACCACACACTCCATAGCTCATGACCATCTGGACAGTGGCATTCCCCTGCAAGTGTCACCACAAAATCCTCCCATGGACAATAATGTATCTTGCCTGATGGCAGACATGATGGATGGCTATTTTTGTTTTCCTCCCCGGTCTCAGCCTGCCCTTTCTGGCCATCTGCAACTTTCTGCCCCACCACCCACTTTCTTCTGAACAAACCTCTTGACTCCTTGTTCCTCCTTGGCTTACCCCTGAGTGCAGGGTTGACAGGGTGTGCCTTGCCCCGATGAAGTTTAAGCTTGGTGCACAGTCGAGGTGCCAAGGTCAGTGGTGCAGGGCCTGTGGAGTGTGAGTGATGTGATTCTGTCTCTCCTTTTTCTTCCAGCCCTCAAGATGCTGGCTGGTCATGAGCTGCACGATGCATGCATGCGCCAGAAGTGCATCATGTGCCTAGCTCTGTTGGCAACTCCCATCCCTGATTTGAGCCCCTGCTTGCTATACCACCTGTGTAAGTGGCAGTTGTGAGGTGGCAGCCACAATACTCCCTTCCTGGAGAAAGAGAGAATCTTCTGGGACACTCTGTCCTCCTTCCCCCAGCCAATGTTGAAGACTCAGGCTCATTCCCAAATTCAAGTCACAGATGGCATGAGCAGTAGCACTACCGTTGTGCCGATGGGGCGGCCCTATCGGGGTGGATATTGATGTTCCTCCACAACAATGTGTGTCTGGAAGAAGATGGGCAAAGCAGCACATTGCCAGGAGTCCATCAGCAATTACTCACATGGTTGATTCAACTTTTGGGGATGTGTACCCTTTGCACAGTTCCTTGATGTTGCTATGAATATGAAACAGCATACCAGCAGAGGTGGTGGATGCAAGACTCATGAATGGTTTCAAACATGGCTGAGACCGAGTAAAAGGCTTAATAGTCACATGGGGGGGGCAGTAGGCTAAGGGCAAAGGAGGACGAAGGCAATAACCCCAACTAAACATTAAGACCTATTAGTACCACATGGGGGTTAACTACATGCAGGAATGGAGCCTCTTTAAGAGAAGGAGGAGCATCAGAATGCATGGGCATGCAACAAAGCTTGGATGGGGTTAAGAGGGATGTTAGGAAATACCTCTTCATGGAAAAGGTGGCTGGCACCTGTAACAGCCTGTCAGAAGAGATGGTGGGGGTGAAGACAGTGGTGAACTTCAAGCATACATGGGATAGGCACATATATTAGGTAGATCTAAGGGAGAAGGGAGAGACACCTGAGACCAAACAAGGTCCAGGGGTGTAGCAACAGAAGGGACATGGGGCAGACTAGATGGGTCTACCAATCCTTTTCTGCTGATAAATTCTATGTTTCTATGTTTTAGGTCCCGCAGTGGGACAGGGTAAAAACTAAATGGACCAATGGTCTTTTCTTGCCAATATTTTCTATGTTTGCCATGTCCATTGTTTCTATTTTTTCTATGTTCCTTTGAAACAACAGCAGTGGTTCGGTATACATGGTTAGGTAGGATAGACAGAAGAAGCCCCCCCACCAAAAAAAAATTATAGTCCCTCATCCACCTGTGATGGCTCTACCATTTAACCTATGGTGTCATACACTTCAAGGTATACACTGACAGCCAAGTCCAGCACATTGTAGAGACATGTCCACGGCCCATTCACACACACCGGGTCTGATCCACCCAGCCTGCAGCTTTAGAAACATTATAGCCATCATAGTCGGTTGCCTACCAAAATGCTGTAAACACATAAGGACAAGCGATGCTGCAATTTAGAGACTACTATAATAATGGTGCCATTGTGATGTCCTGGCAGTGGTATTAGATGCAGTGATCTACCTCAGCTAGGTCTGTGACCTTCCAGATATGCATGCCTTCATCTTCATAATGGTCATATGCCACTTATAATAGATTGAATGCCTGTGAGGCTCCCGGGGTGTCCTGATCATGGTCCCTACTGTAGTATCCTCTTTGCCATCATCAACTAATTGCCCAACTCTGTCTGCAGCATCAGCCGCCATGATGCCTTCACTATAGACACTGTATGGGCTATGTTCCTAGACATACAGTGACCTTTTATGGATGGATTTTAGGATATGGCTTACCCACCGTGTCCCCATGCCCATAGTAAGCTGGATGTGTGGTAGATGTGTGGCATCACAGTACCTGTACTGGAAGCATGACTGCTGCAGTGAGACCAGCTCCACTTGCCCACTTCACCTTGGCCTATAATACCACTGCCCTACAAACAGTACATGTTGCCTCACAGACCACATTTGAAACATGAAAGACCCTCACCCTTGTAGCACCCTCTCAAGATCCAGCACAATAAATCCCTCCCATTACTTACTTTTGATTGGGGCTGGAGTAGGTGGTCATTGGGTTAGTCACTGGTGGTTACCACTGGCAATGGTGCTGTGGCAGATGAGGTCAGGGGTGCTGGTCTGGAAAAAAATCCTACTGCCCCGATAGTATGGTCTGTGATGCACAGGAGTCCATCATCAGATCCCCTCCATTCCCTTCCTCAAGCAGTTCAAAGCAATGCACCACCCACTACAGCTCTGCCTAAGTACCACTGTCCAGTTCATCCACCAGTTACCCAGGACAAGCATCATCAGCCCCTACTTGCAGTCATCAAATGAATGCAAACACATGCTCCTCTTTCAAATCTCCATCCAAATGTCTCACTGTAGGATGCAATTCCTTCCCTATGTAGGGGAGGATGGGGATGACTGACACCAAACCCTGGGCCATGTCCAGAGATTCTTATCCACTGACAGTGTCTAGTTGAGCTGGTGTGGACCAGGATTCGGTTCCAGTTAACACAATTTCTCACCTCCATCATCTGGGGCCACAGCTGATGCTGCTTGCCTTGGACAGCTGGGCATTGGGTAGTGCAATTTGTTACTTCACCTTGTTTTGTTTTTAAGTGCAAATTGCACTTAAAAACACAAAGCAAGAAGAAGTTATGTATCCCAAATCCCTAGTGTCTAGTGTGGTCCCCCCAGCTGATCGCCAGCCCTCCCCATCGCTGGCCAGTCTGCCACAATGTAAAAAAAAATTTTTAATTACCGATGTCCCTCCCGCTGATTGTGGGCTACAGCTGGAATAAAGAAACTCACCCCAGGATCTCACCACACACACGCAGATTGCTGGACAGTCAGCCACAATGTAAAAATATAAAACACATTTTTTTAAATTCAGTCCCTGGTGTCTAGTGGACCGCCCACCCCATCAGACACACACAAGCCCAATGACGGCTGCACCCCCCATCTCTACCTTCTAGAGGATTCCTAGCCTCTCCAAGGGCCGGGGAGAGACAGGAGTCCTGATGCAATTTAGAAGTTGGGAGCTGCAGTTCAGGAGAAGCGGTCAGGAGCTACAGGTTGAGAGAGGAACCTAAGAGATGCTCCAGAAGGTAGGTGAGAAAAAAAACATATCTTCAATTTTTTCCCCCTATTTTAACTAATTATTTCTATATTAATTAGGTACTTTGGATGGAAAGTGATCACCACCGGAAAATTTGTCAGATTCAAAAACATCAACTGAACCCACATGTTTTGCTGTTATTTTACTGGTGAGATAAGTACTTTGTCTTTGTACTCTGTTTCACTCAGCCAGACCATACACCAAGACTGAGCCCAATCATATCCCTCTCTTCTTCAGTCCCTAATATCCTTGGTGGGCTGAAGGCATCACTGGCACCCGCTGAAGAATTTATGAAACTAAATGTTTGTGCCAGTAGGAAGTCCTGCAGGATGGCTGTATCCCACCATAAACAACACAAAGTTTTATCGCACTCCAGAGTAACATGCAGCATATGTCCAGGATAAATATTCCAACACAGATAAGTAGCTTGAAAAAATCCATAAATGCTGCAAGCACACACAAACTGTTCAGACTGTAGCTACTTATCTGTGTTGGAATATCTATCCTGGACATATGTTGCATGTTACTCTGGAGTGCGGTTAAATTTTGTGTTGGTTGTCTTCGAAGTGGGCCACAATCCCTTAACTTGCAGCATGCCATATTTTCCTGGCACAGTTGTTTTTTCATCCAATGTGTCTTACCATACCCTACACCATATGGAGGTAGGGATTCACTTGAGGACTGGTAGTGGTGGACTGGTACTGGTATCTGACTGGGTGCTCATGGTCTAGACCAGCTATAGCCAAAACTGCCACCCCTGCCCCTATGCACGGCTCTCAAAAGTGGTTCACAGGGCAGGGGTTGTGATGCCGACAGACATAACCATGACCTGCAGGACAACACACCCACAAATGTGCAAGTTACTTGTATGTGGAGTACCTTGAGGACTGGGCCCCAAGAACCATTACAGTCTGGCCAACATTTTACTGCTTTCTTCACCCCATACCAATCTGATTCAGAATCTCATTCCACCACTACCTTCCTACTAAGAGTAACAAACGATATCCTCTCAGGTATGGATAATGGGCATATCACGACGGCTATATTTATTGATCTGGCCTAAAGCCTTTGATACCATCTCACACTCTCTCCTTATAGATAAGCTAAAGGCCTCCGGCCTCTCCACCCATGCCACTAACTGGTTTCTGGCTTACCTGAGCGACAGACATCAAGCAGTGAAAATTGGCTCCCAGCTATCTGCCCCTCTCCCCATCACCACAGGTGTCCCTCAAGGGTCAGTCCTGGGCCCAATCTTATTCTCGGTTTTCCTTAACAAACTCCCACTTGCCTGCTCCCACTCATCTATCCAAATGTATGCAGACGATACAGTAATATACAACACTGGCCCCTCCATAGCAACAGTACATGGCCACCTTCAACAGGACTTCAATGCTGTACAACTCTGGCTCTCTACAAACCAGCTGTTCCTAAATGCAAAAAAGACTGTCTCGCTTACTTTCGGCTCGAAGCCTCATCTCTCCCGGCTCGCTGAGCACCCCTTTCATAACCCTGGACCACTCTCCCTTAGAATCCCGTACCTCCTTCCGTTATCTAGGTGTTTGGCTCAACCAAAACCTAGATTTCTCTACTCATGTGGAATCCTTGCACAAAAAACTTAATCCCAAACTAGGGGCCCTCTACAGCAACAAAGGCTGCCTGTCCACCACAGTCAGGCGGGAACTCGTACAAAAAATGATTCTTCCGATCTTTGACTACGGGGATGTGATCTATGGCACCGCCTCATCGTCCCTCTGTCAGCCTGGACACCTTTTTCAATCCTGCCGGTTCATACTGGATTGTCCAAAACTAACCCACCACTGCGACCTTTACAGCGCCCTGTCCCTCCCCTCACTTGCTGACGCTGACTAATCCACTGCTCCAAAGTTGCCGCTAAATTCTGGTCCCACTCTCTCCCCCCATACCTGGCCACATCCCTAACTTCTCAGCTCCCCCCGGCGTACTCGCTTCGGCACTCGGATGCTAGACTATTCCACATCCCTCTTATGCGCACCTCCATGGGCCAAGCAGCACTAAGCTACCATATACCTGTAACCCCTAGATGGCGCTATCCCAGGGGCTACTACCCCTGCCTGATTTGCCACTAACAGGTTGAGGGGCCTGGATCCAATGGCGGATGCCTCCACCCAGAGGTCAGGGTTTGCAATAGTTAAACTAACTTGGTCACAGCCCTCTGGGACACTGCAACCCCCCTTTCTTCCCACTAGTGGCCCACACAATATATCAGAATTATCTTCACAGTATACACTTACCCCCAGGTCTGGTTCCGGCACTGGGACCTCCTGTGAAATGAGATACAGTGCAACAATCACAGTACAGTACTTTAACATAGACAAATACCTCAGGCAGTATAACTTTGCTGAAACAAGCAGCTCTGATTTATTTAGGGGGATATAACAAGGACAGGGGGAAATCAGGTTAATTAGCTTATCACCTAATAATCTACCTTTATGGCTCTGTGCACAGCCTATCCCTATCAAGTTACTGTCCCTGGGTACCCAAGCCCTAGTGGCTAGTCCAAACCGTGGCAGCTGGTAGGGCCCTTTCACACAGAGAAAAGGAGAATTAAACAGTCAGCAGTACAGTAATTCCATTTGGATTTAATGAGGCAATTCAACAGGGAGCGACCCTGAATTAGTACTCGACCTCCAAATAAGATGAGGTCCTTCAATGTCAGCAGGAGCTCACTTGAGGTACACAAACCTCTTCACACATCCATATAAAAGAAGCACTATACCAGGCAGGCTGCATCTGTATCCCATCGCAATTACTGCACAATACCGGGAGAACACACAGCAGATTCAGTTCCTGACAGACCGAATGCAATTTTCAGCAATTCCTCCAGTCTTCTACAGGGTGAGCCTGGTTTCTACTCTTCAGAGATCCTTTGATTCTTTTCACAGGACGGATTCAGTCCTAACAAGCTGTTACACAAGCTGCAGACCGGAACTCTGGGCCTTACACACGTTTTGACTAAAACTGCACACTGAAAAGCACAGGGCTCCTTCCTTCTTCACTGCAAAGCTCAACTGAACTCCAACCGACAAAACCGGCACTTCCTTTGAGTTCCTCCCAGTTCTTGACTGGATTGGCTGTCACTCACAATAGACTGCTGCTGTTGGTCCAAAAGGCACTGAAGTCTAAACTACATCTCCCAGAGTCACTGCCCATACAATCCTCTTGTGGCTGGCTCAGATTATGAGTCAAGTTCTGATTCGTCCAAGGCACCATTTTAGAGCTAGCTTACCCCACACTGATTGGTCCAGTTCAGCAGTTCAAAACTAGAATGGGGAACTAGCAGACACAGTTCTGACTGCAAAGAAAGCAGGTTAGACAAACTGTAATTTCATTATTACTCTAAATAATTTCTGGCAAACAGTTACATCTTTCAGATAGGTTCCCTTTGCACTCCTAGTGACTGCAAAAATGAAGTGAGTTGGCAGCAGCTCGAGTGGTACTCAGAGAAGCACACAGTCCCCATATAAACTAATTATGTCTGCAAGCAGACAGCTCTTAAAGAGACAGTACCAGAGGCTCTAAAAACACTCACTGATAAATGGCTTAAATGCCAAACACCATTCAGGCTTGGAGCATTCAAGCAAGCTCCTGAAGTCTTTGGGAACCCCATTTGCAGGGGGTTACACCCTTCCCTGGCCTGGGAAAGCTTGGCGTCCCGACCAAGCAAGTACCCCATAAGTTTCAACTGCAACCATATACATTTGCATTAGGCTCGCACATGTAATCATCAGTCAATATATCATTTTACCAAGAACACATTTCTGAAACATTGCAGTACGTCACTCTTACACAGTATTACACACACATTGTACCATAACTCAAGTTATTACCTCTTGTATATGAAACCTGAAGAGAGGGCCCTTCCTATCAGGTTACCTTGGGGCTGGATGGGGCAAGGGCACATATGTAGGGCAACACAAGTAACTTGAGTTAGCACTGATGCTCAGTTTGGGCAATGAGCTCGGGACATACACTCCTTTATGGACAACATTGAGAGGCAAGTCCACAGGCCTCCCAAGTGAATCATAACTGAGGTGCACCACAGGCTTTACAGCTCGACCAGTCTTTCTAGGGGAACTGTTATAGTCTCTGCACTCTGAGCCTCATTTTCAGCATTGTCCTCACTTGTCAGGAGTCTCCATGGGGGTGAGAGGCTAGAACTTGGGGCACTTTCAGCTCCAGGAGTTACAGTTTTGAGTCCACAACATTTGGCCTGCATGGAGAGCTTTGGACACTGGCAGTGGACTGTCAGGGCACTCAAAATACTCTTCTTGTTCGGTGTATCACCAGTCTGCCCCAATCTATCATTTTCTTCCCTGAAAGCTCAAACAGTTCAACCATGCACAATGATTCCATTTCATCTGATCTGATACTTTGCACTTCACTTTCTAGGAGCATTGGCTCCAGGGACGAAGTTGGGGCTTGGGCAGTCCAGAAGGCCCAGCTTCATCTCCAGTATTGACTAGGGATTGCCCGAACAATTGACTCAGTTCGTAAGAAGGATAGTATTCAAAGTCACTCTCACTTTCTTCTGATATGGACTGACAGTCATGCTCAACTGGGACTTGTGCAGGGAACACTTTAACTCTGCTTCTGTAGGTGCAGACTTCCTTGGTCTTTTCTTAGCAGCAGTTCTAGTCACTGGTCCAGAGGGGGCATCTTCTGGGGCTCAGACTCAATCAGGATTTGTCCAATGGGCAGTAAATGATTTCTATGCATTGTTTTACATCTTTTGAATTATTCTCAGGCCTTACTTTGTACACTGGCAGATCATCTAGTTTGCCCACTACAATGTGAGGGAGATGGTGCCATCTGTCAGCAATCTTTGTGCTTGCCATGCAGTCCCAGATTTTTAGCAATACCGATCTCCCTCCTGGAGTTCCTGTGCTTTCACCTTTTATCATACCTTTCTTTGTTGGCCAGATTTCTTTTGGCAGCCATGGTTTGAGCCAGTTGGTACGCATGAGTTAGCTGGGCCTTTAACTTTTGCACATACTGTAAATAGTTGTCAGCTTGAACCCCATCAGAGAGACCCCAAAACACACATCTACTGGTAGTCGAGCTTCTCTTCCAAACATCAGGCGGTAGGGGGAGAATCCAGTGGCATCACTTTTGGTGCAGTTATAAGCATGTACCAGGGTGCTAATTTGTTGGCTCCATCTAGGCTTGTCCTTTGGATGCAGGGTGCCTAGCATATCTAGCAAAGTGCGGTTGAAACGTTCAGGCTGTGGGTCCCGGGGGTGTGGTAAGGAGTGGTTCTGGACTTTCGCACTCCCACAGAGAAAGCATCTCTTTGATCAGACGACTCTCAAAGTCTCCCTTGATCAGAATGGATTCTTTGTGGGTTCCATAGTGAACAAAAAGTTTTCTACAAGTACTTTGGCTACAGTGGATGCTTTCTGGTCTTTGGTGGGAAAGCTTGGGATATCTCGTGAAATGGTCAGTGACCACCAGCACATTACTGATATTTCTTTGATCTGACTCCAAACTTAGAAAATCAATACAGACCAGCTCCATGGGTGCACTGGTGGTTATGTTAACAAGGGGCAGCCTCTGGGGCAAAGCTTTCCTCTGTAAGCAGCGACTACAAGTTCAATGTGTTGGCTCAACATCAGCCCCTATCTTAGGCCAATAGAATCTGGATCTCACCAAGTCAAGTGTTCTGTCTATACCAAGGTGCCCCATGTGGTTGTGCAAGGACCTCAGTACTGAGTCTCGAAAGGCAGGGCAGCACTAGTTGTTGTTTGTCTACTTGTCCCCTCTGTCTACTGTTTCTCTGTATAACAGTTTATTGATCAGTTTCAACTTAGGACCTTCTTTGTATAACAGTGCAGTTCTCAAATCAGTGGAGCGTAATTTGGACACATCTTTTCCTGCATAGAGGGCTTCTAAAGCTGCTTTGATCATGGGATCGCGGGATTGAGCCGCCGGATACTGTCATTGTCCAGCTGAGGCAGTGCACCAATGTCTATTGCAGAAAAGTGGCAATAAGCAGCAGGTATGCAATTCTCAGAGGCTCCCAAGCAATCCACCATGCAGTCCACTGCGTCCGTGGACATTTGTTCCTCCTGTCAAACTTCCGGGCAGGGCAGATGTCGAGGTTCTGCCAATCGGACCCAATCATTCTGGGGAACAGGCCTCCGGAGAGAGCATCAGCATCTATGTGGTTCAGACCTGCTCGGTATTCGAGAGCATAGTCATATGTAGATAATGCAGAAAGCCACCTATGGCCAGTGGCATCAACTTAGTTGAGGTCTGCACATAGGTCAAAGGATTATTGTCAGTTTTTACTAGTATTTTAGCCCCATACAAGTACTCATGGAATTGGTCAACAATAGCCCACTTCAAAGCTAGGAACTCTAACTTATGTACAGGATAGTTCTTTTCGGATGGGGTCAGGCTTCTACTGCAAAGGCCACTGGTCTCAGGCCATTCTACGTGCTCTTGTTGCTTACAGCTTTAACCCTTGCAAGCTACATCAGTGTGTGCAGGGCGTGAGTTTTCTTGGATCGGCATAGGCCAGCACTGGAGCATGGGTAGGTTGATATATGATCTCTGAAAAGCAGTCTCACAATCAGGGTCAGCAGACCCCAAATACTTCCACTCGGATGAAATACACTCTTTCAGTCTTGAGGACGCTGACTTTTGGTATTTTTTGTGGGTTGGGGATACCTTGGGTAAGGTTAAGTAAAGGCGGATCCACTCTTAGATAGTCCTTGATGAGCGCGATATCCACAGAATCCCAGGAATCTTGCAGTTCTTTTAGATTTTTGGGCTGTGGCCAGGTGGTCAGGCCTCAACTTTACTTGGGTCCGTCTCTATTCCTCGGTGGATACTATGTGTCCCACATACTTTACTGATGTTTGAAAGAATTGACACTTATCAATGGACAGTTTAAGGCCAAAGTCCTCCAGTCGGTCCAATACCTTAAATAATCTGCTCTCATGTTCCTCCAGTGAGCTGCCGAAATACAATAACATCATCTAGGTATACCAGGCACTCTAGTAAGTTCATGTCCCCCACTGCACGCTCCATCAATCGTTGAAAAGTGGGCTGGGGCACCTGAAATCCCTTGAGGCATCCTCACTTGAATTCATAAGATAGCGGACAGATAAAGGCCGTCTTCTCACGGGTCCTCTGGGGCCATCTGGATCTGGTAGTACCCACTGCGGAGATCCAGCACAGAGAACCACTTTGCTCCCGTTTAGGCAGTCCAAAGCATCCTGAATGCGGGGCATTGTGTACTGATCAGGGATAGTCCGCCTTGGTTTAAGTGCGATAATCCACACACATCCTTACTGTTCCATTCTTTTTCCTCACTACCACAATGGGGGAAGCATAAGGGCTTTGATTCTGTATTACACCAGCAGCTAACATCTCTTGCAGATGCGTCTCACATCATCTATGTCAGCAGGTGCCAGCGCCGAGACCTCTCACAAAATGGTCTTTCGTCATGCAGCGAGATATTGTGCTCAGCTCCTTGCACGCATCCTACATCCCATTCCTTTAAAAGAAAACACCTGGTCTCTCTGGGCAAGCTTCTCACTGATCCTCACTTTCCATTCAGCTGGTGCGAGATAAATCAAACAAGTCAGGCGTTACTCTGTCATTCTTCCTTGAACTCTTGCTGCTGGGTAGCACTGCAGTGTCTGCACAATGCACATTAGCCAGATGCAACCTCTGTTTACTCGAATGTCTCTTTCAGACACATTATGAACTTGGACCATTACCCTTCTGGCTTAAGCTTGGGCTCTAGCGGGTAAATACTAGGCTTGACCAGCAGTCCCTCTGGCAATTTTCCATCGCCTGGTGCATCCAACATTAATATTTTATTCTTAACATCCTTTCTGATACGGACGGCCTCTCCTGTAAGGTACACTGGGCATTTGGCGCAGGATCAGAGACTCAGGATCCTTCTTCCATACAATTCCGACCGGTTCCTCTGGTTCTGTTTTTTCGCATCTCTGTGCCTCATAGGCCTTCTTAATTAAAGCGGAACTCTTAAAGCTCTACTAGTCTTTGACCCCTGTTTTCATAACACAACTGTGCTAGCCTTCCGAACATATGAGCATTTGTTCCAATCAACAAAGGGACACCATCATACAGTCCAGTGGGGGACACACTAAGCTAGGTCTCTGCTTGTTCAGCCACTCCAGCCACGGAGGTGGGGAAAGACAGCCAAATTGGATATACCCGGAATAGGGTAGGCCTTCTCACTTAACCCCCATACATGCAGTCCTTCTAATGGTTGTAGGGTACGTCTGACAAATGCTTCTGATACCAATCCTGGAACATAATTGTCACTTGGGAGCCACTGTCTAATACAGCTCTTGTAGACACTCCATTCCACCTTTACAGTGGTCTCCTGGAGGGACCCACTATTCTGGACCAGTCTGGAGAGGCGGTAGTGGGGCCTGGGCAACTGACCTTGCCACAAAGGACGTGAATTAGCATTTTTGGTGCCTCACTGGGATCATGGGTCTGTGCACCTCTTAACCACTGATTTCTTCTCCGAAGCTCTCCTTGTAGCCTATATGCAACTTTGTCAGTGTCTTTTTGGGACTGGCATTCCTTTTCATGTGCCCATCTTTCCACAATTATAGCAAAACATACTTTCTGGAGTTTGAGCTGGCCAGGCGCCACACTGGGAGCCAGGGCGGGGGTGGTACTAACTGGAAACCTTGGTGCCATCTCTGTCTGCGGCGTGATAAGCATTTGGAGACATCTCGTCAGTTTCTCCACTTCCATGGTCAAGGAATCGAGTTGAGACTGTTATCAGCAGGAGATACATGGGTGGGTACCCCCACCCCATAGCAGACTGACAGTCGGATATAGGTCAGGGGCCCGTACTTGCAGGCGTGGCCTTCATAAAGGGACTGTTTTTGAATTCTCGGATCTCTCTCTCAACAGTTGCCCCATTGTGGCATATCTTTTCTCTTGTCAGAGCACTCATTGACTGCCAACCTCTGCCCTGAACTTCACTTGATGGGTCACCCTCAGTCACTCTGGTCGCCGCAGCTATTGGTGCAGGTCCTCCCGAGGTCGTCTTTCTCAACTCCTCAATTTCTCTCATTAACTCATCATAGGAGGGTGGGGTTCCAGCTGCATCTGCCAGGCGTAACTGAAGCAACAGCAGTTCTGAGAAGGGGCAGACTTAAGGATCCTGTCCAGCCTGGTTCGGTCCAGTTCAATCGCTGGCAAACTACCTTTTCTGAGGCATTCTTGCAACAATTTTTCCAGCGAGATACATACACAGACAACAACTCCCCTTGGTACTGTTGTGCATCTCTTACTCTCCACCATAGGTCCTCATCAAAATCTGGGCTCCCATACACATTCTCCAAGGCCTCAAGATAGGCCTGTGCAGTCGCTTCAGGGTTACTGGCCCGTTTAATCACGGATGGTAGGCAGGGCAGGATCTCGGAGCTCTCACTAACCCTCTTTCAGCTTTCGCCTTCGAGCATTGCCATTCTAGCACTTGGGGGCAACATAGTCTATCCAGGTCTCCCAGTCATCCTCCCTTGGGGGTGGGAGGGTGCCAGAGAAGATCCTCAACCTTGGTAAGAGTCGTGACTAATGGCAGGTGCAGAAATAGGGTCTGCATTGGTTCAGCCACCATTACGGGCACTGGAGCAGGAGAGGGTGTTGGGAGGAACACCCCAGGTGGCAAGAATAGTTTCTTCAAGTCCTCCACAGTTTTCCTCTCCCAGCAACCATTCAGCAAATTTCTCCTCAAAGTTTCAGATAGTGGTGGGGCTGATTCCCCGGGTCTTTACTGTCCTTAGTTATCACTTCCAAGCAGTGAGGGCTCCTCTGGGGTAATGGTCTGTGGCACTTTGAGCTATCTATGGGATCCTTAAACTCTACTAGGGCCAGGAAAGTGTGGGTGAGCAGATTAGCATGCCGACCCACCACCACAGGGTTTGTAAACCTTCCACCTTGGAAAGTGCTCCTGCACAGTGTCCGTATTGATACCCAGGGATGTCAGGATGTATAGCATTTTGAGGTCGATCTCCTCCCAGTACACCACTCCACCAGCCGGTGCACAGCCACTTCTGTCAGGGTACCCATTTTTTTTCTTAACAGTGGTTCAAAAATATGGCCACTAGAGGACACACAATCCCAGCGTTGAGCCTCCAGATGTAACCCTAGATGGCGCTATCCCGGGGCTACTACCTGCCTGATTTGCCACTAACAGGTTGAGGGGCCTGGATCCAATGCTGGATGCCTCCACCCAGAGGTCAGGGTTTGCAATAGTTAAACTAACTTGGTCACAGCCCTCTGGGACACTGCAACCCCCTTTCTTCCCACTAGTGGCCCACACAATATATCAGAATTATCTTCTGATATACACTTACCCCAGGTCTGGTTCCGCACTGGGACCTCCTGTGAAATGAGATACAGTGCAACAATCACAGTACAGTACTTTAACATAGACAAATACCTCAGGCAGTATAACTTTGCTGAAACAAGCAGCTCTGATTTATTTAGGGGATATAACAAGGACAGGGAAATCAGGTTAATTAGCTTATCACTCTAATAATCTACCTATGGCTCTGTGCACAGGCCTATCCCTATCAGTTACTGTCCTGGGTACCCAAGCCCTAGTGGCTAGTCCAAACCGTGGCAGCTGGTAGGGGCCCTTTCACACAGAGAAAAGGAGAATTAAACAGTCAGCAGTACAGTAATTCCATTTGGATTTAATGTGGCAATTCAACAGGAGCGACCCTGAATTAGTACTCACGACCTCCAAATAAGATAGGGTCCTTCAATGTCAGCAGGGCTCACTTGAGTACACAAACCTCTTCACACATCCATATAAAAGAAAGCACTATACCAGGCAGGCTGCATCTGTCGATCGTAATTACTGCACAATACCGGGAGAACCACAGCAGATTCAGTTCCTGACAGACCGAATGCAATTTTCAGCAATTCCTCGATCTTCTACAGGGTGAGCCTGGTTTCTACTCTTCAGAGATCCTTGATTCTTTTCACAGGACGGATTCAGTCCTAACAAGCTGTTACAAGCTGCAGACATGAACTCTGGCCTTATACACGTTTTTGACTAAAACTGCACACTGAAAAGCACAGGGCTCCTTCCTTCTTCACTGCCAAAGCTCAACTGAACTCCAACCGACAAAACGGGCACTTCCTTTGAGTTCCTCCCCAGTTCTTGGACTGGGATTGGGCTGTCACTCACAATAGACTGCTGCTGTTGGTCCAAAAAGGCACTGGAAGTCTAAACTACATCTCCCAGAGTCACTGCCCATACAATCCTCTTGTGGCTGGCTCAGATTATGAGTCCAAGTTCTGATTCGTCCAGGCACCATTTTAGAGCTAGCTTACCCCACACTGATTGGTCCAGTTCAGCAGTTCAAAATTAGAATGGGGAACTAGCAGACACAGTTCTGACTGCAAAGAAAGCAGGTTAGACAAACTGTAATTTCATTATTACTCTAAATAATTTCTGGCAAACAGTTACATCTTTCAGATGGGTTCCTTTGCACCCTAGTGACTGCAAAATGAAGTGAGTTGGCAGCAGCTCGAGTGGTACTCAGAGAAGCACACAGTCCCCCCATATAAACTAATTATGTCTGCAAGCAGACAGCTCTTAAAGAGACAGTACCAGAGGCTCTAAAAACACTCACTGATAAATGGCTTAAATGCCAAACACCATTCAGGCTTGGAGCATTCAAGCAAGCTCCTGGAAGTCTTTTGGGAACCCCCATTTGCAGGGGGGTTACATACCAAAACTCTGGAATGACTTACCAGCAGATATCTGCCATTACTACAATCTCAGACACCTCAACACCCACCTCTCAGAGCATTTCCTCTCGGTCTGCTCTTGCTCCCGCCCTGCCCCTAAGAGGCTTCAATTTGCCTACCTTAACTTCCTGATGGCCTACCAACCAGCCTAAAATTGCATCTTATAACTAAAAGGCTAGTTAGCTACACTTCCACTTAGTGCTCCCTCCCTCTCTCCCAATCCTTCCTCCTAATCTAGCTCAATAATCTATGATAGCACTCTTCTCTCTTATACCTAAGCTTTATCTTCCTGTTGCACTTTATCTGGATATAAGCACAAGCCTACCTTAGCTACCTACTGTATAGGCTCCACAACATTGCCTCCTCATTTGTAATTGAATGTCTGTATAATTTACTGCTTCTTCCCCTCATGTACCCCCCCTTGTTTCCCCCAGGTCACATCTGGAAACGAGTGGTCCTCCGCTCAGTATGCCTGCCTGGTTAAACTCTTGAATAAATAAATAAATAAATAAATAGACTGAAGAAATAATAGCACTATTGTGCTGTAGAGCCAGAAGGCTGATAGCTTGAGTAAATGTTAACCACACTAAAGCACAGAAATGTCTTCCTCACTCTACCTACAGTATGATGCAAATACCCTAGTGGTCATTCACTCCCCTGCCCTCCCTCCAGGTCTTCCTCTCCAGATACCCTTACTAGCCCCCATAAACCTGTCACCCTTGCTTGAATCTTTCCACTAATCTGAGGCAGACCACCCATCCTTACAACCTGTTCCTAAATGCTTTTCTGGCATCCTTTCTAAATCTCCCTCCACTAGCTGCTTTCACCCCCCATGCCTGCTGTTGAACAGCTCTCGCTTTTTGTCTTGTGATGAAATTTTGAATAGTTCAACAATGTTCTCCCCTTAGTCTCCTGGTTTCCACTGTAAATATGTTGAGATCCACTATGATATATCCTCTCCATGTAGGACTTTTGCTGCCCCACTTATTTTTATGTTTGCTTGCATGCATGTGCAAGAAACATAGTGCCATCATCTGAGTTTTCGGAGGTGTGGCAGCCCTCTTTCAATTCACTCAGTGTGTTTGCAGGTGTGGCTGCAGTTCTCCAATGCTTGCTGGAACTGTCTATGACAGCAGTCCAGCAGTGCAAAAATGCAGTGGCATACAGTTGAAAGGGGGAGATACACTTCAGTGAGCAGCGATAAGATATCGCGTGCTCATGTGCGCTCCCCCTACACACACACATGCATACTGCGTGCTCTCCCCCCCCACGCACACACTGTATAGCCGCCGGGGTGCCCAATCTCCCGTCAGCTGTGCTGCGCTCCCCTCCCAAAAGCGTTCCACATGCCACGCTGGGTGCCCACCCCAGCATGGCTACACATGTATAGCCGATGGGTGTGCCCAATCCCCTGTCAGCTCCACTGTATCTCCCCCCTCAGAGTACAGGGTGCCACGCTGGGAGCCCACCCCAGCGTGGCAACAGATGCTGTAGCGATGGGGGTGCCCCAATCCCCATCCCGGCTCCACGCCCCCAAAAGCCATATGTTTGTGCCACGCTGGAGGCCCACCCCAGCGTGGCAAATGTCCCACATCGCCTGTCCTTTGTTTAAAAAACTGAAATTGGAAACGGGTCCCTCGGTGTCTCTGCCCCCACCCGCACTCCACCCACTGCGCACCCTGCCTCCCCACACCCCTCACCCCATACTTACCTCTGGACTCGGCGCGATGATCTTCTGTGGACCAAGAACACGTCTGCACTTCTTGCCGACCTCGAACTGAGGAAATGCCGGTAAGCTGTATAATGGGATAGATAGGGTTTTTCAACTTTGCTGCATATCTCAGGCATTTTTTGGAATTTTTGCACCAAATTTTCAACATGGGGTTTTTGGGACCCCTTCTCTTGAGTGTTCTCACTGTCATGGCATTAGTCGGGCCCGAAGGGTGATTTTGCAGTCACTGCATGAAATCACCTTTCGGGACCAAGTAACAAAATGACACTGCAACTGTTCATAAGGTGGGCTCTCAAAAAGCCTATGTTGAAAATTTGGTGGAAAAATTCCTAAAAATGACTGTTTTATGAGCGTGCATTGCGCAGTTCTTACGCATGCTCGTAAGTTCGCAAATTTTCAATATTTTCACTCCAGATTTTCAACATTGCCATTTTACCACACCTCTTATGAGCAGTACAGCTGTCATTTTTCACATCTTACCCAAAACATGTTTCGCCTATACTTAACACACAATGGGCATGATCGGTGTGTTAAATCAATGTATCGGGACACATTAAGAAAAATCACAGATTAGCGTGCCGGTGGCGCTGAGGGTTGGCGCTGGGCGCCACACCTCGGCCATGCTGGCGACCGTGTTCGAGAATGAGCGCGGGTTGCGGGAATCGGCGGGCGAGTGGATTGGCGTCCGGAGGACTGCTCTCCATCTCGGGGTGGGGATTTGGTCGGCGGTGCTTGTCGGCCCCTAGCAGAGGCTGGGGAACCAACAGCACATAGCCATAAGACCAGGGGAGAGCGGGACATGGCTGACGTTTGACTAGTGCGTGCATGGGAGCGTGCGCGCACTCAGTCGCTGGCGTCATTGCACGCCATGGCCTGTCGGGGGGGGGAAACAAGGAAAAAATGGGCCCGGCAGCACGACGTCGTTCCCTGGTGCCATTCCTGGAGGACGCCTCCCTGGCATGGATCCGTTGTGGTGGGTTGAGTCGCTCCTCACCACCCTGCCGTGAAGGGTAAGTCGCGGGGTGTGGAAGGGAGGGGGTCTCATGTCCGGGAATGGCACCGGGGGAACGGCGGAGTGCGGGGGTGGCAGAGCCCTGAGAAAAATAACACCTAAAAAAAAAAAAGAAAATCACAGTGACACTGTTCATGAGCAGAGGTCTTAAAATGGCTATGTTGAAAATTTGGTGAAAAAGTTAAATATGACTGTTTCACAGACGTGCGTTGCGCCAGTTCTCGCATGCTCATCAGTTTGCGATTTTCAATATTTTCACTCCAGATTTTCAACATTCCCATTTATTACGCTTCCTTATGAACAGTACAGTGGCCATTTTCACATATCGCCCAAAATGTTTCCGCACATATGGCGCACAATGGTGCAGTGGTGTGCGAGAAGCAATATTTGGGACAGATTAAGAAAATCACAGTTACTCTGTTCATGAGCAGAGGTCTTAAAATGGCTATATTGAAAATTTGGTGACAAAAGTCCATAAAATGACTGTGTTACTTAGTGAGCATTGCGTAGTTTCCACGCACCTCATAAGTTCATGACTTTGTAATATTTTCAGTCCAGATTTTCACCAGTGGCATTTTTCCACACTTCCTTATGTACAGTACAGCTGTCATTTTTCCACAACATGGCGAAATGTGTTTTCACACTTTCAAGCGCAGAGATCTTGTTCGCTGTGGAAATCATTGTTGGGACAGATAAAGAAAATCACAGTGACACTGTTCATGATTGGAGGTCCCAAAATGCCTGTGTTGACAATCTGCTGTAAAATCCCCAAACTAATTACATTACAGGTGTATCGTTGCACAGTTTCTATGCTACGCTTCATGTGATTTCACCAGTTTTTTAAATATTTTTACTGCAGATTTGCAACATTGCCATTTTTTACACCTCCCCATGAACAGTACAGCTGTCATTTTTCACATCCTGTTCGGAATGATTTTGCACCTGTGGTGCTAAATGCCGTAGTCACTGTGCATAAGTAGCTTTCAGCTAACAAAATAATATTGCCACTGTTCATGAGGTGGGGTCACAAAAAAACCATGTTGAAAATTTGGAGTGAAAATACCAACGAATGCCTGAGGTATTAGGGTTTCCAACCATAATGCCCCACCCTGTAGAGAATGACAGGCATCAGGGGTGTGACTTAGGATTCTTGCCTGTAATGCTCATACCATTCCACATCCTGCAGCCAGTGAGAGGCATCGAGGTATGCCTTGGACTCTTCGGCCCCAAAGTTCACCCCATTCTCCTATACTGCACCCATCTCACCGTATTTGCTGATGGAATGGGGTGCGCATAAGGGCCAAAGACCCCAAGGCGCACCGTGACACTTGTCAGTGTCTGCAGGGTGGGGTGTGGTGAAATGGCGTGGCCGTTATGCCTGACGACCAAAGGCACAGCCCAATGCCTGTCACTCTCTGCAGGGTGGTGGTGGGGTTGGCTTCAGTTCAGTACTTCACTGCCATTACTATTATGCAGCTCTGTAACTTCTACACTACCACTGCCAATGCCAGCAAGCAAACATTCGGCATTGACAAATGCTTGTTGTAACTTTCTCTGCACCATCTTAACTCCATCCCTGTCGTTTTTTGAGTGTGGATCTAGAACAGCATGCAGGATTCCAGGTGTGGGTGCATCAGAGATTTACCCAGAGGAAGGATTACCACATTACTTTTGATGGGATGCCTCTGCCTTCCCACACAGAAAAAGAAGGCCTTCAAATTCAATTCAAATATTCTTCAGTTTTTTTAAAAACTGATTGTTATTTTCATGTTTTTGAAGTAATTCAAATTGACTTCATTTTTACCTCAAACCAGTTTTTATCCATTGAAAAACATCTCAATTTGTTCTCAAATGCCCTTCAAAAGTGCACAGAAATGCTAATTAGCCTTCAAAAGAAAACTGAAATAATTGTAATAAACTGTTATGAACAAGACCTTCAACTGTACCTGAAATACCTTTTTAATGTGCAAATTTCATTCAGTTCTAAAACATATTAATCAAATGGCTATCTAATCAGAAAAACTATCCCTCCCACCTATGGCCTCATTTTCTTCCACCCAGATCAGCCCTAGGACCTCTAACTAGCATCCCTACATATATGTCCCCTCTCTGCCCACCCTGACCAGCAAATAGAACCCAGACCAGTCTTCTCCACCTACATTCTCCCTGCCAGCCACCCTGAATCAGCCAAGGGACTGCTGTGGTGTCCCAGCCTCACCTATGTCTCTATGGTATTCTCATATGGACCAGCCTTGGGATGACTGGAATGGCCTCCTTTGTCAATGTTTCCATTGCCCACCCACTTGGTCCAGGCCTGGCAGCACTGGATCTGCCTCTACACCTACAAGTGAAGCTTATCAGGATTAAACCCAATTCTGTAGCATGCTGCAACAGTTTCTACAGTAAATAATCTGTCATACAGTAAACTAACACTGCGATTCATCCTGGCAGGCTCCATGTCTCTCGATTTGGATCAGTGATTCGATCCAAGGTCTTGCTTTCCTAGCAAAATCTCTCCTTTTTGCCAACTTGGATTATCCCTGGGAACCCATACTGGCTGTCACCATGTTCCTTCACCCAGATAATCCCTTGGACCACAAGGCTAGTCTTCTACATCTATGATTTCCCTGCCTACCCAGCGAGACTTGCTGTGGACCCTGGATCAGCTTTTTCCACCTCTGTCCAAATATCCTTCCACCTGGACCAGCACTGAAACCACTGTACTGCCCTCCCTCATTTACAGCCCTCCTCTTCCCCCACCCAGACCAGCTCTGGAATCTCAAACTGGCATTCCCCACTTACTATATGCCCATCATTCTGCCCACCAGGACCAGTCCTGCAAACCCCAGAAGAGTATTTGACACCAACCTCTACATTCATCTCCTATGCTATCCAGCACTTGAATTCCCAGTCAAGTATCCTAAACTCACCTCTACCCTCTGCTTCTAGCAGGACCAGACAAGGGACTCATGGAAGGGTGTCCAACTCACAACATTTCCCTTATTTTCTAGTTGGACCAGGCATAGGGCTCCTAGACAAGGGTCCCACACCCACCTCCACCCCATATCTCATGTTCATAGAACTTGGGTCTGAAACACATCTGCATCCACTTCTCTCATGCCTACCATCCTTAGGACCCTAAAACAGGGCCAGATACCCACATTCACTGTCATCAGATTTACTGCAGCATACCAAAATGCCAAATCCGGACACCTAAGAGCCCAAACATTATAGCCAGATAGTCAGTATCCCAAAAGTCTGGAATTGACCACAGCTGAGTTTTTCAGTGTTTTGTGGGACTTTCCATCCTCACCCCCACCACTTTCCCCTTATTTATGATTGCCAACTCTGCTGTAGGCAATTTCAGACTGTCAGGAAACTGACTGTTGGGCTATAATTTTGCAGCTCCTGGGTACTGGGATTTGGCAATTCAGTATGCCATAATACTCTCCCTTCATCTTCCACTCAGAATACCCTTGGAGTCATCAGACTAGGATTCTGACACCACCTGCTCCTTCTTTCTTACCATTCCTAGAACCCCAGAACCAGGATTTAACAGCCACCATACTCTACCTCCCAGACCTATAACCCCCCATGGAGCCTATTTACTCATCTGAATCACCAAAGGGACCCCCCCAAAAGGCTTCCCCAGCTATGGCCTCCTCTTCCCCCACCTGGTCCTCCCAGGGGACCCACATAACAGACTCTCCCACATACGCTCACCCTCTTCTCCCATCTGCACCACCTAGGGGACCACCAGAACCATGCTGCCCCCCACCCAGAACACTGGGGGATTGGAAACCTATTGCAATGATGGGTGGCAGTTAGAAGCCTAACAACATTGCTGTTGGGGGGGGGCGGAAGCTGGGATGAGGCTCGAGAGCCTGCTGACAGGGCTAAGAAGAGTACGACAGTAACCATCACACCATGGCGAGGGGGCTCCAGAGCTAGTGGCCCCACCTGCAGCATGTAATGGGTGTGGGTACACAATTACAGTCAACCCATCCAATACAGATTAAATAGAGGTCTTACCTGAGCACTATAGGAGCCAGTGGTAGGAATCTCAAAGGGATGTTGTCCACCACACCTGCAAAAAAAAAAATTGAAAAGGGGATCAACAAAGGATCCTTAGTTCTTAGATGGTACAGTAAGAATAGAAAGGACAGGTTAGGCATAGAAATACACTTATTTGATGGTTAGGAGTCTATGTCCTATCAGACATGTCAAATAAAATTAGGTTAGCTAGAGGAAAATTAGAGGAGAAGAAACTGAGAGGAAAGGAAGTGTGGTTTGGGAGGGGGGGGCTCAGCCAAAACTCCTGTGCTTCTATTGGTGGTCCTGTGACCAGTATTGTACCCAATAGCCAGGTGAGCTAGTGGAGGCATTTCAGGGGCTAGTAGGCCTGTTGGTAAATAAACAAGCATTTGTCAATGCCGAATGTTTGCTTGCTGGCATTGGCAGTGGTAGTGTAGAAGTTACAGAGCTGCGTAATAGGAATGGCAGTGAAGTATTGAACTAAAACCCACCACCACCCTGCAGAAGTGACAGGCATTGAGGGTGTGCGTTTGGGTCGTCAGGCATAACCACGCCATTTCACCACACCCACCCTGCAGGCACTGACAAGTGTCACCGGTGTTCCTTGGGGTCTTTGGACCTGCTCGCACCCATTTCATTAGGAAATATGGTGAGATGGGTGCGATATAGGAGAATGGGGTGAAGTTTGGGGCCAAAGGGTCCAAGGCATACCTCGATACCTCTCACTGGCTGCAGGGTGTGTAATGGTATGAGCATCACAGCAAGAATCCCAAGTCACACCCCTGATGCCTGTCATTCTCTACAGGGTTGGGCGTTATGGATGGAAACCCTAATATCTCAGGCATTCGTTGGAATTTTCAGTCAAAATTTTCAACATGTTTTTTTTGTGACCCCACCTCATGAACAGGGGGAATATCAGTTTGTTAGCCGAAAGCTGCTTATGCACAGTGACTACGGCATTTAGCACCTAGGTGCAAAAACATTCGAACAGGATGTAAAAAATGACAGCTGTACTGTTCATGGGGAGGTGTAAAAAAATGGCAATGTTGCAAATCTGTAGTAAAAATATAAAAAAAAATGGTGAAGTCACGAGCGTACATAGAAACTGTGCAACACACACCCATAATATAATTAGGTTGGGGATTTTTTACAGCAGATTGTCAACTCAGGCATTTTGGTGCCTCCGATCATGAACAGTGTCTCTGTGATTATCTTTATCTGTGCCGAACAATGATTTCCCACAGCGACCACGCATCTTTGCGCTGAAAGTGTGAAAACACACTTCAGCCATGTTGTGAAAAATGGCAGCTGTACTGTTCATAAGGAAGTGTGGAAAAATGCCACTGGTGAAAATCTGGACTGAAAATATTACAAAGTCATGAACTAACGAGAGTGCGTGGAAACTGCGCAATGCTCACTCATAACGCAGTCATATTATGGACTTTTGTCACCAAATTTTCAACATAGCCATTTTAAGACCTCTGCTCATGAACAGTGTAACTGTGATTTTCTTAATCTGTCCTAAACATTGCTTTCGCACACCAACAGCACCATTGTGCGCTACATGTGCGAAAACACATTTTGGGCGACATATGAAAAATTGCAGCTGTACTGTTCATAAGGAAGTGTAATAAAATGGCAATGTTGAAAATCTGGAGTGAAAATATTAGATTTGCAAACTTACGAGCATGCATAGGAACTGTGCAACGCACGCTCGTAAAACAGTCATTTTTAGGAATTTTTTCACCAAATTTTCAACATAGCCATTTTAAGACCTCTGCTCATGAACAGTGTCACTGTGATTTTCTTAATTTGTCCCGTACATTGATTTCACACCGATGCAGCCATTGTAAGCTACATGAAGCGGAAACATGTTTGGGTGAGATGTGAAAATGACAGCTGTACTACTCTCATAAGAAGGTGTGGTAAAATGGCAATGTTGAAAATCTGGAGTGAAAATATTGAAAATTCGCGACCTTCTGACGTCGCAGTAGGAACTCGCATAGCGCGATACAAGTAAAACAGTCATTTTAGGAATTTTTCCAAATTTTCAACATAGACATTTTAAGACCTCTGCTCATGAACAGTGTCACTGTGATTTTCTTAATTTGTCCCGTACATTGATTTCACACACACGACTGCGCCATTGTACACTACATGGGTGGAAACACATTTGGGTGAGAATATGAAAATGACAGCTGTACTACTCATAAAGAAGGTATGGTAAAATGGCAATGTTGAAAATCTGAGTGAAAATATTGAAAATTCGCGAACTTATAGTGTGCATAGGAACTACTGGCATGCGGCTGCGTAAAACAGTCATTTTTTGAATTTTGCCACAAATTTTCAACATGGGTTTTGGGACCCCTTCTCATGAATGATGTCACTGTCATGGCATTATTCAGGCCGAAGGTGATTCGCATAGTGACTGTGCGGTCACTGCGAAATCACCCGCCAAACCAGCGCCATGACAGTGTTATCATTCATGAAGAAGTCTACGCTTCAGCATTAATTGGTAAAAGGTCAAAAAATGCCTGAGATATGCAATAAAGTTGAAAACCCTATCTAGCCCATTATACAGCTTACCGGCATTTCCTCAGTTCGGGATCGGCTTTGAACAGTGCAGGCGTGTTCCCGGTCCACGAAGATCATCACGCCCGAGTCGAGAGGTAAGTATGGGGTGAGGGGTGTGAGGAGAGGCAGGTGCACAGTGGGTGGAAGTGCGGGTTGTGGGAGGGGGCCAGGGAGACTCGTGGGACCGTTTTTCTTACAGGTTAAAAAAAAAAAGAATGACGCTGGATGTTTGCCACGCTGGGGTGGGCTCCCAGCGTGGCACGGAGACAGTTAGAGGGCCATTCAGCCGGCGGGGATTGAGGCACCCGTAAACAACATTCGATTGCCATGCTGGGTAGGCTCCCAGCATAGGCATAGTACTTTCGAAGGGGTGAGGACAGTGTGAAGACGGCGAGGATTAGGGCACCCCGTCGGCTATATCATTAGTTGCCACGCTGGGGTGGGCACCAACATGGCATTTTGGAAAAACTTTGGGAGGGAGGCAGGGGGCATGGCACAGCTGGCGGGGATTGGGCACCCCGTCGGCTATACAGTGTGTTCGTGCGTGCGAAGTAGCGCGCACACCTGCATGGGCATGTGTGTGGGAGGAGGAGCTTCGCGCGGGCAGGGCGATCTTATAAGCTGCTCACTCAAGCGTAAGCTCCCCTTTGAACTATGCGCACTGCATTTTGGAGCTTGTCATAGACAGCTCCAGCATGCGATGGTCTTACAGGGGCCGTGCCTGCCAACACACTGGCCCAGACTGGAGGAGGAGGTGACACACCTCTGAAATCTCCGATGATGGCACTATATTTTCTTGCACGTGCAAAGCAAACGTAAAATAAAGTAAATCCACGGCGCACATTGTAACTGTGCAGCCACCCGTAATATAATTAGGTTGGGGATTTTGTCGCAGATTATCAACTCAGGCATTTTGGTGCCTCCGATCATGAACAGTGTCACTGTGATTTTCTTTATCTAAGCTAACAATGATTTCCCCAGTGACCACGCATCTCTGTGCTGAAAGTGTGAAAACACACTTCAGCCATGTTATCGAAAAATAATGCTGTACTGTTCATATGGAAGTGTGGAAAAAATGCCACTGGTGAAAATCTGGACTGAAAATATTACAAAGTCATGAACTTACGGTTGCTGGAAACGCACACTGCTCCTCATAACACAGTCACTTTATGGACTTTGTCACCAAATTTTCAACATAGCCATTTTAAGACCTCTGCTCATGAACACAGTGTAACTGATTTTCTTAATCTGTCCATAAACATTGCTTCCGCACACCAAGAGCACCATTATGCACTACATGTGCAAAAATACATTTACATGCGACATATGAAAAATTGCAGCTATACTGTTCATAAGGAAGTGTAATAAAATGGCAATGTTGAAATTCTGGAGTGAAAATATTAAATTCGCAAACTTACGAGCATGTATAGGAGCTGCACAACACATGCTCGTAAAACAGTCTTTTTTAGGAATTTTTTCACCAAATTTTCAACATAGCCATTTAAGACCTCTGCTCATGAACAGTGTCACTGTGATTTTCTTAATTTGTCCCATACATTGATTTCACACACCGACTGCGCCATTATGCGCTTCATGCGTGAAACATGTTTTGGGTGAGATGTGAAAAATGACAGCTGTACTACTCATAAGAAGGTGTGGTAAAATGGCAATGTTGAAATCTGGAGTGAAAATATTGAAAATTCGCGACCTTACGGCGTGCGTAGGAACTGCACAGCGCATGCTCGTAAAACAGTCATTTTTAGGAATTTTACCAAATTTTCAACATAGCCATTTTAAGACCTCTGCTCATGAACAGTGTCACTGTGATTTTCTTAATTTGTCCCGTACATTGATTACGCACACCGACTGCGCCATTGTGCACTACATGGGTGGAAACACATTTTGGGTGAGATATGAAAAATGACAGCTGTACTACTCATAAGAAGGTATGGTAAAATGGCAATGTTGAAAATCTGGAGTGAAAATATTGAAAATTCGCGAACTTATGAGTGTGCATAGGAACTGCACCATGCGCTCGTAAAACAGTCATTTTTGATTTTGCCACAAATTTTCAACATAGGTTTTGGGACCCCTTCTCATGAATGATGTCACTGTCATGGCATTATTCAGGCCGAAGGGTGATTTCATAGTGACTGTGCGGTGCACTGAAATCACCGCCGAACCCAGCTGCCATGACAGTGACATCGATCATGAAGAATCCAAAAACCATAATGATAGGTAAAACTCAAAAATACCTGAGATAATGCAATAAAGTTGAAAACCCTATCTGGCCCATTATACAGCTTACGGCATTTCCTCAGTTAAGCGGTAGGCTTTGAACGGTGCAGGCGTGTTCCGGTCACCAAGATCATCACGCGAGGTCGGAGGTAAGTATGGGGTGAGGGGGTGTGGGGAAACAGGGTGCACAGTGGGTGGAGTGCGGGTTGTGGGAGGGGCCAGGAGACTCGTGGGACATTTTTCTTTACAGTTTAAAAAAAAAAAAAGAATGGCACTGGATGTTTGCCGCTGGGGTGGGCTCCCAGCGTGCACAGAGACAGTTGAGGGGGCCATTCAACGGCCGAGGGATTAGGCACCCGTCGACAAAGCATCATTGCCACGCTGGGGTGGGCTCCCAGCATGGCACCCAGTACCTCGAGAAGTGAGGACAGTGAAGCCGCGCGAGTTAGGCACCCCCGTCGGCTATATCGAATAGTTGCAGCACTGGGTGGGCACCAGCATGGCATTTGAAGGCTTTGGGAGGAGGCAGGGGAGGCAGCACAGCTGGCCGGGTAGGCACCCGTCGGCTATACAGTGTGTTAAATGCGTGCGGGAGCGGCGCACCTGCATGGGCAAGTGTGTGTGTGGGAGGGCTTCCGCAGGAGCAGGCGATATCTTATCGCTGCTCACTCAGCGTAGCTCCCCCGCTGAACTATGACGCCACTGCAGTTTGGAACTTGTCATGAACAGCTCCAGCATACGATGGCTTACCGGAAGTGCCTGCCAACACACTGACTGAACTGGAGGAGGAGGTGACACACCTGAAATCTCCGATGATGGCACTATGTTTCTTGCACATGCGTGCAAGCAAACATTAAAATGGTGAAGTCCACGGCGCATTGTAACTGTACCGCGCACCCCGTAATATAATTGGGTTGAGAGGATTTTACAGCAGATTATCAACTCAGGCATTTTGGTGCCTCCGATCATGAACAGTGTCACTGTGATTTTCTTTATCTGTGCAAACAATGATTTCCCACAGTGACCACGCATCTCTGTGCGCTGAAGTGTGAAAACACACTCCAGCCATGTTGTCAAAAATGATAGCTGTGCTGTTCACTTATGGAAGTGAAAATGCCACTGGTGAAAATCTGGACTGAAAATATTACAAAGTCATGAACTTACGCAGTGCGTGGAAACTGCAATGCTCACTCATAACACAGTCATTTTTGGACTTTGTCACCAAATTTTCCAACATAGCCATTTTAAGACCTCTGCTCATGAACAGTGTAACTGATTTTCTTAATCTGTCCTAAACTATTGCTTCGCACACCAAGAGCACCATTGTGCTTTACATGTGCAAAATACATTTTGGGTGACATATGAAAAATTGCGGCTATACTGTTCATAAGGAAATATAATAAAATGGCAATGTTAATTCTGAGTAGAAAATAATAAATTCGCAAACTTACGAGCATGCATAGGGCTGCACAACACATGCTGTAAAAACAGTCTTTAGGAATTTTTTCACCAAATTTTCAGCATAGCCATTTAAGGCCTCTGCTCATGAACAGTATCACTGTGATTTTCTTAATTTGTGCCGTACATTGATTTCCTGATCCGACTGCGCCATTATTGCTGCATGAACAGGAGGCTGACGTTTAGGGTGAGATGTGAAAAATGACAGCTGTACTGCTCATAAGAAGGTGTGGTAAAATGGCAATGTTGAAAATCTGGAGTGAAAATATTGAAAATTCGGAAACTTACGAGAGTGCATAGGAACTGTACAATGCACACTCGTAAAACACAGTAATTTTTTGGAATTTTTTCACCAAATTTTCAACATAGCCATTTTAAGACCTCAGCTCATGAACAGTGTCACTGTGATTTTCTTAATTGTCCATACATTGATCTCACACCGACTGCATGCCATTATAGTTACATGGTGAAACATGTTTGTGGTGAGATGTAAAATGACAGCTGCACTACTCATAAGAAGGTGTGGTAAAATGGCAATGTTGAAAATCTGGAGTGAAAATATTGAAAATTCGCGAACTTATGAATGTGCGTAGGAGCTGCGCAACACACGCTCGTAAAACAGTCATTTTTAGGAATTTTTTACCAAATTTTCAACACAGCCATTTTAAGACCTCTGCTCATGAACAGTATCACTGTGATTTTCTTAATTTGTCCCGTACATTGATTTCGCACACCAACTGCGCCATTGTGCACTACATGGGTGGAAACACATTTTGGGTCAGATGTGAAAAATGACAGCTGTGCTACTCATAAGAAGGTGTGGTAAAATGGCAATGTTGAAAATCTGGAGTGAAAATATTGAAAATTCGCGAACTTATGAGCCTGCGTAGGAACTGCGCAACGCACGCTCGTAAAACAGTCATTTTTTGGAATTTTGGCACCAAATTTTCAACATGGGGTTTTTGGGACCCCTTCTCATGAATGATGTCACTGTCAGTGGCATTATTCAGGCTAAGAGTGATTTCATGCAGTGACTCGCAGTGACTGCTAAATCACCCCAGGTCCGAAACACCATGACAGTGACATCATTCATGAAGAAGTCCAAACCATGTTGAAATTTAATGCAAAATAAACCATACAGAATATGCAATAAAGTTGAAAAGCCCTATCAGCCCATTGTACAACCTACCGGCATTTCCTCATTTCACGGTCGGCTTTGAAGACTGCAGATGTGTTTCTGGTCCACCCAAGATCATTGCGCCTGAGGTCCAGAGGTAAGTATGGGTGAGGGGGGTGTGGGATGCAGGGTGCGCAGTGGGTGGGTGCGGGTTGTGGGAGGGGGCCAGGGAGACTACGTGGGACCGTTTTTCTTTACAGAGTTTTTTTTATTTTTTTAATGAAGACGCTGGTATTTCCATGCTGGGGTGGGCTCCCAGCATGGCACAAAGATGGTTGGGGGTGTTCAGCCGACGGGGATTGGGCACCCGTCGTTGAACATCCACTTGCTATGCTGGGGTGGGCTCCCAGCGTGGCAACTTGTACTGGGAGGAGTGAAGCCAGCAGGGATTGGGCACCCCCATCGGTGACAGCATGGGGGAGGAGAGACAGTAAAGCCAACGGGTGTTGGGCACCCCGTCGGTTATTCCATCGAGTTGCCACGCTGGGGTGGAACATAGCGTGGCATTTGGGAAGGCTTTGTGGGGCGCGCACAGCCGATGGGGGTTGGGCACCCCTCGCCGCTGCTACAGTGTGCGGGGCGTGGCGAGCACGCAGCATGCGGGCGTGTGTGTGTGTGTGTGTAGGGGAGCTGCATGAGCAGGCGATATCTTATCACTGCTCACTCAAGCATAGCTCCCTTTCAACTGTATGCCACTGCATTTTGGAGCTTGTCATAGACAGCTCCAGCATGCATTGGCTTACAGGGGCCGCGCCTGCTAACACACTGACTGAATTGGAGGAGGACGTGACACACCTCTGAAATCTCGGATGATGGCACTATGTTTCTTGCACATGCGTGCAAGCAAACATAAAAATTGGTACCAGTGGTCTTGCGGGTTAGGAATGCCATGGGGGGGCTACTAAATAAAATGGTAGCGCTGACTGTCTAGTGCCTTATGGCTAAAGCCAATTATTCTTTGAAATTAATTAGTACCCTTCTCTGAGGTCTACTAAGGGGTCTTTAAGCCCTAGTGTGTATAGGTGCTGCTGGTGTGGAACAGTGACAGGAGGAGGATACGCTCAAGTTGCACCTGCAGCCAACCACATAGAGAAATTATGCTACAGTGAAAGTGCCTGTAGGCACTTGTAACTCCCAGCCAAAGTGGAGGAGACAATCATAGAAGCACCACCCCCCACCTTCCCAAACTACCACTTCAGTGGCAGAGTTTAATTATGCCCCAAGGACAGAAGAAACAGCAAGGAGGAGGCCATGGAAGAGCCACGTCTCCCAGCTATAACAGCGGTTTGGAAGCTGGGGCTGGAAGGCGACAGGAGCTCCCACTGAGTGAAACCACTGGCACAGTAATGCTGAAGTCAGGAAGGGAGTGCAGTGGTGGCAGGAGCTGCCATGGAGTAAAACCACTTCCATGGCAATAGTGAAGCCAGGCTGGGGGTTTGTAAGAATGGGAGAAGAGAGGATGGCAGCTGTAGCAGCAGCAGGTGTTTATTTATTTAGAAGAGATTCTCCAGGAAAGCAACATGAACTGTAAGCAGCTCTATTTCCACAAGGCATCCTGGGGGGGTTATATAGAAAGAAGCGTGGGACAATCATTTACAAGAAACAGAACAGAATTATAGATATTACAAGTAGTAGATAATTAAGAACTAGTGCAGCGTACAAAATCTATACATTTCAATTACAGACCAGATAAAAAACATAAAAGTATAATTACGTAAGAACTTACCATAACAGTAGATCTTCGAGGAACTCTCTCTTGCAGTAGGTTATTGGGCTTGGGAGATCACCAGGTGGAGCTGTCACATGGTAGCTTCTTCCAGCAGTCTTCTACAGGGCTGCCCACCTTACATCACTTCCTCAGGCTGTGTATAAAAGGGGGCGGCCCCAGGTTCCCTCTGTTCCTGGCCAGATTCAGGGCGAGGACCGAGGGACCAGGGGAAAAAAACATCCCCAACGTACTGAGATCCAGGGGCCCTGAACAAAAAAGGCAGGGGGATGAAGGGTGGGATTGTACCTACTGCAAAAGACAGTTCCTCGAAGATCTACTGTTACGGTAAATTCTTACTTAATGATACTATCTTCTACGGACTGGTCTCTTGCAGTAGGTTATTACACTTGAGAGAGTACCAAGCAGTTATAACCAAAGGGAGGACAGGCAGAGCAGGAAGCCAGGATATAAGCCGCAGCAACAAGCAAAGCCAAGAAGACAGATCCATGAAAACAGAAAATGAGTGGCAAGTACAAACCAGGTGAAAGCCATGGAGGAGACATAGAAACATCCAAGAGATGGCAGTGTGATCCCAGAAGAGGGACAGCAGCACAAAAAGTCAAAGATAGGTCATCTCAAACCACACCTGGTAGGGCAGAGAAGCCAAGGGTGGGTGAGAAAATGAGTACTCCATGAAGGGAGAGTAGGAATGATTCAACCTGCCGAGCAGGTGTCAGGTCGTGAGGCCATGGCATGCAGTAACTCCAGTGGAGCTCCTAAAGCATGGAGAATGCAGAAGAAAGTTGAGTGTACTGAGGCAAAATTCCTTGGGAATCCCACAGCAAGAAACAACTGAAGAGCTCTGTCTCCAGTAGGGATAGTAGCAGAAGTTCCCAACAAATCTTCAAGGAGGTGCAAAGCATCCGGTATCGAGAAGAGGAGGTGGGGGAAAAGTCCCGAAGTGTGGTTAAGGCACAGGGGTGGGCCCGGTCCCCCGGAAGGGATGGGTACTGGGTGGAGAGCCCAACAGGGCAGCCCCTCTAGACACTGTACCGCTGATCCAAGTAGCACCCTGGGAAGGGGGTAAGGAACACGACGGCCCACCTGCAGAAGTGAAGGCCGGGGTCCAGGGGGCATGGTAAAGATCCTGTACCAACTGTAGGGTATGCCTCGAAGCCTGGAGGGAATCCAGATTGGCATGGGTACCAGAACCAAATAACTGGTCCCTACAGAAAGGGGCATCGGCAGCTGACAATTCACATCGGGAGCCAATCCCGACATCTAGAACCAGGCATGGCATGGCAAGGTGATGCCGGTGGTAGCCAGGCAGGCAGTGGCATTGACCACATCATAGCCCACCTGCAGCAGGTGATGGAAGAGAGAGGATAAGGTGGACACGGGCTGAGTTAACTGGGCCAGTTCCTGGGAGGGTGGCAAGGAGGACAGCACATCCAAATCCAAGACAATCAACATGCTGAGGTACTGGACCATATAGTACAGATAGTTAAGGATGCAAAGCAGCAAGGTACTAGTGGCGTAAACCTTCTTGCCAAGGAAGTCAAGGTGCTGGAATTCTTTATCCAGCGGCACTGAGCTAGTGTCGCGGGGTCAAGTGGCACTGTCATAAGCCGTCATAATGACCACCAAGTCAGCTGTGGGAAGGCAGATGAATAAAGATAGCCCAATAAAAAAAAGCTAATTAGGCCAACGTGGGGTGGGAAGAATATAAGCAGGATGGTGCCAAGCTTGAGACATGGCACTGGAATATGCAGAAATCAAGGGAGGGACGACCAGGACAGGCTCCTAAGGCAAGTCGAGGTAGTCGGCCATGTCTCTGTGAAGGCTATCCTGCTCTGCAATGGGGAAGCAGACCACATCCTGGATCTGCAGCATCAGATCCTCAAAGGAAGTGTCCATAGTAGTGGAGGTGTCTGGAGGGGCAGGGGGAATGGCATCCAGGAAAGAGGACATGGACAGTGGGGAACCAGGGTCCTCATAATCCAGGAAACCTCCATCAGAGGCATCCTCCACAAAGGGATCCTCCATGTCCGAGTCCCCATAAAAGGATTCCTCATAAATGGAGGGGGGGGGGACCAGGTAGAGACTACCGGATGTGGGTGAAGGCACTTGGGCAGGGGTGAGGGGGAACAGCATGGTGCAGGATCTGGTGGTGGGACTGAAGCCTGACCATGACTCAGGGACTGGAGGACCTCTACGATGATGTGGGCAATGCCAGGCACCTGGGAAGGGAGAAGATCCACTGATGGAGGGTGCACCGTTAGTATAACAGTGGACACTGGGACACAGAACAAAGATGGAGGAGCTTCACATAGTAGGCAACAGAAAAATAATGTGATGCAATATATACATAGGCAAAGATGACAGAAAAGACCAAAGGTTCATCCAGTCTGCCTGTAGTTCCACATTAAACCCCAGGACCAATTACCCATACAGGGGACTAGCCCTCACTATCTACCCTACATACCACAGCCATCTTGAGTAACCACTAGTTACTTCACTCGGTCCCAACCATATTTGAATTATGGTTTTGGCACCCACCACCTTGACTGGCAGACTGTACTACCCTTTCTACAAAATGAATCTGTCTTACATCCCTCTTGAGCCTCTTTTTTTTTCATCATTTTCCATTCATAACACCAGTGTCTTAATTAATTGTTGCTCAGGCTAAATAGTTCCTCACAGTTCACCTTGTTTATTCTTTTCAAAGTATTCCCTAGTGAGGGGCACAGAGAGGGAAGTGAGTCTAACAGCACACGACCAAGAGGTGGAACATTATATCCTGAGGTAAAGGCTTTTAAGCAGGATCTGAAAACTTTTTTCACTCATGCTTTAGGTGTTTAATCATCCCCACAATGTTATGAACTCAACGTGAGCCCCTTCCCTCCAAAGCACCCAAAACTATGCCACCTTCCTCCACAGTATCCAAAAGTAGCTCCTCCCTCTACAGCACCCAGTACTAGCCACCTTCCTCCACTGTCCCAGTCCATACCCTACCTCCATGACCACCACCAATATCCCACCTTCAGTCCCAAAAACTACTCTGCTTCCTCCACAGCAGCAATACTAACCCCCTCCCTCCAAGGCCTTTGACACAGACACACACTGTCAGCTCCCTCCCACATGCCCAACTTTGACTTGCTCTGTAACGGTTGCAGCCCCACCATTACAGTCAACCCATGTATAGGTACACAGAGAGCCTCTTACCTGAGTACTAGGGAGCCAGAGGCAGGTCTTTAAGGGACAATGTCCATGGGGCCTGTAAAATAAAATATAAACAAGCATTTGTCAATGCCGAATGTTTGCTTGCTGGCATTGGCATTGGTAGTGTAGGAGTTAGAGAGATGCATAATAGGAATGGCAGTGAAGTATTTAACTGAAACCAACCTCAACACCACTCTGCAGAGACTGACAGGCATTGGGATGTGCCTTTGGGTCATCAGGCATAACGGCCACGGTGTTTCACCACACCTTACCCTGCAGACACCCACAAGTGTCACAGTGTGCCTTGGAGTCTTTGGGCCGTATGCTCACCCCATTCCATCAGGAAATATGGTGAGACGGGTGCAGTATAGGAGAATGGGGTGAACGTCGGGGCCGAAGAGTCCAAAGCACACCTCAATGTCTCTCACTGGCTGCAGGGTGTGGGTGGTGGTGGATCATTACAGACGACAATCCCAAGTCACACCCCTGATGCTTGTCAGTCTCTACAGGGTGGGGTCTTATGGTCATAAACCCTAACGCCTCAGGCATTCGTTGTATTTTCACTCCAAATTTTCAACATGGGTTTCTTGTGACCCCCGCCTCTTGAACAGTGGCAATATCAGTTTGTTAGCCGAAAGCTGATTTTTCACAGTGACTACGCCATTTGGCACCACAGGTGCAAAAACGCTTTTCGAACAGGATGCGAAAAATGACAGCTGTACTGTTCATCGGGAGGTGTAAAATATGGCAGTGTTGAAAATCTGGAGTAAAAATATAAAAAAACTGGCAAAGTCACAAGCGTGCATAGAAACTGCGCAACGCACACCCATAATGTAAGTAGTTTGGGGATTTTTTACAGCACATTGTCAACACAGGCATTTTGGGACCTCCTCTCATGAACAGTGTCACTGTGATTTTCTTAATCTGTCCCGAACAGTGATTTCCCACAGCGACCACGCATTTCTGCACCAGAAGTGTGAAAACACATTTTGGCAAGGGTGTGAAAAATGACAGCTGTACTGTTCATAAGGAGGTGTGGAACAATGCCAGTGTTGAAAATCTGGACTGAAATATTACAAATTCGTGAATTTACAAGGTTGCGTGGAAACTGTGCAATGCACGCTCGTAACACAGTCATTTTGCGGACTTTTGTCACCAAATTTTTAACATAGCCATTTTAAGACCTCTGCTCATGAACAGTATCACTGTGATTTTCTTAATCTGTCCCAAACATTGATTTTGCACACCAACTACGCCATTGTGCGCTACATGCGCAAAAACACATTTTGGGCAAGATGTGAAAAATGACAGCTGTACTTCTCCTAAAGTGGTGTGGTAAAATGGCAATGTTGAAAATCTGGAGTATAAATATTGAAAATTTGCAAAGTTACAAGCGTGTGTAGGAACTGCACAACGCACGCTCATAACACAGTCATTTTGGGGAATTTTTTCACCACATTTTCAACATAGGGTTTTGGGGGGCCTACCTCATGAGCCATTGTCATTTTGTTACTCGGTCATGAAAGGCGGTTCCACACAATGACCACGAAATCACCTTGCGGGACTGAATAACAAAATGACAGTGATGGAGTTCATGAGGTGGGGCCCCAAGAACCTCATGTTGAAAATTTGGTGAAAAAATTCCCCAAAATGGCTGAGATATGCACCAAAGTTGAAAAAGAAAACATTTATGCCATTATACAGCTTACCGGCATTTCTTCATTTGCAGTCGGCTTTGAAGAGTGCAGATGTGTTCCCGATCCACTGAAGATTGTTGCGCTGGGCTCTGGAGGTAAGTATGGGGTTGGGGGGAGTGGTGTGGGGGAGGTGGGTATGCAGAGGGTGGCGTGGGTTGGGGGAGGGCAAGACAGTCAACGAGGGACCTTTTTTTACAGTATTATTTTCCTTCTTCAGGAAGATGTCTGGGACTTTTGCCATGCTGGGGAAGGCTCCCAGCGTGGCAGCCAGAAGGTTATTTTTGGGGGCAGCAGTGGAACTGATGGGGGATTGGGCACTCTGCATCGACCATACCAACTTTTGCCACGCTGGGGTGGGCTCCCAGCCTGGCATCTTCTTCAGGAAGACAATGCTGAACTTTTGCCATGCTGGGGTGGGCTCCCAGCATGGCAGCTGGAAAATTATTTTTTTGGGGGTGCAGGAGTGGAGCCCACGGGGAACTGGGCACCCCCATCGGCCATACCTACTTTTGTCACACTGGGTTGGGCTCCCAGCGTGGCACCTAGAAGTCTGTTTCGGGGGGCAGTGGAGCTGACGGGGGATTGGGCACCCCCATCAGTCATACAGTGTACGCTGGTGGATAGGAGCGCATGAGCAAACTGGGGTGGGCTCCCAGCAAGCTATGTAAGTGGTCATGGGGGGCGGAGGGTGATGACAAACTGTTTATGACAGTTCAGATGCAGTGAAGACGTACAGGTAGGCAATTTGCAGGCTGCTGACACATTACCACCGCTGATTGTGGTGGTGTTTTCCTCAAAATTGTACACCACTGCATCTGAATGGCTGTCATAGACAGCTCGGACATTCATTGGCGCAGTGCAGCCATGCCTGCAAAAGAGACCAGGGCATTGGAAGTGGGGGAGGCACACCTACGGAAACTCGTATGGTGGCACTATGTTTCTTGCACATGCATGCAAGCAAACATAAAAATGGGTCATAAAGGAGCCATAGTTCTTAGAGAGTAAATAAGGTGGAAAAAAACAAGTTAGGCATAGAAGGATACCTATCTGATGGGGAAGGAAGGCATCTGTGTTCCATCAGACCTGTAAAATAAAGAAGATTAGGTTAATATGGAGAAAATACAGTAGAAAGAGCAGAAACAGAGAGCTGAGAAATACAAGAGGTATAGGTCAGCAAAGCAATATGGAAACCAGGGAATTTAGAATTGAATATTATAGCTGGGTAAAAGTAGGAAAATATGATATAGAACAAGGAAATAAAGTAAAAGACAGAAAGATAGGAAAGAGTAGAGAAAGTGTTCAGGTGAGGCTCAGCTAAAATTCCTTAGTACTCTGGATGGACAGGTGGCCCGTATTTTATAATGGTAACCTAGGTGGGTTAATGGAGCCTCTATTGGGCAATTGTCCCAGCTGGTGTAATGAAATAGGGAAAGGGGAAATTGTTTAACCAGGAAAAGCACACTAAGCCAAAGCTTGTTCTAGGTGCAATCTGGGAGCACGAGGAAGTTAAGCGACTTGCTCTGGATTACACATTATGTGAGTGGGCTGTGGGATTCAAACAATGGTCTCCAGGTTTGCAGCTCACAGCCCTAAACCAGTGTTATACTGCCTTTTTTTTCCACCTTCTCTAGGGTCCCAGACCTGCCACTCCTTCAGGCTGCAAGTAACTCCCTTTACCCACCGTCTAACCTCCACTGTCTCCCATCCATTAGTCACAGTCCTGTGGGGTCCCACACACAGGGGAGGTTGGCACTAACCTACTGGAAAGGCCCCTTCCCAGGAGGAAGGGAGGAGAGCATGGGGATACAGTGCCCTTGGGGTGGGTCCACACAGGAGACAGAGAAGGAGGTGCATTCTAAGGACCAGTGTGGGGAGCGTAGAGTCAGCCATCATCCGGCTGGGCTGGAGCCATTTTCCAGATTTCTCAAGAATGGGACCTGCTACCCAAAGTCAAGGCCGGTCTGTCATGCTCACTCTCTGTGGTGAAACCCAACATAGTGCTGTGCCTCCAGCATCTGCCAGGGGCCAAAACATGTTGTGGCTCAGAACCCCTCCCTCCCAGGAGAAGGCGAGCAGTCATGGGACGCTCAGACCTTCTCCTCCTGGCCGACCCACCGACTCCCCAGGTCTGTTCCTGAACCTGGGTCATGGGCAACACAGGCAGAAATTCAACCACTGCACTGGCTGGCTGGATATACTGCCTCTTAAAAAAATAAAGTTAGCACTGGTGGTCCTGAGGGCTCAGGATGCCCTAGGAGGCTTGCTCCCTAGAACTGGTAGCCTAGGTGAACTAGTGGGTTAGTTCCCTGGATGCTAGTGCCCAATGATGTTAAAAAACCTAGAAACCATCCCTGGGTCTAAAAGGACTCCCTGGGCCCCTATTTTATGTTGTAGAGCAAGGAGGAGAGTAAATGAGAAGGATATGCTGGGGCTGCTGCAGCAGCCATCTCGATCACACTGAAAGTGCCTGCAGGCACTTGTTACTCCCAACCTGTTCAGAGCTCAGCCTACTCAACTGGGTGGGAGAGGGGAAGACAGAAGCTCAGTGGGAGGTGGAGGAGGCCATTGCAGGGGTGCCTTAATCCACTTTCTCCAGTGCCAATTCTGATAAATGCTGTAGGACTCGGGAGGAAGCAAGTGGAAGCCATGGAGAGAGCTACTCTCATGCCTAGTTAAATCTCCCAGTCAGTGGCCGGCCTGGTGGTGCTGAGGGTTGAGGCACTGGCGCCTCACCTTGTGCCTGGCGACCCAGGTTGGGAGCGAGCCTTGATCATCGGGGGTTGGCAGGGGAGGACTAGAATCAAGCATCCACAGATTGCTCTTCGAGTCCTGGGCTGGTTTGAGAAATTACACCACACTGTAGTAGCCCCCTGATGATACCTGGGGCACTGCCTGCGTCGGTGTGAACAGAGGGGGAGCATGGCGAATGTCAGCACATTGTGCCTGGATGTCATTGCACGTCTGTGCTCCAGGGGCCGTACAGGAGCAAAATTAGGGCTGGGCACGACCGTGCGGCTTGTTGGCCACACTCCGAGCTGCCCGGAGGACTTTGACGGAGTCCTGTTGGGGAAGGTCTGCAAGATTTTGGATCAAGTTAAAGAATATAAATATTTGGGTGTGTGGTTTAATGAAGAACTAAAATTTGATTACCATAAGGAACAACTAGTTAAAAGAGCCAACAGTAGACTTGGAGCTTTTAGACTTATCAGTTTTTGTATTAATAAACAAATGAGAAAATCCATAGATAATCAATCACTGGTTCCCATCTTGTATTACAGAAGTCAAGTATATGGATTCATTAATAAAACAGCATTGACTAGAACTGAAGTGGTCTACCATCAATTGGCTAGCTTTATCTTGAAGTGTGATTTTAAAAGTCATCACTGTAAAATGTACAGCGAACTTAGATGGACAACCCTAGAAGACAGGGAGAAACTCATTTGGGCAAATCAAATACACAAAACAATAAATTATGCCAAGCTAGTATACTTATTTGAAAAATTATAAAAGAACACAAATACACACTAAGGAACAGCAAAATAAGAGAATTTAAACTTCCAAGGTCAACAAACAAATATGGCGTTATGACCTTTCCCTATGTTGCAATCGCATTCTGGAACACATTAAAAAACACCCTTAAGGAGTGGCAACTAATATAAAACATTTTATGAGCGAATTAAAAGATGAACTAAAAATTTATTGTATGTGCAAAGGATGATAAAATAAAATATGGATTGATATGTATATTAGTTAGTAACTGGATGCATAAACATTCCTTATGAATGTACTATAGCTGGTTTGTATTCCCTTGTGTGTTACCCATGTTTTGTAACTGTTCTTGTGGACTGCATGGAATCAAAAATATTACGTATGAAATTAACATTGTTGTTATCTCATTATATCTAAACTACATAGGACTGCCTTGTAAATAGGCCCTTTGGGCCTAATGGTGTGATGTGACCAATTATTCCTGACATAAAAATAAAGATTTTTACTACTACTAACAAATGTTTTATTACAAAAGTTGGAAAGTAATTGCTAGCAAATCAGAATCTAATAAATAAAATAGACAGTTGTCTGTTTACTAGAAGTAAACACTTGGGGCCAGATACTCAAAAACTTTGCACAGTGGGCAAAGGGATTCTACCCTGTTTACCCAGGTTCTACCACGTTACAGTGATAGCAATGCTGTCAACATCCCGACACTGACGGGCACAATGCCGACAGTCAGCATTGTTCCAATTGGAACAAAGTTTTTTTTTGCGAGGGGCTTTGCCCCCACACCCCCCCCCATCTCTAGATAACCAACTCTGAGTCAGAGTTGGTTCGGGGTGGGGGCACAACACTCGGAAAGAGAGCGGCGATGTAAAGCGAGACCATCACAGTGACCTGGCAAGATTTGTTGCTGTGGTAGTCTTCACAATCAAAATGCCATTGTGCTGGTGGCATACCATTAACCCAAGGTTTATTCTCAGGTAGAATATTCAAAAGGGGTTGTGATGCATGCTAAAAGGGTCAGCATGCATGCAGAGGCTGTTGCACATTCTAAAATGGTTAACAAGCATGCAGAGGTTGTTGCTCATGATAAAAGAGTTAGTGTGTGCACAAAAAAGAATGTATGTTAGTGTGCACACAAAAAAATATTGTATGCAGTGGGCAAAAGGAGGAGCAGGGACAAGAATCCCAGTGCAGAGAAATATTCAGTGTGGTAGCACTGCATAAGGGGAATAGCGCAGGCCACCTTGTGCTGTGCAGTTACCACCTAGAGGAAGCCTGACTTACTCAGGGCAACCCTATTGGCCAGCAAAGCCAATGCAGCCTACAACCACATTGGTGGCTGGGGCAGCACACCTGCTTCCTTGTGTCTAGTGGTCCCAGCACCCTCTGATCCCCATCCATGTTAAAATGAAGACATCCCTAGTGCCAAGTGGTCCCCCACCCTCCGATCACCAGTCCCATGTGAAAAAATAAACCCCTGGTGCCAAGTGGTCCCCCACCCTCCGATCACCAGTCCCATGTGAAAAAAATAAACCCCTGGTGCCAAGTGGTCCCCCCACCTCTGATTGCCAGTTCAGTGTGAATAACAAAGTTCTTTGTGTCCAATGGTCCCTCCCCAACCTCCAATCACCAGCTCTGTGTGAAAAAATTAAATTCCTGGTGTGTTGTGGTCCCCACGCCCTCTGATTGCCAGCCCTGTGAGAATAACTGAAATTCCTAGTGTCTAGTGGTTCCTCCCCTGCCCTTTGATTGCCAGCTGTCTGTGTATAAATGAAGTTCATGTTGGCCAGAGGCTCCCCCTCACCCTCTGATCACTGGCCCCATGTTATAACACTTATTCCCTGGCATCCAGTGGCACCACCCCCACAACCCATCGATCCCCATCCCTATACCAACAGAAGTTTTACTGGTGTCTAGTGGCAACCCCGCACTATGAGCTCTAACCAACCCACCCTGCACCCCCCTCTTACCTTAATCACTGGTGCCAATGGAGCCCATATGGTGATCGGCCCAGTCCTCCGCTCACCACCTTGGCTGGCCACTGTATGCAATGACAGGAAGTACTCTTTCCCTGTAATGTAAAGGGAGCAAGCATACTGTCTACTGTAGACAGTACGTGCACTACCTTTACAATATAGGGGACTCAGACTCTGTGTCATCGCTATGGTGGCCAGCCAGCCAAGGTGGTGAGAGGAGCACTGTGCTGGTTGCCATATGGGCGCCCGCAGCACCAGTAATTAACGTAAGGGGTTGCAGGGTGGGCTAGTCAGCACCCATAGTGTCAAGAGCACTAGGTACCTGGGAAAACTTCCACTAGTATGGGGACGGGGATCAGTGGGTTTGGGGTTGCCACTAGATGCCAGGAAATAAGAGTTATAACACAGGGCTGTCGATTGCTGGGTGGGGGGCCCACTGGACACCAGGGACTTCATTTACTGACACAAGGCTGATGATCGGAGGGCCAAGGACCATTGGACAAAAGGAATTACCTTTTTTAATATGGGGCCAGCATTCTGAGGGTGGGGGACCACTGCACCCCATGGAATACTTGGCCCTTACTGAGAAAAGGGGTCAGAGGGTGGAGGATGCCACTAAACATCAGGGTATATGTCCACTTTTACAAGACCAAGCAATTGGGGTGAGGGCAGGACTGGTTACAGGGGCACAACCCTGCTGATGCTTTCCATGCAAATGTGCTCATAATGGGCATGCAAATGGCCCCTTAGTGCTGTGTATGCTCAATGGGCTCATTTGCATGGCACCATCTGAATATTGTGCTGGGAGCTACCAGCACTATCGGGTCTAGGAGTGCTGTTCCCTACACTGCTAGGATCCATGTCGGAGCAACGCTCCTCAACTTAGTGCTGCACTAACATGCCCCTATATTGAGTCAGATAGTGCAGAGGCACTATCCAACTAAATATCGCATCCTCAGGTTGTGGGCAATGGGCAAGCATAGTGCAAATTTTTGTGCTCCGCTTTGCCCATTTTTCTGTATTTGACCCCTGCTCTTTAATATTTCAAATGTTTGGCTAAAAGGCAAGTAACTATATAACATATAAGAACAAAGACTGGTGAAACTTAGCTGGTTTCCATGAAAACACTTCATAATAGAAGTAGGCTTGAAGTCTGAGGGAGAGAAACAGTGAGAGAGAGAGACAGAAAATGTGAAAGCAAACGGGAGTCAGTTTCACAGCTTCAGAAATGCAATGGCCTTAACACTTTACCACGCACCTCTGAACAGCTGATTAGGAATGTAACTTGATCTCTGTTACACACGCATTTGTAATGGATTATGTTTAACAGAGATTTTAGTGTACTTGTTTTTGGCTGTAATCACACCTAACCAGTAATTAAATTGCAATTAAGCCTGCTTTTTCTAAATGTTTTGAGCAAAGGAATGTTACCTAGGATTCTGGAGTAGTCCCTTACTATTTCCAAAAAGTACCATGCAGAGGTTAAATTGGGCAAGAATCCACAGGAACTCAGTTCCACCTCCTCTAACATCTTTCTCCACTAGCTTATATTGGAGAGTTCCACTGCTTAGCAATGACAGTTTCTACTCTTACAAATATAGAGATGAAAGTTTCACCTCATAAATATTTCCAATTGATCCTAGTTGCTCATAGGCGTCACTCACTCCCTCCCCCGTTCCTCTGCCTAATATGCCCCTGTGCCCATCCTGTGCATGCTTGAAGCTCCCCTCAGTCTTTTCCCCAATTGCCTCCTGTTGCAGACTGTTCCAATCATCCACCACCCTTTCATTGAAGAAGTATTTCTGCACATCTCTCCTAAACTTCCCCCTCCAGCTTCATTGCACGTCCCCTAGTACTAGTGTCTTCCTTTCTCTGAAAGAGACCTTCCACTTGCTCCTTGTTCACTCCTGTCAGGTACTTGTAGGTTTCAATCATGTTCCCTCTTGGTCACCTCTCTTCCAAGGAGTACATGTTGAGTTCCTGCAGCCTTTTCCCATATGGCTTCTCGTGCAGCCCACTCACCATTTTGGTTGCCCTCCACTGTACTGCCTCCACCCTTTCACTGTCCTTGCAGAGGTGTGGCCTCCTGAACTGGACACAGTACTTCAGGTGGGGCCTCACCAGTAAGTGATAAAATGGCAGCATCGCCTCCCTCTTCCTGCTAGAAATCACTCACCCAGGGTACTCCAACATCCTGGTAGCTTTTTCCACTGCTTTGTTACACTGCCCAGCCACCTTGAGATCATCAGATATGATGACCCCTAGATCTCTTTCTTGCTTGGTGATTTTAATCTCCACTCACCCCATCTTATACACAGTCTTTGGGTTCTATAGCACTAAGTACATAATCTTGCACTTTTTGGCATTGAAACCCAGCTGACACCCCCTAGACCATTCCTCTAGCTTCCTCAGATCCTTTTTAATTTTCTCCACCCCTTCCTGAATGTCAGTCTTGTTGCAGACTTTTGTGTCATCCAAAAAGATACACACCTTCCCCAAAAGCTCCTCTGCAATATCACTTATGAAGACACTGGACGAGGACCAGTCCCAGCATTGAACCATTTGGCGCCACACTAGTCACTTTCCTATCACCTGGTGGCTAACATTTACCACCACCCGTTGACTCCTGTACCTTAACCAGTTTGGTACCCAGCTTGTCACTTTCTTCCCCACCCCCACCCCCAGGCTGCTTAGTTTTTAACTAGCCTCCTGCGATAACACAGTGTTGAAAGCCTTACTGAAGTCCAGATAGGTCGCGTCCACTGCTCTCCCTTGATCCACCCTCACTGGTAACCCAGTCAAAGAAATCTATGTGATTAATCTGACATGACCCCCCGTGAAACCATGCTGACCATGGTCATGCAGCGCTTTGCCTTCAGGTGCTCCATGAGCCCCTCCTTCAGTAGTGTTTCCATTAACTTCCTCATCACTAATATGAGGATTGACTGGCCGTGTTGGTAGTCTCCTCCTACTGCTCCTTTTGTGCAGACAAACCACATCGGCCCTCCTCCAGCCCTCTGGAACCTTCCCCATCTCAACTGAGGTGCTAAACAGAACTGCCAGAGAGGTAGCCTGCACCATAATCAGTTCATTTAGGACCCTTGGATGAATCTCACTCAGCCCCATTGCCTTATCCTTTAAGGCTTCCAATCCCTTCTGGATCTTCTCCACAGAGAATGGACTTGTGCCCACTTCCCCTCTCCCTGGTACTTACTGCAGCCATAGATTCTTTCATGTCAATGTAGAAAACAACTAGATATAGTTCAATCTTGTCTATAATTGTCTATCATACAGGTTAATCTTGTCTATCATTGTTACCTTTTCAATGCAGTACTGCACTGTCTACATAAGATATGAGCTCACTTACCAATGTTGCTTGACCTTATATGACTTCCTGACATAAAGGCAAGCAACATGCTACAAACTGAGCAATGCTGACAGGCTACCAGGACAGTCTCTTTAGAGATCTGTGATTGCCAAATGTAGCTACTTGTCAAAATAAATATAACCCATTTGAGATGGGCTGAGCAAACTGACACTGATGATCTCAACTTTGATCTGCCTTGCCTTCATCCAATGAGAAGGTGGAACAATTACTTGTGATTACAGGTGCACTGCCAAAAGCTGGACACTTAACCCACTAAGGCACTTGAACCCTAATGATTGCATCTTAGTCTTTGATCAGCCAGAACTAGTACTGTTCATTACAGGTGTGCAAAGTTAGAAAACATCGCTTTGTAGAAAAATTCACAAATTCTCCTCAGTTTGAGAATTTAATCTGCAATGCAAAGTTCTAATTCACATCACTGTTAAAACTTTGTGAATGGTGAATTTGATAACTCCACCAGTGAATTGAGGTCCACAGGTGAAGTTTGCAATGTTCCATGGGATTGGAGGCTACATGGTACTGCAGTGAGCTGTACTATCATGCGTAGGCTGAATTCAGTGCAGTCTCATGAAGAGAGAGTTGGTATTGGGGCGTGGCCTGACCAGGCAGAAGATGGCAGCATAGTTCAGAATCTCTGCAGGAATGACTGCAATCTAACCTCATCCAGCCTTCACCAGACCTTTCTTTGGTACCAACTCCTGTGACCATCCTGTAATCTTACTGCCTGACACAGTTTGTAAGTCATTTTTGATCCATCATCTACTTATATTCAATTATTCTACACTGTACTGCAGCATACTAGGCCTCATCCTTCAGCATTATGGCAGATCTCCAAGTACAGCAAAGCTCACTTGCTAGAGTGGAAGTAATGTTTTCTAAACTGATGGCTGAGATTAATGATCTGAAAACCTCCACCCAACAGAATGCGACCACTCTTGAAACTTTTAGCCAGAAAATTGCATTTAATGAGAAAGCAACGGCCTGTAACACCACTACTATTCATGACCTCTAGGCTACTGTCCGCAATCAAGATTGAACTATTAAATCCCTATAAGGCAAAACTGACGATATTGAAAATCTTAATCGTCGCAACAATTTACAATTTTTTGACTCCCCTGAAGGTGTAGAATTAGGAGACACTACTGCACTTTTATTACATGTGCTGCCTGCAATGCTTAAACTGCCTCCTGACCTAAGGTTAATCACTGAGCAGTCTCACCACACTCTGGGTCCCAGGCCAACATCAGACCAGCGACCAAGGCCTATCATTGCTCTCTTCTTGAACTATTCCCACACAGAATTAATACTGAAACGAGCCAGAGAAATGGGGAGACTTCAGTGGCAAGAGTTTAATATTTCCATCTACAGAGACTTTTCAAAAGATTTAACCATCAGAAGGAAGGCCTACAATCCACTTAAACAAATCCTCCACCAAAGAAGCATTAAATTTGCTCTACGTTGCCCCGAGACACTACACCTTTTCTCAGGCTCTTCCTTCAAGGATTTTGAAACCCCTGGTGCCTTAGCCAACTATCTGGAGGTCTCTCTCTGCAATCTTACCCTGGGAGGTTCAGCAGCAATTGGCAACCCGAACACAGCTTTGGTATCTGCACGGAGGGTGGACGACGAGGTACAGGAACATGGGGAAAGTGTTGCAGAACTTTCAGCCCCAAGCAGCAACGCCGCAACTGATTTGACCCCAAGACAATCAACACGGTTGCAAGAGAAGCTTCTGTAGGGGCATTATTCTTCAAGACTTTCATGCTGTTCTAGCGAGGTTTCACCCCAAACACCCCAAGCTGCAGCCTCTCACCTTCAAATCAACCCCTCTATTCCCTTAAGCAATAAGTTTGCTCTCTTGGAGAATGACATGCACTCCTCGAAGGAGGATCTTTCCCAGCAAATTTTAGACGAACAACCCTCTAATTTGGGCCCTGTGCCTCAGGGATGTATTTCTGCTGATACTTCATGGGCAGAAGTTGTTGCAAGTTCCTCCCTCAAATCTTTAGAGCTGACCAAAAAGAAACATAGGGCAAAGACCAAAAGCAAGAACATCAATAGTCACAATCTTGCTAATAAATCTAAGGTGTCATGAGCTTATATGGTCAGTAATATGGTCACAGTTGCTATATCTTGGTAGGTTTTGCTTCCAGGATACTTAAAGGGAGTGCCAGTACACTTTTTCTGCCTAGCCGCCTGCTGTATAGTCTATGCTACCTGTTTGCTTTCACTCCCAATGGGTGCAGAAAACAAAGGCTGTACATCGCGGCCCAATCAATTTACTTTTTGTTGCAGTGTTTAAACGAGCAGCTTAAAGGTCTTCAAGAGAACTTTGGAATATCAGCAATGCTTTTCTAACCCATTATTTTAGTGTTAGATCTTATACATTACCTCACTAAACAGGCTCTCTGTATCTAGACTTTTATTCTCCAATTTAGCAGTGCATCAGGTTTATATTCTTTTGGCTGTTCAGTTGCATATCTTCAATCAGTATGCATCCTGATTATTGCTTTTTCTTTTTTCATATGTGAATTATTATGTAATACAAGGCAACTTACCCCTTCCCTCTCCTGATGACAGGTTCTTAAGTATTATTGGCAACCACATTTAATCTATCTCCTTCCCTACGCTCCATTATTCTTACTACCTCCTGTTTACAATATGGAACTATCATTAGCACTCAAAGAGTTGGGCCATGTTTGGTGTACTGTTGCAAAGGATTGTCAATCTACAGCTTCCTTATGCTCCTTATTTTACTTGAAGCCTACAGATTTTATAGAAATCCACTGCTGTGTGGTCCCTCCTGTTTTGGGGCTCACTAGGCCTAGTCTTCTAGACCTAGCCACCCCATATAACACCTATTTAGGCAATTTTCAAGTAATCAGAGCTGATCTTTACTATGACTATCTCTTCTGTCTACAGTTATCACCGAAGCCTATACCTCTCCACATAATCCCGATTTGCATTTGGCTCAGGGCGTAAGGGCTTAAATTGACCTCCCCCTTTCTTCTTTCCCCCTCAATATTGTATTTATTATGTACTTACTCTGTTGCACTGCAAAGTATACTCAGAGTCACTCTAATGTGGTAATGATCTACTTTTCCTTTTATATTTGTTCATTTGCATTCCACCTGGCTCCCTTAATTCCTTGCTCTATGTCTAGGCTGTACTGGCATCTCATATATGATTCTTTAATTTACTGTTGTTTCGAGTTGTTATATCTTGTACTATTACTACTAATGTTTATAAATAAGTTCTGGTGTTTAGCTTTATCCTTATACCTTGTCCTGTTAGCTTAGAATTAAGCTGAGGTTATTACAGTCCCCTGCCTTTCTTGGTATTATTCCCTTTCAGTTTAGCTTATCAGGAATACTTACTTTATTATATTATTGGGATCAGACTTAGGTTTGGGCCGATATTTATAACCGGTCCTCCCTAGTCTCCTCCCTACATCGACGCCCCAGAGTGTGGTGAGAGAGTCTCTTAGCCAGTTGGCTGACTCATATCTCCTCACACCCATAAAACGTTTTCTTTGTTATTTAGCTTACTAGTATTGTTGTTGTTGTTAATGACTTTTCTCCTCCCCCATCTCTGTTCCAGCTTTAATAAGATATCTGTGCTACTCATGTATCATACATCTCACTTTTTTTGGCTTGAATGTTCCTGCCAATCTCTGCATATATGTAAGCTCTCTATATTGTATTCTAATCATCCTCTGCCTCATTTATTTGTCCCTTCACACTCCAGCGATTATTCCCTTTCTTTAACACTAACAATATGAGTGACATACTTTTGTATATATGGAATGTGAAGGGACTTAATTCTCCTTGTAAGCAGAAGCAAATTCTTCCACATCTCAAAAAACATAAAACATAAATTGCTTTCCTTCAAGAAACAAAATTATTAGCAAAGGATGTTCATAGACTTAAAAAAGATTGGGTCGGTCAGATCTACGAATCATCCTATACCTCAAAAAACAGAGGAGTTGCTATTCTTATTCATAAGAGTCTCAAATGGTCCCTTGTAAACTCCGTTTCCAATACTGACGGCAGATAGGGGATGGTCAAACTGAATACCAACTCTGGTCCTCTTCTGCTTGTTAATGTCTATGCACCCAACTCTGATTCCCCGGGGTTTTTTCATAATTTAGCTCAACAGATTCTATCCTTTAACACTGATAATACACCAGTTATTCTTGGAGGGGATCTTAACTTAGCTTTAGAAGCCAGCATTGACAGAAGTAGCCCCACTACAGAGTCCCACCCTAGAAGTATTACAGCCCTCTCATTACTAATGCAAGATGTTAGATTAACTGATGTATGCCTCCTTCACCCCGTGATCGAGAATTAACTTTTTACTCCTCTCTACATAAGACATTCAGTATAATTGACTACTGGTTAGCCTCTCCTGTTATAATGGAAAAAACTATTGATTCATCCATCTCTCCCATCATAATCTCGGACCATTCCCCTGTCAAACTGCAACTTTTGTGGGGCATATTAGGACCTAAATCTTCTTACTGGCGGCTGGACCCTCTCCTTCTTAAGGATCCCAATTTCTTACCCATGATCAAAACACAAATTCAGGACTTTCTCTTTCACAATACCCCAACTGAATCTTCTATGTCCTCTGTATGGGAAGCTCTTAAAGCTACAATTTGAGGGAAAATTATTAGTTATACTGCACATAGGAAAAGAGTAAGGGAACAACAGCTGGCTGACTTGGAAAAATCTCTTCAGGCTAAAGAGAATTTATACTTTTCTTCTAATAAGCACCGTCCTGATTCTCAACTTCATCTTGAAATTCTTCAACTTATTAAAATTAACAATTTAATTTCTCGTAAAACCGAACTGGCCTTGTTTAAACTTAAATATAAGTTTTGGGAACATGGCGATAAAAATGGGAAAGTTCTCTCTTACCAGCTCAAAGCACAACAAATGGAACGACACATCCTAAGCCTAAAAGATGAACAGGGTACAATTCACTCCAACAACCCCTCTATAAACCGTATCATGAAAACCTTTTATCAAAAACTACACTCTAACACAAATCCTCCATCTACTTTACAAATTCAACAGTTCCTTAAATCGTTACATCTTCTTCATCTTTCTGCTCTTGAAACAGATTCTTTAGATGAACCCTTCTCCTTCAGAAATCAGAAAGCTTTGTCTTCCTTGAAATCCGGCAAATCCCCTTGGGGTGATGGATTCCCTGTCGATTTCTATAAAATGTTTTCTGACACCTTATGTCCCCTTCTTCTTAATGTTTATCAAGAAGCTTCCAATACTGGCAAGCTTCCCCCATCTTGCACCGAAGCAATCATAACCCTAATCCCTAAGAAAGAAAAAGACCCTACTCACCCCGCAAGTTACAGGCCCATTTCTTTATTAAACACGGATTGGAAGATATTTGCTAAACTACTAACTTCTCGACTTGAATCCTTGATTCCCAAGCTAACTCATTATTCGCAAGCTGGTTTTATTAAACATAGATCTGGTTCTGATCACCTACGTTCCTTATTTAATTTAATTCACAAAGCCAAATCCCTCAAGACATCAGCTACAGCCATAGCTATTGATTTCGAGAAGGCCTTTGATTCCTTAAACTGGGACTACCTTCATCAAGTTTTATCTTATTTCTGTCTTTCTCATACCTTTTCCTCCTGGATCAAGCTATTATATAACTACCCTGTTTCTAAAGTACTTACTAATTCCACCCTTTCCTCTTACTTTCATCTTGCAAGGGGAACTAGACAAGGCTGTCCCTGTCACTTTCCCTGTTTATTTTAGCCATGGAACCTCTGACTGCTTGTTTACGTCAATCTTCTGGCATTATGGGCATACCTGTGAGCAATTCAAGATATGTTTCTCTCTCCTACACGGATGACCTCTTAATCTTACTCAAAAACCTGAATAAGGCTGAGCCCCTGTTGGTTGATTTGCTTAATAATTTTACTAAAATTTCTGGCCTTGCCTTGAATTATGGCAAATCACAAACTATGCCCTTAATGATCACTGTAAAACCTTTATGAACATACCTCTTGGATTCCGCTGGTCACCACAGGGTATAACATATCTAGGAATCAAAATTACTAGTAACTTAGGGAAGATATGGGGCATTAACATTAACCCTTTATTTGATAACATTAAAACAATTCTGGACAGATGGAAGCTTCTTAATCTCTCTTTCATGGGAAAATTGCAGCCATTAAGATGTCCATTTCTCCCAAGATTCTTTACCTCTTTGCCAATATTTCTTCAGTCTTACCATCCTCCTTTTTTGCTAAAATTGATAAATTAATAGGTAACTTTATCTGGGATGGGAAACCACCAAGATTTAACTGCAACAAACTTCAATCACATTGGAAAAAAGGGAGATTCAGACTCCCCTGGTTCAAAGGCTACCTCTGGGCTTTCCGAATGGCCCAAACCATTAAATGGTTTCAGAAACCCTCCCCTCACTCACCACTATGGGTTGCAATGGAATCTGCATTGTGCCTGGGAGGAGTTCCCACTTCCTTCATTTTTAATCCCATTTCCTCTAAACTAAAATCTCACCTGACTATATCATCCTCTGTTCTTTACTGGAAACTAACCCACAAATTCCTGAAATCCAATCCAACACCCTGGTTTTATGCCCCCTTATGGGGCAATCCACTGTTCACTCTAGAAGATCACCCAATTTTCTGTCGTACATGGAGGAACAAAGGCATTTTCATTCTCTGAGATATCTTGGACCAGAATTCACTCACTTGTAGATCATTCTCAGAAAGTGCAGATCACATGGAAACTTCTGAAACAGGACTCCTGGAAGTTTTTACAAATTCAGGCAGCTTATAACTCTATCTCTAGTTTAGTGTATAGGCATACTCTTCTAAACCCATACATCTCACACTGGACTAATTTATCAGTAAAACTGAATAGCTCCATTTACAAAGACATTATTGATAATCTACCTGATCAGTCTATACAGGCCAAAAATAAATAGAGTGCTCTTCTTAACTACAATATTTCAGATGCACAATGGAGTAATTGTTGGCATATTGCACATAATACCTTTAAAGATGCCCGTAGTTCTTTAATACAAACTAAAGTCCTACATCTTTGGTATAGAACCCCCTCTGTGCTTCAACGAATGGGCCTATTAAATAATAATAATTGCTGGCACTGCAATTTGGCCAATGGGGATCTACTTCATACTGTATCTTGTGGTCTTGCGCTCCCATTAATAAGCTCTGGCATAAAGTCTGTTTACTTGCCTCCAGAGTAACAGGACAAAAACTACCTTTTGACTTCAAGCTATTCCTTCTAGGCATCCTTATCCCCAATAGCTCTCTCCTCTCACATGCACATTTTAGATGGCTAAACATACTTTCTCTTCTGGTCAAACGTCTGATTCTTGTGAAATAGAAATCAACTCTGGTGCCTTCTCTTTCAGATGTTCTTCAAAGCCTCTTTCAGTATGCCTCTCTAGACCGATTATCTCATCTTACTCATAATCGACTCATTGTATATGACAGATGTTGGCAGGATTACTTCAAGCACATGAATCTAGTTCTTCTAGACCCTACTTCTTAGGGATATTTAGCCCTCCTTCTTATTTTGCTCTCAGATTAGGTTTTCTCGAAACTTTTGTATACAGATTTCTCCTCTTTTTTCCCTTCCCTGTTTTCTCCCTCTATTCTTCCCTTCTTCCTTGCTTTCTTCTCTCTTCTTTCTTTCCTTGCATACTTTTCTCGTATCTTCACCTCTCCATTACTGAACATTGTTCATATTACCACATTTATCACTTTTTGCAATTTTCTGAATGCCTTGCCATAGCCTGCCCTAGCATGTATTTCGTACATGGTTGCTATTTCTGATCCTATAATACCCTATTGATTGTAACCCTTCTGCTCTCCACTTACATACTGTCTAGGTTTGTGTTTTATTATCAATACATGTATATAAGTCTTCTCCAATATGTTTACCCTAAATACGGTGTTTTGTTAAGTGATATTTTATACCTTACATTGAGGATAGTCTTCTATTGTATAAGATGTGTGCTTTCTTTTATACTCGAATTTCAATAAAAAGATAAAGTGAAAAAAATGAGTTGGTATTAAGTCTTCTTTGAATCCCTGTGCCAAAAAACTTTTAAAAGTGCTTTGAACATGGTCTTTTGAACAAAATCACTCTCAAAAGTGTTTAGTGTGCCTTGTGCCTCTAGATTAGCAATTAGGTTTGGTATTTTTTCTGATTTATTTAAAGTAGATGTTTTGTTTTGTGTAGTGAAGCAGTGCTGTGGGGGATGGGATATGTGTTAGTTAGTTAGCAGCAAGCAAGGCAGCCCTGTCTGTGAGCAGTGCTAGTGCTGTTTTCCTCAGTGTTTTGTCTGAATTATTTCTTCTGTTTTCTGTGATTTGTAATTTTAGTTCTGTAGAACATTGAATTATTTTGTCAGTCTGGTTAGACTATATTGATTTCAGTTCTTTTGTTTAGGCCCTGTCCACACTACACCAGACCCACCCCTCTGTAATGTTACAGGGGGTCCAAACCATTACTGTAATGGTTTGTGTTTACACCTGTAAAGTTACAGGAGGCATTTCCATAACCATTGTCGAAACCACTTGTGAGGTGGTTTCAACAATGGTTACAGAACCAGATCCACCGCTGTACTGTTATCGGCTGTAGTGTGGACATATAAGTGCAGTTCCCAGCAGTGCCCGAAGTGCAGTGTGAGCTGCATTGAGGGATTGGGTGCCAACTGTAATGGTCACCCGGCACCTGCAGTGTGGACCAGTGGTAACAGACTCGTATCGACCATTGCTGCAGTGTTGACACACTGTACTGCTTACTGGCCGTAACGGTTTGTAACCGTTACACAGTGGTAGCGGTGTAGTGCGGACAGGGCCTTAGTTATTGAAGTTACAGTTTTACTGTGACAGCATTGTCTTCATAATTACCTCAGTTTTTACATCTCTCCTTATTCCCTGTCATGTATTGTTCATGTTAGAAAAAACATTAAAAATATGTTTTTGTGTTGTTTTTACTGTCTGTAGCTACTGTTAGCTTGGTAAACTGTTGTGTTATTTAAATCACAGTGGACTGTTGAGGTGTTTTAGTGTCTCTACAGCTGCCTATATTTACTTTAACTGCTGTGTTCAAAAATGTACGTATAAATATGCCCAGAAGGAGATGCTCAAGTATAGCTGAAGTTGCTTCCAACAGTGAAGTTACCATGAAGATAGTAGGTTCTGGGGTTCAGAAGGGTACAGTATATCTGAAACAACTACTTCTGCCACAGGTTCATCAGCAGCCAGCAGAACTAGTACTCAATAGAAGTAGTTGGCGCAAGTGATGGGGTTATTAGTGTAGCCAAATGTTTCTCAGCCACATCTGTGGCATCAGTGCTAGTGGGTGCTTGTGTTGGCACTGCTGACAGTGGAGGCAATGACAATAGGACCAGTCTAAGAACCCCAAAAATGTATTGCTCTGGAATGTGGTTGAGGACACTGAAGTGGTTTGATATTGTTCCTCAAACTAGTGTTGATGGTGGAGTTGATGGGCGTGAACATGACTCATGGTCTGATGCAGGAGATTTGACTGTTGCATTCAGGGAATCAGATGCTGAGAAGAAAATAGACGGTGGAGTAAGTGAGGATGTGGAGGAGGAGGACAGATCTCAAGAGGAGGTTATCAGACTCTGCAGGGATGGGGATGATGGTCTGACCCTCTGGGAACCTGAACAAAAGTGAGAGTCATGCTGCTGAACCTGTGGTTCTGTGTACCACCACCTGCCCTAGATAGCTTCTGCCAGAGAACAGGCAGAGAACACCAAGAAGAAGGAGCTGCTATTATAACTATACTTCTACTGGGACTCATGAACTAGAACTCTACTACTGGGACCTTCAATTTAGGGTAAAACAAAACAAAACAAAACAAAAAGTTAGTGCGTTTGTCTGAGCTGGCTGAAGTGAACTGTTATCTGTGCAGTTATCTAGGTGTTTGTCTCAGGTGGCTGAAGGGAATTGTTATCTGTGCAATTACTGAGTGTAGAAAGAGCTGTGAAGTAGGGGGAGTGGCTTAGCTAGAAGGAAGTCAGGTTAAAGCCAGATTTAAACACTGGCTGCCCTAGATAGCTTCTGCCAGAGAACAGACAGAGAACACCAAGAAGAAGGAGCTGCTGTTATAACAATTCATCTCTACTGGGACTATATTGCCCTCCTTCTCACCACCACCCCACCCTAAGCCTGTTCTACTTTTATAGGCTACGGATTTGACTGACAACAGGAACTTCCTGTTTGGGAACAGGAAGTGAGTGATCACAAGTGAAAAAGACTCACCATCCTAGGAGGAAAGAGTAGCTCTCCATCCCCTCTTCCCCCGGGGCTGCTGGAGGTCTGACTCTGAGAAAGTAAGGAGACTACTGAGAAATATAGGAACTTCTTGTCTCAGAACAGGAAGATCAGGAGCTTAAATGGCACAGAGGCAGTGAGTAAGTAGGGAGAAAAAAAATAAAAAGATGAAAGAGTAAATATTCCAAACAACAGTTAAGGGGCCAGAAATAAGACATGATGGGAGTGGTGCAGTGCAGTGCAGTGGCTGTGGAGCAGCAGTCTTTCAGGAAACATTCAGGAGTATGCAGTGTTGTCCCATCTGCAGGCACCTCTCTGGGGTGAAGGAGGAGGTTGCTCATCTCCAGCCTGAGTTGGCCAGGATTTGATGGACCTCCTCTCCCACCCAGAGACCACCAGGGCCACTGCTGTTGCCTCAGAGGTTGCCAAGAAAGAGGAGCGGTTGGACCACAGTGGGCTCAGGGAGGGTTAGGGTGATGGAACAGAGGCACATCCCTCCAGTTGTACCTCTCCACAATTCATATGCAGTTCTGGCAAAGTGTGATTCCTCTATGGAGGCACACACAGTAGAGACCAAGGATGATGCTGGGAACCTCCACAAAGGAGACCCACAGGAGGGTGGCATGGGACCCCACAGGAGAAGGAGACAACTCCTGGTGTGGGACTCCATTGTTAGGAGGATAGAACTGGGGGAGGAAGGGGAGAGGGAGGTAAGGTGCCTGCCTGGTGCCATGGCTTGGAGGGACAGGGAGTGAATCCTCAGGATAGCTGGGGCAGCTGCACGGGGGAGGGAAAGTAGCATGCAAGGTAACCTTCTCGGAGGTGCTGCCTGTCTATGGCATGGATGAGGCTATGGTGCTCCACACCATGGGATTCAATCAGTGGTTGAAAAACTGGTGCACAGCTCAGTGATTTGGCTTCATCGAGGACTGGGGGTCCACCTGGAGTGATGCAGGCCTATACTGATGTAATGTTCTGCATCTGTCTAGGAAGGGAACCAGGATCCTAGGTGATAGGTTTAAATGCAACATTGGCAAGCATTTAAATGAGCTAAGGGGAGGCACTGGAAAGGAGCAGGAAATCTACTCCCCAAAAAATCAGGGTAGTAAGTGAGGTAAACACCAAGATAGAGGTGTCAATAGGGAGAAGGCTGGTAAATGGAGAAAATGACAATGGCAATAAGGACAGGGATGGGACAAAGGGGATAAGGCCATCACGAAATGGAGCATAATGAGAACCAGTACCCATAGTCTGGGCAACAAGCTCCCTGAACTTGTGGCCTTGATGGAAGAGGGGTGCCTGGATATTGTAGCAGTCACAGAAACATGGTACACAGAGAACCATGACTGGGATGTTAACATACCAGGGTACACAACCTACAGGAGAGATAGGGAGGATAGAAGAGGGGGAGGAGTAGCTCTCTATGTAACTGAAGGGATAAAAGCAATGGAACAAAAAAGTAAACAGAGAGGAGAGGAGGCACTGTGGGTCACCTTAGAGACTGGAAATGGCACCACAATCCACACAGACACCCATGTCAGGGAGAGGGAATGGACAAGGATATGATAGAAGGCATCCTTAGGATGGCAGAGAAAGGGCAGATACTGTTGATGGGGGACCTGAATATGCCAGATGTTAACTGGAGCACCTTTGCTGTAGCCACATCCAAGATCAGGGCCATTCTCAATACCCTACAGGTGGCATGCCTCAGGCAGCTAGTATTGGAACCCACTCATGAGGGAGCAATCTTAGACCCTCATACTCTCAATTGGAGACAGCGAGGATCTCAGATCTAGAGTGTGTAGCCATCTGGGAACAAGTGACCACCAAACAGGGTAGTTCACTATAAACTCAACTACAGAGTCAAGTCATACAAAAGTGAGGGTACTGGACCTCAGGAGGGCTGACTTTGGCAAGATGGGAGAGTGCCTTAGAAAAGCACTAGCAAACAGGCTAGAAGGAGAGGTGGAGCAACAATGGGGAAACATCAAAACTGCCATCACAGAGGCAACAAGCCTTTGTGTGACGCAAATAAACAAATCAAAATGAAATAAAAAGCCACTATGGTTCTTAAAAGAGGTGGCGGGGAAGGTTAGGGAGAAAAAGATAGCATTTAGGAAGTATAAGGAAACACAGAAGGAGCAGGACAGAGAACTGTACCAGTTAAGGCAGAAGGAAGCAGGAAGGGTAGTCAGAATAGCAAAGGCCCAAACTGAGGAAAACAGAGCCAACTCAGTTGAGAAGGGGGATAAAACCTTTTATAGGTACATTAAGGAGCATAGAAAGACAAAGGGAGGGATAGTGAGGCTGAATAGAAAGGACGGTGGGTGGGCAGGAGGGACAGTGAAAAGCAGGGATACTGAACAAATACTTCTGCTCAATATTCACAAAAGAGGAGGAGGGGAAGTGCTAATCCAATTAACAGAAGCACTCTGGATGAGGGTCGATCCCAGTCCTTTCAGAAGAAAGGGTTCTGAAAGAACTCCTAAAACTGAAGGTGGACAAAGCAATTGGGCCTGATGGAATTCGCCCCAGAATTCTAAAAGAATTAAGGGGAGAACTTGTGACACCACTGACTACCCTTTTTAACAAATTATTGGAGGATGGTATGGTACCTGAGGACTGGAGGAAGGCAGATGTGAGTCCCCTTCACAAAAGTGGGAGCAAGACAAAGGCAAGAAACTACAGACCTGTCAGTTTGACCTCTGTGGTAGGGAAAGTGATGGAATCACTTCTGAAGGAAAGAATTGTTGAGTACCTAGAGCAAAGTGGGGCACAGGACCCAAGGCAGCATGGGTTCACAGCGGAAAGGTCATGTCAGATAAATCTAATTGATTTCTTTGACTGGGTGACCAAAGTAGTAGACCAGGGAGGGCCTGTGGACATGGCCTACCTAGACTTTGCAAGGCATTTGACACAGTCCCACAAAAGATTAATAATCAAACTAACCAGCCTGGGAGTGGGTCGAAGGGTCGTAGCCTGTGTAAAACATTGGCTGGACAAGAGGACACAGAAAGTAATTGTAAATGGAGTCCACTCTGAAGAAAGAGGGGTTACTAGTGGGGTACCTCAGGGTACAGTACTGAGTCCAGTCATTTTTAATGTCTTTATAAGTGACATTGCAGAGAGACTGGAAGGAAAAGTATGCCTCTTTGCAGATGATACAAAGATCTGCAACAGGGTTGATAGACAAGGAGGCATGGAAAGGATGAGAAGGGACTTGGCAAGGTTGGAGGAATAGTCAGAAGTATGGCAGCTTGGATTCAATGCAAAGAAGTGCAAAATAATGCACCTGGGAAACAAAAACTCTGAGGAAGATTACACAATGGGGGGAGGTAGTATCAACAACAAAACTGGAAAGGGACCTGGGTAATCATATCAGATGACCTAAGGTTAGGAAGCACTATGAGAAGGCAGTAAGGAGGGCTGAGGGGATACTGGGATGTTTAGGAGAGGCATCACAAGCAGAAACAGGAAGTTGTTATCCTCTGTACAGATAGTTGGTGAGACCCCATCTGGAGTACTGCGTGCAGTTCTGGAGACCCTATTCTGCAAGAACATAGACAGGATGGAGGCAGTCCAGAGGAGGGCAACTAAAATGGTGTAGGGTCTGCAAGAGAAGCCATTTGAGGAGAGATGAAAGGGGCTTAATATGTATAACCTTGAGGAAAGGAGGGAGGGGGGGACATGACAGAAACTTTTAAGTAACTCACTGGAATTAACAAAGTCCAAGAGGGTAGCATCTTTCAGAAAAAGAGATGTGCAAGAACTAGGGGACGCAATTTGAAGATAGAGGGGGGATGGCTCAGGGGCAATGTGAGGAAGTATTTTTTCACAGAGAGGGTGGTGGACGCATGGAACAGCATTCCTGAGGAGGTTGTGGGCCTAAAACTGTGGGAGAATTCATGAATGCTGGGACAGACGTAAGGCAATTTCATTGGGGTAGAAAGAAATAGCTGTTGGTTAACTAGGATCTGCAGCTTATCCTGTAGGGAATTGGACAGACTAGGTGGGCCAAGCAGTCCTTATCTGCCATCAAAGTCTATGTTTCTATGTTTCTATTTCAGAGAATTACCAAACCCCCCTCCCAGCAGTTGTTGCTGTTAGCACTGTTGAGCCAATAACACAGCATGGACCACCCACTGTTGCACTGCAGAAATCATCTTTAGAAACATCCATTGCCACCACCACCTCAATGTTCAGTATCAGGTTCACGCCATGTAAAAAACAAGGCTCAAAATCCTTAGTTCTGGATTTTGCATACTCAACCCAGCTAAGGAAACAGTAGCCATTTGTGTAGCTGTGGCGTGGACAGCCAGCTCTGAGTGCTCGAGTGCTGTATTAATTTTTGTTATTACACATAAAATATGTGAAGGGAAGGGTCAGTTCAAGGAAAAGGCTGTCTTACTGGAACTGACACATCAAGACCCCCCAGGGATAAGTTCAAAGGACAGGAGGTATTTTAAACTGCAGAGATTTGGGGTGCACTACCTTGTCAATGTGCTTTCATCCCAGGAAATAAGAGTTAGCCATTCATAATGCCCTCAGGTAGATCCTTTGACTTGTATAGTTGCTAGGGAAGGTCTTGTGGGAGGTGTCGAAGAGAGACCAGAATGGACATTGAAGGGTTTGATGTATGAGGCAGGGAGGACCCAGACGATTCTGGAAGGTCAATATACATTTCCATGGAACCCTGAATTACATGAATACCCTTTGATGTGTAGATACCCAGAGCCCAGACGAGGTTTAGGAGTCAAATACAATTCTGATTTGAATACAGTGACTTACATCAAAGACTGTTTATGTGTGTGTGTGTAGCAGCACAAACCAGTTCTGACCAGTTAACCTGTGGAGAGGAAAGTCAGTGAGGTCATCTCATATGTTTTTTAAATATTTTATTGGAGATCCTGTATTGTAAAATATAGAGTTTGATTCACCAAGGCAGAGGTAGTGACCTCACGAGAAGGCTAGCTCAAAGGTGTTTAAGTGCTGAAAAAACCTGACAGAGGGACACAAGAAAATATTTCTGACTGACACAAGAGAATATTATCTGACTGAGGAAGAATCATCAAAGCACTGAAAAAGAGTAAGATTAGACCAGTCTAAATGTATGTCTTGTAGGAACTGTACTTTTTCCTGTTTGTTTTAAGGCTGTATGTGTTGGATATATATATTTTGTTCTGTAATTATTGTCCTGTTTTGATATTTTAAAGTAAAGATATTTTTTACAAACAAAACTGCTGGAGTGCCTTGACAATTCTTTTTTATTTTAAGTGGAGACTGAAGGTTATAAGAGTACACTGTGATGGGCTTATTGTATACCAAACTGGGAAATGGATAGAGTTCTCTAAAAGTCTGGCATAGAGTTCTAGGGGTTCATCTGAAAGACCTGGTTGGGTGCCCGTAGGCAAAGATATCTGGCCCCCCGAAGACAGAATTATCTGAGCCTGATAATTGGGTACGCTAACAAGAGGTTATCAGTTTGAATCCTTCCAGAGCTTGAGACTAAGGTGACTTGAACCCACGAAACAGACAAGAGGGTTACCTTGTCTGTTCACTGTACACAAATCATACACTCAGAGGTTGGCACTTTGGGAGTAGAGGGTTGACTGGCTGAGCGAGATTGTGACAGATTTGGTTGGCAGCGGTGACATAAAAGTTTGGTGGTATAAGCTTCATTGTTCAGTGTGTTAGCTTGAAACCGTTTAGCTCACTTGGAAAAAAAGAAAGGCATTGTTTTATTTCAAAGGAAACAGAACTATATCCCTGACTTACAGTTAAGTTCCCACCTATTTTTTTTTTCTGAAGTGCCAGTCAGTATAATATTAGTAGTGAGAGAAGAAGAAAATGTCTTCAGACTACAGCAAGCACATTGTAGATTTCTTAAAGCAGTTGTGCGGGGACAGGGGAGTCCCGTTTGGGGTGAAAGCCAGTAAGCAGAAACTCATAGAGGCCCTGATGGTAGCAGATACCCAGAGCAGCGAGTCACCAACTGTGACTGAAAGGGACAAAACCTCAAGTGTGGAAGGGCTAGTGGCCAGTGAGGGTCCCGAGCTGATGAGGCAGACAGCAGGGCCACTGTCAGTGAAGGGCCACAGCAGCAGGGACAAGTCACCAATATCCTGAATCTGGAAGTTCTCAGGTTGCAATCTGAGTTGCACAGGATGGAGTTGGAGTCCCAGGAGAGGAGAGAAAGGGAACAGCGGAGGCGGACCGTGAGGAACATAGGTGGATATTTTTGCACAGGAGGAAATGAGGGCACTGCAGGATTGGGGTTGGGATTCAGGCACAGGGTCAAAGAAACAGCTGGGGAGAACAGTGCTGAGATCCATGAAGGTGGTGTTTAGGCACTTTGCTATGATAAGTGGGTCAGTGGAAATGGTGTCATCTATGGAGAGCAGGGAGGGAAGTGGGGAGCAAGATTTCCCATTAAGTTCTTTGATATTGCTCTAGAAGGTCCTTGCAGACCTCCATGTGGTGGTCAGATTAGATTAATAGTGGTCTGCTTTGGCCTTTCGGATGGCTCGAGTGCATCTGTTGTGTGTGGCATTACAGGACTGTCTATCAGCCAGCCTGCCAGACTCTGTAGCTTTGTGCCATAGATTGTCCCTTTCTCTCAGTTTTTTGAGTAGGAAGGGGGTGATCCATGGTGCATTTGGTCTTTTGGTGCGGTGTTTGTTGAGTGAAGCATAGAGGTCACAGGCCTTGGTGAAGGCCTGCATGAATAGATCAAGTGCAATGTCAATGCTGGGGGCTATATTGATGGGGGACCAGTCCATTTGGGTGAGTAGTTGTTTAAGCTTTTTTAACCCCTCTGGGTGGAGACACCTTCCGAAGGTGGTATGGGCTGTGGGTTACGGTGTGGAGAAGGTCTATAGGAATAGGATGGGCGAGTGATCACTTAGGGAGTCAGGAAATACTTTTATATCCTGGATTTTGTGGGGGCAGTTAGAGATAATGATATCCAAGAGGCTGCTGGTACCAGTAGTAGGATGAAGTCTAATAGGTTGTGTAACTAATTGGACCATGTCGAGGGCAGAGAAGGAGTCCTTGGTTGGTATGGCTGAGGGGCCATGCCAGTTGACATTTTTTTTATTTATTTATTGAAATCTAGGATTACAAATACCTTTGAGCAGGAACTTCTGGTTTACAAAGGTTCCACGTCGAAGGAATGGGGGGTATACATACATACAAAGGTCAACATAATGATACTTAGTTACACAATAAAAAGAAGTAAGAGACTGAGGCTTAGGAAATTCCAGTAATTCAAAATGTGTCAAGTGTTAGGTAGCATGACATACCAGACAAGGGCAATCTTAGAAATAAGTGCTGTAGGTGAGAGGGAAGGGGGTATGCAGGCTGGAAGGCCATTGTCAGAGGGTAGATGGTGAGGGTAAGAGCTCTAAAGGGGAGGGATAAAAGCCAGGAAATGTCCGGGGGAAGGAAAGGGAGAGGGGGCAAGGGGGTAGGCAGGTAGAAGGGGGTAAGGTGGGGAGAGGAAGCTGTCAAGACTGAAGTTGATGGCAGTGAGTGGTAGGCCCCTGATTAGGCGAGGCAGTCACAGTGACTAGTTGAAATGAGATGAAGTCGGAGTTGTCTCTTAAAAGGGCCAAGAGCAGCAGCAGTGAGAGTTTATTTGTTGAGAGTATTGTACCACTGTGGTGCTCTGTGGGTAAAGGTCCTCTGGCCCATGGTAGTCCGACATCTGGGGACAAGGAAGGTTAGTTGTTTTGAACTTCTAGTTTGCTGGGTGCTGTGGTGGTCAATGAGGAGCTTTTCAATGCCCGGGGGCATGACCCTGAGAAGGAATTTTTTGGCTAAGAGGCAGGTTTGATACTATATCCGGCTGATGAGAGGAAGCCACCCTACCCGAGTGTACAGGTCACAAGTGTGTGTAAGTCAGTCAGTCCCAGTTAGCAGCCTGCATGCTTTGTTGAGTGCAACTGTAATTCTGCAGAGGGCAGAGGCAGAGGCAGAGCCATAAACTGCTAGCCCGTAATCGATTATGGAGGTGACAGAGCTGTTGATAGCCAACCGGAGAGTGTCAGGAGTCATGCAGTGTTTGTGCCTGTAGAGCAGGCCTATACGGATGTTGGTGGCTTTGGCAACAGAATCTATGTGCCGATGGTAGGAGAGTGAGCTGTCCAATGTGACACCTAGGTATTTAAAATCAGGAACGTGTTCAAGTAAGGTCCCTGTTTGGTTTAGGATGGTGAGGTCACGGGATCTGTACTTGCTCCTGGCATTGTAGAAGGTCATAACCTTTGTTTTGCTGTAGTTCATGACCAGTTTGTGTGACTTGAACCATTCTTCAATGCGCATGAATTCAAGCTGTAATTGTTTCTCGAGGAGCTCTGTGTTTTGATGGTTGGTGAACATGACTGCGTCGTCGGCGTAGAGCAGTAATTTCTGGTGGCAGACACTGGGAAGGTCGTTGAGGAAGAGGCTGAAGAGTAGTGGCCCCAGGATGGACCCCTGTGGGACTCCTGAAAGGACTGACTTTTCTTCTGAGGTGACACTGGCAACCCAACCTGCTGGACCCTCTCCCCAAGGTAGCTTGAAAACCAGAGCAGCACTACATTGGAGAGCCCAATGTTTGATAATTGCTTGAGTAGGAGTGGGTGGTTCAAGTATCAAAGGCTTTCGTAAGGTCGATGAATACTGCCCCTACACAGTTTCCTTGATCGAGCGTGGTATGGATGAAGCCCGTGAATTCTAATAGTACAGTGGTGGTACTGTGCCCTTTTCAGAAACCATGTTGCTCAGGACACTGGATGTCGTATTTTTCCAGGTACTTGACTAGTTGGTCTGAGGCGATGCGCTCCAGGGCCTTAGACAATGGAGGGAGGATGGAAGGAGGTCTGTAGTTGGAGTGCAGTGATTTGTCCCCACTTTTGTATACTGGTGTGACGGTCACCTGTTTCCAGCGAGATGGGAACTGGGACATCCTTAGTGATAGGTTGAGGACCTTTGTCAGGGGTTCAAGGACTTCTTCAAGGACAAGTGCTAACAACTTCAGGTCAAGGGAGTCACCGCTGTAGCCTGCATTGTGAATGGCCTTCCGAATACAGGTTCTGGCTTCATGCACTGGGATCTCCTTGAAGTAGAATTGTGTGGCAGGGTGTAGGAGAGGAGTAGTTCCAGGAGGGTTACTACCAGAGGGGGCATCAAAGAAATTAGAAGGGAGGACACTATCCAAGTTGGAGAATGCATTGTTAAAGGTGTTGGTGATTGTGTACAGGTCAGACGTTGGTGTTCCATTTATGTTGAGCATGGTGGGTGGTGACTTAGGGTCCTTGCCTGTAAGGTCTTTCAAGTTACTCCAAAATTTTTTTCCATCACCCCAGGAGTTGGAGAGCTCTTCCTTGAAGTATTTGCTTTTGGTGCTCCTAACTGCCCGCGTGCACTCATTTCTGGCAGCTTTATATTTATGAATATCCCCAGGTTTGGATGTTGCACAGGCACAGTGCCAGAGATGATCCCTATGTTTGAGTAAAGTGATTAGATCGGGGGTTGTCCAAGGGTTAGCTCTGCCCCTGACCTTCAGCTTTTTGAAAGGTGCAAAGATATTGCAGGCCGCAGTGAAGTGGCTGATGAAAAGGTCTAAGGCTTGGTTTACATTAATGGCAGAGTCGATTGGTGTCAAGTCCAGGTGGCTTAGGTGTGTCTTTAGTAGCTCAAGGCACCCCTGCTTTAACACTCTGGTGTGGACTATTTTAGGAGGGGCCTTAATGAATTTGTTTGTCCAGATACATGTGACCGGTGAGTGGTCACTGATTCCATCAGGGAGCACTGAGACTTTTGAGATTCATTCAGGGTGATTAGTAAGGATCCAGTCCAGAAGTGTGTATGACCCTGTCCTATAGTTGCATCTGGTGGGGGTGGTAACAAGCTGGGTGAGGTTCTGTGATGTGACAGCATCCTTGTAGTTTCTGGCCTCCAGCGATAGCCAATTTATGTTGACGTCACCTAGTACTGTGAGTTCAGAGTAATGGTGTAATCCCTGTAGGCTTTCCAATATGCTCATAAATCCATTAGGCTGATTGTTAGGGGGTAGGTACACAGAGGAAATGGCGAGCTCCTTGTTGTGCGCTCCGAGTAGAACTTCTTAATAGCTAAAACTCATGAGGGTGGCTTAGGGTTTGAGAACGGAAGATTGACCCAGATGGAATTCTCAGGTAGATGGCACAGCCCCACCTCATTTGGAAACCTTGTCCTAGCTGAATATAGAGTATCCAGGGATGGTGACTGCAGCGCCTGGTATCTTGGGGTTAAGCCATGTTTTCGACAACAGAGAGTACATCAGGCTATGTTGCTGGACCCAGGTTTGCAAAATGTCAAGTTTGTTAATGAGGATGCAGACATTGATTGAGGCTAATGTGAGGGACCCCTCCCACCTTTTTGTGGTATGGGGTGCTAGTCCGATAGGCCCTGGGTTAGGATGAACATTTCCAGATATCAGAAGTAGCATAAGTAGTATCCTAAGAAGGTACACTTTAATCATTTTGCAGATTAGTTTTGTTGTAGGGCATCTAGTCTTCTTGGCCTTGCTGGTCTGCGTTTGCATCGTGATATTGCAGAGCACAATATATAAAGCCATTTTCTCAGAGGTGCCACGTGATTGATGAAACGTAATCAAACCCACAGGAAATGGTGAACTACCAGGAACCAGAAAACTGCTATTGTAGCTCAAAGACCCAGAATGTGATAAATTTCTGAAGGGGTTAAATTCTTGAAGGTGATGAACATTGGCCTGGAGCATAGGCAGGATGTACAAATCCTTTGTTAGTATCTTCCCTTTGTTCTCCAAAATAGTTGTGAATAGACCTCAAAGACAAATACACATCCTTTAAGAACAAGTCAGAAGGAAATGTGGATTCAATGCAGCACTCCAAAACTCAGTACTTGTATAACAGATTTAATGACCTTACTTTTGGCTTTGATGGCTTCCGAAAAAGTTGATTTATGATGAGAATGCCAATACCTGGTGGTGCTGTTTTACAGTTTCTTAGTCCAGGAAATGTTCATAGATGTTATGCCCATGAATGGTCCAGTTCCTCCAAGCAGAAACACATGAAAATCCACAAAAACTAAACTACTGAGAAAAACACACACAGCCAGCCACACAGGCTCTAGATCAAAAATCTTTTAGGTCTCCTACTAGTGTCTGTTCAGCATTGTGTGGGAGGGTAATGAGATAATCAGTGAGGGATGTGATGACTGGCATTTGGTTCTTTGGGAGTATGTAGGAGTCTGTGAGGTATAATGGCCCCCTGGAGGGGTCCAGGGGAATTTTTAGGGTGAGGGCTTTTGCTTCGTTTTTGAGTTTGGGGGGGTCGGATCATCTGGAAAATAATGTTATCTCTGATGTAGATTGCACAGCCATCCCCATGTTTACCCATCCTGGGTATCTGGGAAGTGAGACAAAGGCATCAGGAGCAGATTTAGAGAGCCAGGTCTCAACTAGAGCAATGATGTATGTCTGGTTGGTGTAGGGTGGCCCAACATTGGAGCACTACAGATTTTTTTGGCAGGCTGTGTATGTTTAAGGAGGCAATGCGGAGTCCAGAGGACCTGGTAGGTGGACTGGCGGTGGATGGGCTGGGATTAGGGTGGATATTACCAGAGAGGAGAAGTAGAAGGACCAAGGTTCTGACCAAAAGTTGACAGACAGTTAATTGTTTGTGAGTACGTTGAGAGGAGGGGGAGGATGAAGTGGAGCAGGGGATGGGCAGAATGGAACAATCACTGTGGAAAATCAATTTTTGGGACAGATTAACAAACTCACAGTGCTACTGTTCATGAAGAGAGGTCCAAAAATAGTCATGTTGAAAATGTGGTGAAAAAAATGTCAAAAGATGATTGCATTACAGGCGTGCGTTGCACAGTTTATACACACGGTCATAACTTCGCCAATTTTTCATATTTTCAATCCAGATTTTCAACATTGCCATATTTTCATACCACCTCATGAAAAGTACAGCTGTTATTTATCACATCCTGCCTGAATTTTTCTTTGCACCTGTGGCACCTAGTGGCACAGTCGCTGTGCAAAAATCACCTTTCGGATAATGAACTGATAGTGCCACTGTTCATGAAGTTGGGTCACAAAAAGCCCATGTTGAAAATTTTGAGTGAAAATACCAACAAACACCTGAGGCATTAGAGTTTCCAACTGCAACACCCCTACCTGTAGAGACTGACAGGCATCGGGGGAAGGGGAGTGACTTGGTATCGTCGGCTGTAATGCTCACGCCATTCCACCCCCACCCCCACCCTGCAGCCAGTGACAGACATCGAGGTGTACCTTGTAGTTTTCAGCCCCAAAGTTCACCCAGTTCTTCTATACTACACCCATCTCAGCATATTTCTTTATGGAATGGGATGAGCGTAAGGCAAGACCTCAAGGCACACCACAACACCAGTCAATGTATGCAGGGTTGGGTGAGGTGAAATGGCATGAGCGTTGTGGCCGACAACCCAAAGGCACACCCCCAATGCCTGTCAGTCTCTGCATGGTAGGGTTGGGGTTGGCATCAGTTCAATACTTCACTGCCATTCCTATTATGCATTTTTCTAACTCCTGCACTACTTATGCCAATGCCAGCAAGCTAACATTTGGAATTGACAAATGCTTGTTTGTGTCATCCTACAGCTCCTTGTCTGTGGTTTAGTCCTGATGTGGCAGTCAGTACACTACCCCTACACTTATTTTCATCCACACCCCTGACTGCAGCTGTATCCATAGCATGTCTGTACCCTCCCCTACGTCCTCCCTTATGACCATTATTCCTTCCCTAACATAGACTGCAGCCTTCCACCCCTACCTTTTGTTCTGCCTTTTATGTAGAGGGTGTATTCAGGAACAGACAGATCCCAGTCATGGTTCAAGTTTTCCCAGGTCTCAATGAATATCACCAGATCTGCTCTGCTGTCGGTCACCATGGCCTGAAGATCATCAATTTTGTTCCCCAGACTCACGCCATTCATGGATCTCACTCTCCTCATCCCCCATGTTTCCCATTCACTCTCTCTTCCTGTTACCCCCTCCTTCCTCTGGTTGCTTAACTAGTTTGCCACCATCCTTTTCTTTTTTCCTCTTCCTCTTCCATCCTCTTCGTCTGCCACTGTATTCACCCTTCCCCTAACCCCCTCCCCTTTCCCTTTTTACGTATTGTCCCATCCACTTGGGGGGAGGTCTTCCTGCCTCTTCCTATTGTGAACCCTGGGTTCTGCACTCCCCGGCGGTTCTCTCCCGACACCACTTAATTTATATTTAAGATGTCCCTGATGTACTCCCCTAACCTGTCACATAGTATTCTGTTTCTCCCCCTGATGAGGTGCAGCCTATCTGATCAGTACATGGATTTCTCATCCCAGAGTCCTCCCCAGTCCTCCATACAACCATTTTGCTTTGTACTCCCTCATAAAACTTGGCCCAACTGGCCATTGTAGTACTGTATGTTATGCACTGAAATCTTTATACAGGTATTGAAATGTTATGCTGTTGAGCAGTTCTGGTGTACTCTGAAGTTGGTTTTTTTTTTGCATAGTTTTTGACATCAAACTACAGCCGTGATTCAGTTGTACCAGTTGCACTCTCTTTGTAGTGCTGCAGGTAAACCCTTGGATTAAACAGACTAAGGCAGAGGAATAACTTGGCTTTTTTTTTTTTTGTATAACCACTTCCCCAGATTGAACCTGAATCCTGACAGACTATAACTGAGCTCAAAGTCAGCAAAATACTTCCAAACTTTGAAAGAAAAAATACATCCTAACATTTTCATGGGTCAGATATTTCAATGTTTACACAGCTTTAATCATCAGTATGCATAATGATTGGCCCTAATTCAAAAAGTGATAAGTCAGTAAAAAGCTAAGATGGATTCTTTGTGCAATAATCTCTATCTGATGCTTCTTGGTGGTTGAAGCTGGCATGTATAGTAAGATTTAAGCACTGGGTGGTCTGTAGATAAAACAATAATATAGCTTTTCTTTATTATACTACTGCACCCACCTTTATCAGATCTATTCCACTGTGGAGTTCTGCATCAAACCAATATACTTCTACTGACATTTGGACAGTCTTGTAAATGAAACATTGTCAGTTATCCTTGCAGCATTTGAATTTTTTTTAAATGAACAAATAAATAAAAAAAACCTGAGAGACTGCCTTGCAAAAGTATAGCAATTACTATACTAGTTACCTATATTACAGCTGTATGGTATCTATGCATAACTAAATCTAGAATTTAGGTTACCAATACAAACTTAAAGAAGTATAAATGATTTGACTGATTTTTGGCAGATTGTTATAAAACATGTATTTAGTATGCTCACCCAGACTGAATTTCAGGAAAAAGTGTTGGTAATGGAGAGACCCTTTTCAATCTAGCAAATGGGACACTGATGCAGATTCAGAAAATATTTTATCTGCAGCCACACATTTGAAATGTCCGACATGAGGAAAACAGAATAAGACAATGTTATACATTTCTCTCCTCTATGGACTAGACTTCTGAAATCCCTTTTATCTAATCTTCAAACTATTTAAACCACAGCTGCTTTACTGCTCACCTACTTTAAGACATGGGACACCATTGCCCTATCTCTGTGACATTATTGTCTATTCTCTACCTTGTACTCCCCATTCTTTCAACTTTAGATGTCCTATATCCCACATATCTTCTGCTAAAACACTGGCATGAGATCTTTTTTAGCATCTCTGCACCTATTATTAGGAACAGGTAGGTAGGTAACATTTATTTATGTAACACCCAATCCCGAAGGCTCTGGGTGCCTTACAAAATAATATGTAGGGTAATAGAGCATAATAAAACAAACTACAGGGCATAAATACATTAAAATATAGCATGTAGTGCAATTATAATAATCAATAAATGCAATCTTAAAAATATAAAACACTGGTTAGTTCAGGAAAGTCAACTTGAAAAGACGAGTCTTAAGACTCCTCTTAAATGCCTCCACCATCAGGGTCTCCCTAAGAGAGATGGGAAGTGAATTCCAGAGGGTCAGGCCAACAACTTCAAATGCATGATCTCCAGACATTTTTAACCTGGCCCTCAGAACCGCAAGGAGGCCCCTGGTGGAAGAGCAGAGGGAGCACACTGAGGTGGCAGTTCTCAGGAGATCAGTCAGGTAGCCCAGACTCAGACAATATAGGGCCTTGTAGGTGAGTAAGCCCACCTTGAAGATGACCCTCAACCTGACAAGCAACCAGTGCAGGGCTCTCAGGACCAGGGTGACATGACATGACCTAGAAAGGCCTATCAGTAACCTTGCTGCAGTGCTCTGCACCAGCTGCAGCCAGCGGAGGTCCCTCCACTGACCCCGAAGTACAGAGCATTATAGTAATCAAGCCTGGTTGTAACAAAGGCATGTACTAGTGAAGGCAGGTTCTCAGGTGGAACTAGGGATTTAATCCCCTGCTGGGTGACATTCTTGCAAGGAGAATGTCATAGGGCAAAGCCATGAAACAGGAACATGCAAGTCAAAACAGATACAGGGTACACAATGATGCATGATCGACATAGCGTGTGTTCATGTAGCTGTTTCTGGGAAAGAGGGTAAGAGGTCTGCTGGAAGGGGGTCCACTGAGCAGCTGCCATGGCTCAGGAAGTAGACATCAGTGTTGGAGGGCAATGGAGTGGCTGTGGACATGGGTTCTATTCCTGGTCCCAGAGCAAATAAACACTTTCTTTTTTTGTCTTGTGGTGTCCCCACCTGAGTTTCGCTGTCTCCCCAAGTTGCCCCTCCCCAGAGTAAGTTATTTTAGTAGGGGGTTCGGGGTACAGCCCCCACAGAAAACAAAGATATTTTGATTTTTTTGGGTGGTTGCTGTTTAGACAGCACGGTATAGTACCGTACTGTTTTGACATGTGACATTATGACCCCATGCTGTTTAATCCAGGTGACATTCCTTAAGTGGTAAAAACCATTTTGGACAACAGCCTCCCTCCCTCTCTTCACCTCACAGACTCCCCTTCACTCTTCAAATCCCACCTCAAAATCCACCCTTTTTCTTTGCATGTGAGTCCTCAGCTTCCAATCATTTTTCTCCAATTTTTCTGTGTAATTATTCTTTGGAAGAATTTTTTGACAACACAACCAAAACGTTTGTTATTTATTTTTTCAGTTACACTGAATCACAATTTGTAACACAAATTGGATTGATTATACCATATTTTGCATCCTTAGGATACCAGAGCTGCTTACATTTTTGTTCACTGCTCTCCACCCTAACAGTAAGGAGAAACTCTTACAGCTGTTAGAAACTGCCCAGTCATCTTATAAAAATATATTTTAAAACCCCTCCTTTTCAAACCAACTGTGTTCTGTTTACTAGAGAAAAAAAAAGTCAACATTTTACTGTAACTAACCAGACAGTTACTGTATGTGTTTTGGTAACCTGGAGTTAATGAATGGAAATAGATGATGAATGTTTAAATGGTGCAACAGCTTCAGAGAAGCAGGAGACAATCTGTGAAGTTTTGACCTGCAGAGGCAAATAATATACTTCTTAAAGCAGGCTGAGGTATACTTTAAATAGCACTTCATAGCAGAATTTGTGTGAAAACAACAGTTGCTTGTATTCTACTGCTAATCCAAGGCTTTGCTTAAATTGTCTAACATAAATGAGAGAAGTACCTTCAGGTTCAATTTCCATCGTGTAGCAGATTTGATTAGATCAAAAGCTTTAAAGAGCTGCTGACACCTGAAATAAAAATTAAAAAAACACAATAATTGGGTACAATTCAGCTTGCATTCCACATATATGTTATATAGGCTTCTCCTCCTCCTCCTAAATTTTTATTGCGTAGGAAAGTTGTGTGAATACATGAGCTATATCCCTAAGAGTTCACCTGACTCTGCAATTTACATCCTATTTTAAGTCATAATCCTCTGCTGTGACATCACAATCTCTTGCCAAGAGAGTAAGTGTGAACTGTGATGTCACAAGCAGTGCATTATGACCTCAGGTAGGGAGAAACATCTTTAGTCATTAGCAATCCTAGCAACATCAGTTCATCCAGGGAAAACATGCGTACACAGTACTACAGAGCTACCCTATAACAATGTTTAAGGCATTAAAAATAGCATCAAACACAAAAGTGCAAAGAGGCATATAAGTTCCATCTATACTCTGGCCCCAATTAAATATTTAACAGTTTTTAAGAAATAAATCTCCAGATATGAGAAATATTTCCTCACACTGCTTGTCATGGCTTACCACTAACAATGATCGATGAAGATAGCAGTCCATGCAACATTTATAAATTTCTGCAGCCATTTCAGGTTTAAATAGTAAATAATTTTAATTTGCCATATCTCTATTGAAACACTACTGACCTTTTAAGCCACAATGGTCCATAAAAGGTCTAAATTATGGAGTTTATTTCAATAATGCCACCGACTGTTAAAGCTGGCCACAGGCACAAGCATTTATTTTCACAGCATTCCTTCACCGCATCAGACTCCAGGCATCTCACATAAGACAGACTTTGCTCTGTGGGTCACCTGGATATCCTCTTCCATGTTCTGGCCCAGACCATCTGCCATTTGTCCAATACCCGGTCCAAGTCAAGGCCTCACTTCACCAGTTCATATCTATAAAAGAAAAGCATAAAAATCCCTCCACTCAACGTAGTAAATCAGAACTAGCCAGACAAATTTTTTCTGAACCATAGACACAGATGGCATACCATGGTTTAAAATCATGCTAAGCCTTTCAGCACTTTCAGTGCAACTGCAGGTCCCTCTTTTCTCCTTGGAGCAACCCAGTTCTGATTCTAGTTCCTGCAATTATTCTTCGGGTAAAAAGAACCCTTTACATGATTCTCCTCTACTGCTTTACCCCTTTCAGATTCATCAACTCTACAGGTCTAACAGGAAGTCAGTGGACAGTCAGACTATAACTTCACTCATGCCACAACACAGATGCCAAGTCCTCCAAGAATCACAGCAGGACTCAATGTTTCCATAACAAAGCGTGAAACACCACTTCTAATTACAACAAAGAAAACCCCCAAATTTCTGAGGCAGCAGGAATGGCTAAGCAGTTTTATACAAAAAACTATATGAGGTTAATAAAAAACATAGGCAGTAGTGTCAAAAGGCCAAAAAGACAAATATTGTAGAGCAGAGTTGGAGTGGGGCAACACCGTGGCCATCTTGCTGCCCCCCCAACTCGCCATATAGTGCTCACCAATTCGGAAGTAATAGTAGCTGTGGGAGTAGTGGAGTCATTACGGAACAGTGACCATAACTTTGTTTGGTTTAAGCTGGCCCTTGGGTCTAGTAAATCACATTCCAAAGTGGAAGTCCTTGATTTTAGAAGGGCAGACTTCAATAGACTGAAGGAGCTAGTCAGGGATAAGCTAGTAGAGGTGGACAACATAGATGAGGTGGAAGAGAGAAGGGGGCAATTAAGGGGACCATTTTCTGGGCATCCAAGGTATACATGAGAACAGCAACCAAACAGAACAGGTTTAAGAGGCCACAGTGGTTCTCGACAAGAGTCAGTGAAGCGGTGAGAGCCAAGAAAAAAAAAAAACTTCTACAAATTTAAAGAAAATCAGGAGGTGGAAGAATATTTGTTGAAAAATAAGGAGGCAAAAGGGGGTGGTTAGGGAGGCAAAAGCAGACACAGAGCAATGTATAGCAAACGGGTTCAAGAGTACAGAAAAAAGGTTCTTCAGGTATATTAGTGAATAACTGAAAAAAAATGGGGACTTATGAGGCTAACAGAGGGGGATAGGGTAATTGAGGCAGACAGGCAAGATGTCACCATCCTCAATTATTACTTTTGCTCAGTTTTCACTAGGGAGGATGGCAGGCCCTTGCCAGAGAGTGGCATCAGTGTAGCCATTAAGGGGTCCCCAGAGATGAGGCAGCCAGTATTTACTAGCAAAAAAGATCCTGAAAGGGTTGGCAGCACTAAAGATTGATAAGCACCCAGGACCAGATACTACGGTTCATACTAAGGTTTAAGGAGTCATGGAGGTGATATGCTCATGTGGACTCCTACCAAATTACCCATAATAGCACAACCTATTTCCTTCTAGTACATAGGTATCTAGTTTTTTTTTTTTAAAACTGTTTTTTATCTTTACTGGTTATTATCTCCAAGGGTAGGCTGTTCAATGATTCACCACTCTCTGTGTGAAAAATGCCTTTCTCTTGTTAGTGAAGAATCTTTTTGGTCTCAGCTGCAATGGGAGACCCCTTGGTCCTTGGTTATTATTTTTAAATTCAAAATTGAGTTCATTTATTAGATAACTGTCCTGCATGATGTCATAACAGAGGAGCATGTCTCCCCGAATCCTTCTTGTTATAAGTGTCATGAGATTTAACTTTTGATGTCGCTCATTGTATGACAGGTTTTTTAGGTTATATATCATTTTGGTTGCATGTCTTTGGACTTTTTTTATATGATCCCTGGTTCCCTTTGTAATAGCCCACTATGTCTGGCTAACATAACCCAAAACTGGTCCCACATATGCCCTATACAGAAGTATCAGCACCTCATCATCTCTGCTTTTAACACTTTTTGATAGTTCATAAAGTCTTTTACTCTTGCTTATTTGATTATGACTGTGATTATCATATGTTAATTTCCATTTATTGTTATGCCTAAATCTTTTTCCTCTGTTGTTTCCCTTAGTGGTAGTCTATTCAGAAAACAAGCGTTCTCTTTTTTGTGATGGCCTAGATGCATTACACAACACTGTTGTGTATTAAAAGACATGCCCTCTGTATTAACCCATTTACCTATTCCATTAAGTTCTGCCAATAGAATATTAACTTCCTGAGTATTTGCTGCTCTAGCTATTTTGGAATCATCTTCATATTTACTTGTCCAGCAAGTTGAGAGTTTGTCCATGTCTGATATAAAAATCTGAAACAACAAAGGTCCCAGAACAGAGCCCTGTGGCACCCCACTTGTCACAGATATTGGATCCGACAGATAACCTTTTATATTAACTCTTTGACTTCTTTTACTCAGCCAGTTTCATATCCATGCAGTAATTTTATGATTTAACTTTATATTTATTTGTTGTTGTATTATGGCTTTGTGTAGTACTTTATCAAATGCCTTTGCGAAGTCCAGGGAACTGCAGTTCACAGATGATCCCGTCCATTGCGGTTGATAGCTTTTCATAAAATCACAGTAGGTTTGTTATGCAAATCCTGCCAGCTGTAAAGCCATGCTGCTGATGATTTTTGTGGTCATTTTGTTCTATGTGTTAATTTATCATGTCCTTTAGAATCGATTCCATAATCTTTCCTGGTACAGATGTGAGACTTATAGGGCAATAGTTCTCAGAGTTTGTTTTACTTCCCTTTTCATTTTATTTATTTGAAATTTTGGTAACCGGGTAAGACCACTGCGACAATTACAGTCCCTTTTTAAGGGTCGACAAGGGAAGACAACGACACACGTACAAAGCAATTACAGCAAAATTCAGGAAGAGACTCCTCATAGAGGAAGTACATGTGTATAAAATATTAAGTCACAGTGAAAAAAAGACTATTTTCCAAATATACTATGCATAACTATGTACAGGTGAAGACAGTATATGATACATAGCAAGCATGAATAAATGCACATATCATTGGATAAAAGAGGAAAGATTATTACTCATTAGGACCTATACAATGCATAACTATATTCAAGTGAGAGCACCATCAGCAAACACTACAATCAAACAGGTATGTAGGTAGGTAGGGAGGATGAACCCAATAACCCTTTATACTAACTCTTGACTTTGCAACAGAGTAGATGATGCAGATGGGTTGGGCAGAATGAGAAGAGATCTGGATAAAGTAACAAAATGGTTGAAGGAGAGGCAACTGGGTTTTAATGCAAAGAAGTGCAAGATCATGCACATAGGGAACAGAAACCCTGAAGCCACCTATAGTCTGAGAGGGGAGTTGCTGGCAGTCACAAGGGAAGAAAAGACTTGGGCATCATTATCACTGATGACCCGAAATCATCCAAGCAGACCATTAAAGCAGTAGGTAAGGCTAGGGGGATGTTAGGGCATATTAGTAGGGGTATCACAAGTCATAAGAGGGAGGTAATAATCCCTCTTTACAAGACACTGGTTAGGCCCCATCTGGAGTACTGTGTGCAGTACTGGAGACCACACCTTCACAAGGACATTAACCAAATTGAGGTAGTCCAGACAAGGGCAACCAAAATGGTGCAGGGACTGCATCAGAAAACATATGAGGACAGATTAACGGAGCTCAATATGTATACCCTTGAGCAAAGGAGGGAGAGAGGTGATATGATCGAGGCATTCAAACACCTTAAGGGCATTAACAAGGTGAAAGAGTCTAACATGTTTAAATATAAGAAAATAGCAGGACAAGAGAACATAGCATGAGATGAGAGGGAGGCCGATTAAGGGGTAATGTGAGGAAGTTCTTTTTCATAGAAAGGGTGGTGGATGCATGAAACGGCATACCTCAGGAAGTGGTGGATATAAATACAGTGCAGGGCTTCAAACAGGCATGGGATAGGCATAAGGGAGCAATACAGATGAGTATGAATAGATAGGACATTGACAGAGCAAAGGCTGATGGCACATTCATAAGGTAAAAAAGAAATGGGCAGACTGGATGGGCCTTGTGGTCCTTATCTGCCATCAACTTCTATGTTTCTAAATAACAGGTAAGCAGATAACAGGTGTAAGATGTATAGGCAGAACAAAGGGTAATGAGAGGAACATGGGGGGCTGAAGAGAAAAGGAGGTGGGGGTAATGATTAACCAAGACTCTAGGGGGTGTCCAACTAGCAGACATGGGAGTGAACAGACACAGTCTTCAGTCTCTGGGGTGAATAATCACAAAAGGAAGCAAGTGCATTTTGCTGAGGAGGCAAGAAAGGCAGTAGACTGGACTGGAATAAAGGAAGTGGAGGCAGGACAGGACTGAGGGGGCAGGGAGTTACAGTTGGCTACTACCACAAAGGAGAATGACTTATGTGTGACAGCTAGTGGCAGATGTATGAACTGGGATGACTATGGCTGATAGACAGTCTGCAGGAATTTCAGTTTTTGATTGCTCTTGGGTGTAGTAGTTTTAATGGGATGGCTATTTGGGGCTCTAATAATTTAAACATCTGCGATGAAATGTTATCTGGTCCTGATGAGCATACATTTTACTGCTTTAATTTTGTTATTTATACATTCCAGTGTGATCTGGTCCATTGTGCTAGTCTGCTCCAGTAGATGGTTGCATCTAAGGATATTCAGGGAATTAGCAGCAGAACTGACTGATCCCCTGGTTGGTCTATTAAACAGCTCTCTAGGTACAGGGCTGGTTCCAAAGGATTGAAGGGTGGTGAATGTGGTTCCATTCCATGGTGGGGGACAAGGAACAAGCAGGGAACTACAGACCTGTCATTCTTACCTGTATTGTAGGAAAACTGATGAAGTCGCTGGTCAAAGAGGAGATTATGAACTACTTGGAGAGCAATGATCTCCAAGATAGTAAGCAGTGCAGATTCATATCAGGGAGGTCTTGCCAGACTATCCTGATAGTTTTCTTTAATTGAGTGACCAGGGAATTGGATTAGGACCATGCTGTGGATTTGTTGTACTTCAAAAAAGCATATGACTTGGTACCCCACAGACGCTTTCTGAAGAAGATGGTGGATCTGGGTGTGCCTAAAGTCATAGTAAACTGAATAGGAAACTGGGTAAAGGGGAGGCAACAGTGGATAGTGGTCAGTGGGGCTAAATTAGAAGAGGGAAGTCACGAGTGAGATTCCACTTGGATCTCTCCTGTGTCCAGTCCTCTTCAACATGTTCATTAGTGGCATTGGTGTGGGGATTTAGGGCAGACTGTGTCTCTTCACAGATGACACTAAGCACTGTAAGAGGGTGGATAGTGACGAGGGAATACAGGAAATGCAGAGAGACTTGCAAAAGACGGAGGGGTGGTCATAGGTTTGGCAGTTGAAATTCAATGCCAAAAAGTACAAGGTGATCCACTTAGGGAACAAGATGCCTAAAAAGGATTACTGGATGGGAGGGGTGGGACTCAGTATCACAGCTGAGGAACAGGACTTCGGCATTATCATCTGTGACTCCCTAGAGCAATAGAGTCAGTCCAACAAGGCTTATAGCAAGGCAGATAGGATGCTTGGAGGTATCAGGAGGGGTACTGATAGCAGAAATAGAAGGGTAATACTTCCCCCATATAGTTCCTTGGTGAAGACACACCTGGAGTACTGCACCCAGTTTTGAGGTCCTTACCTCAGGAAGGATATGGATATGCTTGAGACAGTGCAGTGTAGGGTAACAAACATGATTCAGGGTCAGCAGGGCATGTACTATGAGGAGCACCTCAAGGCACTAAATATGTCCTCACTGGAGACTAGAAGGGGGGGTGATATGATAGAAACCTTCAAATTCTCAGTCACATGGTCATGAATGGAAGCTAACAGGAGGGAGGTTCAGGAGGGATGTGAAGAAATATTATCTTACAGAATGGGTGGTGGAGCCATGGAACAGGCTGCCAGCGAAGATGGTAGTTATAAAAACAATTAGTGGTTTTAAGCATGGCTGAGACAGAATACAGGGTTCAGTGGTTGAACAGGGTGTCAGAATCTGGAAAGAGAATGGAGTGGAGGTGGAGACGGCTAGGACCCTAGAGGAACAGTAGGCCCCAGGGCTAAATAGGGAACTTGGACAGACTGAATGGACCTTTCTTCTTTTTCTGCCATTATACTAACATACTAACATACTATTTGCCAGCAGATTAGGCCTTACGGTCTATCGAGTCTGCTCGAACCTCAGATCCCTAGTTGGGTGCCGAGGTCCTCCCCTTCCTTGTGTTCCAGAAACCCCTATCATCCATCCCCACCCCCCTGGGACAGGCCATCATCTGATACATCCACTTTCTGTGTCTGTCCCACCCTCTCTTGAAGCCCTCCACTGTGGATCTCTGAACCAGCTCGCCAGGCAGTGCATTCCAAGGGTCCACCACCCTCTCAGTGAAAAACCTCCTCCTCTTTTCCCCCCTCACCCTTCCTCCTTCCAACTTCAAACCATGCCCTCTGGTAATACCTCCTGCTTTAGTCTAAAGATCCCTCCATGTTTACCTTATTTATTCCTTTGGGGTACTTGAAGACCTCAATCATGTCACCCTGTCTCTCCTCTCCTCCAATGAAAACAGGCAAAGCTCCTCAAGTCTGTCCTCATATGTCAAATCCCCTAGCCCTCGTATCATCTTAGGTGCCCTCCTCTGTACCCTCTCCAGGAGCTGTATGTCCCTCTTCAAGTGTGGTCTCCAGTACTGTACACAGTACTCAAGGTGTGGTCTAACCAGTCCATTGTACAGCGGCAGAATCACTTCCTTGCTCCTAGAGGTGATCCCCCTTTTACGATGCATCCCAACATCCTGTTTGCCTTGCTAGCCGCTCTCCTGCACTGCTCAGTTATTCATACATGCATCCACCATGACCCCTAGGTCTTTTTCCCCTATTGAGGCCTCCAGCGCCTCCCCTCCCAGGGTGTACCTGTGTTTAGGGTTTCCCCGCCCAAGATGTAACACCTTGCACTTGGTGATATTGAAATTTAATTTCCATGTGTGAGCCCAGCTTTCCAGGGTGTCCAGGTCCCCTTGAAGGGCCAACCTCCCCCTCTTCTCCCTCAACTACTGCTCCCATCTTGGAGTTATCAGTGAAGAGTCTCATTTCACAACCTATACCCTCTCTGATGTCAGATATGTATGCATTAAACAGGATCGGACCCAGGACCGAGCCCTGCGCTACCCCACTACCAACCTCTCTAGGGTTCAAGAGCTCCCCACAGACCACTACTCTCTGGGTGCGTCCAGCTAGCCAGTTTTCAATCCATCTGACCATCAAAGGTCCTACCCTAACCCCATCAGTTTCTCAACCAGACCATTGTGGGGACAGAGTTAAACGCCTTGCTGAAGTCCAAGAATAATACATCCACAGGCTTTCCCTGTCCAGTTCTGATGTTACCCATTCAGAGAACTCCACAAGATTGGTTTGACATGATCTACCTGGCACAAACCCATGTGCCAACTATCCAGACCTCCCACCTCCTCCAAGTACACCCCCAATCATTCCTTTAGTATACTCTCCATTAATTTTCCCACCACTGAGGTCAAACTGATGGGTCTATAGTTACCTGGTACTTCCCTCGACCCCCCTTTATGGATTGGCACCACATGTGCCTCTCGCCAGTCCCTAGGTACCCTCCCTGTCTCAAGTGACCTGTTGAAGAGCTCCGCCAGGGGTGCAGCCAGTATGTCCACCAATTCCCATAGTACTCTCGGTTGAATGCCATCCGCCCAGGAGATTTGTCTTCTTTAGGGCCTTGAGGGCTAACCACACCCTTTTGGCGGAGATAGCATCATCCGTCCCCTCCACCTTACTGGCCTTTTTATCCTTGTCCAGATGTGACACCCCTGGGGTACCTTTGCCTCCCTCCCTCTTGCTCCATTTCTGTTGCTCCCCTGATCCCACTCACTGCCACTTCTATCCCTATTGTGCCTTGCTTTGTAGATATCCCATCCCCCTCCCTAGTGAACACAGAGGCAAAGTACTGGTTAAATATCTCTGCCTGGTCCCTCGCCTCTTCCACCCACCCTTCTTCTGATCTCAATCTGCTGAGATGGCCTTAGATTTTCTCCTCTCTCCAATGTACCGAAAACCCTTTTCCCTCCATGTATCCCCTGTGCCAGCTGCTGTTTACTGGACTTTTGCCCTCACCATCCGGGTGACTTTTCTAGATGCAAGATGGTACATTTCCTTATCCCTATCCCTCTTGTTGTTTTATATTTTTTGTAGGCCGCCTTCTTTTCTCTGACCGCTACCTGTACCTCACTGGACCACCAGCATGGTTTATGTGACCTTGCTCCCTTACGTTTCAACTTAGCGCAGATCCTGACTGCCTCATGAGTCCCTGCTTCATGACCTCCATCTCCTTTCCACACTTGTCATTGATGTAATCCCTTCAAGTGATCCTTGAGAATATTTCCCATGCCCACAAAGTCTGCCCCTGAAGTCCACTGCCAGTGTCCTAGATCTCACCCCTCCCCCATGCTTATTTGAAACCAGACAGTATTGTGGTCGCCCCAGTCAGGGGTCCTCTACAACCAGGTCCCTTACCAGATCCCCATCTGCCAGAACCTCGTCCAGGACATGCCCCTCCCTTGTGGGCTCCATCACATGCTGTGTTAAGAACACATCCTGGAAGCCGACCAGCAGCCTCTGCTCCTTGGCCACCTTAGAGGACACGGTTCACCATTTAGTACCTGGCATGTTAAGGTCCCCCATCAACACCACTCCTTCCCCTTTTGGTCCACACTGGGCAATGATGTTGTCCAGCAAACCATCCTCTAGAACATCACTCATCCTGGGGGGCCTATATACTACAACCAGCTTGACCTTATCTCCTGCTGGGGATCGTAAGGTGACCCATAAGACCTCCACGTTTCCCTCTGCCTCTTCTACCCTAGCAATTTCTGTCATCTCTAATGAACATAGCCACTCCACCCCCTCTGCCCTCCTTTCTATCCTTCCTAAACATAGCGTACCCCCGCACGTTTAGGTCCCAGTCATGGTTTTTGTTGGCCCACGTCTCCGTGACCGCTGCCACATCCATCCCCCCCTCGAACAGCATGGCCTGGAAGTCTGGCAACTTGTTTCCCAAGCTCCTGGCATTTACTAACACCAACCCCAACCCTTATCCTGATCCCCTTTGTCAAACCCCACCCAGGTTCCTTATACTTCCATCCTCCTCTGCTCCTCCTGAAACCTCCACCCCAGTCTGTTTCCTTCCCTTGGGTTTGAAGGCCACCCTCATCTGGAGGAGAGGGCTTCTGGTCAGCCCTCCTTTTCCCTTCCCCTCACAAGTTTAAACCCCACCTTTCTTGAATGTAGTCAGCCATCCCTGTTTAAGGAGTTCCTTCCCTAATGGGGCAAGATGAAGCCTGTCCTGGCATACAGTCCTTATCCTCCCAAACTCCTTTCCAGTTCCTAACACCCCAACCCACTCTCTCACCCCACTTCCTGAGCCAGTCATTAACCTCTGTGATCTTCTTTTTTCTCCACTGAGGCCTTGGGTACTGGCAATATCTCCGAAAAGGAAATGTTGCATCCATTATCCCGACAGACTCTGGCAAGTTCTTGGAACCTTGCTTGGATTTCCAAACACTATTTCCTCTAGATCGTTAGTTCCCAAATGCACCAGGAATCGTTTCTCCACATTCCTAACCAGTTCATACACCATGAACTTTGCTCTGTGCATTGTCAGCCCAGAGATACTACTACCTTCACCTGGCTAGGCATCCACCCCCTGTCCCTCCCACTGGATACCCCTAATCATCAGAGTCTCCAATAACAGAACCTTAACACCGCCATCATCCTTATAGTTACCTCCACTATGCCCTCTCAGCCCCCCATCCCACCCTTTATTCATGATCTCAATTCCATGGGAGTCTTCCTGCCTTATTAGAGACCCCCTTGTCACCCTCCCTTTTCTGCCTCCCTTGCTATTTTGCCCACTTAACTCAGGCCCCCTCTGAATAGGTGTCCCCTTTAACCCTCTCTTATCCAAACCATTTATCCTGCCCCTGATGGTTTCCCCTTCCCCCACACCGCCATTCTCCCCCCTTGTAATAGTACCCCTGCCTCCAGAGGCTCTCTGTGGGTCCCCTTTAGCTAGGGCAACATCCTTGGTACTGACCCCCTTGCTGAAGGGGGGCTCCTCGCCCACCTCCTTGTCTCCCAGTTTTTCTCCAGTCATGCTCTCCTCCCTCATGTCTGCAATATGTTGCATCTCCCCCCTCTGCTTAACATTTATGTTTCCCCTTCTCCCTCTGGGACTATTTCTATCCTTTCCATTGCCGGTCTGTGATGCCCTTTGGGTATCAGACTCCCTCCCCCCGGCCTCTGCATCAGTTTCCTCATTTCCACCAACCCCTTCCTCCCCCTCTAGGTTGCTTAGCAGCTCAAATTTATTGTGACACTCTATGTCAGCCTCCATCAAGTAACCCGAGTTTCCCCTGACTGCACCTCTAAACTGCCCCTCTTCTTCCCCTCTTGCTCGGTTCTCCTTAGGTGCTCCGTTCCCACAGTCTGCTGTTTTAGGCTTCCCCACAACAGCCCCTCCCTTCTCAATGTCTGATCTACTAGGCTTCCCCACAACAGCCCCTCCTGACTCTTTCACCTCCACTCTCTTTGTATTCGGAATGTTCACCCCGTACGCTTTCCCCTTAGCGTCAACATCCCTATCTAAGGGTCCTCTGTCCCTAATATCCCTCCTGCTTGCTGTAACACAACGTCCTGTAATTTCAGAGCATTGCCCCCAGCCTCCCTCAAACCCACCCTTCTGCTGCCCATATCCACACCCCTTATCCTTGACACCCCCCAGCTCCCCCAGTTTACTCCTTAACCAATATACCTCACTGCTGATACAAGATAGCTGTCTACAGAGTGGGCAGCCTCCCTCTCTCCAGGCCCAATTGAGAATTATTGCCATCCCACATCCTGTGCAGCCTACGACCCTTCCGAAGATGCCTGCCATGGTGGAATATGACCACCCTGTTTGTCCCCCTCTGTTTATAATGGCACACCCCCTTTTCTCAGTCCCTTCCCCCTGGAATACAGTTTCTCTCTATACTGAGTGCAGTTATTTACAAACCCAATTTCAACCCCATCAATAAAGTTCCCAAGTCTCACAAGCACATACAGTCCAGTGTGTGTCCAGTCCCACTAACAGTGTGTGTATGCAAACATCAGGTACCGTATGATGTCACAGGCCCACCAGTTCCTGTTGCTTCGAATTTCAGTCCCAAACAGAAATACACAGCCCTTCAATCCCAACCCCCAGTGGCTTTTCAGTATTTAAGAAAGCCTACAACACAGGGTGGGTGTGAGGGCTCTTACCAACACCAGGCAAACATCACATTTAAATTACACTCTAATTATCACTGCCAAACAAGTGTTCCAAGCCTCAAAAGTTACAATATCACAGCCCAGTAACAGTTCTAACTCAAAGTAGTAATTTTAACACATAGAACTATTTTCACATACAAAACTATTCAAATATTTAAGTTAAAACAGAATATAACCCCAGACCTCTGTCCTTACTAGCCTCCTGCTTATGTTCCCAAGTGAACTATTTTATGTTCTTTGTAACTGTTCACTAATTATAATTTTATTTCAAGAATGTATTTATATCCCTTTAAATTTATAGGTATCTGGGTATAATAGATTACTATACTGAAATAGAAAAACAGCTTTCTTAAACCAAAAATTAGTTTAATCAGTTTCAAACAGCATAGCACTGGCTTTCATGAAAGGACATAATGGTGTTAAAGTGTCCCATATGCAATACTATTTATTTTTTATTTATTGAAATGTTTCACCAGAAAGCACATTGAACAACAAGTTGCTCATCTTCCGGTGCGACCTGGAGGAGGGGTACAAAGAGTATAAACAAAATATATTAAGGTTGTATAATACACATGGTGCATACATTGTAACACAACATTTGGTAATAACAATATGCAGTATCGATATGCAATTATCTGACAGGAGGGAGAAAGAGAGCAGATTCTGACAGTAACCTAATAATGTCAAAGTTAGAAAGTGGATTATAGGTGTAGTATGGGGATAGGTAGAAGCAAAAGACAGGTAGTTGGGAAACAGATTGATAAATGATGAGAAAAAGTGTGGTATAAGTGCATAGTTATAGGCTATTTGCAATGTGTCAGGGTGGGAAGGGAGTTGAGCCTTATAGAGGGGGATAGAGGTAGGGGAGGAGAGGGTTGTGGACTCATGGAGATATGCAACCACATCCAGCTGTATAGATCCCTTGGAAGGGGAAGGGAGGGTGGGAGAACTGGGCCCAGGGAGCCTGGTTTAGATAAGGTGGGGGGAAAGGGAGCAAGAGGGACAGGGGTGGCCAAGCTCATTGGGAGACCCTCCAGGATGGAAACTGCAGAGCATCTAAGAAGGAGGAGAAGCAAGAGGAGAAGGTGAGAATTTGGCTTGTAGATCTTAAGTGCTGGGGGGGGGACCAAAAGGGGAAAGGGTGAGGGAGGGAGATTGTAATATCTTTGGGACTCCTGCAGAATGGAGAGAACCCTGTGAGGGGGCAGGGGAGGTTGCAGGGGACTGGAGAAAATTAGGGGGAGAGGGAGGTCAGGGTGGAGGAGGAAAGTAGAGTCGAGCCCAGTAGGGTCCCGTTATGATGTTGAGATCCTTGCAAGGGGCAAAAGGGCTGCAGAATGAGGTGGGGGAAGCAACCTATTTGGGACCCCTTCAGGATGCTGGGAACTCTGCAAGGGGCCAAGGAGGTTGCAAGGAATAGGAAGGTAGGGTGAATGTAAGTACAGGGGAGAGAAAGGGAAGAGAGGAGTGGTAGGGGTAGATTGGTAAGTTACAGGAGAAAACAAGGGGGAGAGGAGGTAGGTGGGTGGGGAGGAGGGAGAGTAGAGTCATTCCCTTCAGGACACTGAGAACCCTGTAAGGGGCAAGAGGGCAGTAAAAAAAGAGGAGGTGAGTGCAGGAGATGAGGGAAAGGAGTGGATAGAAAGGGGTAGGATCAGAAAGTGGAGGGAGATTGTCTTGGCATGGGAACAGTTAAGGAGGGTCATAGCAGGAGCAGTTCAATGAGATGTAATTGGGCAGAGCAGAGTTTAGGGCGTAGGTGGAGGGGGGTTGCTGGATTTGAGAGGGGAATTCCAAATTTGGGGAAACTGTGTGAAAGCCTGATTGGCCTATGAGGGTGGAATGCCTAGGATGACCAAGGTACAAGAGTCAGAGGATCTAAGGGAATGGGAATGATGCAGAAGTGAGACAAAAGAAGAGGAGGTAGTTGGGGAGTACTCCCAGCCAGTGTTTAGAGGTGAGTTTAGCTCAGTGATACATAGATAGTGTCGGCAGATAAGGGCCTATGGCCCACCCAGTCTGCCCATTTGAGCTTGTAAGTTCAGTTTATGTTTTCCTAGAAGTCTGTTGCCCCTTACCCCTGACCTCCAGAATTCCTTTATGTCTATCTCATGCATTCTTAAATCCCTGTGATTGTTTCAGCCCCCACCACTTCCACTGGCAGGGTGTTCCACTTGTCCACCACCTATTCTGTGAAGAAATTCTTCTTCATGTTTCCTCTAAATCGTCTTCCCTCCAACTTCCTCCCATGCTCTCTAGTACTGGAACATCTTTTTCGCTTAAAAATAGTGTATTCCTGCACCCTGTTCCTCCCTGTAAGATACTTGTATGTCTCTATCATATCCCCTCTCTCTCTCTCCTCTCCTCCAGGGAGTACATGTTCAGTTCCTTCAACCGGTCCTCATAGGACATGTGATGCAATCCATGTACCATCTTTGTTGCCCTCCTCTAATTCTTCTCTACCCTGTCTATGTCCTTACTTAGGTAAGGTCTGCAGAACTGTACACTGTACTCCAGGTGGGGCCTCACTAGTGTCTTATATAGTGGAATTATGACCTCCCTTTTCCTGCTGGTGATACCCCTGCCTATGCATCCCAGCATCCTATTGGCTTTACCTGCTGCCTTGTCACACTGTTTCCTACCTTGAGGTCATCAGAGATGATAACCCCAAGATCCCTTTCCTGCTTGGTGCATGCTATATCCTCACCCCAACTGATATATTGTGCCAGGGTTTTGTGCCCATATGCATTATCTTGCACTTCTTTGCATTGAATTTCAACTGCCAAACCCCTGACCATTCTTCAAGTTTCTGCAGGTCCCTTCTCATTCTGTCTACACCCTCTGGTGTGTCTACTCTGTTACAGAGCTTTGTGTCATCAGCTAACAGTGAAATTCCTGCCTTCTAGGTCCTGTGCAATGTCACTGATGAAGACGTTGAATAGGACCGGTCCCAGCACTGATCCCTGTGGTACCCCACTGGTCACTCTTCCCTCTGTGGGGTGACAGCCATTTACCACCACCCTCTGTGTCCTGCTGCCCAACCAGTTACCTACCCACCACACTACTGTCCTGCCCCCACCCATATTCCCCAGTTTGTGTAATTGTCTTCTATGTGGCACAGAGTCAAAGGCCTTGCTGAAGTCTAGATAGGCCATGTCCACTGCCCTCCCCTGATCCACCTCCCCTAGTCACCCAGTCAAAAAATTCAACCAGGTTGGTCTGACATGACCTCCCCCTGGTGAAGCCATGCAGCGTTGGGTCCTGTAGTCCATTGACAACCAGATGTTCCACCAGTATCTCCTTCAGTAGTGCTTCCATGATCTTCCCCACTACCGAGGTGAGGCTGACTGGTCTGTAGTTCCCCGCTTCTTCCTCTTTGTTCCCACTTTTGTATAAGGGGACTACATCTGCTGTCCTCCAGTCTTTGGGTACCTCCCATGTTTCCAGTAATTGACTAAACAGGAAAGCCAGAGGTTCAGCCACCACCTCTCTTAGTTCTTTAAGGACCCTGGGGTGCACCCCATCTGGCCCCATTGCTTTATCAACTCTTATTACTTCCAGTTCCTTCAGGATACTTTCTTGTGTAAAGGGACTTGTGTCCATTTCTGCACCATTCTCACCCCTTGTACTGCCTTCATACCCATTACCCTCCTCTTCCTCAGTAAAGACTGAGCAGAAATACTTGTTCAATATGTCAGCTTTACTGTTGTCATCCTCCATGCGGCCCCCATCCTCCCCTTCAGTCTCACTATCCATCCCTTTGCCTTTCTTTTTTCACTTATGTACCTGTAAAAGGTTTTGTCTCCTCTACCCACTGATTATGCGATGTGTTCTTCTGTCTGAGCTTTGGCTTCCCTTACTGACCTCTCTGCCTCTCTTTGCTTTTCCTGGTACTTCTTCCTATCCCCTTCTGCCTATGTCTTTTTGTATTGCCTGAATGCAATCTTTTTGGCTTTCACTTTCTTTGCTACCTCTTTGGAAAACCATAACAGTCTCCTCTTCCTTTTCCTCTTGCTAACCTGCTTAATGCATAATTCTGTTGCTCTTGTAATCCCCAGTTTAAATACTGCCCACTGTTCCTCAACCCCTGATTCCTGCCCCATTCCCCTTAATGCCTCTTTCAAGTATCTCCCCATTTTCCAAAAGTCTGCCCCCCTAAAATTCATGATACATGTTTTTGTGAGGTTTGGTTCTGCTCTTTCTGTGATTTCAAACCACAATGACTGGTGGTCACTGTTCCCCAGGTGATCTCCCCACTGTTACCCCATCACACTGGACCTGTTTAGAGCACAAGGTCCAGTGTTGCCTTCGCCGAGTTGGTTCCATGACCAGTTGCTTGAGGAAGGCACCCTGAAGGAAGTCCAGGATAAATCTGCTCCTAGTTGATGCTGCTGCTGGGATGCTCCAGTCCACGCCTGAAATATTGAAGTCTCCAACCAGAACTACTCACCTTTGTCTGCCATCCTTTGGATGGCTAGCATCAGCTCCTCTATCTGTTTCTTCCTCCCAGCGGGTGATCTATAGACCACTCCTGTGCGGATGGCTGGCCCCATTTTCCTTTCCAGATTAACCCAGTATCTCTCCCCCATTTTGTTCCTCCTGGATCTCTGTGGCCCTTATGTCATTTTTCGCATACAGTGCAACTCCTCCTCCCTTCATACTTGCCCTGTCTCTTCTGAATATGTTGTAGCCAGGTATGGCCATCTCCCAGTCATGGTTATCATTACACCAGGTTTCAGTGATGGCCACAATGTCCAGGTCAGACTGCACCATGCCAGTCTCCAGATCCTCCATCTTGTTGCTAAGTCTCCTGGCATTGGCACACATGGCTTTCCATGATTAGGATAGCTGCCTATTTGTGAGGGAAGGAACAAGAGTGTGTCTTAGAGGATGCAATGATTGTGCAAGAAGGAGCATCAAGGGTGAAGTGACAGAAAGAGTGAAACAGGGTGTCCAATCTGGCCAGGGAGGATTTGGGAGTAGCACTGTAGACTACGCCACGGTAGTCAAAATGGGGAGGATCATCTTCTGGATAAGATCATGCATAACCATAGTAGGGATGCTACTACGGTTCCTCTACAGAATGCCAAGCTTGGGGTGCAGTTTACACAGGATGGCATCGATGTGACCAGAGAAGTTGAGGTGGTGGTCCAGCTAAACCCCTAGGTATCTAAAGGAGGATGTGTCCTCAAGTAAAGTCCCATCCAAGGTGTGGAAAGAGGAGAGGTTTGGGAGCCTAGAGAGTCTCTGCCTACTGCCAAAGGTCGTGGAAACAGTCTTCTTGGCATTGAGGAAGAGTTGATGGTTAGCAAACCAGAGCTGAACTTTATTGAAGTCATGCTGTAAACTGGTTGTAACCTCAGCAGGACATGAGCCAGATGCATACAAAACCATTTCACTGGCATATGTGTGAATGAAGGAGGAGGGGGAGCAGACTGAGAATAGGTCATTAAGGAAGATTGAGAATAGAAGGGGACCAAGGACTGAGCCCTGCAGGACTCCAGTGGTGATTGGGAGGGAAGGGGAGATGACATCAGAGATCCTGATTGATTGGGTTCTACCAGTGCGGTAGGCCCTGAACCAATTAGTGGCAGAAGGGGAGAGTCCTGCTGTTGAGTGAGTGGTTAGGAGAAGGGTGTGGGGGACTGTGTGAATGCTTTGGCAAGGTTGACAAAATGGCTGACGGATAAGGCCATTGTCCATCCTGCTCGCATGGAGTCAGTTAGCCTGAGCAGGGAGGTAGTTGTGGAGTGTTTTTTCCTGAATCCAGATTGGAAAGCGGTGAAAAAGGAGGATTCAGATAAGAATGAGGTAAGTTGGGAGAGAACCAGGTGTTTGTGGAGTTTAGTAAGGGTGGGGAGAAGGGAAATGGGGCATTAGTTACATGGTGAAGAGGAGTCACCCCTTTGGGAAATGGGAAGACCACTGCATGTTTTCATGATGTCAGAACTAAGCCTCTGGTGAAGGAGAGATTTAAAATAAGGGAGAGAGGGCAGGCAATGACACGGGCTGAGAGAGAGAGATAAGTTTAGGGTCAAGGTCATCAGTAGATGATCTTTTGAAGGGTTGATGGTGAGTAAGGCTTTTAAAGCATCCTCAGGGGTGATTGTTGAGAAGGAGAAGGAGGAGGCAGAGGGTAAGTGGGGGGAGAAACCATGTTCAAGGGTGGGAGAGGGAGGGTAGGTAGGGAGGGCCTTTAGGAGATCTGCAGTAAGAAGTGTAATAGGAGTTAAATTCAGCAGAACTGTACTTGGGTCTGCCACAAGAGTATTATTTATATTGAGGACTGGGGTAGGGGTAGTCTGGGGTGTGAAGAGGTCATGAACCACCTTCCAGAATTTTGATGGAGAATTTATGTTTGTGAGGAAGGCTGCTTTAAAGTATTCAGACTTAGCTAGCCTCATAGCTTTGGTGCAGCGCATTATGTAGCTTACAGTAAGTGGTGAAATCATTTGGGACAGGGTAGATTTATGTAGCTTCCACACATGATCTCTGGCCTGAGACAGGCCAGAAGTTCAGGAGTTATCCAAGGAAGGTGATTGCCCTGACTCTGGTTGATTTTAGTGGGGTGAAGTTATTCCAAGAATTCAAAAATATACCTTTGAAGTAAGAGAGGCCAAGTCTACTGAGGAAAAGGAGGTTAGAGGAGACCAGTGACTAGGGCAAGGTGTTGCAGTATGGGTTGAAGGTTCAGTGAATTAAAGGGTGTATTTGTAATGTCTTGTGCAGGGATTTTGACCTATGCACTTTCCGGACTAAGAAGATTGGGTTGTGGTCACTTAGGGCATCAGGGAGGATACCTGATTTACTAACTCAGTGAGGATGGGAGGTGACTGCCCAATCTAACAGTAAGTGGTTTCGTGTTTTTGGGTTTGGTAGAGTGGGTTCTGAGATCAGCTGGGAGAGGTTTTGGGCACCTATATCACATTGTGTTTGGTACTTTTTGGTGACAACCAATTTAGGCTGAAATTGCCCAGGATATATAATTCACCTGATTGCGAAAGGGCCGAGATAGAGGTGATTAGGTCTAGTGCCACAGATGTCTGTATGTTGGGGCGACAGTAAACTCTGGCCATGAAAATAGGGAGAGTAAAAGGCAAGGTTTCTTGCATGACTACAGTGTCATGGGTAGCTGGATTTGAGGTAGAGTAGATAGTAGAATATTGTACAGAAGAAAGAATATACATAGCAATGCCACTGCCCCTGCCAGCCCAGTCTTGCCTTAGTATAGAGTAGCCTGGGATGAAGACAGTGATCAGGGTTTGAGGCCTTAAGCCAGGTTTCCATAATGATGAGTATATCCAGATTTAGGGTATATGCCATGTTTTGGAGAAGGTCAGTCTTAGTTGTAGGCTGCAAATGTTTAGATGCAGAAGCTTGAGCCCTTTAGGAAGTGGAGAAATGTCAAAGGATGGTGAGGTAGTGGCATAAGTTTTGTTCGGTAGTATAATAGGGCCAGGATTAGGTTGGATGGTCTCCTGATGTGAGTGAGGAGGGCAATAATCGAAGTGAATTTCTAACACTATGCAGTGGGAGGGAGGAAGCTCTCGTGCCTGGTGAGGTCAGAGTGAGTGAGAAGGTGAACATTTTGTGAAGAAATGCTAGATTAGCTGACACTGTGGTCAGGGAAGCAGATGGGTGGCTAGTGAATGTGACCAGGTTTCATAGAGGGAGGAGGGGAGATAGCAGGATAAAAGCTGGAGACAGGACAGGAGGAGAGGAGGAGAGGGATTTGGGTATAGCTATCGGATCGCAGTGTGTTTAGTGCAAGCAGGGGTGTTAAGGATATGGTAAACAACAGGAGGGGGGGTGGAGAGACAGAGATGCATTTTGAGAGATGGGTGGAGGTTGGTTTGTCTGAATAGGTGGAGATGAGGTGGGAGGAGGTAGTTTATATGGAAAGTCGGAGAAAAGGAAGGAGGGGTAGAAATTTTTATTAGAGAGAGAAGGGGCAGAATAACTACAGAGGAATTAGGGGATGAGATGGGGAGGGAAGGGAGATTAGAACAGAACTGAGGGTAAAGCTTTTGGTACAAAATGGCCCTCTAGTGTCCGATTAGCATAACTTGCAGAGGGGAAAATAGGTACTTGGTTATTCATTAAAGAGAGGCAGGGTACTAGAAAGAGTCAGGGTCACCTCAGCTAAAAGCTAAAATAAAAAAGCTCAGATATGGCAGGAGAGTGTTCACTAGAGATAGGCAGGGTCACCTCGCTAAAGGCTATAAATAAAAAGCTCTGATAGGGGTGGGAGGAGGGAGGGGGAGAGTGGGAACCAGTAGATTTAACCTTGAGTTTTACACAACTTTTAGCAAGGGAGCTTCTGTAAGCAGAAGTGGCAGTTAAGAAAAAAAATTGAAAAAAACACCAGAAAAAATGCCAACAGTCCACAGGCAGTCCAGAAAAGAAGCAGTCCAATGGGCAAGCTGCCAGTGGTGTTTTCCACCAATGGGAGCACTGCAGCAAGTGTATGCAGCCAATCAGAGAGTGAGGTTTCAAGTCTTATGGACCCTGAGGAGATGAAGTGTACCTGACCATTAGAGAGGTCAGGCAGGTCTGCTGGAGCTTTGTGGCCAACCGGGGTGAATCCTAGCACTGCAGCAGGAATGGCAGAGTTTGTTCAGGGATAGTCCTAAAGGGAAAAAAGAGGGGGAGAAGTTTAGGGCAGGCCAAGAAATAGGGAATCAGACAATAGCTAAGCCGGGGTAGGGGTGGGGGTGTTAAACGAGAGAAAAGAAGAGGAGTGAGTGGGTGAGAGAAAGGGATGTGGGGAGAAACAGTGGGAGGTAGGCTTTTCAAACAGGGAGCTGGCTGCAAGAGCAGTCAAGGGAGCAGAGTCTGAGGAGGTAGGGAAACGAGAAGGGTTTAGAAAAAGGGACAAGTGGCACCTTCCAGCAGCCACCAAAAGTAAAGAGTAGAGGGATTAAACAGGACAGGTTTAGGAAAATGACAAATTAACTTAAAATGTAGTTGAACAGTACAAATTAAGTAAAATCATGCACAAATCTTAGGCAGGCTAACAACAGAAGGATTGTCGATTAAAAAACCTTAGGCACTTGCAGTAACTTCAGCATAGGGCAGAAACGGCAGTTTTAAAACAAGCATTTGTCAAGGCCAAAAGTTTGTCATGTGCACTGGCGCCATTTGGGGGGTACGAGCTGGTGTTGGAAAATTTCAGCACAGGTTCACAATTGCTTTTATAATATTTTTACACCACATTTTCAACATAACTGCCTTACTATGCCACCTCATGAAGAAAGGAAGGTACAATTTCAGCTTCAGTCTGAAAGGTATTTCACACAGTGGCTGCAAAATCCCCTTTTGGGATGCAAAAAAACATTTTGCCCAGGATCTGGAAAATGGCAGCTATCTCATTCATGAGGTGTAGTGAAGAAATGGCTATGATGAAAATTTTGGGTCAAAATATTGAAAAGTACCAAAGGTATGAGCCTACGTTTGCTAATATACTATTTGCCAGCAGATTAGGCCTTACGGTCTATCGAGTCTGCTCGAACTTTAGATCCTTAGTTGGGTGCCGAGACCCTCCCATCCCTTGTGCTCCAGAAACCCGTATCATCCATCCCCACCCCCGGACAGGACATCATCTGATACATCCACTTTCTGTGTCTGTCCCATCCTCTCTTGAAGCCCTCCACTGTGGATCTCTGAACTAGCTCACCAGGCAGTGCATTCCAGGGGTCCACCACCCTCTCAGTGAAAAACCTCCTCCTCTTTTCTCCCTTACCCTTCCACCTTCCAACTTCAAATCATGCCCTCTGGTGATACCTCCCTGCATTAGTCTAAAGATCCCCTCCATGTTTACCCTATTTATTCCCTTGAGGTACTTGAAGACCTCAATCATGTCCCCCCTGTCTCTCCTCTCCTCCAGTGAAAACAGGCAGAGCTCCTTAAGTCTGTCCTCATACGTCAAATCCCCTAGCCCTCGTATCATCTTTGTTGCCCTCCTCGGTACCCTCTCTAGGAACTGTATGACCATCTTTAAATGTGGTCTCCAGTACTGTACACAGTGCTCAAGGTGTGGTCTAACCAGTCCATTGTACAGCGGCAGAATCACTTCCTTGCTCCTAGAGGTGATCCCCCCTTACGATGCATCCCAACATCCCGTTTGCCTTGCTAGCCGCTCTCCTGCACTGCTCAGAGTTATTCATACATGCATCCACCATGACCCCTAGGTCTTTTTCCCCTATTGAGGCCTCCAGCGCCTCCCCTCCCAGGGTGTACCTATGTTTAGGGTTTCCCACCAAGATGCAATACCTTGCACTTGGTGATATTGAAATTTAATTTCCATGTGTGAGCCCAGCTTCCAGGGTGTCCAGGTCCCTTGCAGGGCCAACCTCCCCTCTTCTCCCTCAACTACTGCTCCCATCTTGGAGTCATCCAGAAAGAGACTCATTTCACACCCTATACCCTCCCTGATGTCCGATATGTATGCATTAAACAGGATCGGACCCAGGACCGAGCCCTGCGGTACCCCACTACCAACCTCTCTAGGGTTCAAGAGCTCCCCATAGACCACTACTCTCTGAGTGCGTCCAGCTAGCCAGTTTTCAATCCATCTGACCAACAAAGGGCCTACTCCTAACCCCATCAGTTTCTCCACCAGACCATTGTGGGGGACAGAGTCAAACGCCTTGCTGAAGTCCAAGAATAATACATCCACAGGCTTACCCCTGTCCAGTTCTGATGTTACCCATTCATAGAACTCCACAAGGTTGGTTTGACATGATCTACCTGGCACAAACCCATGTTGCCGACTATCCAGACCTCCCACCTCCTCCAAGTACACCCCCAATCGTTCCTTTAGTATACTCTCCATTAATTTTCCCACCACCGAGGTCAAACTGATGGGTCTATAGTTATCTGGTACTTCCCTCGACCCCCCTTTATGGATTGGTACCACATGTGCCTCTCACCAATCCCTAGGTACCCTCCCTGTCTCAAGTGACCTGCTGAAAAGCTCCGCCAGGGGTGCAGCCAGTATGTCCGCCAATTCCCATAGTACTCTCGGATGAATGCCATCCGGCCCAGGAGATTTGTCTTTCTTTAGGGCCTTGAGGGCTAACCACACCTTTTTGGCGGAGATAGCATCATCCGTCCCCTCCACCTTACTGGCCTTTTTATCTTTACCCAGATGTGACACCCCTGGGGTACCTCTCTCTCCCTCTTGCTCCATTTTTGTTGCTCCCCTGATCCCACTTACTGATGTTTCTATCCCCTTTGTGCCTTGCTTTGTAGATATCCCATACACCTCCCTAGTGAACACAGAGGCAAAGTACTCGTTAAATACCTCTGCCTGGTCCCTCGCCTCTTCCACCCACCCTCCTTCTGATCTCAATCTGCTGAGATGACCCTTAGTTTTTCTCCGCTCCCCAATGTACCGGAAGAACCCCTTTTCCCCTCCATGTATCCCCTGTGCCAGCCGCTGCTCTTTACTGGACTTTGCTCCCCTCACCATACGGATGACTTTTCTAGATGCAAGCTGGTACATTTCTATCCTTATCCCTCTTGTTGTTTTATATTTTTGTAGCCGCCTTCTTTTCTCTGACTGCTACCTGTACCTCACTGGACCACCAGCATGGTTTATGTGACCTTGCTCCCTTACGTTTCAACTTAGTGCAGATCCTGACTGCCTCATGAAGTCCCGGTTTTATGACCTCCCATCTCCTTTCCACACTTGTCATTGAGATAATCCCCATCAAGTAATCCTTGAGAATATTTCCCATGCCCATGAAGTCTGCCCCCCTGAAGTCCACTGCCAGTGTCCTAGATCTCACCCCCCCATGCTTATTTGAAACCAGACAGTATTGTGGTCGCTCCCAGTCAGGGTGTCTTGTACAACCATGTCCCTTACCAGATCCCCATCTGCCAGAACCACATCCAGGACATGCCCCTCCCTGTGGGCTCCATCACATGCTGTGTTATGAAAACATCCTGGAAGCCATCCAGCCTCTGCTCCTTGGCCACCTTAGAGGACATGGTTCCCCAGTTTGTACCTGGCATATAGGTCCCCATCAACACCACCTCCTTCCCTTTTGGTCCACACTGGGCAATGATGTTGTCCAGAAAACCATCCTCTAGAACCTCACTCATCCCGGGGGCCTATATGCTACACCCAGCTTGACCTTATTTCCTGCTGAGGATCATAAAGTGACCCATAAGGCCCACGTTTCCTCTGCCTCTTCTACCCTAGCAATTTCTATGTCATCTCTAATGAACATAGCCACCCACCCCCTCTGCCCTCCTTTCTATCCTTCCTAAGCATAGTGTATCCCGTCGTTTAGGTCCCAGTCATGGTTTTGTTGTTACGTTTCCGTGACCGCCGCCACATCCTCCCCCGGACAGCATGGCCTGGAACTCTGGCAACTTGTTTCCCAAGCTCCTGACATTTACTAACACCAACCCCCACCCCTTATCCCTGATCCTCTTTGTCGAACCCCACCCGGATTCCTTATACTTCCATCCTCCCTCTGCTCCTCCTGAAACCTCCACCCCCAATCTGTTTCCCCCCCCTTGGGCTTGAAGGCTACTCCCCTCATCTGGAGGAGAGGGCTTCTGGTCAGCCCCTCCCTTATCCCTTCCCCCCAAGTTTAAACCCCACCTTTCTTGTATGTAGTCAGCCATCCCTGTTTAAGGACTTCCTTCCTAATGGGGCAAGATGAAACCTGTCCTTGGCATATAGTCCCTTATCCTCCCAAACTCCATTCCAGTTCCCTAACACCCCCAACCTACTCTCTTCACCCCACTTCCTGAGCCAGTCATTAACCTCTGTGAGCTTCATTTTTTTCTCCACTGAGGCCTTTGGTACTGGCAATATCTCCGAAAAGGAAATGTTGCATCCATTATCCAACAGACTCTGGCAAGTTCTTGGAACCTTGCTTGGATTTCCAAAATGCTATTTCCTCTAGATCATTAGTTCCCAAATGCACCAGGAAATCGGTTTCCTCCACAATCCCTAACCATTTCATACACCATGAACTTTGCTCTGTGCACTGTCAGCCCAGAGATACACACTACCTTCACCTGGCTATGGCATCCACCCCCCTGTCCCTCCCACTGGATACCCCTAATCATCGAGTCTCCCAATAACAGAACCTTAACACCGCCATCATCCTTATGGTTACCTCCACTATGCCCTCTCAGCCCCCCTTCCCCCCCTTTATTCATGATCTCAATTTCGTGGGAGTCTTCCTGCCTTACTAGAGACCCCCTTGTCACCCTCCCCTTTCTGGCTCCCTTGCTATTTTGCCCAGTTAACTCAAACTCCCTCTGAATAGGTGTCCCCTTTAACCCTCTCTTATCTGAACCATTTATCCTGGCCCTGATGGTTTTCCTTCCCCCCACACCACCATCCTCTCCCTTGTAATGGTACCCCTGCCTCCAGATGCTCTCTGTGGGTCCCCTTAGCTAGGGCCCCATCCTTGGTACTGACCCCCTGCTGAAGGGGCCCTCTCCCACCTCCTTGTCTCCCAGTTTTTCCAATCATGCTCTCCCTCATGTCTGGAATATGTTGCATCTCCCCATTTGCTTAACATATATGTTTCCCTTCTCCTCTGGGACTATTTCTATCCTTTCCATTGCCGGTCTGTGATGCCCTATGGTATCAGACTCCTCCCCTGCCTCTGTATAAGTTTTCTCATTTCCACCAACCCCTTCCTCCCCTCTAGGTTGCTTAGTAGCTCAAATTTATTGTGACACTCTATGTCAGCCTCCATCAAGTAACCCGAGTTTCCCCTGACTGCACCTCTAAACTGCCCTCTTCTTCCCCTCTTGCTCTGTTCACCTTAGGAGCTCCCTTCCCACAGTCTGCTGTTTTAGGCTTCCGCACAACAGCCCCTCCTGACTCTTCCTCCTCCACTATCTTTGTATTCAGAATGTTCACCCCGTACGCTTTCCCCTTAGCATCAACTTCCCTATTTAAGGGTCCTCTGTCCCTAATATCCCCCCTTCTGCTTGCTGTAACATAACGTCCTGTAATTTCAGAGCGTTTCCCCAGCCTCCCCTCAGCCCCACCCTTCTGCTGCCCATATCCACACCCCTTATCCTTGGACACCCCCCCAGTTCCCCAGCTTACTCCTTAACCAATATACCTCACTCCTGATACAAGATAGCTGTCTACAGAGTGGGCAGCCTCCCTCTCTCCAGGCCCAATTTAGAATTATTGCCATCCCATAGCCTGTACAGCCTACAACCCTTCCGAAGATGCCTGCCATGGTGGAATATGGCCACCCTGTTTATCCCCCTCTGTTTATAATGGCACACCCCCTTTTCTCAGTCCCTTTCCCTTGGAATACAGTTTCTCTCTATACTGACTGTAGTTATTTACAAACCCAATTTCAACCCCACCAATAAAGTTCCAAAGTCTCACAAACACATACAGTCCAGTGTGTGTTCGGTCCCACTAACAGTGTGTGTAAGCAGACATCAGGTACCATATGATGTCACAGGCCCTCCAGCTGCTGTTGCTTCAAATTTCAGTCCTAAAACAGAAATACTCAGCCTTTCAATCCCAACCCCAGTGGTTTTCAGTATTTAAGAAAGCCTACAAAACAGGGTGGGTGGGAGGAGGCTGTTACCAAACACCAGGCAAACAACACATTTAAATTTCCTTTAATTAACCCTGACAAACAACTGTCCCCAAACCTCAAAAGTTACAATATCACAGCCCAAGTAACAGTTCTAATTCAAGGTAATAATTTTTACCACATAGAGCTAATTTCACTTACAAACTATTCCAATGTTTCAGTTAAAACAGAATATAAACCCAGACCTCTGTCCAACCAACCTGCTGCTTTGAGTTCCCAAGTGAAGTGCATGTGCGTAAATTTGTTTTATGCTAATATTTTCACACCAGATTTTCCATGTAGCATTCTTATGACCCCACCTTATGAAAACTGCCACTCTCATTTCGTTCACTTGTCCCGAAAGGTGATTTTGCAGAGCCACCATGCCATTTGGCGTCACAGGTGCGAAAACATGTTTTAGGCAGGATATGAAAAATGGCAGCAATACTATTCATAAGGAGATGTGAAATGATGGATTTGTTGAAAATCTGGAGTGAAAATGTTAAAAACTGGAAAAGTTAGGAGCATGCAAGAAACTGTGTAACACAGTCATTTTTTTGGAATTTTTCTACCAAATTTGCAACATGGGCTTTTGGGACACCTTATGAACAGTGGCACTGTTTCATTAATCCCAAAAGGTGATTCCATGCAGCGACTGTGAAATCACCTTTTGGGACTGAGAACAAACTGATGGTGACAGTGTTAGGAGGTGGGGTCCCAAGAACCCCATGTTGAAAAATATGAACAAAATTCTAAAATGGCTGAGATCTTAATTTAAGTAGCCCCCATTGATTCCTATTATTCAGCTTACCTTGAAATCTTTACTTTGCAGGTCAGTTTTGAAGAGTGCGGTTGTGCCCTGGTCCATAGAAGATCGCTGCTCCCGACCTCCATAGGTAAGTATGGGTAAGGGTGGGGATGTGGTTGTGCAGTGGGAGGGTCAGGGTGGGGGAAGGGGCCGGGGAGACAATGATGGACCATTTTCTTTTTAGCAGGTTTAAATAAAGAAAGATGCTGGGGACAGTTTTCTTTTTCTTTTAAAAAGGAAATGATGTTGTGCACATTTCTGAACACTGGGATTGGGCTCCCCAGTGTCCAGCGGGATGGGGAACAGAGGGTGCGGGGAGGATAACAGCAGCAGTGGGAGGGAGTGATTTGCTGTGTGTGAGGTGGTGCATGAATAGAATGGAGGGTGTGAGGAGGACAGCAGCAGTGGGAGGGAGCAGGATGGAGTGATTTGCTGGTGGGGGATCTTGAACGGAATCTGAGGGAGCAGGGTTGACTGGAGCAGCTTGAGGATTGATTTTCTTTTGAAGACAGGCTCACACATGCACATATGTCGCCGTCATCACTGTAAGCACTACAGCTCTGTGATGTGCAACCAGGAAGTCACCTAACCATTGCCAGTGAGATGGTGGCAATGCTGGGCTAACTAATATAGTGTTTGTAGCTGAGCTATTTTTATTTTTTTTTGCTTCGTTTTATTTTAGTTCCTGTAGTCACTTGTTTATTTATGGTAGTGTAGGTCTAGGATTAGACTAGTAAGGAATATTTAGCGAGGTAGTTTAGCCAGGCAGCATGTCTGCATAGTCTGAAGCATAAACTGAGGCTCTGACTGTTAGCTCTAAACTTGCGTTGCTAATTTGCTCCACAGTGAAGGTGTTTGCACTGTTTAATCCCTTAGCACCTGCCTATCTGCATCGGAGTTCCTGAGGCTGGCTGGCATTTTATTTGACTGGTGGTGATTTATTGCAGTTTGGCTGTGGAAGTGGTAACGGATATCTGGAGTGCAGAGGTGTCCTGGAGGAATATTACTATCACATTTGGTCATGGATCAGCTGACCTTGAGTACCATAGAGGGATTGTGGCATTTGGATGATCCAGATTTATTTGCCCTGCCTCAGACTGTCAGACTGCCTGACCTGTGTGTAGTAAGCCCCAGTGAAGGGGTTTTGTTTGAACTTTTGGCTGGGTAGGTTGGTGCGGGGGTTCCTTCCTGACCCACTCCAGTGTGGTGGTTCCCCGGGGTGTTGGTGGCCGTGCAGAGGAGTTTACTTTGGGCCTGTCAAAGGACAGGCATTAATGGTGGTTCCCCTAGACAACATGGGAGGCCAGCTGGAGAGCCATCCAGACCAGGTTATTGCAGTATTGGCTTCCCTTATCCTGTGGGGATTATTCCTTGGCTTGGGTTTGGGGAGCACTCTTGGTATTCTGCATTCTGTGCCCTTTTTTCCCTGCTTGGAGCAAAGTAAACTACCAAGATACCTTGAGGTTTTCCTTTTGGGCGAGAGTTAGATATTTATTCAGAAGCTGAACAGACTAATTTCGGAAGCCTTTTCATCTGCTGGGAACTGTTAGCCATCTCCATTGCCTTATTGACACCCTTGTCAGACCTCTTTCCTTTATGTTTGTGGCATAAATTTGCAAATATTTTTTGAACTGGTGATAGGAGCTGCAAAAGTTGTATGCACTTAGGAAGTGCTGGACTACTCAGGACCTACAAATGGACTAAGAATTCAAGTGACTCTTTGTTTTTATTATTTTGTTTTTATTATTTTTTATTTTTCTTCAGATTTTGAATGTGTGACAATCATTTGTATTTGGTGCTGTTTTATTTGTTTATGTATCTGTTTCCCCCCATTGTGTGAGAGACAGTGTGTGGGATTTTTATTTGTTGACCTCCTCCTTCCTCCCACCCACTGTCAGAGAGAGTGGAGGAGTGAAGTATTTGGATATTCAATAGGGTGGGTCTCTATTTTGTTTTTATTTTATTTTATCCACCACCCTGTGAGAGAGAGTGGATGACTGTTATTGAGTTGTTCATTTAGGGGTGGAATTTGTTTTATTTAAGTTTTTGGGTTTTGTTTTGTTTCTGGTTCTGTCAATAAAAGATGCTTGCAGCTGTTTTTAAACTCTGACACCATCTTTATTCCCCACCCACTCTCCTATTCTACTGGAACCAGCTTTAGTTCTCACAAAACTTGTCTAGCTCTAGCACTTGACTTCTGCTTCTACTTGCCTATGGGGGCCAATCAAAATGATCCCTGAAGTTGTTCTCACGTCTCTTCCATGCCCCTTTTCCTCTTCCCCTATATTCTATTCCCTCCTACTGTCCCTAGCCCTCTTCCTTTTCCTCCCTACCATAATCTGCCTTTATCTGTTGGTGAACCCTATATCTTTCTTTTTTCCTCACCTATCTTCGTTTCCCCCCTACACTCCCCTATAGCACTCCAGCCCACTAGCACTCTACTTGCTCCCCCTTCCCCCTTTTAATTTCTCCTTCTTATTTTAACTTTTCAGTCCTGTAGTCTATTTACTTTCTGCTACCAATGCTTCTTCCCCGATTCTCTACTACCAGTGCTTTTTCCCAGATTCATGCTTCCGATTTCTACACTGTTATATCCTAACTTGAGTATTATGCACCATATGGACTGAAACTGCGCTTTATTATGTTTACTTATTATATGCACTGTATGGTTTTGTCTTGTATGTGCCCCAGGACCTACTTGTGAATGAGCTTGCTCAATGGAGTTTTCCTGCAATGAACTTGAACTTCAACTTGAACTCTGAGAGAGAGTGAGAGGAGGATTGAACTTTTTTGATTTTGGAGAATTTGGTTGACTTTATGCTATTTGCTGCATCTGTGATTTGAGTGCTCTGGGGTTTTGGGTACGTGACATAATATTTTGGTGCCTAGATGTGTTGGCAGACTGCTTTCCCAGTCATGTGCTACTCAACCTCTGAACTTCGGCACCTCCACCCATTTGCTGCCTCCCCTTTACAGTTTATAGTATACCAATGCTGTAGAGCCTTGGGAATTGCTCGTGGGGGGCGGGACTGGGGCTGGAGGTTTCGAACATCAGAGAGTGAGTGAGCCGGGTGCTCATATCGGGGTAGTGAGGCCCAGGAGACGCCCTGGGGAGAAATGGATTCTGGAACATGGTCCGCCACGTCTGGTCTCCATACCCAAGAGCTCCACTACTGGTGGGCCAATAGCTCTGGTAGCCCCAGAATCCCATGCAACTCGAGCAGTGTTATGCAACACCAGCTCTATTAAGAACAAGATTGCAATAATTGCAGATCTTGTTGGGACAGCAGATCTGGTTTGCATCACCGAGACCTGGCTGGATGATAATGCTGGCCTCATATTGGAGGCTGCTGTTCCGGCCGGGTACTCTGTGATACACCGCTCGAGATTGAACCACAGGGGTGGGGGTGGGGGTAGCTATCTGTTTCAAGATGGAACTGGACCTTACAAGTGTGCCAGTTGTGGAGGCCAGCTCTTTTGAGTGTACTGTGGTTGCAAGTGTAGGCTGTAGGATCGTTCTCATCTACCGTCCACCAGGGGATGAAGTGGTTCCTCCAAGAAATAGGGGGCTTCATGGTCTACATGACATTTGAGTCATCCAGGTTGATGGTCCTGGGCAACTTTAATGCCTGGCTCGACGATGAAATCTTGTGATTTGGGCAGAACTTCCTCCAGCTGATTACATCACTGGGCTTTACACAGGTTGTTGCTTCTGCTAACCATAAGTTCAGTCACTTCTCGTGACCTGATTTTCCTCCTAGGGATTGAAACCTTCGACTTGGTGGTGGAACCAGTCGGATGTTCGGATCATCACACTGTAGGGTTCAGCTTCTATGCCCCCCCATATAGGCCTGCCCCTGTGGAGATGATCAGATACTGCCCTTTGCGGGATGTGAGCCCTGATGGCCTATCGGCATTGTTAGACCTATCGGCAATTCTGGTGCAAGTGGGAGTCCAGAGGCTCTGGTTCAGGCCTATAATAAGGCTGTTACTATGGCCCTGGACTCTATTGCTCCCATCTGAGTTCATCCTCTCTCTCCCTTTGTCCTCGTTCCCCATGATTTGATGAGCCCTTGAGGGAGTTGCAGCGACTTGAACGAAGGTTAGAGCGTTGCTGGCAGAAATCCGCCCTGGTTGCTGACCACCTTAGGTTGATGGAACATTATTAATTCTATCAATCAGCAATCACCCATAAGAAGGCAGAGTTCCTGTCCGGAGAAATTGCTGCTCTCAGAATCGACCAGCTCAGCTCTTGAACTGAGGACAGGCTGTGCAACCCAACCTGTCTTCAGGTTCAAAGAGCCTTTTCTCAGATTGAGTGTGATGAGCTTGCAGATTTCTTTGCAGATAAGGTGGCCAGCATCAGGGCAGAGATCCATCCAGCTCACTCTATGGGAGCTGATAGTGGTTGGTGCACTGTCACTCCTCCTCAGTTTACCTGGAGTTCCTTCTACCAGCTGGAAATTGGTGGTTGTTGTGCAGATTGCAAAGGGTATGCACCCAACGTGCTGTAGTTTGGACCCGGGTCCAACTTCTCTGATAATGGGTTGTTGTGACATTATAGGCCCGGTCCTAGCAAGGATAGTTTGGTGCTCCTTAGAGTCTGGTGAGTTTCCTAGCTCCCTGAAGGAGGCGGTGATGACACCTATCCTGAAGAAAACTGCTCTGGACCCAAGCTGCTTTGCAAACTACAGACCGATCTCAAACCTACCCTTTGTTGGGAAGGTTATTGAGAAAGTTGTGGTGCTAAACTGGAGAACCACCTGACCATGTGTGACATCTACAAACCTCTCAGTCCAGTTTTCATAAGAGGCATAGTACCAAAACCACTCTAGTTCGGTGCTCAGTGGTCTCCTGATGATGAGAGATCAGAAGCACCGTTCTATCTTGGTACTTCTTGATCTCTCTTCAGCTTTTGACACTCGTGGACCATGGGATGCTTCTCGAGCACCTGAGGTTCATCTGTGACCTGTTTGGCACAGTTATCAGATAGTTTAAGTCCTTCCTCACTAGCAGAACTCACAGGGTGGTGTTGGGGATTTTTTCCTCTAACCCATTCTCTCTGCTATGTGGGGTTCCTCAGGGCTCAGTGTTGTCCCCTATGTTGTTCGTGGTGTACATGTTGCACCTCAGAGACATTATAAGACAGTATGGGCTGAGGTTTCACTGCTATGCTGATGATATCCAGCTCTACCTATCTTTTGCACCTGACCAGGATAGTGCGTGCTTGGTAGTTAACAACTGCCTCGCAGAAATCCAGGACTGGATGAGCTCCAGCTGGTTGAAGTTGAACTCTGGAAAGACTGAGGTGATGGTAGTGGATATGGGTCACTGGACAGAGGGGTTGGGGGCTGGCCAAATCACTGAACTTTGCTTGGGGGTATCCAGCTTTCTTCTTCTGAATGGGTGTGAGACCTGGGGTGATTCTTGATGTTGGTCTGACATCATCTCGAAAGTGTCAGCAGTCATCAAGTCCACTTTTACCATCTGAGGAACATCGCCAGGGTTAAGCACCTTGTTCCATCTGACAACCTTCCAACATTGATCCATGCCTTTGTGACCTCGTGCCCTGACTGCTACAACTTCATTTACCTAGGGCTCTGGGGTTGATATCTGCTGCTTACAGCTAGTGTAGAACACTGCAGTACAGTTACTGATTGGGACTACCGTTAGAGTTACATCAAGCCAGTTTTGTGCAGACTGCACTGGCTGCCTATTCAGTGGTGAATCACCTTCAAGGTTGGGCTTCTGACCTATAAAGCCCTGAATGGACTGGGCCTGGACTAACAGCAAGAGCTCCTGTGCCCCTACTGCCCCAGGCAACCGACTCAGCTGACGAGGGTTGCTAGAGATCTCTAGGGTACATCTTAGGACATCAGGGCCATGTGATGTGTATGCAGCCCCAAATCTGTGGAATTTCTACCCCATCAGATAGGTGAGTGCACAACTGTGGAGAACTTTAAGAAGGCCATGAAACACATCTGTGGCTTAGCGTCTACCCCGACTGATTATTTTAGCTATTTTATCCATTTTTGTTATTTGGTAATACTGCTATGTATTTTATTGTTTTTACATCTTTTTTATTGTACAGTGCCTTGGTGCTTGAAAGGTGCTCTAAAAATAAAGTTTTATTATTATCAAATGTAACGCAGGGTTTTTACACATCAAAGGACCAAGCTGCACCATTGTTGGTTCAGCTCTGTCCTTGAAAACTTTGCCAACTCCATCCCAAAAACAGAAAGTGAGTCATCGGCAGCCTACCTACTGATTTGCCTGCCACAGACCTGCCCCTTGAACACAGTTTCCAGTGGGTGTACCCCCACACCCCTCTATAAGTAACTCTCATATCAACAAGTTAATCTGCACTTGTGCACACGACGAACTTAAAAAATTACACAAGTTCAAAATCAATTCCTCTTTTTCTAGGCTAGTCAGGCAATAGAAAGTCCTAAAGATTTAGTCTTGAGTTTTACAATAACTTTAGTAAGGGAGCTTCTGTAAGCAGAAGCGGCAGTTAAGAAAAAAAAATAGAAAAAGCACCAGAAAAAGTGTCAACATTCCAGAGGCAGCCCAGAGAAGAAGCAGTCCAATGGGCAAGCTGCTGGTGGTGTTTTCCTCCAATGGAGCAATGCAGCAAATTGAGAGCGGGGTTTCAAGCCTTATGGTCCCTGAGGAGATAAAGCATACCTGGCTGCTGGAGAGATCGAGCAGGTCAGCTGGAGATTTGCAGTTCGATCAGGGTGCATTCCAGCACCACAGCAGGAATGGCAGAGCCCGCTCAGGACTAGTCCTGAGGGAAGAAAAACAATATATGTTTAATCACTAAAGGACATGCTCAGAGGATTAGATAACCTAGATATCACTGTGTGTAAGCATGACATCTCGTAAAACTTTCACATTTAAATTTAAAGCATACTCACTACTCAACTTCAGTTAACTTTGTCTCTTACTATCTTGTAACAGCATATCAAAATGTATGGTTTGAGTGCAATACATTCATCACAAAAATTGTATAAAGTTCAGGTCACTGTTCAGACCATTCGGAGTCGATATATTTAGAACAGAAATCCACTGGATCTTTAGTTGTTCTAATCTTTTTCCCTGCTCTCCTCCTTTGGTACGTTGGTGGAACACCAATAAAGAAGACCTTCAATCTGAAACTCATTTTATCTCCCTTATGAATGCTTTTTAAGATGTTGCCCCACTGCACTATTCCACATTTCCTGAATTATTACTCTAAAGCTGCCAAATACCTTAGTTCTTGCTTCCTCACCGCTCTCCTGATGTAACATTTATTGCAAGAACATCAAATTGCATATATTACATAGGTGCTTTTACAATTGAAAACCTTTTAATCTGTAATGCTTGTAGCTGAAATCGAATGAACCAATTGTTTACTTCTTCACTGTATACTTACAGGCATTAAAATCTCTGTAGTTAGCGAATTCTGTTACTCTTTTGTCCTATATCAATTTCATTCAGAAAATAGCGGGGGGTTAGAAAGCTACCTAATTTAGAATCTCTAGTGTAGCCAATGAGGGGTTTTAGCCCAATTTCATTTTTCAAGACATAATCATAGAAAGATAGAAACATATACGCTGTCAGCAGAAAAGAACCTCTTTGCCCACCTAGTCTCCCCTAAAGTGAAGAATTTTCCAGTTGGAGCAGGCAATATTTGTTACTTCACCTGATATTCTATTAAACTCCATAATGAATGGCAATGATTTTTTGATGATTCATTACTCTATTTTACTGTACGTAACTCCCTTCTATTTTTTAGTTCAGCTTTTTGAAAAGCATTCATAGTAGTTACCAATTTATAACACTGAGACTGAAATCTACAAATAAGATCTTTGGATTCTGCTATAAATGTGTCCTCTTTTGTGCAGTTACTTTTTAGACATAAAAACTGTCTGTAGAGGCTGTTATCCAGCATTTTTGGTTGGGGAGGGGGTGCGGGGTGGGGTGCACTACTAGTTAACAAAAGAGAGTTTCCAGCTGTAGGTTTCCAGTATTCATATGTCTCTATATTACCATTTTTGTGAACTACATGGTAACACTCTAGGAACTTACACCTGTTTGGGGGTGATATTAGAGGTGAATTTTAACCCCAGGTGTTTTCTTTTAGTCAGTTGATGAATAAAACTGCCTCTGCTTTACTGCCCACTATATCATCAATATATTAGTACCATACAATTATTTTGTCTCTAAATTGTTAGAGAGGATGAATTCATTTTCTATCTATGACAAAACTATGCTGGTGTATGAGGTACTTGGGCCTTTCCCATGAATGTTCCACTGCATTGATAATACAACTTGTTATCAAACACAACATAATTGTGTTTGAGAACAAAATCCAGACCAAGCAATAGGAACTCAGGGTCAATAACTCACATTAAATTGAATTGAAGCAACATCTGCTCCATGGCTTGTAAACCCAGAGCATGATTAATGGATGTGTAGAAGCTTTCTGTATCAACAGTGACCCAAGAATTTTCTGGTGCCCAAGTGACATTGTTATATTTCTCCAGGATGTCCATTGTGTCCCTGACATAGGTTGGCTCATCACTGTGTAGCTCTCTCTTCCCGAATGTCTAGGGGCCTGATGTTCTGTGGGACTGGAAGGGGGGTCCACAGACAATTGAATTCTATCTAGGACTTCTCACACGCAAAGCATGGAATTTATAACTCTTACCTTGAGTCATCTTCTGAATTGTCCCAAGAACCCAAATGATGGATGGATTTACCCCAGTCGATGCCTTACAGGAGAGCAGACCTAGGCAATTCATCTTCAGCCTTCACGGGCTTCCACCTGCCTGGACCCAGCAAGAGGGTGCAGGAACTTCTGGCAGGCTTAGTTACTCCTAATGAAGAATATGGAAAGCCTCTAAAACTAAAGGACTAATTATTTCATTTGAAATCTTTAGAAAAGAATTAATCACACTGGACTTCAATTTCTCCCAAACTAATCAGGTTTTATTCTCCTGAGCCCTAAATGATTAACAGAGCTTAGGGGTCCCAATTGTAAAAGGAAATAAAATCTACACAGCTCCATGGAGCTAAAACTTTTTAAAGGAATTTCCCAAGAAAGACACTTTTAGGGCAGTACTTGGGCATGGAGAAATTTTCTTTCTTTCTGAGCACTTCCAAACCAGAGAAGCAATAAACTTCTCTAAACTGCCCCACAGCTAATCCATTATAAGTGGGGCAGAACTCCTTGGCAGCCTGATAGTTCCTAGTTGCACCTATTACTGTCTCAACTACTGTCCAAATCCTTATACCTGGACCCACCTGATCAGTTAGGGCCTCCCATCTCTCTGCTGTCTCTCTTCTGGCTCCTGATACATTTTCACTGGGCTGTTGTTCCCATAAAGCAGTCACAGTGACACCAATCCTTTAATTTAATTTCTATGTTGCCTGAGCTGTGGAACAGGTGGGCCAAGGCCTGAAAGGCCTCAGTGCTTTTCCCTGCCCAAGAACCTGTCTGGGGCCTTAACCCCAGGCCCCAGGACCTGTCCATCCAACAGGCTCCACTTTGGGTAAAACTGCACCCATCTCCCCATCTCCTTCTTCGCAGGCCACCCTGCCATGTGGGCAAAAGGACCAGGACCATGCCAATTGGCCTCAAATCCCTGTGGAGGCCCTACCACACTCTCTGCAGCCCTGATGAACCACAAAACCACACCAACAAACCAGCGCCTAAACTGTCTCTAGGGTCCTACTCTAAAGCTGCCTCTTTTCACCTCCATGGCCATTCTTAACAGCCAGGGCCTCAACCCAGATAACTGCAAATTGCCTTCCAATAACCTTCCTTGGATGCCACCCAGGGACCTGGTGCATCACCACTGAAAGCTGCCAACCTCTGCCTAAAGGGGAGTCCCTTCCCCTTCTGACTGCCCTGTGGCTGTGCCCACTGGTCTCTCACTAATCTCCTCGAGCTCTTGCTTATATAGTCCCTAATTTGCTGCCCCAAGTGGTGGCCAGCAGAAACTGAACTCCCCCAAAGCACTATACAGCCCTAAGCACTGGGGAAAGAAAGGGGAGGGGGCCCTACATGTGAGCTATCAGCCCCCTTGAAATGAGGGGGCACTTACAACTGCAAAATCATTGCCAGGTTGAATAGCTACCTAGAGACTTGCGAGTTCAGTATTTTGAAGACATTTGGAGTTGGAAACTTTTAAAAGGCCAGAGTATAGAGTACATGAACACAATGGTATCAAAATGTTCAAACTCTCATAATAGCATGTCAACAAAGAACTTGCAGTTAGACTTACCTTATTCTAATACTAAATTGAGATAGAAATCTTTTACATTTAGGGAGATGAAAACATGGAATTCCTATCCCCAGATGGCCACTAATAGTCATACATTGAGTTAGTTTAAGAGGGGTCTTGAAAGTATTTGGATGATTTAAAGGGTTGCAGTTGTTTTAGGTCATTAGCATACTGTCTATTGATAATATGACGGCAGTATAGTGCAGTGATTTAGGGCTCTGAGCTGCAAATCAGGAGATCTGGGTTTGAATCCCACAGCCTCCACTTGTATACTGTGTGATCCTGAGCAAGTCATGTAACTTCCTTTTGCTCCCAGGTCGCACCTTGAAACAAGCTTCGGCTTAGTGTGCCTTTGCTGGTTAAACAATTTCTCTTCCCCTGTAATAGTGTTTAGCCAATACCTTCATGTAAAATGCATATTGTGGCTTCACATCTCCCTGATTAACGTACTTGATTTTATACAACTGCTTAAAGATAAGATACAGGAGTACTTCACATAATCAAGTAGGTGACACCTCCTTAGGGGATTGATGAGAATGGCCTCAAGGCTACTCGAACCTATTATCTCATGTGCTTAAAAAAAGGTAAAAAAGAGGATGCAGTGCAGTGTATTGCACCAGATTGAGATTATATTGCTTTAGAGGTCACTCATAAGACCATGGCAAGGCAAGGCAAATTTACTTCTAAGGCGCCCAATCCCAGAGAGTCTGGGCGCCGTACACAATAAAAATAGAATGCAAAATACATAGCAACATTTGTGCAGTAGCAGCATATTTAAGGCAACATTCTTAAAAGCATAAATATAAAATATGCAATAGCTGAAGATAGGGTAGGGGGGAGATGGCTTAATCCCCAAAAGCCTGGCAGAAAAGGTGGGACTTAAGCCTCTGCTTAAAAACACCAATTGATGGATGAGTCACTGTTGTTCCAAATTAAAGACTGTAAGCAGCAATTGCTGCATTAAGAATCAACTTCGGTATGCCAAGCAATGCGTTTATGAAACTGTAAATAGTCAGGGGTGCCTTTTGGCATGGCAAATGTGCAAACAGATGGCTAATAGTGCAGTCCTTTACCTGCAGGAGAGTGAGGGGGGCTCAGATCACTCATCTCTCACCTGGATAAAATTGCTCATCTCTTTGCAGGCAACTACATGTCTCTGTACTCCAATGAGGAATCAACCTGCCATGAAGATCTTATTCAAACTTATCTTCAGAAACTGGGTGGCCTACCCTGTCACATGAAGATGCTGATTTCTCAGAAGTTCCCATCACTGACATTGATTTAGGGAGGAAATCTGGATTTACATAATGGCAAATCTCGAGGTGTGGATGACCTAACTGTTGAATTTTATAACCATTTCAGGAAGGATATAGATGTGAAAACTTCTCAAAGTTCACAGAGGGGGCTAGAGGAGAAGGGATGCCCACAATGCGGTACAGAGCCAAAATTTCAGTCTTACAAAACCAGAGAAGTACTCATTGGTGTGTGAGTCTATATTGCCCTATTTAATTGCTTCCTGTAGACTTATAGATTTTTTTCTCTATAATGGCAGGCTGCCTTCGACAAACAAATAGGGAACCTGGTCCACCAAGATCAAGCAGAATTCATTAAGGGTCGAAACTACATAACAATATCTGATGCCCCCATAATATCCCTTTCTCTCAACAAACCACTATACAGTTTCAAGTCGCCATCTCCGTGGATGCTGAATAAGCATTTCATCAGGTGGACTGCATCTTCCTACAGAAAATTCTGCCTACAGTGGGATTTAGACCCTGATTTAGAGATTGGCTGGTTTCACAGTATGAGTGATCAGAGGTGGTGGTATGGGTGAATGATGCAATTTCATCTTGATTCCCACTAGGAAGAGGAACTAGGCAGGGGTGCCCCACCCCCACCCTATTCTTTGCCTTGTGTATCAAGCCTCTGATTGTAGCCAACTCTCAAAACCAGGAAATCAGGGGCATTAAAGTGGAAGAAACAGAACAAAAAAGCACTTTTTGCTGATGACTGTCTTTTTCTTAAGAGACCCAGTCACCTTTACACCAATACAATGCAGGGAACTGGAGTTGTCTGGGGCCATTTCAAGGTGTAACACTGGTTACAATAAATCAGAGATAGTGTCTGGAATGTGCCCTGCATGCTTTCAATCCACATTTCCCTTTAGATGGGCCCCCATGAATATGATTTGGTACCTGAGTGTTAGACTCACCCCCCGTTTATCTAAATTATTTCAGTTCAACCATTTTTGCTTACTCAGACACAATGCCAAAGATCTCAATATATGATCCTTGCTAACTTTGCTGTTGGGGGTTGCATATCTGCTCTAAAAATGAATGTGCTCCATGGACACCTCTTCTATTTTCAAGCACTCTCAGTGACTAGTCCCAAATCATTTTGGCTAAAACTTTGGAAAATGACCTTGAAATTCTTGTGCCACCATCACTGCATTAAACTGGGGCCTAAACCACCTCAAGAGATGGGGGATGGGGTTACCTGATTTTGAAAAGTACTACCAGGCATAACAGCTGACTCAGATTGCCACTACAGCAAAGCAAAATTTAATGTCTGGGTGGTACAGACAGAGAATAGCAGATCTCTTCCAGGCCCCATATGCCTCTATTATATGTATCTTGGGTCCCTCTTCAAAGGCCTTGTTACCAACCAATGGACAAAATGCTCTGTATAATTGTTAGCCTGGCCGCCAGCAGACACAAACAACAGAGGTGGAGGGCCTCTCATAATTATTATAGGCAACCCTAACTTCCCTCAAGGAAACATCAACCTGGTCTATCAAAGTTCAGCTGACACTGACCACCTCTAGTCAATTTTTTCACAATGGGGTATGTCTGCCCTTTGCAAACGTGAAGTAAATACATCCTTCCTAACATAGACCATGTTAGGTTTCTGCAAGTCTGCTACTATGTGATGCAGGGGAAAATAGGATAGGTTTACTGAAGAATCTGATAAAACAAAGATAGTTCATACAGGATTATTTGCCTTAACATACACTGTAGATATGTTTCTAGCATTTATAAACTCTTTAATAAGTCAGGAGTTTATTCATTAAAGGATACCTAAACAACATTTTGACAACAAACTATTCAAAAATCTGACTCCATAGGTGACTAAAGGAAAGGCTGCTGTATTCATTAATGCTAAAACTACATGTATATAATTTACCTAAATGTGGTTCTAGAGCATTTGAAAATTGTAAAATCAGCCTTCCAATTTCAAAAAACTGTCTTTCCTGCTTCCTAAAATGGCTGCCAAATGTGTTATGTGATGACATCATCGGAGCCAAAGTCAGAGAGATATATGACTCTCTATAGTGCTAAGTAGTTCTTTTTTCCCTTTGTATAGAATTGTTTCACCCAAATGGTCACAACCAGGTGCATTATTTTGTATAATACACATGTTAGACTAAGGTTGTATTCATTTTTTTTACTTTAACATGCTGAAATTGTATTTTAATCCAACCGACTTTTTCTATGGCAAACCACAGAGCAGTACAAATCTTGGATAACCTGGAGGTCTAGTGGTTACAGCAGATCCAGGATACTACAATAGGGGTGCTGGGGTGGTGTGTATGCTTAATATACACTTTTTAGAATTTTTATTAAACCTTTATATTTCCTGCTATTATTCTTTCTAGTACATTTTTGACAGAACCTACAAATGTAATCCATAGTTTGAATGTAAACATCTGTACAATCAATAAATCAGACTTCTTCAACAAAGTGAATACAGCAGCAGCAGCAAGCAAGTACGTTACTATGCATAGGGGCTTGCAGCCACACCCTTCACCACCCCTAGATCCACCCCTTTTTATAGCAAAGTTCTTGTGCAGTCCAATGTTACAGTTCATGCCTTCTCAGTAAATCAAATATATCCTTGTCTTGTCTTCTTTTCCTTGAGAAGTAATAATAAGAAGAAGAATCAGCATTTATATAGTGCTTTTCATACACATTGTATCCCAAAGTGCTTTACAAGCAATGCTAGACTTGTAGTGAAGTGACTGAACATGTAGTGGCAGCCATTTCATACATTGATATCTACACACAGCTTTGGACAATTACATGAACTGATTTTATGGGAAGGGGAATATTGGCCAGAACAATGGGGTCAGGTAGTGATCAAGGTGCTGGCAGCCCCACATCTTATTTCTCACAGTAATCTGCTCATATTTCTCTCCTTTTGTTTCCCCTTTCCCTGATTATAGCAGTACCTTGCAAGAGTGGCCTTCTCAGTTCCCCTCTGGTATTCATTCTTCACTATTCCTCTTCACACTGAAAACCGGTGAGCTCATCGCCCTTCTGCATCATGGACGCAAATAGTTCAGTCCACGTTTTATTTTGACATATCAAATATAAACATATCTTTCCAGTAAGTCAGGCTGATCACAGCAGGTAACAAGGGGGACGATGGACTTTCCTATCCTTAAAAGTTCTAGAGCTACCTTTGATTAGACACTATTAAATGATGGGTGTGCACATCATTATACATGTATGCCATTAAATAGTGCCTAATCAAAGTTGGCTTAGATCTATATGGGTAGAAAACCTATTGTTTAATTTGTGCCATGCTGGCTGTCAGCCTGGCTTCAGAAAAGATCATGTTTATTATTCATATGTAACAATAGCATGGGAGACTGTACTAACCACATTCATGATGCGTGGGGAGTGAACTCACCAGTTTTTGGTGTGGGGAGCAGTGAGAAGAATGAGTGCCAAAGAGGGACTGAAGAGGCCATTCTAGCAAGATACAGTTATAATCAGGTTAGTTGAAGACATGAAGGAGGACATTGAGCAGGTCACTGTGAGATCTGAAATGTGGGGCTGCCAGCATCGTGATCACTATCTGACTGTGGATGATAGTAGACAGCAATGAAAAATACTCAGAGTGGTAGGGCTGTACCTAAACTGTTACTTGAATTCAGTGTGGGGAGATTATCATTGGGTTGGGGGGGATGTTGACGTTTGTTAGGACAGTATTGAGGGAGTTGTGTATAGCTCATTCAAGATTTGGAAGGGTGGAAGCCAGCCAACTCACATTGTGGAGGACAGCACAGAAAAGTACTGGAAAAGAATTGCTGGGAACTGTCCTGCAGGGTTCTGCAGATCACAAAGTAAAGGAGTAGGCTGACACTGGAAGTCAGGTGGATTAGCTCATGGCATTAGTATGCCTCTCCTGCTAATAATATTGTTATCCATTGTAAGTGCAGCCCTTATGGGGACGCATGAACAACAGTTTTTCTGGTGGGTCATGATGCTTATTGCTTGGTCTTCCAGGAAGACCTAGTTGTTGGTTAATGAGGCAGGAAAAAAACACAACAGGGAAACTGTACATACTACCTTCACTGTGCAGAAGGGTGGTGATCCACTCAATGTTTACTGTAGGAGCAGAAGTCAAACAATGAGAATGTGGACTGGAGAGTGATTTGTGAGGCATTTTTAACAGTGCCAGCTGATGATGCATATCGGTATAGGTATGCACAACTTTCTGATATACAGGATTACAATCTGAGGTGTGATAATTCTCTTCATGAGACTGTAAGCACATATGAGGCCCCAGGCAGTACTAAGGACAGGGTATGGATGGTGGTGTTCAACAGATAGAGGTACGATGCAAGTGGTCACATGGAAAATGAAAGCCTTATTTGTGGATTAACAAGACAGCATGAGCTTTGGAACTGAACCAGAACAGTACTTAGCTGCATGACCCTGAGCAAGTCACTAAACTTCCTTGTGCTCCCATACCACACCTGAAAACAACCTTTCAGCTTAGTGTGTCTCTCCTGGTTTACAAAACACAAAATCCAGTGCATCACATAACCACTAGATCATCAGGTATTTGAAGTGTTGTACTGTATTGCAGTTTTCCAAAGAAAAAGCCAGCTGGATTGCAAACATTTTCCACAAGTTAAAATAACAAAATGAGCAAAATCATAACCTAACATGTACTGATCAAAATAATCCATGAGTTAATACATGGTATTGATCATTCTGGTACAACAATTCAAACAAAGAGGGAAAGAAGAACTAGTTAGTGCTGTACAGGAATATATGTTGTCTCTGTCTCTGGCTCTGATGATGTCATCATGACTCATCACTTAACACACTTGGCAGACATCTTAGGAAGAAACCAAGGCTGTTTTTTGAAGAGTGAAGGCTGACGTCACATTTTTCAAAAATATAGTATAGAAATTTGCATTTATGTTATTTACATAAATGCAGTTTTAGCATAAATGTAAACAGCAGCCTTTACTTTACCACACTATGAAGCCAGATTTTGGAGTGTGCATTTAAAATAAAATGGCTTGTTTAGGTACCCTTTAAATAATGTCACATTAAAATGAGTGGCTGAACTTGAACAGCCTGCTTCATAGAATCATAGAAATGAGGTGGCAGAAAAGGACCCACCGGCCCATCTAGCCTGCCTCTTACCCCCATTGCTCATCCCTCCACCCTCTGGAACCCCCCTCCCCCTGCTATACAGCCCCATATGACTGTCTCATGCTCTCTTGAATCCCTCCAGTGTTCAGCCCCACTACCTCCTTTGAAAGCCAGTTTCATGCCTCCACCACCCTGTCCATGAAGAATTGTCCCCTCACATTGCATCTGTATCTTCCTCCCTGAAGTCTTAGGCTATGCCCTCTAGTTACAGCCCTTTCCTTCCTTTTAAGTAAACACCCTTCCTTTACTTTGTTGATCCCTTGACATATTAAAAGTTTCAATCATGCCCCCTCCTCTCCTTTCTGGTCTGCAACGTGTACAGATCCAGTTCCTTACATCTCTGCTCATATGTCTTCCCTTGCATACCCTGCACAATCCTGGTTGCCCTTCTCTGAATCTCTTTATCCTGTCTATGTCCTGTCAAAGATATGGCTCCAGAATTTGGCTCTGTACTCCAGATGCAGTCTTACCATGGCTTTGTAGAGGGGCATCAGTACCTCCCCCCTTCTGTTAATGATGCCCTTGCCAATGCATGCCAACATCCCATTGGCCTTTCCCACTGCTCTGCTGCATTGGCTTCCCACCTTATGGTTACATGATATTATAATCCCCAGTTTCCTCTCCTGCTCTGTATCCTTGATGTCCTTTCCACCAAGGGTGTATCTTGTTTTCGGGTTCCTGAGCCCCAGGTGCATCACAGCACACTATTGGCAATGAATTTCAGTTGCCAAGTCTCAGCCCATCCCTTCAGAGTCTTCATGTCCTGCCTGATGCCCTCCACCCCGGCAGGTTGTCCACCCTATTTCAGATTTTTGTATCATCAGCAAACAGGCACACACTTCCTCTCAGCCCCTCTGCTATTTTGCTGATGTAGATATTAAAAATGAGGGGTCCCAGTACTTACCCCTGGGGTACACTGCTCATCACTCCCCCCTCCCAGAGTACACCCCATTTATCATCACTCTCTGGCTTCTGCCTGCCAACCAGTTCTCAACCCACCTGGTTATTTTCACATCTACCCCTACACTTTCCAGCTTGCTCACCAACCTTCTGTGGGGGATGATTTTGAAGGCCTTACTGAAGTCTAGATAGGCAGTGTTCACTGCCCCCTCCAGCCGACCACCTGCATCACCCAATCAAAGAACTCAATCAAATTCATCTAGCATGACTTCCCTTTCGAGAAGCCATGTTGTGTGTCATCCTGCAAGCCACTATCCTCTACGTAGTCCATCACCCTCTCCTTTATGAGCACCTCCATGACCTTTCCTACCACTGAGGTGAGGCTGAGCAAGCGATAGTTCTCTGTCACCTCCCTACTACCCCCTTTGTGCAGCAGCACCACATGTGCCATCTTCTAGCCCTAGGGCACCCTTCATGAATCCAGAGACAAGTTGAATAGCCTCATCAGTGGGGCAGCCAACTCTTCTTCCAGCTCCCAGATCACTTTTGGGTGCAGCCCGTCCAGACTCATTGCCTTATCCACCTTCAACCTGCCTAGTTTCTCCTACCTCTTTCTACACTGGAACAAGCTCAGATCCACCCTCTTGTCCTCCCTCCTTTCCCTAAGCTCAGGCCCCTGCCCTACTCCTCCTCCATAAAACCGAGCAAAAAAACTTGTTTAGCTTGGTCTGCATTTTCACAGTCCCTTCAGTTTTATCCCTCCTTCCCCTTCAGTCTTGCAACTCTGCCTTGCCTTACTCTTTTCCCCACATATCTAAAAATATTTTGTTCCCCTTTTGGCCTGCTTAGCCATTCTCTCCTCAGTGTCCACCTTTGCCCTCCTTATCTTCTGCCCTGCTAGCCTCCTTGCCTCTTCTCCTATAAGGCTTCCTGTCCTCTCTTTGTGTCCTCTTATATTTTTTCTGAAAGCCCTCCTCCTCCTGTCACTGACTGCTCTCACAACCTCCCTTACAAACCAAAGTGGTCTCCTCCTCTTTCTGCTCTTCCTTACCTTCTTTATGCACATTTGTGTTGCTTTCAGCAGTCCACCTTTAATAGTTTCCCATAACTCCTCCACATCCCTTATACTCTTCATTTCAGCCATGTCTTCCCTCACTATCGTTCTCATCCTGTGGAAGTCCATGCTCCGAAGTCCATAACTGTTGTGTTGGTTCGCCTCCCTCCTGTCTTTACCCTGAACCTTACCATTCTGTGGACACTGGTTCCCAGCAAGTCTCCCACCTCCACCTCCTCCACACTCTGCCCATTTGTCAGGACCATGTCCAGCAGGTTGTTGCACCTTGTTGGTTCCCTGATCAGCTGCTGCAAGAATATTCACTGCAGCACCTCTAGTATTTCTTTGCTTCTAGCCTATACTGCATCTGGGATGGCCCAGTCCACATCTGGAAGGTTTAGGTCGCCAACCAGGAGTAATTCCCCTTTGAGAGCCATCCACATGACTGCCTGTATCAGCTGTCTATCCCCTTCCTCCCTCTGTGCAGACAGTCTATATACCACCCCCAGTCTCAAGGATTCCCCTGTCCTTTTGTCCACTGCCACCCACAGGAGCTCTGTCTCCCAGTCTTCCTCCTGCCTCTCCATTACCCTTTTGTCATCCTTGATGTATAGAGTGACTACCCCTTCCTACCTGCCCTGTCCTCTAAACAGCCTGTAGCCAGGATGGCTGTCTCCCAGGTATGATGTTCTGTCCACCAAGTCCCGCTTATCACTACTATGTCCAGTCCTTCATCCACTCATGATGGTGTCCAAGTCCACCATCTCATTTCCCAAGCTCCCAGTGTTGACTGCTAATCCCTTCCACCAAATTCCTCCCCTTCCCTACCTTCTTGGGCATGTTAGTGCCTAACATTTCATCTCTTTCCTGGGGGGAGGTTGAAAGTCCCCTGTCTCTCTTGTCTTTTGGTGTGGCTTTTTTTCTAACCCCCCAACCCGATTTAGTTTAAATTATACATTTTCACTATGAACTATCCTAATTTGTTTTTCATTACAGCTACTCCCTCCCCATTTAGGTGCAGTCTGTCTGAGGCAAATAGGCTCTCATCCTTCCATGTTGATCCCCAGTCCCCACTATACCATACCCCATCTGCCTGCACCATCCCACTAGTCATTGATTAAACTTCTAATCCTCTGTCTCCTTCCAGTACTCACTTTTGGCACAGGCAACACCTCTGAAAAAGCTATAGAGTGGAAGCACAGACTCATACAAAACCTAGCAAACTCCCTGAATCTAGCTTGCACCTCCAACAGACTATTCCCCTCCATATCATTTGTCCCCAGGTGAAACACCAGATGTGTTTTCCCATCCTGTTGTCTACCCCATGAGGGAATATGGTGTATTATCTCTAGTGTCATCATATCCTGCATGCAGTCCACCCAACCTGCACTACTCCTGCCCCCCCTCTGATTCCCTTTATTATTGAGTTGCCAGTGAGTAGGACCCTGCCCCCCCTTTTCCTTCTGTTTGTTCTTTATTTTGTTTACCCTTCTCCTAGCTCCTGGCATCCCTTTTACCTCCCTTTTCTCATCATCCCTTTGCCTATCTCATCACCCTGAGCCCCTAACCCCACCTGTGCTCCTCCCTTACCCTCTCTCCTACTGGCTATCTGCTGTCTACTCTTCCTGCCTATTCTTCAGTGACCACTATCCCCCATGCCCTTCTCTTGCCAGTGTTCCATCAGATTTCCTCACTGAGATGGTAACCTCATACTTCATCTCTTTGGTTTGACCCTATAGATCAGTGCTTACCTGGAGTCTCTTGTTTGTCTCCTGGCTTCCCTTCTGCTTTCTCCTCCTCTCCCTTTCCTCCCTTGCTCGCCTCATTGCCCTCACTGCTCTCCTGCATCTCCTGAATACCTTCCCAGCACTTCTCTTACCCCTCCCCTCACTGGAGTTTTATCCTTTCCATCCAACCCACCTCCATCCTCCCCATTGCCCGTCCACCTTCCTACTCATGCTTCATTGCCTTTCTGCTCTCCCTGCATCACCTGATTCCCTTCCTTGTGCATCTCTCCCCTACCCCCCACTGAGTTTTTATCCTTTTCCTCCAACCCACCTCTATCCTCCCCCTTGTCCCTGTCCGCCTTCTTATCCATGCCTCTATTCCCCCTCCCAACCACCCATTGTCGTTTCCTGACCCATACCTGCTGTCTCCCCCGATTCCTTCAGAACTCCCTCTTCCAGTCTATCTGCCAAAGGTAAGTACCTGTTAGATACTGTAATACATCCTGCAATATGTACTCTATTCCCCTGTTGGTGAGATATGTGCCTTTTGAGCCCTGAGTCCCCTCCTAACTCTTCACTTCCTGCCAGCCATTACTTCCCCTACTGACTGGTCTTGGTCCCTTCCTCCCTGACACACCTACTGTCCTGCCCTGTCACTCTGTCCCCAAGTGGGTCTCCCCTTTCCATCTCAGCAGACCCCGCATCCCCCTGCTGCCATTGTAGTTGTATCTACTCCTATCTCACCCATGTCCTTCCACTTCCCTAACCATTTCTCCCTTAGGTTGCTTACCTCCACTTCTAATTGCCTCAATCTGACACATATGGACAGCACCCCAACCTCCACAGTGTTTCCATGAACACCGCTGCCCCACATCTGTTGCATCTCACTATTCTGCCTTCTCTCCTCTCCTCTCTTTCACCGGAACTCCTCTTTTCATCCAAAAGACCCATGCCCTTTCCTCTACACCATCTTCAATCATTCATTATGGATCTAGTTTGAGTATATCCACACAGTCACCGATTACCCCAAATTAATACCAGGAAAAGATTATAGCAGTAGTTACTGTAGTTGTAACACTAGACTAAGATTATATAGTGAATACTAGAAGACTCCAAATAGCAATTTCCATATCCCACGGCCCCCAACTCTGTAGCCCTGGCCCTGCGTATATGTTTACAACAGCTCACCTAATTAATTCCCTCTCTACCCCTTATACTTCAGGCTAAACTCCTTTGATTCAACTTAACACGTGTCACCCTACAATTGTGAATAACCTAGATGCAATTATTTTCCAATGGTCCAGAATTAGCAGTACTTAATAATAAGTAACACATGTCACCCTACAATTGTGAATAACCTAGAAGCAATTATTTTCCAATGGCTCACCATTATCAGTACATAATAATAAGCAATTTTTCTCTAAATACCCCATCCAATGCAATTTGTAATAAATGCCCAGTCGCAATACAGTACCTAAAATTTCAGAGTCCTAGTTGCAATTCTTCTATCAATGTCCCACTTACCAGTACTTGAATCCTTTTCCAGTCCTTTTAGCAGTTACCTTCAGTTGATGAATCCCTGTTTCAAAGCCTTCTTGCCACTACTCCCCTTGCTTAACCTCCTCCTGCCCTCCTGATTAGTGTAATTTCTACTGGGAGGCCCAGTGAGACCCATTTAAATAGGAGGTGGTGCGGGTGGGTGGATGAGAGAAAATTCAGCTCCTCTGGAAGGTTGAGGCTGGACTCTACCCTTACAGCCCAGCTGCAGTTAAAATGTTAGCACCTTTTTTTTCTTTTCATCTATTGGCTCAGTGGGTGCTGCAGGTCCTGACCAGCGCAGTTGTGACACCAAGCTCCATGGGTGACTAGCCACTGGACCCGTTCTCCTTGTGGCAGCAGCCACTTGTGATACTGGCCATGTTTGCAGCATCAAGCTCCATGGGTGGCTATAGCCGCCAGCTCCTCTCCTCATGCAGCAACGGCCACTGGCAATCCTGGCCATGGTTGAAGGCGACAGCTCCTCTGTAAAGTTGTGGCTGGGATCTGCTGTTTATAGCTCAGCCGCAGTTCAGATTTTCATGCCTTTTCTTTTTCTTCTTCTCCCTATTGGCTCAGTGGGCACTACAGGTCCTGACTGCGGTTGCGACACCAAGCTTCATAGGTGGCTACAGCCACCAGCCCCCTTCTCCATCTGGCAATGGCCACTTGTGATCCTGGCTGCAGTTGTGGTGTCAAGCTGCATGGGAGGCTATGGCTACCAGACCCCTTCTTTGCTGCAATGACCACTGGTGATCCTGGCCATGGTTGCGGTGTCAAACTCCTGTGGTGGCTATGGCCGTGACTCCTTCTCTATGCAGCAACAGATGCTGGTGATCCTGGCTATGATTGCAGAAAATATAGCTCCTCTGGAAGGTTACGGCTGGGCTCTGCCCTTTATAGCCCAGCAGAAATTCAAATGTGTGTGCCCTTTCTTTCTGTTCTCCCCATTGGCTCAGTGGGTGCTGCAGGTCCTGGCTATGGTTGTAGTGCCAGCTTTGTGGGCAGCTATGGCCACTGGCCCCTTTCCTACTTGCAGCAACCGCCACTGGCAATCCTGGTTGCAGTTGCGATGTCGAGGTTCATGGTGGGCTATGGCCACTGGCCCCCTTTCTGTGTGGCATTGCCACTGGTGATACTGGCTACCGTTGGGAAAATACAGCTCCTTTGGAAGGCTGCAGCTGGGTTCTGCCCTTATAACCCAGCCGCAGTTCAAATGTTCACACTCTTTTTTTTTCTCTTCTCCTACTGGCTCAGTGAGTGCTTCAGGTCCTGGCCACTGTTGTGTCACCAAGCTCCTTGGGAGGCTATGGCCACTGGTCCCCATCTCCTTGCAGCAATGGCCACTGGTGATCCTGGCTGTGGCTGTGGAATCAATCTCTGTGGGTGGCTACGGCTGCTGGCCCCATTCTCCATACAGCAAAGGCCACTGCCTATCCTGGCCACAATTGCAGAAAATACCCCTCCTCTGGAAAGTTGCAGCTGAGCCATGCCCTTTATAGCCCAGCCACAGCTCAAATTTTCATGCCCTTTATTTCTCTTCTCTCTATTATCTCAGTGGGCGCTGAAGGTCTGGGCCACATTTGTGGCATTGAATTCCATGGGTGGCTATGGCCGCCAGTCCCCTTCTCTGTGCGGCAATGGCCTCTGGCAATCCTGGCTGTGGTTGTGGAAAATACAACTCCTCTGAAAGGTTGCAGCTGGGCTCTGCACAAACTGGAAGAAAATATCAGATAAGGGTTTGAGAGTGAAGCCATCTCAGACCTGGAGATAATATCACTAGAAAATATTGGTGCAGTATTTTCATACACTGACAGTTGCCATTCATTTCCAACAGGGGGGGCTCAGACCTAGGCTTGACATGCTGTCAGATGTGTGAGACACACCATCACATTTTTTGGAGTTGTCCACATGAACAATACTGGCAGAACGTCCACGCAGAGCTTGGCATAATTTGGGATCATCACATTTCTTTCCACTTTTCCCACCTGGTCTTGCACCTATCTGTCCCAGGTCTCACTAGGCAGCAGCAAAGGGACACATTTAATATCCTGTGTTTTGTAGCCATAAAATGCATCACCTATCACTGGCTCACTGCAACAGTTCACACAGCAGCAAAAAGGAAGTACAGGGTATGACAGGTGGTAGACATGGAGAAAATGACATTTTACCATAAAATAACCTGAGGCAATTTCATAAACAAATGGGGGAAATTGTTTTATTACATCATGACTTGAGTACAATAATACAGGCAAGACATGAAGAAATAGGCAGGGAAAATAGAAAAGACTAAATGGGCCTACCTTCCCTTTTCTGCCAACAAATGTTGTTTCTCGTAATTGTTTAAACAATTCTCATGGGAGGCTTGGCTATTAAAAAAGGCATCTCCATGGGAAGAAAGATCACTGATTACTATTTGGGTCTCATATCTACTTCTTAAACCCAGGTAATACATAAATGTATAACTTATTTAACAACAGTGGTGTGTGCCACACCATACACTTGTACCACATGTATGCACACTAGCAGTGTTGAAGAATACAGTGTATTCAATTAACCCGAGTTACAGATAATAGAGTTTAGCCTTAATGTATAACTATGCATTAACTCTGGATTTCTTTAATCATTCATTACTTCATGGATTTAAAATTAGTTTGAGAACACATTTGTTAGATAGTGATATCTGTCCGTGCTTTGTTTAAAGGGACACTGTCAATCCCCTTAGACCTCAGACTGTCCCCAGTTTATAAAATACATGTTATGATAGGTCAAATTCTGTATAGATTGTAGATGTATTTGGTACTGTAGTCTGATTACAATTTCTGAAAAAGTGAAAACAGACTTGCCACCACACTGGTTTTACTACATGAAAAATGTGTTTGTTTACAGTCCTTGATCAACTCCAACTGCACCTTTCTTGGACTTAGAAACACCCCCAACAAAGCTAAACACTCATGATACAGTAGAAGAAGAGAAAATTATTGCATTACAAGTAGCAGCACTGATGGGGGTGTTTTAATGTTCACAGAGAATCCAATAAGAATTGAGAAAGGATTTCAAACAAAACAAGGTTAGTATAACTACATTATCAGCATGCATTTTAGTTCTATTAAGAAAGGAAACAGTTAAAACAACCAGCAACATCAATGTATTTTAGGGAAAGCAAGCAATCATAAAATGTGGGTTTTCAATCTGAAATAATATGATGCAACGTGGTAGACAGTGTCCCTTTGATTATTGTGTTTGATAATGTTTTTGTATTACCGTATGCAGTATTTTTTATTGCTGTTAATCTCTTTTGTATTTTCCTCCCAAGCCATCCTTGGAAAACAAGGAGGCATCTGCTCATGAGCTAGCCAGTTCTTTTAATATTCTATAAAATTAATAAGCTCAACGGTTATCAAGAAGACAGTACCTTACTGAAAGTTTTAACAATCTTCTCCGCAGAAGTCACTAATCAGCTGTGCTCACTTCATCCAAAATGTGACTATAGCAGGGTGACACCAGCATGTCTTTTTGATGACCTGGAGCTTCACAATATCCAGCCCTGCTTACATTTATCGTAGCAGGCCTGCCTGGCAAAGGCACAGGAGAATTGGAAAACTTCAAAAAAACATGTAACTCCTTTTAGGGATCTTTTATTTTTATGTTTGCTTGTGTAACAAGCAAGTAATGATTCAAAAGATCCACATGGTTGGATATTGCACTAGCAGAGTGGCCTTTAACCTCTATCATAGGAATAGGGTAACGTCCCTGTGTTTCTACTGCAAAACTAAGCCATTCCACTAAACTGTGCTTCCTTAATCTGGAATCGATCCATGATTAAAGCAGCCATCCACAAATAATTTGAATTGATACCTGTTAATTAGAGTTCTAAGCAGTTGTAGTGATGCATATTGGTGGTTTTATGCTAAGATATTATAGAACTAAACTGTCCAAGGAAAGGGACTTGTTGGTTGAGAAGCAGCTTATTAAGCCTGATGGAAATAGTATGCCTTATGTGAAATAGTAAATGCACCCGTAATTGTGCTGTGCAGAATTTTCAAATTCTGCCAATTCCACCAGAAATGGAATGGCAGAATTCCACAGCATAAAATAGTCGAGAATGATTTTCCACAAAAAATCACTGTTCTGAGAAATATTATTCTGCAGATCTCAATATTTTCCATGGAAATTGTTGCAGAATAATTTCCATTGAAAAATACTGTTCATCCAGCGGATCACAGTAGGCAGAATTCCGCTGGTGAACAAGCAAAATTCCTGCTGAAATTCTGCCAGCAGAATGGTCATTCTGCACTAATTCTGCTGGCAGAATTCTACATTCCATACAGCACTACTAGTAACTATCTCCTGCTGCTATGTTGTAGACACACACACACACACAATCACAGATATAAATATATAGTAATGTGCTTACTTTAGTTTGGTGTTCAATTAGAATGCTTCGTAAAGTAATTTCTCTTCTCTCTATTAGCTCATTGGGAGCTGAAGGTCTGGGCCACGGTTGTGGCATCAAACTCCGTGGGTGGCTATGGCCGCCAGTCTCCTTCTCTGTGTGGCAACAGCTGCTGGCAATCCTGGCTATGGTTGTGGAGTTTTCAAATTCCGCTGAATTCCACCAGAAATGGAATGGCAGAATTCCACAGCATAAAATAGTTGAGAATGATTTTCCACAGAAAAATCACTGTTCCGAGGAATATTATTCTGGGACTCAGCAGTATGTATGACAGTCACCACAGTACTGGAAATATAGTGAAAGGTGTACAGCACTGGCTTACATCAGAATTGCAGAAGTGTGTTGTATACAGTATACATTTATTATGTTCTCAAAAAAAAATACTCATTCAAACTTTCTGTGTATTTCACTGCAAAGGACATCAAGAATTAAACTTGCTAATTACCCAAATCCCCAAGTCTGAAAAAGTTGACTATTTGCCTAGGATTTTAAAACACAAAGCAGATTATTTATTTGACTGAACTGTGTCCAAAGTGAGTATGAGGTTACAGGTAGGCCACACTGGGAAAGTAGCCTTATATCTGGTATTGTGACTTGGATGTGAGTTAAAATAAAAAGAACAGTTATTCTATCAACACTGGACAGAGGAGTTTGAGGAAGGAAGGCCAAAACAAGTTGTGGCTGGTCTGCTAGTGTTCTGACACTTGGAGGGACTCCAGCATTTGGAAGACTCAACTCAGAGTGCATCTCAGTTGCCAGCAGGGATGGTACTGGCAATTTCTAGCCTCATAACTGGTGTGCTGTGTAAGGGTTTACTTGCAGGGCTGGTTGTTAAGGTTCTGTGTAAGCAATTGTACTGCAGTAGTTTGCTTACATGTGATGCATCAGAATTGTGCTATAACTTAAATTCACAGTGTGTTTAGTATCTGTTCAATATTGTGTGAGTTATGAGGGTATAAAATAATGAGATACCAAAGGGCAAACCATAATTAAATGAGATAAAGTGCTGCATTGAAAATTGTAAGTGCTATCAAATGGTTTATCACATCTGGCTGAAGTGTGCAGTAAATTCTAAAACAACACTGTAAATCACAGAATTCAGGATCACAGAAAGTACCCTAGTACAGTCTACAGGGCCAGGAATTTATCACCAGGCACCACAGTGTCCTTATCTATTTATCTTTAGCCATCTCAAGGTGCTGTGAGTAAACACTATGAAAAGGAAAGGGGGATTGTAATGGGTTGCATGGCTGGTGCCAGGGGACCTGTAATTATGTTAAGTAGGCTGTCTCCTTCTAACCAAAGCGGGTTGTCACAGCATGTAAATGCTTTGGGGCCAGGTCACCTTAATGCTCCCTCAGAAAGCTACTTGCCTATCACCCCATTAGGGCCATCCTTTGTGCCAAATAACATTGAATATTCAGTAACCAGTTTAACAAGGCCAGGGGATGGGGGTGTTACATTGATTATTCTTTGCCTTGTGGTTTGCAAGGATTAGTGTACTTCTCTCAACCTCCAAGTACAAACCCTTCCATAAGTGCCCACCTGGCAACACCTAACTCAAGTGGCCAATGGAGGAGTGCTTTCTTCTATGCACCAGCTCCACCATATAAACTCATGATCATGACACCAAGTGTGGAGTGTACCATTTATTTAATGGTAAACCAGACAGTAAACCTTTGGTAGAGGACTGGATCAGGGACATGCAGTATCTGCTCAATGCAGAAGCTATACCACCTAGTCTTTAGTTTGCAATTGTAGTGAGATGTCTCAGTGGAGAGGCATGAATGTTAATTTATTTATTTATGTAAATGTTTTACCAGGAGGGCACACTGAGCAGAGTACTGCTCGATTCCAGGTGCTTTCTGGGGAAGGGGGATTGAGGAGATAAATAAGCAAAGTACAAGTAGCTATGGGGTTGGATATTCAAAAGGGTTGCACCATGTGCAATAGGGTTGCGCCTGTGCAAGTCTGAAATTGCGCCATTCTGCCATATTCAAGAGAGCAGTTCGCCCCCAAGTCATGCTGAGCAACAACAGCTAATGCTAATGAAGGCATGCTCAACCAGAGGTGGTGGAGCCATGCATAAACTACACAGCCTGGATGCATTCAGTCAAGAGTGCAGAGTTGTGCAGTCTCAACCCCAACCTGCGCCTGCACAACCTTTGAGCAAAAAAGGAGTAAGTCGGGGACCACCCACAGGTGAGCTGCCACCTTGCAGGGCAACACAGCAGCTGCCACCTGTGGGTGGCCCTCCACTCTTCCCTGTACCCCTGCAGCCAGATCACGGGCATAATAGCAACCCCTGACTGGCCCAATTTCTCAAAACAGTAGTAATTCCCCACCCCCACTAGCCCAATGTGGCAAACAGTAGCAATCCCACCCCTCACCAGACCGATCGCGGCAAAAAGTAGTAATTCCCACCCCCACCAGCCCAATCGCTGGCATTAGAGTCAACCCCCAGGTCCAAGTACCCTGGTGATCCAGTGGTCCCCACCCCACCCACTCCACGGAGCCCCACCACCCCGCCTCCCTGTCAGCCAGTGGGTGGCAGGCACCCCACCCACTCACCCCTGCCACTCCGCCGACTGACTGAGCTTGAGGGCTGCACGCCTCTACTGGTTCAGAGCAAGAGCCAATGGGTGTGCATCCCATACTCGAGCAGTCAGTCGGGCGGGCGGCGGGTGGCAGGCGGGTGGGGTGCTGCCGCACCGGCCGCTGATGGGGGAGCGGGTGGTGGGGCTCTGTGGGTGGGTGGGGTGGGTGGCCACTAGATCACCAGGGTACTTGGACCTGGGAGGGGTTGACTCTAATGCCCGCTGATCGGGCTTCGCTGGGTACACTGGACCACCAGGGATATTGTTCTTGGGGGTTGAACTTGATTCTGCTCATGCATCAGGCTAGTAGGGGTGGGAATTACTACTGTTTTGCCCATGATCGGGCCAGTCGGGGGATTACTGCAGCCTTTGCCCGCCGATCGGGCCAGTGGGGGGATTTATTTCATGCCCGCGATCAGGCTGCAGGGGGCGCCAACCTCAACGGCTGCCAGCTGGCAGGCGCCAGGCACAAGTTGTCGTGGGATCGACACAGCTGCTGATGGATATGCAAATGGGGCATAAGTAGATGCAATGGCCCTCCCGCGCCTTCTTGTATGAATTATGGCTCATTTGCATGTCACCTTGAATATCTGAATTTGCGCGATGGCTAATGGAACTTGTGCCACCGCATCTTGAATGCTCCACTGACCACTTCATGGGTGGCACAGCAAGTTCCACTGCACCATGCACATGGCTGTGGCCGGGAAGATATTCAAAGGAGTTGCCCAATAGCGCAACTCCATTGAATATTGCCCCGGCCACACCCCAGCCCAACGTTTTTGAGCAGCGCAGGGGCTTGCACCACAGAATGGCACAGTTTGAATATCCAGCCCATAGAGTACAATAGTGCAACGATGATCATACAGAAAAAATAAGCAAACTACAAATAAGTACAGAGAACAATAGTGCAACAATGATCATACAGAGGTAGGTATTATGTACAATTGCAGATTAAGTAAGCCTTAACAACTCTGGGTACAGCAGCATTGTGAGAATGTAAACAACAAAAGTCAAGTTCAAGTGCCAGGTCTAGGGATAGTGTAACTAGACCAAAGTGTCAGATGAGCAGCTACATCCAGCCTACAAGAACAGGTTTAGGAGAAATGCGATTGATGAGGGAGCTTAGACACTGGGGTGTAGGTGTGAGCTGGATGGCTACAGGGAGGAGTTCCATAATTTAGGCATCTGATGGTGGAATGCTACTTGACCAACCGAGGAGGAAATGCAGTACAGCCAGAATGCAAGTATCTGAATTTCTGAGGGAGTATATGGGGGCGGGGTGGTGCAGCTAAAACAGAGGTGAGATATGGAGGCAAGGACTGGGAGCAGTACTTGGCCATTAGCTTGACACAGTGAGTCTGACCATGGTCATGGAGGGACAGAAGATTGAGAGTCCAATAGAGCTCACAGTGGTGAGAGGAGGGTGGGCAATCAAGGGTAAAGCGGCAGAAAGAGTGGAAAAGGGGATCCAGTTTGGCTAGGGTGGACTTGTGAGTGGCCCAGTAGACTACATCCCTGTAGTCAAATATAGGGAGAATCATTTTCTGTACTAGATCGTGGCAGGCTGGCAGCGGGATGCCTCCACGGTTGCAATAGAGGGCATCCAGTTTTGGGTGGAGCTCCTTGTGGATGGCATCATGTACAGAAAAGTCAAGGTGCTAGTCAAGCCACACCCTGAGATATCTAAAGGAGGAGCAAGCCTCCAGAATGGTCCCATCCAGGGTGTGGAAGGTGGGGGGGGGGTGGTGGGGAGCAATAAGAATCTCTGTCTCATGCCAACGGTCATAGAGACAGTCTTCTTGGCATTGAGGAAAAGCTGGTTTGTGCAAAACCTGAGCTGGACATCATTGAAGTCCTACTGTAACCTGGTAGCTGCAACAGCAGTTGAAGGGCCTGATGCATACAGAACTGTGTTGTCCACATACATGTGTATGGATGTGTGTGAGCAGGCAGTGGGCAGGTTTTTAAGGAAGATGGAGAATAGAAGCAGTCCTAGGACTAAGCCTTGGGGGACTCCTGTGGTAACTGGAAGGGAGGAAGAGGAGGAGTCGCCTATTTTCACAGATTGGGATCAGCCTACTAGGTAGGAGGGAACCAACAGGTGGCCATGGCAGAGAGCCCTGCCCAGGAAAGCTTGTCTAGGAGGAGAGCATGGGAGACCACATCGAATGCCTTAGCCAGGCAACAAAATTGCAGAGGTAATGTGACCTTCGTCCATGCCATCAAGGATGGAGTCTGTGAGCCACAGAAGAGAGGTGGTAGTGGAATGGGCCTTCTGGAAGACAGACTGGTAGAGGGAGGAGAAGAAGGAGGAGGAGTTGAGAAAGGACTAGGTGCTCCTGAAGCTTTGCCAGAATAGGGAGGAAATAGGGACAAACACTCTGGGGCCATGGGTTCACCGCCCTTAGGGAGTGGGATAACAGTTGCATGCTTCCATTCTGAGAAGATTGATTCTAGGGAGAAAGAGAGATTGAAAAGAGCAGCCGGGGGCGGTGATGGCAGGAGCAGCCAAGTGGAGCATTTTGAGTCCGGCCCAGGGGGCATTTACTTTTAATTGGGTTTAGGGAGATCAAGGCATTGTAAACATCCAAAGGGCTGACTTGATGGAAGGAGAAAGATGGAGCAGAGGGAAGATACCTGAGCAGGTGGGCATAGGGGAGGGATTGGGCTGATGATGGGGGAGAATGAGAGCAGGGCTGAGATACAACTTGTGAAAATGGAGTTAACTTCTGAGGCCACTGTAAGAGGGTCCTTTACTGGGGCACTGCCTACATTTAACACAGGGGTGGTGGGCTGGGAGGGTGTGGAGAAGAGGGATTTGACCACCCTTCAGAATTTAGATGGCTGTTTCAGATTGGACTGGAGGGAATCTTTGAAGTACTTAGCTTTCACCTGCCTGATTTGACTAGTGCAAGTGTTGTGTAGGGTGTGGTACATTGCATGAATTGAGGTGGAGGTGGAGGCCTTGAAGGCCTTATAAGCCTGGTCTCTGGCTCTGATAAGGGACATGATGTCTGCAGAGATCCAAGGTAGGTGAGTGCCCCTCAAACAAGTCCATCTAAGAGGAACATGGTAGTCCTCCTCCAGTGTGTCAATTGACATTGCTAGGGAAAGGAAAGATCAGTCTGTGGCTGATAGGTTGCTTAGGAGCGATGCAAGATCCAAGGATTTATATGACCTTGTGAGAATGGTTCTGGGAAGGGTGGGGAAGGCATTAGGCTTGAATATTTTACGAATGATGTATATCACATGGTGGTCACTTAATGAGTCAGGCAATAGGCCTGCAACAATTATTCAATGCTGATGATAGGTAAGGGACCAGTCTAGGAAAGAGTGATTATTCAATTTTGGGTTCAGCCGTGTAGGTTCAGAGATCAACTGTGTGAGGTTTAGAGCAGCTACCTGGTTGCGAATCTTAGAGGCAACACTGGAAAGCCAGTTAAATTGAAATCCCCTAGGATATGTAGCTCGCCACCTATAGCACAGGATTTCAAGGAGCCCAGATGGGCCATGATAACCAGAGTTGGGGAGTCAGGGACACAGTACAAACCAACTATGAATACGGGGGTGGAGTGGGGGAAGGACAGTTTGATCAGCAAGGTGTCAACAGACAGCTCGGGTGAAGGTATGTTAATTGGGGTGAATTGGAGGAAGGTGGAGATAAACATAGGAATGCCACGACCTCCTTTGTTACTTAGGCTGTCGTAGCAGACAACAGTGTAGCCTGGGATAGTGATTTCGGAGTCCTCGTTGTGGGGCTTTAGCCAGGTTTCAGAAATAATCAGGATGTCAGGCTTTAGGGAGGTAACAGTTGGCTGCAGCATGGTTATTTTAGGCAGTAGGCTGCAGATGTTTAGATGCATCAATTTTAGACCTCGTGGTAGTAAAAGTAGGATGGTGGTTGGCCTAGATTTGGCTTGATGGCCTCTTGAAAGTAGGAGCAGAAGTGTCACTAGAAATTTGGTAATGGCATGAACTGCTAAGGCTTTCAGGTTGAGGGCAGATGCTGAAAGCCTTCACAGGGATGTGCTGGGCAGTAGACTTTAGGGCTACGAGTCCAGCATGAAATAAGGGTAGAAAGATTGATGGGTTGAACAGCCCTTGGAGTAGATGTGAAGCAGGGTGTGTACAGTAGAGGGGGATTGGAGCTATACAGCGGGACTGGCATGAGATGCAAAGTGCCAACCTTCCTTCCTGCTCCATGGGGTAGGCAGATGGAGGTAGTGCTGCTAAAGGTAGCAGGGAGTAAGTAGAGCCAGATAGCGAGGTAGCATGGTGTTAATGGGTGGGATAGCTTGCTAGTTAGAAAATTGATGAATAGCGGCCTCTAGTGGGGAAAAGATAAGCTACTAATGGGAGAGTCAACTGATTGTTTTATGCCAACATGTGACCTCCTTTTATATAAAGAATCAATCAATAAGAGTGGTGGAGGGTGGGATAGACAATGCAAAGGGTGGGGCAATTAAAAAAAAAAAATTGGTTGGCTCAGGCAGCTGTCCTGAAATGCAGAATTACCTTGCTTGTTGCTTTGGGGAGTGCAGCTCGCTGGGAGCCTTCATGACCACCAATTGGGCCAGGAGCTGTGGAGAAAAATAAATCATGAGGTCAGCAAGATAAGCGAGGTAAGGGGAAGGCTAAAGCAAAGGGAGTTAACTGAGCTACTAAGTTGTATGGAGCCTAAGTCGAATTGACTAAATTCCTTTCAAACTTCATACTGGCAGCAAGAAACTGAATTGATTATGATTGCAGCATTTAATGCCAGCACCAGCATAGATACTTAAATAAAGTTAAAAAGTTAAAATACCCCCAGCGAGTAGCAGTGACTAGTTTAGGCTGCCCCGGAAGTTAATTTGGAAATTAGAGCAAAGATATCTTAGAATCCCTTGAAGTAATGATTACACGATGCCACAAGAAGAAGAAAAGCACAGCATAGATACTTAAATAAACTTAAGGTGACCCCCAGCAATTAACAGTGACTGGTTTAGGCTGCCTCAGGTTAATCTGCTAAACTAGAACAAAATAGTTTAGAAACCCTTAAGGTAACGTGTAATATGCCATAACCAGAGGTAAATGCAGAAAAAAGCTATCCGTATATCTATGCCGACTTTTAAAGTACTGAGACAGTTCTTAGGGTTCAAATTGAAAATGGTGCCAAAATCCAAGTCCAAAAGAAAACGTCCATCCATGGCTCAGGCCGACATTCTGGAAATGCTGAATTACTTTGCTTGTTGCTTCAAGGGAGTGCAGCTTCTTTGGGGGCCCTCACAACCACCAGTTGGTTCAGGATGCTTGTTTGTTACTTTGAGGGAGAGCAGCTTGGCAGGGGCCCTCACGACCACCAGTTGGGCCAGGGAACTTGCTTGTTGCTTTGAAGGAGGGTAGCTTCGTGGGGGACCCATGTGACCACCAGTTGGGTCAGGAAGCTTGCTTGTTGCTCCGGAAGAGGGCAATTTCGTGGTGGGTTCTCACAACCACCAGTTGGGCCTGGGAGCTTGCTTGTTGCTTCGGGGGAGAGCAGCTTCCCTGGGGACCCTCACGACCACCAGTTGGGCCAGGAAGTTTGTTTGTTGCTCGGGGGAGGGCAACTTCGCAGAGGGCCCTCACGACCACCAGTTGGACCAGGGAGCATGTTTGTTGCTTTGGAGCAGGGCAGCTTCACGGGGGGCCCTCACAACCACCAAGTTTGTTCTTAACTTGCCACTGAATGAGACAATCATGGACTGGGTACTCAGTGAGCTAATAGCAGAGTACAGTGACCTTCATCCATCACTGAACCCCATGGCAGAGTTCTATGAAAGGGCAGAACACCCTGACAAAACAATCTGTTCATGTGAAATTGCTCTTGAAGCCATATTACGCTTAACTGAAAAAAAGCAGAATGGTAATTGTCTCTGTCTAGATCGGGATTGTAAGTTAACATGGCAAGTATGATAGGCTTGTGGGATGAGGAGGTTTATCTGAGGATCTTTTTTAATTTGCTTATTGCAAAATTTTAGAAATTCCAAAAAACTACAACAAAATAGAAAAGAAATACTCTCAACTATATACTGTATAAGAAGTGAGTGCAGTGAATCAGAAAATACAATGTCTGGGTACAGTAGATTATGTAACAAAGTATGAGTAATACCTTTGAACCAGTGCAGTAAAACAAAGGTACATTACAAAACAAGAACTCTAATGAGGAGGATAAAATAAGTAGGAGGATCAATAGTAAGGAATTCAATTAAAAGGAAGGGTGTATAGGGTATACAATTTATTGTTTTGTTTTTTGTACAATGGCATGCCATTGAGTAAACTAGCTATATGGTTTTCAAATCTGAGATTGCACAAAAGCTCATTAAGCCATTCCATGTAAGATAAAGTTTCCTGGTCCTTCTGAATTCTTAAGATCAGTCTTTTGACAGACATAGAGAGAATAACCATATTGTATTTCTGTTGTTTTACAACAATGGGTCGAAGATCTCCCAATATGCCTGTCTCTGGTGTAAAATATTCATTAAGGCCCAGAATGGGGTCAAATCCCTCCTGTATCTCCTTCCAGAGAGGTTGTACTGAGGGCAGTCCCATGAGATGTGAAACAGTGATCCCCTCCTGAGCCACACATTAGCAAATGTCTGACTGTCACCGATTTTAGCTACCTTTTGTGGTGTATAACAAAGGTTATGAAGAATAGAAAAATTGTGTCAGTCTTATTTTGTCTTGAGTAATATAAGTGAAAAGATCTTTCCAGATTTTAGGCCAGTTAAAAGAGGTATGAGGAAACACGTTATTCCAGTATGGGCAGGTACCATCTACATTCAAAGTCATCACTTCCAAGAGGGTGCAATAGATCTTGGAAATGGCATGAGGGCAGAGATGCCAGGTCTTTTAATACTGATAATTAGGGATCTGACATAGTGGTCCGTGGGGGTGGCCCCATGTGTTGTGCTACGACATGTTTAAGCTGTAACTATTTGAATGTCAATCTATCAGTAAAGTTAAGTTGCAGTTTAGCTTGATCAAAAAAACAAGCATTTGTCAATGCCGAATGTTGTTGCGCTGGCATTGGCAGTGCCGGAGCTAGTGACGCATAATAGGAATGGAAGTGAAGTATTGAAGTGATACCAACCCCACCCCCACCCTGTAGTGAGTGACAGGCATTGGGGTGTGCCTTTGGGTCATCAGCTATAATGCTCATGCCATTGTACCTCACCCTACCCTGTACACACCAACAAGTGTTGGGGTGTGCTTTAGGGTCATTGTGCATTATACTTACCCCATTCTGTAAGGAAATACACTGACGTGGATGCAGTATAGGAGCATGGGGTGAACTTTGTGGCCAAACAGTGCAAGGCACACCACGATGCCTGTCAGTGGCTACAGGGTGGGGATGGAGGGGCGGAATAGCATGAGCATTACATCCGATGATCCCAAGTCACACCCCGATGCTTGTCAGTCTGTACCTGGTGGGGTGCTACAGTTGGAAACCCTAACATCGTAGGCATGTGGTGCTAGTTTCACTTCCCAGTTTCAACATGGGCTGCTTGTCAGGCCACCTCATGAAAAGTGGCACAATCACTTTGTTAGCTGAAAGGTGGTTTTGCACAGCGGCTGTGCAATTTGGCGACAGAGGGATGAAAACACATTTTTGGGCAGAATGTGGAGAATGACAACTATATTGTTCATGAGGAGGCATAAGAAAAAACGGCAACGTTGAAAATCTGGAGTGACAATATGAAATATTGGTGAAGCAATGAGCGTGCATACAAACTGCACAACACACATCTGTAACCCAATTATTTTTGGGAGTTTGGTAGCCACATTTGTAACATAGGCATTTTGGGACCTCCCCTTATGAACAGTAGTGGTGCAATTTTGTTAAGCTGTCCCAAAAGTTGATTTCCCACAGCAACCATGCCATTATCTGCCACAGGTGTGGAGACACATTTTGGGCAGGATGTGAAAAATGACAGCTGTACTGTTCATAGAGAGGTGTGAAAAAATGCTAGTGTTGAAAATATGGCATGGAAATATTGAAAATTTGCGAAGTTACAATGGTGCGTGGAAACTGTGCAACGCATGCTTGCAACATAGTCATTTTATGGACTTTTGGCACCAAATTTTCAACACAGGCATTTTAGGACCTCTGCTCATGAAAAGTGTCACTGTCATTTCCTCAAACTGTCCCAAAAAGTGATTTCGCACAGCGACTGTGTTATTCTGCGCCGGACGTGCGAAAACACATTTCAGGCAAAATATGTAAAATGACAGCTGTACTGTTCATCAAGAGGTGTGGAAAAATGTCAAGTTTGAAAATCTGGAGTGAAAATATTACAAATTTATGATGTTACGAGTGTGCGTATAAACAGCGCAATGCACGCTTGTAAAACAGCTATTTTGGGGAGTTTTGTCACCAAATTTGCAACATAGACTTTTTAAGAGTTCCCCTGATGAACAGTGGCACTGTCATTTCATTACTTGGTCCTGAAAGGTGATTCTGCGCAGTGATCATGAAATCATCTTTCGGGACCAGATAACGCCATGACAGTGCCAGAATTCATGACGAGGGTCCCAAAAACCCCATTCAAAAATGTGTTGCCAAAATTCCAAAAAATGCCTGAGATATGCATCAAAGTTAAAAAACCCTGTTTATTCCATTATACAGCTTACCGGCATTTCCTCAGTTCGCGGTCGGCTTTGAAGAGTGCAGACGTGTTCCTTGTCAACCGAAGATCGTCGTGCTGGACTCCACAGGTAAGTATGGGGTGAGGGATGTGTGAGGAGGCAGGGTCACAGTGGGTGGGCATGGGTTGTGGGAGGGAGGCAGGAGACCACTGAGGGACCATTTCCTTTTCCACAGGTACAAGAAAACAATTGTGGGACCATTTTTCTGTTTACAGGGGCATGTGGCACACTGGGGTGGGCTCCCAGCATGCCAACAGAGCCTTGATTTTTGGGGGCAGCTATAGCTGATGGGGGATTGGGCAACCCGTTGTACACAACAAAAAGCGGGGGTTACTTTATGTTGAGAATGATAACGAAATAGTGAATGTAATGCAGCGAGGAGCAGAGGTCCTTCAGGCCCTGATCTCCTGCCACATGATGTGTTGTGGCATACTAACAGGGACAGCAAGCGAAACAGAAATGCTAACAGTGATGCACATGGTAACACAAGCACGAATGAGAACAGAAAGGGTAAAGCACCTGGTAGGCGTAGATGGGAATGGTCTGCCATGTGATGTGTTGTCACATAGTAACATGGTGCCTGCAAACAGAAATGTCAATGGGCATGGTGATGTAAAGTGAAACAGTAAGATAAACAGTAATTGTAGACAGAAATGGCAAAAATAACAGAAGCGTAAGTGCAAATGAAAACGTAAAGGATAACGCATGGTGGCATGACGTCCAATGGTAAGTGAAGCGGGTACGGATCCGCAAGCGGAAAGGGCAACAGTAACAGTAATGTAAGCGCACAGGCTGGTTTTCCCCAAAACCTGCATTGAGAAAGACAGTGAGTACAAATAATGTATGCAAAATAATGAGTATCGGCGCAGAAAATGAGATCTTGGAATACTAAATACATTATATCTCAGGAACTGTACGATGTAGAAAAAAAATTTAAAAGTCATATTATTTACAACTGTCCTGGCTAAGAAATTTTCCCTGATAAAGTCCTCAGATTCAAAGACCGCTTCCGAGATTTGCCCTGAAAGGTACGGCAAACGCCGTAATGTTATCCTATGGAAAAAGAAAAGTTCGAGCGGCCATAACTTTGCCTCCCTGTAATGTTTTTCACCAAACTACTGAAAGGCACATCTGTGTACTGTTGGCTGTCTTCCTCAAATTTCAGGTAAAAAGACCAAACCGTTATTTTGCAGCAGGGTGCCAAAGGATTCCTGTAATGCTTGGCCCGTAATGTTATCCTATGGGAAAACTGTCAACTTTGGAGTGCCATAACTTTGCCGCCGTAATATTTTTCTCAATACAACACTGAAAGGCACATCTGTGAGATGTCGGCTGCGTTCCTCAAATTTCAGCCAAAACTCTAAACGGTTTATTTTGCAGTGCAGTGCCAAAAGAATTGCTGTCATTTTCCACAGACTAGAAAATTACTGAATTTGCGTAAAGCTTTCGCAAAATTTGCTACACTTTCGTGAGCATGAAAGTAATTTGAAAGTAATTTTCCAGAAATTTGAAAACATATTTCTGGGGTGTTTTACCACAATAAAGACATGGCAAGCATCCTCAGGGCCCGACTAGGTGAATACAAAAAATTAGGTTGCTAGAGGGTCCCAAATTTAAATGCCAACCATTTTCTGATCACCAACTGAAAACAAAATGGCCCATTTGCGAAAGTAACAGGCCCATTTGCGAAAGTAAAAATGCATTTGCGAAAGTGTTGAACTTTTTATTAACTTTTCCCATTGACTTATAATGGGAAACTGTTTTTTGAATACCTTTTGAACCGTTTAATATTTTTTCACGAAATCTTCGAAAGACACATTGGGGACCCTGGCTGCATGTTCCCTGAAGATTTTGGGCCAGTCACATTAACCGTACGACCTGTAGGCGCGACCACAGAATTCCAGAAAAGCGTAAACGCGCGGACAGATCACACTTAATAACTCCGCAGCTGTATATCTGACCTGTACAAAACTTGGCAGATCCCAAGGCCTATGGTTCTTGATCATAAATTCCAAATTTTAGGTAAATCCATCAAACAGTTGCAAAGTTATTAAGGTGCAAAGTTTTGGGGTTTAACATAGAAATGGCTCCTCAACTCTAACTATGGTAGCACTACCGTGTTACCATAATATAGATATATATATATTTTTTTTAATTTCCATGAAATTGCATCCTCATTCATACAGGTCCCATCGGAAATGGAATAAACAGGATAGATGAGTTATTGCAAAACTTATTTTTCATGTCAACCTGCTTCCCCTGACACACTACGTAACACCATCAGACCATGACATGCATGTGAACCGATTGTGAGATAGAGCTCTCCAGCCCATCACAATGTGTCCACCGTGTGACAGAACACTACATCATACCTTCCCAGGCTTCGAGCAGTGATGTGTTCCACCAGTCCTTGTGCTGCCCAGCCAACTCCCAGAGCTAATCTCTGAACCTGAGTTGCCGGCACAGAAACACAGCATGCTACCCTCTGGCCCAACAGCTGTCCCTGCACACAACATTTCTCCATAACTTTTAGGCAATTCTATCAACCAATGACAATATGTAATCAATAACCCTGGCAAAAATGCGTACAGTGCAATTATTTAACAGGTTATTCTTTCAACAGTATACACATTATTGTGTTCCACTTTTCTGGGCATAATTACTTTATTTTTTTAAATGGCACTTAAATTCATTTTACCAGTTATTCATTTCAGATGGCATCTCTATACCTTAAAGGCACAAATAAGCTTATACAAAGTGAGGTACGGACTTAACAGGTCTGTGCTAGTGACAAGGTTTTATTTAAGTAGGCCCTAGTGCAATAATGTAAGACTGAAAATTGTATGAGGCTGTAGTGCAGGTTGAGCAAATATCACCACGCCTGATGTGCTGTGCCACCATCTCTGGCAGTGGGAGCTGTGGTAGATAAGTGACTGTTCATTTCTGTGGCAGAATGCAGCCATTTCATTAGCTAATGTACGATGTTACAGCAATGATAACATCACATTCTGAGCATATAGGGGTTTTGGATATAAAAAGAGGTGAAGAGAACCAGATTCTATGGATAAACAGAAATATTAATAAAAAATCACCAAGAAGAGTGAATTCTACTGACACATGAAGTTCTGTGAAAGTAGATTACCAGGATTCTGCGCCAAAATTCTGCAGCCGCCCAGAATTCTAGAACCTGCATATATATTGCTGAAAAGCCCTGCAATATCTGGGGTCAGATGTAAAGAATCTCAGGTAGAGGGATGTTTAATGGAAATTATCGTAGCTTTGGCCTTTTGAATATGCAAACTGGCAGCTAAAAGTCTATTAACCCTAGGGCCTCCTTCATAGAATTTCTGCTTTAAAAAGAGGAGTTTCTGTTCAGCTTAATAGTCTAAGATACTATTAAGCTCCTTTTAAGGTTGCCAGGACCTTGTCTCTGTTTATCAAACTTCTGTTGCTGCAGCTTCTCCAGTTGTGATATCTGAGCTGCAAAATGCACTCTCTGAGTATCCCTCTGGCATTTTCTATAAACTGATAGAGAGATAACTTCCCCTCAAAACTGCCTTAATTGTGTCCAATAGCAATGCAGAGGAAATGGTGGGTGAATCATTTTCCAAAAGAACCTGACTATAGGTCTTCTAAATAATCCTCTGTACCTCTTGATCTAGCAACAAAGAGAGGTTCAGTCTCCAAAACACAGAACACTTAAAACCAGCCAATTCAAGGGATACAAATAAAGGGACATGATTAGAGAGAACCATATCACCTACCCAACACCGATGGACTAAGTTTAAAGTTTCTCTGGGGAGAAAAAAATAATTAAGCTGAGAGTAAATTTTATGAAAGGGGGAATAAAAAGTATAAAGTTTTTGAGTCCCATTTAAATGTCGCCAAACATCCCCATAACCTAATTCCACAACAATTCACCAACTTCAGAGAAGAGTCCTAGGTCTAGGGGGAAAACAGTCGGTGTAGTATCAAGTTGTGAGTTAAGAAAAAAATTAAAATTGCAGTCACAAATTACCTCCCCATCAGCCCCATTTTGAAGAGAAAGCAAAATAGATCAGTAGACCAAATAGTCAGACCCTAGTGGGGCATAAATTGACACTAAGGTGAGGAGCTGACAACGATAGTGGCCTTTCAGAAACACGTATCTACCCGTCCTATCCAAAACCTTATCTATTAACTCAAAAGAGACTCTGGAGGGGACTAGGATGGCCAGCCCCCTCATGCCACTTCTTATAGGAAGTGATGGCAGTGACTAGAAACCCAAAAGGAGCCAACTTTTCATGTTCCTAAGAAGAAAGGTGGTCTTCTGTAAAATAAAGGAAATCCACTGATGTTCTCCTCAGAAAACTCAATACTTTACTTCTCTTAACTGGGTTGGTTAGCCCTGTTAACATTGAAGGAACAAACAGTTGTTAAGATATCCATTGAAAGCTAAAAAATAAAACACGATGTCTGCATCCTAGATAAAAGGAAAAACTTGGACCATGCTCAAATAACCAGTAGGAGCTGTGAAAACTATTCCAGGTAAAAACAGATCAGTAGACCAAATAGTCAGACCCTAATGGGCATAAATTGACACAAAGGTGAGGAGCTGACCACGATAGTGAGCCTTTCAAAACACGATATCTACCGTCCCTATCCAAAACCTTATCTATTAACTCAAAAGAGACTCTGGAGGGAACTAGGATGGCCAACCCCTCATGCCACTTCTTATAGGAAGTGATGGCAGTGACTCGAAAACCCAAAAGGAGCCAACTTTCATGTTCCTAAGAAGAAAGGTGGTCTTCTGTAAAAATAAAGGAAATCCACTGATGTTCTCCTCAGAAAACTCAATACTTTACTTCTCTTAACTGGGTTGGTTAGCCCGTTAACATTGAAGGAACAAACAGTTGTTAAGATATCCATTGAAAGCTAAAAAATAAAACACGATGTCTGCATCCTAGATAAAAGGAAAAACTTGGACCATGCTCAAATAACCAGTAGGAGCTGTGAAAACTATTCCAGGTAAAACAGATCAGTAGACCAAATAGTCAGACCCTAATGGGGCATAAATTGACACAAAGGTGAGGAGCTGACCACGATAGTGGCCTTTCAGAAACACGTATCTACCCGTCCTATCCAAAACCTTATCTATTAACTCAAAAGAGACTCTGGAGGGGACTAGGATGGCCAGCCCCCTCACCCTACTTCTTCTAGGAAGTGATGGCAGTGACTCAAAACCCAAGAGGAGCTAACTTTTCATGTTCCTGAGAAGAACGGTGGGTCTCCTGTAAAAATAAAGGAAATCCACAGATGTTCTCCTCAGAAAACTCAATTCTTTACTTCTCTTAACTAGGTTGGTTAGCCCGTTAACATTGTAGGAACAAACAGTTGTTAAGATATCCATTGAAAGCTAAAAAATAAAACACAATGTCTGTATCCTAGATAAAAGGTAAAACTTGGACCATGCTCAAACACCAGTAGGAGCTGTGAAAACTATTCCAGGTAAAACAAAAAAAAAAAAGGACTCACATATCCAATATCAACCAATACTAGAACTATATACAACGAAGAATAGTAAAAATACACTTCCAAGGTAGGGAGCACATAGAAAAAGGCCCCTAATCCCCATCCTGCAAGAAAGCTGACAGTGACAAGCAGAAAGGGCAAGAGAGGTATAATGCCCCTAAAAAAGGTGTCTCTCTACATGAGGCACCTAACATAAGGTTACCTCAAAAGATGGGAAAAAGGCGGTGGATAGCATGGGTAAGGGGAACAAAAGATAATGAGATACTTTGTAAGAATAAGTGATATAATAGCCAAAATATAAAGGGAAAAGGAAAAAAGGGAAGGTCCCAAAAATGGCCAATCACCTGGCTGGGCTTCGGGCAAAAAGGAAAATCAGGAGGAGAGGAGAAAATAAACCACTGAACCAATTAAATACAAAAAAAAATTGTTGAGTTATCGGTCTCTAAGGACCTAAAGATGAAAGAACAACAACCTAAGCAGTTAGTGCCAGGCAAAACAAATACATGTATATGTCCCTCAAATACAGTACATGTCATGCTGAAGTATAGGCTCAAACCCAATAAAAATAATTCAACAAGCAGATGTACCTGTAATGGAAAAAAGAACAAGAACCTGCACATTGCACACAATCTGAAATACAATAACCATAACCCATTCATAGTAATAAACAAATAATGAAAAAAACCTTAATGAGGGCTAATTTAAATATGCAGTACAGAAATTATTATAGCTCAGGAAAATCCTACTTGGTTAAACATCTGTAGTCTGGATCGAGTCTCGTGCAGAGCAGTCTCATAAGCAATGAAAGAAAAAATGCAAGCAGATAAAGAAGCATGTATAGATCCATCCACAAAAGCAGAAATGATCCAATCCGGTGCTGAAAATGAGGGAAAATGTCTCCTAAGCGAATCCTGCATCACCAAACAAACTAAAAATATCAGTATTTGGAGAGGCACATAAACAATGAAATGAAGGACCAACACCCCCAAAAAGTCCATCTGGTACGTTCTCAAGAGCTGATATGATCAGGACTCCTGAGAGGCAAAGCTCTCCCAAATTCAGAAAGGAAGTGCAACCAGCATTGAAGCACAAGTTCACAGTATGAAACAGGATTGCCAAGTAGTCCACAAAGGTCTTTGAACAAAGATGAGATAAAGCTGTAATTAGAGGGTGGCAATCTCGGTTGGACAAGCAGAGAAAAAAAACAATACCAGCTGCAGTGACCAATTGCTCGATCAGCAGGGAGATGTCCTCTAAATCCATGACTGAACTGAGGAGATCCTTTTAAAATTGAATGAAGTTTGATCTTTCTTCTGATTCTTCAGGCACCCCATATAGGCGTATATTATTATGTTAGGATCAGTTTTCCAAGTCATTGCATTTGTCTGTAAGAGTCTGCATATCTTGGAGCAGCCTTCCAAATAGACACTCAAGTCTGTTTCAGAAGAATGCTTTTCCAATTCATGGGTCTTGGCCTCAATATGGGAGATGGAGAGCTTTAACCCTTGGTAGAGAGTTCAAGATTCATCTCTGAAAGCTCTTATTTCAGCTAACAAAGCAGCATTAGTATGTTGTGTGGACTCGTCGGAAATTTCAGCTGCCATGATTGAGCAACCAAGAGGATCCGATGCAGCACTGAAAATGATTGCAGCAGCAGCAGTTTAGGTAGGAAAACAAACAAATCTCTCTCTTCCTGATAGTCTCTGACCTCCTAAGAAGTAAACAGGGTAGAGCTACATTGCAGTTCATATGGTGAAAGGAGGTAGTTTCCCCCAAAGACTGATGGAGCTCTGTACTTAGGTTGACATCTCCCCACCACCAGAACCAGAAGTCCATTGCTTCAGCACCTTCATGTGGTATACACACCAGATTGGACTACTTTGCCAAATAAATGTAAAGACAACACACAAAGGCACTTCAAAAATCCTTCATTTTTTCATGTATTTATCCTGTTAACATCTTTGTTAGCAAACCCACTTTATAAATGCAATAACTCACTTCAGAGTGTGGGTTGTGTGTTTGACAAATGTGCTCCCCAGGTGCTGAAGGCATTTGGTGCAAGTGTCTCATTTCTTACTATGCACCTTGGGTCATGCATTTATCAGACAACAACCCACACTCCATTGTGGCTTATTGCTTAGATATAACATAAAATTCATAGAATATTAGCTTGGTAAAGCTGGTGATGAGGAAGAACATGGATAAAGCATATGCTCTTCATGTTATGGCTTTACAGATTGAAATAAGTATCAAGTAACAGTTTCCATGTAACATTTAGAAAGGACTCTTTTAAAGTGATTTTAGAACTTTGCCATAGAAAATGGGATTAGTAACCTGTAGTAACTTGTATGAGTTTGATTCAATCTGCTATCATTCAAACTACCAAAAAGTGTGGTTTTCCATGAAATAAATGCTTTTATTTCTGTGCTCTGCTTCATTTGAATAACCCACCCAATTTTTTTCTTAGTGCTGCAACCCCCACGTGTGACACCATGCAAGGGAAACAAAGTTTATAAGCACAGTTTTGAAACAGTGACCTCTGTTGGTCAGTCTTGGTATTGCAGACATTTACACTACAAACATGGGAGACTACATCTCTCAGTAAAGAAATCCTGTCAGCTAGATACTATATGCACAGTACCTTGTTTGGAAAATAAACATATGAGAGCTGTTATTGTTGAAGCCACTACAACGATTTGTGACTGCAACACACAATAAGGGAATTGGAAAACAATGCCTTTTTGCATCCACAATGCCTTGCTATGAACATCTACATATTAGGTGTAGTCACCACCACAACCAAATAAGGGACTGCACCTCTGAGTAACTAACATTGACAGCAACATGATAATTTACAGATAATTCCTTGGTGCTGTATGTAAAACATTGACAGTTCCCTTGCATGACATCATTTTTTTTTGGGGGTGACTGCACATAGAAATCTGTAGGACACAGTGCTGATAAAATATAAATAAAATGACTATGACAGATTTTTTTATAAAACAAATTACAGCTTCAGCATCTAGGGCATGGGGGCAATGACATACTATGTGAAAAGGCATCTGCAAAGCTCACATAATCACTTTAACCACCAGCTGGTGTAGGGGCAGCAGCAGTGGTGTGGGTCCAAAAATTGGGAAGGAGAGTCGTGGAGATCCTGAGAGGATATGACTGCCAGACACCACTATATGGTGGGGCATCTATTTCTGGAGAGATGGGGGGGCTTCTGTACCTGATCTGAGGAACCACACAGTGAAAGTCCCCAGGAGCTTGCCTGTCTGCTGACAGTTGCCCTAAGCGAGAAGTCTATAGGTGACAAAGCGAATCATTACTTGACTGGGATAGCGTGTTTAAAAGCCCACCATTAAGGTGAACAGAGGAAGGGAGCACAGATTGCTTGGTATTGAAGTGTTGTTTTTCAGGCTGGGTAGGACATTGTGGCAAGCACTGACAGATTTTAAATTACTGTTAGCCAGTCTGAGTGTGGGGAAACATCCATAGTTCTCCAACACCTTAGGAGGAGCTCCTTAGCTTTAACCTCTTCCATCAGTAACCACTGAAATGCTTTTGCAGGTATGCAGTTCTCTGGAGGGAGAAGACCAAGCATTAAGAGCTGAAGAGAGAGGAAGGAACATAGATACAAATTTTGTGGCATCATTTTTTGATGTTTTGCCAAAATCCTCATATCTAGTGGCAAGACCATAAAATATGCCAGAGGTCTACCCTTGGATGTCACATATCTAGCTTCTGTTGTGTGTTGTATGATCCAGAGTTTCTGTTTGGTACCAATGATGAATAATTTTATCGTAAATTAAAAGGCTCTGACTGTCAGATCATGCTTCATGTGCTAGTCTCCGTACCTCAGACCATTCTGCATCTGAGATAAAGGTCTGCATTGATTATTCCCACTTGTCTTTGGCCTTGAGGGATGGGCAGATATGGCATCTAAGGTTTCCTGATAGATTTTCCCTATAATCCCTTTCTGAACTCCAAGCCATGCAGGAACTAGAGATGACAACCCTGGCCCAGTTGGAGAGAGAGGCCCTCTTTCAAAAGGCATAACAATAGACTTCAGACTGAAGAAACCTCCAGAAATCTGTGCAGGGAAGAGTGCACCAGACCTGGAGGTTTTCCAAAATGTCTGGGATGCTGACATTTGGTTGTAGAAGGTTTTTCACCTGTCTTATTCCAGCTTAATCTTATGTATCCCAGGCAAATGGCTTCCCTTGATACAGAAATGTGTATTCTGCCAGAGAAAAGCTGAAAGGAAGGAGGGTGCCTTGATTAATTTCTTCACTTTTTTCCATTCCACTGTGGAACCACTATTGTAGGCCATTGCTTCATCTTTGGGAGAAGGGTTTTCAATTTCAATTCAATTTCAACTTTATTTTAAAAGGCGCTTTTCTTAAATCAAAGTGCCTGTACAGATAAATATGACAATAAATATAGTAAATCAAATCAACAGAAATCCTTAAAGCTATATTAAAAGGTGGGTCTTCAACTCCTTTTAAAACTAAGAACGGTTCGGGCAGTCTAGCACCTGATGAGGTAGAGAATTTCCACAGGTAGGTGCCATAAAACTAAAAGATCTAGCACCAGATGTTTTCAAACGTACCTGGGAATTCTTAGCAATCCCTCATCAGTGGATCGAGGGGCTAGAGGGACTATAGGGAACAGGAGCTCTTTCAGGTAGGTAGGTCCCAGATCATGTAGGGCTTTATAGGTCAGCAAACCGACCTTGAAGGTGATTCACCAAAACACTGGCAGCCAGTGCAGTCCGTGGGAGCACAGGCGTTATGTGACTGGATCTAGAGACTCAGTCAACAGCCTGGCTGCCACAGCAGACTGCAAGTTCAACCCCGATAGCCCTAGGTATAGGGAGTTACAGTAGTCAAGCTGGGAGGTAACAAAAGGCGTGGATTAATGTTGCATATAGACAGACTGCCAGATGAAGCACATCTAAGAGGGAACTTTCTAATGTGAGCCATAAGGAAGAGGTGCCTAATGAGAGTTGTAGTCCCCTTGCCATCTGTACACACTAGGATGCTAGACAGTAAGCCTGGAACCAGGATAGGTTCTGCTCCCCTTTGTGACCCTGTACCCAACATTACAGAATGGGGGTGGGGAGCCTTCACACAGACAATTTCCTACTATAGTGTTTATTTTATGGAACTATACCTGTGGAATCTCCACTGCAATGTAGGTTGAGCATTGCATCAATCTAGAGGAAGCAATCATCTTTATGGCTGAGATCTTTCCTGCCAAAGACAACTGTAGCAATGTCCACCTCTAACAGTCAACCTGCAAAGATTTTAACAATGGGGAGAGATTAGTCCACACCATATGAGAGAGCATTGGAGAAATCCAGATACCTAAGTGTTTAATAGACTCTGGAAAACATTTCATACTCCCCTTGGCAAATGCATCTGGTGTCAATGGGCATTCAACAGCATTATCTCAGTTTTTCTGGAATTTAGTATAAGTCCAGAAAGGCCATGTAACATGTTTAATAGCTCGAGAAGATAAGGGATGCTTACAGGAGCATTCTCCAGTAGTATCAGGAAATTGTCTCTATACAGCTTTGTTCTGCATTCCAGAGGACCCACTTGAATACATCCTAGATCCTCATGCTTTCTAATAGCCAGGGATAATGACTAATTGGCCAGCACAAACAGAAGAGGAAATGGGAGCAATCCTGTAACATCTCAAAATATACCATTGCACCTATGCAAATGAGGGATCCTCCATGCATACTGGGTACAGTGGTATATTCAGAGCTTTTGGCAGCACTAAACAGCCTCCATCCCAGCACTGCTTAATGCTGCCAACACTTTACCTTAATCCAGTTGCAGAATCACCCATCCCATTGTGTATATGCCCCTAATAGTATTGTGTTCCCCTTACCCCAGATTGCCCATCTGTTCACGCAATTCATTAGACCAGGTAGTCTAGTTGTCCCTCACCCCTCTGATCACCTGACCATTCATATAATTCAATAGCACTGGTGGTCTAGTGGACCTCCCTTACCCCCCTAAAGGGCATCAGACACCCCACTCAGGAGCCCCCTTCCCACGTCCCCCCTTGCTCCAGTTGCCAGTGACATACATACAAGATAGTAACTGACACATTGCTCTGTTCACCATCTCAGCTGGCCACCATTTGAATGGAATAGAGTGATCACATGCTTACTATAGAAATTGCTGCCTCTACAGTTAGTGTGTGATTGCTCTATACCATTCAGATGGCTGATGGTGAGCAGAGGGTTGTGTTAGTTTCTGTCTCGTATACCTTGGTACAACATTGGTGACCTGGCGAAAGGGGGAAGGGGGAGGATGGTGCTGAGTGGGCAGGTCTGGAGGGGATCAGATGCCCTCTCAGAGGACAGGGGTCCACTAGACTGCCCAGACTATTGAATTACTTGGAAGGATGGGTGATCGGGGGAGGGGAGTTGGTAGGTAACCACTAGATAACCAGGGCCATCGACTTAAATGAACAGACAGCATTCAGGGGGATTAGATGGCACCCAGTGAACACCATGATGGGCCTATTATGGATATGCAAATGTCCCATAGTACCTTGCATATCCAATAGACTCATCTGCATGTTAGGGTAGAATATGGCACACAGGAGCCCTGGTGCGATACTGTTTGGACATGCTATCACTGTTGGGCTCCTGTGGGACATGTGTTTGGTCAGGGACTGGGTCAGTGTAGTGCATAGTCAATATGTGCTGTGCTGACACAGCCACATATTCAGACATTTAATGCTCTCCAGTAAGAGCAAGCTAATGTCTGAATATTGTCCCCAAGCTGACTGTGTTCCATTTGCTGTGCAGCGTGCACAGACAGCTTTGAATATGAGGGGCTAATATGATTGTCAGTCAGCTGTGCAACATGACATTTTTATTTATTCTTTATTAGTACACTTATTATAGGCTTATAATTGCTGGTGATCATTTTAATATCTGGATAATCAGATATTAAAATCTTATTACTACAGCCTGGTTGTTAATTTTGCGTTACAACAGTGCAGTTGTAATCATCAGCTGTCAATCACTCTTGCACTCATATAGAGCGCGCGTGCTACCAAAACAACTGCCGCTTTCACTTTCTCAAACATGTCACCCACACTAATTAAAAATGATCATCAGCAATTATAAAAAATAAAACATGAGTGGGTGTGTGCAGAAGCGAATTTTACACACACACCCTTTGCGTGGCATGCTTGTATAAATGCAGAGAGTGAAGCTCTTGGGGTTTATGAAGCTTCTCACACATTGGTGTGTGTAAAATTCTGGTTACACACTCCCACCCATGTACTATCCTACATTTCACATATTTCAAAGGAAGTCCCTGAACATCAAAATATACTGTATAAAGTCAATAAAATCAAATCTTTTAATTAACCTTTCTTTGCAAGTTACAAGTGACTTGTAGAACATACTGTATTCTAGATCACAAAGTCCAAATGCACTAAAGCTCTCTGCCTGTCATCATGGGAGCAACAATTGGTTGTCACTAGATGACAGTGACTTAATGCAGATCTATGGTTATGGGAGGAACATGTAAGAAAACTAAACCCTGTACTGTAACTATGTTGAACCACATTCAGTTTTATGGGTTAACATCATCAATTTAATTCACTGGATATTTTCATAAGGGAGACAGTGGAAAAGGGTCACATGTTTAAGGTGAAGCAATAAAAAATAAGTCTAGCTAGCAATTTTGTACAGGTATCAGGACATGAAGGGAAGATTCTGGATGGCTGGCCTGCCAAATGGCAATTGCAGTACTCCAAACATGAAACCAATACATGCACTATTGTTTTAGCAGCTTCTGAAGAGAGACATGTTTGTATACAAGCAATATTCAGAAGATAAATATGACAAGTCTTAGCTACAGATTCAATGTGATTTAGGAGTTCAGAATCACAAGGTTATGGATACGTGCAAACAATCTGCAGAGGCTGAAAACATAAAGACACAGACACATGTTTCAACTGTAATTCAACATTTGCAGTCACACACAGAAGTTGAATATGTCTTGTTAGAATAGTAGAAGGCAAGACAAAATGTTGTTTACTTGGAAAACACACATGATTTTGTTTGAAACTTGACTTGATTGTCGATGCCCTTCAAGGATAACCCTTGCTTCATTGCATTTGCACTGAGGTTCTTTATCTTCTAGATTGCTCAACCAAAGGTGAAAGATAGACTGAAAATAATAATGAACCCAGTGCTGAACCCTGTGCAATACCACAATGGCTGGATAATATTTGTTAGCAATAACCCGCAACAGGGTATGGGGTTATAGGCATTTCATGCAAACCTGGAGTGCATTGTGAGGCATGAGGTCACAGGCCAAGTGTCCTCACAGCACCCAGGCATGCATGAAATGCCTATAACCCTTTACTTTGGAATGGGTTATTGCACTTATAACATGGGTTATTTTTAAACTAGGGAAAATCCACAGAACGGTGTATTCCCGCGTTTAAATAGCAAAACAGATACTATATCCTGCCAACTTGCAAAATAGTCCCCAACAAATAATGCATAGCTGATTGGTGTTATGCACATAGAAATGTCAGACATACAGTACTGACATGATGTGTGACATTTCTTGTGCATAATATGCTGTGGTACCTTGCCTACAACATTTCCTTTAACCCCCCCCCCCCAACACACACACACGCACATGCAGCTTGGACATCAAAGAGAGTTGCAATGCTGGCTGTACCTATCTCACTGTCTGTGTCACTATCTGTCATAACACTGTACAGCACAGACACTGATGTTGCACAGACCTGCTGCTATAATCTCCACCCCATTAAGTAGCCTGCTGCTCTCTGTCTCACTTTACAAATAGAAAACAACTCTTCACTTAAATAACAGGTCTACCTCCATCTGGTCCCCGACTTTCCCCACAGACAAAAACATGACACATACTATGCAGTCTACATCCCAGCAACAGCACCTCCTGTTTCTAATCTACTGCTGAACTTTTCATGTGCTCTCAAACCCAGAACAGCTGTTTGCCAAGTGGTCTCACTCTCCTTCTCTATCTCTCTCTCTCTCTCTGCACATTGCTGGTTGTCATCTGTAAAGGGAGGGGCATTCATAATGATCACACAGACACACAAAGAGGACACTGCAGGACATCACCCTGTCTTACACTGTCAGTGTCAATGTCACTGTCTCGCCCTCTCACTCTCCTGGGATCGGGGTGCAGGGCTCAGTGCGGTGGGTCACTGATATGAATGGGGGTTAGGGGCTGGAGCGCTCCACTAGACAACTAGACATTCTTTAGTTAATGGGCACTTGGGCCTTGGGGGGATGCACTAGACTATCAGGGATTTTTAGATCACTATGATGGGTGATCGATGCTTGGAGGGGTACTAGACTACTGGGGATAGTGTTTTTTGCAATCCTTAAATTTACTGTTCCTTGGACTGCACTCCTCAGACTGTGTATGTACAGTACCTCTGCTGTGCACTGACAACTTCTGGCACACATACTTTGGACCACATCAACACACTCTTCATCGCTATTAGTGGAGTGAGTGATCCATACCTTGACAATTCACTGTGTGTCTCTCTCTCTCTCTCTCTCTTAACAGTTCTTGCTCTGTATCCCTCTCCCTGCACCTCCAGCATGGTGAGCACAGATGGCTGGGGGGGGCCCAATGGAGGACAGGCTGCACAATCCACTGCACGGGGAGACAATATTGTTGTGGGGGGCAGGGATGGTCATGCAGGACAGGCTGTCAGTACCTGAGAATGTTAAAGCAATTGGTGCAATACCAGCCCCCGAGATGGCAGTGCAGCACTCTTCTGCTGGATTACTGTTTCTAATGGTTGTCATTCAGATCTGGCTTTGCCAGTAGATAATGAGTGCAGCACTGCACCAGGATACTGCTTCAGGGATCATCACATCAAGTGTGCCTATACAGGCATTTAATGCATGGTCACATGCTGCTGTCCCACCACTTGGATTTATTTTTACCCATGTTATAAAGCCAGTTTCTGACTGCTAGAAACTCTAACAGAAACACTGACTAAATAAGGCAATAACCAAGATAAAACAATTCTTGCAAATCAGAACTAACATGCAGTGTCTGTACTAGCACAGCCAGTACCATAAAAATGTATTGTACAATGTTATAAAATGGGAAAAAAGAACTGAGACATGCTTTACTTCAAGCAGCTCACATGACTGTGCATATCTTGTTCAGTGCATGGTCAACCTGGTACTCAAACTTATCCCAAATCAATACACCACTAAAACATTTTTCAAAAACAATTGGCTGTCATTTCTTTCCCTCACTAAGGAATACCTGTGAGTCAGAGCAGAACACGTTTTTCTACTGTACTGCTCTGCTGTACATATAAATTAATCTCAAACAGTACTTAGGTATAAGTTTATTCATCTAAACTAGCCATCCATTTTTTTTTTCCATTCATGTAATAATTTCCATTAGCATACCCGTTCTCATGCTTGTCATTTATGCCCCTGCATTTATGTTCTGCAATGTTGTTACAACCCATAAATATGAATGCAAATAAGGTATTTATAAATGAAAAATCAAACAGAAACACATGTTCCCAGTTATCCAAACACCCTAGTCACTTGCCACATGGAACAAAGAAACACACCTCTCACATCTCCAACGATCACAGTCAGCCACAGAGACATTTAACCACACAGTGGCAACCAAGAATGACTCTCTTACACTCTCGCAACATGTTACAGCATACAGTAAATCCCAGTCCTAACCACAAACAGCACTACCAACAAACAAATTAAAACAAACAAGCAAACATATAGAGAATACTGGATGGGCAACTATGCAGAACCAGTGTGTTCTGCCACAGAGGAGTTCTGATTTCCTCTGACCTAGAGAGCAAAGCTTGAGAGGTCCATGGGAATCAGAACCCTGAGGTGGCAAAACACACTGGTTCTGCATAGAGTTGTTCATCCTGTATTTTTGATAGCGTATAGTACTGTGTGAATTATGTGTTTTGTGACTTCTATTGCTTTCAAAATTAATCTTACTCACATATTCCCTAGAGGTTCTAGAATGCTGTTCTACCACAGTAGGGTAGAATCACATTCCATGACCTTGGAACTGTGGTAGAACAGCATTTTGAAAGGGATGAAATTCTATACAGAACAACACTCCACTATACACTATAAAAGTTTATTTAGTATAATCCACGAAAGGGAGAAACAATCACTCAGAAAACAGTCGCTGGCCAGAGTCAATAAGGTGGCAGCCAAGGACTTTAATGTAAAAAAAATGACAATTATCAAAGTTATGAGCCTTCATTAGCAAAATGTAATGCAGGCTCATAACTATGTTTTTTTTTTTTTAGATTTCTACACCACATTTTCAAGATAGCCTTCGTATGACCCTACCTCATGAACAATGGCTTAGCAAATGTTCAACTCCTGCTTGAGAGGTGATTTCAGGCAGTGACTGTAAAATCAATGTCTGGGATGCAAAATAGAGAATAATAGATAGGCAACTGTGTGTTATGGATTTTTTTTACACACAGAGGGTGTGTTTAAAAAATCCATATACACACAGTTGCTTATTTTTTATTTTTATAATTACTGGTGCAGAGTTTGCTTTGTTTACTTGGTTTATTTGAGAAAAAGGAGGCCGAGGCCCATCTAGATTTTCTCCCCACACTCAGTGGGAACATTTCACATTACATATTTCTTGGTCAACCAAATATCAACACCCTTTTTGAATGATTCAATGTTAGCTGAATCAACCAATTCCTGTGGAAGTCTATTCCACAGTTTTGATGCCCTTAGTGAGAAGAAGTTTAATCTTAAATTAGTTTTTGCCTTGGGAACCATGAGTTGTTTAGTGTGACATCTTTAACAATACGTCTTGTAACATAAGATAGTCCACATTTGTTCATCAAATCAGGGTTTTTTTGAAGCTTATGTATTAAAAGTAAATCCCCCCTAGCCCTTCTTTCTGAAGAGAATGTAGACCAGTACAAGATAATCTGGATTTATAGGACAATTTGGCTAACCTAGGAATCATTCTTGTTGCACGTCTTTGTACTCTTTCCAAGTGATCAATATCTGCCTTTAAATAGAGATTCCAAAAAGGAGACCCGTAATCAATAAGGGGTCAGACACAGGATCTATAAAGGGCCATCATACACTGTTCGGATTTATTCACAAAAGATCGCTGGATTTGTCTTAGTAGACCATTGGCAGTGTCTCAGTATATCTGCTATTTACAAACACACACACACTGTCTCACAGACACTGTCTGTGTCACACACACACACACACACACACACACACACACACACACACAGACTTTCTCTTTCTCCCTTGCTCTCTCAGACTGACCTTTTTAAATTGTCAGCTGTTGACTAGGTACTAGGGTCCGTCCAGCATTCAGCTTGGAGTCGGCAATGGCATCTCCTGATCCGGGATCAGCCAGATAGTCCTTTTGTATTTGGAAGGTGGGATCAACCAGATAAAACAATAAAAATCAAATAAAGATGGGGAGGTGGTAAATAAAAACGGCTCATCGGCAAGCGGAAAAACGAGCCACCATTTTTTCAAGCTATTCAGCCCGCCCACTCACAGAGCACGAACCAATGAAAAGGCAGAATACAGATGAGTGACACACAAAGGAGACAGGTGGTTTTGCAAATGCCATAATAACTAGTTTTCGAGTTATTACGGCATTTTGAAGAGCCTTGAAAACAATATGATAAAGGGGGTCACCAGTAATTATAAGACATTTTGGGCCAGTGTTGAAAAATAGTAGCTGTCATATTCATGAGGTGCTGTAAAGAAATAGCAATGTTGACAATTTGGGGTAAAAATATTGAATATTATCAAACCTATGAGCCTGCATTTGTAAAATTCAGAATAGCCTCATAATGTTTTTGTTTTTAAATATTGTTACACCAAATTAAGGCTATCTCTTCTTATGAACCCACCTCATGAACAATTATTTAATGCAGCAATGTGTTAACTTTATTAAGTTTTTTTTTTTTAAACTTGCAGTTTATTGCTTTTCTTTATAAGGACAGGGCAGAAGAAGAAAATTGGGTAGAACCATTTTATTCCTATCTTTTGGTACATACATAGTCTATCTTGTTGACATAAACAATTAATTTTACAAACCTTGCAGAGGTTGTATATAGATGACATAGAGTCCACAATATTATGTATACCTTCTGTATTACCACTGTAGAACCAGTCAGAGTTACTGGAAAATAAGGTTATTAATGCGCAGCTATGTGAAACACTGAACGTTGATTATAAAGATTCAAATGGAGGCATTCCCAATCTATCTACTACTTCAGTTGAGGAGTTTGTGTCAGATCTGGGCCTCTACTTTTCTAAATACCTAAGGAAGGGCAGCCATTGAGAATTAAACTGGCTTTCTATAGGCTGAGCTGCAGAGAAATTTCTTCCATTTCTATAACCGTTTTACATTGTGCAGTCCATTCTGTGGTGATGGGCAGCTCTTTGTTAGCCAATGACAGGTGATTGCTTTAGCAAAAGTTGCAGAGGAAATACAAAACAAACATCTGCTCCAGGAAGAATTAGTTCTCATAGGAGGAAAATCTAAGATCAGGTGTTGTGGACCCATAGCATTTGAAATACCCTAAATTCCAGCCAACACTCTTTTAATCTTCTGCAGATATGGGGCTAATTTTGGGCAGGTATAAAATACATACAGCTGATTGGCTTTTTGGCCACATTTCCTCCAGTACCCGGTCCTTATTAATCAGAATGAATTGTTTAGGTTTGCTGAGGTTGTATAAAAATCTAGGCAAGGCAAATTTTATTTGTAAGGCACCCAATCCCAGAGGCTCTGGGTGCTGAACACACACAAAGGCAGGTAAAAGTATCAAGTACAATAAAAAAACAGCAAATAGCAGATATCAGCATCACTAAAAGAGCAAATAAGATAAGAACAGATGCAGAGGCTGGTCAGATCTCAATGTCAGGAAATGCCAGAGAGAATAAATGGGCTTTGAGACCGCTCTTAAAACATTCAACTGATTGGGTCTCCTGAGCAGATAGAGGGAGAGCATTCCATAAAAAAAGGCCAGAGACACTGAAGGCCCAGTCATCGGCAGTTTTAAGTTGGGTCCTAGGAACCTCAAGGAGGCCCCTGGTCAAGGATTGTAGGAGTCGGACTGAGACAGCCAGTGTCAGGAGATCAGTCAGAGAGCTAGGGCCTAGTCCAAGTAGGGCCTTATAGGTGAGTAATCTCACCTCGAAGATAACCCTCCAACTGACTGGCAGCCAGTAAAAAGTCTGCAAACCAGGGTCACAAGACTGGACCTAGGAAGGCCAGTCAGTAGCCTGGCAGCAGCATTCTGCACCAACTGCAGCCAGTGGAGGATACCCCATGGACCTCGAACTATAGAGCATTGCAGTAATCAAGCCTGGATGTCACACAAATTTGAACCAGTGTGGGTAGGTCTTCCAGACAGAGCTAGAGGTTTGATCCTGGCAATGTTTCTCAAGTTATAAACAACACTTTGGACAACAGATGACATCTGAGCTTCAAATCTTTCAGATAACTGCCTGCCTGTTACTCCTACTAGCTCCTGCATCTCACTCCAGTCCTCCTCCCATAAGACCAATGGTCACCTTAACCAAAGTAGCCCATTGTAGTGAAATTACTAGTGCCCCCACCAATTGCTTCCCAGCCAATCTGGTCTAAGACTAACCCCCCACCACCATCCTACACTTTTCTGCCCTACTAGCTCACCACATTAGGTCCTTCCCCACCCCAGTGGTGGGAACCAAACAGCAACCCTACCCTGCTACACCTCAATTAAACTCAAACTGCTTAAAATTGCAATTTTCCAGCACACACTCCTTCTCTTACTTTTATCTGGAAATATTCACCCAAACCCTGGTACTCCCCCTTCCACCTCCTCCTCTAAGGATAGGACAGACGGCCTCCAAATTGCTTCTATAAATATATGCAGCCTCCTAAAAAAGCATGACATTCTACAAGGCTAGATGGTCCAGCGCCAACCCGATATCCTAGCTGTGACCAAAACTTGGCTCACCCATAAGACACAAGACTCTGCTGTGGCCATCATGGGCTACTCCGTATTCAGAATTAACAGACTTGGAAAAAGGGAAGGTGGCTGTGCTGTTTTTATAAGGAAGATGCTACAAGTCATTCTTGTTACATCTGCTCTGTTCCCCCATGGTGCTCAGGCACTCACAATTAAATTGCTAGTGGGCAACTCTGGTAGGTCACTTCATATCATGGTGGTTTACATTCTGCCCAGAAACCAAAAACTGGCCTTCAGTGCAGTAACCAATTACATAGTTCAATTTCCCCCTAAACACAAACTCATTGCCCTAGGTAACTTCAATGTCAACTGGCTATCACCTGCAGCAGCCACTTTGATGACAGTATAGCAGCTTTGGACCTCATTCAAGTCATCCTGTCCCTACGAGACTTAATCATAAAACTGGCTTGTCCACCCTTTTGGACCTAATCCTTACCAACCACCCCAATGGATATTGAAGGTCACTGTCCTTCTGGATGTCCTAAGTCACCATTCTCCTGTGCTGTGCTGGTGGTCTTTCAAGGCACTAAAACCACCCCCCAAACTAATCGATCTCCAATGTCTGAAAAAAGGTTCCCTTATCCTATTTAGGGACCATCTCCTGAATTGTGATTGATTCCCTATTGATACTGCACAGTCCATTGACAGTGCCTTAGCTCACTTTATCTCCACTTTTAATACAGTGTGTGACCTCTTCCGTCCCATCACAAAATAAACTATTAAAGGCCACTACACCCTGGATCACCCAAGCCGTTCTGGATCTCATGCAACACAGCGGTAACCTCTGGTGCAAAACCTGTGAATCAAGATTCCTCCTTGACAGACAACATTACAGGGAAGCTAGAAATAAATGTATGTGGGAACTCCATAAAGCCAAGGCAGCCCACTATCAAGAGGTGCTCACATCCTCCTGGTGTTCAGGGAGTAAGTTCTGGCATAACATCAAGGAGCTAAGTAAATCATCTTCCCCCCTTCTCAACTTGTCATCAGTGGTGCCCTCTCATAGGACCCCAAGATTATAGCTAATGCCTTTAACTCTGCCTTTTGGGACCTTAGTAGCGTGCTTCGTCCAAATTCTTTGACCCCCAGTTGCTTGCACACTCTCCCCAAAACACCATCCTTCTGCTTCAGGGATCATCTCTGCCCATGAGGCTAATCCTACCTAACTAGAGTGCTAGGCAAAACTTGGCATAGTGGTGACACCCTGGACCTTAAGCTCCTTGGCTCACCCTGGACGCTGTCCTTGCCCCCTCATCAAAATCCTCAACCTTTCCCTCTGTCTAGTCCAGTTTCCAACACTCTGGAAACAGGCTGTGATTACACCCATTCATAAAGGTGGTGACCGCACCTCCTGGGCAATTACAGCCTAATCTCCATCTTCCTCCTTATCTAAGGCCCTTGAAAAATAACTGCTGACCAGCTAACTGATTACCTGCAAAATATAACCTAGTCTCCCATAAATGGCATGGTTTTAGAAAGGGCCACAGTATCACCACCATCCTGTTGGAATATACTACATTTATTCACAAAGCTCTTGATCACGGACACTTAGTTGGGGCAGTCTATATTGACCTAACTAAGGCGTTTGATACAGTTCATCACACCCTCCTCCTCATGACCCTGCCATCCCTTGGGCTTGTGCAGGAATCCACCTCTTGGTTTGAGAACTACCTAAGTGTAAGGTCTCAGCAAGTTAAGATTAACTCTAAATTCTCCTCCAGCCTGTCTGTTCTCTCTGGAGTCCCTCAGGGATCCATTTTAGGTCCAACGCTCTTTAGTCCCTTCCTGAACACAATTCCCTCATCCTGTACAGGTCGCCTTCTTCTTTATGTGGATGACGCGGTTATTTACAGTAGCCACCCAAACCCCCTCACCCTCCAAACTGACCTACAGAGCTTCTTCTCTGAAGCAGAAGCCTAGTTCACTGAGCACAAACTCATGCTTAATATAAAAAACCAAGGCTATGATCTTCACCCATCACCAAAACAAACAAAAGACTTTCCACTTCACAATCTTAACTACAAAACTGCTCCACTTAAGCTGGTAAAATCCTTCAAATATCTGGGTATCACCCTAGACTCCATCTTACCTACCACAATCATATCCATCTCCTAACCATGAATTGGTCTGCTGCACAGACACAAACATTGTATGCCTCCTGCAGCCCTCCGCCTGGCCGTGTCATCCTCAGTCCTTTCCCTGGTTGACTCACGGGATTACTTTCCATGATGCAGCTGATAACACTGTCATATCAGTCGTATCAAGGTAGCACTGAGCAAAGCCTGCTGGCTAGTCTCTGGATGTGAAAGGTGGACCCACTCTTGTGACATCTACAAGCTAACAAACTGGCTAACGTGGAGCTTGACTAAAATAATAATAATAATAATTTTATTTATAAAGCGCTTTCAATTACCAAGGTGCCGTACATAAATAACAAGTCAGAACAATAAAAGAAGAATCATTAAAACATACAATTAAAACAAAACAGTCATAATGGTCAGTATTCTAAAAATGCAGTTTCCCATAAAAAAGTTTTCAGACCTCTTTTAAAGCCCTCCACAGAAGTGCACTCCAGTAACCAATGGGGTAAAGACTTCCAAAGGGTGGGGGCTACATAAGCAAATGCCCGAGCACCCGAAGATTTCAAATTTACCCTTGGAACCTCTAGCAAACCCTCGTCAGCCGAGCGGAGTGATTGATTCGGGTGATAAGAAATCAGAAGTTCTTTCAGATAGCCTGGGCCCATATAGTGTAGAGCTCTGAAAGTCAGCAAGCCAACTTTAAAGGTGATCCGCCACGAATTGGCAGCCAGTGCAGTTTGCGCAGCACTGGAGTAGTATGACAGGATCTGCTTGAACCCATCAAAGCCGGGCTGCAGCGTTCTGCACTAGCTGCAGGCGATGGATTTCAACCCCAGAAAGCCCTAGGTAAAGGGAGTTGCAGTAAGGACATGAAGGCATGAACTAACATTGGCAGGTCGGCAGACGTAACAAGATGCCGGATCCTGGCAATGTCCCTAAGAAGGTAAAACGAAGTCTTAATGACTGCCGACACCTGCGAATGCAGTGTCAGCCCGTCATCAAGAATCACCCCCAGGTTCCGCACCCATTCAGAGGTCGGGAGAGAAACACCTCCAAGAAATATTCCGGAAGGCACATCAACACCTGACCCCTCTATCCAACGACCTGGGTCCACAACCATTACCTCAGTCTTATCAGAATTCAACCTCAGCCAGCTAGAATTCATTCACTCCTAGATTTCAGTTAGGCAGCTATTAAAGACCGAGAACTCCAATCTGGTCGGGGGCAAAAGAAAGATAGAGCTGGGTATCATCTGCATAACAGTGAAACCTCAGCCCATACTTCCTTACAATGTCTCCGATGGGTAGCATATACACCGCAAATAACATGGGTGGCAATACTGAACCCTGGGGCACCCCACAAAACAAAGCAGTTGAATCCGAGGAAAATACCCCAGACACAACTCTTTGTGATCTTCCAGTGAGGAATGATGAGAACCATCTTAAGACGGTTCCAGATATTCCACAAAACAGCCTCAGGCGTTCTATCAACACCATGTGATCTACGGCATCAAAGGCTGAAGAAAGGTCGAGGAGAACCAAAACGGAACGACTCTTCTGATCTCTAGCCATCAAGAGATCATTGGGCACCCGAACCAGTGCTGTCTTGGTACTGTGTCTTTTACGAATACCGGACTGGAGGGGTTCATAGACGTCATGGATGGTCAAATGGTCTTCCAGTTGTGCAGCCACTACTTTCTCAATCACCTTCCCAACAAAGGGAATGTTAGAGATAGGTCTGTAGTTTTCCAGACAGTCAGGGTCCGCAGTAGCTTTCTTCAAGAGGAGTTTCATCACTGCCTCTTTCAGGGGGTTAGGACACTCACCCAATTCCAGGGAGCATCTGACTATCTGAAAAAGGATTGGACCAATTATTTCAATACAACCCAAAATTAGGGAGGTTGGTCCAGGATCCAAACTACAGCACGTAGGGTGCATATGCTGGATGATCCTCATGATGTCAATGAACTCCAGCTGACTGAAGGAACTCCAGGAAAGCCAAGGCACCGTGATCTCACCCCAGTTCACAGCAACCCCCATAGAGTGTGATGGCAACAACTCAGCCCTAATGTCGGCCACCTTATTTACGAAGAACCGAGCAAGCTCATCGCACTCCAATTGCGAAAAATCTTTCCAAACTTGAAGACAGGCTGGGTTGCACAGTCTGTCCACAATTCAAAACAGTTGAGCTGGTCGATTCAGAGCAACCACAATCTCCCTGGACAGGAACTCTGCCTTCTTATGGTTGATTGCAGATTGATAGACCTGATAATGATCCATCAATCTAAGGTGGTCGGCATCAAGGGTGGACCTTCTCCAACAACGCTCTAACCTTTGCTCCTGTCTCTGCATCACCCTCAACATCCCATCAAACCAAGGGGACTTGGGGCGGAGGAGGAGGGCAAACATGAACTGAGGCAATGAGATCCAGAGCCCCAGCAATAGGCCATATTATAAGCCGACACGAGGTCTCTGGATCACTGCTTGCCAACATGGGAGATGAGAGGCTCGTGCACCGCCGCAAGGCCTTCGGGATCTATATCCCGCAAAGGGCGGTACCTAACCAACTCTGTAGGGGTGGCCTTCTAGAAGGGGAGCAAAAACTAAACCCCACGGTGTAATGATCTGACCATCCGACGGGTTCCACACCTACATCGGATGACTCAACCCCTAGAAGGGAGATTAAGTCCAAAGAGTGTCCACATTTGAGTGTAGCACAGGAAACCACCTGTGTAAGGCCCAGCATTGTCATTAACTGGATGAAGTGTTGACCAAATTGCGAGAATTTGTCGTCGACCCAGGCTTTGAAATCGGCCAGAACCATCAATCTAGGTGATTCAAACGCCATATCGACAATAAAGTACGCCACTTCCTGAAGGAATCGCTTCTCATCACTGGGTGGATGGCAAATGAGGGCGATTCAAATGCCTACACCTGCTACAACTATACACTCAACCCTCCCCACTAGTACCACCACGAGGCCAAGTTCGGTCTTGAAACAGACCGCAACCCTTCTCCCCCACGATCCAATCTCGGGCGGTGTAACACTGAGTACCCAGCTGGAGTCATAGCCTCCAAAATGGGGCCAGAGTTATCATTTCAGCCAGGTCTCTGCATGCAAGCCAGGTCCACCACACCAACAAGATCAGCAATAACGCCGGGTCTTGTTTTTAATGGACCTGGCATTGCAATTACCACCTCGAGTTGGACAAATCTCATGGGCAGCTCAGGCCATCTGCCCACCATAACGGTAGTGCCCTTGGGTATGGGCACCAGACATGGAGAACCCGATCAGGATTCCATTTTGCCCCAGGGCACCTTCTAGTATTAACCACCCCATATGATGACCCCCCCCAATCATCCTCCCCTGTTCATAACCCCACTCCCTTCTCCCCCTCCTACGCACAATGCCCAGTGCTCTACAGCGTTGGTAAATCTCAAACTGAAGAGGGAGAGAATAAAAAGGGTGAAGGGCATGAAGAGAGGAGGATGAGTAGTGCACTGTTGTGGGGGATGAAGACCAACACATACTGCAAACTAAATTACACAATACAATAAAACAATACCAAAACTAAACTAAAAACTAATAATATCCCACAAAAAGTCCCTTTCTTAATACAAAATAACCCACGAAACAAATAAACAACGTTTATATTCCAAAATGTAAATGATAAATCACAATCATAGATTAATAAACTAAAAAAAAAACAAAATAACCCCAAAAACCCACCCTAACACATAAAAAACTCCACTTAAAATATATATTACCCTACCCCACATATACTGAAGCTGGCACTCCTGCACTTAATTTTTTATACGAACACTACATTCCTCCCTTACAGGATGTCATTCATAACAATTTCTCCCCCCCAGTCCTCTTACACCCCAGGAGATAGGGGAAACTAGGCACTCTCACTGCCCCAGAGGTCTAATCTACAGAAAGAGGTCAACAATTATTTCAGCCCCCTCTTAAAACTAATAAAATAATATTCTAACTGATGAAGTAAAGGAAAATAAAAGAAGAAACTCTGGCACTCTCACTGCCTGAAAGTCCACAGACAAGTTCTGGAAATATTCGATCTCGTCTTAATTGTACCCCTCCCCAGGTTCTCTCATGACCAGGAGGGCAGGAAATTTAGGCATTCTCACTGTCTAAATTAGAGATCAGATCCACAAAAAGTACAGTATCAAATTAAATCACAGAAAAATGTGGACACCCAGTCCTTTCACCACCAGGGATCCATAAAATAGTTAACACAGAGGGATGTAGTCCATTTTCAATATCGTTATTCATAGAAGTGCAGTCGATGTATGATCCAGTACAGGTGAGAGTAAATGTATCCAAACAAACAAGCATAAAACCAGGCCAGGTGCAGAAAGAAAGAAGGGAAGCCCTCCCACCACCACAAACAGGCCCTGATCTCTCCCGAGACCCGCAGCTACAGAGGCCTCAAGTAGGCCATCAGGACCAGTATTGAGGTCTCTTAGGAATGGTCACCAATAATGGCTCCAGCTCCCTGGAGCAAAAATCTAACCAGCTCCCACTCAGTCCCTAGGATCAGGTGTAACCCTGGAGGTGGTAGAAATTCAGGGAGCTTCCTCACCCAACACAACCCACTGGAGGATGCAGCACTTGCTCTCAAAATTGCTGGCCAATGACAAATCTTACGGTATATCAATCCATTTAAAACATTCCACAATGTTGCAAACGGAGCTGGCATCAATTGTTAATGGCGACAATCCAAAATAAATCCAAAATTTTCAAGGGTAATTCCAGGACTTCGGAAACAAAACAGACTGAGTCCAATTCGAAAGTATGCACTTCAGATCCTCAGCGTTATCCCGTCAAACAACTCCTAACTGCAACAAGCGGCCTGAGGGCTCCAAATCCCCAGTCACACAGTTACAGTCACTCCATAATCCTGCAAACACTGTAGTGGCCCGGTAAAAGGAAACAACCAATATGGCAATCAATATTAGGCCCTGATGTCTCCAAAGATCTTCCCCATATCTCCTCACTCTTCGGAAAATAGCTGTGTAACAGAAAGTACTAGCTTGCTCCAAGGCACAAATGCACGGCACAGCTCCCTCCACAGCACAGTCAAATACCAAACTTGCCTTATAGCCAAGAAAATCTCAGCTGGTCAATTGCCTATGGGGATCTGTGATCTAATCCACCTTGCCCCTCAAGCTAGATAATAAAAATATCATGGCACTTTACAAAAGGATTGACATAAGAATAACAGAAACAATAAATACAGTATAAAACAAAACAGTAATCAACAGGATCCAATTCAGTAAATACCATTAAAAGTCTGGGACCATAAAAATGTTTTTAATTCTTGTTTAAAGCCTCCTTCTGTCATGCACTCCTGAAGTTGACGGCGTTGAGAATTCCAGAGGGTAGGGGTGACGTACATAAAAGCACGGGCCCCAGAAGATTTCAAAGACACCTTCTGGATCTCTGGCAACCCCTCACTGGCTGAATGGAGCTGTCACTCCAAGCGATAGGGAACCAGAAGCTCTTTCAAGTAGTCAAGACCAAGTCCATGTAGGGCTTTATAAGTCAGTAAACCAACTTTAAAGGTAATCCGCCACTGAATCAGCAGCCAGTGCAGACTGCATAGAACAGGGGTAATGTGAGATGTCCAAGCGACCCCCATCAGCAATCGTGCTGCTGCATTATGCACTAGCTGCAAGCAGTGGATATCAACCCCAGGAAGCCCCAAGTACAGGGAGTTGCAGTAATCAAGGCATGAAGTCACAAAAGTGTGAACATGTGTATAAGGGTCTCCAGAAGGAACAAGGTGTTTAATCCTGGCGATGTTCCTGAGATGGTAAAAGGAAAACTTGACGACAGCTGACACTTGAGATTGTAAGGTCAGACCATTGTCAAACACCACCCCCAGGTCCTGTACCCATTCAGAGCTAAGGAGCTGGGTGCCCCCTAAGTAAATTCCAGAGGGCTGGCCAGTCCTCAACCTCTCTATCTGGTGACCCGGCTCCATTACCATCACCTCAGTCTTTCCTGCATTCAACTTTAGCCAGCTCAAATTCATCCAGTCTTGGATTTCAACAAGGCAGTTATTAAATACCGAGAGAGTACTATCCTGGTCGGGTGAAAGACAAGTAGAGCTAGGTATCATCACGTAGCAGTGAAACTTCAGCTCATACCATCTTACAATGTCTCCTCAGGGCAGCATATACACTGCAAACAACATGGGGAAAACACTGAGCCCTGAGGTACACCACATGACAGCAAAATGGGGCAGAAGAAAAGTCCCCAGACACCATTGTCTGGGATCTGCCAGTGAGGAAAGATGAAAACCACCTAAGTACTGTGTGCATTAGGCCACAGATGGACCTCCGGCAACAAAGCAATACCTATGGTCCACAGTGTCAAAAGCTGAAGAGAGATCAAGGAGCACCAGAATGAAAAACTTCTCTGATCTCTTGCCATCAGGAGATCATTGAGCACCCAAACCAGCGCAGTCTCGGTACTATGCCTCTTTCGAAAACCAGACTGGAGAGGTTCATAGATGTTATGGATGGTCAGGTGGTTCTCCAGTTGTACCGCCCTACTACACCAGAAGATCTACAAAGGCCTGCTCCTAGTCCCTCACTACTGGGGCAATGAGCATTCTACTATAGGGCCCCCCTCTGGATGAATGACCTACCTGTAGATATCTCCTTGAAATTGAAACTAGGCCCCTTCCAATCCAAACTTAGAGAGCTACTCCTCTCATCTTGTGTCTGTGATTGCTTACAACCTTCCCCCACTCCCCCTGCACTCCTTACTCCTCCTACTTTTTCCCCCATTAGCATTCATGGACAAAGTCTTTTCCGCTAGCAACTCCCACCACCTCCCTCCTTCTTCCACCATACCTTCTCCCCATCTCTAAAACACTGTGTCTGTATCCACCTCCTAAGTGGTCTCTCTCATCTCTAAAATGATAGACTCATAGCTGCTCCTGAGTGTTCTCAATTAAATTGCGGTTCTATGTTACTTATTGTACTATCCTAAAGTAATATGTAGTTTGTTGCTTATCTGCTTGTCGTGACTCAGGGTATAGTTGTTACCCTCTGTATGTCTTGTACCCTGCCCTGTACCACATGTATCCACTTGTTCTTTTAATTTGTATTTTACAGTTAACTTGTATTTTGTCGTGGAGCCTTTGCAAAGGAGTCTCTGACTCAAAGATTTGTAATTCTAATATGTTCATTAAATAAATAAAAAAAAAATAAATAAATGTCAGTCTGTCATCCAGGATCATGCCAAGATCAAGCACCCTAGGAGAGGCAATCAACTGCATAGGTCCCAGAAAAAGACTTGAGGCCCTGCCAGAAGCACTTCCATCATGTCCTCGGCCCACCTCGACCACTGTCAGTTCAGTCTTATTAGGGTTCAGTTGCAACCATCTGGAGGACATCCAGTCATTGATCTCAGCCAGGCAGTTGTTAAGTACTTCCACAGCATTCAGTGTTCCAGGGGCAAAGGACAGATTTAATTGGGAATAATCTGTATAGCAGTGAAAACCCACATTATATCGCCTAAAGCACTCTCCCAGGGGTAGCACATACACTGCAAATAACATCGGCAACAAGATCAACCCCTGAAGCACTCCACAAAACAGGAGCATTGGGGAGGAGGAGAAATTCCCCATCACTACCCACTGCTTCCTGCTCATAAGATAGGACTCAAACCAGCTAATGACATTGCCAGTGAGTCCATGGTACTCTCTGGGGCGATCAAGAAGCATAATGTGATCTACAGTGTCAAAAACTGAAGAGAGATCAAGGAGAACAAGAACTAACCTGTCGCCTCTATCACTAACCCTGAGGAGGCCATTATGCACCCTAACATCGTTTTGGTGCTATGCCTGGCTATGAAACCTGACTGGAGTGGCTCATAGATGTCAAAAGTCATGTGGTGCTCCTCAAGCTGCTGTGCCACAATCTTCTCAACAACCTTAGCCAAAAAGGGAAGGCTGGAGATAGGACAGTAATTTGCCAAGACATTTGAATCAAGAGATGATTTCTTCAGAAGGGGTATCACCAGAGCCTCCTTCAAGGGACCCAGAAAGACCCCCTCTGACAATGAACACTGGACAAGCATGGCGAACACTGGGCCATCGGAACCAACACACCTCATTAAAAAGTATGTTGGAGCCAGGTCCAGCTCACAAAATGTGTGCTTCACCTTTGAGGTAACCTTCATGACTTCAGCCACCTCCAACAGTTTAAACTCATTCCAGGCAGGTAGAGTGCCTCTGTGACCCCCAGGCTAATCACAATGAGTCACAGAGAGACTCGATGATGGGATTCCCTGCAAGATAGAGGGAACCCTGTCAGTGAAGAAATGAGCAAAGTCATCACATAAAGTGATTGAAAAGGCTTTTTTTCGGCTGCAGTCAGGCTAAGTGGAGAAGGATGTTCACAGTTTGAAAAAGCTGAGATGGCTGGTTCTTCCCTACAGCAATCTCCCTGGACAGAAACTCTGCCTTCTTATGGTTGATTGCTCCCTGGTACTTAATACAATGAGCATGCAGGGTCTTTTTTCCCCATCCAACCTTGACCTCCAACACCAATGCTCAAATCTCCAACCCCTGATCTTCATCACCTTGAAGTCACCGTCAAACCATGGAGACCTCAAGTGAGAGGATCTGGGTCTTACACAGACCAATGTGAAGGCATACAGAGCCCTGGAAACTGCCCTATTATAAGCAGTCCCTGCTTCACCCTTATCCATTGCACATGCAGCATCTATGCTAGATAGATCAGCTGCCACCAACAGTCCCTCTGGGAACAATCCCCTTAAAGGGCAGTAACTGACCATCTCAAAGGAGAGGGGCTCTTGAAGAGAGCCCCAAACAAGAACTTCACCATGCAATGATCAGGCCATGTAACCTGATCATTCCAGAGGTTAGCAACCCTAAGCCCCAGCAAGAACACCAGATCTAACATGTGGCCATGGTGATGGGTCAGAGAGTAACTTCTTGTGACAGGCCCAGTGATGACATCAGCTGGAGGAAGCTGGGCCCAAACTGTGAGGTTTGTCATGGAACCAGGCATTGAAGTCCCCAGAACTAAACGTCTGGGGACTCCCAACCCTCACCAATGATGAAATCCACAACCTCCTGTGGAAATCTCCCACACCCCAAGAGGACAGTAAATAAGGAGAATCCTGCAGCCTGCATCAGATCCCCATGCACTACCACACACTCAAAGGATCTTTGTAGTTCCCACTGGGTAGACAATGAATTCCTAGTTAGATCTAAAACAGATGACTACTCCTCCACCCGGGTTCCCTCCTTGTGCAGTACCCTACGGAGTACCAGTGGGATATCTGTCTCCAAACAGGACCACCATCATCACCTAACCAGGTCTCTGTAATTCAAGCCAGATCAACGGAGGAAATCAAGTCTGCTATAATTTCAGTCTTGTTCCTCATCGACCTGGCATTGCACAGCACTGCCAGAAGGGACTGGCAGATTTTGCAGACCCTCTGGTACCTGACCACTCAGTCTGGTGGGAATCCTGGGGATGGAAACCAAACATGTCTGGCCTCTCTCTAAGGTCTGTCTAAACCCAGGGCACCTCCTGCACCTGATCACCTCAATACCTGTCACCTCCGCTAGACCTACAGCACCCTGCCATCACCAAACCCTCCACTCCCTCATGATGCTGACCTCCCGATAGTGCCTCGCTGTTGTAGCTGACACTAGGAGGCCAGTGAAGGGATGGAGGTCATGCAGCTGAGAGGCATCATAGGTCAGTCATTAGGGACCCAAGCCCCAGCACATCCTGCACTAGCCAGCCAACGGCTACATTTTCTAACTAAACACCCAGATAAGTTGGGATGATCCCAAGAAAACTACACTCAGATTCACCCATTAATACGTAAATTAACTATTCACATGCATACAACAGTCACACAAAATGATCAACAATAGTAATAAACAGTTAAGTTTTTCTTAGACCTCCAGAAATGCAGAGTGCTCACACTGCCTCAAGACTCAGAGTCAAGAAATTCCTCAGGCTGAAAGATCAGTACTTTCTGGGAAACATTTTCACTGGAGGAGAAGCCTCTGAAAGTCAGAGACCTGCAACTCCTCTCACTAGTGCCGGGCAAAACTTAGTGGCAGTCACAGAAGGATAAGGAGGGAACTCACCGAACAGGCAAACAAGGCATGGCAATCAGCACCCCTCTCACAGGAGCTGAGCAAGTCCACAGTTGGAAAGTTCTTCAGTCGGTGTTGCAACAGACCAACCTTGAGAACGCCTGCTGGAGTCTGAGGCAGGGGACCAGAGCCAAAACAGCCACCAAGGGGCCAAAAAAGAGAGCAGCAGTCACTTCGTTCAGCCTGGCACAGGTCCGTCACACAACAGTGGACCACAGCAAACACCTCCTGTGGACCGTGAGCACTCCAAGGCAGAGGACACTCACACCATAGCATCCTCAGCTCCCAGTCCAGTAAGTCAGAAAGCAAGCAACCCAAGGAACAATCAGTCTCCTCTCCTCTACTCTCCAAAAGCAACGAGCCTCCAGCCAGTCAATTTCCACTCCTCCATGCCCCAACAGCAGCAAACCTTCAGACAGCCAATGGCAAGCTTGAAAACATTGTTCACAGCTTCACACTCCAAACCAGACCTTGCAGAAGCCAGCAGCAGATATTCCACAGCTTCACCTCAATCCTTCGACCTCAATCCTTCTTCTAGGTAATTTACTCGGTATTACTCGGTTAGAAAAAAGTGGAAGTGGGACTGCCGGCCCGGTGGCACTGAGGGTTGAGGCGCTGGACACCACACCTTGCACCATGCCAGTGAGACAGTTTTGAGAGCAGACTTAGGTCACCGGGGTTGGCCGGGGAAGGAAGGCTAGTGTCCGATGACAGCTTGCCTTCTCCGGAGAGGGTGGAATCCATCCCAGTGGCGGTGATCTCTGGCGGAGGCTGGGGTATGACAGCTCGTCCAGCATCTCAGGGTTTGATTGATCACGGGTGGAGCTTGTGGACAATCACCTCTAGGGGCTGCATCATCAAGGGAGAGGATGTTTGGATGTCAGCGCTCGTGCTCTTGATGTCAGGGTTAGCAATGTCCCCACAGAACAGGGAAAATCACCCTCCAGAGTCAGGTAGATGGAGCACCGAACCTAGTCCTGATGTGCCACTGACTGCCGCTGTCTCAGGGACTGGTGAAGACATTAAGGTACAGGGGTTTTGCCCCACCCAGAACCCCACCCGGGATGTAATCCACAGCAGGATGAGGGACCCTAAGCAGCAGGTAAGTCAGTGGCAGGGATGGGTTTTATTGTCAACTCCTGAAGGGGTGGCTCTAGCAGGGACATAGGAGCAGAGAAAAAGAAATCCCTCCCCAAAAAAGTAGGCACTAGGCCCATTGAGACCACTTTCCCCACAACTGGGGGGGGGAATCTAAATAATTTGCCCCAAAAGAAATTTGTCCAATTCAGTTTTAAATTTCTTGTATGATGACAGCGCCACTATATTTTGGGGTAAGATGTTCTATAATTTAGTAGCCCTAAGTGTAAAATAATTATTTCTTTTATTTGTAAATGCCCCCGGGATTTGAATTTGCCTGTTATTATATCTTAATCCATGTTTTTTGTCAGAAAATTGTAGGCTACAGACATTATTAAGGTCTTCATCATTTAGAATATTAAATAATAGTAATAAATCTCCTCTATCTCTTCTCATTTTTAAATCATATACTGTAATCCCAAGGAGGTCACCCTTTCTTGATAGAGTAAACTTCTTAGTCCTGGTATAAATTTTGTTGCTCTTCTCTATAAACTCTCTATCATTTTTTTGTCTTGTTCTAGGTATGGAGCCCAAAATGAGACTGCATAATCTGTATGACGTCTAATATAAGACTTACACAGTTGAATAATACATTTTTCGTTTCGTCTTATGAATGATTTTTTGATTGCGGATAAAATGCAATTTCCCACTTGGGTGACTTTATTACATTGATTGCTCCAGCTAAACTTATTATTTACTATAACACCCAAGTCCCTTTCTATGTACACTGTCTTGATAATGAAATTGCATAAAGTATACTTGGTATGGGAGATTTTTTTTTCCCCAGGTGTATAACCGAGCACTTTTCTGTATTAAAGGCCATATTTTTCTCCTGTGCCCATGCCTCAATCATTTGGAGATTTTTTTTAAGTCTGATAATTTTTATTTCTGTGTCCACCTTGGATGATATTTTGGTATCATCAGCAAATTTGCTTATCTGACTAGTTACACCCAAATGTAGGTCCTCTATAAGTACACCAAAATGTCTTTGTCCCAATACAGAACCCTGTGGCACTCCACTGGTAACTGGAATATTACTTGAGATTATATCAACTATTCTGACATTCTGTGACCTATTTTTCAGCCATCCCTCAACCCACTTGATGGTGTAACTATTGAATTTCATCTTTATCAATTTCTTTACTAATAAGACATGCAATATCTTATTGAAAGCTTTTTTGAAGTCCAGATAGATAATATCCACTGGGCAGTTTCTATCTATACTGTCGCTGATGCTCTCATAGAATGCCACTAAATTGGTGGTGCATGACCTTCCCTTTTTAAAGACATGTTGGGTATTGTCAATCAATCCTTTACTAACAATTTCTTGATGAATTTTTTGTTTTAGTATTCTTTTCATGATTTTACACATTATTGATGTAAGGCTTATGGGTTGGTAGTTTTCAATATTATTTTTATTATCTTTTTATGTATTGGTATTACTGACGCAGTCTGCCAATCATCAGGTACCTCACTGTCCTTGTAGGATTTATTAAAGATGATACACTGGAGACATAAAAGTTCATCCAGGGTATGCTTTATGAAAAATGTGTTAATATTATCAGGGCCAGGTGCTGAGTTATCTTTAAGGGAGTATACTGCATTCTTTATTTCCTCGATTGTTATTTCCTCATACTCACTCGTGTATGGATATATTGTTGTAATGGAGGTATCTTTTTCGGTAAATACTGACCCGAAATAGTCATTAAAGGTATTCCCTATTTCAAGCCTGTTGTTAATTTCTCTCCCATTCTTTACATTAGAGGTGACCGCAGAATTGCTATTCTTGTTGGTGTTAATATATGCATAAAATGCCTTGGTGTTACCTTTAGATATTGATCATGTATGTTCTATTTATTTTCTCTCCTTATTAATAAGGGCCCAGATATTCAAAAGGGTTGCGCCATGCGCAACAGGGTTGCGCGTGCGCAACTCCAAAAATGCGCCATTCTGCGATATTCAGAAGGGTCCAGTTGCGCCACGCAAAACATGCTGAGCAACAGGCAATGAAATGAAGCATGCACAACTGAAGAGGCAGGTCCATGCATAAAGTGCCCAATACGATATCAACGCCGCAATCGCAGAAGTGGCTCAACTGGAGTTGCGAGTACCGGATTTGAGCCAAAATAAAAGGCTTCAATGAAGCGCGCAAGAACCCTAGCAGGCCGCAAACTGGGGAGAGAGACAGAGAGAGAGAGACAGGAGCTGGAAGGGCAGAGAGGGACAGTGGGTCCAGGAGGACAGAGAGGCCAGTGGGGGTGCCGGTGCAGTGGAAGCAGCAGTGGGGGCAGCGGGGTAACACAGGAACAGCAGCTGGGGGCAGAAGCCAGGAGATGGACAGTGTCAGCTTCACATGGAATCTGTAATGAGGGTGAGGGCACCATGCTGCAGGGGGACGTGGCCACGGAGGGGCCCATCGGCGGTATGCCCTGACAGGCGGTATCGTGCCCGCATCAGCTTCAAGCTGTACACAGACATCGAGATTGTGGCCCGGTACCACCTGAACAGGGCAATACTGAGACGGCTCTGCGAGCTGTGCAGTGATGTGATGCAGGCACCCTCACGACGGAGTCATGCTCTGTCCGTGGAGACCAAGGTGACAGCCTGCATGTGCCTGCTCACCACGGGCACCTTCCAGAGGCCGACAGGGGACACCACAGGCATTACACAGTCGGCCACGTCACGCATCCTCACCCAATTCCTCAGCGCACTGCTGCCTCATGCTGCGGAGTACATCCATTTCCCCAGCACCACGGCAGAGCGTACAGCAAACATGCAGGAGTTCCACAGGGTATACGTATGCCTGGCATGCTAGGGGCCATAGACTGCACCCATGTGGCCATTCACACGCCACCTGGCCCCGATGGCCAGGCTTATCGAACCGAAAGGGCTTTTCCAGTGTCAACTGCCAGGTGGTGTGTGATGCCACTGGGCGCATTATCATCGTCTGTGCCACACACCTGGCGGAGCAGCAGATGCCTTCATATGGCACCAGTCTGCACTGTGCCATCGATTCAAGAGTGGGAACATCCCACGGGTCATCTAGTGGGTGAGTACACATATATGGAATGCAAACCCTGGGCAAGGGTGGGAATGACAGGTGCCATGGTAGTGGCACACAGGATATGGGCAATATGGACCTGGCATGACACTGATCTCCACTATCTCCACACAGGTGACTGTGGATACCCACTCCATCCTGGCTGCTCACACCGTGCCGGTGCCCCGACCCCAAGCGCAGCTATGTTTCAATAGAAACATGCAGCTAATCACGTAACATCATAGGTGGGTGTTTGGGATGCTCAAGGCACGCCCGATGCCTGGACACCTCCGCGGAGCCCTACAGTACGGCCCCCAAAGGCCTGTGGGATATTCCTGGCCTGTTGCATCCTGCACAACATGGCCAAAGACCATGGGATAGCCTTACAGGTCCAAGAGGGACAGAGATGGGGACAGCCAGTGGCGCCGGTGATGTGGGTGATGAGCAGCCCCCTAGGACGGAGGGACCCCGACTGACCCGGCAGACCCAGCTGCACCGGGACACCATTGCAGAAGAGCACTACACCCAACACAGGTAAGGCAAGGGGACATGTGCAGGCAACACTGTCCATCGCACAAACCACAGGCACACAGGGAACACACCGTGCATGAAGGTCAGGAGTTGAAGGTTCAGGCATACCCACACACCATCAGAGAGGGGTGAGCACTCATATGGACACACACACACACACCAGGCAGCATACATGGGCAGCAGCACAGCACTGCGGAAATGACATTGCCAACACACAGCACCACCAACCACCCCCACCACCTGGACTGTCCACGTTCGTGTGTCAGGACCTGGGCACCCTTGCACCTTGGTGTACAGTGCAATGCAGGCATCATCATGCACACGCACCTGTGGACAGCAGTTGGGAGAGTGTGCAGGTGGTCTGTGTGTCAGCTTGGTGAGCAGAGCACCCAGCAGTGCACTGCCCACCATGACACACATTGCACACAGGGCAGCACCAGACAGGGCCTGCACTGGGAGACAGCCCAGTCAGGTAGCACTGTCCCACAGCCACCACGGATGCGTGGGCGGCCCCGCCGTGGCCCAGCAGCACTGGCAGGCTGAGCAGGGGCCACATCGGGTGGAGCTGGTGCACCACCAGGGGTCCCACTGCACGAACACGACCTTGCCCGCACAGGGGTCTGTATCCTGCCAAACAAACTTGCACCAGGGGTGCTCGGGATGCCCACAGCAGAACCTGGCGTCAACAGGCCTGGTGTCGCACGACGCCGGGAATGGGGAGTGGAGAGCACACTGTGTGGGGTGTGTGGTACAGGGGCACCTGACAGTGTGGCCAATGCGTCCGCGTCAGAGACCACTGCCTGGGTCAGCCTGTCAATGGCAGTGGTCACATCCATCCGCATAAGGACCAGCTCGACTCGGTCCCGAGCACACTCCCTGCTATGCCACTCCACGGACACAGACAGTGCCTCCACAGACCTTGCAACCCGCCCCTGCAGCTGTACCGACTCCTGCAGCAGGCGGGTGTGCGTGTCCAATGGGTACTGTGCCCCAATGGCATCGTGACCCCCAGGGTGTGGACGTTCCTGGTGCACAGCACCCCTTGAAGGTGGGCGCTGTTCGCCAGGACCAGGTATGGGCAGATCAAAGGGCGGTGGACATGTGCCACTGCTTGACACTGTACCCCCAGACCTGGTGTGCGACTGCTGCTGCCGCCTCCAACTGCTGAGCCCCAGGTCCACCTGTTCCACCTCCGTGCTGACAACAGTGCCAGACACCTGCACAGCCACCGGTGCTGCCCCACCAGTGCTGAAAGGCACAGCCTGGGACTGTGCCAGCATGCTGGTACACAGGTGTGAACCAGGAAGGCCCAGGAGCACGTGCTGGCCTGCCATGTGTCCGTCATGGGACACACACCTATCACTGCCCATTGCAGGCCTGCTATCATCAATGGTGCAGGTGCATGCCACTGCCATAGGCACAGCATGCTGGCATACCTGCATGCCAGACTGCTGTGACACAGGCTGTGCACCCCCTGCACCCATATCACTGACACCGGAGTTGTTGGCCCAGCCTGCATGCTGCTGCAGTGCCTGCAGGCTGGTGGCGGAGGTGGATGGTCCCTCCTCCACGTCCAGCAGGTCTGCCTCACTGTCTTGACCCACCACCACCACCGTCTCCTGCAGACGAACAGGATCTGTAACAGAAAGAGAGTACATGTGAGTGCATGTGAACAACAGCCCCCCAACAACACCACCATGTCATACCGTGCAGTGATGGGCTTCCACCTGTCTGGAATCCTCCGCCTGGTACGCCCGCAATGGCACTTGGCTGCATGGCCGCGACCAGTGTCTCCTCTGTAGGGGTCAGCTGCAACACCACTGGTGGGCCCCCACCAGTGCCAGCACGTGCCGCCCTGAAGGCTGCCACCTTCTCCTTCAGCCTCCTGCGGTCAGTCTCCATCTTCTTCCTGCATTCCTGCGGGCGCTGGTGGCTTCCGTGCAGGTTGATGCCCGAGCTACCCCTCCCATGCAGCTGCATGCTCCTGAGGGGTCCCCTCCGTCCACTCAATAGTGGCTCATCCTCCAGGTAGGCCTGGAAGAGAGCCTCTGTCTCTGGCGCGGTGAAGTTCGGCCTCCTCCTACGCCCACCGTCCACACCCTCAGCTTGGCTCTGGTCAGTCATGGTGATCTGTATGGGTGGAAGTGGACACCTGTCACTGTGCAGTCGACAGCATTTCCCCATGAGCATAGCTGCCGTCCCGGGGGGGGCGGAAGCCCCCCACGTTTCCTCTCCGCATGGCAGATACTGATAGAAAGGGTGCCCCTTGTCCCTTTCTAAGTGCCCTTTTCATGCTCAGCCCCCTCAGCCTTTATCATCCTCCGGCACCCCTGCCCATGAGCACTGTCCTGAGCATCACACAGCATGTAACTCACCTCTCACCTGCAGTAACCAAATCTGGCCAGCACAACCCATTGTCACATTTTTATAGCGCAACACATGCAAATGAGGTGTGGCGCAACTTTAATGACATGCTAATCGCGCCACTGCACCTTTGAATGGCTGACCGCATGATTTGCATATGTCGGCTGAATATCGTGTATTTGCGCTTTGCGCAATACGGAAGGTCTGGCTGAGCCAATGGCACAGGTTTGTGGCTGTGTGCCACACTGCATTGCGCATGCCCAGATAGCTTACGCGATGTGTCATCGCGCTGCAGACCTGCTGAGCGATAAGCGATTCGAGACCATGGCCACCATTGTGCCAGTGGCGCTACAGCACTGGGCACTATGGCGGCTGTGGCACTCACCTGCGCGATAGTCCACTGTGGCACTGGTGCTCAGCTTGGCAGTCACACAGGATGCCTATACGTCCTATGGCGCCGTGCGTAGCCTTGCGTCATTGCCGTGACCTTGTGTATGCCCTCTGACCCCTGGCGCTGTTGGCATGCCATGTGTACGTCCCTATTGCGCTGTCTGGTGACAGCGCCATGTAAAGTGACGGCGCTGTTCGAACAGCACGATTGGAGCCTGTGCTGGTCTATTGCGCAACAACTCCACGTGGGGTTACGGCGCAGCGGGGCGCCATATTGCCTGCTGTAAAGTTGGTGCCATGGCTAGGAGGAGGGCGGTGTCCTGGAGCCAGCTTGAAGTGGCCAACCTGGTGGCCCTGGTGGAGCCCCACTGTGAGGCACTGTATGGTGAGGCCCCCCTCACCATGCCTAGGACCCACGTGTGGCAGCAAGTGGCCACTGACCTGGTGGAGGTCACTGGCGGGGCGGTCTGCTGAGCAGTGCGGCACCAGTACAGTGACCTCCGCCGGAGAGACCGGAACATTAGCGTGGCTGCGGTCACATGCCAGGCGGGCGTAGTCCCTAGGCCAGGTGAGTGTACCATCTATGCACCTATATTCTCTGTAGGGGTGTGTGTGTGCTTGGGTGGCTGTGCATAGGTGCCGGCTCGGACACGGGTTGGCTGTGTCAGTGTGTGCAGCTGTGCGATGGATGGTTATGGCTGTATGGGCAGGCACTCTCACTGGGGCAGGGGCACTCTGCTTTTGAGTCACACTGATGTTTGTCTCAACATATGTCTCCAGAGGCCAGACTTTGAGGATGCAGGCCGAGGCTGACGTGGGCCATGCCAGGGCCCAGGTGCCGGGGGTGTGCTGCAACAACAGCAGCAGCAGCAGTGCCAGACCCAGCTGCTGGAGGTGTGAGTATCATTACTTCATGGATGCTATTGCATGCTGGGGGCAAGACCACCAGCCATACTGCAACACAACCAAAGGTGAGGTCATAATTCCACTATACAAGACACTAGTGAGGCCCCACACTGGAGTACAGTGTACAGTTCTCGAGACCATACCTACGTATGGACATGGACTGGGTAGAGAGGGTTCAGAGGAGGGCAACACGGATGGTGCATGGATTGCATCACAAGTCCTATGAAGACAGGTTGACAAACCTGAACATGTACTCCCTGGAGGAGAGGGGGGAGAGGGGGATATGATGGGGACATACAAGTATCTTACAGGGGGGAACAGAGTGCAGGAAAACCTATTTTTAAGCGTAAGAGATATTCCAGGACTAGAGGGCATGGGATGAAGTTGGAGGGGGGATGATTCAGAGGACACATGAGAAAGTATTTCTTCACAGAACGGGTGGTGAACAAGTGGAACACCCTGCCAGAGGAAGTGGTGGGGGCTGACTTGGTCACGGGATTTAAGAATGCATGGGATAGCCATAAAGGAATTCTGGAGGTCAGGGGTAAGGTGCAACAGACATCGGAAAACAGAGTGAACTTACAAGGTCAAATGGCCAGACTGGGTGGCCCATAGGCCATTATCTGCCGACACTGTCTATGTATCCATGTATGTTGACACGACACAGGTGACATGCATCACAGTGCAGTATCACAGCACGTCTGTGTATCGTCACTGGTGGTCCAGGCATGCACTGGGCACATAGCTGTGTAACTGGCATCGCACCACGTTGCCACATCACTTGCCAGCCTAGTTTGTACTGTGATTGACGTGGGCAGTGTATGTGGGTGGTGGTGCACATAGCTGGTGCCGCCTGTTTGTGATGGCCATGTGCATGTTCACTGTGGGTGGGTGTATGCCATCACAGGTGCGGGACATTGGGCTATATGGCTTGCAGGTTGGGTGGTGTTCAGGGTTGTGGTCAGTCACAGCCATTGACTGTGTTCCCATTTTCCTAGGCCTCGAGGTGCTGCGGAGGATGGAGAGGGATGTCAGGCCATCCGCCAACTTGTGGGCAGAACGCCTATATCCTGCAGTTTATCCACCGTCATGGTGTGCAGAGGAGGTGGCACAGACCTGCAGGACACCAGCAGGAAGACGGGCAACCGGCTGGGCCATGATTTCTCCGCCCTTTCCACTTCTCCCATCCCTACCACCCTGCCTTCCCTCTCCAAGTTTGTAATCCCTACCCCTTGACCAACCCAACCTTGTACCCATCCCCCCTTGTAAATAGTTGGACTTGTTTCTATACTGTTTGTTGTTGTTTAATACATTTTTATATGTTTATATGAATAATGTGTTGGTCTGTGATTTGCAGCTGCCTATGGGTGCCCAGTTGCAGGGGTGTACATGCCATCTGGGCTGGTATGGTCCTGGGTATGTGTGTGTGTGTGCATGTGTGTGCATGGGGAGGTATCTCCAGCATGGCAGTGACTTTCGGTTGGTCTTGCCATCTGCTGCCACCCACTGCTGGGTGCATAGGGTGTGTCTGACTTGTAGGCTTCTGTGTTGCATGGGGCTGATGAGTGCTGGGGGGACTGCATGGTTTCCTGCAGTGCCAGTCACTGCACATGGGTGGTGTCTTGGGGTCACAGTGCAGGGTGTGCTGTGCATACGGGGGGCTGATGTGCACTGTGGTTGTCAACCCCCTGTGTCTGGCACTCTCCGCCTGCCAGTGGTTGTGCTGGGGTGTCATGGCTTTGCTATGCTTTGTTGGCTTGTCCCCATGGGCACATGGATCATCCGTCCCACCCCCAGTGATGCTGTGCTTGGGGTGTGCCGGTGTGGTGTGGGTTCTGCAGTGTGTTCCTGTGCCCATGTGTGGCATGACTGGCGGTGGGCCCCAGCCTGCCTCCCTGGATGTGCAGTTCCATTGCTCTGGGGGGGGGCTGTGCTTGCGCTATGGCAGCTCTGGAATGCTCAGCTGAGCTTCCCTGGTTGCGCCATAGCGCAACATTTTGGCTCAGCTTCTCCTTCCTGGTTGCTCGATGGCGCAGTATGTGCGATATTCAGACGTTGGTTGCTTGCGCAATTTGCTCTGCTCCATGTTTGAATATCGCACCTGTTGCGCATTTGCGCAACTGGTTTGCGCTTGCTCCTGCTGTTGCGCCAGTTTTGAGCGCAGTTTGAATATCCAGGCCAAGGTGTTTAGTAATCTTAACTTCCTCTTTAGATTCTGGTTTATTTGTTTCAGTTAGATCTTAAGTTTTTTGTATGCCCTCTCCTTTTTTTTTTATTTGGTTTTGAATAACGGGAGTTAACCAAGCAGGTATTTTCCCCTTGTGATTTCATGTTTTTTTAATAGGGATATATAGTTGTTCCAACTCAAAAATAATGTTCTTTAATATCTGCCAGCATTCATTTGTCTGAAGAATAGAGACTTGTGAGTTCCAGTTATTGGCATGAAAGGCTTCATTTATTTTATCGTAATTCCCTCAATTATAATTTAGTCGGTATGTATTTTGTTTAATGTTGATCTTGAACAGGTTTACAGTAAAGATAACCATATTATGGTCAATTGTACCCAAAGGTTCTGCATTTTCCATCTTATTGATTAGCTCAGGTGTATTGGTTAGGACAAGGTCCAATATGTTTCTTTCTCTGGTTGGCTCTGTAACCAACTGATCTATCCCCAAAGTGGGAAAGGTTTCAAGGAATCTCTGCTCAGTTTGTGTTATTGCGGTTAAATTTTCCAATTTAGCCCTGGCAGGTTCAGATCCCCAATGAATATCACATCTGAATTATCTGTAAGGTCGGTCATTAGTTTAATCACAGATGAATCATAAGTTGCATCTGCATTAGGTGGTCTATCATATTTGTTAGTATTAGTTTTTTTATTTAATTGCCGCATTTGTACACAATATCCCTCTATCTGAGATCCTTCTTCCAACTGGGTAGGAATTTCTTTTGGCATGATTGTGTTTTTGATATAAAAACACACCCATCCTCCTTTTCTATTAACCCTATTTTTATAGAACAAATTACACCCTGGTATAACATTATGCCATGTGGAGGCCTCATCCCACCAAGTCTCTGTGATTGCTTTTATATCAAGACTTTTTTGTTCTATTTTTCCAACTAATTCTGTTTGTTTTGCAGTGTTTAAACTTCTTGCATTACTCATAAAGAATGTGAGGTTGTTTAGAAGAGATGAAGGGTCTTCTATTTTATTCCCTTTTTGCCCCTTGTGTTTAGTTTAAATGCTGTTCAATGACAGTGATAATCTTTTTTTCCTAAACAATGACTCCCCTTTTTACTCAGATGCTATCCATCCCACCTAAAAAGACTGTAATCTTTATTTCCTAGTGTGTAATACAGGTTACATTGTTTTTTTAATGCCCACTTCCTTAACCATTCATTCACTTCTTTAATTTTAGCTTCTATTTTCCTTGATGCTTGGGGAACAGGCAACATTTCAGACAGACAGATTTCAGATGCTGTTGCTTTTAAGGTGTTGACTAGGTAAATATAACTATTGATGTCATCAGTAGTAAATTCAGTTATGTCATTGGTTCCAAGGTGAACCACCACCAATGGATTTTTTCCTGTGTCTTTCATTATGTTGGGAACTACTCTCTCTATGTCTCTAATCCATGCCTCTCTGAAACTTGAACACATTCTATTTTGTTTATCCTTTTTGCATATGTGTCCATCAATGTACTTTATGATAGAGTCCCCCAGCACAATTACCTGTCTGACATTTGAATTTTCAGTGTGGTCATCTATCTCATCTGTAGGTTGAGCTAAGTTCATAATATTTGTATCCTCACTACATCTATATGCTCTACATTCAGTGTTTCCCTGTTCTGTTTAGCACCTCTTATTGAGATCTGCAGTGTTAACAGAACATTTGGATCGCTCTCTACTTGGGTTGTTTGAGCCATATCCATTCAATTTTCTTCATTATGATCCTGGGCTGCAGTTACCATGGTGGTCTTCTGCTTATTTATAAAATTATTCCCTTTATTGGTGTACTCAGAGTTACCTTTGATACTGTCTGTGTTATTATTACAGTTGTTAAATTCTAAACCTGTATTACATTATTCCTGACTTTCTAAAGGCTGAAAGATATTTTGTATTGGGTTGCTGAAATCCATGGCCCTTCACCCTTTTTTGTTTCCTTTTATTAATCACAGGGCTCCTCATCCTCCTCCACTATTTTCCTCTCTTCCCTTTTTAATGAGTCATCATGTGTCCTATTAGGTGTACTATTCAATGAGGAGGAAGAGACTTTGATTTTAGTTAATTGAGAATGTAGGTGTTCATTTTGGACTTTAGTACTTTAATGCTCTTTTCTAATTCATCAATTCTATTTCTTAAATTGGCATTCTCTACACTGTGGTCCAGATATTCAAACTCGCCAGACTGTGGCGCCAAGCCTGAGGCAGCACAACTTGGCTGTGCGGGCGTTGACTGGGTGATAGTTAACGGACCTGCGCCGATGGCTCAACATCATTGAATATTGCTTTCAGCCCGATCGCGGGCATTTGTAAAAAAAGTAGAATCCATATCCCTGGTGATCCAGTGGACCGCTGTCAGCCCAATCACGAGCTTAAGTAAAATAAAAGAAGATTCCTTTTCCCTGGTGGTCCAGTGGACCGCTGTCAGCCCGATCGTGGGCTTAAGTAAATTAAAAGAATAATCCTATATCCCTGGTGGTCCAGTGGACTGCTGTCAGCCCGATTGCGGGCTTAAGTAAATTAAAAGAAGAATCCTATATCCCTGGTGGTCCCATGATCGGGCTGACATCAGTCCACTGGACCAACAGGGAAAATAAATTTTCTTTTATTTTACTTAAGCCCACGATCGGGCTGACAGCAGTCCACTGGACCACCAGGGAAAAGGAATCTTCTTTTATTTTACAAATGCCTGCGATCGGGCTGACAACAGTCCACTGGACCACCAGGGATATTGGATTTTATCATTTCATACCAATACCCATGATCAGGCATTGGGGGGCGCCACCACGGAGGTGCCACCAGAGCTCGGGTGGCCACCCACAGGTGGCAACTGCCATGTTGCACCCTGCAATACAGCAGCTCACCTGTGGGTTCAGAACAAGTTTGTAGTTTCTCAGACTAGCTGACATGAACCACAAACTCCCCTTCCTGCTTCTTGTGAAGATCGCAGGGCTCCAAGTATAGTCTAGAAAGTTTTACAAGTGAGCAAATACACAATCAAAGTCCATATTCAATTTTAACAGCAATGCCTCGTAGTGCAGGTGTAACCTGCAGCACTTTGGCATACTAAATAAGCTGCTCACTGCAGGGCATTCTAAACTAGTGCTCCTGTGACCCAGAAGAGCTCAGTGGGTCACTGCCACAATGTTTCTGTGAAAAGGTGCTAAAAATTGCTAAAATGGGTTTTAAAAGTCCCTTAGTAATAAGGAACTGCAATAAAAGACTATAAAAGGACAGTAGTCAGGTTTTACACATTCAGAATGAGTTTGTAGGTCTCAGACTAGCTGACATGAACTACAAACTTCCCTTTCTGCCTCCTGTGAAGATCATAGGGCTCCAAGTACAGTCTAGAGAGTTTTACAAGTGAGCAAATACACAACTGCATTACAAGTTCAATTTTGACAGCAATGCCTTGTAGTGTTGGTGTAACCAGCAGTACTTTGGTGTATTAACTAAAGCTGCTTGCTGCAGGGCATTCTGAAATAGTGCTCCCATGACCCAGAAGAGCTCACTGGGTCACTGTCACAATGTTTCTGTGAAAAAGCTCTAAAAAGTGCTAAAATGGGTTTTAAAAGTCCCTTTGTAATAAGGAACTGCAATAAATGACTACAAAAGGACAGTAGTCAAGTTTTACGGAACATGTTTGCAGTTTTCAGACTAGCTGATATGAACTACAAATGCCCCTTCCCTTTCTTGCTTCCTGTGAAGATTGCAGGGCTCCAAGTATATAAGATAGTTTTACAGTGAGCAAATACAGAATCGCTGATACGAGTTCAGTTTTAACAGCAATGCCTCATAGTGCCGGTGTAACCAGCACCACTTTGGCATACTCCTCCACCCCCAAAATGTAGAATCTGTGGCACTGCAATAAAAAAAACTCTATAAAAAAAAAAAAAAAACCCTGCCCTCTGCACTTACCTTACTAACCCATCCCTGCCTAGTAGCTAAAACCCTGAACCTAGCCACTAACTGAAACTTAAAAATGTTGAACTTGGGCGCAAAATGCCACCTCAAAGTCATGCACAGCAAATTCAACCTCTCCTTACCCTCCTTTATTTACAGTTTAATATTAAAAGAAGCAGCCAGGGGTAAAAAAATTCTCACAGTTTAGATCTCAATTCAGAGAGGCTACGGAAGGCACCCCAGCATGGCCGCCATCTTCCCTCTGGTCTGGTGCAATCTAATACTTATTTTCCATCTAAATTTTCTCCAGTAATTGCTAGCTGTTGTGTTATGTGCTTCAATCCATCTAGAATGTTATTGCTTATCTGATAAGCGAAGTTGTAACTCTTCTTGCCATTTTTTTAGACTGTTGCAATGCCAACCCTGGGATAATGTAGCTATTAGTTTAGTTTAGTTTATTTATTTCACCAGGAAAAGGCACAACTGAGCAAGCTTATTTTCAAGGATGTCCTGGGTAGGACAGCGTACAACAAGGAACAGGTTACAGCAATATACAATAGTAAGAAAGTATTGAACATAGCACAAGAACTGTTTGAGAAGAAATACACAGCAGTATTGGTCAGAGAGTAGACTATAACACGAAGAATACCAAGTAATGCCTAAACTATTACAAATTATACAATTTGACTCTATATAAAAACAATTTTCATTGATATAGAACTACGACATATATATATATATATGTGTTTCACGGGGAATATAGATTCTTCACAGAGAACCAAATAAATACAGAATACATTGATCATCATACATTTAGGCTTTTACAGATCGTGGTTCATTGCATAAGTTTTCTATAAGTGATTTGATAACTCTTAGGCTAACTATGCTGCTTAATTATAGAATTTTGTAGGTTGTTCCAAACTTTGGGGATGGCATAGCTGATTGTTGTTTTACCATACTGGGTAGCATATCACAGAGTGTCTAGGAAGATAAGATTACTTTTCCGTAATGCTTAGCTATTATGAGACCCAGTAACAAGATCAGAAATGTACTGTGGTAGATTTTTAGTTATTACTTTGTAAGCCAATGTGTATTGATTTTTTAGCCTTCTTATATTTAGGGATGTCCACCATATGGAAGCTTATAGAAGTGTATCATGCACAGTGATGCATTCTAGGTGCAGAATTAGTAATAAATCTAATGGCCCTGTGGTAGAGTACATCTTATTTGTTAAACTAGGTGGAAGGGCATCGGCTATAGATCAAGTCTGCATAATCCAATAGTGGAAGGAAGATGACCTGAATTAGTCTCTTTCTGACATCCAGTGGGGAGAAGTTTTTATTTCTATAAAAGAAGCTTAATCTACTTCTTAGTTTTTTGCATTGTGCATCTATGTGTGTGGTGAAGGACAGGTGACTGCTGAGACAAATCCCAAGGTATTTTATGTTGTCTTATACTTCAAGTGTATCTCGTTGGAGTGTGTTTATAGTGAGATCAGATTGGTTGGGGGGATACAGCATTAGCTGACAAAAAAAAGAAACATTATCTCTGTCTTTTTTGCATTTGGTAGTAGTTTTGATAGGAATAAGTTTAATTGCAATCTGTTGAACTTTGGAGATCAGCACTTACATTGGCTAGGGTGGATCTAGAGATATACAAGATTGTGCCATCAGTGAAGAAATGTATGTTGTCTGTGGTTATATTTCTATTAAGATAATTTATGTAAATCATGAAAAGTAGGGGCCCAGGATTGATCCTTGTGGAACCCCTCTAGGTAATGTGGGTGCATAATGAGAAAGTGCCTTCCAGTTTGATTTGTTGTTGTCTGCCAGTTAGACAGTTGGAGCACCAAGACAGTGTGGTTGAGTCCAAGCCTATGTCATTTAACATGCACAGTAATATCCTGTGGTCGACTGTATTGAAGGCTTTGCTAAGATCAAGGAATACAGCTCCTGTAATCTGCCTGTGATCGGGGGCTGTTAACAAATCATTGGTAATTTTTGCTAGCGTTGATGTAGTGCTGTGTTTGGGTCTGAAACCAGATTGCATAGGGGTTATTAGATTTGATTGTTCTAGATAATCCCTTAGCTGAATGTTAACTAGTTTTTCAAGGAGCTTGGCTAGAGTTGGGGAGAATAGATATGGGTATGTAATTATTTAGATTACACACATCACCTGATTTTAAGAGAGGAATGATGTGTGCTATTTTTCAAATTACAGGAAGTTCAGTGCTAGAGAGTGAGTGATTAAAGGGATGGGTTATTGGTGCTTATTGATGGTGAACATTATAGTAACAACAATAATAATAATTTTATTTATAAAGTGCCTTTCAATGTATCAAGGCATTGAACATATTAAAACCAGAACATTAAATGCCAATTAATAAAACATATAAATAAAATCATTTCATGGCAACATCAAATATTAAAATAAAAAAAATGAAATAGTCCATAGAATCATATCACAATGTTTCAGTTCAAATTACCTAATTATCCAAGAAGGCCATTTGCCACAGGTACATTTTTAAATTCTTCTTAAATACCTCCATGGAGGTGCACTCCTTTAACAGCGTGGTATAGAATTCCAAAGTGGGTGCAGCATAGAAAATGCTCTGCTGCCGGAGGATTTTAAACTCATTCTTGGAATCTTTAACAACCCCTCATCAGCCGAGCGGAGCGATCGGCTGGGGCAGTAAGGCACCAGAAGTTCTTTCAGATAGGTCGGACCCTGATCATGAAGGGCTTTAAAAGTCAATAAAATGACTTTAAAGGTGATCCACCACCATATAGGAAGCCAGTGCAGTTCGCGCAGCACCAGGGTAATATGACAGGACCTCCTTGTTCCAGTCAAAGCCCGGGCTTCAGCATTCTGCACCAGCTGTAGGTGATGGATTTCAACCACAGAAAGCACAAAGTAAAGGGTGTTGCAGTAGTCCAAGCGCAAGGACACAAAGGCGTGGACCAACGTTGGCAAAGAGTGAGACGGAACAAGGTGCCTCACCCTGGCAATATTCCTAAGATGGTAAAAGGAAGTCTTGACAACAGCCGACACTTGAGATTGTAGGGTCAGCCTGTCATCTAAGACAATCCCAAGGCTACGCACCCGTTCAGAGGTTAGAAGTGACACGCCACCAAGAAAGATTCCAGAGGGCGAGCCATCATGCGACCTCTCTATCTGACCACCCGGGTCTAGCATCAAAACCTCTGTCTTCTCTGAGTTCAGCTTTAACCAACTAGAATCCATTCAACCTTGGATTTCTTCCAGACAGTTATTAAACACCGAGAGAGCTCCATCCTGGTCGGGTGCAAAAGACAGGTATAGCTGGGTATCATCTGCATAGCAGTGAAACCTTAGCTCATACCATCTTATAATGTCTCCGAGGGGCAGCATGTACACTGTGAATAACATGGGTGACAGCACAGAACCCTGAGGCACCCCACACAACAAAGAAGTTGTGCCAGAGGAATAGACCCCCGACACAACTCTTTGTGATCTCCCAGTGAGGAATGAATTGAACCATTGTAGAACAGTTGCCGACATTCCACAAAGTAGCCTCAGGTGTGCTAACAACACCAGGTGATCTACAGTGTCAAAAGCTGATGAGAGATCAAGGAGAACCAGAATGGAGCATCTCCTCTGATCCCTCATCCTCAGAAGATCATTAAGCACCCGAACTAGTACAGTCTCGGTGCTGTGTCTTTCTGAAAACCAGATTGGAAGGATTCATAGATATTATTGATGGTTAAATGGTCTTCCAACTGGGCTGCCACTACCTTCTCAATAACCGTCCCCATAAAGGGAAGGTTAGAGATAGGTCTGTAGTTTGAGAAACAGTCTGGGTCCAAGGTAGCTTTCTTCAAGAGAGGTGTCACCACCGCCTCTTTCAGAGAGTTAGGAAACTCACCTGACTCTAAAGAGCAACAGACTATTTGTACCAGGACTGGACCGATGACCTGAGAACAACCCAAAATTAGGGAAGTTGGTCCAGGATCCAAACCACAGCTTGTGGGACGTACGCTATGGATGATCCTCATAATATCCATGAATTCAGGTCAGCAAAGGGAACTCCAAGAGAATTGGGGTATTGTGAACTCACACTGTTCTATGTCATCACCCTTAGAGATTGCCAGACACAAGTCCGCCCTGATATCGGCACTTATTTTGGTATGCAGATGATTAACAGGGTCAGCCATAAGATATGCTGCCTACTAAATAGTAAGCTAGTCACTGCATTAAGATCTGTAATGAGTGTGTTTAGAAGAGTTAGAATTTCTTGTTGAAGGATACTTTTATTCACACAGTCCCGAAGTTGGAGAAATAGAAAAGAATTCTCTTTAAGAGCCTGGAATTCATTCATAGTAACTGCATCAAATATTTGCCCCAAATATTAAATATAGAATAAAGTATGTGGTGGTGTGTATAACAAGAATTTTACACATGCCTAAGGTGTTGGATGCCACATAAACCCTGAGAGCGAAGCTTTCAGGGTTTATCTACATCAATACCGAAGTGTATATAAAATTTGAGTTTTACACTACCCATATTTCATTGATATAATTGGTGGGTTTTCCTTTTGCCATAGCAATTATGTAAAATAAATAGAAGTTCCTGTGCAGCTGTGGTTCAGCTGGTTGGAGTGAATGGTCCCTGGTCACATTTATGTATTCATTTGTGTAAAAGTTTTTTTTTTAATGATTTATTTCATTGGCAGTTGGCATTTTTAAATTTTTTATTAGTTGAATTTTGTTTCATTCACTTACCGGGTCTGAGTGGCAGTTCAGTCTCTGGGGAACAATAAAGCAGCCAACAGTCTGAACAGAAGAGAGGTGCAGGTGGTGCATGCGTGGACGGAGGGTAAACCATACACGTGTTTGGCGTAATAAACAGTCCTTTATTATGGCAAATTACGCCATTGTTTCTCTATGGGAAAAAGGGAAACCTGGTAATAATAGCCCTTTTTCACTCTAGTATCTAAAAGTCAGATCCACACTGACTAGATAAAAGCCAGAGCAGGAGATTATTTTATTTAGATCACCATTGGTCTACACCAAATTTAAATATGCCAACAATGTGGCCCATGAGTGGCACAAGTTCAAGGGCTCCCAAGTGTCTTGGTGTCACACTTTATCCAAGGGCAAGTTAAGGAGTGCTGAGACTGTTATATGCAGTATGGTACTTTCCTCCAGGTATCTATCACCTGCATCATCCCTCGGGAAGCTACTGTATAAATAGTACTAACTAGGACATCTAGATAGTTTTTAAAGACTAGTTATGTCCATTCTTCCTAGGATTTAGGTGTTACAAAATAACCTATTCATGTTGTGGTCTGTTTGTCCCACAAATAAATTAAGACAAAGGTGTCTTCATGATTAGAAACTTGATGACTGGAATTTAATAGGAAGCATAGTGAAGAGAAACAAAAACCTTGGGAGTATGCTCATTTTAATTGTTTTGGCCAATGCAAAAATAGTGTCAGCAGTTCCTGGTGACAAATATATATTTTTTTTTATCCATGAAATGAGCCTCTCTATATTATCCTTCTATAAGCATTCTTTATCTTAATCTTTGGAGTGCTCTGCACCCCAAAACTTAATTATCTCATGACCGTTTCAACAGTATTATGGCCTAGTTTCTAGATTTGCTCATACATTTCACCAGATTACTGAAGTTTTGGTTTTAATTACCTTGAAGCCTGTGGCCACTCTGAAACACATCAATAGAGCTTTAGGGGCAGGGAATTTCCTCGGAAGGTTAAGATATATTACAATGTTGTCTGTGTTCCCTCTCCCCTTCCTCCCCTCCCACTTTAAGCCCCTAGATGATTCAAACCCTCCTCTTACTCTGCCTTTAACCCTCCCCTTCACCCCCTCTCCTCTCACCTCCCTCCCAACCCCAACACTTGCCACCCTCATCACCCCCATCCACCAGTCTACTCACTCCTCCTCCCCATTGCCCCACCACCCCTCTTTCCTCTGCCTTATCCCAGCCCTCACTCCCTTCACCCCCCACTTGACAAAGCCAGCAATGGCTGCTTTAGATTAACATGGCAGGTATCTACTATCCTGTTGTGCTACATTGCACTTAAATGAAACTTGCATTGAACTGTCTACCAATGATACATATTACAGTACAATGCTGAACTGTCTCACCATTGATCTCCTGAGGCATTACTCACCTACTGAGATCTCGAACTAATGTAACAAAAATGTAATCTTTGTAATGTCCATGTAATCAATGTTCTATTGAGATGTTCAAGTCTTTGTATGTCTGACCTGGAACCTTTGTAAATGAGCCTTCTGGCTCAAAGGTATTAATCCTAAACTTAAATAAATAAATAAATAAAATCGACACCTGTTGCTCTTCGCCTTGCAGTCTGATGCTTTTGATTGTCTTTTTGTTACAGAAAAAAACTCTCTCCAAGTGCATCTATACTCAAAGCAAACACTTGGGGGGTAAGGGACAGCCCTGTCTGTTACCCCTGCCCTTTGTGAGGTCATCTAAAGGGTTGTAATCCAAATCCTTGCCTTTGGGATTATATGAGGCTCTCAAACCAAACTCTTAATGCCTTCACAATTGTATAAAGCTCCTGAGCCAAACTCCTAATCCACGGTCCACACCTAAAGTTTGCCAGAGTATATTGTAGGGCAAGGCAGGTCAGATGGTCCAAAGCCATCTCAGCATCCACAGCATTGGCTAACTGTTGCCCCGGGGCAGTCTTCTCAGATGTGATGAAATTAACAAGGCATGGAACACTTGCTGCATTAAGATATGTGGTATCAGCCCAGTTTGATCATCATGCAGTATAAATGGTATAACCTGTTGTAGCCTATTTACTAAATTTTTATAATCAAATTGGGGTCTTGAATTAACAAACATATAGGTGACAATTACCACAGTCAGTGGGCTCCTTGCTTTCCTTTGAAATTACAAAAACTAGGGCTTTTTGATATATTTAGAAAAGTGGAACTATCCAGAGTTTATTCCAATACTTTAAGGAGGGCTGCAAGAACTCCTGTGAGCTTTATGAACTCTTCCATAACTCCACAACTCTCCTTGGCTTGGTGTAGCTTTCCTGGTTATCAATTTAAACATAAATGAATAAGATTGTCTTGACCCAAAGCCTTACCTACCTATAACTCTTAGGTTATCTGATAGGTATTTGCCAAAGAGATTGGGTCATCTATTTTATCTTTGCATTCCTCCCAGAAGGTTGGGATATTGACCTTTATCAAGAAAGCCTCAAGTTTATGGGTAAGGTCAATACTGTGCTAATTTGAGTATTGGTTTTCATAATATGAGAGAAAGGCACTATTTGGTTTAGGGTTTGTGCTACCCACTGAGACTCTTTTTGACCCATATTTGTTTCATTTGCCAAACTACAACCTGTCTCCTCAACCAAAACAACAGCAATTTTTCAGCTCCGGTTCACTGTTTGAAATACCGTTGTTTGGCATACTGTACATTCTCCTTCACCTGCAATTTTACCATTTTCTTAAATTGTTCCCTTGCTTTCTCTAAGTGTGACATGGCTTTTCTGTCTCCCTGCTCTTTATGTGTTTGGTCTAGCTTAGTGATTTTATCCCTTCGATAATTTAGTAATAGTAGTAAATTTATTTCTAAGGAGTCCTTCCACGGAGGTTCAGGGCACCATACAGGACAAACAATAAAACTGGAATGACAATAGAAACATAGAAACACAGAACTTGTTGGCAGATAAGGACTGCCAGGCCCATCTAGTCTGCCTTTAAGCCCGATACCTGATGTCGACCTCTGACCCTATCTGGTTTGTGGCTTCTCCTCCTTCTGCCCCACCTCTAAGGTTCCCTTATGCCTGTTCCAGGCATGTTTAAATCCCTCCACAGTGCTTGTTCCCACCACCTCTTGTGGCAGACTATTCCATGTATCCACCACCCTGTACATGAAGAAAAACTTTCTCACATTCCCTCTTAATCTTCCCCCCTCCAATTTCATAGTACGCCCCCTCATTCTCGTATTCCTGCTGTACTGGAAGATGTCTGCCCCCTACACCTTAATGCCTTTTAGGACTTGATGGCTTCTATCTTGTCCCCCCCTCCAGTAGTACATATGCAGGTCCTTTAATCTCTCATCAAAAGTCTTGTGGTGCAAGCCCTGTAACATCTTGGTCGCTCTTCTCTGGACTGCATCTACCCTGCCAATGTCCTTACGAAGATGTGGTCTCCAGAAATGCACACATTACTCCAAGTGAGGCCTGACCAGTGTTTTATATAAAGGCATTATGACCTCCCACCTTCTGCTAGTGATACCTCCGCCTATGCATCCCAGTATACCGCTGGCCTCTCTGCAGCCTTAGTACTCTGTTGACACTTTCAGGCCATCTGAAATAATAACCCCTAGGTCTCTTCTTCCTGGTTATTGTCAGGAAGTCCCCCCATCCTGTAGCTCTCCCCCGGGTTTCTGTGTCCCAGGTGCATGATCTTGCACTTCTTAGGGTTAAGCTCTAGTTGCCACACTTCAGACCATTCTTCAAGCCTCCCCAGATCCCTTCTCATTGTCTGTACCCTGTCTGGCATATCCACCCTATTGCAGATCTTGCTATCATTCACAAACAGCCAGACCTTACCCTCTAGCCTTTCCACAATGTTACTAATGAAGACATTGAACAGGACCAGTCCAAGGATTGATCCCTGCGGTACTGCACTGGTCACCACCCTTTCCCCCAATTGTATCCCATTTACCACTACCCTCTGCCTCCTATCTGTCAGCCAGTTCCAACCCAGTTTATAACATTGTGCCCCATGCCTATACCTTCATTTTGTTCACCAGCCTCATATGTGGGATGGTGTTGAAGGCCTTACTGAAATCAAGGTAGGCAAAGTCCATTGCCCTGCCTTTATTTATTTCGTTTGTCACCCAGTCAAAGAAATCTATTTGATTTGTATTACATGACCTGCCCTCTGTGAATCCTTGCTGTCTTGGGTCCTGGGCACTATTGGATTGCAGATGTCCCACTATTCTTTCTTTTAGCATTGCCTCCATGAGCTTCCCCATCACTGAGGTGAGACTGACCAGCCTAAAGTTCCTGACATCCTCCCTTCTGACAGATTTGTGAAGAGGAACCCCATGTGCCCTGCTCCAGTCCTCTGAAACTACTGTGTTTAGTGACTCTGTGAACAAAGCTGTCAAAGGCACTGTGGGTTCTCTTTGCATTTCCCTCAAAATCTTCAGGTGTATGCCATCAGGCCCCATTGCCTTGTCCATCTTCAATTTTGTGAGCTTCTGCAGGACTCTGTCCTCTGTGAATGGACTGGTGTCCACCTCTCCCTCACCATTATACCTGTTGCTGAGTTGTGGTACCTGACCCTTCTCTTTTCAGTGAATACTGAGCAGAAGCATTTGTTCTGTATTTCTGCCTTTTCTAGGTCCCCTTCTCTACACTCTCCTTCCTCCCCTTTGAGTCTTACAATCCCTCCCATTTTTTCTTCTTTTACTGATGTACATGTAGAATGTCTTATCCCCTTTCTTTACCGTCTGAGCCAATTCTTCCTCAGTCTGTGCTTTTGCTCTCCTAACAGCCTTCCCTGCCTCCCCTGGACATTCCAGGTACATCACCCTGTCTTATTCCCTTTGGGTCACTTTGTATTTTTTGAAAGCTGCCCCTATAGCTCTTACCCTGTCTGCCACCTCCTTCAAGAACCACAGTGGCTTCCTCCTTCTCTTACCTTTGGATACCAATCTGATGCATTGGTTTATCACTTCCAGTATGGCTCCTCTTAGGTGTCCCCACTGCTCTTCCACTCCCTCTCCTACTACCCTCATCTCCAGGGCAGTTTTGATGCTTCTTCCCACTTCAGCAAAGTCCACCTTCTAGAAATACAAAACCCTCACCCTTGTGTGAATTGACTGATTCCCTGTCTCCATGCTAAACAATAGTATGTGGTGGTAACTGGATTCCAGTTGTCCTTCTACCCAGACCTCTTCATGTTTGTTCCTGTTGGTCAGTAATAGGTCCAGAATAACCCTATATCTGGTGGGATCAGCGACAAACTTCCAGAGACTTACCCCCTGCAAGCAATCCAGAATGCCTCTGCTTCTGGCAGAAGCAGCTGCCTGGGTGGTCCAATTTATGTCTGGCATATTAAAATCCTCCAGCAGCAGAACTTCACCTTTTGATGCCCTCTCATGGATCTCATCCACTAGCTCCCTGTCCACTTCATTCCCCTGTGATGGAGGATTTTAGATCACCCCTGTATGTATTGCTGTGCCATTGCCAGGTTCAAGGGTGACCCACAGTGCCTTGGCCTCCCCCTGACCTCCCTGCACTTCTGTCAACTTTATACCCTCTCTGACATACAGGGCCACCCCCCTCCTTTTCTGCCCTCCCTATCTCTATTGAACATAACATAACCTGGCACATATATGTACCACCCATGATTTTCAGTACCATGTTTCAGTTATTGCTACTATATCCAGGTCTGGGTTTTATTTCCTGGGTTGCGGGTATTTTTTACCATGGCTTTCCATGTTTTGCTTCCCATCCTTCCTCTTCAGCTGTGAGTGGGAGGGATTACCCCCTGGCTGAGTCCAGAAACAATCAGCTGAGGACCCCATTGCCCTATTCTCAGAGAACAAGCCCCAATGATCAATAACAATCCCACAAATGCTTGTGCAGTGTAAGCAACTGCCACATTTCAAAATGCAGCCACACATCCCTCAAACAGAACTTACCCCAATGACCCAGAGTAAACTCCCATTAAATGCAGTATAAATAGTTGTAAAAGACCTAACTACAAAACAAACCCTGAAAGCCCAGTAAATGTATTAAAATAGTTTAAATTCCCCTACTGCAACACAAACCCCAAAAACATTGCAGTTTAATACGAATGCACTTTAAACTAAATGTAGCCTAACCATGGTGTACCTCCCTGCAGTATGCAAGTCTTCTCTGGGACCAAGCCAAGATCTACTGGCTCCCTGGATGCTCTTCTGCTGCAGTCATCTTCCTGGCAGTGGAATCACAATATATGCTATATAATAATAAATGAGAACATTAATGGAATAAATACAAATATACTGAACTTATTCAACAAGCGATCATCAGTAAATAAATATTTAAATATACAGCATAAATGCAGTATAAAAATAGCATCATTCTAAATTGGAAAAGTTATCACACAGGATCATTATTGGTTTCCAAATGCCTGTCTGAAGAAGTATGCTTTCAACCCTCTTTTAAAGGACTCCATTGAGGGGGCCACCCTCAGTGCCCTGGGTAGTGTGTTCCATAGTAGAGGGCTGACAACCTTGAATGCTTGCTCCCCAGAGGATTTAAGCCTGGCCCCAGGGTTTGAAAGTAGACCCACCTCGGCTGAGCAAAGAAGACATAAAAACTCATGGATTTAGATGTTCCAACTCATGTAGGGTCTTATAGGTTAGTAAACCAACCTTGATGATAACACACCACTTCACTAGCAGTCAGTGCAGGACTGAGGTTATGGGGTTATAGTCTTTTTGCTAGAATTGTTGTAAACAAAGTGGCTTTTTAATTTAGCAGTGCTATGGGGTGATAATTGCCACAGTCAATAGTGTCTTTTCCTTCCTTGTGAAGTACTATAATTAGGGCATGTTATTTCATAGGGCAGCAGAGTAAGAAACAATCTTCCCTTGAGGCTGCCCAGTGCATATTTCAGGAGCAACCAGCATTAAACTTGAGGTAGTCCCAGATTTCATTGACTATTTTTGAAGTAAAGAGCTCATCATTCAGATGAGATATTCATTCTCCGCACTGGCTGAGATTCCTTTGGGTCAGTGTGCAGTATGATTGCCACTGGTTCATATTGTGATAGGGTGATATTATGGATTTTATTATGAGGAACACAGTGTAACTTAAAATTATTTATATAGAAATAATCCAATCTAGAATATGAATCATTTGGGTGAGGAACAAAAATGTAACCATGTTCCTTTTTGTGCTGATGCCTCCAAATATAGACCAATCTCACTTCATAACCGAAGGCATTCAGGGCCTTTGCCATCTGCCTTTTAGTGGAAGTATTCTCTGATAAATTATCCCTTACCGAGGGGGCACAAAATAAATGTCCTCTCCCACTACGAGGACACCTTTCTAAATTTTGTAATATGTGAAAGCAGATTTCTGGCATGTGTCTGAGTATCTGTATTAGGGTCATATGAATTGAACAAATGTATGGCATTCCCTGCTTGACTGAAACTAATGGAGACTTTCCTCCTTTTCTTTGTCACGTCTCTGCTTCATTAGCCTTGATAGGTAGATTCCTTCTTATCAAAATGGTTTCACTAGTTTTTTTTTATTTTGTCTGTGAGGATGCCATAACCTGTCCTACGCAATCTCTCCTGTGATTCTGGTATTTTGAGGCGGGCCATTGTGTCTCTTACAGAAGACTATATTGGCTCCCAGCTGTTGTTTTAGCTCTGCTTGGACATTTTCCCTTTTAATTCATGTGATGAGGCCCTTCACATGATAAAAAAATTAGTTTTAAAGCTGCCATATTATGTGGTGGTGTAACGTATTAACATGATTCAACCTTAAAGATCAAAAGTCAGCACAAAGGTCCCCACACTTACTTGTGGGTCTGGTCCCAATGTGTACTTTGTGAGCAATAACATTCTTGGTTTACTCACTCTTTACTGTAGTATAGTAGATTGTATTAGACTAATTTTGCTTAGTTGTGACACCTTCTTTGACTACTAAACTCAGAATCCCCTGCAGCTAACATCAGAGCAGTAGGCCTCAGTGGGAGATTCAATAGCTTGCCATGCATGTTCGAGCTTTTATACTGTCCCATCAGTTGTTTTCAAGGACTGCTTTTTTCCAGGAGCTGAGTACAGTCCTCTGTGACTGTACATAGCCCAGGGAGGATCGCAGAACCTGCAAACCAAAGAGCATAGGTTAGTTAAATTCTAACATGCACTGCAGTCTATTGAATCTTACTGCTACCTACTACTGTGATGTCATCTGCAGGGGATTCTGGAATCTGTAATAACAGAAGATGTCAACCTCCATCTAAGCAAAATTAGTCTGATACAATCTGCTATACAAACAGTAAGTAAACCAAAATATTTTTGCACATTAAGTTCATATCGGTACCAGCCACACACTTGAGTGTGGGAACCCTTGATGGTGACTGCTCCCCTTTAATTTTATCTGACTGACAAGGAAAGCACCCCAAACTAACCAAAATTGTATCTTGGGGTAATGATCTTGTGCCATTTTGGGACATTATGTGGGGCATACAATTATAGTACCAGTGCTCCCACCATTCAGTTGCTTTAAAGCCTGCAATTAATTCAGATAACTCTATTATTTGTACTTGCTTTTTCATTTCAACATGTTAAAGGGATTCTTGTTCTCATCATTCTGCTGAATTATGATCTGACTGATCACCACAATAAGATGGCCCACTCATCGATCAGGAAAAAGCATCATATTTTAAATTTAATCTTGTCATTCTGAGCTGATGTTTCCCTGCTCTCTGTCTGTCTGTCTTATGGGGAAACCACTTTCTGGCTTAATTTCCTATATAATGTGCTCTGGCCAATAAGATGCTCAAAGGTGATCATTGGGGAGCCCCACATGCAGTTCAATGTTAAAGGTTTGGCAAGTTCAACCCATCACATTTACAATGCATCTTTATTATTTGTTTTTAAGTTTATAGGTGTGCACCTAGTGTGTGACCAAACCAAAACATATAATTATAGTAACAGTGCTCCTCTCCCCATTCAGCTGCTTTAAAGGCTGCAATTAATTCAGATAACTCCAATATTTGTACTTGCTTTTTCATTTCCACATGTTAGAGGAATTATTGGTCTCATCATCCAGCTGAATTCTGATCAGCCTAACCACCACAACAAGATGACCCACTCATCGGTCAGGAAAAAGGATCATATTTTAACTTGTACCTTGCCATTCTGAGCTGAGAAGATAACATTTAAAATATGATGCTTTTTCTTAAAATGAAATAAAAAAAAACAGTAAAATATTCTGAGGCCAGGAGGGGGTGGACCATCTTCCTCCCAAGTGACCACATCCAGATGTCAGCCTTGCCTGACGGTAGCATGGGCTGAAGTGAGTGAGCCAGGCATCATGCTGCCTGCTCCTTTTTTCCAGTTTCTCCCCTAACCTCATGGTGTGCAGTGATGTAATCATGCCTGGGTGTGGAGGCACACATACACCACACTGGCTGTCCCTTGATTTCATCACTACATATAGTATTTAGTCTGGGGCTATCAGGGAAGTGATAGCTAAGAAGTGGAATATACTTTCAGGGGAACCGTTGTTGAAAGGTGAAGTGGAAAACCTCCCAAGAATGGTGTATAAATGAGGTCCCAATCCAGCTGCTAAGCTCATTCACAGCTTGCAGCTGACCCTGGGAGCAGTTTACATGATTACTACAACCTCACATGGGAGGCTTACCGATGTGGACACTGTAGGCAGTGGCATCATGCCCATAGCACCTGAGGTGTGGCCCCATATCATTGAACAAATAGTAAAAATACATATAATTTGTTTTTATTTTATTCTCCACAATCCCAAGGTCCAAACAATGTATGATTCTTTTGAAGTCATTGGTGGTGGTGGTGATCTGCTTACTCAACTGCAACTTCAAAACAATCATATATGCTAGCTGGCTAAGGTGTAAGAAGTGAATGGTGGTCCATGATGACATTTGATGTAGTTTCCACCAGTCAGTTCTCCTGTTTGTGCTGTCAACACTGGCACCAGGCTACCAGTTCAGTAGATGTTAATGTGCATAATGAGCATACAGACACATAAATGCACAGCCACAACCATAAAACAGACACAAAACACCTGACCAGGTTTCACCCATAGGCTTTATTAAGGGCTACTGGTCAACTAAAGGTTTTTGCTTTTAAATTCATGTGACCCAATCCTGTACAAGACCACTCTTAAAGGTGCAAACCCCTAATAAAGTGCTTATACTAAAGTGCAATTCAATATGCCACAACATACTGTATTAAAAAGCAAGTCCTTAAAGGACAGGCCCACACTTAATTATCTCATGACAGCTTAAAAAGTGCATTTTAATTTCATAAGTTGGTGGTATTGTTTTAGATTACTACCACTATAGGAGATTAACTTGATACTTAAAGAGGGTTCCAATGGGTTCAAAAAGTCACATCTAGAATACCTGTTGCCACTCTAGCTGGCTTTTGTAACTAGTGAATCACCTTCATAGGAACCTAGAAAGAGAGAAAGACAGAGGTAAAGGATGGTCAGAGTAAAACTAAAAGAGACAAAATACTTTTTGTGTATTTTGTCTTTCACTTCTATCTATATAGTAAACTATTTGAAAATATCTAACTTCTCAATAGTAACTAAACACTTCTATGGCAATGTCAACACAGCTGGATTATTCTCATACAAGGAAAGTAGATTCTAACAGAGCTAAAGGTTTCCATCTTCATTTTCTAATGTAGGGCATGATTTCCAGTCTGTCATTTAACTCAGTGGATAATACCTCCATTTGGAAGATCCATGAGATTCTCACTCCAGTAATAGGGCATCCAGGTCCCCACTCTGATTTCCCAGGGTCACCTTTTCTATGCTACAAAACTTCAGTTAGGGTTCAACATGCTAAAGCAATATTACATGAAGAAGCTACCAACACTTTGGCAGCACACATTCAAGCTGTTCCAGCCATGGATAGAACATGAATTTAAGTTTTGTTCCACAGGCTCTTTGCCATTAATAAGAAATATAGAGCATCTCTTAAGACCCTAGAGACAGTCTCCATGTGGTATGTTCTGTGTCTGTTATGCACTAGCAAAGCAAATGATAACTTCTCCTCCCTGCTTTGCAGACTGGCAGTGGCTCAGGTGATGGTGCATCTGGTTTTACTTTCCTTTGTGCTATGGAGAGTTACACAGATCCATCCATTTTATTTCAACAATCTCATTTACCATGCAGATCTAGCATCCAGGACACAAAGGGCATCCCATCTCTTACAACCTATTCACAGAGAACCTTCCCTTCATGAGGCTAGACAGTCAAATCAATTAATGCATCATTTACAGAACGTCGGAGGAAAAGATGCTATTCTGTTTTTATAGTCTTCTGCAGGCCAGGTTATCCTCTCAGCCAAACGATCGTGAAGGTTTCCAAGACAATAATAATCCTACTGACCTATTAGAGGCCAGAGGGTCCTCAGGATTCTGAAGATTATGAAGAAGAGGGAGGTGAACAGATGGAGGACTCTCAGTTTTCCTTGATCCCATCTCTATTAGACCCAAAGCCTATTTTCTTCCTGATTGAGTAGACCTGTTTGATCCTCATCTACTGGAGATTCAGCATACTGTTATGTTGAAAGTTCACCCCATTCTGTCTACTACAGGGACAGGAAGGAAATAGTTTAACCAGGAAAGGCACACTAAGCTGGAGGTTGTTTCCAGGTGTGACCTGGGAGCACAAGAAAGTTAAATGACTTGCTCAGGCTCAGACAGTATGGAAGTAGGGGCTGTTGAATCCAAACCCTGGTCTCCTGGTTTGCAGCTCAGTGCCCCAAACCACTGAGCTATAGTACTTCCTAAACCTACTACAGGGAGTGCACCTAAATGATTCCCTGAATGTTATACTCTTTTCATAGACAGTTAAAGAAGAATGGGATATCATGGGCAAAAAGAAGCAATTTTCTTTGTCACAAGTGAAGCATTATCTGTTTCTCAACTCATTGTTAACCAATCAAAGGTTTCTCCTGTTATGGATTCAACCATTCTTCTATGGTTAAGCAAACCATTATTCCATCATTCTGGTAAAAGGTACAGCTATCAGTTTAGGTGGCCAGTCAATGGCAGTAGTAGATGCAGTCCTGAGGATTCTCCAGTCAGGAACTCCTTACTCTAGTAGATATGGCAGCCACATTTTAGTTGATTCCATGGTGGATCTACTCCATATGTAAGTGAGAGGTTGTGTTTCAGCTGTGGTGGCTCTTAAGTAGATTTTGGTGATACATTGATTGTAGCCCATGTCTCCAAATCTCACTTATCAGTGGGCACTTCACAAGGAGAATGTTGTTTAGAATTCAATTAGAGTAGATCCTAAGTGCCCTAAGTATAAGAAAGATTCCCTTCCAAGCTTCAAGATTCAGCAAACCCTCCAGGTGGGGCCACAACTCTCTCAAAAAGTTCATTCCTTTCAAGGATTTGGGAACCAGAACAGGTGCTTTTTTGACTTCAAGTTCCAGCAAGATAAAGTCACCTTCTCCAGTAAGTGGTTAACTCTCTGACTGAGGATCTGTTATCCTCTCTATTCCATAAGCTGTAAACTTATTGCTTCAGAGGTTTTGCAACAGATGGGCCTAACACATGTTGGATACCTGGGTGATGGGCTATGTCAATGGGCTATATTATAGAGTTTTATTCTGCACACTCCAGAGGGCATATCTTACAGTACCTGGTGTCCACAAAAGCTAGGAACTGTCAAGCAGTAGAAGTCATGCTCCACTGATAAAAAGGCAGTGAGCCTCAAAGCACCGGGCCAACTTGGCTTAATGTTCACATGTGGAGTAAATAAACTTGGTTATTCTGCAGTCTTGTGCTGAATTCCTTTGTGTCACTTTGTGTTTATGCCCTTTTTTTGAGCTTTGCACTGTTCTTCCCTGAACGTGCTGCAGTTGGTTTGATGACTGTCAAGTAGTAGACCTGATGCTGGATCATCTGCTCAGCATAAGGCCAGTGATTCCAGCTCCTTTAATGGAAAAGAAACATGGATTCTACTCCATTTACTTGTAATACTCAAGAAATCAGGAGAATTCCAACTGATCCTGGATCACTCCAGCATAGACCAGTTTGTAAGACCCATATGGGGTCAAGATGGAGTCCCGGAGGGTAATCATTGTGACAGTTCAGTATGGTACATTTCTGTTTTTTAAAGTCCTCTAAGATGCCTATCTACACATTCTAATTACTGTAGGATTTGGCACCAGAAATGTTTCAGATTTTTCATCTGAAATCAACATTTTTAGTATAAGGATCTCTCCTTCAGGTTAGTCTCCATCCTAAGTATGTTTATAAAAGTTCCAAAAGTTGTGGTGACTCTCATTTGCCAAGAGGGATACACATTTACCCTTCCAAGGGAGGACAGTAGGCCTTTGCTAGAGAGCAAATGGAAAATTGTTAGCAACAGGACAAAGTGGTGGTACATAATATACATGTTGCAACAAATAAAAAACAAAATTGCACCCACCACAAGGCAAAAACTATGAAATGGGCATGACGGCAGAAAGGGCATGTCAGTGTTTGCCTTAAAAGTGGAGTCGCACCAGAACATTATTCAGACACAAACTTTCTTTTTGCCTGCTCACCTGGCTGCCTGTGGGGGTGGAGGTCTGTCTGCCCAGTGACTGTGCTGTCTCAGCCGTCTCTTTGTTTCCCCTGGTTGGCTAGTAGCAAGATCTGTTGCAGGGGGCATGGGGAGTGACAAAAGAAGGGACATGTTGGCATTTGCCTTGGAAGTGGAGCCACATCAGAACATTGTTCAGATACAGACTTTCTTTCTGCCTGCTCACCTGACTGCCCATGAGGGTGAAGATTCACCTGCCCCAGTGACTATACCGTGGCCGTCTCTCCGTTTCCCTGCTTGGCTTGTGGCAGGAGCCATTCAGGGGCATGGGGAGTGACGGCAGAAGGGCATAGTCAGCATTTGCCTTAAAAGCAGAGCTGCACCAAGCAGTTCCCTGTGTGAGTGGCTCCTGTTGGAGTGGCGGAGTCACCAGCAGAAGTCTATATTGGGAGGCTGTTTGAAATTTAAGTTTTACACTCTCATTTTTAACTGTTTTAGTTATTGTGATTTAGGTATAATGTTATATAGCCCTAGCATACTGCTGTTCCTTGTTTTTCCTTAGGGGAGTTTGGTACAGTTAAGGTGGAGTATATTAGCACAGGTTAGTCCACAAAGGTTTAATAATCTCCCAGATTTGGCAGAGTGGTCTCTGGTTAATCGGACTGCCATGTAATGAAGTTCAGCCCCACAAGTTCTTCCAAAGGGATTCATGAAGGAGGGAATGATTGGTTGCTATGTTCACATATAATGTTGCTTTAAAATTGTTAGGATAGTGTAGTCTCTAACATCACTTTTGTCATGTCAAATGCTAAAAGGATGTTTATGGTCCTAGATATAAGCAAATTATACTACAATAACTTTTGTTGTCTGGATCTGTGCATCCCAATCCAGGACCATTTGACAACCATTCACTAATAATTTTCTCAAAATCTTCATTCCTCCATCCTTCATGTAGCTCATCTAAATGCACACAGTTTGGTTGTTAAAAAATCACAGATTGAATGTTTTATCTATGAACACAAAATTAATGTACTGGCTCTGACAGAAGCATGCTTTCTGATAAGATTTCTAACCATGAAACTCAAATGCAGAGATTTACCACATTCAGGAGGGATAGAGTTGGTAGGGGGGGGTTGTCTTTTTTATGTTTCTGATTACTTAAATACTACTGCGCTATCATTAATTTCTGATTACCCGCATTATGAATCATTAGCTAGTCTTGTTCAATTTGGATCTTGCAAAAGTCTAATCATAACTACAGCTTATGTTCCCCCCAGATAAGTCTAACTCTGGTACAACTTTATTTTTCAGTAGGTTTTTAAGTACACAAATTAAAGGTGAGGTTATTATTTCAGGTGATTTTAATTTGAACTTGATGTCATGTAAAGCCCTGGATGTTAAGAATATTGTTCTGCATTTAGGATGACAGCAATTAATCTCTGATTCCACATGAATTAACTATAAAACAGGATATGAGTCTTTAATAGACTGAATAATTACCAACAATCCCCAACACGTTGCTGAGTCTGGTGTTTTTCCAGATGGAATCAGCAATCATTTTGCCATATATTGTGGTTGGTCTGTTAAATCCCCTAAAGTTGTTCATAAAACTATTCATTTAGACAACTAAAAGTCCTAGATATGCAAACATTTTTTTACTAAAATAGCACTCACTGATTGGACATTTCTATATTCATGATATAAATATAGCCTATCACCTACCATCAATCAGCCTACCTGGTCATGCGGGAAGGGGGGGCTACTTCTCCCTGCATCCTCCATGAGAACACCCCCCCAAACAACCCCTATTTCAAAATAACATCCTCCAAGGCTCATTTGGTCCTCAGAGGTAGGTTATTACAGCATAGTCACTGAACCTGCTTTGTTGATATCTGATATGTAGCGGTCACTAACATTCCAGTCACCATGTTTGACTTGCTATAATTGATTCACTTCAATTGATGTGCTGTACTGACATGCTACCCTCTCCTGCTAAGAGCAATTAGGGACACATTAATAAATCTCAGTTTTAAAGCCTCAAAGTCTAATTCACTTTTTTTATGAATGTAGAGACTACTGGATTAAAAGTTAAGACACTACATGGAATAAACCCTAAATGCAATAACATCTTGTGAATTATCCATACATTTTCATCATTGCACTGTAAATACATGCAATGGAATGTCAGAGTTCTGGCATATTTATGGAGATCTACAACAGTACTGAAAAAAAATTATACTAGTAGAAGGAACAAAAGATAAACCTTTAATCAACACCGGAATCTCACAGCCTGACAGTATATAGTCCGATATATTAATAACCAGTGGTAAGTTGATCTGTGGGGGAGGTGAATGCTGTTTAATACAGACTGCTGTACTAGTGTCTTCACCTTCTGTCTCTTCCACACCACTCCCCCTCATCCTCTTCCTCCTCTGTACTGCTCAGGAAAGAGCTCCCAGAATATTGTTGTCCATTGGCTGAGTCTGGGAAGTAATGCCTCCTCCTCCTCCTCTGCCTCTAAAAAATGTCATATTTGTCAGTGTTTGATAGGCCAGTCATAAAATCAAATGTCCCATTCGCATTAGTGGTTCCAGATGTATTTACTACCAGGCATGCTTTCAAATTTTTTTTTTTTTTTTTTTGTCAGGGGCATTCTTTTTATTAGACCAATTATTAATTCGGTCCAATTTAAAATCATTTTCATCTACAATTATTTGTTTTTCTTTTTTGCTTTCTGTAACTGAGCATTATCTCTTATAACCTTGTCAACCAACACTTTATTCTAATTTTCAAATTGCTCATTAGAGGCATGCTGTTTTAAACGTGACTCAGTCTTTTGTGATCTGCTCACGAATTGGACCAGCTCTAGTCTTAAAATCAAATTAATATTCTTTAGTGCTGCCTCCTCCATATTAGCACTCCACAAAGTCATAAACTGTACATCATCAGTGCCAAAGGCAAGTTTATTTAGAATGCAGAAGTCCATTGTGAATTATATTCTCCTCAAGATATTTTTCCAAAGTGACTCAATGCCAGTACATCCTATGGCCTTTCAGCAGTCATTTCTCCAATTTTTGAAAATGTGTTTTACTCGGCACATCCTGTTGATCCACAGACAAATGTGTAGCTGCTAAAATCGGGTTAAGTCCATCTTCGACTCAAATATAGTTTCTGCAAAGCTCCTGGATAAATTTGTTATGACTGGACCCTCACCAGCATTATTTTTCTCAGACATGTTGTTTAAATGTTATTTCACTTCAGGAGAACTACTGACACCCAAACAAAAGGCAAATGTAAAATATACTGATGACAAAAAATAACTGATTAACGAGATCCACACTCAACACTGCTCATGAAACACCACAAAATCAAGCGGGTATAAATAAGTGTTCAAAGCCTTTTACCCCCTAGATATGGGAAGCCAGAGCTGTAAACATAAACTGCAAGCAAACGGAACATTGTTAGCACCAGGATAAAAGTGATGATGCATCATATACACATTGCAACAAATAAAAAGCAAAATTGCACCCACCACAAGGCAAAAAACACAAAATGGGTATCTAGTTCATTCATTTATTGTAGAAAATGTCAGTACATCTATGTAAAATCAACAGCAGACAAACCAAATCAAATAAACACCAAGAGCCAAAAATACACTGACAGTTCGCAAGCAAGATCCCTCGCTACTTCAGAGTGAAATGTCATTCCATGCACATCAATATTTATAGTGACCCCCCCCCAAAACATCAATAAATTTAACACGTGCTTACATTAATTAAAGTCACACAATAAAAGGCATGGGATTAACATCACCAGGCTCAAAGACTTCATTTGCTATGAGTCCTTATTACAGATCAGAGTTCTAACCAATCAGGCAAAAGCATTAATTTTACACAACACATTTAATACATGGATGTGCTTAATTACTTCACATACCCATTTTACAATTCATGCAAGAATGCAGATAGAACAATGAAGTCATTTAGCCCCATATCACTTGTTGCTCACAGATGATATATTCAAAAGCACTCATGTTGATCTACCCTTTTTCCCTAGATCCCCTCCAGTTGATCCCATGACAACCCACTCAATGCCCACAAACTGTACATTGTGTATCATGTGTGGGCTACTTTTAATATGTTTTACACAGCTTAATTTCCACATTACTATGTTAGTATGGCAGGAACGTGCTCACCTACTCTTATTTTAAACTGCCTAGTTGTTCTACCACGTAATAATGGCCACAGTTGTAGTTTAAAAGATAAAATAATCCCACCAAATTTCAGGTTATAAATGTTCAGTATCTACATTTAACCCTGTAATGGGGTTGACAAATGTTTTGCATCATGTGATACACTTGCAACATACGCATTTGCTGCATCTAAAATTCCCTTTGGGGAGTAACCATGTCCTTGCTCACTCTCTTTGCCTGGTAACATGCTAGGAGCAACCTGGTCCCTAATATTTTATGTCTTCTAAATACCATAGCAGGTCCAGTATTTACTATGTGATTTAATTTAGGTTCCAATTTCAAGATATCCCAATTTTGATTAATAATATTTTTAATTTCTTCTTATCTTGTAGAAAAAGTTGTCACAAACAGATACTGTTTCATTTTACTGTCCATTTTTGTTTTTAAGACCAGAGTTTGTGCATGATCTATACTGGAAATCAAGGTGAAAGCATCAGAGATGGACCGGCCATTATAACCCCTTTGTTTAAACTTGTGGATCTGTTCCACTTTTTTTTACTCCAAATTCATACACCTCGGCACAGTTCCTCAGTGTCTTAATTAATTGCCCCTTTGGAATATTGTATGTTGTATGGGAAGGGGGGATGACAGCTATTGAACATTAGTAAGCTGTTTCAGCCAGCATCTTTTTGGAAAAGTGTTGTGCACACTTTGCTTACTGCATTCTTGTATATCAGAAGGTCTAAAAACACTGGGGGACATTTTCAAAGGAGACGCACCACTGCACTAAATTCAAAGGTCGGAGATGCATCATGATCTTTGACTGCACCAAGCACAGGATAATGTATGTAGCATCTCCAGGGGGCGTGCTCATGAATATACAATACATCCACATATTCAGCTGAGATCTCAGGATGCATCTGCCCACACATCTTGGAGATCTGCCGCAAAAAGTTAGAATGCAAGTAACATACTTAAGATAGCCACCTACAGGTGGGCTGCTGTACCTGCACATGAACCACCTGCACCAAAGTCAGGCTGCTAAACAGTGTGTTGGTAAACAAGACCTCTGATTTTGGTGAAATATAAATGATACTTTATTACAAAAGTTAAAAACTACATGGCAAGCAGCAACCTCACCACTGTGGCACGTACCAGTGACCACAGGGCTGTCATGTTCAGGGTGAGAGCGGGCAGGGAGAGGGTTAGGATGAGAACCAAGATAATGGACTTCAGGAAGGCTGACTTTCATGGAATGAATTAGGCAGTTATGGAAGAAATGTTGAGGATAGGGGATGTGCAGGGGTGGAGGAATTTTGGGTAGCCATCAAGAGAGGGGTATTTAAAGCTATGGACTCATGCATAAGAAAGGTAAGAAAGAATAGAAGATGAAAATACCTTTATGGTTCACTAGAGAGTGGCGTTAGGGGTCAAGGAGAAGATTAGAGCATTCAAGAGGTACAGGATGACACAAAAAGATGAGGACAGGGAGAACAAAAGGAAAAAGGAAGGGAGGCAGGGCAAATGATAAAGAGGGCAAAGGAGGCCACTGAGGAGAGGATACGAAGTAGGCAAGGAGGGGACAAAACCTTCTTTAGGTACATTGGAGAAAGGAGGAGAGCACGGCATGGGACTGGAAGGTTAAGGGGGGAAGTGGAACAATACTGGAAGGGGATTTTGAAAAAACAGAGACATTAAATGCTATTTTGCTTCAATCTTCACAGAGGAGAGTGAGGACTGGGGACCAAGACTGGGTGGGGAGGGAGACAGCCACAGGCAGGTGGATTTGGCAGAATTCACAGCTCACGGAGTAAGAGAAGAGCTGGGTAGACTTATGGTGGACAAGGCAATGGGGCCTGATGGAATGCACCCAAGGGTTTACAAGAAGGTGAGGGATGAACTGGTGCCACATGTGGTGAAGCTGTTTAACTTGTTCTTGGTCACAAATGTGGTGCCAATGGACTGGAAGAGGGCAGAGGTGATTGCACTACATAAGGGGGGAGGAAGGATGAGGTCAAAAAACTACCATCCCGTTAGTCTTACCTCAGTGGTGGGTAAGGTAATGGAAACACTACTTAAGATCAGGTTGATAGAATACTTCGAGATAAATGGCATGCAGGATGACAGGCAGCATGGCTTCACCGAGTGAAGGTCCTGCCAGACTAACCTGATAGAGATTTTTGATGGGGTGACACAAATAGTGGACCAGGGAAGAGTGGTAGACATGGCCTATCTGGATTTCAGTAAGGCCTTCAACACCGTTCCGCATAGTAGTAGGCTAGTGCATAAGCTGAAAAGACTAGTGGTGGACCACAGGATCATGAGGTGGGTGGAGAACTGGCTGAAGGGAAGGAGTCAGACGGTGGTGGTAAATGGGACACATTTCAGGGAATGGGTGGTAACCAGTGTGGCACTGCAGGGGTCAGTACTAGAACCAATACTCTTTAACATCTATCTTAGTGACCTAGTGGATGGTCTGGAGGGATGGATGTACCTGTTCACAGATGATACAAAGGTCTGCATTAGGGTGGATTCACCTAGCGGGGTGCAAGCCATGAGGCGGGACCTGGAAAGGCTGGAGGGTGGTCTGAGACCTGGAAATTGAAGTTTAATGCACAAAAGTGTTCAGCGATGCACCTGGGGAGGAGGAGGAATAAGAGGGAAACCTACCCCTTGGGGGTGGTGATTAAGGAGAAGGAAACAAAAGGGACCTGAGATTATGATATTGTGTGACCTTAAGGTGGGTAGCCAGTGTAGCAGGGCGGTGGCAAGGCAAATGGTATGTTGGCCTGCATTGCGAGGGGTTTTACTAGCAGGAAGAGGGAGTTGCTAATGCCATTATACAGAACCAGGTCAGGCCGCATCTGGAGTATGGGGTACAATTCTGGAGGCCTCACCTATGCAGAGATATTGAGGTGATGGAGAGAGTCCAGAGAAGAGCAATCAAAATGGCAAGAAGGATGCGGGATGTACCCTATGAGCAAAGATTGCGAGGGCTGAATTTATATCCTATGGAGACTAGGAGGGAGGGGGGGGACATGATTGAAACTTTTAAGTATTTGAAGGGAATAAATAAGGTGGAGGGTGGTAGCTTGTTCATATTGAAGAAGGGAGTGAACACGAGGGGACATAGCTTCAAACTGGAAGGTGGGAACTACAGAGGTGATGTCAGGGGGGCAGTTTTCACGGAGAGGGTGGTGGAGGCCTGGAACAAGCTGCCAGAGAAGGTAGTGGCAGCCAAAATGGTGGAGGTGTTTAAGAGGGCTTGGGAAAGATTTAAGGGGTTGGGAAAAGGTGGAAGCATAAGAGAAGGGGTAGGGTATTGGGCAGACTAGATGTAGTAGTAGTAAAAGCAATTATTTCTATACAGGATACAAAATCACTCCATTTTACAATTATTAGGATAAAATTCTATTTACAAGGTGTTCCTTGTTTTAGATGTTAAGAATGAACTGGACGTAAACAGTTGTACGCATATGAAATATAACAAACGCATAAAAGTATACATACAGTTTATTTAAAACCTTCCATGCTTAATCAAAACAAGTACATCTTATTGCTAATTCATTTTTCAAGGCAGTATTAAATTCATGTGAACCCATATCTGTGTTTTTCTCTTGAATCTTTAACTCACTCCAAAATGTTATTGCTACATAGGCAGAATACATTTCTCCTAACCTAGTTCTTGGTGTAGTTATTTTGAACTCCCTCAGTTTTGTTGTGTATCTCAATTTATAAGTGTGTTCCACTTTCTGTAGTTTTTCTCTTAAGTAGAGTGGTCTCCCTTAATCAAAAAGTTGCCTTACTATAATAACCCAAGTAATTTTTTGTTTATTTCCTAAGGTGAGCCAATTTAACTCTTCATATAATTTACAATGATGGGTTCTCCTATCTGCTTTCAAAGCAAACTGTACAACCTGTAATACATAATTTCAATCTTTTATTTCAGAGACCCTGGCAAGATATATATATTTATTCCATAGTCTAATACTGGTACCAACATGTGGTTTACTATGGACTTTCTCATAGTTTCATTTATACAATGGCCTGTTCTATGCAGGGCCCCAAGTCTTCCATTCAATTTGTTTACCTTCTCATTGATGTGATATTTAAAGGTCAGTCTCTAGTCTATCCAAAACCTAAATATTTATATTCACTCACCTGTTCTAACTCCCTATGGGCCGTGGGGCCTTTTTCTGCCATTGCATTTCTGTGTAATTTGAGGAAAAATTACCAACGTTGCTACGTCACTCTGATGCTTTGTCACAACAGCACAGCAGCCGTCAGCCCTGCAGCCAAGTGGCAAGCCCCCATCCCAATCCATGATCCAGTAAAACACTGAAGTACTCCTCATTCCCATATAGTGTTTCTCCCCCATCCCAATCCCCGGTCCAATACAAAATGACATTTTCCTTATCAGTTCCATAGAGTTGTCCCCCACCCTGTCCTGACACCCATTCATAATACAAATATGCAGCCCACCACTGTTTACCATAGTGTAGTGGCTCACTCACAACCCCGATCCCTGATCGTGCTGTACTACTTGTTTAATATGTATCACTCCCTAGTAGTTTAGTGGCACCCCTTTACCAACCCCAAACGCCGATAGAATCTTCAAAGCTCATTTCCCATATTTCCTGGTAGTCTAGTGGACCCCCCACCCCGTCACCCACTGGGGTACTCACACCCCACCACACTCCCCCCATCCCAGCATGGCTGTGAAGCCAGCGGCAGCACAGCCCACTGCACACCTCCACGACTGCCCACCAAAAGAGCTGTCAATGAATGACAGCTTACTGTACACAGAACACTGTAGACCAGTGGGCTTGCAGTGTGTACAGTAAGCTTTCATTCACATAGTTGTCAGCTTTATGAATGAAAGCTTATAGGACACACTTCAAGCCCATTGGTCGACAATGTTGACCAATGGGCTTGTACTGTGTGCAGTAAGCTGTCATTCATTGACAGCTCAGACAGAGGGCAGCCATAGAGGTGTGTGATGAGCTGTGCTGCCCGCTGGCTTCACAGCTATGCTGGGATGGGGGAGCAGAGTGGGGTGTGGGTACCTCAGTAGGTGGAGGTTCACTAGACTATCAGGGAATATGGGAAATTAATTTCAAAGATACGATTGGGGTTCGGGGATGGAAGGGGGTACCTCTAGACTACCAGGGATAAATGGATAATGATTTTTTAAGATGTGACCAGGGTTCAGGGATGGAGGGGCACTAGACTACCAGGAGGGATTTCAATATCATGGCTACATTTGGCAATGATTGTTTGGTTCTGTGGGGTGGGCACACAGCACTGGACTGGCCAGGAGTGGGGAGTTTGCAGGCTGCCAAGTGCATCTTGCTAGGTACATCCCTGCTGCACACATGCAAATGGGTCCATAATGACATGCAAATGGCCCAATTTGTGCCTTGCATGACTAATGGTCCCATTTGTATGTTTTGGTCAGAATATCTGGAATTTGGGGCATAGCACATCCCCAAGATGTACCACGATATCCTTCCAGGTATTCGGCCCAGCAGTGGGATGCGCGGCATATCTTCGGCAGCCCCAATTTGTGCTGTTTACTTTATCTGCCATATTCAGATGAGATGTGTGATTGCACATCTCATTTGAATATAGCATTGTATTGTGCCAGCCCATTTGTTTTGGGTGGTCATCTAGATGTGCGGCACAGACTTGGCCTTTGAGTATGGGGGCCACTATCTCCAACACTGTTTTTAAACATTCAGATATAAAGGAATGCAGTACTTGTTGAATTTATTGATGTTTTAGTGGGGATCATTATAAATATTGTGTGTATGCACTGACATTTCATTCTGAAGAAGCTAGGGTCTCCCTATGAAATGTCAGTAGTTTTTGACTCCTGGTGTTTGTTTAATGCAGTTTGTCTGTTGCTGATTTTACTGAGATATACTGCAAATTATTTCAACAACAAATTTATGAACCACATACCAGTTTTGTGGTTTTAGTCTTGTGGTGGTGTAATTTTGTTTTTTATTTGTTGCAATGTGTATATTATGCACCTCCACTTTGTCCTGGTGCTGACAATTTTCCATTTGTTTGCAGTTTGTGTATACAGCACAGATTTCCCACAATCAAGGGAGTAAAAGGCTTTGACCACTTATCTATACACTTTCATTTTTGTGGTGTATCATGAGCAGTGTTGAGTGCAGATCTTACTGATCAGTTATTTTTTGTTGTCTGTTTTTACATTTTACATTTGCCCTTTGTTCGAGTGTTGGTAGTTCCCTAAAGTGAAATAACATTTAAGCAACATGTCTGAGAAAAATAATGTTAGAGGGGTCCAAGATATAACCAGAATTTATGCAGGAGCTTTGCAGAAACTATGGTCGAGCCAAAAGATGGAGTTAACCTGATTTGGGCAGCTACAGATTTGTTTGTGGATAAACAGGAAGTGCCTGACGTGCAACACATTTTTCAAAAATTGGAGAAATGACTGCTGAAGGGCCATAGGATGTACTGGCATTGAGTCACTTTGGAAAAATATCTTGAGGAGAATATAATTCCACAATGACTTCTCATTCTAAATAAATCTGCCTTTGGCACTGATGACATACAGTTTATGACTTTGTGGATAGCTAATATGGAATAGACTGCGTTTAAGAACATTAATTTGATTTTGACTAGAGCGATCCAATTCGTGAGCAGCTCACAAAAGAAATTGCTGAAACTTAGTCAAGTTTAAAATGGCATGCATCTAATGAAGAATTTGGGAATTGTAATAAGTGTTGTTTGACAAGATTACAAAATATGATGCTCAGTTACAGAAAGCAAAAATGAACAAAAATTCATTAGAGATGAAACTGATTATAAATTGGGCTGAGTATATGATAGGTGTAATAAAAAGAGTGCTTCTGACAAACTGAAACCCATTTTGAAAACAGGACTGGTAGAAAATACATCTAGAGCCACTAATGAGGATGGGACAGTGCTCGATTATACAACCAGCCCATCAGACACTGCTGAGTCTGACATTTCTTTAGGGGCAGAGGATGAGGAGGAATTACCTCCCAGACACAGCCAATGGAGAATGAGATTCCGGGAGCCCATTCCCCAAACATACAGAGGAGGAAGAGAATGAGGAGGGGGGGTGGCATGGAAGAGGCAGGAGGCAGGGACACTAGTACTGCAGTCTCTATTAAACAGCATGCTGCCTCTGCCACAGATGAACTTGCCACCAGTTATTAATAGATCAGACTATGTACTGTCAGACTATGAGATTCAGGTGCTAAGTAAAGGTTTATACTTTGCTCCTTCTACTAGTATATATTTTTTGAGTACTGTTGATGATCTCGATAAATATGACAGAAATCTGACATTCCAGTGCATGTATTCTCAGTGCAACAATGAAAATGTGGGGGATAATTCACAAAGATGTTACTGCATTTAGGGCTTGTTCCATGTAGTGTCCTAACTTTAATCCAGTAATCTCTACATTCATAAAAAAATGTGAATTAAACTTGGAGGCTTTAAAACTGAGCTCTATTAATGTGCCATCCAATTCCACTCAGCAGGAGAGACAGGTGCTCAGAGATTTGATAGAAAATCACCAGATTGCAATTACATCTGCTGATAAGGGGTAGTTCTTGCAGTAATGAATAGATGAATATGTGAGAGAAATATATAGACAATTGGGGGACAGATCTTTCTATGAAAAATTGTCTTTTAATCAAACATTGGCATATAAAAATGAAGTACAGAGTATTTTAAATACAGGTTTTCTAAAAGGATATATTTCAGAAGAAGCATACAAAGATCGAACTGTAGCATATCCAGTTGTACCTGTGATTTACACTCTGCCTAAGCTGTATATAAAAATACACATATAGACTTTGAAGAGGGGTGGTTCTTTACAAAATTAGATATAGAAAAGCACACCGAAGAGGAATTGGTCTATATGCCAACCTGGTATATAGTGTTTGGCACAGAAGGTACTCACAAAAATATGTTTCTTTTGCCAAGGAGTATTATAGACAGATTCGGGCATGGCTATGGGGGGCATGTCCCCCTAGTTATGCAGGACTGTATGTGGAACACAGGGAGAGTATTTTGTATAGCACAGCCTCAAATCCATATTTTTAATTTCTGGATTTGTGGTGGCTCTATATAGATGATGTGGTCATAATATGGAAGGACACATTGGTCCAATTCACAGAACTTGTGTCATGGTTAGAGAGAACAAATGATTGCTTAGGATTTAAGTATACTATTCATCCAAAGGAGATAGTGTTTTCAGACCTTCAGTATTCAGGAATGCAGTAGGTGAAGTGTGCACAACACTTTTCCAAAAATACATGGACCAAAACAGTTTACTAATGTTCAGTAGCTGTCATCCCCATACAACGCTCGTATTCCAAAGGTGCAATTAATTAGACACAGAGGAACTGCATAGAGATGCATGAATTTGAACTAAAAAAAAGTAGAACAGATCCACAGGTTTAAACAAAGGGTTAGATGACCAGTCCATCTCGGATGCGTTAACCTCAATTTCCAGTATAGATCGTGCACAAACTCAGGTCCCAAAAACAAATCGGATAGTAACATGAAACAGTGTCCATTTGTGACAACCTTTTCTACAAGAGCAGAAGAAATTAAAATATTATTAATAAAATTACGATATCTTAAAATTGGAACCTAAACAAAATCACATTGTGAATACTGAACCCGCTGTAGTATTTAGAAGACCTAATAATATTAGGAACCAGGTTGCTCCTAGCATGTTACCAGGCAATCAGAGTGAGGCACAAAGATGGTTACACCCTCTCCCAAGGAAATTTTAGATTCGCAAATGAATATATTGCAAGTGTATCACACAATGTAAAACTTTTGTCAACCCCATTACAGGGTTCAATGTAGTTATTGAACATTTTATAACCTGCAATATGAAGGGAGTAGTTTATCTTTTAAACTGCAGCTGTGCATTATTACATGGGCAGAACACCTATACAGTTTAAAATACGAGTAGGTGAGCATGTTAGTACCATACGACATAGCAATGAAAATTATGCCGTGGTAAAACATATTAAAAGTAGCCCACATATGACACACAATATACAGTTTGTGGGCATTGAGAGAGTTGTCACTGAACCAAGGAAAGGGGACATAAAGAAAAAGGCTAGGTCAATGTGATAACTTTTGGATATATCATCTAAGAGCAAGACGTGACATGGGGTTAAATGACTTCATTGATCTATCTGCATTCTTGCATGAATTGTAAAATGGGGATCTGAAATAATTAAGCACATCTGCTTATTAAATGAGTGGTGTAAAATGAATGCTTGTGCCTGATTTGTTAGAATCCTGATAGAAACATAGCAACATAGAAGTTGATGGCAGATAAGGACCGCAAGGCCCATCCAGTCTGCCCATTAATTTTTCTACCTTATGAATGTGCCATTGGCCTTTGCTCTGTAAATGACCAATCTATTCATACTCATCTGTATTGCTCCCTAATACCTATCCCTTGCCTGTTGGAAGCCCTGCACTGTATTTATATCAACTACTTCCTGAGATAGGCCATTCCATGCAACCACCACCCTTTCTGTGAAAATAACTTCCTCACATTATCCCTTAATCGGCCTCCCTCTAATCTCGTGTTGTGTCATCTTGTCCTGCTATTTTCTTATACTGAAACATGTTGGACTATTTCACGTTGTTAATGTCCTTAAGGTGTTTGAATGTTTTGATTGTATCACCTCTCTCCTCCTTTGATCTAGGTATACATGTTGAGGTCTGTTAATCTGTCTTCATATGTTTTCTGATGCAGTCCTTATACCATTTTGCTTGCCCTTCTCTGAACTGCCTCAATTTGGTTAATGTCCATGTGAAGGTGTGGCCTCCAGTACTGCATGCAGTACTCCAGATGGGGCCTAACCAGTGACTTGTAAAGAGGGATTATTACCTCCCTCTTATGACTTGTGATACCCTACTAATACACCCCAACATCTCTCTAGCCTTACCTACTGCTTTAGTGGTCTGCTTGGAAGATTTCAGGTCATCTGTGATGATGATGCCCAAGTCTCTTTCTTCCAGCAACTCCTCCTAGCCTATAGGTGGCTTCAGGATTTCTCTTTCCTATGTGCATGATCCTGCACTTCTTGGCATTAAACCCAAGTCACCAGTCTTCCGACCATTTTGCCAGTTTATCCAGATCATTTCTCATTCTGCCCACCCCAAGTGAATCATCTACTCTTGCAGATCTCGGTGTCATCTGCAAACAGACAAACCTTACCCTCCAGTCCATCTGCAATGTCACTGATGAAGATATTGAAGAGGACTAGCCCCAGGACTGATCCCTGAGGTACCCCACTTGTGACTTGCATCTCTTCCCGACTGTATACTATTTACCACCACTCTGTTTTTTGCCTGTCAACCAGTTTGCCACCCAGTTTACCACCTTCTGCCAGCTTATTAATCAATCTTCTATGTGGAACAGTATCGAAAGCTTTGCTGAAGTCAAGGTAGGTGACATCAACTACTCCCTTGGTCCACCACTCTGGTTACCCAGTCAAAGAAATCTATGAGATTAGTTTGACAGGACCTTCCTGTTGTAAACCTGTGCTCCTTTGAATTCAAGGTGTTGCACTATCCTTTCCTTAAAGAGTGCCCATAATCTTGCCCACTACTTTTTTTCCAATTGTTTAACCAGGTTAGACACACTAAGCTGAAAGCTTGTTTACAGGTGCAACCTGGTAGCAAAGGAAAGTTAAGTGACTTGCTCAGGGTCACACACTATGCACAGGGTCACACAGTTTGCAAGTGGGGGCTGTGGGATTCAAACCCAGGTCTCCAGATTTGCAGCTCAGAGCCTTAAATCACTGTGCTATATTGCCTCCCTAAACAAACTACTGAGGTAAGACTAACTGGTCTGTAGTTCCCTGCCTCCTCCCTGCTACCACTGTCATGGAGTGGGATCACATGAGCCCTTCTCCAGTCTTCTGGGACATCTCCTGTGCTCAGAGACTCACTAAGCAGTTCTGATAATGGCTCTGTTAGTTCCACCCTTAGCTTGTTTAGTACCCTGGGATGTTTACCATCAAGTCCCATTGCCTTGTCCACCCTGAGCTTATCAAGCTCTTTTAGGACCCTTTCTTTTGTGAAGGAACTAGTGCACACCTCCCTCCACCCAGTGTCCATAGTGCTGAGCTGTGGTCCCTGCTCTACCTCTCTTCAGTAAATACTGAGCAGAAGTATCTATTTAGGATAGATGCTTTTACATGGTCCTCCTCCTCACACACACCCTTATCTCCTTTGATCTTAGCAATACCCCTTCTGGACTTCTTCCTTTCACTAATATAACTATAGAAAGCCTTGTCAGTATGTAATGAGGACTTGTAACAAATGAAGTGTTGGTGCCTGGTGATGTTAATCCCATATATTTTATTGTGTGATTTTAATTAATTTAAAAACGTGTTAAATTTATTGATGTTTTAGTGGAATCACTATAAATATTGTTGTGTATGCAGTGACATTTCACTCTGAAGTAGCTAGGGAAACATCAGTGTTTTTTTGCTGTTGGTGTTTGTTTGATGTGGTTTGTCTGCTGCTGATTTTATTGAGATGTACTGCACATTTTTTTTGCAATAAATGGATAACCTACATACCCATTTTGTGGTTTTTGCTTTTTGGTGGGTGCAATTTTATTTTTTTAGTCTTTGTTAGAAAGGCATAATGGCTGCTGAAAGGGGCTCACAGAAATGAGGCAAAATATATTTGCAAGTGGTAGGGTCACAGAAGTGCTTTGAATCCTGAGAATAGAAAATGCTCTGGGGCTGAATAGGATGCATCTGAAGGTGATCAAGGAACTGACATTGTAGTTAGCTGAACCACTGGCAGGGCTGTGAAATAGCTCAAGTTAATCTTGGGTGGTTCCAAATGTCTGAGGGTAGTGATGTAGTTCCACTCCACAAGAGTGGGGACAAAAAGCAACCTGGTAACTACAGACCTGTCAGTCTTACTCAATTGTTGGTAAAATGATGGAGATATTAGTCAAGAAGGATCTAGTAGACTACCTGGAGTGAAATGGGCTCCAGAATAGTAAAAACAAGGGTCTGTGGCTGGGAGATCTTTCAGACTAGCCTTGTAAACATACAAACTCAGAAAATGACTGCAGAAGAAGACTGACAGCATGTTCAATATGCCCATGGTTCCCATCTCAAACCATGGATCTATTGTCCATCCTGGGATCTAGCCTTGCCTATCCACCCCCATTCTCCTCACTATTACTGTTGCCCCAAGCAACTGTCTCAACTGCATTTGAAACCCTAAATTGTTTTGTCACCCACCGCCTCAGCTGGCAGACTGTTCCTCAGATCCATGACCCTTTCGGCAAAATAATACTTCCTAATATTCCCCTGACCCTTTCTATTGTCAGTTTCCACTCATGCCCTTGTGAACTTGAACTGTTACTCATGTTAAATAATTCTCCACAGTTCCCCTTTAAGAATTTTGAAGGTTTCTGTCATATCTTCCCCTCTCCTGTTTGGTCTCCAGCGAGTACATATTCAGTGATTTGAGGCACTCTTCATTAGACCTGCCCTGTTGGTCCTGAATAATATTTATTACCCTTCACTGCATCATCTCCATGCTGTCCTTATCTTTCCTGAGGCGAGGACTCCAGAACTGGGCACAGTGCTCCAGATGTAGCCACACCAAGGATCTATAATTGGGTTGCAATACCTCTTTTCTCCTGTTGTCAGTATACTCTGATACATCACAGCATCCAATTTGCCTTACTATAGGCCTACCATAGGCCCAGTTACACTGGCTTGATTGTTTGTATTATCCTTTGACTGGATAACTATGGCAGTGAATAAGAGACAATCAGTGAATTACCTCTGCTTTGACTTAAGCAAGGCATTTCATTCAATGCTTCACAGATGGTTGCTGAAAAGGCTAGAGGATCTAGGTGCAGTTTAGAACCTAGTCAGTATGGTGGTTTCTTCATTGATGAGGAGATGGCAGAGGGTGGTGGTAAATGGAATCAAGTCAGGGAGCAGGAGGTCACAAGTGGGGTACCACATGTATCAGTTGTTGGCCCAGTCCATATCAACATGTGCATCAGTGATGATACAAAAAGGAATACAGGGCAAGACGTGTCTCTTCACAGATGACACTAAACTGAGTGGTCGACTGAACAGCATGGAGGGGATAAGGGAGCTGCGGAGGGACCGGCATAGGTTAAAGAGTTGATCTAAGGCTTGATGGCAGTTGAAATTCATTGCCAGAAAGGGCAAGATGATGCACACTGGGAAAAAGAACCCCATGACAGAATACTGGATGGGAGGGTTAAGCTGTGCACTGTTTCTGAGGAAAGGGACTTGGAAGTCAACATTAGTTATTTCCTTGAACAATCTGGCCTGTGTAACAAGTCCTGCATCAAGACAACAAGGATGTTGGGGTATATTGAGAGGGTTTTCGAAAGCAGCAGAAAAGAGGTAATAATACCACTCTACAGATCTCTGGTGAGACTCCATCTGAAGTACTGTGCCCAGTTCTCAAATCTACAGCCAAGGAAAGAGAAAGAGAGGCTGAAGACAGTGCAGCATAGGGTAACCACAATGATTCAAGACCAAGAGATATGAGAGTTAAGGTAAGGCACCAAACTTGTACTCACTGAAGAGAAAAGCAATATGGTAGATCTACAAGTTCTTAGGGAAAAAAAGAATGAACCAGTTATGAGGAAATACCAGCAAAAACAGTGAGTCAAAAACAAGGGGACATGACTGAAAGCTAGTGGGGGGAGGTTCAGGAGGAATGTGGGAAAGTTTTACTTTACAGAGAGAGAGTGGTTAAGTCATGGAACAGCCTGCTTGCAGAGATCATAGGAGCCAAAACAGTTGGTGGTTTCCATTGCAGCTGAGCAGAGTTAAAGGTTTAATAGTTACTAAGTGAAGTAGCTGCCAAGAAATGGGTAAGAGTTGGATGAGGGGCAAAAACCCATCTAGACAGCAGGTCTTGGGGTAGGATGGGGTATAACAGGGCACACTGGATGGACCAATGGTCTTTTTCTGCTAACAATGTCTACATTTCTATACTGTAACTCAGAAGTATCCTACCTTTTATTACTCCAGATTTATGAGATTTTACCACTAACTGTATTCATAGTTTAATTATCTTGGTAGACAAATTTGTATGGCTCTTTATTTTTGGAGTTAATACATGTGAAGCCTTACAGAGCAGTTTCACTTCTGGAAAAACACAATTAGTTAAACAGTACCCAACTTATATTTCATACATTTTTTAAACATTTTATTTTCATGGGCATGCCTGGACTTCTGGTTGCGATGGCAGCCAGATAGATGCGCCTCTACTCGCTCTCCCAGCCCCTCAGCACCAAACTCTCTCTTTTCTCTATTAACTGTCGAAAATCAGGAGAAGAATTACTGCGGTGAAGTTCACTACATGCAGCTGCATTGAAATCTGCTCAAGAGCTGGCTATATTGTGGGGAAAAGTAGAGATGAAAGCCCAGCGATCGAGGCATATGCCTCCGCCATCACCAGAGAAGGACGCACCGGCAAAATGCACTAAAGCGTGTGGCTATGGAGATACTTCAGCTTCATCCCCATTAATGGAGGCAACCTTTTTTGAGGGACTGGCACCAATACAAGAGTCCCTCCAAGCTGTAGTGAGCGATCTGAGCACACTTAAAAATACAGTAGCACAGCTTATGATTCGTACCAGGGATAATGAAGCCCGCATCTCCTCCCTTGATGACTGGAAGGCCCAATTGGAACCAGAAATAACATCCCTGCGGCAATGGCTTCAAAAATATTGAAGACAAGTTAGAAGACCTTGAGGGTCAATCAAGGCAGAATAACCTGGTTATACTGCGGCTCCCAGAAGGAGAAGAAGGAGCCAAACCCATAACATTTGTCCAAAAGCTGAGCACTAAGGTGGCTGGGCCTCCTCCTAATGGCCCAGCATATATTATAGAGAGAGTGCACAGGCCTCTAGGCCCAAATCTCCAAGGTCCCCTCCTTGATCTCTGATATTCCTGTTGAATTACCTGACAAGCAGGTAATCCTGGATAAACTCAGAGAAACCAAGGAAGTCCAATGGGTGACAAAAAGATCTGGCATAGCACAAGATTTGCTGCTTTCGTGAGGCAAAAGCACACTGAAATGCACCTAATTGTTACTAAACTTATAGCTGCAGGGATAAGATTTTGAATGAGATACCCAGCAACATTACAAGTCAGCAAAGAAGGACAATGGATTTCCATTGATTCTGTGAGTCAAGCGCCGATCTGAAGAAGCTTTATCCGGATCTCTTTAAATGAAAGGGGAGACCCTAAGTCTTAAGGAAACCCTGTAATCTAATCGAAACAGTGAAAATAATTGTTTGAAAGAATTCCACCAAATAACATTGTGGTCTGTAGACTGAAGTTTAGATACATCTCGAGACAGCCCTGATATATTGATGGGGTTGCTCCTAGATGTAGCGGCTGAAAGATATCTGAAGAAAGACAACCTCGTTTTGAGACTGGTCCTACTGCTTTATGCTAAGAGGTTAGAAAATCTCTTGATACTTAGTAAGAGGAAAACAAAAGGTGTTTACTTGTTGTATGCATGAGGCAACCTTAACTCAAGGGGGGGTGGGAAGGTGGTGTATAATGTCTGGCGGGTGGTAAAGATCGCGGCCGAATAAATATAGGGAGTGCAGTCGATAGGACTGGGGTTTATAGTAATTTTAGTTGATAAGGGAATGTTTTTGTATTGGGGATATACCAAGGGTACATTAATAAGAATAAATCCTTTTAGAAGCATCCTAGATTCAGGTTTTGTGCCTCATAAGGAATACGGCAAACAAAATCACACTATAGTTAAGAGGAAGCAAGGATGTGTATATTTCATTCAAACCTTTTCTGTTTTCTCTCCCAATGCAACCCCATCTTCACAAAGATTAATTTTGTTATTTTATAGTGCAAGCTTAGCTCCAAATGATAGTAAGATTTGTATCTTGGAACGTCAAAGGGGCTCGGAGCTGGGTTAAGAGACATCAAATCATCAGGCACCTTGAATCTTTACATTGCAATATAGCCCTATTGCAGGAAACACATCTTTTGGAGCAAGAGGGTAATCTTATCAGGATGAAACACATGGGCCAAGTCTATGCAGCAGGCAATGCCACGGCACAAAGAGGGGTAGCAATCCTTATAGCCAGGGGTACTCAGTTTGGAGTAGAACAGTGCCAGGCTGACACACAGGGACGATTTATATTTTTGAGAGGTCTCCTAAATCACACTGAAGTGATATTAGGTTCCATATATGGACCTAATATGGACTCTCCGGAGTTTTTTACAACACTTACGAACACCCTAAACTGTTTTCCCCGGTTGCCCACTGTACTGGTGGGTGACTGGAATCTGGTTTATTCCTCAGAATTAGACAAATCAACCCGCAGAAGCCCTGGTCTTTCACCTGCGCAGAGAGCAGCAAGGGAATTTATGTCAACTTACAATCTTAGTGACCTGTGGAGACTGCTCAATCCCATTGTATTCTCCAGTACACAACTCTTTATCTCATATTGACTACTTCTTAGTCAATAATACTTTTTTAGAAGGTCTAATTGGTAGTGGTATGGCCCCGAGGACTATATCTGATCACTTACCTGTTTGGTTGAAGGTACTGTATCAATTCCAAAACCAAAAGTACTGTTTGGAAACTGAATGTTCAGCTTCTTCAGGATGACCAGGTAATAACCTCCCTTAAAGAAACAATAGAACAATTCTTTATACATAATCAGGACACCAAACAAACACTGGACAAACTTTGGTGTGCCCTAAAGTGTGTGAATCGAGGAGAGTGCATCGACTTCCACCATACATAAAAAAAAGGAAGCACTGTCTTTTTCTCTTCTCTTCTCTCCCAAATAAAATCCTTAGAAAACCAGCAGAGAGTTATACAAACAGAGAGTATCCAGGAACAACTAACCAAATTAAGGAACCAATATTCTGAGCTATTGAGGGAGCAAGCCCAATATGCACTTTTTAAGACCCATGCTAAATATATCGAACAGGGGGACAGAGCTAGCCATCTACTTGCCCTTCGATTGAGAAAGCAGGAAGGGTCTAGGATTGTAGTGGCACTCAACTCCTTTAAAGACAACTCTCCTTACTACTCCAAAAGGAGTTGTTAAAGAGTTTGAGGACTACTACAGATCAATATACTCCCAAGTTCTATACTTCAAATGACAGATATACAAGAATATCTTAATGGCCTTCCTCACCCTTCTTACCACAATTGCAAGCAGATATCCTCATTAAAACCATAATGCATCAAGAGTTGTTGGAGAGCATTGAAGCATTGCCAGATGATAAAGATCCGGGACCAGATGGTCTTCCACCCCAGTTTTATAAAATATTTAAAGAGCAACTCTTGCCCCTTTTACTTAGTTGGTTCAATTACCTATGTAACTTCAGGTTTTCTGACCCTTCACTATTAGAGGCTCTTATAATTGTACTTCCCAAACCAAATAAATCTCCACAATTAGTTATCAATTCTCATCCAATATACTTAATGAACTATGATATTAGCTTTTGCCAAAATATTGGCAAATAGATTGGCAAAAGTTTGGGCACTCTGCTTAGCCAGGAACAAGTGGGATTCATGGCAGGCCACCGGCTGATCACCTTAGGAAGTTATTTCAAGTTTCTCTGCGTCCAGGTTAGCACACCCTCATCCAATGGCTATGGTATCCCTGGACGCTGAGAAAGCATTCGATAGGGTAAGTTGGACTTTTTTATTTGAGGTTCTGAAAAAATTCGGCCTTCCCCACATATTTTCAATGGATACGGATTCTTTATACCTGCACTACAGTGAAAGTTTACTGCAATGGAACCTTTTCAGAACTATTTCCCTTACATTCAGGAACACGTCAGGGCTGCCTGCTCTCCCCATTACTTTTTAATTTATATTTAGAACCACTTCTATACCAGTTGCAACATTCCCCTTTAGTGAAAGGTATTCAGGCAGGTGAAAGGGACTTACAGCTATCAGCCTATGCTGATGATATTTTACTACACATTGCAAATTTAGAGACCTCCCTCCACGCAATAATGTCCATAGTGAATTCATATGGAACCTTGTCTAATTATAAGTTGAATATAGAAAAATCAGCAATAATGCCACTAAATTCTCATACTTGCCAGTCACATATAGCAGATCTTCAATTGAATTGGGTAACTCAATTTAAATACTTAGGTCTCACATTAACACCCAACTTATCTCAAATTAAGAAATTGAACCTGGATGCCCAATTAGGAATTATACAACAAGACTTAGATAGATGGGCCCCTATATATCTCTCTTTGCAGGGCAAAATTAATGTCATCAAAATGAATATACTTCCCAGAATTTTTTACCCGTTAAAATGCTTATCTTCTTTCTCCCACAATACTGGTTTCAACATTTACATCAAATCATTTGTAAATTTCTATGGAAGTCAAAACCACCGAGAAGATCCTATTTTAGGTTAGGTGCAGCTACAGAAAGGAGGCCTTAGGCTGCCTAACTTCTTCCATTATTACCTGGTGAGCCATATAGTTAAATATCTCTGATGGTATCCTCCTACTCTTGCCACGACAACTCAGGACTATGTACCAGTGTGGTTACAAATTGCATGCCAAATGATTAATGAAAGTGGAATTTCCCCAACCAGCCTTTTATATATTACTCCCAAAATGGGCTTGAAAATCCTAAAAAATTAACTGGTACATATGTCATTAAAGGTACTTACCCAATTGTGCAAAGTTCTTAAGTATAATAATAATAACAAAGATTTGTCCCAACCCCTTTTTAAATCCAAATTTCATGATAGGGGCAGTATTTAAGATCCAGGAGGAGTTGCCAGGGTAGAGGTAAAATATCTGACCTGTTAGAATATGGGAAAATTAAGACAGTACCAGAGTTGCTTGCTTCCCTGCATTTACCTCCTGGACAAGCAATCAGAGGTTTCCAAATTAGACACTTACTAACTAACACATTGGGAATGGATAACTAGAATACAGACCAGAAAGACCTTTTCAATTCACTACGTCTGCTAGTATGGAATCCACATGCAGTCTCTAAAGTAACAGCAGTACTTTACCCAGCTATATGTTCAGAAACCAAAGGAATAACTGTGTACTGGGCTAGCCAATTTCTGGAAAGACAACTTAACTGGGATAAAATATGGCAAACAGTATACTCGTACACTTCAAATGACAAACTGCATCTTATACAATTTTACATATTGCATAACATATATTTTACTCCAGCAAAACTAAATGCCATGGGCAAGCTCCAAGATTCAAGGTGCAATAGATGTGTCACTAGTGAAGGATCTATTCTTCATATTTTTTGGGACTGCCCCTCAATTAAACTCCTCTGGTATAAGATTAAGGAAAAGTTAGATCCCCTTTTGGGCCTAAAACAATGTTTTGAGCCAGAAATTTGTATTTTGGGAGATTATTCCCAAATTTTAGTATCAGAAAGAAGATATGACATATCCCTAATCTCCTACTCAGTTAAAAAGCTGGTTCTGAAGCACTGGAAAGATTCCCAGCTTATTCCTTATTAGGAGTGGCTCAATGAGCTCCTATTTAATTTGAGGTTAGAGAAAATGATTGCAAGTATTAGACACCGTCCCAACAGTTTTGAGAGAAAATGAAATAAGGTTTACACACTAACTTTGATCGCTAAATGATAACTTGAAATGTTGTAGCATCATGTATATATACTGCTGACTACTGTATAGTGTATTGCAATAATGCTGTATCTAGATTGGGGAAGGGGGAGGTGGAAGGGAGAGAGGAATTGAGAGGGTTAGATAACTTTGTTGTTAGTTATTTGTAGTTATAGTAGTTATGGTTATTGGGGTGCCAATGTAACCCTAAGGCCAAATGATTTACATGTTAATGTGTACGTTAAGCTTGATGGGCCTAATAAAATGTCTGTATGTTTGAAAGTAAAAATCAATAAAGTATATTGAATTTAAAAAAAAATATATTTTATTTTCATTAATATAATTAATTTAAAAGTATTACTTTTCCTAACACCAGTTCTGCACTCCTTAGCCTGGTTACCTCCCAATCCCATCTACTTGCATATCTGTCACTTACTTGGTCTTGGGGGTCCACAAGGGACATTTTCTCTGATAAAGTCTTTTCCTCTCTCCTAAGTATTAATGCTTTGGCCTTTTGGGTCCATTGAGTACAGGGACTGACAGGCAGTTGCAAGTCATAAGGCCTGAGTACCCGGCACCACTCTGCTATAGGTTGAAGTTTTCTGCTTGCACTTTCCCTTCATGAACATGGCCAGCCAGGGTTCCAAGGTGTGTGACTGCATGCTAGGGCAGGTAGCATGCCACCCCCCTCTTGCTGTCCAGCTACACAACCACTTGTGGTCATCTAAGTGGCAGCGTGGTAGCAGAGACTGTGATCTTCCCTCCCCAGAGAAGAGCATCTGCTAGGACACTCAGTCTCTAGACTGGCCCTGATGTCCAAGGCTGAATCCGATCCCAGGTCACTAGTGTTATCAGTGATATTGCTTCCCCTGTGCCAATGGGCTGGCAAAATCAATCATTTTGATAAATAAAGCAAACTATGTTCCTTTTTCCTCCCTTTTTGGTTTATGTACAAGAAATACTAAATTAAATACAAATTTTAATAGATCATGTCCACTAGTGAATTAAGAAGGGATACAATGTTCTCTACTGATTGATAATTCATTTTTATCAATTCTTTATTATACTACAGTATTCCTATTCCATCTCAGTAGTGATATGCTGAAAGAAAGGCTCAGATTTCATTACCTACTTAGAAAGTATTTAATTGTACAGATCATCAGCACTACAAAGATAAAATCTAAAAAGCATATTTAAATGGCTGTTTGCCAAACTGGTTCTATACTTCAAGTTCAGGCATTTCCTATGAGCAGGATTCAGAGTCCATTTCCAAGTGATTCTATTTGTCTTTGCATTCCTTTTTCACTTTTCCAATTATATGGCCACAGCAAGAAAGGTTTATAAGAGATCAAAGTCATAAAATAAGTTTGAGAAAACAGTCACAGCACTCACCACTGCATCCTTAAATAAGTGAATCCATTCAAAATGTTTTTCATTTGCCTTATTTTAGTGTAGACATGAAGGACGGAGCTATACAACACAGCTCAGCACAGCATTTAAACTTGCATCTTTATTCTTTGATAAAGCTACAAGGTTAACAGTTATGAGTTTCTGCTCCCTCCTGTGCTGTGCTCAGCTGTGTTCTATAACTCTGTCCTGCACATCTGCAGTTAAATAAGGTAAATGAAAACCTTTGAATGGACTACATTATTGATGGATTAAGTAGTGATTGCCGTGACTTTTTCTGAAACTGAGTTAATATTGTCACTGGCACTCAGTCCTTTGAGTAGCTCTTCAGTGTACTAGGTCCTAAAATAAGTTATTGTTAGTTTCTAGAGTTGAGGCATTTAGCAGGGAATGGTGCTATGACCCCACTCACAATGCTCAGAATATCTTACCTTATTTGCAAAAGCACCATCACTTTTTGTGAAGCATAAGCAGTGTAAAGAGAGATATGAGATCTTTTGAACACAGAACAAATAAAGCACTTTCATCTGAGTAACTTATTATCATCTCTGTGTCTGCTCCAAAAGGCTTTCAGAAGATCATTATGCTGTTTTCACTACATATGTATTTTCTATATTATGTTGCTGTTTGGGTTGTATTGTAGTTGTTTTAAAAGTACTGTAGTAGTAGTGAAAACTTTTAATTCTCTACAGGATAAAATACCATTAGTGCAAGGCCCTGATTTCAAGGTAGTCCTGTGGTAGGTTACAGTTTGCAATAAGCAGTTTACAAATGGAATAACAGATGAACAGTCAAAGGAATTCTGATAATATACATCCATTCTAACATGCACAGTCTTATACTTAAAGGGACATTCTCACCCTTTCTGCATCATATTATTTCTAGTTAAAAGCTATATTTTATGACCGCCCAGTGATGCTGAGGCTGAGGTGCTAGTCACCGCACCTCGCGCGATGCCAGTGACCCAGTTTTGGGACCAAGCTTGGCTTGCTGGGGGTCAATAGGGGAGGGAGTGGATAGAGGATCCGGTGGACTGCTCTCCTCTCCCGGGGTGGGTTGAGGCACAGTGACCAGCATGGCCTGACACCTAGTGGAAGCTGGATGCCAGCACATCCAGCCTGGTAGAATAGGGTGGTAGTTGGAGAAGCCGTCGGGGCGTGCATGGTATGCCCCTTGTCAGCACATGCCCTGCCTCCAGCAGAACAAGGAAAAAAGGGGGTACCTAGTCATTGTGGCTTGATAGCCATCCATGATGTCCTGCACCAGCTCCGAAGGGACCACTGAGAGCAGATCCGGTTCGGTGGGGGAGTTGGTCAACCCTGCCGCCCCACCATGGGGGGTAAGCTGTGGGGTAATTGGATGGTTGCCCTTACTAGAAGAATGGCACAGGTTGAATGTCAGCCAGATTGGAAGGTTGTGGGGACACTAAGGCTGACTGCGACCCCATGGGAAAAAGTAATGTAAAAAAACAAAATGAAAAGAAGAGCCATATTTTATTATTACTTACTATCTCAAAAACTCATTAAAGTTGTTGGTTGTTTGATCTCCTTCCTTTCTTAGTAGATTGTGAATGTTGTCACCCTAGGGGGGAATCCTGATACAACAGGTCCAACCTTTCAAATATTTGGGACTATGGTTAGATAGTTCCCTAAGGTAGAATGTACACAATGACTACCTTTTAAAAAAATGTGGGAAAGAGAATGGGAGCCCTATATATGGCAAATGAATGTTTATCACAAAAGACAAAGAATTGTGTAGTCAATTCTATGATAACACACATTTTTGACCATGGAGATATTTTGTATGAAGGAGGGACCAAGGGGGACCTGGCGAAACTGGATGTTTGTTACAGCAGGCTCGCCAGCTTCATTCTTGGTGCCCCGTGTCTGATGCATACATTGGGAAAAACACTTGGAAAGGGATAACAACCTGGTTGGAAAACAAAGCACTTAAATCCAGATTGTGTTGCACAACTTAACAAAAATGGTTGCATGTAATTGTATTAAGTATGTTGAATAATGAAGTACTGTGTAATCTTTGTTCATCTGTTTGATCGACTCTGTTTGTTGTTATACTTATATAGATGTTTATACTGTATTAGTCTAATGGATCTGTAATGTATTTGACATAATGAAACTGAAATAAGTAATTTTTTTCTGTACTATGGGGCCTCGTTGTAAATGAGCTTTTAGCTCAGTTATGCAAATCCTGATTCATAAGTTTTTATGAATAAACATTTAACTACTACTAGTAGAATTGAAATGCATGGGAATGGGGCAATGATATCCAACCTTGTTTTGTTTCAAATCCTTAATCTTCTCTAACTGCACACATCCTGAACATTAGGAACACCCCCAAATAGTGCAATCACCAATGATGCAAAGGTTTCCTCTCCTCCCTCTACATCATGATTGTCTAGACTGAGTTGCTGGTGTTCCCAAATCCAAGAAAGATGCAGTGAAAGTTGATTAAAGAATGTAATCAAACACATTTTTGCACCATAACACCAGTATGATGGACAGTCTGTTTTTCACTTTTAAAACAAAAAAATGGAATCAAAATCAGATTTATCAACTACATCATCAATCTTGTCAGAATGTAAGCAATCAAATATTTTTTTTTTAATCTAGGGACAATTTGAGGCCTGAGGAGGTTGATAGTGTCCCTTTAAATTACACACACAACTATAGCAAAACAAAAAACAAACAAATCTGCAGTATATAGTGTGCTAATATCTTGTTGTGGTAGCAAGGTAATCTTTTGTAACTACAGTATGAAATCTGCTGCTGGCATTCTCAAAAGGACACTAAATGCTTCCACTACAAATATTGTTTTCAACAGGAAGTAAGAGAAAGTCTATGAGAATTGCCATAAGCATTTCCATCAGCAACTCATATTTTTTTAGCTGAATAATTTGTGAAACCTACAGCCCCTAATGTTTTAAAGGCATTTTCAAGCAGCAGTAGGTTAGTACAGCATAGTTACTGAATCCATGCTTCTCTGATATGTAGCGCTCGCTAACATTCCAGTCACTATGATTGACTCGCTATAACTGATTCGTTGCAATTTATGTGCTATATTGACGTGCTACCCTTTCCTGCTAAGAGCAATTGGGGGACACATTAATAGATCTCAGTTTTAAAGCCTCAAAGTCTAATTCACATTTTTTTATGGATGTAGAGACTACTGGATTAAAGTTAGGACAATACATAGAACAAGTCCTAAATGCAGTAACATCTTGTAAATTATCCACCACATTTTCATCATTGCACTGAGAATACATGCAGTGGAACATCAGAGTTTGGGCATATTTATGGAGATGTACAACAGTATTGAAAAAAAGTTATACTAGTAGAAGGAACAAAAGATACACCTTTAATTAACACCTGAATGTCACAGCCTGACAGTATATAGTCTGATATATTAATTACCAGTGGTAAAATGATCTGTGGGGACGGCAGCATGCTGTTTAATAGAGACTGCTGTACTAGTGTCCTCACTTTCTGCCTCCTCCAACACCACTCCCCTTCATTCTCTTCCTTCGCTGTACTGCTCGGGAAACAGATCCCATAATATTGTTGTCCATTAGCTGAGTCTGGGAGGTAATGCCTCCTCCTCCTCTGCCCCTAGCAGAATGTCAGACTTGTCAGTGTTTAATAGCCGGTCATAAAATCAAACACTGTCCCATCCTCATTAGTGGTACCAGATGTATTTACTACCGGGCATGCTTTCAACATTTTTAATTTTTTTTTTTTTGGGCAGGAGCACTCTTTTTATTAGACCAATCATTAATTCTGTCCAGTTTATAATTGTTTTCATCTCTAATTCATTTTTTTCTTTTTTGTTTTCTGTAACTGAGCATCATATCTTGTAACCGTGTCAAACAACACTTTATTATAATTTTCAAATTGCTCATTCGATGCATGCTGTTTTAAACTTGACTCAGTCACAGCAATTTCTATTGTGAGCTGCTCACGAATTATACCAGCTCTAGTCAAAATCAAATTAATATTCTTTAGTGCTGCCTCCTCCATATTAGTACTCCACAAAGCCATAAACTGTACATCATCAGTGCCAAAAGCAAGTTTATTTAGAATGCAAAGTCCACACAGAATTTGCTTCACCTTGAGCTATGCTTCCAAAGTGACTTTATGCCAGTACATCATATTGCCCTTCATCACTAATTTCTCCAATTTTTAAAAAACGTGTTTTACCTCAGGCACATCCTGTTGATCCACAGACAAATATGTAGCTGCCAAAAATGGGTTAGCTCCATCTTTGGACTCAAACATAGTTTCTGCAAAGCTCCTGGATAAATTCAGGTTATGACTCGGACCCCCTCCAGCATTATTTCTCTCAGACATGTTGTTTAAATGTTATTTCATTTTGGGAGAACTACTGACACCCGAACAAAAGGCAAATGTAAAATATACAGATGACAAAAAATAACTGATTAGCGAGATCTGCTCTCAACACAGCTCATGTAATACCACAAAAACAAGCGGGTAAAAATACGTGGTCAACCTTTTACTCCCTAGATATGGGAAACCTCAGCTGGAAACATAGGCTGGGATATTCAAAGGGATTGTGTCTGGTGCAACAGAGTTACGCTGGTACAACCCACAGTGTGCCCTGTGGGGTGTTGAGAAAGAGCTGCCTGGTGCAGCGCAACTTCCGATGTGCCAGGGCACAATGTCAGTGTATGCAGTGCAGATGCAGGGGGTGTGCCCATGCATATCCGGCACATCCCGATATTCAGGCTGGGATATACGGTGCATATGCCAGTGCTCTCCTGCATTGTGAGACATAGGGGGTCTCAAAGTTGAGCCGGTGAAACCGTGGAACTCCTGGCCACCCACAGGTGGGCCATTGTATTTCAGGGCACAACACAGCAGCTGCCAGCCATGGGTGGCCACCCGCCCACCCAGAACACTATCCACAAGCACACACATATCCCTAGTAGTCTAGTGGACCCTCTTCCTGATTCTCTGATGCCCCATTAATGTACCAATAGACTCTCCCTGGTGGTCTAGTGACCTCCCTCCCTTCTGAGTCCCTGATTACCATAATGGTAACCTTGCCCTAGTAGTCTAGCTGCCCCCCCCTCCTGTGTTCTCAATTGCTGGAATATGTTCTTCATGTAATGCCCTGGTAGTCTAGTGGTACCCTGCCACCCATTGCCACATTCACGGTAAAGCACCATAACACATTTCCCTGGTGATCTAGTGGCACCCCACCATGCTTCCCACCCACACAGCACCCATTTCCCATCCCATCCCCCCTGTCATAGGAGGGTAGCTGCAACCCATCCACATACCACCCAGCCGCCCGAGGAATGACAGGTACAGTATGGGCTGTAAGCCCATTGGTCCACAGTGTGGACCAATGGGCTTACAGGCATACTGTACTAGACAAGTCCCAAATATGTGAATGACTTCATTCACATATTTGGAACTGTCTAGTACAGTATGCCCTGCAAGCCCATTGGTCCACACTGTGAATCAATGGGCTTACAGCCCATACTGTACCTGTCATTCGGTGGGCAGCTGGGCAGTATGCGGGCAGGTTGCAGCCACCTGCTGAGTGTGCAGGGTGCCACTAGATCACCAGGGGAATGTATTATGGCACTTTACCGTTATTGCAGCAATGGGCACGGGGGGTACCACTAGGCTACCAGGGCATTACATGAAGGACGTATTCCAGCGATCGGGGACCCAGGAGGCAGGGTGGCCACTCAACTACCAGGGATTGTACCTCACACATTTCTGCATTTGTGGCTAAGGGCAGGGATTGCCCCAGGATCTCCACCGCACATGTCATGCTGAGCAGTGTGCCAGGTGCAAGTCACCGGACTGGCCTGCACAAGGCATGAAAATGGGGCCATAATCACATGCAAATGGCCCCATTTGCACTGTGCATATATTATGGCCTCATTTGCATGCCCTCCACTGAATATCGTGGGTGATGCGCCTTGCTAGTCCATTCCCTTGCTCCCTGTACATGGCCTATGCTGGTGCAGTGCTACTGTGCCGTGTGCAGTCTGTGCCATATTCAATGGTGCTGCATCATGGTGCATCACCGTTGAATATCACCTGGCCCTGGCCCTGGCCCCGGCGCATCCCAGTTGTACTGCACCCAGACTTGTGCCCCTACCAGGTGCAGTCTGAATATCTGGGCCATAAACTGCAAGCAAACGGAAAATTGTTTTCACCAGGACAAAAGTGATGATGCATCATACGCACATTACAACAAATAAAAAATAAAATGCACCCACCACAAGGCAAAACCACAATTTGGATATCTAGTTCATATATTTATTGTAGAAAAATGTGCAGTACATCAAAGTAAAATCAAAGTAAAATCAGCAGCATCAAACAAACACCAAGAACCAAAAAACCTGACTTTTCACAAGGAAAACCCTAGCTAATTCAGAGTGAAATGTCATTGCAGACACGCCAATATTTATAGTGATCCTCTAAAACATCAGTAATTTAACACATTTACATTAATTAAAATCATACAATAAAAGACACGGGATTAACATCACCAGGCACAAAGACTTCATTTGCTATGAGTCCTTATTACAGATCAGAGTTCTAACCAATCAGGCACAAGCATTCATTTTACACAACACATTTAATAAACGGATGTGCTTAATTACTTCAGATCCCATTTTACAATTCATGCAAGAATACAGATAGAACAATGAAGTCATTTAGCCCCATATCACTTGTTGCTCACAGATGATATATTCAAAAGCACTCACGTTGATCTACCTTTTTGTAGATCCTCCCTTGATGACATGACAACCCACTCAATGCCAACAAACTGTATATTGTGTATCATATGTGGGCTACTTTTAATATGTTTTACCACAGCTTAATTTCCACATTGCTATGTTGTATGGCAGGAACGTGCTCACCTACTCTTATTTTAAACTGCCTAGTTGTTTCACCCACATAATAATGGCCACAGTTATAGTTTAAAGATAAACTAATCCCACCATATTTCAGGTTGTAAAATGTTCAGTATCTACATTTAACCCTGTAATGGGGTTGACAAAAGTTTTGCATTGTTTTTAGGTCTTCTAAATACCACAACAGGTCCAGTATTTTCAATGTGATTTAATTTAGGCTCCAATTTCAAGATATCCTAATTTTGATTAATAATATTTTTAATTTCTTCTAATCTTGTAGAAAAGGTCATCACAAGTAGATACTATTTCATTTTACTGTCCATTTTTGTTTTTAAGACCGGAGTTTGTGCATGATCTGTACCTGACATCATGGTTAACGCATCAAAGATGGACCGGCCATTATAACCCCTTTGTTTAAACCTGTGGATCTGTTCCACTTTTTTTACTCCAAATTCATAAATCTTTGCACAGTTCCTAATGTCTTAATTAATTGCCTCCTTGGAATATTGTATGTTGTATGGGGGGGGGGGGGTGACGGTCACTGCCTTTCATGAGAGCACTATACTGTTATTCTACCTGCTTCCTGCATTGTAAACCCCTGTTGTTTCTTGTATTGACCTTGTTGCTTGATGCACTTAAATGTAACCTTACTTGTTTTGCCTGATGTTTATGAATGTACCTTGTAATCTCCTGGGTCGCACCTGAAAATAGGCACTTGGTTGTCTAGTGTGCTTACCCGGTTAACAAACGCAAATAAATATTGGAATATTAGTAAATTGTTTCAGCCAGCATCTTTTGGAAAAGTGTTGTGCACACTTCACCTATTGCATTCTTGTATATCAGAAGGTCTAAAAACACTGGGGACATTTTCAAAGTAGATGCTGCTGCACTATATTCAAAGGCTGGAGATGCACTGCACATCTTTGACTGCACCAAGCACAGCGATAATGTATGCAGTGCATCTCCAGGGGGCATGCCCATTAATATGCAACACATCCCCATATTCAGCTGAGATGTGTGACGCATTTGCCTACACATCTCGGAGATGTGCCACAAAATGTTAGGAATGTAAGAAACACACCTAACTGGTAGCCAACCACAGGTGGGCTGCTGTACTGCACACAAACCATCTGCACCAAAGTCGGGCTGCTAAACAGTGTGTCAGCAAACAAGACCACTGATTTTGGTCAAATATAAATGACACTTTATTACAAAAGTTAAAAACTACACGGCAAGCAGCACCCTCACTCACCACTGTGGCATGTACATGTCACGTGACTAATGCATTTCACGTCACTCTGATGCTTTGTCACAACAGCACAGCAGCAGCCAGCTCCTGCAGCCCAGTGACAAGCCCCACCATCCAGAACTATGGTCCAATAAAACACTGAAGTACCCCCTCATTCCCATATAGTGTTCCTCCCCATTCCAATCCCCAGTCAAATACAAAATTCTATTTTCCTATCAGTTCCATATAGGTGTCCTCTCACCCTGTCCTGAGCCCCATTCATAATACAAATATACATCCCACCCCTCTTTACCATAGTGTAGTGGCCCACCTCACAACCCCAATCACTGATCGTGTTGTACTACTTATTTAATATGTAATAATTCTGTAGTAGTCTAGTGGCACCCCCTTACCATCCCCAAACCCCAATCAAATATTCAAAGCTCATTTCCCATATTCCCTGGTATTCTAGTGGACCCCCCCCTCACCCAGTGGGGTACTCACACCCACCCTGCTCCCCCCATCCCAGCATGACTGTGAAGCTGATGGGCAGCACAGCACGCTGCACACCTCCATGACTGCCTGACAACTGAGCTGTCAATGAATGACAGATTATTGTACACAGTACACTGTAGACCAATGTGCTTGCAGTGTGTACTGTAAGCTTTTTGATTCACATAGTTGTCAACTTTGTGAATGAAAGCTTATAGGACACACTGCAAGCCCATTGGTCAACAATGTCAACCAATGGGCTTGTACTGTGTACAATATGCTCTCATTCATTGACAGCACAGTCAGTGAGCAGCCATAGAGGTGTGCGGTGGGCTGTGCTGCCCGCCGGCTTCACAGCCATGCTAGAATGGGGGAGCAGAATGGGGTGTGGGTACCTCAGTGGGTGAGAGTCCACTAGATTATCAGAGAATATGGGAAATTAATTTTGAAGATACAATTGGGGTTCAGGGATGGGATGGGGGTGCCTCTAGACTACCAGGGATAAATGGACAATGATTTTTTAGGATGTGACAGGGGTTCGGGGATGGAGGAGCACTAGACTACCAGGGAGGGATTTCAATATCATGGTTACATTTGCGGTGATCAGTGTTTGGTGCTGTGGGTTGGGCACACAGCACTGGACTTCCATGAGTGGGGGGGGTTGCAGACTACCCAGCGCATCCTGCTGGGTGCATCTCTGCTGCACACAAGCAAATGGGTCCATAATAATATGCAAATGGCCCCATTTGTACCTTGCATGCCTAATGGTCCCATTTGCTTGTTTTGGTCTGAATATCTGGAATTTGGTCACATCACATCCCCAAGATGTGCCGTATCCCATTCCAGGTATTCGGCCCAGGAGGTGGATGCCGCATATCGTCGGAGGCTTCCATTTGCGCTGCTCAATATATCTGCTATATTCAGATTAGATGTGTGATTGCACATCTCGTTTGAATTTAGCATTGTATTGTGCCAGCCCATTTGTTTTGGGTGGTCATCTAGATATGTGGTGCAGACTTGGCCTTTGAATATGGGGGCCACTATCTCCAACAGTGTTTTTAGACCTTCGGATATACAGGAATGCAGTACTTGTCACATTTATTGATGTTTTTACTGTGGATAATTATAAATACTGGTGTGTATGCACTGACATTTCACTCTGAAGAAGCTAGGGGACTCCCTTGCAAAATATTAGTATTTTTTGACCCCTGGTGTTTGTTTAATGCAGTTTGTTTGCTGTTGATTTTACTGAGATGTACAGCAAATAAGTTATATAATAAATGGACGAACTACATACCAATTTAGTGGTTTTTGCCTTCTGGTGGGTGCAATTTAGTTTTTTATTTGTTGCAAAGTGTATATTATGCACCACCACTTTGTTCTGGTGCTGACCATTTTCTATTTGCTTGCAGTTTGTGTTATACAGGTTTTCATAATCATGGGAGTAAAAGGCTTTGACCACTTATCCATACACTCTCATTTTTGTTGTGTTACATGAGCAGCATTGAGTGCAAGTCTTGCTAATCAGTTCTTTTTTGTTGTCTGTTTTTATATTTTACATCTGCCCTTTGTTCAGGTGTCGGTAGTTCTCTGAAGAGAGTTATTGCTGATAGGGGACCTGAATATGCCAGATGTTAACTGGAGCACCTTTGCTGCAGCCACATCCAAGAGCAAGGCCATTCTCGATGCCCTATAGGGGGCATGCCTCAGGCAGCTAGTTTTGGAACCCACTCAGGAGGGAGCAATCTTAGATCTGGTGCTCTCAAATGGGGATGGAGAGAGGATCTCCGATTTTGAAGTGGGTAGCCATCTGGGAACAAGTGACCACCAAACAGTGTGGTTCACGGTAAACTTAGTTGTAGAGTCAAGATATACAAAAGTGAAGGTCCTGGACTTCAGGAGGGCTGAGTTTGTCAAAATGGGAAAGTGCCTCAGAAAAGCACTAGCAAACAAGCAAGAAGGTGGGGTGGAAACATCAAAACTGCCATCACAGAGGCAACACGCCCTTGGCCATTATTACATGGGCAGAACACCTAGATAGTTTAAAATAAGAGTAGATGAGCACGTTCATGCCATGCAACATAGCAATGAAAATTATGTTGTGGTAAAACATATTAAAAGTTGCCCACATATGACACATAATATATAGTTTGTGGGCATTGAGAGGGCATTGTCATCGAACCAAGGAGAGGGGACATGAAAAAAAGGATGGGTCAACATGATAGCTTTTGGATATATCATCTGAGAGCAAGACAAGATATGGGGTTGAATGACTCCATTGATTTATTTGCATTCTTGCATAAATTGTAAAATGGGGATCTGAAATAATTAAGCACATCTGTGTATCAAATGAGTGGTGTAAAATGAATGCTTGTGCCTGATTGGTTAGAACTCTGATATGTAATGAGGACTTGTAACAAATGAAGTGTTGGTGCCTGGTGTTGCGAGATTTTAAATTTATTGATGTTTTAGTGGGAATCTCTATAAATATTGGTAAATCCAAAGGTCTAAATATTGGTGTGCATGCACTGACATTTCACTCTAAAATAGCTAGGGGTCTCCCTTGAGAAACATCCGTGTTTTTTGGCTCCTGGTGTTTGTTTGATGTGGTTTGTCTGCTGCTGATTTTATTGAGATATACTGCACATTTTTTCTAGAATAAAAGGATACAATAAATGGATAACCTACATATCAATTTTGTGATTTCTGCTTTGTGGTGGGTGCAACTTCATTTTTTATTCTTTGCTACAGAGGCATAAAGGCTGCTGAAAGGGGCTCACAGAAATGAGGCAAAAGATATTTGCAAGTGGTAAGGTCACAGAAGAGCTTTGAATCCTGAGAATAGAAAATGCTCTGTGGCTGGATAGGATGCATCTGAAAGTGATCAATGAACTGGCATTGTAGTTAGCTGAACCACTGGCAGGGCTGTGCAATAGCTCAAGTTAATCAGGGGTGGTTCCAAATGTCTGGAAGGTAGTGGATGTAGTTCCATTCCACAAGGGTGGGAACAAAATGCAACTTGGTAACTACAGATCTGTCAGTCTTACTCAATTGTTGGTAAAATGGTGGAGATATTAGTCAAGAAGGATCTGGTGGAGTACCTGGAGAGAATGTGCTCCAGAATAATTAAAAGCAAGAGTCTGTGGCTGGGGGTCTTGTCAGACCAGCCTTGTAAACGTACAAACACAGACAATGACAGCAGAAAAAGACTGACAGTATGTTCAGTATACCCATGGTTCCCTATCTAACCCAGGGACCTATTGTCCATCCAGGGTTCTAGCACTGCCTATCCACCCCCCCATTCCCCTCACTAATACTGTTTCCCCAAGCAACTGTGTCAACTGTGTTTGAAACCCAAATTGTTTTGTCCACCACCTCAGCTGGCATACTGTTCCTCAGATCTACTACCCTTTTCAGTAAAATAATACTTCCTCATATTCCCCTGAACCTTCCTATTGTCAGTTTCCACTCATGCCCTTGTGAACTACCATGACTCCCCAGCAGGGTTCTCAACATCCTGAAGGAAATCAGAAATTGCTACCCCTTCTCCTCATTTTCAGTTCTTACCTCTCCCCCCCCCTCCACCTGTTCTTCTGGGTCACCAGTATGCACATCCTAACCCCATCCTTTTTATTCCAATAGCACTTGCGTACCACCTCAAGCCTGGTCCTGGTCACTCATGCACTATACATGGTTCTATAGGTTTCGTACGTTCATATGTTCTTTTGTATGTTTTTGGACATGTATTGTAATTTATCCACTATTCCTCTGCTGTTTATTGTACAATACCTTGTGTTCCAACTGTTGCACAATCTTACAATGTTGTATTGTTTGTACTACCCATATACTATTGTAACTGATCATCCTTCACAACCCTGTGACCCCTCTCCCCAGGTTGTACCATGAGAAGAGCAACTTGTTGTTCAGTGTGCCTTCCTGGTGAAACATTTCAATAAAGAAATAAATCAACTTGAACTGTTACTCATGTTAAATAATTCACCACAGTTCACCTTTGTTTATTCCTTTAAGAATGTTGCAGGTTTCTGTTATATCTCCCCCCCCCCCCCAGTCTGATCTCCATCAAGTACATATTCAGTGATTTGAGGCACTCTTCATAAGACCTGCCCTGTTGGTCCTGAATAATATTTATTACCCTTCACTGTCATCTCCATGCTGTCCTTATTTTTCCTGAGGTGAGGACTCCAGAACTGGGCACAGTGCTCCAGGTGTAGCCTCACCAAGGATCTATAATGAGGTTGCTATATCTCTTTTCTCCTGTTGTCAGTACACCCTCTGATACATCACAGCATCCAGTTTGCCTTACTATAGGCCTACTATAGGCCTGGTTGCACTGGCTCTATTGTTTGTATTATCCTTTTGACTGGAGAACTATGGCAGTGAATTAGAGACAATCCGTGAGTTATCTCTGCTTTGACTTAAGCAAGGCATTTCATTCAATGCCTCACAGATGATTGCTGAAAAGGCTAGAGTATCTAGGTGCAGTTCAGAACCTAGTCAGACTGGTGGTTTCTTCACTGATGTGGAGATGGCAGACGGTGGTGGTAAATGGAATCAAGTCTAGGAGCAGGAGGTCACAAGTGGGGTACCACATGTATCAAGTTCTTGGCCCAGTCCATATCAATATGTGCATCAGTGATGATACAAAAAAGAATACTGGGCAAGACATGTCTCTTAACAGTTGATGGTTTCAATCGAGGCTGAGATAGAGTTAAGGACTTAATAGTTACTAAGTGGAGTAGCTGTCAAGAAATGAGTAGGGTGTGATGAGGGGCAAAACCCATCTAGACAGCAGGTCTTGGGGTATGATGGGGTATAACAGGGCACTCTGGATGGACCAATGGTCTTTTACTGCCAGCAATGTCTATGTTTCTATACTGTAACTACAGAACTATCCTACCTTTTATTACTCCAGATTTATGAGATTTTACCACTAACTGTATTCATTGTTTAATTACAGTGCAACCCCAATTATCTGAATGCCTTGGGAGACATTAAATTATTTCAGATAATCGGGGTTTCGGTTAAATGGAAGAAAGCCATTTTTAAAGTAGGAGCAAGCTGTTTTCCGTACTACTGTGACAGCACTTAGCTTACTATCACTGCAATTCTACAGTGAGCAACATATGGGCAAGTTTTGAGTGCATATAAGTTCAATTTTAATACAGTGCAAGTACATAAGTACAATTTTAAAACAGTAAATACTGTAGCAGTAAATAACATGCAGTACAGTGCTGATATAGAAAGTACATAGCAATGCATGTAGTACAGAAAATAAAGATCAAATGTCGGTTAAAATGACAGTGCACTCAGTCAGTTGTCAGTCTATATCACTGTAAAAATTGTGTTATGGCACTCTGCTTCTTTGCTTTGTTTAACTTTTCTACTGCTTGTAATTTAAGTTTTCGAGGAGCAGAGTGTGTAGATAGAGTTAGCTTGGTTTTCAAGCCACAGAAGACATTATTACGACTAGCTTCTGATGCTGTTGGTACATGAACAGCCATGTTTCCCTGCTCCCGGTGTCTTCTTCCTCCTCCCTGCTGTGACACCCATGACATCTGGGTTGTTCTGGGCAATTGCAACAATATCTTCATCTCTCAGTTCTCCATAGCCATCATCTTCAATATCGCATTCCAGCCACTCATGCACTGCCTCTACTGTGCAATTTGTTTGCTGTGCAATCTGGAGAAGTGCCTCATTGGCTTCTTGTTCTTGTGGCACAACAAATTATTTGGCAGTTTGCTAAGTTGGCTCGGTTAACACTTCAGATTTCTCCCAACAGTGCGTCATTGTCTCTTGTCTGATCTCTGACCAAGCTTCACCTAAAAGGTAACGGCATCCTTGATTGTTAATTTTTTTATAGTGTCTGTGAGAGTAAGCTGGTCATTTTCATCAGCCAGAACTGTGGCCAGTAGTTTGACCCTGTATAACTTCTTTAATGTGTCCAATATGCCCTGGTTCATGGGCTGCAGCTTTGACGTTGTGTTTGCAGTGAGAAAACGTAATGCATTACTCCATCTGCAGAGGTCAGTTGGTCCAGATCAGGGTGTGCGCCAGCATTATCAATGAGTAAAATCACCCTCAGCAGAAGGTTAACTAACCATAAGTGTGAGCAAACTGTGGGAACAAAGTCAGTGTGGAACCATCGTTTAAATATGGCAGCATTCATCCATGTATTCGATTGAGCTTTATAAGTCACAGGCTGACTTAGCATGTTGGTGTGCTTGAAACATCTAGGACATATAGATTTACCAATGACTAGCAATTTTAAACGGTGTGTTCCTGTGGCATCACAACAACCCAGGACAGTTAGTCTTTCTTTTTGTTTTTTAAATCCCGGAGCACATTTCTCAGACCATGCAGCTAAAGTCTTCTTGGGCAACATCTTCCAATATGCTCCTGTCTCATCTGCATTATAAATCTGAGTCAGGGTAAGTTGTTCAGCTACCATGAGATCAGACAGTTTCTGTCTAAAAGGGGCAATGCTATCATTTGCAGCAGATAACAGTTCACCGGCCACAGAAAGCTGGCATATCCCATGGTGCTTTTTAAAGTGATTTAATCAACCTTCACTGGCACTGAGCATATTGTCTTGTCCATTAATTTCATTATGGAAGGTGATTGCCTTTTGTTTCATAATTGGCCCTGATATCGGGATTCCTTTCACCCTGTTCTATATGAACCATACGTAAAGTGCCTTGTCCAACACCTTGTCCTTACTCCCCTTCATGCTTTTTCTTTGGCTGGTTGACTCAGAACAGTCCATTGTAGCTGCATACTCCCATATTTTATCTCATGCAGTCCTGATATCACACACAGTAGCATTGCCTATGTTATATTTTCTGGCAACAGAAGCTATCTTTTTGCCACTGTCCAGGCATTCAAGTACGCAGAGCTATTGCTCGATAGGGAGCACACAGTGTTTTCACTTGCCAGCCATCATGTAAGGCATTGCATGAATGATAAACACATTTGCCACTCCTTAAGAGACCCTGATCATTACCGAACCAGATTAGTTCAATTATCTTCAATCGAATGAGGTACAAAAGTACAACTAAGTGTGGAGAATGTGGCAAACAAGCATGTTAAACAATGATTATGCTGCTTAACTAAATGAGCTACAATCTTGCAATTCAGTGTGGACAATGATTATGCTGCTTAGCTAAAAGAGCTACAATCTCGCAATTAAGTGTGGAGAATGACTGTGAACTGCAAACTGAGGTCTGAAGATAAAAAGAACACCACCGCATTATAACTGCTATTACAGTATCTGAAACCCGATTGCCACATGGGGGATATAAGTTAATTTCAGATAATCAGGAGATTTGGATAATCAGGTTTTGGATAATCGAGGTTATACTGTATCTGTGTAGACAAATTTGTATGGATCTTTATTTTTAGAGTTAATAAATGTGAAGCCTTACAGAGTGGCTTCACTTCTGGAAAAACACAATTAGTTAAACAGTACCCAACTTATATTTCATACATTTTAAACATTTTATTTTCATTAATATAATTCATTTTAATGTATTAATTTTCCTAACATGAGTTCTGCACTCCTTTGTCTAGTTACCTCCCAATCCCATCTACTTGCATATCTGTCGCTATTTGGTCTTGGGGTCCACTAGGACATTTTCTCTGATAAAGTATTTTCCTCCCTCCTAAATATTAATGCTTTGGTCCCTTTTGGGTCCATTGTGTGCAGGGACTGATGGGCAGTTGCGAGTCGTATGGCCTGAGAGTACCAGCACCACTCTGAAATAGGTTGATGTTTTCTGCTTGCACTTTGCCTTCATGAACATGGCCAACCAGGGTTCCAAGGTGTGTGACTGTATGCTAGGGCAGGTAGTATGCCACCCCCATGTTGCTCTCCAGCTACACAACCACTTGTGGTCATCTAAGTGGCAGCATGGTAGCAGAGAGTGTGATCCTCCCTCCCCAGAGAAGAGCATCTGCTAGGACACTCAGTCTCCAGACTGGCCCTGATGTCCAAGGATCAATCCTATCCCAGGTCACTAGTGTTATCAGTGATATTGCTACCCCTGTGCCAATGGACTGGCAAAATCAATCATTCTGATAAATAAAGTAAAACATATTCCTTTTTTCTCCCTTTTTGGTTTACACACAAGAAATATCAGTGGGGGTACCACAGGGATCAGTGCTGGGACTGGTCCTATTCAACATCTTCATCAGTGACATTGCACAGGACCTAGAAGGCAGAATTTCACTGTTCACTGATGACACAAAGCTCTGTAACAGAGTAGACACACCACAGGGTGTAGACAGAATGAGAAGGGACCTGTAGAAAATTGAAGAATGGTCAGGGGTTTGGCAGTTGAAATTCAGTGCAAAGAAGTGCAAGATAATGCATATGGGGCACAAAAACCATGGCACAATGTATCAGTTGAGGGGTGAGGATATAACATGCGCCAAGCAGAAAAGGGATCTTGGAGTTATCATCTCTGATGACCTCAAGGTAGGGAAACAGTGTGACAAGGCAGCAGGTAAAGCAAATCAATCAATCAATCAATCAATCAATCAAAATCTTTATTTATTCAGGCGAACATCATTGAGCATAGCTCATTTACAAGATGGACCTGAGTGGTCATAACAAAAAGGTTACAGATTGTATACAAAGACATGATATTGAATAAGCACAAATACAACCATTTATGAGTGAGATAGATGTACAAATATTTACATATATACAAGGCAAAGGACAGTAATAGGATGCTGGGATGCATAGGCAGGGGCATCACCAGCAGGAAAAGGAAGGTCATAATTCCACTATACAAGACACTGTGAGGGCCCCACCTGGAGTACAGTGTACAGTTCTGGAAACCTTACCTACGTAAGTACATAGACAGGGTAGAGAAGGTTCAGAGGAGGGCAACAAAGATGGTACATGGATTGCATCACAAGTCCTATGAGGACAGGTTGAAGGAACTGAACATGTACTCCCTGGTGGAGAGGAGGAGAGAAGGATATGATAGAGACATACAAGTATCTCAAAGGGAGGAACAGGGTGCAGGAATACACTATTTTAAGTGAAAAGATGTTCCAGGACTAGAGGGCATGGGATGAAGTTGGAGGGAGGACGATTCAGAGGAAACGTGAGGAAGAATTTCTTCACAGAATGGGTGGTGGACAAGTGGAACAACCTGCCAGAGGAAGTTGTGGGGGCTGAAACAATCATGGGATTTAAGAATGCATGGGATACACATAAAATAATTCTGGAGGTCAGTGGTAAGAGGCAACAGACTTCTAGGAAAACATAAACGGAACTTACAAGCTGAAATGGGCAGACTGGGTGGGCCATAGGCCCTTATCTGCTGACACTGTCTATGTATCTATGTATCTATACTAAATTAAATACAGATATTAATAGATCATGTCCACAAGTGAATTAAGAAGGGATGTAATGTTCTTTACTGAATGATTATTCATTTTTATTAATTCTTTATTATACTACAGTATTCCTCTTCCATCTCAGTAGTGATATGCTGAAAGAAAGGCTCAGATTTCATTACATACTTAGAAAGTATTTAATTGTACAGAGCATCATCAGATACCTAAAAAGATGAACTCTAAAAAGCATATTTAAATGGCTGTTTGACAAACTGGTTCTATACTTCAAGTTTAGGCATTTCCTATGAGCAGGATTCAGAGTCCATTTCCAAGTCATTCTACTTGTCTTTGCATTCCTTTTTCACTTTTCTAATCATTTGGTTGCAAGAAAAGTTTATAAGAGATCAAGGTCATAAAATAAGTTTGAGAAAACAGTCACGGCACTCACCACTGCATCCTTAGGTAACAGAGTCCATTCAAAAGGTTTTTCATTTACCTTATTTTATTGTAGACATGCACGACAGAGCTGTACAACACAGCTCGGCACAGCGGGGAGAAGAAATTTTTAACATTTAACCTTGCTTCTTCATTCTTTGATAAAGCTACAAGGTTAACAGTTATGAGTTTCTGCTCCCTCCTGTGCTGTGCTGAGTTGTGTTCTATAACTCTGTTCTGTACATCTGCAATTAAATAAGGTAAATGAAAAACCTTTTGAATGGACTACATTATTAATGGATTGAGTAGTGATTGCCTGACTTTTTTCTGAAACTGTATTAATATTGTCACTGGCACGCAGTCCTTTGAGCAGCTCTTCAGTGTACTAGGTCCTAAAATAAGTGATTGTTAGTTTCTAGAGTAGAGGCATTTAGCAGGAATGGTGCTATGACCCCACTCACAATGCTCAGAATATCTTAACCTTATTTGCAAAAGCACCATCACTTTTTGTGAAGCATAAGCAGTGTAAAGAGAGATATGAGATCTTTTGAACACAGAACAAATAAAGCACCTTTCACCTGAGTAACTTGTTATTATCATCACTGTGTCAGTTCCAAAAGGCTTTCAAAAGATCATTATGCTGTTTTATGTATACATATGTATTTTCTATATTCTGTTGCTGTTTGGTTATACTATAGTTGTTTTAAAAGTACTGTAGTAGTAGTAAACACTTTTAATTCTCTACAGAATAAAATACCATTAGTGCAAAGCATTGATTAAAAGGTAGTCTTGTGATAGGTTACAGTTTGCAGTAACTGAATGAATGAAATAACAGATGAACATTAAAAGGAATTCTGATAATATACTGTACATCCATTCTAACATACACAATCCTATACTTAAAGCTACACTCTCAACCCTTTTGCATCATATTATTTCTAGTTGAAAAGCCATATTTTATGGCCGGCCTGGTGGCACTGAGGTCTGAGGCATTAGTCGCCGCCCTCACGCCACGCCAGTGACCCGGGTTCAGGAGCAAGCTTGGGTTGTTGGGGATCAGCAGGGGAGGGAGTGGCTAGAGTACCCAGTGGACTGCTTTCATCTCCCAGGGTGGGTTGCGGCACAGTGACCAGTGTGGTCTGACACCTAGCGGAGGCTGGGTATTGGCACATCCAGCCTGGTAGTATGGGGTGGTAGGTGGGGCAGCCGATGGGTGTGCTGTGTGAGGACGCATGCACAGTATGCCCCTTGTTGGCATTCATGGGCTGCCTCCAGCAGAACAAGGAAAAAGGGGGTACCCAGTCATTGTGGCTTAATGGGCATCCAAGATGTCCTACGCCAGCTCCGAGGGGACCACTGAGAGCTGGTTTGGTGTTGGAGTTGGTCGACCTCTGCTGCCCCACCATGGGGGGAGGTAAGCTGTGGGGTAATCGGGTGGTTGCCCTTACCAGGAGAATGGTGCAGGTCAGATGGCAGCCGGACTGAAAAGTTGTGGGGACACTAAGGCCAACTGGGACCCCAGGGGAAAAAAAGTGATGGAAAAAAAATTAAAGAAAAAGAAAAGTCATATTTTATTATTCTTACTTATCTCAAAAACTCACTGAATTTGTTGGTTGTTTGATCTCCTTCCTTTCTTAGCAGAATGTGAATGTTGTCACCCTGGGGAACCCGATACAACAGGTTCAACCTTACAAATATTTGGGCCTATGGTTAGATAGTTACTTAAGGTAGAATGTACACATTGACTACCTGTTAGAAAATGTGGGAAAGAGATTGGGAGCCCTCTATAGGGCAAATTTATGTTTATTACAAGAGATAAAGAAGTGTGTAGTCAGTTCCATGATAACACCAATTTTTGACTATGGAGATATTTTGAATGCAGGAGGGACCAAGGGGGACCTGGCGAAACTGGACGTTTGTTACAGCAGGCTCACCAGGCTAATTCTTGGTGCCCCGTGTCTGATGCATACATAGGGAAAAACACTTGGAAAGGGTTAACAACCTGATTGGAAAACAAAGCACTTAAATCCAGATTGTGCTGCACAATTTAATAAAAATGGTTGTATGTAATTGTATTACGTATGTTGAATAATGAAGTACTGTGTAATCTTTGTTCATTTGATTGATCAACTCTGTTGTTATACTTATATAGGTGTTCATACTGTATTAGTTTGATGGATCTGTAATGTATTTGACATAATGAAACTGAAATAAGTTTTTTTTTTCTGTACTATGGGGCCTCATTGTAAATGAGCTTTTAGCTCAGTTGTGCAAATCCTGATTCATAAGTTTTTATGAATAAACATTTTACTAGTAGTAGAATTGAAATGCATGGGAATGGTGCAATGATATCCAACCTTGTTTTGCTTCAGAACCTTGATCTTCTCTAACCGCATACATCCTGTACATTAGGAACACCCCCAAATAGTGCAGTCACCAACGATGCAAAGTTTTCCTCCTCCTCTATATCATGATTGTCTAGACTGAGTTGTTGGTGTTCTCAAATCCAAGAAAGATGCAGTGAAAGTTGATTAAAGAATGTAAACAAACACATTTTTGCATCAGAACACCAGTATGGTGGAGAGTCTGTTTTTCACTTTTAAAACAAAACTGAATCATAATCAAATTATCAGCTACATCATTAATCTTGTCAGAATGTAAGCAATCAAAATCTGTTTTTTAATCTAGGGACAATTTGAGGCCTGAGTGGGTTGACAGTATCCCTTTAAATTACACACACAAGTACAGCAAAACAAAAAAAAAATAAAAAATCTGCAGTATATAGTGTGCTAATATGTTGTTGCAGTAGCAAGGTAATCTTTTGTAACTATAGTATGAAATCTGCTGCTGACATTCTCAAGAGGACACTAAATGCTTCCACTACAAATGTTGTTTTCAACAGGAAGTAAGAGAAATGCTATGAACAATGCCTTAGCATTTCCATCAACAAATCATATTTGTTTTAGCTGAATAATTTGTGAGACCTACAGCCCTTAATTTTTTTAGGGTGTTTTCAAGCAGCAGTGCATGACACTGGTGAAAAATTTGAACTGCATTTTTTATTCTATTTTAAACTGCCTCATAGTTTCTGACTTGTAGGATACCCTTCTTTCTCCATTTTGAGTCTGCTTTAGCACTGTGTTCACATTTGAAATATATGGAATAATAGACAGGTACGTGTGCACAACAAGGCTGTGTTTCCATCAAGGGGATTCTATTACATCATAGACCTCGAGAGTGAAACTTGGGAGGTCTATGATGTCATACAATCCTCAAAATAGAAACTCAGCCTTGTTGTGAACACTTACCCTAGCTGTTATTTTTATAGTACATTTTGACCCCCAATTGATAGCACAGAAAAAACAAATGACAAATAATGTATTTCATGTCAATAAATAAAGCTTTACAATGCTCAAGTTACACTAGGAATTTCATTCACAAACAATGCCTAACAGCAATGGCATTCTAGCCCATCAACTTGCAACGGCAAATGGCATTTACAACAAACAGGTATAATATCAGTTAGACATCACAAATATTAAAACAACTGTATTTCATAAGCCCCTTCAAAAATTATTTAAAATCTTTGTCTTATCTGGGGACTGCTCACTTGATTGAAGATATATCCTGAAAAATAAATGATCTTCAGTTGGCAGCATGATTCCTGCCCCCAAGCATATGAGAGAAAATGCCTGAAGTAAAAATCTTACCTAATCAGAAACAGAACAGTCTGAGATCATATCAAATCTGTACTTTGTTGTGGACTCTGAAGGGTAGTAGTTTCTATTTTGCAAGGGATCAGCAAGGTTGGGACTGTGGAAGTGAAATATGTGGGTAGGAAATTGTGAGAGTGGAATCAAGACAGCAGTGTGACGTAGAATAGACTCCCAGTGGAGTGGTGGGGACAAACACAGTGGCAGATTAAAGCATGCATGGTACAGGCATAGGGGATTCCTAACAATAGAAACAAGGAGCTAAAGCCAGAGATCAAGTAGGGTCTGTGGCTTTTACAGTAGTCAGGAAAATGGGCAGACTAGATGGGCCTAGCGGTCATTATATGACATCAATTTCTATATTTATTATCACTCTTTGTTGGAAGACACTATTAACTCTCAAAATCTTCAGACAGCTTTTGTCTATTAGTGGATTTCTGGGATGGCAGGAGGCAGTGTACCACTGTCATTTACTGGGATTACTGCTGTATAATTACTGGTTACTTGCAAGGAAGTTGTCATCGACCTGCCGTGATGTTATTGAATATCCATTGACTGACTGGGAATTTTAGTGATCAGACACTGGCGCCTCTTCTGCTGGGGGAATGTTATGATCTCTAAAAGTTTGAGTGGAAGTTTTATGAGTAGAAACATAGAATCTGTCAGCAGATAAAGACCGCCTGGTCCACTCGGTCTGCCCATTTAACCCAAATACAGTATCCCTGCAGACCCTTCTTGAGTGGAGTCTTTTATGATCCTCTTCAGGTAGTCCAGCAGAAAATGTCATCATGTTGAGCATATTGTAAATTTTATTCTCTTCAACAGTTTTGCTCCAATATCACTGCAACAGATCCAGTTTATGGTTGTGGATAGGGTACGTAACTGACACATCTGGCTCTAACATCTGTTTTGGATGCTGAGAGCCATATTTCATATAGGTGGCTATGGAATCTTTTTGTGTGTTGGTAACATTTCTGTAAATTCTGGGCTTTACAGGTGTGATGTTTCTGGGTTGTCCCAATACGCATGTTGGTTTATTGCTCATCACACTCCAGAAATTAGTTGCCAACAGTGTCCTTTCCCAAAGTGAGCTCTCCCCATTTCAAGGTATAATGCTCCATGATCCTTAAAGCAAAATACATTCCAGTGCTAAAAAACATCATGTTTAGTGGAGCTGATGGACTGTGCATACCTATGGTACCAGAGGTATACAACATGTCAGTATCTGTATTAGTGAGAGCTTCTGCTCTATACAGTCTATTGCCTTTGGTAAGTTTTAAATATTTTGTTTCACTATCATTGTGGCTAATGTTTCTTTAAAAGGTGAATCTTTGCCATGGTGGATAGAGTGGCCATAGTTCTGTTTTAATAAATTCCTATCAACACTTCCTAAGATACTATGAACTGTACCTGGTTCATCGTCTGTACCATCTATTTATTATACTTTAAAAACTCACTTGGCTAGAAGAAGGTCAAGTCCAGGCACAGGAATTGTTCAGACTGGATGGTATTATTTAAATTCTTTAAGTATGTGGATATATTTTTAAATCTGCCATTGTTTTGTATAGTTTTCTGGTTCTCATGTCTGTAGAAAAGATGCCATATCTATGACAGGCTTGGAGAAAACAGAAGCAGCCACTGTTGTGTGCATGGTACACTGTTGGTGCCTGGAGCTGTGGCAGTTAAATAGTGTAAAAAACCTGTGAGCTGAGACACAGGTCGTTGCAGCAGTTGTGCTTTAGCCCTAATAGTTATTGTAGTATAGTAGTGAAATTGCTGCTGTGCAATAGCATTTTGACCTTGAACTGTGGCACAACAGAATGTCTGCAAGCATTGAAATACATAACTATGTACTGTAGTAAAAAGAGTGCTCCTTTTAACATTACCAGGATAAGCTTTTATCAGTATTCTGAGCTGTTTTGTATACCTGTTAGCTCATGAAGTCAAAGGCAAGTGTCTGCTGCCTGCTAGGTTATTATAATCACATGAAAAGTTATCTTTGATAACCTACTGTATATGCTGCCCGTGAATTACTAATTAACATATCCCTGGTGGTCTAGTGGACCCCAACCCTAGTAGGTAATGCCCCACCACTCCACTCATTCCCATCCCAAAACTGAGCCAGCGACTGGCACGAACCTCCCTCCCTCACCACCACAGCATCCACCAAATGACCTGTCCTGGAGCTCATACTATATACAGTACATGTCCATTGATTAACAGTGAGCTCAAAAAGACAAGCCAATAGCGATGAAAACCTGATCTGAAATATACTACAAGGAGCACTCATTTTATTTTTCAGCTGCAAAGAAAAGTAGTAAAGCAGATTCAAAACCGGAAATAAAAGGGCATCAAACATGTCTGGAGATAAGGGATGATCTAAAATAGAATACTGACGTATAGGTCAAAATTTTCACAGCTTTCAGGAACTACTGCTTTAATTCAGTTTTGAGGACAATGAAATCTGATCGTTTGTGGTGGTCAGAGCATTTGCTAGAAGGTATTTATTTTTTTAATGCAATTTGTTTTCTTATTCTCTATCTTGCTTCTGTCCCCTCCAAATTGTCTTGCAAGACAGTCTGTTTTGAGAATGACAGAATGCATTTTATCATTAAATATCTTCATATGCTGACATATCTCTGACAACCTGAAAGTTTTTTTTTAATTTAAACTCTTATTTGGTACATCACAATTAGTATTTAAAATTGTAAATACTCTGTACTGTAAGACGTACAGTACGTGTGTATCTACCTATGCTATTATGTTGTATGTTGTACATATTGTAACATTCTCTCATCTATTGTGAAATGTTGTATGTGTAATGCTACCACTGTATTCCATTCTCCCTCCCTCCAGGACACATTTGGAAATGAGCAATTTGCTCAGCATGTCTTCCTGGTAAAACTTTTAAATAAATAAATTCAAACTTGGCAGCACCAACCTTCCTTACTTTACCAGCCATACTGGGCTCAGTCATATTTGTCAGCACTTTCCCAGCTGGCTCCTGTCAACACTCTTCTGTAACTGGAACTTTTGCTTTCAGACATGTGACTTTTGGTACTGCTGAATAATTGCCTGAGGAAGCCGCACAAGATGTTATTTCATCAATGCTACTTCTAATGGCATCACCCAGACTAAGAAAATGTTTGCTGTAAAAACCATCAAGTGGTCTTTTTTTACAGGATTGTCCTGTTAGTAGACATAGACCACATCATTCTTTTAGTCTGCTTCCCCTTCTTAGGTGGTTTAGGGGCTTTGCACATTGCATGTTTTGAAGTTCAATGATTTTTCAAAACAGAGCCAGAGCTCTAACAAAACACAGATCCCTCATCAGTTTCCTCTTAGTTCTAATTTTCAAGTTATCTTATCATCAGTCTTTCTTACATTTGATAATTAGCATTTGTGTAAAAACAGGACCCTTATCCAGTAATGTTCAGTTTAATCTTTTACATATTCTACACAATAAGTCATAATCCCCTACTTCTGACAAGATGTGACAAGCAGGAAATTGTGACTTTAGATGAAAACTAAGCAGCTTGAGAAGATCAAGTGTTTTCTTACAAATATCCTCAATAATACAGAATACAGGGTAGAGAAATATGGAAACAAATGGGAAATATAATCTGAACTGGGACTATAGGGCAGAACTCTCAGGCAAAAGAGAGTATCATGGGGTGGCATGGCCAACCACCTTGCAAGATGGCAGCATAATTTGTTCGTAGCTGTATTTGTCAACAAAATCCTGAAGAATCTTGTTGATGGGGAGAACCTTGCAAGATAAAATGGAGCATCTTTAATGAGCAGATTGTAAGCTCCAAAAAGATATCAATATTGGGTAGAGCAGTGCTGCAAAAGTGAAGAAAATACAATGTGCCATTGTACCAGCTACAAGCCTGGCACCTCCTTAACAGTACCGCTATCTCTTGGAAAATTCAACTCAAAAATGAGCATAGTAAACTTGTCAGATATTGACACAGCAAGCTCATCCGACATTGGCCTAGAACACCTGGCTACTTTGCTTGCTAAGGCCCTGGAGGACACAGAAGAATTAAAAGAAACCACTGCAGCAACTAAGAAAGAAATACAATATATGAATACCAGAGTCTCCGATGTACAGAACATGCTGAGTGTTGTGGAAAATGATGCAGCTTAGGCAAAGGCACCAAGCATGGATCATCAGGCTAAAATTAATTATTTGATGGACAAAATCAACAATCTGGAGAACCATTCCAGAAGGAACAACATACAGATAGTAGGGTTCTCAAAGGGTAGTTCCTGATACCACCAGATTTCTGCAGACAGTAATCCCTGTAATTCTCAATACCCCAGACTGCCAGCCAAATAGAAATTGAGAGGGCCCATAGAAGTCTGGCCCCAAGGCCCAAGCTGGGGCAACAGCCTCATCCTAGCCGGACAAAACTGCTCTGCTTCCCTGTCAGAGACAACATCCTTTGCCTAACTCAGGAAAGAGGATCTTTGAGCTGGCTGGGCACATCATTTGCCTATTTCAGGACTTTTCAGCTGAACTTTCTAGCCGCAGACAAGCCTTCATGACTGCAAAGAGGCAATTAGCCCACTTGGGTTATCAGCACTCTATGAGGTACCCTGCCACACTGCATGTTTCAGTAAATGGTGTGCAGCACTTTTTTCAGGATCCAGAGTCTGTGGATCACTTCATCAGAAACAGACTCTATCCCTCAATCATCAAAGATCGGATGGACACACGATCACCGCTGGCTGCATTGCTGCCAGAACTGCACCTCCATGCACCAGAACCTGACAAGAAGAGGGCTGACACTGCAGAATCCCCTGCATACCATCAAAAGAAGTCAGGGGCAACAAGGGACCTGGGGTTCACAAAGAAAGGAATCATCACACTCGGAGATACACCGATCCCCCTGCCAAAGCAGAAGCACTGCATCCCCTGACTCAGCTCATGGCATAAACATGCTGGCGGGTGCTAACAGGTATGCCACCCTACAAACCCAAGATGAACCTCCTGTTGGACGTATGGGGCCTCAGAATGACATTAGGGACAGATGTGCTCCATCTTCAGACACCAGAACATGGGCTGATCAAGCAGCAGGGACCCCCTCTCCCAGTTGTCACATCATCGGGCATGGAGGATCCCAGCACTCCTAAGAAAAGAGGCCCCAATCCTAGACAATAGTAAAAAAATAGCAGGGAGAGCAACCCTTTTGAATATCTGGGCCTTGATTTTTAAAATTAGGCTTACAGGCCCAGATATTCAAAAGGATTGTGCATGGCGCAACAGTGTTGCACCATGCACAACCCACTGATGCGCCCCAGAGCAATATTCAAAAGGGAAAAGTGCGCTGCACAAATCCCGATGTGCCAGAGTGCATCACTAATGTATGCAGGTGCAGTTGGGGTGGACGTGCCCATGCATACCCTGCACAGCCCGATATTCAGCCCGGGATGTGCAGAGCCATGCATGCACAACCCCTACCTGTGCCAGCACAAAGTTGATCCCCCCAAAAAAGGAACAACTGATGGCCACCCACAGGTGAGCTGCCACACTGCAGAGTGCAACACGGAAGCTGCCACCTGTAGGTGGCCACCCGAGCTCCGGCTGCACCTGGCGGCGTCCCCCCATGCACGATCGTGGGCATCTCTAAAACTAAAAGAAGAATCCTGTCTATAGTCCCTGGTGGTCCAGTGGACCACTGTCTCCTGATCATGGGAATTTGTATAGTAAAATAAATAAGTCAATATCCCTGGTGGTCTAGCAGTACCCCCTCCCACCCACCCACTGAGCCCCACTGCCCGCTCCCCACTGGTAAGTCGCAGGCGCAGCACCCACCACCTGCCTCCCCGCCCACGGACTGACACCATTGTAGGGCTGTACCCATTGGTTCACAGTGTGACCCGATGGGCGGCGGCAGCCCGTGCCGTGCCACACATTCTAGATATGTGAATCATTCATATCTGGAATGTGTAATCTGCATCTGAACTGCATGGCCATTGGCTTGTGCTGTGAACCACTGGGTGTACAGCCCTCTCGACGGTGTCAGTCGGCGGGTGGGCGCAGGTGGGGTGCCGCCCACCAGCTGACCTGGGGGGAGAGGGCGGTGGGGCCAGTGGGCAGGTGGGAGGGGGGTACTGCAGACCACCAGGGATATTGGACTTATTTATTTTTCTATACAACAATTCCAATCGGCAGACAGCGGTCCACTGACCACCAGGGATATTGGACTTCTTTATTTATTTATACAGATGCCTGCAATCGGGCAGATAGCATTCCACTGGACCACCAGGGATATTGGAATTCTTTATTTATACAGATGCCCGCGATCAGGCAGATAGCGTTCACTGGACCACCAGGGATATTGGAATTCTTTATTTATTTATACAAATGCCTGTGATCGGGCAGATAGTGGGTCCACTGGACCACCAGGGATATTAGAATTCTTTATTTATTTATACAGATGCCCGTGATCGGGCTGTGGAGCACATTGCTGGCTGCAGGGGACGTTGACCCTCGAGAGCTGCTGCCTGGCAAGACGCCAGGCACAAGTCATCAGGATTCAGCGACCGCATACAAATGGGGCCATAATGACATGCAAATGGCTGCATTTGAGCCTTGCATACATTATGGCTCCATTTGCATGTCAAGTTTTGAATATCGCAGTTGCTGTGCATAACGCAATGGAACTTGCACTAGTGCATCCCATTCTTCACTCTGGCCACTTGCACTGGCGCAGTGCCACTGCGTCATGCACACTGAGGGTGGCTAGGGTTCGATATTCAACGCTGCTGAGCCATGGCACAGCCCTGTTGAATATCGCCCAGTCCACACCCCTGCACAGCCAAGGTGATCTGCGCCCAAGCTTGCGCCACAGCCTGGTGCAATTTGAATATCTGGGCCACAGAGTTTATAAACTGACCCATATAAAGCATGCCTCCAAAACAAATAACTAGTGGGGGGATATATCAGAGCCTGCACTAAAAATATGTATAATAGGGTGGCTTGGCTCCCTAAATCCCTGTGTCTCCCCAGTAATATCTGATAAATAAAATTAAAAAAAACTCCATGCAGGCATGCAAGGAAATTCAGGCGGCAAGCAGAAATGTGAGCTGAATTGTCTGGTTGTCCAGTCCCAGACAAAATGAAGTTTTATGGTTTTACTCCTGTTCTAGATCAGAATTTAAACTAAACTGCAAAAGGGGAGCCATACGTGAGACCCCAGGCTCACTAGTTAATTGTATATTAAATCTGGGGGTATTTAAGCCCAGGCTGACAAATGAAAATTCCACTGAGGCTCTGTAGCTCTTTCAAAGTGTTTTATTTGTATTTATTTTAAGAAAATAAGGAATTGTATAATGTGTAGATGTTTCTCACATAAGTCAGTGTGTTAAAAAAATGTAGAGCTGTGTCAAAGGCAAAGGCAATGAATGTTGCCAGATGGAATGTTGAATGCCGCATGGCACCTCTCAGTTAAGGTGCTTTAAACATAGGCATTATAGGAAAAAATTCAGGTACTTAGCCATAAAGCCATTATTGACCTGCTCTATTTACATTTTAAACTGGAAGCATTTCCCATCACTATTTTTATCTAATGCTAATTTAAACTGGTTCGTAGTGTCACAGGAGACCACCAAACATAAACAGCTGCGCACAACACACTCCAGGCCACCCTCCAACAAGCTTTTGATAGAGCTGAGCATTGGTTCATATCACGAAGGCTAGTCCTGCACCTAAAAAAGAATGAAGCTATGCTCTTCTCGCATCACCAAAGCAAAGCCAGTAGTGCCTCTCTCGTGACACTGCCTAGCACACTAAACCCCATTGAGCAAGTTTCCTCCTACAAGTATCTGGGCATTACCTTTGATTTGGCACTCTCCTTCCATTCCCATATCAATGCCCTTTCTGCTGCCACCAATGTCAGGACTGGACTGTTATACTGCCATAGGGACTGCCTACCACAAGAGGCCCTCAGATTGGCAATCACCTCCTCAGTCCTGTCGCTAATTGACTATGGGCTGCCCGTCTATGCTGCAGCCAACAACACTGTGCTTGCAAGAATGCAGCTCTCTATAAACAAGGCCTGCAGGCTAATTCTGGGAGCACCTAGGTGCACCCATACATGCCTGCTGTATTTCACCACCAGCTTGAAGAAAGATTCCACTTCCAAACCTGCCTTCTTGTAAAAAAGACCCTGCTAGGGCTCTCCCCCACTGGGGTCGCCACGTCTCTGCAGCATGCATCCCCCTCAGTCTCCACCCGCAGCAATGTCAAAACCTCCCTTATTGTCCCCAGGGTAAGGAACTCTATAGCCCAGAGATCCTTTTCCTATTGGGCTCCCTCCTGGTTCAATTCCCTCCCAGCCAACATAACTGACTCTACTAAGCTTGGTCCTTTCAAGGTCTCCCTCAGAAGCCATCTGACAAGCACTTGCTGCTGCAACTGCACATTATCCCCTACCTGCCCCTTACCCTCACCCCTAGGCTGGGTCTGCCCTGTCTACTTTTGCTGTATATACCTGGGGTCTCAGGCAACATCTGCTGACTAATGCAATAAAATATCTCTGGTTGCTACCTGACGTGGTACTCATGTACCTATATTATAACTACTGTGTTCTACCTATTACCAAGTGTGCACCACCAGTGAATGCCTGTAATACTGGCTGCTTTTTTAATCTATGCATTATGTACTGTACTGTTTTGTTTGCTGTGATGTATTGCTCTCTTGATGAGGTGCCTTAGTAAATGAGTCTTTGACTCAAAGGTCTGTAAACCGATGATCTAATAAATAAATAAATAAATCACCCAAAGCCTTAAAACCTTAATGCCAAAAGGTGTTTTATGGCACATTCTGAGCTTTAAGGACTGGACAAAGTTCAAAAGACAAAAACCTTCAAATGTTGTTCAAATGATGTTAATGTTAACAACTGGTATTAGTTGAGGTAAAAGGGCAGTTAGTCAATTTTTCTCATCCACATGGTGCCAGACTAAGAGAACGCATCAAGGGGTTAAATTAATTGCACTAAGAGCCTCTCCTTGCTAATTTAAAGAGTAAGTATGTCACACTGATCACTAGATGGAGACATTCAATGCAAACAGAAATAGACAAGATTATGGGCAGTAAGGGAAAATAGGGATATCATTAAATACATGTCCCATCAAAAGTGCCTGGTGTACTTATACATGGACAACACTGGTGAACAGAGTTGCACAGGAATTGCAACAGAATAAAAGAATTTGGGCAGATATTCAAAACTTGCACTGGCGCAAACCGTTTGTCTTGGACTGCACCGGGTTTGTACAAGTCGCTGTATTCAAAGGTCAAATAGCACAGGCAAACTGCATTAGCACTGGGCAAAAGTATAATGTATGCATGGAGCAAAATGAGGTGTGTGTACATGAATACAGGCGCAATGCTATATTCAGTGCATGAGCTCCACACAAAGTGTTTTGTGTGACTTAGCACAACACTTTGCACGGTGCAAATGACTGCCCAGGAAAAGGTAGCTTAACTCCAGTCAAACCAAGGTTAGGGAGTAGACAGCAGTAACAATGAAAAGGCTGGTTGCAGTCAATGAGGAGGCAGTGTGGTGGACTGCTCTTGTAGGCCACTGCATATCCACAGGCAGCCAAACTGTGGAATACAATGCAGTTTTATTGTTTAGAAGTCAACCAGCCAGTCAGTCAGTGATAGACCACGCTGAAATAGCTCCTGCAGCAGTAATAGCTTGCAATGTGACAATATGTTGCACAGTGTGAACTGTGTGTTGTGTTAATGGTCTGTGTTTAATGTACACTGTATCATCCCAGCTGCACATGGTGTGGCTCTGGAAGGTGTCTGGCATGTGCCTCGGCCCAGTGTACTTACCCAGACAACAAGGTGATAAATAGGGGATACATGATGGGCACTCGTGTGATATGAAAATATTTTCACTCCATTAGAGTGATCTCTGGATATTCATGAGTGGCAAAACTACTGATAAGTATCCAGAGGTCACTGTGCAGAAGTGAAAATATTTTCCATATCACATGAGTGCACATCATGTACCCAATCTATACAATAGGGGCCCCTATTGTTTCAAAAGTTACCATTTGCGTTGGTTTGCGTGGACTTAGGCAGGTTTGCGTGGGTTTGTGCAGGTGTGATAAATGTCAATACTAACTGGTGACTGTGTTTTCCCATAGGAAAACTGGGTCACAATTCTGTCGTTATAACCAGCTGGTTATAATGACAAAGAGGTGCCCGGTTTCCCTACTTTGGCGCATGCGCCTACTTCAAACTTCCTGTTGCCTGCGCTGTCCCTCCTCGCTCTTCAGTGCTGCAAGCTTCCCAGACAGAAGTGGCGGTAAGTTATTTTTCTTAAACAAAAATTACTGGGAACAAAAAAAAACCCACTACCTCTTCAGACACAAAGAAAAAAAGCTGCTTCAGTTCAAGAGCCAGCCACTATGGACCGAATTAAAACCCCAATGTTCCGCGGCTCGACTTCATAGAGAATCCACTTATTTTGTAAGGATTGCTGTGGGTAGATGATCTCTGTCAATTATAGTAAATAAAGAAATAAAATATGGTATCGCTTGAAAATAGAAATCATGAGCCATCATTCTCATGCTGGAGTCTTTCTTCTTCAGGAAATATCCAGAGAGAAAATGTTAGTGTAGAGGTAATAGGTTAAGTATATTTGTAAGATTAAGAGAGAACTTCTAATCTTACCATTTATCACTTCTTCTTTAGCCTCCCTTCTTCTTCTCCACATATATCTCTCATTTTACCTCTCCTCTACACTAACTTGTTTTTTTTTCTCTTTTAGACATTTCCTGAAGAAGACCTAAGGTCGAAATGTAGATTTTTAACTCTATTTTCTATTTTCAGCGTGCATTTAATATAACCATTTTGTTTTGCCTTTAGACCACATGCTGAAGCAGCGCCTTGTCTTTGTTTTTTTACAATTTGTATGATGCAAAATAAAGGATGGGTAGGTGTGTAAAACTCGGGTTTTACATTACTCTTCAGGGTGGAATGTTCTATTAAACCCCTCGAGCTGTGCTCTCGGGGTTTATGTGGCATTCCACCCCTGGGAGGGAGGTAAAATCCTCATTATAACCCCTTACCCATCCATTATTCTCTAATTTCTTATATTTAGCACACTCTGGTGAAAATAACAGGATTTATCACATTCATCCGGTGAAAATAACAGTATTCATCACACTTATTTATCACTCATCCCTGTTGTATAAATAAACATAGAGAGGCACCAGACAGGGTATAAACAAGCTGCACATGGATGACACCTCCTATGTTGCCATCATCTGTTAATGGTCCCAACCATGCCAGACATTAATTGGTGACCTGGCGCCATTGGATACCATGGCAGTGTATCCATACAGCACACACCTGCAGACCACCCTTGGTGGACACCAACAGAATCCAGCACACACATGTAGCACTGGGGTGTGGAGGGTGTTGAGGAGAGGGATTGCAGGTGACCAGGCTACACCACATACTGGCTTCTGCCATAAGACTGAAACAATCCACACAATGCAAATGGTCCAGTGTAGGGAATACCCCAACACCAGTGTGCCTGTCTAATGGTATGTGCCCCTCCCAGCCACATACCACACATCTGTACAGAAACCACAGCACACACACAACCAGCCATGTATGTCACTGTGAGTATCCCATGCTAGTGCTGCAGTATCTGTGGGTCACATAACAGCATAACAGTAACATTCACTGTCAGTACACACCTGCAAGATAGGCCTGTCACTGTGTAAAGTGCAGAAGTCATTGAAGCCCTAAACACAATAGGCATTGCTGTGTCCTTCACACTACTGGCTCCCTTGATACTGTGGTGTCTGCTGTGCACTGTAGCAGGAACTACAGTTTGACTATTGCATGCAGCACCACCACCTGTGCCTGTGCTGTGTAGTCTCCTGGGACACACTACTCTATGTGATTTTGTATAAATGAAGTCAGCAGCTACCTCCATGTACTTCCAAACTTGACCTACAGGTGGAGCTGTGGAACCCTGCAATAACACTGGGCAAACCGCATACAAATCAGGACATAATGAGATGCTGATCTGGATGTTTGCCCACATACTGCATATGTAGGTTCATTTTCATGTCACTTTTGAATATAGCAAATTTTTGCCTCAGGCAAATGTGATAGCGCTGGGAAAACATCTTAGTTCCTCGCAAAACCTGCACAAATGTGTCTGCGCTGTGCAAACATTTCAGAAACAGTACATTTCTGCAGAATTTCATATGCACTTGTGCTTGCAGCTTTAATGAATCCACTCCTTTGCTAGCACACCCATTGGCCAGATAGTTCACCTTTACTTTCCTTCACGTCGCTGTGCACTGGGCTGATGCTGTGGTTTGCACTTCCTGGTTGCTATTTGTGGAGCTGTCTTATTTCCCGGGCTATTTTTGCACTGCACTCCCAGCCCAGTTTGCCCGGCTTCCTTAGCATGCTATATTCAGCAGATTTAGCTCTAGGCTATTCCATTTGAATATAGCAGGTTATTGGTTCCAGGCTAATTTAGCATGCAATGCAGTGCTAATTTAGCCCCGGGGCAAAGATTTGAATATCTGGCCCTTAGTGTCTTAGCAGGTAGGCACCTATTTAAAGTCAAATTACCCTTAAATATCAAACTATATAGTGCCTCTCTGTTAACATGCCATCTTTATATTATAAATAGCAGTCCTGCATTCAAGTCAATTTACAAAAAACAAAACAAAACAAAACACACCATATTCCTTAGAATTGAGGAGTTGCAGGGGCTAGTTCCCAGCATAGATACACGCACTATTATTTTTTTTTTGGTTATACTTTTTCTCTCTGGCCATACCTGATCTGTTCCCATGTCTCAGCATCCTTGCGGGACTCCAGCTGCTGTCCATATTTGCCACACTCCCAAAGGTCTTCCCCTCTAACCACTACAGCTTACCTCCCAAAGTGGGGTGGCGGGTAGCCCCCAACTCCCCACCCTGTCCGGATACTGTTCGGGTGACACATCAGAGCTGGAGATGGTATGGATGACCATAAAGCTGCATGGCAAGGTTGCCATCTTTTTCAGTTTTTCTCCCTCAGGCAGTGGAGCATGCAATGCCATCAGGGGACATACTGTGAGTGCACCCGTCCGCAGCACATCCAGTGGCAACTCCTCTGACTCCCCAAGTAGATTCAGCGATGGTGTTCCAGCCCTCAGTCATCGCTAGGGGCCAGATAAACACTGAAAACTGGTAGACACCCCCCACCCCAGAGAAGGAGAGCTGTCCAAGGACATTTCATCCTTCTCCACCCTTGCCAACCCCCGTTGACCTGCGCTTACTCCTGAACACAGGTTGCCAGTGTGGTGTAAGGTGTTCAGCATCTCAGCCTCAGTGCCACTGGGCTGGCTTCTATCCACACAAATTTAAAACTGACATGTGGAAATCTGAGCTGTGAACTCTGCTCCTCCCTCAGCTTCCCAATCAGGAAAAGGGATGCTTATATGCAGTGTATGATGCTCAGGCAACACATCATCCAACCAGAAGGATTGATGAGCTCCAATACACTCAGAAATGCCTCACTTCTGGGGGCAGCACAGATTAACACCTATGGCAGGAGTGCCTTTGACTGCTGCTTAGATGCATCTACCCCCACCTCTGATAGTTGTTGACAACAAAGTGCTGCTGTCTCTTGTACCCCTGCTAAATAAAAGTGACAGATGTTGAATTTGCCCTTGGAAATGATACCCCATTCTCTTGGCAGCCATTTAGCAACTGGGCCTAGAGGAATCACATCCCCCTGCTCTATACTGTTTTAGAATATCCTGTTAAACAGTTGCATAAGTTTAAGTATCACTAGATATACTACTGTTTTGGTTTTTTCAGAGAATTGCTAACACTGGTAACAGTACTAGTTTTACATTGTTTATAAACTGCAGACATTGGATAGCACAACCCTGTGGAATACTTTCTATTGTCAGTACAGTGAGTCAATTATGGGGTCTTTTCCATATAAATATGTATGTTGGTCATATGCATTCTGTGGCCACTCGACATAATTTCTCTCCAGTTAGATTCCATTTAGTACACACTGAAAAATTCAAAACCCAAACCCTATATAAGGTTAACAAAATATAGATACACCCAATGCTGACCTGAAATGTGCTGCTTGGAATGTGAGTGGTCTTAACCCCCGACTAAAAAGAAACAGGTCTTCTCACATCTCAAGAGGCTAAGAATCAACATAGCCTTCTTACAAGAGACCAAATTAACTCCCATAGAAGTGGCTAAACTACAAAGAGAATAGGTAGGCCTGGAAGCTCACAGGTGCGTTCAGTCCTCCAAAAGAGGGGTATCCATATTAATATATAAATCACTCCCCTGGAACATTTTGAAACAGGAACATGATGTCGAGGGTTGATGGATATCAGTACAAGTCTCTACCCCACAGGAGCCCTTAGTCCTAAGTTCTATATATGGCCCTAATTCAGATGCTTCAGACTTCTTCCATATGTTTTCCCAACACCTTCAAGATTTCTTCCCACCTCAGCTCCCCTGCTTGATAGGGGAGATTTTAACATCAAGCTCTGCCCTGATCTGGACAGGTCTTCCCAATCCACAGAGACCCATCCAAAGGTGTCAAAGGCCCCTCAAGCAAATATTACAGGAACACATGCTATCAGATCTTTGAAGGTCCCTGAATCCATCTGCCAAAGATTACACCTACCATCTCTGTAAGGTTTGGCTCTGCCAGCAGGCTGGATCTACTACTAGGCACCCCATATAACTCAAAATATGTTTACATGCGGCACAGAGAACTTGTTCATCTCAGACCATGCTCCAGTGTCAGCCCTAGTGATATGGGGCCCTAGATACCCCTGATCATCTCAATGAAAATGCGATCCCTGCTATTGAAAGACAAGATTTTCTCCCAATGGCTCACACAAAAGACCACCCAATTCTGGAAGGAAAATGACACGGGGATGTTTATATGCCACCTTGTGGGAATCCTACAAGGCACAATCAGAGGCAGCATTATAGAGTACATGGGCAAACAGTGACATGAAAGGGAAAAACAACTGACAACCTTGGAATAGGACTTAGTAAAGAAAGACAAGGAATATAAAACAGCAAAATCCTTGTCCCATAGGCAGGTCATTTTAGCCAAAGCTAATGGGATACAGATCTAGATAAACTCCCTACTAACTAGGAGGGCAGAAGCTGGGGAAAAGTCAGGTAGTCTCCTTGAATACCACCTTAAAATAACAGCCAGCAGAAAGACATATCCCCATGCTAAAAGACATGGTGGAGACACCCCATCACAGTCCAACAGACATAAACAAAATAATGTCACAATTGTATTAAAATTTTTACACTCATCAAGTGCACCACACATCAACCTGATTGATACCTTTCTTTCAGTCCTGGCCCTTCCCAAATATCAGCAGAAAACAGGGTCACTCTGGAATCTCCACTCGCTGATGCTGAAATTAGCACTGCAATCCATTCCATGAACAAGAACAAATCACCAGAAGGGGGTGGCATCCCTGTAGACCTTTACGTCCAACTGGACTGAATAGTTAGCCAATATCTTCATAAAGTGTTTACAGAGGCCCACTCCAATAAAAACTTCCCCCCAAAGAGTGCAGAGGTAACTATTATTGTCATACGCAAAGAAGGGAAGGATCTACACTTACCCGCTTAGTTACCAGCCCATATCATTAATTAATGCTGAGCCAAGATAACTGCATGTCTTTTGGCACTACGTCTGAGGGCTTTCCTCACCACACCGATCCATCCTGCCCAGACAGGCTTCAACAAGGGTCAGCTAGGATTGGACCATCTCAGATCCCTAATTTCTCTTATAGCTGTGGCCATCAGCTTACCCTCCAACATAGCTGCAGTGGCCATAGACTTCAAAATGCCTTTGACTCCTTGAAGTGGAGTACCTTCTAAAGGTTCTCCAGCACATGAGGTTTGGGCTGTATTTCATAACATGGATACAGATGCTATACCAAGCTCCCAAGGCCAGAGTCTTGACAAACTGCATATTATCCCCATTTTTCCAACTTCATAGAGGCACCAGACAAAGCTGTCCCCTCTCTCCAATGTTATTTGTTTTGGCCATAAAACCTTTGGTCATAGCCATCTGGAATTGTCTCAGTATGCAAGGGATTTCTATTAAAGGTCAGAATTTCCAGACTAACCTACACAAGGATGATCTTTTGGACTTCCTGTCAGAAGCACCTAAGGGCCATAAGCATCTTCTAGCACTTCTTGAAGATTTCTCATACATTTCTGGTCTCAACCTGAATCAAGGGAAAACAGAAATCTTACCCTTAAACAAACACTGTACATCCAACCCCTTTGACTGAGCAGGTATAAAATGGTCCCCAAACTCAATAAAATATATAGGCACCCATCTATCCAGAGATCTAACAAAAATCCCTATCTTAAACTTTACCCCTCTACTACAAAACCTAATTTCAGATATGGATAGATGGAAAAAAACTGCAGCACTCCCTAGCAGGTAAGATCACAGTGATGAAAATGATGGCAGTCCCAAGGATTTTTCACTGTCTTTCACACCTCCCTATCAAAATCCTACCCAGCAGGTTTGCCAAGCTGGATAAGTTGACAGGTTTGTTCCTTTGGGAAAGTAAAACACCCCATCTTAGCTGAAAAAAAACTACAATCTCATTGGTCCCAGGGAGGATGAAATCTTCCTTGGTTCCAGGGATACCACCACTGATTTCTTGGGGCACAAACAGGTCAATGGTTTGATCCAGTCTCGGATGCCCCACCAGTATGGCATACCATAGAAACCCTTCTATGCTCCCCTACACCTCTGCTGGCCATCTGTACTCCTCCTTCCCCTGCCATGTACAACAGTGGAGTACCATTGCAGGGTCTAAATTTGCTTGAGTCTGGCTATCCATACACAATGGATCCTGTCTCACTCTCATCGGGTGGCTTCCATTCGGAGATAACCCAAGATTACTCATAGACAGTCATACTGATCACTGGGCTAAATAGATCCAAAAGGGCATAAGTCGTCTTAAGGATATTCTAATCCCTGACACCAGAACTGTGGACTCCATTACTAACCTACACGCCACATTCAGACTGGGGAAAGATGACTTTTGGAGTGTCCTACAAATACATAGTGCAGTCGGCCTCATACTAAAATAACGCTGGGTAGCTACTACAAGGGAAATGACATCAACTACACTGGAACCAACACTGAAGCTGCAAACATGGCTCCCCAAAAGTAGATGGAGGACAAGTATACTCTATTCGCAGCTCTGTAATAACATGCCTGACCAAACCCAGTCATCAAGAAAATACTGGACTACTGCCCTGAGTATAGCTATCTCCCAAGTAGAGTGGGATAATTCCTGGAGAGCTGCCTACAAAACCAGTGTGGACAACAGAAGCCTGCTTATACAGAATAAGATTTTGCATAACACTTATAGAACCCCGGTCAAACTACGTACAATAGGCATCCTGTCAAGAGACTCTTGTTGATGATGCAATTCCCCTGGTGGAAAACTCCACCACAATTTATGGTCATGCCCAAGTCTCCAGATATATTGGAAGGAAGTCCTATCTGCCTGTAAGCAAGTGGTAGGCCTAAATATCACACTCACCCTTCAACTACTCCGACTGAGCATCCCACACAGACACACTCACTTCGTGGATCCCTCTATAAGATGGTGCATTCAAGTAGGTGTTGAGGCAAAGTACCTACTGCTACAGAAATTGTGCACCACTGACATACCCCAACTATTCCAATGTCAACAAGCTATCCAACAGGTAATTAAATTTTCCAGTATGTCCCATATGGCTAAGGGGAAAATATAGCAATACTACAGTATATGGACCCCCTATATTAACTCCTCACCATGCAAAGTAAATCCAAACTGGTCACTCACAAAATCTATACCACGTGATCTATGAGCACCCAAAGGAACTCAGAAAGCATGAATGGGTAATTGATGCCACCTCTACTATGGAAGATATAAAATTATAAGGTCAGTTTGGAAACAAGGGTATTATAATACCATTGCTTAAGAGAAATGTGACTGTAATAGCAATTGTAAACAAACATAACACACTGTACTGTATACAATATAATGGAATAATTTTCTTTTTTGTAATTCTGTACTGTAAAAAAATAAAACTGTGGTTGTGTGATCTGCAATAAAAACTATTAACTGAAAAAAAAAACTGTTGCAAAATCAATGCAAAGCAATTCTGTGACAGTCCCATGCTTGTACCCCTCTTGAGCTATGCTTGGGGAGGGTCAGTGGGCCTTGCATGTGAGCACACATCTTTGTATGCTGGTGCATAAAAAGAGGAAGAGGGTATGTAAATTTATTTATTTATTTTATTTATTTAGTTTTTGTTAACCGGTAAGTGCGCTTAGTCAGCAAGTGACTGTTTTCAGGCACGCACCCGGAGGTACAATTACAACACACAAAGAGTACAGCCAGATTATTAAGACAACGAAGTACAAAAAATGCAGAGAGAATACATATGGCAATGTAACATACATTAGTAAACAAAATATACTTTAGCACTTGATCATGGAACATACTCAAAAATGTGAATAGTAGAAGGCAGAAAATAAGAGAGGATAGGCATCAGTAGAAAAGACACAAGGAAGGGAAAACTGGCAAAAGGATGGGAGGGAGAGATTAAGTGGAAAGGAGGTGCCGTCAGATACGGCAACAGCGGGGTGAGGTACCAACCTGCGGCTGGGCCTATGGAGCCAAAAGACGGCAGGTGAAGAGAGGGTGGTAGGGGGGAGGGCAGTAGATGGCAACAGCGGTAGGAGGTAGGAAAATACAGCCGGGCTGGTGGAACCGATAGACGGCAGGGCGAGAGTGAGGATGCCGGTGAGAAGGGGATAGAGGCGGAGGAGTTACGGCAATAGCGGCAAAAGTGTCAAAGTCAAGCCGAGCCAGTGGAACCAAGAGATGGCAGGGCAGGGAAGGGGGGGTCGGTAGACGGTGGGAGTAGGCGGTAGTAGGTGGAGAGAGGTGACTAAGCACAGCCAGGAGGGTGGGGACTAAGGAGGGGCATGGATGAGGTAGGAACAGGTAAAGGTGAGTTTGGTGGGGAGTGGCAAAAAGGGGGGAAGAGGATATAACAGAAGAAGGGGAAGAGAGCAGCACTGGGGTTAAGTGAGGAGAGGCTGTGAAGTGAAGATAAGAATGTCATGGAGTAGAATAGCGACTTACAATTGTCAACAGCTAACATTAGGCTTATAAAGAAACAGGTTAAGGCAACATTAATTACAAGGCACAAAATAAAACATTAATTACAAGGCACAGTATAGAACACCCATTTGGACAGGCAAAAGTGCTAGCAATGAGGAAACAGTACAAATGCAGCGGATCAGGTAGGGTCAAAGCAAACACATTTGTCCATAGTAGTGAGGAAAGTCCTGAGTTTGCTCTTAAAAGTCACATGAGTGGTGACATCTCATAGATCCTGAGGTAGTAGGTTCCATAGGTGGGGAAGCATGATGGAAGGAGCCCATGCCCTTTTAGTCCGACAAAAGGGGATGGATAGTAAGGTCTGATCAGCCGATCTAAGATTCCTTATGGGAATGGCCGGCCTGAGGAGATCAGAGAGGATAGCAGGCTTGGACATCCTTAGGATGGAATCAACTAAATTGTACAAGTAGTACTGCCTGGTAGAGGAAGGAGAGAGCCAACCAAGGTCCTGATATAAGAGACAATGATGCTGCAGCCAAGGTGCTTTGTTGCATACCTGCACACATTATTGAAGGTAGTATCCCATAGTTGCAGTGAAGATTTGGTGGCCAAGGACAGGATGGGACACCCATATGTAAGGGTTGGCAATAGAATGCCTCTGGCTATCGCCAATTTAGCAGCAGGGTGAGCAGGTATTTGGTTCTATAGGCAGCCCCAATTTGCAGTTAATTGACTTGCAGGTTTCCTGTATATGTGCTTTCAGGTCCAAGGTTTGATCCAGGTGGATGCCAAGGTAACGAAAGGAAGTGACAGTTTCTATAGGGTCCCTATCGATATCAGAGACAGAGATGGTCAGAGGACAGGATCTAAGCTTGTGATTGGAGCCAAACATCATAACTTTTGTTTTATTTGTATTTAAAACCAGGCGTTGAGAGTTCAACCAGTGTTGTACAGCACGAAAATCTGCAGTGAGGGCAGCATTTAGATCCAGGACCTTATCAGAGTGAGAATAAATTACCAGGTCATCCGCATAAAGAAGTGAGTGACCTGTGAGGACCAGCTCAGGAAGTTTATTGACGAATAATGAGAATAGAAGAGGGCCAAGTATAGACCCCTTAGGGACCCCAATGTTGATAACAGCACTGTCTGACATGGATGAATTAAACTTAACAGCTTGTGTTCTGTTGGAGAGGTAGCTTTGAACCAGGTAGTGACTGGGGGAGAGAAGCCCAAGGTACTGAGGGCGGATAGTAGCAGAGAATGGTCAACCAGATCGAAAGCTTTGGTTAAGTCAATGAAGACTGCCACTGTTAACTTTCCTCTATCCATATTGGTAACGATATCTGAAGTGAATTTTGCAAGTGCTGTCATGGTGCTGTGATGCTTTCTAAAACCATGTTGTGCTGAGCTTAGTAAATTCTATTTCTCAAGGTATTCAGTGATTTGCATGGATACTACTTTTTCCAGGATTTTATTCAGAACAGACAAAATAGCAATAGGCCGGTAATTTGATATGTCATTTTTACTGCCTTTCTTAAATACAGGAGTGACTCTGGCTGCCTTCCAGACTTCAGGGACAATGCCATTGGAGAGAGATAGGGTGAAGATGTGTGCCAGGGGGCCAGAGATGTAGTAAGAAGCCATTTTTAGTAGTCTTGGTTCTAGGCCATCTGAGCCAGTACTGGTGTTTTCAGAGAGTGACCTGAGCAGCTTTAGGACCTGATGCCTAGACACTTCCCTGAAATAGAAGGGGTTGGTTAAGTTTGGGGTTCTTTCAGATGCTGTGGGGTTAAACTGTGAAGCAGAGGATTGTGATGGGAGGGAAGCTGTGTAGGCAGATAAGTCAGAAAATTGTTGGTTAAAAGCATTTGCAATGGTAGTAGAATCATTACAGTGTACACCATGTAGGACCATATCTGAGGGAGTGACATCTTTAGCAGAACCTAAAAGGACTTAATGTGACCCCAAAACTTGCGAGGGTCATTGGAAGAATTAATCAGCAGGTTTTGCAGTATTTACTTTGGCCTGCCTGATGCATCTTTTACAGTCATTTCTGTATTGTTTATACAGAATGAGATCTGACTGCAGTCCAGTTTGTTTGTACTTTTCCATTGATTGTCTCTAACTTTTAACTTTTGAAGCAGGTCTTTTTCAGCCACCTCGAATGCTGGCCCCTTACCCTCCTTTTGACTGTAGGGAGGTGCTTTTTGATGTTGCCAAATTCAGTCAGAAATTAATTGAGGGCAGTATCAACATTGGTTGCAGTATAAATGTTAGACCAGTCAACACAAGAGAGGTCAAATAGGAAGGCTTGTTTGTCCAGGGCAGCATAGTTTGAAAACCTAATCAGACGGTGGAGGAGGAGGAGGTGGACAGGATCGCCATCGACAAAGTGTGGGGAATGATCAGTGATTGAGTCAGCAAGCACTGTGGCATCTAGTACATGATCAGGTCTGGTGGTGAGGATCCAATCAAGTAGGGACCCTGAGTGGAGTAGTAGTTCTGGTAAAGCCTGTGATAGTTTGGTGTAGATTATGCTTCTGTATTAGAGATTCAAGGATGCTGTGCTGTGGACCCAGCCAGTTAAGGTTCAGGTCCCCAAGCAGTAGAGCCTCATTTGATTTTACATTCTGGGAGACATATTATAGCAAATTCTGGAGACCACTCATCCCCCCTTGTAGGTGGATTGTAGACACAAATGATGTGCAGCAGTTTTGAACCCAGTGCCAGGGTAGCATGCAGAGTTTCACAAGGTGTTAGGGAATCAGTGCAGGGTAGGATGTTCAGGGATAGATGATTTTTGTACATAATCGCAACCACCACCCCCCCCCCTTTGACCCAATACGGTCTTTCCTTAGAATGCTATAACCAGGCACAAGACAAGTGGCATCAGGCACCCAAGGCTTCAGCCAAGTCTCTGATAGGCATAAAATGTCAGGGTTAATCAGTTTAGCCCAGGCTTCGAAGCTCAGCCAGGTGACTCATGAGACTCGGGTATTCATGTGAACTATAACCAGACCCTTTTTGTTGCAACCGTTGCAGGGGGTGAGCGCCAAACCATAGGGCCCGGATTGGGTTCAATATCTCCGGCAAGCATAAGGAGCTGCCGGGCAAGGTGAGAAAGTAGGTTGGCAGAGAGAGTGCCTAGCTGGCGTTTGGGTCTACGATAGTTCAAGAGATAGGAGTGGATAGACAGATAGATACAGCCCTTTTTGATGAGGATAGAGTGAGCAGGGGTAGAATTTGAGTAATAGTACAGCAGGATGTTAGAAAACCTGAAGTCACTATCATTGTTAGCGCAGGGATAAGTAGCAAGAGATGTACAAGTTGTTAGCCAGTTTAGACATAACAGGAGAGACAGGAGTATATACCTGGTGGTTAAGTCACAAGCCAAAAGAAATGATCAACAGCTGAGGTACAGAGTCACAGAATGTGTTAGAATTCCTGAAGGTGATGAACTGTGCAATACCATGCTCTGCCACTCACATTGCCAATGACAACCAGCACCCCCTCTGTACCACTTCAGCACTGATCTCTATGTACTGCTAGAAAAACCTGGTGGTAAATGGGATTGGGCAGCTGCCCCAGGTGAGACTGAACATCAAGGAAGCAAGATCAACATGAGACCACATCATAAAAAGACCAGAACCTACATGCAGCACAAGGTGACGGTATCACTGAACTACCAGGGATGTACTTGTTTACTGTTACATGACCAGAACCCACTGGACCACCAGGGAGATATTGGGGCAGAGCAATGGACCACTAAGTAGGGCAGAAGTGACTGGCCCAAAGGTATGAGCCAGGAGGCAGGGGATGTTTTGCTCATACATCTATATGCATGTCTCTGTACCATAAGGATGCACTTGCTGTGTGTGGCATTAGTGTCATATTGCTACATAAATCATGTTTGCATACTGTAGCATCTGAAGGGCCTCATTTGCATATTATTGTCAAGATCTCTGCTCCCCAGCTCATATCCTTTGTACTCAGCACAGCACTTTTATGGTTTAGCACAATGGGGCACACACAGCCCTTTTTCTGGCCTACAGAATTGGAAGAATTGTGCTTCTAGTGTTTTTAGAAATCTTCCCTAGCTCTAAGCTGCTCATTGTGCACATTTCCAAGGATACTTTTGAAATGTTATGATATAGATGACTGCTGTTAAAATTTGACGTTATATATCAGTAAGGTATTTTTATATTTTGGTTAATTTTCTTGTAAGTTTTCAGCATGTAAAACACTAGATAGAGACAATTGTAGTGTGGTGTGGTCAGTGTAGTGTAGTGTAGTGTAGCATGGTGCAGTGTAATGTATTGCAGTATAGTGTACTGTTTTCTTGTACTGATTTGCAGTTTTCTCCATGGATCAAGTTCCTTGCTGAAATTGGAAACTTACATCAAGAAGAACATTGTGCTTACTTTATTTTCTTGAGTTAACCTATGACATTACCATGTGTTCATTATTCGTGTAAGTGGGCATTTTGTTCAATTTATGTCTGGTCTCAGGCTAGGTATGTAATGTTCTCTAGTTTATGATATTTTAACATGATCTTCAGAATGTAGTAATACTTTTCAGAAAGAGATGTGTCTTATTCACTTCTGCTATAAATTGACTTGTCTAGCTTGCTAGCATGTTTATTTCCAATTATTTTTGTTTCTATCATATTTTAAAATGCATAACCACATGTCTTATTTCCCCATAGAAAACAACACACTGGCAGTCTGTTCAATTTGCCATACATATATTTTAGGGATGGTAGGGTTGACAGTGACCAGTTTTTTGATTCCAATTGATTTTTCCAAAAGGGTTCAGATTTACTCAGATTATTTTTAGAACTGTTTTAGCCTAAGTAGAAGAAATGCATCATAAATTTTATTTTAGAATCCTAGACTCCTCTGTCAAATATAATCATAAAATTCAACTTTTTGATTAGCAGGAGATATTATAGGGCCCAGGCCATCCCATCCACCCTTCTGAGAAGTATTTTTATTTGTAATTATTTTGCTTGCATACTTGTTGTTATACCAAGGGTCATGTGTCTAATCCATTCCACGCACTGCTGCCTGAAACCCTGGATGTTACATATTTTAGTTTGCCATGTGATGTTCAGTTATGGCAAGCAACTTAGGGTCAAGTTCATTTCCTTCACCCCCCCTGTCCATTGTTACATTACATCTTGCTTGCCTGCTGGATGTTACGGCAAGTAGCACAGGGCACTGTCCCTTCCACTGACTGCCTGATATTACTTGACTCTTTAGTGAGGTTAATTAAATTACAAAAAGAAAAACAAATGAAAATTAAAAGGTAAGTAAGGAAAGTGTGGGTCTGTTTAATTTACCATGAGCAGGAGGAATCAATTGGCAAAGTCACTAGATTGGCTAGTTATTTTATCACTTGTGTTTTGTAACTTACTTTTTATCTGGTTTCCTATGCCCCCACCCAGCACTGCCAGCTTGGCTATATCTCACAAGCTTCCACAGTTTATGTAAATTCAGTCAACTATGGTGGACTTTATTGCAGTCAACTGCAGATGTGGATCCTGTAGTATATAAATAAAACTTATCTTTCTTCCTCTATGTGCCAGAACTAGCATAGAATGTTTGAATTATTTAAAGATTACATCAGGGGCAAGATATTCAAAAGGTAGCCCACGCACTAAGGGGTGTTTTCCGTGTTAACCTGGTTTTGTGCCTGATTCATGAGGGGGATTATATTTGGAGCCCCCCACAGCACGAGAAAAACCCATTAGTGCACAAGCAATGAGGGGTCCACCCCTACAAATGGGGTGCAGATAAATCTGAGTTATTTGCACAGGTGGCAAGTGCCACCCAAATGTGCACAAGTTACTGCCTTTGGTAAACCCCAACTTAATGGGGTGTAAGGCCCTGGTGGCAGGCAGCTTTACTGCAGCTGTCTACCTCTACAAACCCGGCCTGTTGAATTGATGAATGTTCTTGTGTCTTGTGACATCCCCAAAATCTGATTGCCCTTCCCCATACTATAGAATTTGTTCCCGGTGTCTAGTGGCACACCCCACCCTCCAATCATCCTTCTCATTCTATGTAAATTGTTCCTGCTGTCTAGTGGTCCCTCCTCTGCCAAGCACCTGTCCCAGTGCCATTCTGCTACCCCAGTGACTAGTGGCCCCCTCAGCATCACCCACACTGACCACACCACCCAGCCACCCCCCACAAACATAAGCAGCTGTGCTATATGGAGGGTCAGATACAGTGACTGGCACAGCCCTTATCTCACCTTCTCAGCCAGCTGCATCATCCCATATGGTGAACAGCTGAGAGGTGAGAGCAAGACTGTGCTAGTCTCCGTATTGGCATAGCTGCTTAGATACATGGGGATGGTGGCTGGGAAGTGTGCTCTGTGTGGGCAGGGCCACTACCCACCAGACACCAGACACTAAACACCAGAGAAAACATAAGCCATGGGGCCAGAGAGGGTAAATCCTAAGGGTGTTGAGGGAGCTCATTGAGATACTGGCTGAAACTCTGACAGACCTACTCAACAGATCACTGGAGACTGACATGGTCATGGGGGACAGGAGAAAGGCAGATGTAGTCACTCTTCACAAAAAGTGAAAGCAGGGAAAAGGTGAGCAATAACAGGCCTATCAAGCCTGACATCAGTGGCAGGCAAGCAATTGGAACACCACTAAATAGGGCTATGTAGAATGTTGAATTTCTGATGGAATGGAATTCCATGGAATTTTAGAATCAAGGATGGAAATGAGAAAGGAAAAGTGTGGCCTATTGGGATTTGAACCTCAGATCTCTGGTATGCCGCTCCAGCCTCTAACCATTAAGCTACAAGGTTCACTGGTCAAAGCGCCTGAGGAATTTCCTTACAGCCACACACACACACTCCTTTATCTAGTGTTGCACAATTATGCAACTAGGAACAAATAAAATACCACTTTCTCTCAGTGCAGTTTAACCCTGCAAGGTATTCATATTTTTAAATCAAGAATGGAAATGAGAAAGGAAAAGTGTGGCCTACTGGGATTTGAACCTCAGATCTCTAATATGCTATTCCAGCACTCTAACCATTAAGCTACAGGCTCACTGGTCAAAGCATCCAAGGAATTTTAGAAAATTCTGCTGATTTTCATCATTTGCAAAATGTCAACATTCTGCATGCAAAACTTTTTTTTTTGCAGAATAATAATCTGCAGTTCACATAAACTACAAATTCTTTTCCATGATCCATGAAACATTTTTCCATGGTTTAAATGATCTGCAGAACATTTTTCCAGTTTGCACAGAAATGCTTTTTGAAATTCCGCAGAATATTAAAAAGAAATTCTGCAAAGCATTTCAGAAACAGAACTGCCATACTGCAAAAATTCCCTACTACTAAAAGAAAGGGCTGTGAAATATCTTGTAGCCAACAGATTACAGCATCCAAGGCAGCATGGTTTCACATGGGGAGTGTTATGCCAAACAAATCTAATAGATTTCATTGACTGGGTGACCATGGAGTTGGACCAGGGAAGAGCGATGGATGTGGCCTACCTTTATTTCGGCAAGGCTTTCAACACATAAGACACTGGCAGGCAAGTTGGAGGGATTGGGGGTGGGTAATAAGGTACTGTAGTAACCTAGGTAAAAAAACTGGTTAACGAACAGAACACAGAAGGTAGTGGTAAATGGAGTTCGTCTGAGGAAGGAGTACTTACAGGCATAAGAGCTTTGCAGCACGGTCTCCATCTGGTAATGATCCAGAGGTAACAACACATACTTGATATCAGGATACAGAAACATTGCATTCAGTAAATCCAACAGTAAAATCCATTTAAACCCAACAGTAAGGTGCGATGGACACCCTCCCTCAATGAGAACAGCAGTCGAATGTTTTCACACAATACCATACACTTTCTCAAGGCTGGGGAAGTGCAAGTGGCGAGTGCATTATAAAGGGAACATTTTAAAGTGACAGTGTCATTTTTTAGGCTGTGGAGAGAGCCTACAGTCATCTTGCTATCTGTAGCATGAAAATGGAGTATCGTGGAACACATTTTTTTTTACTTTTCAGTGTATCATTTTACATCTACAAATCATTATGGCAACTAAAATAAAATAATCATTTTTTTCTGTTTAGAATGCTGAAGACATAACTCCCAGCTACTTATCAGATGGGCATAAGGAAACTGAAACAGCTTGTTAAATATTGGTTGCAGCTTGTTAAATATTGGTTGCCAATTAAATTGGAGATTTGTTTATCCCCTTTGAAATGCAATAACTTGCACATTTAAATGCCTAACATTTAAACATTTTTTGCTACTAACTTCAGTTGAGCATGAATATCTTCCAAGAAAGATTCATACCTCAGAAATGTTACCCTTTCCCAGCTAATTTAGAGAGAGATTTACACTGTTTTTTAACCTCTCAAGACCTATCTAATAAAATGCCAGGTCTTCAGTGAACTACCCAGACTAAATATACAAATTTCTTTTTGACGGTAAGAGCTCCGCCTGCTTCCCAATCATAATAGATAAAAGCTACTGAGATCTCGTATAGTAATTGTGTGTGTGCAGGCGTGTGTGTGTGTGTGTGTGTGTGTGTGTGCGTGTGCATACGTGTGTGTGTGTGTGTGTGTGTGTGTGTGTGTGTGTGTGTGAGTGTTTGGGGGAGGGGTGGAGAAACAGTCAAACTCCTGGCAAGGAAGACCTCATCTAATGAATTAACTGCTGACAAACCATGAGTGAGAAATTCATCTGTATAATTATCTGTTTCCTTATGTTTCTATATAGAGTTACAAAAAGTTAGTCAAAGCAACCGAGAAAGAAATTTGTAGGGGACGACAGTTGAGTTTTCCTTGTGTTTTGGACCTCCAGCTCTAGGCTGTGGAACATAAATGTATTGTTTGTGGTTGGAATGCACTATCTATACAGAAAGATGGTCCGAACAGTAATATTTTAATTTACAGTATTAGTAATGTAACTGTGCATACTTTCTATAAATAAATCTGAGGTCTAATAATGATGTAGCCAGGGTATGTGTTAATTTGCTTTGATCTCTCACAAAATGTAGTAGTAGTAGTAAGTATTTTATTCTGAAAATTCAGAAAAGCATAGCCCAATTGAGCCAAGGCTCATTTTCAATGGGGTCTCAATGTAAAAAATAAACAAATAGTTACACAGAATATGTACATAAATACAAGCATAGCAAATACAATATACAGCCTGTATCAAAAGACACAATATTGCGCATGACAGACATGCACATGTTTTTCAATTAATTACAACAAACTTTGGGCATTTCAGTACTTTTTACAAGCCACGATCTTATTTATGCCAAGATGGAGGAGATATTGACTTGATATATAATGTGTTATTTTTGAGAATGAAAGAGATCATGCCATTTATTAGGAGGACAATTATTGTTTAGATAGATAGAGACATAGACACTGTCAACAGATAACGGCCTATGGCTCACTCAGTCTTCCCATCTGAGCTTGTAAATTCCCCTTATGTTTTTCTATATTATTATGTTTATATATTTTTGGAGGTTTTGTGAAGGCTTGATATTATTCCTGAAATGCCAGAGATCTTCCTGGGGAGTTTGTAAGATACTGGTATATTTATACCATTTATAAAATTCCTGATCAAACAACTGTAAATAGAAGATGGTTCTTCGTCATTTTATAATATAGTGTATTGAGTGTATATTTACTGAGTTGCTGGATCAGGGCATTGAAGTAAATAATAACATTTACTTAACTCATTCAAGATTCCATCAGGTGGCAAGAAAATAAATCTATGAGAATTTGTCTGAAAACTATTAACTATAAGAAGCAAAAATAGCATTTGTGTGTATATACTGTATATGTACATATATATTTATACATGGAAATGTCTCTAATTTATTTACAATAAATTTGTGTACAGGCATTACTATTATCTTTTGAAAAATGGTCTGACTTGTGATTACTGATTTTGAGTACAGTTCATAAAATAATGAGTGTGATATTTGTTATTTCATATAGTCCCCATTGTGCCTTATGCATAACATGTAAATCCAAATCATTCCAAGGCTATCTTGACATATAATATTAATACTGAACAGCAAATCAGAGATGTTTTCCTGATAAAAGGCTGCTGATATAATAAACAAAGAATAAAATCATAAATAAGGAACCAGTGGCTTATGGAAAAATCTACAGGGATTTATACAGGGATTTGATTCTGCCACTGCGGAGAAAACACAGGAAAAATTAGGGCTTCTTACAGGGAAATCGTTATTTGGATCTGGGAGTACTGGCTATTTCTTATCCTATATTTTGTATCCTGGATAGGGCAAGGGAGATGCTACATCTCATTGTCATAGTGATCTTCATTTACACATTTTTGCACTGTATTTACTCAGGCTGTCCTAGATTAGATGCAATGTCTTATTTTCAGTGAGGTCAGAATTTTACCATTTTTATAATGTATTTATTCAGGGTACCCAGTCCAGGGCCCCCGTATTCAAAGTAGATGTGCAGAGCATCCCAGCAGAAAATGGAGATGTGCTGCCCAACTCCAACAATGCAGCAGCATGATATTCAAATGTATGGGATGCACCAGCATCAAGGGAATGGGCCAGGGCACACATAAATGGTATGCCGTGCAAGTCGAGGGTGCATTTACATGCATATGCCGTGCTGCAGCATATTCAGTGGGAATGTGCCTCTCACAGTCCAGAGCACTGCAGCCCACAGTTAGGCCATGAATAGCTGGCCTAACCTGGCCAGCCACACACAGACAGGCTGTGGATGTGCATCCAGGTGCATAGCAACCTGGCAGCCTGGTGGACTAGAGGTACCCCCTTTCCATCCCTAATCTATCAAACTCCATCCCTGAAGAGCTCCACAGTTTAGGCCCCCACCAGACCTGATCGCACCAGAGGAAACCATGGTCCATATCCATAGAATAGAGGACCCCCACCCACTGCCCTTATAAGCAGACATCTTCACTCTCCCCATATCTGATCTGTTGCAAAGACTGGCACTGCCCTCCACACCCTACCATGCCCAGCCATTGACTGCACTGAACCTGGGCTGGGGACCTGCTCTCTGGAAAGACCCAACTGGTATTACCATGCAGTGGGGCACCACTCAAGCTGCAGACCCACCAGTTGTGTATGCAGCCATGTGTACATCCCTGGAAACCATAAGAGAGGATTTACCTACTTCCAATGCATGTCTTGCCAATGCTGTACCTTCCTACTATCATACACCACTGCAAGTCCACACCTTCCCCTGTTCCCCTGTGTAACATGCCACCCTCTGGACTGCTGAGGTATCCTAAGTGCCATGGGGTGTGATATCCTGCAATTCCATTTGCAGTGTATGCTTCAGGCTATGTATAGTTCATCCACAGTTCCCCAGTTGTACAAATGAATGGGAGGTCAGCTGTAACATGCCTGTTTTGGGACCTATGTGAGTGGGTACAGCACTGGCCATAACCCATACTGAACAGTGCAATGACACCAGGATGATACATCCGCATGCGAGTGCCTGAGGTGTATGGCCACTGGGCATTATCACCCACACACAGCTCATGCCTACATATAACACATTCCAGCATCCTACTGTAACTGTTCAGCTACCCGCTGATACACTGGTATGATCCCATCACAGAGCCAGTCATTGCAATGGGAATGGCTTGGGGGGCCAGGGATGGGCATGTCATGCACCATTGAGGGAGCAAGGGTCACTGCACTATGGACAGGGGACTGTAGACATATTCAGGTGGAATCAGGGATGGCATTGGGGTCTCTACAGTATAGAACTGATAGAGCCTGAACTCGGTATGATCAGGGCTGGTGGAATGGGTGGGCGGGGTGCCACTTTACCATCAGAGACTGAGCCTGGAAGCGATGGTGTCAGAGTTTGTGGTGAGAGCTACTCCAACACATTCATCCCATGCCAACATGCAAATGGGCTGGTAATGAGCATGCATAAGGCCCTTTGCACCCTACATACTCAATTAGTTCTTTTGCATTCCTGGGCTGAATATCACTCATGGGTGCTACAGCGCATACCAGTATGTTCCACACATTCCTCCTGGAAGTTATTGAGTCAGGGTCACCCTGGATGCACCTGACTTGGCGGCCACCTGTGCTGTGACTCCCGTCCAGGGTCACATTTTCAACAAGTACAATGAAGCCCGCCCGGATGAAATGCAGTGTCACAGGTTTACTGCATGACAAAAGGGATTAACTCCCATTGAAATGGCATTGTTTTCTGCAGTAACTCTACTGCAGAATTATGCAGTGCTGCACTTCATCCTGGTGGGCTTCACTGTATGCACACCCTGTACCAGTTGCGCATTCTCTTTGAATATTGTATCAGTGCCGACCAGTGCACCCTCTTTGCACAACACATCTTTCTGCTTGTGCATTGATTAGACACTTAATATATCCCAGCAAATGTAAAATATTACTTCCAGTGCGTTCTGATTTTATACAATGCAGCATAATATTGCGTTGATGTAGAGTCCCACTGAAAATAAGATGTCATTTCTTCTGTGAATTATCCAGGCTAAATATATAGCAATCAGCAGGCATATTCTAGGAAAACACATTGCAGAAATGTGTAAAAGAAGACCACCTTGAAATTGCCTCTCCACAGATCTGCATTGTGCAAATTCATAAGAAATAATGGGTAAAACATCCCAAAAGCTCTCCAGAGCCATATCGGCTCTGACCAGAGTTTGTTTAACATGCTGTAAAGCATAGTACAAACGGTGATAGCTAAAAACACTTGCACAGTGACAAAATACCGGGCAATAAATACGTACAAGAGGATTAAAACCAGTATGATCGTATGGAAATAGAGATGAAAAACATTTGATATGTGAATCATACAGGAAGGGGGGACAAGGGAAGCTGTGGATAAGGGGTAAAAACATTTTTAACCATAATCAATATGTGACATTCTAAAAATAATATTAAGATGCATGAAAGGTGCAAGATGCCACTTAAATAGATAATATAAACATATAGGATAAACAAGCAAAGATATTGCAGACATCAAAAAATGGCATAGGAAGCTACGTCAAAGTCTGTCATTTTTACAGATAGGAAGACAGCTGGAAATGCTCATTTATTTTATTTTATTGAAATCTCAGATTACAACCTTTGAACTGGGAAGCTCATTTACAAAGGTTCCATGTTATGACAAAACAGGAGTACAGTATTTAAATTATACAAGTCAAAACAGTGTTAACAAAGAAAACAAACATGCAATTCAGATACAGATGTTTAACATGTAGGATTATAAAAGTACAGATATTATGGTACAGTATATGCAGCAATAAAATCATGTAACATAAATGCACTAATAATGCAAGGCAGGAGAAGGAGAGGACCATGGATGGGAAAGGACTGGTAGCAGGGGTGAGAGGAGGAGAGGATAGAAGGAAGGACTAAGAGAGGGATAAGGGGAGGACTGAGAAGACAAGTAGATCTTGTCAAAATTTAGTGTATGAGGGGAGCAGATAGAGGGGGCAGTGAGGGGGGATGGGGCATGCAGATCTGGGTGGGTTTGGGGAGATGGAGCGACATGGCTGGAGAAACAGAGAGGCACTGAGAGAAATTTGAATGCACTGGGATGTGGGAGGGGGAAGTGGAGGTGTTGAAGGGGCTTGAGCAGGTTAAAGGAAGCAGTCACAACAGCTTAGAGTTGCAAGATAGTCACAAAGCTTAGCTTTGAATGGGCAGAGTTTAATATTGGATAGCATATCCTCACTGAGAGAGTTCTGCCAGAGGGAAACACAATATAAGAAGGAGAACAAACCCTGGGCGGTACAGTGAAAAGGGACTTTTAAGGTCAGGATGTTGGACCCCCTAGTGGTACAAGTATTGTCGGTGGGGGAGAGAAGGCTTTGAACACCAGGAGATGCAAGCCCTAGCATAGACTTTTTAGCTAAAAGGTGTACCAGGTACTGAATTCTACAGTCCAAGTTTAGCCACCCTGACTGGGAATAGAGGTCATAGGTATGAGTTAGGTGAGGAGCATCAAGGACAAGCAGGCAGGCTTTGTTGAGGGCCACTTTGACCCTCTTGAGGGTTGTATCAGCAGCAGAGCCATATACTACCAGTCTGTAATCAATCACAGATAAGACAGAACTGGTATCAGCTAGATTTAGGGCACCATCTGTTAGGCAGTGTTTGTGCCTAAATAGTTGGCCAATCCTAACAGTGGCTGCTTTAGCTACTAGGGTCAATGTGAAGAGTGAAAGAAAGGGAACTATCCAAGATGACCCAGAGGAATTTCAAACTCTGAACCACCATCTCTAGGGGGGCATTTTGAGAGTTCACTAAGTGGAACTGTAGTTTAATTGGAGCTTAGAGTTGATGAACCATGACTCAGCGGCAGCAAAATTAAGTTGCATCTGTTTTTCCAGCATTACTGGGTCCAATTGGCTGGAAAAAAGTGCTTCCTCATCAGCATAGAGGAGGACCTTGTCCAGACATGCTCAGGGGAGGTGATTCAAGAACAGGCTGAAAAGTAGGGGAACCAGAATTTACCTCTGAGGTACCCCTGTAATTACAGCCAGGCTTTTGGAGAGGACATCATGGATTTTCACTTGCCGTGTTCTCTCAGAAAGGTAACTCCTAAACCAATATACAGTTTTGGGAGACAGCCCCAAGTGGGTTAATTGATCCTGTAGAAGTTTATGATTGACTGAGTTGAAGGTCTTGGTGAGGTCAATATAAGTTGCCCTCTCCAACTGGCCCCAGTCAAGAGCATCGTGGATGAAGCCTGTGAATTTCACCAAGGTGGTGGTGGTGCTGTGTTGTTTTTGGAAGCCATGCTGCTCTGGGCATAGTAGCTGATATATGTCAAAGTGGTCAATGAGCCAGGTCATAGCCAATTTTTTCTGGTGCTTCTGAGGGGGGAGAATAGAGATTGGCCTATAATGGTGTGACTTGCTCTAACCCCACTTTTGAAGATGTGGATGACCACAGCCTTCTTCCATGCCAGAGGGAATTTGCCATTAATGAGTGAGAGGTTCAGTATTCTGGTAAGGAGGGTAGTACCTCATTTAGGGTTACAAGTAACTAGCTTGAGATCAAGCGCCACTTCCCACCTAGTTTTCCAGAAGACTTGTGAGAGGCATTTTTTTGCTTTGGCATGGGAGACAATTTTAAAGTGGAAAGATGGGGTGGACCAGCCAGGGTTGAGGGGGTTGGAGATGTCTGGAGGTAAAGAGAAATCTGGAGGGAGCATGCTACTTAGGTCTGTAAAAGCCCTATTAATGGTGTTAGCTATAGTTACAGGGTCCTGGGTTATTGTACCATTTAGAGTGAGCAGGGCTGGGGGGATTTGTTAGGTTTACCAGTGAGAGTCTTCAAATTATCCTAGAATTTGTGGCTATCTCCCAATTGCTAGACAACTCATTCTCAATGTAGTGACCTTTGCTAAGCGAATAGCCCTTGTGAAGTTATTTCAAGCAGTTTTATTGCTCTGGAAGTCTATGGAGGAGCCAGTATTTCTGACTTTGTGCAAAAATTGTCCCTAAGTTTCATCTGCTTGAGGAGGGCCGAGGTGATCCAAGACTTACTTCACCCCTTAGTTTTGTGCTTAACGGGAGGGGCATAAATATTACAGACTGTATTGAAGGTCTGGATGAAGTGATCAAGTGCAAAATCGATGTCATTAGTTGTGAAAAGATACAACCAGTCCAGTTGCAAAAGGTGTGCTGTGAAAGAGGCCAGCTGCCCTTTCTTTAGTACTCTGGAAGTGTGTGTTTTAGAAGGGTTCTGGGGGATTTATTCAAAGAGGTAAAGATTATAGATGAATGATCACTGATTGAGTCAGGGAGGACATCTGAGTGGATAACACTCTTGGACCAATTTGTAATCAACCAGTCCAGCAGTGAACTGGAACCAATTTGATAATTCCTTCTCATGGGAGAGTCTACTAGCTGTGGCATGTATAAGGACGAGATATCATCTTTGTACAGTGCTGCATCAGGTGAATGCCAGTTGATACTGAAGTCACCTAAGACAAGAACCTCTGAGTTCTGGCCCAGGTTGAGAAGTAGTTGAGGATTTCAGCAAAACCCGTTGATTGCTCTTTAGGGGTATGAATACCATAACAACTGTTAGACCTTTGCTGCAAGTGCCTAGCAAAAGCTTTTATTGCCAGCATTTGTACATTTCTGCTGGTGGAAGAGCATGGGAGGACACATCTTAGGGTGGTGTCCTTGGTACAAATGATACAACTGCCATCCTGCTTCCCAGTCCTATCCATCCTGTAGGAGGCATACCCCTCCAGCTGAATGGCCTTGTCTGGAATTCTTGGTGAGAGCCACATTTCTACAATAGAGAGCACATCGGGGTTATATTGTGATACCCAGACTTATAATGAGTCAGATTTGGCCATGATGCTACAAGTTAATTGTAGCTATTGTCAAGCCACCAGATCTCTTTAGGTGAGCTGGTGTAGGGGGCGAGGGGATGGGGTTGGGATGGATATTACCCGAGAGTAACAGGAGTAACCAGTCCATCCTTTTGCATGCCATTTAAGGAGCTTTAGTATCTGTGTATGGTTTCAGACTGTGGGACAAACTTTCCTGCCTTTGTCTGAGATTATGACATTTAATAGTTCATGGGGAAGGAGGGGAGAGGGCAGCCCCATGGTGATTGCTGCATTGTAAAGGACAGTGCAGGGCTGAAAGTAGTGACGGCAGGGGTTGATGAAATATTTTGGTATAATATGAGGTTACACAGTGAAACAAAAATGGCAGACATCTGAGAGTGGGATGCAGTATCCAAGATTCCCTGGATAACAGATATTAGAACCAACAAGAGGGAGGGATGCTGAGTGGACCCATTATAAAGGATATGGTGCTATGGACGACACTGGCTTTAGCCTTGGGGTGGGGACAGTTTACACCTAGAAGGGGAAGGTCTATCATGAAACTATTTGAAGGTGAGTCAGGTAGATGCAAGATTAGAAGGAGATAAGATTAAAGGATACCTAAACAACATTTTAACAACAAACTATTCAAAAATCTGGCTCTGTAGGTGACTAAAGGAGAGGCTGCTGTATTTATTAATGCTAAATCTACACTTACATAATTTACCTAAATGTGGTTCCAGAGAATTTGAAAATTGTAAAATCAGCCTTCCAATTTAAAAAAACTGTCTTACCTGCTTCCTAAAATGGTCGCCAAATGTGTTATGTGATGACATCATCGGAGCCAAAGTCAGAGAGATATATGGCTGACTATAGTGCTAAGTAGTTCTTTTTTCCCTTTATATAGAATTGTTTCACCCAAATGGTTAAAACCATGTGTATTATTTTGCATAATACTCATGTTAGGCTATGGTTCTGTTCATTTGTTTACTTTAACATGCTGAAAATGTGTTTTAATCCAACCAACTTTCTCTGTGACAAACCACAGTGCAGTACAAATCTTGAATAACCTGGTGGTCTAGTGGTTAGGCTGGATCCAGGATGCTACAGTGGGGGTGCTGGGATGGTGTGCATGCTGAATATGCATTTTTTAACATTTTTAATAAACCTTTATATTTTCTGATATTGTTCCTTTTCCAGTACATTTTTGACAGACTCAACAAATGTAATCCATAGTTTGAATGTAAACATTTGTACAATCAATAGAAACATAGAATTTGATGGCAGATAAGGACCAATTGGCCCACCTAGTCTGCCCATTTCCTACCTAACAGATAAGCTGCAGATCCTAGTTAACCAACAGCTTACTTCCTCCTACCCCCCACTAGGACTGCCTTATGTCTGTCCCATGCATTCTTGAATTCCCCCACTGTTCTTGACTTCATGACCTCCTCAGGGAGGCTGTTCCATGCATCCATAACCCTCTCTGTGAAAAATACTTCCTCACATTACCTCTGAGCTGTCCCCTCTATCTTCAAATGGTGCCCCTTGTTCTTGCACATCTCTTTTCTGAAAGATGCTACCTTCTTGGATTCTGCTGATTCCCTTGAGGTATTTGAAAGTTTCTATCATGTCCTCTCTCCCTTCTTTCCTCAACGGTATACATATTAAGCTCCTTTAGTCTTTCTTCGTATGTCTTCTGGTGCAGACCCTGCACCATTTTGGTTGCCCTCCTCTGGACAGCCTCCATTCTGTCTATGTCTTTGTGGAGATGGAGTCTCCAGAACTGCACACAGTACTCCAGATGGGGTCTCACCAACAGTCTGTACAGAGGGATAACAACTTCCTGTTTTCTACTATTGATACCTCTTCCTATGCATCTCAGTATCCCCCCAGCCTTCCTTACTGCCTTCTCATATTGCTTGCCCACCTTTAGGTCATCTGATATAATTACCCCCAGGTCCTTTTCCATTTTTACTGTTGTCAGTATCTCACCCCCCATTGAGTACACTTCCCGTGGGTTTTTGTTTCCCATGTGCATTACCTTGCACTTCTTTGCACTGAATCTGAGCTGCCAAACATTTGACCATTCCTCCAACCTTGCCAAGTCACTTCTCATCCTTTCCACTCAATCTTGTGTATCAACACTGTTGCAGATCTTTGTGTCATCTGCAAAGAGACATACTTTTCCTTCCAGTTCCTCTGCAATGTCACTTATAAAGACATTAAAAAGGACCGGTCCCAGTACTGAACCCTGTGGTACCCCGCTAGTAACCCTCCTTTATTCACTGTGTACTCCATTTACTACAATTTTTTACAATTTTACAATAAATTTTACAATAAATCAGACTTCTTCAACAAAGTGAAATGCAGCAGCAGCAAGCAAGTACGTTACTATGTGTGGGGTGGCGGGTTGCGGCCATACCCTTCACCACCCCCTAGAGCCACCACTTTTTTGTAGCAAAGTTCTTGTGCAGTACAGTGTTAGAGGTCATACTTTATCAAAACTCAAATATATTCTTGTCTTGTTTTCTTTTTCCATGGGAAATAATAATAAGAAAAAGAATCAGCATTTATATAGTGGTTTTCATACACATTGTATCCCAAAGTGCTTTACAAGCAATACTAGACTGATAGTGAAGTGACTGAATGTGTAGTGGTAGCTGTTTATCCACACACAGCCTTGGACAATTGCATGAACTGGTTTTATGGGAAGGGGATGTTGGTCAGGACAATGGGGTCAGGTAGGGATCAAGGTGTTGGCAGCCCACATCTTTTTCTGACAGTAATCTGCTCATATTTCTCTCCTTCTGTCTTCCCTTCCCTGAATAAAGCAGTACCTTGCAAGAGTGGCCTTCTTAGTCCCCCTCTGGTATTCATTCTTCACTATTCCTCCTCACACCGAAAACTGGTGAGCTCATCACCCTTCTGCATCATGAATGCAAGTAGTACAGTCCCATTTTATTTTGACATATCAAATATAAACATATATTTCCAGTAAGTCAGGCTCATAGCAGCAGGGAACAAAGGGAATGATGGGCTTTCCTATCCTTAAAAGATCTAGGCTACCTTTGATTAGGCACTATTAAATGATGGGTGTGCACATCATTATGCACGTCATTTAATAGTGCCTAATCATAGGTGGTTTAGATCTTAGATGGGTAGGAAAGCTTATTTTTCTACTTGTGCCATGCTGCTATCAGCCTGGCTTACCAGAAGATCATGTTTATTATCAATATGTAACTATAACACAGGAAACTGTACTAATCACATTCATGATGCGGAAGGGTAGTGAACTCACCAGTTTTTGGTGTGGGGAGCAGGTGAGAAGAATGAATGCCAGAGAGGAACTGAAGAAGCCATTCCAGCAGGGTACAGCTATAGTCAGGTTAGTTGAAGACGTGAAGGAGGATGCTGAGCAGATCACTATGAGATCTGAAATGTGGGGCTGCCAGCATCGTGATCACTACCTGACTGTGGATGAGAGTAGCCAGTGATGACAAATACTCAGAATCGTAGGGCTGCACCTAAACTGTTACTTTAATTCAGTTTAGGGAGATTACTCTCAGGTTGGGGGTGGTGGTGTTGACGTTTGTTAGGACAGTATTCAGGGAGTTGTGTATAGCTCATTCAAGATTTGGAAGGGTGGTAGCCAGCCAACTCACATTGTGGAGTAGAGCACAGAAAAGCACTGGCGAAGAATTGCTGAGAACTGTTCAGCAAGGTTCTGCAGATCACAGATAAAAGAGCAGACTGACACTGGAAGTCAGGTTGATTCGCTCAAGGTATAAGTGTGCCTCTCCTGCTAATAATATTGTTACCCATTGTAAGTGCAGTCTTTATGAGGGCGTGAACAGCAGTTTTTTTGGTGGGTCATGATGCTTATTGCTTGGCCCTCAAGGAAAACCTAGTTGTTGGTTAATGAGGTGAGAAAAAAACACAACAGGGAACTGTATATACTACCATCACTGTGTAGAAGGGTGGTGATCAACTCATTGTTTACTGTGCAAGCAGAAGTCAAACACTGAGAATGCGAACTGGACAGTGATTTGGGAAGCATTTTTAACAGTGCTAGCTGATGATGTGTATCAGTATAAGTGTGCACAACCCTCTGAGGTACAAGATTAAAATCTGAGGTGTGATTATTCTCTTCATGAGACCATAGCTCAGGCAGTACTAAGGACAGGGTATGTATTGGTGGGGTGTTCAACAGAAGGCAGGCTAGGTGCGGGGGTTCACATGGAAAAGAAAACCTTATTTGTGGATTAACAAGATAGCATGAGCTTTGAAATGAACAAGACTGGTACTTTGCTGTGTGACTCACAGCAAGTCACTAAACTTCCTTGTGCTCCCAGGCCACACTTGTAAACAAGTTTTCAGCTTAGTGTGTCTCACCTGGTTAACAAAAACAAAATTCTGTGTATCATATAACCACTAGATCATCAGGTATTTGAAGTGTTGTACTGTAATGCATTTGCCAAAGAAAAGTCAGCTGGATTGCAAAATGTTTTCTGCAAGTTAAAGTAAACAAAATGAACAAAATCATATCCTAACATGTGTACTGATCAAAATAATCCACAAGGTACTACATGGTGTTTATCATTCTGGTACAGCAATTCAAAACAAAAGGGAAAGAAGAACTAGTTAGTACTATAGAAATACATGTGGATCTCTGCCTCTAACTCCGATGATGTCATCATGACTCATCATAACACACTTAGCAGACATCTTAGGGAGAAGCCAATGCTGTTTTTTAAAGTGAAAGGCTGTTTACATTTTCAAAAGCTATGAAACAGCATTTATATTATTACATAAATGCAGTTTAGCATAAATGTAAACAGCAGCCTTACTTACTTCACAATGAAGCCAAATTTTGGAGTTTGCAGTTTTAAAAAATACTGCTTATTTAGGTACCCTTTAAGGTGAGGGATGCTGCCCAGTTAGCACAGTGGTAGGAGCCTCACCTTTGGTTTCAGGATTACCTTTAAGTTTATGAGGGATGCAAGATATGTGGGTGTTACAATCCCTAAGCACTTAACTCAGCATGGCACTATTAGACCATCCTGACAGCACTGAAGTGGTGAGTAATCAGCAATTAACCTAGTCAGGAAGAGATGTAGTAACAGTGCCCTCAGGTGGTAGAGATGTATAACTTGTAAATGGGAAAGTGGGGAGACAAATAAATATGTGTAGAAAGCAGCTCCAAATACAGTAAAATGGCAAGCTGATATTACAGGGATTAAATTTAAACAGCACCACAGCAAAATACAGTAAAATGCAACTGATAATACAGGGAATAAGAATTAAAATAGCATCAGTGCAAAAACAAGCAAGTGAGACAGAGTACACAGTATACGGTGGCAGCAGAGGGAGCGTGGCAAAAAATAGGCACCAAGTTTAAAAGCCTGAAGCAGCTGAGTCCTGTACCTTGCTGCAGGGAGAAATCATCACCGGCTCAGTTGGGGTCCTTGGAGGGCAGATGATGCAGTTACATTTAGATCTGGCTATTTATAAGATTTTAGTTTATATTACCAAAAGTATCTATTTGTAGTAGTTTGGCATCAGATAACCAACTCTGAGAGTGGCAGAGCATCTCTACAGATTGGAATGTAAAACAATGTTCTTTCCCTTAAACTGGCAATGTTGGCAAGAACACTATTGCCATCAAGCTATTGAATACTTCTGACATGTTGTCCAAATTCTTTCTTTCAATTTTCTCCCAGTTTTTCCAATGTAGAAAGCATAACAGGCATCACATTGTGCAAAGTAAATTACATTTTGGGTAATGCAAGTAATGAAATCTCAGATTTGGTATAATATACCAGTAACTGGATGTTTGAAAGTGGAGCCCATTTTTATAAATTGACAGAACATGCAGTTTCCACATTTATGTATCCCAGGGGTAAGATATTGGTAGGACTATTTCTCTGTATCCTGGTTCAAATAAGTGCTATGAACCAGAACATCTGATATTTTTACCCCTTTACAATGCCTGGGATAGATATTGTGAATGGTATAAACTTTGTCTCAGTACTTAAAATATGCCAGTTATGAGATATGATCTCTTGCACCAAGGAGGCTTGAGGGCTAAAAGTAGTGATGAAAAAAGGGGTATTTCCACATGTAGGTTTAAGTGTAGTGTTCCTAGTACTAAGAGCTAGAAGAGATTATCTGCTCAGATTTCCCATTCTATCTTTAACCTGCTCATGACAGATGTTAGTGTAGAGTGCTTTAACATCCATGGTGACTAAGAACCAATCTGGTTGCATTTTGATGTCCCCAAGGATGTTTAGGGGGCGTGTTGTGTCCTGCAGATATAATTTTCTTTTTTGTGCCACATTTTAATGTGGCCATCAATAAATTGGGCTAGTGGACCAGTCAATGAGCCGTTACTAGCCACAATGAGTCATGCAGGAGGTTTGTCTAGACTTATGTATTTTTGACAGTCCATATAGAACTGCAGTGACAGGATGTTCAACCCATAGAAAGTCAGATGTGTCCTTATTATATGACTTTTTACTCAAGTATCTAGAGGCGACATATAAAAATTTCAGGTTTGAGTTAACCTTTGACCTCCAACAGGTCAATTTTCTGGATCTTACAATAAGAAAGAATGAATCAATGGACATTGTCACCCATCTGTACAGGAAACCTAGTGAACAGAATCCGTTGTTACATTTTGATAGTTGGCATCCAAAACATGTTACCAAGAAGATTCATTTGCAGTGTCAGTGGCTCAGCAGGTTGCACACTCACCTCTGAGGCCAGAAGATCAGAAGGCTGTGGGTTCTATCCCCACACCAGGCACTAGGTTAAATCCCAATATACTGACACTGCAGTGCAGAATGAAGGTGTGCTGCACTTCTGAGGTGCTGTGTTTTGGATGAGACGTTAAACCAATGTCCCTTCTGCCTGTTCTGGTGGTAATTCAGGTGGATATTAAATATACCATGGCACTTCTTGAAAAGTAGAGGATGTGCTTAATAAAGAAAGCAAACAAAATTCAACAAACTGTGATAAATTCAACAATCATGACCAGAAAGAAACCCCATAGTGCCCCAGAAATCATAGGTGGACACCACCAAACCCCCTACAGATCAGCTTTACCCAAATCACAAATCCTGATCACTCCTCAGGGTCATCGAAGCAAGGGAGGGTCAGGGATGGGCCAAACAAAATATGGTCCTACCAAACAAAAAGGATCCAGACAGTACAAAATAGTACAGGAGAGAAAGCAGACAAGGAAATCCCAAGCCAGCAACAAGAACTTCATCATGGAACTGGCACCACACAGCACCACCATGATTGAAGCAACAGCGGAGCCAAAACGGTCACATCCGCCACACATGGAATGTAATTCAGACTCCACCTAGTCCAGGAGCACTGGGAAGAAAGAGTTTGCTGTTGAAACAGATAAGCACATCTGGCGTGCCAAAGGTAATATTTCAAGCAGGTAAAACGGAGGTGGAGAGTATCATGGTCATGCCCAGAAAAGGCAGGCGACAACCCCAAAATGATGTCAGAATAAGTTAGGGAGGCCCAGACCGTATCCCAGGGGAGGAAGGCTAGGTTTGCTGGTAAAGGCACCTAGCTTCATCTGAGCTCTTTTCTTCTAGGTTTGCTTGTAAGGACAAAGCAAGGTACATTATCAGAGCAAGGAAAACTATTAAGGCTTCTTTTAGCTAGGCAGATTCACTATCGTTACTATTTTCTTTTGTACTCACACTGTTTGTTACCATTTTTGCTAACATTTTACTGCTTTATTGTTCTCTGATTCAATTTGCTGTTGCAGGATATACTTTCTGCTGCATTATTACAGGGTGTGCCTACATGTTTGCTACTGTTTTGTGGTTACAGATGACTGCTATGATATTCTGTGATTCAAACTGTTTTTGCAAGATATATTTATCTATTATTTATTCAAGTCTAGGATTACAAATACCTTTGAGCCAAGGCTCTTTTGACAAAGGTTCCATGTCAGAGGCAAAAGGCATACAGGGAAAGCAATGAAACACAATAATCAGTAATAACATACCATAGTTAGTTAAATAGCACAAGATCAGGTTTTAAGACATGGTTACTAGCTGTTCAGATAAGATGAGAACCACCAACGTAAAAAAAAGAAAGAAGGGTGTAGAAAGGGAAAGGCAACAAAGGTGCAGCCAAAGGAGGTTGTCAGACAAAACAGGGGATAAGTGCTGGTGACATGGGGGGTGGGAAGTGGGAGGGAGGTGAGGAGGGTGAGGTAGGGTAGGGTGGAAGATGGAGTAAGAGCACCTTTGGGGTTGAGGGGCAGCCAGATAGATGGTGGTGGGGAGAGGCTGTGGCAACCCCTGGGACATGACCCTATCAATTAAGGGGGGCAGTCACAGGAGCTGGAGGTAGTAAGCTGCTGCTGTAATCTTGATTTAAAGATGCCCAGGATTGGGGCAGTTGAGATGGCAGGGTTAAGGATGTTCAGCTAAAAATGAGCTTTGTAAGTGAAAGAACATTGACCCTGGGTGGTGCAACAGCGGGGAACTTGAAGGAGTTGAAATTTTGAACCCCTGGTGAACTGTAAGCAATTCTTATTGGTGTGCAGCAGCACTGTGACCCCAGGGGGTGCAAGGCCAAGGCAAATTTTCATGGCCATTGTGCAAGATAGGTACTTGATGCAATTTGAGAGCTGGAGCCAGCCAGTTTTAGTATACAGATCACAGGTGTGGTTAAGACAGTGGGCTCCAGAGAGGAGCCGACAAGACTGATTGCGGGTGGTTGAGATCGCCTGGGGGTAGCACTGTGATAGAGCCATATATGATGAGACTGTAGTCAATAATCGAGACCACATAACTCTGAACGTCGATCTTCAGGGCTTCAGGGGCAAGGTGTTGTCTATGTCTGTAGAGGAGACCGATTCTGGTATTAGCTGCCTTTGCCACATAGTCGACATGAGCACTGTATGAGAGGTTAGGGTCCAACAGTATCCCAAGATATTTGAAGTATGGAACTTGTTCCAGGGTATTCCCATGTATCTTCTGTTATTGCTTTATTTTTCTCTGTAGTAAAGTGTTTTTTGCAGGGTATATCTTCTGTGAAATTGCTACAGGTGGTGCTTACATTTTTGTGCCTTTTTTTATCTATCATTAGGCTAAGCAAAATGACTGTTTGCTACTATTTTATTACGTTTTTTGCTGAAAGGTGTTTGGTTTGGTCTCAAATGCGTTGCAGTCTCCTTTTCACATTGAAGGAGCTAATTCGTTCCTCCTACAGCTCTTCCAGATGATTGGTGTGTAACTGGGGAGTAGAGCTGACAAATTCATTGTAACGTCCAATAGAAGAAAGAGTTAAAAGGTCAGGTTAGTTGGTGTTTTTGAGGTGGAAGACTTGGTTTGCTGGCAAAGGAGCCAGAAGAGCTGTGGACCACCATGGGAACAGGAAATGGGACAGCCATATGAACTGAAGTTGTCTACAGGCCTCCAGACCAGGGGGAGGACATAGGCACATTACTGTTAGAAGATATACAAAACATGACAGCTAAAGGGGAGGTTCTGATAATGGGAGACTTCAACATGCCAGATACAGATTGGTCAATACCAGCAGGAACATCCACCAGAACTTAACATATAGTGGATTCCCTGTAGGAAGAGGGCCTCAAACAACTGGTACATCAACCCACAAGAGACAAGGCTATCCTAGATCTAGTACTGACTAACGGGGAAAGGATCACAGATGTCCAGGTAGAAGGTCACTTGGGGCCAGTGACCATTACATGGTATGGTTCAAATTGACCACTAGAACTAAATCATCCCATTCCAAGGCAAAAATTGGAACTTCAGAGGAGCTGACTTTGATAAGATGGCCAACAGAGTTAAGCTAGCCCTGGCAAGAAGAAGTACTGGTGAGAGGGTACAGTCAAAGTGGGCAAAAAATAAGGATACAATACTTGAAGCAACATCCCATTGTGTTAGAGAGCAAAGCAAGAGCAAACGAAGGAGGAAACCACTTTAGTTCTCAAAAACAGTAGCAGAAAAGGTCAGAGCCAAAAGGCTGGCCTTCAGGAAAATATAAGGGAACACATCGGGACGAAGATAGGAAGGCATACCAAACTTCCTTAAGGGAAGCGGGGAAGGCAGTAAGGCTGACAAAAGACCAAACCAAGGAAACGTTAGCATGAACAGTAAAAGAAGGGGACAGAACTTTCTATAGCTACATTAGTGAAAGGATAAAGTCCAGAGGGGGTATTGCTAAGATCAAAGGGGATAATGGGGAGAGTGTGAGGAGGACCAGGAAAAACATCTATCCTAAATAGATACTTCTGCTCAGGCTCAGTATTTACCAAGAGAAGGTAGGGCAGGGGCCACAGCTCAACACCATGGACACAGGGGGATGGATTGTGCAGTAGTGCCTTCACAAAGAAATTGTCCTAAAAGAGCTCACTAAGCTCAGGGTGGACAAGGCAATGGGACCTGATGGCATACATCCCAGGGTACTAAAGGAGCTAAGGGTGAAACTAGCCATAATAAAAACTAATTAGTGAGTCTGAGCACAAGAGAGGTCCCTGAAGACTGGAGTAGGGCTTATCAATCAAATCAATCAAAATCTTTATTTAACCAGGCGATCACCATTGAGCATAACTCATTTTCAAGGTGGACCTGGGTATACAGGATACAAACAGGTCAGAAGGTACACTGAATAATATACAATGAAGAAAATAAATGCGACACTAGAAAAATATGAACAGGTATTAACAACCAAAAGCATGTACAGAAAAGACAGTTAGAATTTGGGTCAGGGAAATAAACTGGTGGCACATCAAGCAAAGTATATACACTTATCAACATATAAAATAGTACAGCAGTCAATGAGTACAGCAGAATAATAAGTGCTCAGTAAACACTAAAGTAAAGGTCTGGGGTAAAGATTAGGGTTAATAGGCTCTTCCGGAGGTATTTCAGAGGAGGTAACAACAACAGAGTAAAGGGAAGTGTCTGGAATAGGGACATAGTGGAATTGAATGGAGAGAAGAAAAGGAACAAAAACACAAAGATGATAATGGTCCACAGCAATAGAAGGGAAACTAAGTCCAGTTTTCCAGAGGAGAAGAGAGATGGGGGGGTACTGAGAAACAAGCCAGAGATGACAGAAGAAGCAAAAGCAAGGGCATGGGAAGGGGAAGGCAGAGGCGGGGGCCCAAAATTATAAATATCAAACACCGTGTAACTGTAGAAGCAAGTCTCAAGCTAGGCTACAGTTATGGGATTAATGGCATCAAGTGAAACAGGTGCATGGCTCCTTATTATGACTTAGGTAAAGGGATTTTAAGTTCAAAAGGGAGATAGGATGGGTTAGTTTCAAGGTTTTTTGCAGCTTATTCCACATCTGAGGTAGTACATAGCATAATGCTGCTCTGCCAAAACGTGATTTTGCCTTATATATGTACAGAGCAATGAAGGAAGCACTTCTTAGGGCATACTTGCTGACAGAACATATCAGACGGCAGATGGAGATGTACTGAGGTAGCATTCCTATGATCGCTTTGTATGTCCAAAAAGCAGCATTCCTCTTGCGTCTGTAGCTGAGGGATGTCCATCCTAATGCCGAGTACAGAGAACAGTGATGGGTAGAATACGGTAAACCTGTAACAAATCTTAGGGCACGGTGACAGAGTGTGTCTAGCTTTGCTAGAGTACCAGCAGCACCCTGGCCATATAGGAGGTCAGCATAGTCCAATAGAGAGAGAAAGGTGGTTTGAACCAACTTCAGCTTGGCATCTCTAGTGAATAAGTTTTTTATCCTAAAGAAAAGACCAAGTCTCTGCTTAAGTTTCTTTAGCAGCTCTTCAATATGATCGGTGCAATTGAGTTTATTGTCTATCCAGACTCCCAAGAACTTGAATTTAGATACATAGTCCAACTGCTCCCCAAGGATGGTCTGATAGGTAGAAGTGTTCCGTTGACAGAAGGGTTTGATGCATGAGAAAGGGGTGATAGGAGCAATGCTTTAGTTTTTTTAGCATTAAGTAGTAACTTCAGGATTAGTAGTTGAAGCTGCAACAAGTTAAATTCACTTTGGAGGGTTTTCTGTGCAGTTACAGGAGAAGGGCTGCAGACATAAATTACTGTGTCATCTGCAAATAGATGTATTGTTGCTTCATTTATGGTCGCATGATATTGTTGATGTAGACAGAAAACATGTGATCTCACGCCACAAAAGTGGTAGCAGGGAGGAGGTAGGGTACTACAAACCAGTCAGTCTTACCTCAGTAGTGGTCAAGATTATGGAGGCACTCCTAAATGAAAGGACAGTGCAACACCTGGAATCCATAGGAGTACAGGATCCAAGACAAATGGATTTACAACAAGAAGGTCCTGTCAAACAAATCCCTTAGATTTCTTTGACTGGATAACCAGAGTGTTGGACCAAGGGGGTGCAGCTGATGTTGCATACCATGACTTCAGCAAAGCTTTCGATACTGTTCCTCATAGTAGATTGATTAATAAGCTGGGTAGGTTCAGGGGAGGTCAGACATTGGTCAACTGGGTGGCAAACTGGTTGTGGACAGAAAACAGAGAGTGGTGGTAAATGATATACAGTCAGAAGTGATGTAAGTCACAAGTGGAGTACCTCAGGAATCAGTCCTGGGGGTCAGTCCTCTTCAATATCTTCATCAGTGACATTGCAGATGGACTGGAGGGTAAGGTTTGTCTGTTTGCTGAAGACACCAAGATCTACAACAGAGTAGATGATCCAGATGGGGTGGACAGAATGAGAAAAAATCTGGATAAACTGGCAAAATGGTCGGAAGAGTGGCGACTGGGGTTTAATATAAAGAAGTGCAAGATCATGCACATAGGGAAGCGAAACCCTGAAGCCACCTATAGGTTGTGAGGGGAGTTGCTGGCAATCACCAGGGAAGAAACAGACTTAGGCATTATCTCGCAGATGACCTGAAATCATCCAAGCAGACCACTACAGCAGTAGGTATGGCTAGAGGGATGTTGGGGTGTATTAGTAGGGGTATCGCAAATCATAAGAGGGAGGTAATAATCCCTCTTTACAAGACACTGGATAGGCCTCATCTGGAGTACTGCATGCAGTACTGGAGACTGCACCTTCACAAAGACATTAACCAAACTGAGGCAGTCCAGAGAAAGGCAACCAAAATGGTGCAAGGACTGCATCAGAAAACATATGAGGACAGATAAACTGAGCTCAATTTGTATACCCCAGAGCAAAGGAAGGAGTGAGGTGATATGATTGAAACGTTCAAACACCTTAAAGGCATTAACAAGTTGAAAGAGTCTAACATTTCAATATAAGAAAAATAGCAGGAGCAGGACAAGAGGACACAGCATGAGATTAGAGGGAGGCTGATTAAGGGGTAATGTGAGAAGTTATTTACCACAGAAAGGGTGGTGGATGAATGGAATGCCTACCTCAGGAAGTGGTGGATATAAATACAGTGCAGGGCTTCAAACAGGCATGGGATAAACATAAGTGAGCAATACAGATGAGTATGAATAGATAGGCTATTGACAGAGTACATGTCTATGGCACATTCATAAGAGTAAAAAAATGGGCAGACTGGATGAGCCTTGTGGTCTTTATCTGCCGTCAACTTCTATGTTTCTATGTAATCTCCCGGCCATGGTGAGATGAGACCAAAATTCTCTCACATACCGGCATGGAACAAAAAAAACAGGACATGGATTCCAAAATCAGTTCAGAACCCGTCTTGAGCAAGTCTGTTCTAGTGTACTCATATGCTTAGCATTACTCTTCATACTAAAACTGACCATGGCAACTAGACAAGGACATCCCACATCTTGGTAGAGTCCGTGGTTCCTCAGAGGCCTTCTGAGATGGAAACTCAGTCTCAGGAATATCAGGAAAGTCTGAACATCGGAGAAAGAATGTCCCATCACCTTCTCGTAGAGTTGTTTATAGGTGAGCCTAAAAATTAAGTGGGGCAAGGGTCCATTGGGTCATTCTGTCCACAATAATGTGAACCATAGGGTTGGCATGTTTAGATAAGCAGTAGGGGACAGGATGAGGACCCAAGTTAGACTGCAAGAAGCAGCCATGGGGAGACCCAATGATTCCATGGTTTCTGGGTCACCAAGAAAAGGGGTTAAATTCAATCTCAAAACTGACAGAAGGTAAATATCAATGGATTAATCATGTCCAAGCAACCTTGTACCACTGTCAGATACAAGAAGCTATGATGAAGGGATTAAATCTCTGGCCCACAGATGAAAAAAAAAACAGGCCATAAAATCTAGTTTCCAATGCTCTTAGTACAGGAAAAAACATACTCAAATAAGTAAAAAGAAGTAAAATAAAATGTTTCAAAATAGCAACCTTATTTTCTTAGTCTAGGCCCATCTCAATCAATGGTGAATTTTACCCAAACAAGCCTGAATACGCATCTCCGAATTAAACAAAGCCATATCCCCAGATCCATAAATAATATCCAGGGTCTTAGCATGAGGAATGGCAACATCAATCTCACCTATCTGAGTGACCCATGGAATCAGGTTACCAACTGTCAACCCTGAGCATTTATTGTGATTGAGAGAGGCCCCCAAAATAGGGGTGGATGAAGCAAAGACCTCCAAGGCCAACATATTGGAAATGTCATTCTGGACAAAAAGGGTGATATCATCTACATATGCTGAAACCATAACCGAGGTCATACCATCCAGGGCAGAAATGCCCCAGATCAGTAGGTGTTGCCGGATCTCCCACAGGATGGCATCTATACAAAAAGAGTACAAAGAGATAAAGGAAATAACTGATGCTCTGTAATACAAAGTCCAAAGCCAAAACAGAAAAGGTTCCGGGACATGGTAACGGGCTAAGACCTGAAACAGGAAGTCATGCATCACCCTGTCAAAGGCTTTTTCCCGGTCCAGCATAAGCAGATAACCGAAGGACGGACCATCTTTCACTGAGCCAATCACTTCATGGAGGAAACATAGAAACATAGACTTTGATGGCAGTTAAGGACCGCTTGGCCCATCTAGTCTGCCCATTTCCCTACCTACAGGATAGGACGCAGATCCTAGTTAACCAACAGTCTATTTCTTCCTACTCACCACAAGAATTGCCTTATGTCTGTCCCATGCGTTCTTGAATTCTCCCATAGTTTTAGACCCCACAACCTCCTCAGGAAGGCTGTTCCATGCATCCACTACCCTCTCTGTGAAATAATACTTCCTCACATTGCCCCTGAACAACCCTCCTTCTATCTTTAAATGGTGTCCCCTTATTCTTGCAAGTCTCTTTTTCTGAAAGATGCTACCCTCTTGGACTTTGTTGATTCCACTGAGGTACTTAAAAGCTTCTATCATGTCCCCCCTCTCCCTTCTTTCCTTAAGGGTATACATATTAAGCTCATTTAGTCTCTCCTCATATGGCTTCTCTTGCAGTCCCTGCACCATTTTAGTTGCCCTCCTCTGGACTACCTCTATCCTGTCTATGTCCTTGTGGAGATGGGGTCTCCAGAACTGGACACAGTACTCCAGATGGGGTATCACCAACTGTCTGTACAGAGGATAACAACTTCCTGTTTCTGCTGCTGATGCCTATCCTATACATCCCAGTATAACCCCATCCCTCCCTACTGCCTTCTCACATTGCTTGCTAACCTTAAGGTCATCTGATATGATTACCCCAAGTCCCTTTCCTTTTTGTTGTTGTTACTACCTCCCACCCATTGTGTATTCTTCCCTGAGTTCTAGTTTCCCAGGTGCATTATTTTGCACTTCTTTGCGATGAATCCTAGCTGCCATACTTCTGACCATTCCTCCAACCTTGCCAAGTCCTTTCATCCTTTCCATGCCTCCTGTGTATCAACCCTGTTGCAAATCTTTGTGTCATCTGCAAAAGGCATACTTTTCCTACCAGTCCCTCTGCAATGTCACTGATGAAGACATTAAAAGGACTGGACCCAATACTGAACCCTGCGATACCCACTAGTAACCCTTTTTCTTCAGAGTGGACTCCATTTACAATTACCTTCTGTGTCCTGTTGTGCAGCCAGTGTTTTACCCAGGCTACCACCCTGGACCCACTCCCAGGCTGGTTAATTTGACTATTAATCTTTTGTGGGACTGTGTCAAATGCCTTGCTAAAGTCTAGGTAGGCCACGTCCACAGCTCCTCCCTGGTCTACTACTTTGGTCACCCAGTCAAAGAAATCTATTAGATTCATCTGACATGACCTTCCCGCTGTGAACCCATGCTGCCTTGGGTCCTGTGCTCCACTGGCCTCTAAGTACTCAACTATTCTTTCCTTCAGAAGTGACTCCATCACTTTCCCTACCACAGAGGTCAGACTGACAGGTCTGTAGTTTCCTGCCTCTGTCTTGGTCCCACTTTTGTGAAGAGAATCACATCCGCCTTCCTCCAGTCCTCGGGTACCACACCATCCTCCCATGATTTATTAAAAAGAGTAGCCAGTGGTTTCACTAGTTCCTCCCTTAATTCTTTTAGAATTCTGGGGTGAATTCCATCAGGACCCATTGCTTTGTCCACCTTCAGGTTTAGGAGTTCTTGCAGAACCCTTTCTTCTGTGAAAGGACTGGGAACAACCCTTCTATCAAGAATGCTTCTGTTAATTGGATTAGGCACTTCCCCTCATCTTTTGTGAATATTGAGCAGAAATATTCGTTCAGTATCCTTGCTTTTCACTGTCCCCTCTGCCCACCCACCATTCATTCTATTCAGCCTCACTATCCTCCATTTGTCTTTCTCGCTCGCTGATGTAACCATAAAAGGTTTTATCCCCTTCTGGATATCTTTTCCTCAGTTTGGGCCTTTGCTATTCTGACTTCCTCCCTGCTTCCTTCTGCCGTAACTGGTACAGCTCTCTGTCCTGCTCCTTCTGTGTTTCCTTATACTTCCGGAATGCTATCTTTTTCTTCCTGATTTTCACAGCCACCTCTTTTGAGAACCATAGTGGCTTTTTCTTTCATTTTGATTTGTTTATTTGCTTCACAGAAAGGCTTGTTGCCTCTGGGATGGCAGTTTTGATGATTCCCATTGTTGCTCCACACCTCCTTCTAGCCTGTTTGCTAGTGCTTTTCTGAGGCACTCTCCCATCTTGCCAAAGTCAGACCTCCTAAAGTCCAGTACCCTCACTTTTGTATGGCTTCACTCTGTAGCTGAGGTTAACATGAACCACACTGTTTGATGGTCACTTGTCCCTAGATGGCAACCCACTTCTAGATCTGAGATCCTCTCACTGCCCCCCGTTTGAAGATCTGAGGATCTAAGATTGCTCCCTTACACGAGTGGGTTCCAAAACTAGCTGTCTAAGGCCCGCCACCTGTAGGGCATCAAGAATGGCCCTGCTCTTGGATGTGGCTGCAGCAAATGTGCTCCAGTTAACATCTGGCATATTCAGGTCTCCCATCAACAGTATCTCCCCTTTCTCTGCCATTCTAAGAATGTCTTCTATCATATCCTTGTCCATTCCCTCCCTCTGACATGGGGGTCTGTACACAATCCCTGTGCAGATTGTAGTGCCCTTTCCAGTCTCCAAGTGACCCAGGTGCCTCCTCTCCTCCCTGTTTACTCTTTTGTTCAGTTGCTTTTATCCCTTCCTTTACATGAGAGCTACTCCTCGCCCTCTTCTCCCCTGCCTGTCTCTCCTGTAGGTTATGTACCCTGGTATGTTAACATCCCAGTCATGGTTCTCTGTGTACCATGTTTCTGTGACTGCTACGATATCCAGGCATCCCTCTTCCATCAAGGCCACCAGCTCAGGGAGCTTGTTGCCCAGACTATGAGCATTGGTACTCATTACCCTCCATTTCCTGATGGCCTTACTCCCTTTGCCCTATCCCTGTCCTTCTTGCCTTTGTCACTTCCTCCATTTACCCCTGCCCTTCTCCCTATCGACACCTCTATGTTGGTGTTTGCCGCACTTACTACTGTGATTATTTGTTATTTGAGGGGGGCTAGGATTTCTCTGCTCCTTTCCAGTGCCTCCCCCCTTGGCTAGTTTAAAAGCTTGCCAATGAAGCTTTTAAACCTATCACCTAGGATCCTGGTTCCCCTCCCGGACAGATGCAGCCCGTCATGCCAGTATAGGCTTGCATGTCTCCAGGTGAACCCCCAGTCCCCAATGAAGCCAAATCCCTGAGCGCCACACCAGTTTTTCAACCACTGATTGAATCCCATGGTGCAGAACACCCTAGCCTCTCGTATGCCATAGATGGGCAGCACCTCCGAGAAGGTTACCGTGCGTGCTATTTGACTAAGGCCCCTCCCAAATTCCACAAACTCTTCCTGCACTTCTCTAATCCCTTTCTAAGCCAGGTCATTTGTCTCTAGGTGGACAATGACATCCAACTCCCTCCCCTGTGCAGCTGCTCCAGCAATCCTTAGGATTCGCTCCCTGTCCCTCCAAGCCATGGCACCAGGTAGGCACCTTACCTCCATCTCCCCTTCCTCCCCCAGTTCTACCTTCCTAACAATGGAGTCCCCCACCAGGAGTTGTTTTCTTCCCCTGCAGGGTCCCCTGCCACCCTGCTGTGGGTCTCCTTTGTGGAGGTTCCCAGCATCCTACTTGGTCTCCACTGCGGGTGCCTCCATAGAGAAACCACACTTTGCCAGAATGGCATAGGAATTGTGGAGAGGTACAACTGGAGGTATGCGCCTCTGTTCCACCACCCTCACCCTCCCTGAGCCCACTGTGGTCCAACTGCTCCTCTTTCTTGGTAACTACTGAGGCTCGGCAGTGGCACTGATGGTCCCTGGATGGAAGAGGAGGTCCCACAAATCCTGGCCAACTCAGCCTGGAGATGAGCAACCTCCTCCCTCAGCCTAGAGAGGTGCCTGCAGATGGGACAACTTTATCCTCAGAACATCTCCAGGAAGACTGCTGCTCCACAGCCACTGCACTCACCACTCCAATCATGTCTTATTTCTGGCCCCTTAACTGTTTGCAATCCTTACTCTTTCCTCTGTTTTCTCTCTCTCTTCTTACTTTCTGCCTGTGTCCCTTTAAGATCCTGACTGTCCTGTTCTGAGACAAGAATATCCTATATTTGTCAGTAGACCACTTACTTGCTCAGAGGCAGACCTCCAGCAGCTAGAGGGGCCGGAGAGCTACTCTTGCCCTTCTAGGATGGTGGGTCTTTGATGGTTCTGTGATCACTCACTTCCTGCTCCCAAACAGGAAGTTCCTGTTGTCAGTCAAATCCTGTGCCTATAAAATAGAACTAGCTTTGGGTGGGGGGTGGAGGGAAGGAGGGCAATATAGTTCCAGTAGAGATGTCCAGTCACACAGCAGTCCTTTCTCCTGGTGTCTTCTTCCAAGTTATTCAAGGAAGATAAGGTTATCTGCAATATGACTACCGAACAGCACTACACGTTTTCACTGGGATATCACCTCCATGGCCAGAGGAGCAAGCTGGTGGGTAAGAATAGTCATTAAAATTTCAAACCTGAATTCAAGAGACAGAGCGGGCCAAATCCAATTGGCCAAATCTATTTCTGGCCCTTCTTAAACAGAAGTAATTGGGAAGCTTTGTAAAATTCCTTCTTAAAACCATCTGGGCCTGATGCAACATTGTTGTTCAGTTTAGCAATAGATGCTGCTTCCTCGTCAAGGATAAAGTCAAACTAAATCCAGTGACCGATCCTCTGGTGGCAGGTCACATCCACAGAAGCCAAAAGGTAGCTGCAGACCCAACCAGTCGTGAGGTACCAAACAGATTAGAAAGATAGGACCAAGCCAGTGACAAGATAACTGAGATATACCCCATCCATCCCAGAATCCAGGGTGTTAATGAGCCATCATTTGACTCAATTTTTACAACTCTCAAAAGGATCCTCAAGGCACTGAAAGCCTTGGGCAGCCGCCTGGTGCTCCATCTGAAGAAAAGCTCTGTGGTCATACTATAAATGCTTCATACAGGATTTCAAATTAGCCATAACCATGGCATAATCCACACTGGTCTCATTCTGCAGGGAAATAGCATGCAAAAGATGGGATTGGAGGAAAAGGTATTCCTTTAATGCCATCGATTTCATCTGAAACTCTAGAGATCTCAAGAAGGTGGCAAGGGAAAGCTTTGTATCATCCCACCAAACACAAAGAGACTCCTCCATAAAGGCCAAGAGTTGATGAGCCTGGAGGAAGTCCACAATCCTATCACAGATGTGATCTTCAGCCAATAAAGTACTGTTAAACTGCCAAAACCCTTGACCCACATGAAGGACAAGGGCCATGGAGAAAGGGCCGTACAACAACATGTGGTCTGGGATGTCCAGGGTAAAAGGCCTATGGTATCAATATGAAATTGAGCTGACTGGAAAAGGTAATCTATTCTCATGGCAAGATGAGACCTGTGGTAAGTTGTGTCACCAGTCAAGGAGGAGGAACAAAAGCATCCACCAGGGACACATCATGAGCAGTTTCTGCAGGGACCGGGCATCACAGTACATCTTTTTCTACACCAATGAGGTCAAGTCCCACAGTAAAATCCTCCAAAACCACCAGGCAGGATGCATGGAGGTAGGGATGAAGCTCCTGAAACAACTCCACCCAAGCTTTCTTGGTTAAAGGGCATACACATTAAGGAGGTAAAGGGAGACACCTGGTACAGCACATCTACCATCAAGGCTCACCCCAGGGCTATATCGATCAGAGATTGAAGTGAAAATCTCAGCCTCTGAACAAGATGCCCACACTATCACATGCATCAGTGCCTATAGACCAATAAGAGGGTTCCCAGCACCAGTGCTTCTCTGTCAATTGTAGATCCCCATAGGATGACATATGAACGTATGAACATGTGAAGAAGCCAGCAGAAGGCTGCCATTTGGTCTATCATTTTGCTCATGTTGCAGGGTTCACAGCTTGAGCTACTGTCCCTGTCCTTTCTCCACACTCCTTCGATCCTCCCTACCCATGCCCTTACCTCCCCTTATACCTGTCCCAGCCTATCTTAAAGCTGCCCTCTGTCTTCAATGAGATTACTTCTTCTGGCAGTGCATTTCAAGTGTCCAGCACCCTCTGTGAAGAAGTGCTTCCTGATCTCCCTCCTAAACCTCCCACCCCCAGCTTAAGAATGTGCCCCTTGTGTTATGGTTGCCACTCAGCTTAAAATGACTCTCCTTATCAACCTTATTTATCTCTTTTAAGTACTTGAAGGTCCCAACAATTGCCCCTCTCTCTCCTGTCTTCCGGGAGTACATCTGTCAATCTAGTCTCCTGCAAAAAGCAATATCCAAATCAAGATCTGAGAGCCAAGGATATAAATATGTGTGCCTATAAGGGCATTCATACTGTTAACATTAACAGATACAAGGCAGAACTGAAGCACAGCCATAATAAAGATAAAAGGATGAACACGTGACATGGTCAAGTCATGTCCATATTCACAGTCTGCACAGTGGACATTTTCTTCAAGGCTGTTGGTTTTTCTTATGGGTCTTCACAGGCATGGCTAACTCTGGGATATCCATATCCCTTCTATATCCACGGAGACCACTGGTTTGGAGGAAGGGCAAGAAGAGTCGATTCTTCACCAGTGTCACCCTCCTCAGATAAAGTAGCCAGGGCATTAAATCGATTATACAGTGGGAGAGCAGTATCCCTCAGAAGAAGTCGGTACAGGCTTCAGAGTGGACCGCAAGGACAGGGATCCTGAGTCAAGGTGTTCAAAGGACAGGCAGGTAACACAGTCTGCTATGAAGGACCACTTCCCCTCAGGCTCCTGGTTGTCGACACCTGGTGGCTAGTTGTGTGGTCAGAGTACTACGTAGACATTGTTCGGCCTGGCACCTTGCATGATCCAATAATTTATCCTGCATGAAATTCTCCTCCTGAATGGAAGGCCCACCTACATTGATGGTAAGTGTGGCCAATGTCCTCACATTAGTTGCACCTGAGTTATTCAGACAATGCACACGGTGTAGCCCAAAGTCAAGCAGTGGTTATAGCACAGAATGTCACAAGCAGAGGCTAAAGGAGAGTCCAAACCACAGCAGAAGCAAGTTTTGACTGCCGGGATAGAGATCACTGGGCCCGGTCTCATCCAATGTAGAAAACACTTGAGATGTGCTGAATACCCAAGACTGTATGCCAAAGTTTAACACAGAACTACCAATGTTCAGTCCAAAATTCCTCCCCAGCCAATATGGGGTCAGGGGCCTTCAATACCTTGCACTGTTGAGATAGCCAATAATGGATGTTCTGTACCTGTACTCCTTCATTCTTCAGCATCACAGTAAGAGATTGAACTACCAGCTTCATTAAATGGAGATCTTGGAAAGGAAGCCAAATCAGTGTGTTCTTCAAGATGTTATATTGAGTCCAGAAGCAATCCATAAAGACCGGGGTTGGAAAGTTATGGTCAAAGTACCCATCGCCAGGGCATGAAGTAACGCATACAGTTCATTAGGGGTGACATGTAGAGATTCCTTCAGGAGGACCTGCTCCACGTATGACTGATCAGGGGGTTCCTCCAACCCGCCTTTGTACAGGAGTTGGATCACGTTCCATCATTGCACTGGGGGGAGTCAAAGGGAAAGCATCTTTTTCTGAAATTGTGCTCACCACTGCAACAAGGGGGGGCTGAGACCACAATATGGTGCCGCACAAACAGGGGTCTCCACCAGCTCCACCCTATCTGCCCATAAAGCTGCACCTGTGATGATCAGTAGAGTGTCTAGTCAGGGGGCCACACAGGCCCATCCATCTATGATGGGAGGATCAGCCGAGGGCAGGTGACATCACCACAAAGGACACCATAGGCGATATTGACTCTGGTTTAGCGGGGTCCAATGGAATCAGGCCCAACCAGATAGGGTGGGAGTGAGGAATCACCCTCAGGGGAGCTGAGTGAGGCCCAAGCATACCATAAACAGAGATTGGTGTGCTAGGTGAAGCAGCAGAGGTAGGTGGGCGGGTCAAATCCAGGACAGTATCTCCCCGGCACGCATCTGGAATGAATACCAGGGCCAAGGAAAGGGGAAGGGGCATAGAGTGCCACTGTCCAACCCCATCCCGGGACCATCCCACCTCCTGCAGAGCACATACTGGTGACCATATCACTGGCGGCTAAGCTAAGAAACAGCTGGCCAACCATGTCTTGGGCTGATCGCCACATGTGCCACTGGTTGCTGCGATAAATCATCATCAATAGAAGCCTTAAGTCTTGCCATCCCCCCCAAATGCAATGTCATGCTAGAAGAGTCTACCTAGGTCGCCCCAACAGCTCCCGACTGCCCTGACCCAAAAGCATTCAGCATGGGTGGGGTAGCATGGCTGAATGAAGCAGAGGTCTTCCCCCCACATCGGTACTCCCAGGAGTCTCCTGAGGATCTGGACCACTCCCAAAAATGAAAATGCCCTGTGGGAATCCCTGGGCTGGCAGCAAGGAGACAGAAGAGGCTGCTGGTCCCACCAATCCAAAGTCTGGTTCCCCCGATTCAGATGAAGGTGCAGTACCTGGAAAATGCTCTTTTCCCAGTGGCATGCAGCCTCCAGAGTCACTCCCACTCAATCTGCAGCGTGTTCCTCCTCAGCTAGCAGGTCCAACAAATGGCCCTCTTCTTCTTCAATATGCATCCTGGAGGTGGTCCTCCCCCTCCTGGAACTCCAGTGTCATCATGTTCAGTGCTCTGGCACCCTCCTCAACAGCCAGAGTATCCATGGTACAGTGCCTGGTCAATTCTGGGTGAACTGTAGCAGAATCAGGTCCAAAAGTGACCCATGACAGAGATGGAACCACACAACCCTCTTTCTTCTCCATTGAGACCTGCAAGAAGACTGATGGCTCCAGACATGGAAACTGTGCCCCCTACCTGAAGAGTAGGGGAAGTTTTTTATTATAACTTCAAATCAATTCATACAACAAACATGTTATCTTCACAACACAGGAAATATAAAAGAAATCAAAAACAGAAAGCTTGAAAGAAAAACAAAAACATTATTCAATGCATACTAACAAAAACAAGGAAGTAACCCTTCCTAAATCAAGCCATAAGACTGTACATTAGAAATCTTAAACCGTAATATGTCAAAAACTAATAGAAACAAATAGAAACTTGTAATTGATCCGTAAAAATTCTACCCCAAATTTCTTATATTCCACCATTATATTCCACTCTTTCTCTTGTTTCAAGCAGGTTACTGGTTTTAATTTATTTCAAGCTCAGTAAGTTATGTTATAGCCTTTCTTAAAATGGAAAATGGAAATAAATATATACAGTGCCTTCAGTTCCTATTTTCCTTCTCATCCTGTCTCTAGCCAATATATTTTCCACCACAGACTGTACAGTTCAGGTGAGAGAACTTCCCATCCATTGCTTCAATCTTGAAACATTTGTTAATACAGTATATACCACCTGGTCTACTGATTTATGTTGTTTTCATAATGTTAAGGCACATCTTGCATGCCATAATTGATATTTAATACAAAGATGAATTAACTGCATGTGTTTGTGTCAAATTTGGACCAAGAGGGTAGGGTCGGGGGACGATTCCTAAATATAACATTTCTGGTGTGATACTCTGAAAGGAGGATAACACCCATATTTTCTGTAAATATGACCAAAATGATACTGCAAAGGGCATTCCATGAATAAATAGTTCATAGATTCTAGGATTCCAGAACAACTTTCTATTCTATGGCATACTGTCTCAGACACCTCTTTTGTTTCTTATGTTTTTTACCTCTATTTTTATGCACACATAGCCACACAAAATCCCACATGTACTTTGGTACTCTATTACATGCTAACATTTCTGAGACAATTTTTTTCTCTCTTATTAATTTGCCTAGTACCAGGGTAAATAAATATAGTATTTTGCATACTATTTTGTATATAGTTCTTTTCTTGTTGTAGTCAGTAATTCTCTTTTTTTGATAGTTTTCTTTGTCTATAGAATAGTGTAAATAGTCTGGTAAGTCTGAAATCGCTTTTGTTTAGAAATATAAAGGTTATCATTCCAGTTTATTAGCTGAGATCTTAACTGATCTAGTATCCAAAGGTCCCCATAATTTAAGATTTGGTTGTAAAATTGGAATAATATTGTGATAGAGAAAGGTATAATGAAAGAACACCAGTGGATGTACCATTGCAAGGCTTCCTTGTGCTATTGGTAGGTATGTAGTACCTCTTTTATATGATTGAGGCATCTGCCCCAAAAGCACTGAAAAATGCTAAACAAAGTTTCCATTGATTTGGCGAGGTACACAATATTTAAATAAAAAATGGTATCAGAAAGGTTTTAATCATGTAGATTATTTTTCTTTGACATTTGCCACTTGTTCTACAGTAATACTTTACTAGTGGCTTATTTTAACTTTATGTCCCAATTGTATAACTTGAAATCTTTCTTCCCAAAAATATCCCTGATATTTTATGATAGCCATCATGTATTGAAATCCTAATATGTCACGTATAGTACCTTCTTTTTTGTCCTACAGGCAAATAACTTTTTGTAAAGTTAATTGCTGACCCTGAAATGTTTGAATACCTTCAATATCTTCTCTGCAGCTATACCTGAATTTTGGTCTGCAATTACTATACCCATGTAATATGCATAAGCAATAGAGCATATGGGTAGATACTCACTACCAATTGATAGACCTATCACCTCCTCTGAACAGTTTAACTTATGCAAAAGAGGATATAGAGTGAGAAACTACAGCAGTGGACTTAAAGAGCATCCCTGCCGCGCTCCTCCGTGTAAATAACATTTCTCTCCTACCCACCCATTTGCAGAAGGTATTATACAAGCATATTTGTAACACATTTTTATCCAATATTCAGACTTTTCTGGGAATCCATATGCTGCCAAAACAGCCCATAAATAACAGTGTTCATTTTGATCAAAAGCCTTAGTTTGATCTAGACTTATTAAATACCCCATTAACTCCCCTGTGTTTCCATTTGCCATTATTTCTCTCAGTAATATTTAGTCATCGGATATTTTCCTCAAGGGGATTCCACTAAATTGTGTTGGGTGAATAATAGTATATAGTACTCCTGATAGTCTGTTACAAAACAAGTTTCATTAAGATCTTAGTCTGTATTTAGAAAGTAAATTGGCCTCTAGTTGTTTAAGTCTCCTCTTTCTCCAGATTTAAGAGTAACATGAGAGTTTCTTTGTACATACATGTTGGTAGTTCTCAATCTTTAAAGCTTCACTATACAGATCCACTAATTCATATCTTAGAACCTCAAATATTATTTTATACATTTCATGAGAGATCCCATCAGCTCCTGTAACTCCTGTGGAATAGCATGAAGTTTACAAGGACCCAGTCAATCTTGCATCTTTTGCATATCTAAATTTTGACTGGCAAACATTTCAGTTCAAATCTTTCAATCTCCTTCATTATGTCTGCTTTTATGTTATATAAGCCTGTTGTTGTTATATACATATAGTTTGTTAAATATGATAGTTTTTTATTTTTCCTTATAGTTTTAAGGTTTTCAAAGGATTTGTTTGTTCTTTCTTCCCTTGTATCCTATATTTTTGTTCTCTGTCCAGAGTTTTCATCTCCTGCTGTAGTGTCATCATTTTTTTTTGTATCTTTTCTCTTGAAATATTCCCTGTTCATTTTGCTTGTAACATAAAAATAAATATGCTAATTGGTCTCTCAGTTCTTTATATTCATTTGTTTTTCTTTTCCCATTCAATTTGCCCATTGTTTTAAAGTATGAAATTATACCATTTATTGATTCTTCCCACCCTTCATTAAATGAAACGTATAAGAAACCGATTGATTTGCATGCTTCCAGTATGTATTGAAAACCTTGTGCAATAATATTTATATCTAGTAGACTTAGATTTAGCTTTCATATTCCTGGGCCTTTTCTATATTCTGGGTTATTCCACATCACTATTTTTAATAGTCCTTGGTCTGAAGTTTCTACTGGAATGACCTAAGCGTCTTGAATCTGTAAAATACTCAAAAATAAATAAATAATCCATTCTCGTGGAACGTTTACCATAGAAATATGTGTGTGGCATTAGTGAGTGTTTGACTGCAAAAGAATTAACTAATCCCATTTCCTCTATTATTTGTTTGAGGTAATTTTCGTCACAAAAGATTTTTGATGTTTGTAGTCCCCTATCATATGTTGCAATGCTGCATTTAAAGTCTCCTCCTAATATAATGTTTTTTGATGTAAATAGAAAAAGGTTTTATTTTTTAAAATATTGTTACCCTGCAAAATTTTAGTTGTGGAGCATATATATTTATTATCCTAAAATCCATTCCCTTTAGTGTGACATCAAGCAAGACAACTCTCCCTGGCACTATGTCTACTAAGTGAGTAATCCTGGATTGGATTAAAAAAATATTACCACTCTAGAGTATGTTTCTTCCCCAGCAGACCAAAAACTTTGTCCCCAGATCCAGTTTTACTAACTGCCTCTAAATCTGTTGTAGACTAAAATGGACATCCTGAAAGGAAGAACATCTTATTCAGACTGTTTAAAATAAGCATAAGTACTGAGGAATTTTCTTCTTTTCTTTAATTCTATATTCTTTATTCAGTTTTCTATATATCAGAACAAAAAAAAAATAAGATGAGGTCAGGGTTACAATTATCATATTAGAAATTTGACAAAGAAACTGCATTTATCAAAGTTATTACAGCATTGAACCCAATAATCGAACTTATTCAAACTAATCTAACTATCCCACAAATTATCCCTCCCCCCCCTTCCTTGTGCCAAATATAAGAAATTTCAACTTTAACAAGGGGAACTATATTTCTTAGTGTTTGGCCTAGCAAACTAAGGCTTCCAAACTGCAAGTAGGGCATCCAGGGAACCCCATTTGCTTAGATAATTGGGAAGCCGATTAGCCATTAATGCAATATGTCGCTCCAGCTGTAAAGCCATTAGGATCTCTCTATGCCATTCTAGTATAGGTGGTAAAGACTCCTCCTTCCAGTGCCTCATGATTATTAACTTCATCACTGCAGACACTAGGGCCATTTGGTCCTTCCAAATCTTGAGTGCACCATGAGGGTAACTACTGAATAAGCATATCTCTGGTGCAAACAGTGATTCGAGTCCTAGCAGTGGATCTAAAGATTTTTTTAATGGCATGCCAGAAAATGTGCACCTTGGGGCATGTCCATAGCATATGGTATAGGTCTCCTTCAACTTCTGAACATCTCTGGCATTTAGAAGTTTGTAAACAATTCATCTTTTATAATTTTTCAGGTGTAAAATAAAGGTTATGCTTTATGTTATACTCGACCATCCACAGTATGTCCTGTTTAATTAATCCATATGTATTACCCCAAATATGTTTCCCGGTATGGATATCTGTTGCAATGGCTAATTTTTGAGTCCAATAATTACATACTGTTTGTGGTAAATGAGCATCTATGGATTGTAATGATTTATAGATCTCAGACACTGAATGTGGCATTTCAGCCACCTGAAATAGAGAAGATAATTCTATTTTTGGAGGAGTATAACCTTGGGAGTTCATTAAAAAGGAGTTTATAACCTGTTTTATTTGCCAATATTTAAACAGATATCTATCATGTCTATTAAAATGTTGCCTAAATTGGAGAAAAGAAAGCATCTTGCCTCTGGGGGCAATATCCGATAGTTTACAATCTGCCAAGGGTGTCCAATAGGTGGCAGCAATAGGTCTATTTCCAATTCTGAAATTAGGATTTCTCACTATTGGTTGTTTGAGGGATTTATGTCACTCAAGGTTAAATGTCTCTGGAGTTGGCATAATGCCTTAAAGGACCATCCCATTGGGGTGTCTTTTAGGTGTTTAGAAAAATATTTCGGGGAAGAAAAAGCCAGAGATGTTAGGGTACAGTAATTTTTGGATGCCAAGTATTTCTCAGTGGCTAGCCAGTGAAGGAGTATGACCCTGCATCTTGTTGATCTATTATGCAGGTCCAGTAACTTAATTTACTAACATACTGGGTGCTGTAGTAGTTGAAGAAAGAGGGTAAGAGAGAGACCCCTTGTACTTTTGGTGCTGTTAACTTTAGGTACTCCCACCTGACTCTCTTTCCTTTCCATAAGTAAGAGTTCAATAATTTTGTAGACATACAAACCATGACTTAGGAAGAAAGAGGCCCAGCATAGCATAGGATAAAAGGAGTCTAGGAGCACATTCATTTTATTGTACTAATTCTCCCCAGAGTGAAATAGGAGAGCTCCCCATCTGTCAAGTTCCATTTTTAACTTATTTATCAGGTTTATAAAGTTCTCCTTGATCATTGTGCATAATTCTCTGGTTATTTTAATACCTAGGTATGTCAAGGATTTTGATTCACACACCAGACCGGAATCTGCTATGTCTCCTCGTCATTCCCCATTCATTGGGAATACTTTGGTTTGGAGAGATTTAATTTGTAGAAAGAAACTCTGGAAAATAACTCTATTTCTTCCAGTATGACAGGGATGCACATCCTGGGCTCTTCCAAATGCAATAGTAAGTCATCGGTGTAAGCCGATAAGAGACGTAGCTGTGGCCCTAACTCAATTCCTTTAAGACTTGGAGAGGAGAACAAACATCTAATCAGAGGTTCTAAATACAAGTTAAAAAGCAGTGGGGATAAAGGACAGCCCTGTCTGGTACCACGAAATAGTGAAAAAGAATCTGAGAAACCACCATTACACCATACACGAGCTGTTGGAGAAGTATACAATACCTTGACCCATTTAATGAACTCATCTGGTAAGCCATAGCCTTCTAGGGCAGTGAATAAGAAATCCCAAGAGACCTGGTCAAAGGCCTTTTCAGCGTCTAATGATAACAAAATAATTGGGATATCCAATTGTTTGGCTACTGAAATTAAGTGAAACAATCTGACCATATGATCACTAGAAGATCGTCCGACCATGAACCCAACCTGTTCATTGCCAATAAGCTTACCCATGACAGGCCTAGCCTATTTGCGAGTACTTTTGCTAATATTTTAATATCTGTGTTAAGTAGGAAGATGGGGCGATAATTTTCTAGATATTGTAAATCTTTCCCTTGTTTATAACATATTCAATTCAGTGCTTTAGAGTAACTGGTAATTGCTATTTTTCTTTTAAACTTAGATTGTGGGCTTTTAGTGACACTATACTTTCTTTGTTGTCTTTACTTATAATTGTTTTTGGGCTGTCGAAAATTTAAAACATAGTGGTGGTATAATTCAGTGCTGTCTTTAATTGCTACAAATTTTATCTTGGCTTGTGTGACTGCCCTGTAGTTGGGTGAAGGTGTTAATGTCTGGCCTCTGACCTCAGCTACGTGATAACTGGAGGAGGGGGCTTAGTCAGAGTTAAAGTAGCAAGCAGAGTTTTATTTTCTCAGAAGAAGCCAGAATGGTAAGGAAGGAAACATATTCAATTCAGTGCTTTAAGTAACTGGTAATTGCTATTTTCTTTTTAAACTTAGATTGTGGGCTTTTAGTGACACTATGCTTTCTTTATTTGTCTTTACTTATAATTGTTTTGGGCTGTTGAAAATTTAAAACATAGTGGTGGTGTAATTCAGTGCTGTCTTTAATTGCTGAAAATTTTTGGCCCCCCTCCCCTTCCCCTAACTCTTAATTATATGCCCTGTTAAATCTGATTGACTGGAGCTAAACACAGGGAATAGTAAGGGGTGTGAAGTAGGAGGGGCATAAGGGGGAAGAAGCCCACCCTCAGCACGACAAGTGTTTTGACTCATTTATTTATTTATTGGTTCCTTTTTCTTTAAAAAAGAATTATCTGAGGATCAGTGGCAGGATTTTTAGCACAGTAAATTAATAAAAAGGGAACTAGGAGAGTTTCAGTAGCAGACAAGTAGTGGAATTGCAGTATAATGTGGGGAGTGGTGCAATGCAGTGGCTGTGGAGCAGCCATATTCAGGCAGACCTTCTGGACACTGAGGTGCTGCCCTATCTGCTTGCATCTCTCTAGACTGCGGGATGAGGTATCCAGACTCAGAGTGGAAGTAAACTGGGTCAGGAGTACCATCACCCCTATCCAGGGATCACCCAGTCCAATGCAACTGCCTCAAAGGATGCCGAGAACGAGGAGCACTTGGATGACAGTAGGCTCAGGGAGGGTTAGAGCAGTCAGGCAGAGGCACATCCCAGATCCTATTCCACTCAAGAACTCATATGCCACACTGGCAAACGAGGACAACCAAATAGAGGTACCAGGAAGTGGAAGGAAGGATGGAGGTTAGCCAAGGAGGTGAACTCAGCGGGAAAGCAGTGGACCCCAGAGGAGGAGGAAGCGAATCCTGGTGGGGACTCCATCATAAGAGGGATCCAGCTAGGAACACAGGAGGGAGGACAGGAGGTGAGGTGCCTACCAGGTGCCACGGCATGGAGGGATGGAAGTAAGATCCTGGGGATCACTGGGAAGGCAAGACGGGAGGGTGAGCTGGATGTTATTATCCACCTAGGTACTAATGACCTGGCAAATGGGGAGCCAAAGGAAGTTCAGGAAGAGTTTAGGAAACTGGGGAGGGTCTCAAGAATAGCTACTTCTGTCACTTTCTCAGAGTACTACCTGTGAGGAGGCAGAGGAGCATGGAGTGCATGCAGAACCTTAACTCATGGTTGAAGAACTGGTGCTGTGAGGATGGGTTTGGATTCATTGGTGACTGGGGACCCACCTGGAGGGATGGAGGTTTGTTCAAGCCTGACAGCCTGCATCCATCCTGGAGGAATCAACACATAATGATAAGTTTAAAAGCTACATTGACAAGCATTTAAACTAGCAAAGGGGTGGCAGCCAGCAAGGAGGTACCTACTTGCTCACCCACCCAGCTAGCAGTGGAACCAGTGAACCAGAGAGTGGCTATCTCTGCAAAGCAGTGTGCAAAAGATGGAGATTAGTGCCCAAGAGGTGGATAAGCAGAAAAGGGGCAAAATTCAGCAGAAGGGCAGACAGCAAGGAGAACCAGGGATAAATGACAATCAAGGAAGGGGCTGCAGTAGAACAGTGAAACAGTCTAGGGAGGTCAAATCATGGAAAGCCACGTGTAAAAATGCCAGGAGCCTTAGCAACAAGATGGAAGATCTGGAGGCTGTCATGGTACAGTCAGGCCTGGACATTGTGGTCATCACTGAAACCTGGTGTAATGATAACCACGACTGGGAGATGGCCATACCTGGCTACAACATATTCAGAAGAGACAGAGCAGGAAGGGAAGGAGGAGTAGCACTGTATGTGAAAAATGACATAAGGGCCACAGAGATCCAGGAGGAACAAAATAGGGAGAGATACTGTGGGTTAAGCTGGAAAGGAAAATGGGGACAGCCATTCGCACAGGTGTGGTCTATAGACCACCAGCCCAGGAGGAAGAAACAGATAAGGAGCTGATGCTAGCCATCAAAGGATGGCAGATAAGGTGAGGTAGTACTGGTTGGAGACTTCAATATTCCAGACGTGGACTGGAGCATCCCAGCAGCAGCATCAACTAGAACAGATTTATCCTGGACTCCTTCAGGGTGCCTTCCTCAAGCAACTGGTCATGGAACCAACTCTGCAGAAGGTAATACTGGACCTTGTGCTCACAAACAGGGACAGTGTGATGGGGGTAACAGAGGTGCACCTGGGAAACAGTGACCACCAGTCATTGTGGTTTGAAATCACAGAAAGAGCAGAACCAAACCACACAAAAACACATATCCTGGATTTTAGGGGCAGACTTTGGGAAAATGGGAGATACTTGAAAGAGACATTAAGGGAATGGGACAGGAATCAGGGGTTGAGGAACAGTGGGCAGTATTTAAAATGGGGATTACAAGAGCAACAGAATTATGCATTAAGCAGGTTAGCAAGAGGAAAAGGAAGAGACCATTATGGTTTCAAAGAGGTAGCAAATAAAGTGAAAGCCAAAAGATTGCATTCAGGCAATACAAAAGACACAGGCAGAAGGGATAGGAGAAGCACCAGAAGAAGCAAAGAGAGGCAGGGAGGTCAGTAAGGAAGCCAAAGTCCGACAGAAGAACACGTTGCAAAATCAGTGGGTAGGGGACAAAACCTTTACGGGTACATAAGTGAAAAAAGAAAAGACAAAGGGAGGGATAGTGAGACTGAAGGGGAGGATGGGGGCCACGTGGAGGATGACAACAGTAAAGCTGACATATTGAACAGGTATTTCTGCTCAGTCTTTACTGAGGAAGAGGAGGTAATGGGTCTGAAGGGAGTACAAGGGTGAGAATGGTGCAGAAATGGACACAAGTCCCTTTACACGAGAAAGGGTCCTGAAGGAACTGGAAGTAATAAGTTGATAAAGCAATGGGGTCAGATGGAGTGTACCCCAGGATCCTTAAAGAACTAAGAGAGGTGGTGGCTGAACCTCTGGCTATCCTGTTTAGCCGATCACTGGAAACGGGAGGTTCCCAAAGACTGGAGGACAGCAGATGTAGTCCCCTTATACAAAAGTGGGAACAAAGAGGAAGCAGGGAACTACAGACCAGTCAGCCTCACCTCGGTAGTGGGGAAGATCATGGAAAAGCTACTGAAGGAGAGATTGGTGGAACATCTGGTTGTCAATGGACTACAGGACCCAAGGCAGCATGGTTTCACCAGGGAGGTCATGTCAGAGCAACCTTGTTGAATTTTTTGACTGGGTGACTAGGGAGGTGGATCAGAGGAGGGCAGTGGACATGGCCTATCTGGACTTCAGCAAGGCCTTTGACACTGTGCCACATAGAAGACTATTACACAAACTGGGGAATATGGGTGTGGGCAGGACAGTAGTGTGGTGGGTAGGTAACTGGCTGGGTGGCAGGACACAGAGGGTGGTGGTAAATGGCTGTCACTCCACAGAAGGAAGAGTGTCCAGTGGGGTACCACATGGATCAGTGCTGGGACCGGTCATAATCAACATCTTCATCAGTGACATTGCGCAGGACCTAGAAGGCAGAGTTTCACTGTTCGCTGATGACACAAAGCTCTGTAACAGAGTAGACACACCAGAGGGTGTAGACAGAATGAGACGACCTGCAGAAACTTGAAAAATGTTCAGGGGTTTGGCAGTTGAAATTCAATGCAAAGAAGTGCAAGATAATGCATATGGGGCACAAAACCCTGGCACAATGTATCAGTTGGGGGTGAGGATATAGCATGCACCAAGCAGGAAATGGATCTTGGGGTTGTCATCTCTGATGACCTCAAGGTAGGGAAACAGTGTGACAAGGCAGCAGGTAAAGCAAATAGGATGCTGGGATGTATAGGCAGGGCATCACCAGCAGGAAAAGGAGGTCATAATTCCGCTATACAAGACACTAGTGAGGCCCCACCTGGAGTACAGTGTACAGTTCTGGAGACCATACCTACGTAAGGACATAGACAGGGTAGAGAAGGTTCATAGGAGGGCAACAAAGATGGTGCATGGATTGAATCACAAGTCCTATGAAGACAGGTTGAAGGAACTGAACATGTACTCCCTGGAGGAGAGGAGGAGAGAGGGATATGATAGAGACATACAAGTATCTTACAGGGAGGAACAGGGTGCAGGAAAACACTATTTTAAGCAAAAAGATGTTCCAGGACTAGAGGCATGGGATGAAGTTGGAGGAGGACGATTCAGAGAAACATGAGAAAGAATTTCTTCACAGAATGGGTGGTGGACAAGTGGAACACCCTGCCAGAGGAAGTGGTGGGGGCTGAAACAATCACAGGATTTAAGAATGCATGGGATAGACATAAATGAATTCTGGAGGTCAGGGGTAAGGGGCAACAGACTTCTAGGAAAACAAACTGAACTTACAAGCTCAAATGGGCAGACTGGGTGGGCCATAGGCCCTTATCTGCCGACACTGTCTATGTATCTATGTATCTGTTTAGGGATGACTACTATTAGGGCTTCTGAAAAAGTATGGTCTGTTATTCCATTTTCATACCATGAGTTAAATATGTCTGCAAATAATGGAGAGAGTTCTGATATACAAACTTTGTACATATTACTCGAGAAGTCATCTGGTCCAGGGGATTTATCCAAAGTGGGGCTTAATGGCTTGTTCTGTTTCCCATGTCTGAATATGGTGCCCTAAAGGAGCAGTATCCTAGGAGGGTAAGGTCGGAGTCTCAGTTAGTCCAAGATACCGCTGTATTTCTTCTTTTTTTGGGCTTATCCTCCTCATGGACTGTATATAAATGTTGAAAATAGCTTCTAAATCCTTCAGCTATCTCTCTAGGGTCTGTAATAACTGGACTAGTGTTATTCAAGCATAGACCAAGAATAAACTTGACTGTCTCCACTTGCTTGAGTCGGATACCCAGCAATTTTCTGACTCTCTCTCCAGATTCATGGTATTTAATCTTAATCCTTTTAATAGCAAGTTCTGCCTTCTGGAACATTAGACTGGAGAATTGGGCGTGCAAATGATGGAGATCCGTCCAATCCTGATCTGGTGAATGGGTACTAATTTTTTTTTCAGCATTTTTAATTAACAGTAATAAATGATCCATTTTAGACCTGAATTGATGGGCTCTGGTGGTAGACATACATATACATTTTCCTCTTAGAGCACATTTTAAGGCTGCCCAGACAATCTCAATTTTAGTAACAGAATCTATGTTGTTTATTAGAAATCGGGAGACAAAATCCTTGACATGATTCACAGTAGTCTGGTCTTGAATAAATTGATTATTCAGTCTCCATAAGGTGTCCCTTTTGTCCCCTGAACCTATTAAATATATTATGGAAATAGGGGAATGGTCTGAAATGGTCTTGTGTGAATAGTTGCGTCCAAAATTCCTGGCACAGCATAAGAGCTTTAAAAGGAAAAATCAGTTCTGGAACAGGTTCGATATGGGGATGAAAAAAAGTGCAACCTCTCTCATTAGGATTCAGAACCCTCCAGATATTTATTAATCCAGCCCCATGCATGAGGTCCTTCAAAGCTCGCTGAGGGGAGGACAAGTCACATCTGCTGGAGTCTGATCTGTCCAACTGAAGCTGAGGAGTGACATTCCAGTCTCCACCCAAAATGATAACCTTGGGTGGATAAGAGATTAGTAGACCTAAAAACGGACAAAAAGGAAGAAGATGCTACATATTGAACCCAGCAAAACTGGCTGAGCGGCCAGTGTTCCATGTAATAAAACATAGCATCCTTTAGGGTCCCAAATCTCTGTTTCAATCTGAAAAGGGATATTCTTACCAATCAAAATAGCTACCCCAACCCCCCACTATTGGTGGAGACTCCCACTTCAAGGATTTGACCTACCCAATATTTGCACAAAAGAGAAGTATCTTCCCTTCTGAGATGAGTTTCCTGCAGACAGGCCATTCCTGCTTTGAGATATAATAAATGCTTTAGTATCACTTGGCGTTTACATCTGTCCCAGACCCCATGAACATTCCAACTCAGAATATTGTAAGGTCCACTCATTACAGTACTAATTGAGGTGGACTAGGGTTGATCTATGAGAATACACTGAATTTGTTCCCGGCTTGTTTTCTTCTTTGTTACATACTAATGAACATACATATTTGGCACATCCTTCCCTCATAACCCCCCCCCCAATCATAACATTTAACAAAAATCTCTAGAGGCATTTTCTTTCTGATTGTAGGCTGTTGTCATTCAGAGATGCCACTTGCACTGTATAGGGGGTGGAAGCCATAAGTTATCATTATTTTTTTTCCTCATGTGATTTTACTCATTACTCTTGTTATTCTCCCCTCTTTTCTAGATTTTAGGTCATGTCTCTTCTAAATTTTCAGAGTCTGATAAAGTTTTGTGTTGTGAGGATCTGACTGATGCACTGTCAGATTCCCTTTTCACCTCATCTTTTCCCCATCTTGAGGTTTCAAAATGATTAGGATAAATAATAGAAATGTCCTCAGTTCTAATTTTATTTTGTTTTGCTTTGGCAATCTTTCCTTTACTTTTCTTGACTTTTGTAAAGACTGATTTTTCCTGAACTGTCATCGGGGAGGGGGCAGTTTTTCCTTTCTCAGAACTGACTCTGCTACAGGAGTAGACTGAGTACTTAGTGTTACAGTATCCAAGGCTGGAGCACTGGGCTGCCATAGACTGCTCTGTCTTTCTTCTCTCTGTTGCCCCTCTGTTCTACCAGGACAGGAAATATTAGAGCCATTTTGTTTGTGGGCTTTTTTAATATAAAAATCTTGCACCACAAAATTAAAATACCACCAGCAGCTTAATCTGGTTCAAGGTCAGTTGGCATTCATCTGTATCCCCACCCCCCCTCCAGTCATGCCTGAAAATAGGCAAGAATTTGTCTAGTGCACTCACCCTGTCAACAAAAACTAAATAAATAAATACATTTTTGATACCCATGGGCAGCCTGTGTAATTATGGCCTATTTTATCACATTGGTTATACCAAGGATTATTAAAACAGTGTGCACTCTTGTGCCCATTTCACCACAATGGTCGCATTTAAGTACTTCACAGTTCATGCTGATGTGTTGACTAGAGCCACATTTGAAGCATGTCCTGGATTGTCCAGGATAGAAGAAAACCTTTGTCACATCCTATAAGAAAACCAATTTGGAGGGTGAATAACCTCATTTACATTCTGAAGTAATTTTACTTTTATTTTCCAACCATCATTCCAGAAGCCTTCATTGTCTAAGATGGGGTCAGGTTTCCTTGGATAATGCACCTTTTTTCAAGCCAGTGTATAATGTCAGTTATATTTACTCCCTCGTTCCTGAATAATACTGTGGTCACTTGAAAAGGTTGTTTTGCCAAGGAGATGGCAATAAACTGAGACTAGAGAGGGTTTGTTTTCAGGGTTCACATATTTGCACCAAAAATGTTCTAATATTTCGGGAGTCTGAAAACTAATGCCGTATGTGGTCTGTCCTGGTACATGAAATAAGGAGTAGATTTCAGCAGGGGAAAATCCTAATAACTGTTTTATTAATGTTTTCTTGCTGTAATATCTATCCAGTATTGATTCAGTGTTCCCAATGTATTATAACAAAGCAGCATGTTGCCATTTTGCTAACTCTATGGGCTTATGGAATAAACTGGTAAAGTTTTGGGGTTCATGTTTTGAGCATTTTCTGCATGTTCTGTATGCTCTGTATCAGACAATTCGTGTTCCAACTCGTCGCTTCAACTTGTAAAAAAGTTTTAGAAATACCTGCTATTTCTTGTGGTGCATGGCCTTCCTCCATGGTTTGTGCTTGAATTTCTTCCTCAGAAACTTCACCAGGTAATGGTATCTGAGGGTTTGGTATCTAGTAGCCACTTTTGGTTGCAACCCATTCTGCGTTCTGAAGTGCTGCATCTGGCAACCAGGTAAATTGAGCTGTGACATTTTGTTCAGTGCTGTCTGAAATTCTGGATGCAGTCTTCTTTGATGTATCTACAGTAGGTATTCTGTGGTGGTTGTTACAAACAATTTGTTTGTCTCTGAATTTTCTGAAAGAGTTGATGAGTAGATAGTGCTTTTCCTTTTTTTTCTTCCTGTTTTTATTTTTTTTTTTGGGGGCTTCCACAATCTGTTTTCTTATGTTTTCTAATTCTTCCTCCAGGCATTCTCCTTTTGTTGTAACATGAGCTCAGCTTCACTAAGCTCCATTTCTTCACCATCATTTTGATTTTTTGCATTTGTTTACCTTTGCATATCTGTGGCTTCTTTTGAAACGATTTGCTGGTCACCCCTGAGGTGCATTTGGTCCATTCCTGTCATTGTTGCCACTGGTGAGGCTTACACACCTCTGACTCCTTTCTTGCCATCCAGCTGAATGCTGGACTCCTCCATCCTTCACATGGGAAACAGCATCCCCTGCAAAGAGTTGGGGAATTTTTTATTGAAACCATAAGAAACAACAAAATGCAAAACAGTATTACAGCATACCAACTCATAATAAGAAAAATCAAAAACAGAAATAAGTATTACATCATACTATAACCCCTATCATTACCAACCCCCACTCACACACACACACACACACACACTAAAAGAGTAGGAAATTTTTATTGAAACCATAACAAACAAATAAAGACAAAGCAGTATTACATCATACAAACTCATAATAAGGAAAATAAAAAACATAAAAAAATAGTTCATCATACAGTAACCCCGAGCTTAACCCCAGAAAGGACTAGGGAATTTGCCATGAAATCATAAGAAAACAAAAACAAAGGTAAATCAGTATTACAGCTTACAAACTCAGAAGAAAAAAAAATTAAAAAAAATAAATAAATATGTCAGCATACAATACTCCGAGCATAATCAACCCCCTCCAAGCAATCCCAACAGCCCCTCCCACAATAATGCAATAAAGCAATAAATGTCTAAGAACTTCTACTTCAAAATAAAAAATGAACCAAATTTTGCACCCAAACCTGAGGATAATATCAGAGACGTTCTGCAAGTCAGGTAAAACCAAACAACAAAGCTCCATTATTGGAATGTTCCTTTGTTGAAGTACCAGTCTGCAATGGCCAAGCCAAATCCAATACAAAAAATTAACCATTATCAGATGTAATGTACTATGATTAATATGGTTTATAGAGACAGGAATTATACCAAAAAAGAGGACCAATGGATCGGGGGAAACTGCAATGGAAAAAAGTCCTGCATCTTGAACTAACTGCCAAAACTAATGACATATGGACAGGTAAGATACAAATGATTCACAGTTTCAATAGTTGTTCCACACATCAAGCTCGGAAAACATCTCTCTTGTAGTTGTTTAAGCTTCTGATTTCCCTTAACATTAACTTTTCCAAGGATAGTCAACCATACTATATCCCACATCTTATCCCGAATACGTTCCTCCATAATATATTTTGAAATAGATTTCTGATCTATAACTGAAAACCCAGAAAATAGATATTTGATAAAACATTCTGATATAATTAGGGCATAGACAAGCTTTCTAGGCATGGAAACTACAGAACCATATTTAAGCTTCCATTTCTTTAAACTATCAAAAAACCCAGTCTAGGCAGAGTCAAGACATGGTTGATGTTTATTTTTATGTAAAAAGGAGTCCATATGCCATTCAATTAATGCAACCTGCAATTTAGCCATACCCCACTGCATCCACAAACTCGAACTTCCTTTTATCAATGGAAGCAGATTGGCAAATATAAATATTAAGGAAAAGAACACTATTGGGTGTATCATATTTACTCCCCCTTCTTTCAAACTAAAATATAACACATTCCACTTAATGGGATTTATTGACTCCCCCAGAAACATAAAAAGAAACAAGCCAATACATTTGTTTCTAAATTTCAGGGAATGGGGAAAACAGGACTAACATATAAAAAAAACAGGAATCAAAAATGTAGAAATTAAATAAATCCTCTTTTTCTTTGACATCTTCCAAATGTTCCAACAAGTCACCTTATCCATACCTATCCATAAGGCAGCATTCCAGTTACAACCCACCATGTCATCTCCCCTAAAATAAATCCCCAAGATCTTTCATGGAGACTGAGCCACTGAAAAACCTGCTACTTCCAGCAACAAAGGGGAATAACCTTGGATTGCTAAACACCTAGATTTCTCCATATTCAAACTGGCCCCTTTAATTTTCCTCACTGCACATAACAGATCAAAAGCTACCTGCATAGAGATAGTATTCTGTGCCAGTAAACAGATATTATCAGCATTCACAATAACTACAATATTTTGTGTAAATGCAGTCCACAACCCCATCAGCAGAGGGGACCGTTGCAGCAAGTGTAATAACGGATCAATATAACATACATATAAAAGGAGGCTTAATGGACACCCTGGATGCACCCACTTCCATATCCTGCATTTCTGTCCCATCCTACCATTTTCATAAGGTTTAACGTAAGCCAGCATACAACACAATCGCAACCATCCAATAAAAGGTTCAGAAATCCCATAAGCCTCTAAGCATTGCCATAAAAAGGAATAGGAAACCCCCATTGAACACTTTAGCCTGATCTAGGCTCAAGAGAAAACCTCCTTCCTGCAGATCAGCCTTATGGTTGTTCTCTTGTACCACAGTTTCTTTAATCAAAAACAAGACATCAGAAATATGCCACCCAGGAACTCCACAAAACTATTGTGGACTAATCAAATCGGCCATCACCGAAGCTAATCTATTCCACAGCAATTTAGCTAGGATTTTAAAATTAACATTCAGCAGTGTTATAGGATGCCAATTTCCAATATTCAAGGGGTCATCTGATTTAAAGAAAAAAATTATTTACCCTTCATACATATTAGTGAGCAAACAATAGTCTGACAAAACATAATTATAAAGTTCCAATGATTCCTCTGTATAATTTCCCATAAAAATTTGTAAAGTTCCACAGGAAAACCATCAGAACCAGGAGAAATGTTTGGTTTTAAGTGTTGGATAACCCATTGTAACTCATCTTTTGTAAAAGGGGAAGTCATAGTCTCCCATTGAAGTGCTGAAACTTGTGGAAGATTAGCAGCAGAAAGTAAGTGAGGGACAAAGGATGAATTTAAACCCACATTCCCAAAAGTATACTCTATATGCTCTTCCAAAATCTGCATAATGCCCTCATCCTGATCCAAGAACCTAGGGAATTCTGTAGGCTTAGAAAGCATTTCTTTTCCCTACGCAACTGACTATCAAAAAATTGATTAGTTTGTTCTGCCCTCCCCAGGGTTCCTAAGGATTGTTCTTTCTGAAGTAAACAAAGTCCATTATATTGAAAAAGAGACATTTCCAATTTTAGTTCATTAATGGCTTGAGTGTGATCAACACCATCAAGATGCTGAGTGGACAATAAATTTTGTAGCTGGGCCCTCAGGGACAAATAAGTAGCTCGGGAAGGGGCTGCCTTAACACCAGCCTGAAATTTTAAAAATGTAATAATCTACAATTTTAATTCTTCCCACAAATGAGTAATATTGCCTTCATATAAGAACAATGTAGACTGCTTATCCTGAATCAAAGCATGCAATCCTGAAGAGATATCAGCATTAGTCAATAAAGACACATTTAACTGCCAATATCCAGGGCAAGCCTCTCTCAAAGAGGGAATCGTAATCTGGACACCAATAAGCATATGATCAGAAGATTCAACGGGCATATTGAATACATCAGCAACCTCCAAACTGTGTTTTAAAAAAATAAAATCTATTCTGGAGGATAATGTCCCCCCATCATACGTAGGAGCTGCCCTCCTACTCCCAATTATGTCAGCATCCCTTAATCCAGCCTGTCTCACAAGTTTGCAGAAAAAAGACTTATCACAATATGGCTTTTACCCTGAAGTAGTCTGCTGAACATTGACATTAAAATCCTCAGCAAAAAATATCGGTCTACTCGTATGTAAAAAAGGTTGTATTTTGGACAGTAATTCCATATGAAGAGCTTTTGTTTGCGGTCCATAAATGATGACCAAACAGAAAAAATACTAAAGCCCGACCAGGATCTACATTTATTAAATGTTTAACATGCCAAGTATTTGAAAGAAATACAATGCCCACCCACAACAAGTCTCAGAACCCAGGGACCAGTATGAAGGTCCCCACACCCATTCTTGAGAAGCTGTTTGAACCTCAGTCATAGTATACAGCCTGGTATCCTGTAACAAATAAATATCAAACTGTAAACTTTGTAAGATGGCAAATGTAGTATCATGTTTTTTGTGAGATTTAATGCTATTGACATTCAGGCTGGCAAGCCGCAACCAAAACTGCTAAGGGGGGAGATTTAATCAATTTCATGCTGGATCTTGTATGGCGTTTGGAAGGTTCATTCACAGGTGGACAGTCCGGGAAGGGGGCTTCCCTCGTCCCTAGTATCAGGAGGCAGGTTCAAGACCTCTACCATAGGTCGTTCTACATAGAAACATAGAAACATAGAACTTGATGACAGATAAGGACTGCAAGGCCCATCCAGTCTGCCCATTTCTTTTTCTACCTTATAAATGTGCCATCGGCCTTTACTCTGTCAATGGCCTATCTATTCATACTCATCTATATTGCCCCCTTATGCCTATCCCATGCCTGTTTGAAGCCCTGCATAGTATTCATATCCACCACTTCCTGAGGTAGGCTGCTCCATGCATCCACCGCCCTTTCTGTAAAAAAGAACTTCCTCACATTACCCCTTAATTGACCTCCCTCTAGTTTCATGCTGTGTTCTCTTGTCCTGCTATTTTTCATATACTGAAACATGTTAGACTCTTTCACCTTGTTAATGCCCTTAAAGTGTTTGAATGTTTTGGTCATATCACCTCACTCCTTCCTTTGCTCTAGGGTACACATATTGAGCTCCGTTAATCTGTCCTCATATGTTTTCTGATGCAGTCCTTGCACCATTTTGGTTGCCCTTCTCTGGACTGCCTCAATTTGGTTAATGTCCTTGTGAAGATGTGGCCTCCAGTACTGCATGCAGTACTCCAGATGGGGCCTAACCAGTGTCTTGTAAAAAGGGATTATTACCTCCCTCTTCTGACTTGTGATACTCCTACTAATACACCCTAACATCCACCTAGCCTTACCTACTGCTTTAGTGGTCTGATTGGATGATTTCAGATCATTGGTGATGATGATGCCCAAGTGTCTTTCTTCCCTTGTGACTGCCAGCAGCTCTCCTCCCAGCCTATAGCTGGCTTCAGGGTTTCTCTTCCCTATATGCATGATCTTGCACTTCTTTGCATTAAACCCCAGTTGCTACTTTTCCGACCATTTTGCTGGTTTATCCAGATCTCTTCTCCTTCTGCCCACTCCATCTGGAACATCTACTCTGTTGCAGATCTTGGTATCATCTGCAAACAGACAAACCTTACCCTCCAGTCCATCTGCAATGTCACTGATGAAGATATTGAAGAGGACTGGCCCCAGGACTGATCCCTGAGGTACCTCTACCCTGTCAGGCCAAGAGGCAAATGCCGCAAAGCGGTTAGACAAAGGTAAAGGTGAAAGTGCACCAGTTGTGACAGGCACTCCCATTTGTTTTGGAGAAGATATCAAATAGGGGCCAGACTTCCCAGAAAGCTGTTGTAAATCCAGTACACAAGCCCCATCTTGTATGGGAATAATAGATGTAGTGTGTACTTGCAAGCTAGGAGGTGGTGCTCAACACCATCTGAAGGTCCTGGAACAGCTGGAGAGTCAAGGGGTAAGGGCTTTAACAGAATCTCAGTGTTTGCATCTCCCTCCAAAGTCCTCACCAGAGGATGTAGTATTGTAGGTCGATCAGGCAATCTAGTAGAAAATTGAGAGTGCTGACCCATAGAATCTCTAGATCGAGACATGCCCCCCAAACCCCCCTGACCTCTACCTCTCCTGTGGGGAAGACCCACATCAAGAAGCTCAGAGTCAGGCAGATTAAATGACTGTCTGGCTTGAGAAAGGATACCATCCTGTTTTGAAAGTTCCTCAGAGTTCTGGGCTACCCAGGGGCAGTCCTGAAACGTATGCTACTCGTTTCCACAGAGATTACAAATGGGAGAGTCAGTACAATGAGCTGCAGAATGCCCCAATAAACCAAATTGAAAGCAACAGGTGTTATCACAGTCAGTATTTAAGTGGGGAAGAGATCCACAGCAATAACAACATTTAGGCTGTCCCACATAAAACAGAGTTCATCTGTTCTGACAAAAATAAAAGGAACTGGGCAGATCTTATATGCCATGCTCATTTTGTCATAATTGTATTCAAAATGTCCATCCACCTGTCCAGAAACCATTGTCATCCATGATGAGATTTGGATGACCAATGATGGAACAGCATTTTTCTAGCCAGAATATTATGTCTTTAATGTGAACCCCTTCATTGCGGAAAAAGACGGTCACTGTTTTAACAGTCGGTTTGGTAATTGGGATGGTTAAAAAATCCTTCCATTCCTCAGTGTCTTTGACAATGTAATAAAGCCTCCAAAACTTATCAAGCAATGTCACAGTACAGAAGCTAACATCATAAACATGTTCCCCAGGGGAGTGGATGAAGGCATATACCTCCGTAGGGGTAAACCCCATCGAGTCTTTCAACAAAACCTTGCCTACCCATAGTCTATCAGGGGTAATCGGGGCTAAGCCTTTGTACCTAAAACAGACCAAAATCATCTATTGGCTGCTGTGGAAGGTTTATGAAAAAGGCCTGCAAAGGACTTATCATTCTTAATTCTGACTTCTCGGCTTCGCTTTGACCTTGAAATTTTCTCCCACCCCACCACCCCACTCTCCCAGGCCTCCTTTAAATACACTCATGATCTGCCTCCATATCATATTACTGCTTCATTGGCCTAGTTTCGACTGCTGCCAACCTATGATTGGTATCTGAAGTGGCCAATAAGACTGCCCTGTATGAATATCTCTTGAGCCCGCCACTAACTAAGCTGCTCATGCTCTCCTTGTTCCCCTTTCTGCTGTATTTTCTCATCTAGGTTTTAAGTGAGTACCTAGGTGGGCAAATTACTTGCCTAGAAAATATTGCACTAATACAAATCACAAGACCACTCAATCTGGGACCATGGCTCTCCTTATTGTGTTTTTATTGCTCCTGAGGTGCAGAGTTCTCAGCAATACAGTGCAATTCAAAGTACCTCAATGCAATTCAGTTCTCCAATGTACCTTATCAATACCTAATGTTTTTATGGTCTACCGTGCAGACACTGTCATTCTCCTCTCCCCTTTTAGCCTATTCCTCCCAGTTAGCCTATACCCCTTGCTACTGTCCTCACCTATGTCTGTTCAAGCACTTAAATTGATCACGATCAACTGTCATTACAGTGGTGCCGCCTCTTACGCAGCACGATATGGGTTGCCGCGAAGAAATAAAAAAGCAGTCTCCATTCTTATAAGCTCCTTAAAGAAAGTTATACTTGCTTTCTTCTCTGCTCAGGAAATGGAGCTCAACCCTGGCCCCCCCACAACTTACCTCGCCTATCGATTTTTGCTGAGGCCACAGGTCTCAAAATGATGATGGTCAACATTTTAAGCCTGCCTAAAAAACTTGCATAGCTGCAAGCCTGGGCTGCACACGTTAACCCTGACCTTATCATAATTACTGAGTCGTGGTTAAAAAAGACGAACACTGATCAACAAATATCACTGCAGGGCTACAATTTATTTAGAGCAGATAGTCTAGAGGCGGGGGTGTGGTTATCTACGCCAAATCTAAGTACTGTGTCACCAATAGTAGATAGTAGTTGCCAAGGAATTTGAGTTAGTTTCGCTGAGCCCTCATCTCCCCTCTTCGGAATGTATCACTATCCTAGGTGGCTATAGACCCCCGTCTGGTGGTGATGAAGTCCTTAATCTTTTGAAATCCATGTTCGTAGATGCAAAAACTGAAACAATATTTCTAGGAGATCTAAATATGGACTGGCTGTCACCTAAATCACACGGCCTCAAAGCCCTTTGTGACGGAGCTAGGTCTTGGACAATTAGTCAGTGAGCCCACTAGGAACAACACTCTAAATACTGCCAACAGTTCCATTCTAGATGTGGTACTAACCACCCATCCACACAAAATATCTTATTTGGCAGTGTTTCACAACGACATGAGCGATGATGGAATTGTTGCTTGCATAAGATCTCAAATTAAGGCCCAGCCGCAACCCATCTTTATAACAAAAAGATCTTTTCGTAAATTCAGTGCAGTAAACTTCTTATCTGACCTGAGCATGATCAGATGGCAAGATCTCTACCTAGCCAAAGATGTCAACAAGGCAGCTTACATCCTTAATGCACTCACTACAATAATAAATAAGCATGCCCCTTTCATCAAAGTAAGGGTACGGAACAGTTCCAACCCCTGGTTCACCTCAGATCTCAAGGCAGCCCTTATAGCTCGAGATAAGCTCTGGGCTAAAGCTAGACATTCCAAAGAATCTTCAGATTGGCAGGCCTTTAGAACAGCCAGGAATAACTGTGTGAAAAAACTTCGCTCTGCTAAAGCTATTATATTTCTACTCTCAAACAAGCTAAAGGTAATCCTCATAAAATATGGAAGACTATCAAAGCTATAGAAGGACGGCCCATGGCCCCTCTGTCCCAACAAAGATAGTTGCAAGTGGCAAGATTATGGAAAAAAGTCCCTACTCCTGGAGGAACTTAACTCCCACTTTGCCACAGCTGGATTAGCTTTTGACTCGATCACCTTATGCTGGTGCTGCGGTGAGCCAGCATACCCCCCTTACATCTAGTCCTGCACCCAGCCCTTTCCAACTGCGAGATAACTTATAAAGAAGTAGAAGATTCTCTTCTTAACTTAGACACCAAAAAAAGCGCAGGGGACGATGGCTTGGAACCCTTTTTCCTAATGTCAGGCTATGCCCATCTCACTGCCCCAATTCTCCACATCTTCAATCTTTCCATTACATCTGCTACTGTGCCATCCTGCTGGAAATCAGCACATATCCTCCCTCTATTTAAATCTGGTGACCCATGCGATGTAAACAACTATAGGCCTATCTCCATATTGCCTATCCTTTCTAAAGTTCTCGAAAAACTGATCCATATTCAGTTAAAATCTCACTTGGAAACCTTCTCTCTCATTAACCCAGCTCAGTCCAGCTTCCGGGCTAATCATAGCACAATCACCGCACTAGCAAAAGTTACCAGTGATTGGATCTCTGCTATAGATGCTAAGAAGGTAACTGGCGCAGTCTTTTTGGACCTCAGCAAAGCTTTTGATACTGTTGATCACAAACTATTAGTCAATTGCCTTGCAAAGTTGGGTGCCACATACCATACCACCCAGTGGTTTCTAGCTACCTAACTGGAAGATTCCAAAAGTAAAGACGGAAGGCTTTTTTCTGCTTTCTTGCCAGTTGCAAGAGGAGTCCCCAAGGATCCATCTTAGGCCCTATCTTGTTTTCTTTGTACATTAATGACTTAGATGCTAACGTATCTACATCCAATCTGCACTTTTTTGCAGATGATACTGTGTTGTATACTTCTGGCTCATCGTTATCTGAAGTCAAGGGAGTGCTTCAAGCGGACTTCGCACAACTTGAGCGTAATCTAATAAAGGCAAAGCTTCTGCTCAATGCTAAGAAGACTAAAGCGATGATATTCTCCCGCAGTGCTGTCACAGGCCTCCCCAATACCCTTGCCCAAGACTTCATTGTCACCACGCTAAACGAGCCTCTGGAAGTTGTAACCAAAATTAATATCTGGGTATCTGAATCGACAATAAATTATCTTTCATTGACCACGACGAAGATGTCTCTAGAAGGTTAAAAGCAAGGTTAGGTTTCTTCTACAGAAATAGGCCCTTTTCCCCTTGAAACAAGCTTGTACAGGCCACTTTTCTCCCCCTACTCGACTATGGCGATGTAATCTATTCCTCCACCACTCTTGTAAATCTAAGTAAACTGGACATCCTTTATCACCGGTATACGTTCATTACCAACTCCCTTACCGCTCGCACCACTGTGACTTATATGCAGCTTTTGGTTGACATCCTTACTACTAGATGCCTGCTCCATGCTGGCTATGGACTCTTAAACTGCTCCTGCAGAAATTGCCAAGCTATCTCTCTTCCCTTATTAGTATCTCACATAGTGCATACTAGTTAAGAAAATCTGACTTTATTATGCTTGACATACCAAGGACGCGGACCTCCTTTGGTAAACGTGCTATTGAAGCTAACTAGCACAGTTTCAATAAACTTCTACAAATCGCCAAGTTCAGCCAAAATAAGACACCTGTAACTGTCATTAAGTCTCTTCCTTCCCCATGTGTGCCATATTTATCCACTGGTAAGGTATAATTGCTTTGTCATTAACTGCTTTCCCTTCCCCTTCTACTCCTGGCTTTATCTATGCTTACGCTCCACTGCTACTCTATCAAATCACTCCTCCTCCCCATATCAGTTGTCTGTTCTAGTTGCCAAAATATATGTATTGCACACACCAGTCATGTTTCATTTATCAGTATGCAACCTGTAAGTCGCTTCCCTGTCTCATATTAATGTTTACCACCTGCGGTCACCCTATGTGGTACCCCCTTGTATGTATATACAGCCTGTATCATGTAACGTGCATTTCATGTATATACTGTTATTACCTATCTATGTTTGTACTTTAAGTGTTTGTCACAGGACCTCCTTGTGAATGAGCTTGCTCAATGGAGTTTTCCTGCAATAAACTTGAACTTGAATATGTATGAGCCCTACATTTTGTACACACATTCTCCATTTTATAGTTGTACCCTGCTAGAAATGTTGATAATGCATTATGTAGAGGTGGAAATCTCTTGCTACTGTATGCTGGGTATTTTGGTGAATATTAATTTCAGCTTCTGTTGTACAGTTCTGTGCAAAAGAGTTGCACTGGTGAATGTGAAAGAATGTGAAAGCATGACTATCGTTTCCTCTCTTTGATTTCATGTGGATCCTTTGTAAGTTGCATGCAAAGTTTACAAACGTAGAATTTGCCTGTGTGGTGATAGTTGGATGACTGACCAAGTTACATGTGTTTGTTTTTTAAACAGTTGCATGCAAAGTTTAGAAATACAGAATTTGCCTGAGTACCTGATGATTTATGGAGGACAAGTTCCACATGATCCGTTTCTGAAATGAGTATATTGCTGTGACGAGATGCGTGTAATCATGTGGGCTAGGCTATTCAGGGAATAATCAAAATAAGTTTGACAGGTTTTCAGAGTTCAAACACCTAAATTCTTTATTTTACACTTATTTTAACAGTTCTGAATTAAATGGTTTCTTTTCCAGTTTTCCAAAAATCTCATCAGCAAGTTCCTGTTGCTCCATGTTGTCAGTGAGTAATCTTCATATACTGGGGTATATGCGCCCTGACTAGGGATTACTGGCACAGCTGTAGCTTTTAAGGGACACTGTCAACCCCCTTGGTCCTCAAAATGTCCCTAATTTAAAAAACACATTCTACATTCGGTAGAGATTGTTTATGCAAATGGTAGTTTTAGTCTAGTTCTGTTTTTTCTTCTAAAAAGTGAAAAACAATCTGCCCACCGTACTGGCGTTACAAACATGTTTGTTTACATTCCTTTGATCCACTCCCACTGCTTCTTTCCTGGACTTGGGAACATCCCAACACAGTCTAGTCACGATGATGCAGTGGAAAAGCTAGCCTATTGGATCATGAGTAACTACACTGTTTTTTTTGGGGGGGGGGGGGCTAATGTTCTGGAAGTGTGTAATAAGAGTAGAGCAAGGATCTGAAACAAAAGGTCAGATATAATCACACCATTAGTTTTCATTTCAGACCTACTAAGAAAGAAAGCAAATAAAGCAACTGGCAACATCACTGAATTTTTGAGAAGTTGATCAGTCATAAAGCGTGAACAGTGTCCTTTTAAGTAGCAGTGCCTAGCAGCTTGGAATGTTGGTGCCTTCAGTATTTCTGTACCAGTGGCAGGGGTTAGCAGCTTTGAGAGTTGGCTCCCCACAGCTGGTAGTATCTTCATTTTTCTTGTTTTCTAGAAAAATTAGACGACTCAAGCAGGCAGGTGGCTGCTTGGGTTCCAGGCAGCCTTCTAAATTCAAAACGTGCTTGTATTTACAGTAGTCACAGCCATTTTTTTTTAGTTGAGGGGGGGGAGGGGAATAATTGATGGTAAACTTGCTCTCTATTACAGCTTCCGTCTTGCAGGTCTGGATGGGACTTTGCCACTACAAGATTTAAAGGTTTAAGGGTATAATGTTTAAGTAGGATTTCTTATAGTTGTCCACCGTTCTTTCAGGCTGCCTGGCGTCTCTGGTAAGAGTGTGGTGGTCTTGTTGATAACCCCCCTCCAAAGTTGAAGAAGGCTTGTGTAATTATTTTCCCACATGATAGATTGTGGTGTGATTTGCTGTTTTTTGTTTGGTAACTTGAAACTGCCCTCTAGGTGTGTGTGTGTGTGTGTGTGTGTGTGTCCTGGGGACAACAGCTCTGTGGAGTTTGAGGTTTTTATGATGTGCAGTACCACTAGGGCTCCATTTTGGACCATCTCTTGTTGCCATTTTATGCAATGTGTTCAATTCTTGCTGGGCTTTGTGGTGACTTTGGCGATTTGTCTTTTGTCAGGACATATCGGCATGCTAAAACTTTCAGCGCTTTCCCAGCCTTTGGGACCACGAGTGCTGTTTCTCATACTTCTTCATACGACTGAGCACCAGCCTCTTGTGCATGTGAGATGCTTGCTGGCTAGGAACAGACTCCCTTGTGTGTCTGCTTGTGAGCACGGCCTTACAACAGCCGTGTGATATCAACACACAACCACAATTGCATGCCACTTTATCAGTCTTTCAGTGAAGGGAATTCAGTTCAGAGTGTGGCTTCAAGTTCAGTTAGATGACGTTTGTAGCATTTTCTTGCTCGCTTCTTCCCCCATAAGAGCAGCCACTCTTTGGTCTCTCCCTTTGAGAGAAGACCGTCTTTTTATCTTTTCTGTTAACTGCTGACCTTTCGTCAGATAGTCGAAAGAGGGATGTAACCAATTTTTCTTTGGAGCAGAGTACTGATATATAATTAGATGACATCTGAACAGGGTGAATCGTTTTTGGAGAATGTGGGGCAGAATCACAAAAGTTGGCTGGCAGTTTGTGCTTTTCTGTCCAGAGAACTTGGGTTGAAAATGAGTGCTTTGTTAGGAATGGTGTTTGATACAGTGTCCTCAGGGTATAAGGCAAGCATAGTAGCGGAAAGTTAATTACAGAACATGGTTCATTAAGTATAGCCCTCAGGAGGTTTATTCTATATGTTTATCTGTTTCCAGCAGGCCCCTGGTAATTATTAAATATTGTAAATATTTTGGAATGCAAAAATAAAAAACTCTGAGGACTTTGAGTCAAGTTCGTCATGGTTTATCTTGCTCTGTACATACAATTGAGTGAACTGTAACATTCATGAACATTATTTATTTAATCCTGAGCTGTGGGTTCCTGGGGATATGGTTCATCTGAATAATTGCTGGCAGGAGTGGTAAAGTGGAGTTTTAGGCCCCTTCAAAAGCTCCCATATGAGGTTTAAAATCTAGGAGAGCTGGTCTGCAATAAGTGTCTACAAGGACAACCCCAGACTAAGGAAACCACAGCAGGTACTCCCAGATGTGCTGGAGCATTCTTAAATTGCTTCAAGCTATGTGAATGTGGTATAAATAACAATCGAATAACTGCAGATAAAGCCCTGTCTGAGTTTTTCACTGAGCTGACTGATTTTCTGAGTAACTATTTCGGGGAGAGATTTTGATGAATAGTGGTACTTGGGGTGCGATTGTCTGAAGGTTCCAGAGCGTACTGGGTTGCTCAGCCTAAATGATTGATGTTTCTGGTTTTCTGTTCGAAGCATTTGAGATGATCTAATGTTGTAAAATAAAGGAATAATGCATGACAGGGTGTGTGTTGTGCTGGGATAACATGCCTTGGGTGGTGTTGGGCATGAGGCTGCAGGCAGAGTGCATCCAACACCAGAGAAGTGGCGTTATCTTCGCACGACACACACCCTGGAGTGCATTATTCCTGTTATACAATGGCTCGATAGTTTAAAAAAAAAAAATAATTGACTGCACTGGCCAATAGGTGGAGCAGCTGCTAGTGTGGCTTTGTAGCCTGCCACAGGAAGACCTTTCTCTTATATATGCTATCTTATGCTACTGCTGTGTGTAAGTGATGCATTGTCGCCCCCAACCACAGTGGCTGGGATGGAATTTGAAAGTGTTTACGCGATTTGGATGTAAGGACTCCCACGCATCTGGCTCATTACGCTGGCTCAGACATTGAAAGAGAATGTGCCACGAGGTAAGCAACTGAAAGGCGTTCTTCCTTATGCTCTCAGGGGACAGTGTGTGACAGAGCGAGGAGACTGTTTTGAAGCCAGTCGTAATGTCTGCTTTACATTTGGCTGCAGGGAGTGTGTGGAGAGCGGGAGGGAGTGGGGGGTGTTTGGTTTGCTTTCAGTGTGACTTTTCTCTGTTAAATGAAAAAAAGGCTTCTGTTATGGTGTTGAGATGAAGCGGGGGAGATTGTCAGAAGAGCAAGGGATTGCTGTGAAACAGATTGTAAACTCTGCTTTCACTTGGCTTATTTTGTTTGTTATATGTCACAAAACAAGCTTTTACACTGGTATGCTCTCTTTTCTGGGGGGGCGGGGTGATTCCCGGACCTGATTGGAGCGTGCAGCTGAATCTGATTGCAGCTGCACACTGCCAAGCTGGGTATGTTGGAGTCAGGGCTTTGCTTTCGTTTACTTTTTGTCGTCGTTTAGCTTTGCATTTAGTTTGGAACTTGATGGGGGCTATGTGTGGCCTGAATAGTGAGGAGCAAATAAGTCTGCAGTACAGTCGTGGTGATGTTTGAAGCAGCTGGGTGGTGGCATAGAATGGATAGTGGGCAGTGTGTGTTTTTTTTTTTTTTTTTTTTTTTTTTTTGGGGTCATATGTGTGTGGGACTAGATCCGTGATGTTATCCCACATCACGGTCCAGCCCCAGACTGACCAATCTGAGCACAGCATTCTTTCTTGCCATTGTATAATGCTGTACTGAGTATACAAAAGAAGGGTACCATCTCAAATACCATGCTGAGCTGCTGGATTCTCAAAGTCCCCTTCCCTTTTACAGTGGTACAGGGTGATGATGATTTAAGATAACCTTTTAGCTCTCCTTTTCCTAGGGCTGGGTGCCTGTGTTTCCTTTTTTCCTAAGGTCTTATTTGTGCCGACCTAAGAGGTGAATGGTTGATCATTTTTTTTTTTTTTTTTAGGTGTTGCCACATTCTGTCTAATGGCCAAGGATATTTACTGTTCTAGGATTGTGGATATGATGTTCATCCACACTTATTGGCTTGTCCCTTTCCCCTTTAAGGATTGCCAGAAGTCTTCAGGCTGGCTCCTCCCACCTACCCACTCAGGTGGTATAACCCTCCGGTCCGCCCCATGAGTCCATATCTTCCTTTCCGCTGGAAGATTCAGGTTGCCTCCTTCGTGCTCCCGCATTTTGTAGGCTCTAGGCTTCAAAACCTTCTGTTATTCCAAAATTCATCTAGTTCGTATTAGTGATCGCGACTGCTTATGTTTGATTTATTGAAAGACCAGTCGACCAGTCTTCCACTGGATTTCGCCAGAGTTCTTGCAGTTAGAAAATGCAGCGTACCAATCCTCACACTGCGTGCGTCTGTTGCTTGAGTGTCGACCATGACACCTTGAAGTGCAGTTATTTAGTTATTTATTTTTTTTCTTGCATTTCGCCTTAACGTCCTAGACGACCGTCTTGCATGCCTGAAGTTGGAGAGGCCAGAAAAACTGAATTCTAGTAAAATCAAAGGAGGTTCAGTGGGCAGTTTCCGTGGCCATGGGATCTGCCGAGCAATTGGAACACATACAAGCCTTCGAGGAAGAAGCGGCTTGTGCTGGGGATTTTTCTCTTGGAGCTTCTTCGTTCCGCTCAACCTGGGCTCCACCTTCTCGGGTTCCTTCAGAGAGTTGTGCGAGTCTGTCCTGACTAAGAAAGGGGGTCCTGCGGGTACGCACTCCTTTCGATCCCGTAAGTGTGGGGAAAAGGACCCGGTATCATCTTCGTCTCTGCAAAGAAGTTCTTCGGATTGGGAGAGATCGCGGTCCCAGGAATTGGCAGTCTCAACTTCGGTCAAAATTGCCTCTTCGGCCGCTGGCTTTTCTGTTTTGCCATCTGGCCAGTTGACCGAAGTATCTATCGACGAGGTTGAAATAATCATCGACCTGATCAACCCATTGTCGCCGACCAAGTCGACTGTTCTCTCAGTTGGACTCCAGTCCTTTCTTTCCGCGACGAGGAGACCCAGCCCGCTGGGAATCCAGTCAAGGAAGTGGTCCCCGACCCTGGGAAATCACTGGCTCTGCTGGTGTCTCCGGAGCGACTGAATCTGCCCGTCCGATCTCGATCAAGGTCTAGGACCCCCTCGACCGACAGGCAGAGGAAGAGCCACAAGCGCTCAAAAAGAGGCGATGACCTTGGTCGTCCTAGTCCTTCTTGGATGAGGAGAGGCTCCGGCGCAGACTCCGTCAGCACTATGAGGACCTCATATGGCAACAGCTGATTTTGTCTGGGCACAAGCTGACCCCAGCTACTACCGTGGCCGTTACTTGGCTTTCGTCTCCCAGGCCGACGCAAACTCCTTCGGAGCCGATTAAGTCGGCTCCTCTGCCCGAGGAGCCGGCAAAACCTCCAGTTCAGCCTAAACTGGTCTCTCCACCGATCATGGTGGAACCACTGCCCAAGCAGCCTGTGGGAGGGGCTTCTTCTAAGGAAGATAGACCAGACACCGGGCTTCCCCATCATCTTTTGTTCACTGCCACCTCGGACTGCCCTCGGCGGGTAGAAGGTGACCTGGATGGTCGACCGTTGTATCCGGATTCCTCGGATTCAGATGAGACCGTCCTACTTTCTCATCCTGGGGATGTCAAATCGTCTGGTTGGATAGAGACTTGAGGAAGGTTCTTCGTCCTTTCAGGGCATTCGTCGCCTCATCTCTAAGTTTATAGGGATGCCCCTGGAACCTATCCAGAAAAAGGTTGAGTACCTTGTCATGGACATGCTCAAGGAAGGGGATACCCCGACAGAGGCCTTTCCTGTGGCCGAGGCCATAGTTGGTCTGGCCTTAGAACTTTGGCAGCACCCTGCCTCCTGTCCAGCTCTGTCTGCCCACATGGCCTGCAAGTATGCGGTGCACATGGGGTCCCTTGCGGGGTTCACAGAGCACCCTTCAGCAGAGAGCCTATTGACCGCCTCTGTGTTCAGGCGTACTGACAGTTCTTCAGACACTGACAGACCTCCCAAAAAAGAATCCAAACTGTTGGATCATTCGGCTCGAGTGGTCTATGCAGCCTAATCTTTAGGCCTTCACCGGGCAAGTTCGTCCGTCGTCATGGCACACTTTTACCATGCCCTCTTGGGGTCTTTGAATGAAGTCCTCCCACACCTCCCCGCAGAAATGTAGACCACGGTCAAGCAGGTCCGGGATCAGGACTGGGCTGTTGCCAAACAGCAGCTTCAGACAACCCTGGACATTGGGGATTCTTGTACCTGCTCAATGGCAGCTGCAGTTGCTTATCGTTGCAGAGCTTGGCTGAGACTCTTCTTTCCCAGCAGATACTCGGCACAAACTAGCTGATGTGCCTTTCCTGGGCACCGACCTTTTTGGCCGAGGTGTGGCTGGTCACCTTCAGCGTATTGAGCAGTCCAATGCCACCTTGGATGCTACTTCTGCTAAAGGTTCTTCGGGCAAGAAATCTAGCAGAAGCCTTTTCAGCACTCTTTCCTGCGGCACAGCAATCCTTCTTTCAAGGAAAGCAGCAGCAGGCTCTTCATAGTATAGAATAGTCAGCACTTATTCCGAGTCTGAGAGCACAGAGCTTTTTAACAAAAATAGCAAAGGCACTATGCCTGCAACATACCTCTCCCACTTGGATGGGCATACTAGGCATAGTGCCTTATAACTTTTTTTTGTAATGAAGCCTTCTGTGCTCTCAGTTTTGGAGTAGTGCTGGTTTTGTTGTTGCTCTGCTTATTTTCGTACCGTGCACACTCCGTTAGCAGGTGGAGCTGTTTTTGTTGAGACAGAGATGCAAGCTTGGCACCCCCGGCACAAGCCTGGGCCCTCCCAGGCCCATAAAGGAGGAAGAGGTTCAGGTCCTGAATCCTCCTACAAGACCCCTCAGTGGCTGGGAGGGGGCCACCACCCCCCTCTCCCATCACACCAGCTCTGGGTCCTCCCATGGGGGCTGGCTCCACCACTTTCTTTCCACCTGGTCAGTTATAACCACGGACAGGTGGGTTTTGAAAGTGGTCAGTCAGGGACTGCCTCTGGAATTCAAGCAGCACCCTCCAAGCCGAGCCCGTGCCCCTCAGGAGGAAAGAGTATCAGTCCATACTCAGTCGGCTCTCGGAGATGCCATCGCTCGGCTCCTCCTCAAGGAGGCAGTAGCTCCAGTGGCAGATTCTCCAGCAGACCCAGGCTTTGTCTCCAGGTACTTCCTGGTGCCCAAGTGGAGAGGGGCTGGTGCCCCATTCTAAAACTGCACAACCTGAATCAATATCTCAGGTCACACACTTTTTCAGATAGTCACTCTGTCCCAGATCATACCATCCTTGGAGCGAAACATGTGGTTCTAGGGACATGGATATGTTGTTCAATCCACACTTACTGGCAGATTCCTTGCCACTTTAAATCTTGCCAGAAGGTCTTCAAGCTGGCTCCTCCCACCCATCCACCCACCCGGGTGGTAAAACTCTAGGCTCCGCCCCATGACGCCAGATCTTCCTTATCGCTTGGAAGCTTGGGTTCCCTCCTTTGCGCTTTGTGTTTTAGGCCTGGATCCAAACTCTTTAGTTAACCCAAAACTAATTTTAAAATTTACAAGACTTCGGTCTTTATCTTCCCTTACGGCTGCGATGGACAAATCAACTTCCGGATTTTCAGTGCCCCTGTGGGCAGACGATGTCCCGGACCGATCCGCACTCCACGCGCATTTACTGCCTGGGGCTTGAACATGATTTGCAGGCCTGCGACTTGTGCAAGTCCTTTTTGGCTTCGGTCTTAGAGGATCGCGCTGCCAGATTGCAACTTGGGTGCCCTGAGAAACGTTATCCTCCGGTCAAGTCAAAGGAGGCCCGTTGGGTGGTGCCTGCAGCTGCGGGCTCGGCTGAACAGCTTGAGCAGATGATCGCCCTCTGAGGAAGCTGCCCAGGCCGCAGCATCATCTTCATCGGTCGCTGCATTTATCCTGCTCTCCTTGGGCTCCTCCTACACAGCTTCGTTCAAGGAGCTTTGTCAGTCCCTCTCCACCAAGGGAGAGGGGCCTTCGGGACATTCCTCTCTGTCCAAAAAGGACTCTAAGCGTAAGTCCCACCGTGGATGTTCTTGGGAGCAGGAGAGGTCCCCTTCCCCGGACTGTCGACACTCTACTTCGGTCAAGGTTGCGGCTAAGGCCACTGGCTTCATGGTGTTCCCATCAGGTCAACCGGCCGAGACACTTATCGACTCAGTCGAGATTTTTCTCGACCCATCGAACGGGCTGTTGACTGGTGAAGCAGACAGCCCTTCTTCACTGGTTCCCCCGGTGGAAACCAAGGACTTGGCTGTGCCTCCTGTGCCAGAGTCCATGGTTAAGGTCCCTGAACCGAGGGAGGAGTGTGTTTCTCTTGCTCCCTCTCAGACCCACCCTCGGAAACACCGAAGGTCTCTTTCTCGGACCTCTTTCAGGTCCAGCCGATCCCACCGACATCGGTAGTCTGTCTCGGCACTGTGGAAAGCGGCAGCGCCGCTCATCCTCATCTTCGTCATCTTCGGAGGATAGGCTCTGGAGCAAATTGCGTCTGCGCTACGAGGATCTAATGTGGCAGGGGCTCCTTTTGACCGGGAATAAGCAGACTCCGTCATCTTCCCCTGCCATTAAGTGGCTGTCACCGGAGCGGCCAAAACAACCCCTTGTTGTAGTCGAGGAGCCGAAGCCGGCACCAGTTGTTCAGCTGAAACCGGCTGCGCCACCCATTGTGGTGGAATCCCTGCCTCCACAACCTAAAACTGGGGCCCCGACCAAGGATTCTCTGTCACGTCAGGGCTTGCCCCATTGGTTCTGTCACCCTCATTCCCGAACGGCCTCTGCAGGTGGAGAGTGGCTCAGGTACTCGGCAGCTGTTTGCAGACTCCTCTGAGTCTGACGACGACGACTCCTTGTTCTCCAGGCCGCTAGACCTGGAGTCCACCGGCAGTCAGTCGGTGGACGAGAGCCCATCCTTGTTTTCTTGGAATGCTTCGACTCATCTCAGAGTCCACTGGGATAAAGCTCAAACCCATTTCAAAATGGGCCAAGTAGCCCCTCACGGAGATACTGGACTGAGGGGATTCCCCCACGGATGCCTTCCCAATGGCCGAAGCAATTGTTGGCCCGGCCCTGGAGCTGTGGCAGCGGCCACCTTCTTGTCCAGCACCTTCGGCCAGGATGGCTCGAAAGTATGTTAATCCCACTGGTTCACACTCTGGTTTCTCGGAGCACCCCTCCGCAGAGGGGCTAGTGACAGACAGCGTTTTCCGGCGTTCCGAGAACGCTTGGGATGTGGACAAGCAACCCAATAAGGAGTCCAAGAAACTGGACTACTCCAGGCGGAAAGTCTGTGCTGCTTCCTTTCTAGGCCTTCGTCAGGCCAGCTCGGCCGTTCTGATGGCACACTTTTCACATGCCCTTTTGGGCTCGCTGGATGAGGCGATTCCTCATCTCCTGGCTGACCTTCAGACGATGGTCAAGCAGGTGCAGGATCAGGGAAGGGTGGTGGCCAAACAGCAGCTTCAGATTTCCGTGGACATCGCTGACTCGTGTGCCTGGTCAGTAGCGGCCACAATGGCCATGCGCTGCAGAGCTTGGCTACGGATCTCCACCTTTACGGCAGATGCCCAGCACAAGCTGGCAGATGTTTCCTTCTTGGGTACCGACTTGTTCGGTCCCAGGGTGGAGGGTCATCTGCAAAGGCTTGAAGTCCACCGCCATCTTGGACTCTGTCACGTCTGCCTAGAAGGACAAAGGCCGCCAGCAGCAGCATATGCCCTTTCGGTCTTCAGCCCCTGTGGCACGTCCAGCCCAGCAACACCAGCATCGAGGCCAGTGGGCTCACATTTGGCACTCCAAAGCCAAGCCTCTTGCTTCCTCCAGCAAGAAGCTGGGAGGGAAGGGTCAGGAGGCTCCTTGGCCGGTCCTTCCTCCAAACCTGCCCAGTGACGGGTTGAGAGGTGTCGCCCCAACCTCGTCACTCCTCCCTGGTTTCCCCCCATGGGGGGACAGCTCCGCCACTTCCTTTCCGCCTGGTCCGATATCACTACGGACCGCTGGGTGCTGGAAGTGGTAGGAAAGGGTCTCGCTCTGGAATTCGAGCTGTCGCCCCACGGCGGGGCTACGGGGTCCGCAGTTTCTCTGTCGGCTTGTCAAGCAGACATTGCCCTGCTCCTCCAGAAGGAGGTGATCAGGGAGGTTGCAGATCCTCCATCAGACCCAGGGTTTGTGTCCAGGTACTTCCGGGTCCCAAAACGGATGGGGGGCTGGCGTCCCATTCCAAACCTACATAACCAGAACAAGTTCCTAAGGTCTCGAACCTTCAGGATGGTCAGTCTGGCTCGGATCATTCCATCCTTGGAACGAGACTTGTGGTTCTGTTTTCTGGACCTCCAGGACGCGTTCTTTCACGTTCCAATCCGTCTGTCCCACCAGCGATTCCTCCGCTTCAGAGCGGAGGGATCCCTTTACGAGTTCCAGGCCATGCTCTTCAGCGTCTCTCCAGCTCCCAGGGTCTTCACCAAATGCATGGCAGTGGTGACAACATTCCTGTGGTGCCGAAGGGTCCGGGTGTACTCTAACCTGGACGACTGCTTGATTGCAGCCTCCTCCAAGTCGGAGGTGGAGTGGTCCAGGGATCTGGCCCTCCAGGTCTGCTCTCAGATTGTCCTTCTCATCAACAAGGCCAGATTGGAACTCGTGCCAATGCAGGTGATTCAGTTCATCGGGGCAGAGCTCGACTCTCTTCAAGCCAGAGCACGGCTCCTGGCGGGCAGGGCTGAGGTTCTTTCCTCCTTTGCCCAATCATTTCTGATTGGGCAATTACACCCTGCCCAGGACTTCCTATGCCTCCTGGGCCTCATGGTGGCCTGCACCAGCGTGGTCCATTGGGCCCGCTGGCACATGCGTCCCCTTCAAGGGGGCTGGCCCGCCAATGGTCACAGTGCTCCGTTCCTCTGGACCAGCCAGTGATGGTGACCCAGGAGATGTGGAACGCTCTCCAGTGGTGGCTTGTTCCAGCTCATCTGCAGGAGGGTATCCCATTTTTCCGCCCAGAGACAATGGTCACTCTAACGACCGACGCTTCTCTGATGGGTTGGGGTGCCCATCTGGGGGAGCTCAGAGCGCATAGCCTCTGGTCCCTGCAGGAGTCTGTCACATCAACCTGCTGGAGCTTCGAGCGGTCCGACTAGCCCTCACCGCCTTCGCCCTGTTTGTATGGGGTCAAGTGGTCCAAGTCCAGATGGAAAACACCACAACTATGTACTACCTAAACTGCCAGGGCGGAACGTGCTTCTTGCCTCTGTGCAAGGAAGCTCTCCACACTTGGTGTGTCATGAGCAGACTGGAGGCGGATCTCCTAGCCATCCATGCGGGAGGAGCCTTCAGCACTCTGGCCAATGCCCTAAACCGGATAGGTGCTACATCTAACATACTAACATACTAAAATGCCAGTAGAATAGGCCTAACGGCCTTTCGAGTCTGCTCGATTGGTCAGCCCCCACCCTCGCCTTCTCTGGCTTCTCCCTTCCCAGTTCTGGATATTCTTGCTGCATTGGATTTTGCTTCCAGAACCCTTCCCCTGTACCTGTCCCAGCCCCTCTTGAACCCCTCCACCGTCTTGAGAAGCACCTTGTGGATTAAGGGAAATGAGGGAAAGGCGTAGAAGAGGCTTGGGATCCATGGCCTCAAGAAGGCATCCTCTTGCAGCGAGCCCTGCTGAGGGGGGTGGGCATGAAACAGCCTCAGCTTCGCATTCTCCTTGGAGGCAAACAGATCCACCTGAGGTGTGCCCCAGTGGGAGAATAGATCTTGTACTACTTCCGGCAGGAGAGACCACTCGTGAGACGCAACCCTTATCCGGCTTAGGGCATCGGCCAGGGTGTTGGCGGCTCCTGCCCCATAAATGGCTAGGAGATCTGCCTCAGGCTGCGACGATGGACCACGGGTCTTCACCAACTGCATTGCAGTGGTAGCCCATCTCTGTGGGGGAATCAGAATCTCACCCCAGCTCGACAATTGGCTCTTAGTAGAGTTCAAACACCAGCACCTGGACAAAGACAAGAAGACCTCCCTGGTGCGCTCCATGTCACCCTCTCTTTCTCAGGTACGACTCCACTTTGACGTCCACTTTGTCAGTGGCACCACTGGTCTCCGACCATCAACATGATATCACGGTCAGGCTTGGCAGGCACTGCCAGGCCTTTTATGGTTGGTATGTAGATGTCGGGGACTCTGCCTCACCTATTGACTCCTCCCATTGCACCCATTGACCACACAGGCAGTGACGCTCAGGCAGTTCTTACTGCCTGATCTCCTTGTTCCAGGAGACCTGCCGATGGAGCCTTTTACTACCCCTCCCCCAATCAATGCCACAAGGTACTGACATGCTGTCGCCATCACGCTCCCTTCTCCCCAATCGACCCTGTCAATGACTAGTATAATCCTGATCTTATGATGCAGGATGAGGACGATGAGGCTGAGTATTATGCTGAAAACTCATAAGAAACTTGAAAGGGAACCAGCTCCACTGATTCTGCTTGCAGTGAGGACTTTGGTTAACATACTGCTTTCCCTTCCAGAGGATCCTGCTTTCCTAACCATGATGCAGCAGTTGCAAGCTGCCATGGGATTTGCCCTGGAGGAGCAGGACACTACCAAGAAGAACTGAATAGAATTGTTGGAACTGTCTGAATCTCCAGCCATTGTGGTCCCTCTTCTGCTCCCAGCCCTGGAGGATGCCATCTTTGCTGCCTGGTACAGACCAAACATAACCCTGCTGTTTCAGGAAGGCACATAAAATGTATATGGAAAATACAAAATCACACATGCCCCCACAATGCAAAGCATCATGGGCTGCATATGCAAATCACCACAGAATGTTATGTTGGTCCAACTTGAAGCAGAATTGCATGGTGCCGGAAGGCCTCTCACACAGTTTGCAAAGGGTACTAACAGAAGACATAGACACGTGTTTCGTCCTACCAGGACTCATCAGTATGCCTCGTCTGTTTGACACCCCAGTGGAATGGACCAGCTACCCTTAAGGCAGTGTGGTGAACCCATTAAAACAAAAAACTATTTAAAAGACAAAGAACCTCTGTGTGCATTTGGCTGGGAAGCCAAGTTTCAACAAGCAAACTGTGTGAGAGGCCTTCCGGCACCATGCAATTCTGCTTAAAGTTGGACCAGCATAACATTCTGTGGTGATTTGCATATGCAGCCCATGATGCTTTGCATTGTGGGGGCATGTGTGATTTTGTATTTTCTTGAAACTTGGCTTCCCAGCCAAATGCCCTTTGGGGTAACCCTTGCCTCAGTGTTTGCACACAGAGGTTCTTTGTCTTTTAAAATGTATATGGCCCCTTCTGGGAAACCTTTCTGTGCTACACAACTTGAGACTGACTCAATGGTCATTAATGCTACCCATGATAGATCAAGGGCTCCTAAGTGTCTCGGCTTCCTCCCTCCTGGTAAGAGTCCAGGAGGTTGGATGTCCTAGGCAAACATACTGTATGTCTCTGCATCATTGTGCCTTTGGATTGCCGGTTATAAGGCCCACATGATGAAGTATCGGAACACCCTCTGGAGAAAGGTCAAGGGCGGCTGCAGAAGCCTTGCCCGAGGGTACCCCTAAACAGGAGCTACTGAAAACTTAACTGCTGGGGCTAATGTGAGCAAACATTTGCTCTGCCCAGTCTGATGTCAGATGCTTCTGCCAGAACTGCAGTTTCTGGCATCTGTCTTAGGAGATACTTATGGCTCAGAGTGGCAGGTTTTGCTAATGCCGTACAGCAAACCATTCTTAATACCCCATTTAGAGGGCAGGAATTGTTTTGGTCATGAGGTCGAAGAGACTGTATTGTTACTGTTGCTTTATGTATAAGGGACCACCTTGCAGATGAGCCTGCTCAGTGGCTGTAGTCCCCTCCTTTCAAATTAAACTGAACTTTGAAAGATCTCCAGGCCTCTGGCAGGACTTCGAAGTCTGTGCACTCACTCTACCATACCTGTCCGAGAGAAAGGAACAGGGGTACTTTTCATCCGACTAGTGTTAGTGCCCAGCCCCCAGACAGCAGGGCAGTGGCAAAGGAGCCGAGGCCTTTCCAGTCCCCAGTACCACCCCAGGTGCCTACTTAAAAGCCCCTAGAGGTGGTGGAACTGGTAGTCACCCACACTGGCTTAGTTTGGCTCCTTATACACCCCCAACCGCCTTTACTTCTGGGGTGGTTGTAGGAGGTCAACTCTCCCTTCACTTCACTTAAACCAGTCGCAGGAGATAACTTCAGATACATGGGTTCTGGTGATTCAAACACCATGAAGTCTTGCTATATTAGGACCATTGCAGTCATTCCCCACACTTGAACTGCCCCGGAGAGGAAACAGTTAACTCCAGAGTGATCTGGAGTTCCACAGCGCGAGGGCGCTGTTCAAAGCTCTATCTGGCTAGTTTCAAATGAAACTGTCAGATTCTTTACTCCGCTTCACTGAACAGTCGCCGGAGATCAGCTCTTCAGCTCGGTTCATTTCTCGGTTCAAGCGAGTATTTTCGGTTCATTGGACCGCAAAAGTATTTATTTTACCGATTTCGTTAAAAGCTCTATCTGGTAAAACCGTAGACAGAAATTAAGTCTGTGTGAATTCATTATCGGTTCGGGTTTGAACCGATCGGTTTGTTAAAATATATGTTTTAAACTGTTTGGTTGGGCTTTTAGAGTGCGGTTCCTGTTCTTATCGGTTCTAAAAACCTAACTTTTATTTGGGGTTTTTCAAATACCCGTGACACGTTTAGGAACCGATAAGGGTGTCTTGCCTGGCACTGCCATCTAAAGGGCAAGTTTTGGTTAGGCTGGCATTATGTCTGAGAAACCCAAAAGAAAAACCGGCCCACTGGTTTCAACACTGTGATGTCTGTGGGGAAGCCTTTGCCAAGGCTGACCCACACACCACTTGTGTTTATTGTCTGGGGATGACCACCTCCTGTCAGACTGCCAGGTGTGTAAAATTTCCTGCAGCCACCCTGGAAAAGAGATTGGGCCGCTCAGGAACGAGAGGCCAAAAAGTCCACTGACCTGATGGCCAGCCCGGTCCAGTACCCACTGGACCAGAGGGAGTGCCTCTGACCAGGCGCAGACTTCCTCGGGCAAAAGGAAGGCTGGTTCAGAGGAACCAGTCCCACCAAAAAAGACAAAGAAATCGGCAGGTCTGGAGTACAAAATTGTGTCTCCAACTGCTGCAGAGATAGCTAAAGCCATTCAGATTGTCCAATCTTTGTCTCAGGGATCTGTCGAACCCCCTGCATCTGGGAAAAGGGTGGCTCGCTCAGTCCCAGTGGTTCAGGATTATGATGTTGAGGATTTTATGAACCACATGAGGGAGGAGAATTTGATCAGTATGTTTGTGATTGGGAAGGTCTGGACGTGCCCATTGAACCGACATCTCTCCAGATAGACCTTTAGAATCTCCCCTGGCTGTCTGAGTCCCCTTCTTTTATGTTTTACAAAAGGTTGCAGAATCCCTCCAGCCTTCTTTAGAAGAGGCTGTGGATGAGCAAGAGGAGCCTGATTATGTTGAAATGATGGATATTCCAGAGTCTAGGAGGTTGTCTATTCCTTTGCATAAGTCATTTAGGAAGCAAACAACAAAGATTTTAAAAATCCTCATTCTGTCCCTCCTGTAGATAAAAAATGGACAGAAGGTATACCTTATCAGGCCCTGATACAGACTTCCTCTCTGAGCAGTGTAGTCACGTAGGTGGTGCAAGCTGCAGCCTGTGACAGGTTAATATTCCCTGGCCTCACATCCTCCTGATAAGGATTCCAGGAAGATTGATGCCATGGCTAAAAACAATATATGGCAGCTTCTTTGGGACTCAGGCAGGCTAATTATATGGCTTATGTGGCTAGATATCAGAAATCTAGATGGGACACTATATTGCAGTTAGCCAAGCAGGCCCAGGGCCAGCTGGCTAGTGAGTTGGAACAAGTGGCTGCTGATGGCATTGAAGCCTCTAAAGTTCAATTTCATACTGCTGTTGATGTTAATGATGTTTCTCTAGGGTCATGGCCACTTCTGTAGCTTTCCGTAGGTTGGCATGGCTCAGATGCACTAATCTGTCCCAAGATACTCAGTCAAAGGCTATGGATTTTCCTGTATCGGGAAATTCTCTGTTTGGTGATCAAACAGAAAATTATATGAAAAGATGGATGAATATAGAACTACCTACAAAAGTGCCCAAGCAGGAGAGGCATGCCACTCCACAAAGGCATGCCCCAGGGGTAGGGGTAGGCCTTCCACAGGCCCTTTTACCAATCTCAAGCCTCCTCTGCTTTTCACAGAGGGTTTTTCAGAGGCAGAGGTAGACGGGCACAGGTAGACAGTCGCCTCCCTCAGCCTAAAGTTGTTGCCAAGCAGGCACCCTGATGGGGTGCCCAGGGCCGATTCTCCTGTACCAGTGGGGGGCAGGTTGGCTTATTTCAGCCAGAACTGGCTGTCCCTAACTTCGGACAGGTGGGTTCTGGAAGTAGTAGGCCAGGGCCTGGTTCTCAGCTTCAAACAGTTCCCAAAGATGAGAGCCAGGCAATTTCCACCTGCAAACTCTTCAGAAGCCCTTGCTTTGGAAGCAGAGGTTTCTTCCCTTCTGGATTGCAAAGCAGTGGAAAGGGTTCCCCCTTGCCATCAGGGCAAGGGACTGTACTCAAGATATTTTCTTACCCCAAAAGGAGAATGGCGGCCCATCTTAGACTTAAGGTACCTGAACAAACATCTATTGAAACCAAAGTTCAAAATGTTAACTCTAGCAATGATTTTGCCTTCCCTGAGGCCAGAGGACTGGTTAGCTTCCCCGGACCTCAGGGACGCCTATTTTCATGTCATGATCAGGCCTTCTCACCGAAAGTACCTCGGGTTCGAACTGCTCTCTGGCCACTACCAGTTCAGAGCAGTGCCCTTCGGCCTAACCTCTGCTCCAAGGGTATTCACAAAATGTCTAGCTGTGGTAGTGGCTCATTTAAGAAGGCAAGGATTGCTGTGTTTCCCTACCTGGACGGCTGGCTCATAGTGGGTCCAGTCTCCAGATCAGGTAAAATCACGTGCAAGTCACCCAGCAGCTTCTCACTTCCCTGGGATTCCTGCTGAACTTACCAAAGTCAGTTCTGGAACCTGTTCAGGTTCTAACTTTCATAGGTGCAGAATTGAACACAAAGTTAGCCAGGGCATTTCTCCCCTCGGAAAGAGTGGACAGGCTGATTGCCCTGGCATCCTCCTTTGCCCTGCGTGGTCTCTCGACCAGCAAGGCACTTTCTGCAACTCCTAGGGCACATGGCTGCTTCCACAGCTGTCGCAGAGGAGCAAGATTTCAGATGAGGACATCCAGTTCCACTTGAGGTCCTATTGGTCTCAAAGGAGGGACCCTTACCAAATTAGTCCCGTGACTAAAACCCTGATCCTGGCCCTTCAGTGGTGGCAGGATCAAAGCAATCTTACTCAAGGGTTCCTTTATACCCGTTTCACACTCCTCACCCTCACCACGGATGCCTCCCTGTTAGGGTGGGGGTTCACTTGGGCGACCTTTCCACTCAAGGAGTGTGGTCCCCCAGGAATCTCTGCTCCACATCAATCTTTTGAACTCAGAGCTGTTCTTTAGCTCTTCAGGCTTTTTCAACTGTTGTCCAGAACAAAGTAGTTCAAATCAGGACAGACAACACCACAACAATGTGGTACATCAATCAAGCAAGGGGTACTCTGTCATCAGCCTTGTCATCAAGCAATGAAGTTGTGGTCTCTGGCTTACTCCTAAACACCTCCCTGATCGCAATTCACCTTCCAGGAAGGACAATGTCCTGGCGGATGCTCTCAGCAGAGATTTCCAGGGCCATCACGATGGTCTCTGAATCCTCAGGTATTGGGGTCGTCTTTGCCAGATGGGGCACCCTCAGATAGATCTCTTCGCAGCCCCAGACAACCATCAACTTCCTCTATTTTGTTGCAGGCCTCCAGTGCTGGGCTCAGTCCCCTGGACGCCTTTCTGCTGGATTGGAAAGGGAAATTCCTATATGCTTTTCCCCCTCTCCCTCTCCTCTTCAGGGTATTGGTAAAAATCAGAACTCAGCCCTGCAAAGTGGTTCTGATTGCTCCAGACTGGGCCAGACAGCCCTGGTATCCTCTCCTCCTGTCCCTGACAATCCACCCTCCCCTGACCTTGCCCAGGACCCACGACTTGCTGACCTGTGCACAGGGGAGAGTGTGGTACCCGGACCTCAAATCCCTCCACCTCAAGGCTTGGTTCTTGAGGAATTAGAATTTGCTGATTTGCACCTTTCTCAAGGGGTCCTGGATATTTTAAAGGCTTCTAGGAAGCCTTCCACTAGGGCCACTTACAATTCTAAGTGGAAGAGGTTTTCCTTCTGGTGTTCGGAGAAACAAATTGTGCCAGAATCTGCTGACTTGGCCACTTTACTGGACTATTTGGCCCATCTAAATTCCTAGGCCTTAGGACCAGCTACCTTGAAGGTTCATCTGGCAGCTGTTTCTGCCTTTGTTTCGCAGAGGGAAGCCTGTTTCTCTTTCCTCTCACCCTGTGTTTTCAAAGTTTTTAGAGGTTATTTCACACTAACCCTCCTTCGAACCAGCCCCTTCCTGGGACCTGAATGTTTGCATTGCTCAGTTAATGCAACCTCCCTTTGAGCCCCTTTCTTCTGCAGATCTCAAGTATTTAACATGGAAAACTGTTTTTCTAGTGGCTATCACTTCTGCCAGACGTATAAGTGAATTGCAAGCCCTTTCAGTGGAAAAGGATTTTATTTCTTTCACAGGGATAAGGTAGTCCTCAGGACTAACAGAAAGTTTTTACCCAAAGTGGTTTCAGATTTTCATCTGAACCAGTCCATTTCTCTTCCAGTATTTTTCACTGAGCATTCTTCCTCGGGTGAAAGGAGACTACACAGCTTGGACGTCAAAAGAGCCCTAAGCTACTATGTGGAGCATTCCAAGGGTCACAGGTTCGAATCCCTCCAACTCTTCCTTACCTATGGAGAGGTTGGCAAAGGGAGACCTGCCACTAAGAGGACAATTGCAAGGTGGATTGTCTCTTGTATCCAATTCTGTTACCAAAAACTAGGTAAGGAACCCCCCCTCAGGACTGAGGGCTCACTCCACCAGGGGTACAGCTGCATCTCTAGCGGCTGCTAGAGATATTCCCATTTTGGAAATTTGTCAAGCTGCTACCTGGAAAACAGTTCACACCTTTACTACATTATTCCTGGACGTCCAGTCCAGGAGAGATGCCTGCTTTGGCACAGCTGTACTTAGAGCCTATTTCCTAAGTAGGTTCTGACCCTCCTCCATGGAGGTACTGCTGTGTAATCTGAATTGTCTGAATAGCAAGACTTCTTGGTGTTTGAAAGAAAAATTACTCACCTTAGTAATTGCTTTTCTTCTCATGGAGTCTTGCTATATTAGGACAACCTCCTCCTACCCCTCTCAGAACTCCTACTTGGGTATGGGGTTGGCAAATTAGTGCAAGCACTGTGTCATGCCATTTTAGTCTCTCTAGTCTCCCCTTGTTTCCTTTGGGTTAGGGAACTAGGTATTTCTGTTTTTATGGTAGAGGGTCCCTCTGGACTTGAGTCTTTGGGGAGAGGGGCCTATTAGTGCTGTAAGGAGTGATCCTAACAATAAATATTGTTATTATTCTGTGATTGTTCTTATTCTACTAATGGTAGGTAGCCAATGGCTAGTGTAGAGCTTTTCCACACAGACTTGCTATGTTAGTTTAGCTCTGTAAAGAACCTGACAGTTTCATTTAAAACTAGCCAGATAGAGCTTTGAACAGCGCCCTCGCGCTGTGGAACTCCAGATCACTCTGGAGTTAACTGTTTCCTCTCCGGGGCAGTTCAAGTGTGGGGAATGACTGCAATGGTCCTAATATAGCAAGACTCCATGAGAAGAAAAGCAATTACTAAGGTGAGTAATTTTTTCTTATTGAAAAGGGGCATGCTGTGGAACTACTGGACAACCCTCCAGATAACGCCCCCACACACACACACACACTTGTCACAACATGCCCTCCAGGGCACCTGACCCTGTTGTAGGAGGAGATAGACCCTGCTCTAGAAACAGGACATAGAACTGGCCCCTCTAGAACAGAGGAACACAGGGTTTTATTCCCAATAACTGCCTTTTCCCAAAATGTAGAAGAGACCCGAGGCCTGTTATGGATCCGAGGTATCTAAACTTCTTTGTAGAATACAAGAAATTCCAAATGGTAACTTTGCAGGGTTTCCTTTTGTTACTGCAAACAGGGGCTTGGATATCCTCCCTAGTCATGAAGGATGCATATCTCCATATCAAAATCCAGAAACCTCACAAAGTATTTGAGGTTCCTGTTCCAAGGGGAACATTACAGACTCAGTTTTCCTCTTTGGTTTCTCTTCTGCTCCACAGGTCTTTACCAGGTGCTTAGCAGTAGTGGAAGCAGCCACTGGCGGGGAAGGCTTGTATGTTTTCTCTTGCCTGAATGACTGGCTATTGAAAGGCCACTCCAGGGACCATCTGTAGATCACCTTGGCACGAACCAGTCAGCTGTTTGATTCTCTCAGGGTAAGAGTCAGCATACCAAAATCAGTGACACCCTGCCAGCGATTGCAGTACATGGGGCAGTTCTGGACACAGTCCAGGGCTCAGCTTTCCTGCCTTTGGGCAGGATTAATCATCTGATTGCTCTGGCACAATTAGTGCACGGTAGTAGTTATGCCTCATTAAGGACATTCTTGTCTTCTGGCTGCAGCCATTGTCACTACTGCTGGTCAGACTGCATATGCAAATTCCCTAGAGGACCATAAGTGTCCAGTGGGATCAGCTCACAGATGACCTAGAAGAGATGGTTCTAGTCACTTCCCCTGTGTGCAGAGTGCTGCAGTGGTGGATGGAACCCAGCAGCCTGCTAGGGGGTTCTTTTCTGATCCCTTCCCCTTCCCTTTTCAAATTCTCACCATGGATGCTTCAGGGCTGAGCTGGGAGGCACACTTGGGTTCTCATCAGACACAAGGCATGTGGACTCTGGTGGAGAGCACCTTGCACATCATTGATCTAGAAATGAGGGCTGTTCTGTACAGACTCCAGGCATTCCAGAACCACTTGTCCCCTGGTCCTCTTTCAATACAGACTAACAATGTCCGTGTCCTGCATCCCACATCAGCAAACGTGGGGGGACTCATTATTATCCACTGTGCAGGGAAGCAATGAGTGTTTGGTATTGGGGTCTGGAACATCGTCTAGAACCAGGGCATGAAATTCGTGAGAAAAAAAAAAATACATGCCCACTGGGGCATGTAAACTGTAAATGTACATGCCCGAGAAACTTTTTACATGCCACCCCTTTTTTTGAAATGTTGAATTTGTTGTCTTGTCAGTAATGAACACAAGATAATGAAAACTGACTGTGTGTGTCTTATTTATTTCAGTAAGGTAGAAAGATACAGGAAGAGAGCACTAGGGGCAGAGTCCAGGCAAAAGCGTTCACTCCAAATTTTTTTTTGTTTTTTAAGTAAGTTGTTAACTCCTACTTATAAGGGCCCTTGAGAGGGTGGTGCAGCAGGGGATAATTGCCAGAGCCCAGTGCCAAGAGGGGCCCAGGCTGCCAGTGCCCAACATACTGTGTGCAGGGATGGGGCTGCAAGATGATAGGGGCCCCAAAATTCCTGTCAAGGGCCTTGCTACTGCACTTATACTGTAGTGGCTTGAAGCCTGGCTGCATGTCCTAATAAGCTCTTATCCAGTATGTAAATTGTAAGGAGTTTTTATTTTTCAAGAAAATGGCTAGTTACACTTAGTTCACCCACACTACCACCACAGTACCTAGGCTCTTAGAGATTTTTAATTTATTACTTAAACTAACGTATCTCACTGTTGCCCCAGCCTTTATATATAGAATAAAGTATGGATCTGGGCGTGTAACGAGAATTACAGACACCCGAGGGGTTTGATGCTACATAAACCCGAGGCGAAGCTTCGAGTGTTTATGTGAAGCATCTAACCCGAGGGTGTGTAATCTTGGAGGTTTCACACTCCAGGACCCATATTTTATTTTATATACTGTTGGTTTCCTTTTGCCTCAGCAATTGTATGAAATAAAATCTAGCTGTGCAGCCAGGTTTGGTGGAGGGTGAAGTACGCCGTCGTAGTTACAGTTTGATTTTGTTAAGTTTTTTTATTATTATTTTGTTCACAGCACTGACTGAGGCAGATTTTTTTTTTATGTACTACCGCCTGGTCGAGGTGGCGGTTTGCAGTGTCCCATAGCGTTCCCTAGCAGGCACGGTGTCGCCAAGTGAAGAAGTGCAGCGTATGACAAGACAGTGAGGGAAATCAGGTATGGTTTGCCTACGAACACTCCTTCATTACGGCAATTACACCACAGTTTCCTATGGGAAAAAAGGGAAACCAGTAATTATATTTAGATATCAGATATTCCAAAATACTGTTGCAGGGTCTATAACCTATTCAGATTTTAGTTGGTACAGCCCACATACGCAGACCATTACTTACAGGGTGTTTATATTCTGTTTTAGCTACATTTGCTCCCTCATTTGCCTTTTAAGGCGTTAACAACTAGAATTTTTTTTTTTTTTTAGATTTCAGGTAGTCAACAGTGCAGTATCTCATCTAGACTGTAGATTTCCTTTTCAGATTTTAGTTACTATAGGCCACAGACACAGTAGCTCTTAAAGGTTTTTATATTTTTTTTTTAGCTAACTTTGCTCACACTTGCCCTTTAGACTTTACAGAGACTTTTTATATTTTAGGTAGTCTCAAACACAGTAGCTTTTTAAAAGGCCTTTTAACTAGTTTTCAGCTAACTCTGCTCACAGCAGTCCTTGAAAGAGCTTTATTTAGTTGGATTTTGGGTCCTTTAGAAGAACACAGTTTAGTAGGTATTCTAAATTATACATTTTATTTAAATTTCAGATAGCTTCTCGGCTCCCAGTAGCTCTTTTTTAGGTTATTGATCGTTTCGACTCAGACAGTTGAGTGAAAGAGCTTTTTATTTATGGGAGGCAGGGCAGGAGAGGATGAGATGATGCAAATATTTTTTTTTTTATTTCTTGATTTTAGGTAGTTCAGGCGAGCTGTCAGTAACTGAGTCTGTGACTGCAGACTGCAAGAATGGTCCCTGCTGCTTTTAGTTTCCCCTGGTGGCAGAGTCCCCCCTCCCCTGCAGTCTTTGTTTTTCTTTTAATATGGTCTCTCTGCCAGTCCTCCTTATTCCCTATTATACAGTGACTGAGACAACAGCAGTTTCTAGTGTGAGTTTAGCTCACTGTCTCAGATGCTGAGTCCCTCTCACACACATACATTCAGCAACATAAAACACCCACCCTCCTCCTAAAAGCATTTTTTCCAACCTTGATTAGCAGTGTTAATTCCTGAAGATGAAGAATATGGCTCTGAATCTTTTTCTGTATCCCTCCAGTGAGACGTAAGAGACCCTCTCATGCCGTCACTCTCCCCCCTCAAAGTTGCAAGTGGTAGTGTTGAGCCTGGGAAGTTGATTGAAGATTTAAATCGCGCTCTTAAGAGCTTTTGTATTTATTTTTTTCTCAAAATGTAAATCAGGAGTTAGGACTTGATAGTCCGATCGCAGTCACCGACGGCAGTGTGTACCTGCTGCAACTGAATGTCTTCTAGTCTCCACTCTGAAAGCGCACCACTCGCTGCACAACCTGTCTCAACAGTTGAACAGGCTGAAGCGGCGCGCCTTGCAGAGACCACATATGATCGCTTTGTGAGAAGGGGGCTGGCAGACCAATTAAGGACACTCCGATTGGTGTCTGTTCACTGTGAGCTGCCTCCCAGCTGACGACCTGATCCCTCGCAGCTTCACTTGCTGGTGGTTCTGTCCATCAGTGGAGGGGACTGTCAGCCAGCTCGTCGTCATCTGCCTCTCCTGACTCTCAACCTCCCGTCAACTGATCACGCTAGAGTGCGTCTCGTGATTGCGGATGGTACCAATCCTCCGGCAGCATCCCTGCACCTGCAGACAATGATGTTAAGGATGGTCTTTTAAAAAAAAAAAAAAAAAAAAAATCCATCGGGGGAAAATGAAGAAATGGGACTTGCTCACTGCACAGCTACTTTAGGTGCCCCACGAGGCAGGCACTAAACAGCACTAGGTGTCCTGAGACAAAAGTGCCTGCCCTGGGGCACCTAAGATATAGGAATTTCGCACCCTGTCTAGAACGGTCAGCAGTACATGTTCCAGTTGTCCAGAATGTCTTGGCAGACAAGCTAAGTAGGTTACAGTCCAGGATGCACGAGTGGAAACTGCTGACCTCAGTGGTTGATGACCTGTTTGCAAGATGGGGTCATCTTCATGTTACCTCTCCCTCCCCCTATCTACATGCCCATTCGTCTACCTACACCCTGCTTGATGCCTTGCATACTGGTTATTTGGACTGCTTGCACTTTCTTTTATGATCACAAAGAAACTTATATGGCTCTACTGTCTGATGTATTATATATGCCTCTATCACTCTACCTTTCTTAACCTTGTGTTATGACAATTGCCGTTTTTACTTGCTGTGTTATGTATTACAAATGTCTTCAGACACCTTATTGTTACAATCGTAGTGTAACAATTCACAATTACCTTATGATTGTGGTACCTGCTTTCTCATCCTGCTGTTTGCACTAATCTTTGACGATGTATTTATTGAAAACTGGTACTGGTCTCTCCTCATCTTCTTCCCTCCCCCGCACACAGACTACCCCTGGTATTTCTTGCCAGCTATCAGTTCCGCAGCACTGGGTCGTTACTGCGCCTTTTCTCGCTGAGCCGTATGCGGCGAATTCTCCCCTGGTGACCGAGTCCTCATTTTCCCTGCCGGCTTATGGTTCCATAAGCCCGGACGCCCGACTGCAGCATTCCTCACCGCTAACGCCGTGATCTTCCCGCCTCCTGATCCCTTCCTTGACGCTGGTTTTAGCCCCCCATATCGACTCCTCCTTGCGGGTCACCGCGCCGTGAACAAACCTGTCTAGCTCTGGAACCCCTCGCTCATCCAGAATGCCAACCCTGCCCAGCTTGGGCTCCCTCCAGCCGGGCCCCTGCCTTTCATTCCGACCCAAGGTTCCCGTGAGTCCATTGCTGTTCCATGTTTTCCCCGCATCAGCCGTACTCACGCCTGCTCCTGCCGTTCTCAGCACAACTCCCTATGTAACCCTACCCCTTCCCTGTCTCCAGCCCCTGTAGTCTATACACTTTCCTTCCTACCCTGGCCCCCCCACCTGAGCCTCTCATACTGGGAATCTGTTCCATGAGCCCGGTTATCGATCTTGCCTCCTGCCGCAAAGTCGTAATCCTTTCGCTGTCCCACCCTACACTCTCCTAAGATTCTTGGCCAAAACAGTTGGCAGAGTTCTCTTACCTTGGTTCCAGCCCCGCCACCTTCCAACTGCCTTGAGCTGTGCACTCACCCTTCCCTGGCCACATCTCTCTCCCCCCAATCAGTTTCCCCAAATCTAATCCAAAATCTGTCCTTCCTCCAGTACCCTTTGCTTACTTATAAAAAATTGTATGCTTGTATCTATGTACCTGTACTTGTACTGTATAAACTGCACCGTTCTACTTGTATTGTAATTGTACCTCCCGGGTCGTGCCTGAAAATAGTCACTTGCTGGCTAGTGCACCTACCCGGTTAACAAAAACTAATTAAAATAAATAAATAAAATCCAGAGTTGGACTTTTTATATTCCCACATAAGGCAAAACTGCCACGTTTCTGCTCACTTACTTCAAGGCCTGGAGTTTTCTGGCAAGACTCTTGGAAAGGGAGATTCTCATAAGGATATTCGAGCCTACTCCCTGGGCTGCTTTATCGACTCCCTGTCTAGACCTCTCGGCCCTGTCTATCTTGCCAATCTCCTGACTCACACACCCGTACCCTCAGCTCTTCCTCTGTCCCCATGCTCTCCACTAGACCTTGCATGACAAAAATGGGTGAACAGGCATTTGCCCATTTTGCTCCCAAATTCTGGAACTCACTCCCCCTTATGGTGAAAACTTCAGCCTCCCATCGAGAATTCAAAAACTCGCTGTTCACCCACCTCCTAGCCTCTGGCCAATGCAAATGCTCTTAATTTGCTTTGTCCCACTGCAGGCTGTCGGTCTGACCCTGAGTACTACACTAATGTTCTCCCATGCAATATGTTTGTCTAGGTGGCTATGAACCTTGATGTCTTTACTGTCCTCAGCTGTCTTATGGTTACCCTAATTGCTTTATTTTACATCCTTATTATGATCTATGCCTAAAATGTACCCTTATGTAACTATTACTGTGCTACCCAATGTATATCTTGTTTTGCTCCTGTACACCTATATTATGTCTGTGCATTTCTGCATATTGTAACCAATGTCCTGTGCTCTCCTGGGTCGTGCCTGAAAATAGGCAGGTCTGTTGCCTAGCGCACTTACCCGGTTACCAGAAGCTAATAAATAAATAAATATGCCTGCCTGCTCTCTCTCTCTCTCTGTCTCTCTCTCCTCTCATTCAGAGAGTACTACTCAAGCTGAAAATGGAGGGGGCAATTCTGATACTCAGTGCTCCCCTAGTTCCCTCTGTTGCAACAGCTGGCAGTGGAACCACCAATACCTCTGCCCCTGTGCAGTGTGTCACATGGACAGGAAACTCTAGTTCCTCCAGACCTGAAGTCTCTTCATCTGCATGCATGGCTCCTGAAGCCATAGCCCATTTTGGAGTGTCCCAAGAAGTGGCAAATATTCTGGTGGCTGTGAGAAAACCATTCACCAGGTCTGCACACTCCATGAAGTTGAAGCGTTTCACCTTATGGATTACTTACATGACCTTGATCCATTCACCTGTCCAGTTAACCAGGTTCTAGAGTATCTGCTGTCCTTATCAGATTCGGGCCTGAAGCATTCATCAAAGTGCACCTGGCTTCCATATCAGCTTTTCATTTGCCTGTAGTTGGTTATACGTTAGCTCAGCTGGCAGCAGCCCTTATACTCTTGAGAGGACTTCTGCAGACTCCTATCTGCAATCCAGTCCCAGTTTTGGACCCGAATTTTGTTTTGGAAAATCTCACTCTGGTTTCTTTTGAGCAATACACGAAACTTATGGCCTACAGTCTCTTTCTTGGGAAGCATTATTTGTAGTCGCAGTCACTTCTGCTCAGATTTCAGAACTACATGCCTTAATGTATGAGCTTCCTTATTTGTTTTTCCACAAAGACAGGGTATCATTGCATGCTAATCCTAAATTTCTACCAAAGGTGGTGTCTTGAGTTTACTTTAAATCGTACCATCCCCAGCCAGTTTATTTTCCTGAGCATGCCTGTCCAGGGGCAGCATACTTGAATGTGCATGGAATACCTGGCTAATATACATGCAGTACAAATGGCTGCAGAAAGGCCTCACAGCTTTTTGTTTCATTCGCCCCTGGGAAAAAGGGCACACTGGTCTCTAAACAGTGCTTCTGTAAATGGCTAGCAAACTGTATTACTTTTTGTTACAGGAAGTACGGAAAGGAACTTTCTGTTGTGGTTCGTGGTCATTCCAGTAGATGCATGGCCACCTCTGTTGCTTGTTTTAAGGCTGTGCTTGCTGCAGACATCTGTGTAGCTGCTACCTGGAGTACTGTCGACATCTTCACTAAAAACTACAGTCTGGACATTGTTTCTCGTAGACTGGCTGGCTTTGGCATAGCTGTACTACAAGGCCTATTTTCGTAAGCCTATAGGCTCCAGCCACCCAGACTTAGTTTTCAGTGCTGCTTGGTATTTGTTCATAGGTGTGGCTTGATGGGAGATCCTTGAGGAAGATGGAATGGTTGGGTACTTACCATAGCAGCAGATCTCAGAGTCTCATCAGGCCATGCAGTCCCACCCTCCTTCCCACTCTTGTAGGACCTGTAACACTGGGTCTTAATGCTTCTTTCTCCCTTGTTTCATATTCTAGCCCTCTGCCTCACCTGACTTGTGGAGTGCTTCAGTATTCTCCTGGTTCCCTACAGGAGTTAAGTCCTTCGAGCATGATCTCTGGTGGGGAACTGGATAGAGAAGGGCATACCTCTCAACCCCTTGCCTCATAAATCAGGGACAAGGCTTAAAAATTGGTACTCTTCACTCAGAAAGCTGATAGAATAAGGGGATTTGTGTTAAGATGCATTTTTTGAAGAACAAGTCTGTAATTCTAATCTTTGACAATATTTTGAGATTTTAATCCACACTGTTCTGTCACAAAAACATGAATTGTATGAGGGACAGAGGAAAATTTTGAGGCCAAATCAGGGATGTCCCAGAAAATCAGGAACAGTTGAGAGGTATGGAGAAGGGGCTGCCCACGTTTATGTGAACTCTGACATCGTGGGCAGCCCTTGGCTGACTGTTTGTAAATGTTTCCATGTGCCCTTGGTGCCTGCTGGCTGTAAGTTCCTTAGGTGTGGCCTGATAGATTCTCTCAAAGATCTACTGTTATGTAACTTTTTTTTTTGTAAGTTTGTAGTCTGTATTTGTCTTGTCCGAGTGATTCATTGAGGCTTACTGTGTTCAAAAATAATAAACATGGTTTTACTGCACAGAAAGAAAAACTTGTTCATCATTTTGGAGCAGGGTGACCCTAAATGAATCACTAAACACGTGACATGACAGACTGCAATGCAGCCTAAAAAAGTAAACAGTTTCTCACTTCGTTACTCAGGTTCTCTTGTCATACAGGTTTCAGCCACAAAAAATCTCAGGCCTGTCTGTGCACTAAAGAACAAGTCAGTGTGTGCAGTTAAATGTTTAAAAATAAGTTGTCCGCTTACTTTTACTTTTGCCGACGTAGTTCTTATCAGTGAACCTCCCCCACCCCAAGTGTTTGCACTCCTATGCAGCACGGATCATACATGACCACTAACATTTGTACCTTGATCTGGTGCTAGTGTCATCCAGATTTGTTCTGCAGCCACAGAATTGGTTCCTCCTTTGATGCGCATTCAGGCCGCTTTATAGATCATACTCCTGTGCAGCACAGACACAATCCCATCACCTAATCACTTACTGCCACAGTCTTTACAAGTGGAGCTGAGCTGTCCTGTCACTCTTGTGATTCTCATGGAGTCAGCCCCCACCCCCACCACCCACTTCTCAGTATAGGTCTGCCTCACATCCAGACCCAGCATGTGGAATCCCTCTCCGTACTTAGTCACTCACTCTCAACCATGTCCTTAGCTGGATCATCCATTCTGCTGGTGCTATACCTTGCAGTCCCACTGCCCCCGGACTCCAGATCTTCCCTTGTCAATCTTCACCATTCATTACTTCCTGGGTGTTAGCCGGAGGCGCGCACCCGCCACGGGAGCTTTTTTTTTTTTTAAAAGTTTGCCTAACTGCACCGCCTCTCGAGTGACGCCATGCCGAGGGGCGGCCGCAGTAGTGACCAACTCCTCCTCCAACTCAGTTCTGTTTCTCCGCCTGGCCGAGGCAGCACCTGTCCACAGAGCTGGTAGTTGTAGTAGTTTCAGACTGCTTTTCCTGACACTCATCACGATACGGTAAGACTGTTCTTTTCTTTCTTTCGGCGCCGGGTGTATTTCCTACTGTGTTTTAGTCTCGTTGGTTTCGCGTTATGTCCGGTTCTGGAGCTAAGCGTTCTTTGAAGACGGGCTGCCCCTGTGCGTCGGTGCTCCTGTGGCCGGCATTTCTCTGTCTCGGACCGGCATGACGTTTGCCTTCGTTGCCTGGGACCCAACCATGATATGGATTCGTACGACGCCTGTTTCTCGATGGACCATCGCGTCCTCGAAGTCCGCGCGTTCAAGCTCGGCAAGGCCCCGCCGACTTGGGGACTCGGCTCACGGGAATCTCGGAGAGATCTTTAGGCCCCTCCTGTCCCCTCCGGGCCTATACGGTCCGGGAGGAGGAGGGGTCTCTCATCCTATCTTGCAGAGGAGGAGGCTCCTTCATGTGTTGGGGAGCGTCTTAGCCCTCCCGGGCTGCAGCGCTGACACGCCTCGGCAGTCACCTCTTCGAGGTGCAGGCTCCCCGTGTTGAGCAATTGGCTTTTGGGCCCGGTTGGTGGACCTCGACGCTGCCTCGCGCGCCTGCTCGGATCCCGCACCGTTCAGGGCGCCGGTGATCGGGGCGGTGCCGCTTTGGATCCGCTCGGTGATTGGGCGGTGCCGTTGTGTGCCGCTTTGGCCTCGGCGCCGTTCGCGATGCTGGTGGATGAGGCGGCGCCGTCGATGGTGCCGCCCACCTCTCGGCGCTGCCGGCGGGCGCTCGCTATTCCCTCTCGGTAGTGCCGGCCTGCTGGAGCCGCTGGGGTTGTGGGGTTAGGCCTTCCTGCTGCCGGCGTTTGGGGTGAGCGGCGTCAGCCTCTTGGTACCGGGCGTTCGCGGCCCCGTGGCCTCGGGACCCCTGGGGTGGCCAGCATCGAGGTCCTGCTGGTCGTCCTCCTCGGAGGACGATGACTCAGATGTGGACCCATCCTGGCACCCCATTCTTTGGGATCTGGGTCCTCGGTGGCTAGGGTACCAGGCGGCGTGGCGCCCTCCTCTGTCCCCACCGTCGCCTCCTGAGGGTTCCTTGGCTGGGGTGGCCGAGAGTCCCGGGGCAGACGGGGGTGAAGGAGGGGAGGCCTCCTCTCTGGAGGCTCGGTGACGGCTACCCCCGGGTGCTGTTGCCTCCTCTAGGGACAGGGGACGTTGCAGTCGGAGGAGGAGGCCCTCTCGAACTGAGGGGTTGAGGGCAGGCGCCTGCTGCCGTGTCTTTGGCCACCTCAGGGGTGGCCAGGAGCGGTGCAGAGCCCCGTCCCTCCCCAGGGTTCTAGGTGTCCTCCGCGGGCTTTGTGCGGACTGCCCTTCTGGATCCATGCAGTCCAAGGCTGTCGCAGGGAGTTTCCCAGGGCTCTTCCAGGCTCCGCTCTCCCAGAGTTCCGCTTCTATGCCTGGTTTGATATCCGGGATCCCTCCTACTAGGGCTCCTTTCCCGGATTCCAGAGCCCTCGCAGTTGCCTCCTTGGAGGTGCCCCTCTCCCATCTCTCTGCCTTCACCACCCACGCTCCCGGGCCATGTCGGTCCTACGGGTCCGTTATCCTGGGAGCAGTTCAGAGGTTCTGCAGCGGCCTTCCCCTCGTATGTTAGATACATGCATGAGCGGGTCTTTCGACTCTCCCCACCGCCGCAGGAATCCTCTGAGCATTCCAGCTCCCCATCATCCTCGTCTCCCTCCTCTGAGGGAGAGGAACCCCCTGCTCATCTGTCCTCCGATGCTGATTTCACAGAATATCAGCGTTTCCTCTCGAGGATGGTGAGGGATCTCCGGATTTCCTATGTTCGGAGAGACAATACCGAACGGGAGACGCGTGAATTCCTTGGTGAATTCAGTGCCCAGCATCTGGTGGTACCTTCCTGGCCTATCCCCTTCCAGGAGGCGTCTATCCGGTCCTGGCAGTTCCCTGCCGCTTCTTCCCCAGCCCCGGCGGACTGCCAGCGTAGGTATTGTGCCCCCTCTGAGTCTCTAGGTTCCCTTCCCAACCCGTCCTCAGGTTTGGTATACCTGGATACTCCTTCTGGCGCCGTTGCCTGGCGCCGACCCGCCCAGTTCGGACTCTCAGTTCGACCGTTGGGGGCGAAGAGTGTTCTCTTCTTCTCGTGCGAGTGCATGTATTGCATCACATCAGGCTCACCACGCTGCCTATAACCGGCATTTGTGGTCGATGATGTCCCAGCTGCTGGCATCTATGCCTGACACGGAGCAAACCAGACAAGCCGTTGCCCTCTCCACGGTAGGCCTGGAGCTGGCAAGACACCAAGCAAGGGCATCTTATGACGCCAGTGAGGTGGCTTCCAGGCTTGCGGGGACAGCGATCTGCATCAGGCGGACGGCATGGCTTCGTCTTTCCAGGTTGTCACCCCTGGCCCGCGTAGGGTGATTCGCCTCCGCCTCCGGGGACCCGCTCTTTCTCTTCCAGAGCTAGGAGACTTTACAGGGGCTCCCTCCGCCTCCTCATCTTCGGGAGGCACCTCCTAGCTCTTCTCCCACTTAGGCTTTCTGAATAAGCCAGGGTCTTCTCCTTCTGTTTTCTCACCAACAGAAGGCTGGGGTCTTGTTCCCTCAGGGTAGTACCTCTTCCCCTCCAGGGAAGAGGAGCTTAGTACTCACCAGGAAGTAATGAATGGTGAAGATTGACAAGGGAAGATATGAAAATTACGTACCTACCGTAATTCCTGATCTTCTCTTGTATCTTCACCATTCATTACTTACTCCCGCCCACCATCCCCTCAGTGGCCTCTTCCTGTGGCTTCTCCACCTCCCGCCTCCTTCCTCTCTGCAAAAAAATTTTTCTTAAAACTAGGAAAATTGCTTAATTTTTCAATAAAAAAAAAAAAAAAAAAAAATCCTTCTTTTGGGGGTTCTAATTTTCCAGAAAAATTAATTACTCTAAGATTCAGGGCCATCTCGTGGATTGCATTGGACGATCAGATTGCACAACTATCTCTTGCCGTTATCCTGACAGGATATCTCTGGGGTTTTGGCCGTGTTCAGGCTATTCAGTTGATCCTGCAATCCCTGTTACAGATATTGCCCTGGAATCAAACCCCTCTCTATTCTTGCCCTGCAGAGCAGAGGAGCAGGCACGTCTGTTCCTTTCTTTTAAAAAAAAGGGAAAAAATGCTGAGGAACTCTTTTCGACTGCTATAGGCACCTTGGTTTTGGGGGTCATGCAACCAACCTCAAATTTCTTCTGTTTAAAAAAAAAAAAAAAAAAAAAAGGAAAACAAACAAGAGGGAAATGAGAAAGTAATCTCCTTCTTGCTAGTTTGCATATTGGTTTCTCCTTTTAATTGTCCTCCTGGACAATTTTACAGAAGAGCTGTGCTGACTATATCAATCCGCCAGCCTAAGCCTTGGCCAGTCTGTCCGAGTCCCATTTCTATTCTTAAACGCCTGAAAGGCTTACATTTTCCTTTTTCTAAGTCCCAGAGCAGCACTCTCCTGCTGCCTGGGGTTCCTTTCTCTCTCGGTGTCCTCGAATTCTAGGCCTGTTATGCCAGGAACCCGAGGGGGTATCATACAATGGCATGTTGAGGATAAGGACTATGCCTCCAGAGTCTGTCTAGCGGGTTTGGTGAACCTTCTCTTCAGCTCCATCTCCGGGACTTGCTTCCTCTCTTAGTCAGCCTTCAGCTCTAAGCTAACTATGCTCGATGGGCATTCTGGTCCTTCAACATCCCATCTCTTCTCTTCTTCTTCTTCTTCTATTTTCTCATCTCCTTACTTTATCTCTCCTCCTAGAGTTGCCCAGGTAAGGAGGCCCTGCAGTCCCTAGGCTAGGATACTCTATCTCCTCTGTCCTTCCTCCATCGGCTTATTCCTTTTCAGTTCATTCTTCCTTGCTTTGCTGTCCCTCTGCTACCTTGCCTCGCTATCTATATTCTCTGCTCTCACTTTTGCTCTCCGGCTCACAGAACTGAGTTGGAGGAGGAGTCGTCGCTACTATGACGCGCCCCTCACGCATGATGATGGCGTCACTCGAGGGCGGTGCGCTAGGCAAACTTTAAAAAAAAAAAAAAAAAGCTCCGGTGGTGCGCCGCCTCCGCTAACACCCAGTAAGTAATGAATGGTGAAGATACAAGAGAAGATCAGGAATTACGGTAGGTACGTAATTTTCATTTCCTGTCGCGGGGGGGGGGAGACTTTCTGTAGTTCTCCACATTGTCAATGGGTAGTAATTAGTTGGATAAAGTACACCCCTATTAGGGGAAACGGCAAAGTCCAAAAAGGCTAAACCAGCCTTAGAATGTTGGGCACATGAAAATTCTGGACAGCAGCAACTCTCCAGTCTGAACTGTGCCATTGTAGGGGAAACCTTTCTCAAGCTTATCTGAAGAAGCTTTCACCATATTTATTTATTTTATTTATTTAAAGGTTTTACCAGGAAGGCATGCTGAGCAGACTACTGCTCGATTCCAGATGCATCCTGGGGGGAGGGGATGCAACATAAACTAAGTACACAAATCTTACAGAAAGTTTATGGTACTTGGGGCAAGGCAAGCAAATGTCAGTAGTGCAGGGCATATGGCAATATGAAATATGAGGTATAGTTACGTGCTAGGTGTATAGCATATGCATACAATATCAATTTGCAGTCTCCAGACAGGGGTGGGCTTGCCAGAGAGCTATAGGCTGTCCCAGGAGCTAAGGCTATGACAACATACAGTTATCACTTTACAGTCTTGTGGAGGAGTTGGCAGGCCCTGGAGCTAGGGCTGATGCATACATGTGCAGGTTGAGGAAAAGTGAACTATGAGAAGGGAATTGAGGTGATGTCTAGTGCTGGCATACCGAACATCCGCAGGGAGAGAATTCCATATTTTACTCATACAAAATGAGAATGCTGACTGTCCTGCTGTGGTGGACGCGGGAATCGACAGGAGGCGTGAGTAATTTTTCTGAAGTGCGTATACCGGAGGGTAGGGGCTGAGATGACAGTCGAGATATTTGGGGGGGGGGGACTTTGTCCAGAATTTAGCTGTGATACCAGCACAGTGGGCAAGCCGCCGGTTCTGAAGCGAGGGGAGGTCTAGGGTCTGGTAAAGGATGCAGTGATGGGTGGTGGGAGGACAGTCTAGGACAAAGCGACAGGAGGAGTGGAAAAGGAGGTCCAGTCTGGCTAGAGAGGACTTGGGGGTGGCATTGTAGACTGTCACCATAGTCAAAAATAGTGAGAATCCTCTTCTTCACACTAGCACGGTGAGCTGGTAATGAGATGCAGCCACAGTTGCAGTGCAAAGCACCAAACTTTGGGTGAAGCTTTTTGTGGATAGCATATGTGCTGAGAAGTCCAGGTGCTGGTCCAGCCAGACCTGAGATATCTGAAGGAGGGGGGGTGGTGGGGAGCCGTGCAAGTCTCTGCCTAGTGCTGAAGGTCATAGAAACAGTTTTCTTAGCATTGAGGAAAAGTTGATTTGAGCGAAACCAGCATTGGGCATTATTGAAATCCTGCTGAAGTCTTGCCGCCACATCAGAGGATAAAGGGCCAGATGCATACAGTACTGTATCATCCACGTACATGTGAATGGATGTGTGTGGGTAGGCATTGGGCAGATCGTTGAGGAAGATGGAGAACAAGAGTGAGCCAAGGACTGAGCCTTCGGGTACACCAGTGGTAACAGGGACAGAGGCAGAGGTGGTGTTAACAGTTCTGACTGATTGGGATCTGCCTACCAGATATGAATGGAACCAGCTGTTGGCTACGCAAGAGAGCCCTGCAAGAGAGAGCTTGAATAGGAGAAGTGAGTGAGACTGTGTCGAAAGTTTTAGTCAGGTCGACAAAAATGGCGGCAGAGATGTGGCCACTATCCATGTCTTTGTGGATGGAGTATCTGAGTCTCAGGAGAAAGATGGTGGTGGTGGAGTGGGACTTCCTAACACCAGACTGGAAAGGTGTGAAGAAAGAAGAGGAGTTGAGGTAGGAGGAGAGTTGAGAGGACTAGTTGTTCCTGAATTTTGGCCGGGGGGGGGATTGGATGGTAATTCCCTGGTGCAGAGGGGTCACCACCTTTAGGAAGAGGGATGACTGTGGCATGCTTCCACTCTGGGATAGAGGCATGAGAGAGAAAAGGAGGTTATAGAGTTGAGGCTAAGAGGGTTGCAATGACTGGAGCAGACAAGTAGAGTAGTTTGGAGTCCAGGCCAGTGGGGCATTTGGCCTTGGAGGGATTTGGGGCCAGCAAGGCTTATTACAATTCGGCGGAAGAGAAGTCTGAAGATTGAGGGGCTAGAGGGAGGAACTTGCCTGTGGGGGGTGGTAGAATGGGTGTTCGGATCAGGAGGGAGGGAGGCCAGAAGTGAGAAAGTATATCCTGTAAAGAAGGAATTGAACTGAGCGGCCACCTCCAGTGGGTCTGTGATCGTGGTGCCTCCTATATTTAGAGCAGGGGTAGGGGGCTGGGAAGGAGGCAAAACAAAAGATTGACCATCTTCCAGAATTTAGCTGGTTGGGCTGATTTGGAGTGGAAGGAGTTTAGGAAGTATTTGGCTTTTGCCCTGCAGATTTGTCTAGTGCAGGTGTTTCATAGGGCACGATACTTTTGTTTGTGCACGGGTGAATTGGAGAGCTTGAAGGCCTTCCAAGCCAGATCTCTGGCCTTGTTAAGAGTCGTGATGTCTACTGAGATCCTTGGTAAGTGGGCTTCCCTCATCTAAGCTTGTCTAATTGGGGCATGGAAGTTCCAGACTCTGGAGGTAGCCAAGGGGGTGCAGGACCAGTCGGTGTTAGCTAGGTCATATAGGAGAGATGTAAGGTCCAGGGATTTAAAGCATCTTGTTAGGATTTTTTTGGGGGACTTGGGCCTGTGAATTTTCCTTACTATGAAGATCATGTGATTGTCGCTTAGAGTCCGGTAGCAGACCTGAGGCTATTATCTGGTGTAGGTGGGAGATAAGGGACCAGTCCAGAACAGAGTGGTTCGTTGAGTTGGGGTTAGTACGTGTGGGCTCAGTGGTCTGCTGAGCTAGGTTAAGGGCTGTCACCTGGTTGCACAGTTTGTAGCTAGAGCCTGAGGGCCAGTTCTGGTTGAAATCAGAGGATATGTATTTCGTCCCCCAGAGGCCAGAGAAGTTCGAATTTTCAGGTGTTCCGTGATAGAGGGCGTAGTGGAGTTGGGAGGGCAGTAGCATCCAGCAATAAAGAATGGGCAAGTGTGGCGGAGGGAGAGTTTAATTAATAGAGCATCTATATTGGATGTGGGCATTGGCAGTTGGACTGGAGTGAACTGAAGCAGAGAGTCAATGTACATGGCTACGCCATCACCTCTTTTGTTGCCAGAACGGTCGTGACTCATGAGGGTCTAGCCAGGAATAGTGAATTTAGCATCCTGGTTATGAGGTTTCAACCATGTCTCCATGATAATTAATATATCTGGTCTTAAGGAGAGTACTGTAGGTTGCAGCAGAGTTACTTTGTTTTAGTATGCTACAGATATTTAGGTGAGCAATTTTTAGGCCACGGGGGAGTTGAAGAGGGGGTATTACAATGCTTAAACCACATTATTACAGAAAGGATTTGATGAGCCCCTATATTATTGGTGCATCCCGGGGGGAGAAACAGTATTTTAAACATTTCTCATCAGTTTATAACAGGCCATTACTGCCATGAGACGGGAATACCATCATATCGTTTAATATTAATGAACACCCTTAATTTTTGGCTAAAACATCCCTCATCTGAAAATTTATTTACGTGTTAAAGCAATTCAGCAGTGCTCCCCTTAAAAGATAAACTCGGTTATTCCTTTAAGCAAAGGTCATTTAACAAATTTAAGAAGCATTCATTCTTTGAAAGATCGCTAACTTCTTCTGATTTCAAACTATGCAATGTGAAAATACAGTGCACGTATTCTGCAGTTTATTGGCACCATAAGCCCTGTTTGGCTAATAGGGAAAGAGGATTGTTGTAACATGAGCACGCTACCTATCCGCCATTTTCCACCTTCATCTACAGTCCCCCTGTCCAGCTATTCCCCCAAAAACAGTGCATTACACCCAGAAAAGAGACAAAACCAGCACATCAATCCAAAGTGGGGAGAAGGTAGACTTGAACATTATTTTTCCAGGTATTTAAACATAATCAAAGGTATTATATGCTGTCTGAAAATACTCCATCTCTATCCCCAGAGTCACTGTCCATATTGCCCCCCTTTAGTTTGAAATTCACATTCAATGCATGCCATCATTTTGCTAGCTGCATCTGGATCTGCAAATTGATAAGTTTTCTCACCGTATGTGATCCGTAAACTGGCCGGCATCAGGCGGACATGGTGAACCCCCAATTGTCTCAGACGAGATGTAATGGCATCAAGGCTTTTCCTTCTTTGTCTAGTGGCAAAACTTGGATCCGAAAAAATGTGCAGTTTAGTATTGTCCCATTCCAGAGTTCCCCATTGTTTTGCTTTATTGATGATGAGATCTTTCTTAGCGAGCCCAGAACCACAAGTAGAGTTTGATGCAGCATCTGATTTGTGGCTCCGCGGCCTCTCCCACTGCGTGGGGTGATCCTGTACATCTTCAGAATGGCAGTCTGCTCCTGAACTTGTAGAGCTTCCTCGCAAAAGTCTGTAGAAAAGAAATTGGGTCCTCTCCTTTGGTGCCCTCCAGTAAACTTAGTATTCTAATGTGGGAGGCTCTAGATGCAGCCTCTTTTTTTTTTTTAATGAGGCCAGTGGACACTGTCGCAGCTTTTGCCGTCAAAACAGATGCGGCTTTTGTCTCTTCTTCAAGCACACCAACTTCTATATCTAGTATTTTAAACTGAGTAGTAAAATCTTCTAGTTTTTGATCTAGTTGCTGAATTGCTTTTAAGAGAGCTGCATTAGTAGGTTGCAATACTGTACATGGTTGTCCGTCCCTGATCTTGATTCAGTACTGGTGCTAGGTTTCTGATCTTTGGATCGGGTTCCCTCTCCTTCTGTGGTTGCGCTGTTTGTTCTCCCCATAGCTCTGGAACTCGAGTAAGAAAATGTCCAGTAAGGTATCATTCAATACAGCAAACTATTTTTAGATTGGTCCGATTGCTGTCAGAAAACTAGTGGGTTTGAGCATTTAAATAACAAAATAAATTTGCTTTAGCAAAACTCTGCTTGAATGCGTCCGGAAGCTCGGCTGTTGGCCACGCCCCCTTCTTTTATATTGAAAGGAGAGGGTTTGGGATCTGTAGCGGCTGCTAGTGGTGGTAGCAGATAATCTACATATGGAAAAGACTGCTGATTGGTTGTTCTGCTCGTGGTGTGGCCATAAAAGCAGTAGACCACCAAGGGTGGTGGTGGGGGCGGCGGGGCCAACAACACTGAGATTTGAAAAAATGTGCCCATTGCACCTAGGGCCAAAGACACCATACCTGTTCCTTGCTCTGTGACGATGCAGCTCAGGAGAGGGCTGTAGCAGATCTGGCCCTCATGACCATAGACCTGCGGGATGTGTACCTTCACATCCCCATATGGCAGTCTTATCAGAAGTTTCTCAGATTCTGGATCCAGGACCAACACTTTAAGTATAGGATGCTTCCCTTTGTGTTGGCAGTGCCTCCTCCTCAAGGTTTTCTCTCAGATGCTGATAGTCCTGGTGGCCCAGATTCGTTAGGACAGTCACCATGTCTATCCCTACCTGCACGATTTGCTCATTTGAGCACCATTTGCAGCTTTAGCAAGGAAGTCAGTGTCCAGAACTCTGGAGCTACTGGAGTCTCATAGCTGGGTTGTGAATCTCGAGAAAAGTTCTCTCAAGCCATCGCAGACCCTGGAACACCTGGAAGAAGTGTTCAAGATGGGCAAGGGGAAGGTTTTCCATTTTCCTTTCCCCAGACAGGGAGGAGACTCTTGCAAAATAGGTGCTGAGTCTAAGGAGTCAGTTTTCGGCCTCAGCACCACACCTACTGCAAATTCTGGGCCTCATGACAGCGGCCATAGATTTGGTTCCTTGGATTCAGCTTCACATGCGGCCCCGACAGATGGAGTTACTGTCAACCTGGAATCCATCTTGAGGATTATCAGACCAGGATTCCCCACTCACCACTGCTACGTCAGTCTCTAAACTGGTGTGTGAGCTTCCAGAATATCAACTATGGACTTCCCCTGGAGTTGATCCTGGCAACAGATGCCAGCCTCTCGGGTTGGGGCAGTCCTGAACCACCTTCCCATTCAGGGGATTTGATCAACTCAGGAACGGCAGCTACACACAGGTGTTCTGGGGATGAAGGTGGTGCACCTCATTCTTTGTCATTTTCAAAGTCTGGTGCAGTCCAGGGCCGTAAGAGTAAGGTTGGACAACACTGTCATGGTGGCATACGTAAACCATCAAGGAAGCACAGAGAGCAGGGAGATGCTAAGGGAAGCCACCTATCTTCTGCTGTGGGCAGAGTAGAATCTTCTCTGTCAGCAGTTCACTTGGCGGTGGAGCTGAAAATTCAAGTCAACTGGCCAGGTCATGAGAATGTCCATCCAGGTGGTGGATGTTGCATCCTGAAGTGTTCAACCTTCTGTGTTGGAGGTTCGGTCGTCCCCAGATTGAACCATTTGCCTCCGGCCGGAATGCTCAGGTTTAGCAGTTCTTTAACGGAGGCAGTGGATTCCCTGTCTAAAATGTGGAGCTTCGACAGGGTGTATGCCTTTCCTCCTCTGCCTCTCCGTCCCAAAGTCATAAAAAAAATAAGGAATTCAAGAAGAAATTTTCTTCTAGTAGCTTTGGAGTGGCCCAGAAGACCGTGGTTCTCTGACTTAACCTAGCCCCAACGAGCTCCATCCCAACTTCCAGTTAGTCTTTGGATGTTCTCTCCTACAGGTTTTATTTATATATTTTTTTTGAGTTGCAGTGTGTTCAGCCAGGAAGATTGGCAAGCTCCAGGCTTTGACTCATAAGGAACCCTACATTGTCATGCATAAGGGCAAGGTGGTACTCGGGACAGTGCCATCCTTCATCCCATAGGTACCCACTGATTTTCATGCGTACTAGGATGTCTTCCATCCTTCTGTCCACAACACTCTCACCCGAGAGAGAAGGACTTGCACAATTTGGATTTGAGATGGGCCATTAGGACATACCTCAAATGAACTGCTGAATTCCAAAAGTCTGACAGGTTGTTCATACTTTTTGGAACGGCCAGGCAGGGTCAGAGAGCCTCCAAGGCTATCCTAGCTAGGTGGGTGAGGGCCTGTATTGCCAAGGCTTATGTCACGGTAAAGAGGCCTCCGGCTCTCATTAAGGCTCACTCTACCAGGGCCATGGTCACCTCCTGGGTGGAGAGAGGGGCGGGATCCGTTTCTAGAGCTGTGTAAGGCAGCTACGTGGTCCTCCGTCCACAGTTTCACCAAGCACTACAGATTGGATGTTCAAAGCTCTTCGGATGTGGCTTTTGGTAAGAGTTTTGCAGGCAGCAGTTTGAAAATATATTCTTCATGTCAGTAGTTGACACATGGGGCAGTATTATCCTCCTCCCGTCGTGTGGTCTTGGTACTGCTTCTTAGAACCCAGCTGTGACTGCCTCCCCATTAACATGGAAAGCTACAGAAAAAATACATTTCTTCATACTTACTGTAATTTCCTTTTCTGTTGGTTCAAACATTCAGTGGGACCCACCCAGGAGCCCTGCTTTCTTGGGAGAATATTGCCCAATATGCCAGCACGGGGATGCTGCGCCTGTTACAAATTTTACTGTACACCCAGTGGTCCAGATAATTTTTTAGGACTGAGAAATATTTACTACTCCTTCTTTCACCTGGTGGTAGTATTTTCATCCAAATGGTAGTACTGTCATCCACTGACCCATCTCGCACCCCCCAAACATCTAAACCGAGTCTCGATCCCACTGGATGCCTGCAGTCGCTGACTGTCTAATACTGCTGTGGAGTCATATTGTGCCCTCATTTTTAACATTGTCATGTTGCAACAGTCGTCCTAACCAGCCAGTGAGCAGCATCTATGGGTTTCTGAGTGCCATGGCTGCTAGCATCTCATGGTGCTGCCAACTTTGTACATGTGTACCACATATTGTAAATTTGTGGGGTGAGGAAAAACTTCTTAAAATCAGAAAGTGGGAGTATTTCAGTCAAAAATAGTAGTAAAATACTCCTTTACTCCCCTCATCTGTTCCCCTGTGTACACCTGTGTGGACATCCCTTATAGTTTATCTGCTGCGTCGGTACAAAAAAAAGACGCAAGTTTTTCAGTTTGGAATATTGGTTGCTTTACGCACATTTAACAGGTTTAAATTTGGTGTTTGTTTAAGAGTGCCTTCTTGTCGCAGGTGAGTGCCTATAGCATATGCAGTTTTTCTCTTGGCACTAACTATGCTCTTATAGGTTGTTTTACGTAGCTTGTTAGAAGCCATGAATTCAACGCCCTTCTTCAGTCAGACAGCAAGTTTTTCGTAGCCTGGTGAAAGCCACAAATTAATTTGCCTTCCTTCAGTCACATGGCATGGTAAGACGCTCTTAACTGTACTTTATGCTGGCTTGAGTCGCATCTGTTTAGACAGTTTATTTGTATCTTGTATTTCAGGAAGGCCAGTGTGCCATTATTTCCACGGCTCTTTCCATATTTAGAGGCACTGCGTGGACAGTAGTGACTGGAGAGTTGCTGCTGTCTGGAATCATGTGCCCAACATGCTAAGGCTTGTTCAGCCTTTTTGGACCGAGCCATTTCCCCTAGTAGGGGTGCACATTACCCAGCTGTAATTTACTACCCAATGACAATGTTGGAGCCGACACAAAAGGAAGTTATGGTAAGCATGAAGAAATTTATTTTTTTCCTAAGGCCCCCCACCACCCCCACACTAGACCCTTTGCAGCAGCACATCTCGTTCAGCGCTAGCAGGCATACAGCTTGCCAGGTGTCCGATAGCAGCAATAAACACTGGGGCAAATCAGGTGCAGAGCACATCAGTGGCATGATCCCACAGTCTGAAATAATCACTGTGTATTCTCTTTTGTGTTAAAATGCTGACTGTTACCCTGATGCAGACCGTTAGTGAGCGTTGTTCTGAACAGACAGCTGGCGGTTGCCAAAACGAGACTAGTACTATGGTAGTTATAAGCAAGAGCTGCGCATTTACTTAGAGTGAGATTATCCCTCACCCTTCCCTCTTTTGTTTACTATTTCTATAGTTTGAGAGAATTAAATCAGGCAGGTAAGTGCTGCAACAAATTATAAGAAGGCAGTCTGGTAAGAGATGTGAGGTATTGAAGATCTTCTGGCAGTTTCCATTGCTTTTTATTGGTTTAAAGAAAAAAAAAAAAAGCTACTGTAGCACCATCACATGCCATGTGATAGGGAAGACCGACACCTGTATGTTTTAATCCCCGAGGAGTTATTCTGAGATTAGTGTGTTTGCCAACCTGCCTTGGTCAGTCGGGCAATGTCTCATCTACCTATAATATTTTAATTGTGCACTTCTTCCTGACACTAATGTCCGTTTAATAAAAGAAACTTAAAATACATCACTCGGTCTCACCTACTTTTTTACAGACATGGTTAGTTTACTGCCCTTTTAATTAGATAATTGCCTTCAAATGTGCTGCCTTCTGGAGGCGAGGAGCTTCATTACTACAATCTGCTTAATTCTTTTGGGTGAGCACTGATGCTAGACTAATTGGTATTCACGTGGTGTGTATCTCAGGAATGCTGTGAATGTGTGTTAATGGTGAGGGACGGAAGGGGGCTATCCTTATAGTCTGTGCAGTATGAGTCATCCAGCTGGATTAGGAGGTGAGGTAATGGTACTGTTAAGGGGGATGAGGTAATTCCTTCACTCTTACCACCTGCAGTGCATTCCTATGGTATGGAGCACTCCGACAGTGACAGGTGCCCTTAGGCTGAACAGGTACCTGACTGGAATAGCTTTTTCTAAAGCGGCGTGATGTGCTTTAGTCTCTCGAGTCCCTAATCTTGTCTGAATCAAAATAGTTAAGTCATGCTCCTCCTTATATACTTGATTAGTGTTTAGAGGCTTAACTTTACCGATTCAGTGACTGGAGCAAGCACATGCAGACACTGCTTCCTGAAGCATGATCCAGTGCATCAGTTGTTCGGAATACTTTATCTCTGTGACTAATCGGGTGGCTGCAATTACTGCTGCTCCCCACACATCATTATTGCATTTGTTTGTAGATATAGTTTAATGTTTTGGCACATATTGGCTTTATTTTTCAGTAGAATGTTTTATAACTATCAAGTTATATTGTTGAAGTTTCATCATTTTTATCTGATGGTCCATTTCCTGTTTCAGTAGTATTTTCTAGTCTCAACATGATTTTCTTTTTACTGAATGCATTATTTTATAACTGCAGACCTGCACTCGGAGCAGGTGTTTGACAAGAAAGGTCTCCACAAAGAGCAGGCTCATCTGCAAGTGCTTTCTGGCGTGAAGTTATTACTCCAGGGGGATGCAGGCAGTTGAATGGATGGGCCTGTGACTACAGCTCAGGTAGCACAGTGGGAATTGTTTATTGCTGTTAGCTGTTTACATTTACACACAGATTAATTTCCAAGTTTCGCAATGCATGTGTCTGAAAATAAACACACGGTTGCTAGACATTAGATATTGTAAATAAAGAGAAAGGTGGTGGTAGGTTTCTGGTATGGTGGTGTGTGCAAGATATACTTTAGAAGGCTGTGTACCCTAGTGGTTAGAGCAGCAAACTGAACCGAGGAACCCAGGTTTGAATCCCACCACATCCACAGACTCCTGTTGTGACCTTGAGCAAGTCTCATGTCGGATCCTTCCAATCCATTCTCCTGTGAAATTGGGATAAAGTAGGGTCCTACTGAAAATAAGATATTACAGCTTAGCTTGGCTGTTCCAGTTGAACCAAAAAAAAGCAAACCAGATTATAGTACATAGATGTACCTTTAGCCAGGCTACTGAAATGTGAGAATGAAAAATATCTTTAGAACATCAGTTTAAACTTGGATCTTCTTTGAGAACAGTCAGAAAATCAGAGACCCGTAAAAGAATTCAGATGGCCCTAAATGTGTTATGCATCTGCTTTCTTATTTTTGCTGTAGAGTATCTAAATAATTGGTGTTCAGGAGTTTTTTGCTGTGAAAACCCAATGGTACCACTGGAATATGAACTCCCAGCTTTTAATGGAAAACATTGGAGGCGCACAGTTTATACAAATAATGTGTTGCACATATCCATAATAATGACACCTCTTAGAGCATGCACAAAATTATTTATTTTTTCCCCAGAAATCCTCAGACCTTAATGGGTATCTCCATAGAGCCATAATGCATTAGATTGTAAGCCGTCGGCCTTGGGACCTCACAGAAAGTGTTTTGCCATGACGGGGCCACCCATGTCAACACATGCCTATGTACAAATCTGCGGTGCATTGCCACCTATACAGTGTTGATGGGCCCCAGCCACTTCAGTGTGCTTATAGGGTCAGACATGCCTTGAAACCTACTGCCAGACTAGCTGTTGCTGAGGGTGTTTTCTTGCCCAACCTTACCTATGGCTTTATTCCTTATTCTCAGTCAAGCAGATGTGACTTAAATAAATGTAACACCACTTATAGTAGCATTTGCCACTTTACCTTACCACTGCCCATCGTGACTGTACTGCGCCCTGTAACTTAGGATGGCTCTCCCCAACTTCACAACAGCTTTATACCCTAGGCCATACCATAGACAAGATTATTGGCTCTGAACCTGCTGCCTTCGCCGACTTATTCACGAAACTGGATCAGGCTTACCCCTTGATCTTAGCGACCTGTTGTGGAAGTGCTAAATAATTGCCAGGCCAAGATCCAGGACTGGATGTTCTCCAACGGGTTGAGGCTGAATCCTGCAAAACAGAAGACCTGGTGATTGAGTCTGGTTGCGGGTGTAATGGGATTGCCTCCGGGGTGGCAACAGGATTGATCCTAGGGCTCCTCCCGGGCATTGATGGCTTCCTCTAGGGTGAGAAATCTGCTTGTCTTCCTGGACGACAAGTTGACGCTTGAAGCTCAGGTGTCATCTGTTGTCCAAAGTGGTTTTTACCACTTAAGGAATGAGGCCCCTAGTTGCGCCCAAGGACCTGCCATCACTAGTGCATGCCTTTGTTACGTCCAGATTAGACTGCTGTAACGCTCTGTACTTCGAGGTCCGTGGAGGTCCCCTCTGCTGGCTGCAACTGGTGTAGAATGCAGTGGCCAGGTTACTGACTGGGTCTTTTTCATGTGACCCTGATCCTTTGGGATCCGCACTGGCTGCCTGTTAGGAAGAGCATTATCTTCAAGGTGGGATTGCTCACTTATAAGGCCCTACAGTATACGGCTCGGGCCCTGGCTGCTCGACTGATCTCCTTACACCTGCTATTCCGGTTCGCTCCCTCTGCTCCTCCACCAGGGGTTTTCTTGCAGTTTCGAGGGCCAGGCTGAAAACCTCAGTTGACTGAGCATTTGAGGTTGTCGGCCTGGCTCTCTGGAACACTCTTCCCAGCTCTGTAAGGGAGGCCCCATTAGTGGAGGCATTCTACAGGGGTCTGAAAACACATCTTTTCAAACCGGCATTCCCAAATTAATTGCAGACATTAAGTGCTTGTTTATTAATGCTTATGCCCAATTTTTTTATTTTTACTGTATACTTCTTTAAAGTTTTGATTTATCCTGTGTGTGTTTGATCTCTGTAAGACACCCAGAACCCCTGGGATTGGGCCATACAAATGAAGTTTACGTCACCTACCTTACCTGTCACGTGCTGTGAACAGGCTTTTTCCTGCTTTGCCTCTAACCTCCGGAACCCACTTCCACCTAACCTTAGAGTCCATTCATCATATCCAGTTTTCAAGGATGAGCTTTACAAGTTCGTACTGTCCTCTGATAATGTACCTGATTCCCTGTATTTGCTGCTATTTGCTTTTCTGTTGCTTTCTCTGCTGCACACATGTTGTAGTTTGCTCATATGTTTTTGTGTGCCACTGAATTGTTTGACTTCTGCTTCTGATATCTGTACAGCTGCGTTTTTGTACCTTGTGACACCGTTAATTACTGTTGTACTTCTCCCAGGTCGTGCCTGAAATTAGGCATTGTATTGTCTAGTGCACCTACCTGGTCAACAAAAACTAAATAAATACGTAATACATTTTTACTGCTGTCAAGAGTGAGTGCCTGCCCCAGTAGAAGCTGTTTGTCACAGAGTATTCATTGTCTGAATAAATTTCTTTTCTGGTAGCTACTTCTTTGCGAATTTTAGCGTGTTGCTATTAACACTTGCCAAGTAAGGTGCTTTTTTTTTTTTTTTCACTATTTTGCAATGAAACCTCAATTTATCATGAAGGATGCCCTCAACATAAAAACATGCTACACTTCTGCATGGCTTTTAACCAAGCTTCACCAAGGCTCGGGCTGAACATTTTGGATCATTTTCTTGAGAAAATGGACAAGAATACTTAAGCGCATACCAATTCTATTGCTGATGCTGTCAGCCACAGTCATCTGAGGGAGGCGTGCTAAAATCACCCCGGTAAATTGCAGTCATTGGTGCAGTCCGTCACCCATTTGGGATCTTATAAGTCTACAGAGAGCCACTGTAGCCGATGAGTGTAGGACCACTCGTCAGTGAGTCGGCAGCACTTCTCCACTGTTAGCAATCCATATCCCTGCTCTGTAAGGGGGGATAATAAGACTTAAAATTTCAGAGGGTTCAGAGAAGGGCAGCCAAGATGGTGCACGGTATGTGGGGGAAGTTATATGATCATAGGTGCAGGGAATTGGTGATATGATTTAAACAAATATGTGAAGGAGATCAATAAGGTAAAGGAGGGGAGCTTATGTAAAAGGAAGGAGGGGGCTAAAACTAGAGGTGTTTAATATTAGAAGGTCGAAGATTTAGAGGCAATGTGAGGGGGCTTTAATTCATGGAGAGGGCGGTGGAGGCCTGGAATAAACTACCAGAGGAAGTGGTGGGGCTGAAATGGTGGAGGGATTCAAGAGGGCATGGGACAGACGTATTGGGTTGATGATTGGGGGGAAGGGGAGGGGCCCATGGTATAGGAGAAGAGTAAGGGGGGGGAGGGCAGACTCAATGGGACAGTGGGGTCCTTTTCTGCCGTCAGATTTGTGATTCTGTGAAAAATGCTAACAGTACTTAGGCGAAATGGGTGTATTTGGCCTCTGCAAGTCCTGAACACCTCAAACTAAAGGCTCAGATCCAATATCCAAGGTACCATAGCGTCTTTTTTACACCTCAGGAACTTCTGCAGGTGCTGTGCGGCTGGCAGCACCGAATGGAGCAATCCAGTAGCAGACGGCATCAGCTGCCAGCATTCTAGGTTACATTTTGGCAGAATTCGCCAGCTTTTTAAGTGGGTTATTGCCAGGTCTACCACATTTGACGATGCAGGTCACTTCAGCCACCACCTCTAATGTTGCCGACTGGTCCTGCAGTACCTCTTCTGGTCTCCCCCCCCCCCCCGGGTCATCTCCCCGGCCTCCTCCCAAGAGGAGAATGAGGAGTACAGTCTTGACCTCTTGGATGAGGAGGAAGACTGGGCAGAAGAGGAACCTGATCTTTTATGTTCCCTGGGCTTGGAAGATTCAGCAGGTTCTACTCCATCCTCTATCAGCGAAGACATGATCTTGTACACAGGGCTGTCCGTAGAATTCTTTGTTGGGGAGTCCTGGACTTTCTGGGGTAAAATTGGGGGTGCTGAGCTAAACTTTGGGAGTCCACGTGAAATGTTTGGTGATCCCCAGTGAAATGAGTGGAACTAGTATGGATAAGTTCATTTTCATAATGTCTTTATTTCCCCATCACTTGATAACACTTTTCAGGCAATTCCTGAGTCCAAAATGCAGATATGACAATATTTTTTTTGTCATAGTTGTTTTCTCAGCAGGGTTACGTAATCATTAAAACTCATTTAAAAAGCTCTGTAAGATAGTCAGGATTAACCATAAAGCATCACAGTTACAGAATGCCAGATTTTCTCAGATTGTGTGTACTTGTAGGGTTAAAGTACAATAATAAAATTGTACTTACAGTCCTGCAGTTATTTCTGCCTGTTCTAACATGGAAATTCTATCTTGCTGCCCTTCAAGCAGATATATGCCAACCAGGCTTCAAAAGCCAAGACCATTTAGTATAAAGCATAAATGTTCGCTAAAACAACAGTTGGGGCTGATGAACAGTCAGTGCTGACAGTCTTCTGTGTCTCCCAGTCATCTCTCCTGCCTAATACTTCTCTCGTCTCCTGCACATGTTTTGCATAAAATATTTTACTGACTAAAACAGTCTCTCCATCCACCTACACTCCCAGTCTGTCATGGTTAAGGAGAGTTGCAATCTATTCATCTCTTCTGCCCAATACTTCTCCTCTTTTCTCTCCTGCACATGTCTTGTGCACATTTTACTGACAAAACAGTCCCCCCACACACACACACACACCTACCCACTCACTCTCAATCTGTCATGGTTAAGATAGTGGCACAATCTACATAGTGGTCTCCTGTGTGGACTTGCTTTTCTTTTTTTTTTTTTTTTTTTTTTCTCTCATGGCATGACATCCTGACCTAGCATAACATCTCCTAACACCACCCCCCACCCATAACTTCTCCTTGCATCTCTCCTGAACATTTCTTAAGTTTTGTTTGATTCTTGATGACAGACGTCATTATGACAGACTGTGAAAAGAGCAGAATGGGCTTGGTGTACTTAGACATTTCTCCCTCCCTCCCACCAAATTAAAAACCCATTGGTGTTGTGACGATAAGAGCAGAATGGGGCTATTACTTGTTATGGCCATCCCCCACAACCCGCTTTATTAATGGGGCAAAAATAATTTTCTTCTTTTATCTGACTCCTGTGCAGAATTGCATGGTGCCGAAAGGCCTCTCACACAGTTGCAAAGGGTGCTAGCAAGTGACATAGACACGTGTTACAGGTAGGTACACCTCCGTCTCCTAAATGTACCCTATTGCCTGTGACTTTCCAGTGCTCTTCTCTATGCTCAGAGCTGCCATGACATGGCGCTAGAAATGTGGGTTTCCTCTGTACATGCAGTCCTCCGATATCCTGAATTTACCCTGTTGTCTCACTTTCCCGTGTTCTTCCTTATGCTCCGGGCTGCCGAAGAAATTTAGTTTAAGGCTAGGGACACGCTTTGAAATACTGCTACTGTGTGCTGTCATGGATTGGGAACTCTCGGAAAGAACAGAATTCCATTCTTGAATTGTACTGCAATCTGCATTCCCCTGGATCGCTGGTGGAAAGAAACATTGAGCTGCGTCACCTGTAGGTGGACTGAAGCACCACAACTTGCAGCTACCTAACTGAAGCTACTCTTGCCGGTTTCTGTGCGTGCTTGCAGCCCCAGTTCCCCAGGCAGGTCGGTGGAAAGAAACATGGCGCAGTGCCACCTGTGGGTAGACAGACATACCAGAAGCTGGGCCTACCTCACTGAAGCTACTCATGTTGCTTGCTGTGTCCGCTAGGTGCTCTGACTTCACCGGGCGGGTGGTGGAACAAACATGGAGCTGCGCCACCTGTAGGTTGAGCAACACACAGAAATGCTGGTCTAGCCTTGGTCTAATTATTTCTTCAGCGCACTCCTGATGGCAACTATGGATTAATAAGGAGAATTAATCCATGGTTGCTACTCATTGAAAACACTGTCTGCTCTACATGTTTGTCCTGCTTGCAGTGCTAGTCTGTGAGCAACACAATGGATTTGACTCAGCCTTGGATTTACTTGCTGTCTTAACTTTGCACCCACCCCATTGTGCATTCCAGTCATGATGCTTGCATAGTCACTTGCTAGTGTGGTGATCTTCATAGGGTCAACTGCATTAGCAGAATAAACATTTAAGATTTCTGTTACAATTGTCTCTGCCCTCCCATCAGGTATTGAGACAGTCAGTGAAATGAATTTTGCACTGTGCCTTGAGTATGCGCTTTACATGTGTGTAATGGTTGCATCAGTGGTTTCATCCACTATTACCCCAAGAAACTGAGAACCTGCTAAGTGGGCTTTGATTTCTTCCTGTATGACTTTGTTTATGGAGTCCAGCATGTCCTATCTTGGGTCACAACCAGAGTAGATTGTGCCATTTTCTTACAACACTGGACAGCCATTTCATTTCTGTGAATGTAAAAGAACATCAGATGTGATTCCAAATATAGCCCCCCCGAGCCCCCACTAACAAGATTCCCTTCCTAATTCATAGCGCACCTGTATAGAGATTAGTGTTTCAGACGGGTTCAGTGATTGGCCTTGTTTGGTAAGGTAATAAATGCATTGTCAGTAACTGGGCAACTTTATTGTCATCCTTGCCTCGGGTCCTGATGCAGTATTTGCTTCTCAAATGCCAGTGGAAGAGATGTTTTTCTGCTTTTTTCCCATTCTTGTTTGTACCAGCAGATCTTCTCTTTCTTTTTGTCTGTAAAAGCAGACAATTGCAGATTGGTTGTGCCAGCTGTGGCAAATGGATGGCCCTACTCACCTTTTTTGCGCCAACTAAAATTCACAACAGTGTTTTCCTCTACTTCCTCTTTTACAAGCCATGGAAATATCTTTGTCCAGCTGTCCCTCCAAAACCTTTTCTTGTTGCTTTTAGCTGAACTTGCAGATGCTACAATCCCCTCAGTCTGCTTATCAGTATCAGTTTCGACATTCACCGTCTGTTTAGATGTGTTTAACTTCACACACAGAAGATGAAGTTGTTTCTGTGCTTTGCTAAATCTCCTCCACCAAATAGTCAAGGCTTTGTTGGTAAATTTCTGTTTGGTGCTGTCCACGAGGCAGTCTTGATTGTCCCTCCTTACTGACTCTCTGCAAATTTGCAATGACTAAAGCTGATCCCCAAAACAAAAACTTAGTAAGCTTAAACCATTGTCCAACATAGTTGCACAATGCCCTAACTGCCTAAATAGTACTTGGTGTCACTTACCTGCTTACTGTTGATGTGACTGCGTTGGTTGAATTTTCAGTGCAGCCTGTCCATTGTGTTCCGACTCATCCCAGGTAGAGAGGACCGCAAACAAAAATTGTCTTGTTGTTTTAATTGTAAAATCAGACTATCTGTTGGCATGCAACCTTGCTATGGTCTCTGGCGCTTCTGAAATGGCTGCGGCATCCCAGACACAGCGTCTGCTCAGGTCGAACCAGCTGTTCTTGCCAGGGAACAAATCTTTGTACTCTTCCTCTTGTTGTGGAACACAACCTAGTGTCCCACCCCTTTCTGTTCACTTTGATGGTCCGCCCTAGTGTGAATGGTGCAGAAATCGCACCTGGTGACTAACTGGGGGAAAAGAGGGGGTGAAGATTTGTGCATATGCAGTATCGTGGCCTGCTGCGACTCCCAGGACTAACATAGTAAGCATCTTGAGAACAAACAGAGCATCATGAAGCACAAAATGTGTGTAAATTATGCAGGCACCCACGTCCCGAGAGCCCTGGTACAGGTCTTATTTTTCTCCCTAGGACCTCACTTTTCAGACCTTTAATGTGGAAAATGCGAGAGACTTTACATTTCTCACTGGATGAAGAGAAGTCTTCAGAGCCTATGTTATCTTCTGGAGGTGGAAAGTGCTTCTTTAGTGGTCGTCCTTCCCAGATATGTTGTCCTGGAGGACACTACCCTGACTACTTGGCACAGACCTATTACTTTGTTAGCGATCCCTGGGAAGGTAGATAAGCAATAAAGTATTTCATCTTGAGAGTGACTGTGTTATCATGACTGTCTGTAAGCGGGTCTTGGGTCCTTCAGATTACCAAACCTTCTTGAAGAATCCAGAAAATTGGGCATTATGGGCAAATGACCTTCACTTCAGTTTGATTTGGCTTGCATATTGCTACTTGCCAGTCATATCAAAATCACATGAGAAGAGACCTGAGCGTATTGGTAACGGCTGCCTGACCGCCAAACAAAGCAGAAACCCTATAATATTCGTCACAGGGCTCTGAAGCTGAAAATCATCTCCTGAGATCGGTCTAAGATTCTCAGATGCTGCTGCTGCAAGAGTAGCTTCGCTGGTATTTGTCTTATGACAACACACCTGACACAGAGTTGCTGGTTTGTCCAGGATGTGCAGCAGTCAGCACTAATGCCCCTTTCAAGGGCAGCAAGCTGTTTGGCTCTTATTTTGGTGTGCCATTCCTTGTGGGACGCCCTACTGTGGTGCAGGACTTGGGATCCTTGTGGATTCTCCCTTTATGCTAACTTGGGGTGGAGTGTCCACTTTTGCCCTCACCAGAGCAAGGGATCCTGGTGTGCTCTTGAACAAAGCCTTCATATGAATGTGCTGGAAATGAGGGCAGTTGTATATGGTTTCAGGCCGTGGCACTTCGGTTTAGAGGGTGTCTTTTCAGGTCCAGTCTGACAATCTTAGTGGTGTATTACCTAAATAAATGGGATGCACACTCGTATCCTCTATGCCAGAGGCAGTGAGGGTTTAGGACTGATGAGTCTAAAGATTTCATTCATTGTTTTTTTTGTTTTTTTTTTCTCCAATTTATTTATTGAAGTCTTGGATGACACCCTGTGAGCGGATGCTCGTTGAGAAGTACTTGACTAGTACTACTTTGTATCTGGCACTTGCACTGACAATTGACATTATCATGTATAAAATCTTGTTACAGCACTGAAGACCGTAAGGTTTGGGAACATAACTAGTTGAGAGTATGTTGGAATATATCTCCAGCTAGTTGTACATTCAGCAGTGTGATACACTTACTCACTTTGGGTAAACACCACTTTAATCCTTCTACATGCCATGTAAAGATGATTTCTGTTGTAATTTTTGGGGATTATGTTTTACTTGCTAATATGTTACATTTTGGCATGCAGTTGTTTTATTCATGGACATATTCTTGTCATTGACGTATTCTCAAACTAACAAGAGTTCTGAGCAGAGTTGAAGCTGGCTTCTATTGGTGTCCTCTTCGTCACTCTTGAAGCATGTGTATTTGGGAGTTTTTCACTTGACACATAATTTAGTGAGTAGAGAATCCTAATGTTTTGTTATTCATTAGACTGATATATGGTATAATATACTTGGGTTGAACTCTCTGCCTGCTGTTATCTCTGGACAACCTTTGACTTTAAGTTTAGTTCTGCTGAAAGCACACTTAAAATACTCAAGCTCTCTGACGTCTTTAATTATAAAATTAGTTTTGAATGCCTGTTTTAAACCAGTGAGAATTATTTCTGTGTTTTCTACATATTCTAAGTGTTAATAATGTAGGATTTTCTAGATAACTGTAAATGAACTTTCAAAACGGACTTGTTGGTCCGAAGCTAAAGCTGTTTGTACTTTTGTAACATCCTTGTTGGTCCAATAAAAGGTATCAAATCATTTGTTCTGGGATTGTTCTTACTAGGACCAATACGACATTAAACAGTTTGTCATTCATTGTTTGTGTCACGGTACATGAAGTGTCCTGGAAGAGCCACATGTATGGGAGCAGAAACATAGAATTAGTTGGCAGAAATGACCGCATGGCTCACCCACTCTGCCCAGATGCTTCCTGTCTAATTTGTGTCTGCAGACCCTAACCTACATAGAAACATAGAATTTGACGCAGATAAGGACCGCTTGGCCCACCCAGTCTGCCCATTTCCTACCTAATGGATAAGCTGCAGATCCTAGTTAACTAGCAGCCCTACTTCTTTCTCCCCCACCCCTAGAATTTGCCTTATGACTGTCCCATGCGTGCTTGAATTCGGCCACTGTTTTTGACTCCACAACCTCCTCGGAAGGCCGCTCCATTCATCCACAACCCTCTCTGTGGAAAAAATACTTCTTACATTACCTCTGAGATGCCCCCCCTCTATCTTCAAATTGTGCTCCCTTGTTCTTGCACACCTTTTTTTTGAAGATGCTACCCTCTTGGACTTTGTTGATTCCTGAGGTACTTGAAAGTTTCTCTCATGTCCCCTCTCTCCCTCCTTTCCTCAAGGCTATACATATTTAGCTCCTTTAGTCTCTCTTCATAGGTCTTCTGGTGCAGACCCTGCACCATTTTAGTTGCCCTCCTCTGAACAGCTTCCATCTTGTCTATGTCCTTGCGGAGATTGGGTCTCCAGAACTGCACACAGTACTCCAGATGGGGTCTCACCAGCTGCCTATACAGATGCAGAGGGACTGGAAGGAAACGTATGTCTCTTTGCAGATGACACAAAGATCTGCAACAGAGTTGATGCACAAGGTGGGTTGGAAAGGATGAGAAGGGACTTGGCAAGGTTAGAGGAATGGTCAAATGTATGGCAGCTTAGATTCAGTGCTAAGAAGTGCAAGGTAATGCACCTGGGAAACAAAAACCCAGGGGAAGAGTACACATTGGGGGGTGAGATACTAACAACAAAAATGGAAAGGACCTGGGGGTAGTCATATCAGATGACCTAAAGGTGGGCAAGCAATGTGAGAGGGCAGCAAGGAGGGCTGGGGGGATACTGGGATGCATAGGGAGAGGCATCACCAGTAGAAAACAGGAAGTTGTTATCCCTCTGTACAGACAGCTGGTGTAACCCCATCTGGAGTACTGCGTGCAGTTCTGGAGACCCAGTCTACGCAAAGATATAGACAGGATGGAAGCTGTCCAGAGGAAGGCAGCTAAAATGGTGCAGGGTCTGCACTGGAAGACATATGAAGAGAGACTTAAGGAGCGGAATATGTATAGCCTCGAGGAAAGGAGGGAGAGGGGGGACATGATAGAAACTTTCAAGTACCTCAAGGGAATCAACAAAGTCCAAGAGGGTAGCATCTTTCAAAAAAAGAGGTGTGCAAGAACAAGGGGGCACAATTTGAAGATGGGGGGGAGCTCAGAGGTAATTTAAGGAAGTATTTTTTCACAGAGAGGGTTGTGGATGTATGGAACGGCCTTCCGGAGGAGGTTGTGGAGTCAAAAACAGTGGTGGAATTCAAGCATGCATGGGACAGTCATAAGGCAATTCTGGAGGGGGGGGTAGGAAGAAGTAGGCTGCTGGTTAACTAGGATCTGCAGCTTATCCATTAGGTAGGAAATGGGCAGACTGGGTGGGCCAAGCGGTCCTTATCTGCCCAAATTCTATGTTTCTATGGATAACAACTTCCCGCTTTCTACTGGTGATGCCTCTCCCTATGCATCCCAGTATCCCCCAGCCCTCCTTGCTGCCCTCTCACACTGCTTGCCTCACCTTTAAGTCATCTGATATGACTCACCCGGTCCCTTTCCATGTTTGTTATTGTTAGTATTCACCTCCCATTGTGTATTCTTCCCTTGGGTTTTGTTTCCAGGTGCATTACCTTTCACTTCTTAGCATTGAATCCAAGCCACCATACATTTGACCATTCCTCTAACCTGCCAAGTCCCTTCTCATCCTTTCCACCCCACCTTGTGTATCAATTCTGTTGCAGAACTTTGTGTCGTCTGCAAAGAGAGATCTACTTTTCCTTCCAGTTCCTCTGCAATATCGCTTATAAAGACATTGAAGAGAACCGGTCCTAATACTGAACCCTGCAGTACCTCACTAGTAACCCCTTTCTTCAGGGTGGACTCATTTACTATTTCCTCTGTGTCCTATTCTCCAGCCAATTCTTTACCCAGGCTATCATCTTGGGACCCACTCCAGGCTGGCTAACTTGTGTATTAATCTTTTGTGTGGGACTGTGTCAATGCCTTGCTAAAGTCTAGGTAGGCCATGTCCACAGCCCCTCCCTGATCTACTACTTTGGTCACCCAGTCAAAGAAATCTATTAGATTCATCTCTCATGACCTTCCGCTGTGAATCCATGCTGCCTTGGGTCCTGTGCTCCTCTGGCCTCTAGGTACTCGACAGTTCTTTCCTTCAGAAGTGATTCCATCATCTTCCCTATCACTAGCTTCCTCAAAGACTGCCATTCCCTCTGCCTCTTCTGTCTGGGCCCAGACCACTGCATAGAGGAGTGTGAAGACTGCCCAAAAATTCAACATTGCCACCCTGAAACGCAGGCAGCAGTCCCTGGAAGCCTATCTACTTAAAAAGAAACTGGTCTCTGGAAATCCTCCCACCTTTGCCACCTATTTACTAATATTATCCTGTCTGTTCCATGCATGCCTAAAGGCCTGCACTGATTTTGCCTCTACCACACACACTCGAGTCATAGCCAAACTGTTGATCTTACTTCGAGAGGGCTCTTGCAGTAGGTATTCACAAGTAGGACTAAGCCGCCAGGCGTCAGGACCCCACGGAAAAATCTCTAGCTAGCAGTCTCTGTCAGGGACCGCCCCACATCAAGTGGCCGGCGTCAGCCAACGCCCACCCTCCAGTTCTTTCCCACCATTGTCTTGCGATAGCACCTCGTGGAAGAACAGCACTCGCTTATCATGCCATTTTGGATAAGTATAAATCTCTTTGATCTATTTCTGCATATTTTTCTTAAATTGTTTCAAAATACCTCGCTGTGCATGTCCTCTCCGACGCCTTCGGAATCGCATAAGAACAAGTGACTCTGTGGATTCCAGCCCTCAGAGATTGCTCCCTCTGCCTCTTCTGTCTGGGCCCAGACCACTGTGTTGAGGAGTGCGAACACTGCCAAAATTCAACATTGTCACCTGAAATGCAGGCAGCAGTCCCTGGAAGCCCATCTACTTAAAAGAAAATGGCAGCCATGGAAAAGGAACTGAAGAAATAGAGGCAGGCATCTACTTCTCCAGAGGGCCATCATAAGAAAGAGGGACAAGGAGAAACAGCGGGACATGCCATCCACAGCGCGTGCCGACTTAGGTTGGAGTCGTGGCCCTCCAGGTAACTTCCCTCTGGGGATCACACTGTGACGGCCGCCTTAGTGGTTTCTAAGCCAGCGCCTGTTCCCCGGGCTTGTGCTCGGGCCTGACTGGAACCTCCAGGGCAAAGGAGACCCACACTCCCGCTATGGCCCCTAAAACCAGGCCTACCGGTCATAGTGCATCCGATAAGTCTGGCGTCTGTCCCACTGACATCCACCCGGACATGGGTGATTAGTCAGTCATTGGCCTTCCCGATGTCTGCCCAGCCGGCGACCCGTCAACAGGCTTCCCCTCCACGCCGGTGAGTCGCCGCAACACACTCCTGTTGTGCTGGCCCCCTGAGGTCCCTGCATCTCCTCCTGCTCCTTCTGAGGAGCCCTCTCCCTCTTCCCCAGCTGGGGTAGAGTCTGGAATGCTACCGTAGTGGGTGCACAAACTGGAAGATCTTGTCCGCTCTACGTGCTTGGCCTGTAGACACATGCTTGGTGCTACATATGACGCGGTGGACACTGCAGGCAGGAGCTTAGCCTTTGCTGTATCCTTACGACGGCATGCCTGGCTCAGAGTGTCAGTTTTGGCCCCTGAAGTGCAGTCTGCGATCCACGACACTCCCTTCAGAGGATCAGTGTTGTTTAGCGGTGATGTCAAGGACATCATCACAGAATTACAGGAGAAGGATTGGCCTTAAGGTCTGTACAGATGAAGTACAAACCCTCTCAGAGACAGAAATGGTCCTTCGGCATCCTACCGCCAAAGGCCCAAGTGAAGCGCTAACCAGAGCGTCTCAACAAATGCAAAGTCGCATCAGCGACCAACGGCCCTTCCAGCAAAAAGCTCCTGGGGCTTTGTCTGCTTCCCTGCCTCCCACCTCCTGACTCCTTGCCTTTCCCGCTGCATCTGCCCAGTTCAGCGGAACCAGTGGGGACGAGATTTTCCTCCTATCTACTGGGTTGGGAGAGGATAACAGAAGACGCCTGGGTGCTCCAGCTGATTGCAGTAGGGCATTCAATAGAGTTTACTCAAAAAACAAAAACAAAAAAAAAAAAAAAACTCGCAGACCACCCCCTTCATACTCCCACACCTATCTGCCATTGGTTCTGGAAGAAATCTGCTCTCTCCTTCTAAAAGAGGCAATAGAACAGGTTTCCCCCCTCCACCTTCAGGGAACAGGTTACTACTCACATTTCTTCCTACTGCCAAAGAAAACCGGGGACCTGAGACCAATTCTCGGCCTTGGCTCCCTCAACCAGTTCATGGAGTACAAGCAGTTCCGAATGCTCACCCTTCAGAGCATTCTCCCCTTGCTTCAGCCGGGATTGTGGCTGTGCGCCTTTGATATGCAGGATGCTTACCTCCATATCCCTATCTGCCACTCCCACCACAAATATCTCTGCTTTTGTTTTCAGGGGTCCCACTACCAGTTCAAGGCCCTTCCCTTTGGTCTTTCCTCGTCTCCCCGAGTATTTACCAAATGCCTGGTGGTGGTGGTGGTGGTGGTGGCCTTCCTGCATACCAAGAGGGTCCAATTTTTCCCTTACTTGGATGGTTGGCTTTTGGCAGCTTCGTCCAGGGAGGAACTTCTGGACTCCCTTTTCCTCACCCTTCAAGTTTTCTCTAACCTGGGGATTACAATCAACCCTGCCAAGTCCCACCTTTTTCCCTTGTCAACGACTGCAGTTCATTGGGGGCAGTGTTGGACACAGCTCTGGGCAAGGCCTTCCTACCCCCGGACAGAGCCGAGTCACTGACAGCTCAGATTCTGCTCTTATCGAGCCTCAGAAGGGTTGGAGAGCCAGGAAGTTCCTTTGCCTTCTTGACCTGATGGTGGCTGCCATCCCTACTGTCCCACCTCTCATCTCCACATGAGTATTTCTCAGTAGACACTGCGGTCTCAGTGGGTCCAGTCTCGGGACAACCTGGATCACGAGATCCTGTGCTAGACCCTGTGATCCAGGATTTGCATGGTGGACGTCCAAGAACATCTCAATCTCGGACCCTCTTTATTCCATTCTTCCCACCCAGACCCTGTCAACGGATGCGCAGGGGCAGGTTGGGGTGCCCATCTCTGGCCCCACTGGACTTGGGCTGCCTGGTCTCCATTTGAAAAAGACTCCATATAAATGTTCTTGAGCTGAGGACAGTACTTTATGCCCTCCAGGCTCTTCTTCCGGTTCTTCCTCCCAGTCACCTCCTTGTACAATCTTCATTTGATGGCAGTTCACTTACCAGGACGCATGAAGACTCTTGCAGGCATGCCAAGTCACTTTCGTCGACAGTTTCACTAATGGGAACTCAACCAGGTCATGCTAGACGATATTCTCCAGCACTGGGGAATCCTCAACAGACCTCTTCGCCTCCCTGACAACATCAAACTTCCAGACTTCTGCTTGCTCGCCTCCAAAGCGAAATGTTTTTTTATCGGGTCACGCATTCTTGTGCTGGAAGGACAGATTCATCTGTGCCTTCCTCCCATATCCTTAATCCCGAGGGTACTCAACAAGATCAGGTCTGAAGGAGCCAGAATGATTCTCACTGCTTTTTGGCTGAGGCAAGCCTGGTTCTGTTTTCTGCAACAGTTTTCCAAGGAACTTCCTCGTCCTCTTCTACTGTCGCAACACCTGCTGACCCAGGAGAAGAGGACCCTGGTTCATCCAGGCCTCGAGTCTCTTCACCTTCACGCTGGGCTCCTTCAGACATAGCTAAAGCTCGTTAGGAGTGTCCCTCGTGGTTGCTGACATCTTGGTGGAGGCCAGAAAGCCTTCAGAAGGACCACTTACACCAGGAAGTAGAAGCGTTTCACCATTTGTGTGGGTTCTAAAACTTAGAACCTTTTTCTTGTCCAGCCAATAAGGTCCTGGACTACCTTAGGCACCTGTACGATTTCAATAGTTACTCATTACTGAAGGTTCATATGGCAGTCATTTCGCTACCACATGCCTTTTGGGAGCAGGAAGTTTCTGTAACTACAAGCCTCATACTTTTCTGTGAGGGGTTCTACACTTAAGACCCCCGATCCACAATCCTGCTTCTCCCTGGCACTTGAACTTCATTCTCAAGAAGATTACTTTACCTCCCCTCGAACCTGCAGTGGAGGCAGAGCTGAAGTTCCTTTCTTGAAATACTTTGTTTCTAGTGGCCATCCCTTCGGCTCTGAGGATTTCTGAATTCCAAGTTTTGATGTGTAAAATCCCTTATTTGATTTGATTTTTCCTCAAGGATAGGGTGGCTATGCGCACTAATCCTAAATTTCTTCCAAAAGTGGCTGAATCTACTCTGAATCAGTTCATTGAGCTTCCAACCTTTTCCACAGAGCACTCCAGTCAGGGGGAGTATCTTCTCCATACCCTGGATGTTCACAGAATTCTGAGATACTATACCCACAGAACTAAGGGTCTCAGGAAAACAGACTGTCTTTCGCTCACAAGAGAGAAGGCAGTCCTGTTTCTAAGCAGTGCCTCTCTAAATGGCTGGCCAGTTGTATCACTTTCTGTTACGAGAAGACCCTTCCGGGTCGGGTCAAAGGCCACTCCACTAGAGGGGTCGCGGCCTCTGCCGCTTGCTTCAAGAATGTCAGTGGATGAGATCTGTGCAGCCTCAACCTGGACTTCTGTCCATATCTTCATGAAACATTACAGTTTGGACATCTCCTCTTGCCGCAGACCAGGCTTCGGGCTAGCTGTTCTGTAGGGAATCCTCTCATGGTCTCTGTTTAGAAACTCATCCTTAGTGGATGGTTTGTTTCTCTTCTTCCTGCTTTCTTTTGTTCCAAACTGCTTGGGACTCTGTCCTAATCTGCGAATACCTACTGCAAGAGCCCTCTCTATGCAAGATAGTACAGTCACGTAAGAACTTACCGTAACAGAAGATTTTCGAGAGAGGCTCTTGCAGTAAGTTTTGTCTTCCCTCTCTCCGTCCCCTCTTTTTCTTCCATTTCGGATATGGGGCCATGTCCTCTTCTATCCTGTCAGCCCTTTGACTCCTGGCAGGAAAGAACTGGAGGGTGGACATTGGGACCGCCCCTTTATACTAACATCGGCTGACGCCGGTCTCCTGATGTGGGGGTGGTCCCTGCCCAAGACGGCTAGCTAGAGATTTTTTCGTGGGGTCCTGATGCCTGGTGGCGTAGTCCTATTTGTGAATACCTACTGCAAGAGCCTCTCTCGAAGATCTACTGTTACGGTAAGTTCTTAAGTAACTGTACTTTCCGAGTGAAGACCAGAGTTGGACATTCCTTGCATCTCCACACAGTGCAAAACTGTCGCTTTTCTGCTCATTCACTCAGAGGCTTGGAATTTTATGGCAAAACGGGTTGTCCTCTGTTACAATGGGAGATTCTGTTTAACCTTTTCTCTTGTACCTCTAATTTAGAGGGTCCTGACAATCCTGTGGCACAGACTAGCCAGAATGATCCTGGTGGATGTTATGTCCCTGGCAGATCTGGCCTCCACTGCTGTGAGTTGTCAGTGGAAGCTCAGTTTCCACTGCCTCTTCAACAGGGCCTTTTGCCCCAGGACAACAGAATTCTACTTGATCTTGACCTCCAGTCCCAACAGCTCCGTATGTGGTTCCTGAAGACGGAGGTCTCTTAGTTTGGAGCTTCAGCTTAGGTCTCTGCTGTTCTGCTTGCTACTAGGAAACTGTCCACCAGGCACACCTACTAAAGTGGAAGCAGTTGACAGCCATTAGATAGGGATTTTTAAGTGTAGTAAGGCCATAATTAGGCTTTTATCTTTTTTTTTTTTTTTTTGTGTGTAGGTGGCCTGGCTTTCCTATTTTGTAGACCGCCCAGCACTGCATTGTCCTGTAGACTGCTGGGGTCACAAGGTTTAGTTTGTCTCTTCTGTTAAATGCCATTTTCTGTTGTGGTATAGCATCTGATGGGGCATTTGCCTATTTTGGAATCCAGGGGCAGTTAGTAGTCTTCAAAACAAGATGGATGACCTGCATTCATTGCTAGCTGAGAGGATGACCTGCATGTATTGCTGGCTGAGAGGAAGTGGACATTGTGGTGGTCATGAGACTTGGGCCACACCAGACCACGACAGGGACCTCTCGATCCCTGGGTATAAATATGGGAGGAACAGGATGGTGGGAAAGGGTGGTGGTTTACATCAGGGAGGGTGTAACATGTATGAGGGAGGAAGGGAGAGGGGAAGCATCGTGGATTCAGTTACTGTCCAGTAGAGGGAGGGGAGGTGATGTTGCATATGGTCTGCTGATCACCCAACCAGGAGGAGGAAAGAGAGAGAGCTGAGCTCACAAATTTTGACTGCTGCAAGGAAGGGACTGGTGGGTAATAGTGGAGGCTTCCACCTGACCAGGGTGGACGGGATGGTACTCGCCATGACCTGCGCTAGAGTCGGGTGATCCTAGATGCACAGAAAAGTAGGTTCCTGACTCTGGGCATGACTGTTCCCACCAGGAGGGGGCAATCCTTGATCTGGTACTGACGAATGGGGAGCACAACCAGGATATATCAGTTGAGCAGCTCCTGGGTGGAAATGATCATAGGACATTATGGTTCCAGTTAATGTCTAAGACTAAAATCCTGTGTCTTAGGAAGGCGGACTTCAGGAAGATGGGCAAGTTCCTAAGGAGTCAACTGGCGGGCATCTTGGGGATATGGGGTGGACCAGAGGTGGTGCATCAAGGAAGGAATAATGGTGTCACAGAGGAATGCGTTGGGCTCAAGGGGAAAACTCAAGGGCCAAAACACTCAGCTGGTTCAGTACTGAGGTCGCTCTGGCAGTAAGGGACAAGAGGGTAGCTTACAAGAAATTCAGGAGGACCAAGAGAGGGGAAGGCTGGAAGGATTACCTGAAAATGGCTAGCATAACAGGAAAGGTAGTCCAGTGGGCTAAGGCTCAGAAGGAACTGCAGCTAGCTGAGGAATTAAGAAGGGAGAGAAGGCTTTTCCACTATATTGGCAAAAAGGAACAAGAATGGGATTGGTAGGGTCAGGAAGGGGACGATGGGTGATGGGAGAATGGAGGCAAAGCAGGGTACTGAATTGCTACTTCAGTCAGTCTTCACCAGGAAGAAGGATGGACCTGTGCCATTGGTGGGGAGATGAAGAGCGGTGGTGGGGGGCACAGATGTAGTGATGGAGATGGATAGGGTGAGGACAGGGCTGCTAGCATTGAAGGTGGACAGATCCCCAGGCTCAGATGGCATACACCAAGGGTACTGAGGGAATTGGCGGAGGAACTTGTAAATCCACTGGCTGGCCTGTTAAGTTGTTCACTGGAGTCTGGTGGTGCCACAGTACTGGAGAAGGGTACATATTAGTGCCCCTCCATAAGAGTGGTCCCAAGGATGGACCACAGAATTAGACCAGTCAGTCTGACCTCCATCATGTGCAAAGTCATGGGCTCCGGAGACTGTACTTGAGGAAAAGTTGGTAGAGTATCTAGATGAGCATGGTGTCTGGGATGTGAGGTAACATGGGTTTATGGGAGGGAGATCGTGTCAAACAAATCTGATTGACTTTTTTGACAGGGTCACTAAAACACTGGATGGGGGCCAGGTGGTGGACATCCTTTTACATGGACTTCAGCAGTGTCTTTGACTTTGTACCCCACAAGAGGTTGATCAGGAAGTTGGCAGATCTTGGGGTTGGAGAGAAGTTTAACAGACGGGTGGAAAACTGGCTGAAGGGCAGGACTTGGAGAATGATGGTAGAGGGCGAGCTTCTAGCACCAGGAAGTCTCAGTGGGGTCCTGCAGGGTTCATTGCTGGGACTGGTGCTGTTCATTGTCTTCATAAATGGCAGTAAGGGCAAAATGTTCCTATTTGTGGACAGCAACAAACTTTGTGAGAGCGTGGAAATAGTAGAGGGATGCAGGACCTAAAGGAGGATCTGGAAAAACTAGAGAGGTGGTCTGGAGTTTGGCAGCTTGGTTTCAGTGCAAACAAGTGCAGAGTTCTGCACATTGGAGCCAAGAACCACAGGACTGAGTACAGCCTGGAAGGTGCGGGTATCTGAAAAGGAGGAGGAGAAATATCTGGTAGTGATGATCATTAGCAAACTGAAGCACTTCTCGCAGTGTAGGAAGGCGGCAGCAAAGGCTAATAGTGTTGGACTGAATTACCAGAGGGTTAAGTAGCAGCAAGAAAATACGGATCATTAGTGAGGCTGCATCTGGAGTACAGTACTGGTACCCATACCTATAAAAAGGACATTAACTTGCTAGAGATGGTCCAGAGGAGGGCAGCGAAGATGATCATGCGCCAGCAGGATAGAACATATGAGGAGAGGTTGCAGGCCCTGAACATAGACTTCCTGGATGAGAAGAGCCAGAGAGCGAGAGAGAGAGAGAGAGAGCCAGCCAGAGAGAGAGAGAGAGGAAACAATAGAGTCCTTTAGATATTTGAAAGGAAGGGTGGAGAAGGAGGGTCTGTTTAAGCTTAGTGGAAACGGAAACATGAAGGGCACTGTTTATGGTGTGTGTGTGTTCAAGTGGGCGATCAGGGGGCACCTTTTCATAGAGAGGGTGGTTGCAAGTTGGAATGTGCTGCCAGAAGAGGTGGTTTTGTTGGACGGTGGGCAGCTTCAAGAGAGGCTGGGATGGAGCTGGGGAGAAAGTATGCGTCAAGGGAGGAGGAGATTTAGGGACAAGGTCAGTAGTGTAAGCCATGGATCGTGTAATGCGAGCAGACTAGATAGACCATATGGCCTTTTTCCACTGGCCTCCTCGTATCATATGCATTTACTCCCCCCTTGCCTTTTTTTATAGTCTAGGGAAGCAGGCATTTTGAGGAATATCCATTTGGTGTGGACCCAGAGTGGAGTTATGAGTGTCAGCGGACTATAGTTGTGGAGGCAGAAGACCATATTGGCTCCTAGGAGTTGAGTGAAACTGGTATTTTGGAAGAGAGGATCGGATGCTGAGCAGTGGAGGGGGGACTCTTGTGGAATCGCTGGCAAGACCTCTGGGTAGTTCATCCCTTGCTCAGATCTTTTGGCTGTAGTGTGTGTGTGTGTGTGTGTGTGTGTGTGTGTGTGTGTGTGTGTGTGTGTGTGTGTGTGCAGGTTGGAATTTGGAATGATAGCTGGCTGCCAGACTGTAGGACAGATGGCAGCTTTCTTAGAGCTGCCCACTGGGCAGAGTTAGACTGCGCCTGTGTGCTGCAGACATGAACACGCTGAGGGTGAACTATCCATTACTTTTCCCTTCTCTTTGTTTGCCTGACTCTGAGGAGCATCTGTGCTAGTGAGAAAGGCCTGCAGCAGTGCCAGCAACCATGCAGCGCGGTAACATGCAGTAAATTACGTCTCAAAATAATACATGACAAAAGCATTTAATTGCCATTGATTACACTGTTCCTTGCAGTATACTGTAGAATTACTGCTTTATCCTAGATGGCACCACAGTATATAGACTAATGTGCTCAGTCTGGCCATTACCCCTGGAGGCCAGGGCCCAGGGCCCCTTTCTGGGACATTGCAGTATTGATACATTTCCACTTTTGGTGCCGGTAAGAGGGGTTTGGTAATTTAGTGAATTGTTCTCTACAAGCGGACTGGTGTTTTAGTTTTCATTCATAGAACTGTTTCAGTTCATCATCTGGCTGTTTTTTGATTGCTTTATTTGGCATTATTTTTGTCTTTTGCCTCTTGCGGAAAGAATTGGGATGTATGAATGTACATTTGTTTTTGTGCTTTGATGGGTGTTTAAAAGGGGTGTAATTGTGGAATTAGGGTGGAATTTTGCTGAAGAGGTGGAGACTTTTAGGCAGTAAGGTATGATCAAAGGTTAGATTTAGCAGTCTGTTAGTCATCCCCTTGGGGTGTAATATGGCATGAAGCATAGCAGATTGTTATATTGCTGCATGGGTTATTAACTGACTGTTAATCTAATCTCTGGTAATACCTTATTGCTATTATAAATTCAGTGTCCGCTTTTCATATATGTAGCCATTTCTGAGAAGAATTCACTTTTAAAACTTTGCATTTTTATGTTGTCTTGCGCACACAATGCAAGCAACATTCTGTGGCAGCTTGCTGGAGTGGCAGGTTGTGGAGGTGCGGCAGTGTTGAAAAATAACGTCAGCCACTGCTTTTTTTGGGCTTGTCTCTGTAGCACCAGTGAATGAGCATGTCGCCTATGACCACAGTTGAGAAGCGTGCCACCAACTTGAAAGAAATTTGCCGCCACAATGAGGGAACATCGTGTCATTGCAGGGCGTGTCTTGCCAGCTGAAACATTTCAATAAACATGGGGCGGCTGCTGCCAGCCGCTTCTCACAATCCTTAGAAAGTTGACTAGGGGGTGCCCAATCTCTCTGTCTGCATGTTTATGAACCTCCCCCCTAAGATTGTCTGGCACACTGGGAGCCCACCCCATTGTGGTTCCTTGTGTTTGGAAGCCGACCGCATCGGTATGTTCCCTACCCACCCCATTGTGAGCCACACTGGAAGCCCACCCCAGTGTGGCCAGCATCATGCCAGCAAAGTCATGGGCACACTGAGCCCACCCCAGTGTCACCAACATTTGTTTTCCTACACCAGTAAAGACAGAAAATGATCCCTTGCTGTTGGGGCCCCGCACCCACCCTCTGTGCACCCATCTCCCACACACCCTCCTCACTTACACGCGGCGTCCGCGCCGGGCGATCTTCAGTGGAGCGGAAATGGAACACATCTGTACTCTTCAAAGCCGATCTGCGAACTGAAGAAATGCCAGTAAGCTGTATAATGGCATCAGTGGGGAGGTTTTCAACTTAGTGGATATTTTGGCCTTTTTTTTTTTTTTACTTAAATTTTCAACACTGGGGTTCTTGGAACCTCACTTCATGAAAGTCAGTCACTGTCATTTGTTGACCATTTAAAAGGTGATTTTGAGGTCACTGCGTGAAATCACCTTCGGGACTGACTAATGAAATGACAGTGCCACTGTTCATGAGATGGGCTGACAAAAAGCCTGTGTTGTAAATTTGGTGAAAAAATTCCCCAAAATGACTCTTATGAGCGTGCGTTGCGGAGTTTCCACGCACACTCGTAACCTCGAAAATTTTTTATATTTTCACTCCAGATTTTCAACATTGCCATTTTTTCACCTCCTTATGAACAGTAAAGCTGTCATTTCACATCCTGCCCGAATGTATTTTCATATCTGGCACACACTGGCGTGAAATTGTGGGAAATCAACATCTGGACAAATTAAGAAAATCACAGTGTCACTGTTAATGAGCAGAGGTCCCAATTGCTTTTATGAGGTGGGGTCACAAAAAGCCCATGGTGAAAATTTGGAGTGCAAATACCAACAAACGCCTGGGGCGTTACGGTTTCTAACTGTAACGCTCCACCTTGAAAGACTGACAGGCCAGGGGTGTGAATTTGATTTTCTGCTGTAATGCCTATGCCATTCCACCACACCCCATCCTGCAGCCAGTGACAGGCATCAAGGTGTGCCTTGGACTCTTGACCCCAAAGTTCACCCCATTCTCCTCTACTGCACTGCTCTCGACGCATTTCCTTATGGAATGGGTGAGCGTAAGGCTTGATGACCCCAAGGCACAACGCAACACTTGTTGGAGTCTGCAGGGTAGGGTGAGATGAAATGTCATGAGCGCCAGGCCGATGACCCAAAGGTACACCCCAGTGCCTGTCGGTCTCTTGCAGGGTGGGGTGGGGTTGGTATCTGTTCTATACTTCACTGCCATTCCTATTATGCATCTCTAAATCCTACACTACCAATGCCAATGCCAGCAAGACAACATTCGGCATTGACAAATGCTGGTTTTATAAATAAAATAGTCCTTCCTCCGACTTAGAACTCTGAATGCGTAGTCAAGATGAAACTGGAGATGGAGTTGGTAGTTCATTGTGATAACTCATGAACCTTCAAGCGCGGTCTAAGGCACTGTAGCGTCAGTGTGAGATGAACTGCAGAACGGATGACATCCAAATGTATTAGCAAGGATGATTGATGTTGAATACATATCTCTCTTGTTGAAAGGAATGAAGTTACTAGGATCACAAAGAAATAGTGAACAGAACACAAAACGCACACTGACAAATATTTATTCACTCGTGGTTTTATTCAGTTCATTTATAGTCACTGACTGGAGTGCCCTGTATTGTTGCATTGGCGGTATTGTAAAGCTGTGAATGGGGGCAGTCTGTCTGACATGCTCTTCCATTTGGGAACTAAAGTTGTACTGTGTTGATGTGCTTTGTGTGCTTCTAACAGAAATAGGCTTTCATTGCTTGATTTTATTTTATTTCATTTACTACATTTAAATGTTGGTGTCTTCCACTCCCTGAAGTCACTTAGCTGATTGCAGGGAGGGGAACCTTACTACTATGACAGCGAGAACATGTATTTGAAAACGCACCCCCCTTATGTTGCTTAACTGTCATTTCATTCCGAATGGCAGGGAGGATACCAGAATGAGTTTGGGCTTTGTGAACTTTTAATGGCACAACTTTATCATCACCTGTTACAGTACTCTGTGATCATTGCTCTGACTGCTGTTGTGACAAGTGTGTGTGCGTAGTGCACAGGATGCCACATTTACAATTTATAGAATTTTTTTTTAGTTGGGGAGGGGGGTGACCTGCTAAACTATGGAATTTAATGGCTGTTTAATTATTGTGACCTGAGATGCTGACTGCGACAGTGTCAGCAACGGAGACGGTGTCCTGCGGTAAAAATGATTCTTTGGGCAATGGCTGGCATATCATGAAGATGAGGGGAAAAAAAAAACAGCGATGAGACTGGATGCTAGAGTAAGGTGGATTAATGTAACCTTGCTAGAACTCTGTTTTTTATTTATTTATTTATTTCAATCTAGGATTACAATACCTTTGAGCCGAGGCTCTTTTACAAAGGTTCCACATCAGCGTGTGCAACAGTCATCATTTTTAGTTATAAACATAAAGTCACTGACTTACAGACATGTAATAACCAGTACAAAGACTTGAGCTATGAGCAAGACAAGGGGAGGAGGGGGGTCGATGGGGGGAGAAGTGAGGGTAGGAGATCGAGGGGGGTAGGAGGTGCAGGGGTAAGGGGGAGTACGGGAGGTGGGTGGGGCAGGGGCAGGAGTGGAGATACGGGGGAGGTGGGCGAGGGTGGGAGACAGTGCAGCCAGGGGGCCTTGTCGAGGGAATATGCCAGGTAAGGTGTTAGGGGTGCAAAGACTGATTGTAAGTGCTGGGTGCTGGGGCATGTGCAGCTGGAATGGTGGAAATGTTAAGATGGGCAATCGTGGATACAAGCAGTGAGGCGCAGCTTGGACTTGAAAAGGCCAAGTGTTGAGCGGTCAGTATGTCGCTGCCAAGAGTTGAGCCAGTTGGATGCCCAATAGGCAAATGATCTCTGGTCCTTGGTCGTATGACATCGTGGATACGAGTAGATGGAATTGGATCTCCTTGTAGTGACATTCCTATGTCTAGGCTTAAGGAGGGCACAGACACCAGGTGGGGCAAGTCTCATTATGATTTTCTTGGCCGTGATGCAGGTTTGGTATTTTATGCGTTTGTCCAGTTGAAGCCATCCAGATTGGGAATAAAGGCCACATGTGTGGGTATGGCGATGTGAGCCAGTGATGAGATGACAGGCCTTATTCAGGAGGTCGATGCACGTTTGAGAGCAGTGGTAGTTGCAGACCCATATATAAGACCATAGTCTGTGATGCTGACAATGGAGCTTTGGACGGCCACTGACAGTGCTTCCGGGGTTAGGTGTTTCCTGTGCCGGAATAATATGCCTAACCTCTCATTGGCAGACTTTGCCACGTTGCTAATATGGACAGCGTATGAGAGGTGGGGATCAAGGGTGATGCCAAGGTACTTGAACAATTGTGTTTGCTCTAGGATGGCTCCTTGTTTGGTTGCAATGGAGAGGTGGAGTTGTTTGTTTTTTTTTGTTGGGGCTGCAGAAGACCACAGACTTGGTTTTTCTCTGATTGAGAAGCAGTTTATGATTTAGGAACCAGGATTCGATGGAGGAGAAGGCCCGCTGAAGTTTATTTTGTAATTGGTTTGGATCAGGGTCCGAGGTGAGGATCACAGCATCGTCGGCGTAGAGAATTATTTGTTCTGGGCAGCTGTCCGGTAGTGAATTTAAGAATAGGCTGAAGAGGAGGGGTCCCAGAATGGAGCCCTGGGGGACTCCTGAGCGGACCGGTCTAGGGTCCGAGAGTGTATCAGCGATTCTTACTGTTTGGGACCGTTCTTCAAGGTAGCTCTTAAACCAGCCAATGGTGTCGGTTGACAGCCCAGTGTTCTGAAGGTGGACAAGTAGGAGGCGGTGATTGACTGTGTCGAAGGCTTTAGTTAAGTCAATGTAGATTGAGCCTAGTAGTTCACCGGAATCAAGTGCGTTGTGGATTGCGCTGGTGAATTCAAGTAGGGCTGTGGAGGTGCTGTGACCTTTTCGGAACCCGTGTTGTTGCTTGCACAGGATGCTGTACGTATCCAGGTATTCTGTGAGCTGGTCCGAGACGATGCGCTCTAGTGCCTTGGAGAGTGGGGGTAGTAGGGAGATAGGTCTGTAGTTATCAGGCAGTTTTGTCACCACTTTTATGGACTGGGTGACAGTGGCAGATTTCCATCTGTCCGGGAACTGGCTAAGGCTGAGGAGAGGTTGAAATTCTGGTCGGAGGACTAAGCACTTCATCAAGTGTGAGAGACAGGATTTTGAGATCGAGGGAGTCATTGCTGAATCTTGATTTACCAAGGGCTGTGGTAACATATTTGCGTACTTGGTGAGCCTTGACTGCTTTGAAGTAGAAGCAGGGGGAGCTGGTGGGAGTAGTGTTCATTGCAGACAGGGGGGCTACACCATCTTTGAAGTAGTCCTGAGGTAGGACAGCGCTGAGGTCAGTAAAAGCTTTGTTAAAGGTATCTGCAGTGGTTTTTGGGTTGAGGTTGTGGTTCTGTTGATGTGAGTATTGATGGGGGGTTTGGGTGGATTCCCAGTGAGTTCGTTTATGTTCTTCCAGAATTCCCGACCATTGCCCCAAGAGTTTGTGAGGGCATGCTTATAGTAGGTGGACTTCATTTGTCCGTCGGTTTTGGTGCAGTCATTGCGGGCACGTTTGTAGTTTTGGATGTCGTTTTGCCTTCCAGAGTTTCTGGCCAGCTCCCATAGGTGGTCTCTTGCTTTAGCATCCTGAGGAGGTCACCGCAGAGCCAAGGGTTACTCAGTGATTTGACTTTACGTTTCTTAATAGGAGCATACGTGTCACTGGCCACAGTGAAGATGTTTATGAAGTGGTCAAGGGCAGTGTTTACGTTGGTTGCATTGAAGATAGGGGACCAGTCTTGGTGGAGGAGGTGGGATTTGAGTCGAGGAAGATGACCACTGGGTAGAACCCTGCTGGTGATTTTGTTTTTGGTGGTTGTTTGATGAATTTATTTGACCAGGTGCAGCTAACAGGGGAGTGATCGCTGAGAGAGTCAGGGAGGACATTAGTGTTAGATATCCGCGATGGGTGACTGGTAAGGATCCAGTCCAACAGTGTGCTGGTGCCGGTCCTGTAATTTTTCCTGGTTGGTGAGTCAACCATTTGTGTGAGGTTCGCCGCAGCAACGGTATCCCTGTGTGCACCAGCATCAGCCGTAGGCCAGTTGATGTTGAAGCCGCCTAGGAGGATGGATTCTGTGTCTGGTGGGAGAGACTTTACAAGGTCAAGAACAGCTGTTAGACCAGTTCCCGTTCTTTGGGAGGGATGTAGATGGTCGCAACAGTGAAGGTTTTGCTTTGGGCACCGAGGAGGATTCTCACTGGCAGTATCTGAGCAGTTGTGGGTTGGATTGAGGTAATGATGTGGTGCCCTTGTGAAGTCTTTTAAGTGGAGCGCAGCCCCGCCTTTTTTGGAGAGGCGATCCAGCCTAAAGATGTTGTAGCCAGGAAGGCTGATTGCATGGTCCGCTACCGATGGCGTGAGCCAGGTTTCGACAACTGCCAGGATGTCAGGGCAGTGTTGGCTGGTGAAGGCCTGTAGGGCATCCATTTTAGGAAAGAGGCTGCAGATGTTGATTGATATGAATAGAGGGCACCCGAAGGCTTGCTCAGATTAGTGGCTTTAGAGCAGAATGGGCCAGGGTTTGGGTGCCGTTGCCTGACAGCATTAGGAGAAGGAGGAGGACTAGCCTCAAGGAGCCTGGGCGTATTTCTTTTAAGGAATGTTTTTGTCTGCTGGCATCTCGGGAAGTTGCTGAGCATCGACGATAGTGGGTGAGGGTAAGCAAGAAGGGGACCAGAGTAGAGGCTAGGACCAGTGTGGGTGTAGGACAGTTTCATGGTGGTAGGATGGACCATGGGCAAGGGGAAGTGACCAGTGTTTAGCGTGCCTATGTGGAGGAAGGATGTAGGAATGTGGAAGCTGTGGGGGAGGGAGGGAAAGCAGGCTTTTGGGGAGTGCAGTAGGGGAGAAAGACAGGCAAGAAGAAATAGAATGGGGGTAGAGGACGGTGGAGGCGCATGATTAAAGTATGATTCGGGGTTAAGGGAAATCTTACCCGGTTCGAGAGGATCTCGAGGGTGGGAAGGAAGGAAGGTATATAGCAAGTAAAGAAACTGTGTCTTTCAGAGGGTAGACTTTTTTTTTTTCTTTTCCAAATGAAAGAACAAGAATCTCTCTAGTGGCAGGTCTGCATAACCTGCTAATGGAAAACTAGCCACTAAAAAAAAAAAAAAAAAACCTCCTATTACACACTTGAAATGTGCGTAGTTTTATCTAAAATCTATTTGTAAAAGTGGCAAAGCAGGAGAAAGCGTCCTGGCCAATCAGAGCGGGTTTGCTGGAGCGCGGTTGCCGTACCTTCCAAGGAGCTGCAGGCAGATGTCCTAGTCTCGGGTCGGTGGCTGTCTGGGTGCCAGCCGACCGTGGGGAGCTGAAGCAGCCCCGTTCAAGGGCAGGCAGCTGGAGAGAAGAAAAAATGGCAGGGTTTAAATAGCATGGAGGTAGGATAGCTTTAGTGTGAGCAGTTTAGCAGGACAAAGGAAAGTTAGACTTTTCGGAGCCAAGGCAGAGTGCTTGGATGGGGGTGCATAAAGAGCAGTAAACAGAAGAACTGTAAGCACTTTAAATTACTAGTAGAAATTACAATCCAGCTAATACAGTTGAAAACCTCCTATTACACACTTGAAATGTGCATAGTTCTATCTAAAATCTATTTGTAAAAGTGACAAAGCAGGTGGCAAAGCAGGGAAAAGTCCTGACCAATCAGAGCGGGTTTGCTGGAAGCACCATTGCCGTACCTTCCAGGGAGCTGCAGGCGGGTGTCTAGTCTCGGTCGGTGACTGTCTGGGTGCCGGCCGACCCGTTCAGGGGAGCTGACAGCCCGTTCAAGGGCAGGCAACTTCCAGAGCTTACAGGCGGGTGTCTAGTCTCGGTCGGTGGCTGTCTGGGTGCCGGCCGACTGTGGGGAGCTGAAGCAGCCCTCATAGCGAGCAGGCAGCTTCCAGGAGCTGCAGGCGGTATCCTAGTCTGGTCGGTGGCTGTCTGGTGCCAGCCGACCGTGGGAGAGTTGAAGCAGCCCTGCTTCAAGGGCAGGCAGCAACCAATTAGTTGTTGAATATCTCTAGCCTTATAATATGTTTTAATATTCATATGTACTCCATGGCTCAGTTGTGGTTGGCAGTGGATTTTTTCAATTTAGGAATATCTCTTGGGATTACACCTTATGTGATGCAAGAGGATCTGGTGACCCTGGCGTGTCGTTTCACCTTGAGACTGCACTATTATAGCATTCTTTACCTGGAGCTGTCAGGGAGGTTGGTGCACAGGTGTCGAATGCCACAGCCAGGCTACTGTCTGGATTGTCTTACTTTGAAAATCGTACTCCTGTGCCGCAGGCTTCTGATTAGGTGGTGCACCATCTTTACAGTCTTGTTATTGACTTGCAATGCCCTGCACAGATTTGGGCCTGACTACCTTAAAGTCCTGTTAGCCTCGTATACACCCACTCGTTCCCTCTGCACCACTGAGGATTTTTTCCTGACTGTTCCATAGGTAGGGCTGAATCTTTCTGGTGACGGTCTTCTTGGTGGTGGACCAAATTATTTGAAATTCCTTCCCTTGTCATCTTAGAAGGTCCCCCTCTGTGAAGCCATTTAAACGTGTGCTGAAAGGTCATCTGTTTGAGCTGGCACTTAATTTGTAGAATTCAATATTAGCTGCTGTCTTAGTGTTTATTACTGTTATTTATTAATGTATGTTAATTGTGCTGCACGTGTAACATTTATTTGTTTCTGTATATGACTTGTACAGTGCTCTGAACCTCTGTAGATAAGGTGCTATATAAAATAAAATCTTTCTTTCCTCCTGGTGCCACGTGGTGTTCCTGGACCCCTTCACTTATCTTGTGTAGAGTGTAATGGAAGATCTCCTGTCTTGTCAGTGCTGAAGAATTTAAGTGAAGTTTCATCTTTTGGCCATTTCTGCTTTTCATGCCCCTGTGGAGGGATAAGACTTGTGTCCTAGCTAGACATGGTCCACAGGTTTCGGAAGGGCCTGTTGTGCATAGCTCCTCCAGTCTGCTAACCTGTTTCTGTTTTGGACCTGAATCCAGTCAGCTAACCTGTTCGTTTTGGACCTGAATCCTGTGCTCAAATCACTGACCATTTCCAAAAGTCCCTTTGGAGCCCACATCTTACTGTAGCTTGAAGTGCTGGTCCTGGAAGACCCCAAGAAGGAGACATGGTGGAGACCTACAAGTAACCTCACAGTGGTAAACATAGTGCATCAGAGGAGTCTCTTTAAAAAGAGATGGAGCACCGGACCAGAGGGAATGCAGTGAACCTGAAAGGGGTGGAGGGTGGGGGGGTGGAGTTAGAGGAATGTGAGGAAGTACTACTTCATTAAAAGAGTTAGACACCTGGAAGAGACTGCCTGTGGAAATAGTGGTGGCAAAAGATGTAGGGGGCTTCAAGCATGCACATAATAGACATAAGGGATATGGTAAATAGGTAGGGTAGGAGAGAGGGGCGACTGAGACCAGTTAGGGTCTGTGGAGACTGGCTAGGCAAGGACCATCTGGGCATGCTGTGGGCCAAATCATTCTTTTCTGCCGACTTAATTCTGTATTTCTATATTTCACTCCTTGTGGCTTTTACCTCAGTCAAACATGTGTCTGAACTGAACTGCAGACCTTGATTTGTGAATCGGTCTTTCTGGTTTCACAGGGATAGGGCAGCATTGTAGATGCATGTTAAATTCTTACCAAAGGTCCTGTCCAGTTTCCCGTTAAATCAGTCTGTTGATTTACCCGTCTTTTTGCCCTCTCACTGCTCGGGAGGTAGTACTGTTGCACTCCTTGGATGTCCACAGAATCTTTTGGTACTGTTTAGACCATACATAGGACTGTTCAGTCTTCCTATTTGTCTTCTTGACTCCTGGCACCATGGGTAATCCTGTTTCCAGAATGGTGACACTCTTTTTATGTGAATCTCTTCCACAACCTGTTTTGTTACAGGTGGGCAGGGCAGGTTCTGTTACAGGGCATGCCGTCAGGGGAATAACCACCTCTCTGGCCTGTTTCAGGTCTGTTTGTTACTGACATCTGCAGGACTGCTGCCTGGTACAGGATCCATAATTTCACTAAAAACTACAATCTAGGTCTGATTTCCTGTAGGAGAGCTGGATTTCGCCTTGCATTCTTACAAGGTGTCCTTTCCTGAAGAGTCTGTTAATAGTTTCAGCAGCCACTCAGTTTGGGATTATTTGGGATTGAGGGCACTGAACAAGTACTCCCTGGAAGACTGGGGGCAGAGAGAGAGGGGATGTGGTTGGGACCTTCAGGTACTTTAAAGGGATAAGTAAGGTTGATAAGGAGAGCCTCTTTAAGCTGAGTGACAACCATACACTAGGGGACATGGTCTTAAGCTGGAGGGTGGGCGGTTTAGGAGGGAGTTCAGGAAGCACTTCTTCAGAGAGGGTGGTGGACACTTGAAATGCGCTGCCAGAAGAGGTCATCTCATTGAAGACAGAGGCAGTTTTAAGAGTGGCTGGGATAGGCATAGGGGGAAGGTAAGGATCATGGGTAGGGAGGATGGTAGGAGTGGGAAGGCAGGGATATTGGCTCAAGCTGTGAACCCTGCAATACGAGCAGACTTGATAGACCAGATGGCCTTCTTCTGCTGTCTTCTTCATATGTTCATATGTATTACTTGGTTAGTAGTCATCCAGTGTACATTTATTATGGCTTTATGGACATAACCCTTGAAGAAGATGGGTTCATTACTTACCAGTAACCGTAGATCTGTTAGCGGATTGCTATAGAACCATGCATTTTTCCCAGCCTCAGTCTCCTTGGTGTTGCAGACTTTTGCATTCGGCTGTTTGGCAAGGCACTGAATAGTGAGTCTGTTATATCAGTGTTTCCACTAGCTATGGCATGTGGTAGGATGCCTTTCCTTTTGTTCCCCTCGTGTGTCTCTGCATGGTTGATTAGGATTGCCCCAATCTTGGTGGATGTTTAAGAACTTTGTTCACCAGGGTGAAATGGAAGAGGTTGGGGTCTACATATGTTGTATACCGTAGTTGATTCTGTGCACAGCTGACATACACAGCCCCATGGTTGCAAAACAATCTTCCTGCTAGGTCCTGATGCCAACAGCTTGCAGTCCAGTGTATTACGGCCCTACAGAGATCCTCTTGAAGATGTAATGTTATTTGTATGTAGCAAACCTTGGCATGTTTGCTTGTTACACTTAAAATAAATAATTTCATAGTTTGACAGTTTTTAATCAGGAAACATGGTGGCCCAACCATTTATCTCATCTCACTCTTTCCTCCCTGCAGCTTCTCTTTTTTTGTGTGTGTTGTATATTCCTCACCAGGATCTTGCCACAGATGCAAAACTTAAGATGTTGAGTCAGTCAAGGGAGACCATTTACAAAAGCTCTTATGTACTGGGAAGGGTACTAAACATAATTTCTAGACACACATTGTATCTTGCATTTAATGCATTCTCCATATTAACTTACCCTTTATAGTTATAGGGTTATAGCGTAGTTAAGGGTGGTTATGAGGGAGAGTTATCTGGCACCAGAGGTCACCAGTGGGGTCTCGCAGGGCTCTGTGATGGGGCCAGTGGTGTTCAGTGTCTTCATCAATGACATTGGGATGACATTAAGGGCAACATTTGCCTATTCGCAGATTATGCTAGGCTCTGTGGGAGAGTGGACACAGCTAAAGGGATACAGGACCTACAGGATGATCTGGAAAAGCTGGAGAGGTGGTTTGGGATCTCGCAGCTTGGCTGTAATGCCAAGAAATGCAGAGTTATGCACATTGAAGCAAAGAATCCCAGGACGGAGTACTGCCTGGATGGAGTCCAGGCATCCGCATCAGAGAAGGACCTGGGAGTGCTGATTACTAGTGACCTGAAGCACTCCATGCAGTGCAAGAAAGCAGCAGCAAGGGCAAATAAGATTCTGGAATGCATAGCTAGGGGGATCAGTAGGAGATGTGTTATACTACACTTGTAAAGGTCACTGGTGAGACCACATCTAGAGTATGGAGTTCAGTATGGGTGCCCTAAACTCAGAAAGGACATTAACCTGCTGGAGATGGTCCAAAAGAGGGCTACAAAGTCAATAGTGGGTCAGCAGGGAAAGGCATAAGATGAGAGGTTGAGGGGGATAAATAAGGTGGATAAGGAAGGCCTTTTTAAGTTAAGGGACAATCATAACATGAGTGGGCATAGTCTTAAGCTGGAGGGGGGGAGGTTTAGGAGGGAATTCAGAAAGCACTTCTTCATGGAGAGGGTGGTGGACACTTGGACTGTGCGGGAGCACAACATTTCGCTCCTGTCATTTCACTCCGCGTTCATACACTCACGACAGTTCGTGCCGGTTAATTTTGCTCCTGTTCAAATTCACTCCCATGGCATTTCGTTTCCCAAAACTGCATTTTGCTCCAAACAGACTGAACGTGTCATTATTAATAAAAAGCAGAACATTCTTACCTTCAAACACCATGTGAAGTCTTGCTATATTATAACATTAGCAGTCAGCCACTGCAGCTGAACTGCCCCGGAGAGGAAGGAGTTAACTCCAGAGGATCTGGAGTTCTACAGCAGCGAGGGTGTTGTGCCTAAAGTTTTATCTGGCAGTTTCAAATGAAACTGTCAGATTCTTTACTCCGCTTCACTGAACAGTCGCTCCAGAGATCAGCTCCTTCAGCTCGGTTCATTCTCGGTTCAAGCGAGTATTTTTCGGTTCATTTGAACCGGCAAAAGTTATTATTTTTACCGCATTTCGGTTTTAAAGCTCTATCTGGTAACGTAAGTACTAAATTTTAAGTCTGTGTGGAAAATTAATTATCGGTTCGGTTTTGAACCGATCGGTTTGTTATTTCTGCATTTTAAAAGTGTACAGTGGGTTTTAGAGTGCGGTTCCCGGTTCTTATCGGTTCTAAAAACAGAATTATAACGTTTTTTCAAATACCCGTGACACGGTTAGGAACCGATAAGGGTGTCTTGCCTGGCACTGCCATCAAAAGGGCAAGTTTTGGTTAGGCTGGCATTATGTCTGAGAAACCCAAAAGAAAAACCGGGCCCACTGGGTTTCAACACTGTGATGTCTGTGGGGAGGCCTTTGCCAAGGCTGACCCACACACCACTTGTGTTTATTGTCTGGGGGCTGACCACCTCCTGTCAGACTGCCAGGTGTGTAAAAATTTCCCTGCAGCCACCCTGGAAAAGAGATTGGGCCGGCTCAGGGAACGAGAGGCCAAAAAGTCCGCTGACCCGGATGGCCAGCCCGGTCCAGTACCCACTGGACCAGAGGGAGTGCCCTCTGACCAGGGCGAGACTTCCTCGGCCAAAAGGAAGGCTGGTTCAGAGGAACCAGTCCCGAGTAAAAAGACAAGGAAATCAGTAGGTTTGGGGTCCAAAATTGTGTCTCCAACTGCTGCAGAGATAGCTAAAGCCATTCAGATTGTCCAGTCACTGTCTCAGGGATCTGTAGAACCACCAACAGTTGGTAAAAGGTTGGTTCGTTCAGTCCCAGTAGTTCAGGATTTTGAAGTTGAGGATTTTTATAAACCACAGGAGGGGGAGGAGGAATTTGATCAATATATGTGTGGCTGGGGGGGTCTGGACGTGCCCATTGAACCGGACATTTCTCCAGACAGACCTTTAGAATCTCCTCCTATTCTGTCCGAGTCCCCTTCTTTCTTTATTTTTTACAAAAAGGTTGCAGAAACCCTCCAGCTTCCTTTAGAGGAGGCTGTGGATGAGCAAGAGGAGCCTGATTATGTGGAAATGATGGATATTCCAGAGTCTAGGAGGTTGTCTATTCCTTTGCATAAGTCATTTAGAAGCAAACAACAAAGATTTTAAAAATCATCATTCTGTCCCTCCTGTAGATAAAAAAAATGGACAGAAGGTATACTTTGTCAGGCTTGGATATACTTCCTTACTGAACAGTGTAGTCATGTAGGTGTGGTACAAGCTGCAGCCTGTGACAAGGCTAATATTCCTCTGGCCTCACATCCTCCTGATAAGGATTCCAGGAAGATTGATGCCATGGCGAAGAAACAGTATATGGCAGCTTCTTTGGGGACTCAGGCAGGCAAATTATATGGCTTATGTGGCTAGATATCAGAAATAGGTGGGACACAGTATTGCAGTTAGCCAAGCAGGCCCATGGCCAGCTGGCTAGTGAGTTGGAACAGGTGGCTGCTGATGGCATTGAAGCCTCTAAGTTCAATTTCATATTGCTGTTGATGTTAATGATGTTTTCTCTAGGGTCATGGCCACTTCTGTAGCTTTCAGTAAGTTGGCATGGCTCAGATGCACTAATCTGTCCCAAGATACCCAGTCAAAGGCTATGGATTTTCCTGTAGTGGAAATTCTCTGTTTGGGGAGCAAACAGAAAACTATATGAAAAAGATGGATGAATACAGAACTACCTACAAAAGTGCCAGGCTAAGGAGAAGCATGCCATGCCACAAAGGCATGCTCCCAGAGGTAAGGGGCAGGCCTTTGTCAGGCCTTTTAGCAATTTCAAGCCTCCTCTGCTGTCTACGCAGAGGTTTCTTCAGAGGCAGGGGTGAGCCGAGGCACAAGTGAGACCGTCCCCTCCTCTCAGCCTGAGCTGCTGCTAAGCAGCACCCTGATGGGGGTGCCCAGGGCCGATTCTCCTGTACCAGTGGGCAGGTTGGCCTATTTCAGCGGAACTGGCTGTCCCACTACTGGACAGATGGGTTCTGGAGGTAATAGGCCAGGGTCTGGTTCTCAGCTTCAAACACTTTCCAAAGATGAGAGCCAGACATTTTCCACCTGCAAATCCTTCAAAGCCCTTGCTTTGGAAGCAGAGGTTTCTCTCTTCTGGACTGCAAAGCAGTGGAAGGGTTCCTCCTTGCCATCAGGGCAAGGGCTTTATTCAAGATACTTTCTTACCCCAAAAAAGACAGGAGAATGGCGGCCCATTCTAGATTTAAGGTACCTGAACAAGCATCTTTTGAAACCAAAGTTCAAAATGTTGACTCTGGCAATGATATTGCCTTCCCTAAGGCCAGGGGACTGGCTAGCTTCCCTGGACCTCAAGGATGCCTATTTTCATGTTCTGATCAGGCCTTCTCACCGAAAGTACCTCAGGCCACTACCAGTTCAGGGCAATGCCCTGGCCTGACCTCTGCGCCAAGGGTATTCACAAAATGTCTCGCTGTAGTAGTGGCTCACTTAAGAAGGCAAGGGGTTGCTGTGTTTCCCTACCTGGATGACTGGCTCATTGTGGGTCAGTCTCCAGGTCAGGTGAAACCCATTTGCAAGTCACCCAGCAGCTTCTCACTTCCTGGATTCCTGCTAAACTTACCAAAGTCAGTTCTGGAACCGTTCAGGTCCTAACTTTCATAGGCACAGAATTGAACACAAGGTTAGCCAGGGCTTTCTTCCCTCGGAAAGGGTGGACAGACTCATCGCCTCTGGCATCCTCCTTTATCTCGGGTCTCTCGACCAGCAAGGCATTTTCTGCAACTCTTGGGCACATGGCTGCTTCACAGCTGTCGTGCAGGGAGCAAGATTCCAGATGAGGGACATTCAGTTCCATTTGAGGGCCTATTGGTCTCAAAGGAAGGACCCCTTACCAAGTTGGTTCCAGTTACTCAAACTCTGATCCTAGCCCTCCACTGGTGGCAGTCCCAGAGCAATTTAAGACAGGGGTTCCCTTCATTCCCATTTCTCACTCCCTCACTCACCACGGATGCCTCCCTGTTAGGGTGGGGGCTCACCGACGATCTTGCACCCAGGGGTGTGGTCTCCTCAGGAATCTCTGCTCCACATCAATCTGTTGGAACTCAGAGCTGTCTTTTTAGCTCTTCGGGTGTTTTCAGATTCTGTCCAGAACAAAGTGGTTCAAGTCAGGACAGACAATACCACCACAATGTGGTACATCAACAAGCAAGGGGGCACTCGGTCTTCAGCCTTGTGCACCGAAGCAATGAAGTTGTGGTCTCTGGCCTACTCCCTGAACACCTCCCTGATAGCGGTTCACCTCCCAGGGAAGGACAATGTCCTGGCGGACGCCCTCAGCAGAATTTCTCAGGGCCATCACGAATGGGCTCTGAATCCACAAGTGCTGGGGTCCGTCTTTGCCAGATGGGGCACCTCAGATAGATCTTTTCGCAGCCCCAGACAACCATCAACTTCCTCTTTTCTGTTGCAGGCCTCCAGTACTGGGCTCAGTCCCTCTGGACGCCTTTCTGTTGGACTGGAAAGGAAGTTCCTGTATGCCTTCCTCCTTTCCTCTTCTTTTCAGGGTACTAGTAAAATCAGATCTCAACCTTAAGAGTGATTCTGATTGCCCCAGATTGGGCTAGACAGCCCTGGTACCCTCTGCTTCTGTCCTTGGCAGTCCACCCTGCCCTGAGCCTACCCAGAGTCCACGACTTACTGGCCTGTGCACAGGGGAGAGTGTGGTATCCGGACCTCAAATCCCTCCACCTCAAGGCTTGGCTCTTGAGGAGCTAGAATTTGCTGACTTGCACCTTTCTCAAGGTGTCATGGATATTTTAAAGGCTTCTAGGAAGCCTTCCACTAGGGCCACTTATAATTCTAAGTGGAAGAGGTTTTCCATCTGGTGCTCTGAGAGGCAGATTATCCCAGAATCTGCTGATCTTCCCATTCTTCTGGAATATTTGGTCCATCTGAATTCCCTAGGCCTTAAACCAGCTACCCTGAAGGTTCATCTGGCAGCTGTCTCTGCTTTTGTGTCAGCAGGGAAGCCTGCCTCCCTTTCTTCTCACCCGGTGTTCTCCAAGTTTTTTAAAGGGTTACTTCATACTAACCCTCCTTCTCGGGAACCAGCTCCCGCCTGGGACCTGAATATTTGCATTGCTCAGTTAATGCAACCCCCCTTTGAGCCTCTGTCTTCTGCAGAGCTCAAGTATTTAACTTGGAAAACCGTTTTCCTAGTAGCTATCACCTCTGCCAGACGCAAAGTGAGTTACAGGCCCTGTCAGTGGAAGAAGATTTTATCTCTTCCACAGAGATAAGGTAGTCCTTAGGACTAATAGAAAGTTTTGCCTAAGGTGGTTTCTGATTTCCACCTGAATCAATCTATCTCTCTCCCAGTATTTTCACTGAGCATTCTTCCTCAGGTGAGAGGAGACTGCACAGCTTGGATGTCAAAAGAGCCTTAAGCTACTATTTAGAGCGCACCAGAGGTCATGGTTGAATCCTCCAACTGTTTCTTACCTATGGGAGGTTGGCAAAGGAAACCTGCCACTAAGAGAACAATTGCAAGGTGGATTGTTTCTTGTATCCAATTCTGTTATCAGAAACTAGGTAGAGTACCCCCTCAGGATTGAGGGCCCACTCCTGGGGTACAGCTGCGTCTCTAGCTGCTGCTAGGGACATTCCCATTCTGGAGATTTGTCAAGCTGCTACCTGGAAGACAGTTCACACCTTTACCAAGCATTATTCCCTGGATGTCCAGTCCAGGAGAGATGCTCGGTTTGCACAGCTGTGCTTCAGAGCCTATTTCTAAGTAGGTTCTGACCCTCCTCCATGGAGGTACTGCTGTGTAATCTGCTAATGTTATAATATAGCAAGACTTCATGGTGTTTGAAGAAAAATTACTCACCTTAGTAATTGCTTTTCTTCTCATGGAGTCTTGCTATTATAACCACCCTCCCTCCTGCCCCTCTCAGAACCTCTACTTGGGTAGGGGTGGCGAATTGGTGCAAGCACTGTGTCATGCCATTGTAGTTTTCCCTTTACCCTCTTTCCTTTGGGTTAGGGATCTGGTTGCTTTCATTTAGGTTATTTATATTGCCCTCATCCTGGACTTGAGTCTTGGGGGGAAGGGGGGGTTCATAATGTGCTTGTCAAGGGTGGTAAACGAACCATAATACCATCAATTTTTGTTATTATGGTTCTGGTGTTTCTTTGTTGTTTATATTGTTGTTACTACTACTAGTAGGTAGCCATGGGCTAGTGTAGTTTTTTCCACACAGACTTTCTGTTCTTTGATGTTAGCTTCGTAAAGATCTGACAGTTTCATTTGAAACTGCCAGATAGAGCTTTGGGCACAGCGCCCTCGCGCTGTAGAACTCCAGATCCTCTGGAGTTAACTCCTTCCTCTCCGGGGCAGTTCAGCTGCAGTGGCTGACTGCTAATGTTATAATATAGCAAGACTCCATGAGAAGAAAAGCAATTACTAAGGTGAGTAATTTTTTCTTGCTGTCTCCTGAGATGTGTTGCCTAGCAATATCCACCGTAGCCATGGTGAAGCAGTCATGTGATCTTGTTTCCGGAAACAGGAAGTTATAGGAAGTTCGTTAAGTTTGTGGAATCGAGGCCGAAATGGATTAAAAATATTGTTAAAAAATCTTCTTTATTAAGGTAATCATTTAAAATCATTTACCTCCTCGGAGTTCAGTAGTCAAAGCAGTGTGCCATTCCCTGGAGAAATTCTTCTGTGGTTCGCTCATCGCATTTTTGAAAAGCATACTGCAGACGTGAGGCACTGTCCTTATAAGTTTTCTGGCAGCATTTGGCACATTCCTGCAATAATTTGCTCTATCTCCGTGTCCTTTTTCTGTATCCCTTAATGCCATCTATAAATTTCCAGAGGGTGGGATGTGTCATACATAATATTGACTGCATTCCTCTGTAAAAGCTTCAACAGCATTGTTTGTTTTGCCCTGTTTTCCAGTACAGTGGCATAATGGTTCCACAGGTGGATTGGATAATGCGGTGCCCTTCATCCTGTTCCCCTTCTAGTGCGTCTCCCAACCCAGGTGTCCTCAAAATAGTCTGACAGGCTCTAACTCTTGAGGGAACACAGTCAGACTCATCTGTGATATCCTCAAAGCGAGCAACTAATTGCTCTGGAGGATAAAAAGCAGTAGCTGGCAAATATCTACATTTTTAGTGCAAATTCGCTGTCTTGTGCATACCTAACTCAGAGTCTTTCTTGCTGTATTTTTCAGTAAATGCACTGCAAAAAATGGAAGAAACAACCAACTTGTCTGGCATCAGGGTATACTGCTTTGAATGCTTGAACGGTTGATTTTTTGAAAATCTGTCATAACTTTGCGGTCTAGTCTTGGGTTAAGATGTTTAATGGTGTTCAGCATCCTTTCATAAGTTTCCCTTCGTTTACCAGGCAGTAAGGCAAATATGGCAGGGTGCATACAACCAAAACGCTCACCAATTATTACTGCATCTGCTGGAACAGCATTGGGGTGATAAAAAAGTGCCATCAGCGAACCAGTACTGACATTGCTCCAGGTACTCCAAATTTGAATTGGTACCAAAAAGCAGTATTCTGTTTTGCCCTGGACCACTGTCAGAAAGTAAAAAATTAACATCTGTTCCACTACTTATTTTCAATGCAGTGTATGGATGTGGTATTTGCAAACTACATGGGTCCCCTGGGTTGGGTGGAGCACCATGAGCATGCACACGTTGTATGTTTTAGATTCTTGTCCACTACTGTACCCTGTGCTGCCAAGGACACATCATCTTTGCTGTGCAAGACGACGTCTGCAGTACTGTCCTGGGTTGCAACAGCACGCGCCTTAGCTCTGGACAGTACCTCTACATGCTCCACTGCAGAAGAGTCAGGAGGATGTGTGTGCACACTGAAAGTGGATAAAATCACAGGCAACTCGTAACTTTCTGTGTGCACCCTGGCATTACAAGTTTTTTCTTTCTTTACAGCAAACTCACACTGCCAAATTGATTTACCATTATACCCTCACTTGTGGTGGGTATAGATGAAATTGTTGCTGTCCACCAACTTCCTCTTACGCCTGACACTCAATAAATTTAGCCATTTTTCCAAAAAGAGGCGTTGATGGACAGTTTATGCACTGGTAGCCTAGCTGTGGCCAATAGTAGTCAGCAATCAATGACCAATGGAACTCAGTGTTATACTGATTGAAGGACGCAAGTAATGCTTGCACTTTAGCTGAAGGACACTTTAGCTATGTATAGCGGCGGGAGTGAAATTAACAGGAGTGAGAGTAGCGGAGCAAAATGACGTTTGGGCGAGATGGGAGCAAAATGTCGCGGAGTGAAATCGCGGGAGTGAAATTACAGACGCGGACTGCGCTGCCAGAACAAGTGGTCTCATTGAAGACTGTGTACAGCTTCAGCTGGGATAGGCAAAGGGGAGAAAAAGATCCTGGGTAGAGAGGATGGAATGGGTGGAGGAGTTGGGAGGGCAGGGTCGGTAGCTCAGGCTGTGGACCCTGCAATATGAACAGACTAGATAGATCAAATGGCCTTCTTTTGCTGCCTTCTTCATATGTTTATATAGTTAGCTACTAAAGCACGAAAACCAGATCACTGTCCCCAAGATTTTGTCATCTCTGGCTACTTGCGTACATCTGACATCACAATCCTTTGCTTGCCATCACAGTATGGATTGGCTATGATGTCATAAAGAATTCTACTTTATAGTGTCATGTAACCAGGGCTCCAGATAAGGTGAGTACTGATCTGTTTTACTCGCCTCATTTTAGGAAATAATCTTAAGGAAATTGTTTTAATGCGTACCAATACTCACCCAACATTTGTAAATGCTGCACACTCCACAGAATAGTCCTTCATAGCATGACTGGTGATTCAAAAGGAGCATTTTTTTTCCAGATTTAAAACACTCATACACATGCCAATTTTGCTTTACTCACTATATTTTAAACTGAGGAGTAAATTACTCCTACCTGCCAACATTAGCTGGAGCCGAGTTGGCACCTGATCAATTTTTATATAGAAAACAACCACCATTTTTAAAAATGTGCTCCTCACCGGCTGGTGGCGCTGAGGCAGTGGATGCCACGCCGGCGACCCGGGTTTGGGAACAAGCCCAGGTTGCCGGGGGTCGGCGAGAGGGAGAGAGGGAGAGTGGGAGTGAGAGTGGGAGTGGGAGAGAGAGTGTGAGAATGAGAATCTAGAGTCCAGAGGACTGCTCTCTTCTCTTGGGGGGCATCCAGGCAACTGCCTGGCACCACAGCAGCCCCCGTGGAGACCAGACACACTGCAACACTTAGGGCTGTCATAGAGCCGTGGACGACGTGCCTGACATTGTTGCACTCTCGGGCTCTGCCAGGGGGGAGGAGGGAAGCGCATAAACAGAGGAAAATACCCCGGAGCACCAAGGAGGCAATGAGGGCCTCAGGGACCTCCCTTACATCACCAATACCAGATGCCCATGCAGACGACCCATGGTCGACTCCGGAAGGAGATGGACCTCTAATTTCAGATAGACACTACCAGGTTGGAGAGGTGGGCCCCTGCCCTTGGGGGTGGGGGTGATCTGGGGTACTGGGAAATCTGGCGGGGTGGGGGTCTATGGTGGGGAGTAGCAGGGGACGAAAGATCTTAGGCATCTCTGAGAGATGCTCGCGTGAGCCTGTGCCAGAAAAGAATTGGGGGCGGGGATTTCACTCCACTCTGTCCAGACATTTGTATGCATCTGAACTTGGTTTTACTCACTTTACTTTCAAAATCAGGAGTAAAGTAGTCTTCCCAAAAAATCTTACCCGGAGCTCTACATGTAACCATAGAATTCTGATATAAAACGTCTTTTCTTAGCATGGATCTATATGGCATGTACAGACTGCCCAAGCAAATGGAGTCCAAGTGCCTGTGATCCCCTCTTTATTTTGGTTTGTAGTTCAAAGCTGCTATTTAACATCCTTACTTATGATAAAGGGTGTGCTAAATATCTATAAACTGAAATGTTTTACTAAAAACACAAACAGCAGCAAAAGTGTCCCTGTGATGTCACAGCTGTTTAAATCATTCTTCTTGTGCAGCTGTTTTGGGTTGGGTTAAGCAGTGGATGTTACAGACACCATATGGCGCTACTGGTAACTCTGTTAGTCAGACAACGCCACCACCTGACTGATAAACCCTCGAGGGGTTGTATATGAAAAAATAAATTTTTATTACCTTTAAGCACCTGTATTTGAGTAACTCCTTTGGTAGGTAAATAATGGCCACACTGAGCTGCATCATTTTTGAGTATAGTGCATGGCTCTGCGCTGCTTGTACTGAATGCATACAAGTGTGTAGTGTGGAGCCATGCTCAGACTCAGAATGGTGCAGTGCACTCTTATTTACATACCAGTGAATTTACATAACTTAAAGACATGTGCTTACTGGTACTCAAATTATATTTTTAATGTGAAACACCAGATTGGGGGTATTCATTGGGTGATGACCTTGTATGGCTAAACAGTGTTTTCCTTGAAGAACATGTATGGAAGCGTAGCTTGAGCCTTACAAACCTAGCAGATGTTTTTGCTTAAAAATGTTAAATCACCTCCTTCCTGCATTATGGACTACTGTCTCGATATTTTTCTTGGCCATTCCAAGAGCAGAGGCATTTGGGAGATAACTTGAGCAGTTGTAAGAACTGTTGGCTGTAACACATAATAAGCAACATGCAAACTGCAGTATTTAAAAGATGTAAATTGATTTCTTACTCTAAAGAATGTCATGGGACTTGTGTTACATTGAATGCTGTAATTCAATGCATGGGTAGTATATGATACACTAGCAAGTTGTGGAACAAGGTTGCTGTGGAGAAATTAAAGGCCTTTTGCTAATAATTGCTTCTTGGTTGGAACAGATCATTCCATTACAACCCACCAAAAAAAACAAACAAACAAAAAACTATAGGTAGTCAAGTTGCATTGTCTGGCTTTTGCTAAAGTAAATATGGTCAAATGTGTACTTAGATTAAATGCTGCAGTACTTGCACTTCTTCACAGAGTGCATTTTATAATATATGTTACCTCTTCTCCGTTTGTATCATTTGTTACATTTAGGCATTTGGAAATAAAATGATAATCCCTTCCCTGGATGGAGACCTTTCCAGTGGGACAGAGATGAGGAGAGCATCAGGCAGTCCGTTTACAGTGGAGTCCCCACCCAGAATCTTCTTACAAGTTTGGAAGACATTGTGTTAGTTGGAGAAAGTCACTCACAACCTATGGGCTGAAATGCTAGCGAGAAGGTGAGTAAAAATATAATTTGATTTTGAAATCCGTAAATGTTGATAAATCTTCAGAAATTAAGCATAATCAGGTGATTAGTTTGCACCAAAAAAAAAAATGACATCTGATTGAAGCTCTGACAAATCAGACTTGTAAAATAATGCTCATCTAAGCCGACTAGAAAAATCCTCTGTGGTCCATGTCCAGAGGGTTTTAAGGTAACATTAAGTAAAGGTTGTAAGATACCTTATGGGCTTCATGGCCCATTACCTAACCAGCGATAGTCTGTGGGTGTGGTAAACTCTTAAAATTGAATGTGGTCCTTTTAGAGGAAAGGTTGTAGCCTAGCTGCGTTGCCTGCCCAATCTTTCAGGTTCATGGTCCGCCCACCATGCCCCAGCTCAGGCGTTTTGTAACATCCTGCCAGGGAGCAGGGGGCGTACCCCAATGACTACTATGTAGACTAATTTAAAACCTTTACTTGCCTATAAGCTACCTTTCACACAAGCAACAACGCTCAGCTAATAGGGGCCCTGTGGTTGAAGCGGTGGCGCTAATTGACAAAAAACATAGTAAAAGTTTAAAAAAATCTTGGGATGGGGTGCACTGGCGGCTCACAGGCGCACACTTCTGAGCGGCGTGGCAGAACCAGGAGGCACAGAAAGACAGCTGGCAGCAATTACTGTCATCCTTTCCTCTCTAAGACTGTAAATTTTAATATTTTACCATGAACTATCAAAAGACAGGTAATGGGCTGTGAAGCCCATAACTAGTGCCAGATCTTACACCTTTGCTTTAATAATTCCATAAATGGGAAAAATGGCAATGTGTAGAATTAACAGTGTGTAAGGATATTGGGAAAGCCCCCCCGGCTACACACTGCCACTGGCTGCCGGAGCTGGTGACTGTGGCTCCTGGGTTCTTTTCCTACTAGTGAGGGGGGTTGGTTTCCACAGAGAATAAATTGTGCAGTGCCTTCACCCACAGAGAATTTGTAGTGTGCTAGCTTAGGCTGTGTCATGGTACGGCAGGGTAGTTAGTACCTCGGCTGCCATTAACTAGGCCCAACAGGCGCAGCCCACTTTCCCACCATTATGCTAGGCTGTTAATAAACTGATGGTATTAGTCCTACTACAAAGTCACCTGATATCAGGATTTCCTTAAGGAAAGCTGTCTTAAACCCCAACCCCAAAGCTCCCCAGTTAGGCTTTTCTGATTTATGAAAGAAATTTTATTTCCGATGGCAACTTACTTTACTTACTTGAAGTCCATGATCCCCCAACATGGTGTACGATTGCAGGCTCCATTTAGTGAGAAAGTATGGTACACGATCGCTTGGCTCAATACAGATGTATTGAGCTGAGCTGCAGTGGCGCTACACTTTCTTTACTAAATGAATGTGTACTGTCCGCCATGTTTGGGAATCATGGACTTTTGCATGGTAAAATGAAGTTACAATCTTGGGGGATAGTTTATCATGAAAAGCCTAAACTGGGGTAAAGCTTTGGGGGGTGTGGGGTATTACTGATTAAGACAGTTTTCCTTTAATTCACATTGGAGTTCCCTGTATACAGTTACTCGGTACCCATTGTTGAATAGTTGCAGATCTGAAAGTACTACCGTGGGTTGGCCAGCATTGATGCACTTTTAACAACCATGGAGCATCCGGCCCCTTAAGTTTTTCCCCAGAAGTCACACGGTTGCTAAAACGGTGATGAACCCTCTTAAAACAAGGTATTTGTAAATCCAGTCCAGTGATCAGTTTGCAGACCCAACTGTGTAATCCCACTCAGTTCGTTAACCAGGGCTAGGTCCACTCATTCTCATGGTTACCAGGTTATGGCTCCATGGGGTGTTGCAGACATAAACACTTAGGTGTGTTCACTGTATCACTGGGACACTCTGTACTTTCATAGTCTGGGCCAATCACTGTTCAGGACCAGGCCCCAATTCCTTTTCTGTCTTTCTGGCCATCATATAGGCTAACAGGCTTCCTTAACCAAAGGCTATATGCTGATCTTCAACTTTGCTTGTTATATTAGCCAGCATCCGAATGCCGCTTGAACTCCTTCTGAATCAGACACAAGTTCTGGAATGACACACTTGTCACGTGCCACCGCCAACAGTCTGCTGTTTGAGCCTTGGCAGATCTAACTCCTCCTCATAAGCCGCTTATATCATGGCACAGAAGCACAGGAATGATTGGCCCAGTCACTTGTCACCGCCTTCACTGGTTTCTAAGAAGGGTAAAAAGATGTTAATACTTTATCCCACCTGTTTCCAGTGTCCTGTAGTGACTCTGTCCAGGAAGTTGGGTTATTGCTCACCCCCGGGGTCACAGGATGGCATTCCCTATGGAGTCCAACACTTACCCCAAACCAGGTGTCCCGGAAGGTCTCTCTCGGGTCACCGACTCCCCTGCTTCACATTAGGCATGCTGGGACCGGCACAGTTTTTAAGCACCACTATGAAAGAGGGGGTTACAAGTACTGTAGTTATAGTTGATTCTGATTACACAAGTACCAATTGCACTCTAATTGTCAAATGTACTATTTAACAGAAAATATCTGTACTACTATTGTTAATGTTGAGTTGACACGTCAAATGGTAAATCACAATTCTAGGGGCGTGGATACAGTTCACTCTGGCAGTTCCACTGGAAGTGCTAATTCATTGGACGTCTTTAAGCTAAGCACCACCCACAACCCAGCTGGTATATCTTGCAGCTCCGCCCCATGACATCAGAATTTTCTTGCTGCTGGAAGGAACAGGTCTGCTGCTTTGCAGCTATGCAGCATTGAACGCTACCATTGCACATTTTGGTGAATTTCTATAGAGATTTCTTCAAGTTTATTCCTCTTCTACTCCTCTGCTCCTTCACTTTGGTTCTGCCTCTTGTCGACGGAAGTTGGACTTCAAGGAAGCAAAGCCATCTTGTGGTTTCAAATTCTGTCACATGTCAGCAGAAAAGCTACAGCAACCCCAGCAGATGCAATACTAAGCTTGGCATCCCAAGTTCAAGTTCAGTGGCCAGAGGCCGAAAAGAGGTGGGGGTAGGGGAAGTGGTACCCCTCTGGCCTCAGTGGCCATTGCCCCCTCCAAAGCTGCCCAGTGATAGGTCTTGGGTGTGTGTGTTGTCATTCTTCCACTTGTCCAGTCCCTGACCCAGTTCCCCGTGGAGGGGTCGGCTATGCCATTTCTGGCCACATTGGTCTGTCATCACTATGGACAAGTGGGTACTGGAGGTGATAGGTGGAGGGTTGCCTCTTGACTTCGAGGTTCTTCTGCCTTACAGACCCTATGCTCCTGGAAGTCCTCAGTATCTCAGGGCATGTTGTCTCCCTCGGGAGAAAATGCTCAGTTCCTTGCAAAAGGGCCATAGCTTGTCAGTCCCCAGATACCCTTGGTAAGTTAGGGGTATGTGCCCAGGTACTCCTGGCCCTGAAACAGATATTTGGGGGCTGGCATCCCATACTGGATCTGCATGGCATGAACCAGATCATTTGGAAGCACAAATTTGGGATGCTCACTCAGTGTCAGATTTAAACCATCCATGGAGCAGAGCATGTGGCTCTACTCCTTGGATCTCCAGGATGCATTCTGCCACATCCCACGGGCAGTACCTCTGGTCCTGCACAGAAGGGTTCTTTATCAGTTCCAGGTCATGCCTTTCAGCCTCTTAAGTGTACCCAGGGTCTTCATCAAGTGCATGGCGATGGTGGCAGCCTTCCTGTGGTGCAAGGGCATCAGGGTGTATCCCTACCTGGACAACTGGCTGATAGCTGGGCCATCCAAGGAGGCTGTAGAGCAGTCCAGAAATCTGGCCCTCCAGAGACTTGGGCCTCATGGTCAACCCGGGCAAGTCTGAACTGATCCCCTCACATATCAAGTTCACCAGGGCAGAGCTAGACTTCCTGTGGACCGGTCTCATGACGTTACCTCCTTTGCCCAAACATTTCAGATTGGGTGCGTGGGCTGTACCTGGGATTTTCTGCAGCTGCTAGGGTATATGGCATCCACCACCAGTGTGGTCTGTTGGGCACGTTGACAGGTGCGTCACCTGCAGTTTGAGTTGGGTTGCCAGTGGTGCCAGCACCTAGGTCACCTGGGCCAACCAGTCAGTGATCCGGCTGATGTGGGATTCCATCTAGTGGTGGCTGATCCCTCAGCATCTGGAGGAAGGAATCCTTTTGTCGCACAGCGCCAACAGTCAGTCTCATGACCCATGCGTCTCTGGGTGGGTGGAGAGCACCTCTTGGAACCACAGAGCCCACAGATTCTGGCCACCCAGGTAGTCCTGTCATCATCAGCCCATTGGAACTCCTTGTGGTGTGGCTGGCTCCGAGTTTGCTCCTCTGGTCAGGGGTCAGGTCATGCAGGTCCAGACGGAAAACACCAAAACCATGTTTTACCTGAACAGGCAGAGCAGAACTCGCTCCATTCCCCTTTGTCAGTAGGCCATCTGCATCTGGACCCTCATGCACTGCCTGGGTGCAGATCTGGTGATGCATGTCACAGGAGTAAACGATCAGCTGACAGATGCTTTCATCCAGGTTGTAGAGATGATGCACGAGTGGTCCCTGCATTGAGGTGGTACCCCACCTGTTCTCCTAGTGAGGCACCCCTCTGGCAAACCTGTTTGCCTCCTAGGATAAGAGAAAGCTGTGGCTGTTTTTGTGCGTGCTCCCTGTAGTCCTGGACACTGCTGGGGGATGCCTTCATGAGCTCCTAGACATCGGGCCTTGTGTATGTCTCCCTGCTTCCCTTTGATCTACCAGGTGGTGGTTGGCGCCCAGAATGACAAGGTGCAGATGATTCTAATAGCTCTGTACTGGCCCAAACAGTTCTCATTTCTGGCTTTCTGCAGCCTGAGCAGCAGGCTGTCTTAGCGGTTGCCTCTGTGTCCAGATTTGCTGACCTGACAACAGGGGAAGGTCCTGCACCGGACCTTCAGTCTCTGCACCTCTCGGCCTGGTGACCAGGAAAGCAGTGCGACTCTGGCAGTTCTGCGGGTGTTTGGAAAGGGCTGCTAACACTCGCAGCCTAGTTCCTGGGCAGCTAGAGTTCCAGGCCTTGAGCCTTTCGGACGTTGTGTTCCACGTTGTGGAGGCCTCTCTAAAGAAGTTGACTTGCCATTGCTACACCTTTAGATGGAACAGATTTTCCATTTGGTGTCGGGACAAGGAGCTGGATCCTTGTCCTAACACCAAAAGCCCTGTAGCTAATGTCCTAGAGTGCTTCAGATCCCTCTCTCAGGGCTGTGAGGAATGACCCTTGAGGTGCACCTGGCAGCCATCTCTGTATACCAGAGCGTGGTATGCTGACTGTGGCCCAAGAGAAGGTGGTCGGGTGCTTTTTCAAGGACCTGGACAACAGTGCATGAATAACTACTGCTATGGGACTTGCTGCTGGCTGTGCTCATGGGAAAGCCATTTGAGCCTATGCACAGGTTGTGAAATGTCACACCTGTCATGGAAGACTGCCTTCTTGTGGCCATTACGTAAGCCAGAAGGATCAGTGAGCTCCAGGTGCTCTCGGTGGAGTCTCCTCATGTGATCTTCCACAAGGACAAATTTGTCCTTCACCCTACTGTAAGTTTCTCCTGAAGGTAGTATTGGAGTTTCACCTTAACCTGGTGATGAACTTTCTGGGATTCTTTAGTCAGTTTTCAGAGGCTGACCAAAGGCTCCATACACTGCACCTACGGAGGGTGCTTTTACTATAAGATGTGCATGGCTGGAACTCTGGATGAGGCTGTCAGCTGTTAATAATGTATGTTGGAGCACTTGACACACTGGCAGCAAAGTGGATGATTGCCAAGTGGATAATATCCTGCATCAACAGCTGCTATTGGTAGCCTGGTAGGGAACCTCAAGGGGTTTATATCTCATTCCACCAGACATACTACTGTATTGGTGACTGATGCCAGAGACATCCCCATACAGGAGATTAGTAGGGCTGCTACCCGGAGGTCAGCACACACCTTCATTTCCCACTGTTGCATCAACCTAGAGTTGCATCAGGATGCTGCTTTTGGGACCTCTGTTCACCAAGTATGGGTGCATGTCTTGCCCTCGCCTCCCAGAGAACCGCTAGGAGTCTGCCAGAGTGTGGATAGTTAACTGTGTCCACACCCCCAGAAAGACGGGCTACTTACTCAGTGCTACATCTAATGTTGGTACCATAGCCTCAGAACCTTCTGCTGAGAATCAGACTTGCTGATCTAATTCCAGAGCCAGTTGGTATATCTAAATCTTCTGTCTTTGGATCTTCAAGCTATTCTCTTGAAGAGGTAGAGATTAACAGTGTTAGGGTGTCACAGCATGTCTCCCAAATCCTTATAGCAACCAAGGAAACCCTCCACTAGAAAATGCCAGTGGTTTCATTGGAAGTGTTTCTACATCTGTGCACAATAACATCCATAGATCTTGCCATCATCCTCTAGAGCAAGTTTTGGATTACCATTTGGACTTTTCAGAGTCTGTTTCAGTAAGTTCATTTGTCTTCCCTCTGTACATCATGAGTTGCTGAGTATTATCCTTGTGGCCCAGCTACCTCTCTTCAGGTTCCTGTGGGGAATTCTGCACTTGAAGCCCCCTATATAAAAAAGCCTCTTGTCAGTTGAGATCTTAACTTAGTTCTTTACATTTTGTTTCCTCTTTCCTCTCCTTGCTCCTCTTTCCTACCCCCGCCTCATGTTCCAGGGATCATTGCACATTTGACCTCCTCACCCTGCTTCTCAGTTGGCCAGTCTGTCTTCTCCTATCAGCTTCCTACACCTCTGGAAACGGCTCCCTTCCTCCTTCTGCCCCTACCCTGGCTCCCTTAGGCTCCAGTTGAAATTCCTCCACCTAACCTGCTCCTGTCTTCCATCCTCCTGACTCCTCTCTGGCTTGGAGCCCCAGCCATCCATGTGTTGTGCCTCTGGGTCTCCCCTCTCTCCTTACTAGTCTCAACTCTTCACTACGTCTGCAGTCCCTTCCCCTCTGAGGGGCAGGAATGCTCCAGCCTACCAGGTCTCCTGTCTGATAAGATAATGATTTTTACACTCTGTGCTTGCTGATAATTGTTTGCACTGAATAGGTCTTCCTTAAGTACTGTGTCCACACTTCTTTTTTATTTGCACTAAGGCTTGTACCTTCTTCTGTAACAGTTTTTGCACCAATGTAATGTGTTACAGTATTATTATTCTGATTTTCTTTGAGGATATCTCTCATCAGGTCACACCTTTGGGAGTATACTCACATCAGCGCCAGGACCACATGGAAACTTTTGCAAGCCAGGGGCCACCCACGATGGCGTCATACACCATCTAACTAAGCGTGGGTGGCCCATCATTCCTCCATTCTTTTCCCACTGTCAACCATACTTGCTGAACATGCATGGAAGCGTTGACTGCTAGCCCCGTTGTCCGTTTT